>CM060920.1:929116107-931698607 GCA_030737875.1 Allium sativum | reverse complement strand
CCTAAATCACCATTATTCAACCCTACAACTAAACTATGTCAAATTTGTTCCTCTCATGGCCTCCACTCTCATGCTAAAATTCCTAAGTTTATTTATATGAGAGATTTTGAGTTCATGCAAGTGTTTTCAAGCTTGTATGAGTGTTCTTAGTTTGCATTCAAGTCAAGTTGCAACATTTCTATTACAAAGCAAGGGTTTTTATTGATTTGGCTCAAGGGTTTTTCATTTGGAGCTTGCATATTTGGGTTTTTTGGTGATTGCCTAAGGGCTTCGTCTCAATCTTTATAATAAATATTCATTTGTGTCTTCATAGCATTGTAAGCCCTTCTTTACTTTCTTTTTATTGAACTCTAAAGTTAAATGAATGATGCAAGTTTGGGTTGATCATTATGATATGCAAGTTTGGTTGATCATTATGTTATGCAAGTTGGTTCAATCATTATGTATGACACATGTTGCTATGTTATGCAAGTTTGGGTTGATCATTATACACATGTTATCATGTTATGCAAGTTAAACTTGAGTTTGTGAGCATAAAGCTTCAAGCTTTATACTAAAGGTTGCATTTTGGCAACATGGAAGTTATCATATCCCTTATGATAACTTGCATGTGAGGCTAAATGCGAACTTCTAGCAACTTCTACATGTCATTTATCACCATGTATCACTCATATGCTAAGTTTGGTTTTATGCATGCTTTTGAAGCCTAATAATGCAACATGCAAGTATATGAACATATGTACATTTCATATGCCACCATGATAAACTTGTGGCTTCAACACCTTTTTGTCATGATTATGCCAAGTTCCCTATTTTATCCTTTATGCGTTGATGCGATTATGTAAACGATGGGATTACGTTGGGGTTGGGTAACATTATGACATAAACATGGTTTTTATAACATGACGTGATATGTTAACTTGTAATTATGTTTTGGAAACATAATGGACATGACACTTAGAAAATATGAGTGTGGCCAACTCGAGGTTGGGTTGAGTTTGTAGCATAAATCTACCCGGACCCGCCCGGCTTAACTAGTGGCTACAAACAATAGGACCCAATGTGAGAAGTTGGTCATGTTGTGCTCGAACCCGAGGTTAGACCAAGTTGTGGTGTAAAGCTACTCGGACCCGCCCGGCTTAACTAGTAACCACAACAAGGTCTAATGTGAGAGGTTAAAGCACATTAAGTTAATTAATGCCTCCTGATTAGGGTTAAGTCATGGTCCACGTAATACTTAACCAATTTGGGCTTGATGGGTTAATCGGGGTTAAGTCATGAACCTTGGGCACACTTAACCAATTTAATCCACGTTTGGATTGGGTTAACCACATTTAACCCGTTAAGAAACCCTAGTTGCGTGGTCCTTTTCAGCAGTAACCCTCTTGATAGTATCATAAGACCCTAGGACTAGGCTAGGGTGGGGCACGATTACTGGGCTGACATGTAAGCGACCAAAACGACGGCTGAGTAGGTACGCCGGTGTAGGTCCAGGCGGACTATGGTCGTGCACTTAGTCCGGAGTTGGAAAATCAGGCACGGGTACCAGTAGATCTAGACTGTGCATACTTGATTGGTGTCCGAGGTTGACACCCTAGGACTTGATACACCCTAGGGTGGACCTAGCGCAGTTTAACTACATTGCATGTTTGGGCCGTATGACACCGACACTTGACGAGTTAGGCTTATAGGGAGCCGATCAACTAGACCGGGTAGTTGGACCTTGATTTAGGTCATCTCATGATGATGGGCCAAGCTTGGGACAAGGGATCAATTCTTGTTTTTACTTGACATGTTAGAATGCTAGTACACCCGTGGTGCAAAACTTAACCTTGATTATGCGATGACACCTTTGTCTATCTTGTTAGTTAATCATCATGCCAGTATGTTGTTATCCTTATGTTCATCTCAGCTTCTCATGCCAGTTAACTTTACTAGTTCATGGACAGATAGTAGTTAGGGCTTACCAGTCTTTTTGACTGACCTGTTTTCTTTCGCCTCTTTTCTTCCGTTTCCCCCCCCCCCCTCAGGTTCTCAGGGTGGGAACATTGGAGCTTAGCTTGGATCTTTATAGCTTGCTTACTGGATTTGCTCATGTACGGTTTTGGACATTGAGCTAGCTATGGTTTATCACTTCACTTTGGGGATAGTACTTTATGTATTTCAGTTTTTCAGTTTATGCTAGACTTTGTTTTGTTGGAAAATAATGATCAAGTACTTTGTTGTAACATGACTATGGTTTTGAAATGCTAGTTTGTTCCGCTGCTTTATTTACTCTGTTTTACTTATATGTTCTGTCTTGTGATATCTACATGCATGTTTACCTTGTTTAACGCCACTCCAAAGCCAGTGTGCTTGCAAGAGTTACCCTGGAGGAGGTGGGGTGTTACAAATGCTATTGTGCATCTGATGCGTTATAGATGACATATAGAAGTTCAATCGGCATCGGAAAACATCATGGGAAAGTGCTTTCCTCTCTTTCTGACGGATATAGCTACTATGTTGATTCGACAGCTAGCTCTAGAATCGATCAATAGTTGGAACATGTTGTCACTCATTTTATTGAATAGTTTCGGGTCCATATTGCACGACCCAGAAACTTCATGTCATTAACTTCAATCAAGCAGAGGTCTGCAGCAACATCAGTTGATGGACCTGAACCATCATGGTATTGATGGCAGCAATATCCGACGTTCAAAATAACTCGGAGTGCTAAAAGTCTTTGTACCAAGACCCACCATGAAATCTCGGCGTATTTTACCTCGAAGCAGATAGATTTCTGAGGGAAGAAGATGCAACTTCTGAGAAACGCATTCTCGATGTCAACATGCTTAAAGTCGGAGGATCATATGATTCTGGAAAAGGAAAAGGAAAAGCCACCGTCAATAATGACCGCAACACTCAGCTACGGAGAGGGCTCAAATATTAAAAGTACACCGAACTCAGTGCTTCATTGATCGACATTTACATGGACACTAACGGTGCCATTTCCTACCCAAAGCCTCCCAGGAGGGAGCCATCGCAACGAGAATGCGACTCTGGAAAACATTGCATATTCCACGATATGGATGGTCACGACACGAATGACTGTAGGCACATGCGGGATTTGATTGAGGAACGGGTTAGGCGTGGAGAGCTACCAGAGTATATGAAACAACCTACAGCGCCTGCGCACGCGTTGCCACCTCTTGCTCCAAGGAGTGGAAAATGATCCTAGATCGAGCTCTCGCGGGATCATTATCAACTGATCTGGATGATATCAGCTTTCATTTTCTGCATTTCTTAGGCTTTAAGATTTGTTTTTGTTTTCATTAGGTTTTCCGATTGGCTAAATCGAAGCACACAAATACAGGGTTAGGATGTAGCCCCAAAGCACGCTCTAGACTTGATGACAAACCAATCAAGATTTTCTTTGGTTTTTTATTTTGAATTGAATAAGGAAGGACTTTCCGAGCATGGATAATGATTGGCAAATTTAAGTATGGCTTACCTTAACTCGAATCCTTAGGCGTGGATTATACCAAGGGACGAACTATCTTGCCATGTTGTGGCAAGTATGGCTCTATCTCGGTATGAATATGTATTATACTCTATTGAATTCCCAAGTATGGATTATACTCAGGAATGACGAATGGCCTCATCGGGATCTGGTAAAGGGACCCAATAAAACTTGAGTACGACTTGTGCTCAGTTTGAACTTCCCGGTATGGCTTATGCTTGGAAGGTTAAGTCCCTCAGTAGGCCTTGGAAGGATGATTTGAACATCCCTTGAGTATGGTTTTTGCTCAAACAGGATGCCTAAGCATGGTTTATGCTCGAAAATGTTAAATAATATTTTCAGGATTTGACACATTGGTACTCTTCTTTTTCTTTGCAGGCATGGAGTATACTCACAATTGGCAGGTCCAGCGTGGCCATGGATTTCTCGAACTATCCAGAACACATCATCCTTATCAGCAAGATATGTTCTGGGGGGCGAATAATGTTGACACATTTTTTGGCCAAAACTGTCACACATGGAATCTCTAAATAACAACGCGCTCAGGCACTGAGAACCTCGTCAACGAACATGAAGCGGTTTGGTCGAAGTCACAACATCAGCATGAATAGGCCCAAAAACCTATCAAATGACCTCTTTTGGGCCCAAAACAGCAATTACAGTGCTTTGCATAGTAAAACATGTAGCCCTTTGAATTAGCTTCAGGTAGAGCTTTCGTTTTGATCAATCGAAATTACGGTTTGAAAGTTATGCCTATTTCCATGAATGAATATAAAGGAATAACTCAGGACTTGAGTATGGACTGGCAGTCACTTCGATGGAGTGACGAAGCGTCATTAGCTTGGACATTAGATCGTCTTTTACCTTCCTGGACCAGCTCTCCCCCTTAGGGCTTCCCCCCACTCGGGTCATGGGCCACCACCCGGGTCGTAAGCGCCATGTCGTGATGGCCAGGCATTAGAAGCATGACCCACCTCTGGCTCGTGATACACCCATAGACCACGAACTGACCATAGGCACCTGCACCAGCTTCTAACCCCAGCTCGTCACCTCGGTTCGCCCTCCATGACCACGAACCGCCTGGGAGTTGCGCTGAACACACACAATTATGACCTATTCTTTAGGCTATTCCTACCCCTAGGAACCCGGATCTCGCTACACATGGCATGGCATGACTTGGAGAGGATTTCTCCATGTTTTCCACCTCATTTCGAGATTCTTGGGATGCATGCCACGTGGCCCACGAACCGCCTACTGTAGATGGCTACAAATACACCAATTGAAGGCAAATTGAAGGATCTTTTGGCATTTACTCCTCATGGCTTTCACTATCGTTCTAAGAAAGGCCATTGCTTAACATTGAAGCCGAACTCCACAATATAACATAAGGATTTCGTGTATAATCTTCTTATTTCTTACCTCTTTTCATTGTAAACGCGAGGATTTCATGTATAAAACTGAGAGAATTGTAATGTAAATTCTTAGGATTTAAGAAGAGATAAAGTGGACGTAGGCTTAGTTTGAGCCGAACCACTATAAAACCCTCGTGTGTCTCCATTTATTTTACTATTTCTCTATTCTGTGATTTGTGATTGTGAGGATTTATACCGTATTTGGGTGTTAGTACCAAATTTTGGTCTAACATTTTGGCGCGCCCGGATGTGGGCACGCGACATAACTTTAATTTCTAGCCTGAAAGGAAGCGGATTTTTTGGCTATTGGGTCGATAACCAGACCAAAGATTTCCCATGTAGAGGCCAAATGCACGAGAAACGAGGCAAGCCATGAGGCTTCCTATCACAAATCCATCGGCATACCTGAAAAGATAAGAGACGGATGGCGTTCTCACTGAACTGAGAGTTCAAATGGAAGGAAAGATGATCTCGTCCAAAAACAACAGGAGATGATGGACGGATTCTTCGCTCGGATGGATGGCAGGCCAAGCGGCAATGAACAACGCATTGGAAATGAAGTTACTGAAGCGGCTCATACATTACATGGACTCGGGGGCAACACCCTTGCTCTTGGAAATGGTCAGGCTTGATCTTCTTCATCTCCGGTTCGGATGGACATCAAAACGCAAGCTTATGCTGAACAACATGAAGCGGTTCATGATGGGGCTCCAGGACCCGATCGGTTAGCCCTCCGGCTCACGAACCGGCCTCCACGACCTACTCCCAGTAGCTCACCAAAATCTTCCATCCTCTCTTGCACACAATGCTGGGGGCCCCAGCTCTGATATCGGCAATTTGCAATAGCTTTTTGATGGAAATCGACTAGCAGATCTGAAACAATGCCTCTCGAGAGGCTGTTCTTCTCAAAAAGACGTGGATGATGTCAACCACACTACTTTCACGCAAGAAATCAGGAATTCCCATAGTCCCCCAGATTTCAAACTTCCAGTTCTGGAGCCATATAATGGCAGGACAGATCCTACTGTGCATCTGATGTGTTATAGACGACATATGGAAGTTCAATCATCGTCAGAAAACGTCATGGCAAAGTGCTTTCCTCTCTTTCTGACTGATATAGCTATTATGTGGATTCGGCAGCTAGCTCCGGAATTGATCAACAGTTGAAAATTTTTGGCCATTCATTTCATTGAACAGTTTCGGGTCCATATTGCATGACCCAAAAACGTCATGTTATTAACTTCAATCAAGTAGAGGTCTAGAGAAACTCTGTGCTCATTCCTGGAAAGATTCAACGTTGCAGCAACAACAGTTGACCGACCTGAACCATCTATGGTATTGATGGTAGCAGTATCCGACGTTCTAGATAACTCGGAGTTCAAAAAGTCTTTGTACCCAGACCCACCACGAAATCTCTGTGAATTCTACCTCAAAGCAGATAGATTTCTGAGGGAATAAGATGCAACTTCTGAGAAACGCATTCTCGACATCAACATGATTAAAGACGGAGGTAGGGATGAAAATTTTGTACGAATGTCTAATGTTCGTTCATGTCCGTGACTGAAATATGTTCGTCCGCGTCCGTCCGATTTTCATTTAGGACACGAATTAGGTCAATGAAACTTGTACGAGAATAAATCATGTCCGGTCCGGGCTTATTTTAATACTTGTAATTCGGTGTATGGTTGAGAGAAAATCTAGTAAAATGTACAAAATGTTATATAAATAGCCATGTCTGACCGAGTCCGATCGTGTCCGTGTCCGAAAAGCATATGTCTGTGACCGACCGATTTTATTTAGGACACAAATTAGGACATTGAAATTTGTCCAAGAAAAAATTTGGTCCGGTCCGTGTTCGGTCCGATTTTTTAAGGACAGAAATTGATTACACTTCCGTCCGGTCTGGTCCGACCGATTTATACCCCTAGATGGAGGATCGTTTGATTCTTGAAAAGGCAAAGGAAAAGCCGCTGCTAGGAATGACCTAAATACTAATCCCCGGAGAGGGCCCAGATATGAAAAGTACATCGAACTCGGTGCTTCATTGATCGACATTTATATGGACGCTAACGATGCCATTTCGTACCCTTAGCCTCCCAGGAGTGAGCCATCGCAACGAGAACGTGACTCCGGAAAACATTGCATATTCCATGATATGGACGATCATGACACAAATGACTGTATGCACCTGCGTGATTTGATTGAAGAACGGGTTAGACGTGGAGAGTTACTTGAGAATTTGAAACAACCTGCAGTACCTACGCACGCGCTGCCACCTTCTACTTTAAGGAGTGAAAATGATCCTAGATCGAGCTCTCGCGGGATCATTATCAACTGATCTGGATGAGATCAACTTTCACTTTCTACATTGCTTAGGATTTAAGATCTGTTTTCGCTTTCATTAGGTTTTCCGATTGGCTAAATCGAAGTACACACGTATGGGGTTAGGATGTTGCACCAAAGCGTGCTCTAGACTCGATGACAAACCAACTAGGATTTGATTTGGTTTTGTATTTTGAATTGAATAAGGAAGGACTTTCCGAGCATTGGATAATGATTGGCAAATTTAAGTATGGCATATACTTATCTCGAATCCCTAGGCATGGATTATGCCTAGGGACGGACTATCTTGTCAGGTTGTGCCAAGTATAGCTCTATCTCGGTACGAGTATGGATTATGTTCCGTTGAATTCCCAAGTATGGATTATACTCAGGAATGACGTCTGGTCTCGTCAGGATCTGGTAATTAGAGTCAATAAAACTCGAGTACGGCTTGTGCTCAGTTTGAACTTCCAGATATGGTTAATTCCTGGAAGGTTAGGTCCCTTATCAGGCCTTGGCAGGATGATTCGAACATCCCTTGAGTATGGTTTATGCTCAAACAAGATGCCCAAGCACGGTTTATGCTCGAAAAGGTTAAACAATATTGTCAAGATTTGACACATCGGTACTCTTCTTTATCCATGTAGGTATGGAGTATACTCGCAATTGGCAGGCCCGGCGTGGCCATGGATTTCCTGAACTATCCAGAACACATCCTCGTTGTTGGCAAGATATATTCTGGGGTAAAATAATGTTGACACATTTTGTGGCCAAAACTATCACACATGGAATGTCTAGCAACGCGCTTTGGCACTGAGAACCTCGTCAACAAACATGAAGTGGTTTGCTCGAAGTCGCAACATAAGCATGGACAAGCACAAAACTCCTATTAAACCACCTCCTTTGGGCCCGAAATCAGCAATTGCAGTGCTTTGCACAGTAAAATCTATAGCCCTCAGAGTTACCTTCAGGTAGAGCTTTCGTTTAGCTTAATTGGATTTATGGTTTGGAAGTTACGCCCGTTTCCATGAATGAATGTAAAGGAATAACTCAGGACTTGAGTATGGACTGGCAGTCACTTGGATGGAGTGACAAAGCGTCATTAGCTTGGACTTTAGATCAGCTTTCACCTTCCTGGACCGGCTCAGCCCCCTAAGGCTTGCCCCCCACTCGGCTCATGGGCCACCACTCGGGTCGTGAGCGCCATTTCGTGATCGCCAGGCATCAGAAGCTAGACCCACCTCTGGCTCGTGATACACACATGGACCACGAACTGACAATGGGCACCAGCACCAGCTTCTCACCCTAGTTCGTAACCTCGATTCTCCCACCATGACCACGAACCGCCTAGGAGTGGCGTTGAACATACAAAATTATGACCTATTCTTAAGGCTATTCCTACCCCTAGGAACCCAGATCTCATTACACATGGCATGACACAACTTGGAGAGGATTTCTCAACGTTTTCCACCTCATTTCGAGATTCTTGAGATGTGCGCCATGTGGCCCATGAACCGCCTACCGTGGATAGCTATAAATACACAAGTTGAAGGCAAATTGAAGGATCTTTTGGCACTAACTCCTCACGGCTTCCACTATTGTTCTTAGCAAGGTCATTGATCAATATAGAAGCCGAACTGAACAATATAACACGAGGATTTCATGTATAATCTTCTTATTTCTTACCACTTTTCATCGTAAACGCGAGGATTTTGTGTATAAAACTGAGAGAATTGTACTGTAACTTATTAGGATTTAAGAAGAGATAAAGTGGACGTAGGCTTGGTTTAAACAAACCACGATTAAAACCTCGTGTGTCTCCTTTTATTTTACTCTTTATGCATTCTATGATCTGTGATTTGTGATTGTGAGGACTTCATACCATATTTGGGTGTTAGTACCAAATTTTGGTCTAACATTTTGGTGTGCCAGGAGGGGGCCACATGACATAACTTCAATTTCTCGGCTGAAAGGAAGAGGATTTTTTGGCTATTGGATCGATGACCAAACGCAAGTTTTCCCATGTAGAGGACAAAGGCGTAAGAAACAAGGCAATCCATGAGGCTTCCTCTAACAAATCCATCAGCATACATGACAAGAGAAGAGATGGATGTCGTTCTCACTGAACTAAGAGCTCAAATGGCAAGGCAAGATGATCTCCTCTGAAAACAAAAGTAGATGATGGACGGATTCTCCACTCAGATGGATGGCAGGCCAAGCGGCAATAAACATCGCACTGGAAATGAAGCCACTAAAGCGGCTCATACATCACATTGACTCGGGGGCAACCCCCTCGCTCTTGGAAATGGTCAGGCTCGACCTTCTTCAGATCCGGTTCTGATGGACACCAGAACGCATGCTCACGCCCAACAGCAGGAAGCGGTTCGTGATGGGGCTCCAGGACCCGGTTGGTTTGCCCCCCGGGCTCATGAACCGATCTCCACGACTCCCTCCCAACGGCTCACCAACAACTTCCATCCTCTCTTGCACTCAACGCATGGGGCACCAGCTCTATTATCGGTAATTTGCAGCAGCTTTTTGATGGGAATCAACTAGCAAATCTGATACAATGCCTCTCGAGATGCCATAATTCTCAAAATGACATGGATGACATCAACCACAATCCTTTCACGCAGGAAATCAGGAATTCCCGTAATCCTTCGGATTTCAATCTTCCAGTTCTGGAGACATATAACGGTAGGAGGGATCCTACTGTGCATCTGATGCGTTATAGACGACATATGGAAGTTCAATCGGCGTTGGAAAACGTCATGCCAAAGTGCTTTCCTCCCTTTCTAACTGATATAATTGCTATGTGGATTCGGGAGCTAGCTCCGGAATCGATCAACTGTTGGAGCATGTTGGTCACTCGTTTCATTGAACAGTTTGGGGTCCACATTGCACGACCCAAAAATGTCATGTCATTAACTTCGATCAAGAAGAGGTCTGGATAAACTCTGTGCTCATTTCTGGAAAGATTCAACGTTGCAACAACATCTGTTGACCGCCTGAAGTATCCCTGGTATTGATAGCTGTAGTATCCGGCGTTCTATATAAATCAGAGTTCAAAAATCTTTATACCCAGACCCACCACGAAATCTCGGCCAATTCTACCTCGAAGTAGATAGATTTCTGAGGGAAGAAGATGAAACTTTTGAGAAACACACTCTTGACATCAACATGCTTAAAGAAGGAGGATCGTCTGCTTTTGGAAAAGGCAACGGAAAAGCCGTCATCAAGAATAACCGCAACATTCATCCCTAGAGAGGGCCCAGATATGAAAAGTACACCGAACTCAGTGCTTCGTTGATCGACATTTATATGGACACTAACGATGCCATTTCCTACCCAACGCCTCCCAGGAGGGAGCCATCGCAACAAGAATCAGACTCTAGAAAACATTGCATATTCCATGATATGGACGGTCATGACACAAATGACTGTAGGCACTTGCGGGATTTGATTGAGGAACGGGTTAGATGTGGAGAGCTACCTGAGTATGTGAAACAACTTACAGTGCCTGCGTACGCGCTGCCATCTCCTACTCCAAGGAGTGGAAATGATCCTGGATCGAGCTCTCGTGGGATCATTATCAACTGATCTGTATGAGATCAGCTTTCATTTTCTGCATTTCTCAGGATTTAAGATTTATTTTTGCTTTAGTTAGGTTTTCCAATTGGCTAACTCGAAGTACACACGTACGAGGTTAGGATGTAGCCCCAAAGCGTACTATAGACTCGATGACGAACCAATCAGGATTTGGTTTCGTATTTTGAATTGAATAAGGAAGGACTTTCCGAGCATGTATAATGATTGGAAAATTTAAGTATGGCTTATACTTATCTCGAATCCCTGGACATGGATTATGCCTAGGGACGGACTATCTTGTCCGGTTGTGGCTAGTATAGCTCTATCCCGGTATGAGTATGGATTATACTCCGTTGAATTCCCAAGTATGGATTATACTCAGGAATGACGAATGGTCTCGTTATAATCTGGGAAAGGGACTCAATAAAACTCGAGTGCGGCTTATGCTCAGTTTGAACTTCCCGGAATGGCTTATGCCTGGAAGGTTAGGTCCCTCGTTAGGCCTTAGCAGGATGATTCGAACATCCCTTGAGTATGGTTTATGCTCAAACAGGATGCCCAAGCATGGTTTATGCTCGAAAAGGTTAAACAATATTGTCAGGATTTGACACATCGGTACTCTTATTTATCCATGCTGGTATAGAGTATACTCGCAATTGGCCGACCCAGTTTGGCCATTGATTTCTGGAACTATCAAGAACACTTACTCTCTGTTATTATTATTTACAAAAAATATTAATACTAAGTTGACACATTTTGTGGTCAAAATTGTCACACACAGAATCTCTAAATAGCAATGCACTTAGGTATTGAGAACCTCATCAACAAACATGAAGCGGTTTGGTCAAAGTCGCAACAACAGCATGAACAAGCCCAAAACTCCTATCAAACGACCTCTTTTGGGCCCGAAAATAGGAATTAGGGCTTATCACAGTAAAACCTGCAGCCCTTTGAATTAGCTTTAGGTAGAGCTTTCGTTTGGTCAAACGGATTTACGGTTCAGAAGTTACGCCCATTTCCGTGAATGAATGTAAATGAATAACTCAGGACTTGAGTATAGACTGGAAGTCACTTTGATGGAGTGATGAAGCATCATTACTTGGTCTTTATATCGTCTTTCACCTTCTTGGACCGGCTCGCTCCCAGGGCTTGCCCCCCCCACTCGGCTCGTGGGCCACCACCCGGGTAGTGAGCGCCATCTCGTGATGGCCAGGCCTCAAAAGCACGACCCACCTCTGGCTCGTGATACACCTATGGACCATTAACAGACCATGGGCACTAGCACTAGCTTCTCACCCTATCTCATCTCCTCGGGTCGCCTGCCATGACCACGAACTGTTTGGGAATGGTGCTGAACACACACAATTGTGACCTATTCTTAAGGCTATTCCTACCCCTAGGAACCCGGATCTCATTACACATGGCATGGCACTACTTAGAGAGGATTCTCCATGTTTTCCACCTCATTTCAAGATTCTTGGTATGCGTACCATGTGGCCCACGAACCGCCTACTGTAGATGGATATAAATACACCAGTTGAAGGAAAATTGAAGGATCTTTTGGCACTAACTCCTCACGGCTTCCACCGTTATTCTAAGCAAGGCCGTTGTTCAACCTAGAAGTCAAACTTCACAATATAACACGAGGATTTCGTGAATAATCTTCTTATTTCTTACCTCTTTTCATTGTAAACAAGAGGATTTTGTGTATAAAACTGAGAGAATTGTACTGTAATTTCTTAGGATTCAAGAAGAGATAAAGTGGACGTAGGCTTGGGTTGAGTCGAACCACCATTAAAACCTCGTGTGTCCCCTTTTATTTTAATATTTCTACATTCTATGATCTGTGATTTTTTTACTGTGAGGACTTCATACCGTATTTAGGTGTTAGTACTAAATTTTGGTCTAACATTTTGGCGCGCCAGGA
This sequence comes from Allium sativum, assembly GCA_030737875.1. Lineage (NCBI taxonomy): Eukaryota > Viridiplantae > Streptophyta > Magnoliopsida > Asparagales > Amaryllidaceae > Allium > Allium sativum. The sequence goes on along the minus strand of CM060920.1, from coordinate 931,685,859 downwards.
AGGGGGCACACTACATAACTTCAATTTCTAGCCTAAAAGGAAGCATATTTTTTGGCTATTGGATCGATGACTAAACGAAATATTTCCCATGTAGAGGCCGAAGGCATGAGAAACGAGGCAAGTCAGGAGGCTTCCTCTCATAAATCCTTTAGAATACCAGACAAGAGAAGAGATGGATGGCGTTCTCACTGAAATGAGAGCTCAAATGGCAAGGCAAGATGATCTCCTCCGAAAACAATAGGAGATGATTGACGGATTCTTCGCTCGGATTGATGGCATGCCAAGCGACAATGAACAATATAATGTAAATGAAGCCACTGAAGCGGCTCATATATCACATGGACTCGGAGGCAACCCCCTCGCTCTTGGAAATCATCAGGCTTGACCTTCTTTAGCTCCGGTTAGATGGACACCAGAACGCAAGCTCACGCTTAACAATAGGAAGCAGTTCGTGATGGGGCTCCACGACCCGGTCGGTTCGCCTCCCCGGCTCACGAACTGGCCTCCACGACCCACTCCCAGTGGCTCACCAACAACTTCCATCCTTTCTTGCACTCAACGATGGGGGCACCAGCTCTGATATCGGCAATTTGCAACAGCTTTTTGATGGAAATCGACTAGCAGATCTGATACAACCCCTCTCGAGAGGCCGTACTTCTCAAAATAACGTGGATGACGTCAACCACACTCCTTTCACGTAGGAAATCAGGAATTCTTATAATCCCCTGGATTTCTATCTTCCAGTTGTGGAGCAATACAACGACAAGATGAATCCTACCGTGCATCTGATGCGTTATAGACGACATTTGGAAGTTCAATCGACGTCGGAAAACGTCATGGCAAAGTGCTTTCCTCTCTTTCTGACTGATATAGCTGCTATGTGGATTCGACAGCTAGCTCTAGAATCGAACAATAGTAGGAACATGTTTGCCACTCGTTTTATTGAACAATTTCGAGTCCATATTGCATGACCCAGAAACATCATGTCATTAACTTCAATCAAGCAGAGGTTTGGAGAACCTCTGCGCTCATTCTTAGAAAGATTCAACGTTGCAGCAACATCAGTTGACCGACCTGAACAATCCATGGTATTGATGGCAGCAACATCCAGCGTTCTAGATAACTCGTAGTTCAAAAAGTCTTTATACCAAGACCCAACATGAAATCTCGGCGAATTCTACCTCGAAGCAGATAGATTTTTGAGGGAAGAAGATGCAACTTCTGAGAAACGCATTCTCGACGTCAACATGCTTAAAGACGAAGGATCGTATGATTCTAGGAAAGGCAAAGGAAAAGCCGCCGTTAAGAATGACCGCAACACTCAGCCCCGTAGAGGGCCTAGATATGAAAAGTACACAGAACTCAGCGCTTCATTGATCGACATTTATATGGACACTAACGGTGCCATTTCCTACCCAAAGCCTCGCAGGTGGGAGCCATCGCAATGAGAACGCGACTCTAGAAAACCTCGAATATTCCACGATATGGATGGTCAAGACATAAATGACTGTATGCACATGCGGGATTTGATTGAGGAACGAGTTAGACGTGGAGAGCTACCGGAGTATGTGAAACAACCTATAGTGCCTTTGCATGCGTTGCCACGTCTTGCACCAAGGAGTGGAAATAATTATGGATCGAGCTCTCGCGGGATCGTTATCAACTGATCTGGATGAGATCAGCTTTCATTTTATGCATTTCTTAGGCTATAAGATTTGTTTTCGCTTTCATTAGGTTTTCCGACTGGCTAAATCGATGTACACAAGTATGGGGTTAGGATGTAACCCCAAAGCCTGCTCTAGACTCAATGACAAATCAATCAGGATTTGCTTTGGTTTTGTATTTTGAATTGAATAAGGTAGGGCTTTCCAAGCATGGATAATGATTGGCAAATTTAAGTACGGCTTATACATAATTTGAATCCCTAGGCATGGATTATGCCTAAGGACGGACTATCTTGTCAGGTTGTGGCAAGTATAGCTCTATATAGGTATGAGTATGGATTATACTTCGTTAAATTCCCAAGTATGGATTATACGCAGGAATGAAGAATGGTCTCATCAGGATCTGGTAAAGGGACTCAATAAAACTCGAGTACGGCTTGGGCTCAGTTTGAAATTCCCGGTATGGTTTATGCCTGGAAGGTTAGGTCCCTCGGCTGGCCTTGGAAGGATGATTCGAGCATCCCTTGAGTATGGTTTATGCTCAAACAGGATGCCCAAGTATGGTTTATGCTCAAAAAGGTTTAACAATATTGTCAGGATTTGACACATCAGTACTCCTCTTATTCTTTGCAGGTATGGAGTATACTCGCATTTGGCAGGTCCACGTGGCCATGGATTTCTCGAGCTATCCAGAACACATCCTCCTTATCAGCAAGATATGTTCTGGGGGGCAAATAATGTTGACACATTTTGTGGGCAAAACTATCACACATGGAATCTGTAAATAGCAACGCGCTCAGGCACTGAGAACCTCGTCAATAAACATGAAGCGGTTTGGTCAATGTCGCAACATTAGCATGAACAAGCCCAAAACCCTATCAAATGACCTCTTTGGGCATGAAAATAGCAAGTACAGTGCTTCACATAATAAAACCTGTAGCGCTCTGAATTAGCTTCAGGTAGATCTTTGGTTTGGCTTAATCGGATTTACGGTTTGAAAGTTACGCCTTTTTCCGTGAATGAATATAAAGGAATAACTCAGGACTAGAGTATGTTCTGCCAGTCACTTGGATGGAGTGACGAAACGTCATTGGCTTGGAATTTAGATCGAATTTTACCTTCCTGGACCAGCTCGCCTCCTTAGGGCTTCCCCCCACTCGGTTCGTGGGCCACCACCCGGGTCGTGAGCGCCATATCGTGACGGCCAGGAGTTAGAAGCGCGACCCACCAACGGCTCGTGATACACCCATGGACCACGAACCGACCATGGGCACCAACACCAGCTTCTAACCCCAGCTCGTCACCTCAGTTCGCCCGCCATGACCACGAAGCGCCTGGGAGTGGCGCTAAACACACACAATTGTGACCTATTCTTTAGGTTATTCCTACCCCTAGGAACCCGGATCTCATTACACATGGCATGACACTACTTGGAGAGGATTTCTCCACGTTTTCCACCTCATTTCGAGATTCTTGGGATGCACGCCACGTGGCCCACGAACCGCTTGCTGTAGATGGCTATAAATACACCAGTTGAAGGTAAATTGAAGGATCTTTTGGCATTAACTCCTTACGGCTTTCACTATTGTTCTAAGCAAGGCCATTGCTTAATATAGAAGCCGAACTCCACAATATAACATGAAGATTTCGTGTATAATCTTCTTATTTCTTACTCTTTTCATTGTAAATGCGAAGATTTCGTGTATAAAACTGAGAGAATTGTAATAAGAAGAGATAAAGTGGATATAGGTTTGATTTGAGCCGAACCACTATAAAAACCTTGTGTGTCTCCTTTTATTTTACTATTTCTGCATTATGTTATTTGTGATTGTGAGGACTTCATATTGTATTTGGGTGTTAGCACCAAATTTTGGTCTAATATTTTGGCGCGCCGGGAAGTGGGCACATGACATGACTTTAATTTCTATCCTAAAAAGAAGCGGATTTTTTGGCTAATTGATCGATGACCAAACGAAAGATTTCCCTTGTAGAGGCCGAAGGCATGAGAAACGAGGCAATCCAGGAGGCTTCCTATCACAAATCCATCGGCATACCAGACAATAGAAGAGATGGATGGCGTTCTCACTGAACTGAGAGCTCAAATGGCAAGGCAAGATGATCTCCTTCGAAAACAATAGGAGACGATGGACGGATTCTTTGCTCGGATGGATGGCAGGCCAAGCGGCAATGAACACCGCACTAGAAATGAAGCTATTGAAGTGGCTTATACATCACATGGACTCGGGGGAACCCCCTCTCTCTTGGAAATGGTCAGGCTTGACCTTCTTCAGCTCTGTTTCGGATGGACATCAAAACGCAAGCTCACACTCAACAATAGGAAGCAGTTCATGATGGGGCTCCAGGACCCAGTCGGTTCGCCCCCGGCTCACGAACCGGCCTCCACGACCCGCTTCAAATGGCTCACCAATAGCTTCCATCCTCTCTTGCACTCAACGCTGGGGGCACCATCTCTGATATCGGCAATTTGCAACAGCTTTTTGATGGAAATCGACTAGCTGATCTGATACAATGCCTGAGGCCGTAGTTCTCAAAATGACATGGATGACGTCAACCACACTCCTTTCACAAAAGAAATCAGGACTTCCCATAGTCCCCCTGATATCAAATTTTCAGTTCTGGAGCCACATAACGGTAGGATGGAAACTACTGTGCATCTGATGCATTATAGATGACATATGAAGTTCAATCGGTGTCGGAAAACGTCATGGCAAACTGCTTTCCTCTCTTTCTGGCTGATATAGTTGTTATGTGCATTCGGCAGTTAGCTTCGGAATTGATCAACAGTTGGAACATTTTGGTCACTCGTTATTGAATAGTTCCGGGTCCACATTGCACGACCCAAAACGTCATGTCATTAACTTCAATCAAGCAGAGGTCTGGAGAAACCTGCGCTCATTCCTGGAAAGATTCAAAGTTGCAGCAGCATCAGTTGACCGACCTGAACCATCCATGGTATTTATGGCAACAGTATCCGACATTCTAGATAACTCGGAGTTCAAAATGTCTTTGTAACCAAACCCACCACGTAACCTCGGTGAATTCTACCTCGAAGCAGATAGATTTCTGAGGGAAGAAGATGCAACTTCTGAAAAATGCATTTTCGACATCAACATGCTTAAAGACGGAGAGGATCGTTTGATTCTTGAAAAGGAAAAGTCGCTATCAAGAATGACCTAAACACTCATCCCCAGAGAGGGCCCAGATATAAAAAGTACACCTAACTCGGTGCTTCATTGATCGACATTTATATGGACACTAATGATGTCATTTCCTACCCAAAGCATCCCAGGAGGGAGCCATTGCAATGAAAATGCGACTCTAGAAAATATTGCATATTCCACGATATGGACGGTCACGACACAAATGACTGTATGCACCTGGGGATTTGATTGAGGAATGGGTTAGACGTGGAGAGCTACTTGAGAATGTGAAACAACCCGCAGCGCCTGCACACATGCTGCCACCTCCTGCTCCAAGGGGTGGAAATGATCCTGGATCGAGCTCTCCTGGGATCATTATCAACTGATCTGGATGAGATCAACTTTCATTCTTTGCATTTCTTAGGCTTTAAGATTTTTTCTCTTTCATTAGGTTTTCCGATTGGCTAAATCAGACGTAAGGGGTTAGGATGTTTCCCTATAGCTTGCTCTAGACTCGATGACAAACCAATCAGGATTTGATTTGGTTTTGTATTTTGAATTGAATAAGGAAGGACTTTCCGAGCATGGATAATGATTGCCAAATTTAAGTATGGCTTATACTTATCTCGAATCCCTGGACATGGATTATGCCTAGGGACGGACTATCTTGTCAGGTTGTGGCAAGTATAGCTCTATGTCGGTATGAGTATGGATTATACTCCATTGAATTCGCAAGTATGGATTATACTCAAGAATGACAAATGGTCTCATCAGGATCTAGTAATGGAATCAATAAAACTCGAGTACGGCTTGTGCTCAGTTTGAACTTCCCGGTATGGCTTATGCCTGGAAGGCTAGGTCCCTCGTCAGGCCTTAGCAGGATGATTTGAACATCCCTTGAGTATGGTTTATTCTCAAACAGGATGCCCAAACATGATTTATGATCTAAAAGATTAAACAATATTGTTAGGTTTTGACACATCGTTACTCTTCTTTATCCATGCAGGTATGGAGTATACTCGAAATTGGCAGGCCCGACGTGGCCATGGATTTCTCGAATTATCCAAAACACATACACCTTATCAATAAGATATGTTTTGGGGGAAAATAATGTTGACACATTTTTCGGCCTAAACTATCACACATGGAATGTCTAAATAGCAACGCGCTTAAGCACTGAGAACCTCGTCAACAAACATGAAGCGGTTTGGCCGAAGTCGCAACATCAGCACGAAATAGCACAAAACTCCTATCAAACGACCTCCTTTGTGCCCAAAAACAGCAATTATAGTGCTTTGCATAGTAAAATCTGCAGCCCTTTGAATTAACTTCAGGTACAGCTTTCGTTTGGCTTAATCGGATTTACGATTCGGAAGTTACGCCTGTTTCCGTGAATGAATGTAAAGGAATAACTCAGGACTTGAGTATGGACTGGCAGTCACTTGGATGGAGGGACGAAGCGTCATTAGCTTGGACTTTAGATCGACTTTCACCTTCTTGGACCGGCTCGCCCCCTAGGGTAGCCCCCACTCGGCTCCTGGGCCACCACCCGGGTCGTGAGCGCCGTCTCGTGATGGCCAAGGATCATAAGCATGACCCACCTCCGGCTCGTGATACACCCATGGACCACGAACTGACAATGGGCACCAGCACCAGCTTTTCACCCCAGCTCATCACCTCGGTTCGCCCACCATGACCACGAACCGCCTGGGAGTTGCGCTGAACACACACAATTGTGACCTATCCTTAAGGCTATTCCTACCCCTAGGAACCCGGATCTCATTGCATATGGCATGACACGTTTTGGTGAGGATTTCTCCACGTTTTTCACCTCATTTCAAGATTCTTGGGATGCGTGCCACGTGGCCCATGAACGGCCTACTGTAGATGGATACAAATACACAAGTTGTAGGCAAATTGAAGGATCTTTTGGCACTAACTCCTCACGGCTTCCACCATTGTTCTTAGCAAAGCCGTTGCTCAATATAGAAGCGGAAATCAATAATATAACATGAGGATTTCATGTATAATCTTCTAATTTCTTACCTCTTTTTATCGTAAACACAAGGATTTTGTGCATAAAACTGAGAGAATTGTACTGTAACTTCTTAGGATTTAAGAAGAGATAAAGTGGACGTAGGTTTGGTTTGAGCCGAACCACTACAAAAACCTCGTGTGTCTCATTTTATTTTACTGTTTATGCATTCTAAGATCTGTGATTGTGAGGACTTCATACCATATTTGGGTGTTAGTACCAAATTTTGGTCTAACATTTTGGTGCGCCAGGAAGGGGACACACGACATAAGTTCAATTTCTAGCCTGAAAGGAAGCGTATTTTTTAGCTATTGGATCGATGACCAAATGAAAGATTTCCCGTGTAGAGGCCGAAGGCACGGGAAACGAGGCAAGCTAGGAAGCTTCCTCTCACAAATCCATTAGCATACCTGACAAGAGAAGAGATGGATGCCGTTCTCACTGAACTGAGAGCTCAAATGGCAAGGCAAGATGATCTCCTCTAAAAACAACAGGGGATGATGGACGGATTCTTCACTCGAATGATGGCAGGCCAAGCGGCAATGAAGAACGCACTGGAAATGAATCCACTGAAGCGGCTCATACATCACATGGAATCGAGGGAAACCCTCTCGCTCTTGGAAATGGTCATGCTCGACCTTCTTCATCTTCGATTCGGATGGACACCATAACGCAAGCTCACGCTCAACAGCAGGAAGCGGTTCATGATGGGGCTCTAGGAACCATTTGGTTCGCTCCCCCGGCTCACGAACCGACCTCCACGACCCGCTCCCAGTGGCTCACCAACAACTTCCATCCCCTCTTGCACTCAACACATGGGGCACCAGCTTTGATATTGGTAATTTGCAATAGCTTTTAATGGAAATCGACTAGTATATCTGATACAATAGCTCTCGAGATGTCGTACTTCTCAAAATGATGTGGATGACGTCACTCACACTCCTTTCACGCAGGAAATCAGAAATTCCCATATTCCCCCGGATTTCAAACTTCCAGTTCTGGAGCCATATAACTGTAGGACAGATCCTACTGTGCATCTGATGCATTATAGATGACATATGGAAGTTCAATCCGTGTTGGAAAATGTCATGGCAAAGTGCTTTCCTCTCTTTCTGACTGATATAGCTGCTATGTGGATTAGACAGCTAGCTCCGGAATCGACCAACTGTTGGAACATGTTGGTCACTCGTTTCGTTGAACAGTTTCGGGTCCACATTGCATGACCCAAAAACGTTATGTCATTAACTTCAATTAAGCAGAGGTCTGGATAAACTCTGCGCTCATTCCTGGAAAGATTCAACGTTTCAGCACCATCAGTTGACCGCCTGAACCACCCATGGTATTGATGGAATTAGTATTCGGCGTTCTAGATAAATCAGAGTTCAAAAAATCTTTATACCTAGACCCACCACGAAATCTCGGCCAATTCTACCTCGAAGCAGATAGATTTCTGAGGGAAGAAGATGCAACTTCTGAGAAATGTATTCTCAATGTCAACATGCTTAAAGACAGAGGATCATCTGATTCTGGAAAAGGCAATGGAAAAGCCATAGTCAAGAATGACCGCAACATTCATCCCCGGAGAGGGCCCAAATATGAAAAGTACACCGAACTCAGTGCTTCATTGATCGACATTTATATGGACACTAACGATGCCATTTCCTACCTAAAGCCTCCCAAGGGGCGCCATCGCAACGAGAACGCGACTCTGGAAAACATTGCATACTCCACGATATGGACGGTCATGACACAAATGACTGTAGGCACCTGCGGGATTTGATTGAGGAATGGGTTCGACATGGAGAGATACTTGAGTATGTGTAACAACCTGCAGTGCCTGCGTACGTGCTTCCACCTCCTGCTCCAAGGAGTGGAAATGATCCTGGATCGAGCTCTCGTGGGATCATTATCAACTAATCTGCGTGAGATCAACTTCCATTTCATGCATTTTTTAGGCTTTAAGATTTGTTTTCGCTTTCATTACGTTTTCCGATTGGCTGAATCGAAGTACACACGTACGGGATTAGGATGTAGCCCCAAAGCGTGCTATAGACTCGATGACAAACCAATTAGGATTTGCTTTGGTTTCATATTTTAAATTGAATAAGGAAGGACTTTTCGAGCATGGATAATGGTTGGCAAATTTAAGTATGGCTTATACATATCTCGAATCCCTAGGCATGATTATGCCTATGGATGGACTCTCTTATCAGGTTGTGGCAAGTATAGCTCCATCTCAGTATGAGCATGAATTATACTCCATTGAATTACCAAGTGTGGATTGTACTTAGAAATGACGAATGGACTCGTTAGGATCTGGGAAAGGGACTCAATAAAACTCGAGCGCGGCTTGTGCTCAGTTTGAACTTCCCGGTATGGATTATGCCTGGACGATTAGGTCCCTCGTCAGGCCTTGGCAGGATGATTCGAACATCCCTTGAGTATGGTTTATGCTCAAACAGGATGCCCAAGCATGGTTTATGCTCAAAAAGGTTGAATAATATTTTCAGGATTTGACACATTGGTACTCTTCTTTATCCATGCAGGTATGGAGTAAACTCGCAATTGGCAGGCCCGACGTGGCCACAGATTTTTCGAACTATCCAAAACACATAATCTTTGTTATTATTATTTACAATAAATATTAATATTAATGTTGACACATTTTGTGGCCTAAATTGTTGCACATTGAATTTTTAAATAGCAACGTGCTCAGGCATTGAGAACCTCGTCAACAAATATAAAGCGGTTTGGTCGAAGTCGCAACATCAACATGAACAAGCCCAAAACAGCTATCAAACGACCTGTTTTGGGCCCGAAAACAACATTTATTGTGCTTACCACAATGAAACCTGTAGCCCTCTGAATTAGCTTCAGCTAGATCTTTCGTTTGGTCAAACAGATTTACAGTTTGGAAGTTACACCCGTTTCCGTGAATGAATGTAAAGGAATAACTCAGGACTTGAGTATGTTCTGGAAGTCACTTGGATGGAGTGACGAAGCATCATTAATTGGACTTTAGATCGGCTTTCACCTTCCTAGACCGGCTCGCCCCCTAGGGGTTTCCACTCCACTCGACTCGTAGGCCACCACCCGGGTCGTGAGCGCCATCTCATGATGGTTAGGCATCAGAAGCACGACCCAGCTCCGGCTCGTGATACTCCCATGGACCACGAATCGACCATGGGCACCAACACTAGTTTCTCACCCTATCGCATCACCTCGGTTCGCCTGCCAGGACCACGAACCGCCTGGGAATGGCGCTGAACACACATAATTGTTACCTATTCTTATGGCTATTCCTAACCCTAGGAACCCAGATCTCATTATGGATGGCATGGCATGACTTGGAGAGAACTTCTCCATGTTTTCCACCTCATTTCAAAATTTTTGGGATGCGTGCCATGTGGCCCACGAACCGCCTGCTGTAGATGGCTATAAATACACCAGTTGAAGGCAAATTGAAGGATCTTTTGGCATTAACTCCTCACGGCTTCCACTATCGTTCTAAGCAAGGCCATTGCTCAACATAGAAGCCGAACTCCACAATATAATACGAGGATTTCGTGTATAATCTTCTTATTTCTTACCTCTTTTAATTGTAAACAAGAGGATTTCGTGTATAAAACTGAGAGAATTGTACTATAACTTCTTAGGATTCAAGAAGAGATAAAGTGGATGTAGGCTTGGTTTGAGTCGAACCACTATAAAAACCTTGTTTGTCTCCTTTAATTTTACTGTTTCTACATTCTGTGATCTATGATTTTTGATTGTGAGGACTTCACACCATATTTGGGTGTTAGTACTAAATTTTGGTCTAACATTTTGGTGCACTAGGAAGGGAGCACACTACATAACTTCAATTTCTAGTTTGAAAAGATGCGGATTTTTTGGCTATTGAATTGAGTTACGGATTTGTGGAAATTGGATCGAAGCATGTTGAGAATGGTGAAAAAGATGGGATGGTGTGATGAATTAAGAGAGAGGGTTGTTGGGTGGAAATTGTTTATGATGGTATCAGGCAGCGATGGGTTTGTTTGACAGTGATGAGGTGGTTATTGGCCGTGCTGATGAAGGTACATGCAAGTGGGGTGATTTGAAAAAGGGAAGGTATATGGATGGTTTGTGAATGAGGGTGTATGGATGATGATGAGATGGTTGAAAATGAGGGCGTGTTGCTTGAGTGGTGGTTAATGAAATGAACAGGCAGTTGATTAATGTGAAGTACCAGGTGATTGGTTGCGAGCCAGTGACGATAGTTGTCTGTGGAGATGGGAGGATTTTGATAGTGTAAGATGGTAGTTGTGATTGGGATTGAAGTGCGGTTTTGAGTTGTGTGGCTGTATGGAAGGGTCGTACAAGGTTGTAGTTGTGGAAGGTTGGAGTAGCGATGATGGAACTGTGGGGTTTCGTGTTGTAGAAGATGGTGTGTATTTGTGAGCTTGGCTTTGTAGTTGGTTGTTTGGTGAGTGTTAAGTGTTGTTCTGGCTATATAGTGTAGGGTGATATGGGTTATCAAAGTTTGAGTAGTCGAAGGGATGATGACAATAAGTGTAAGTTTGAATTGAACTGAAGGGATGGTGAAGGTGACAGTAAGGGGATGTGGTTTCTGTAGAAATGGATGAAGCAGTGATGTTTGTTATAGGGAGGAGTAGCTGGATATGGAGTTGTTTCTTGTTGTGAAGCAAAGATGCAAGGCAAAGTGTTAGAATGGAAATGAAAATGTATATGGTAAACAGACAATGAAATGAAATGGTTTGCAATGTAACAGTTTTGTTAAATGAATTGGAATGAAATGCAATGTCAAAATGTTTTGTTTGCTAGATGTTTGTGAATGTTTCTGAGATTGCACAAAAGTGTCAAGAGAAACAGAAATCAGTTTGGGAAACTGAAATAAAAAAGAAAGACAACTAAAAACTGAAATAAAACACTAAGCAAAACAGAAAACAACAATCACAAATGCTTGAAGTAAAAATGCAATGCTTGATTTTTTTTTTCAATTTTTTTTTTTCGGAAACCGACAAAGGAATTATAAATGCACAGGACAATATACAGGAATGCTCAAAACCAATTGTAAAATGTAATGAACACAATTTTTTATTTTACAAAAAAGGAAAACAAAGAAAATGACACAAAATACACATCAACATACACAAGTGAAAAGAAACAACATAAAATTAAAACAAAACGCAACTAAAACAAAAGCGAACTAATAAACACTACAATGAAACAAAAGCAAACAAACAGTACAACATACACAAATGAAAAAAAAAGATATTATTCTTTTAATAAAGGATTTACATAAAATAAAAGGAAAGAAACAAACACATAAACAAACTAAAATCAAGTGAGAATAACAAATAGCGCACTTTTTTTGGAAGATGAAACAAAACAAAACAAACACACAAATAACAAAAAATCAAACACAAGAACAAAAGTGAAACAAAACACCAAAACAAGTGAACAAACAAAAAATCTATGAATTAAATCGATTTTCTTTTAAAAAAACCACAAACAAGAACATTAATACGAAGAATAAAATCGAAATCAAATTCTTTCCCCAGCGACGACACTAAAAACTTGTTCGATGCTACAAAAATTTCTACTAATTAGAAATCTATGCGAATTATAGAAATAAACCACAAGCACACGGTTTAAAATCATAGTACATGGCAAATACGGGTCAATCTGCAAGAAAAGAATTAATTCTAAAATTCTACTCGATCAAATTAAACTGAACTTTGAAATTGTTTAGAAACTAAAACTAAAACTATGTTAAAATTTGAGAGTAAAACTATGGGTTAACAATCAATCTAGAGCCAAATCCACTTTTTCCTTTTCATATAAACCACTCATAAAATAAAATCATGATCTCTCTTTAATCTAATATGATTAGAAGTATATTTATCATTAGCATAACCTATTTGCGTTATTAATTAACACAACTTAGGCCATCAAACTACCATACACAACCAAATCCTATTTTTCACTTTCTTGAAACGTGACATAGAATATGAAACTAAAATCTACTTTAAGTACGATCTATTACTGCTAATTAGTAACATACATAAAATTTGAAATAACTTTCACTTCATTGCCATGATCATCTTTAGATGAAAACACAATATGTGATTAATGAGATAAGCATAGCCTATTTGTTTTGAACAACATAGGCAATCAAATGCAACATGAAACATAAAACAAATTAATCATCATATTTTCCATGAAGCAAAAGAGATCATAAAAAGATATTATGTTGAATCTTTATGTTTTCAAAAAGCTTCATCACCCATGAATTGTAGGGATTTAGCTACTCATTTGTTTTATAATGCCAAAAAAAAAAAATTCAACATACAAAAGATCAAAGTTAAAAGGAGAGCCAACTAACCAGTAAAGGTTGGATCAAAATTAAATTGAATGAAATAAAAAGAGACATAAAAGAAAAGAGCATGTAAATTAAAAAGATCACAAAAGCATGCAAGTAAGAAGGGGTTTGGAAGCCATTTTTATTACCAACTTTAAATGGAGGCTACAACATTACTAGTGATAATGAAGCATGATCCCTTCATGACATAATGAGGTTATTTATACAAGCCTATTACCCTAACCCTAATCCCTATTTTTGGGAACCACCCAAACTACCCCTGTCATGTAGAAGCTTCCAAGTCATTTACATTAATTAATCACCCATTAAGTATACATGAAAGTATCATGGCATAAGCATGTGGATTAGCTTCTAATTTGTACTTCAAAGTAAGTGGGTAGGTGGGGTCCTCTATGATCTATGAAATGAATTATTTCCATCTTCATTCCTTTGTTTCATTCTTTTGCATGCATATCTTCATGATCCTTATTCATATTTCCACTCAAATTTCTACAAAACAGCGTGAAAATGAACAAGTGAATTTTATCAAAAATTAATACATGCACAAATGACCATTTTGTCCCAATATGAAGATGAATGCATGAGAATTTGAGAATTTTTGGGTTTTTAGTTAAATCATGTAAAAATATCCCAATATGTCATTTATTTAACTAAAATAAGAAAGAAAAATGTGAATATAAATGTACACTTTTACTTGCACATCATAGTATAAACGATAATCAGAATCTCACACAGGGGAATGGATGAAATATAATAGCATAAAAATAGATGTACCAATGTTAAAACCATAAATTCACATATAAATAAATCTCAAAATTACAAGGTACATCAATTATTCATTATCCCAATTACATAATAACAACAATAATATGGGTACTACCACTATAACTAAGTCTTCGAGAGGCTCCTCCTCCAAGCAATCGTCCCTCATCTACAGTCAACAGTCTCACCTACTAACCTGTTAATGTTAAGAGGAGGGAGGTCAAAACTTAAAGTTCTGGTGAATGAAACACGTATGGGTTTAGGAATAAATATTCCCTAAATTTGGCAGTATAAACTCTTTATGTTATGTCTACGTATAAACATACACACAATCAAACATATAAGGTAGACATCCTAATAGTCACTTAAGGCTTATAAATAAATCTAAAGGCGGACGTACTTACATTCAATTAATACGCACTAAATTATTTGATGTCGGACATTCGTTGTAGTCACTTAATACCCCCGGGGCAGGCTATCCTTAGTCATTGAAGGTCATTTACTAATTTTTTAAGGGTGGACGTCCCTACAATCACTTAATACCCTTTGGTGGACCCCTAACCACTTATGACCTCGTCTCTAATATCAATATCATAACATATATGCTCTCTTTGTAGTTCGAGAAATAGTAAAGATCACTTACTACTAGGTTAGGGTCAGGAACTCATTTTGATAGAACCCTCCGGGCGGACCTTCTCGTTACTATCTACACGTCCCTACGGGTGAACTCCTAACCACTTAATAGTTCCTTTAGACGGTGATTCCTTTTTGGCCATATATATATATATATATATATATATACTAGGTCAGCCCTTACTAGCATCTAGATAAGAAGATAACATTAGTTGGAGTACTGCCCTACTCACGTTATCATCTAATAGGACCAATTAACACTTTATAGGAGAAAGGCGACCCCAGAAGCATTTAAATTCTTGTAGGGCAGGTCCCATAACTTGGGTCCTAAACCAAGGAGTGAACCATAGGAATGGACCTAGTCCTAACCACTTAATACCCAACAAGAGAAAGGTCATCCACTTAATACATTTTTCCCAAGGCAGGCCTACTTCACACACACAATATATACTAGACATCCCACATTAGACCGATCACTTGTAGATGCTAGATTTTGCTTGGCGATTCTAGGTAGGCTTTTACTACAAGTCGGGCTAGACCTCGTATCATAGTGTATTAATTATAATGACTTATGTCATTTAGACCTCTCATATTGACCGAGCATACCTGTAGATGCTGGATATGTCGTTCGGTTTCGGGCAGACTTCTACTACAGGTAATGGTTAACCTCATATCTATGTGTCTTTAATATATCTAAGACCATTAACGCACACATAAGAATTCAAATTCCAATGGGTACATTTCAATTTAAATTCCTACTTTAATCGTATTTATTATGCACTAAATATGTATAATTATTACGTTGTTTGCGTGATATATATATATATATATATATATATATATATATAAACACAGGGGCAACTATTTGAACTCGAAATTAAACACAAACATAAAGTCTCAACCATTGGATTTTTTGTCTTAACATGGAGAGGTGGAATTCCAATTGTGCAAATCAATTGTGTCACCGTTTATGTCAAAATTTCGTGTCTAAATAGATTTTCCCTCTATATATATATATATATATATATATATATATATATATATGTGTGTGTGTGTGTGTGTGTGTGTGTGTGTGTGTGTGTGCGTATATATGAGCGTGAATTAAGCGAAGACACTTAGTGTCCTAGCCACATTTTGAAAATGTCAATCCCTATTTCAAATTAAAGGTGCATAAGTTATTATTTCCTATATTTTCTTTAACTAAAGCATAAGTGTAACACCCCATGGCCATTAATGTCACTCACAAAGGGAATGCATTAATGTCATGAAGCATTATAGTAGTATAGAACAGATAAATTACAAGAATAAATCAATAAAACACAGCGGAAGATAAAACTTATTTCATAGCATCATAACTTCAAAACAAGCTTACATAAGTAGGCTCCAAAAACCATTACAACATGATCAATTGTCTTTTCCAAAAACTTCAAAGTACATAAAGAAGCAAATACTTAAACAACATAAATGCATAAATCCCCACTGAGCATAAGCAAAGCCATAAAGATGAGAGAGTCCAAAGCGATACATCTACTCTTTTCAAGCAACTGAAAGAAATCAGTACTAAGCTATAGTATTCCCTCCTTGCAAACCTGGGGGGGGGGGGGGGGGAAGCAAAGAAAAGAGGTGGAAACAAAACGGGTCAGACATAAAGTCCGGCGAGTCCAGTAATTTTAACAAATAATAGGTAAGGTAAATGATCAACACATAAATAGGCATCATGATATGGCTGTAACATAGATAAGATAGATAAAAGGATGGACAAGATGATTCCGTTCCTAAGTACTAAGACAACCCTACACCTTGGCTAAGCGAACAACCCTCCAAGTACTAACCCCGAAGACCGAAGTCAACATCAGACTAGCACCCAAAGGACTATCCAACTCAACCAACATGTATTTCGTTACACCGCACTTTTGCTAAGTTACACCACATTACTTAATTACACCGCACATCTACTAGTCTCTATTTAGTAAAGGTTGATCCCTTCCCACTAACTGTACCCACATGACAAACTTGGTAGTTACTTGCACCTAGCTGCTATCGTAGGTGCCGGCTTACTCCTACCACCGCTAAGGTACCCTTAACCTACCTATTCGATCGGCTCCCTAAACCCCGTAGGCACCTGTGCTGGCCCCACAGTGGGGTGTATCACTCCCCAAAGTGGAAACCCCGATAACAACATAAAATGCACGGCCATACCTACACGATGCAACAACGTCTTACCTACCAGCCCGAACCCATGCATGCACATGAACCCATTGGACTCGCATTGCCACCGCTATTCATGTTTTGACCTCTTACATTCAAGTCCAGTAAGCGTGCCCCAACCCCTGCCTAGTACCGGGCCCAATTAGATACTCAAACGGGTTACTGGTTGAAACGGGTCCCTATCCGACACAAGCCTCCCACGTATGCTTGGTCCCCACTAGGTTTTTCTCCCACTTAACCACTTTAATTTAAATGTCCATGTCTTACACATGCTACGGTTAATTCCATACTTACATGTCATAATTTACATGTCTTACCTTATTCTGGTTAAGTCCATATTTACATGTCATAATTTACGTGTCACCCCACTTAACCCTCTAACCATACCCATGTCTTATTATGGTTAGTATTCCTTAATTCATTCCTTATGACGAACGGTGCATGACCTCCCACATTAGACTGAACACTTTGTGGCCGCTGGATTTGCCGGGCGGTTCCGGGAAGTCTTACGCCACAAAACGGGTCTAACCTCGTGTCATTAACCGTTATGCCTACAATTCATTCCTTTGACCTCTCACATTAGACGTCCAATTGTGGCAGCTGGATTTGCCGGGCGGTTCCGGGCAGTCTTACGCCACAATTGCGCCTAACCTCGTGTCAAAGGTTTATTAATAATCGTATTTCACCCATACCCAATTTTCATGTCATGTATATCCAATTAAACATATAATAATGTTTATAATATTGCCTATTCCAAATTGTCCCTAATTACATATTAATTAGCCTCAATTACAAATTTACAATTATAGGCAATTTCATCAATTCCATGTAATTCATACCCAAATATGCCAATTTCACATATTATCCAATTATCCAAAATATCCAATAATATCCAATTTTCCATATTTCACATACTCCCATCGTTCCCACGTATTCGCATTCGCGCGTATTTTTAACATAGGCTCGAAGGTAGCCTAGATCCAAAAATAAAAGGAATAGGGATAAGAAGAGAGAATCAAATCACAGAAAATTGGAACTAACACAACATCACGAAATAAAGGGGCATATAAACTGGCATAGTGGCATAATGACAGATTTAAAATGAATAAATTGATAAAAGGTATGAACTTTACATAGAAACATAGGCATATGATGACATGAATAAAAAAGGTGAAGACTTGGTGAGATTTTCATTATAAACATATATGAATCCCTTTTACAACTTTTTCATGTTACTTTAATCCCATTAATTTGTGAATATAATTGTACTCATCTTTCGTGGTTAAAGAATAGAATTATGCACTGAAATTGGTGTAGAAACGTTGCGGTGTTGCTGATTTATCTTCTTGAATTGTTGTAGAAGCTCTAATCTTTAATTTGAGTTGAAGTTGAATACTTGAGATTTGATTTAGAGGCGGCGGCTAGGGTTTTAGAGAGAATTTGACAGCGTAATGGTGTCATAGATAATATTTATGAATTAGGGTTAGATCTTAGGGTGTATATGTAGGTGTAGGAAGTTATTTAGGCCTTAGGATTAACCCTCGAACTGATCTGGACCACTCAGATGCCATATCAGCCCTTAGGGCGAATCGGGCCACGGATTGGTAGCCAAACACCCTGGATTGACCTCTAGTCGACCCAGCAGGGCTTGGGTCGACTCCAAAAATGGTGCAGTTCAGCTATTCCCCCTCCCGATTCGCTGTTTCGAACTTTTTTTGAGTATTTATTTATTTAATATATATATATATCTATTTATTTCTCTCATATGCATACAAACTTCATGGCTTAATAACTTCTTCATAATTAACCATTTTCACACTAAACCACTTTTTGAACAACGTTCACACTAAGCCACTTTTTAGCTATTCCCCTAAAACAAAATTATGGCGCTGGTGGGGATCGAACTCTGTACCTCTTGTATGCAAGTCACATGTTCTAACCAAATGAGCTACTAAGTTTTTTGCTTACAAACCTTAGAACAATGCTAAACATCATTCTTTTCTCATACCTCTTTTTCAAATAAATTATTCTTTAATTTGTTATTTTAATATTCTCAAAATATACGGGGTGTTACATTCTCCCTTACTTAAAGGATTTCTTCCTCGAAATCTCTAAGTCAAGAAGAACGTATCCTACCATCCAATCATCCATCTACTCAACCATCAACCACTAGCAACCATGGTCCTTAAAAGTTTTTTATTGCTTTTTATGTATATATCCATAGTGTGTGTATATGTCCATATACTAATGCAAAATCAGGCGGTCCACTGATTCAGTCGACCTCCTTAATGCAAATAATGATAATGCCATGTATCCATCATGTATGCAAAGAACCCTATGCATATCCTTACTACATGTGTGCACAACCATTCATTTAAATGCAACATCCATATGATACACACATTCAACGTACATTCATTTTACTAAATACATCCATTTATATGCAATATGCAATATGAAAGTGACTGAGCCGATCTAGTGCCTAAAATGTGTGTATATGCATCCACGAGCAACCACTAGCAAACATTTGCATTTACACGCATCCACCATACATAACATGTCTCAAACACATGTTTCAACCATAGGACTACCCTATCTAAAGGTCAAAGATACTAGTGAGAGGACATACTAAAGATAGAACAAGTACAAGCTAAGCGATAAAGGAGAAATTAAAAGACACACCCTCGAAAAGTGAAGGGTACAATGAACGCATCTTCTCATCCATCTCCCAAGTAGCGTCGCTCTCATTATCTCCCCATTGCACTTTGACTAGCTTGACCTCTCGATTCCTCTACTTCTTAATCTCCGAGCCAAGAATGCATGTAGGAGCTCGTCGAATCGTCACATCACGCTCTATTTCCACCTCTCTAAGCAAGCTCTTCCAAAACTCGCTAATAAAGATAGAATCGCGATCGCTCACTATGCTAGAAGGAATACCGTCCAAACGAACTATCTCTCGAATGTATATGGAGGCTGACCATGGAGCATTCCTCTTACTCTTCACGGGAATGAAATGGGCGCTCTTAGTAAGTCTGTCTACCACGACCCAAATCCCCGTATTACCCTTCCTTGATCTTGGTAACCCATCAACAAAGTCCATCCAGACACTCTCCCACTTCCATTGTGGGACCTCCAATGGGTGAAGCAACCCACCAGGATTCTTTTGCTCTGCTTTTACTTGTTGGCACACCAAGTATCTAGCGACAAACTTGGCAACATCCCTCTTCATACCGACCCAAAAGTAAACTCGTCTCATGTCCATGTACATCTTGTCCCCGCCGGGATGAATGGTCATCTTCGAACGATGTGCATCATCAATAATGGTCTTCCTCAAGTTCTCATCTCGTGGTACACAAAGTCTACCGTCCCTACGTAACCACACTATACCACAATGGCCAATTGGCAACTCTTATTTTTTTCAACTGCCAACACTTATATGTGTTGTAGACTAGTGACACTTATATGTGTTGCAGTAGCAAAAATGTGTCACCAAAAATGTGCCAACACTTTTATGTGTTGTTGTGCTTGGTCAAGTCTTCTTTTGTAAGGGCAAAAGGGTAACTTGTCGCATATAACCCTAATTGGATGTTCAACGCTCAGTCCTCTAACACTTATTCTTTCCAGGCCGCTACAAACGCAAATACACGTTGAAGATTGAAATCACCGTTCTCATCAACATCAGAGAAACTCGAAAATTGAAATCTGCGATTAAAGAATGGACTTCGAATTGGGGCTTGTAGGAATTGGGGATTCTTGGAATCATGGCGGCTTCTAGGAATCACGATTTGAGGTAAAAATTCGATTTCACTTCTAGGAATCCTCTAAACCGTGAGCTTTTTCTTCCTCTAGATCTGAAATTCAGAACATATGCTTCTCGTTTTCCTTTATTGGTCTCTGGTGAATTAGAATTTGGCATGAATGGATTTTAGGGTATTTTTTATTTGCTTTTTTGAAGGTCCTGGCCTATTTGTGAGTCGGTTTTTTGATACTTTGTCCAATGCATATATACTGGTTCGCTGCTTTAAATCCGGTATCAAATCTGATCGAAATATGGCTTGCATCAGCATTCTAGATCCAATTTTGTTGAGCTCCTGAGATTTGTATGAATCAGATTTGTGTAATTAATTTGGGGTGGAAAGCATGTGTAAGCTTATTGAGCTATATCTGAAATCAGATCTTACATGAGCTTAGAATTTCCAGTTTGTTCTCGGCATTTTTTTTTAAATAAAACTGGAATTGTTAGATAAATCCTTGATCTTGCACAAGGAATTACGAATCTGAGCAGATTGCTTTTATATTTTAATTGATAATCCGAGTGTGAGTTTTGTTATGGCAATATAGTATTACTTGTGTGATCTGCTATTATGCCATCTAAACTCCAAGTCGCTGATTGTGTTTAAAATAATTTCATCCAAACTTTATGCTAATGTTGATATGCACGTTCTATGTGTAAGAGGTACAACAATATTTTATTAAAGTAAACTCCTTTGGTTTTCTTAAGCTTGCCTTTTCTAATATCTGTTACTTTAATTAAGTACTTCATTAGCCTTATATATATGTTATCATCTGCGCATATATGTATATATGTACGCCATATGTGATCTACATGTTGCATAACTCCTACTTGTCAAACCATTGAGAATCAGAATCTGTTTCTTAGTCACATTTTCAGTTTTCAGTTAAACCATTTTTAACAATGAGAAAATTTTGAAAATAAATTTGTTGCAGAATCTGTTTTCAGATTCAGTTTTCAGAAAATAAATTTTGAAATTTTTTTAACCATTTTTAACCATTTTCAGATTCAGTTTTCAGAATCTGTTGCATAACTCCTACTTGTCAAACCATTGAAAATTAACCAATTCAAATACCACACCTTTAGGTGATCAAAACCTAGGTTGTACAACTAAAAATGTAAGTAAATTACGATAGATCTGCTTACTATTTTTATGTTTTAGTTTAAACATTAAACTAAAAAGAGAAGTGGTGTTAGTTAATTATCGATAGAGTTAGGCTTATATCCTAGAGCCTAATGTAAAATTTGTTATATATATATAAAAAGATACAATATTTAAAATAAAATGTGTCTTATTTCTATTTTGTATTTGTCATATTGTGATAAGTTGATTTATTTATTTATTTTAGGTATATTAAACATAAAATGCTTAGATGATATTTTATGCCATGTTAGTTACTATGTACTGTAATAATGAAAATTTTATCATAGCAAGAGTAATATATTATTTTAAGTAATCCTAATCAGTATATATTTTGAAATAGGATATCTACACATCAGTTGGGACTACAGTAAGTAACACATTGTAATGTAAATATTGACGGTGTAATTGCATATGGTAATTGGTGTAACCAACGGTTATGGACTGAAAGGTATTAAACAATCATGGAATGACTCACTCGACAGTTTTCTATTGATTAATTTAAATAAGGGTAAATAAAACATCTTGAAGTCACGATGTTACATAGTTCCCTAGAGTTAAAACACTACATAACTTTAGTGTGAACATTCTTCTTAGATAATAATTAAATTATGGCATAACGGTCCATCGAGTGACTATATTTAGACTGAATTGAAGCATGGAAAGTGAAATACCATTTGACAGAGAATTCATCTTCTCTCCGACCATTAAGTGAATGTATTGCTATCCTCCTTTTGTTCCTGTTTTGGTTAGGTTTATAGGTTTCTAATGCATGTTAGGTGTCTGATTTTATGTTTCATAGAAAATTAATTAGAATAGAAAGCCTTTTCTCATAAAACCAACTAATCCATTTGTTAATAATAACAGTGACCCTATGTAATTAACAAAAAAATTATAATGATTGCAATTACTGAATGAAGTACTGAATAAACTAATATATACATATCATGAATATCATCCATTATGGTTTTTTCATACTGTTTTTTCTCCTAATTATTGTTTTTATGGTTTTTTCATATTGTTTTTTCTCCTAATTATGGTTTTTTCATACTGTTTCCAGCTGGGTTTGATTAATTTATAGTTGTAAGCATTCAAAATCCATGCTACAGTATTAATGCTGCTGTTCACAATCTAAGCAGTCGAATGACTAGAAGATTGTGTCCTAAAATGTAATATCTACGACCTTTAAAACATAAACAGAAACATAGTTTTAAAATGTTACCAGAACCCTATTAGCTCATTTGCCGAACTGAGCACACTTGTTAGTATACATAAATTTTATATAAATATCCATAACCTCAAAGTTCATGATTGTAGAAAGGTTCAAAATGTGTTGCCTTATGCCTTTTCTGGAGCAACAATACACATATATTTTGCTGCATGCAAGTCTTTTTTGTCCATATGAACGGTTTTGTGCACAATATTTTGTTTACAGGCTTGCATTGATGACAATGTCACTTTTATTTATACACCATGTTCAGATTTTGTGTGCTAATTTCATTTGTTTTAAATTTCAAAATGGAGGTCTGAGCATCATTTTTTTACTCTCTAGATTAGATAATATCTATTTAGTCAGTTGCATGGGGCGGCCTTTGAAGAGTTAGCATGAGCTGAGAATTGAAGTGCAGACTCTTTCAAAGGAAATATTGGTTTGAAAATAACAATTTGGGAACTTGGACCTTCCCTTTTTTTTAGTTCTATTTAACAGGAGTTTTTGTTTTGAAACAAAGATTCTTATTTAGAAGATAAGTTGTATCATTTATTTTAGTCGTTTTGAATGCTTTGAGTTGGTTTAATTACCGACTTAGGGCGGTCAAAATGGTGGGCTATTTCGTATACATGTTCGCAGTTTTTAGCTTTCTTTTTTTTGTATAAACTCGATTTGATACTGTTGTTGTTTATTTATTTTCTGTAGATGTCTTCATACTCAAGACCTTCGACTGATTACGGTGATTACTTCCTAGGGTATTCAGACATTTCAGACGATCCTTCTCAAATTGTTTGTTCAGCCGAATCTCGTACGGCAACTCCATTTAGCGTCTACGAGAGAATAGAGTCTAGCTTACAAAGAGATTTGACATTATTAAGTGTTCAGAATGATATGGCATCGCCTACCAGATCGACAACACCAACAAGATTGGCATCCCTGCCAACATGCAATGTTGGAGAAGTACAATCTCTAAGGTTGCTATGTCGTTGCAACATTGAACCACTATTCAAAACATGCTATTTGAATAAAAATGTTGGACGTCGATATTTTATTTGTGCAAACACTGTAACTCTTAGAGACTGTGGATTCATCCATTGGATTGACGAACCATTATGTGATCGTGGTGTGGAATTTGCGTTGGAGGTTCTTGAAGAAAACAAAAGGCTTAAAAAGGAGCTTGAATTGCAAGATTTCATCGAGTTAAATAGACAAAAGATGCGTCAAAATTAAGAAGGTATGATTTTGAACTTATAACATTTAACACTATTTGAAATTTAAATGATGTTATTTAATTAAATGCATGCAGGAAGAAGTGAAACGGAGAAAAGATAAATTTTGATGGTACTAGCTATGCAATTTTTTGGATGTAAGGTTCGTTATATGACCGGAGTTTCGCATTTAGTACTTGTAGACTTCAAATATGAAAAACATCTTGAATTTTGTTAATTATGTATTTTTTTACTATGGAATTGGATATTGTATATGTGTTGAATTTAGTATCTTTATGTATCATTATTTTTTGTTAGTTTGTATTTTGTTGTTGTCACGAATATGGATTTTTTTTCTTATGGATTTCGTAACATGTTGTTATGTCGAGATAATATCATAGCTGAATGCATATTAAATAGAGCTTATGCCATCTTATATGCAAATATAAGTGTTAGCAATAAATATGTTTGTAACTCTTATAAGTGTTACCATATCTTATAGTTCCAACATTTATAAGTGTTAGCGATGAATATGTTTGTAACACTTATAAGTGTTAGCGATGAATATGTTTGTAACACTTATAAGTGTTAACGATGAATATGTTTGTAACACTTATAAGTGTTAGCAATGAATATGCTTGTAACACTTATAAGTGTTAGCAGGTACTCTGTTTGTAACACTTATAAGTGTTAGCAGTTACTCTGTTTGTAACACTTATAAGTGTTATAGGAAATTCCTCACACGCTGTTGGTGACACATATAAGTGTTACTGAAATTATTTGTAACACCTATACTTGTTGGGAATCCCTTGTTTTGGTGTAGTGCCAACCCTTATCATCTAGGGTATACCTACTGAGATGGCTCGATGACTCCCCCCTTATGTGCTTCTCTACTAACTCAACCAATTGTGGGTCATCTCGCTGTGCCTCACCAATCCGTCCCAAATGCGTAGGTCTGACCTCTAAGGATGCTAGCAAACTGGGTACAAAGTCAATGGAAGGTCTAAAGCCAAACGTAGAGATGAACTATAAGCTTCGCCGCTCAAAAAACAACGGACTCAAGGACATCCTTTTCCTACTTAAGGCGTCTTCCACCACGTTACCCTTGCCAAGGGTATATGCTATCTCGAAATTGTAGGACGCTAAGAATTCCATCCACCTTTGCTGCCTTAAGTTCAAGTCCTTCTGAGAGAACAAGTATTTTAGCGATTTGTGGTCTATGAACAATTCGAATTTCTCTCCAAGAAGATAATAGCGCCAAGACTTAAGCACGAAAACAATAGCGGCTAACTCTAGGTCATGTGTAGGGTAATTTCTCTCATGCACTCTCAACTGCCTTCCTCCATAGGCTATTACCATCCCCTCTTGCATTAAGACTGTGCCTAGTCCTGTCCCACAAGTATCGGTATAAACGGTAAATGGCTTACTCCCATCTGGCCACACTAAGACTAGGGCTGTGGTCAAAGCTCTCTTTAAACGTTGGAACGCATCATCACAATCTAGTCCCACGTGAAGACTAGGTTCTTCTTCATCAAGCTGTCAATGTGGCTGATATCTTTGCGAAGTCCTTGATAAACTTCTTATAGTAGCCAGCCAACCCCAAGAAACTCCTCACCACGGTAGCATTTTTAGGGACCTTCCAATCTTGGATGGCCACCACCTTCGCGGGATCCACAACTATCCCTTCTTTGGAAACCACGTGCCCTAAGAATCGCACTTCCTTCCTCCAAAAGTGACATTTAGAAAATTTAGCTTTAAGGTTATGCGCTCGAAGGATCTCCAACACTTCCCTAAGATGTAGGGCATGCTCTTCCTCGGTCTTAGAAAAGATCAAGATGTCATCCACAAAGACCACCACGAATTTATTAAGGTACTCCCTAAACACCCTACTCATCAAGTCAACAAAGTATGCGAGGGTGTTTGTCAAACAAAAGGGCATCACAAGCCACTCATAGAAACTGTCCGAAGTCCTAAAGGCAGTCTTGTCTATGCTATCCTCAGCCACTCTCAATTGATGGAAACCAGTGGCTAGGTCCAACTGAGAAAACACTGAGGCGCCAACTAACTGATTGAAGAGATCGCCAATCCTCGACAGCGGGTGCCTATTCTTCTTAGTAAGCTTATTAAGTTCTCTATAGTCCACACAAAGTCTAAGGGACCCATCCGCCTTCGTGGCAAATAGATATACTACGTCTTATGAACCCCTTCTCAAGTAACTCCCCTACTTTCTTATTGAGTTCCCTCCTCTCACGAGGAGCCATGTGGCGTACTGGCAGAAATACGGGTTTTGCATTGTCTACAAGATAAATACGAAAGTCTATCTCACGTTTTGGGGGTAGACCCCTCACCTCATCGAAGACATCAACATATTCATGGACTATATGAACAGAATGTAAATCATCATTGGATGCGTCAAGTGACTCAAGATAACTAAGCATCACCGATCCTCTAGGGTCACAAGAAATATCAAGGGTCTTTCTACTATGAGTCAACAATTTTACTACCCTTCGTTCACTATCTAGGATGGAACCATGCCTGGCTAGCCAATCCATCCGTAGAATCAACCCATAGCCCATGAAACCAAGCACAAAAGCATTACATTAAAAACCAATGCCTAAGATAGACAATCTCAAATCCCTACAAACCATGGATAAATGAGCCGACCCACCAATAGGATTTGAGACTACAATGGGATCCACAACGAGACTAATATTTAAGTGTAGTGTTTCAACTAATGATGTAGAGATAAACGAATGTGATGCGCCAGAATCAAATAAAGTACGGACATGACGATCAAACAAGAAAATCAAAATTTCGACAGAAATTTTTCTACCTTCTTCCTGTCCCGGAGCCATGAGAGCGTGAACCTGCCCTCCTGAAATAGAACTTGCCCTCTACCCTTGCTTCTTAGGATAGTCCTTGACAGCATGACCTGGATCACCACAATGATAACAAGCGAACTTCTTCTTCTTCCTACAGTCTTTCTTCAAATGGCGGGGTATCAAACAGTTGTGACACTACCTCTTTTCTTTACCACCTTTCTTTTGTTGTTGGGATTTCTTTGGATCCTCCTTCTTATCTTGCGGCCTAAAAGTACTTACACCCTTCTCTTCTTCATGCATGTATGCCATATCAACAAGCTTTTCATACGTAGCCCCCATTGGAATGTGGGACATAGCCAAACTGTGAAGCGGTTCATTTAGGCCCTTTGCAAACCTCAAGGCCTTCTTGTGAGGCGTATTCACCAACTCTAGCCCAAATCTCGCCAACTTATTAAATTCGGTCACATACTCCTTCACGATCAAGTTTTTCTGCTTTAATGTCAAGAATCTCTCCATGTACATACTCTCCTCAGCTTGAGAAAGGAATTACAACTCAAACCTTCCCGTAAATATGTCCACGTCTCTACAGCACGCTCTCCATTAGTAACCTCCCACCAAAACAAAGCTTCGTCCTTCATCAACCAAGCAGCCAATTGGACCTACTTACAATCGTCCAAATCGTAAATGCCAAACAGATCCTCCACTTCTTTCAACCAATTTCTAGCTTCAACGAACGTTTCAGACCCACTAAAGGGTTTTCCACCCATCGAACGAAAGTCTTTACATATCTTGGAGAAAGCATATCCACGCGGAGGAATGACTGGAGCTAGGGGAGGAGGAGGAGGAACGTCGGCCGGACCCGCGACAGCGGCCCTAACCTCGAGATATTGACGAAACCAACCGGGTACATGAAAACCCTCTGGTATCTCAGATGCTTCAGACATGTTGAAAAGAAAACGAAAGAGTTTCAAAACAAGGGAAGCGAAAGAGAGATGTATGGCTTGCGGGGATTATGCTCTTTAAAGTAAACTTTCCTTGAAAATAGCTTCTTTAAAACAAGTTTTTGAAAATACTTTCTAGGAAAATAATTCTTTTGAAAACACTTTTCAAAACTTTTTATCTGTTCTTATAACCATAGCTCTGATACCACATGTAACACCCCATGGCCATTAATGTCACTCACAAAGGGAATGCATTAATGTCATGAAGCGTTATAGTAGTATAGAACAGATAAATTACAAGAATAAATAAATAAAACACAGCGGAAGATAAAACTTATTTCATAGCATCATAACTTCAAAACAAGCTTACATAAGTAGTCTCCAAAAACCATTACAACAGGATCAATTGTCTTTTCCAAAAACTTCAAAGTACATAAAGAAGCAAATACTTAAATAACATAAATGCATAAATCCCCACTGAGCATAAGCAAAGCCATAAAGATGAGAGAGTCCAAAGCGATACATCTACTCTTTTCAAGCAACTGAAAGAAATCGGTACTAAGCTGTAGTATTCCCTCCTTGCAAACCTGAAGGAAGGTGGGGGAAGGAAAGAAAAGAGGTGGAAACAAAACGGGTCAGACATAAAGTCTGGCGAGTCCAGTAATTTTAACAAATAATAGGTAAGGTAAATGATCAAGACATAAATAGGCATCATGATATGGCTGTAACATAGATAAGGTAGATAAAAGAATGGACAAGATGATTCCGTTCCTAAGTACTAAGACAACCCTACACCTTGGCTAAGCGAACAACCCTCCAAGTACTAATCCCAAAGACCGAAGTCAACATCAGACTAGCACCCAAAGGACTATCCAACTCAACCAACATGTATTTCGTTACACCGCACTTTTTCTAAGTTACACCACATTACTTAATTACACTGCACATCTACTAGTCTCTATTTACTAATGGTTGATCCCTTACCACTAACTGTACCCACATGACAAACTTGGTAGTTACTTGTACCTATCTGCTATCGTAGGTGTCGGCTTGCTCCTACCACCGCTAAGGTACCCTTACCCTACCCATTTGATCAGCTCCCTAAACCCCGTAGGCACCCGTGCTGGCCCCACAGTGGGATGTATCACTCCCCAAAGTGGCAACCCCAATACCAACATAAAATGCATGGCCATACCTACACGATGCAACAATGTCTTACCTACCAACCCAGTCCCATGCACGCACATGAACCCGTTAGACTCGCGTTGCCACCGCTATTCATGTTTTGACCTCTTACATTCAAGTCCAGTAAGCGTGCCCCAACCCCGGCCTAGTACCGGGCCCAATTAGATACTCAAACGGGTTACTGGTTGAAACGGGTCCCCATCTGACACAAGCCTCCCACCTATGCTTGGTCCCCACTAGGTTTTTCTCCCACTTAACCATTTTAATTTAAATGTCCATGTCTTACACATGCTACGGTTAAGTCCGTACTTACATGTCATAATTTACATGTCTTATCTTATTCTGGTTAAGTCCATATTTACATGTCATAATTTACATGTCACCCCACTTAATCCTCTAACCATACCCATGTCTTATTATGGTTAGTATTCCTTAACTCATTCCTTATGACGAATGGTGCATGACCTCCCACATTAGACCGAACACTTTGTGGCCGCTGGATTTGCCGGGCGGTTCCGTGCAGTCTTACTCCACAAACCGGGTCTAACCTCGTGTCATTAACCATTACGCCTACAATTCATTCCTTTGACCTCTCACATTAGACGTCCAATTGTGGCAGTTGGATTTGCCAGGCGGTTCCGGGCAGTCTTACGCCACAACTGCGCCTAACCTCGTGTCAAAGGTTTATTAATAATCGTATTTCACCCATACCCAATTTTCTTGTCATGTATATCCAATTAAACATATAATCATGTTTATAATATTGCCTATTCCAAATTGTCCCTAATTACATATTAACTAGCCTCAATTACAAATTTACAATTATAGGCAATTTCATCAATTCCATGTAATTCATACCCAAATAAGCCAATTTCACATATTATCCAATTATCCAAAATATCCAATAATATCCAATTTTCCATATTTCACATATTCCCATTGTTCCCACGTATTCGCATTCGCGCGTATTTTTAACATAGGCTCGAAGGTAGCCTAGATCCAAAAATAAAAGGAATAGGGATATGAAGAGAGAATCAAATCACAGAAAATTGTAATTAACACAACATCATGAAATAAAAGGGCATATAAACTGACATAGTGGCGTAATGACAGATTCAACATGAATAAACTGATAAAAGGTATGAACTTTACTTAGAAACATAGGCATATGATGACATGAATCAAAAAGGTGAAGACTTGGTGAGATTTTCATTACAAACATGTATGAATAACTTTTACAACTTTTTCATGTTACTTTCATCCTATTAAATTTGTGAAAAATAACTGTACTCACCTTTCGTGGTTAAAGAATAGAATTATGCACTGAAATTGGTGTAGAAACGTTGCGGTGTTGCTGATTTATCTTCTTGAATTATTGTAGAAGCTCTAATCTTTAATTTGAGTTGAAGTTGAATACTTGAAATTTGATTTAGAGGCGGAAGCTAGGGTTTAAGAGAGAATTTGACAGCATAATGGTGTCATAGATAATATTTATGAATTAGGGTTAGGTCTTAGGGTGTACATATAGGTGTAGGAAGTTATTTGGGCATTAGGATTAACCCTAGAACTGATCTGGACCACTCAGATGCCATATCAGCCCTTAGGGTGAATCGGGCCACGGGTTGGCAGCCAAACACCCTGGATTGACCTCTAGTCGACCCAGCGAGGCTTGGGTCGACTCCAAAAATGGTGCGGTTCAGCTATTCCCTCTCCCGATTTGCTGTTTTGAACTTTTTTAAATATTTATTTATTTAATTTTTATATATATCTATATATATTTCTCTCATATGCATACAAACTTCATGGCTTAATAACTTCTTCATAATTAACCATTTTCACACTAAACCGCTTTTTGAACTGCGTTCACACTAAGCCACTTTTTAGGAATTCCCCTAAAACAAAAATATGGCGCTTGGGGGGGATCGAACTCTGTACCTCTTATATGCAAGTCACATGTTCTAACCAAATGAGCTACTAAGTCTTTTGCTTACAAAACTTAGAACAATGCTAAACATCATTCTTTTCTCATTCCTCTTTTTCAAATAAATTATTCTTTAATTTGTTATTTTAATATTCTCAGAAAATACGGGGTGTTACAATAAATGTACAAATCTAAGATGTAACAATCAAAATGGGAAAATAACAATAATAACACAGAACTTGCAACCTAGTTCTGATTTGATTATCAAAATAATAAAAGATGAACAAATTTCCGTATACCTATTATATATATAATTCCTATTTTTAACGGATTCACTTTTATGTACTTTTACATACAAAATCTTAATATTTGAATATCTTAAACAATGCGTCCAAATACTCTATTTTAGAAGAAATACAGATTTAAACCTATTCAATTTACAATTCCATCTTATAAACAATACATATATTCATAATAATGTCATCTATCTACCTGATATAACCGTGACTAGAATAACTCAACTGTGGAATCGTGCAAGATAGATTAGAGTACACAACAATGTTATTTCAAAGACTGCATAGGGAGATAAAGGAACTGAATACAAAATTAGTGTCATGTACAATTATATGTCCGGGTTTGAAGGTATGGAGAAATGCAAATGGTACAAAAGAATTTGGTGCAAGGACAATAATGCTAAAGAGAACATGTTGTTATGGAAGGTGATTAATGAAGCTTTGTTAACTCGCGAGGGACTACATAGTATGGGCATGCAAAATGAGTTGTCATGTGTTATGTGCTCTGCACACATTGATTCGGCAAAGCATGTATTCATTGAATGTGATAAGAGCTTTCCTGTTTGGGATGATCTGATGAGAATTGTTGGGAGAGATGATATTTCAAAGCTGACTAGGAGTAAGAGTAGTAAAGGCAGGCTGCTATGTTACGTGCTCAAGAAATATATTGCTTCGATCCGGAGAGAAAGAAACACTAGAGTGTTTAATGTGACACAGCCCGAAAATGACAATCAGCTAAAGCAGAGTATTAAAATGGACGTGCGTAATGGTCTAAGTCTACTAAGCTTCACCTTTGATTCGGAAATTTTGCAGAAGCTTATGTGACTCTTACATGTCTTTGTTTCTATAAACATGTGTTCTCTCTTTGTCTTCGTGTGTTTGATGCACTTTGTTTCTACGTTATCTTGTTTTTGTTGTACCTCTTCTTTTTGAGTGCATTAATAAAAAGTGGTCGGGATCCACTCAACCCCGTCGGCCTTGCCAATTTTTTTTACAATTCCATCCAAATCGTAACCTTTTGTACAAAACCATGCATATGAAATTGCATATAGATGAAATAAGATGAATCCGACAAAACATAGAGAATTATACAACACTAATCATGCTTTTCTTCTATTAATTCAATAATCCCAAAGTCACAAACACAAATAGATTGTCAATTTCTTCATAGGAACATGAACAAAATGGAAGGATTGAGGGGTTTTTATGTTGTGTTCTTTTTATATTAACTCAAACCATCCTAGACCCAATAATTCAAGCCTTAAACTAAAAAATTATAGGAAATTAGCAAACTCGGATGGATTCGACTAAAAGTGCTATTAGGGAGAGCAATAACAAGATTGAATAGACTAAGATTTGGGTTTTCCCTTCTAAAAAAAAGTGCTCCAACCTTTTATATATATATATATTATATATTATATATATATATATATATATATATATATATATATATATATAAGAATCACATATTAGAATCTTATATGTATAAATCTAAATTCCGAAATAAATCTGAATCTAAATTAAAATGAAAGAGATAGAATAAGTTTGGAAGATAGAATAAAACCTAAACCCTTTTTCTTTTTTGGAAATTAGCAATGGAAGAAAGGCATCATGGAGGCGTAGAGAAGAATGGTTGTAGGGTTTTGAGTGAGGGTTTGAGGTCCTAATTATAGTTGACATCATGTATATAAGCCATTGGATTTAATAGATTAAATCCAAGCAGTCTGCTTAATGTAAAATATAATCAAGTCCCTATATATAACAAACTTCACTGTGCTCCCCTATAGGAGGGTGGTCGACCGCTCCTATAAGAGGGCGATCGACCCCTTCTATGGGGCGGTTGAGCCCATCTTTTAGGGATGAGCCCAGGAGATAATTTCTCCTGAATGTTTCTTTTTATTCGTTCATTGATTAATTTGGTTTATTTCTTACGTTATGTTAATTATTCTTGTCCCTCTTTATGTATAAGTATATACACACAAGTATGAATTCAGAAGGAATATTCTTTACATGCTTATCCAAATTAATATATTCCCGGTCTATATATTTATTTGTTTGAAATTTAAACTTTTTATTTTAATATATACGCGTAACTTAATATATTAATATCTTTTGCATACAGACTCCATTTTTAGTAAACAAAATATGAAAACGGATCAGAATCTCACCACGAACACAACTACAATACTTTCGTGGCCTAATTCCAAAATTTCCAAAATTTCATTTTTAGCCCATTAAATTATTATTGTTTATTTTAAATTAAATTAAATTAAGTATATTTTTATGGGTTTTACATCCCCCCTTATTGGAGATTTCATCCCAAAATCTTTTAAAAGGCAAAGAATACAACTCGCTCTATGCAACCATGTTGTACACCTATGTTATTATACAAATATCCATTTGCATCCATAACTCATAGTGATTATGAATGTTAGATTTTCTAATAACGAGCACAATCCTAGTGTGTATATGTAATAAGTAATGTAATATGTGTGAAAAACATCCTAATATGCATAAAATTCTATATGAGTGCACTGTGCATCTGTGTTGCAATCATCTCCTACCATCCAATCTAGCAACCACAACGCAACCAAAAACGAGAAATTAGGAGAAAATAATTACTTGAGAAAAGCTCTGGATGAGTAAGCCTAATCTTCTTCCCAGTTTCATAAGTGCTTTCCATAGGGTTATCTCCCTACTGAATCGAACTATGGAGTCATATGATTCCATATTACATTATCTTTGTGGTGGCATGAGGTACCCTAGACTCCAACCTGAAGCTTCTTATGTCCCTAATATCATCAAGCTCGAGTGTGTCGGTTGAATTATGAAGGCATTTGTGAAAATGAGATGCATGAAAAACATTGTGGACTCCCGATAAAGCCTAGTGAAGCTCCATACGGTAAGCAATCTTTCCAATCCTATCCAAATTCGAAAAGGCCCAATAAAACTTGGAGTTAACTTCCCAGTCTTCCAAAACCGAACTGTCTTCTTGAGAGGAGAAACAATATCAAATACTAAGTCTTTAATCTAAAATTCTAATTCTTTCCTCCTCCTATCTGTGTATAACTTATATCGGTCTTGGACAGCCTTCATTCTCAGCCGAATCTAAGCGATAATCTCTATGGACTCAAGGATAAGGTCTGGTCCGAGTAAAAACACGTCGGTAGTTTCCCACCAACAAGTTAGCAATTTGCATGGCCACCCGTACAAAGCTTCGTAAGGGAACATACTAATCGTCGCTTGGTAACTGTTGTTGTACGAAACCTCAGCCAAAGGTAAGTGTTGCTTCTATGGTCCTTCAAAATCAACTATGCAAGCTCTAATCAAATCTTTATTGATCCTCTCTTTTCTGGCTGTCTGTTTGTGGATGATATGTTATATTCAAACTTAGAGTCATTCCCAAAGCTTCTTGAAGGCTTTCCCAAAATTCGCTCGTTAACAATGGATCCTTATCATCGACTATAATAGTTTGAATCGCATGCATCCTAACAATCTCCTTAACATACAACCGGGCTAACAAGGCGGCGGTTATGTTCGTCCAGATGGAAATAAAATGGGCATTCTTTGTTAACTGGTCCACTATCAACCAAATGGCTTTATTCCCCTTATTACTTCTAGGAACCCCATCAATAAAGTCCATAGAAATTTATTTCCATTTCCAAGTGGGAATTTCCAAGGGTAACAAAAGTCCTCCAAGCTTCCCTTGCTCCACCTTTTCTCTTTGACATGTTAAGTACCTTGAAATAATTTTTTCCATGTTTCATTTCATTCCTTCCCAATAAAAGCTTCTCTTCATGTCCCTAAACATTTTGTCACCTCTGGGTGTATGGTCATCCTTGACCTATAAAATTCTTCAAGAACCTTTTCTCTAAAATCCACACTCCAGGGACATAAATCCGGCTATCTATCCTCAAACTACCACTACCATCAACAGAATATCGAAACCTATCCTTTTATCACTTTAACTCATCATCAGGATCTTGCTTACTCTTGATCCTTCCCATCAAAACTGGCATTATCTCCATAGCTCCAAGAAAACCTTGAGCTGCCTCAAACAATGGTTGCAAACTGAAACTAGAGAAAAACTTTAACTGTCTCCATTTGGTAATTACACTAGGAACAACGTGCTTCCGACTCAAAGCATCGACCCACATGTTACCCTTCCCAAGTGTATACTAGATAGAAAAATCAAATGATGCAAGATATTCCATCCATCTCTATTGTGGAAGGTTAGATATCTTTGAGAAAACAAATACCTAAAAGGCTTGTGATCTGTGGACAACTCAAACTTCTCTCCATGAAGATAACGACTCAACATTTTAAGAGCGAAACTTATTGCCGCTAATTCCAAATCATGGATGGGGTACCTTTTCTCATTGTCTTTGAGTTGTCTACTTGTGTAGGCAACTACTCTACCCTCCTGCTTGAGTGCCACTCCTAAATCGGTCCCTCATGCATTCGTAAAAACTGTGAACATCTTGGTTCCATCTAGGATAATAAGAATATGTGAACTTGTGTGAGATTCCTTTAACCTTTCAAAAGCAATTCCACATTTCTCTGTCCAGACAAACTTGTGATACTTTTTCGTCAATTGGGTATGAAAGGTTGCAATCTTCACGAAGTCCTTGATAAATTTTCGATAGTAGCCTGCTAACCCAAGGAAACTCCTTACTTCCATCACATTGCAAGGTATCTTCCACTCTTGGATTGCCTTTACCTTCACGGAGTCTACTGCTAATCCTTTTCCCAAACCAACATGCCCTAGAAACTTAACTTCTTTCTTCCAAAAGTGGCATTTCAAGAATTTGGTTTTAAGTCGGTTCTTTCTGAAAATTCCAAGAACCCTTCTTATGTGATCCTTATGCTCATTATGGTCCTTGGAAAATATAAGGATATCGTCCGCAAATACTACCACAATCTTATCGAATATGCCTAGTAATCCCTTACTCATAAGGTCTACAAAAAAGATGGGGCGTTTGTCAAACCAAAAGGCATAATCTCCGACTCAACCAGTCCATCTAGTGTCCTAAACGTTGTCTTGGGCATACTCTTTTCTGCAATCCTTAAATGGTGAAATCCATTAGGCAAGTATAACTGGAAAATATTTGGGCTCCTCCTAAATGGTCAAACAAGTCGTTCCTTGGTAAGGGCTATCTATTCTTTTTAGTCAACTTGTTAAGTTCCCTATTATCCACACGTAACCTTAAAGATTCATCATACTTCATGGCAAACACTATTGGTGCACCATACTTTGAGGTACTCCTCTGAATAAACCTTTTCTGGAATAATTCGGAGATTTGTTTGCCAAGCTCTCTCCTTTCATTAGGAGTCATGTGCCTCAAAGGCAATGCTACATGCCTCACATCCTTTTCGAGGTCTATTCTAAATGATATTTTCGATACGGTGGGAGTCCTACGAACTCCTCATAAACATCAAGAATCTCACATACTACCAGTGCTAGAGATGGTCCTTCTAAATTAGAAGATAAGCAAAATGAAGCTGAATCCCTACTCCTTGTCCTACAAGGAATCTTTAAGCTGTGGCCTCTACGGCTTCTTAGAAAAAACCACTCTCTTATCGCAACTAAGGACGACCCATAAAACAAGAGCCAGTTCATGCCTAAGATAAGACCATACCCTTCGAATTCAAGTATACATGCATCACAAAAGAAGTCGACATCACCGATGTCCAATACTGGGTCTTTACAAACAACAGAAAGTTGGGTAGTCCCTCCGATAGTGTTAGAAACCTCTATCGGATAACTATCAAAGGATAAGGGAAGTCTCAAAAAATCAACAATCTTCCTAGCAATAAAGGAGTGGATGGATCCCGAATCAAATAGGGTACACAAAGAAACCCTTAAGATAGAAATTACACCTTCCAATGCGGGTTGACCTTGATCACTAAGGGACTGACTACTAATCGACGCTACTTCAAGGCATAGTTTTGACTAATCTTCACAATCTTCGGCTTAGGGAAGTTCCTTGCCAAGTGCCCATCCTCATAATAGTTAAAGCATTTTCCTTTGAACTCTGCCTTTGCTAGGTCCACTCTGCAGTCCTTCGCCATATGCCCTTTCTTGTGGCATCTAGAACATGTTTTCGCCTCCTTCTTGAATTTGCCTTTCTTCTTCTTTTAAGCCAAAAATTCTTCTTCTTGTTCTTCCCATTACTAGAAGTACCTTCTCCCACTACTAGGAATGAACCTAGTCCTAACCACTTAATACCCAAAAAAGAATGGTCAGCCACTTAATACCTTTTTCCCAAGACAGGCCTACTTTCCACATTATATGTATACACACACACACACATACACACTAGTCATCCTACATTAGAACGACACTTGTAGATGCTGGATTTTGCCAAGCGGTTTCGCGCAGGCTTCTACTACAATTTGAGCTTAACCTCATATCATAGTGTATCTATACTATATTATAATTACTGAGTTTGATTTGAAGAGCGCACAGGCCATCCACGTCATACTTCCTAATTTTAAACTCAAACGTCGCGTATCCTCTTTCCTTTTCTTTTTTCTCTCTGCGCTGCTGTATCTTTTACAATTCTTTCTTCCTTTCTTTCGACCAAGATGATGACGCCTCTCTCCAACTGCCACTTATTCGCTTTGCCTTTCTTCTCTCCTGTTGAATGTCGTCTTTAACTTCTGGCTTCCGGTTACATGGAATCAGTTCATCGGACGGTTTAATGCGAACTTGCGAGCTCTTCTCCCAGAGTGAGCACCTATTACTACTTATTTTCTTCCATAGGTTTAGATTAGTTAGGTTTCTCCTATTTTCATATTTTTTTTCCGATAAGGGTTGTTGATTTATGTTTTCAGAAACAAATTTGTTAACTTGGCTAGTTTTTTCAACGTTCACGATATAGGGTTTCCGATGAGGGTTTAAAACAAGCTATGTTGGTTAAATTTGGAATAACATGAGACATGGAAATTGATTAACAATACATTTTGTGTTTCTCGGTTTAAATGAGAGATGGGAATCAGCTGTAACAGTTGTGACTAGCCATATAAAAGTTCATTGAATTTTAGCCTTGTGATTGTCTAATATTTGATGCAACTGTTGTACTTTTAGTCTAAAAAAAAAGATCTGGTGAGCTGTTGTCTATTTGGAGTCACTATTGAACAATTTGCACAATGCAAAGGCTTTTCAGAATAAATCTCAAGTTGTGTATCCTGTACTGTTTAGTTTAGATTTAAGAATATTACAAGATGGATTGATTGTAATAACAGTTTATTACCTTTAGGTCTAATATTTTGGAAGGGAATTTTTTTAGGATTTATGAATGAGTATCTTTTATGTTGACTGGAGAATACTTGAAGCTTGGATATTGTGTGGCTTTTGAGAATATTTCTGTATTTTTTCTCACCAAACTGTTATAGCTATACGAATTAGGTAGTCAACGGCATCTTAAATGTTTAAATGAAAGTTTTAGACTCTTGGCTTCAGTTCAGATTTTAAACTAAAAGTTTGAACTTTCTAATGCGTTATTTTATTTAATGTTTCAAACTTAATAAATGTGTACAAGTAAACCTCTATTTCTAAATAAAATTTAAGTTGCGCTCTCATTGGCGTTCAGTTTTGCAATCTATTATATTTAGTTATATATGCGAAGTGAAGTCATTCTATTTATAGTTTATTAGTATTACAATTCAATTTCTATGAAAGATGTTTTTTTTTTTAAATTTATGGCTGTTTACATTTGTTTAAATTATGTAGTACATTGAAAAGTAAGCATTTTTGTCAATGCTTTACATCCTTGCTTTTTTTGTTTTTTCTCAATTAAGCCCTCTGTTTGGTGTCAAGGGTCAGAAGTGCAAAAATATGGTTAGGGGGGAAAATATAAGCTATTAAATTTGGTGATACAAAATCACAAATTGATTGGAGCAAATTTGCAAAGAATGGAAAGTAAATATTTTTATAATGGAAATGCATTGATTGCATTTGATGAGGTGGTAGAGAAATAAATGAAGGGATTAATTTCTTCCATCTATGCTAAAAAAACAGATTGATTTACTTCCTATGTTTGCACATTTGTTGTTATGGTAATTTTCCTCCATTGTATTATTACCATATGTTAGTAATTTAATTGATGACTCACGTAGATTTGCACTGGCTATATATTGAGGGGTAGACTTTAGTGTAAACCCATCCTGGCTTGGAGCCAGTGATCCCCAATGGTGTCTCTTCTTCTTCTTGTTAAACCTGATTGAGGTTTGGATATGTAAACTCTTATTTTGTAATCTCTTGTAATTCTCTCATATGGAATAAAATCTCTCTCTGTTAGACTGGACGTACACTATGATCATAGTGGAACCAGTATAAATATTGTGTCTCTTTGTTTCTCTGTTATAGTTATTTACTATGTTGTTGATGTAATAGAATAATTGTTATCAGATAAGATTGGTGTTCAATTGGCAAATCTAGATCCTGCTTATTACGCTTCCGCATATGCTCAATTTTTGCATAACAGATTGGTATCAGAGCGAGGCGATTTGTTTTAAATTATGCATCAATTATTTCTACAAAGGTTGGTAGATTCAGTGGTGATTATGCTATTACTATTTTGGAGAAAAGGAGACTTTGGTGGAGGAGATTATGTTGAGAGTGAAGAGCGTTCCAATCTGGGAACTTTGACGTGATATGGAGTTTATTGTGAAGAAGCCCTCTGATGTGGATGTGGGAAGATGGAAGAAGACGAAGATGTTGGCAATTGGTTTGATTTGCCTATACCATGGTGATTCGGTTCATGTTTTCGACAGGGGTCTTCACGTTGATGATGCTCGAGGGATCATGAGTGATCGAGGAAGGAGCTCAGGTCAAGTGGTAGACGGGTGTCGATGTGGAAGGCGAGTGACGGTTGAAGAACCTAGTCCACAGCAAGGTGGAGAGGTTAGTTTGGTCACCGCTGATGTGTTCGACACGGGTCTTCATGTTGATGATGCTCGAGGGATCCAGAGTGATCGAGGAAGGAGCTCAGATCAAGTGGTAGACGGGTGTCGATGCGTATTGCAAGCACTTTTAGACCATTGGTTTATGCGTGGTGCAGCTCATGGTGGTAGATGCATCTTTTACAGGCGGTGGGTAAAGCTTGTTATGGTTTTGATTAAGTGGCAGGAGAGAGATTTTTTGGCGATTGAGAGAATTATTTTTTGGTCTTGGCGGTGTTGAGATTACTTTGGTGTCTGCCTTCTTTGTTAATTTGGATATTTGCAATATTTGTTGGCGGGCGGGGACGTAGTCTGAGCTCGTTAACAATTGTGTGATGGGGGTGGCTTTGCTCGAACCCATTTGGTAAATATTCATTTTTTGATGTATCTCGTTGTGAGATTTTGATTGAAGGCGGGGTTCTGTTGAAGAGTTTTATGATGTGAAGAGAATTTGATTGGAGATGGGGTGTTGCAGATATGTGATTTTGCATCAAGGTGGAGTGTTAAATTTGGTGATACAAAATCACAAATTGATTGGAGCAAATTTGCAAAGAATGGAAAGTAAATATTTTTATAATGGGAATGCATTGATTGCATTTGATGAGGTGATAGAGAAATAAATGAAGGGATTAATTTCTTCCATCTATGCTAAAAAACAGAGTGATTTACTTCCTATGTTTGCACATTTGTTGTTATGGTAATTTGCCTCCATTGTATTATTACCATATGTTAGTAATTTAATTGATGACTCACATAGATTTGCACTGGCAATATATTGAGGGGTAGACTTTAGTGTAAACCCATCCGACTTGGAGCCAGTGATCCCCAATGGTGTCTCTTCTTGTTAAACCTGATTGAGGTTTGGATATATAAACTCTTATTTTGTAATCTCTTGTAATTCTCTCATGTGGAATAAAATCTCTCTCTGTTAGACTGGACGTACAATATGATGATAGTGGAACCAGTATAAATATTGTGTCTCTTTATTTCTCTGTAATAGTTATTTACTATGTTGTTGATGTAATAGAATAATTGCTATCAGATAAGATTGGTGTTCAATTGGCAAATCTAGATCCTGCTTATTGTTCTTCTGCAAAGGCGCAATTTTGCATAACATAAGCATGTAAGAAAATGGAAAGTACATTGTTTTAGTATTTTAACTAAATTAAAATTGCGCAATTTGATTAGTGTCTTAATCCGCTGATGCTACATAAATAAATTATAAAATTCTTATATGTGTATCTTGAATACCAACGGGCTTGCATACATCGGAGATTACCAAGCATATATAGAATGGAGATAATTTGGATATAGATGTTAGGTGGATATTACCAAGCAAAGGATTTTTCAACTATACGACTTGAGAAGTTTTAATAGGCCTTCATACAAAGTTGAGGGTCATTCCTACGATTCACTAATAAGCATTAGGACAAAAGATTATTAGAGTGAATGACATACAACAAAGTGATAGTAAATAATCATTGGCCAATAAAAATGAAAATTCAATTTGTGCAATTTACCATTGAAGTAAGGAATAAATAATGTTCAGATTATGACTAAGAAAATTTTCTTACAGAAATTTGAGCTTAAGAATAACATATGTACTATCTTCAAATAAATTATACAATTTGGTTTGCCGATACTTTTAATTATATTTTTGAATACAGATCTCGATGCATTGGCCCACATATACCCATTTGCGGACTCATGTAGTTATGGTTCCATTATTGGAAGTCATAAAAATGCTCTTCTTTTGTGTTTCAAACAAGTATATTGTCACAACTATTTCTAAATTTGCAAATGAATTTCAGGTAACCTTAGCTTTGAAGAAAGTAAAAGAAATTATATTACCTTCATTTGTTCTTTCTTTCATGAGTTTTCTTTCCTCCTCAACATGCCTCAAATAGTGGGTCTTTGTTGTTTGTCTTGCATCCTTAAAATATACTTACCACTGATTCTTGGAACTTTATCAGTTTATTAATTAATCTTAACTACATCTTCCTATTCGGTAGGGGATGTTTAATGTATTTGTGACGTTGTTGTTATTAAATAATATATGATTTACAGAATTTTATACATGGTCAATTACTTGCAGTGCCTGTCAGCTAGATTATGTATTCTACTATAGTGTTTCTATTGGAAATCACAACTAATGTTGTGCTCAGTTTTCTTGTAGTAACCTTTTTTCATAGTTTGTCTCACATGGCTCTATATTGTCTGTCAAGATTTCACAATCCTGTATATTTGATATTTTTTCCTCACCTGCATTTAAAATTTGACTAGATATTAGTAAATTCTTTCTCTATTTTTTTGTTGCACATTTACATGAGTTGACCATGAGTAAAACAAAGGGACAATGCAAAGATGTGTTACCAATAAACTTCACAATGATGCATCGTCTGCCTCTTTCATGTTGCAGAGTAGAGTACTAACAACCGATGATGTCATGTTATACTAATGTTTTTATATGCTTTCTCACTTCATAAGACGTACCATTGTCGCACTACTATCTCAGATCTTTCAGTGAGTTCGCGTATGTTGATTACTGAGAAAGCTGTACACATGATTCAGATTTGCAATCCCTCACCGTCGATCATGAATCATTTCCAAAGAGGGTAAGGCTCTTTTTTCTTTTCGTACTTATACTTTTGCTGCAAAATTAAATAACATGATGATGTCTGATTTATCTTATCACGTCATGATAATTATTCTTTTACATGGCTGAGATTAAGCATAAAAGGAAGACCTTAGAAGTCCTTGATATTAGCATGTGCAAGCAAATGGAGTATTATGCATATGCAAAAATTACTTGCATTGTGACCTTATAGGTGCTTGATATTTGCGTGTGCAAGCAAATAGAGTACTAAGTAACATAATATATTCAAATTATTTTGCTAATTACGAGAATATCAAAAATTATGAAAATAGTTTTATGAGCAAATATAGTGTTATATGCTTTCACATACTTAATGGGCGGATTAATACTTATGTAATCAACAATACTGCAACTGCATGGGTATGTTATTTATTCCAGAATATAAAACAATATGATGATTACTTGAATATGGTCTAAATACAAATGGTATGGTTGTCCTAGACATTGCCTGACCTATA
Source organism: Allium sativum (assembly GCA_030737875.1). Taxonomy (NCBI): domain Eukaryota; kingdom Viridiplantae; phylum Streptophyta; class Magnoliopsida; order Asparagales; family Amaryllidaceae; genus Allium; species Allium sativum. Next base: position 931,642,437 of record CM060920.1, on the reverse strand, counting down.
GGCCAAATCAGACATCAGTTTGGCTTATATATATGTAGTTTAGAAAATCAAGGTCTGATTTAGAACTAAAGAAGAATGGATGGAAATGACTACCTGATTTACGTTTTACACTTTAAAATATGGGCCTATGTTGACTTATTATTTGTTAGTAATTATTTTCCTTGCCATTCTATATGTCATGGGTCCAAGACAAGGTTTGACTGCATATATCGTTTTGTTAATGAAGTTTGAATTTATTCATTATTTCATCCAGAACTCACAGTGGATTAATTTTGATAAATTTGAATGAAATTGCTATATTATGATAGTTTCGGTACGGACATGAATAATGATTGAGAGAACCAAGGTAATATTACAAAGTGAAAATGTTGATGTTAACACTCTGGCATATGCATATTGGCATTTTCATCTGCATAAATTATCATGGAATTGTTTTTCATTAAAGTATGTTAAGCTTTTAAACTCTGTATGAGTTTAAGACTTTTAATTATCTATTGGTAAGGTTTTTCAGTTTGGTGTATGGAGTATTTTTGGTATCCAACTATCAGATTAAACACTTCAAATTAAATATGAATAAAGATCATCAAATTGATGTTTTTGTTGCTTCGTTGATTGCTTTTTCAGATAATTGAATATAAATTACTCATATTTTTTTTATTAAATATGGGACTCAGTTTTAGTTTATTTTGAAATCTGCACTTCACTCTTTTTGTGAAATATTAGTTCATAAAAAGTTTTCATTGTTGAAAAATATTATTTCAAAATTCTCAATTCATCAGTTCCTGTGACTGTATAAGTTAGTAATATAATTGGACATTAACACAGGAATATCCTGCCATATAAAACCTGGATGTGCTTAGCTGATTTCAATTACCTTTTGTATGTGGAGATATAACCACAATTTTCTTTTATGGCAACCCTGCATATATACTTTGGGTTTATCTCTGTCCTTGGATTGTCCAATGAAATTCAAGTTCTTTAGTGTCATAATATTTATAGAGTTCCAAATACTGCATATAAATTTTAATGGATCATTTTTGAAACCCATCACGCCTCAAAAGCAGGTAGAATTAAAATTTTTTGTTTAGAAAATCTAGGTCTGATATAGAACTAATGGAGAATGAACGGAAATGGCTACTGAATTACACTTTAAAATATAGTCCTATGTTGACCTATTATTTGTCTGTAAATATTTTCCTTGCCATTCTATATGTCATTGAATGATTCATTATTTCATCAAGAACTCACAGTGGATTAATTTTGATAAATTTGAATGAAATAGTTATATTATGATAGTCTCAGTATGATTGAGAGAACCAGGTTAATATTAGAAAGTGAAAATGTTGAACAGTCTGGCATACGCATATTGGTATTTTGAGCTGCATAAATTATCATGGAATTTTTTTTCATTGAGGTATGTTAAGCTTTTAAACTCTGTATGATTTTAAGACTTTTAATTATATATTGATAAGGTTTTCCAGTTTGGTGTGTGGAGTATTTTTGGTATCTAAATTTCATATTAAACACTTCATATTTAATTATGAATAAAGGTCATGAGATTTTTGTTTTTGTTGCTTCATTCATTTCTTTTTAAGATAATCGGATATAAATTACTTGTGTTTTTTTAGCAAATATGAGACTCAGTTACAGGTTTTTTTTTTTTTTTTTTTTTTTTTTTTTTTTTTTTTTTTTTTTTTAAAGTCTGGACTTGGCTCTTTTTGTGAAATATTAGTTCACAAAAAGTTTTCATTATTGAAAAATATTATTTCAAAATTCACAATTTAGCGGTTCCCACGACTGTATAAGTTAGTAATGTAATTGGGCATTAACACAGGAATATCCTACCATATAAAACCTGGATGTGCTTAGACGAATTCAATTCCCTTTTGTATGTGGAGATGCAACCACGTTTTCTCTTATGTCAACCTTGCATATTTACTTTGGATTTATCTCTGTCCTTGGGTTGCCCAATGAAATTCGAGTGCTTTAGTATCATAATATTTATAAAGCTTTATGTTTCCAAATACTGCATATAAAATGTAATGGATCATTTGTATTATTAATTCTGAAATCATAAACAAATATTTTTTCTGTACCTTCTTTAATTGTTAAAAAATAAGCACTATAATATATTATTTTTAATTGCAATATAATTATAATTGTTTAACTCCAACACAAATTATGAAATTATTATTGGGTAATCATATAAAGCATGCATGGTTTACAATAATTTTTAATATAAACCACATTATGAAATTATAATGCAAAAATTTCTTGTGCATGCACGCATCAAAATTATTAATTGCAAAGGTATATTATATGTGATCTCATGTTTTTTTCCCTTTTTACTAGATTCCTATTTGGAAATGGAATGATAGATATGAATAGAAAAATGAAAACGAGCATACATGCGATGTCTTCAGCTAATGACCAAGCTCCAATGATAGAGTTGGGTAGTTCAACATTTGACAAATTTTTGTAATCACGTAATTTTAGTTTGCAAATTTTAGTTGTTATGGTACATAGTGAATTTGATGATGCTATAAATGAATATGTGTAAATATGTATATATAGTTATGAACTCATTAGAGATTCCCTTTTAAGCATTGGTTCCATCTGAAACATGAGTGCATGCGTCATGAACTTAAAATAAGGATTATGCTATGATTTACTAACCTTTATAATACATAGATACACTATGAATCACCCGAATTTTAATAAAATTCAGTAGATGTTGCCAAATTTGATTCAACCATTTATAGCAATTCTGTGTGGTGTATGAACATCGCTAGAAATTTCATTGTAATTAAGAAATTTTAAAACAACAAATATGCAGCAAGTAAAGAGAATTGAGCTCTGTTTTTTTGTTAACATATCAATCTATGATTTCCATTTTATTATATCTGAAAAACTCTACAAATTGCCTGATAATGCAATGATGTAAAATGGATATTGCCAAATTAGGTGGAGTCATTTATAGCCTATATGCATGATTTATAAATCATAAAACCTTTTTCATCAAATTTAATATAAGATTCAACCGAATATAAGAACAATATAAAGGCTCAGTTTTCTCATCTTTGCATGCATACTCCTAAGTTTAATAAATTTACATTTGTATCATCATAATATTTAAGAGCTGTTTGAAACAAATTTGTGATGCTCGCTTATTATTCATACTTGGCGTTATCATCTACATTGGAGCTATATTAAGTTGCCTCTATCCTTATTTTAGTACACTTTAAATTGTTTGATTCTTCAATTTCATTTCTACTATATGTTGGATGCTCTATGTTGAATTGTGTATTTAACATAGCTGACAGCTGTTCTTATAAGCATATAAGTAAAAGTTAAATTCTTTCAGTAATTTTATTTTACCTAGGACCTTAAAATATGCATTGATTTTTTGTTTTCTCATTTTCTCATACTTTCTTAGTGTTGACAATTCCACATTTATTACTTGCATCATTTTTCGGACTAAATTTCAGTTATTTCCATTAAGTCTATTCAATTTGTCTCCTTTCCACACATTCATTCAATATAGCTTTGACTAATTAAGCTCTTTTCAACTGAATTTTTTTTCCACAAACTTCAAACAACCTATACAAGTAGCATATTTGAGAATAAAACTTGAATAAAAAAACAAACAAACAAATATAACCATATGCATAAGTCATCAAAAGAAAGGAACGCTGATAGAAAGGCATATATCTACTTAACTCTTCAGTGAAGAAATCATTATGTATAATTATTTATTCAGTGAAGAAATGGATGACTTTCGAGTTAAGTAAAATTTTAGTTAGTTGACACTTATATTTTATCTTTTGTTATTATTTATCAACTACAGCTCTGAGTCGTTTAAAGTAATAACCATAGATCAGAGAATTAACTATTAAGACATTTCCATGATCAAATGCCTTTAAAATTGTGATGCCTAAACGAAAAGAAATGGAAAAATAAAGGAAAATGCAAGCTAATAGAAATAACATACTTGATAAATAATAACAAAAGATCAAATATAAGTGTCGATGCTAACTCAAATTTTACTTAACTTGAAAATTGTCCATTTCTTCACTGAGTAAATAATTATGCATATAAAATGATTTCTTTCCCATATGTCATAGATCTCATGTTTGAATCATCTTAATTTGAAATGTCTAAATTTTCTAATCTATGGCTATTGCTTTAAAAGACTCAGAGCTATAGTTGATAAATAATAACAAAAGATCAAATAAGTGTCAATGCTAACTCAAATTTTACTTAACTTGGAAATCATCCATTTCTTCACTAAATAAATAATTATACAGAATGATTTCTTTCGCATATATCATCGGTCTCATGTTTGAGCTATTAACATATAAAACAAGTAATTGAAAACTCTCAAGTTTTGTTGCCATAAATATAATTTGTGTTTTGGGATCACTCTTTTAAAGGCATTTGATAATTGAAATTTCTTGATTGCTAATCAATTATTATATAAAGGCCCATTATTGTACTTAATAAAAAAAGATACGTAACTATATGCTTTATACTATTGGTGTATTTTTGTATTTTTCTTTGGATTTGTCAAGCTCATTATTGTAGTTCTTTTAATTATTGGAAGTTTCAATCTAACATTTATGTTATCCCCAGGGTCAACCATTTTGATTTTTGTTCAGGAAGTTCATCTTCCCATTATTACACCTTAAAGTTTCATATTCTTATCTATAGGATGGTGGTGATAATATTCATGTAATATTTTAACTTCTGCTAATTTGACACCAATAAGAGTAGAGTTCAATACCAGAGAATATAACAAGCAACTATAATGAAGTATCCCAATCATTCGGATTTTTTATTTGAGGTCAATAATTCATTAACGAGTTGATGCTAATTTTAACATGAATGATGGAATGTACCTATCAGTATATCATAGTTATGTTTATATTTGTATATCATACTTTTGTTACATATTGGATGTTGCAGTTCAACAGAAGTTTATAGTGGAGGTGACAATGTTTTTGTACTTCCAGTTCCAATTCCACCTGCACTTAAAACAGTAAGTTTTCACCAGCTATGAGGTTTTTCATTTACCATCTGTTGCATATACATACAATTTTTTTAGTGAAACGATCTCCAAATATAGTGCAGAAAAAATCCATAGAATAATGACTTAGCAGTTGCATGTAGTTTATTGAATGATAAGAAAGAAAGTATTCTAGGAAATCTGTAGTTTCACATAATGAACATATTACTAGATTCTTTTTTCAAAAATATTGGACATCGGTTTTGATCGTCCAAGGAGAGTCTAACATATCTTTTGTACCAAAAATCCAACATCAAAATTGGAAAGTTGCTTATATTTAAGTTTGCTTTTTTTATTTATCAATACAATTAATCAAGGTAATGGTTCAGCGCACTTTATTTTGATAGTTTTGATTTTGCATTTCCAGATGACCCATAGATTCAATCATGCAAATATTCTACGATGCACCAAAACAGGTTTGTGTATATAGTTCATAATATCGTAACATATTTCTTTAGCTTCATGCAAATGGAAATACATTATATTAGTACAGTCCAAGAAATTTCTAAGTGATAAAGTAATTAACATGAATATTTTATTTTCCAGGGGGTGAGTGATTAGATGTATAATTTTAATGCATCCCTACATTTGATTTGAATAAAAAATCATACCAAAAACTTATGCATACAAAATTAAAATTCATTTTTCATAAACAAAATAAAAGTAAAATCCACTAAAGTGTTGTATAAAGATCCTCTCTGATTTTTTTGTTGCCGCGATAACTTTATTTAACACTGGATTGGGTCCATGGCTTTCTCCTCTAGATACCCTAAGATGTATGCACTTATGCTTATAGAAAGAGCATTGTTTAGCAATAAAATTCACTAAAACGTTGTACGTTTTCGCTCACTACAAGAACTTTGTTTAGAAATGGTATACTTCAGAAGCAATAATATCAGTTACAATGTATAATAATTTCAAACTGCTGTTTGTAAGAATGTAGAGTAGTTCTAAAAACAATTTCAAAATCATCTCCATTCTTATATTTTTGCTTTTCACGGTCATATCATTTGTGTGAGTACAGGTCAGCCATTACTTTATATTAGTGACAACTATTATATTAATCTAATCCAAGCGAGGAGACTTAACGTTGCACCAGTAGGAAGTGAAAATGCTGATATTAAGAAGAATATCCTGGTATTTTGAAAATTGGACACAACAAATTATCCTAGAATATTGATGATTTCACGGTTGCATAGGGTTTGACTGCTTTTGTCGCAAGTGTGGTGCATTTCTCTCCGATAGGAAAAATTACAGATGGTAATAAGAAAAAAATATGTATTAAAATTGCATAAGAGTAAAACATATTTATTTTTTACCATCAACTAACATACTAAAAAATTGCCATCTTATTCAATATGTTATTTTTTAAGTAGGTTATATGAAACACTACAAACAGTTGACATTGCTAACAAATTGTTTTTATTTTTATTTTTTACCTTTTCCATGCTAAATTCTGAAAACCATAAACAGAACATCTAAAATTTGTCCTTGCTCTAAAAAATATTATTGCATTTTTTTTGAATCTGTTTGATTCTCTCCTAAAAAAATGTAGTGCTTAGTTATCACAAATAGTTGATCCCTGATTTGTACGCATGAAACAGCTACATTACCATAAAATCTCCATTGAAAAAGGTTTATCTACGACCGACAAAGCTCTGTAAAAAAAAGATGGTTCAATGTTTGATGAATTTTTGACTACAAATTACATGTATGATTTGAATTCTTATTCTAACCACGTTAGAGCTTACTGGCGTAATAATGGGGTATTAGATTGGTTTATGAATTATTGGCACCAATGAGAATGACATACCATGCTTACCAACTTTAAGGTAACTTATTCAAATTTAATTAGATAAATTTCTCTTATTAGATTTAATTTCTTCACACTTAAGTGTAAACAGAGTGGTTAAATCATATCACCGATGGGATGGTGAATTATGCAAGAATTTAGATAGGACACAAGCTAATTGCTTAAAGTTGTTTGTATATTTCATTCAATTATTAACTCGCATTTTTAATATATTAGCAGTAGATTGCTTTCTGATTTTAGTGAAATGAATATCCATTGTTCTTCATTTCATGGTAGAGAGGTATGGAATGGATAATCAGTTATAGCCTAAACTTGATTTTGTTTTATCATTTTGATTGTGAACAAGAGAATAGGCCAGTAGTCTTTGAAGTCGCTGAATTGGAGAAAATGGCAATTTGTCATTTGATAGCTCAAAGGAGTGCTTTAATAAAGTGAATATATATTCGAATGGTAGTTAAATCTCTCCATCACTTCCTCTGACTTGACATGGTTAATAGTATCAGTATAAAAGATTACGTTGCGCCTTCATCCATGCTTCGTCAAGCTGAATAGGTCTAATTTATATTAGTCTTATCTACCAGATGTGTGCCGTCATTCTTCAAAGCCTGTGTATCAATATCTTTTAGCTAGACAGTGCTTTTGCTTGGAATTTTTTAGAGTTTGGTTTTCATATATTTAAGCTTTTCTCCATGGGCTAAAAACTAAATCTCTCAACCAACTATAATTCAGCCATTATTTTTATTTATAGCTGCTATCACTATGTCCTTATCAATCGGTGAAATAGGTTGTTTCCATGTCTTTCGCATTGCATGTTCTTCTGGTGACGGTTTATTGTATGGATTTTCGATCTTACACATAGTACAAATTTTCTTTCAATGTTGTGTGGGTTGTTTTACTACAACTAGAAATTTGTTTAACTATAATATACCAGTGACACATAGAAAGGCTAATAGTTTGCAAATGAGTATGCAGCTGTCGTTTTTAACCAAGTTACTCATGTGAGGGAATAATATCAGTTGGGCATAACACTATATCCTTAGATTATGAGGGAATAAGGGAAACATTTTCTAAGTTAGGAATTTTTTTATTATTTCATATCAGGCGTGGGCCCTCTTTTTGTGATCCAAGAATTGAGCTTTTAATAATGAAGCCTATGTCTACAATCTTAGAACCATGATCTACTATAGCATGTCATAATTCCCAGTTACAACTAACAGTTTTTAAGGAATATTATGGTATTTAGTTTATCCAAGTAATATCTCAGGTGAATGTACTTAAATAGTTGATTCTCCTAACGTCATAAATAGATCTAATAAAAATAATGCTTTAGACAAACAATTTGTGTAGTGATAAAAAATATTAAATTTTTATACTGAAAGTTAAAAGTAAAACTTCAAAAATTCCTTCATCTTGGAAAAATTAATTCTGATTTTAGGCAAAAAAATTAGTAGTTGATAGAGCTAAAATGAAAATGCATAAAAATCTTGCAAACCTGCATAATTTCTACATATTCATCTCAAGACCATAAGTCGGTTATGTCTACGTAATTTTAATTGCAGGATTATTTCATGTCAAACTAGAAGAAGCTGGATATTTTCGGATGTTCCAATGTAATAGAGTTACTCAGTTAAGGTGTGATACTTAGCCTTTTTTCTTTCTTTCTTACACAGTACTCCAGTTTGAACTAGGTTTATGGATAGTCATAATTACTTAACTTATTTATGATTACTGACATCTATTTTTAGTTACCCTTTTTTCTTTGATTTTGATGTTTTTGCCATTCATAATTTTTTTTGGGGTTCATTTGTATTCTCATATTTGTATGTTCAAATGTTGGACATAAATTTGAATAAAAGAATTACCACGGATTATACTAAGTCATAAACAACATTTACCCTTTTATGATAAATTAAATTCAAGACCTTACGAATAAATGTTGTCATTGCATTATCTCAATACATGATATTACATAGTATTCTTTATTTATGTCTCGATATGGATTGGTAATTATAAATTCATCCTATTTCTTACCATTAGCTTAATTGTTTATAGCAAATGTGCTGAATTCTTCAGCCTGATTTGAGCTGCCTACAAAATACACAGTGCATGCATGACTATTTTAATATGGTTACATGGTTTAACTATTTTCTCCATGATATTGATACCTGAAGTTCATAATTATCTATAATAATTTATTCACAAGCTTTCAATGTTTTCATATTTAAATTGCTAATCTATTGGCTTATGTTGGCAAACATGTTGGAAGCATGATATGTGTCCTTTCATTACTATTATTCTGATTATGGATTTTTATTCAGTTATTCTATACAAGTATATTTATATTTATTTATAGTCTTACAGTATAGAAAAACCTTAGCCTAGATATAAAGTTGGAATTATTTTTTTAGTATATTCCATAGTTTTATTGCTGGAGGTGGTACCAAGAGTTTATTGCAGAAATTTTCTGAGATAACATGTGATATTAGTGAGTCACATCAGGTTTTTTTAGTTTATCTTTTTCTACAAAAATATATTTATATTCTTTTGTAGTCTCTTCGGTATATAAGATCCTCTATCTAGATACAATACTGAATTTTCTAAGTTTTTAACTTTTTATGCTATAGTTTTATTGCTAATGGGGGTACCAGCGGTTTATTGGGAAATTTTTTGATAAAGTATTTGTGAGTCACATCAATACTGACTGTGATCTGTTTGTAGATACTTGGGCTGGAACAAAATACCCAGCAAGTGTTGTTGGATGCATGATTCACATTAGAACTACTACCATGCTTTTTTTTTTTGGGCATTCTCCTCTGGCTTTGGAGTAACTTGATGGTAAGGGATGAGGCTTGGTCATATATACTGGTACTCTAATAAATTAGTGTAACCCCTCATTAGTTGCCACTTATATATTTTTGGATGTACGTATGAAATGCTATAAACTCTTATTGACTCATTTGTTATCACTTTTATAAAATATTTTTGATGTTATGTTTAATATACACGTGCCTATACGTGACTGCTATCATTTGTTGATCATATTTGCAGTGTTGTTATCATCTTAGTTTACATGTTTGGTTTTTATTTAATATACTTGATGCGCAGGACGGTATTAATGTGTGCATGGTGGCTACAACCAATTGCTGCCTAAGTAATCTTTCGGGTTGTTCATTTCTTAAATAATGATGCTTAATGTAGAATGGAGTTTATCTATCCAATTTTACAATTCATGTTAAAGGATTACATTTGCAGCAGCTCTCACATTATGCCAATCAAATGATTAAACATAATAACCTGTAAATTTTTTGCATTAATTTAATGGTAATCTCACAGGTTTTGATGAAAAGAATTTGACCTTTAGTGCGTACCATCTTATGAGATTAACTGTATGAACCAATCCATTTTATACTTAAAAATTTTGACTTGCATTTATATTAGTTTGTGAGACATATCATTTTTTCACATAATGTTGTCTTTGACTGCATGAAAAATTGTATGTTGGGTAATTATGTTTTTTCAATTTTTTACCCTGTAAGTAAAATTTATGCATGAAGGCTAACATGTTTTAGTATAATTATGCAATACCCGTGTGCGTAGCACGGGTTCGCACTTGTTAATTATAATGATCCATGGTACTTAGACTTCTCACATTAACCGAGCTTACTTGTAGATGCTAGATATGCCGATCGGTTCCGGGATGACTTCTACTACAAGTACCGGTTAAAATCGTGTCTACGTGTCATTAATATGTATAAGACCACTAACGCGTACACAAGATTACAAATTTCTCTGGGACATTTCAATTCAAATTCCTGATTTAATCGTATTTATTACGCACTAAATACGTATAATTATTACATTGTTTACGCTATATATAAGCGTGAACTAAGCAAACACACTTAACGTCCTAGCCACATTTTGAAAATGTCAATCCCTATTTCTAATTAAAGGCATACAAGTTACTATTTCCCATATTTTCTTCAATCAAGGCATAAATATGCATATCTAACATGTAACAATCAAAATGGAAAAAACAGCACTAACAACATAGAACTACAACCTAGTTTTAATTTGATTATCAAATTAATAAAAGAGGAACAAAGTGCCATATACCCTTTATATATATAATTCCTATTTTTAATGGATTCACTTTTATGTACAAACCAAACCTTAATATTTGAATATCTTGTAAACAATACATTCAAATACTCTATTTTAGAAGAAATAGGGATTTAAACCTATTCAATTTATAATTCCATCCAAATCTTAACTTTTTGTACAAAACCGTACGTATGAAATTGCATATAGATGAAATAAGATGAATCGGACAAAACATAGTGAATTATACAACACTAATCATGATTTTCTTATATTAATTCAATAATCCAAAAGTCACAAACACAAATAGATTGTCAATTTCTTCATATGAACATGAACAAAATGGAACGATTGACGGGTTTTAATGTTGTGTTCTTTTCATATGAACTCAAACCATCCTAGGCACAATAATTCAAGCCTTAAAATAACAAATTATAGGAAAGTAGCAAACTCAGATGGATTCGACTCAAAATGCTATTAGGGAGAGCAATAACAAGATTGAATTGACTAAGATTTGGATTTGGTCTTCGAGAAAAAGCATGCTCCAAGCTTTCAAATCCATATATATATGTATATATAAGAATCTTATATGTATAAATCTAGAATCTGGAAGAAATATGAATCTAAATTAGAATACAATAAAAGAGATAGAATAGGTTAGGATATAGAATAAAACATACACTATTTTTTTAGAAATTGGCAATGGAAGAAACGCATTATAGAGGCGTAGAGAATAATGGTTGTAGGGGTTTCAGTAAGGATTTTAGGTTCTATTTATAGTTGACATCATGTATACAAGCCGTCAGATTTAACAGATTAAACCCAAGCAGTCTGTTTGATGTAAAATATAAATAAGTCCCTATATAAAACAACCTTCATTGGGCTCTCCAACATACGGGCGGTCGATCGCTTCTATAGGAGGGCGGTCGACCCAGGAGGTTGACCCCCATTTATAGGACAGTTGACAACTCTTCTGAGGTTGAGCCCATGAGATGATTTCTCCTGAACATTTCTTTTTATTTGTTCATTGATTGGTTTGATAGATTTCTTGCCTTATATTAATTATTCTTGCCCTCTTTTATGTATATATATATGCACAAGTTTGAATTCAAAAGGAATATACTTTTTGTACTTATCCAAATTAATATATTCCCGATTTGTATATTTATTTGTTTGAAATTCAAACTTTGTACGTTAATACATACGAATAACTTAATTTATTAATATCTTTTGCATACGGGCTCCGTTTTTAGTACATAAAATATGAAAATAGATATATGGAAATGGATCAGAGTCTCGCTATGTATGCAACTACAATGCTTTCATAGCCCAGTCCACAATTGTCAAAAATTTCATTTTCAGTTCATTAAATTATTATTGTTTATTTTAAATTAAATTGACTTAAGTATATTTTTACGGGGTAATATATCTTTATCACCTTAATGTAAGGAAAACCCATGATAATGAGGTCATATAGTACTATATACTTTTATTGTCTAACTTTATGGATGCAAGGACAGGTATGTTCCTCTATACTTATGTTATGTTTACTACCATGTCTTTTATAGCACTTTGAAATTCATTTAAGGCTTACACTAAGCCATTATTTTATCCTAAGGTTTTATGTTTCTTCTTATTACCCTGAGTACTCATCGACGATATTGATGAGTAGGCTAAGTAATATGTGTAAGTACTATATGGAGGTCCATATGTGGATTAGTAGGAGGTCATACCTTCTTATATTATACTTATGTTTATTACTGCATACTCTTCTGTTGGAAAACTATGGACTCTTAACAATGTTCAACCTATTTCTTTAATGACTATTTACCAGATGAGTTTATTTCACTCTTGTAAACTCTATTTATGCAAATGCCTGATCCAGTATACTCTGACTATATGGTTCAATAATTATTATTGCCTTGCCTATTTTATGTTTGTTGTTTTTAATATCTTATATAATGCACTCTGAGATATTAAACAAGTTCTTTATTTGCATTTGGTGTTTCTTTTCTTCTCTTTCCTTTCCTTCCTTTCTCTTTCCTTCCTTCTATTCTTTTCCTTGACAATTGTCCCGCATGGATTGGGCCAATGCACGGTGCACTATTGGGTTATATAGGGCACATATATTATAGGGAGGTCATTGCTTTTGGTATCATATCTTAAATTGCATTATATAACCTTAGTAGTATCGAAATCAAGAGTTAATATACATTTTGGTTTTCAAAACTACACAGTAGTTTATATATATATATATATATATATTATAGATTGTTTTGCACATTAGTGATGTGGATGCAGTTTTCTATATTAGAGACATGTCGTCCTGTAGCAAACGAGAAGTACTACTATGGATTCCATCTTTGAAGTTGAGAGTTATGCAGGATCGAGGACCACTAACCTTGATTCATTGAATATGCTCTCAGTGGTGGTATGAATCGCTATTTGAGATGTCCCCATTTCTTTAATTGATTTTGGTACTCAAGCGCAGAGAGTTGACTATGCCGAGCTCCATAGATACTTAATTGTCTTTTAGCCAATCTGTTTCTTGGACCATGGTAGGCTATGGAGATGCAAGATTGGTTTTCATTCTCGCAAGGTTTTTTCGATGATAGAGTTTGATGGTACATTGAGATAGGAGTTTATCTATAGAAAACTCCAGAAATGAACCTTAATCGGTTAAGAATTCTTATAACTTCGATTTCATAAGGATGAGCGAACTCGAGATTATTTCATAGTTCACTTTAATGAAAATTGTCTCGACTTCTCAAAAGTCGATGTTGAAAAATTAGTTCATCGATTTAAGTAAGTCGATAGGTCTATGTTGGAGTATGTGACTTAATTCGATGAGTTATCAAAGTATGGTTTGCCTTTCCATAGATACTCTACATTGGAAGGATTGTAGTATATCATTAGGTTGCGGGATCAACATAAAAGGCAGTTGATTGAATTTGGAGAGAGAATGAAGGCTTCAAAGAGTTGATCAGGAATGATTAAAATGTTTGAGCTTGTATCCAATATCGGGGGTTATCTTTCTCTATTAGGAAAGATCATGGAGGCATATGCATTGATCATCATTTATATTTTACTGAGTTCTCCCTCGATGAAAGAGAAGAGAAATGACATCTCAACTTGAGATATGACTTTCATTAACAATGTTTCCATATTTGTTTTTTTTTTTTGACGTCTAGGTTTCATTTTTCCATCTGATCTTATAGTTTGATGGATGGAATGGGGATGAGGACTTGAGATAACTAATTTTCCTACCTTGATTGTGACTTATCGGGTTAAGGGCTGGCTAGGCTACATATGATATAAAACCCTGTGTTTAGTTGTCAAATATTAATACTATAGATGATTGCAACATATGTGGTGTTTAGTTTCAAGCCTCAAAGAGGGGGAAACATTACAACATGTTTTGTCTATACTTGGCACTATACATGGTTCGTCATAACTTTATCTTATTAAGTCATAATTGTTTGTCTGTCTATCGTCTATTATTAATTGCATCATATTTAATATTAGAGTCTAGGAATCAATAGGTTGGAAGAATACAAAATGAAAGTGGATTGGGAGAGGTTGTTGGTGATGATAGGGAAAGGTGATGAGCAAAGGGTTGTGTTGGGTTCACACCTAATGATGAGGTAGCGGCAAGATTTATATATTCACTCAATATCCCATACAATGTGGCATCACCTCAACCTATAACTCAGTGGTATCAAAACAAATTTGATGAGTTGACCAGATTACCATCATATTTGAAATGAGTTCTATATCAACCTGGCCATGGTGTTGAGCCAGTAGTTCCATGAAGTGCAAGACAAGCAAGTATCCTTTTTTGTTTCTACATGACTTTACTGATCAGTACTAGAGTGTGAGGGTTTCCTTTCAATTTTGACTTTTAAGGGAATTTTAACAATTAAGAGTAGTCAGAGAGTGCATGTCGATTATAGTTTCACACGCTGCCTTGATTTTGGTTGATTGGTATGCCGTTCGGACTAATCGACGAGTCAGTATATTTTGTGAATTTCATTAACTGTGTTCTGAGATATCACTTAGACGAAATGTGTTCATATAGTTTAATAAAAAATTTGTCAGCTTATGGAAATAAAAGAGGGTGGGCACAAAGCATAAATGATTATAGTTTAGGTGTTGAGAAAGCACCAATTGATGGTCGAATTTTGGGAATTTGTAACAAACCATATTTTTGGTCGATTAATTTTGAACATTTACTATTGTTTTAAACGTTGAATCGATAATATAAATGGATTTTTATATGGAGTTTATCGATTTAATAATCTAAATATGATTTAATTTTGAATATATCAAATTAGCGTAAGGCGAATACGAGAAATAATTGAATCTTAAGTTAAAACTGAATCGAAACAATTCTATCAATCAATATAAATTCTATTGTAATATAAACATTAATAATAATTTACCATCGATAAGTTTGTTTGTTTTGAATTAAAACTATATTTTATTAATTTAATTTAACCCGTAGAAATAGACAATTTTTAAATGATCTCAGATTTTTATGAAGATATTTTTATTAAACCCGTAATAGTTAATTATGCCTAGATTTCAAATTTCATATCAATCGGAGTAGTTATATGAGCATGCGCAATTTAAATACGTATCGATTAGCGATTTAATATTTAAATAGTATTTTAATTTTAAACGAAATCAGAATTCGATGGAACTAGTTTCATTAAGCCCGAAATGTCAAATTATTGCAGTGTATCAAATTTTGTCGCATATGGATTTCGTATGTGATCATACGAATTAAATACGTAAAACGAGAAGCACGTGTGTATATTATATAAATCAAATCAAATTCTTTTAAAATCCTACAACCGACCTAAATTGTTGAAAAATAAGCACCTATATCATACGGATGCAGACCTATCTTCTCTTCTATTTAAATAGGTCGTGACTTCCTTCTTCCAAACAAAATCAAAAGCAAATCGTTAAAAAGATTAAACGAAAAACAAAAACCCTAAATTCTCCTACTCCTTCACATCGCCTAAAATCTGTAAATCAAATTCAATTGGGGTATCGGTTTCGTGAGGTGCAATGGGGCTGTGAAACGACCCGAACTTCCCCGTGAAAGAAAGCACGGATTGAGTTGAGAACATGACATATCGGAACACAAACAGAAGAACATTTCATTGCTTATTACAACAATTCCATCAGAATACAAGAATATACAAAGTATGAATGAATATTATACATCAGAAAAATATCAGATATTTACATACATCACTGCAGCGGAAAAATAATACAAAACACAACTGAAGGAGATATACGGATACAGAGCTTTCCGAATATCGTTCCAGCTGTAAACCAGGATCCGGTGAATATAAATCTACAAAACCAAAACTACTAGCTGCCCGTGTGGAAAATAGGGGCACCCAGAGTTTAGGTTAAAACAATAAACTCCAGGTCAGTCATGTGACTGGTGTGAGAACTAAAACAGTTATTTAAAACTTTACTTTAAAGGAGGGTAATTCAAGGGACCACGCCGTATAACACGGAACGGGTTTCCTCCCAAGAATACCAGTGTATAGAATAAACAACGCAATGCTTTTTTGTAAAAATGAAGCTATTATAAGACTCAGGTCCCATCACACAATGCAACGCAAGCCAGAGGATAGAGTTTTACCTTATAATAGCCAAACACGCTTGGTACGTTTAAAACAAATCATTTTGATACTATTATAATGTAAAGTGTATGAAAACAACTTCAAATATAAATGTATCAATCATAGACTGCATAGTATCCCATGCTACTATGTCGCCATACTAGCCTCTACAAATAAAACCGAAATGCCATGTATTGGGAATTGGATTTCCGTCATGAGTCGAGGCAAGGGGCAAGCTCCTTATAGGTTTTGAGACACTTTAGCAAATGTCTCAGGATTCTCCGCAGAGAACCCTTGGAATCGGCTGGGCCGGTCCACACTTACGTTAGTGGATTAGTTATTCCTGAACACACGTTTCCCGGTCCTATCGGACCTATCCATCGGCTCTGAAGAGATCGATATATCCGAGGCGCCTCGCATTACAACATCCACAAAGGTATATAATCAACGATGTCAGGGCTAGTAAAACGCTGACACCACCCATAACTAGAAAGAAACGTCGTGTTCTCCCAGCGGTCCATATACCCTTTTTAACTCATACCGAGGTGTAAGGCTCGCGAATTAACGCAATACACGAAGCTACGCTGTATTAAACTCATTCTTTGATTATCAACCACAAGACTCTGCTTTTCAACAAAAGCCTTGATCATTGCATCTCAGCATGCCACACAGGCAATTCATGCCATGCGAATGATATTTATCGATATATAACCTCTGAGCTCGTACATCTCAGAGAAAGGCGTTAACCAAGAGAATAAATTCTCCGCCGCAAAACAGATATATATTTAAAAGAAATCAATCAACACAGAATAAAATCCAATGTCAGACACACAATCCATTTACAAGTCCGTTCTGGGTCTGAACAAAACCGGAGGCACCTTATACCTCGCATATCCATTGATCTCCAAATACGTCTGGACGATCACCAACTATTTCCCTCCTCTTGGGTATACAGCCCAATCAAGATCACCAGTAATCATTCAAATGATGTGAAGACCTCCGGTCTTCAACCACCTTCTTCATCTTCGACTTATCGTCGAATCAGTTATTCAGAATGGGATAGACCCGGTCTTTCCGAATAACTCGCGTATATAATAAACAAGTGCTATAAAAACACAACATACGCCTCATTCCAATTCTGAATATTCTTTTATTTAAATATTCACATCTTTAGGGATTTGTTCCTATTAATTTTATCAAAGATAAATTCTATAAAATTTATTCTTTAATCTTCCTTTGGATATCATTTCAAACCATATTACGGTTTTCCAAACTAGTCAGGATTAACGAACCATACCGAAATAATCATTTATTTTATTTTCCAGTCCCAACCTATTCATGCCATGGAGCAGAACTGTTATTACCCCATAACTAACACCACAGTGTTATCGATAATTTTAATTATCATTTCCCATTCAAATCTAATTAAAGATTTAACTATTGCTAGGAGCAAAACTGGCGATACTTCAATCTAGATCATTTCCCAAATTTGATAATTTAAATTATCAATCCACCTTTCAATCTAATTAAAGATTCTTTAAAACTCCACTTAGTTTTAATCTTCCCAAAAATCAATATTAATGATTATTTAACTTTGGAAACACAAACATGTAGCATCGACAATCTGCACCATACTATTGATTTCTACTGATAAATAACCTCTAAGCTCGTACGTCTCAGAGAAAGGCGTTAAGCAAGAGACTATATTCTCCGCCGCCAAACAGATATATATTAAGCAGAGATCAACCGTACATTTCGAAATACAACGACAGACATGGAATCTTGTCTTTTACTGGGTAAAAGCACTAATGTCATTTAAAACACATTTCACAATAAACCCAAATCACGATAAACCCAAATCACATTCCATTAATTATGGAATCTTCACGGAAAAACAAATCAATATATAATCGATATCAATTTCCGTATCCGACTAATAATATAAATGGAATAACAACAAAGCCTTTTAAATTCCATATGTATTAGCAGTCTTCCTCCACAGAGTTTCATTTCGATTATTATCAAATTGAATTCCATTCAATTCCTATTTAATATATTTAATTGGAAAACTTTACTTTGGATAATTCCCGTTCAATCTTAATAAAAAGATTTATAAATTCCAAATCACATTTCACTGTAAATCGGGTTAAAGAACGAACGTCATTAAAAACATAGTTCACAATAAACCCATTTCACATTCTATTCATAATCGGGTTAAAGAACGAGTGTTATTTAAAACACCGTTCACAATAAACCCAAAAACAATTTTTAATTCAGTTTCAATTAAATATATTAATTAATTGGTACACTTTATTAAATCTAAATAAAAAGATTTAATCTTTTCCTCAATTGGGTTTAAGAACAGTGTTAATGAAGACACCATTCACGACAAACCCAAATCCCATTTGATATCAAATACAAGGCTCTAAATAGAAAATATATCGGCTTATATTCAATGTCAAATACCACAACCAACAAATATCGTATTGGAAATAACGATATAAATATATCTTTCAAATTTCCATAACAATATCTGTATAATCACGAAACGCAACATCAAAATATTCTGAAGACAATTTCGATTCAAATCCGTTTCCAATTTATATATTGGAAATTCTGGTTATTTTTAAAACCATTTCAAATCCAATTTATTTATTTTTAAAAATAACTGAATTATAATTATAGTTCAAAACTAGTTCATTTCGATAAAAATATTTTTTTTATCTTTTCAAATATGGAATTTTTCATCCCGATTCTTTCCAAATCACTTCTTATGATTTTCACAAATTATTGCTATTTTTAATAATTTTATCAAGGCCCGTACCATCGATTGCCATAAACGGCCATCGAACTACACTTACAACGACTTTTCCCAAATTTGATTTGGAAATAATTCCAAATCCAACCGTTAGATTTCTAATTTCTCATATTCGTTAGAAAGCTCTTTTCGATACGAACCCAATGGTTCCAGTTTTAAGAGAATCCGACGGTCGGATCTCCCGTAATGTCCGTTCGAAGTCAATGGTCGAAAATCACGAACTGCCGCGGCGCGTTCTATTCAGGCCATTATATATATAATATATACATATATTATATATGTTTCGTCGATTTCCTTTTAAATCGTATTTTATAAATCGTTTTAAATTCGTTTTCAAAACGATTTCAACTTCATATTCAATTTCAAATCAAAATTGAATATTCTAAATCATCGATATGTAAATGATAATATTTTCAAAACATTATATTTTGAAATCATTTCCTTTTCGATATTCATTATAAAAATGAATAAAATCGATATAAATATCGTTCACGCCAAAATGGCGTCGATTTAATCAACACGGATATATATATTTAAATATATTCGTGTCCATCCTAAATCGGACATCAAAATCAAATTTTGATCGTTTACTGAATGTTATTTTAAAATATTCATCATTTTAAAATATTCGTTATTTTAAAATATTCATTCTTTCTGAACTGGAATTAGACACAGTCAATTACCATATAATTTGATTATATGGATTTCATACACACAAGTATACAACAACAATCAAATACAGTCATCCATCATCCATAGTGCATTCTACACTGTATAAGCATCAAATATAAATATTTAACGCTTATAACAGTCTGTCAATCAATCGATCGACATATAAAAAATATTAGGATTAGTGTATGTCCGATTTCATCCCAATACCCGTGTGGGGTTTCAATCAACAATCACAGATTTATTTGTGCAGTTGGGCGATGTGTAAAATTTATCGTCTTAATCAATATTAGTCAAATGTGTGTACATAAACAAATCGTCCGATTTTTTTATAAATATTTATTTTATTCATATACACGTTAGGAATTCTATTTTTAACTATATAAATATTTTGTTCCATTCCACAACATACAATCAATTTTCACAACACATCAATCAAACAAACAAGTCATCCATGGTATGTGGACGATGGGTGTTGGGTGCTGCTAAGCACCATCTGCATCCTAGTATATATTTTAACTAGAAATAAATTTAAAAGTGAGAAGTTCTCACCTTTGGGTTCCACTCCGCCAGTTTTACTTCTGAACTTCTAAACCGCTTGGATTTGTTTGAAATTCCAATGCAGTCCTTACCACGCTGTTCATAATAAAAATTATATTGTTATTACTTCATTCCAATAAATAAAAATCACATTTTTATTTCTACTTCATATATTTTTACAACGCTCCTTCCTATATAAAAATTATATTTTTATATTTCTACCTCTTATAAAAAGATCAAATTTTTATTTCGACGCTATAAAAATCACATTTTTATTTCAACATATATATAATAAAAATCAGATTTTTATTTTGCTACATATATAAAAATTATATTTTTATATTCTCTATTATGTAAAAATTCTATTTTCCCATATAAAAATCGAATTTTTATTTCGCTACAACATATATAAAAATCGTATTTTTATATTCTCTATCTTATAAAAATCATATTTTTATAATCTCTACTATATAAAAATCATATTTTTATAATCTCTACTATATAAAAATCATATTTTTACTACGCCCTCATGATAAGAAAAATATCGCCTTTCATTGTATAAAAATATCACCTTTCATTGTATAAAAATATCGCCTTTCATTGTATAAAAATATCGCCTTTCATTTTATAAAAATACCACCTTTCAATGTATAAAAATATCGCCTTTCATTGTATAAAAATATCGCCTTTCATTGTATAAAAATATCGCCTTACGTTTGACAAAAATCGAATTTTTATCATGATGTATTTCATATAAAAATTTCATTTTTATATAATGTTATATATAATAAAAATAACATTTTTATTTGATGTCATTATAGGTAAAAGAAAATCGAATTCTAAACAATGTAATTTATAAACAAACAAAAAGGAAAACTCACCTTGTTTTCGAATGGAGAAGGAGGTTGTCTACTGCGAACAGTGGAGGAGGAGGACCAGGGGAAGCGGCCGACGCTGCTGGGGTGCGGAGGCGGTGGATGGCCAGTGCAGGCGGCTTGGGTGGCGGCGGTTTGGGTTTCTGGGGGGGGGGGGGGGGGAGGGGGGGCTAAACGGGTTCAGGTTTCTTCAAAGTAGGAGGGAGAGAGAAAGGGGCGAGGGCTGGAGGGGGCAGTTCCCTCTGGTGACGGTGCCGGAGGTGCAACGCCCCTGGGGACCGCGGCGGCAGTGATTCGCCCCCTGCGTATTAAAGACCCGTAAAGGGTTTGTGAAAGGAGAAAGGGGTTGACCCCCATTTCTATATTTTTTTAATATTTAATTATTCCAAAAAGTAACTTTTAAATTCGAACTCTAAATCAAGCCCATCGACTGTCGTCCATAACTAACTACCCCTATTCCGAACACAATGGGATATATATCACAGGCTGGTTCGACCGTTTCGATCAGTTTCCGTCAAAATCAAAATATAAATCTATATATTGAATTTGAACGCACATTTCCATTTACCCGGGCCACATACAGACTCTAAAAATTCCCGAAAAATATTTTCTAGCTTCGTATTGACGATACGGTTCTAATAAAACTAATTTCGTGAAATTCTGAGACCGTTTGAAAAATGACCATTTTCTGGTCGATCGAAATTGACTAAAACTGTCAAAACACATTTTACTTCACCACGCTCACATATTGATTAAGAAAATTGTGCATTTTGGAATCTAGCAATAACTCGACATCTCGGATCCAACAAAAGTGGTTTCTTCGAAAACCGAGGTCATTTGCAAAATTTCCATTTTTAAGGGCCAGAATTCCATAGCGAGTATTCTGAATTTTCAACTGGGCATAACCTTTTATTCACGCTAAGAATTTTTTTTCGGATTCTTTGAAAAGATATTTTCAGATAGACTCTAATATTTTTGGTTTCTCTAAAATTCGGTTTATTTTGAATCTTGTACATTCATTTGAATTTTGAAATCGAATTTTCAAACTACCGCTCCATTTTCAATTACTTTTATAATTAAAAATAAATAATTATATTCTAACGTCGATTCAAATAAATATTTACATTCTAATTCTGTTCAAAATAAATTTCTCCTCATTATTATTTAAAGTAATTCATTTTAAATATTCAAAATTCATCAAAATTGCCAAAATAAAAATTTTAAATTAGTTCAGATTTTCCGGGATATTACAATCTCCCCCACTTAAAATCTTTTCGTCCCCGAAAAGGAACGGAGCTGAAAGTTGTTTTACAAACCAACTCAACTTTCATTATTTTCATTATGGCTTAAGTTCTTCAACTTTTCAGTTTCTAAGAACTTTTCAAATTTTCAAAAATTTGGCAAACACCCTAAATTTTCAAAAAATTTCGCCATAACCTCCCCTGCACGGGAGCACCGGGAAAATCCCGAAATCGCCATACATGCCTCTCCAATCCAAAAAGAAAAAGACAGCTAAGCGGCTAGCCAATCGGCTCATAAAATAATCCAAAACCCATGAAATTAGTAAACATGTACCTATTTGTTGGGCAAACAATTTCATTCCTCTTCTCTAGCCTCCTTGCTATGACCTGTTCACACATATATATGTACATGCATGCATTTCCAAACAATTCTCAATACAGTTCAATATTTGATACAATTTGACCTGAATTTACCATTCTTTCATATGTTGGTTTAAATAAATAATCACACAACAAAATCATCAATCAATTAGTTGATTAACTTTTCAAATTCATAACTTTGATACATAGTCCAAAAATCAGATTTTTGATGCCAAATTACAATGATAAGCCCTATCTAGTTTTGGTTCTCACACCAGTCAATTGGAAATATATAGAAATCCCACTTTTGAAACTCGAACACAATTACTGATGATGCCTGGGCATCACCAGAATCATGTCCGGGCGACTAGAGCGTGATTCTATATCTATCCAGTATATTAAAACTTCGAATACACGTTTGCAAGGCATACATGCAAAATCTTTATATATTGGATTGTCCAAATTCATTTAAAATAAATATTAAAATACGTATGAAATGGTTTTAAATTTTGAAAACAATTTTTTTTTTCATTTTAAAAATATACTCTTCACACTCGTTCTAGGATACTACTGATCCTATCTCTAACGAGTCATTCTCATTGGATATTACTAATCCAATCTCTGATGAATTATTTTGCATGGTTCTAATGTGTCTTGTTCTCCGAGCTCTGTAAACCAGAGCTCTGATACCAGCTGAAACGACCCGAACTTCCTCGTGAAGGAAAGCACGGATTGATTTGAGAACACGACACATCAGAACACAAACAGAAGAACATTTCATTGCTTATTACAACAATTCCATCAGAATACAAGAATATACAAAGTATGAATGAATATTATACATCAGAAAAATATCACAGATTTAAATACATTACTGCAACGGAAAAATAATACAAAACACAACTGAAGGAGATATACAGATACAGAGCTTTTCAAATATCGTTCCAGCTGTAAACCAGGATCTTGTGAATATAAATCTACAAAACCAAAACTACTAGCTTCCCGTGTTGAAAATAGGTGCACCCAGAGTTTAGGTTAAAACAATAAACTCCAGGTCAGTCTTGTGACTAGTGTGAGAACTAAAACAGTTATTTAAAACTTTACTTTAAAGGAGGGTAATTCAAGGGACCACGCCGTATAACACGGAACGGGTTTCTTCCCGAGAATACCAGTGCATAGAATAAATAACGCAATGTTTTTGTAAAAATGAAGCTATTATAAGACTCAGGTCCCATCACACAATGCAACGCAAGACGGAGGATAGAGTTTTACCTTATAATAGCCAATCATGCTTGATACGTTTAAAACAAATCATTTTGATACTATTATAATGTAAAGTGTATGAAAACAACTTCAAATATAAATGTATCAATCATAGACGACATAGTATCACATGCTACTATGTCACCATACTAGGCCCTACAAATAGAACCGAAATATCACGTATTGGAAATTGGATTTCCGTCATGAGTCGAGGCAAGGGGCAAGCTCCTCACCGGCTTTGAGACACTCTAGCAAATGTCTCAGGATTCCCCACAGAGAACCCTTGGAATCGGTTTCTTCCCGAGAATACCAGTGTATAGAATAAACAACGCAATGCTTTTTTGTAAAAATGAAGCTATTATAAGACTCAGGTCCCATCACACAATGCAACGCAAGCCGGAGGATAGAGTTTTACCTTATAATAGCCAAACACGCTTGGTACGTTTAAAACAAATCATTTTGATACTATTATAATGTAAAGTGTATGAAAACAACTTCAAATATAAATGTATCAATCATAGACTGCATAGTATCCCATGCTACTATGTCGCCATACTAGCCTCTACAAATAAAACCGAAATGCCATGTATTGGGAATTGGATTTCCGTCATGAGTCGAGGCAAGGGGCAAGCTCCTTATAGGTTTTGAGACACTTTAGCAAATGTCTCAGGATTCTCCGCAGAGAACCCTTGGAATCGGCTGGGCCGGTCCACACTTACGTTAGTGGATTAGTTATTCCTGAACACACGTTTCCCGGTCCTATCGGACCTATCCATCGGCTCTGAAGAGATCGATATATCCGAGGCGCCTCGCATTCCTACATCCACAAAGGTATATAATCAACGATGTCAGGGCTAGTAAAACGCTGGCACCACCCATAACTAGAAAGAAACGTCATGTTCTCCCAGCGGTCCGTATCCCCTTTATAACTCATACCGAGGTGTGAGGCTCGCGAATTAACGCAATACACAAAGCTACGCTGTATTAAAGTCGTGCTTTGGTCATCAACCACAAGACCCAGCTTTTCAACAAAAGCCGTGATCATTGCATCTCAGCATGCCACATAGGCAATTCATGCCATGCGACTGATATCTATCGATATATAACCTCTAAGCTCGTACGTCTCAGAGAAGGGCGTTAAGCAAGAGAATAAATTCTCCGCCGCCAAACAGATATATATATATATATATTTAATAGAAATCAATCAACACAGAATAAAATCCAATGTCAGACACACAATCCATTTACAAGTCCGTTCTGGTTCTGAACGAAGCCAGAGGCACCTTATACCTCGCATATCCATTGATCTCCAAATACGTCTGGACGATCACCAACTATTTCCCTCCTCTTGGGTGTACAGCCCAAACAAGATCACCAGTAATCGTTCAAACGATGTGAAGACCTCCGGTCTTCAACCACCTTCTTCATCTTCGACTTATCGTCGAATCAGTTATTCAGAATGGGATAGACCCGGTCTTTCCGAATAACTCGTGTATATAATAAACAAGTGCTATAAAAACACAACATACGCCTCATTCCAATTCTGAATATTCTTTTATTTAAATATTCACATCTTTAGGGATTTGTTCCCATTAATATTATCAAAGATAAATTCTATAAAATTTACTCTTTAATCTTCCTTTGGATATCATTTCAAACCATATTACGGTTTTCCAAACTAGTCGGGATTAACGAACCATACCGAAGTAATCATTTATTTTATTTCCCAATCCCAACCTATTCATCCCATGGAGCAGAACTGTTATTACCCCATAACTAACACCACAGTGTTATCGGTAAATTTAATTACCATTTCCCGTTCAAATATAATTGAAGATTTAACTATCACTACAAGCAAAACTGGCGATACTCCATTCTCGATCTGAAAGAACCCGTTACTTCCCCGTGAAGGAAAGAGCGGATACTTTGAGAACAACACACAAATGAACGCAGACGGAAGAACATTTCATTTTTATTACAACAATTCCATTTACAAGTTCGTTCTGGGTCTGAACGAAACCGGAGGCACTTTCCTCGCATATCCATCGATCTCCAAGTACGTCTGGACGACCACTAACTGATTCCCTCATCTTGGGTGTACAGCCCAATCAAGATCATCAGTAATCACCCAAACGATGTGAAGACTTCCGGTCTTCAACCACCGTCTTCATCTTCGACATATCGTCGAATCGGTTATTCAGAATGGGTATAAACCCAGCCTTTCCGAACAACCCGCGTATATTATAAACAAATGTTACACAAACACAACATACGCCTCATTCCAATTCATTAGTCACTAACCGTAAATCAACAAGAGAACAATTTCCCAAATATTAACCCCGAAGGCCAAAACCAACATCAGATCAATACTAGGAAACCATTCTTCTTAGCTAACCTACAGCTAGTTTCTAAATTTCATATTCTTAGGGAAAGGTTCCCATTAATTTTATCCAAGATAAATTCTTTGAATTTATTCTTTAATCTTCCTTTGGATGTCATTTCAAACCAAATTATGGTTTTCCAAACTAGTCGAGATTAGCGAACCACACCGGAGTAATTATTTATTTTATTTTCCAATCCCAACCTATTCATCCCATGAAGCAAAACTGATAATACTTCATATCTAACACCACAGTGTTATCGGTAAAATTAATTACCATTTCACGTTCAAATCCAATTAAAGAATTAACTATCGCTTGGAGCAAAACTGGTGATACTCCATCCTCGCTCACTTTCTAAATTTGATAATTTAAATTATCAATTCCCATTTCAATCTAATTGCAGATTCATTAAAACTCCTTTTACTGGGTTAAAGAACTAATGTCATTTAAAACACAGTTCACAATAAACCCAAATCACATTCTATTTATTATCAGGTTAAAGAACTAGTGTTATTTAAAATACCGTTCACGATAAACCTACAAATCGATTCTATTTAAAACCCGTTTCAAATCCAATTTATCTATTAAAAATAAATGGGTTTCATTTTAGTTCAAAACTAGTTTATTTCGATAAAAAACTATTTTTATCTTTTCAAATATGGAGTTTTTCATCCCAATTTTTCCCAAATCATTTCTTATGATTTTACACAAATTATTACTATTTTTAATAATTTTATCAAGGCCTGTACAGTCGATTTCCATCAACGGCCATCGAACTGCACTTACAACGACCTTTTCCAAATTTGATTTGGACATAATTCCAAATCCAACTGTTAGATTTCAAATTTCTAATATTCATTAGAAAGCTCTTTTTGATATGAACCCAACGGTTCCGGTTTTAGGAGAATCCGACGGTCGGATCTCCCGTAATGTCCGTTCGAAGTTAATGGTCGAAATTCGCGAATTGCCGCGGCGCGGCGCGTTCTATTCAGGCCATTATATTATATATATAATATATATTTCGTTGATTTCTATTTAAAACGAATTTTATAAATCGTTTTAAATTCGTTTCAAAAACAATTTCAACTTCCATTTCAATTCAAATCAAAATTGAATTTTTCCTTATAAATTCGTTTTAAAATTCATTTCTATTCAATTCAAATTTCAATTCAATTTGAATTCATTTTATATTCAATTCAAATTGGTTTCCTATTCGATTCAATTCAAATTGGTTTTCTATTCGATTCAATTCAAATCGGTTTGAATTGAAATGGAAGTTGAAATTGTTTTTGAAACGAATTTAAAACGATTTATAAAATTCGTTTTAAATAGAAATCGATGAAATATATATTATATATATAATATAATGGCTTGAATAGAATGCGCCGCAGCAGTTCGCGAATTTCGACCATTAACTTCGAACGGACATTACGGGAGATCCGACTGTCGGATTCTCCTAAAACCAAAACCGTTGTGTTTGTATCGAAAAGAGCTTTCTAACGAATATTAGAAATTTGAAATCTAACGGTTGGATTTGGAATTATGTCCAAATCAAATTTGGAAAAGGTCGCTGTAAGTGCAGTTCGATGGCCGTTGATGGAAATCGACTGTACAGGCCTTGATAAAATTATTAAAAATAGTAATAATTTGTGTAAAATCATAAGAAATGATTTGGGAAAAATTGGGATGAAAAACTCCATATTTGAAAAGAAAAAAATAGATTTTTATCGAAATAAACTAGTTTTGAACTAAAATGAAACCCATTTATTTTTAATAGATAAATTGGATTTGAAACGGGTTTTAAATAGAATCGATTTGTGGGTTTATCGTGAACGGTATTTTAAATAACACTAGTTCTTTAACCCGATAATAAATAGAATGTGATTTGGGTTTATCGTGAACTGTGTTTTAAATGACATTAGTTCTTTAACCCAGTAAAATGAGTTTTAATGAATCTGCAATTAGATTGAAATGGGAATTGATAATTTAAATTATCAAATTTAGAAAGTGAGCGAGGATGGAGTATCACCAGTTTTGCTCCAAGCGATAGTTAAATCTTTAATTGGATTTGAACGTGAAATGGTAATTAATTTTACCGATAACACCGTGGTGTTAGATATGAAGTATTACCAGTTTTTCTTCATAGGATGAATAGGTTGGGATTGGGAAATAAAATAAATAATTACTCCGGTGCGGTTCGCTAATCTCGACTAGTTTGGAAAACCATAATTTGGTTTGAAATGACATCCAAAGGAAGATTAAAGAATAAATTCAAAGAATTTATCTTGGATAAAATTAATGGGAACCTTTCCCTAAGAATATGAAATTTAGAAACTAGCTGTAGGTTAGCTAAGAAGAATGGTTTCCTGGTATTGATCTGATGTTGGTTTCGGCCTTCGGGGTTAATATTTGGGAAATTGTTCTCTTGTTGATTTACGGTTAGTGACTAATGAATTGGAATGAGGCGTATGTTGTGTTTGTGTAACATTTGTTTATAATATACGCGGGTTGTTCGGAAAGGCCGGGTTTATACCCATTCTGAATAACCGATTCGACGATATGTCGAAGATGAAGACGGTGGTTGAAGACCGGAAGTCTTCACATCGTTTGGGTGATTACTGATGATCTTGATTGGGCTGTACACCCAAGATGATGGAATCAGTTAGTGGTCGTCCAGACGTACTTGGAGATCGATGGATATGCGAGGAAAGTGCCTCCAGTTTCGTTCAGACCCAGAACGAACTTGAAAATGGAATTGTTGTAATAACAATGAAATGTTCTTCCGTCTGCGTTCATTTGTGTGTTGTTCTCAAAGTATCCGCTCTTTCCTTCACGGGGAAGTAACGGGTTCTTTCACGATCATTTCCCAAATTTGATAATTTAAATTATCAATCCACCTTTCAATCTAATTAAAGATTCATTAAAACTCCACTTAGTTTTAATCTTCCCAAAAATCAATATTAATGATTATTTAACTTTGGAAACACAAACATGTCGCATCGACATTCTACACCATACTATTGATTTCTGTCAATAAATAACATCTAAGCTTGTACGTCTCAGAGAAGGGCGTTAAACAAGAGAATAAATTCTCCGCCGCCAAATAGATATATATTAAGCATAGTTCAACCATACAGTTCGAATACAACGACAGACATGGAATCTTTTCTTTTACAGGGTTAAAGAACTAATGTCATTTAAAACACAGTTCACGATAAACCCAAATCACGTTCTATTAATTATGGAATCTTCACGGAAAAAAAAATCAATATATAATCGATATCAATTTCCGTATCCGACTAATAATATAAATGGAATAACGACAAAGCCTTTTAAATTCCATATGTATTAACAGTATTCCTCCACAGAATTTCATTTCGATTATTATCAAATCGAATTCCATTCAATTCCAATTTAATATATTAAATTGGAAAACTTTACTTTGGATAATTCCCGTTAAATCTTAATAAAAATATTTATAAATTCCAAATAAAATTTCACTGTAAATCGGGTTAAAGAACGAACTCATTAAAAACACAGTTCACAATAAACCCAATTCACATTCTATTCATAATTGGGTTAAAGAACAAGTGTTATTTAAAACACCGTTCACAATAAACCCGAAAACAATTTTTAATTTAATTTCAATTAAATATATTAATTAATTGGTATACTTCATTAAATGTAATTAAAAATATTTAATATTTTCCTCAACCGGGTTTAAGAACAGTGTTAATGAAGACACCATTCACGACAAACCTAAATCCCATTTGATATCAAATACAAGGCTCTGAATAGAAAATATATCGGCTTATATTCAATATCAAATACCACAACCAACAAATATCGTATTGGAAATAACGATATAAATATATATTTCAAATTTCCATAACAATATCTGTATAATCACGAAACCCAACATCGAAATATTCCGAAGACAATTTCGATTCAAATCCATTTCCAATTTATATATTGGAAATTCTGGTTATTTTTAAAACCATTTCAAATCCAATTTATTTATTTTTTAAAATATTTGAATTATAATTTTAGTTCAAAACTAGTTCATTTCAATAAAAATATTTTTTTTATCTTTTAAAATATGGAATTTTTCATCCCAGTTCTTTCCAAATCACTTCTTATGATTTTACACAAATTATTGCTATTTTTAATTATTTTATCAGGGCCCGTATAGTCGATTTCCATAAGCGGCCATCAAACTGCACTTACAACGAACTTTTCCAAATTTGATTTGGACATAATTCCAAATTCAACCGTTAGATTTCTAATTTCTCATATTCAGTTAGAAAGCTCTTTTCGATACGAACCCAACAGTTCCGGTTTTAAGAGAATCCGACAGTCGGATCTCCCATAATGTCCGTTCGAAGTCAATGGTTGAAAATCACGAACTGCCGCGGCGCATCCTATTCAGGCCATTATATATATATATATATATATATATATATATATATTATATATGTTTCGTCGATTTCCTTTTAAATTGTATTTTATAAATCATTTTAAATTCGTTTTCAAAATGATTTCAACTTCATATTCAAATCAAAATTGAATATTCCATATCATCGATATATAAATGATAATATTTTCAAAACATTATATTTTGAAATCATTTCCTTTTCGATATTCATTATAAAAATGAATAAAATAGATATAAATATCGTTCACATCAAAATGGCGTCGATCTAATCAACACAGCTATATATATTTAAATATATTCGTGTCCATCCTAAATCGGACATCAAAATCAAATTTTGATCTTTTACTGAATATGTAACACCCCACATCCGTTAGTGTTACTCACAAGGGGAATGCACTAAGTTCTGTGGAGCATTTAAGGTAAAAGATGCAGATAAATTACAAGACAGAAAAACATTAAAACAGCGGAAAATAAATCTTTACTTCATTGATAAAATAGTTTGTACAACAATTGCTTCCCAATACCAGAGTATCATCTGTCTTACAAAATAAAGAAGCATAAAATAACATTTGTATTCCCCAATGTAGCACAAGCCAGCCATAGCAGCGGAAAAGAGAGTCTGAAGCGATATATCCAAGAGTCTTCAAGCTTGGAAAGAGTAATAGTCCATACTAAGCAGAGCTATTCCCTCCCTGACTACCTTGGGGGGGGGGACAGAAGAAAAGAAGACAAAAGAAAACATAGAGTCAGACATAAAGTCTGGTAAGTCTAGTGGTGCTTCGGTATATGAATAAGGAAAAGGACATGACAGGCATAAACTGAAAATGGGAAAATACAATAAACTAAGGCAAAGCGGTTTAGAATCGAAATTACTATCGCACCCCATACTAATCTCTGCACCACCCAACTAGTATCCCAATTAGTAATCTGTATAAGATGATAACGTGATCCCAGTCCCTGTAACTGCGGTTGCCTTCAGGTGCACATCTATTATTTATTACCTAGATCTAATCTAGGGTTTTCTATCGAGCGTTTCCTAGATTCAACTAGGGTTTATGCGACTTATCTAATACTTCTCGGATTCAGGATTTATGCCACCTAGGTCCACTAGGGATTATGCTACCTGTCGAACGATGTCCCTGGTCTAGGACACACTACCTAGAGTGGTATATGCTCCTAGACTTTTCCCACGTATGTGTCGCGAATCGTTTATCGCTGTCTAGATGCACATGTCCTGAAATGTGCGACCCGAGTCCCGTGGCAGGGCTATTCTAGAAACACGGAACTCGGTCGGGAGCTTTCAGATATCTGCCGATGCAGATGCTAAGGTCTGTTTTTCTACCAGTGGTTATGGTCCCACGTGACCCCTCCCTCAACTAATGAAAGGCAATCTAAGAAAATCAAGCACGAGAACTATACTCCTGCCACCTATGCCCCACTTTCCTATTGGCCAGCCTCACCCATAACTAGATAGCAAGTATATGGTCTGTTGGGAGTTCTCTGCCTTTCCGCATGCGTATCTCGACTGACTCAAGATGGTAGGTAGACGACGAGATGCTATCACAGGGCTACTGGTCTCGTCGAATCACGCTGGTCCATCCTAGTCTTTAGGTTGCCTTAAATTGCAACCAAGGCATACCCTTGGTTCTTCTGACGTAGACCTTAACCTCTGTGAGCCCAGGCGGATCATCTGCAGCCTCACAGAGGGATACCAAGAGTACCCTTACGTCCCCTCGAAGCGCGGGCTTCGTTCCCCAATTCGTTGGAGCCTTCTTTAAGATCAGACGGACGTTCGCTCCTTCTCGTGTCGTACTAAGGTTTACTACCTAGTCCCCGAACCGTCGTTTTCTTAACTAAGGTTTACAACTTAGTCCTTTTAACTAAGGTTTACTACTTAGTCTCTTTCTCGTCAAGTTGGATTGGTTAAGTGTCATTAGTCAATTCAAGTTAGCTTAACCCATTCCTTTGTCCTATTAAACTGGCTAAGTGTTATCAGTAGTCCATGTTGACTTAACCTTATCACAAACCAAGTTATATTGGTTAAGTATTTCTTATTACTTAACCCTACCCATTCATCTTGTCTTGGTTAAGTGTCCCTTTTAACCTAACCTTGCCCATCTGTTTCAACTAACATGTTATAACGGTTAAGTGTTCCCTTAGTTAACTTAACCCTAACATCCGTTTAATTAACATGTTCTAATGGTTAAGTATTGTCCCTTCATGTTTCAACTTAACCCTGTTCAATTTATAACACTATGATGGTTAAGTGTTCTAAGTTTACTTAACCCCACCCTCTAGTCCAGCTAACATATTGATTTGGCTAAGTGTATTTACTTAACCTTACCCACTTATCTAGCTAACGTGTTATAATGGTTAAGTATTCTAAATTTACTTAACCTCACCCACTTATCTAATTATCAGGTTATAACGGTTAAGTGTCCTGAATTTACTTAACCTCACCCTCTAGTCTAGTTAATATGTTAAATTGGTTAAGTGTATTAACTTTACTTAACCTCACCTTCTAGTCTAGTTAACATGTTAAATTGGCTAAGTGTTTTCTTAGTTACTTAGCCCCTACAAGTCTTGTCTTGTTAACATGTTAAGTTGGTTAAGTGTTCAAATTAACTTAACCCTTCTAATCCTAACTTAGCTTCAATTGTCTTATTAAAGCACCAACTACTCACATTAGACAGGTATTGTCGTGGCTTCCTGTATGCCAGTCGGTTCCGGGCAGTCTTACGCCACAACTCAGTCTAACCTCGGGTCTTTATTGGGCTCAATGCCTTAACCACCCACATTGGATAGGTATTGTTGTGATTACTGGACAGCCGGGCGGGTCAGGGCAGGTTTACATCACAACTCAATCCAACCTCGGGTTAAGCATGCTCGTATTTTCTAGATTTACATATTTGCCACTTTTCATTTTATATGTAAATGTTTATGGCCCAATTATCCAAATTCACTAATTTTGGGTATAATTTATACCGCTTTAAATGTTACTAGTTATTGGCATGTGTTAGACATGCTAATACATGTATTTTGTTTTAAACCCAATGTTTGTTTCCCCCGTTTGTATGTACGCAGCATTATAACATATGTTGGGCTTAACATTTCAGCCCAACTCATAAACATAAAAAGGGGAAGCACAGAATCATGAATTGTTCTAGAATACATAAAAGTGTGTGGCGCATGAACTTGCAACATAGCGTTTTCACTAACATAGATTATGTGTCATGTGAACTTGCATTCAATAAGGATATAACTAAATTGGTGTCACATGAAATGGCGTACTTTTAGACTTGTTTAAACATGGTTTTATACACATATAACTATGCATAATGTCAAACACCAAACTAGCATAAAAATGTCCACTTTTTGACATAACCCAAAGGTGTAAACTAACTTTACATCAAGTAGCCTATTTCAACACGAAGCTAGTATAATTTGTGTAACCAAAAAGGTACTTGCATAAACCCAATTATCACTTGCAAATAAACATAATAATGTATACAAAGGTTTTTTGAGTCGTGTAGGGCATAAAAGGTTTCAACTTGGAACATGTTTACATGAGTCTCAACTAAGGCCTAAAAAGAATGTATGTTAACCATGTTAACGACATAACATAAAGATGTCAATTCTAGTTTTTACTACAAACTTGCAAGTGATATTTATTTTCATATACAAATGTCAATAGGCTCGCATCAACCAATTTATGCCACAAACACCCAATACAAAATATGACATAATCAACGCAATACATAGAATTTACATCAATATTTTACAACAGTAAAACCCCAATTTCATTTACATCGAATCACATCGCAATTTCTATTCATATATAGAAAACCACTATACTTACAACGGGCGCTGAAACTTGTTTTCTGGTTTCTGTTATTCTGAATTTGCAAAGCTTTCCCTTGGAGTAGAAAGCGTTGCGTAGAAATTAGATTAGACTTTTGTTTCTTGAATCGTCGTTCGTCTCTTTTCAAGCGGAGGCTCTCCTTAGTTTTCTTCCGACAGTATGGCGGCTCAAGTTCTTATTTTTGTGTGAATTTTAGTTGGAGACCTAGGGTGTTTTTATAGAGTTGCAATTTAATTAGAGCCGTCGATGAAGCCAGGGTTAATCAAAGCCATCAGTTCTAAAGAGAAGCCAATCAAAAGAAGACAACTCAGCCTTAGTGACAAGACTAGGCCCCAGAAATTCGAGCCAGGACCCAACCAGACCGACCAGGCAGGTCGACACTATAGTCGACCTGGGGGTGACCAGGTCGACACCATGGTCGACCTGGTCCCTGGGCGGGAATTTTCCCGCCAGCCCAGTTTGAGCTCATTTTTCGAATTTTGAACTTGAAACCGAGCTGTTCAAATTTTAAATTTTATTCTGGAACTTCGGAAGGCCATAACTCCTTCATACGGAGTCCGATTACGCAAACTCGGACTCTATCTCAAGTGGAATTCTGAGACTAACGCAACGGCGTAACCCGTTTCCCTTAATTACCACATTTAGAATTAACTATACTTTAATTTGTGAAACTTAGTGTTATAGAATTCACGGGGGGTTACACAATATTATTTCAAAATATTCATCATTTTAAAATATTCTTTATTTTAAAATATTCGTTATTTCTGAACTGGAATTAGACACAGTCAATTACCATAAAATTTGATTATGTGGACTTCATACACACACGTATACAACAACAATCAAATAAGTCTTCCATCATCCATAATGCATTCTACACTGTATAAGCATCAAATAAAAATATTTAAGTCTTATAACAGTCTGTCAATCAATCGATCGACGTATAACTAAATATTGGGATTAGTGTATGTCTGATTTCATCCCAATACCCGTGTGGGGTTTTAATCAACAATCACAGATTTATTTGTGCAGTTGGGCGATGTGTAAAATTTATCGTCCCAATCAATATCAGTCAAATGTGTGTACATAAACAAATCGTCCGATTTGTTTGTAAATATTTATTTTATTCATATACACGTTAAGAATTCTATTTTTAACTATATAAATATTTTATTCCATTCCACAAACTACATTCCATTTTCACAACACATCAATCAAACAAATAAGTCATCCATGGTCTGTGGACGACGGGTGTCGGGTGCTGCTAAGCACCGTCTGCATCCTAGTATATATTTTAACTAGAAATAAATTTAAAAGTGAGAAGTTCTCACCTTTGGGTTCCACTCCGCCAGTTTTACTTCTGAACTTCTGAACCATTTGGATTTGTTTGAAATTCCAATGCAGTCCTTACCACGCTGTTCATAATAAAAATTATATTTTTATTGCTTCATTCCAATAAATAAAAATCACATTTTTATTTCTACTTCATATATTTTTACAATGCTCCTTCCTATATAAAAATTATATTTTTATATTTCTACCTCTTATATAAAGATCGAATTTCTATTTCGACGCTATAAAAATCACATTTTTATTTCAACGTATATATAATAAAAATCAGATTTTCATTTCGCTGCATATATAAAAAATATATTTTTATATTCTCTATTATATAAAATTTCTATTTTCAATTCGCTATTCATATAAAAATCAAATTTTTATTTCGCTACAACATATATAAAAATCGTATTTTTATAATCTCTACTATATAAAAATCAAGTTTTTACTTTGCCCTCATGATAATAAAAATATCGCCTTTAATTGTATAAAAATATCATCTTTCATTGTATAAAAATATCGTCTTTCATTGTATAAAAAATATCATCTTTCATTGTATAAAAATATCGCGTTTCATTATATAAAAATATCGTCTTTCATTGTATAAAAATATTGCCTTTCATTGTATAAAAGTATCGCCTTGTGTATAAAAATATCGCCTTTCATTGTATAAAAATATTGCCTTTCATTGTATAAAAATATTGTCTTTCATTGTATAAAAATATCGCCTTTCATTGTATAAAAATATCTCCTTTCATTGAATAAAAATATCGTCTTGCACTGTATAAAAATATCGCCTTTCATTGTATAAAAATATCGCCTTTCATTTGACAAAAATCCAATTTTTGTCATGATGTATTTCACATAAAAATTTCATTTTTATATAATGTTATATATAATAAAAATAACATTTTTATTTGATGTCATTATAGGTAAAAGAAAATCGAATTCTAAACAATGTAATTTATAAACAAAAAAATAGGAAAACTCACCTTGTTTTCGAATGGAGAAAGGGGTTGTTTACTGCGAACAGTGGAGGAGGAGGACCAGGGGTAGCGGCCGACGCTGGTGGGGTGCGGAGGCGGTGGATGGCTGGTGCAGGCGGCTTGGGTGGCGGCGGTTTGGGTTTCAGAGGGGGGGTGGGCTAAACGGGTTCGGGTTTCTTCAAAGAAGGAGGGAGAGAGAAAGGGGCGAGGGCTGGAAGGGGGTTCCCTCTAGCGCCGGCACCGTCGCCGAAAGCGTGGCGCCCTTGGGGGACCGTGGCGGTGGCGATTCGCCCCCCTGCGTTCTCTTTTTTTTATTAAAGACCCGTAACGGGTTTGTGAAAGGAGAAAGGGTGTTGAACCCATTTTCTATATTTTTTTTATATTTAATTATTCCAAATAGTAACTTTTAAATTCGAACTCTAAATCGAGCCCACCGATTGTCGTCCATGACTAATTACCCTCATTCCGAACACAATGGGATATGTATCGTAGGCTGATTCGATCGTTTCGATCAGTTTCCGTCAAAATCAAAATATAAATCTACATATTGAATTTGAACCCACATTTCCATTTACCCGGGCCACATACGGACTCTAAAAATTCTCGAAAAATATTTTCTAGCTTCGTATTGACGATATGGTTCTAACAAAACTAATTTCATCAAATTCTGAGACCGTTTGAAAAATGGCCATTTTTTGGTCGATCGAAATTGACTGAAACTGTCAAAACACATTTTACTTCGCCACGCTCACATATTGATTCAGAAAATTATGAATTTTGGAATCTAGCAATAACTCAACATCCCGGATCCAACAAGTGGTTTCGTCGAAAACCGAGGTCGTTTGCAAAATTTCCATTTTTAAGGGCCAGAATTCCATAGCGGTTATTCTGAATTTTCAACTAGGCATAACTTTTTATTCCCGCTATGAAATTTTTATTTTTCGGATTCATTAGATAGATATTTTCAAATAGATTCTAATAATTTTGGTTTCGCTAAAATCCGATTTATTTTGAATCCTGTACATTCATTTGAATTTTGAAATCGAATTTTCAAACTACCGCGCCATTTTCAATTCCTTTTATAATTAAAAATAAATAATTATATTCTAACGTCGATTCAAATAAATACTTACGTTCTAATTCTATTCAAAATAAATTTCTCATCGTTATTATTTAAAATAATTCATTTTAAATATTCAAAATTCATCAAAATTGCCAAAATAATTTTTTTAAATTGGTTTGGATTTTCCGGGTTATTACAGGCTGGGTGTGTCGCCTTTGTAAATCACGAGCTACGGCTTGGGAGTTTTGGGGTTTGAGTTCTAAATTATGGAAATCCATTTTCAAATTGTGATTAAAATGGGAAATAGCATCTCGTGTGAGAGTTCGGAGGAAATTAAAATAAAAAAGATTCGATGCATGTAGGGAGCATCGTGAGGTTAGGGCATGACGAGAATTGATGGGCTGACTCGAGTTGAAGGTGATCGGGATGGGTAGGAAGATCTTGAGTAGAGGAGGCTGGTGGTTTCAGTTCATGAAATCGTGGAGCATGAAGGGAGCTTGGAGGTTTCAAAACTACTACCATAGTGGAGTTTTAAGCAGTAGGCGAATTTCAAAAATATTGGAAGGAGAAGGCATATTATAAAAGTGATTAAGGTTAAGTAAGTATTAATTAATTACGTTAATGAAGTTATTATTTATTTTAATTTGTTCAAACTTATAAAAATTATAAATCCTTCATACGATGTAAGAATCAAACAAAATGAATTACATTGGAATCGTATGGACGTAGGCTATGCCATGGAACAGATTTGGCAGGATTTGGAGATAATAGAGATTTTTTGTCTAATTTTAAATATTTGTTTAAAATTAGATAAAAATGAGGATAAATCATCGAATTAAAATGAAGGTGAGTAAACTCACTATCTCTGGTTCGTTTATAATTTATTATAAATGAACTTTTATTTAGCATAATTTTTATATGCTATTTGTTGGTTGTTTGGATGCATTGATCAATTATGGCTATTATATATATATATATTAGTTATATTAAGGTTGGTTGTTGGTTATTCCCGCACATTTTAGCTGATGAGACCCTATGCGCCTCGCATAATAGCAGATGACCCTCTATACCATAATATTCCGCCTCGAAGCGGGATTGGTATTATTTATGTTGTCTAACATATGTGCATGTAGAAAAAAGTTGGAGGGATCCAGCTGGATTCCTCAAATTTATTATTGTTTATTTATATATTTATATTTATGTGATTTGTTGAATAAAATGGATAGATTGTTGTGTGTTTTGGATGCTTTAATAGCACTGGCCCTAAATATTGATATTTAAATACCGAAGAAAAAAATATGTTGGAAAGAAAGGAAAAAAATGTGTTTTATAAAGGGAAAACCTATTTTTCCAAAATAGAAATTGAATTTTGATTGGGTTAGGAAACAATAACTTGGCATTAACAATAAAACAAGTAGTTTAATTTATAAATGATGTTAGTAAATAAAGCAAAATAATTATTGGATAATTTGAGAATATAAATTCAAGTGTGAGTTTAAAAGGGGGAATTGGAAAACGTTTCAAATGGAAACGTGAAATTTTGTTTTGATGTTCAGAATGTAAACTGAATTGAGATAAATCCAAGGGATTTATAATTGGAATTTGACTATGTCGAATTCCATAAAAGCAAATCATTTTCAGAAAGGATATTTGAATTTTATTTAGTTCAAGCTATAATTTGAAATGAAATATTTTAAGAAGTTTACATTTTTAATATTTAAAGATATGAAAATATATTCTATGTTTATATATAAGTTTTTAATAATAAAATATTTTCTTAAAATGGAATTATTAAATGAGGAATTTTTGCAAAAGTAAAATAAATGTAAGCAATTAAAGAAGAGATATTGAATAATTAAACAAAGTGGAAAGGAAATGATATGGGTTAACTAGTTGAGATTATAAGGGAGTATAATCATTTAGAAACGGTAAAAGGAAATTAAATCGAACTCCGATAATTTCTAGGAAATCGTAAAATATTTCCTAAGTAAAATTCAAATGATAATTTAAATAACATTTTAATTATTTTTCTAAGTATCAAAAAGGAATTTTAGAAATATATTTGAAGTACAACCAATTGGATTCCAAAAAGAAATGGTTTAAATAAGATATGGTTATAATTTATTTAATAAACGAAGTTTAAACATATAAATTTAAATTTAACTAAAATTAGCTCATTGCAGCGTGGTAGTTTGTAGTTTTACATTTTGAACTTCAACTGAGTGTATATAACTCAATATAAGTCGGAAATATATGAAACAAGAATTGTAACACCCCATAATTTTAAATATTAAAATTAACAAACTTAAGAACACTTAATTTTTAAAAGAATTATTAAGGGAAATGGGTTACGCCATTGCATTCGTCTCGGAATTCTGCTTGGAATAGAGTCCAAGTTTTCATAAATTGGACTTCGTATGAGGAAGTTATGGCCTTTAGAAATTTCAGGGGTTTAAATAAATTAAAACAACTCGATATTCAAATTCAAACCAAAACACAGAAGCGGGCTAGGCG
Organism: Allium sativum; assembly: GCA_030737875.1. NCBI lineage: Eukaryota > Viridiplantae > Streptophyta > Magnoliopsida > Asparagales > Amaryllidaceae > Allium > Allium sativum. The sequence continues at coordinate 931,601,471 of CM060920.1, read as the reverse complement.
GGATTTTACCCGCCTCAGGCCAGGTCGACCAGGGGGTCGACCTCTCCTATACAGGTCAACCTGGGGGTCGACCTCCCCTGAATTGGTCAGATCTGAGGCAAATTCGGGATTTTGCACCTGGACTTGTTTTCTGGACAGATTCTTTGGCTCCTAACCTATTTAAGCACCCCTAAACCTCACTGCTCTCCACACCAAACCATTGCAAAACTATGCTGCCTCAATCCTAATTAAAATAAGTTAAAGACGTCCTTATGCTGCTGGAATAGTTCATCTTCTTCTTAAAGATTAGGAATTGCAAGTCAGAATTGTAATACAAACGACGAACGAATTATTCTCTTCTCTAATCTGTCTTTGTGAGTACAATTTCTTTCACAAAATAATTAATAAATTAATTATGATGAGTTATAATTTGGGTTATATGATTATGCCTGTTGAATCATTGACCGATATGATATTGTCTATTTTGTGAATATACGCTAGTTGTTGTCTACATAGATTCATGATGTTGGTTCATATGTCTAAACACATATGCTAGATTTGATTCATTTTGTGGCATTAGTTTACATGTCTAAATCATATGCAAGTGTATATGTAAATCTTAGTTTACATGTCTAAATTATATATGCAATTATATATGTAAGTATGGTTGTGAATCATATGCTAGTTTATATGTAAGTTTGTACGCGAATCATACGTAAGTCTTAGTTTACATGTCTAAATTTCATATGCAATTTTAATACAAGTTTGTATGTAGATCATATGCAAGTTTATGCGAAAACCATGTTCATGTATGCAAGTTCACCTTTATGTGTATAGATCTATGCAAATCATATCTTATATAATTTGATCCATGCCAGTTTGTAGTTTATGCAAATTATGCCTATTGCCTATGCAAGTTACTAATTATGCAAATTTATGATTATATAAAAGATGATCATGCAAGTTTTGATCCATGCTAGCTTATTCTTGTTTGCAAGTTAGATCCATTTTATGTGTTATGCAAGTTGTGATGTTTTCTTTCTTTTTATGAGTTAGACTATTTTCGGGACTAACATATTTCATATTAAACGTACAAACGACGTAGGGCAATGGGAAAATATTAAATATTAATATTGTGAATTGGCATATAGTGGCTTTAAAAGCATGTAATTAATTTGAGACATTAATTGGTATAATTATATAACTAAAAATTATGGACATAATTTAAGTGACAATTATGGACATGGATTAAAGTTGGAAGTTATTGACAATCTGAAATAGGGATATTAATTCAAATTGGGGTTGAATAATAATGCGTAATAAATGCCTAAGACATGAGGGTAGACTCGTTTGTGGCATAAGACTGCCCGGACCCACCTGGCAAATCCAGCAACCACAAATGGTAGTCTAATGTGAGAGGTCAAAGGCATAAATTAAATGCGTAATAAATGCCTAAGACACGAGGTTAGACTCGTTTGTGGTATAAGACCGTCCGGACCCGTCCGACACATCCAGCAACCGCAAACGACAATCTAGTGTGAGAGGTCGTAGGCATAATTAAAAGATGCTTAGACACGAGGTTAAGTCTGGCTTGTGGTGGAAGTCTGCCCGGAACCGCCCGACATATCCAGCGGCCACAACAATCGACTTAATGTGAGAGGTCTGTGCATTAATAATTAATTAATGCTGATCAAAGACGAATATGTATAACAAATAGAAGTTTGGTTGAGTTGAGTAATTCTCTGAGTACCAGTCTGATGTTGACTTTGGTCTTCAGGGTTGATACTTAGGGAGTTATTCTCTTAACCAAAGTATCTGTGAACTAAGATGTACTTAATCATAAGTTAAGTAAAACATGTTATACGATATATATATATATATATATATATATATATATATATATATGTAATACAAAAAATACATGTTAAGTGGATAGGGTTAAGACTAGCTTAACCAATAATCTAATAAGTAGGTAGGGTTAAGACCAGCTTAACCAATAATATATATTAATTTGATAAATAGGTAAGGTTAAGACCAGCTTAACCAATAATATATATTAAACTGATAAGTGGATAGGGTTAAGACAAACTTAACCAATATTGATCTGATAAGTGGATAGGGCTAAGACCAGCTTAACCAATAATATATATTAATTTGATAAGTGGGTAGGGTTAAGACCAGCTTAACCAATAATATATATATTAATCTGATAAGTGGATACGGTTAAGGCAAACTTAACCAATATTGATCTGATAAGTGTATAGGGTTAAGACCAGCTTAACCAATAATATATATATATATATATATTAATCTGATAAGCGGATAGGGTCAAGACAAGCTTAACCAATAACACATGATGATTTGATAAGTGGGTAACACAGGTGACATATGGTATATAATTATAAACACTTAACCAAGTTGAAACATGTAAGAAGACATGAATAAGAGGGGGTTAAGTGGGAAATCCTATTAGGGACCAAACATAGGTGGAAAGCTTGTGTCAAGTATAGGGACCCTTTTCAAACCAGTAACCCATTAAGTATCTTTGTGAGCTCGAGCTAGGTCGAGGACGGGACACGCTTACTGGATTTGACTGTAAGAGGTCAAAACGGGTTAGCGGTGGCAACACAAGTCCAACGGGGTCATGTGCGTGCGTGGGCCCGGGCTGGTAGGTAAGACGTTGTTGCATCGTGTAGGTATAAGCCGTGCATCTTTAGTGGTATCAGGTTGCCACTTTGGGGAGTGACACACCTCACTGTGGGACCAGCATGGGTATCTACGAGTTAGGGAGCCGATCGAATGTGGAAGGTAGTGGGTACGACTAGCGGAGATAGGAGCAGGCAACACCTATGAAGACAGCTAGGAGTACAACTACCATATTATGAATAAATGATGTAATTAGAATGGGGAGGGTATTGGGCACAACTAGCGGAGATAGGAGAAGGCGACACCTATGAAGACAACTAGTGGTACACGAAACTACCATTATTATTATTTTGTTCAGTAGGCGGGATCAACTTTTAGGGTGACTAGTATTGATGCAGTAGAGTAATTATCCTATAGTGATTAGGAACACAATTAACGTTATCTTATTCCTCTTGTTTGCTTTGTCATGCCCATTTGTTTCACAGTCATTCCTTGTTTTACCAGTTTATGCCTTATCCTAATTACTTTAATAATTATATTGTTAAAGTTATTGGACTCACCAGACTTTATGTCTAGCCCCCTTTGTTTTTGCCTCTTTTCTTCCTCCCCCCCCCCCCCAGGTTCTCAGGGTGGGACTAGTGCTAGTGGATCTTGATTTGGACCTCTTTCTCTCTCTTTTGGAAGTACTTGGATTGCTAAAAGTAAAGTTCAGCTTATCTCTTTTATGGCTACTAATGTTGGGGTTATGATTTTTACTTTATGTACTCAGAAGACAATTTGTCAAGATGGATATTAAGTGTACTTGGTTTTATATTTGGTTTTTGATGTTGTTGTAACCAAACTATTTCTCCGCCGCAATAAAAGTTGTTTTAAAATTTTCAAGTACCAATATATGTATCTGTCTTGTTATATTCTATTCTATACACCAATAATAATCCATGGAAGTTAATGCATTCCCTTTGTGAGTGACATTAATGGACGTGGGGTGTTACATGTGGTATCAGAGCTAAAGGTTACCAGAACAGATAAGATATTTTGAAAAACTGTTTCTCAAAAGCATTTTATAAAGAAATACTTTCAAAAATAGGTTTTAAGGAGAATATTTTCAAGAGAAAAGTTTGTCTTAAAAACATAACCCCCAAGATCCATATATCTTTCCTTCGATTCTCCGTTTTGAATCTCTTCCTTTTTCTTTTCAGCATGTCTAGGGTACCCGAGATACCCGAGGGCATACCGATACCAACCTGGTTCAGAAGGTATTTGGAGGCTAGAGCTACCGCCACAGGCCTGACAGACGTTCCTCCTCCCCCAGCTGCAGCTGCCCCTCCTCCTCCCCCTCCACGCGTTGATACTTTTTCGAAGATATGCAAAGACTTTCGGGCAATGGGCAGGAAACCTTTTCACGGGTCAGAGAAGTTTGTTGAAGCTCGAAATTGGCTTAAGGAGGTGGAAGATTTGTTTGATATCTTCAAGATAGAAGATGGAAGGAAGGTTTAATTAGCTGCTTGGTTAATGAAGGACGAAGCCTCGTTTTGGTGGGAGGTCACGAATGGAGAGCGTCCAGTGGAGACATGGATGTATTTCAGGCATAGTTTCGAGATGAAATTTCTCTCACGAGCAGAAGAGAATTTATACTTGGAGAGGTTCTTAGCGTTGAAGCAGGGGAATTTATTAGTAAAGGAGTACGTCAACAAGTTCAATTAGTTGGCGAGATTTTGCTTAGACTTGCTGAACACACCTGAAAAGAAGGCCCTGAGATTCGTTAAAGGTTTGAATGAGCCGCTACATGGGTTGGCTATGACCCACATTCCTATAGGGGCTACCTTTGAGAAACTGGTTGACATGGCACTTATGCATGAAGAGGAGAAAGGCGCTAATGCTAAGAAGGCACCGGAAAATAAAGGGGATCAAAAGAAATCACAACAGCAACCTAAGAAAGGTGGTAAGGATAACAATAGCAAAGGAAATAAAAGGTGCTTTAATTGTGGAACACCAGGCCATCTGAGCAAGGACTGTAGGGAGAAGAAGAAGACTGGCTGTTTTAACTGTGGTGAGGCAGGACATCTGATTAAAGACTGCCCGAGAAGACAAGGGCAAGGGAAGAGGACATGTTCTACTTCTGGAGGGCAGGTTCAGCTCTCATGGCACCAGGGCAGGCAAGAGGGAAGGTTCATGCTCTCATGGCACCGGGATAGGAGAGAGGTAGAAACATTTCTATTGAAAGTTTGGTTTTTCTGTTTGATCAACCTGTTCGTACTTTGTTTGATTCTGGTGCTTCACACTCTTTTGTATCTGCTTCATTAGTTGAAACACTGCACCTAAATACTAGTCTAGTTACAGATCCCATAATAGTCTCAAATCCTATTGGTGGTTCGGCTCATCTTTCAATGATTTGTCGGGATTTGAGAGTGTCTATCTTGGGCGTTGGGTTTGAATGCAACGCCTTCGTTCTTGGCTTCATGGGCTACGGCTTGATTCTAGGCATGAATTGGCTAGCTAGATATAGTGCCATCCTAGACTGTGAAAGAAGGGTAGTTAGATTGTTGACTCATTATGGAAAGACCCTTGATATTTCTTGTGACCCTAGAGGTCCGGTGATGCTTAGCTACCAAGAATCTCTTGATGCGTCCAACGATGATTTGGAATTTGTTCGTATGGTCCGTGAATATGGTGACGTCTTTGATGAAGTTCGGGGTTTACCCCCGAGGCATGAGATAAACTTTCATATATACCTTGTAGATAATGCAAAGCCAGTTGCATTACCAGTGCGCCACATGGCTCCGAGAGAGAGAGAGAGAGAAGAGAACTCAATAAGCAAGTAAAGAAGATGCTTGAGAAGGGGTTCATAAGAAGAAGCATTTCGAAATGGGGTGCTCCGGTTGTTTTTGCAACAAAGGCTGATGGTTCACTTAGATTGTGCGTGGACTATAGAGAGCTGAATAAGCTCACAAAGAAGAACAGACACCCATTGCCGAGGATAGATGATTTATTCGATCAGTTGGTTGGTGCTTCAGTTTTCTTGCAGCTGGATTTAGCTACAAGATTTCATCAGCTAAGAGTGGCCGAAGACAGCATAAATAAGACTGCATTTAGAACTCCTGACGGTTTCTTCGAGTGGCTCGTCATGCCTTTTGGTTTGACGAATGCACCCGCATACTTCGTTGACTTAATTAGTAGGGTATATAGGGAGATTCTGAACAAGTTTGTGGTAGTCTTTGTGGACGACATCTTCATTTTCTCTAGAAGCGAGGAAGAGCATGCCCTACATCTTAGGGAAGTCTTAGAGACCCTACGAGCGCATCAACCCAAAGCTAATTTCTCCAAATGCCCACTACAACAAAACAGTCCTTTTACAATGGGCAAAAATCGTTGTTATATGCTTTTCACAACGGGCAGTAGCCCGTCTGAATATGCACCATCGTTATAGATCCTTTCCAGTTTACAACGGTCATTGACTGTCGTAAATACCCGTTGTAATAACGTGCCTCTATCACGTGCACGGGCTCTATGACAATGGCTGTAAACCCGTTGTAATAGCTGATTAATAACAACGGCCTTGTACCCGTTGTAATACATTATATTACAACAGTCGTCGACCGTGGTAATATACAACTTTCTAAACTGCCTACAGTATCGTGTAACAACAGGTATTGCCCGTTGCGAAATTACAAGAGTCTTCAACCGTTGTAATATACTACTTGGTAGACTGTCTACAATATCATATAACAACAGGGTTTGCCCATTGCGAAATTATAGATTTATATACATACCTGACGCCATATTGATTTATAATAATAATATTAATATTTTAACATGCAGTAAATATTGTGATGCAACACATTTCAACGCATAATAACAGACTAAAGCAAAAGTCTTAAAATTCCAACACGTTTCAAAAAGTTAGATAAGTTTACATCCGATCCAAAAGATTTAGATAAGTTTACAACCCAAAAGATCCAGATAAGTTGCAGCGACATAGTACTAAGTTCTAACATAAGTACATAACTAGTTTTCCAGCCACTTAGTTCTAAGTTCTAACATAAGTACATAAGTAGTTTCATAAGTACCAACCCTAGACCAAGGAAATGTGATCTTTGGGCTACGCGATGAAAGATCCAACGGCCTGTCCGATAGTGGACATCTCCGAAGTTGGCCTAAACAAAAAAGCTTCCGGTTCCACCGCTACATTCACACATATCTTCCAAGCATCAGCACCAAGCTTTTTAAAATGTACCAAAGCATCTGGATCGGTACTTACTATTGTCCCCTCTACAACTATGTTTCTCTCCCAACCCAATAGATTGCACTTTTTGTTCACCAAACCGTTCATAGTAACCCGATCCCATTGATCTTGAGCATGCATACTGTTACTAGCACGGTGTGACTGCAAAAAAAAAAAAAGTGTGAACCGAATGCAGAAAGAATATATTGCTGTAACCTTACAGCATTGCACTGCGCCATTCAGAAATACAAGTTCCTGTCAGTTGCTTTGTATTCAACAACAATGACGCATGAACCATTCTGGTTTAAGCCTAGTTCTAATCACTGATATTCTCATTGGACTTAAGAATGTATCTATTGCAGCACAAAACCCGTTCGACTGCTCATATCACTCCAACATGGATACAAAATGCAGAAAAAACTGTTAACCAAATACACCATTCAGAACTTATTATACATCATTGTACTAAATTCTGATAATATTTTTGAATACAAATAGTAATTGTTGTTAACCAAATGCAAAAAGTAGTGCATAAATTTGAAATATTTTTCTCACTATGAAAAGGTTAACCATAGCTTCTAGTGAAAATCAGACAGCAAAATTAGTCGACCTGAAATCCTAGTGTATATTTGATTTGTGTATGTGGAGCAACATACAAATAATGATGAAGAAGAAAGATCCTAATTATAACCAATTTATTGCCCGAACTCATCCCTCCCAACATTATGTCACAGCATCAATGGCCGATAGTTAAGTTTCAAGCAACTGAAGTGAATACTAAATCTCACAAAGGCTTCAACTTAGTTGATGGGATGATAAGGTCCACAAACCAGTGAGTATATACAAGAACATAAAAATGTGGTGTGTGTGTGTTGGGAGGAGGAGGGGGGGTCAGCATATTCAATGTCCAATTATCCTCCCTTAATCAATCTGATAAAAGCATCTTTGACAAAATAATTTCACCAAAAAAAGAAAAAAAAAGAGTTTGATGATCCAATTGAAAGCCTAAAAACCAACAGAAAATCCATTTCTATCGCAAAGATGGGGAAATAAAGAAGATGAGATCGGTACCTAAATGCCATGTGCCACATATCCCTCTTTGCACTCCATCAACCCTTATTTTAACATCCATGGTTATTTTTTTTATATATATAAAGTGGGCAGGCCACTAAAATGCTTTTTAAAGTGGACACATACACCACGAAGGGTGTTACATTACAAGATAGGTTTCCTAAGATGACACAAAGGAAAAAAACAAGATCTGTTGCCAAGGAAATTGCAATAACACCACGCAGGGAGATATAGTACTCAAACTTCATACATACCCACTAACACACTCACTAAACTAATTGCAGCAAAAAAATTACCACAACAGCTAACATGTATTCCAGGCAAAACCAGAATGAAATCATAAAAGTGACTAAACTCAATTGGCTTGAAGACAAACTTTGTGGGATGCCCTTCAGGCCAATTAATTAAGACAAAAACCTAGCTGACTAATTTTTAAATAAAAGAAGAAGCGATACTCTATTATGCATCGACTGTTTTAAAATTGACACGAACATCCCAGTATTTGTCTAAAATAAACTAACCGAATATTGAACAATAAAAATGAAGGAGGTGAGAGCAAACCAGTTTTATTATATAACTTTTATAGTGGTTTAGCAAAATTTTCGATATGCTTCCATTTTTTTTATTTGATGATTTATCTATGTAATCCAACAAATTATAACCAAATCTGAGCTACAATTTAGCAGATCACAAATTTTTCAATATACAGTTTCAGCAGACCAAGAAAAGGTGATAACTAAACAGTAATAATCCTATCAAAAATCATAATACTTTTAAGTATTGTATCCTAATATGGTTTTTAAAATAAAAATAAAAATCCAGTTTTATATTCTAACTTGAGGTGTATGAGCCTGAGGAATCTCCTTATCCACCACAGTATCATTTTTTCTCTGTAAAAGTACAAGAGATGACTTGGTAATTCATAAGCACATACTACATATTTGTTAACAAATAACTAATTAACTGTAAACTTACCGTCATGACGATAATTAGTCAGCTCTTCTACTTTAGCGGTCAAATGAGTTACTTGATTTTTCAATGCAATCACCGTTTTTGAATTACTTGCATAAGCACCAATTTGAGATGGTACTACACAAAAACCTAGTCCTCTCACCCTTCCCCTATGTTCATTTCCAAAAAGATGTGACACTCCATCCCCACTCATCGATGTTGTTCCATTTGAGCTCTGAGCACCACTATGCTCTTTTATCTTAGCCTACAAATTAAATTTTAAGTTGTATGAGGACTGTTCCTTAATATTCTTTTGAAGAAATGGTTAACATTGTATTATGCAATACTGCAGCAACCAGATAACCAAGTGCTTTAATTTACCTTTACAGTATATGATTTTCAAGCTTGCAAAATTGAATTTGGAGCATTTTAAGATTAGAGTTCCATAGTTTAATTAACAGTATACCGATGTATTTTGTGTACGTTACCACATCACATAAAAATGCATGCATCTTCAAAAGTTAAAAAATCAAGTTCAGTCCTCCGATTTCAATGCACAATTGAAGACAAGTGCATTAGATTATATGTCCGTAAATATGCCAAAATTGCTACATGAAACAAATTTGACTGCCAAAAGAGCAAGTAAGCAGAAACAGGAAGACGTCTATTCCAAGAAAAAGGAAATATGAATAAACTACTTTGTTGCAACAACTGAAGGAAAATCTGACAAGCAACATGCTGAATGCAATGGTAGTAAAAATAGATCCAGCGAAATATTTGATAATAAATAAAAAACTTACAATGCAATCGGCAACAACGGAGTTCGGTGGGTCTCCATTTTTTTTGGTATGGGCTTTGCACCATAGCTCATCCCTGGTAATATTTGATATTCCAGATTCATTTTTCTGCAAATAACAATGGTAAGAAGGAAGAACCAAAGGAAAAAAAAGATTTTATTGATATAAACGTACATGAATTTCTTACCATATCCTCTTCTAATCTTGCATAACCTTTTCTGCTCATTGTATGTGGAATTTTATTTTTATCTCTCAATGCTTTGTATTTTTTGCTAATTTCCTACATCGGAGAAATTCATTCATAAACTATAATATACCTTTTAATTTATTATGAATAAAATACAACTTTTATTACCCCAAATTTCTCTGATAGTTTTTCCTTAACAAAGTCGTTCCACTCTTGAACATCTTCTGTAGTATGTGGTTTTAGCATCGCCAATATAGTGGAAGAGTCAGAACACAGAGAAGCTGCTTTAATAGCGGAAACTAATTTTGACTTCGCCTCTCTCCATCGTACTCCCACCATCTGAAGCAACAGACCCTTATATGCTTCATCCACCACAAATCTTGACTGCACAACAAACAATTATTAATTTTTAGCCAACAACTATGAATTGGTTGGAACTGCCCATTATGGCAAAAAAAAACACGTATGCCACACAACTACAAAAAAAATGAGCTGCATTGACAATCTGAACTGAGAGAGCAAAGGTAAGACTCGGTGTTGAGATGGTAGCAACCAAAACTAAGATGAATACAATTAAAACAAATAATACGTATGATATTTTGACAAGGACGGATAGACGAGGTGATTCCAGGATCTTTTATGTCCTTGTATTGAATTGTATGGTTCTATACATGTTATCTATTATACATACTGGAAACAGAAATAAGAATATTTCAGTTCTTACCTAATACAAGATTAGTTGACAGGCAAAGCATAAAGTAATTTTGGAGGAATTATGATGGATAAACCATTGGAATGAAATGAAGTAAAAATAAAGGAGTCCAAACACCAGTATTTGTCTTTTTGTTGATGGGGTCAAAATAATGGCAATTGTAACTTCTATTATGCCAAAAGAAATTCATTCATAATAGACGAGGTGAAATAAACCATTATAATTTGTCTTTATGTTGATGGGGTGCTATCCTATGCTTTTGGGACAAAACAGCTTTAACTACGCTTAGGGAATTCAAACCAAATTGAAATGACTTGAAATGTTATAGTTGCATTTAGAAATGGTCGAAGAATGAATTGGGAATTCAAGTTGGGATGACAAGCAACTTTACCAATTACCAATGACGGACCGAGCATAGGCCCAGCGGGGTCGGCCGACCCCTACTGGATTTTGTAAAAAATACAATAGAAAAGGTTGCATATAGGTGTGTATTTTCATGCTTTGTTTTTAGTTTCAGTAGAGCAGCAGAGACAGATTTCATTTGTTCTTTCTTTTTTCTTTAAATTAAACATAAGTATTTTGTTCCTATTTATGTATGGTATAAATACAATTGGTACATAACCAATCTTATATCAATCTAATATGAGCATTTTACTTGGTTAATAAAATTATATATTAATTTACATGCAATAACAGAAATTCGAGAAACATTCACCTACTACATACATATTCTCTATCAGCTACCGAGCTTAAAAGAGATGCAGTAAAACCAAACCATAGCTCATACATAAACAAGTCACTTCATCTTTTGATGTAAAAAAAACACCTGAAAATAACCACACATAAAGTGTTGGTCCAATAAATAATAGATCCTTAGTATTCACCCCAAATTAAAAAGTAGCGAATTCTAATTACAGTAAGGCTCCAATGATTAAAGAAAAGTTCAACATCTTCCTTGAGAGAACGGATTACCTACCGTAAATGATCTGCCTTAATTATTTTCCTATTGGTTGTTTCAACTTTAAAGGAAAAGACGATGAGTTACCACCTAGGTAAAATGGTAAATGATGTGTTGTACAGTATTTATATTTTTCTCCCAACCCGTATATTTTGGGTTAAAATCCTGAAACAGGAACTAAATACACAGGAATTGGAATTGGAATTGCTTTGTTTTTCTCATAAGATATGTTTATGTATGGTATTTATTGAATTTTTACTTGAATTGTTAAATTCAATATTCAACATTTTGATTAAGTTCATTCAAACCTGTTAGTAACGTCTATATCCTGTTTTTTTTTCCTTCAGAAGTTTACATTATTACTGCCTATTACAAGAGTAACACTCGAAATAGTCTTCTATAATGAAAAGTATCATGACTCCTCTATGGTCGATAGATAAATTTGTCGTCGTTCTTCAATTATTTCTTAAAATAAGGGAAATTATAAAAAGTTGTTTTTGGTTTTGTGTGCTAACTTCGTTTAGTAAAACAATCGTTTTCCACGATATGTGTGTATCGTTCGTACTTTGTACGTATGAAAACCCAAAACTAAAAATAAAAACCAAACGTAACCCAGTGTTTTAAAACTTATATTTTATGGTGATATTTTGTATGATTTTTTATTAAATGGTAACATATATGTGTTTGATATATATATTTATTTAATTATAATATTTAATATGTTACTCAAAATTGAAAAAATGTAAAATCCGCCCCCACTGTGTAGTATCTCTGCGTGCGTCCCTGCCAATTACCAACATTCTTGATCTTGCTTGGGCAATTGGGCATTAAACTAATAAAGATAAATTAGTCTAACTAAATAATGATATCATTGAAAAACTGTAGAATGTTGAATATTTAGAATAATTATAAGTTATCCTTTTAAATATATTTACCATATTTAATTTAAGAAGGATAACCAATTTGGTGTACGCCTATTTGAAAATATTTTCCATGGAATTTACTTCTGTAGTTTACTGTCACCAGTCAGCTTTCTACAGCATGTGGATACTATCTATTCGAGCTGCTGCATCTTACAAAATTTGTAACACGGTATCTTCATTTTCCAACATATCCACATATTCAGATTTCATACAATGAACGATAGATATATAATCTTTTTGTTGCAATTTTCATGTAATAATTTGTTATAAATTCCTACACTCAGTCAGGAAGTAAATAATTTTATTTTTCAATAAAAATTTATGAATTAGGTTTTGCATACGTATTGAAACCATTATAATATTCCAAACTTTGTTTTATGGTTTTTAATCAAAAATGGTTAACGTTTCAATGTTTTTGTGCTTCGCAATTGAACTCAAACCCGAGCTAAGCTTGAAGAGATGAATCTTTCTGAGGGATTAACTTCAATTGTTTATTTCTTCTATGTGTTCAAGGGCGGATCTGGCCCTGGGCTGCAACCCAGGGTCAGAAAGAAGGAATTTGCACCAGAAAAAAAATTCAGAAGAAAAAAAATTAAAATAGAAAACACTAGTATTTCTGGATCCGCCCGTGTATGTGTTATTGATGTGGACGCAAGTCAGAGTACGCCGAAGAACAATAGAAATTCAATATGTAGTTTAAAGCCAAAAAGAGAACATTTATCCAAGGAAAAAAAAACCCAAAAACTAAATGCACAGATCAAAATCATACCTGAATACAAGTCCATACATCTTCCTTTAAGTTTATGTCAACCTTTTTCCACTCTGAAACGGTCAAAGGTATCATCTCCCTGGCTAAGGTACCAAGATACGATGATAAGTGTTTAGAGTTGGAGCCTAATTGTTGACCTCGATCGTTGAATATTACTTCGGCCTTTTCATTCGGCGTCAAAGAAAAAAATTTCATCATCGTCCTCCCTCTTTTTTTTCTTGCCGTCTCTTGTTGAATACCATCATTAGAATTTGGATTGTTCAAGGCAACGATGGCGTCGTGTGGACCTATGTTTGTGGGGGTGATATTTGTAGATCCGATTGAATTAGGGCCACGATTGAGATTTGGAGAGTGAATATTATCGGGTGGAGGCTGCATTTCCTTACGCTTCCGAGGGGATGTTCTAACCTGATTGAGATTTGGAGAGTGAATATTATCGGGTGGAGGCTGCATTTCCTTATGCTTCCGAGGGGATGTTCTAACCCGTTTGAGATTCGAAGAGTGAATATTATCGGGTGGAGGCTGCATTTCATTACGCTTGCGAGGGGATCTTCTAACCGGATTGGGATTCGGAGACTGAATATCATCGGGTAGAGGCTGCATTCCAATACTCTTCCGAGGAGATCCTCTAACATTACTGTTTAAACTTTGAAAAGCAACATCAGCACATCTTTTTTCATTGATTTTCACACCAGCAGTCTTATCTTTTACATGTGAAGTTGCAACTGCAGCTAGAGATTGCCTCTTCAAATATCTCATTGCTACCTTTGATATCTGAAATTAGCATACACAGTCAACATAAATTCTAGTACAGTTCTGAAATGTTTGAATGGGTTTGATGGGTTATTGAGTTAGTTAAGTTAAACTGTGCAGCATAATAAACCGTGCAGCATACTAAAGTAGGACACAAGGTAATTTTTAGCAAAGATTTAGGCAAAATTTATAGTCCAACCATTAGCAAACTAGATATATGAAAGTGATGAAATGCTCCTCGTCACGTCTACAATGGGTTAAAAGAATATTTTAGTGCCAAAATTTAATGGTAATTAATCCGGGCGTGTATCAAAGATTGCCAAACTGCTGTTACAAATTATAGTAATAATACACAGTAGTCAGTTGGAGCATCATCACACTATTTCTAAAATATTATCATCTAGGTTTAAAGTTATCTTGAGTTCTAGAGGTCGAGATGCAAATTGGAGTGCGGATTCACGATCAACAAAGAACGACGCTCGAATGGGATTTTTTTTGTGATGTTTGGCGAAAAATTTTGTCGGACCTGACAACGGATGTTGAACATTGGATGGCGCTGGAGGCCACCGGAAGGGGGAGTAATGGCGTTGGCATGACAAGCATGGGAGAAGAAGTCGATCTGGGTTACTTATACGGCGGTTGGTGGGATCTTCGGAGAAGATGGAGGCGGTCAAGCAAATGGACGGAGCAGAGAAATGGGTATATGCGGGTTGGGTTCTGTTGCAAGAATGAGGAAGACAATGGACCCGTGTTTTTATTCTCTTCAATTCTAAATGGCAGGTTAAGTACGTATTAGCACAATCAATTAATCTATAATTATATATATATAATCATGAACTTTGAGAACGAATCGTGGACTGAGCAGGCAGTTTAAAGGGGTCGGACCTGAGTGTTTTAACAAAAAAGGAAATGTTGGGAACAAACAAAGTATCGGGCATTTGTTTGACACGGCAGAATGTATACAAGATACAGGTCAGAACGAGGCTGCGTGGTGTGTACAATAGTTCGGGTAGAAGATAGAGTGAAGCTGTGTGTATAGTATAACGTCGGGAAGTGGGTTTGTGAAGAAGAGCAAAGAAGAACTGGGTATACAGGTGAAGAAGACGGGATTTGCGTGATGAAGTATTTTGCAAAAAAAATATGAAAAGGGTATGCAGGCTGTTTAAAACCTACGTGAAAAGGAAGTATTATTGGGCCTAAAATTTGTTAATCATGTAATCATACTAACTATAACATTTATTAATTAAAAGTTAAAACTATTTCATTAACACTGGGGCTTGTACAGGAATGTTACAGCTGATCGGGGACAGTGGACGTGAATGGATGAAATCTGCTATTTGGCTCTTAATCACTGAGTAATTAAGTTATTTATTTCATTAGTTAGAAGTTAATTAGTAATTAAATCAATTATACTATAAAATGTTTACTGAAACCGTGGTCTGTGAGTGTGTTGCAGGCGAAAAGTACAGAACGAATGAACAAACCTGGGATGAAAACATTTTGAGTTTGGCCGAATCTTCCTCCTAACCGTAATTTAGTTAATTAAAATAAATGTTTAAGAATTAATTAGTTTAATCAATTTATACTAACTAAAACGTAACATTTGTATAGGAGGATGGTGGCTTGAACGATGTTGTGAAGGGAGCAGTCTTAAATGTCGGCTTGTACTGTTGTTCTAAAGGTCCGAAATAAAAGGAAAATGCGGACCGTGTTACTTTAAACCAACGTAACGGAAGGTTTTGCGTGAGTACAGATGAAATAATAAGGAAGGAACCAGACTGTATTCTTCTACCACAAAGTCAATCCCTACCATCCTAATCTAAGTAATTAGATGAATTAATTAAGTAAACTGCATAATTATATTCATAATCATAACGCACACATGGACAGTAGAAACATATGCATATACATAAGTTGTCTTAACTTTACTGCACATATTGGGCCAAAACAAAACAGGTAATTATGAAAATAGAAGTGCAAAGTACCTCTCCTTGATCTTGCACCATTTTACCCACAGATGTTTCAAGTTCAACTATCTTCGACTAAGGGAGAAACCTAGAAAAAAAATCATAATATATATAAATAATTAGAACATCATACTAATTAGTCATTATTGCAAAATATGAAAATCCTAACATACAATAGCAATACCCACAAAAGAAAATTTAACTTTTTTCCCCAAAATTAAAATCAAAATTCATGGTCAATAATGCATGATTAATTAATATGACTATGCACAGCTTATGTATAATTACCTTCTTTAAAATTATAAATACGTGTAATGCAAATATCAATAAAGTGTGCTTATATCATACCAAAATACCGTCACAATCCTTCCTTATATAACTTTCGTCCCCATCATCGACATCTCTATCATCAAGTAGTGACTCATCTACCAGTTTGCTAGTTGACTCATCCTCCTCATCATAGCTTTCCAACTCATGGAAACCTCTAGCGGGTGCTCTTAGCACAACATACCAATTTGAAGAACTATTTTCTCTACAAAAAAACACTTGTATAGCTTGTGTCGCCAAGATGAAAGGGTCGTTTGCAAATTGATTTTGAAATTGATGTAAATTGACTAATGTGAATCCATCTTCGACCTTAACCCCACAGTCAATATTTGCCCAATCACACTTAAACAAGGCAATTTGGAACTGGCGGTAGTCAAACAACAAAATCTCACGCAAAACACCATAGTATGGTACTTTATCAATGGATCCATCTATGCGAACAGTACTTGCCTCAATTGAAACACCACTATTTTGTGTAGATTTATCATTGTCTTTAGTATGAAAACGGCGACCATTAATTATATAGCCAGTATAAGAAATTACTTGATGACGAGGTCCATGTGAAAGCCAATTTATTAGTTCACTAACATCGGATGTTTTTCTATCATCTCGAACCTGAAAAAGCATAATGTTATACATAAAGACTAGTTACAATAACATATACTTCTATGCCGAACATATCCGTCCTAAAAGATATAACATTGCCAACCTTTTTTTTAAACCAATTACTAAAAGTCTCTGAATGCAACTTTGAAAGTTCCAAATCATCCCGTGAAAGCCAAGGATGCAAACGTTTCAGCTCCTCATTGTGCATCCTATATACGTAATCATACAAGTCAATCTAATTTATTTCATATAAAATAATTGAATTAAACTTGTGCTTACTTTATATAAGGCTCTACTTCCTCGATGTTAAACAACACATATCGATGAGCAACATCAATCACCTCCTTATTGAGTACCATAGGATTTCCTTTAGATATAGGACGCCCCTCGAGCATGGAATCACTTCGTTCCACTTCATTTCTATTTTTTCTTTGTCCAATTTCTAATGCACCATTAATATAGCCAACACAATACTTCATGCACTCATCAGCAGAATAATGTTCAACTATGCATCCTTCAGGTCGTGCTTGATTTTTAACATACCCCTTTAGTGTTTTCATGTATCTATAATCAAGATGCGTAAATAAAATATTTTCACAAGCACATATGTTATCAACTACTATACGTACTAATTTCAAATTTTACCTTTCGAATGGATACATCCACCGATATTGTACTGGCCCACAAATTCTAGCTTCCCTTGATAAATGTATTGTTAAGTGAATCATGATGTCGAAAAATGAAGGAGGAAAAAATCTCTCAAGATCGCATAGTGTTAATGCGATCTGATTCTCGATGGATTCTAATTTATCTTTATCAAGCACTCTTTGACAAATGTCGTTGTAAAAAGAGCATAGTCGTAGTAATGCATTCCTTGTCCCATTAGGTAGAAGTCCTCTCAGTGATACAGACAACAGTTGTTGCATCAAAACATGATAATCATGAGACTTAAGATTTGAAATTTTGTTTTCTTTAGCAAAACATTTCCCAATGTTTGAGCTATACCCATCTGGTACTTTCAAATTCCTCATTCTATTGTAAAAGATCTCCTTTTCTTGATCAATCAAGGTGCATGGGGCGGCTGGAAGTAATGCTTTGCTTCCCATCTCTATAGGATGTAACTTCTTCCTAATACCCAATACTTCTAGATCTTTACGTGAATTAATGCCATCTTTGGATTTTCCTTTAATATCAAGTAACGTACCAAGAATACTTTCACCAATATTTTTTTCAACATGCATTACATCTAGATTGTGATGCAAAGGAAGTACTTAAGAAAATCAAAAATAAATTATAACTATTTAATAATAAAGTAACGATTATATCGATAAAAAAGAAGCAATTTCTAATTAAACTTTACCTGCCAATAAGGCAAATCAAAGAAAATTGACTTCTTTTTCCACATTTGACTTCTTTTTTTCTTCTCTTCTCCCCTTTTTCTTTTCCTTTTTTCCTTCTCTTTCTCTTCCTCCTTTGATTTTTTCCCCCAGTCATTACAAATATCTTTAACAATATCAAAGACTTGGATACTAGTTTGTATTGGAGGCTTTTGTCTATTTTCTATGGTTCCATCAAACAAGTTTTTTCTTTGACGATATTCATGATTAGGATCAAGGAATCTCCTATGTCCTAAATATGCACATTTCTTACTAAATGGTAACCATATTGAGCATGTATTAACGCCACAAACAGGACATGCCTTCTTACCCTTTACGGTACAACCTGCTAAATTTCCATAAGCTAGAAAATCATTTATTGTCCACATTAAAACTGCATGTAATCTAAATTCGTTGCAAGTGTATGCATCATATGCCTTCACCCCTTTATTCCATAATTTTTTCAAATCTTCGATAAGCGGTTGTAGATACACATCAATATCATTCCCTGGTTGTCGTGGTCCAGGAATTAATAAAGATAACATCATATTATCTTTGTGCATACAAAGCCACGGAGCGAAGTTGTATGCAACAAGAAATACTGGCCAACTACTATATTTACAATTCCAATCTCCAAAGGGATTAAAGCCATCACTTGCAAGACCAAGCCTTAAATTTCGTGGATCAGATGCAAATGAAGTATACATACTATCAATTGTAGCCTGCTGAGAAGAATCTACTGGATGACGTAATTTACCATCTTCACTCTTATGAGTGCTATGCCATCTTAATTGCTCTGCTGTTTCTGAAGACATAAACATTCTTTTCAGTCTTGGTATTATTGGAAAGTATCTCAATATTTTTGCAGCTACTTTGGTTTGCTTTCCATCTTCCTTCGTCTTATTTTTTTTTCCAATGAGATTTTCCACATTTTGGGCAAAAATCACTATCTGCAAGCTCTTTCCTGAAAAGACAACAATCATTTACACATGCATGTATTTGTCTATAGCCTAAACCAAATGATTTCAACAGCTTCTTTGTTGCATATATAGAATCAGGAAGCGTGTTTTCCATAGGTAGCATATCTTTAAGAAGTTTAAGGAGTTCGGAAAAGCCGTATCAGATACACCATTTCGAGCCTTGTGCCTGTAAAGAAGTATTGTCGCTGATAACTTTGTGTGGCTTGCACAACCAGGGTACAAAGAAATTTCAGAATTTTCTATCATCTCCTTAATCTCTACCCCATGTCTTACATTACCATGATATTCCATTTCTTCATTACACATTTGTGTGTCTAAGTACATTTTATATGCATTTGTCTCCCCATTACCTTCATTTCCTGAACGGCGTGCTTCTCCGTGAAAAATCCATACATCATATGTTGGGTCAAATCCAAAAATAATCAAGTGTGATACGACATCTCTTGACGGATGGCGGATAAGATTCCTACATTTTGAACAGGGGCAAACAATTTTTTCTGGATTTCCCTTCCTTTCTGCATGCCCATAAACAAAATTCTGAACAGCTTGTCTATATTCTTCGGACATTCTATGACACAAACGAATCACTAATCAATATACAAATAATTACAAGTATAAACTAATAATCAAAATTGACAAAACCTTGGTAGGTGGATCCATGCTTTGTCCATCTTGATAATCCTCTGATGTTAAAACCTAATGAAAAGATGTTATGTCCAAAAAATTATGAGTCCTTCTCATGATGGAATATCGCTTTAGACATCACTCCAACTCTTACACTTGGAGTCGTTGATGCTTCACGGAATTAACAACATTATAATCGTAGGTTAAAAATCTTTGCAAATGCCTATATATATGTATATTCATGTCTAATTAGCTATTTTTTTATTCATGTCTAATGCTTTTGGAACTTTTAAAAAAATTTAGAAGTTTTTTTTCATACAAATACGCAGTTGATTATGTAATTATATATAGAACAAATCATACGTATGGTTGTTATGCTGACAAAATGTTTAACTATTTGAAAAATAATTTTAATTGGTAATTCATACTAAATATCAAATTTCACTAATTACAATCATTTCACTAAGATTTCACTAATTACACTTAGTTTTTAATTACTCTTATAACCTTTCTTCTCTGAATTATTCTCACTGCAGACTTTAAACTACATGTTGGAACCCAAAAGAGTGGGATCTTCACTCCACCCCAACTCACTCAATTTTTTCCTCAATGAAAACTAATATATGGAAGCATGCACCAACTACGTCTTATAACAAAGACATAACTTTACCTTGTTAATAATTATGCCTGCCAAAATGACCTCAACTTATTAATTCATACCAGTTGGGCTAATTATTTCCAAATGCAGGTGCTGTTTTTTGTAAACTACAAGGTCGATTGGCAATGCCTGTCTAAGTCCTTCTCTTACTCAACAACATATATTTTCAGACAATTCTTGAATATCCTTATACCCAGGTATTTATTTGTTTATCTTTATCTTTTTTTGTAATTATTATATGTATTAATGTAGATACTGTACTAAGATTGGCAACGCCTGTTTAAGTCCTTCTCTTACTCAACAACATACAATGGCTTGTATGATAGATTTTAATTAACTTATTACTGTTATATATGCGTACAGTCCTTTTATTTCCAAAACCTACCCATCGATATCACTTTAAATAACCTGGCGTGAGGGGTGGACTGTGTACAATATGCCCCTTCATAAAAGAACAACAGCAACTTAACTCTCTGCAAATTTTTAACTGTATCCCCTAAGATATTCTGCGGATCAGTTACACTAGTCTATTATGATTTGCATACGCATGCACGATGGAAAAGTGCGAATCAATTTTCACAATATATGTACTGTTTTGTAATATATATTTTATAAGCTCAGTAGTTCAGCTTTAATTATCACTAATAGCTTACGGTGTCTTCCAAGTCGCCTGCTATATAATATATATAATCTATAAATTCAACTTAATTATGTCGGTTGTATTTTGTCATTAGGATTTGATTTTAGTGATAGAGACGGATGATGTTGAATAACATTTTCAAATTTGACTTGTACACAAAGGAGTTCAATTTCGTTAACAATATTGTTCATGGCAATAAGTCAACATCATATTTTGATTGTTGGGATTAGCAGTGTCCATTGGTCTTTATTATCACTGTTCCACCCATGGAAACAAATATAAGTTAACATCTTAAAAAAGAATGTCACTATATCCTATTCAATACAAACCATTTATTTCACTTGGAATCCAACGATATTTTGAGAGCTATACGATTGACTGAATAATTTGATTGTTTTAATAGTTATTATTAAAGCAGAAAAGAAGAAAAGATCATATAAATATATATATTCCTATGTGTTTTCCCCTTTGTCCTCTCTACCACTCTTTTGATATACCCAAAACCTTACCACAACAGCTCCAAGCATTAACCAATCCATCTGCACACTCAAAATTACGTAACTCCTCTTTAATTTGATCAAAATCCAAACCTTAACTATAGAGTGGCTCACGATTGCCACTATCAACACCACCAACACAGTAGAAGGCCTAAAGCATACAATTTAAATGACAAAGCCTCATATTTAGTTTCCATGCAACGAATTTGCCACATAATTGCAGTACAACGCTGACAAGGTAATATAGTTCCATGCAATGGTTTTGGTTCGATTTACTCACATGCAAATAAATCAAGCTAAACGATATCAAAAGCACAAGAATCATCATCAACAGATAGAAAACCTAAATCACATAATCGAAACCCTAACTTTTCGCATAATCACATCATCAACAGATAGAAAACCTTAATCACATAATCACATCATCAACAGATAGAAAACTAAACTAAAACCATACCTATTCGTAGCGAGAGAAGTAGATCTGGATCCCAATTTCGTTTGCCCTAACTTCGAAGCGAGAGAAGTAGATATGGATTGCGGATTCGGAGAAGTGATGCGGTTGCTATGGAAAAATCAAAACGCTGGAGCCGCCATGATCGATTTTGTGGGAAGATTGATTTTCGAGAGGAAATTATGTTTTGGTTAACGGGATACGGTATGTGTTAATCGAAAGACAGTAATGGGGAAATGAATGACGACAATGAGCATGAAATTATGTTAAGTGTGGACTATAATAAGTGTGTAACCTTTCAAACTAATAACAATCACTTAAAATTTGATCATCATATTGTAAATTAATTAAGAATGTCATAATATTTTAAGAATTGAAATGGATGGCTACTGCATAGGCTAAGAATTGAAATACATTTGATCATCAAATGTTGGTACGTTACCTTCCAGTGATGAAACATAAGCTTACGATGGCTAAGAAACTGACCAATGATTGGACGGAAGGGGACTAAGGCAATCAGAGGTGGTGATAGCGATGAGGGTAGGGCTATAAAGGCATGGAGGGAGGCTCAGTTGAAAAGTTTTAGGTTGAGCGATGAGTAATGTGGTTGTAAGTGGCGGCGAAGAGGCCAAATTTCAACTATTGTATAGTGTTGATTAAGTACTGATTCTTTTTAAAAAATAAAAATATAAAAATATAGTTAGGTAAAAACTTTGATAAATATATATCCTACCTGATAAAATTACCACAGTGATATCAAACAAAACTATTAAAATTAGTAATATATATGATTATTACTTATTAAGTATTACTTGATTATAAGTATAAATTAATTAACACCATAATTAAACTATGACAGCATACATTTGTTAATATAATATAATATAATAAATGATAAGTAATAAGTACTAAAATATTATAATTAGCAATTAATAGCATATATGATTAATATAATATCATTAATGATTAAATATAAAATATTAATAAATAATAAAATAATAATATTAATGATTAATAACCTATGATTAATATAAGTAATATATTTAGCGATTAATTACCTACGATTAATATAATATTATTAATTAGTCATAAGTACTAAAATAATATAATTAGCAATTAGTAGCATATGATTAATTAATATAATATCATTAATGATTAATTATTTAAAAAAAACTAATAAAGCATTATAAAAATAAATTATTGGCTATCAAAATTGATAGCATACATTTGTTACAACGGACATCTAATTATCGTTATTAGGTATAATAGGTTGTAAAAGTATATATATCCTAGTAGTCAAACTGAACCCTATTACAACGGGCAAAAGAAGCCCGATGTCAAAATGAGATTACTAGAACTCTATTACAAGTGGCAGGAGACCGTCGTAAAATAATCCTATTACAACGGGCAAGAAGAGCCCGCTGTAAAATATGTAAATGGTGATCTAAACCTAAAGCCTTTTACAACATGTTGCTAATGACACTTGTAATAGGGTTTATTACAAGGGGCGTGAGAAGCCCGTTGTCAAAAAGTCCTCCTACAGGCCTGTTATTACAACGTTCCTCTAGAGAACCGTTGTTTTTCGTCACTATTACAAGGGGCATTATGTGCCCGTTGTAAATCAGACGTTGTTAAAAGGTGTTTTTGTTGTAGTGGCCATTTTTGGAGAAAAGAAGTGAGGTTCTTAGGACACGTGGACTCTAAGGAGGGGATAGCTGTGGATCCCGCAAAGGTGTTGGCAGTCCAAGATTGGAAGATTCCTAAGAACGCAACATAAGTAAGAAGCTTTTTAGGGCTGGCTGTTTATTATAGGAAGTTCATTAAGGACTTCGCGAAGATATCAGCCCCACTTACTCGGTTGATGAAGAAGAACTTGACTTTTTCATGGAATGTTGTCTGTGACGATGCTTTCCAGCATTTGAAGAGGGCTTTGACGATAACTCCAGTTTTAGTTTTGCCAGATGGAAGTAAGCCATTCACAGTGTATACCGGTGCTTGCGGGACAGGGCTTTGAGCATTTTTCGATGCAAGAGGAAAAGGTGATATGCAAAAGGCGGCAAGTGCGAGTATCGCTATCATCCGCGGACGGACGGACGGACGGAAAGGGGTAAATAGAATCCCTGAAGATCTTTTGAGGTTATGTATCCTAGATTTTAGAGGGACATGAGAAGAGGCAACGATCTTAGTGGTGTTCACGACGTGTTTCACGTGTCACATTTGCGGAAGTGTTTACAAGATATCGCGGAAGAAGTAGAGCCGAGCAAGCTTAGAGAAGTGGAAGTGGAGTGAGATGCCCCGATTAGACGTGCGCCTACATGCATCCTTGGATCGAAGGTCATAAAAGCTACGCAACAGAGAGGTCAAGTTGGTCAAGGTGCAATGGGGAAATGATCAAGGAAACACAACCATAGAAACGGAAGACAAGATGCATACGCTATACCCTTCCCTTTTTGAGGGTATGTTTTTTTAACTTTTCCTTTCTCTACCGCTTTGGTTGATACTTGTCCTATCGTTTAATATGTCTTTGCAATGATATCTTCGATCTTTAGTTAGGAAAAACCCTATGGTTGTAAACATGTGTTTGAGACATGTTATGTTTGGTGGATACAAATGGATGCAAGTGGTTGCTAGTGGTTGCTCGTGGATGCATGTAAACACACATTAGGCACTAGATCGGCTCAATCACTTTCATGTTGCATATAAATATGTGTGCATATTTAAATTAATGGATGTATAATGGGTGTGTTATCATATGGATGCTGCATTTAGATGAATGGTGGTGCACGCATGTAGAAATAATATGTATCATTATGATTCTTTTGCATACATAATGGACGCATGGTACTATAATGGTTCGCAATAAGGAGGTCAACTGAATCAGTAGACCGCCCGATTTTGCATTAGATAAGGAACATACACACACACTTTTTGCATATGAACTCATACGGCATTAGAAGTAATTTAAGGACAATGGATGCCTGTGTTTGATGATTGAGTAGATGGATGATTGATGGTAGGATGTACATTCTCCTTAACTTGGAGATTTCGGGGGCGAAATCCTTTAAGGAGGGGAGAATGTAACACCCTGTAATTTTAAATATTAAAATTAACAAATTTAAGAACACTTAACTTATAGAAAAAGAATTAAGGGAAATTGGTTACGCCATTGCATTCGTCTCGGAATTCTGCTTGGAATAGAGTCTAAGTTTTCGTAAATCGGACTTCGTATGAGGAAGTTATGGCCTTCAAAAGTTTCAGGGGTTTAAATAAATTAAACAGCTCGAATTCAAATTCAAAATTCAAAAGAAAACACAGAATCGGGCTGGGCGGGATTTTAACCGCCCTAAGCCAGGTTGACCAGGGGGTCGACCTACCCTATACAGGTTGATCTGGGGGTCGACCTCCCCTGATTTGGTCAAATCTGAGGCAGATTCGGGATTTTGCACCTGGACTTGTTTTCTAGACAGATTCTTTGGCTTCTAACCTATTTTAACACCCACAAACCTCACTTTTTCTCCACACCAAACCATTGCAAAGCTATGCTGCCTCAATCCTAATTAAAATAAGTTAAAGACGTCCTTATGTTGTTGGAATAGTTCATGTTCTTCTTAAAGCTTAGGAATTGCAAGTCAGGATTCTAATACAAACGATGAACGAATTATTCTCTTCTCTAATCTGTCTTTGTGAGTATAATTTCTTTCACTAATTAATTAATAAATTAATTATGATGAGTTATAATTTGGGTTATAAGATTATGCATGTTGAATCATTGACTGATATGATATTGTCTATTTTGTGAATATACGTTCGTTGTTGTCTTATGTACATAGATTCGTGATGTTGGTTCATATGTCTAAACACATATGCTAGATTTGATTCATTTTGTGACATTGATTTACGTGTCTAAATCATATGCAAGTGTATATGTAAATCTTAGTTTGCATGTCTAAATTATATATGCAAGTATATATATAAGTTTGGATGTGAATCATATGCTAGTTTATATGTAAGTTTGTATGCGAATCATATGTAAGTCTTAGTTTACATGTCTAAATTTTATTGCAAGTTTAATACAAGTTTGTATGTAGATCATATGCAAGTTTATGCGAAAACCATATTCATATATGCAAGTTCACCTTTATGTGTATAGATCTATGCAAATCATATCTTATATAATTTGATCCATGCCAGTTTGTAGTTTATGCAAATTATTCCTATTGCCTATGCAAGTTATTGATTATGCAAATTTATGATTATATAAATTATGATCATGCAAGTTTTGATCCATGTTAGCCTTTTCTTATTTGCAAGTTAGATCTATTTTACGTGTTATGCAAGTTGTGATGTTTCTTTTCTTTTTATGAGTTAGACTATTTGCGGGACTAAATATTTCATATTAAACGTACGAACGACGTGGAGATAATGGGAAAATATTAAATATTAATATTGTGAATTGGCATATAATGGCTTTAAAAGCATGTAATTAATTTGAGACATTAATTGGTATAATTTATATACCTGAAAATTATGGACATAGTTTAAGTGACAAATAGGGACATGGATTAAAAATGGAAGTTATTGACAATTTGAAATAGGGATATTATTTCAAATTGGGGTTGAATAATAATGCGTAATAAATGCCTAAGACACGAGGTTAGACTCGTTTGTTGTATAAGACTGCCCGGACCCGCCCGACAAATCCAGCAACCACAAACGGTAGTTTAATGTGAGAGGTCAAAGGCATAAATTAAATGCGTAATAAATGCCTAAGACACGAGGTTAGACTCGTTTGGGTATAAGACTGCCCGGACCCGCCCGATACATCCAGTAACCGCAAACGGCAGTCTAATGTGAGAGGTCGTAGGCATAATTAAAAGATGCTTAGACACAAGGTTAAGTCTGGCTTGTGGTGGAAGTCTGCCCGGAACCGCCCATCATATCCAGCAGCCACAAGCAATCGAATTAATGTGAGAGGTCTGTGCATTAATAATTAATTAATGCTGATCAAAGACAAATATTTATGACAAACAGAAGTTTGGTTGAGTTGAGTAATTCTTTGAGTACCAATTTGATGTTGATTTCGGTCTTCAGGGTTAATACTTAGGGAGTTATTCTCTTAACCAATGTATCTGTGAACTAAGATGCACTTAATCATAAATTAAGTAAAACATGTTATACGATATATATATATATATATATATATATATATATATATATATATATATATATATGATACAAGAAAAAAACATGATAAGTGGATAGGGTTAAGACCAGCTTAACCAATAATCTGATAAGTAGGTAGGATTAATACCAGCTTAACAAATAATATATTAATTTGATAAGTGGGTAGGGTTAAACTAGCTTAACCGATAATATATATTAAACTAATAAGTGGATAGGGTTAACACAAACTTAACCAATATTGATCTGATAAGTGGATAGGGTTAAGACCATCTTAACCAATAATATATATTAATTTGATAAGTGGGTAGGGTTAAGACCAGCTTAACCAATAATATATATTAATCTGATAAGTGGATAGGGTTAAGGAAAACTTAACCAATATTGATCTGATAAGTGGATAGGGTTAAGACCAGCTTAACCAATAATATATATTGATCTGATCAGCAGATAGGGTTAAGACAAGCTTAACAATAACACATGTTGATTTGATAAGTGGGTAACATAGGTGACACGTGGGATATAATTATAAACACTTAACAAAGTTGAAACATGTAATAAGCAGATAGGGTTAAGACAAGCTTAACCAATAACACATGCTGATTTGATAAGTGGGTAACATAGGTGACATGTGGGATATAATTATAAACACTTAACAAAGTTGAAACATGTAAGAAGTCATGAATAAGAGGGGGCTAAGTGGGAAAACCTAGTGGGGACCAAGCATAGGTGTAAAGCTTGTGTCATGTATAGGGACCCTTTTCAAACCAGTAACCCATTAAGTATCTTTGTGAGCTCGAGCTAGGTCGAGGACGGGACTCGCATACTGGGTTTGATTGTAAGAGGTCAAAACGGGTTAGCGGTGACAACGCAAGTCCAACGGGGTCATGTGCGTGCGTTGGCCCGGACTGGTAGGTAAGACGTTGTTGCATCGTGTAGGTATAAGCCGTGCATCTTTAGTGGTATCGGGTTGCCACTTTGGGGAGTGGTACACCTCATTGTGGGACCAACACGGGTATCTACGAGTTAGGGAGCCGATCGAATGAGGAAGGTAGTGGGTACGACTAGCGGAGATAGGAGCAGGCGGCACCTATGAAGACAGCTAGGAGTACAACTACCATATTATGAATAAATGATGTAATCAGAATGGGGAGGGTAGTGGGTACAACTAGTGGAGATAGGAGCAGCCGGCACCTACGAAGACAGCTAGGGGTATACGAAACTACCATTATTATTATTTTTCCAGTAGGCGGGATCAACTTTTGGGGTGACTAGTATTGGTGCAGTAGAGTAATTATCCTCGGTGATTAGGAACTCAATTAATGTTATCTTATTCCTCTTGTTTGCTTTGTCATGCCCATTTGTTTCAAAGTCATTCCTTGTTTTACCAGTTTATGCATTATCCTAATTACTTTAATAATTATATTGTTAAAGTTATTGGACTCGCCAGACTTTATGTCTGACCCCCTTTGTTTTTGCCTCTTTTCTTCCTTCCCCCCACAGGTTCTCAAGGTGGGACTAGTGCTAGTGGAGCTTGATTTGGACCTATTTCTCTCTCTTTTGGAAGCATTTGGATTGCTGAAAGTAAAGTTCATCTTATCTCTTTTATGGCTACTTATGTTGGGGTTATGCTTTTTACTTTATGTACTCAGAAAAAATTTGTCAAGATGGATATTAAGTGTACGGTTTTATTTTTGGTTTTTGATGTTGTTGTAACCAAACTATTTCTCCGCTGCAATAAAAGTTGTTTTAAAATTTTCAAGTACCAATATATGTATCTTCTTGTTATATTCCGTTTTATACACCAATAATACTCCATGGAAGTTAATGCATTCCCTTTGTGAGTGACATTAATGGACGTAGGGTGCTACACGAATCGACCAGTCGAATAGTACTTTTCTAATGGAAGAGAAAAATCTAGATTTCGTCTTATAGATTTTGAGTTATGGCAAAATCAAACATTTCAGAAAAATCATGGTATGATCGCTTATAAACCATAATGATTTATTTAATAAAATTAAAGGATTTTAAGCAAATGAAAAATAAATTTCCATTCGTAAAATCTAGGCTTCAATTATAAAATTAATGTGAACGTGAGTGGAGTAAATGAATTGATTTTTGAACAAAAATCAGATTTTTAATTATTGAATGAAGTTAATTAATTAGAAAAGTAATTAGATAATGGATATTAGATTGAATTTGTTTGGTTAAGTAAACTGTTTTTTTGAATTAAAATTGGAGAATTTAATATGAAAACTTGAATCAAACATGGAATTTGAGTTTGACTTGTGTATAAACGAATTAAAATATATTTGAACATGATATGTTCAAACTAAAGGTGGATTAGACTAAAGAGCTAATTAGAGAAGAAATGATCGAATTGAATTAAAAATGAATGGATTGGTTTAAAATAAATTTGAAATGGAAATATGCCTGTATATGTATATGATAACAGGTATGGAATGAAGTGAATGAAGGAAATAAATTGAATGCTCGAAAATGGTACGTATTTAATTCAATATGAGAATTTAATGAGCCCTTTAGGCAAGCCACTTTGCTTTTTTATTTTTATTTTTGAATGGAAAAGGCCTAGAGAGGTGATTTGTAGCTATGTCGATTGAGCCATGCAAAGGAGACGCTAGTGAAATTTTTCAAAAATTTAAATAGTTAACCAAATTTAAGAAAAAAATTAATAACTAAAAATGATTTATCGATTGCATATGGAATTAGAAACCAAATTAATTAACAAATTTAAAGAGAAGTAATGAAATGGATTTCTATTGGTTTGAAACCAATATTTTATAAATGTGTTTGGAATCTAATATTTTCTTAGTATAGTAAATAAATTATGTTGTGAAATATGGAAATGTTTTCCAAGTATACTAAGAATCCAAGAAAGTTTGAAAATATCTCGGTAAGGAGATTTGAAAATGAATATTGGGTAAAAGTTAATTAATGAAATATAAATTAAAAAGGGGAAAGTGATTGTTTAGTGCAATCAATTGTATTTCCTTATGGAAATAAGATATTTGAATGAATGTTTGTTTCTTTGATAGTTAAATAACCGAATATCGAAATTCTGGCCAATTAAATGTTATCGTCATCAATATGGAGAGACTGGTTGGATTTATTATATGAAACCGCTAAGTAGTGGCATAAGCATTGCAAATCCAATTAGTTTGAAGATAATCAAAGACAGAGTAAAGTGCCAGGGCGTTTTCTGTTAATCCTAGGTAGAAATTGCCTAATATGGATTAATGGAGATAATGCCTTCGGTTTCGTTCAGTCTCAGAACAAAATTGTATGGATGATTGTCTGACAGAGTACTTCCAGTGATTATGTACGTTGGTTTTTACAAATATATCGAGTATGTTGGCGGAGAAGGTAACTTCTTTTAGCTTAGCACCCAAAGTATATTTGTGCAAATCATTTAGTGATTAGTGGATATAACAATGTGACATTCAAAATGAATGTGATGATTCTAAAAGGTAATTGTAGCCTCAGCCACATCAAATGGGAAATGACAAAAATCGGGCAGGCAACATCGTTATATGGGTCGCACCCATTATGGTATATTATCACCTGATCTAGAGAAAATTCATTTGCTTCTTATTCTATCACTGTTATTTGCTTTTGGAAACAGTTGTTGATCACAATTGTTGGTAAAAGTACGTTCGACACACTCAAGTGGAATGAGTGTCCATTCATGTGTGGTCGGGTTGCCAGATTTTTTTTTTTGAACCCATTGTATTCCTCCGTAGATATACACTATCGGAAGATGGTTCCATGCCATATCATAGTCTAAAATCCATAACCCAATAAGCGCTCGTAGTTATAATTGTATACTATATGTGTGGAGCGTGATATGCAAGGATTCGTAAGATTGTTATTTATTTGATTTAGACACTATTATAATATCAGAATAATTTTGATACAAAGAATGTTTGGGTTATCGTAAGGTAAAAACCATCCATGTTTATGTGTGGATCGGTCTTGCGATTATCTCTTCTTTTAGATACCCTTGGAAGAGCTTGGAGCAGGAGGCTTCAATATTATATATCTACTATTTATTTACTCTGTGATGTGTTGTGTTGTACTCTGATGATGGTATGTATATATGTACAAAATTCTGTATTTAAAAGATGTTATATATACATTATATTTTATTCCACTGTGATTTGAGATTCTGTGTTGCTATTTCTGTTCTTCTTCTACTATTCCTTCTTTAACCATAATGATTTGTATTTATGTGCAATTTGGGTTGGACGTGTGGTGTATCTAGTCAACTCAAAGGGTACGGATTTGTGGGCCATTACAGAATATCACTTCAAGGTAAGGGGAGTCAGATGCCTAGGTCAAGTTGTTTCAAAGTAGGATGTCACGATAATTATTGCAAAGGTTACAATAATTTGAAATTTGAATTGATCCAAGGATCTTGTAGCTTTTAGTTTTTCCTTAGTTTAACTAAGGACTATATGGAAGTATCAGCACCTTGACTACTAAATTGTTTGAGGAATCAAATTTTTATTTGGGATGCAAGGTGCAAACACAGATTAGTGAGTCTGGTTAAGAGGTTGGTGGATGCATCGATATTATTCATTCTAAGTAGGGACAAGGAGTGGCTAGTACACACTTATTTGTGGAACTTAACTGGAAATGGTGTCGATGCCGATGCTGAAAGGGAGCTTGTTGCGTGTAAATCAATAACCTAAACCACATGAAAAAGGAGTATCTAACTCTTGATTTAGAGTCAACGGCGATAGAGTTTGCTTTGAAAAATTTGGAGGTGCTACCTAGCAAGAGAAACTTTAACGTTTTTCGGTGATGCCACTTGACTAAAGTGTCTCCCCTTTAAGAGGGATCTTTCACCGTACTGACAATTCGAGTTCTTAAATTCCTAATACAGTTATTGATGTTTAAGTTGGAGATGTACCAGTATAAGAGCGATATTTCTAAAGTAGGTATTACTTGTATTTATTACCTTAGAATTTGAACTAATATAGTGAGGAGTCGATCTATGACACCCGCCCCATAACATCAGACATTTCCGATAGAATGCGCTGTGCCAATGCCCAACCATCACGGGACGGTCATCAAAGAAAAGGGTTTGAAACGATGAATCATTAAGAACTTGTAGTATATCTCACAGCGCATGGAATAAAATATAATAATAACATAACTTGATATAAAATAGGCTAAACAGTGGATAAGATGAAAACTAAACCATATTCATCATAGTAGCAAAATCCAAAATACAGCTTATGATCAAAGCCATTATTACAACTTCAAAATACTGTATCTAAAAAGGAAATAAAAGAGGTACACTACTAATGCCCAAAGCAGTAAGCAGCAACAACATATGGAGAATATATATTGTACTTGGAAGCCTCCTGCTCGTCTCCGGACAGCTACTCATGCATAACATCCTAACTTGTCTCTAGTCTGCTCCTTTAGGAGCAACCAAAGTAATAAGAAGAGAAATAAAACTCTAGGATAGACAAAAGTCTGGTATGAGCGGTAGCTGCAAAATAAAACAATAACATGTATAAATAATCATACCTGACCTGGACCTACAACCAAAGAGTTAGCACAATAAGATGAACAATACTCTAAGATAACACTAACATAGTGTGTAAAATGGAAGTGTGGGTGTCATGGTGATAGCAAACATCAAACATAGCAATCATCCTCACATCTCCCACTGAGTGCGTAAAGCATATGATATCCACTGCTATGATCACTAGAACCATTTGGGTCACGACGGAGTCTAACTCCGTACAACTATCACTATAACCACTTTGCCCTTTGGGGCCTTGATGGAGTCCCACTCCATACAACCTTTGACCCCACTGCACTGGTCCATAGTCAATAACCCTAACGGGTCAACCAGTCCACATAGCCCCGGCTCTGGTTCTTCTACATACCCCTCTCTCAATGGTGAGCCAAAGTTATGGATATCGATAACCCCTTTACGCACGTCCCGCAGCAAAGCCCAACTCTAGACGTTAACTCGTTGGTTCCCATCTTGATCCTGAGTAATAACTTCTCATTTGGACTTCTATGGCATCTCGGGTTTTTGGTCTTCTCCGGTTCGGTTTGGAAAACAAGCTTCCATTCGGTTCGGTCTTCTACTCCTTGCCATGTTCGTGGTCATTACCTCGGTTTGGGTCGGGTCATGCTCTTCCACCGGGTTGGGTTGGGCTACTTCATCTGGGCTGGGTCAGGCTACTTCATCCGGTTCGGGTTGGGCTACTTCATCCGGGTTGGGTCGTGCCATCTCATCGGGGTCGGGTCGAGCTCCTCATCGGTTCGTGGGTGCAGGCGTCTCGGGGTGCTCGAGTGCGAGCGGTTCGGTTCAAGGTGGCTAGCTCAAGTCGGTTCGGGTGTTTGGAACACGAACGGGTCAATTCGAGGTGCGTGGAGCACGAGCGGGTCGGTTCGAATTGCGTGGAGCACGAGCCGATCCGGTCCAAAATCCTACTTTTCTTCCAATAAGCTATTTATGCCACACGACGGCGTTTTCGACCATTCTAACTTTCCTATGAAATCTCAAAGCATACCAAGCAGCAGTAATAACATGTGTAATCAATCAAATACGTTAAAATATCAATCATATGCGTTATTTAGGATCAAATACACCCAAATCCATGGTTTTCCCCTTAGTCCCCTAACTTCCGGGATTAGCAAACTTAATCCAAATTTATACCGACGACATAAAATATGATTTTGGAATTTTTACATATTTTTCTGAGTCATTAATTCGTTAATTACCACTAATCACCCGTAATTAGCCATAATTAATGTATAAACATGCTAAACACTCTAATTAGCCATAATTAGCGTATAAACATGCTAAACACTCACCTTAGACACAAATAAATGATAAATCTGAAACTTTAACTGATTTGGCTCGGGTTCCTATGTAGTGCAGCAGCTCTACCTCGAATTTGATGCTAATCCGCCTTGCTTTGATGCAGATTTGCTTAATATGTGATTAGAAAGTGATTAGAAAGAGATTTGGAAGATGGAGGCCATTACTAGGGTTAGAGAAATGTTTGTGGCGCCTAGAAAAATAAAAGGAGATGATTCTCTGACTCCTTTCAGCCCTCCCATAAACCTTATCCCAAAATGGGTTATGGGCCTAACTGCTAATCACCTTATTAAGCCCGTTTAGGCTGTTTTTTCCATCTTCAAATCTTATTTTAGCCATATCTCTCAAACAGTCAGTCCGTTTGATTAATGTGACCCCTCTACGGAATGGGAAACCATCATCCGAATCCAATGGAAGTGGTTTTAGGTCAAAACTCCTTTTCAGTCAAAAGTTATGGGCGAAACAAGATTCATTAAGGGAAAAATGGTCATTTAAAATTCGGCAAAAATCGTGAATGTGGGAAATGACCCCGATAGTCGTTTCCCAGAGTTACACGACCATATGACTTCGTATGTAAATAAAATAAATATCCTACGATCCTTCGATAGTAGAATGCGGGTCGTTACACTCTCCCATCTTAAGAAATTTCGCGCCCGAAATTCCTTAACCAAAACTTACAATGGTGCCCCGCATGCCTATCAGCTTACAAACAATCAACCATACATAATAACACAACAAGGCCATCCTAGCATGCGGTTTACTAACAAGGGAGTAACTATATCGCGATTAAAATCTTACCAAGTAAAGAGCTCTGAATATGACTCCCTTATGCTCTCCTCGGGTTTCCAGGTATAGTCATCCTCATTATCACCCCCATTGAATCTTAACCAGTTTCACTGTCTTCCTCTAGAGTTGCTTCGTTTCGTGTCCGATAATACGAACTGGTCTGCGGTTTCCAACTGCCTCAGGTTCTATCTCGATATCATCCAACTGATCTGGTGAAATAATCATATCAGAATCATGCATGAACTTTCTTAACTGAGAAACATGAAATACGTTGTGCACTCCCCTCATCTTGTCAGGTAATCCAACTCTATACGCTAAATTCTCAATTTGTTCGAGACCTGGAAATGGACCGACAAACCTTGGTGCTAATTTACCCCTTCTACCAAACCGAATCACACTATTTAATGGAGAAATCTTGACGAATACCAAGTCACCAACGGAGAATTTCAAATCACTTCGTCTTTTATCAGCATAACTCTTTTGCCTATCTTGGGCAGCCTTTATTCGCTGTTGTATAACCTTGATCTTACCTGAAGTTTCTCTTATTACATCTGGCCCAAGCACAAATTTCTCACCGGTTTGTAACCAACATGATGGTGAGTTGCATGGTCTCCCGCACAAAACTTCAAATGGAGCCATACCAATAAGGGACTGATAATATTATTATATGCGAACTCAGATGCAAATGGTCATCCCATGAACCCCCAAAATCCAATATACAAGCTCTCAAGAGATCCTCTAATACACGATTCACCCTTTCCGTTTGACTATCGGTTTGAGGATGGTACGCGGTACTAAGATGTAATTCTTACCATAAAGTCTCTTATAAGCTCTTCCAAAACCCACTAGTAAATAATGGATCTCGGTCATTCACAATACCTTCAGGTACTCCATGAAATCTCACTACCCACTTCATATACAGTTCAGCTAACTTAGTTGTCGTTCTATTTGACTTGACCGGTATAAACCTTGCACTCTTGAACAATCGGTCCACAATCACCCAAATACTATCATGACCTAATCTAGTCCTTGATAAACCATCAATGAAAGCCATTAATACTTGTTCCCATTTCTATTCAGGAATTTCCAACGGTTGTAACAGACCACTAGGGTGCTTTTTCTCGGCTTTAACTAACTAGCAATTCATGCACTTGGATATAAACTTCCCAACATCTCTCTTCATCCCTTCCCAGTAGTAGGTCTGCTTCATGTCTCGATACATTTTGTTACCACTAGGATGTATAGTCAGTTTCGAGTGATGACACTATCTAAGCACTTCATCTCTCAATCCATTAACGTTGGGTACAACCAGTCTCCCGTTCTTTCGAAGCCATCCCTCTCAATCAAGTCAATACTTGTTCATTTCCTCACTGTCGATAACCATCTCTACCTTGGAGATGATTTCCAATAGATTAGGATCATCCCTCTAACAGGAACCAATCTGCTCAACCAAAGTCGGTCTGATCATCAAACTTGCTAACATATATGGATCCAATTCACACTTAGGTCTAAAATCATATCCCGCGATATACTCCAGTTGCTTCCATTCTAGAAACATAGCCCCCAAACTGGCATGTCTCTTACTCAATGCATCAGCTACCACATTTCCCTTCCTGTGTGTATGCAATATTGAAATCATATAAAGCCAAGAACTCTAAGCATCTCTGCTGATGAAGATTTAAATCCTTTTGAGAGAAAAGACACTTTAAAGACTTATGATCGGTAAACAATTCAAATCTTTCTCCCAAGAGATAGTGTCTCCACATCTTCAACGCGAACATGATCGCTGCCAATTCTAAATCATGGGTAGGATACCTTTTCTCATGCGGTTTCAGTTGCCGACATGCATAAGCTACAACTATACCTCCTTGCATCAGTACAACACCTAGTACGGTACCACAGGTATCCGTGTATACCATCATCTCTTCATTCCCCTTAGGAATAACTAACACCGGCGCACACGTTAACTTCTCCTTTATACTCTCAAATGCATTCTCACACCTTTCGTCCCAAGCAAAAGCTTGATTCTTCTTGGTTAGCTGAGTTAACGGTGATGCTATCTTTGAGAAGTCTTGAATAAATTTACGATAGTATCCTGTTAACCCCAAGAAACTTCTCACGTCCGTTGCATTCTTAGGCGTAGACCAATCTGCACCGTAACCACCTTCGCAGGGTCCACGGCAATACCGTTCTCTGAAACAATATGGCCCAAGAACCTCACTTCCCTCCTCCATAAGTGACACTTAGAAAATTTCGCTTTCAATTGGTGTTTCCTCAACACCTCCATCACAACCCTCTAATGTTTCTTGTGTTCCTCCTCCGTCCTCGAGTAAACCAAGATCTCGTCCACGAACACAAGAACAAACCTATTTAATTGATCCCTGA
This sequence comes from Allium sativum, assembly GCA_030737875.1. NCBI lineage: Eukaryota > Viridiplantae > Streptophyta > Magnoliopsida > Asparagales > Amaryllidaceae > Allium > Allium sativum. Next base: position 931,564,154 of record CM060920.1, on the reverse strand, counting down.
AAACCCTATTTATAAGATCCATAAAGTATGCGGGTGCATTGGTCAACCAGAATGGCATGACCATCCATTCATAAAATCCAGACAACGTCTAAAATGCCATTTTAGGTATACTCTCAACTGCTACTCGGAGCTGATGAAAACCTGTCGCAAGATCCAACCGGGAAAACACTCTTGTTCCATTCAGTTGATCAAAAAAATCATCTATCCATGGAAGAGGATACTTATTCTTCCTATTCACCATGTTCACCTCGCGGTAATCCACATATAAGCGAAGGGAACCATTAGCCTTGGTAGCAAATACAACTGGTGCTCCCCACTCGGAAACACGTCTTCGGATAAATCCTTTCTTCAAAAGATCGCCTACTTGCACTTCGAGCTCTCGTTGCTCCCTTGGCACCATACGATGAAGTGGCATCACTATAGGTCTAGCATCTTTCACTAAATCAATTCGATACTCGATCTCTCGATGTGGTGGAATTCCGGTCACTTCCCCGAAGATGTCCGGATACTCGCCAGCTATAGGCATCCAATAACTCATCATGAGGGATATCGAGGGAATTTAGAAAACTGGCCATCACCTCATCACTAGGTAGGCAACCCAATACCACCCTCCGCCCATCATCCGCTCTAATGGTCACCGAAGACCCCTCACAGTCTACCACCACCCTATACCTTTGGAGCCAATCGACTCCCAAAATAATGCCAAACCCAGTAAAGCCCAAAACAAAGAAATCACAAGCAAACACACATCCATGACTCGATAAGACCAAATTACAACAAATCATACTAATGCTAGTCAAACCACCGATCGGGTTCGTCACAACTAAAGGTCTATCGACAATCTTGGGTTCCAATTCCAACCTATCTACTAGGTCACTTGATACAAAGGAATGGGAAGCCTCGGTATCAAACATTACTTAAATAGGAACATCATAAGTAGAAGGCATACCTTGGATAACGACACCCTTTACCTTCTCTACCGCTGTTGGGCCATTCGACAAAAAAGGAACAGCGTTGATAGCATATGCTTTCACGATCTGCTTCTCCTTAGGAGGTCGTGGGCCTTTATCCTTGTGATGTCCCACTTGTCCGCAATTGAAGCACTTCCTGTCCGCTGGCTTTGCTCGACAATCTCTAGCATAGTGGCCCTTCTTGCCCTAAAGCACTCGATATCTTTCTTATTCTTCTATTTACGACCATCCTTGGTTTGGTTCTGTTTTGTCTTATTATGAGAATTCTTATTTCCTTCACCGCTTGCCTGCGGTTTCGGCTACTCTGCAGATGTAATAGTGACCTCCGTCTTTGTCTTAGGGTAAAGCCTCTCCGACCTCAATGCCTTTCCCACAATAGATTCGAATGTCTCATCGATATGGTTTATAAGTCTTTCCCCCAAGTACCCATCTAGGCCAGTTATGAACTTCTCGTTCTTCTTCTCGGCAGTATCGATAAGAGATAATCCATATTTCGATAAAGTATCGAATTCAGCAATATATTCCGAGACTGCCCTACCACTCCGCTTAAGCTCCAAAAACTTCCTAAATAATTCTGATTTTTGAGTAGCTAGAAAAAACTTGTCAATGAAGCGAGTCTTAAACTGATTCCAAGTAACTTGATCCTCGGGAGTGGCCTCTTTAATGGCATTCCACCAATTCATTGCCCGTCCTTGAAGTTGACGTGATGCTAGCTTCCTCTTCATTGCATCATCGATCCCTAAATCCTCGAAGATGCGCTCACAACTATCCAACCGATCGTGAACCACCGTAGTCGATTCCGTTCCATGGAGCGGCTTCCCACCAGGACTAGTATTATCCTTGTTAAGCTTGGTGAAATTGGCTCTAGGCGCCTGCAGTACTGCACAACCACTATTAGTAGCATTAGGAACTTCTCCTGGAGCACCCCTAAGCATTTCTCACATGAAGGAAGTAAACATCGTCCTTATGTCAGGGACATTCCCATTGTTGGCTCCTGAACTCGTACTCCTCGTATTTCAGCTCATTGTTCAATCTGAAAAGGGAAAATGATTAACCATCTCCTTAGAGGTGCCCGTGCAGTGCGACTTCATCCTTAGATATACTAGTAGGATATATATGTATAGTTTTTGAAAACCAAAATATCACAAGCACGCGCTCTTATATATGTATGCTATCTCTCCCTGATGTCTTCCCCTAAGTTAAACTATGCAACCTAGGATCTGATACCAAGTGTGACAGCCACCTCGTACCATCAGACATTTCCCACGGAATACACTGTGCCAATACCCAACCAGCATGGGACGGTCGTCAAAGAAAAGGGTTTGAAATGATGAATCATCAAGAACCTGTAGTATATCTCATAGCGCATGGAATAAAATATAATAATAACATAACTTGATATAAAACAGGTGAGACAGTGCATAAGCTGAAAACTAAAACATATCCATCAGAGTAGCGAAATCCAAAATACAGCTTATTACCCAGACCATTATTACAACTTCAATATACTGTCTCTAAAAAGGAAATAAAAGAGGTACACTACTAATGCCCAAAGCAGTGGCCAGCAACAACACAGGGATAATATATATAGTACGTAGAAGCCTCCGGCTCATCTCTGGACAACTACTCGTGCATAACTACCTAACGTATGTCTAGTCTGCTCATTTAGGAGCACCCAGAGTAATAAGAAGAGACATAAAACTCTAGGTCAGACAAAAGTCTGGTATGAGCGATAGCAACAAAATAAAACAATAACATGTATAAATAATCAAACCTGACCTAGACCTACAAACAAAGAGTTAGCACAACAAGATGTACAGTACTCTAAGGTAACACTAACATAGGGTGAAAAATGGAATTGTGAGTGTCATGGTGATAGCAAACATCAAAAATAGCAATTATCCTCACATCTATCACTTAATACGTAAAGCATACGATATCCACTGCCTTGATCACCAGAACCATTGGGGCCATGATGGAGTCTAACTCGGTACAACTACCACTATGATCACTTTGCCCTTTGGGGCCCTGATGGAGTCCCATTCCATACAACTTCTGACCCCGCTGCACTAGTCCATAGTCAATAACCCTAACAGGTCAACCAATCCAGATAGCCCTGGCCCTGGTTCGTCTACATACCCTGTCTCATTGGTGAACCAAAGTTATGGATATCGATAACCCCTTTTCACACGTCCCACAGCAAAGCCCAACTCTAGAAGTTAACTCATCGGTTACCATCTGGAACCTGAGTAATAACTTCTCATTTGGACTTCCTTTGCATCTTGGATTTTTGGTCTCCTCCGGTTCGGTTTGGAAAACAAGCTACCGTTCAGTTCGGCCTTCTTCTCCTTGTCCAGTTCGCGGTCATCACCCCAATTCGGGTCCAGTCACGCTCTTCTATTGGGTAGGGTCGGGCTACCTCATCTGGGTCTTGTCGGGCTACTTCATCCGGGTCGGGTCATGCCATCTCACCTGGGTCGGGTCAAGCTCCTCATCGATTCGTGGGTGCAGGCGGCTCGGGTGCTCGAGTGCGAGCGATTTGGTTCAAGGTGGCATTCTCGAGTCAGTTCAGGTGCGTGGAGCATGAGCGGGTCAGTTCGAGGTGCGTGGAGCATGAGCGGGTCAGTTCGAGGTGCGTGGAGCACGAGCCGATCCGGTCAAAATTCTTGCTTCTCTTTCTGCAAGCTATTTACGCTACATGATGACGTTTTTGAACTTTCTAACTTTCCTATGCAATCTCAAAGCATACCAAATAGCAGTAATAACATTTGTAATCAATTAAAAACATTAAAATATCAATCACATGTGTTATTTAGGATCAAACATACCCAAATCCATGGTTTTTCCTTAATCCCCTAAATTTCGGGATTAGCAACTTAATCCAAATTAACCCAAATTTATAACAATGATATAAAATATGATTTTAGAATTTTTACATATTTTTTCATATTTTTCTAAGTCATTAATTCGCTAATTACCACTAATCACCCCTAATTAGCCATAATTAGTGTATAAACATGCTAAACACTCACCTTAGCCACAAATAAATGATAGATCTGAAACTTTAACTAATTTGGCTTCGATTCCTATGTAGTGCAGCAGTCTACCTCGAATTTGATGCTAATCTGCCTTGATTTGATGCAGATTTACTTAATATGTGATCAGAAAGTGATTAGAGAGAGATTTGGAAGATGAAGGCCATTACTAGGGTTAGAGAAATGTTTATGGTGGCTAGAAAAATAAAAGGAGATGATTCTCTGACTCCTTTCAGCCCTCCCATTACCCTAATCTCGAAATGGGTTATGGGCCTAGCTGCTAATCACCCTATTAAGCCCGATTAGGCTATTTTTCCATCTTCAAATCTTATTTCAACCATATCTCTCAAATAGTAAGTCCAATTGATTAATATGGCCACTCTACGGAATGGGAAACCATGATCCGAATCCAATGGAAGTGGTTTCAGGTCAAAACTCCTTTCCAGTCAAAAGTTATAGGCGAAACAAGATTTGCCAAGGGCAACACGGTCATTTAAAATTCGGCAAAAATCGTAAATGTGGGAAATGACCCCGATAGTTGTTTCCCAAAGTTACACGACCATATGACTTCGTATGTAAATAAAATAAATACTCTATGATCCTCCGATATGTAGAATGCGGGTCGTTACACGATCGAAATGCTTGGCTCCATATGGAGGAGTGTTGCTTGTTTACTACACCATTGGAGAAGGGAAGTTAAGCATTTATTTCAAAATAAACAAAGTAATAGCTTGCTAAAGGTGGATACGAGGAGTCAAATGGTTCTCTATGACAATTTGAGATTCCCTAGTGTTTGCGGGGATTTTAATCGATGAATTTCATTAACGAATCACCAAGAATGTGAGGATAACATGGTAACTTTTTAGTCATAGCAAATTTTTTGATGAAGAATGTTGGATTTATATTTCTTGCATCTAGTAGAACAACAAACAAATTTGTAGAGTCACATATGGATTGGATGCCATAAATGATGTCTAAATATTAGATAGATCAACATGTTGCATGTTAAGGTAGGCAACAATGTTATTTTTGTTGTTTTCTCTTATTTTGCCTATGGATACTTAATTATTGACCCTTGGTGTTAGTAATTGTGCTCATATGATTGTTAAACATGCAAGATAGTTGTGTTTTAGTGTAACACATTTATTGGACTCATATATGACTGAACACACTTATCCTAGACAACTACCATCTGTTTAGCAGGTGTTAACCGGCCATTTGTTCCGGCTCCCAAAAGCACACCAAGCCTACTTGACTCAACACATCCACGGCACTAATTCTCAAAGTGTCGCCAAAGCACTAAGGATTCAAGCCCGAGAGAAGTCGGACGGGTGTAGGCACCTGGTATATTTAAAATCCGTTGTTTTGGGAATTTCGAATCCCTTATGCCATACATTTCAAACCCCTAGGTTTCGAACCCCTCACCTCCAAGAAGTTCGAATCCCTTAGGATTCGACTCCCCTTCACTATGCAGTAGAAAATTTCAAGTTCCACGAGAATTTCGAATCCCTCAACACATAATTCGAATCCCTAGGCCTCAATGTTCTTCGAGTTCCTCCTATCCAACGTCACACATTTCGAACCTCTCAACCCCTTCAACGTATCCCTAGGGATACGAAAAAATCGTGTCCCCTAGGGGTACGAAATAATGTATTCGCAGGGGTATGAGTTCGTATCCCTTAGGGGATACAAAAACTCGTATCCCTAAGGGATACGAAACTGCCGTATCCGTTTGGGGATAGGTTGTTCTGTATCCCAAGGGATACATATTTTTTTGTCATAGGATACGAAATTCGTATCCCTTAGGGGATATGAATTCTCCATACACTATCAAGGAGGTTTAAAATTCCATGTGTTGGCTTCCAAGGATGCGAAATTCAACTATGTGGTCCCCAAACCTCACTTACTCCAACCTAACCCACTATCTATAAATAACCCCTTGCTCATTCTTCATAACAGTTGGATTTTAGCTGATTACACATATCTTCAAGCTCCTTGAACTCATTAATGCTAGCCTAGCTCTTGAGGAAGAAGAAGCATAAATCGTTTTTTTCCAAGACTTAGTATATGACAACTATGACTCAAAAATACATGAGCGGACTTGTAAATAAATGCATTGATGTCGTTTGAAGCTTGCAACTCAATATTGTGAAAAAAGATTAGTGAACTCCTTCAAAGTGGACGTAGGCCCTTCACGAACCGATATATATCCCCATGTTATTCACTGCTTTCCGCACTTAAATTTCCCATGCGAAACTCTATTCTCTAATAATAGGAATCTTTGAGTGTGATGACATTTATTACCGTCAACACTTTGTAATTTCTGGGAATTTAAACTCACTTCTTTTCGCGCATTTCCATCTCGACTTTGACGCGCTACTCATATTTCTTCCAGACCTACCGCTCGAGTCCGCTTACGATGGTTAAGCGAGCAAAGAACCCAATAGTCGGAACCTCTGCAACGACCAACACTGCTACTTCTCAACAACTCCAATCAGTGGGAAACCTGACTGAGATGGATACCATTCCTCCTACGGACCCCGATGCTCTTGCAACTCAAGCGTAGCTTTACGAGCTCAATAAAAAGTTGGAAAACAGATCTCTAGAGCTCAACGACGTGTTCAAGAACAACATCGACCTTATGCATCAACTTCAGGAAAGTCGTCTCATCGCTCAACTCCAGCTTACTCAGAATAATGCTTGACCATAACCTAACACCTCGGAAAGATCTTCTTTTAATACTCGGCCGGAGCCAAAGTTGGAGGTTCACTCTCAATACCAACGCCGTCATCCTCACTAATTCTAATGTCAGCGGCAATGGAAAATGTAATGGGACCATTGTAACTTTCAACGAGGGGATGCGTCAACACGATCGTTCCCGATTGGTTATCAATGATGAACCAAGTTCAAGCAACCATCTGCCTCCTCGGCAGAACCCAACTTTCGCCACTCTCAACTTAGGGCCTACGCTACCAACAACTTAAATGGCTCAAGTTCCTCCTAATCAGAATCTACATCAAGTCACTTAACCTCATCAACCATACCAGAATCATACGAACAACGCTGATGACATGGATGAGGACGATCCCGATGTCCATCCAAGGCGACATTCACGGCCAAGGACTCCTAAAGTGAACCACGGTCGCTAGATTCCACTGACGGTTGTTTAACCTACATCCCTCCCTGACATGGTCTGAAGGATCATAAGAGATATGCGTGGGAACGCCAATGCCATGTGGAAGATCAACATGATGCTTAACCCATTCACCAGAGCTGTGCACGAAGCCGAGTGGCCTTGACGCTTTAACATGCCACAACTTGCTCCCTATAGGGGAAGGACTGGCCCCTACGGTTTTCTGAACTGCTACGAGTGGCATATGGATTCCAGTCGGGCCACTAATGTTGTTAAGTACAAACGTTTACCGGTTTTTTTGGAAGACACGGCTCTACTCTGGTTCACTCATCTCCCGAATATTATTTTTTTACCAAACACGCATATATATAACAAAAAGGAAAAACTAGGCTTTCCGCAACGACTCACTAAAAAATTATGTAGAGAAGACTACATAATCTGTGCTCACACAAACACACAAAAAACAAGATGATACAACATATAAACACATGACGAAAACAAAATTCAAGCAGGATTAAGATAACAAAAAGGGTCCGAGACCAAGAGAACCCCAGAAGACACTCGCCAACGACGAGGAAGGCGCCTAAGACATCAAAAGATCACAGGATATGGCCAAAGGAAGAACCATCTTCTATAGACGGATCAACAGTGAAACACTGTCAACACCTTCGACTAACTGCCTACTGAAATGGTCAAGTAGTTCAGAATGCATGTGCCTACGCCAAAGAGTACTCTCACTCTCTCCAACCTCTATCAGGGCCCTACAGAAACCCTCAAAAGATATCTTAAGCGCTTCTACACTACCCCCACCGTGGTAGATGATCTGGAACCTCGCACAGTCCTTGTACAACTCGCCCAAAGCATCCTCACTAGCTACGAATTTGGAGCTTGGATCGATAGAAGGCAACTGAACACTCCGGAAGGTTTCTAAGAGAAAGATGGACAATTCCTATGTCAAGAAGAGGCATGATGCAAAAGGGCTGCCCAAGATTGCCACTCCAACAACCCACATAATGGCACTGTCGTTGACAGTGTCAAAGGGAAAATCAAGTCGGAGAATCTTTCAACAAGGGTAAGGGGATGACCCCATTCAAGCCTAAGCCAAACAACGATAAAACTAGCGGTCACAACAACAATCAAGCTCCTGGAGACCTCTAAGAAGCACGACCACCACCCCAATTACAGGAATTACACTCTGCTCAACCGAGAGTTGGAGGTCATATACTTAGAAACCTGTAACGCTCTTCAGTACAAGAAGCACTACACTAGGGTATTTACCAATCAGAAGAAGAGCTGCGGAAAATATTGCAAATTTCATGACATGTTTGGGCACAATACAAACAAGTGTCTCCACCTCAAGGATGCGATCAGAAAGCTCATCCGTGAGCAATTCCTAAAACACTACATTCAAAATCCTTCTCCTCCTGAAGCAGCCGCGGGCCTTTCAATGCTGCTCTTCCTCTGCCCGATGCGGCCTCAGGGCCATCCAATCAGAGACCACGAGGCATCTTGATTAACACTATCTGCGGTGGGACTCACCCTTCTTATGACAACTTCCGCAAGATGAAGGAGTATGCCAGCTATGAAGCATTCTCTTTCTTGGACGAATCTGTCCCCGCTAAGCTCCAAAAGACAATGTGGGACGATATCGTCTTCTGCGAGAGAGAGACTATAGGAATGGATATTCCAAGCATAGACCCTCTCATCATCTCTGCTCACATTGGCCCTTCCTTTTTTTAAAGGATCCTCCTCGACTCCAGAAGCTCATTCAACATTATATTTAAGTCAGCCTATGACCAGATGAGAGTTGAGGCCAAAGACTTGAGGCCTTGCCATGCCACGATCCACGGCTTCAACAACTCTTCCAACGAACCCGTGGGCATGGTCGAACTTTCAGTAGAACTTGGAGAAGGGGATTAGAGCCGGGTCCAAAACCTAACCTTTGTGGTCATAGACGTCGTCTCTCTATATGATGTCTTCTTTGGACGTCCCTTCCTTGTAGAATTATGGGTTTGCATGTCACCGTGGTCCCTTCTAATGAAATTTCCAACAAAGAATGGGATCGACACAATTAAGGGCGACCAAGCAACGGTGAGAGCCAGTTATCCCACCTAGTGAAAAAGCGCCTGTAATGAGGTGAAAGGCAAGACAATGCCTCCACCTTCCTGCGCCAAGACCGCCTCTACATAGCAATAAAAGGTGTCTGAGTCCTGGCTCAGACGCCACTGCCGTCTTTCTGACCATCCGGAACCGAGGGAAGACGAAGAACCCTACTTCGAGAGGGCTACCCTAGTAGTACCAACGGTGGATGTTCCGATCAACCCTGACGACCTGACAAAGGTCTTGAAAGTTTGATCGCAACTCCATCTAGCAATAAATGAAGAGCTTATGGAATTCTTAAGGGCCATGCTCGACGTGTTTGCTTGGACCCATTCTGACACTTGTGGCATCATTCTAGAAATCTCTTGACATATGCTTATCATCGATCCAAAGCATCTTCCTGACAAGCAAAAGCGTCGAATCTTAGGAATTTAAAGATCGGCCGCACTCAAAGAGGAGGTGGATAGGCTACTTGATAATGGATGCATCTACGATGCCCTCTAAGCCAAATGGGTCTCCAACCCAGTCTTGGTCAAGAAAGAAAATGGCAAGTGGCGAACGTGTGTCGAATACACAGACTTGAATAAAGCCTGCCCAAAGGGTAGATTCCCACTTCCAAAGATCGACTAGCTTGTTGATTGAACTGCCGACTACCTGCTTCTCTCCTTCATCGATGCATACTCGGGATACAATCAAACTCCAATGTACCTTTCAGATCAGGATCATACTTCCTTCATAATTGGCTTTGGGCTCTATTGTTATGTCATCATGCCCTTCGGTCTCAAGAATGCTGGAGCCACTTATCAGCGATTGGTCAAGCGCATGTTCAAGGACCAGATCGGGAGATCCATGGAGGTTTATATGGATGATATTCTTGTGAAAATGAGGGTATCAAACGACCAAGTCAATAACCTTGCTGAAATTTTCTGTATCCTCTGTAAATGCGGCATGAAACTTAATTCCTTAAAATGCTCTTTTGTCATTGCTTCGGGAAAATTCCTTGGTTTCATTGTCAATTAACGGGGCATCGAAGCCACTCCAGAAAAATTTCAGGCCATCCTGGAGATCCAAGCCCCTCGGAGCATCAAAGATGTTCAAAGCTTAAATGGGAAAGTGGCCACCCTAAGTCGATTCATCTCCAAAGCAACTGATAAATGCATTCCCTTTTTCGACTTGCTTAGAAAAGGGAAGCAAAACTTCACATGGACACTGGAGTGCATTGACGCATTCCAAGACCTCCTGAATCACTTAGAGTGACCATCTATCTTGTCGAAACCCGTGGATCATGAAGACTTTTATCTCTATTCGGTTATTTCTGTGTAGGAAATTAGCTCGGTGCTTGTGCGCATCGAAGATCGTCTCCAACGACCTGTTTACTACATCAACAAGAGATTAACAGGATCAGAAAAGAATTATCTAAAACTTGAGAAGCTTTCCTTTTGACTATTAATCTCTTTGTAGGAGGTACAACCATATTTTCAGTCCCATCTAATCAAAATCGACATTAACCAGCTGCTACGACATGTCCTGCATTGACCTGAGGCGTTTGATCGAATTCTGAAATCGAACATAGAACCGAATCAATTTGAGATCACTTTCATTCCCCGTCGAGCCATCCTCGGACAAGCCCATGTAGATTTCATAGTAGAGTTCACTATTATAGAAGACCCTCCTCCGGAAGGTTAGGAAATTCCAAACATTTAATGGAAACTATTTGTGGTGGGTCATCTAACAGTCAATGTTCTGGAGCCGGAGTCATACTTATTACTCCTGAGGAATGCTCGATCTGCTATGATCTGAAGCTCGATTTCCCTCCTACCAACAACGATGCCAAATAAAAAGCCTTTATTGTTGGACTCAGAATTGCAATCGATCTTAACATCAAGGCTCCCCAAATACTCCGACTCACAGCTAATTGTGCGCCAGGTGCACGGTGAATACCAAGCGAAAAGGGCACGGTTGGCTCCCTACCTCGCTTGGGTCCGCGAACTTCTCACCAACTTCGGCTACTACATCATCACACACATCACTCGAGAACAGAACAAGAAAGATGATTCCTTAGCCAAGCTGGCAAGTTCTGGGGATGCGCAACTCTTAAGACTTTCCCCTGTCAAAGTGCTCGACTCTTTGAGTATCGATCAAATGCAGACTGATTCGGTAGCAACGACGAAGACTAAGCCCGAATCCGAGTTTTAGGTGACTTCAATCAAGAAGTACTACTTACAGCACAGGATTCTCCTTGAGCGCTTTAGAGAAAGACAAGCACTCATTCGAAAATCATCTCGCTACATCATTCAGGATGGAGTAATCTACCGGTGAGGATTCTCTGTTCCATTACTCCAGTGTATAGCCTATAACGACGCTGACCGTGTGCTGTTGGATGTGCTCGAGGGCAAGTGCATTGACCACACTAGGGGTCAAACTCTGGCAAAGAAGATTCTTAGATATGGTTACTTCTTGCCCACACTCAATCAAGATGCCGAGGACTATGCCCGCAAGTACGACAAATGCCAGAGGTATTCCAAAATTCCAAGATCCCCGCCTACTGAGCTAAAGCAAATGGTCAGTCCTTGGCCAGTTGCAATATAGGGAATATATATCATCAGAACCCTTCCTATGGCCTGAGGCGGTGTACGCTATGCTATCATCGTAGTTGATTTCTTCACCAAGTGGATCAAAACAGAGGCTCTTGCTACAATTACTACCAAGTAAGTGATTAACTTCGTCGTTCGTAAGATCATCACGTGATATGGAGTCCCCCGTACTATTATCTCTGACAATGAGACCCAATTCGAGAGCGTTGAGTTCAAGACCTTCTGTCGACGACACAACATCGAAAACAAACTCTCGGCGGTAGCTCATCCTCAAACCAATAGGAAAGTCAAGGTTTTTATCTTATTGATAACATCCATCACCAATAAGCGTTTAGAAAAGCCAGAGAAGACAAGCTCCCTCTGGCCCTATGGGCCTACCAGACCACCCATAAGTCAGCGACTATTCATACTCCTTTCGCTCTTGCTTATGGATCTGAAGCCGTTAAACCCATTGAGCTCAAGCTCCAGTCTCATCGAGTCACTTCGATCTGAAGACCAACCAAGATCTTCTCTTGGAGTCGCTCGATTTTCTCGAAGAGAAAAGAGACGAAGCCGAACTCAGAGCTGCCGTACAACATCAACGATTCGCCTGATACTTCAACTCCAAAGTCCACCCAAAGATCTTTGACATCGAAGACCTCGTACTAAAGTGGATATTTCTAACACCGCCTGGTTTTAGTCCTCGCTGGGAAGGTTTGTACGTCATATAATAGAGGCTTGGAGATGGAACCTTCAAGCTAACGACCGTTGATGGTACTGAACTCCCAATGGCATGGAACAATGAACATCTTCACCGCTACTTCACATATATTAGTGTACAATTTACTGCTTTCAAACAATGTTTTGTTTTCTTCTAATTCAAGGAATTGTAAAGCAAAGGCCGTTACTACCAAAGCCATCAGTAAAGGAATCTCGAATATCTATGTTCTTGGTGTATGTACTTTCTAAGTATCCTTTTTAATCAATCATCATAACAGACTTGCAAGCACGAGCACACAACGTTGGATTGACAACACAAAGCAAGGAACCGATCCTCTTCGACTCGAGTCTCGAATCAACAATGAGACCAAGTATAAATAAACTAAATCGAGTGTCAAATAAATGACGTTACCAAGTATAAATAAAATAAATCGCATCTCGAATCAACGACGAGACCAAGTATAATTAAATCGACTCAAGTCTCGAATCAACGACGAGACTGAGTATAGTAAACCGACTCGAGTCTCGAATCAATGACGAGGCCGGGTATAAATAAATCGACTCGAGTTTCGAATCAACGACGAGACCGAGTATAAATAAACCAACTCCAGTCTCGAATCAACGTCGAGACCAAGTATAAATAAACCGACTTGAGTCTCGAATCAACAACGAGGCCAAGTATAAATAAACAAACTCGATTCGAATCAACGACGAGACCGAGTATGAATAACCCTATTCCTAAGTCTCCAGACTTAGGGGAAGCCCATTAACTAACTGAGTATGACAATGACTGCTCTGAGTATGAATAACCCTGTTCCTAAGTCTCCAAACTTGGGGGAAGCCCATTAACTGACTGAGTATGACATTGACTACTCGTTCAACTCCATCTGACCCTAAGGGTCTAGAACCTGGAAACAACTGGCCAACCAACGACGCTCTCGTACTTGAACCCAAACGAAACAACGAGAGAGTCTAAAGTACAAATCGACAACGTTCATTCCTTCTCGCGACTCAGGACTAACAACCTCAGGGAGGTCCTGAGAGAGAGGCCACCAAAGCCAATCATAGCACGACTCGGAACTCCCGACCAAGGGAAATCCCGAGAGAGAAACCACCACTTACAATTTTCGCATGACTCGAGAATCTTAAGAGCAAAGCCATAGATAATGTTTTCTAAAGTGTAATGACAATTATGTTTGCGCAAGCAAAAAAACTGGAAAGCTTAGATGAACAATTGAACACTTAACATAAAGTGCGATATAAGAAGAGTCAATAAGGCACTTTCATTCACAACTAGGAGCAAACCACAACTATCTTACTTTCTAAAGACATGGTATGCATGAAAACCACACCATGCCTCCAAAAGCGAGGGTCGTACTCGCGTATACTATTAGCCTACATAACAAAAATATATATAACAATCTCTAGGACGTTTCGTCCTTCTTCTTAGTAGATTCAACACTGGCCGGGTCATCACCAACCTTTGTCCTCTTTCTCCCAGAGCTACCTTGAATTTATTTATTTAGATAGCGTATAAATAGGCTCGACAAAACCCCTGTATGGCTTCTTCTATTTCTCGATAAAAAGAAACATGACCAATATTCGATTGCTCCGCCTCTTCCTCCTTTGCACTTGGCCAGGAAGATTGACTCGTGAGATACTAACTTGTGCTTCCCGTCATCATCCTCACCACTCGTAATCTCTGTTATATCTCCAAGTGGGATAATTTGCAGCGGTTTGGGAGTAAACCCGGAGGCAAGGGCTAGCATAGCCTCAGTACCATCCTTATCTCTAGTCCTCTGAGCCTTCTTTGCCTCCAACTCCACCTTTCTCTTGGCTTCCCGCACCGCTTTCTGCTCAGCCTGCTTTTTGGCCTTAAGTTTCTTGGTTGCCTCCGCTTGAAGTTTCTTAAATGCTTCTTCACCTCTCTTGCTGGCATCCTCGTATGCCTGCTTCTTCTTAGCCTTATCATCGCTCCTCTTCTTCTCCTCCTTATCGACCGCTTACTTCCTTGCTATCTCAGCCCTGGTCTTCTCCTTAACATCCTCCCTCGCTTCTTCTGGGCCTCCTCCAAAGCATCCTCATCAGCCACCCTCTTCTCTTCCTGCCTCTCTGCCTTGGCGAATACCTTGGCCTTTCTACGATTGCACCAAGTCATACATCATCGGTTCACTTGCATCCACCGACCCCGACACTTGTACCTCCTGGACATCTACTATTTCCTCTTCCTCGAAGATAAGATCCTTATAAACACTTGCATTTAGGTCCATATCCAAGAATGTATCCATCATACCACCTCCTTCTCTGAACTTTATCCCTTGCAGTCCCAGTCCAGTTTCAGTTAATTGGGGAAGCGTCGGGGCAAAGCCCGTTGTCATTCCAACTCCAAAAGGGCATGTATAACAAGGAAGGAGGCAACTTAGTCTCTTTTAACTTAGTGCTTATATCCTTTTCTGGTGTTCATGATAATGAGACTTTCTATCCAGAAACTTATGGCCTGGGGGAAATAGGCAGAGTGCTCATGGTAGTTGTAAGAGAGGAGTCTTCTAGTCCCAACTAGGGGAAATTGGGGTAATACTCGGTGGTAACATGGGATGGGACCACTGGACCGCTGCCAGTGGCGGATGGCACAACTTATTGCTGATGGGAGCTTCCCTCCGCAAATTCATAAGCGATAACAATGCTCTCAATAGCCGCAAATTTCCCTTTTGCAGTAGCAATTTCCATCAACCTCACCCTCTCGGCATCCTCATGCAACATTTTCCTCCCCTCTTGTAGCACTCTATGCTCATAGTTAGTCAGGAGGTTTTTCATTAGAAGAAATTCATCCACTGTCCACCTGTAGTTTCCTAGCCTCAAATTCTAGTAATTTTTCTCAGGTGTGATCCATCATTCGAGGGAAATCATTGACCCACGAGATTCCGTGGAATCTAAATGTTTAACGTACAAGCCTCAGATGGGCTCCTCCAAAGACGCTTCCACACTGGCCTCAGCATCATCAATTTCCTCCGTGAGTGCCTCCACCTCTCTCCAGTGCTAGGCCCTTATCCCATCTAGCGATCTCATCACATCTCTATTACTCACCTTAGCGACCTCCTTATCTTTCTTGGCCTCCTCCAAAAGTTTCCTCAACTTGGCATTCTCTTTCTGCATCCTTCGAGCCTCCTCATTCTCAGCCTTCAGCCTTTGGTTCACCCTCACCAAGGCCTCATTGTTCGTTTGGACCTGGTGCACTCTCTCAATTTCTTTAAACAAGTTTGTGTTCTCCTCCACTAGCTCTGAGTTCTCCTTCTTAAGTCTTGCATTATTAGTCATCGCCGAGGCCACGATATCTTTGAAAGTCATCTTAGCATGTTGTGCCTCTCTCTCCAGCTTCTTATATTTCCCATCCAATTCGTCTGTTTCGACAACAAAGAGTTAGTTGTAAACATGTTACTCATATATGCAGAAACAGGTACAGTTTAAAACTTGACTTACGTAGGAGCTCATACCGATTCCGGACGCTCAACTGCTTATCCTCAACCGATTGCGTCTGATTTGCAGTCTCCACATTCTTATTCTAAATCAACCCCTGGAGGTGCCCAGAGTACTTCCAAAACTCTTCAAAACTGATAATAAGCAACATGCACCTTCCTCCACATCATTTCGGTATCATCCCCGGGGAATCATACTAATGTCCGCAAGCCATTTTATCTCATCAAAATAATGTTTGGGGAATCTCTATCTCAGCACCACCTTCCTCTGTTCAACAGTAAGCTTCAAGGCTTTGGGCACTTCTGGCAACTGGACCTCTTTCATCGATACTCCCATCTTCTTTTTATTAGTAGGCACCAAATCCTTTCCTTTGGAAGTGGTGACGGACGCTAAGGGTGGAATATAAGGAGGGATTATCGACAAAGGCTGCCTAGTACTCATTATGTCGAACCTTGTATCTGTCCTAGACGTTCGAGTAAAGGGAGGAGGGGATTCAGAACGTCGAAGCCATTTTTGTAACTTGCTCGCTACTGTGGTTGTAAGAAGGAGGGGGTTCATTAAACAAATCAGTGTTTCTTCTAAAATCCCTGATGAGCCCGCTCCTTGACGGCCGGTGACTTCCGGATCCGAAACCTCGACTTCTCCATTCTCGAACCATTTGACCTGCGAAGGAAACGATTCAAGATTATACCCAAACACTTTATGCAAACAAATAAATGTTTCATTATAAAGTATTTTATGAGTGTGTGTATCCTAAGTATTCTCTCAATAGAACAGAAAGCGGTTTGGTCAAAGGAGTGATTTCCCTAATGGTAAGTGTTAAGCTTTCTGTGCTTGTGCCTGCTAGGCCAAGGCGATGTAACAAGCAGGAGTTTATTCAAACCATCAAATTTCCCATCTTTCTCTAATGAGACGACATGCTTAGATGTAGCTACTAGAGACTGCGGCCTGGGTGACACTTCTGTCCTTGCCTCATCTGTCGCAAGCAGGGTAGGAAAGGCCGATGGGCCCTCATCTCTAGAGACCGCCTCCTCACCATCGGTGGTTTCCTCTTGATTCTTTCCAGCTTTATGCGGCTTGGACATGACAGAAGGCGCTTTCCTTTTGTTGCCCGAAGAGCTCACGTCTCCCTAAGTTTCCATTTTCTTTCCGACCGCGGCGACGACCGACCTGATTAATGAGAAACTAGCACGAAGTAATCCTACAATGTGAAGCCATGGCTCATCCAAAACAATCTCGGTGGGACGAGTTATTATTCGGATAGCCCACAATGCCTTAAGGCACTATTAATACACGATGTCTGTAAGCACCGGAGGATTTCTTTCCATACAAAAGCAAAGTCAGACTCGAGATAACAAATCAACTAGCCTTGATCCCAAAACGACTATAGTACACTTACTTACTTCCATCCAATGCCTCACAAATCCAGGAGGGCAGCGCATAAAGAACCAACCAGTTATGCTTAAACACACTCAGCCTACTACACTTCCCCTCGAAGAACCGAGTGTTGGGCGGTGCTTCCAAGTAATACAATGAAGGTTGTGTGGTTGTTCTCCTCTTAATCTAGAAAATATACTAGATGTCCTCTCAAGTGGGCTCAATTTGCAGGTATTCCCTGAAGAGAACGTAGATAGCCAAAAGGAAAGCATACACATTTGGGTGAAGCTACGTAGGCGCCAGTTAAAGATAGCGTAGTATATCCTGGATAAAACTGATAGCCGGGGGTATGCATCCAGAAGACGCATACTCCGATTCCACACAGTGTACTCTTCTGGGGGAATGTGAGCCTGGTCACTTTCTTGAGGCACACGATCGTCTTCCTAAGAAATACTAATCCGTTTCTCCATGTGCCTCACTGCTCTTTCATCCATGTGCGAGGGTACTGAATCTGGCAGGTTCTCAACTATAACCGCGCCTACCATCATATCCGGCATCTCCACAGTGCTTCCTTCCACGATATCTACATTCTCGTCCCCTCTAAGTTCCTCCTTCGTTACTCCAGTCCTTCCCTATGTCGCTAGCTCAATTGAGTGCTTGACCGTCGGCTGCAATCCTTGCGCCTTCCCTCGCTAGTCGATTGCTTTCGGTGAGTCTGTTGGTTGGGAAGAAGTGGACTCTCCCGAGGTCTCAAACTTGCTGTCTCCTGAACTAATATTGCAAGTTAAAATAGATTGGGATGGGGAGTGATGTGAAGCTTCAGATTCCAAAGTCTATTATCTCTTAGATCTTGTCTCTGTTGCTACCTATATTTTCAATATAGTTGCATTAGATGTCGCATTGTATACCCCGCGTGTTGGTGTAAACTAACTTGTACGTGAGGTATAGTGTGATGCTAGTACAGTTATAACATTAAAAACTTTGGACATGGCGACGATCACAAGTCCTCAAGACTGTAATCATCATCGTTGTTAACTAATATCGTCGGATTTCTGTCGAGCTGCGACTACGTCGTGATCGGAATAGGCAGGGGAAATCAAATTGTTTGATAGTTTAGTCAATCCACAGTCAAAATTTATGATCTAATCCTATGTGCGAGGCTGAATTATCGACATGAGTCCAAGGTATAATATGATTCGATCACTTGACGTCATGGAAACAATGAAAATCCATGAATGGGTTACCGAGGATTCGAATTTCCATAGTGAAACACGGGAGGTGATTGGAATGAGATTCGAATCCACTTAGGTCATAGGGGCACTAAATTTTGTATCCTTCTACGAGATACGAATTTCGTATCCCCCTAAGGGGTACGATTTTTGAATCCCCTAGCCATGTGTATATTTCAAATCCCTCTCCACAATTTCATATCCCTCCTAAAAATTCAACTTGTTCCTTCACCATCTTGAATTCATATCCCCTAGCAGTAGAAACTTCGCATCTCTCTGATATGAAATTTCGCATCCCTTATAGTGCAAGTTCCTCCTCATCTCGCCTGTCCTTCTTCTTTCACTAACTCCCAGAACTCGAAGTTCGAATGTGCGAGAGGCATGCCGACCTTCTCAAATGCCACCATTGAGCTTCGATTCGAATTTCAAACCAAATTCATGTGAACTCCCATGTCGAATCTGATCGACACATGGTCCAATCTACTAAGCCCAAGAGTCAATGTTGACTTCGATTCGATAGGGAGTAATTTCGGGTCTAACTTCAATCAGGCATCAAAACCAAGTTTAATTTTGTATCCCACCTGTGGCTGTTCAAATTCAATTTGTCACGATGTCAAGTTCTTGGGGTTAGGTGGAAAGCGATTTGAAAAAAGGGAGAGAAGGCGCTTCATTTTGTATTTCATCAGGGTTACAAAATTTTGCACCCCACTGGGATACAAAATTTTGTATCCCTCGTGGGATACGAAGTTTAAAAAATTTGCAATGGTATGTGTTTATGTTTCTTGCATATGTAATCTCACATGTGTTTTTCCACGTCTCGAACGACCATATACACACATATAAATGTTCATGAAAACAATGGATGAATGAGAACGAAGTTCCCAAGCTTTGAGAAATCTCCGAATCACCATTCTGACTACGATCACGCGTACGTGATTTCAATGTGACAATAGTTAACACCGATCTGACTCGCTAACCAATAAAACGCTCGTAAGTCTAAAAGACTCAAGAACGTACAACAAGTGATCGGATCCGTGGTTTGACATCATTTCTCGAAATCCAACTCGATCAATCATAGATTAACGTCACATTTACTACTTGAATTTATCCTTAAACTCTGACCGCATAGCGCAAAACCACGTGAAAACGTATGAGCGTACGCATAACACTATATCAACAACAACTCATTTACGTTACAACGTAAATGAGAGTCGACCACTAATGTTTAAATTCTTGAGTAAACAGGAATCAGATATTCAACAGAAATGATGATTTTAACTCCAAGCACATCATATCGAGACAAGACGTACTTTGCGGGGTAAGTGTTAACCGTCCTTTTGGTCTAGTTCCCAAAAGAACACTAGACCTGCTCGACTCAACACATTATGTTGCACCAAATCCCGAAGTGTTGCCAAAGCACTAAGGGTCCAAGCTTGAGAGAAATCGGACGAGTGTAGGCCTCATAACTCCTCAAAACAGTGCACCTGGCATATTTCGAATCCCTTGTTTCGGGAATTTCGAATCTCTCATGCCATACATTTCGAACCCCTAGGTTTTGAACCGCTCACCTCCATGAAGTTCGAATTCCTCAGGATTCGACATGCCTTCACTTTGCAGCAAAAGATTTCGTGTACCATGAGAATTTAGAACCCCTCAGCTCATAATTTGAATCCCTCGGCCTCAATGTTCTTTTAGTTTCTCCTATTCAAAGCCTCACGTTTCGAACCCCTTCAACGTATCCCTAGGTGTATGAGTTCATATCCCTTAGGGGATACGAAACTTGTATCCCCAAGGGATACGAAACTGTCATATCCCTCTAGGGATATGTTGTTTCATATCCCAAGGGATACAAATTTTGTATCCCATGGGATATGAAACTGGTATCCCTTAGGGGGATAGGAATTCTCATATGCACTGTCAAGATGGGTTTGAAATTCCATGTATGGGCTTTCAGGGCTGCGAAATTCAACTGTGTGGTCCCCAAATCTCACCTACTCCCACCAAACCAACTACATATAAATACCCCTTTGTAAATAAATGCGTTGATGACATTAGAAGCTTGTAACTCGATATTGTGAATAAAGATCAGCGAACTCCTTCAAAGTTTATGTAGGCACCTCACGGACCGAACAACTATTAATCCCCGTGTCATTTACTGCTTCCCGCACTTAATTTTCCCCTGCGAAACGCTATTCTCTAGTAATATTGGATCTTTGGGTATGCGACATTTTTTGCCGTTAACAACATGCTTATCTTTCTTGTTGTCACTACTACTAGTGTTTAATTCTCTTTGTCGAATACATATTCATTACAAGAAAATAATCCTAGATAATATAGGTGCTTATCTTCTTTAATTTGCATCTAAATGTTAAGCCTTGATAGATGTGGTTTATGCCGTTAATATAGGATACCACTTTTGGGCTTTTGTTTTCTTTTGTTGGATTGACCATTTGTAGAGACTTATAATTTTTCTGGATTAACATAGGCAAAGGATATCTGCCAAAATTTTCAATGAATTATGCTAAAGATAGAGAAAATAGTTGCTTAGTTGAGTTGTTTTGCAATTATGGGGTGTTACTTTTATTTTCCGCTACCCGTTCATTTGGAAATAAGTGCATAACTTAGATATTTGGATTACTCATGGTTGGTTTCAAAATTAAGGTGATTGTACTTAGGAATGGCTATAATGACTCTATGCTAGTAAAGTGCCTATTCCATTCATTATGATCAATTTCAATAGTTGTAATATGATGATTGATGATCACCCTTGTGTCATTGCTTGTTGGTGGGCGTTGGGTTGCGTTGTTCAGTTCTCGAGAATTTCGGGTATGAAATCCTTTAAAAAGAGAAGAAGAATGTAATGACCCATATTTATAACTATTAAATATTTAAATATCAATAGTTAATTAATAGAAGGTACTAAAGTGTTACTTTTCATATACGATCTAACCAGGACTCGGGACTACTTTCATTTAGTTCGAACTGTTTGTCACATAAAGAAAATTTATAAAGATCATTTTATTTTGATATCAGATATTTCAAGGATCAAAACAATCTCAATACACGTGAGTATTGTAGTTTCAAGATGCGATCTCATATTGCAATGAAACTTATAATATTGGAATTGTAGTACTGAGGTGATGCACGTAGTCAATATACATGTCGATCGGATGTGCTATTTAATCGCATGGTCTCAAAATGTGCATTGATTTTTAGTTAAGAAATTGAACATTCAAAAAAGATTTTGTATCACGATGATGGAATTGGGACTCAAGGCATATCTCGTTACGTTCGAAATGCCTTTATAACATGTCAGCACGTCTCGTTGGAGTTCTTGTCAATTTAGCCTATTTTGGGACATCAACTATAAATATTGGCATGCATGTTGAAAAATAATAATTATTTCACTCTTTAAAAAATCCAAACCCTAAATCTAAGCCTCCACTTAATCGATGGCTGGAAATTCCCTAAATTCATCCATTGATGTCTCTCAATCCGTGCAACTAAATGCCGCAACTCCAAAAGGAAAGTTACAAAGCTCGAAGAGATCTATAAGCTATAGGTTGGATTCATCATTTTAGGATCAGAAGTCGCCGTAGTCTAGCGGGGAAGGGAGTTTAGTTTTATTAATGGCACAGACGATCAGAGGCAACAAAGGCATCAATTTCTTTGGGTGAAGATGGAGGAAGGAGAGAGCTTCATGATGGTGGTCTATGATTGATGGTCAAAGGTCGGTGGAGGCGAACGCATGGTGAAGTTTGTTCAGTAAAATGGATTTTCTGGACCTAGATACATGCATTTGTGAGGATAGAATTGAGGGAAGGTGGTTGATGTGGCATCATACAGTTGGTCCATAAGTTTGTTATTTTTCTTAGATTTCTATGACAAACTTTCAAACTTTAACTTCCATACTAATACAGATGAGGTCCTTTTTGGATGCGATTTCTTGCTTTGGGATCGTAATGGATAGCTTTGTATTTTGGCGTAAATTCGGACTGATTTGGCTAAGATGAGGGATATTATATCTCAATGAACTATAATTGTTAGTATAGTATAAAATTTATGTTTCTACATGTTTTTAGGATAGTTGATACTATTTATCGATAAGTAAAAGAATCAAAAAGTGATTTAAATATTTTTAACCTAAATGACACTATTTCTCATTTACATGTAGTCATGAGTTATACTGACCTAATGCTAGATTTAAATTGGTTTGAAATTAAACTCACACCAGTCACTTTTAATAAGTCATGCTTGTTTTATAGATGTTACTGTGGATGTTTGTAAGTTGGTTTAGATAATTATTTTATTATTGGTGGCATTCTTGATTGTTTTCCTAGTTTGGTTAAAAACGTCATTTGTAGGCGACATAGTGTAGGGAAAATTTTGTTCACTAGAGTTTGATGTACTTCAATCAAATGTGCACGATGATGAATTTTAGGATGTAATAGAGTTTAATGCATGTTTCTTAAGAGCTCAAATGATGAGAATCTTGAACATGTGCGAAATTTTTTCAAAGGAGAATCAGAGCATGTGTACAGTTCTGAAGATGTAGATGAATTGAAATGTGCTGATTGATTCGAAGATAGTGTATCATCAAAACGTGTGGACTAATCTAGAGATTGAGAAGCATCAGAGTATGACGACTGATCAGAAGGCGGAGAATGGACTTTAAAATGTGCTTATATTTAAGATGGATGTTATAGGTTTTCGTTTGATTTGTATTTAACCATTTGGTTAAGTACAGGATCAGAGCAATTGTTATCTCTTATCACGTAGAGATCGATATTGACTACTATTGATGATGGGTGATTTGACCAAATTTGACGTGGGCATGACGAAACTTCGAGGAGTAGGATATGATGTTTCATTCAGTAATGGTTTCGACGTTAAAGCTCTTTAATCAGTGGTTTCAGAGCTGAGGCAAAGATATGGTGCTTCAGTGTGGTGATTTCATCATTCAACAATGGTGATGCCATGATGAGAAGCGGGGACTTCCATGACATATGCCTTTACTCCAAGTGGAAGATTGCGAGGCTATAAGTTAGGAAAATGAGATTATAAGTCAAAATAATGGAACTACTAGTCAAGCTGATTGGACTGTAGGAAAAAGGCTACAGAACAAGAGATATTCTACGACATATGATGGGTCTTAAGTGGTTCCAAACCAAATGGCTTCGGTGGGATCTATAAAGAACAATCAAAGCAAGAATCTTCTATGGAGAACATGTTCAAAGGGATCACTAATAACATAGGTCTTAGTGGGTACTCATGAAGAAAGGATATTTTTTTGATGACGTCCCTAGGGATATGATGGCCCTTGGATACTTCAGTTGAAGATATGATAAGCCTTGGGATTATGATGTCATCTAGGTCTTATGGTGGAGATCTATTATATCCTGGATCACATATAATGGATGTTCTACTTTCCTGGCCTATTGAATAGCATGGAATTGAGACCCGAGGGGACCGAATGTTATTATATATCCAAAGCACTGAGTGAATGATGTATGCTATGTTTGCTTGTTTATTGTCACTTTAGGTCGTCATGTAATGCAGTTATCATTGATGCAGATATTTAGACACCCTTAATAACCTAATGTAGGCAACATCTATGATAATACTGTCATAGAATTGTATATATTATTTTGTGCTAATTCTATGGATATAGGAACAGGTCAGGTATGATCCTCCATACACATGCTCCATTTACTCTTACAACTTGTAAAGTACATTGATATTTGTTTATCTCTTACACTAGACTATTGTTTGACCCAATGTTTTATATTTTCTCTTATTACCTTGGGTACTCATCAATGATGTTAATGAGTAGGATAATAAATATGTAGCTTAAGGTTATGTTGTCTCGTATTAAATGTATGTTTTTTGTTGCATATTTCTCCGTGAGATACTATGGAGCCTTGACAGTGTTTAACGTGTTGCTTGGAGATAGTTTGCAAATTGAGTTTATTTCAACATATAAACTCTATTTATGTAATTTTATCATATGATGTACTCTAAATATACGATTTTATAGTTATTACTATGTTGCCTATTTATATCTATAATTTTAGTTATATTCTACTTGGCATGCTTTGAGATATAGGACTGCTTTATAACAACCCATAATTTTGGCGATATAAATTGATTGCTAGAATTTAAAAAAAAAAAAAGAATTTCTGCAAACGATAGAATTTGACCACGAAACTTTAACTGATGCGTTTGTCTCGGAATTCTGTTCAACTTTCATGTTTGGAGTTTCGCAAACAGAGTCCATATGACAAAGTTACGGACGAAACACGAAAAATGAATGGAAATAAATAAATAGAATAATTAATAAATTCCTTTCCCTTGTTAACCGCCCTCATTAGGCATTATAGCTGAAGGGCGGTCGGTCGCTTCCCATGGGGTGTCGATCGGTTCGGGCCTGTAGTGCCCAATGACGACTAGTTTTTGAGGGGAAATTTCGTTATGTTTTATAATACAAATGGACGAATATTAATCTAAATAAATCTAACGGTCCTAGTCCAATTCTAATCCTATAAATAAAGGTGTAGGGCCTCATTCTTTTCCACACAAATATGTGGGCAGCAGCAATGCTCTTCCATTTTCCTCCTTCTCCAAATCTAATTTCTTAATCTAAAATATATTCATACACAACAAATCAAATCCAATTCATATGAAATTTAGAGGATTATCAGATCTAATGGAAAAGAATGCAAAATGACGTTCCAAATCAGATTCTTCCCACTATTCCTATTTTCTTACATCTCTACAGATCTGGAATTTCCCATTTTCAGATAAATTGTAAATTTATAAGAATTTTTGAATTGTAGGCCTGTAGGGTTCAAACTTTGGTTTTGGATGATATAAGGTAAGTGGGAAATTTACGACTACAGTTATAATAACTTTTCTGTTTCATTTGAATTAGATCTAAATTTTTATGCCTATTTCTATTAGATATGTTCTCTAAATTATTATAATTAGACTGACACCCATCAGATCTAATTATAAACATTGTTAAAACTTGAATATATGAATTGTGGCTAGGCATAATGTTAATTGAAGGATTCTCAAATTATTCATACCTGTTCCTACAGTTTTATTGTAAAAAGTATTGTGGACATTGCATAGCACTATAGATCTGGAAATCAGTCCAATTAAACACCAATTAGATGTAGCTACATTCCAGATCTCTAGTTCAGTGTTGAAGAATAAAGTATGATAATTTGGACAAAAAGATATGATTATTAAATTATGTGATTGTAATATTAAAAGCAAAATGCCTATTTGTATTCAATATTGTTCGGTTTTGGCTTAGTTGTTATAAATATGTCTTTTTCCTCCTTTTGAATAAAAAGGCATTATTTTGAAATCATAAGAGATATGATAAAAATATTGAAAAGGGGAAAAGTGGTGCAAATGTACGCATAAATATAAATATATATATTTGTGCGCAAATTTGCATCAACTATTCCAAATTTTATATTTACATATATTTCTTGTAATTTGGAAATATGTCAATTCCACTAATTAGGCATAATTTACAACGATTACGACTAACGTTCTTTTTTAGAAGATTTGGAACCTTTGGGCAAGATTGAATGCAAAAAGGGATGTTCGGTTATTCACTTAACCAAATCATTAAATTTGGAATAATAACAAAAATAAAAATAATAACTATGTTGACTACACGAAAACATAAATATATACATATTATCCGTCCAATCAATGTAAAACGGTAAAATTTACATTGTATGGAATGTTTGGATAAGGTTCAATTATGGAATTATATTCATATTGAATTAATATATTTGTGGTGACCATTTGTAGTATTCATTATAACTAATTGCAAAAAATAGGACCATAAATCAATAAATAACAATTGTTACCGATGTTGAGTAGGGAAAGTAAATATATTAGGATAATGGTTAAAATTTCTAAATTAATTAGGATTAATGTTGTGCACCCCAATTAGGAAATTTGAATTATAACCGCATTTAGACACGAGGTTAAGCTCAACTTGGGTTATAAGCCTGCCCGGAATCGACCGGCAAATCCAGCAACCATAGGTAGTCAGCTTAATGTGAGTGGTCTAGTGCGTAAAAATAAATGTACTAAGGCACGAGGTTAAGTTCAACTTGTGGTAGAAGTCTGCCCGGAACCGACTGGAAAATCCAGCATCCACAAGTAGTCAATTTAATGTGAGGGGCCTAGTGTGTGTGTGTATATATATATATATATATATAACACTCAACTAATAAATAAATGAGTAAGAATAGCAATTGTTTGTTGGGGTACAACAAATAGATACCTTGGGACTGATAAATAGTTGCCTTAGGAAAATATGACAGTTATGGTCATAAAGGCTAATAAAAATATAAATAAAGGAAGATGGGTGTGAGAAAGGGGGAATAATGGATATTGATTGTCGTTTAAATACTAAGTCCAAATTAGGGAAGTATTTAAATAAATATCCTAGGGTAAAAGAGGATATAACCTTCCTTATTTATACTAATGAATATTGAACTTATAATTAAAATGGAGTTGGATTTAGTAGGTTAATAATGTGGAAATATTATTTACCATAAGAACCCATGACGATAATATTTCTGTGGAGAGTAACTAAACAGAAAAACACGATGACATAGCCCGCTTCATCCCAATAAGGAAAGGTACTAAGGGCTAACGGGGTATAAACCTAATAACCTTCGCATATAGTCCGCTTCCTGGGTCTTAAGCGGCTGGGGTTGAAGAGTCCACCTGCGGATAGGTATTTCAGTATATGGGTCTTAAATGACATGTGTGTGTATTGTCTACCCAAACCTGGAAACTAAAAACGTCAAATATGGCTACCTACCCTATGGGAAGTCGTAAGCGACTAAGGGGGTTATCCAATAAGGTCAGCTAGAAGGTACAACGAGCAATAAAATACCATATCTCACCTTATTCGGGGCAAGGGCATATGCGTGAATGACAGAAGCCTTAACTAGTTGGGCCCTAACTAGTTAGGCCCGTAGCTAGTGCCCTCTAGTTTATGCTAATGTTAAATAAATTATCGAGAAATAATAAGTGACCAATAGGTCCTCCTAGGTTCTTAAGCGACCAAAGGGAATCCACCATATTTATCATTGATAGTGAGGCAATAAATGATGAAGGAAGAGTAAATGAAAGTGTGTATGAATATATATATATATATATATATATATATATATATATATATATGGAAACTCCATAACTAGGGGTCTAACCTCGATTAAATAACCACCATACTATAGTGTAAAGGCTTAACAAGTATATGCGTAAATGTCCTATCTTGGTTTTATACTTTGGGGAATACTAATTTGGGAAGAGTAGTAAAGTCGTGCGTAAACATTTAGGCTAGAATCACTAACCTTGGTAGGCATACATCTTAGGTTGAACCAAACGGGATACATCTGTATATTATAATCTATGTTTTACATTTCATGCTCACCAGGATCTTATTGTTCTGACCTCCCTCCTCATTGGAAACTCCCAGGTTCTCTAAAGAAGGTCGGGTTCTCTCAGGTTTTAAGTTTGGCTTTCTTTTCTCGTTCTCTCTCATGCTCGGTATTGGCAAAGTGACTTACTTTGAAAAAGGTAGTTACTTGAGTTAATATTAGTTTATCCTATTTTGTTTCCGCTGTGTGTTATCTTATTGTACTCTGATTATGCTCATGCTCATTTATTGTAGGTACCATATTTAAACGCTCCATGCATAGATGTGTTTAAGTTTTAGTGCTTGTCGAAATTTGGGCGCAGAAAAGTTTGGGGTGTTACATTTGGTATCTGAGCTTAGGTTAAACAACAAGAGGAATTAGTTGAATTAGGACTCGTGAGAGAATGTATTTCAATTTTCTTTTTTGTTTTTCTTCGTCTTTCTGACTCGGCTTTAATTTATTTCGACGATGAATTAGTCGTGGGCCTAATTATATAAAAATGGGCATTAAGCGACTAAGAGTTGGAATATGTCGAGTTTGGCTTTCTAACCAATTTTGTCTCACCCCATAGTACGTTGTCGATCTCGTCATGAAGAGTATGAGGATGACATATGGAGGATTCCATTGATTCGAGTTTGGAGACTGGACGAAAATCTAGCTACAACCGAGATAGTCATAATTTTTGGTTTTGTTTGGTAATTCCAGTTAAGACCATTACTCGATCTAAAACAGGAAAAGTTCATGTTAGTAAGTAGTATTTATTTCGAAAATATAATTACGAGGTGTATCCATTCGTTACTTCGTTAAATTTCCGAACCTACCTTTATTGAAACATTCATTTGAGTTCTTGGCCTTGTATTCGAACAAATTTATTTTTAAAACTATTTAGAAAAATAAATTGGGTTTCGATGGTTTTGAATGACAGTTTCAAAAAATGGTTTTGTGAAAGCATAGTTTTATAAAAATATGGTTTTTAGATTTTTAAATCTATTCATATTTCAAAATTATAGACCCATTGTGTAATTTTAATAAATATAATCTGATTGGTAGGAAGGAAGAAATTGAAAATAACAAGGAATATGCCACTAAACTTGAAAATAATAAAAATATATATTCTTTGTGATTTTTAGTATCCCTTTACCTATATATATTGGATAATTTATTGAAATTATCACTAATAATCCTTAATATTTCAAAGCTCCAAAACTCTTGAACACGAAAAGGTTTTTCAGTTTGTAATATAAACTGGAATATAAATAACAACAATGATAATAAAATGGATTT
Source organism: Allium sativum (assembly GCA_030737875.1). Classification (NCBI taxonomy): domain Eukaryota; kingdom Viridiplantae; phylum Streptophyta; class Magnoliopsida; order Asparagales; family Amaryllidaceae; genus Allium; species Allium sativum. The sequence goes on along the minus strand of CM060920.1, from coordinate 931,534,797 downwards.
ATAAATACAAAACCGATTGTTTATAATAGATTCCATTGTTGGAAAAAAAATTAAATTTTTCCTCGGAAAGGCTAAGAAACTCCTTCATTCTTATTTTGGGGTATTTGATTTTGAATCATCTGTTTTTTGTCAGGTAGGTAAGGGGAAAATCAATTTTAATTTATATTACGGATTTCTAGCTGAATTATTTTTGGAATTCGTTCATTCGTTGTGTAGCTGTAGCATCGTTGTTGAGACTGTAAATACTTGGAGTTGGTTCGGAGTTTAACTATGAACTTTAAATACCACGGTGATGAGGATAATTATTTCTTGGATCTCGTCAAATTTTAAAAGAAGACACGTGATGATTAATATTTTAATCCAATCTAACAAGACCAAGGTTCAACCTTTGTCTAAAACCCATCTTATAGTTGACCGTTTAGTGTTATCCTAGAATGGTCAACTAGTTAATGAATTTTGGTACAACTTGGACCTAGGACTCAACCATAAAGGTTGCGTCCAAATCACCCCTTTAACTTCTTTCTTTCGTCCTTTCTTCCTTATCTAGCTGAACAAAATATTTATCCTTCTTCTCTTTCTTTGTTGCCGCCTCATCTCCTCATTTTTCGTGCTTGTTTACGTATTAGATCTTGCCTCACTAATACTCCAAGATCTAATTTCTTCTCTTCGATCATTTCTTAGTCCATAATACCTAATTGTACTGTCCGATCTTACTCACACCATTTAAGTCTTATCCTTAGGGAGAGATCATTTGGTTGAATCGCAATGAGAAAAAGTTCTCACTGCTTTAAAGATGAGAAAATTTGTCATGGCAGTTGAACTTGCACCGGCCAATTGCTTCGAGATCTTAGAATAGGGTTTGTTGTTTGTGCTACATCCACCTTTGCTATACCTTGTTTGAATAGGTTCTTTTGAAGACAACCGTCATTTTAGAGATGAAGAATAAGCTATCTTTGGATGGTTTTTCTGAGAAGAATCTTGAAGAGATCTTATAGGCATCCATGTTTACACGGACTTGTATAATCTTTCATTTGATCAGCTTTGGAGATTTTGCAGCAAATCTCTTTTCTTAGTGTTGGTTCTTGAGTTCGGGAATCTATGTTTAAACTGCCTATGTAGATGTGTGACCCATTTAGCACATCGTTCTATAAATGGGAAGTTATGGGTAGGTTTGTCTTATGATGCGAGAATTTAATGCTTTGCTTGATCGGTGGCGTAACCATCGTTTAGTACCGCATCATATTCTATTTAGCCTGTGTTCTTGTTTGTTATCTCGTGGAGTTACTCTTTGTAAATTCACCTATCCATTTTGTCTTTAGACAATATTTGGTGGATTTCCATGAGAAGCAGTTTTGTGGTAGGTTTCTTTTCTCATCAAAAATTCTCTCTTAGAAGAGATGGTGATGCGGAAACCTCCAACAACACCAGCAAAGTTTGTAACACGAGATTGAGCATTTTTGCTACCATGATATGGTTAATTGAAGATCATAAAAATTGGTATGAGCTCCAGCCGTAGAGAAAGACATCATGTTGTTTATAGCCATTGTTTTGGGAGTTTCGGTGTTGTTGTTATGCCGTCGTCTTTGTTGTTCTCCCTTTCCAGCATCAGGTTCTTGGCTTGTGATTGATTCGTGCTTATATCTATTAGTATTGTTTAAATCACACGACTTACATTTATGAGATTTCTATGATTGAGATATTTATGTCATTCATGCATGCCAATTTGAATGAAATATCATTTTTCTTATCTAAACTAATAGTTGTCCTAGAGCTGGAAAGAATTGAATTCTGTATTGGATAAATTTTAGTAAAGGACCAGTTATGCGTCATGGGTATATAAGTAAATAAATTACCATTCCTTATTAAAGCTAAAATCTATTTTAGTCTTTTGTGTGTAGTTTCAGATTTTGCATTTTTGGCGTAACTGACTTCCTTTTTCGCTAATATGTGACTTGAATCATTTAAGTTTTCGCAAAATACATTTTTGAAGTTTTTGGAAAATGTTGTTTAAAAAAGAACTTTTTCTTATTTGTGTAGGAAAGTGAAACGGTTTTGAAAAGGAATTTTCAAAATAAACATAAGAAGTTTTTATGCGGAAATTTATTTTTCTGAAAAATTTCGATTTTTGGTCATGTAAATAGCATAAGGAAGATGTTTGGATGCTTTGTTTACGCGTTTTAGCGGTGCAATAGGACCAATGATATGATAAAAAAGATAATGAAAATAAGTAAAATGTTGTTTTAGTCTTGCAAACGTTATTTCCATACCTTGTCAACGATGCGCGCGAGCTATTACTTAACTCATTTTACGTTTTAGAGCTTGTTTTAAGCCTCCTTTACAGTGTACAGATGGAGATTTTTGGAGTATTTTGGGTAACTGAGGTGAAAATTCCACTGTAGGGCAGGAAATGGAATATCTGTAAGCGGGAAAAATGTTGAAGTTCTTCTCTTTAGTTTCCTTTTTTCCAGTTTAGGAGAGATTAATTAGGAAATGGTTAAATTGCATGACGTTTTGGATGGTAGGGTTTGGATGCAAAATTGGTTGCTTCACACTTCTATTCATAGTTGTGTGGTGATTGTGGAAGAAAAAGAAATTTTTCAAAATTTGCATTCATATAGAACTGCCAGTATATTTAGGATATTTTGCATCATGTTTTCAATTAAAGTTTATTACATATATGTAGAGGGCCCGATTTAGAATCATCTTGCATGCATGTTTTATAATTGAACTGCATTATGCACACCATGCACATATATATATGGTTGCAAAGTGGATGTACACAAATTGATTGTGTAGAATAAGACTATATGCGTCAGAATTTCGGGATAAAATTCCTTTTAAGGAGGGAAGAATGTAACAATCCAAAATTTTGGCGATATAAATAAATTAATAGAATTTCAAAAAATAGGAATTTCTACAAACATTTGACCATGAAACTTTAACCGATGCGTTCGTCTCGGAATTCTGGTCAACTTTCATGTTTGGAGTTTCGCGAACGGAGTCCGTATGAAAAAGTTACGGACGAAATACAAAAAATGGACAAAAATAAATAAATAGAATAACTAATAAATTCCTTTCCCTCTTTAACTCGCCTTCATTGAGCAGTATAGCAGAAGGGCGGTCGAACGCTCCCCAGGGAGGTATCGACTGCTTCGGTCCTGTAAAGCCCAATGACGGCTAGGTTTTGCGGGGCAATTTCGTTATATTTTATAATTTGAATGGACGGATGTTAATCTAAATAAATCTAACGATCCTAGGCCAATTCGATTCCTATAAATAAAGGGGTAAGGCCTCATTCTTTTCCGTACAAATCTTTGTGCAATAGCGAAGCTCTGCTATTTTCTTCCTTCTCCAAAATCTAATTTCTTAATCTAAAATATATTCATACACAGCAAATCAAATCCAATTCATTTGAAATTAAGAGGATTATTGGATATAATGGAAGAGAATGCAAATTGACTCTCCAAATCAGATTCTCCCCTCTCTTCTTAATTTCTTACATTTCTACAGATCTGGAATTTTCCGCTTTTTAGATAAATTGTAGATTTATAAGAATTTGGGAATTGTAGGCCTAAAGGGTTCAAACTTTGGTTTTGGGTGCTATAAATACACCTATAATAACATATCTATTTTATTTGAATTAGATCTAAATTTTTATACCTATTTCTATCAGATCTGTTCTCTAAATTATTGTAATTGGATTGACATCCATCAAATCTGATTGTAAACATTGTTAAAACTTGAATATATGAATTTTGGCTAGGCATAATGTTAATTGTAGGATTCTTAAATTATAACACCCCACGTCTATTAATGTCACTCACAAGGAGAATGCATTAACTTCCATGGAGCGTTTTAAGTGAATATAGAACAGAAAATCACAACAAGACAGATATAAAGCAGTACTTGAAAATTTAAAACTTTATTTATTGCAGCAGAAGGTAAATATGTTTGGTTACATCATCAAAACCATAAACCAAAGTCAAGTACATCATATCCATCTTGATAGAACAAAGTACATAAACTGAAAGACATAATCCCCAACATCAAAATAGCCATATATAAAGAGAAGCTGAACTTTACTTCAGCGATCCAAGCAATCTTCTAAAAGCAGTCCAAAATCAAGCTCCACTGGTGCTAGTTCCAACCTTAGCACGGGGGGGGGGGGGGGGGGGAGAAAAGAGGAGGAAACAAAGGGGGGTCAGACATAAAGTCTGGCGAGTGCGATAACTTTAATAATATAATCAACAAAGTAACTAGGCTAAGGCATAAGTTGGAAAATAAGGAAACGACCATGAACCATTGAGATGACAAAGTAAACAAGGAAACAAGATGAACAACGATATCATTAAAGTGCACCTAACCCACTAAGATAATTACTAAACTACACCAACACTATGAGATAATTGCTATACTGCACTGCCACTAGTATACTGCATCACCACTGGTCACCCTAAGGTTGATCACGCCTACAGACTTAATAATGATATTGGTAGTTTCGTGCACCCCTAGCTGCCTTCATAGGTGCCTTCTACCCCTATCTCCACTAGGTGTACCCACTACCCCCAAGCGATCGGTTCCCTAACTCGTAGATACCCGTGCTGGCCCCACAATGGGGTGTATCACTCTCCAAAGTGGCAACCCGATACCACCAATGATGCACGGCTTATACCTACACGATGTAACAACGTCTTACCTACCAGCCCGGGTCCACACACGCGTATGTACCCGTTGGACTTGCGTTGCCACCACTAACCCGGTTTGGCCTCTTACAGTCAAGCCCAGTATGCGTGTCCCGTCCTCGACTTGGGTCGAGCCCACAAAGATACGTATGGGTTACTGGTTGAAACGGGCCCCCATTACTTGACACAAGCTATCCACCTAAGCTTGGTCCCCTCTAGTACATCCCACTTAACCCACTTCTTATTCATGTTTCAATTACATGTTTAAATTTTGGTTAAGTGTTTCTAATCGTATTTCCAATGTCACCCAAGGCACCCACTAGATTCCACATGCCACCCAAGGCACCCACTTAACCCCTCATGCCCCACTACATGCTTATCTGGTTAAGTGTTTCTTAATTCATTAAGACCATAACCTCATAAAGACCTCTCACATTAGACTAACATTTGTGGCAGCTGGATTTGCCCGGCGGGTCCGGGCAGTCTTACACCACAAAAGAGCCTAACCTCGTGTCTTTACAATTGTTACGTATTTAGTTTATGCCTATGACCTCTCACATTAGACTGACATTTGTGGCAGCTGGATTTGCCGGGCGGGTCCAGGCAGTCTTATACCACAAAAGAGCCTAACCTCGTGTCTTAGACAATTAATTACTCCTAATTAATCATTACCCAATTTGAATTACTTTCCCTATTCAAATTATCAATCAAATTCCAAATTTAACGATGTCCATAATTGACTCAATTATGTCCATCCATTTATGGTATGTAAAATCATACCAATTTTCACCACAATTATATTTTATGCCTTTTAAGGCATTTATGCCAATTAAATCTTTTTAATATTACCCCCTTTACCCCACGTAGTACGTTTGTTCGTTTAACGTAAAAATATACGTTAGACTTGAATAGTCTAACTCATGGAATAAAGAGAAAACATCACAATATACACATAATTAAAACATAAATCTAACATAGGGGTGAACTTGCATATGTGAATGATGTTCTACACCTAAAACTTGCATAGGCCAAAATTACAAATTGCATAAACAACATATGTCATGGATCCAAATCTAAAGGTGTAGACTTGCATAGGTAATAACCAAAAATTCTCATAAATCATACATGTCATAGGTGTATATCTAAATGTGTTAATTTGCATAGGTAATACCCCAAAACTTGCATAACATGATTCATATTCTAAACTCATATATTCACACAACTTACATATGTGATTTATACATCATAACAAGGGTGTAAACTTGCATCTAGCAAGTAAAGTATCATGTAAAATATAGCATATAATTCACACATGTTATAGCCTAACTTTCAATTAAATTTTTACATAAACTAGGTGTCATAGCCATGTAAGGTCACATATAATTCTACCCAACTTGTACATGATTCATGTTTGAATCAAAATCTAAACTTGCATATATATGATTTATCATATGAATCAATATAACAAACTAGCATAAGAAACATGATGATTCAACTAGACATAAGCCAATCATAGGATTATAACATGGGTGATAGCATCATAACTTTACATTGTAAATGATAGCATCATAACATAATATCATAGAAATTACAACACAATTCTACAACATAATTACAACATGCAATCAACAATTCATATCATATCCAAATTATTCGCATTATAACTCAATCCAATTCATTTACTAATTATTTTGTTAAAACTATCGAACTCACAACTCAAAAGCAGTCTTGAGTTCTGAATTCTGATTTCTGGAGTTGAATTAGCTCTCCTTTGAAGAAGATTCGCTGTTAGGGTTGAGTAGTTCTGATTTGATTGCTGTTCTTTCTCTTTAATTTGGTGGGCCTACTCCAAGGTTCAAGACAACAACATGACGGCCATAGTTTCAATTTTAATTCTGATTTAGGGTTTGAGTCTATAGGTCTTTTTATAGAGTTTTGAATTAATTTAAGCCGTCGGAAGATCTTAGGGTTAATCAAAACCATTCGGTCATGATAGGGTGACACCTCAACCCTAATGACTCAGCAAGGAGTCAGAAAGGATTCAGCAACATGGGTCAGTCTGAACCAGAAAGCTATGCAGGTTTACTGCCTCGGCCTGGGCACACTTGGCAGGTGCGCCAGTGCCAATTTGTACTGGCGCACTTCCCAAGTGCGCCAGTGCAATCCCCTTTTTTTTCCACCAAACTTCGTTCGTCCATAATTCCTTCATCCGATACCTGTTTCCCGCAAACTCGGACTCTATTTCAACCAGAATTCCGAGACGAACACAATGGCGCAACCCATTTTCCTCAATTCTCACGTCTGAGATTAATTATTCTTTATTTTAGTTAATTCGCTTATTCAAAAATCCGGGGTGTTACATTCTACCCTCCTTAAAGGATTTCGCCCCCGAAATCTCAAGTTTAGGAGAACGCATATCCTACCATCCAAACAACCATCTACTCAACCATCAAACACGGGCATCCATTGTCCTTATAAAATTTCTAATGCAGTATGAACATATGTAAGAAGTGTGTGTATATGTTCCTTATCTAATGCAAAATCAGGCAGTCTACTGATTCAGTTGACCTCCTTAATGCAAACCATGATAGTGCCAGGCGTCCATTATGTATGCGAAAGAACCCTATCGATACATATAATTTCTACATGTGTGCACAACCATTCACCAAAATGCAACATCCATATGATGGTACAACCATTATACAACCATTAACTTAAATATTTACACACATTTATATGCAATATGCAATATGAAGTGACTGAGCCGATCTAGTGCCTTAAGTGTGTGTGTATATGCATCCACGAGCAACCACTTGCAAACACTTGCATCCACATGCATCCATCATACATAACATGTCTCAAACACATGTTTAAACCATAGGATTATCCTATCTAAAAGTCAAAGATACTAATGAGAGGACATACTAAAGATAAGATAAGTACAAGGTAAGCGATAAAGGAGAAATTAAAAGACATACCCTCGAAAAGGAAAGGGTATAATGAACGCATCTTCGCTTCCATCTCCCAAGTAGCGTTGCTCTCATCATCTCCCCATTGCACTTTAACTAGTTTGACCTCTCGATTCCTCAACTTCTTAATCTCCGACCCAAGAATGCGCGTAGGAACTCATCGAATCGTCGTATCACGCTCTATCTCCACCTCTTTAAACAAGCTCGGCTCTACCACTTCCGCGGTCTCGTGCAAGCACTTCCTCAAATGTGATACATGGAATACATCGTGTACACCACTAAGTCTCTCGGGAAACTCCACTCTATACGCCATCTGCCCAATCCTTTCCATAATAGGAAACGGTCCTACGAATATTGGTGCTAACTTTCCAACGGACCCGAAGCGAACGACGTTCCATAATGGAGACACCTTGACAAAGACCATGTCCCTAGTATCAAACTCAAGATCGGACCTCCTCTTGTCCGCATAAGATTTCTGCCTATCTTGCGCCGTCTTCATCCTCCTTCGAATCAAATCGATCTTTTCCGAAGTCTCTCTAATCATATCGGGTCCAAGCAAGATCTTATCTGTAGACTCCCACCAACATGTAGGCGAACGACACGGCCGTCCATAAAGAGCCTCGAATGGTGCCATGCCATTGCTAGACTAAAAGCTATTATTATATGCGAACTCTTCCAACGGAAGATGTTCCTCCCATGTACCTCCGAAATCTAAGACACACAACCTCAATAAGTCCTCCAGAACACGATTCACCATCTCGTTCTGGCCGTCCGTCTGAGGATGATATGCGGTGCTCAAACATAACTGAGTCCCTACTGCCTCTTGCAAACTTTTCCAAAATTCGCTAGTGAAGATGGGATCGCGGTCGCTCACTATGCTAGAAGGAACACCGTGCAAACGAACGATCTTTCGAATGTATACAGAGGCTAACCATGGAGCAGTCCTCTTACTCTTCACGGGAAAGAAATAGGCGCTCTTAGTAAGTCTGTCTACCACGACCCAAATCCCCGTATTACCCTTCCTCGATCTCGGTAATCCGTCAACAAAGTCCATCGAAACACTTTCCCACTTCCATTGTGGGACCTCCAATGGGTGAAGCAATCCACCGGGCCTCTTTTGCTCTGCTTTTACTTCTTGGCACACCAAGCATCTAGCGACATACTCAGCCACGTCCTTCTTCATACCGGCCCAAAAGTAAACTCGTCTCATGTCCATGTACATCTTGTCCCCGCCGGGATGGATGGTCATCTTCGAATGATGTGCATCATCAAGAATGGTCTTCCTTAGATTCTCGTACCGTGGTACACAAAGTCTACCGTCCCTACGCAACCAACCCTTATCATCTAGGGTATATCTACGGAAATGGCTCGATGACTCCCCTCCTTTGAGCTTTTCTACTAACTCAACCAACTGTGGGTCATCTTGCTGTGCCTCACCAATCCGTCCCAAAAGCGTAGGTCTGACCTCTAAGGATGCTAGCAAACCATGTACGAATTCAACGGAAGGTCTAAAATCAAACATAGAGATGAACTCTAAACTTCGCTGCTCAACAAACAACGGACTCAAGGACAACCTTTTCCTACTCAAGGCATCTGCCACCACGTTACCCTTGCCAGGGGTATATGCTATCTCGAAGTCGTAGGATGCTAAGAATTCCATCCACCTTTGCTGCCTTAGGTTCAATTCCTTCTGAGAGAATAAGTATTTTAGCAATTTGTGGTTAGTGAACAATTCGAATTTCTCGCCAAGGAGATAATGACACCAAGACTTAAGCGCGAAGACAATAGTGGCCAACTCTAAGTCATGTGTAGGGTAATTTCTCTCATGCACTCTCAACTGCCTTCCACCATAGGATATTACCCTTCCCTCTTGCATTAAGACTGCACCTAGTCCTATCCCACAAGCATCGGTATAAACGGTAAATGGCTTACTCCCATCTGGTAACACTAAGACTGGGGCTGTGGTCAAAGCTCTCTTTAAATGTTGGAACGCATCATCACAATCTACGTCCCACATGAAGACTAAGTTCTTCTTCGTCAAGCATGTTAATGTGGCTGATATTTTTGCGAAGTCTTTGATGAACTTCCTATAGTGTAACACCCCACCTCCACCAGTGCCACTCTTGCAAGCGCACTAGGATTGGAGGGGCGTTAAACGAGGTAAACATGCATGCAGATATCACAAGACAGAACATATAAGTAAAACAGAGTAAATAAAGCAGCGGATAAAACTACTATTTCAAAACCATAGTCAAGTTACATCAAAGGACTGAGTCATTATTTTCCAACTACTACAAGTCTAGAAAACATAAACTGAAAACTGGAAATAACATAAAGTAACTATCCCCAAAGTAGAATAAAGCCATAGCATGCTCAAGTCCAAACCGTACATGAGCTATCTAGAAAAGCAGCTAAAGATCCAAGCTAGGTACCAGTGTTCCCACCCTGTAAACCTTGGGGGGGGGGGGGGGAACGGAAGAAAAGAGGCGAAAGAAAACGGGTCAGTCAAAAAGACTGGTAAGCCCTGCCTACTATTAGTATAAAAACTAATAAAGTTAACTGGACATGTAAAACAGAGATGAGACATAGGGTGATAACTGGCATGGTGAAAAGTTAACAAGATAGATCAAGTGTGGCATCGCATATACAAGGTTAAGTTGCACCAGGTGTGTACTAGTATTCCAATCCATGTCAAGTATAAACAAGAAATGATCCCTTGGCCCAAAGCTGGCCCAATATCATGAGGTGACCTAAATCAAGGTCCAACTACTCGGTCTAGTCGATCGGCTACCTATAAGCCTAACTCGTCGTGTATCGGTGTCACACGGCTTAATCGTGGAATGTACTTAACTGTGCAAGGTCCACCCCAGGGTGTATCCATCCCTAAGGTGTAAACCACAGACACAATTCAAGCACGCACAGTCTAAACCTACTGGTGCCCATGTTCAACTCCGGACTTAATGTGCACGACCATGGTCCGCCTGAACAACCGGTGCACCCTTCAGCCGTCTCTTTTGGTCTCTTACAATCAGTCCAGTAATCGTGCCCCACCCTAGCCTAGTCCAGGGTACCCATGATACTTCCAAGTTGGTTACTGCTGAAAAGGACCACGTAACTAGGATTTCAAGCGGGTTAAGTGTGGTTAACCCTATCCTAACCATGTATTGAGTTTGTCAAGTGTATTCAACCAGTTCATGACTTAACCCTATCAATACATCGGGTTTAATTGGTTAAGTATTCAAGTAGTCCATGTCTTAACCCTACCAATCCATCGTGTTTCATTGGTTAAGTATATTCAAGTAGTCCATGACTTAACCCTACCAATCCATCGTGTTTAATTGGTTAAGTATTCAAGTAGTCCATGACTTAACCCTACCAATCCATCGTGTTTAATTGGTTAAGTATTCAAGTAGTCCATGACTTAACCCTACCAATCCATCGTGTTTAATTGGTTAAGTATTCAAGTAGTCCATGACTTAACCCTACCATGTGGCATTAATTAACTTAATGCACCCCAACCTCTCACATTAGACTTTGTTGTGGTTACTAGTTAAGCCGGGCGGCTCCGGGTAGCTTTACACCACAACCTAGTCTAACCTCGGGTTTTAAGTGCGATATGACCAACTACTCACATTGGGTCCTATTGTTTATAGCCACTAGTTAAGCCGGTCGGTTCCGGGTAGATTTATGCTACAAACTCAACCCAACCTCGAGTTGGCCACTTTCATGTTTTCTACATGTCATGTCCACGTTCGTGTTTTCAAGCATAAACACATGTCAAACTTTCATGTCATGTTTTCAAGTCATGTTTTCATGTTATTTAAGTTTTCCCAACTACCCGTAACGTATTCCCATCCCACGTAAATTCGCATCAACGCAAATAGATCAAAGAGGGAACATAACAATATGACAAGGTGGGCATAAGGTGGCAAAGTCTATCACAAGTCAAACATGGTGATATTTGAGGCCAAAAGGGGTTCAACATACTAGCATATGGCCTCAACATGTATGATAGCATAAAAGGTGACTTGGCCTCAAACATATCAAATAGCATAAGGGTGATTTGGCCACTAGCATGCATAATAGCATAAGGGTGATTTGGCCACAAGCATGCATATATAATAGCATAAGGGTGATTTGGCCACAAGCATGCATAATATCATTAGGGTGATTTGGCCACAAGCATACTAAGGAACATGAAGGGTTAAGGTTTGGCCACAAGTTAAACATGGTGGCATATGAGGCAAATGTGTTCATAAACTTACATATTACATTATAAGCCTCAAAACATGCATGATATCAACTTTAGCATAATAGGTGAAACATGGCCATAAATGACATAGGATGATAGCTAGTGATTCGCATATAACATCATATGCAAGATAACATAAGGGTTATGAGAGTTTCTATGTTGCTTTATGCAACATTTCAAATCAAAGTTCATAGTTTTCCATGCACAAAGCCAAGGTGATAGCTTTACAAACATGCATAGAATAAATCTATGCATAACATGATAGAATCAAAGCTCATAGCTTTCTATGCACAAAGTCAAGGTAATAGCTTTACAAGCATGCATAGAATAAATCTATGCATAACATGATAGAATCAAAGCACAAATCATACTTAGACCCAAACTCAAACTTGCAACATGTCATATTTAACTTCATAGTTAGAATCTAAGAGTAGAATAGGGCTTACAATGCTATGAAGACCTATGAAATAAAATAAGATTGAGACGAAGCCACTAGCAACTCTAAAAACCCCCAATCGCATATAAGCTCCAAGTTGTTTTGAGAAACAATAAGCTCCTTTGATTTGTATGAAGAAAGATCCTTGTTTTGATGAAGAAAGGTGGCTCTTTTACTAGCTTAGGACACTCAAATTTTCATGAAGAGGATGGAGGCCATGTTATGAAGATGGAGGCCATGATCAAGAAACATTTTGGCATAGTTTAGTTGTAGGAATTATTAATGAGGGTTTAGGCTAGGTCTTATGGTCTTTTTATAGAAGATTAGGTTAGTTTAGGCCATAGGATTAACCCTAGTTCAGATCTGGGCCATCAATTCACGTCACTAGCCTCCAAACATGTCTTGAGAAACAAGTCAGATGCACCCAGGCCAGACTGGCCGACCACCCAAGTCGACAGGGGTGTCGACTGGGCAGTCGACACCACCTGGGGTGTGTCGACTCCCAAGTCGACTCCCCAGTCGACTTGGGGTAGCGGGAATTTTTCTCGCCTTTCCTGCCCAGCTGAATTTGAAATCTGTTTTTAAATTTGAATTTTCTGAAAACTTTGACAGGCCATAACTTGGTCATACGGACTCCGATTTTCGAAAACTTGGACTCTATTTCGCGTATTTTTCCGAGACGAACGCAATGGCACAACCCGTTTCCCTTGATTCGGATTTTATCATTTAATTCTGCCTCGGTTTATGTTATAACATGTTATTCAAAATACGGGTTGTTACATCCTCCCCACCTTAAAGGATTTCGTCCCCGAAATCTCTAAGTTAGGAAGAACGTATCCTACCATCCATCATCCATCTACTCAAAACATCATCCACGTGCAATCATTGTCCTTAAAGGATTCTAAATGCTGTATGATCATATGCAAAGGTGTGTGTATATGTACTTATCTAATGCGAAAATCAGGTGGTTACCGATTCAGTAAACCTCCTTAATGCAAAGTATGTTAGTGAAATGAGTCCATATGTATGCAAATTCATAGCATAATTCATAATCTCTATATGAGTGCACATATCATTCATCCATATGCAACATCCACGTGATAGCATAACAAGTTTCAACCATGAATAAGCATAAACACTCATGCATATGCAATATGAAAGTGTGTGAGCCGATCTTAGTGCCTAATGTGTATCATGCATCCACGAGTATCCACTTGCAAACACTTGTAACCACTTGCAAACATCAAGCATAACATGTTTCAAATACATGTTTCATCCAAAGGGTTTCTACCTAAGGTTCTCATGACAAGGTTAACAAGATAACAAGATAAACATGGATAGTGAAAGAAAGATATGCTGGCTAGGAAAAGAGATCGAGAATATACCCTCAAAAAGAAATGGGTGAAGCGCGCACATCTTCTCCTCGGTTTCCCAAGTTGCATCCTCTTCGGCTTCACTTTGCTAACTTGACTTCTCGATTCCTAAGCTTCTTGATCTCCGTTCCCAAGATACGAATCAGAGCTCGCCTCAAGGTCGCCTCTTTCTATACCTCCGTGTCTTCAAGAATACTTGGTTCAACTACCTTGGCTGACCCATGTAGGCACTTTTGGAGATGCGAGACATGAAAAACATTGTGAACTCCGGCCAGCTTCTCGGGCAACTCCACCTTGTAAGTCATCTTCCCAACTCTTTCTATAATAGGGAAGGGTCCTACGAACCTTGGTGTCATCTTCCCAACTGCTCTAGAATGAACCACATTTCGCAAGGAGAATCCTTCACAAAGACCATATCTCCAACTTTAAATTCTAAGTCTATCCTTCGCTTGTCTGCATAGGATTTCTGTCTGTCTTGGGCCGTTTTCATCCGTCTTCGAATCAATTCAACCCTCTCGGATGTGTCCCTTATCATGTCGGGCCCAATTATAAGCTTATCCGTCGTCTCCCACCAACATGTTGGTGGCTTGCACGACCTCCCATACAAAGCTTCGACTGGTGTCATTCCTATGCTTACTTGGTAGCTGTTATTATAAGCAAACTGTACAAGAGGAAGGTGGTCTTTCCAAGTACCACCAAAGCCAAGAACACAAAGTCTCAAAAGATCTTCTAGCATTCTATTCACCTTCTCGGTTTGGCCATCCGTCTGGGGGTGATAGGCTGTACTCAGATTCAATCGCGTACCCATCGCTTCTTGCAAACTATTCTAGAACTGGATGGTGAAGATTGGGTCACGACCGCTTACTATGCTGGAAGGAACTCCATGCAATCGCACTATCTCTCGAAGATAAACAGATGCTAAACCTGATACAGTCCTCTTGTTCTTTACTGGAATGAAATGGGTGCTCTTCGTAAGTCTATCAACTATGACCCATATCACATAAAGCCCAAATAGTTTGGTCATCTTAGTGGACATTTTCACCCCAACTATAAATCACAAACAAGCGAGTCATACTCCTTATGGGGTTTGCAACAGAACTAAGATTGAGAATAGGACCGAGAGGATATACTTAAAGGATAGCATGCGAGTAAGCTCTACAGAATAATAGGGATCAAGGATATACTCTTAGAAAGAGATATAATGCGCGTATTTAGTCTTCAATCTTCTAAGCCGCATTTTCTTGTGCTTAATCCCATCGTGCCTGGACCGTCTTTCAATTTCGTAGCTCTTAATTCTTATTTCCAAAATATGAGTTAGAACTCATTTCACCGTTGCCTCTCATTCCACTTCCACTTATTCTTTTCCTAAAATACTTGGCTTAAACAAAACTGCGTGCTCATGGTTTCATGCAAGCTTTCCAAAATTCGTTAGTGAATCCTGGATCTCGTTAACATACCTTACGGTATTCCACGCAAAAGAACTATCTCTTGAAAACAAATGCCACTCCACGTTGCCAAATGTTCTTACTAGGGTGATTTCTATAACCCATGCTTAAGCGGAATGGACTATCCGCCTTAGTGGCGAACACTACTCGATTGGATTACAAATTTCCAAAAAGTGCCAAGGGATTCTAGATAACTAATCATGACGGAACCCTAAAGGTCACAACCCGTTTTTCCGAGACGAACGCAATGGCACAGCCCATTTCCCTTGATTCAGATTTTATCATTTAATTCTGCCTCGGTTTATGTTATAACATGTTCTTCAAAATACGGGTTGTTACATATAGTAGCCAGCCAACCCTAAGAAACTCCTCATCTCGGTAGCATTTTTAGGAACCTTCCAATCTTGGATGGCCACTATCTTCGCGGGATCCACAGCTATCCCTTCTTTGGAAACCACGTGCCCTAAGAATCGCACTTCCTTCCTCCAAAAGTGACATTTAGGAAATTTTGCTTTAAGGCTATGCGTTCGAAGAGTCTCCAACACTTCCCTAAGATGTAGGGCATGCTCTTCTTCGCTTTTAGAAAAGACTAAGATGTCATCCACAAAGACTACCACGAATTTATTAAGGTACTCCCTAAACACCCTACTCAACAAGTCAACAAAGTATGCGAGGCGTTTGTCAAACCGAAGGGCATCACAAGCCACTCGAAGAAACCATCTGGAGTCCTAAAGGCAGTCTTGTCTATGCTATCCTCAGCCACTCTCAACTGATGGAAACCAGTGGCTAAGTCCAATTGCGAAAACACTGAGGCGCCAACTAACTGATCGAAGAGATCGTCAATCCTCGGCAGTGGGTGTCTATTCTTCTTAGTAAGCTTATTAAGTTCTCTATAGTCCACACAAAGTCTAAGGGACCCATCCGCCTTCGTGGCAAACACTACTGGAGCACCCTACTCCGATATACTACGTCTGATGAACCCCTTCTCAAGCAATTCTTTCACTTGCTTACTGAGTTCTCTTCTCTCTCTTAGAGCCATGTGGCGCACTGGCAATGCAACTGGCTTTGCATTGTCCACTAGATATATTCAAAAGTCTATCTCATGTTTTGCGGGTAAACCCCTCACCTCATCGAAGACATCAGCATATTCACGGACTATGGGAATAGAATGTAAATCATCATCAGATGCATGAAGGGATTCTAGGTAGCTAAGCATTACTGGACCTCTAGGGTCACAAGAAATATCAAGGGTCTTTCCAAAATGAGTCAACAATCTAACCACCCTTCTTTCACAATCAGGATGGCCCCATATCTAGTTAGCCAATCCATACCTAGAATTAAACCGTAGCCCATGAAGCCAAGAACAAAAGCGTTGCACTCAAACTCAACGCCCAAGATAAACCCTCTCAAATCCCGACAAATCATAGAAAGATGAGCCGAACCACTGATAGGATTTGAGAATACCAAGTGATCAGTAACTAGACTACTATCAAGGTGCAGTGTTTCAACTAATGATGTAGAGATAAACGAATGTGATGCGCCAGAATCGAATAAAGTATGGACATGATGATCAAACAGAAAAACTAAACTTTCAACGGAAATTGCTATACCTCGTTCTTGCAGCTGTGGGACCACGAGAGCCTGAACTTGTCCCCTTGCCTGCCCGGGTGCCATAAGAGCTTGCACCTGTCCTCCCGAGGTAGACCCTGCCCTCTGCCCTTTCTTTGGGCAGTCCTTAATAAGATTTCCCGCCTCGCCACAGTGGAAACAACTAGTCTTCTTTTTCTTCCTACAATCTTTGCTTAGATGGTCGGGTGTCCCATAGTTAAAGCATTTCTTCTTCCCCTTAGCATTGTTGCCTTTGCCACCTTTCTTGTTCTGTTGTTGCTGTTGCGGCTTCTTTTGATCCCCTTTCTTCTCAGGTGCCTTATTAGCATTGGCGCCCTTCTCCTCTTCATGCATGAGTGCCATGTCAACTAATCTCTCGAAGGTAGCCCCCATGGGAATGTGGGTCATAGCTAACCCATGAAGCGGTTCGTTTAAACCCTTAACAAATCTTAGAGCGTTCTTTTCTGGAGTATTCACCAAGTCTAAGCCAAACCTTGCCAATTGGTTGAATTTGTTGACATACTCTTTCACCGATAGATTCCCTTGCTTCAGTGACAAAAACCTTTCCATGTATAGATTCTCTTCAGCCCGCGAGAGGAACTTCGCCTCAAACCTCTGCCTAAAATCTGGCCATGTATCGACTGGGCGTCCCCCATTAGTGACCTCCTACCAAAACGAGGCCTCATCCTTCATTAGCCACGCAGCTAGCTGGACTTTTCTTCCATCATCCACTTCAAAGATTCCAAAAAATTCTTCCACCTCCTTTAGCCAGTTACGAGCTTCAACAAATGTCTCCGTCCCGTGAAAAGGTTTTCCACCCATTGCTCTAAAGTACTTACATATCTTTGCGAAATTATCAACACGAGGAGGAGCATTTGCTGGACCTGCGGCGGCGGCCCTAGCCTCGAGATATTGATGAAACCAACCGGGTACATGAACACCCTCTGGTATCTCAGACGCTTCAGACATGCTGAAACGAAAAAGGAAAGATTCAATATAAAAGAACCGAGGGAAAGATATATGGCTCTTGGGGTTATGCTTTCTAAAATATACTTTTCTCTAGAAAATACTTTCCTTAAAACGTACTTTTGAAGATACTTCTTTATAAAAATTGTTTTGAAAAATAGTTTTTCAAAAATTCATATCTGTTCTGGTAACCTTCAGCTCTGATACCACGTGTAACACCCCACATCCATTAATGTCACTCACAAGGGGAATGCATTAACTTCCATGGAGCATTTTAAGTGAATATAGAACAGAAAATCACAACAAGACAGATATAAAGCAGTACTTGAAAATTTAAAACTTTATTTATTGCAGCAGAAGCTAAATATGTTTGGTTACATCATCAAAACCATAAACCAAAGTCAAGTACATCATATCCATCTTGATAGAACAAAGTACATAAACTGAAAGACATAATCCCCAACATCAAAATAGCCATATATAAAGAGAAGCTGAACTTTACTTCAGCGATCCAAGCAATCTTCTAGAAGCAGTCCAAAATCAAGCTCCACTGGTGCTAGTTCCAACCTGAGCACCTGGGGGGGGGGGGAAGGGAGAAAAGAGGAGGAAACAAAGGGGGGTCAGACATAAAGTCTGGCAAGTGCGATAACTTTAACAATATAATTAACAAAGTAACTAGGCTAAGGCATAAGTTGGAAAATAAGGAAATGACCATGAACCATTGAGATGACAAAGTAAACAAGGAAACAAGATGAACAACGATATCGTTAAAGCGCACCTAACCCACTAAGATAATTACTAAACTACACCAAAACTATGGGATAATTGCTATACTGCACCACCACTAGTATACTGCACCACCACTAGTCACCCTAAGGTTAATCCCGCCTACAGACTTAATAATGATACTGGTAGTTTCGTGCACCCCTAGCTTCCTTCATAGGCGTCGTCTGCCACTATCTCCACTAGGTGTACTCACTACCCCCAAGCAATCGGCTCCCTAACTCGTAGATACCCATGCTGGCCCCACAGTGGGGTGTATCCCTCCCCAAAGTGGCAACCCGATACCACCAATGATGCATGGCTTATACCAACACGATGCAACAACGTATTACCTACCAGCCCGGGTCCACACATGCATATGAACCCGTTGGACTTGCGTTGCCACCGCTAACCCGGTTTGGCCTCTTACAGTCAAGCCCAGTATGCGTGTCCCGTCCTCGACTTGGGTCGAGCCCACAAAGATACGTATGGGTTACTGGTTGAAATAGGCCCCCATTACTTGACACAAGCTATCCACCTAAGCTTGGTTCCCTCTAGTACATCCCACTTAACCCACTTCTTATTCATGTTTCAATTACATGTTTAAATTTTGGTTAAGTGTTTCTAATCGTATTTCCAATGCCACCCAAGGCACCCACTAGATTCCACATGCCACCCAAGGCACCCACTTAACCCCCTCATGCCCCACTACATGCTTATCTGGTTAAGTGTTTCTCAATTCATTAAGACCTTAACCTCATAAAGACCTCTCACATTAGACTGGCATTTGTGGCAGCTGGATTTGCCGGGCGGGTCCGAGCAGTCTTACACCACAAAAGAGCCTAACCTCGTGTCTTTACAATTGTTACGTATTTAGTTTATGCCTATGACCTCTCACATTAGACTGACATTTGTGGCAACTAGATTTGCCGGGCGGGTCCGGGCAGTCTTATACCACAAAAGAGCCTAACCTCGTGTCTTAGACGATTAACTATGCCTAATTAATCATTCCCCAATTTGAATTACTTTCTCTATTCAAATTATCAATCAAATTCCAAATTTAACAATGTCTATAATTGACTCAATTATGTCCATCCATTTATGGTATGTAAAATCATACCAATTTTCACCACAATTATATTTTATGCCTTTTAAGGCATTTATGCCAATTAAATCTTTTTAATATTACCTGCTTTACCCCACGTAGTATGTTTGTTCGTTTAACGTAAAAATATACGTTAAACTAGAATAGTCTAACTCATGGAATAAAGAGAAAACATCACAATATACACATAATTAAAACATAAATCTAACATAAGGGTGAACTTGCATATGTGAATGATGTTCTACACCTAAAACTTGCATAGGCCAAAATTACAACTTGCATAAACAACATATGTCATGGATCCAAATCTAAAGGTGTAGACTTGCATAGGTAATAACCACAAATTCTCATAAATCATGTATGTCATAGTTCTATATCTAAAGGTGTTAATTTGCGTAGGCAATACCCCTAAACTTGCATAACATGATTCATATTCTAAACTCATATATTCATACAACTTACATATGTGATTTATACATCATAACAAGGGTGTAAACTTGCATCTAACAAGTAAAGTATCATGTAAAATTTAGCATATAATTCACACATGTTATAGCCTAACTTTCAATTAAATTTTCACATAAAATAGGTGTCATAGCCATGTAAGGTCACATATAATTCTGCCCAACTTGTACATGATTCATGTTTGAATCAAAATCTAAACTTGCATATATATGATTTATCATATGAATCAATATAACAAACTAGCATAAGAAACATGATGATTCAACTAGACATAAGCCAATCATAGGATTATAACATGAGTGATAGCATCATAACTTTACATTGTAAATGATAGCATCATAACATAATATCATAGAAATTACAAAACAATTCTACAACATAATTACAACATGCAATCAACAATTCATATCATATCCAAATTATCCGCATTATAACTCAATCCAATTCATTTACTAATTATTTGGTTAAAACTATCGAACTCACAACTCAAAAGCAGTCTTGAGTTCTAAATTCTGATTTCTGGAGTTGAATTACCTCTCCTTTGAAGAAGATTCGCTGTTAGGGTTGAGTAGTTCTGATTTGATTGTTGTTCTTTCTCTTTAATTTGGTGGCGGCTACTCCAAGGTTCAAGACAACAGCATGACGACCATAGATTCAATTTTAATTCTGATTTAGGGTTTGAGTCTATGGGTCTTTTTATAGAGTTTTGAATTAATTTAAGCCGTCGGATGATCTTAGGGTTAATCAAAACCATTCGGTCATGATAGGGTGACACCTCAGCCCTAATGACTCAGTAAGGAGTCAGAAAGGATTCAGCAACATGGGTTAGTCTGAACCAGAAAGCTGTGCAGGTTTACTGCCTCGGCCTGGGCGCACTTGGCAGGTGCGCCAGTGCAAATTTGTACTGGCGCACTTCCCAAGTGCGCCAGTGCAATCCCTTTTTTTTCTTTTTTGCCACCAAACTTCGATCGTCCATAATTCCTTCAACCGGTACCCGTTTCCCGCAAACTCGGACTCTATTTCAACCAGAATTCTGAGATGAATACAATGGCGTAACCATTTTCCTCAATTCTCACGTCTGAGATTACTTATTCTTTATTTTAGTTAATTCGGTTATTCAAAAATCCGGGGTGTTACATAAATTGTTCATACCTATTCCTGCAATTTTATTGCAAAATGTATTGTAAACATTGCATAGCAATGTAGATCTAGAAATCAGTCCCATTAAACACCAATTAGAAGTAGCTGCATTCCAGATCTCTAGTTTAGTGTTGCATAATAAAGTATGATAATTTGGATAAAAATATACAACTGTTAAATTATGTGATTGTAATATTAAAATAAAAATGCCTATTAATTTGTATTCGATATTGTTAGGTTTTGGCTTATTTGTAAATTTGTCGTTTTCCTCTTTTTGAATAAAAAGGCATTATTTTGAAATCACAAGAGATATGATAAAAAGTTTAAAAAGGGAAAAGTGGTGCAAATGTACGTATAAATATAAGTATACATATTTGTGTGCAAATTTGCATTAAATATTCCAAATTATATATTTACATATATTTCTCGTGATTTGAAAATATGTCAATTCCATTATTTAGGCATAATTTACAATGATTAAGGCTAAAAATCTTTTTTGTAAGATTAGGAACCTTTTGGCAAGATTGAATGCAAAAAGGGATGTTTGGTTATTCACTTAACCAAATCATTAAATTTAGAATAATAATAAAAATAATAACTACGTTGACCGCACGAAAACATAAATAGAAATATATACATATTATCCGTCCAATCAACATAAAACAGTGAAATATACATTGTATGGAGTGTTTGAATGTTTGGATAAGATTCAATTATGGAATTATATGTAAATGTTCCATATTGAATTAATATATTTGTGGTGACCATTTGTAGCAATAAATATATTTAATTTCTAAAAATACGACCACAAATCAATAAATAAAAATTGTAATGGATGTTGAATGGGGAAGTAGATATATTAGGATAATGGTTACAATTCCTAAATTAATTAGGATTAATGTTGTGCACCCCAATTAAGAGATTTGAATTATAGTCGCATTTGGACACGAGGCTAAGCTCAACTTGTGTTATAAGCCTGTGCGGAACCGACCAACAAATTCAGCAACTACATGTAGTCAGCTTAATGTGAGGGTTCTAATGCTTAAACATAATTGTACTAAGACACGAGGTTAAGTTCAACTTGTGGTAGAAGTCTGCCTGGAATCGACTAGAAAATTGAACATGCACAAGTAGTCAACTTAATGTGAGGGGCCTGGTGCATACATACATACATATGTACATATATATATATATATATATATATATATATATATATATATATATATAACAGTCAACCAATAAATAAATAAATGAGTAATAATAGCAATTGTCTGTTGGGAACAACAAATAGATACCCTGAGACTGATAAATAGTTGCCTTAGGAAAATATGAATGTTATTGTAATGACATTGAAATTTGGAACCAATTTAAAATTTCCAAATTTGGGCAGGAATAAAATTGAAATAGTCCAAAAAGAATGAATTTTGGATTAGAAATAGTACGTTTACAAAGAAAGTAGTAGCTAACACACTCGGATTTCGATGGAATCAGTTTCATTAAATCCGGAATGATGAAATTAGGTAACCAAATAAGTTACGTCAAAAATGGCATCCGTTAGATATATTAAATTCACAAAAGATTCAAAATTTGAACTAAAAACAGACGATTTTGAGGATAGGTTGAGAACGGAATATTGCTAGATCGTGAGACCACTCCGTTGGATCCGGAGTAATGAATTTAGTACTTACGGAACTTTCACGTAAAACGACATCCGTATGGGAAAAAGAAAAAATAAAAGGCCAAAATTTGAACTAAATTTTGACGATAATCGGAATTTGATAGTGTTAATGGAAAAACTAGAACCTGAGACCTATCTAAAAAATTTAAGAACATAGAATATTAGCTATGAATGAAGTCTGGAAAATTCCGTATCAAATATAGAATGTTATTAAGAAAACAAAATTAAAATAAATTATTAGAAAATCCAAACAAACTCCGATTTTGGATTCGGACACATAGGATTAAAGTACGTTAGAAACCGGACAATATGGTTGAAGAATTTCTAAAAACTGTTATAGTTTGATACTCCGAAATGAGATCGGAAGGTCGATGAGAAAGCACACTTTTGGATAAGGATGAAATTAGATAAGGATGAATATAAGCCATTCATTTCTCTTCCCTTAGATTTGCGACAAGTCACCAATCCATGTGACTTTCTAAGCTATAAAAGTACCTTCCCTCTCCACTTTAATCTCAATTCCACCTTCTTTAATCTTCCTCCCTCTCCCTTAAGCTCATGGCCATGGTTGAAAATCATTTATAAAATAAAGAGAAAAAAACAAAGAAAAAGGGAGAAAAAGAGAAAGGAGGGAAAGATTAGGAGCAAGGGACCCTTAGGCAAAAGCTTGGACTTCACGGTATGAGAAAAACTAAACTTTTAAAGGGTTTTGTTGTTTGATTTTATGATTGCATGGAAGTGTTAGATGATATGTTTCTTAGAGTTTTGGTGGTGAATTCATGTATGATTTGATGGTATATAATTGCTAAAAAATCCTAAATAGGCCCATGAAGTAAAAATGGCAATTTATTGGGAGTTTGGTGTGAAAATCTTTATGTTAAGTTAACGAAGTTGCACCTTTGTGGAATATCATAAATATACATGCCTTGATTTAATTTCGGTAATATGTTTGGGTTATTAGTAAGTGATTTGATGTGGTAAAGAAAATTAAACCGTTAAATATTAGATTTTTTGGTAAAATTTGAGTAGTCTCTTAAGTAGGTGAGAAAAACTCACTTTATAAAGTGATTTAATTAGTTAGTTTAAGAGATGCACATATGGTGTTTGATTAAATGTCTCTTAGAAAATTTGGGGTCAATTTGTGATTATATTGGTGCATATGGTTGCTAATGGTTTCTAAATAAATTCATGAGGTTGATTTGGTTTGAATGGTTGATTTGGTTGATCAATGGTTATGAATACTATTTGGTTGTTAATTAATAAAATGGAACCCAAATTTGACACCAACATCTGATCTTAAATAACTAACGAGTTTAGTTACAACTCGTTAGACACACGACATCTTGTTTATGTTTATTGAATGTTTGTATAAACCTAGGTTCTCGAGTTATACAGGAGTTGAATGAGTCTCAGTCCAGAAATTGGATTTTATATAATTACTTTAATAATAAAATAATCAGGAAAAATGAAAGTATGTTGGGCGAATGAATAATGTTTTAAATAATAAACACCTATTCGGTTGAATATGCGGAAATCACAAGTAAGTCTGTCTCGGTTGTGAGATCCGAAAAGATAAACGGGGTGTTTAACAGTGTAAGGATGCTACAACCAGTGCGCTGATCTTAACTGGCCAACGTTTATTTATCTGGGCGAGGATCGGAATGAATCGAAAGGAAAGCCCGGATGTTTATTTAATAGTTTATTAAATGTTAAATGTAAGGAAGATATTCATCTTTGTATAATGAATCCAAATTAAAGATGAATGAAAACTGGAGTTTTCCAATTAATTAAATTAAATTGGAATTAAATGGAAACCTTATTGGTTAACGTTTGAGATAAGTCTCCATAGATGAAAACTTAGACTATTTGAGAAATATGAAAGGTGCTAGCCAATATTCCGCTTATAGTGTTGGTTGGATACGGAGATTAATATCAATTGTAAGTAGATATGATTTCCGTGAAGATTCCATTTTAAATGGAAGACAATTTTGGGTTTATCATAAACTGTGTTTTAAGTGACATTGGTTCTTTAACCCAGTTAAAGACAAAATTAATTTCCTAAGATTGAATAATAATTAAGTAGTGATTTTTGAGACTTAAACTATGTGGAATTTAAGTGAGTTTTTAATTAGAATGAAATGAGAACGGGTTAATTAAATTTATTGAATTCAAGAAGCGTTCGAGGATGGGGTACTACCAGTTTTACTCCATGCGATAGTTAAATCTTTAATTAGATTTAAAACGTTGAATGGTAATTGAATTTACCGGTAACACAACGGCGGTTAGATATGGAGTACTACCATTTTTGTTCCATGGGATGAATAGGTTGGGATTGGAATAATAAAGTGAATGATTACTTCGGTAAGGTTCGTTAATTCCAACTAGTTGATAAACCCTAATTTGGTTTATATTGTGAAAAGATAATGTAAAATCTTTGCAATGGTTTCCAAAGAAAGATCTAAACAAGAGGTTTAAATGAATTAAATCTTTGATATGCTTTGTGGGAATAATTCCCAATTTAATGACTATTTGAATAAAGGAATATTTTGGATTGGAATGAGGTTCATGAGATCCTATATAGCTATTGGTTTTAAAAGATGCGCTAATTATTTGAAAAGGACGGGTATTTACTTATTCTGAATAATTATACGACGTGATGCTGATATCAAGATGACAACGATGGTGGTTGAAGACCGGTATTCTTCACATCGGATGGATAACTTGTTGATGCCTCAGGGTCGTTCCTCAAGAGGTTAAAGTGATGGCATTATCTGACCGTACTTGAAGTGTAACAACCCGGATTCCGACGGACCGATTTTTTTCAAAAACCCAATCCATCAAAACCCAAGTTGGTTGCTCTGGTATCCTGCAGAAAAGACAGAGACAAGAAAAATGTCAGAGTTCGAAAAACACCTCACAGCGGAAGGAATAAAATATAATATATATATATATATAAACATATCTTTACCTTAATTACAATAGTGCAAAATCGGTATCTCCAAAGCTATAAGTTTCTGTCATGAATCTAACCTGCGAATGTTATGAGGAGGGGGTCAGAACATAAGTTCCGTGCGAATGAGTTTAAACTACACTTCTTGAATAATCCTACATATACCGTTCAATTACCATTTATTGTTTATTAGGTTATTTGTGTCATTAGCGCTCAAGGCTTACACACACGTCACACCCATCTACTCCCAGTAGATTAACCTAATATAATGTATATGTAGCTATCCCCAAACTGAGGTACACCCTGTGGTACCCCACTCACATGGTCCCCACCGTATCCTCGCAGTGATATACACAATCCCCCGTCCTATGTCATAGTAATGAATATTCCTCTTATATATATGACACAACACTACGGTCACATAGGATCACTCTAATTTGACTGCCGTTATCGAATAATGCCCACCAGTCTACGATACACCACCCAAAGCAGACATGGTTATATCTAGACTCTTCCACGTACGTATTCTCTATCGTATTCGATATCTAACCCGCACAGCCATAGTGTGTGATTGCCCGAGTTCCGTGGCAGGGCTACACAAGAAACATGGAATTCGGTCGGGAGTTTTCCTTATTGTAAGGTCCGCATTTAAGAGCCTCCCACACAAATATCCCTAGGGTCTGTTTTCTATGGTGGCTATGGCCCCACCTCGGCCCCTCCCACAACTAATATAGACTACGAGAGCTAAGCGACAAGCCCCTAAGCAACCAATCTAAACATCCATGTGGTGTCTCCCCTCAACCACCATCCCACGATAGTGAATGGTTAATGGTATATTGGGTCTAGCTCTAGTCTTTCCGCATCCTACTGGCTGTGGTAACAGGCACTCAACGACCTACTATCCTTGATGGTCCTGACCCTCCACCTCCGTTGAGGCAGCCGTCGAATCACCTTTTCCATCACTGCGAAAAACATTCTGACTGCCCAGCTATTCTTGCAGTCAAGGCCCACCCACCTAGTAGTTACGCGCAGACCCAACCTCTGCGGGCACAGCCTGAAACATCTGCCACCACACAGAGGGCTACTAGGAGCACCTTTAACGTCTCAGGAAGCCGCGTGCTTCCCCTTCCAGTCCGTTGGAGCCGCCAAAATAACGAATGTGCACTCCCCTCGTGTCTTATGACACCGTGATGATTTACCTTGTTGGGTCATTCATCCTACAACGTACAGATTGCCCCAAGCTCCTTGATTTTATATGTCATTAGACCCTACGTCTAATCAATTCTTACGCGCTTTTGTTACCTCGTCAGTTTTTCTTATTTAACTTGGTTATTCTTATTCATATTGACTTCCTTTTCAAGTTTACAAAGTTACCCTAGCTTATTAATTCAATTTATACTTAACCCATTTAAGTCCATTAATAAGACCAAGACATGTTTTCCAACTTCATAAATTATTCCCTTTTAGGGTTACAACAACATGTTATACATAATTCATAGATAAGTATGTCTTATCCACATATATACGGATTAGGAGAATAATCCCCTAAACACCAGCCTCGAAGACCGAAATCAACACCAGACTGGCACCCAGAGAATTACTTAACCCAACCAACATATATGATTCTAATTTACTTCTTTTCCATTCATATAACTTATATCATCTTAAATTTCACACTTCTCCTTCCCAAACTACTTAGTTTATAATTAAGCATATCTTCACATATAAGTTACCTTATTTTCCTCTATCGTTTCTTATAATTTACCTTATCCCATAAGTTATACTTTCCACTTGTCCCTAGGACAAGTCTAACCTATTATCCTTTCTTTTTTTATTCAAATTCATTCATAATAGGTTATTTGCCATTCCCCACTTTTGTCATTAATTTAGATTCACTTAACCCTTTCCATTTATTTAACCCGTTACCTATACTTTACCCAATTCAATTAATTTGTGATGCCATAACGGGTCCCCTTTGGTTAAGCATTATTTATTTATGTCTTACATGTCGCCCATGTCCCACTTAACCTCTTTTATTATCGTTTCCATGTCTTACACATGCTTTACTATGGTTAAATCCACCTTAATCATGTTTTACTTCACGTATCTTACTACAGTTAAGTCCACATTTACATGTTTTACATGTCTTCTCTTACTACGGTTAAGTCCATATTTACATGTTTTACATGTCTTGTCTTACTACGGTTAAGTCCATATTTACATGTCATATTTTACATGTCACCCACTTAATACTCTTACCATACCCATGTCACCCACATGTTTTATTATGGTTAGTATTCCTTAATTCATTCATTATGACGAACGGTGCATGACCTCTCACATTAAACCGAACATTTTGTGGTTGCTGGATTTGCCGGGCGGTTCCGGGCAGTCTTTCACCACAAAGCGGGTCTAATCTCGTATCACCAACCGTTACGCCTACAATTCATGCCTTTGCCTCTCACATTAGATGTCCAATTGTGGCATCCGGATTTGCCGGGCAGTTCCGGGCAGTCTTACACCACAATTGCGCCTAACCTCGTGTCAAAGGTTCATTAACATCTTATTTCACCCAAATCCCAATTTTCATGTTATGTGTTTCCAATTCAACATATAGTCATGTTTACAATTTTGCCTATTCCAACTTGTCACTAATTACATATTAATTAGCCTTAATTACAAATTTCCAATTATAGGCAATTTCATCTATTCCATGTAATCCATACCCAAATATGCCAATTTCTTTTATATTCCAATTATCCAAAATATCCAATAATACTCAAGTTCATAAAATCAATATTTTTCCAATATATTTCCCAATGTTCCCATGTTCATACATATAACCTAATTCATCTTTTAGGCTTATCTTACCAATAAATTTCACCAATCCATGTTATCCAATTACATGTTGTTAATATTAAATTGTACTAATTCCATATCCAATTTCAATCATACCAAACTACATAAATTTAAAATTACCATACAATTATGTCCATAATTCTATTCAAATCATACATAAATCCTTCCAACCCATATTATGCCCAAACATCCCCTTTTTTCCCTTTTACTTCCTCATTCTCGTTTACAATGCATAAATTCATGATAGATGTAGGCTCGAGATAGCCTAGCTATAAAAATAAAAAGGGGAAAGAATAAAAAGGAGAGAACTCAATCGTAAGCATAAATGAAATAACTGATCTTATTAAATTATCATCATATTCATTATGGGGAATGGCAAAAGATAGAAGTACAATTATACAACAACTGTATTTTAAACCACTCACCTTGATTGGATTGGAGAAATAAACTATTGGTTGTTGAGGTAGAACGTTGGTTTAGGCTTCTTATTTGATTATTGACGCAGAACGTGGATTGTTGTTGAAGAAACTTGCTACTTGATTTGATTAAACTCCAAAATTGATGAAGAACTTGCAATTTAATTTAGAGTTTAGAGGCGGAAGATATGTTGGGTTGAAGTTTGGTGGCATGGAGGTGTCTTATAAGAGATAGAATGATTTTAGTGTTAGGTTAGGTGTTCTTTTGTAGGTGGGTTAGAGCAACTAGGACCTTAGGATTAAATAAAAACTCATCTAAACCGTCCACCTCACCCTGGAAAAGAACCATCCAGAACAACCCTTTTCACACTTAGTGCTCCTTTAAATAAAATAAAATAAAAAGAAACCGCTTTATTTCTTTCTAATTAATGCATTACATACTATTTTTAACGTATAACAACCTCTTTCCTTCATGCATTCAATTTTTTTTATTTGCACTTATACGTGAACCTTTATTTGCTATATTCTTCTCCTAATCAATTAATTGATTTCTTTCTCTTTTTGAAAAGAAACCGCATGTCCTTAAACCATTTTCTTTTATTTATTTACATCTAATCACATGTGCATGCGTCTCTGATTTGAATGTTATTTAATAGCATTAACCTTCCTCCAATTGTAGCTTGCTTATGGCCTTATTAGTTTACTTTTTAAACGTTTAAATTTCAAAAGTTGATCCCCTTCACATTTAATTGCTCCATTTTAATGTTTACAACCTTTTTCTATGCATGCTTTATTTGCACATTTGACCTGTTTTGCATTCCATATTCTCTTTCTTTTATTTGCATCACATTAATTTATTTTTATTCAGGTTCATGCATCATCCATTTATTTAATGCAATAATTTCACATATCCTCTTTCCCTTATTGCATTAATTTCAAATAACATGTATACATACATGCCCCCCTTTTGTTTGTCTCTATGTTCGCGCGCAACTTCAAATTTGAATCATGGTCGTATGCATCCATCTCTTATGCGTATACTAATTTTTATATGCGAACAATTGTCTATTTTATTTGAAAATTATCTTCCTTAATCAATTAATGGTTTATTTCCATTCTTTCAATTAAACCTCCATTTAACTTATCCCCTTTTGCACTGAACCAATTTGCTAAGCCACTATTTAGCCGCTACTCCTCATGAAAAAAAAAATATGGCACTGGTGGGGATTGAACTCACAACCTCTTATGTACAAGTCTCATGTATTAACCAAATGAGCTACTAAGTCTTTTGTTAAAGACTTAGGACCAAGCTACATATTATTCTTTTCCCATTGCTCTTTTTCATGTTTTGTTGAATTTCTTAAATTAAGGATAACTTCTTCGTTTTAAATCAGTTTGCTACAAACTATAGGTCTAAATTGACCAGAAAATCGCCATGAACGTAATGACACTAATTTCATGACCAAATTCTAGAGTCTCTTCAAATTCTCCTTTTTATTTCTTTTTAAATGTTCGCATGTATTTCTTCTTATTTCAAATATTGCATGTAATTTCTTTATTAATCTTTTTCTTTGTTTCACTGTATAAACTTCTTAAATGCAATTACATTAATATTATTTAATCTTTCCTTTAAATATATCCATGCATATATACATATATCTCATTTTTAATTATATTAAAAATGCGGGGTGTTACATTCTCCCACCTTTAAGGAATTTCGTCCTCGAAATTCGATAGGGGTAAAATATATAATTCCTCGCATAATATCAAACCATCAAGTGTGCATCCATTTTTTTTGCAAACATTGTACACATGTGCAAAGTGAAATACATCATAGTAATGCATGTATGCCTAAATTGGTACCCCATATATGTATGCAAACTTTCAATTTCTTTTTTTTCAAAACATGATGCTCACTTCCTAAATATACTTGCAGTTCTATATGAATGCAATATTTTTGAAAAACCAAAACATTTTTCATCCAAATTTTCCCATACTCTTATAGAATAAGAGCATAGTTCATCCAATTGTTGCATCCAAAATCCTACCAACCATTAATAAATTCGAAATTTAGAAAAATCTAATTTTCCAAATTCGATTTCTTATGTTACAAAAAGGTATAAAACGGAAGAATTTACATTTTCCTTGTTTCTTTTATGTACCTTTTCTGGTTGCACTTGGATTTTTACATAGATATTCTATAAAAAGTTCCTATTTTCCTATCCAAGCACAATTACATAAGAAACTTTTTTTTTTCAACTTATCTTTTTCGAGCAACAATTCTAGTCTGTATAATGCTTATGCATTCTACGGGAATTTATTTTTATTATTCTAGGATAGTCCTTATTATTTACTTCATAGCCTTAAACTCGTTCTTTCTAGACACTAATCCTTACCTACTCCATTCGTTTTAAAACATGGTTTGGTCTCTCTTTTTTTCTAAATTTTTCTCCCAAAAATTAAAAATGGTAAAACTTTATTTTCTTTACCAAAACTTACTTTTGCCAAACCATAAAAACACGCCATAACAAAAATGCAAAACATTTATTTCAAACATCAAAAGCTGGAGTAGACAAGGACAACTATTTCTTAACCGGGTTTCCAAATTACCTAGGCTTTCCTAGACACATCCACGAAACCATTTCTTCCAACTATATATATTCCTAATCCATTTTCCACTTTATAAGTTTTCCCTACTAAACCCACTAATCTCAGTTACTATTGTATGAGATACATCATTCTTAACACCAATCATTTTGTACACTTTCCACCTAACATATACCTAAGGGTCTCAGATTTCCTTGCTCATTCTTTTAGCGTACAAAATAGTTATCCCAATTCTTTCCATATTTTACTCTTTCTATGTATGGGCTTCTTTATAGATCTAGGTTTATATATAATATATTTATATTTTTGAAAATACAAATACGCTCTCTCATTATCTATATAGGAATCGTAAACCTATGCTCTGATACCAAATTTTAACAACCCGAATTCCTACGGACCGATTTTTTTTGAAAACCCAATCCATCAAAACCCGAGTTGGTTGCTCTGGTATCCTGCAGAAAAGACAAAGACAAGAAATATGTTAGAGTTCGGAAAACACCTCACAGCGGAAGGAATAAAATATAATATATATAAACATAGCTTTACCTTAATTACAATACTGCTAAATCAATATCTCCAAAGCTATAAGTCTCTGTCATGAATCTAACCTGCGAATGTTATAAGGAGGGGGTCAGAACATAAGTTCTGTGTGAATGAGTTTAAACTACACTTCTTGAATAATCCTACATATACCATTCAATTACATTTTATTGTTTATTAGGTTATTTGTGTCGTTAACACTCAAGACTTACAACACACGTCACACCCATCTACTCCCAGTAGATTAACCTAATATAATGTATATGTAGCTACCCCCAAACTGAGGTACACCCCGTGGTACCCCACTCGCATGGCCCCCACCGTATCCTCGTAGTGATATACGCAGTCCCCCGTCCTATGTCATAGTAATGTATATTCCTCTTATATATATAATACAACACTACACCTACATAGGATCACTCTAATTTGACTGCCATTATCGAATAATGCCCACCAGTCTACGATACACCACCCAGAGCAGACATGGTTATATCTAGAATCTTCCACGTATGTATTCTCTATCGTATTCGATATCTAACCCGCACACCCATCATGTGTGCGTTCCCGAGTTCCGTGGTAAGGCTACACAAGAAACACGGAACTCGGTCGGGAGTTTTCCTTATATTTGTGCAAGGCCCGCCTTTAAGAGCCTCCCACACAAATATCCCTAGGGTATGTTTTCTATGGTGGCTATGGCCCCACCTCGGCCCCTCCCATAACTGATAAAGACTACGAGAGCTAAGCGACAAGCCCCTAAGCAACCAATCTAAATAACCATGTGGCGTCTCCTCTCAACCACCGTCCCACGATAGTGAATGGTTAATGGTATATTGGGTCTAACTCTAGTCTTTCCATATCCTACTGGCTGTGGTAACAGGTACTCGATGACCTACTATCCTTGTTGGTCCTGACCCTCCACCTCCGTTGAGGCAGCAGTTGAATTACCTTTTCCATCACCGCGAACAACATTCTGACTGCCCAGCTATTCTTGCAGTCAAGGCCCACCCACCTAGTAGTTACGCGCAGACCCAACCATTGCGGGCACAGCCTGAAACATCTTCCACCATACAGAGGACTACTAGGAGCACCTTTAACGTCTCAGGAAGCCACGTGCTTCCCCTTCCAGTCCGTTGGAGCCGCCAAAATAACAAATGTGCGCTCCCCTTGTGTCTTATGACACCGTGATGATTTATCTTGTTGGGTTATTCATCATACAATGTACGGATTGCCCCAAGTGGTTTGATTTTATATGTCATTAGACCCTACGTCTAATCAATTCTTACGCGCTTTTGTTACCTCGTCAGTTTTTCTTATTTAACTTGGTTATTCTTATTCATATTGACTTCCTTTTCAAGTTTACCAAGTTACCCTTGCTTATTAATTCAATTTATACTTAACCCATTTAAGTCTATTAATAAGACCACAACATGTTGTTTTCCAACTTCATAAATTATTCCCTTTTAGGGTTACAACAACATGTTATACATAATTCATAGTTATGTATGTCTTATCCACATATATACCGATTAGGAGAATAATCCCCTAAACACCAGCCCCGAAGACCAAAATTAACATCAGACTGGCACCCAGAGAATTACTCAACCCAACCAACATATATGATTCTAATTTACTTCTTTTCCATTCATATAACTTATATCATCTTAAATTTCACACTTCTCCTTCCCAAACCACTTAATTTATAATTAAGTATATCTTCACATATAAGTTACCTTATTTTCCTCTATCGTTTCTTATAACTTACCTTATCCCATAAGTTATACTTTCCACATGTCCCTAGGACATGTCTAACATATTATCCTTCCTTTTCTTATTCAAATTCGTTCATAATAGGTTATTTACCATTCCCCACTTTTGTCATTAATTTAGATTTACTTAACCCTTTCCATTTAATTAACCCTTTTACCTAAACTTTACCCAATTAAATTAATTTGTGATGCCATAACGGGTCCCCTTTGGTTATGCATTATTTATTTATGTCTTACATGTCACCCATGTCCACTTAACCTCTTTTATTATTTCCATGTCTTACACATGCTTTAATACGGTTAAGTCCATCTCAGTCATGTTTTACTTCACGTATCTTACTACAGTTAAGTCCACATTTACATGTTTTACATGTCTTGTCTTACTACAGTTAAGTCCATATTTACATGTTTTACATGTCTTGTCTTACTACGGTTAACTCCATATTTACATGTCATATTTTACATGTCACCCACTTAATCCTCTAACCATACCCATGTCACCCACATGTCTTATTATGGTTAGTATTCCTTAATTTATTTATTATGACGAACTGTGCATGACCTCCCACATTAGACCGAACACTTTGTGGTTGCTGGATTTGCTGGGCGGTTCCGGGCAGTCTTACACCACAAAGCTGGTCTAACCTCGTGTCACCAACCGTTACGCCTACAATTCATGCCTTTGACCTCTCACATTAGATGTCCAATTATGGCAGCTGGATTTTCCGGGCGGTTCCGGGCAGTCTTACACCACAATTGCGTCTAACCTCATGTCAAAGGTTCACTAACATCGTATTTCACCCAAATCCCAATTTTCATGTTATGTGTTTCCAATTCAACATATAGTCATGTTTACAATTTTGCCTATTCCAACTTGTCACTAATTACATATTAATTAACCTTTATTACAAATTTCCAATTATAGGCAATTTCATCAATTCCATGTAATCCATACCCAAATATGTCAATTTCTTTTATATTCCAATTATCCAAAGTATCCAATAATACCCAAGTTCATAAAATCAATATTTTTCCAATATATTTCCCAACGTTCCCACGTTCATACATATAACCTAATTCACCTTTTAGGCTTATCTTACCAATAAATTTCACCAATCCATGTTATCCAATTACATGTTGTTAATATTAAATTGTACTAATTCCATATCCAATTTCAATCATGCCAAACTACATAAATTTAAAATTACCATGCAATTATGTCCATAATTCTATCCAAATCATATATAAATCCTTCCAACCCATATTATGCCCAAACAACCCCTTTTTCCCCTTTTACTTTCTCGTTCTTGTTTACAACGCATAAATTCATGATAGATGTAGGGTCGAGATAGCCTAGCTATAAAAATAAATAGGTGAAAGAATATAAAGGAGAGAACTCAATTGTAAGCATAAATGAAATAACTGATTTTATTAAATTATGATCATATTCATTATGGGGAATGGCAAAGGATAGAAGTACAAGTATACAACAACTGTATTTTAAACCACTCACCTTGACTGGATTGGAGAAATAAATTATTGGTTGTTGAGGTAGAACGTTGGTTTAGGCTTCTTATTTGATTATTGACGCAGAACGTGAATTGTTGATGAAGAAACTTGCTACTTGATTTGATTAAACTCCAAAATTGATGAAGAACTTGCAATTTAATTTAGAGTTTAGAGGCGGCGGCTATGTTGGGTTGAAGTTTGGTGGCATGGAGGCGACTTTTAAGAGATAGAATGATTTTAGGGTTAGGTTAGGTGTTCTTTTATAGGTGGGTTAGAGCAACTAGGACCTTAGGATTAAATAAAAACTCATCTAAACTGTCCACCTCACCCTAGAAAAGAACCATCCAGAACAAACCTTTTCACACTTAGTGCTCCTTTAAATAAAATAAAATAAAATAAAATAAAAAGAAACTGCTTTATTTCTTTCTAATTAATGCATTACGTACTATTTTTAACGTATAACAACCTCTTTCCTTCATGCATTCAATTATTTTTTTATTTATTTACACTTATATGTGAACCTTTATTTGCTATATTCTTCTCCTAATCAATTAATTGATTTCTTTCTCTTTTTGTCTACTCTTTTTGAAAAGAAACCGCATGTCCTTAAACCATTTTCTTTTATTTATTTACATCTAATCACATGTGCATGCGTCTCTGATTTGAATGTTATTTAATAACATTAACCTTCCTCAAATTGTGGCTTGCTTATGGCCTTATTAGTTTACTTGTTAAACGTTTAAATTTCAAAAGTTGATCCCCTTCACATTTAATTGCTCCATTTTAATGTTTACAACCTTATTCTATGCATGCTTTAATTGCACATTTGACATGTTTTGCATTCCATATTCTCTTTCTTTTATTTGCATCACATTAATTTATTTTTATTCAGGTTCATGCAACATCCATTTATTTAATGCAATAATTTCACATATCCTCTTTCCCTTATTGCATTAATTTCAAATAACAAGTATACATATATGCTTCCTTTTTGTTTGTCTCTATGTTCGCGCACAACTTCAAATTTGAATCATGTTCATACGCATCCATCTTTTATGCGTATACTAATTTTTATATGCGAACAATTGTCTATTTTATTTGCAAATTATCTTCCTTAATCCATTAATGGTTTATTTCCATTCTTTCAATTAAACCTCTAATTAACTTATCCCCTTTCGCACTGAACCAATTTGCTAAGCCACTATTTAGCCGCTCCTCCTCATAAAAAAAATATATGTCACTGGTGGGGATTGAACTCACAACCTCTTATATACAAGTCTCATGTATTAACCAAATGAGCTACTAAGTCTTTTGTTAACAAGACTTAGGACCAAGCTGCATATTATTCTTTTCTCATTGCTCTTTTCATGTTTTGTTGCATTTCTTAAATTAAGGATAACTTCTTCATTTTAAATCAGTTTTCTACAAATTATAGGTCTAAATTGACCAGAAAATCGCCACGAACGTAATGACGCTAATTTCATGACCAAATTCTAGATTCTCTTCAAATTCTCCTTTTTATTTCTTTTTAAATGTTCGCATGTATTTCTTTGCATTTCACTGTATTTCTTCTTATTTCAAATATTGCATGTAATTTCTTTATTAATCTTTTTCTTTATTTCACTACATAAACTTCTTACATGCAATTACATTAATATTATTTAATCTTTCCTTTAAATATATCCATGCATATATACATATATCTCATTTTTAATTACATTAAAAATGAGGGGTGTTACATGAAGCGTATCTGATTGCAAGGACTTGCACTCGCAGACGGGGACATGGAATCAAGTGCCTTCATTTTTGTTCCTATTCCCGTAATGGACTTGTTGATGGATTTCAGGTCTGACACTGTATTTTATAAAATACAGACTGGCAGTTATTAAACATACTTCTGTTTGGTGGCGGAGAATTTATTCTCTTGCTTAACACCCTTCTTCGAGACGTACGAGCTCATAGGTTGTACGTTGGTGAATAGCAGTTTGTGTTTTAAAGAACGATAGTGTGACATGATAAGTGGAAAGGATCAAGAATTTTGTTGAAAAGCAGGGCTTATGGTTGAAGATCAAAGCATGGCTTAAATGCATAGCTTTTGTATATGACGTGACTTCGTGTACCTCACAACTCGGAATGAGCCGAAATAGGATTACAGACCACATGGTTAGGGACTTAACGTTCCATCTAGTAAAAGGTAAAGCCATGGTATGGAGCCCGGGCATTTACTTATGTGGTTTGTTGGATGAGGTGCCTTAGAATAGGTCAATATACCCAGATGACAGTCTACACACAGATTGAGGGACGTTATGTTCAGGTTGTTACTTTAATCCACGAAGTAGGGTGGACCTACCCTGCCACTCTAAAGGAGCCAGACAGGATCCTAGAACATATCTGGGGGTTTCGAATCAGACTGGGAAGATCCTTAGCCCAGGCTCATTGATGGAAATCCAACTTCGAATACGAAATCCCTTTACGATTTTCAGTTGTATACCAATCTAGCCAACATTATAGGATGGGGCACTATGCGAGCTAACATTTATATATTTATATTTCAAAAGGATTTTTCCATACCCTAGACATTATTATAATATCAAATGGTTTGATTTTTAAACTATATTAAGCATGTTTTGCAATTACAAGGCAAACCCCTAACCTCTGGTGTGCGCTTGCGTTGTGTGATGGGACCTGGGGCTTATAGCCGTTCATTTTTCTGAAGTCGTGTTTTCAAAATCAGGTTTATGGTTGCTACAGTTTGGCTCTGGTTGCTATGGTTGTGCACGTATCCTTGGGAGGAAACCCGTTACGCGACATGCAGCATGGTCCCGGGATACCTTATTCAAAATAAGGCTAATTATAAGATTAGTTAATAAAGTTTTCTCACACCAATCCCATGACTAACTCATAGTTTGATTTTCCCTTACAAACTACGGGTGCCCACAATTTCCACATAGGCATTCTATTAGTTTGTTTTTCAGTTTTCAAGATCGAGTTCGAGCTTGAAGACTTGGAGTTCCAGAGAGAGCTGGAGTTTCATATGAAGGCCGGACATACTCTATTATCGGTATATTATGTTAAGTCTTTATGGATTAATGGTATGTAAAATCAGATTTTTTATTCAAAAATGTTTCTGCTACAATAATATATTCTTATTATATTTTATCTGTTCCGCTGTGAGCTTTGTATTCCGCTGTGTTTGCTCTAATAAACCCAAACAAAGCATACTTTTGCTTACCTTGAATCGACATGGGTTTCGGTTTTTGGCCGGTTTGAAGTTGGTGGAAGTGCAGGTCATCACAGTTATGGTCATAAAGGGTACTAAAGATAGAAATAAAGGAAGATGGACGTAAAAAGGGGGTGGGGGATTAATGGATATTGATTGTTGTTCAAATACTGAGTCCAAATTAGGGAAGTAATGAAA
This sequence comes from Allium sativum, assembly GCA_030737875.1. Taxonomy (NCBI): domain Eukaryota; kingdom Viridiplantae; phylum Streptophyta; class Magnoliopsida; order Asparagales; family Amaryllidaceae; genus Allium; species Allium sativum. Next base: position 931,495,851 of record CM060920.1, on the reverse strand, counting down.
TAAATATCCTAGGGTAAAAGATGATATAACCTTCCTTATTTATACTAATAAATATAGTACTTATAATTAAAAATGGAGTTGTATTTAGTAGGTTAATCATGTGGAAATATTATTAACATAAGAACCCGTGACAATAATATTTCTGTGGAGAGTAACTAAACAGAAAAGACTTGATGATGTAGCCCACATTATCCCAATAAGGAAAGTTACTAAGGGCTAAGGGGGTATGAACCTAATAACCTTCGGGTATTGTCCTCTTCCTGGGTCTTAAGCAGTTGAAGAGTCCACCTGGGGATAGGTTTTTCAGTATAGGGGTCTTAAACGGCATGTGTGTATATTGTGTACCCACACCCGAAAAATAAAATCGTCAGATATGTCTACCTACCCAACGGGAAGTAGTAAGCGACTAAGCGGGTTATCCAATAAGGTCATCTACAAGGTATAACTTGCGATAAAATACCATCTCTCACCTTATGCGGGGCAAGGGTATATGCGTGAATGATGGAAGCCTTAACTATTAGGGTCGGTAGCTAGTGCCCTTTAGTTTATGCTAATGTTAAATAAATTATCAAGAAATAATAAGTGACCAATAGGTCCGCCTAGGGTCTTAAGTGATCAGAAGGAATCCACTGTATTTATCATTGATAGTGAGGAAATAAATGATGAAGGAAGAGTGAATGAAAGTATGTTTATATAGAAACCCCGTAACTAGGGGTCTAACCCCAATTAAGTAACCATCCATACTCTGGTATAAAGGCTTCACAAATATATGTGTAAACATCATATCTCAGTATTATACCTTGGGGAATACTACTTTGGGAAGAGTAGTAGAGTCGTGTGTATAAATTTACAAGGTTAGGCTAGAATCACTAACCTTGGTAGGCATACATCTTGGGTTGAACCAAACGGGATACATCTGTGTATTATAATTTGTGTTGTACATTACATGTTCACCAGAATCTTGTTATTCTGACCCCCCCCTCCTCATTACAACCTCCCAAGTTCTCCAGATAAGGTCGGGTTCTCACAAGTGTTTAAGTTTGGCTTTCTATTCTTATTCTCTCTCATGCTCGGTATTGTCAAAGTGACTTACATTGAAAAAGGTAGTTACTTGAGTCAATGCTAGTTTATCCTATTTTGTTTCTGCTGTGAGTTATCTTATCGTACTCTGATTATGCTCATGCTCATTTATTGCAGGCACCAGATTTACACCCTCCATGGTTGGATGTGTTTGAGTTTTGATTTTTGTCGAAATTTAGGCGTAGAAAAGTGTGGGGTGTTGCCTTTTTCTTTTATTTATTTCCTTGACAAATCGTTCTTCATTGATTGGGTGCTATACAATCATTATAGGGTTATAAAGCACTGGTGTTGTAGGAAAACCATCAAAGGTATAAGGAGTGTCCTTTTTGGAAAGGATGATTTCAGATTAAACTGGAACATTTCCACATTTGAAATTTTCCATATCAAATCTTTTTAGTACGGTGCCAACGTACCGGGATTGGAATGTCAAAACAACCTTTAGATCTACCTATATAGATCTTTAAATTGTACATATTAGTTGCTTCCCCTAATCCTTCATGGGAAAGTTCTTCGAAAGAAAAATCTTTACCGATTGTAATTGTGAAATATTGGTTTGTCAACGTATGCTTTCGATTGTCGATAGTTTCGTACTCGCATCAACTTCCAAAATCCATTTCAAATATCGGATATCCACATCCCTGGATACAGACTAATATCCGATAGTTATTCAATGTGCTAACATTCGCCAAGTCTGGGAATGTAAAAAGAAAATATTAGTTTCACATAAAGATTTTTCAATGATTTTTATTGGTAAATTGTTATAAACAAATATGATGATAGTAAGTAGTTTTAAGCATTTAGAGTGCTTTTAATGCATATTATATATACTTTCAATGTAATGAAATAATAAATAAAAATATTTCATTGTGTGCACATAATTTAAACTAAAATTTTGAAAGAAAAAACAGAGTGGATAATATTCGGATGTGTATGTATCCACATTTATTTTGTTAAATATCTATTATTTTTCTGTTGTTCGGTTATAGATGCAGATTCGAATTTCAAATTTTCTGGATATCCATCGAAAGCCCTAGTCAAATATCATTGTCAGTCAAAAATAGATCATCAAGATAGAGCACTAGGAATACAATAGAATTTTCATGTTCCTTCTTATGCAAGCATGCTTACTTTTTATTCTGGTAAAAATCAAATGGACTGATAACTTTATCAAAACTGTTATGCTTACTTCTTGAAGCTTATTTAAATCCATAAATGGACTTTAACAACTTATAATCCCTTTCTTCACTATCACTGACCAAAACACCCTTAGGCTATGATTAATAGATAGATTCATCTAAATAACCATTTATAAATATCGTGTTTACATCTATTTTCCATTCTTTGTAGTCATAGAGTGCAACAATAGCTAGCATAATTTAGATGGACTTATACAAGGCTACAAGTGAACAGTTCTTTCCATAATCAAAACCCAGAATTTGACGAAATCCTTTTGCAACTAGTCTAGATTTGTAAGTTTTTACTTCTTCATATACATTTATTTTTTCTTCAAAAATCCATTTGAAGTTGATGGTTCTATTCCTTCGGGTGCATCTAATAAAGTTTATATTTTATTTTCTGACATGGAATCAATATATGATTTTGTTTCTCCAAGCCAAATTGCATACTTTTTACTATGCAGTGTCATAAGGATAAAAGAACTTTGTCGGCTCAAATACGATCCTCTTTGTCTCCATCTGCAAGAAAATAGCATTTATTTGAAGGAAGAGGGGGGGGGTGAGATTTCCTATTGGACCTTCTAGTAGGTTGCATATTTTCTTATACTGGTGAACTAGGTTCTCCTACTATTTCAGCCTTAGTGTCTGTCTCTTGTATCTCATCCAAGTCTTCAACTCCACTATTATTTCCCTTGATTAAAATTGCTTAAAGTTAGTGCGTTGAGAACAATAATATTTTGTTCCATTGTGTTGTAGAATATATATTCCACAAAGTTATTGGGATATTCTACAAATTTACAAAATACCGATCTTGACTCTAATTTATTTAGCCTGATGTTCTTGACATTTGCTAGACAACCCCATACTCTTAAATATTTAAGTTGAGGTATCTTTCTGCACTACATATAATATAGCATTGTACACAAAGATTTAATCAGTAATAAGTTCAAAATATGTGATATGGTTTGTAGTGCATATTCTCAGTATGATAGGGGTAACTTAGTCTTACTTGTTATGGAACAAATCATATATAATAGGGTTTGATTCCTTCACACCAAACATCATTGTGTTATAAACTATATAGTGGTGTAACCAGCAAGACGATCCATGTATTTTTAAGTATTTTTGGAAATCTTGTTGAACATACTAACCTTCTCGATCTAATTGAAGAATCTTAATTTTATAGCCCATTTGATTTTCTACCACATTCTTGTATTCAATGAATTTCTCATATACATGGATTTTTTCTCTCCGTAAGATACTTATATCCTAGTCTAGAGAAATCATCGATGAAGGTAACAAATGTGATGTCCCGCAAATCCGTACCATCCGGTTGACTAAATACAACATACGTCCAACCCAAATTACATAGAAATGAGAGCCTTTAGGGTTAATGAAATAAAAATAGATAGAAGATAGAACAAAGAGAACATCATAATCTCACAATGGAACTGAACAAAATACAATATTATATATTAAAACTTTGTAATACAAATATGTATTGTATATACATACCATATCAGAGTACAACTCATATACATCACAGTGGAAATAACTATAAATAACTAACGGTGAAGCCTCCTACTTCAAGCTCCTCCAAGTGTATCTGTAAAAGCCCGAAACACTTGACTGACCATACAAATTTGGGCACCCAAGATTTTAGGGTAAAAAGAACAAAATAAACTCTAGGCAAGTCATGTGCCTGGGGTGAGTAAGCTCAAATCATATTGTTTTACTTTGAAATACCTTTTGAAAGAAAAGGATAATAGTAAGACGAGTTCACACAAAAACCTAGACGGTTTTTACCTTACTATAACCCAAAACATTTTTTATATCATAACCCGGTGTTATTATAATAATGTCTAATCAAACAAATAACCATCTAGCAGAATGCTTGCATCTCACGCTCTACATACATAGTATAAAATCAAAAACCATAGGGTGCTTATTGGAGATTAGATTCCAACTATGACAAGGTATGGGACCACCTCCCAATCAGTGTACCCTGGAGGGGATACATTGGGGTTCAGCAAGAACATCTTACAACCCGACCACACATGAACGGTCACTCATTCAGCTTGAGTGGACCGAATGAATTATCACCCATGGTTGTTGGCTATCCAACTGTAATTCGTAAGATACAAAAGTGAAAGAAGAACAACTGAATTTTCTCCAGATCGGTGATAATAGACCCTACTCGGGTATGACCCAACTAACCATGTTGCCTGGCCAATTTTTTTCGTTTTCCGGTTGTGAGGCTTGAGGCTATGTTATTCTTTTCAGAACATCTAGCCAGACTCATCAAATCACTAGATCTTCTCAAAATATTACGGGTATAAAAGCTAAGAGAAACAAATTCCTCCGCCACCAAACGTAATACCTTGAAAAGATCGTCTTATGTGATTTGTTAGGTATACTCTGTCAGACATTCATCCATACAAGTTATCCTGGGTATGGACAAACCGAAGGCACTATTCCATCAATCAATCTTGGGCAATTTCTACCTAGGATTAACAAAACATCCCTTCCATTTTACTCCATCTTCATTTATTTTCAACTTATCTAATTCTCAACGCCTATGCCTATACGAAGTGGTTTTCGAATAGTATTCCAACTGGTCTCTCCGTATTGACAACGATTATCAAAAACTTCGATAGTCAGTAATTTAAGTATCAAAGAAAACAAAACATATATCAAACAGTCAATAGCCTTTTCTAATATTTCATTAATTAGATCACTTCCCAAATTCCTTTCGGTATTATATATATATTGACATATATTAATTTCTAGTTATCAAAATTTATTAAAAAAATTCTAACTCTTTAAATTTCTAGAAAAATTCGCCAGTATCTCCTTTGTACGGCTTAATTGGTACAACTACAAATTGCCTCTCTATGCCCTTTCCATTCAAAAAGAAAATCAAAAAGCCAAACAATTTACGCAATAGGCTCACAAAATCTCATATGGAAATTTAAACATATACCTTCTTGTCGGGCACTTAAATTATAATCTTTATACTCTCTTCCTACTCTTCATCCCATACATGTGTATCATATATTCAACCATTCATAATTTATTTCAAATCAATTCAACACTTTTGCTTTCCCTTTGCTAATTAATTTTCAAATTAGCTTCTTTGCTTAATTTTAATTTGAACATATCATGTTCCAATCTATTTGTATTTACTTAACACAAACCAAACTCAAACTCTTTGCTCGCCTCCAAATTTTAATCCAAGTTTCATATTTGAATTCCAATTTCAGTTAACAAATTCCATTTACTTAAACTAAATTAAGTTCGATCCGAAAGTCTATTAACTCATAGCTTTTGAAATTAGTTAATCTTCATTTGATAATTAAAAATCTATTTTTTTTTAATTCCAAAAATCAATCCATTTAATCCACTTAAGTTCAAATCTATTTTATAACTCAAATCTGGATTTTTCCAATTGAAATTCGGTATTCAATTCACAAAAAATCCCTTTAATTAAGTAAGTAAATCATTATGGTTTTTAAATGATTATACACCGAATTTTATGAATTTTGATTTTGACATAACTCAAAATCTATGTAACAACCCGTAAAATCTGAACCAATTTAAAAATTTTAAATTGGCTATTTTAGTGGATTTCAAATACTTTAAATAAGTATTTTAAAATAATAACGATGAAAAGGTAGTTTGAATCGATGTTGAAAATGAATATAATTAATTTGAATTATAAACATTGCCTGAAATGGCGCGACAGCTTCGAAATTTCAATTAAAACTTTGACTGACTGTATCGGGTGCAAAATAAAACGGATTTGAGTGAAACCAAAAATATTTAAATCTGTTAGTGAATATCTTTCCAACGAATCTGAAAAATCGAAGTTTCATAGCGGGAGTCAAAAGTTATGGCCAAATGAATTTTCAGGAAGGTTGCTATAGAGAATATATCGACTTTGAAAATAGACATTTTGCATACGACCTCGGAATTCGATGAAACCACTTTTGTTGGATCCGGGATGTGAAGTTATTGCTAGGTTTCAAATTTCATAATTTTTGAAGCTAGTATGCGAGCGTGGCAAAGGAAAATATGTTTTGGTCAATTATAGTTAAATTGGATCGACCAGAATATGGCTATTTTTCAAACTGTCTTAGAATTCGATGGAACTAGTTTTGTTGGGACCGTATCGTCAAAATATAGCTAGATTTATTTTTCTGGAATTTTTCGAATCTGTATGTGGCCCCGGCAAATTGAAATGTACGTTCAAATTAAATATTGAATGTTTTATATTTTAATTTAAAAGAAAACTGACTGATACAGTCGAATGGGCCTACGAAACATATCCCATTGTGTCCGGGAGGGGGGTATTTGGCTAGGGGCGACAGTCGTTGGGTTGGAATTGGGATTCGTATGGAGTGGAGGGTATTTTCGGATTTAAAGAAATATAAAAAAAATATAAAATAAAGTGGCCAATCACGTGGCACCATCACTTTCCCTCGTTCTGAAACCAACCCGTAAACCCCAAATTCAACGGCGCCTCTTCTTCTTCCCTTCTCTCCTCTTTTATTTCTAATCCACGCATTGAAACCCTAGCCCCCTTTGGAAAACTTTGTAGTACTCCTCTCAGGCTTTAAATCCATACCATTTTCGAACCCTATCGTGGACTATCGGAGGCGGATCGAGCCACCAAACGTTCTCTGTTCGAGCCGGGTTTCCTCCTCCAGCCGACGACCAAGTGCCACCATACCCACCTCGATTTGTGCGCCCTTCGAAGCTCTACAACGTGGTGCAGACGGATTTCAACCTCGCTTCAAGGATTCGCCGAAAACCTTAAACCTAGTTTCGAAGGTTTGGCAAAGGTATCGGCTTTGAAACTTCTGAAATGAAAATAGCACTTTTAAGGTTTGCAAAACTTTCAAAAATCATATCTTTTTAGTGTGTTGACAAAATTCGATGAAATAGGAAAATTCGGGACCGCAAGGAGGCTCTCTACCATCTAGCAGAGACCGCGGATTTTTCTGATCTACATACGATTTTTAGCACTTCAAAAACCAATGTGAGGAATCTAAATTAAATTGTGTGAATGAAATCGTGTTGTATAAATTATATAAGCGAAGTGTAAATTATATACGCATTGTATACCTCATGTACATGTGATGTATAAGTTATATTAGCGATGTATAAATTATACAAGCGTTGTATGAAACATATATGCTTTGAATTGTGTTTAAATGCAAGTGAAATATAGAAATAATATATATATATATATATATATATATACACACACACTCCCCTCGTCCACAGATCATGGACGATATTTATTGCTTGTGATTGGCGTGAAAATATATAGTATGACGAATGGTTGGAAATAATTGTTTGTGGTTGATATTGTGGTTGAAAAATACCTTTGTGGTTGAAAAATACCCTCTTGTGGTTGAAACAAATTAGAATCGGATTGTGGAAATGAAAATAAAACATGCCGCCTACGTGCGAACTTGATGCATGATTCCCCATTGTCAAAAACCGCGAGGTTTTAAGGTAGAGCGAGGAGTCGTACTAGGGACGGTCCCGGTTTTAACTCCCCTGCCGTTATGCTACCGAAATTTCCTGAAATCTTTTTATGTTTGATTTATTTTCATTAGTTGAGACTATATTCATTTGGTGAATAGAAATCCATGTATTGAAAAATAATTGTGCTTTGAAATAAATTGTTTTGTAATAAAAATCACATTTTTATAACCTGTTTGAACTATATAAAATAATCGTGTTTTGAAATAAATTGTTTTATAATAAAAATCACATTTTTATCACTTGTTTGAACTATATAAAATAATCGTGTTTTGAAATAAATTGTTTTACAATAAAAATCACATTTTTATTATATATACAAACCATAGAGAACATTCATGTGTTGAATAGAGATTCATTCGTTGAATAGAAATTCATGTGTTGAATGGTACTCGTATTTTAAATAAATTGTTTTAGAATAAAAAATCACATTTTTTATTATATATACAAACTATTGGATAGAAATTCATGTGTTGAATGGTGCTCGTATTTTTAAATAAATTGTTTTATAATAAAAATCATATTTTTATTATCTATATGAACTATATAAAATAGTCGTGTTTTTTGAAATGAATCGTTTTACAATAAAAAATTACATTTTTATGATATGCATGAATTATTAAAAATAGTGAAGTGTTGAAATAAATGTCGGTTGGATAAAAATATCATTTTTATCAAATGTATAACATGAATATGGTTTTGAAATCGATGAATCGATTATATATATATATATATAAATAAATATATAAATATAATTAAAATGAATCGAATAACGATGCTGCAGTTCATATTTTGAAACCGTGATTTCAAACGATTAGTGCGGGAGATCCGACCATCGGATTTTCCCGAAACCACCACCGTTGGGTTCGCCTTGGAAATATCTTTCCAACGGCACCAACTTTGTAAAGATCCAACGGTTGGATTGCCTGGAATGTTTAATTCAAATTTGAAGAAAAATAAAGCCAGAATCGATTATATTTATATATATATATATATATAAATAGAATTAAATTAAATCGAATAACGACACTGCAGTTCGTATTTTGAAATCCTAACTTCAAAAGATTAGTGCGGGAGATCCGACCGTCAGATTTCCCCAAAACTGAAACCGTTGGATTCGTTTTCAAAAGATCTTTCTAATGTTATAAAATTTCTGAAGATCCAACGGTTAAATTTTCAGATATGTGTAAATCAAATATGGAGAAAAACAGCGCCACGGCCGCGTTATGGCCTGAAGCGTTGTTTTGAATATATTGGCTATTTTTAAATAAATAAAAATAGCGATAAATCGTGATCAAATATTATAAACGATATGGAATGGAAATAAACTGAATTTGCTCGGTTTACGTGATATTTGATGGTTGAATGTGTTTGGCGTGAAAATTACACTAAAGAACAAGACTAGTGATATCGAATAATTTAACCATTGAAATGAATTGATTTGAAATTTTAAATATACATGAATTATTTGAAAAGGCCGAGTTAATTCTCATTTCAAATAATTGATCGACGTTCGAAAGTCGAAGATATGAAGACGATGCAAGACCGATGATCTTCACGTCGAATGGAGGGGTGCTACTGATGCTCATGATAGGAGTAGCTACCTATAAGGGGTTGAAGTAGTAGCCGTCCGGACGTACAGGTTGGTTGTACGGATATGCGAGGAATAAAGATCCTCCGGTTTCGTTCAGACCCAGAACGGACTTGTATATGGACTGTGAGTCTGACATTGGATTTCATTCTGTGTGATTGATAAACGTCAGTTACATGGCGTGAATTGACTGTGTGGCATGCTGAGATGCAATGATCAAAGCTTTTGTTGAAAAGCAGAGCTTTGTGGTGGATGATCAAAGCAACGCCTGTGTGGCATAGCTTTGTGTATAATGTGAATTCGTGAGCCTCGCACCCCGGTATGAACCAGAAACGGGAGAGGACTGTAGGGAGAACATTCATTTCCTTCTAGCTAGGAGTTGTGTCAGTGTTTTTACACGGCCTGACAATTTACTTATGTGGATGATGGATAGTGAGGCGCCTCGGATATATCGGTCGTTCATGAACCGATAGAGCCATTCGTTGGCTCATTTACGCCCCATAGGGCGGGGAGACGTAGTGTTCAGGATTTCGTCTAATCCACATCGGTGGACCGACCCTGAAGATCCAAGGGTCGATGCGTTCTGATCCTGAGACATGGGCTAGATTGTCTCGAATTCGGTAAGGACTATCTTTTGCCTTGGTTCATGACGGAAATCCAATTTCCAAATACGACATTGTGCGGTTTTGATTGTATATATATGGCGACATGATATATGGTACCCATGCCGTCTAGGATTAATATTTATGATTGTATCTAAAATTAGAAACTAACTGGAAACGAGCTAGGATGGATGGTTTCCTGGGTATTGGTCTAATGTTGGTTTCGGCCTTTGGGGTTAATACTTAGAGAATCGTTCTCTTACTAGTTTACGGTTGGAGTCTGATTAAGAATTAAACGATAAAATTTACATTTCAAATGATTTGTTTTCCTCGTATCAAGCATATTTGGCCATTATAAGGTAAAACTCTATCCTCCGGTTTGTGTTGCATTGTGTGATGGGAACTGAGTCTTATAATGGCTTCATTTTTATAAAAAGCATTGCGATGTTTAAAAGATTTATTTGTTTTAAAGCACTGGCAATCCAATTGAGTAAACTCGTTCCGCGAAAGTGGCGTGGTCCTGTGATTAGCCATATTTGAAAATGTGTTAAGTAGATTTCCCATACCAGTCCCATGACTGACTCGTAGTTTGTTTCACTTGCAAACTCGGGTGCCCCTTTTTCTACACGGGCAGCCTTGTATTCAGGTTTTAGCATGATCTTTCCGGATAGCTGGAGCTGAAGATGGATTCTATCATTTATCTCTTTTTATGCTGTTCAGCTCTTGTTGTACATATTATGTTTTCTTTTCCGCAGTAGACATTTATGTATAGCTGAACTGTATTTTGTACTAAGTATGATCCTATATACTGTGTAACTCTGATGATTATATTTATCTAGTGTATTCCATTGTACATTATCTAGTGTATTTATTTATTTCTTTTCTGCTGTTATCTGTTTATGTGTTATATTCCAAAGATTACCCTTGCCACTGTCTTATCGGGAATTGGGTCATCACAAACGTGGTATCAGAGCTTTGGTTAAGCCTGGAATATAACATATGAATGAGCTCGTCAGAAGTAGAACTAGTAGTGTTCTAGGACTAGTAACTCATTACAGATAGGATCAGTAATGTCCTAGTATGAGTATAACAGAATGAAATACACCTCGATAGACACATTTACATTTAAGTATATGTCTCTATGTTTTATAATATCTTTTCTGTTGACCTGAAACTTGGTCTGCTATTTGCAGAAGTACTAGAAAATGAGTGCCAGAAACAGAAGGAATGCTGACCCAGATATAGAAGCTCTATTTATGAAATATAGAAATCTGGGTGGAGCACTATTCTTGGGCGAAGAATCTATTGCTAAAACTCAAGCTTGGATTCGTTCTGCTGAGAAAATCTTTGAAGGTTTAAAACTGTGGGATGACCAGAAAAGATTACTGGCATCTTGGCACTCAAAGACGAAGCTTTGTTCTGGTGGGATTCAATTATTAAAGATAATCCAGAAGGTGATATCACCTGGGATAAATTCAAAGAGCTTTTTAGTGCAAAATTTACTCCTCCCGAAGCAACTGAGAGGTTATATGATGAATTCTACTATTTGATACAAGGTGATATGGATTTCCAAGAATATCAAAAGAGATTCAACGAGCTTTCTCATTTTGCCCCTCAGCTAATTCAAGATCCAAAGCAGAAGAATCTGAGGTTTATTAATGGTCTTCAAAGAAAATACCAGAATAAAGTAATGGGGCATGTGAAGCTTCCTTTTTCTGACATGATATACATGGCCTACCAGTATGAGGATCTCGATAGGAAAGGTATGTTGCGAGACGAAGATGAAGTCAGTTCTAGCAGCAAAAGAAAATTTGAAACCGATAGCCCAGAGTCAAGTACACAGGTTGAGCCGTGTAAGACATCTAGGGCCAGAAAGAAGCCTAGATTCAATCGGAGAAATGTTAAGTCTGAGAAAGGACCAGTAACGACTGCAATATGAAATAACTGCAAGAAGCCAGGGCATTATCAAGGGAATTGCAAATCCTCGAAGAAAGGAACAAATGTTGGGTCAACACCCAAGAATGAGTTTCAAGAGAATAGAAAATGCACTCAATGCCAAAGGACTGGCCATCTTGAAAAAGATTGTCGATTCTTAAAGAAATCTAAAAAAGGTCAAGAAAATGAAGTGGTAGAAGCTTCAGCACCCTCAGCTAGTCAGTAAAGGCCAGATGTTTTGGGAGGCACACTTAATGTCAAAAATATTCCGCTTAAAGTATTGTTTGATACAGGCGCATCAAGAAGTTTTATTTCGACTAAAGTGGTAAAGAAATTGGGTTTGAAATTGAAAAAGCTTAAAGAACCAATGACGGTTCAGAATCCAGTTGGGGGTTCCCGTGATCTTAGTTGGGTTTGTGGGGGTGCAGGTTTCCTTTTCCTGTTATCGATTCCCTACTATCTCTATAGTCATGAACTTCGCAGAGTTTGATCTTATTTTGGGATTGGATTGGTTAACTAAATATGAAGCGGAGCTTAACTGTGCAGAAAGAATTATTAGAGTTAGAACAAAGCTTGGCTATATAACCATTCCATGTGAAGGCCCGAATTCTGATAGAAAGGACTTCTGGGCAGCATTAGATATTTCTCCTGCTCAAATAGAACATGTTCCTGTCGTTACGGAGAATATCCCGGTCGACATTGAAAATATCCCTGTTGTCAAGAACTATGCGGATGTGTTCGAAGAAGTTGTTAGCTTACCTCCGCAAAGAGAAATTGATTTTAAAATCTCCTTAGTTCCAAATGCAAGGCCAGTGGTTCACGCTATTCGAAGGATGACCTTGAAGGAGAAAGATGAGTTAGATAATCAAACTCGACAGCTGGTATGGAAGGGTCTGATTAGACCTTATTTCTCTGATGGGGGAGCAGCAATGGTATTTGTCCTGAAGTCAGACGGTACACTCAGATTATGTGTAGACTATCGTGACTTGAATAAGCAGATGCTGAAAAACAAATATCCATTGCCGCGGATTGATGATTTTTTGGATCGATTGAATGGCGCACAAGTATTTTCATGAATGGACCTAGCTACAGGTTTCCATCAGCTTCGTATCGCCGAGGAGTGTGTTCCTTTGACAGCATTCAGAGGTCCAGACTTATTCTACGAGTGGTTAGTAATGCCCTTCGGCTTATGTAACGCTCTAGCCTATTTCGTCGATTTAATGAACAGAGTATTCAGAGGAGTATTGAATAAATTTGTTCTGGTTTTCATTGATGATATCCTTATCTTCTCTAAGTCAGAAAACGAGCACGAAAAACATTTGGAACAAGTGTTAGAAATTATCAGAAAGAATGTGTTGAAAGCAAAGTTTTCCAAATGTATATTCAGGCAAGAAGAAGTCAAATTTCTTGGCCACGTAGTGTCAAAGAAAGGAATTTCAGTGGATCCCAGTAAAATCACTGCTATTCAGAATTGGAAACAACCTCGTACGCCAACAGAAGTTAGAAGTTTTCTCGGGTTAGCCAGTTATTATCGGAAATTCGTTAAGGATTTCGCGAAGACATCTAGTTCTTTAACGAAACCGACGAAGAAACATTCGAGATTCAATTGGACTCCGGTATGTGAGGAAGCTTTCCAAGAGCTGAAGCTGAAACTGACAACTGCTCCAGTGTTAACAATAATAGATGGCAATGAGGATTTGAAAGCGTGGACTGACGCTTCTAGAGATGGCCTTGGTGCAGTGTTAATGAAAAGAGGTCAAGTGATTGCATATGCTAGCCGTCGGCTGAAACCACATGAGAAGAATTATGTGACTCATGATCTTGAGCTGTTAGCCACCGTATTCACCTTGAAAATCTGGAGGCACTACCTTTTGGGTGAGAAATTCAAACTATATACAGACCATCAGTCATTGAAGTATCTGTTCACCCAGAAGGACTTGAATCTGAGGCAGCAGCGTTGGCTAGAATTTCTTGCGGCGTACGATTTTGAGATTTTGTACACTCCAGGGAAAGCCAATGTTGTGGCAGATGCACTGAGTAGAAAGAATGTAATAATCGCCAGTTTTATCATTACAACGTCATTGATTGATAAAATATCTGCTCTTCAGAAGGATGATCACTTCATTCAAAGAATCAAAGAAAGAATACAGAAAGGAGAGACCTTGAGTTTTCAGATAGATGACGAGGGAATCCTAAGGTTGAACGGCCGAATATGTGTGTCGAACATTGCTGAACTTCAAAGAGAAGTATTGGATGAATGTCACAAAGCTAAGCTTAGTATCCACCCAGGAGTGAGCAAGATGTATAATGATATAAAACGCACTTTCTGGTGGAGATCTATGAAACGAGACATCTCCTTATATGTAGGCAGGTGTTCTACTTGTCAACAAGTCAAAAGAGATCAGCAGAAACTCGCTGGACTATTGCAACCTTTGGAAATTCCCGGTGGAAAGTGGGAACATATTTCTATGGATTTCATAGATGGTTTTCCCAGAACCAGGAAGGGAAATGACAGTATTTGGGTGATTGTGGATCGATTTACGAAGACCGCTCACTTCATACATGTCAAATCAAATAGAACTGCTCAAAGTCTGGCGCAGATTTATTTTAAAGAAATTGTTAGACTGCACGGAGTTCCTATGAACATCGTTAGTGATCATGACCCGATTTTTGCTAGTAAATTCTGGGAAGCATTCCAAGAAGAATTTGGAACAAAACTGAACTTGAGCACCGCATATCATCCTCAGACCGACAGTCAGACTGAAAGGGTGAATCGTATATTGGAAGATCTATTGCGGGCTTGTATTCTTGATTTTGGCGGATCATGGGAAGACCATTTACATTTGTCTGAATTCTCATATAATAACAGCTACCAAGCGAGCCTGACAATGTCACCATTCGAAGCATTGTATGGTAGACCGTGCCGATCCCCTGCTTGTTGGGTTGAGCCAGGCAATAGACTTGTATTGGGCCCTGATATGATTCGCGAGGCTGCGGATAAAGTCGACTTCGTTAAGAAACGATTACTAGCCACTCAAAGCCGACAAAAGAGCTATGCAGATAAAAGGAGAAGGGATATATCATTTGTTGTTGGCGACTATGTATATTTGAAAGTATCTCCGATGAGAGGAGTCATCCGATTCGGTAAAAAAGGGAAACTGGCACCCAAATTCATTGGTTCGTTTCCTATTCTAGAACGGATTGGAACTCTCACATATAGGGTTAAATTGCCTGATTGGTTGCCTAGAGTGCATGACGTATTTCACGTATCTCAACTTCGAAAGCACGTTCATGATCCAGACTTGATCGTGGAAGAAGCAGCGCAACAGGATATAGAAATCACTCCAGAATTGGCAGTTAGGAGAGAGCCGCTAAAGATAATTGGCAAAGAAACCAAAGAGCTGAGGAACAAAAAGGTTCACTTAGTCAAAGTGCAATGGAGTGGAGATCCGCGAGATTGTACTTGGGAAACAGAGGAAAGCATTAAGAAAGCCTATCCTAAGTGCAAGGTGGATATCTCTGATTGACTCTGGTGCAAGGTACATTTACCATATTTTGCCATTTCCATTGTGTTCTCTATTTTGTTGTTGTTTTCTTTTCATGGATGTAGAATTTTAATTATATAATCTGAATGATTTTAAAAGAATATATGAATTAACTAATATATATGTGAAGAGTTAAAAACATATTGATGGATGTTAGTTATGTGTGATTGTTGATTGGATTAATTAAATTTTTAGAAGGATAGTTAATTTAATCAATAAAAGGGATGAATGGTAGAATTTATTCGATTAAATCACACATTAAACTGAGTTAAAAATAGATAGAACTATATACATGTGCATTATATATGTGTTTGAACAGGTAAATGGATCAGCTGTTGAGTAAAGATTTTATTTGCGTGGATGACAAATAAGTAAATCTTAATGTGTTGGATGCACAATTTTATTATTATATCAACTCCTATGAATGCCATTGGATGTGGAGTGCTGGTTATTCTGTGTGTAATAATGAACGTCACCATAGGATAGTAACAATTAATTTTGAACTACACTACATGGCATACTTTTCGAAGATAGGCATACTTCATCATATACCACATGAGCATTTGGAGCTTGTGTGACGAGGTGGAAGATTTACCGTACGAGCGAGAGGCTCTTATGGCGATGACTATATTTTACAGGTTGAACTGATGACTGATATGGACCATATAAAATATAACAATAAATGGCCAGATTAATAAAACCCCCACACGGGTCTGGAGTTGACAATAATCACGTCTCTCTAGTCATTAGATATGGCACATGGATTATTTATTTCCCACACGGGATGAGGTGACGAGGATTTATCCTCTGGAGCAATTAAAAATACACACTCCCTCAGGCTTTGACAGGGTGACGAGAATTTATTCTCTGGAGTTATTATCTATACACGCTCCCCTGTAAACACCAGAATATATCACTATAAATATGTGCATGCTTTATAGGACTTATTGGGTACCTAATACGGCCCAAAAAATTTCCAAACCTCTCCCCGTACAAAGGAGGTTATGGCGAAATTTTTCAAAAATTCCGGGTGTTAGCCAAATTTTTGAAGAATTTGAAAATTCTCAGAAACTGAAAAGTTGGAGAATGGAAGCCAGAATGAAAGTAGTGTTGATTAATCAAACCACTTTCGACTTTGTTCCTTTTCGGGGACGAAAAGTTTTAGGTGGGGAAGATCGTAACAACCAGTAAAATCTGAACCAATTTAAAAAATTTAAATTGGCTATTTTAGTGGATTTTAAATATTTAAAATAAGTATTTTAAAATAATAACGACGAAAAGGTAGTTTGAATCGATGTTGAATATGAATATAATTAATTTGAATTATAAACATTGCCTGAAATGGCGCGGCAGTTTCGAAATTTCAATTCAAACTTTGACTGACTGTACCGGGTGCAAAATAAAACGGATTTGAGTGAAACTAAAAATATTTAAATCTGTTAGTGAATATCTTTCTAACGAATCTGAAAAATCGAAGTTTCATAGCGGGAGTCAAAAGTTTTGGCCAAATGAATTTTCAGGAAGGTCGCTATAGAGAATATATCGACTTCGAAAATAGACATTTTGCATACGACCTCGGAATTCGACGAAACCACTTTTGATGGATCCGGGATGTGAAGTTATTGCTAGGTTTCAAATTTTATAATTTTTGAAGCTAGTATGTGAGCGTGGCAAAGGAAAATGTGTTTTGGTCAATTATAGTTAAATTGGATCGACCAGAATATTGCCATTTTTCAAACGGTCTCAGAATTTGACGAAACTAGTTTTGTTGGGACCGTATCGTCAAAACATAGCTAGATTTATTTTTCTGGAATTTTTCGAATCAGTATGTGGCCCCGGCAAATTGAAATGTACGTTCAAATTAAATATTGAATGTTTTATATTTTAATTTGAAAGAAAACTGACTGAAACAGTCGAATGGGCCTACGAAACATATCCCATTGTGTCCGGGAGGGGGGTATTTGGCTAGGGGCGACAGTCGTTGGGTTGGAATTGGGATTCGTATGGAGTGGAGGGTATTTTCGGATTTAGAGAAATAAATAAAATAAAAAAGTGGCCAATCACGTGGCACCATCACTTTCCCTCGTTCTGAAACCAACCCGTAAACCCCAAATTCAACGGCGCCTCTTCTTCTTCCCTTCTCTCCTCTTTTATTTCTAGTCCACGCATTGAAACCCTAGCCCCCTTTGGAAAACTTTGTAGTACTCCTCTCAGGCTTTAAATCCATACCATTTTCGAACCCTATCGTGGACTGTCGGGGGCGGATCGAGCCACCAAACGGTCTCCGTTCGAGACGGGTTTCCTCCTCCAATCGACGACCGAGTGCCACCATACCCACCTCGATTTGTGCGCCCTTCGAAGCTCTACAACGTGGTGCTGACGGATTTCAACCTCGCTTCAAGGATTCGCCGAAAACCTTAAACCTAGTTTCGAAGGTTTGGCAAAGGTATCGGCTTTGAAACTTCTGAAATGAAAATAACACTTTTAAGTGTTGCAAAACTTTGAAAAATCATATCTTTTTATTATGTTGAGGAAATTCGATGAAATAGGAAATATCGGGACCGCAAGGAGGCTCTCTACCATCTAGCAGAGACCACGGATTTTTCTGATCTACATACGATTTTTAGCACTTCAAAAACCAATGTGAGGAATCTAAATTAAATTATGTGAATGAAATCGTGTTGTATAAATTATATAAGCGAAGTGTAAATTATATACGCATTGTATACCTCATGTACATGTGATGTGTAAGTTATATTAGCGATGTATAAATTATACAAGCATTGTATGAAACATATATGCTTTGAATTGTGTTTAAATGCAAGTGAAATATAGAAATAATATATATATATATACTCCCCTCGTCCACAGGCCATGGACGATATTTATTGCTTATGATTGGCGTGAAAATATATAGTATGACGAATGGTTGGAAATAATTGTTTGTGGTTGATATTGTGGTTGAAAAATACCTTTGTGGTTAAAAAATACCTTTGTGGTTGAAAAATACCCTCTTGTGGTTGAAACAAATTAGAATAGGATTGTGGAAATGAAAATAAAACATGTCGCCTGCGTGCGAACTAGATGCATGATTCCCCATTGTCAAAAACCGCGTGGTTTTAAGGTAGAGCGAGGAGCCGTACTAGGGACGGTCCCGGTTTTAACTCCCCTGTCGTTATGCTACCGAAATTTCCTGAAATCTTTTTGTGTTTGATTTATTTTCATTGGTTGAGACTATATTCATTTGTTAAATAGAAATCCATGTATTGAAAAATAATCATGTTTTGAAATAAATTGTTTTATAATAAAAATCACATTTTTATCACCTGTTTGAACTATATAAAATAACCGTGTTTTGAAATAAATTGTTTTATAATAAAAATCACATTTTTATCACCTGTTTGAACTATATAAAATAATCGTGTTTTAAAATAAATTGTTTTACAATAAAAATCACATTTTTATTATATATACAAACCATAGAGAACATTCATGTGTTGAATAGAGATTCATTCGTTGAATAGAAATTCATGTGTTGAATGGTACTTGTATTTTAAATAAATTGATTTACAATAAAAAATCACATTTTTATTATATATACAAACTATAGAGAACATGCATGTGTTGAATAGAAATTCATTCGTTGGATAGAAATTCATGTGTTGAATGGTGCTCGTATTTTTAAATAAATTGTTTTATAATAAAAATCATATTTTTATTATCTATATGAACTATATAAAATAGTCGTGTTTTTGAAATGAATCGTTTTACAATAAAAAAATTACATTTTTATGATATGCATGAATTATTAAAAATAGTGAAGTGTTGAAATAAATGTCTGTTGGATAAAAATATCATTTTTATCAAATGTATAACATGAATATGGTTTTGAAATTGAAGAATCGATTATATTTATATATATATATAATTAAAATGAATCGAATAACGACGCTGCAGTTCGTATTTTGAAACCGTGATTTCAAACGATTAGTGCGGGAGATCCGACCATCGGATTTTCCCGAAACCACCACCGTTGGGTTCGCCTTGGAAATATCTTTCGAACAGCACCAACATTGTAAAGATCCAACGGTTGGATTGTCTGGAATGTTTAATTCAAATTTGAAGAAAAACAGCGCCAGAATCGATTATATTTATATATATATATATAAATAGAATTAAATTAAATCGAATAACGACGCTGCAGTTCGTATTTTGAAATCCTAACTTCAAACGATTAGTGCGGGAGATCCGACCATCGGATTTCCCCAAAACTAAAACCGTTGGTTTCGTTTTCAAAAGATCTTTCTAATGGTATAAAATTTGTGAAGATCCAACGGTTAAATTTTCAGATATGTGTAAATCAAATCTAGAGAAAAACAACGTCACGGTCGCGTTATGGCCTGAAGCGTTGTTTTGAATATATTGGCTATTTTTAAATAAATAAAAATAGCGATAAATTGTGATAAAATATTATGAACGATATGGAATGGAAATAAACTGAATTTGATCGGTTTACGTGATATTTGATGGTTGAATGTGTTTGGCGTGAAAATTACACTAAAGAACATGATTAGTGATATCGAATAATTAAACCATTGAAATGAATTGATTTGAAATTCTAAATATACGTGAATTATTTGAAAATACCGAGTTAATTCTCATTTCAAATAATTGATCGACGTTCGAAAGTCGAAGATATGAAGACGATGCAAGACCGATGATCTTCACGTCGAATGGAGGGGTGCTACTGATGCTCATGATAGGAGTAGCTACCTAGAAGGGGTTGAAGTAGTAGTCGTCCGGACGTACAGGTTGATTGTACGGATATGCGAGGAATAAAGATCCTCCGGTTTCGTTCAGACCCAGAACGGACTTGTATATGGACTGTGTGTCTGACATTGGATTTCATTCTGTGTGATTGATAAACGTCAGTTACATGGCATGAATTGCCTGTGTGGCATGCTGAGATGCAATGATCAAAGCTTTTGTTGAAAAGCAGAGCTTTGTAGTGGATGATCAAAGCAACGCCTGTGTGGCATAGCTTTGTGTATAACGTGAATTCGCAAGCCTCACACCCCGGTATGAACCTGAAATGGGAGAGGACTGCAGGGAGAACATGCGTTTCCTTCTAGCTAGGAGTTGTGTCAGTGTTTTTACACGGCTTGATATTTTACTTATGTGGATGATGGATAGTGAGGCGCCTCGGATATATCGATCGTTCTTGAACCGATGGAGCCATTCGTTGGCTCATTTACGCCCCATAGGGCGGGGAGACGTTGTGTTCAGGATTTCGTCTAATCCACATCGGTGGATCGGCCCTGAAGATCCAGGGGTCGATGCGTTCTGATCCTGAGACATGGGCTAGATTGTCTCGAATTCGGTAAGGACTATCCTTTGCCTTGGTTCATGACGGAAATCCAATTTCCAAATACAACATTGTGCGGTTTTGATTGTATGTATATATATATATATATATATATATATATATGGCGACATGATATATGGTACCCATGCCGTCTAGGATTGATATTTATGATTGTATCTAAAATTAGAAACTAACTAGAAATGAGCTAGGACGGATGGTTTCCTGGGTATTGGTCTGATGTTGGTTTCGGCCTTCGGGGTTAATACTTAGAGAATCGTTCTCTTACTAGTTTACGGTTGGAGTCTGATTAAGAATTAAACGATAAAATTTACATTTCAAATGATTTGTTTTCCTCGTATCAAGCATATTTGGCCATTATAAGGTAAAACTCTATTCTGCGGTTTGTGTTGCATTGTGTGATGGGAACTGAGTCTTATAATGGCTTCATTTTTATAAAAAGCATTGCGATGTTTAAAAGATTTATTTGTTTTAAAGCACCGGCAATCCAATGGAGTAAACCCGTTCCGCGAAAGTGGCGTGGTACTGTGATTAGCCATATTTGAAAAAGTGTTAAGTAGATTTCTCATACTAGTCCCATGACTGACTCGTAGTTTGTTTCACTTGCAAACTCGGGTGCCCCTTTTTCTATACGGGCAGCCTTGTATTCAGGTTTTAGCAGGCTCTTTCCGGATAGCTGGAGCTGAAGACGGATTCTATTATTTATCTATTTTTATGCTATTCAGCTCCTGTTTTACATATTATGTTTTCTTTTTCGCAGTAGACATTTATGTATAGCTGAACTTTATTTTGTACTAAGTATGATCCTATATACTGTGTAACTCTGATGATTATTTTTATCCAGTTATTCCATTGTACATTATTTGGTGTATTTACTTATTTCTGTTCTGCTATTATCTGTTTATGTGTTATATTCCAAAGATTACCCTTGCCACCGTCTTATCGGGAATGGGGTCGTCACGATCTATACGATGGAATCCAAATTTTTCTCTTCCATTAGAAAATTATCATTCAATAATCCGAACGTTTCTTGTTTCATCAAATTCTGACTTATATTGTGTTTTATATACTAAATTGAAGTTCGAATCATCAAATTATGAACTAACATGCTGTGGCGAGTTCGTTTTTAATTAAATTTAAGTATAAACATTTAAAATTTTGTTTATAAATAAACTCCAACTTCATTCTCTAATATTCAAATATAAATTAAATCAGTTTTCCAAATCAAACTTAAACATCTCGATTTTCCTAAATCATTGATTTCTTTATTCCAATTTCATAAATCGATATAAAATTATTAACCATTCAGATTCTAGATTGAATTCCAATTTCCATGGACATAAATTATTTTATAAACATGCGATATAATCGAATTTCAATTAAAAATTCCTTTTATACAATTAATTAATTAATTCAATATCCCTTACCATTACAAACTAATATCATCTCTTGATAATAGTGAAGTCGTTCAAGTTGGGGTATTTTAGTTACCTCTCAGACCTTGATCGACAATGTTTTTATCTTGAGATGGATAAGAGTTTGTAATAAAAAAAACTACATCACTTATCATAAAAATTTCCTTTTTTATCCTATTTAAAAATATGATTTTTAAATGGAAAAAATTTATTCTCAATTTGTCCAATGAAAATTACTTCATTATATTTATTAACATTGTTTTTAAATCAACTTCCTTATTTTATACTGAGCAAGCTTCCATTTAAAATTCCATTCAAAACTCGATCCCCATTTGAAATATTTTATTATTATAAACTATATATATAAACATAGGATCTATATTCATATAAAAATTCTAAATTTCTATTTAATACAATTCCAATATCTTTTAGAAATAAATTTTATTTCTATAAATTCAACATCGTTGAATTCAAATCATAATTTTATATGGATTTATTTTAATCCAATTTACTTTCTGAACATCTGAATAAATTTCATCGTTTTCTTCTCGAAACGATTCCAAATTCACTTTTTAAATTCATACTTGAGTTAAAAATTAAAAATTATCCAATGATAATTTTTCTCTTCTGTATATAAACGTCGTTTATTAATTTTACTTCTTGTTTCAAATATTGAAACATGTTCCTATTTAAAATTCCATTTCCAATTTCGAAAAATAAATTCTCTTTCAAATTGACACTTGAGTTTCAATTTCTAAGTTATCCAATGATAAATTTTCTATTCAATTATAAACATCGCTTATAAATTCAACTACTTGTTTTGTTATTAAAAACAAGTTATTAATTTCTATCTTATTTGAAATTCAATTTCTATTTCTATTTCGAAAAAATAAAATTTCCTTTTTAAACCTAAAAATCCCATTTTATGATATTTCTAAATGTCAATATTCCAGGGCCAGTAATATTTAACATCCAAATACACAAACCATTAATTCAATCCAACATATCACACATATATTTTATATATAATCAGCAATAAATAAATTTGAGGAATCCAGTTGGATACCTCCAACCCGTTTCCCTACATCCACAGAAGTTATCCAACATAAATAATACCTATCCTGCTTCAAGGCAGGATATTGCGGTATAAAAGGTCATCCAATAGGTATATCGTAGGGCGATAGGGTCATCTGGTAATGATACCGCGGGCATACTCTAATGGCACAGCTGGAAATATCCAATATATATATGATAGCCACAACAACTAAACCTAAATATAACATATATATAATAACCACAATTTATCAATAAACAGTAGTATAACCAATCAACCAACAAATAGGATATAAATATTTGTATTAAATAAAAATTCGATTACAATAAATTATAATCGAACCAGGGAGTGAGTTTACTCACCTTAAGCGCATTCACTTAGCGTATGAGCAATCTTTATATCCAAAATCAAATTTATTAAGCGCACGACCCTACTCGAATACCCAGTTAAATTTTGTATCGTCGCTGCACGACTCTACTTGAATGAATTTATCTTTCATCTATGATTATATATTTTTTATTTAACGATTAACTATTATTTATTTAAATTAAAATTCTATAATAAATAAACAATTTATTCTCGGTATTGTAAATTTCATAAAAATATATACCTTATTGCTTTGACCATTCATGAAGCTACTCAACAATCAGCAAACCATTCCTACTGTGATCAGCCCAAATACCAATCCATTCTCCTTTGGCATTTCACCAAACGCCTTATAGTCAACTAGTACCACTTGCTACTACCTAGCCAATGTCTTCTGCTCCCTTCTGCCCCATCCATCGACCCCAACATCACAATAAATCAAAAACCCGGTCACTAGGTTTTTTTCCTGATCCTCATCAACCACTTCTCAAGCTCGAGCTTCCTGTAACCAGCGTCACTCCCATAAATGACTTGAACCTTCTCGCTGCAGGAAGGTAGTGTCAATGTTCTTCCCCAAACCTTATGGACATAATAGGAATCACCTTTTATAACTCACCAATTCTCCTTCAACCAACTTATGTTGACAGTTCTTCCTTAATCATGAATTGATCATCACGTTTGCACTTTACTTGTAATGACACGGGGAGTTCGACGCACGAATTCCAACCATAATACATAAATCCTTATTACTTACTAGAACTCAAGTATCGAAAACACCAGATAGTTAATAGAAAGAATTTAGAGGATGAGATAGGAAAGAAAGAAATATTAGAATAGATGAATAAGAAGAAGAACCAACACCATACAGAGTCCCATATCGCAGCGGAATAAAATATAATATAGGAATAAATATTTATTGAAAACTTGAAGAATACTTACAATCATCAGAGTACATCAATACATTCTGGACAGTTATAACAACCTGTCCTTATATACATCACACAGCGGAATAAATATTAAATATCATACGTCTGAACTCCTCCACTTCGTCTCTTAAATCCATAATTTCTTAACCTGAACCTGTAAAACCCAGGGCTAACCCGAGCATTACAAACGCCGGATTAGTCTAGTGAACCAGAGTGAGAAAAACTCACTAAGTTTATAAGCAACATCCAACTTGGTTTTAAAGTCAACAAATCCTTTCTGAAAGAAAAGGATAATAGTAAGACCAATCCACACATAAACACAGACGATTTTTACCTTACTATAACCCAAAACAATTTTGAAATCTTATCTTATTCTGATATTATAATAATGTATAAATACAAATACATATTAATCTAGCGGAACGGTTGCATCTCACGCTCTAAATTTATAATATATAATCAAAACTGTGAGTGCTTATTGGAAATTGAATTCCCACTATGAAAAGGTATGGAATCACCTTCCGATGGTGTATTTCTAGAGGGGAATACACTTGATTCAATAAGAACATCTTACAACCCAGCCATACATGACCGACCACTCATTTCGCTTGAGTTTATCGAATGTATATCACCAGCGGTTGGGAGCTACCCATTGTTTCCTGAAAAGGGACAAAATCGAAATAGATTAAAGAAGGAAATGGATTTTCTCTAGATAGATGATAATACACCTAAATGGGAGCTACCCACATAGCCATGCTGCCTCTCCAATTTTTTTCATTTCCCCGTTGTAGAGGCTTGAGGTTTGAATTACCTTTTTAAGATACACATCACCATTCACTTTGAGTGCCACATCGTCAGATCTGCCAGAAATTACTAATTGATTTCCACAAAAATACTCAGGTTGTTAAGCGAAGAGAAGTACCCCTCTCTGCCACCAGTTAATTGATTTCCACAATTTGTTTGAGTAGGTTAAGTAGGGTGCACGATAATTCCTAGGTTTGTGTGTGTCGTTTTTTCATGTGGTACCGTCATTTAACATGATCCGTTAAATTCGCTTCAACACACACTATCTTCAAACACAACAAAACAGACATACTATTATTACGTCTTGATTTTACGACCTCAAAGAAATTAATTTCGTTGAAAACGGACTCTGTTTGCAAAACCGCGTTATTTTAATTTATTGGTATACCTTTAAATTTCGTCTACCGACAAAACAACTCCAAATGGTTCCAAACTGGAAATATAGCAATAATCAGCGATACATATTCCAAAAAAAATTTGTTTCGTCGAAAACAGAGGTCGTTTGGAAATAAAGCTATTTCCCAAGCCTATATAATATCGATAAAATATATTTAAAATTCCCAAACAGTTTGATTAATAAAAATAAACCAATATTATCGTATATATCCAAATATAATATTATATAATTACAAATTAAACACATTCGGGTTTAAAACTCAATATTTAAAAATCATATCGTTATATCGATATTAAAATATGTATAAAATCCTTATATATTTATTAAATAAACATTATTGTTTATTAACGAATTCCATAGTGACTATTTGAAAATTAGAATTGGACAGCTTGCAATCTATAATATGAAATCTTCATTTTTCTCTTCCGTTAGAAAATTATAATCAAATCGATTCGAACGTCCTTGTTTCACAGAATTCCGATATATATTGGATCCTGTATATTCAATTAAAATTCAAATCAAAAATTACGAATTACCGCAGCGTTTCGAACTCATTTTAATTGTATTATAAATATATGTATTTACAAACTCCATTTTATTAAATAATTTCGATATAAAAATCAATTAATATAAAAAAAATCAATATTTAAAATAGATTCAAATATTCGTTATTAACGTTCAAAATTTTGAGACGTTACACCCCCTCGATGCCTCACAAACCCAAAAGCAAAGCCCTAACCTCCTATTCGAATTCGAATATCGACCATCGGCCTTCCTGTAACCGTACTAACTCTCTTCTTAACCCATCGCACACCTCCTCTACCACTCAGCACCAATGACACCCCATCTCCATGAGTCGCGATCCTCTAGCTGCTGTCGAGCTCCGAAAAATTGGTGTGCACTCACTAATAAACAAACGAGGGATAAGAATAGATTCATCTAAGCTCGCGGTATCTGATTTTAAAATTTTGATTTGGAAATTCTCGATCGATTTTGAGGAATGACTTTCGGTATTTGGGAACGACCATCTCGATTTGATTTTGAGAAGCGAAATTGAGTAAGGAAAAGGGGATGGAAACGCATTTATATACAAAATGTTTTGTAACAACCAGATTTTTTCTTTTATATTTTAAGGTGTGAAGTTCAGATTTTTCTGAGGAAAAATAGCATGATTAGTTTGCGATTTTATAGACGAGAGGGAGGGACAAAAGGTACGCAAGTATTAATTAAATGTTAACCTTAGTACATAGCAAAATAAATTCGACTTGATTTTGATTTAATACGACTTGATTTTTAATTAATACGATTTGATCCAAATCCTATTTAATCGTAATGTGATGGCCCGCCCCGCACCGACTGACATTTCCAATGAATGTGCATTGTGCCGATGTTCAACCAGCACGGGACGGTCGCCAAAGAAAGGAAAAGAAAGGAATTTGAACTAATAAGGAACCTGTAGAATGTCTCACAGCGCATGGGATATAATATAATAATAACATAACTTTGGCATAAAACAGGCGAGACAGTGTATAAGCTGAAAACTAAACCATCATAGCAGTGGATATCCAAAGTACAGCTTATCATCCAAACCAATACTATTACAACTTTGAAAGACTATCTCTAAAGCAAAAGAAAGAGGTACACTACTAATGCCCAAAGTAGTGACAAACAACAACTCAGGGAGATTATATATATATATATATATATATATAAAACATACGTAGAAGCTGCCTGCTCGTCTCCGGTACAGCTACTCGTGCATAATCACCTGACATATCCCTAGTCTGCCCGTTTAAGAGCACCCAGAGTAATAAGAAGAGACATAAAACCATGGGTCAGACAAAAGTCTGGTATGAGCAATAAGTAGCAAAACAGAACAATAACAGGTATACTAAACCATACCTGAACCTGGACCTGCAACCAAAGAGTTAGCACAACAAGATGTACAATACTCTAAGGTGACACTAACATATGGTGTAAAGATACGGGGGAGGGGTGTGCATGTCATAATGATATCAAACAAGCAAGCATAGCATCCATCCTCACATCTCTCACTCAGTGCGTAAAGCATATGACATCCACTGCTTTGATCACCCAAATCGTTGCTATGATCACTCTGCCCCATGGAGTCATGGTGACTCCACTGCACTGATCCATAGCCACTAGTCCTTGCTATGTCCACTCTGCCCCATGAAGTCATGACGACTTCACTGCACTGGCTTATAGCCATTCGACGATCACTCTGCCCCATAGAGTGATAACTACCCCACTGCACTAATCCGTAGCCTAACATTCGTCTTGGTGGTGAATCAAGTTATGAAAGTCGATAACCCCATAGCACATGTCCCGCAGCAAATCCCAACTCATGAGTTAACTCGTTGGTTCCTAACTGGATCCAGAGTTCTACTTCCTATTTGGACTACCTTTGCATCTCGGGTTTTGCTCTCCTTCTGATCGGTTCAGATAGCATTTCATTTGACTCGGTTCGGTCCTCCTGAAGTAGCCTGGTTCGTGATCATCTACATCGGTTCGGTTCGTGGTACCCCGTCATATGGGTTCAAGTCGTGCCATCCTAACTAGTTCGGGTCGAGCTTCTCCATCCGGGTCGGTTCATGATCCACTCCACTGTGGTTCGGTTCATGTTCCTCAGCTCATGGGTGTTTAACTCGTGGTGCCTTCCTGGAGCGTCGGGTCGGTTCGTTCCTCCAGGCTTCGTGGTTCCACCAGCAGTTCGTGGGGAGGGGGTGCTTCACGAGTGGGTCGGTTCAGAGGGGTGCGATCCGATCTGGTTTCCTACACAGTTTTCTGCACTTTGTCCGGCGAGCTATTTACGCCATACGACGGCGTTTTTGACCATTCTAACTTTTCTAAACAATCACAACTCATTTCAAACAGTCATAGCAACATGTGTAATTGTCCATAAACACCAAAACAACAATTCAACATGTAAAAATGGATCAAACATATCCAAAACTCATGCTTTCCCCTTAATCATGTTTAACAATAACTAATGATAGGATTAGCAAAACTTATCCAAATTAACCCAAATTTCTAATAGAGGCCTAAAATAATATTTTAGAATTTCTAAATATTTTTCCAGAATTTAATAATGTATAATTTCGTTAATTAACACTAATCACCCCTAATTAGCCGTAATTAATGAAAAACAATGCAAATCACTCACCTTGGCTACAAATTAATCTTAGATCTAAACTTTTCTACTGTTATAGATTGAATTCCAATGCTTAGCAGCAGCCCCAACTCTTATTTTCCACTAGACTTCCTTGATTTGGTGTAGATTAAGCTAATACACGATTAAACGGTGATTTGGGATGAATTTAGAAAGTGGAGGCCATTGTTAGGGTTGAAGAGAGGTAAGTGGCGGCTTGAAAACTGAAATAGAATGAAAACCTAACTCATTTCAGCCTCCCTAATCCTGAAATGTGTTATGGGCCCATTTGCTAATTACCCTAATCAGCCTACTTAAGTAGTTTTTCACCTTCTAAACCTTGTTTAAGCCAGACCTCCCAAACGGCGAGTCTGGTTGACAAGTGTGACCACTCCAGGGAAAGATAAACCATTATCCGGATCTAATGGAAGTGGTTTCAGGTCAAAACTCCTTACCAATCAAAAGTTATGGCCGAAACAAGATCAGCTAGGGGCAAAACGGTCATTTAAAAAATGGCAAAAATCGTGAACATGGGAAATGACCCCAATAGTCGTTCCCCAAAGTTACACGACTATACGACCTCATGTGAAAAAGAAATAAATATTCTATGATTCTTTGATATGTAGAATGAGGGTCGTTACACTCTCCCCCTTAAGAAATTTCGCCCCCGGAATTCCTCAACTAAGAAACAACCAATGGATCCCGCATGCCTACCAGTCATTTCTCACAATCAAACATATAAAACAAACAAAACAAACCTATCCTAGCATGCGGAAAGACTAAATCGAAATGGAAACCTAACTAGGCAAAGAGTTCCGGATATGTCTCCTTAATGCTCTCCTCTGTCTCCCAAGTACAGTCATTCTCATCCCCGCCCCAATGAGCCTTAACTAGATTCACCGCTTTCCTTCTAAGTTTCTTCATATCGTGCTCGACAAAACGAACTGGCTTGCGGTTCCCAACCTTTTTGTGTTCTACTTCGATATCATCCAATTGATTAGGTGAAATAGCCACATCAGGGTTGTGCACGAATTTACTTAACTGGGAAACATGAAATATGTTATGAACTCCAGCTATCTTGTCCGGCAACTCAACTTTATATGCCAAATTCCCAAATTGCTCGAGAACTGGGAATGGACCAACAAATCTTGGTGCTAACTTGCCTCTCTTACCAAAACGAATCACGCTCTTTAACGGAGAAATCTTAACAAACACCAAGTCGCCAGTGGAGATTTTCAATTCTCTTCGTCTCTTATCAGCATAACTCTTCTGCCTATCTTGGGCAGTCTTCATTCGCTGTTGAATAACCTTGATCTTGTCTGACGTTTCTCTTATCACATCTGGCCCAAGCACGAATTTCTCACCAGTTTCTAACCAACACGATGGTGAGTAGCACAGTCTTTCGTATAAAGCTTTAAATAGAGCCATACCAATACTAGATTGATAACTATTGTTATATGCAAATTCAACCAGATGCAAATGTCATCCCATGATCCACCAAGATCCAATATGCAAGCTTTCAAGAGATCTTCTAATACACGATTCACCCTCTCCGTTTGACCATCGGTTTGAGGATGATATGCGGTACTGAGATGTAATTCCGATCCTAAAGCCTCTTGTAAGCCCTTCCAAAACCCAGTAGTAAACAACGGATCTCGGTCGCTCATAATGCCTTTGGGTACTCCATGAAATCTCAATACCCACTTCATATACAGTTCTGCTAACTTAGCTGCTATTCTATTCGACTTGATGGGTATAAACCTTGCACTCTTGGTCAATCTTTCCACAATCACCTAAATGCTATCATGACCCGGCCTAATCCTTGGTAACCCATCAATGAAATCCATTGAGACTTGTTCCCATTTCCATTTGGGAATTTCCAATGGTTGCAGCAAACCACTAGGCTTCTTTTGCCGGCTTTAACTAGCTGACATTTCATGCATTTGGATATAATCTTTCCAACATTTCTTTTCATTCCTTCCCAGTAGTAGGTCTGCTTCATGTCTCGTTACATTTTATTACCACTGGGATGTATAGTCAGTTTTGAGTGATGACATTCTCTAAGCACTTCATCTCTCCATCCATTGACATTGGGCACAACTAGTCTTCAATTCTTTCTAAGCCATCCATTTTGATCAAGCCCATACTTGTTCTTCTCCTCGTCGATACCTATCTCTAACTTGGAGATGATTTCCAAGAGGTTAGGATCGTCCTTCTGACTGGAACCAATCCGCTCAATCAAAGTGGGTCTGATCGTCAAACTGGCTAACATTTCTGGATCTAGTTCGCACTTTGGTCTGAAATCATACCCAGCGATATACTCCAGTCGCTTCCATTCTAGAAACATAGCGCCTAAACTGGCATGTCTTCTACTCAATGCATCAGCTACTGCATTTCCCTTTCCAGGTGTATATGCAATATCGAAATCATAGGAAGCCAAGAATTCTAACCATCTTTGCTGTCGGAGATTTAGATCCTTCTAAGAGAAAAGATACTTTAATGATTTATGATTGGTAAACAACTCGAATTTTTCTCCCAAGAGATAATGTCTCCACATCTTCAATGCGAACATGATCGCTACTAATTCCAAATCGTGGATAGGGTATCTTTTCTCATGCGGTTTCAGTTGCTGATTTGCATAAGCTACAACCATACCTCCTTACATCAATACAACACCTGGTCCGTTACCACATGCATCCGTGTATACTATCATCTCTTCATTCCCTTTAGGAATGACTAACACTGGTGCACACGTCAACCTTTCCTTTAGACTTTTGAATGCATTTTCACACCTTTCGTACCAAACGAAAGCTTGATTCTTCTTAGTCAACTGTGTTAACGGTGCCGCTATCTTGGAGAAGTCTTGGATAAACTTACGATAATATCCAGCTAATCCCAAGAAATTTCTTATGTCTGTTGCATTTTTGGGCGTAGACCAATCTTGTACCGTAGCTACCTTTGCAGGATCCACGACAATACCATTCTCTGAAACAACATGGCCCAAGAATCTCACTTCCCTCCTCCAGAAGTGACACTTAGAAAACTTCGCTTTTAATTGGTGTTTTCTTAACACCTCCATCACTACTCCCAAATGTTCCTTGTGTTTTTCCTCTATCCTCGAGTAAACAAAGATATCGTCTATGAACACAAGAACAAACTTATTCAATTGATCCCTGAATACCCTATTCATAATATCAACAAAATATGCTGGTGCATTGGTCAACCCGAATGGCATGACCAACCACTCATAGAATCAAGACGGCGTCCGAAAGGCTGTTTTAGGAATACTCTCAGCTGCTACTCGGAGCTGATGAAATCCTGTCGCGAGGTCCAATTGGGAGAACACACTTGCTCCCTCCAGTTGATCAAAAAAATCATCTACCTGCAAAAGAGGATACTTATTCTTCCTAGTCACTTTATTCAACTCGCGATAATCCACACATAAACGAAGGGAACCATCTGCCTTGGTAACAAATACAACTGGTGCTCCCCACTCGGAGATACTTCTTCTGATAAATCCCTTCTTCAAAAGATCGCTTACTTGCACCCCGAGCTCTCTCTGCTCCCTTGGAGCCATACGACGAAGAGGCATCACTATAGGTCTGGCATCTTTCACTAAATCAATACGGAACTCAATCTCTCGGTGTGGTGGAAGTCCGGTCACTTCCTCAAAGACATTTGGATACTGGCCAGCCACGGGCACATCTGACAACTCATCATGCGGGATGTCGAGGGAGTTTAGAAAACTAGCCATCACCCCATCACTAGGTAGTCCACCAAACACTACCCTCCGCCCATCATCCACTCTAACTTTCACCAAAAAACCCTCACAGTCTACCACCACCCCATATCTTTGGAGCCAATCGAGTCCCAAAATAATGCCAAACCCAGTAAAGCCAAAAACAAAGCAATCACAAGCAAACTACATTCTTGACTCGATAGGACCACATTACGACAAATCATACTAAGGCTAGTCGAACCACCAATCGGGTTCGTCATCGCTAAAGGTATATCAACTATCTCGGATTCCAATCCCAACCTATCTACCAAGTCACTAGATATGAAGGAAAGGGAAGCCCCAGTATCAAACAGTACTCGAACAGGAATATCATAAACAAAAAGCATACCTTGAATGACGACATTCTTTCCTTTCTCCGCTGCGGTTGGGGCATTCGACAAAGAAGGAACAACATTAATAGCATATTCTTTCACAATCTGCTTCTCTTTAAGGGGTTGCAGACATTTATCCTTGTGTTGTCCCACTTGGCCGCAGTTGAAGCACTTCCTGTCCACTGGCTTTGCTCGACATTCTTTAGCATAGTGGTCGTTCTTGCCACAGCTAAAGCACTCAACATCTTTCTTGCTCTTTTTCTGACTATCCTTAGTCTGATTCTGCTTCCTTTTATTCTGAGAATTATTCTTGCCTCCATCGATTGCCTGCGGCTTTGGCCCTTCTGCAGATGCAACAACAACTTCAGCCTTGGGCTTAGGATAAAGGCTCTCTGATCTCAATGCTTTTCCAACAATCGATACAAAAGTCTAATCAATATGGTTGATAATCCTTTCCCCCAAGTACCCATCTAAACTAGTTATGAACTTCTCGTTCTTCTTCTCGGCAGTGTCGATAAGGGATAATCCATACTTCGATAAAGTATCGAACTAAACAATGTATTCCGAGACTGCCCTACCATTTTGCTTAAGCTTTAGATATTTCCTAAACAACTCTGATTTCTGAGCAGCTGGGATAAACTTATCACTGAATCGCGTCTTGAACTGATCCCAAGTAATTTGATCCTCAAGGGTAGCTGCCTTAATAGCATTCCACCAATTCATAGCCCATCCTTGCAGCTGATGGGATGCTAACTTCCTCTTCATCGCATCATCGATTTCTAAGTCCTCGAAGATGCGCTTACAACTATCAAGCCAATCCTAAACTTCTGTAGTCGATTCTGTTCCATGGAACGACTTCCCACCAAGACTAGTGTAGTCCTTATAGAGCTTGGCGAAATCGGCCCTAGGCGCCTACACCACCGCCAATTGCAGCATTAGGAGCTGCCCTCTGAACATCCCTAAGCATCTCTCTCATGAAGTCAGTGAACATCGTCCTTATATCAAGAGCATTCCCATTATTAGCTCCTCTACCAGTACCACTCGTATGTCGGCTCATCGTTCAATCTGTAAGGAGAAAACAATTAACCATCTCTTCAGTGGTGCCAGTGCAGTGCAACTCCATCCTTAGATATACTAATAGTATATAAATATATAACTTTTGAAAACAAAAATATCACAAATACGCGCTCTCATATACGTATACTATCTCTCCCTGGTGTCTTTCCCTAGGTTAACTACGCAACCTAGAGCTCTGATACCAAGTGTGATGGCCCGCCCCGCACCAGCTGACATTTCCAATGAAAGTGCGTTGTGTCGATGTCCAACCAGCACGGGACAGTCACCAAAGAAAGGAATTTGAACTAACAAGGAACCTGTAGAATGTCTCACAGCGCATGGGATAAAATATAATAATAACATAACTTTGACATAAAATAGGAGAGACAGTGTATAAGCTGAAAACTAAACCATCATAGCAGCAGAAATCCGAAACACAGCTTATCATCCAAACCAACATTATTACAACTTTGAAATATTGTCTCTAAAGCAAAAGAAAGAGGTACACTACTAATGCCCAAAGTAGTGACCAGCAACAACTTAGGGCGATTATATATATATATCATACGTAGAAGCTTCCTGTTGGTCTCCGGTACAGCTACTCGTGCATAATCACCTGACCTGTCCCTAGTCTGCCCTTTTAAGAGCACCCAGAGTAATAAAAAGAGACATAAAACTCTAGGTCAGACAAAAATCTGGTATGAACGATAAGCATCAAAACAGAACAATAACAGGTATATTAAACCATACCTGAACCTGGACCTGCAACCAAAGAGTTAGCACAACAAGATGTACAATACTCTAAGGTGACACTAACATATGGTGTAAAGATAGGGGAGAGGGGTGTGCATGTCATAGTGATATCAAACAATCAAGCATAGCATCCATCCTCACATCTCTCACTCAATGCGCAAAGCATACGATATCCACTACTTTGATCACCCAAATCATTGCTATGATCACTCTGCCCCCATGGAGTCATGGCGACTCCACTCCACTGATCCATAGCCACTAGTCCTTGCTATGTCCATTCTGCCCCATGAAGTCATGATGACTTCACTGCACTGGCTCATAGCCATGCTACAATCACTCTACCTCATGGAGTAATAACTACACCACTGCACTTATCTGCAGCCTAACATTCGTCTTGGTGGTGAATCAAAGTTATGGACATCGATAACCCCTTAGCACATGTCCCGCAGCAAAGCCCAACTCATGAAGTTAACTCATTGGTTCCCAATTGGATCCTGAGTTCTACTTCCTATTTGGACTGCCTTTGCATCTCGGGTTTTGGTCTCCTTCGGATCGGTTCGGATAACAATTCATTTGACTCGGTTCGGTCCTCCTGAAGTAGCCTTGTTCATGATCATCCACATCGGTTCGGTTCGTGATACCCCGTCATATAGGTTCTGGTCGTGCCATCCTCACCAGGTTGGGTCGAGCTTCTCCATCCGGGTCGGTTCGTGATCCACTCCACTATGGTTCGGTTCAAGTTCCTTAGCTTATGGGTGTTCTACTCGTGGTGCCTTCTCGGAGCTTCGGATCGGTTTGTGCCACTAGGCTTCATGGTTCCACCAGCAGTTCGGGGGGGGGGGTGCTTCACGAGCGGGTCGGTTCGGAGGGGTGCAATCCGATCTGGTTTCCTACACAATTTTTTGCACTTTGTCCAGCGAGCTGTTTATGCCATACGACAGCGTTTTTGACCATTTTGACTTTTCTAAACAATCACAACTCATTTCAAACAGTCATAGCAACATGTATAATTGTCCATAAATACCAAAACAACAATTCAACACGTAAAAATGGATCAAACATACTCAAAACTCATGTTTTCCCCTTAATCATGTTTAACAATAACTAATGATAGGATTAGCAAAACTTATCCAAATTAACTCATATTTCTAACAGAGGCCTAAAGTAATATTTTAGAATTCCTAAATATTTTTCTAGAATATAATAATGTATAATTTCGTTAATTAACATTAATCATCCCTAATTAGCCGTAATTAGTGAAAAACAATGCAAATCACTCACCTTGGCAACAAATTAATCTTAGATCTGAACTTCGCTACTGTTATAGGTCGAATTCCAATGCTTAGCAGCAGCCCCAACTCTTATTTGCCACTAGACTTCCTTGATTTGGTGTAGATTAAGCTAATACGCGATTAAATGGTGATTTGGGATGAATTTAGAAAGTGGGGGCCATTGTTAGGGTTGAAGAGAGGTAAGTGGAGGCTAGAAAACTGAAATAGAATGAAAACCTAACTCATTTCAGCCTCCCCATAAACCTAATCCCGAAATGGGTTATGGGCACATTTGCTAATTAACCTAATCAGCCTATTTAAGCAGTTTTTCTCCTTCTAAACCTTGTTTCAGTCATATCTCCCAAACGGTGAGTCCTTTTTACAAGTGTGACCACTCTACGGAAATGTAAACTATCATCCAGATCTAATGGAAGTGGTTTCAAGTCAAAACTCCTTACCAATCAAAAGTTATGGCCGAAACAAGATTGGCTAGGGGCAAAACGGTCATTTAAAAATTGGCAAAAATCGTGAACATGGGAAATGACCCCAAAAGTCATTCCCCAAAGTTACACGACTATAAGACCTCATATGAAAAAGAAATAAATATTCTACGATCCTTTGATACGTAGAATGCGGGTCGTTACACGTAACGACCGACGTTTCGAACATTATTCGATATTCTTGATTCAATTGAACATATTCTAAAATTTAATTTGATCGTATGGAGAAGATAACGAATTAAATTAAAGAATTAAATTAAATTTGATTAAATATGAAATGATTTATAACAATCGAATTCATTGAAAATAAATTATTATTATTGTTTATATTCGAATAGAATTTATACTTATGGACTGAATCGTTTCGATTCAGTTTTAACTTAGGATACAATTATTGTCGTTTTCGTATTACGATAATTCAATATTAAATCGATAACTTCATATTTAAAATTCATTTATATTTCTAATTCAACATTTAAAATAATTTAAATGTTTAAAGTCAGGCGACAAAAAATCTGGGACGTTACAACAAAATCTATTACCTTTGGTTATTATGAGCATAGGGCGACATACATTGCTATGTATTAACCCTATGAGTTTGGAAACTCTTTCGTTGCTCCAACTCAGGGGGTTCTTTGCAATTTACCTATGAGGCATGACTCGCATGTCTTATATGTTTCAGAATCTACTTTTGTTTTCAATTTATGAAGATGTTTCTCATTAATATGACCCAAGTCGTAATGCTAAAGAAAACTTTCATTTACATTAAATTAAAAAAGATTCTCAATCATAAAAGAAACTATTATCAATCATATTGATCTCATTATCTAAAATACCATACTTTTTTTTACCATTTAGCATAATGCTCATAACATTGGCATCACAAGTGAAATATATAACTAGTCTTTGACAATTTAGAAACAAAAATGATACCATAACTACAGCTTTTACATAGTAGAATTTATTCAATATTAAAAATAATCCATTTGACAAAAGCATACGATAGTCTCCAACTTCTATTGCATTTACCAGAGATCCATCGGTAACTTGAGGCCTTAGTTCCTTTTTTGCATATAATGCCTACTTCTAAGTCCCTGTAATGAATTACAGATATTGGCAGCAAATCCAATATATAAAAAAGAAAATTTATTGATTACAAAATAGTTTGAATCATAAATGCACATGATGGAGAATCATAACTATTTTGTTTCATATTTATAACAATCTTCAATTACTATGGACAATTCCATTTCCGATAAGCTTTGTGTGGCAACTTTGACATACAACTTGGTCTACAACAATGAGCTTTTTACCTTCTTGTTTACCCTTTTCTGCTTTTCTAGAATCTTCACAGATGATACACCACCCGGTACAGCAATTGTGGTCCATAAATCCTTAGTTGTGACTACGTAAATATCAACATATTGAGGAGCTCCATGTTATTCACATTTAATTAATTTGTGTTATATTTTGATATAAACAACTCATACTAGGGAGCTAGAGACTAAGCTCAAGTCTACTTGCATTTCATTGCTTATCTCTAAGTTTGATTATGAATGCATATCGATATTTCCTTTCATCATAAGAATGTGATCGTCATTTCCATCCTTTGTCATTTTGGTATTCAATACTTTCTTCAAATTTTCATACCTTGCGGAGCAGTTTTATAACCAAAAAGTTCCTTGAGAATATCAAATATCTCATGCACAAATATTCATGTTTCCTCTATTACCGACTTGACAAATGCAAATAACACAAAAAATTGGGCTATTACTAGGTTTGATTCTCGTTTGTCATAAGAAAATCTTAATTCAATATTACATCACCTATAGATATTTCTTTATATTTACATGTAATAGAGTTCCAAAGGCGCTCATATGTTAACGTTGTCTTAATTCCTCTTAGTCAGTCAGTATAGTTAAGTTTAGTGAATTTATCAGCTTTAAAAAAAATTGGAGTTTCCATTTTTTACAAGTTTTAATGGTAGATTATTAGAAAAAAATCCTAGTAGATGTTCTTATAATATTAGTGTAACGGCCCGCAAATTCGTACTATCTGAGTGACTGATAACACCACACGTCCAACCCAAATTGTACAGAAATACGAATCATTATTAGAAAGAAGTTAGAGGATGAGAAATAGAAAGAAAGAAATAATAGAATAGAAGAAAACGAAGGTCACAAACTCACAGCAGAACGAATAAAATATATTAGGTAACATAAACTTTGAAATACAATTCAGTAACTTTATGTACATACCATCATCAGAGCACAATAACTATTACTGGAACAGTTATAAACACCTGCTTCCAGCACTTCTAAGTGAATCTGAAAAATCCCGACTATTTGACTGCCCGTACATATTTGGGCACCCAAGAGTTTAGGGAAAACAAAAAAAAAATAAACTCTGGGTCAGTCATGGGACTGGTGTGAGTAAACTCCGACCATTTGTTTAACTTTCAAAATCCTTCCGAAAGAAATGATAATCGTAAGACCGATCCATACATAAACACGGATGGTTTTTACTTTACGATAACCATAAATATCTTTGATATAAAATCCAGTGATATTATAATATTGTCTACATCAAATAAATAGAATCTAGTGGAACGCTTGCATCTCATACTCCATATGTAATATAAAATCAAAAACCGCAGGGCGCTTATTGGAGATTGGATTCCGACTATGACAAGGTATGGAACCACCTTCCGATAGTGTATCTCTAGAGGGGAATACACTGGGTTCAATAAGAACATCTTGCAATCCGACCCACACATGACCGACCACTCATTTCGCTTGAGTGTATCGAATGTATATCACCAACGGTTGGGATCAGCAACCGTTTCCCGAAAAGGGACAACATCGATAGATTAAAAAAGTAAAAGGAATTTCTCTAGATAGGTGATTATACACCCTAATGGGAGCGACCCACATAGCCATGCTGCCTGCCCGATTTTTTTCATTTCCCGGTTGTTGAGGCTTGAGGCTACGATTTCTTATCATTCAACGATAGCACAATCACTTTGAATGCCACATTGTCAGATTCGTAAATCATTAATTGATTTGCACAAATATATTATGGATATTATGCTAAGAGAATAAATTCTCCGCCACCATATATATTTGTACAGAACAATTTTATGCGATCATTGGAAATACTCTGTCAGACACTCGTCCATACACGTTCGTTATGGGACTGAACGAAACCGAAGGCACAATTTCTATCAATAGGAAAAGTCCTTGCACTTTACTCCATCTTCGATTATCTTCATATAATCTGATTCGCAACGCTACTGCCAATACAGAGTGGTTCACGGATAATAAACCAACCGGTCTCTCCATATTGACAGCGATATTGGCAAACACTTCGATAGTCGGTTATTTAACTATCGAAGAAAAACAAACATTCAACCAAAGCATCAAACAAATCACTGAGCCCTTTTATTATCATTTCATCAATTAAAACACTTCTTCATTTCTTTATCCATATTCGTTAACACGATATTTCCGATAATCATCTTGACCTCTTATGCTATTTGGAAAACATTACCATATATCGCCTTCTTTTATTTTCTGTACTTAGAAAATATATTCTATTTATAATTGGAAAACATTCCAATTACTTATCTCTTCCACGACCATTCATTTATTTCTATACTCAGGATATATTTATTATTATATTCTTAAATTTTCAATTACTTAGGTTAAAACGAATGTTGTATAAAACATCGTTACAATAACCCAAAATACTGCATTCAACTAAACTCTTTAAACATCTCTCTTTGAGACTGAATCTTGCTGTTTATCAGTAAGTAATGAAATCAATCAAGTTGGGGTATAATTACCTCTCAGACCTTGATTGAATAACATCTTTAACTTCAAAACAGACAAGACCACTTATCTTAAATCATCAACACCATAAAAACCACTTATTGATTTTTTTAAAACGTATATATATATATATATATATATGTATTTCTCTTTCTATTACCAGATTTTTAATTTCCTTTTTGTTTATAGTATTTTATTTCTAAGTTCGTTCCATTACCGGATTCAATATATATTGATATATAGATTTCTTATATCAGATTATCTTTAAAATATTCTAACTCCTTAAATTTCCAGAAAATTTCGCCATAACCTCCTTTGTACCTTTTGATAGTTCAAACCTCAACTCGCCTCTCTAGGCCCTTTCCATTAAAAAAGAAAATCAAAAAGCCAAGTGGCTTGCCGATTCGGTGCATAAAATCTCATATGGAATTTAAACATGTACCTTATTGTCGAGCAGATGAATTATAATCTTCATACACTTCACTCCAAACCTGTCCAACATATATCCAAATATTTCCATTTGGTTTCAACTCAATCCATATGTCTTAACCCAATCCGCTAATTTATTTTCTAATTAGCTATATTTGCCTGTTTCACTTCTTATTTGAACATATCACATTAAAATATATTTTAATCTACTCACTAACCCAATCTAATTCCATTTTCAACTCAAGTTACATATTCGATTTCGAATAAAAATTCTCAAATCTCTTTCACTTATTCAACGCCTAATTTCAATTCAAATCTCGATTAACTATTTATTCTTCAAACTAGTTAAATCTATTTAATAACTAAAAATCTGATTTTTGTTTCAAAAATCATTTCACTTACTTCACTGGAGTTCATATTTATTTTATATCTCCAGTCTGGATTTTTCTGATGGAAAATTCGGATTTTATTTCCTTAAAATCCTTTTATTTATTTAAATAAACCGTTATGGCTTTATAATGGTTTTGGCGCTGTTTTTCTGAAAATTTGATTTTGACCTAACTCAAAATCTACTCGACGAAATCCAGATTTTTCTCTTTTATTAGAAAACTATTATTCCAATGGTCCTAACGATTCTTGTTTCAAAGAATTCTGACTTAAATTGAGTCCTATATACTAAATTGAAGTTCGGAACGCCAATTTATGAACTGTCGCGCTGCGGCGAGTTCGTTTTAATTATAATTAATATATAATCATTTTAAAACTTCGTTTATATAAAATTCTAACTTCATGCTAATATATTTTAATACATATTAAACCAATTTCCCAATTCAGCTTAATAATTCTGATTTTCCCAGATCGCCAATTATTCCGTATCTCAGTTATTTATTTATAGTTTGACCTTCTATATTAAATTCTAATTCCTTAATAAATAAATTATTTATAAAATTTGATATAATCGAATTTCAAATATTAAATCCTTCTGATTTATCTCATCTCAGTTTATATTCCGAATTCTAGAAATAAACCCGTCATTCCTTTTCCGAATGTAACGAACTGGAAAATTCGATGCTCGAATTTTCGACACAAATACATCCCGTGTCCAAACTCGAGTATCGAAAATCCAGAATGTTAAAGAAAGAAGTTAGAGGGTGAGATAAGAAAGAAAGAAATGTTGGAATAGAAGAAGAAAAAGAATAACTAAACACAATACACAGTCTCACATCGCAACGGGATAAAATATAATACAGAAATAACTCTTTATTGAAAACTTGAAATGGTACTTACAATTCATCAGAGTACACGGTCATTTAATTCATCTGGATAGTTATAATAGTCTATCCTCATTTTTTAACACACAACGGAATAATATCTATATAATACGTCTGATCTCCTTCAGCTCGTCTCCTGAAGTCTGTATCATTTTGCCTTGAACCTGTACAACTCAGTCAGACCCAACTCGGTCTGACCCGAGCATTACAAATGCCACAGGTCAGTATGGTGAACCAGCGTGAGAAAAAGCCACTAAATTATTGGTATCATCCATCTTGATTTTAAAGTTAAAAATCATTTTCGAAAGAAAAAGATAATCGTAAGACCAACCCACACATAAACACGGATGGTTTTTACCTTATGATAACCCAAACCATTTTTGAAATCATAATTTATCTGATATTATGATAGTGTCTAAATACAAATAAATATCAATCTAGCAGAACGCTTGCATCTCACACTCTATATATATAGTATACAATCAAAACCGTGGGCGCTTACTGGGAATTGGATTTCCAACTATGACAAGGTATGGGACCACCTGCCGATAGTGTATCTCTAGAGGGGAATACATTTGGTTCAACAAGAATGTCTTGCAACCCGACCCACACATGACTGACCACTCATTTCTCTAAAGTGTATCGAATATATTGTCACCTATGATTGCTAGCAACATAACCGTTCCCGGGAGATACAGAAGTAAAAAGAAATAACAAATATGAATATTCTCTAGATGGTGACAATACACCCTAATGGGGGCGACCCACATAGCCATGCTGCACGCCCGATTTTTGTCATTTCTAGGTTGTGAGGCTTGTGGTTATAATCGTACTTCT
Source organism: Allium sativum (assembly GCA_030737875.1). Lineage (NCBI taxonomy): Eukaryota > Viridiplantae > Streptophyta > Magnoliopsida > Asparagales > Amaryllidaceae > Allium > Allium sativum. Next base: position 931,452,799 of record CM060920.1, on the reverse strand, counting down.
AGATCATCTGGCCAACGTTCACTTTGAATGCCACATCCTCAGATCCGTCAGATATCACTAATTGACGTTCACAAAAATATTCTAGTGTTCAAGCTAAGAGAATGGCTGTTCTCCGCCATCAACACAAACACGTTTGTAAAAATCAACGTACGTGATCCCTTGGGAAATACTCTGTCAGACATTTGTCCATACAAGTTGTCTTGGGACTGGACAAACCGAAGGCACTCTCCTACCGCATCATAGGAATCACTCTATAGATCAGTAGCAGGTAGTCCTTGCAATCCGTCGATTTCAACCACGACGGGATCACTATAAGAATATCTCTGGGCGCGACTCCAGAGAATTCGACGTAGTCCTTTCGCTTATGAAGATCCACGGTCTTCACTGCTCCATCCTCAATCAGCATCTTCCACGTTTACGTATTCGTTGGGTCGTAATGGTTTTCGAATAAATTCGATCCCGGTCTTTCCGTACCAACAAGCGTATAGGCCTGATTTGTTAGTCGGTTATTTAGCTATCAAATAAAACAACCATTCATCCATAAAAGAAAATTGAATTTACTGTTTTAATATTGTCCAACATTTTATCCTCTTTTGATTAATCATTCGTTAATACAAAAACTTCCCTTTCTTTTCAACATTTGGGATCCTCATTTCTTTGCTTATATTAATATAAGAATATTTAAAATCCCTTCAATTTAAAATACTTTTAAAATGTATTTATCATCTTGATCATTTGTCTCTAAATGTAAATTAGTAAGAGAATACTTCCCTAAGCATCAACCCCGAAGGCCGAAACCAACATCAGATCGACACTCAGGAAATGATTCAACTCACTAATTCTAGTCAATTTCTGCTTTCCATAACCCCATTTCTTAACTTCTAACGGAAAAATTACGGTTTCACCTTAAACGAGATATTTATCTTAACTTATTAGCATTTCAAATATTTTCAAATATGGTTTTGAAACCATTTGTTATTACCAGTATACAATATTCCATTCCAGGATATGATTTGCAAAATGTTTTGCAAAATATTTATTTATTTCTCAACAGACCAAGTACTTCCCATACGATATAATTTCATTTACCAATTCGATTTCATTTTTAAACTTCGTAAAATAAAGTCTTAGGCTTCATAAACAATTTCCATAGACATCTCTATATATTAATTACAATCAAATTTCGCTTTAGTCCAATAAAACTGCATTCCATATCAAAATATACCTATATAAATATTATTTGTAACTTCTACATTATCGTCATTTGAAATATTTTACTTCAATACGGTTTTCAATCCATTTGCTATCATCATTATCGAAGATACGATTTCCAAAATATTTGCTACATGCCTTTTTATTTCTAAAGTGAAATAACAAATATCATTTCTATTAATCAACTTCATTTTGATTTGACCTTTGTAAAACTAGGTTTTATATTAAAAAATCTTCATATCCAACTTTACAGGTTTATTCATCTCAACTTTATTTCAATAAATTGCATTCCATATCGTACATAAATATCATCGGTGAATTCCTTATATTGAGATTTATTTTCTAAACTCTTATGTAAATTCTTTAATATAGTTTATACTATATTATTCAAATCAGTTCGACATAAACTCAATTAGAAATTATAATTTAAAATCCGCTCTAATATACTTCTAATAAATCCTTATTTTGCAAACAATTTTCTTTAAACCCTGATTCACCTTAATCGTGAATATTATTTCCCAATAGAATTCATATTTGACTTAATTAGTCAATTTATACTTGCAACTTCGAGTTTCATTTCTATTTATTACTCCTATTGGGTTATTTCAAAAAAAATCTCCTTTACACTTCCATTTGCAAATGGAACATCCCAATCATTTAAAATATTAATTTAAAAACACATTTCTACTTTCTTTTCAAATTTCAAGCTTAGATTATCTCTTTCTCAAAAGCCCTAATAATAATGGTTTTACTTCTTTATAAATGTACTTATAAAAATTGATTTCCTATCTTATTTATTAAACAAACATTTACTTTCAATTCTAATTAATTTGGTTTATAAATAACATTCTTATTTAAAAATAAAATTTTCTTTAAATACTTTTATTTATTTAAATTCTGTTTTAAAATCCATATATTATTTTTCACACTCAAGAATATCAAAAATCAAGGTCAATTGTTATCACACACCCAAACATGTCATACACTCACATGTGATCAGTCATACCATATAATAGCATGTACATGGAAATAAATAAATGTTGAGGAATCCAGTTGGATCCCTCCAACCTGTTTCCATGCATCCACAAATGTTAGTCAACTATAATAATACCCATCCTGCTTCGAGGCAGGACATCGCAGTATAGAAGGTCATCCACTATATATATTGTGGGCGCATAAGGAAATCATCCGCTAATGGTACTGCGGGAATATCCAACGACCAATCACCAATATTATTTTTATATAATATTATTATATAGTATTATTACTTTATCAATCAATTATCAGCCAGCAAGCAATAAATAAAATTTTGAACTATTAAAAATAGTTCAAATATACTAAGTGATTTTAACTCACCTCATTTTTCCACTGGCGCATATCTGTTTAAAATCCCATACCGTCTTAGCTACTGCTCTACTTCGTTGTCTTGAATAAAATACATTTGGTACCTACGATAGTTTAATTTAATTTATCGATTAATTTTTATTTATTTATTTAAATGAACTACTTAAATAAATAAATAGATTTTCTATGTAATCTAAATTTGTAAAAGCTTTTACCTTAAGGTTATCGTAGTTCCCTCGACCAACTGATGAATCTAATTGCTGAATAGTTGCCGAATATTCCAATCGGCTTCAATACTGCATTTCATCGAGCATCATCTTTACAAACTCCATCATTCCATTGACCAAATAATCCTCCTAAATCTCCATTGTCTAACGTGTAGCAGTAAATCCATAAGGGAAAACCAAGCTCCAGTTCACACTGTTCTTTTCCAAACACTGAACTCCTCGTTCAACTATCGCTCCATCCACAAAATTCAACGACCGATCCTCCTTTATCATGAAAATTCAAATTCCAAATCCGTCCAGTTCAAACCTCATCAGATACGCAAATCACAGACCGTATCAGAAAAAAAATCAAACTCCACTTCATCTTTTCCAATACACGCTCTGCCTCCACCCAAATCTGCATCTGCCGCTTCCCAATATCCCACTTCCGAATTCAAATAGTTCACAAAAAAATCATCATTAATGGACAAAATGCCAATCGCAACCCACAATACTTCACTCCAGTAATCGCTCTCCTTCCAGAACCGATGCTCCTGAAATTGCACACCCCAGTTCACCCATATCCTACTCCAACAGCCACTATTGAACACTTCGGTCACCAGGAAATGGATCGAGCTCCACCTCTTTAAAGCGAGAACGCCTCCCAACTTTTGTTGAGCTTGGGGAAATCACCTCGTCTCAAATCGCGATTCCCACTTTCTGATTTTGGGTTTCGATTACTTTTCTTTTTCTTTTTATAGTGGACGGTTTTGGTGATTTAACAGAAGGAAGAAATGATTTAATAGAACTGGAAAGCAATTGACAAAGGTATAAAGGACTTGGAAGGCTTCGATTGTTTGAGATTAGGCCAAAGAGAATGCGGTATAAATAGATGGGGAGTAGGAGGATAAGAAGAGCGTCAGTTCACAAGGTACATATAGGTTTAGGCTAGCGCGTACCATTGCTGAAAGCTTCACGCAAAAGTAAATATTGAGATGTGAAGTTTGAAAGGAGAAGACGATGGTAGCTTATAGAGTAGCTACGAAAAAATCGTCCCCTATACTGATTTTGTTTTATTTAAAGTTTTATTTTTATTTTATTTATTTATTTCTGGTTGAACTGGTGTGGTTTCACCCCATTTAAAAATAACGTGCTATTAAAGTCCTATATGAATGCAACAAATGACATTTCTAGGGTTCTAACACTATTCTGAACACACTGGAACAGTTTCCACGGTCTAATTCGACCATATACAGAAGGTATTAAATTAATTAAATGATTTAACCTTAAATTCGATTTAATATAAATCGATTCAAAAATAACAAATAAATTATTTTTATCGTATAAATATACACAAACTGATTGCATAAAAATTCTAGAAATTAATAACTTAAATTTTAAACCCGATATAAGTTAAACAAATATTCAAATTATTTAAAATCGATTAAATAAACCGCTATCATTTTATAAACGATTTCATAGCGACTATTTCAAAATTTAATTTTGCCATAACTTTTAATATAAAATCGAAATTCTGATTTTTCACTTCTATTAGAAAATTACAGTTCAATAGATTCGAATATTTCTTGTTTCAGCGAATTCCGACTTATAATGGATCCTGTACATTTAGTTGAAGTTCAAATCGTAAATTACGAACTACCACGCCATTTCGAGCTCGTTTATATAATATATATATATTTGTACGTTTTCAAACTTCGCTCTAATTAATATAAAATCCATTTATATTACCATTTCAATATTTAAACTAATTTAAATATTCAAAACTGAAGCGATAAAAATATGAGACGTTACATTCCTTCCCCCTTAAAAGAATTTCGTCCCCGAAATTTCTAATTAGGAAATGTAGCTATACCTTATTCTCTTCTCACAACCCACTCATGCAACTCATCACTAACCCCAATATCTAACTAACTTACTAGTTTCCATTTCCACCAATTAATCATTAACTTCGATTAATTTTTCGTTAACAAAAATTTTCAAAACTATTGAAAAAATTTCTAACTCTCTAAATTTTCGAAAAATTTCGCCCGCACCTCCTTTGTATGGGTCAATAGTTCAAACCTCAACTCACCTCTCTTGGCCCTTCTCATTCAAAGAGAAAATCAAAAAGCCAAGTGGCTTGCCGATTCGGCAAACAAAAGCTCATATTGAATTAAACATTTACCTTTCTGTCGGGCATCTCATATTTATTCTTCACAATTGCTTTTATCCAAAAGCCCATTCAATCATATACATATCTATTCCCATTCGATTACAAACAATTCAACATTTTACATCCACTTTGCCAATTTATCCATTTATTGGTTTTCTTGCTCCCCTTGTGACAGCTTAAACAAACCATGTTCAAATACATATACATATACATATACATATACATATACATATACATATACATATACATATACATATACATATATATATATATATATATATTCTTATGAACATGTCAAATTTTATTTATAATCCAAGTTCCAAGTTATATATATTTCCAATTTTACCCATCCAACCATTTATGGGTTTTGTTGTTTCACTTACGATAATTTAAACAAGCATGTTTAAATATATGTTCATGCCTACAAACAAGTCAGGCTTCATTTATAACTCAAATTCTAGGTTTAATTCTTTATTCACAAGTTCATTAAATTTTCACTTAAGTTCCCAGTTTTATTTTTAATTGACAAGTCCAAATAAATTTTGAGTTCAAATTTCAATCTCAACTTAATTTGACTTATTCTTCATTCAGTTTCATTTCAGCTCAAGTTTAAACAATCCATGTTTGTATTCGCTATTCGATATATACACACATATTCACTTCCATATCAAAACTTGATTTCATAGTCCAACTCAATTCAATAATAATTTAAGTCATATTCAATTATTCCAACTCGAATTGGATTTATTTTAATTCACTTCTTATTCTACTCGATACATTTAAATTATATACATCGAGCTATATTTATATTATCAATATTCATTTTTTTTTTACTCGAATTGGATATATTGCAATTCACTTCTTATTTCAAATCGACACATTTAAACTGTATGCATTGAATTCTATTTAGATTATCCACATTTAATTTATTTATGTTTCAACTTGTATTTAAGCATTTTCAATGCATATTGATTCAATAGTTCGTTTTAGTCCAATATGGTTTCAATTTCAATCCAAATTTGTTTAACTTACCATTCAGTCAAGTTTCACTCCATTCAATTCATATTGGAATTTGTTTCTTGACTTCCAAATTATTTTCCAAATTCTGATTTTTATTTCAAACATCATTTATTTCATCTTCTGGTTATATTTAACTAGTTCAATTCCATAATACCATTTGAATTTCATTCAAATAATTCAAGCAATTAAATATCAGTAATAATTTGATATAATTATTTCCTTTATACAAAATAGATTTGGGCAATATTATTTCATTTACCCGCTTTTCAAACAATATTGTATCAATTTCCAGTTCAATGCTTTTCAACACTTGAACCGATCAACCAGCACAATACAAAACATTTGTATATGAAATCTACAAATACGCTCTCATATATATACATACTCAACTCGGTCTAGGGTGTTACTAACCCTTTCTCTACTGAGTTACGCCTCAAATCCAAGGTTACTCCTAAACCATTGCTCTGATACCACTGTAACGAACGGAAAATTCGATGCTCGAATTTTCGACACAAATACATCCCATGTCCAAACTCAAGTACCGAAAATCCAGAATGTTAAAGAAAGAAGTTAGAGGGTGAGATAAGAAAGAAAGAAATGTTAGAATAGAAGAAGAAAAATAAGAACTAAACACAATATAAAGTCCCACATCGCAACGGGATAAAATATAATATAGAAATAACTCTTTATTGAAAACTTGAAATGATACTTACAATTCATCAGAGTACAGTGGTCATTTAATTCATCTGGACAGTTCTAATAGTCTATTCTCATTTTTCAACACACAACAGAATAATATCTATATAATACATCTGATCTCCTTCAGCTCGTCTCCTGAAGTCTATATCATCTTGCCTTGAACCTGTACAACTCGGTTAGACCCAACTCATTCTGACCCGAGCATTACAAATGCCACAGGTCAGTTTGGTGAACCAGCGTGAGAAAAACCCACTAAATTATTGGCATCATCCATCTTGATTTTAAAGTTAAAAATCATTTTCGAAAGAAAAAGAAAATCGTAAGACCAGCCCACATATAAACAAGGATGGGTTTTACCTTATGATAACCCAAACCATTTTTGAAATCATAATTTATCTGATATTATGATAGTGTCTAAATACAAATAAATATCAATCTAGCAGAACGCTTGCATCTCACACTCTACATATATAGTATATAATCAAAACCTTGGGCGCTTACTGGGAATTGGATTTCCAACTATGACAAGGTATGAGACCACCAGTGTGTCTCTAGAGGGGAATACACTGGGTTCAACAAGAACGTCTTGCAACCCGGCACACACATGACTAACCACTCATTTCTCTTGAGCGTATCGAATATATTGTCACCTACGGTTGCTAGCAACATAATCGTTCCCGGGAGATACAAAAGTAAAAAGAAGTAACAAATATGAATATTCTCTAGATGGTGACAATACGCCCTAATGGGGCGACCCACATAGCCATGCTGCCTGCCCGATTTTTGCCATTTCCCGGTTATGAGGCTTGAGGTTATAATCGTACTTCTAGATCATCTGGCCAACATTCACTTTGAATGCTATGTCGTCAGATCAGTCAGATATCACTAATTTACATTCACAAAAATATTCTAGTGTTCAAGCTAAGAGAATGGCCATTCTCCGCCATCAACAGAAACACGTTTGCAAAAATCAACTACGTGGTCCCTTGGGAAATACTCTGTTAGACATTCGTCCATACAAGTTGTCCTAGGACTGGAAAAACCGAAGTCACTCTCCTACCGCATCATAGGAATCATCCTATGATCAGTAGCAAGTAGTCCTTGCAATCTGTAGATTTCAACCACGACAGGATCACTATAAGAATATCTCTGGGCGCGACTCCATAGAATTCGACGTAGTCCTTGCGCTTATGAAGATCCACGGTCTTCACTGCTCCATCCTCAATTAGCATCTTCAACGTTTACGTATTCGTTGGATCAGAATGGTTTTCGAATAAATTCGATCTCGGTCTTTCCGTACCAACAAGCATATAAGCTAGATTTGATAGTCGTTTATTTAACTATCAAATAAAACAACCATTCATCCATAAAAGAAAATTGAATGTAATGTTTTAATATTGTCCAACATTTTATCCTTTTTTGATTAACCATTCGTTAATTCAAAAACTTCCCTTTCTTTTCAATATTCGGGATCCTCGTTTCTTTTCTTATATCAATATAAGAATATTCAAAATCCCTTCAATTTAAAATACTTTTAAAATGTATTTATCATCTTGATCATTTGTCTCTAACTGTAAATTAGTAAGAGAATACTTCCCTAAGCATCAACCCCGAAGGCCGAAACCAACATCAGATAGACACTCAGGAAATGATTCAACTCACTAATCCTAGTCAGTTTCTACATTCCATAACCCCATTTCTTAACTTCTAACGGAAAAATTACGGTTATTCATTATCACCTTAAATGAGATATTTATCTCAACTTATTAACATTTCAAATATTTTCAAATATGGTTTTGAAACTATTTGCTATTACCAGTATACAATATTCCATTCTAGGATATGATTTGCAAAATGTTTTGCTAAATATTTATTTATTTCTCAACGGACCAAGTACTTCTCATACGATATAATTTCATTTACCAATTCGATTTCATTTTTAAACTTCGTAAAATAAAGTCTTAGACTTCATAAACAATTTCCACAGACATCTCTATATATTAATTACAACCAAATTTCTCTTTAGTCCAATAAAACTGCATTCCATATCAAAATATACCTATATAAATATTATTTGTAACTTCTACATTATCGTCATTTGAAATATTTTACTTCGATACGATTTTCAATCCATTTGCAATCATCATTATCGAAGATACGATTTCCAAAATATTTGCTACATGCCTTTTTATTTCTAAAGTGAAATAAAGTTTTATTTATAACAATTATCATTTCTATTAATCAACTTCATTTTGACTTGACCTTTGTAAAATTAGGTTTTATATAAAAAAAATCTTCATATCCATCTTTATAGGTTTATTCGTCTCAACTTTATTTCAATAAATTGCATTCCATATCGTACATAAATATCATTGGCGAATTCCTTACTATTGAGATTTATTATCTAAACTCTTATGTAAATTCTTTAATATAGTTTATACTATATTATTCAAATCAGTTCGACATAAACTCAATTAGAAATTATAATTTAAAATCTGTTCTAATTTAATTCTAATAAATCCTTATTTTGCAAACAATTTGCTTTAAACCCTGATTCACCTTAATTGTGAATATTATTTCCTAATAGAATTCAAATTTGACTTAATTAGTCAATTTGTACTTGCAACTTCGAGTTTCATTTCTATTTATTACTCCTATTGGGTTATTTCAAAAAATATCCTTTACACTTCCATTCGCAATTGGAACATCCCAATCATTTAAAATATTAATTTCAAAACACATTTCCACTTTCTTTTCAAATTTCAAGCTTAGATTATCTCTTTCTCAAAAGCCCAAACCATAATGGTTTTACTTCTTTACAATTGTGCTTATAAAAATCGATTTCCTATCTTATTTGTTAAACAAACATTTACTTTCAATTCTAATTAATTTGGTTTATAAATAACATTCTTATTTGAAAATATAATTTTCTTTAAATACTTTTATTTATTTAAATTCTTTTTTAAAATCCATATATTATTTTTGACACTCAAGAATGTCAAAAATCAATGTCAGTTGTTATCACACACCCAAACATGTCATACATTATCACAAGTGATCAGTCATACCATATAATAGCATGTACATGGAAATAAATAAATGTTGAGGAATCCAGTTGGATCCCTCCGACCTGTTTCCATGCATCCACAAATGTTAGTCAACAATAATAATACCCATCCTGCTTTGAGGCAGGACATCGCGGTATAGAAGGTCATCCACTATATATATTGTGGGGCGCATAAGGAGATCATCCGCTAATGGTACTGCAGGAATATCCAACAACCAATCACCAATATTATTTTTATATAATATTATTATATTTTATTATTACTTTATCAATCAATTATCAGCCAGCAAGCAATAAATAAATTTTTGAACTATTAAAAATAGTTCAAATTTACTGAGTAAGTTTAACTCACCTCGGTTTTTCTCTGGCTTATATCTGTTTAAAATCCCATACCGTCATAGCTACTGCTCTACTTCATTGTCTTGAATAAAATTCAATTGGTACCTACGATAATTTAATTTATTGATTAATTTTTATTTATTTATTTAAATGAACTACTTAAATAAATAAATAGATTTTCTATGTAATCTAAATTTGTAAAAGCTTTTACCTTATGGTTATCGTAGTTCCCTCAACCAACTGATGAATCTAGTTGCTGAAAAGTTCCCGAATATTCCAATTAGCTTCAATATTGCATTTCATCGAGCATCATCTTTACAAACTCCATCATTCCATTGACCAAATAATCCTCCTAAATCTCTACTGTCTAACGTGTAGTAGTAAATCCATAAGGGAAAACCAAGCTCCAGTTCACACTGTTCTTTTCCAAACACTGAACTCCTCGTTCAACTATCGCTCCTTCCTTAAAATTCAACGACCGATCCTCCTTTATCATGAAAATTCAAACTCCAAATCTGTCCAGTTCAAACCTCATCAGATACGCAAATCACAAACTGATATCAGGAAAAAAAATCAAACTCCACTTCATCTTTTCCAATACCCGCTCTGCCCCAACCCAAATCTGCATCGGCCCCTTCCCAATATCCCACTTTTGAATTCAAATAGTTCACAAAAAAATCATCATCAGTGGATCGAATGCCAATTGCAACCCACAATACTTCACTCCAGTAATCGCACTCCTTCCAGAACCGATGCTCCTAGAAATTGCATACCCCAGTTCACTCATATCCAAGTCCAACAGCCACTATCGTACACTTTGGTCACCAAGAAACGGATCGAGCTCCACCTCTTTAAAGCGCGAACGCCTCCCAACTTTTGTTGAGCTTCGGGAAATCGCCTGGTCTCAAATCGCAATTCCCGCTTTCTGATTTTGGGTTTCGATTACTTTTTTTTCTTTTTATAGTGGACGGTTTTGGCGATTTAACAGAAGGAAGAAATGATTTAATAGAACTGGAAAGCAATTGACAAAGGTATAAAGGACTTGCAAGGCTTTGATTGTTTGAGAATATGCCAAAGAGAATGCGGTATAAATAGATGGGGAGTGGGAGGAGAAGAAGTGCGTCAGTTCACAAGGTACATATAGGTTTAGGCTAGCGCGTACCATTGCTGAAAGCTTCACGCAGAAGTAAATATTGAGATGTGAAGTTTGAAAGGAGAAGACGATGGTAGCTTACAGAGTAGCTGCGGAAAAATCGTCCCCTATACTGATTTTGTTTTATTTAAAGTTTTATTTTTATTTTATTTATTTATTTCTGGTTGAACTAGTGTGGTTTCACCCCATTTAAAAATAACGTGCTATCAAAGTCCTATATGAATGCAACAAATGACATTTCTAGGGTTCTAACACTATTCTGAACACACTGTGTAACAACCCGAAAATCTGGTCCAGTTTGAAATTTTTATTTTGGCAATTTTAGTGAATTTTGAACATTTAAAATAGATTATTTTAAATAAATTCGATGAGAAATTTATTTTGAATATAGAATCGAACGTATATTATATACGTCGTCGTTAGAATATAAATAATTATATATAATTATATAAGGAATTGAAAATGGCGCGGTAGTTCGATAATTCGATTTCAAACTTCAATTGAATGTACCGGGTGCAAAATAAACCGGATTTTAGTAAAACTAAAAACATTAGGATCTATTTGAGGATATCTTTCCAACGAATCCGAAAAATCGAAATTTCACAGCGGGAATCAAAAGATATGTCCAGTTGAAAATTCTAAATAGTCGCTATGGAATTCAGGCCCTTAAAAATGGGAATTTTGCAAACGACCTCGGATTTCGACAAAACCACTTTTGTTGGGTCCGTGATGTCAAATTATTGCTAGGTTTCAAATTTCATAATTTTTCGAATCAATATGTGAGTGTGGCAAAGGAAAACGTGTTTGACCATTTTCGGTTGATTTTAATCGACTGGAAAATGGCCATTTTTCTAACGGTCTCAGAATTCGACGAAACTAGTTTTGATAGGACCCTATCGTCAATACGAAGCTAGAAAATATTTTTCGGGAATTTTTAGAGTTCGTATATGACCCCAATAAATTGAAATGCGCGTTCAAATTCAATATATAGAAGTATATGTTGATTTTGACGAAAACTGATTGTAACAGTCGAATCAGCTTACGATACATATCCCAACGTGTTCGGAATGGGGGTAATTAGCTATGGACGACAGGCGGTGGGCCTCGTTTAGAGGTCGAAAATAAAAGTTGCTTTTTGGTGGAAAATAAAATAATTAAATAAAAAATAATAATAATAATAACCTCTCCTTAATCGTTCAGGCCCCCTCCGATTAAATCAGAATTCGAAATTAAAAAAAAGGGCGACCGGGGGGGGGGGTGAACCGCCGCCACCCCCCCCCCCCCCCCCAGCGGCGCGCCGCCGAGCCTCCTCCACCTCCCCCCTTCTTCCTCCTCTTCTTCTTCTCCTCCCTCTTGAAATCGACCGCACCTCCTTAGCCCCAAACCCCGAACCCTAATTCGACCGCACCGACCCTCCCTCTCTCCTCTCTCTTCCTTCTTCACGCCGACACCCCCTGCCTAGCCCCCCTCAAAGCACCAGCGATGCCACCGCGCACCCTCCTCCTGTTGCCGCCGCCCAGACGCCTCCACCGCGCCTGCATCCGCGCACCGAAACCCCCTCCTCCTCTTCAATTGCTGTAAGCCCTTTGATTTATTTTATTTTGTTTTGTTTAATTAATTTTTGCAATGAAAAATATAGTCTCTTATATTGTAGAAGTTAAAAATATAATTTTTATCCCATGTAAAGGTTGAAAATATAATTTTCATATTATATAGATAATAAAAATGTGATCTTTATATGGTAGGATATAGAAAGACGATATTTTTATGTAGTAAAAGACGATATTTTTATGTAGTGAAAGGCGATATTTTTATGTAGTGAAAGACGACATTTTTAAAGTAGGATAAGGCAAAATCTTTATATTTGAAAGGGCGAAATCTTTATATTAGAAAAGGCGAAATCTTTATTTAGAGAATAACGTGATAAAAATATAATCTTTATTATATGAACACCGGTGTAAAAATAGAATTTTTATCTATATAGTAGCGGTGTAAAAATAGAATTTTTATCTATATAGTAGCGGTGTAAAAATAGAATTTTTATCTATATAGTAGCGGTGTAAAATTAGAATTTTTATCTATATAGTAGCGGTGTAAAAATAGGATTTTTATATATTGAATAGCGAAGTAAAAATAGGATTTTTATATATTGAATAGCGAAGTAAAAATAGGATTTTTATATATTGAATAGCGAAGTAAAAAATTCGATTTTTATACATTGAATAGCGAAGTAAAAATTCGATTTTTATATATTGAATAGCGAAGTAAGAATTCGATTTTTATATATGTAGTGGCTACGGGCAACGAAAGTGACGAAAGGCGAGCGGCAAAGATTTTCCACATTAGAAGAATCGCGACGAATTGGTTTAGCTATTGGTGAGAACTTCTCAATCTAAATTTCTTTTCTAGTTATATATATATATATATATATATATATATATATACTAGGATGCAGACGGTGCTTAACAGCACCCGACACCCGTCATCCACAGACCATGGATGGCTTGTTTGTTTAATTGATATGTTGGGAAAATTTGTTTGTGATGTTGATGTGAAATCGAAAATAAAATGTAGATGGTTGAAATAAATTAATTATCGTTAAAAATATAATTTTTAACGTGAATGTGAATAAATGAATATTTATAAACAAATCGGCCGATTTGTTTATATACACTAATTTGACTGATATTGATTGGGTCGATAAATTTTACACATCGCCCAACTGCACAAATAAAAATCTGTGTTTGTTGATTTGAAACCCCACACGGGTGTTGGGATGATATTTGGGTACACTAATCCCAATTATTTAATTGTATGTCGATCGATTGGTCGATATGATGTGTAAGCGTTATTTATTTATATTTGATGCTTATGCAGTTGTGTGGTGCACTTTGGATGATGGTTAATTGTTTATCGTTGCTATTATATACATGTGTTGGATGGAATCCATATAATTAACGTTATATGGTGATTGACTGGGCATTATTCCAATCGGGAAAATAATGAATATTATAAAAGAAAATTCATGTGTTGAATATAAAAATAGTCATGTGTTGACGATGTTCATGTGTTGAAAATATTTATGTGTTGAGTAAAATATTTTAATAATAAAATTCACATCTTTATCATATTTAAAATTAGAACTACATCACGGTGGAGTCTAATTAAAATCAAACGATAGATACCATAGTTTTATAAAATATTTTACATAACAAAAATAGTCGTGTGTTGAAAGAAATATAGATCCATGTGTTGAATAGAATAAATATTCATTTGTTGAATAGAATAACGAATTATTGAAATATAAAGCCGTGTTGATTAGAGATGCGTTATTTTGACGCGAACGATATTTATATCGATTTTATTCGTTTTATAATGAATATTGAAAAGTGATTTCAAAATTTAATATTTTGAAATGAAATTCAAATTTAATTAGATTAAAATTCAAACGACAATTGAATTGAATCAATTTGAAATGAATTCGAATCGAATAGAAAATGAATTCGATTCGAATTGAATAGAAAGGGAATTTGAATTCAAATTGAATAGAAATGAATTCAAATTGAATTAAATTGAAATTGAAATTAAACGAATAGAAATCGTTTTGAATGAAATTTAAAAGGAACGGAAATTGAATTGAAATCAATTTGGAATGAATTCGAATTGAATTAAATAGAAGGTAAATTCAAATTGAATTGAATTGAAACGAATTCGAATTAAATAAAATTGAAATGAATTCGAATTGAATTGAAATCAAATCGATTTGAAATTGAAGATGAAGTTGAAATTGTTTTTGAAACGAATTTAAAACGATTTATAAAATACATTTTAAAAGGAAATCGACGAAATATAATATATATATATATATATATATATATAATGGCCTGAATAGAACGTGCCGCGCGGCAGTTCGTGAATTTCGACCATTGACTTCGAATTGACATTTCGGGAGATCCGACCATCGGATTTTCCTAAAACCGGAACCGTTGGGTTCGTATCGTAAAGAGCTTTCCAATGAATATTAGAAATTTGAAATCTAACTGTTGGATTTGGAATTATGTCCAAATCAAATTTAGAAAAGGTTGCTGTAAGTGCAGTACGATGGCCGTTGATGGAAATCGACTGTACGGGCCTTGATAAAATTATTAAAAATATTAATAATTTGTGTAAAATCATAATATGTGAATTGGAAAGAATGGGGCTGAAAATTTCCATATTCGAAAAGATAAAAATAGATTTTTATCGAGATGAACTAGTTTTGAACTAGAATTAAAATTAATTTATTTTTGAAATAAATAAATTGAATTTGAAAGTGATTTTAAAAATAATCAATATTCACAATACGTGGATTGGACGGGAGTTGAATCAAAATTATCTTCCGAATATTTCGATGTTGGATTTCGTGACTATACAGATATTGTTATGGGAATTTGAAAGATATATTTTATATCGTTATTTCCAATACGATATTTGTTGGTTTCAGAATTTGATATTGAATATAAGCCGGTATATTTTCTATTCAGAGCCTTGTATTTAATATCAAATGTGATTTGGGTTTATCGTGAATCGTGTTTTAGATGACATTGGTTCTTTAACCCAGTTAAAGGCAGGATATTGATTTTTGAAGAGATTGAAACTAAGTTGAGATTTAATGAATCTTTAATTAGATTAAAAGGTGAATTGATAATTTAAATTATCAAATCTGAAAGGTGATCGAGAATGGAGTACCACCTGTTTTGCTCCAATGCGATTGTTAAATCTTATATTAGATTTGAACGTGAAATGGTAATTAATTTTACCGATAACAACGTGGTGTTAGATGTGGAGTATTACCAGTTTTCTCCACGGGATATATAGGTTGGGATTGCGAAATAAAATAAATAATTACTTCGGTGTGGTTCTTTAATCCCGACTAGTTTGAAATGATATCCAAAGGAAGATTATAGAATAAATTTAGAAGAATTTATCTTGGATAAAATTAATGGGAACCTTACCCTAAGAATGTGATTTTGTGAATAAAAGAATATTCTAAATTGGAATGAGGCGTTTGTTGTGTTTGTGTAACATTTGTTTATCATATACGTGGGTTAATCAGAAAGGCCGGGTTTATACCCATTCTGAATAACCGATTCGACGAGATGTCGAAGATGAAGACGGTGGTTGAAGACCGGAAGTCTTCACATCGTCTGGGTGATTACTGATGATCTCGATTGGGCTGTACACCCAAGATGAGGGAAACAGTTGGTGATCGTCCAGACGTACTTGGAGATGGATGGATATGCGAGGAAAGTGCCTCCGGTTTCGTTCAGACCTAGAACGAACTTGTAAATGGATTGTGTGTCTGACATTGGATTTTATTCTGTGTTGATTGATCTCTATTAAATATACATCTGTTTGGCGACAGAGAATTTATTCTCTTGCTTAACGCCCTTCTCTGAGACGTACGAGCTCAGAGGTTGTATATCGATAGACATCAGTCGCATGGAGTGAATTGCCAGTGTGGCACGCGTAAGTGGCAATTGATCAAGGCTTCTGTTGAAAAGCAAAGTCTTGTGGTTGATGATCAAAGCACGGCATGTGTGGCATAGCTTTGTGTATAGCGTGAATTCGCGAGCCACACACCTCGGTATGAGTCAAAAACGGAAGACGGACCGCTGGGAGAGCACGACGTTTCTTTCTAGCTAGGGTGGTGTCAGTGACCTACTAGCCCTGACATTTACATACTTTTCACCTGTGTGGTTGTTGGATACGAGGCGCCTCGGATATAGGTCTGTAAGGACCGGGAAACGTGTGTTAAGGAATTGCCAATCCTCAAAAGTAAGAGAGGACCGGCCCAGCCGATTCCAAGGATCAAAGTGGGGTCCTGAGGCATTTGCTAGAGTGTCTCGAACGGAGAGGAGCTTGCCCCTTGCCTCGGCTCATGATGGAATCCAATTCCCAATACGTGTGTTTCGGTTTTATTTGTAGAACTAGTATGGCGACATGATAGATGGTACCCATGCCGCCTATGATTGATATTTATGATTGAAAATTGTTTTGACACTATACACTTATAATAGTATCAAATGATTTGTTTTGACGTACCAAGCATGTTTGGCTATTATAAGGGAAAACCCTATCCTCCGGCTTGCGTTGCATTGTGTGATAGGACCTGGGTCTTATAATAGCTTCATTTTTCTTTATTTAGCATTGCGCTGTTTGTTCTATGCACTGGTATTCTTGGGAGGAAACTCGTTCCGTATTATACGGCGTGGTCCCTTGATTTACCAAACTTTAAAACCAATATTAATAACTGTTTTAGTTCTCACACCAGTCACATGACTTACCTGGAGTTTATTGTTTTAACCTAAACTCTGGGTGCCCCTATTTTCCACACGGGCAGCTAGTAGTTTTGGTTTTGCAGATTTATATTCACAGGATCCTGATTTACAGCTGGAACGATGCTCGGAAAGCTCTGTATCCGTGTATCACTTTCAGTTGTGTTTTGTATATTTTTCCGCTGCTATGTAATTTATTGTAATCTCTGATATTTATCGAATGTAATTTATTCATTTATACTCTGTATATTCTTGTATCTGATGGAATTGTTGTAATAACAATGAAATGTTCTTCTGTCTGCGTTCTATTTTGTCATGTTCTCAAAACGATCAAGGGTTTCGAACGGTCTTAGTCGGTTTAACGATCGATTTGGATCGATCGAAATTCCTTGCCGTTACAGTTGGTATCAGAGCTTTGGTTTACAGAGCTCGAGAGCAAGACATGTTAGAACCATACCAAAGAATTCATCAGATATTGGATTAGTAATATCCAATTAGGATGACTCGTTAGAGATAGGATCAGTAGTATCCTAGAACGAGTGTGAAGAGTATATTTTTCAAATGAAAACAATTTTGTTTTAAAATTTAATCCATTTTATACGTATTTGATTATTTATTTATTTTGAATATGGACAATCCAATATATAAAGATTTCGCGTATACGCGTCATGAACGTATAGTCGATGTTTTAATATACTGGATAGATATAGAATCACATTCTAGACACCCGGGGATAATTCTGGTGATGAGGCCACATCATCAGTATTTATGTTCGTATTTCAAAGGTGTGATTTCTATATATTTCCATTAGACTGGTGTGATAACCAAAACTTATATAGGATTATTTGTTGTGAATTGGCTTCAAACACATGATTTTTTTTTGTATATATATCAAAATTATGAATTTGAAACTCTAATTCACTAATTGATTGATGTTTGTGTTGTTTGTCTATTTGTTCGATAATTTTGAACCATTTAGCCTAATTGAATCAAATATTGAGTTGTATTGAAAATTGGTCGCATTTGCTTGCATATACAAGTACTTACATTGAACAGGTCATGGCAAGGAGGGTAGAGCAGAGAATAAAATTTGTTTGCCCGACAAATAGATACATGTTTACTATAATTTATTGTTTTGTTTGGGTGATGATGATTTTATGAGCCGATTGGCTAGCCGCTTGGCTTTTTCTTTTTCTTTTTGAGATCAGAAGGCCTATATGGCAATTTCGGGATTTTCCCGTGGCTCCCGGTGTAGGGGAGGTTATGGCGAAATTTTTCAAAAATTCCGGGTGTTAGCCAAATTTTTGAAGAATTTGAAAATTCTCAGAAACTGAAAAGTTGGAGAATGGAAGCCAAATCGAACGTAGAGTTGATTAATCAAACTACTTTCGACTTTGTTCCTTTTTGGGGACGAAAAGTTTTAAATGGGGGAGATTGTAACAACCCGAAATCTGGGCCAGTTTGAAATTTTTATTTTGGCAATTTTAGTGAATTTTGAACATTTAAAATAGATTATTTTAAATAAATTCGATGAGAAATTTATTTTGAATATAGAATCGAACGTATATTATATACGTCGTCGTTAGAATATAAATAATTATATAAGGAATTGAAAATGGCGCGGTAGTTCGATAATTCGATTTCAAACTTCAATTGAATGTACCGGGTGCAAAATAAACCGGATTTTAGTGAAACCAAAAACATTAGGATCTATTTGAGGATATCTTTCCAACGAATCCGAAAAATCGAAATTTCACAGCGGGAATCAAAAGATATGTCCAGTTGAAAATTCTGAATAGTCGTTATGGAATTCAGGCCCTTAAAAATGGGAATTTTGCAAACGACCTCGAATTTCGACGAAACCACTTTTGTTGGGTCCGTGATATCAAATTATTGCTAGGTTTCAAATTTCATAATTTTTCGAATCAATATGTGAGTGTGGCAAAGGAATACGTGTTTGACCAGTTTCAGTTTATTCTAATCGACTGGAAAATGGCCATTTTTCTAACGGTCTCAGAATTCGACGAAACTAGTTTTGTTAGGACCGTATCGTCAATACGAAGCTAGAAAATGTTTTTCGGGAATTTTTAGAGTTCGTATGTGACCCCAGTAAATTGAAATGCGTGTTCAAATTCAATATATAGAAGTATATGTTGATTTTGACGAAAACTAATTGTAATAGTCGAATCAGCTTACGATACATATCCCATTATGTTCGGAATGGGGGTAATTAGCTATGGACGACAGGCGGTGGGACTCGTTTAGAGGTCGAAAATAAAAGTTGCTTTTTGGTGGAAAATAAAATAATTAAATAAAAAATATAATAAAAAACCCTCTCCTTAATCGTTCAGCCCCCTCCGATTAAATCAGAATTCGAAATAAATAAAAAAGGAAAAAAAGGGCGACGGGGGGGGGGGGTGTGACCCGCCGCCACCGCATCGTGCGCCGCCGAGCCCCCTCCATCTCCCCCCTTCTTCGTCCTCTTCTTCTTCTCCTCCCTCCTGAAACCGACCGCACCTCCTCAGCCCCAAACCCCGAACCCTAATTCGACCACACCGACCCTCCCTCTCTCCTCTCTCTTCCTTCTTCACGCCGACAGCCCCTGCCTAGCCCCCCTCAAAGCACCAGCGACGCCACCGCGCACCCTCCTCCTGTTGCCGCCGCCCAGACGCCTCCACCGCGCCTGCATTTGTGCGCCGAAACCCCCTCCCCCTCTTCAATTGCTGTATGCCCTTTGATTTATTTTATTTTGTTTTGTTTAATTAATTTTTGCGATGAAAAATATAGTCTTTTATATTGTAGAAGTTAAAAATATAATTTTTATCGCATGTAAAGGTTGAAAATATAATTTTCATATTATATAGATAATAAAAATGTGATCTTTATATGGTAGGATATAAAAAGACGATATTTTTATGTAGTAAAAGACGATATTTTTATGTAGTGAAAGACGATATTTTTATGTAGTGAAAGACGACATTTTTAAAGTAGGAAAAGGCGAAATCTTTATATTTGAAAGGGCGAAATCTTTATATTAGAAAAGGTGAAATCTTTATATAGAGAATAGCGTCATAAAAATATAATCTTTATTATATGAACACCGGTGTAAAAATAGAATTTTTATCTATATAGTAGCGGTGTAAAAATAGAATTTTTATCTATATAGTAGCGGTGTAAAAATAGGATTTTTTATATATTGAATAACGAAGTAAAAATAGGATTTTTATATATAGAATAGCGAAGTAAAAATAGGATTTTTATATATTGAATAGCGAAGTAAAAATTCGATTTTTATATATTGAAGAGCGAAGTAAAAATTCGATTTTTATATATTGAATAGCGAAGTAAGAATTCGATTTTTATATATGTAGTGGCTACGGGCAACGTAAGTGACGAAAGGCGAGCGACGAAGATTTTCCACATTAGAAGACTCGCGACGAATTGGTTTAGCTATTGGTGAGAACTTCTCAATCTAAATTTCTTTTCTAGTTATATATATATATATATATATATACTAGGATGCAGACGGTGCTTAGCAGCACCCGACACCCGTCATCCACAGACCATGGATGGCTTGTTTGTTTAATTGATATGTTGTGAAAATTTGTTTGTGATGTTGATGTGAAATCGAAAATAAAATGTAGATGGTTGAAATAAATTAATTATCGTTAAAAATATAATTTTTAACGTGAATGTGAATAAATGAATATTTATAAACAAATCGGCCGATTTTTTTATATACACTAATTTGACTGATATTGATTAGGTCGATAAATTTTACACATCGCCCAACTGCACAAATAAAAATCTGTGTTTGTTGATTTGAAACCCCACACGGGTGTTGGGATGATATTTGGGTACACTAATCCCAATTATTTAATTGTATGTCGATCGATTGGTCGACAGGCTGTGTAAGCGTTAATTATTTATATTTGATGCTTATGCAGTTGTGTGGTGCACTTTGGATGATGGTTAATTGTTTATCGTTGCTATTATATACATGTGTTGGATGGAATCCATATAATTAACGTTATATGGTGATTGACTGGGCCTCATTCCAATCGGGAAAATAATGAATATTATAAAAGAAAATTCATGTGTTGAATATAAAAATAGTCATGTGTTGACGATGTTCATGTGTTGAAAATATTTATGTGTTGAGTAAAATATTTTAATAATAAAATTCACATCTTTATCATATTTAAAATTAGAACTACTACACGGTGGAGTCTAATTAAAATCAAACGATAGATACCATAGTTTTATAAAATATTTTACATAACAAAAATAGTCGTGTGTTGAAAGAAATATAGATTCATGTGTTGAATAGAATAAATATTCATTTGTTGAATAGAATAATAAATTACTGAAATATAAAGCCGTGTTGATTAGAGATGCGTTATTTTGACACGAACGATATTTATATCGATTTTATTCGTTTTATAATGAATATTGAAAAGTGATTTCAAAATTTAATATTTTGAAATGAAATTCAAATTAAATTAGATTAAAATTCAAACGGAAATTGAATTGAATCAATTTGAAATGAATTCGAATCGAATAGAAAATGAATTCGATTCGAGTTGAATAGAAAGTGAATTTGAATTCAAATTGAATAGAAATGAATTCAAATAGAAATGAATTCAAATTGAATTAAATTGAAATTGAAGTTAAACGAATAGAAATCGTTTTGAATGAAATTTAAAAGGAACGGAAATTGAATTGAAATCAATTTGAAATCAATTCGAATTGAATTAAATAGAAGGTAAATTCAAATTGAATTGAATTGAAACGAATTTGAATTAAATAAAATTGAAATGAATTCGAATTGAATTGAAATCAAATCAATTTGAAATTGAAGATGAAGTTGAAATTGTTTTTGAAACGAATTTAAAACGATTTACAAAATACGTTTTAAAAGGAAATCGACGAAATATATAATATATTATATATATATAATGGCCTGAATAGAACGCGCCGCGCCACGGCAATTCGTGAATTTCGACCATTTACTTTGAATTGACATTTCGGGAGATCCGACCATCGGATTCTCCTAAAACCGGAACCGTTGGGTTCGTATCGAAAAGAGCTATCCAAAGAATATTAGAAATTTGAAATCTAACTGTTGTATTTGGAATTATGTCCAAATCAAATTTAGAAAAGGTCGCTGTAAGTGCAGTTCGATGGCCGTTGATGGAAATCGACTGTACGGGCCTTGATAAAATTATTAAAAATATTAACAATTTGTGTAAAATCATAATATGTGAATTGGAAAGAATTGGGCTGAAAAATTCCATATTCGAAAAGATAAAAATAGAATTTTATTGAGATGGACTAGTTTTGAACTAGAATTAAAATTAATTTATTTTTGAAATAAATAAATTGAATTTGAAAGTGATTTTAAAAATAATCAATATTCACAATACGTGGATTGGACGGGAGTTGAACGAAATTATCTTCGGAATATTTCGATGTTGGATTTCGTGACTATACAGATATTGTTACGGGAATTTGAAAGATATATTTTATATCGTTATTTCCAATACGATATTTGTTGGTTTCAGAATTTGATATTGAATATAAGCCGGTATATTTACTATTCAGAGCCTTGTATTTAATATCAAATGTGATTTGTGTTTATCGTGAATCGTGTTTTAGATGACATTGGTTCTTTAACCCAGTTAAAGGCAGGATATTGATTTTTGAAGAGATTGAAACTAAGTGGAGATTTAATGAATCTTTAATTAGATTAAAAGGTGAATTGATAATTTAAATTATCAAATCTGAAAGGTGATCGAGAATGGAGTACCACCAGTTTTGCTCCAATGCGATAGTTAAATCTTTAATTAGATTTGAACGTGAAATGGTAATTAATTTTACCGATAACACCGTGGTGTTAGATGTGGAGTATTACCAGTTTTCTCCATGGGATATATAGGTTGGGATTGGGAAATAAAATAAATAATTACTTCGGTGTGGTTCGTTAATCCCGACTAGTTTGAAATGATATCCAAAGGAAGATTATAGAATAAATTTAGAAGAATTTATCTTGGATAAAATTAATGGGAACCTTACCCTAAGAATGTGATTTTGTGAATAAAAGAATATTCTTAATTGGAATGAGGCGTTTGTTGTGTTTTTGTAACATTTGTTTATCATATACGTGGGTTAATCAGAAAGGCCGGGTTTATACCCATTCTGAATAATCGATTCGACGAGATGTCGAAGTTGAAGACGGTGGTTGAAGACCGGAAGTCTTCACATCGTCTGGGTGATTACTGATGATAGCGATTTGGCTGTACACCCAAGATGAGGGAAACAGTTGGTGATCGTCCAGACGTACTTGGAGATGGATGGATATGCGAGGAAAGTGCCTCCGGTTTCGTTCAGACCCAGAATGAACTTGTAAATGGATTATGTGTCTGACATTGGATTTTATTCTGTGTTGATTGATCTCTATTAAATATACATCTGTTTGGCGGCAGAGAATTTATTCTCTTGCTTAACGCCCTTCTCTGAGACGTACGAGCTCAGAGGTTGTATATCGGTGGACATCAGTCGCATGGAGTGAATTGCCAGTGTGGCACGCGTAAGTGGCAATTGATCAAGGCTTCTGTTGAAAAGCAAAGTCTTGTGGTTGATGATCGAAGCACGGCCTGTGTGGCGTAGCTTTGTGTATAGCGTGAATTCGCGAGCCTCAAACCTCGGTATTAGTCAAAAACGGGAGGCGGACCGCTGGGAGAGCACGACGTTTCTTTCTAGCTAGGGTGGTGTCAGTGACCTACCAGCCCTGACACTTATATACTTTTCACCTGTGTGGTTGTTGGATACGAGGCGCCACGGATATAGGTCTGTAAGTACCGGGAAACGTGTGTTCAGGAATTGCCTATCCTCAAAAGTAAGAGAGGACCGGCCCAACCGATTCCAAGGATCAAAGTGGGGTCCTGAGGCATTTGCTAGAGTGTCTCGAACGGAGAGGAGCTTGCCCCTTGCCTCGACTCATGATGGAATCCAATTTCCAATACGTGTGTTTTGGTTTTATTTGTAGAACTAGTATGGCGACATGATAGATGGTACCCATGCCGCCTATGATTGATATTTATGATTGAAAATTGTTTTGACACTATACACTTATAATAGTATCAAATGATTTGTTTTGACGTACCAAGCATGTTTGGCTATTATAAGGGAAAACCCTATCCTCCGGCTTGCGTTGCATTGTGTGATGGGACCTGTGTCTTATAATAGCTTCATTTTTCTTTATTTAGCATTGCGATGTTTGTTCTATGCACTAGTATTCATGGGAGGAAACCCGTTCCGTATTATACGGCGTGGTCCCTTGATTTACCAAACTTTAAAACCCATATTAATAACTGTTTTAGTTCTCACACCAGTCACATGACTGACCTGGAGTTTATTGTTTTAACCTAAACTCTGGGTGCCCCTATTTTCCACACGGGCAGCTAGTAGTTTTTGTTTTGCAGATTTATATTCACAGGATCCTGATTTACAGCTGGAACGATGCTCGGAAAGCTCTGTATCTGTGTATCACTTTCAGTTGTGTTTTGTATATTTTTCCGCTTCTATGTAATTTATTGTAATCTCTGATATTTATCGAATGTAATTTATTCATTTATACTCTGTATATTCTTGTATCTGATGGAATTGTTGTAATAACAATGAAATGTTCTTCTGTCTGCGTTCTATTTTGTCCTGTTCTCAAAACGATCAGGGGTTTCGAACGGTCTTAGTCGGTTTAACGATCGATTTGGATCGAGCGAAATTCCGTGCCGTTACAGTTGGTATCGGAGCTTTGGTTTACAGAGCTCGAGAGCAAGACACGTTAGAACCATACCAAAGAATTCATCAGATATTTGATTAGTAATATCCAATTAGAATGACTCGTTAGAGATAGGATTAGTAGTATCCTAGAACGAGTGTGAAGAGTATATTTTTCAAATGAAAACAATTTTGTTTTAAAATTTAATCCATTTTATACGTATTTGATTATTTATTTATTTTAAATATGGACAATCCAATATATAAAGATTTCGCGTATACGCGTCATGAACGTATAGTCGAAGTTTTAATATACTGGATAGATATAGAATCACATTCTAGACACCCGGGGATAATTCTGGTGATGTGGCCACATCATCAGTATTTATGTTCGTATTTCAAAGGTGTTATTTCTATATATTTCCATTAGACTGGTGTGAGAACCAAAACTTATATAGGATTATTTGTTGTGAATTGGCTTCAAACACATGATTTTATTTTGTATATATATCAAAGTTATGAATTTGAAACTCTAATTCACTAATTGATTGATGTTTGTGTTGTTTGTCTATTTGTTCGATAATTTCGAACCATTTAGCCTAATTGAATCAATTATTGAATTGTATTGAAAATTGGTCGCATTTGCTTGCATATACAAGTACTTACATTGAACAGGTCATGGCAAGGAGGCTAGAGCAGAGAATAAAATTTGTTTGCCCGACAAATAGATACATGTTTACTATAATTTACTGTTTTGTTTGGGTGATGATGATTTTATGAGCCGATTGGCTTTTTCTTTTTCTTTTTGAGATCAGAAGGCCTATATGGCAATTTCGGGATTTTCCCGTGGCTCCCGGTGCAGGGGAGGTTATGGCGAAATTTTTCAAAAATTCCGGGTGTTAGCCAAATTTTTGAAGAATTTGAAAATTCTCAGAAACAGAAAAGTTGGAGAATGGAAGCCAAATCGAACGTAGAGTCGATTAATCAAACCACTTTCGACTTTGTTCCTTTTCGGGGACGAAAAGTTTTAAGTGGGGGAGATTGTAACAACCCGAAAATCTGGGCCAGTTTGAAATTTTTATTTTGGCAATTTTAGTGAATTTTGAACATTTAAAATTGGTTATTTTAAATAAATTCGATGAGAAATTTATTTTGAATATAGAATCAAACGTATATTATATACGTCATCGTTAGAATATAAATAATTATATATAATTATATAAGGAATTGAAAATGGCGTGGTAGTTCGATAATTCAATTTCAAACTTCAATTGAATGTACCGGGTGCAAAATAAACCGGATTTTAGTGAAATCAAAAACATTAGGATCTATTTGAGGATATCTTTCCAACAAATCCGAAAAATCGAAATTTCACAGCGGGAATCAAAAGATATGTCCAGTTGAAAATTCTGAATAGTCGCTATGGAAATCAGGCCCTTAAAAATGGGAATTTTGCAAACGACCTCGGATTTCAACGAAACCACTTTTGTTGGGTCTGTGATGACAAATTATTGCTAGGTTTCAAATTTCATAATTTTTCGAATTAATATGTGAGCGTGGCAAAGGAAAACGTGTTTGACCAGTTTTAGTTGATTTTAATCGACTGGAAAATGACCATTTTTCTAACGGTCTCAGAATTGACGAAACTAGTTTTGTTAGGACCGTATCGTCAATATGAAGCCAGAAAATGTTTTTTGGGAATTTTTAGAGTTCGTATGTGACCCCAGTAAATTGAAATGCGCGTTCAAATTCAATATATAGAAGTATATGTTGATTTTGACGAAAACTAATTGTAACAGTCGAATCAGCTTACGATACATATCCCATTGTGTTCGGAATGGGGGTAATTAGCTATGGACGACAGGCGGTGGGACTCGTTTAGAGATCGAAAATAAAAGTTGCTTTTTGGTGGAAAATAAAATAATTAAATAAAAAATATAATAAAAAAACCCTCTCCTTAATCGTTCAGCCCCCTCCGATTAAATCAGAATTCGAAATAAATAAAAAAGGAAAAAAAGGGCGACCGGGGGGGGGGGGGGGGGTGAACCGCCGCCACCGCATCGCGCGCCGCCGAGCCCCCTCCATCTCCCCCCTTCTTCCTCCTCTTCTTCTTCTCCTCCCTCCTGAAACCGACCGCACCTCCTCAGCCCCAAACCCCGAACCCTAATTCGACCACACCGACCCTCTCTCCTCTCTCTTCCTTCTTCACGCCGACACCCCCTGCCTAGCCCACCTCAAAGCACCAGCGACGCCACCGCGCCGCCTCCTCCTGTTGCCGCCACCCAGACGCCTCCACCGCGTCTGCATCCGCGCGCCGAAACCCCCTCCTCCTCTTCAATTGCTGTAAGCCCTTTGATTTATTTTATTTTGTTTTGTTTAATTAATTTTTGCAATGAAAAATATAGTCTTTTATATTGTAGAAGTTAAAAATATAATTTTTATCGCATGTAAAGGTTGAAAATATAATTTTCATATTATATAGATAATAAAAATGTGATCTTTATATGGTAGGATATAAAAAGACGATATTTTTATGTAGTAAAAGACGATATTTTTATGTAGTGAAAGACGATATTTTTATGTAGTGAAAGACGACATTTTTAAAGTAGGAAAAGGCGAAATCTTTATATTTGAAATGGCGAAATCTTTATATTAGAAAAGGCGAAATCTTTATATAGAGAATAACGTGATAAAAATATAATCTTTATTATATGAACACCGGTGTAAAAATAGAATTTTTATCTATATAGTAGATGTGTAAAAATAGAATTTTTATCTATATAGTAGAGGTGTAAAAATAGAATTTTTATCTATATAGTAGCGGTGTAAAAATAGAATTTTTATCTATATAGTAGCAGTGTAAAAATAGAATTTTTATCTATATAGTAGCGGTGTAAAAATAGGATTCTTATATATAGTAGCGGTGTAAAAATAGGATTTTTATATATTGAGTAGCGAAGTAAAAATAGGATTTTTATATATTGAATAGCGAAATAAAAATTCGATTTTTATATATTGAATAGCTAAGTAAAAATTCGATTTTTATATATTGAATAGCGAAGTAAGAATTCGATTTTTATATATGTAGTGGCTACGGGCAACGAAAGAGACGAAAGGCGAGCGGCGAAGATTTTCCACATTAGAAGAATCGCGACGAATTGGTTTAGCTATTGGTGAGAACTTCTCACTCTAAATTTCTTTTCTAGTTATATATATATATATATATACTAGGATGCAGACGGTGCTTAGCAGCACCCGACACCCGTCATCCACAGACCATGGATGGCTTGTTTGTTTAATTGATATGTTGTGAAAATTTGTTTGTGATGTTGATGTGAAATCGAAAATAAAATGTAGATGGTTGAAATAAATTAATTATCGTTAAAAATATAATTTTTAACGTTAATGTGAATAAATGAATATTTATAAACAAATCGGCCGATTTGTTTATATACACTAATTTGACTGATATTGATTGGGTCGATAAATTTTACACATCGCCCAACTGCACAAATAAAAATCTGTGTTTGTTGATTTGAAACCCCACACGGGTGTTGGGATGATATTTGGGTACACTAATCCCAATTATTTAATTGTATGTCGATCGATTGGTCGACAGGCTGTATAAGCGTTAATTATTTATATTTGATGCTTATGCAGTTGTGTGTTGCACTTTGGATGATGGTTAATTGTTTATCGTTGCTATTATATACATGTGTTGGATGGAATCCATATAATTAACGTTATATGGCGATTGACTGGGCCTCATTCCAATCGGGAAAATAATGAATATTATAAAAGAAAATTCATGTGTTGAATATAAAAATAGTCATGTGTTGACGATGTTCATGTGTTGAAAATATTTATGTGTTGAGTAAAATATTTTAATAATAAAATTCACATCTTTATCATATTTAAAATTAGAACTACTTCACGGTGGAGTCTAATTAAATTCAAACGATAGATACCATAGTTTTATAAAATATTTTACATAACAAAAATAGTCGTGTGTTGAAAGAAATATAGATTCATGTGTTGAATAGAATAAATATTCATTTGTTGAATAAAATAACGGATTATTGAAATATAAAGCCGTGTTGATTAGAGATGCGTTATTTTGACGCGAACGATATTTATATCGATTTTATTCGTTTTATAATGAATATTGAAAAGTGATTTCAAAATTTAATATTTTGAAATGAAATTCAAATTAAATTAGATTAAAATTCAAATGGAAATTGAATTAAATCGATTTGAAATGAATTCGAATCGAATAGAAAATGAATTCGATTCGAATTGAATAGAAAGTGAATTTGAATTCAAATTGAATAGAAATGAATTCAAATAGAAATGAATTCAAATTGAATCAAATTGAAATTGAAAGTAAACGAATAGAAATCGTTTTGAATGAAATTTAAAAGGAACGGAAATTGAATTGAAATCAATTTGAAATGAATTCGAATTGAATTAAATAGAAGGTAAATTCATATTGAATTGAATTGAAACGAATTCGAATTATATAAAATTTAAATTAATTCGAATTGAATTGAAATCAAATCGATTTGAAATTGAAGATGAAGTTGAAATTGTTTTTGAAACGAATTTAAAACGATTTATAAAATACGTTTTAAAAGGAAATCGACGAAATATATATAATATATATATTATATATATAATGGCCTGAATAGAACGCGCCGCGCCGCGGCAGTTCGTGAATTTCGACCATTGACTTCGAATTGACATTTCGGGAGATCCGACCATCGGATTCTCCTAAAACCGGAACCGTTGGGTTCGTATCGAAAAGAGCTTTCCAATGAATATTAGAAATTTGAAATCTAACTGTTGGATTTGGAATTATGTCCAAATCAAATTTAGAAAAGGTCGCTGTAAGTGCAGTTCGATGGCCGTTGATGGAAATCGACTGTACGGGCCTTGATAAAATTATTAAAATTATTAATAATTTGTGTAAAATCATAATATGTGAATTGGAAAGAATTGGGCTGAAAAATTCCATATTCGAAAAGATAAAAATAGATTTTTTTCGAGATGAACTAGTTTTGAACTAGAATTAAAATTAATTTATTTTTGAAATAAATAAATTGAATTTGAAAGTGATTTTAAAAATAATCAATATTCACAATACGTGGATTGGACGGGAGTTGAATCGAAATTATCTTCGGAATATTTTGATGTTGGATTTCGTGACTATACAGATATTGTTGTGGGAATTTGAAAGATATATTTTATATCGTTATTTCCAATACGATATTTGTTGGTTTCAGAATTTGATATTGAATATAAGCCAGTATATTTTCTATTCAGAGCCTTGTATTTAATATCAAATGTGATTTGGGTTTATCGTGAATCGTGTTTTAGATGACATTGGTTCTTTAACCCAGTTAAAGGCAGGATATTGATTTTTGAAGAGATTGAAACTAAGTGGAGATTTAATGAATCTTTAATTAGATTTAAAGGTGAATTGATAATTTAAATTATCAAATCTGAAAGGTGATCGAGAATGGAGTACCACCAGTTTTGCTCCAATGCGATAGTTAAATCTTTAATTAGATTTGAACGTGAAATGGTAATTAATTTTACCGATAACACCATGGTGTTAGATGTGGAGTATTACCAGTTTTCTCCACGGGATATATAGGTTGGGATTGGGAAATAAAATAAATAATTACTTCGGTGTGGTTCGTTAATCCCGACTAGTTTGAAATGATATCCAAAGGAAGATTATAGAATAAATTTAGAAGAATTTATCTTGGATAAAATTAATGGGAACATTACCCTAAGAATGTGATTTTGTGAATAAAAGAATATTCTGAATTGGAATGAGGCGTTTGTTGTGTTTGTGTAACATTTGTTTATCATATACGTGGGTTAATCAGAAAGGCCGGGTTTATACCCATTCTGAATAACCGATTCGACGAGATGTCGAAGTTGAAGACGGTGGTTGAAGACCGGAAGTCTTCACATCGTCTGGGTGATTACTGATGATCTCGATTTGGCTGTACACCCAAGATGAGGGAAACAGTTGGTGATCGTCCAGACATACTTGGAGATGAATGGATATGCGAGGAAAGTGCCTCCGGTTTCGTTCAGACGCAGAACGAACTTGTAAATGGATTATGTGTCTGACATTGGATTTTATTCTGTGTTGATTGATCTCTATTAAATATACATCTGTTTGGCGGCAGAGAATTTATTCTCTTGCTTAACGCCCTTCTCTGAGACGTACGAGCTCAAAGGTTGTATATCGATGGACATCAGTCGCATAGAGTGAATTGCCAGTGTGGCACGCGTAATTGGCAATTGATCAAGGCTTCTGTTGAAAAGCAAAGTCTTGTGGTTGATGATCAAAGCACGGCCTGTGTGGCGTAGCTTTGTGTATAGCATGAATTCGCGAGCCTCACACCTCGGTATGAGTCAAAAACGGGAGACGGACCGCTGGGAGAGCACGACGTTTCTTTCTAGCTAGGGTGGTGTCAGTGACCTACCAGCCCTGACATTTATATACTTTTCACCTGTGTGGTTGTTGGATACGAGGCACCTCGGATATAGGTCTATAAGGATCGGGAAACGTGTTTAGGAATTGCCAATCCTCAAAAGTAAGAGAGGACCGGCCCAGCCGATTCCAAGGATCAAAGTGGGGTCCTGAGGCATTTTCTAGAGTGTCTCGAACAGAGAGGAGCTTGCCCCTTGCCTCGACTCATGATGGAATCCAATTTCCAATACGTGTGTTTCGGTTTTATTTGTAGAACTAGTATGGCGACATGATAGATGGTACGCATGCCGCTTATGATTGATATTTATGATTGAAAATTGTTTTGACACTATACACTTATAATAGTATCAAATGATTTGTTTTGACGTACCAAGCATGTTTGGCTATTATAATGGAAAACCCTATCCTCCGGCTTGCGTTGCATTGTGTGATGGGACCTGGGTCTTATAATAGCTTCATTTTTCTTTATTTAGCATTGCGTTGTTTGTTCTATGCACTGGTATTCTTGGGAGGAAACCCGTTCCGTATTATACGGCGTGGTCCCTTGATTTACCAAACTTTAAAACCAATATTAATAACTATTTTAGTTCTCACACCAGTCACATGACTGACCTGGAGTTTATTGTTTCAACCTAAACTCTGGGTGCCCCTATTTTCCACACGGGCAGCTAGTAGTTTTGGTTTTGCAGATTTATATTCATAGGATCCTGATTTATAGCTGGAACGATGCTCGGAAAGCTCTGTATCTGTGTATCACTTTCAGTTGTGTTTTGTATATTTTTCCGCTGCTATGTAATTTATTGTAATCTCTGATATTTATCGAATGTAATTTATTCATTTATACTCTGTATATTCTTGTATCTGATGGAATTGTTGTAATAACAATGAAATGTTCTTCTGTCTGCGTTCTATTTTGTCCTGTTCTCAAAACGATCAGGAGTTTCGAACGGTCTTAGTCGGTTTAACGATCGATTTGGATCGAGCGAAATTCCTTGCCGTTACACACTGGAACAGTTTCCACGGTCTAATTCGACCATATGCAGAAGATATTAAATTAATTAAATGATTTAACCTTAAATTCGATTTAATATAAATCGATTCAAAAATAACAAATAAATTATCTCTATCAAATAAATATACACAAACTGATTGCATAAAAATTCCAGAAAATATTAACTTAAATTTTAATCCCGATATAAGTTAAACGAATATTCAAATTATTTAAAATCGATTAAATAAACCGCTATCGTTTTATAAACAATTTCTTAGCGATTATTTCAAAATTTAATTCGGCCATAACTTTCAATATAAAATACGAAATTCTGTTTTTTCTCTTCTATTCGAAAATTACAGTTCAATAGAATCGAGTATTTCTTGTTTCAGCTAATTCCGACATATAACGGATCTTGTACATTCAGTTGAAGTTCAAATCGTAATTTACGAACTACCGCACCATTTCGAGCTCGTTTATATAATATATATTTATACGTTTTCAAACTTCGTTCTAATTAATATTAAAATCCATTTATATTACCATTTCAATATTTAAACTAATTTAAATATTCAAAACTGAAGCGATCAAAATACGAGACGTTACACCGAAATGATTTCCAATTCACTGATAAATTCATATTTGAATTTAAAATCCTAAATTATCAAATGATAATTTATTTCACTAAATTTATAACACTTTATAAATTCAACTTCCTTATTTCATATATTTAAACAAGTTCCCTTTTCAAATTTCAATTTGAAACTCCATCCCTTTGATATTCCGAATTGCGAAATAAAAACCGTTGTTCACTTTCGAATAATTTCAGATTCTATTTTTAAATTCATATTTGAATTTAAATATTCAAATTATCTCTTGATAATTAATTCATTTTATTTATAAACAGCATTTTTTAAATTTCCTTGTTTCGTATATTTAAACAAGTCTATTTTGAAATCTATTTAAAACCAAAATCTTATTTTGGAACTTTCTATTTATAATAACTTATATATATAACACCCAATTTATTTTAATATTCAATTTCACTTCTATTTAAATAAATTCGAATTAATCGAATTCAAATCATAAATCCTTACGGATTTATTTTAGTTCAATTTATATTTTGAACATCCGAATAAATTCCATCGTTTATTTCTTTAAAACGATTTCCCCAATTCTATTTTTAAATTCACATTTGAATTTAAATATTCAAATTATCAAATGATAATTTTTCCCACTACATTTATTAACCCTGTTTATAAATTCAGTTCAATTCAATTCCCTAATTATCCCATGAAAATCATTCTATTTCATTTATAAACACCGTTTTTAAATTCACTTCAATTTATTGTACTATTTAATTTATAAACATCATTTATAAATTCAATACTTGTTTTATTTATTTTCAAAACAAGTAAATATCTTTAGCCCATTCTAAATTCAAATTCTATTTTAGAAAATAGATTTTCCTTTTTAAAACTCAAATATCATTTTCATGATATTTTTATAAATCAACATTTTTGCCCTCAGCGATACTTAAACAATCAAACCAACCAATTCAATCAACACGTCATATGTGATAATATATATATGAGAACAAACAAATGATAAATTTTGAGAAATCCAGTTGGATTCCTCCAACCTATTTTCCTGCATCCATAGACGTTAGCCAACATAAATAATACCCATCCTGCTTCGAGGCAGGATATCGTAGTATGAAGTCATCCACTATCATAGCATGGGGCATATAGGGTCATCCGCTAATGATACTGCGGGAACTATCCAATCACCAGTATATATATATATATAATAGCCATAACCAAGCCTAAATAACTAATATATAATAACCACAAAAATATTTAAACGCATCCAAGCAACCAATAATTATTTTTAACGATTAAAAATAATTCTAAACAGTAAATTTGAGTGTGATTTACTCACCATGATTTTAAATTGATGGAATAAGTAGGAGACATTCGATCTGAATTCCATTTGTCTCTAGAAAAAATCCAAATCCATTTCCCGCTGTAGGTCCAACTCGATTTGTGTTAGCATCTTGGACCTTGTATAAATTAAATATGGTGTTCATACATGTGCGAATTACATGAGCTATATATATATTTTATTTTAAAAAAAAACGGATTGTTATCTTACTAAAATAAAATCTTATATTTTAATCAACAAAAAGAAAATCCTATATTTTAATTACCTCTTCTTCCTTGTTTAACATCATGCCACTACTATATTATTCCTTAAACTTCACTGCTCTCACTACCACAACATTTCACGCCTCAAAACTGAACTGAACACCCTTATTGCCTGCACCGATCATCCCACAAGATCCCCAAACACTACTGTTGAACTGTAAAAGTTTTATTGCCAAACTCAGTCCTAGTCAGTAAATCGAACTCCCCCATCTCCTAGATGCTTACTGTTGAATTCCCTGATCTACACACTCCAACATCGAACTCCACCCAGAATCCTTCGAACAAGCAACCAATATCGATACAGCCTTGGCCTTGCAGCGTTCATCCCAAAGCACATGTTCCCTTCCACTCCAGTTCATCACGTCGACTACGGATTCGAACACATTTTTCACCGCTATTTGCCGCAAAGCCAAGACCCTAAGTCGCTGCTCAGAACGTCAGCTTCCAGGAGTATTACGATATCAATCACGACCCCCAAAACTGAATCGCAACCCCTTGAACACTGACCTCGACTATGCTCACTCATCACAGAGTTCGAATGGCACCCCGTTGCCTCGGGAACCAACGTCGATAAGCTTCCGGGTGACTCACGATTCCAAGTTGCGATTTCGATTTCAACTTCGTACTGATTTGTTTTGAAATACAACTTCTCGATATTGAAATCAAGACAAAAAGGAATCCAAGGATTTTGATTTTGAAGAAGAATAGAGGAGGGATAGCTTCCGTTTTCTGTTGAGGAATCGATCGATATTTTAATAGCAGAGATTGAGGGAAGGAATTGATTTATTTCCTTCATTCGATTTTGATTTTTGTGGAAGCAGGTTTTTATTAACGATTTGATTTAATAAAAGGCATCGGACATTTTTGTTGTTCTTGAAGTGGAAGCCTCAGGCTTTAGCGATTTTGAGGAAGGGAGTTTACAGTTTTACAGAGCACGGCCATTTCCCTTTTTGAAGCTTTGATCCAATTGTTTTTGGCAGAACGATAATGAAAAGGGAAAACAAAGGGAAAATGTCGAGCTGTATATAGAAGAAGGATACTTCATCACGAAGGAAATTAGGCTGCGTGCTATAAAGGTAGGTATATAGGCTTAAGTACATAACCATTAATTCGATTTGAAATAAAACGATTTTTATTTTATTTAAAAGGATTCCGATTTGATTTATAGAGATTTTCACTTTATTTTAAATAGATATCGATTTGATCTCATGCTTATCTACTAAAATAATATCGAGGTCCATTACTTGAAATTACGAACCTTTATTTTTCCATACCGACTGACATTATAATGTTATAACGCTATTTTGAATTCAACGAGATAGATTGTACAATTTAATTTGAATGTACGTAAAATAACCATATTAAATTGATATAATATAAATTCAAAACAATTTATTCCTTGATAATAAATTATTATTATTATCGTATAAATTCAAAAAGAATGTAATTTCATCATCTGAATTGTTTTGATTCAATTTTATCTTTGAATTGAATTATTTCAGTTCCCGGTATTACGATAATTATATATATTCGAAATAACTTGTATTTCGATTATTAAATCGGTAATTAAATATAAAATATCATTTATATTATCAACTAAATATTTAAATCCATATCAAATATTTAAAGTAAATCGACCAAAAATCTGGGTCGTTACATTCTTCCCCCCTTAAAAGAATTTCGTCCCCGAAATTACTAAGGTAAGAAAAATGGTACAAACCAATTAACATTTCAAAACTCATTTATGTTGAACTCAACTCTTTATTTCAACAAAGTTTAATTCCCACAAAACTTTTGTTTTTATTTATATTCCACACAATATATGCTTACATTCATTTAATCTAAATGATTTAATATCTTCACATCCAATTCACATTCCATTCATATGAATTTAAATTTATTCAAATTGATTCTGATTAATTTATTTTCTTCGATCCATTTAACTTGCTTAAGTTAAATTTAAATTCCAGAATTCAAATCCCCGTGTTTTTATTTCAAATCCTTTCGAAACCACATAAATATATACACATATATTTATAACCATTTCAAATTCAAAACATTTGAATTTTCAAACCAACTGGTTTTCTTTCAAACATATTTGCATCAAAAACTTTTCTAAGGTAGCAAATAATCACTTAGAAACTCGAAAACACTGATGATGTATCTGTCATCATTAGAATTATTTCCCAGCAACTGAAGTTAAAATCAATTCAAAATGATTTTGATCAAAAAAATCCTTTCAAAATAAAACTATTGTAATTTAATATACTCTGGAAATATTTTCAAACTTCCCAGGATTTAAATTCTAAATTCTGGTTTGAATCCAATTTTAGTTCATCTCATTTGTATATTTAATTCATATACATATTCTATTTGGTTATGTATAACCATTTCAATTTTATAATCTTATTGGATTATAATTTAACAACCAACACATCCATATAATAAAATAATTTCAGAAAATTGTTCCTTTTCTATCAAAAATAGAATTTTGAGTAAATTTATTTCATTTACCCACTGAAAACAATATTGTGTCAAATTGCTCTGTTTAAGTGTTTAGAAATTACTATCGATTTCGTGGCGTCCCACGATTCGATCAGAATTCATAAAATGCTCAACAAACAAGCCAACACAATATAAAACAATTTTTATATCAATTTACAAATACGCTCTCTCGTATATAAACACTCAACTCATTCTAGGGTACTACTGACCCTATCTCTAATGAGCACAACCCCACCAAAGCCTAGGTATTCGCTCAACCTAAGCTCTGATACCAACTGTAGCGGGTCTAGGATTTTCAACCAACAACCACTAGGCTAACCTCCCAGTATGGCACTACAGAGATACCTCAGAACTGCATTTACGGACAGCCCCTCATTGTCGGGACATGTAAGGGTAAGAGTCTCCCATCCTCCACCAAACGCGAAGCGAGAACCCCCTATCATGCGTACCAATTAAGCAACCTGGCTCTGATACCAACTGTAACGGCCCGCAAATCCGTTCTATCTGAGTTGACTAATAACACCACATGTCCAACCCAAATTGCACAGAAATAAGAATAATTATTAGAAAGAAGTTAGAGGATG
The DNA here is from genome assembly GCA_030737875.1 of Allium sativum. Lineage (NCBI taxonomy): Eukaryota > Viridiplantae > Streptophyta > Magnoliopsida > Asparagales > Amaryllidaceae > Allium > Allium sativum. The sequence goes on along the minus strand of CM060920.1, from coordinate 931,414,692 downwards.
AGAAATAGAAAGAAAGAAATATTAGAATAGAAGAAAACGAAGATCACAAACTCACAGCGGAACGAGTAAAATATATTAGGTAACATAAACTTTGAAATACAATTCAGTAACTTATGTACATACCATCATCAGAGCACAACAGCTATTTCTAGAACAGTTATAAACACCTGTTTCCAGATACAAACATGGTACAAAGCAGAATATATGATAGTCTATAAGACACCCCAACTCCATTAAGGTCACTCACAAAGGAAATGCCTTAATTGTGGTGGAGCATTTATTGTGTATAGAACAGAAAAGTAAACAAGATAGATAAATATATTGGTACTTGGAAAATAGAAACAACTTTTATTGCAGCAGAGAAATAGTTTGGTTACATCACATCAAAAACCAACTACAAAACCAAATACACTTATTATCCATCTTGACAAATAAGTTCTGAGTACATAAAATAAAAGACATAACGCCAACATAAAATAGCCATAAATAAGATAGGCAGAACATTACTTCAGCAATCCAAGCAACTTCCAAAAGAAAGAGATAAAGCTGTCCAAATCAAGCTCCACTAGTAGTAGTCCCACCCTGAGAACCTTGGGGGGGGGGGGCGAAAGGAAGAAAAGAGGTGGAAACAAAGGGGTCAGACATAAATTCTGGCGAGTGCAATAACTTTAACAGTATAATCATTAAAGTAACTAGGATAAGGCATAAGCTGGTAAATAATGAAATGACTGTGAATAAATGGGCATGACAGATCAAACAAAGGAAATAAGATGAACAAAGATAACATTAAAGGCACACCTAATCACTATAAGATAATTGCTACATTGCACCACATAAAACACCCTAAAAGTTGATCCCCACCTACTAAACTTAGTAACCATAATAGTAGTTTCGTGTACCCCTAACTGTCTACATAGGTGCCGCCTGCCCCTATCTCCACTAGGTGTACCCACTACCCCCATGCGATCGGCTTCCTAGCTCGTAGATACCCGCACTGGCCTCATAGTGGGGTGTATCACTCCCCAAAGTGGCAACCCGATACCACCAAAGATGTACGGCTTATACCTACACGATGCAACATCCTCTTACCAACCAGCCCGGGCCCATACATGCACATGACCCCGTTGGGCTTGCGTTGCCACCGCTAACCCGTTTTGACCTCTTACAATCAAACCCAGTACGCGTGTCCCGTCCTTGACTTGGGTCGAGCCCACAAAGATACTTAATGGGTTACTGGTCTGATAAGAGCCCCCATGCCTGACACAAGCTTCCCACCTATGCTTGGTCCCCTCTAGTACATCCCACTTAACCCTTTCTTATTCATGTCTTCTTACATGTTTCAACTTGGTTAAGTGTTTCTAATCGTATTTCACAAGCCACCCAAGGCCACCCACTTAATTTCACATGCCACCCAAGGCACCCACTTAATCCCCCATATCCCACCACATGTTTATCTGGTTAAGTGTTACTTAATTCATTAGAACTGTAACCTTGTAAAGACCTCCCACATTAGACTGGCATTTGCGGTTGTTGGATTTGCCGGGCGGGTCCGGGCAGTCTTATACCGCAAACGAGCCTAACCTCGTGTCTTTACAACTGTTATGCATTTAATTCATGCCTTTGACCTCTCACATTGGACTGGCATTTGTGGCTGCTGGATTTGCCGGGCGGGTCCGAGTAGTCTTACACCACAAAAGAGTCTAACCTCGTGTCTTAGGCGGTTTATTATTACACATCTTTATTTAACTCCAAATTGGATTAATATCCCTACTCAAATTTGTAAATAAATTCCAAATTTATTTATGTCCATAATTGACTCTTAAAATTATATCCATAAATACCAGTTAGCCAATTAGTGTCTTAAATTAATATATGCCTTTTTAAGGCCATTTATGCCAATTCTCAATATGTGTATATTCAATATTACCCCCATCGTCCCCACGTTGTTCGTTATCTTATCATGACACACACACATACACACACACACACACACACATATATATATATATATATATATATATTAGACTAGCAATTAGTCTAACTCATAAAAGGGAGGAAACATCGCAAATTTGCGTAACAAACAAAATGGATCTAACTTACAAATAAGGATTACAACATATCTAGCATAAACTTTGTATTGTCATGAATCTAAACATAGACCTAAAGGTGTGAACTTGCATATATGAATATAGTTTTCACCCAAACTTGCATAGGCCATAGTCACAAACTTGCATAAAACTATGCATGTCATAGATCTAAACCTAAAGGTGTAAACTTGCATATATGTGAATCCAATTTCTACGTAAACTTGCATATAGTCATTTTACTTGGTTCACATGTAAACTTGTGTACAATTCACATAGAAACTAGCATATAATCTACACCCAAACTTGCATATAAACCGATGTCAAACATGAATCAAGTTGAACATAGGTGATTGGGCATATATAAAGGGATCCACAACAAAAACTATCATTATGAACTACTAGCATATATTCACAAAATATCACATTTTCCCAATGTTTCACAAACATAGCTATATAACCCAAATTATAACTCAACCTAATTAACTTGTTAATTATCTTATTAAAGAAATCGAATTCACAACTCAAAGAAGGTCTTGAGTTCTGGGATCTGTGTTCTGTAGTTGAATTAGCTCGCCTTTGAAGTAGGCCAATTCGTTGTTGTTGTTATAGACTTGAGTTAAATTGAGTTGATTAGCTTTTCTTTGCTCCTAGTTGGTGGCGGCTACTCTAGGCTGCGGAGTGATAGCATGACGACCGTGGTTTTAATTTTTATTAGGTTTAGGGTTTGAGTCTACATGTGTTTATATAGAAATTAGGATTAATTGAGGCCATCCGATCAACCTAGAATCAACCTGAACCATCCAAAAAGCCAACTCAGCCCTAATGACTCAACAGCAGCTCAGAATTGGGCTTAATTCAAATCTGCCCGAGGGGGTAGGTCGACCCCTAGGTCGACCCCCTGGTCGACCTATAGGGTAGGTCGACACTAAGGTTGACCCCCGGTCTACCTGGCCTGGGGCGGGAAATTTCCCGCCCTGCCCGCTGAGTCTGAATTCGTTTTTGAATTTAAATTTGAAAGACAGCTATAACTTCTTCGTACGAAGTCCAATTTACGCAAACTCGGACTCTATCTCAACTAGAATTCCGAGATGGACACAAAGGCGTAAACCATTTTCCCTTGATTTGCTCATTTAAAATTAATTATTCCTCAATTCGTTAGTTTAATGTTAACAGAAAACACGAGGTGTTACATTCTCCCCTCCTTAAAGGATTTCGACCCCGAAATCTTCAAGTTACGAAGAATACATATCCTACCATCCAATCGTCCATCTACTCAACCATCAAACACAGGCATCCATTGTACTTAAAAGACTTCAAGTGCTTTCATGTTTATATGCATAGTGTGTGTACATGTCCGTATCTAATGCAACATCAGGCGGTCTTCTGATTCAGTTGACTTCCTTAATGCAAATTATGATAGTGCCATGCGTCCATTATGTATGCAAAAGATCCCTAATGATACATATTATTTCTACATGCATGCACAACCATTCATTCGAATGCAGCATCCATATGATAACACAACCATTATACATCCATTAACCTAAATAAGCACACATATATATGCAGTATGAAAGTGATTGAGCCGTCTAGTGTCTAATGTGTGTGTATATGCATCCACGAGCAACCACTAGCAAACACTTGCACCCACTAGCATCCATCAATCATAACATGTTTCAAATACATGTTTACATCCATTTGTCTCTACATAAGGATAAAGAATATGACCGAGGAGATACATTAAGAAGGTAAATACAAGCTTGAATAAACTTAAGGAAAAGAGATCAAAGATGTACCCTTAAAAAGAAAAGGGTAGGCTGAACGTATTTTGGCCTCAGTCTCCCAAGTCGCGTTTTCCTCGGCGTCGCTCCATTGAACTTTGACAAGCTTAACTTCACGGTTGCGTAACTTTTTGACTTCCATCCCCAAGATACGAGTTGGAACTCTCCTCACAGTCGCTTCTTGCTCCACTTCGACTTCCTCTAGTATGCTTAGCTCCACAACTTCTGTCGACTCATGTAAGCCCTTTCGTAGCTGAGAAACATGAAAAACATTATGAACTCCAGCCAGTTTTTCAGGAAGCTCTACTCTGTAGGCCATCGTCCCAATCCTTTCGATGATAGGAAATGGTCCTACGAATCGTGGTGCCAAATTTCCTACGGACCCAAAGCGGATGACATTCCTCAAAGGAGATACTTTAAGGAACACCTTATCCCCAACCTCAAACTCAAGGTCGGTCCTTCTCTTGTTTGCGTAGGATTTCTGTCTATCTTGGGCAGTCTTCGTTCTCCTTCGTATCAAGTCCACTTTCTCTGAAGTTTCTCTAATCATATTCGGCCCAAGTATAAGTTTATCTGTGGACTCCCACCAACAAGTTGGTGATCGACATGGCCTTCCATATAAAGTTTCGAAGGGTGCCATGCCTATAGTAGCTTGATAGCTATTGTTATAAACAAATTCCACCAAAGGGAGATGATCCTCCCAAGATCCTCCAAAGTCAAGAATGCACAGTCTCAAAAGATCTTCCAGTACTCTATTCACCCTTTACGTCTCACCATCGGTTCGAGGGTGATAGGCTGTGCTTAAACATAGCTGTGTGCTTACAGCCTCTTGCAAACTCCTCCAGAACTCGCTTGTAAAGATAGGGTCTCGATCACTCACTATGCTGGAGGGTATCCCATGGAGTCGAGCTATCTCCTTAAGATAAATGGAGGCTAAAGACGAGGCGGTCCTCCTACTCTTGACAGGTATAAAATGAGCGCTTTTCGTGGGCCTGACCACTATTACCCAAATACCGGTATTGCCCCTTCTTGACCTAGGCAACCCATCAACAAAGTCCATCGAGATGCTTTCCCATTTCCATTGCGGAACTTCTAGAGGATGAAGAAAACCACTAGGCTTCTTCTGCTCCGCCTTGACTTGCTGGCATGTCATGCATTTCGAAACAAATTCAGCTACATCCCTCTTCATGCCATTCCAAAAGAAAACTCTTTTGATATCTTTATACATCTTGTCTCCACCGGGGTGTATGGTCATCTTGGAATGGTGTGCTTCTTCTTCACCAAATCTCTTGCTTGTGGGATGCATAGTCTTCCATCCCGTCTCAACCAACCCTTATCATCTATAGAGTATCTATTGAGGTGACTAGAAGTCTCTCCCCTAATCAGCTTATCTATCAAATCAACTAGCTGAGGGTCTTCACGTTGCGCGGTTCCTATTGAGTCCAACAAAGTAGGACGCACCTCTAGTATTGCCATCAAGCCAGTCACATAATCAACAGAGGGTCTAAAATCAAAATTTGCTATGTAATCTAAACTTTGCCTTTCTACAAAGAGAGGACGTAAGGTCAGCTTCTTTCTACTTAAGGCGTCTTCTACTACATTGCCCTTGCCAGGAGTATAGGATATCTCAAAGTCGTATGAGGCAAGAAACTCCATCCATCTTTGCTGCCTTAGATTGAGGTCTTTTTGCGAGAAAAGGTACTTTAATGATTTATGGTCAGTATACAATTCAAATTTCTCACCTAAGAGATAGTGGCGCCAAGACTTAAGCGCAAAAACGATGGCTGCTAACTCTAGATCGTGGGTTGGGTAGTTTTTCTCTTGCATTTTCAACTGCCTTCCACCATAAGCTACTACCTTGCCTCTTGCATCAAAACAGTGTCTAGTCACGTATCGCATGCATTTGTGTATACCATAAACATTTTGCTCCTGTCTGGTAATGTCAAAACTGGGGCTGTTGTCAGAGTCCTCTTCAACCGTTGGAAAGCGACTTTGCAATCCAAATCCCAGGTGAAAGTCAGGTTCTTGTTCGTTAACCTTGTAAGTGGTGATGAGATTTTCACAAAGTCTTTAATGAACTTGCGATAAAAGCCTGCTAGTTCAAGAAAACTTCGGACTTCGGTCGCATTCTTTGGAACCTTCCAATCCTGGACCGCAACTACTTTAGTGGGGTCCACAGCTAACCCTTCTTTGGGCACCACATGCCCAAGAAATCTTACTTCTTCTCTCCAGAAGTGGAATTTGGAGAATTTTTCTTTTAACTGATGTGCACGGAGAGTATCCATGACTTCCTTTAAATGCAAAGCATGTTCTTCCTCATTCTTCGAGAAAATCAGAATATCATCTACGAAGACCACCACAAATTTATTGAGAAATTCCCGTAACACTCTATTCATCAAATCGACAAAATAAGCATTTGCGTTTGTCAAGCCGAAAGGAATGACAAGCCATTCGAAGAAACCATCTGGGGTTCTGAACGCGGTCTTATCAATGCTATCTTCAGCCACTCTTAGCTGATGAAATCCGGTAGCCAGATCTAATTGGGAGAACACTGTTGCACCTACAAGCTTATCGAACAAATCGTCTATTCTTGGCAGTGGGTGCCTATTCTTCTTGGTCAGCTTGTTTAGCTCCCTATAATCAACGCATAGGCGAAGTGAACCGTCCGCTTTGGTTGCGAACACTACTGGAGCACCCCATTCAAAAATACTCCGCCTTATAAATCCTTTTTGTAGCAGCTCCTTAACTTGCTTGCTAAGCTCCTTTCTCTCCCTTGGAGCTATGTGTCTAACGGGTAAAGCAACGTGTTTTGCATTATCAACTATGTATATGCGGAAGTCTATCTCCCGCTTCGGAGGCAAGCCCTCTACTTCCTCAAAGACATCCAAGTATTCACAGACGACTCTATCAGACTGCAAATTCTCAATAGACGCATCAAGTGATTCTAGATAACCTAGCATAACAGAATTCATGGGATTATAATAGATTTCGATAGCGTTGCCCAAGCGAGTCATAAGCATAACCTCTCTCTTTTCACAATCTAGGATGGCTCCATTACTGGATAACCAATCCATGCCCAGAATTAACCCATAGCCCGTGAAGCCCAAAACATAAGCATCACATCTAAACCCAACGCTAAGTATAGAAATTTCCAAATCCAAACAAATCATCGACAAATAGGCTGAGCCCCCAATTGGATTTGAAACAACTAAGGTATTCTCTACTCTACTGGTGTTTAGGTGTAGTGACTCAACTAAAGCAGTAGATATAAAAGAGTGTGATACACCAGAATCAAAGAGTGTTCGAACAGGATGCTCAAAAAGATAAACTAAACTTTCAACGGAAATCGTTCTACCTCGTTCTTGCAGTGGTGGGGCCACGAGTGCCTGGACCTGCCCCCTTGCCTGCCCTTGTGCCATGAGAGCCTGAATCTTCCCTCCAGAGGTAGGCCCTGCCCTCTTCCCTTTCTTTAGGCAGTCGTTAATAAGATGTCTTGCCTCGCCACAGTGGAAACAACCGGTCTTCTTCTTCTTACTACAGTCTTTTCTCAGATGGCCTGGTGTCCCACAGTTAAAGCATCTTTTCTTTCCATTGCCATTGTTGTCTTTACCACCCTTCTTGTTCTGCTATTGCTGTTGTGGTTTCTTTTGATCCCCTTTCTTCTCAGGTGCCTTATTAGCATAGGCGCCTTTCTCCTCTTCATGCATAAGCGCCATGTCAACCAGTCTCTCAAAGGTGGCCCACATAGGGATGTGGGTCATAGCTAACCCATGTAGCGGCTCGTTCAAGCCCTTAACAAATCTCAGGGCCTTCTTTTCGGGTGTATTCACCAAGTCCAAGACAAATCTTTCCAGTTGATTGAACTTGTTGACGTACTCTTTCACTGATAGATTTCCCTGTCTCAATGCCAAAAACCTTTCCATGTATAGATTCTCTTCGGCCCCTAAGAGAAACTTTGCCTCAAACCTACGCCTGAAATCCGGCCATGTATAAACTGGACGTTCTCCATTAGTGACCTCCCACCATAACGAGGCCTCATCTTTCATTAACCAGGAAGCTAATTAGACCTTTCTTCCATCTTCTACCTCAAAGATTCCAAAAAATTCTTCCACCTCCTTTAGCCAATTTCGAGCTTCAACAAACATCTCCGACCCGTGAAAAGGTTTTCCGCCCATGGCCCGAAAGTCCTTGGATATCTTTGTGAAAGTATCAACACGGGGAGGAGGAGAATTTGCTGGGCCTGCGACATTGGACCTAGCTTCCAAATACCTTCTAAACCATCCTGGTATCGGTATCCCCTCGGGTATCTCGGGAATTCCATACATGCTAAAAAGAAAATGAAGAGATCCAAACGGAGAATTCGAAAGAAAGATATATGGCTCTTGGGGGTTATGTTTTTTTTTTAAAATAAACTTTTCTCTTGAAAATACTCTCCTTAAAACGTATTTTTGAAAATATCCTTTATGAAAATGCTTTTTGAAAAATAGTTTTTTTTTAAATATCTTATCTGTTCTGGTAACCTTCAGCTCTGATACCACGTGAGACACCCCAACTCCATTAAGGTCACTCACAAAGGGAATGCCTTAATTTTGGTGGAGCGTTTAATGTGTATAGAACAGAAAAGTAAACAAGACAGATAAATATATTGGACATTGGAAAATAGAAACAACTTTTATTGCAACGGAGAAATAGTTTGGTTACATCACATCAAAAACCAACTACAAAACCAAATACACTTATTATCCATCTTGACAAATAAGTTCTGAGTACATAAAATAAAAGACATAACCCCAACATAAAATATCCATAAATAAGATAGGCTGAACTTTTCTTCAGCAATCCAAGCAACTTCCAAAAGAAAGAGATAAAGCTGTCCAAATCAAGCTCCACTAGTACTAGTCTCACCCTGAGCACCTTGGGGGGGGGGGGGGGGCAGAAAGGAAGAAAAGATGTGGAAAGAAAGGGGTCAGACAAAAAGTCTGGCGAGTGCAATAACTTTAACAAAATAATCATTAAAGTAACTAGGATAAGGCATAAGCTGGTAAATAAGGGAATGACTGTGAAAAAATGGGTATGACGGATCAAACAAAGGACATAAGATGAACAAAGTTAACGTTAAAGGCGCACCTAATCACTATAAGAAAATTACTACATTGCACCACACCAAACACCCCAAAAGTTGATCCCCACCTAATAAACTTAGTAATCATAATAGTAGTTTTGTGTACCCCTAGCTGTCTACATAGGTGCCGCCTGCCCCTATCTCCACTAGGTGTACCCACTACCCCCATGCGATCGGCTCCCTTGCTCGTAGATACCCGCGCTAGCCCCCACAGTGGGGTGTATCACTCCCCAAAGTGGCAACCCGATACCACCAAAGATGTACGGCTTATACCTACACGATGCAATAACCTCTTACCTACCAGCCCGGGCCCACACACGCACATGACCCCGTTGGACTTGCGTTGCCACCGCTAACCCGTTTTGACCTCTTACAATCAAACCCAGTACACGTGTCCCGTCCTCGACTTGGGTCGAGCCCACAAAGATACTTAATGGGTTACTGGTCTGATAAGGGCCCCCATTCCTGACACAAGCTTCCCACCTATGCTTGGTCCCATCTAGTACATCCCACTTAACCCTTTCTTATTCATGTCTTCTTACATGTTTCAACATGGTTAAGTGTTTCTAATCGTATTTCACAAGCCACCCAAGGCCACCCACTTAATTTCACATGCCGCCCGAGGCACCCACTTAACCCTCCATGTTCCACCACATGTTTATCAGGTTAAGTGTTACTTAATTCATTAGAACCGTAACCTTGTAAAGACCTCCCACATTAGACTGGCATTTGCGGTTGCTGGATTTGCCGGGCGGGTCCGGGCAGTCTTATACCGCAAACGATCCTAACCTCGTGTCTTTACAACTGTTACGCATTTAATTCATGCCTTTGACCTCTCACATTTGACTGGCATTTGTGGCTGCTGGATTTGCCGGGCGGGTCCGGGCAGTCTTACACCACCAAAGAGTTTAATCTCGTGTCTTAGGCGGTTTATTATTACACATCTTTATTTAACCCCAAATTGGATTAGAATCCCTACTCAAATTTGTAAATAAATTCCAAATTAATTTATGTCCGTAATTGTCTCTTAAAATTATGTCCATAAATACCAATTATGCCAATTAATGTCTTAATTTAATATATTCCTTTTTAAGGCCATTTATGCCAATTCTCAATATGTGTATATTCAATATTACCCCCATCGTCCCCACGTTGTTCGTTAGCTTATCATGACACACACACACACACATATATATATATATATATATATATATATATTAGACTAGTAATTAGTCTAACACATAAAAGGGAGGAAACATCGCAAATTTGCATAACACACAAAATGGATCTAACTTACAAATAAGGATTACAACATATCTTGCATAAACTTTGATTGTCATGAATCTAAACATAGACCTAAAGGTGTGAACTTGCATATATGAATATAGTTTTCACCCAAACTTGCATAGGCCATAGTCACAAACTTGCATAAAACTATGTATGTCAGAGATCTAAACCTAAAGGTGTAAACTTGCATATATGTGAATCCAATTTCTACCTAAACTTGCATATAGTCATTTTACTTGGTTCACATGTAAACTTGTGTACAATTCACATAGAAACTAGAATATAATCTACACCCAAACTTGCATATAAAATGATGCCAAACATGAATCAAGTTGAACATAGTTGATTGGGCATATACAAAGGGATCCACAACAAAAACTATCATTATGAATTACTAGCATATATTCACAAAATATCACATTTTCCCAATGTTTCACAAACATAGCCATATAACCCAAATTATAACTCAACCTAATTAACTTGTTAATTATCTTATTAAAAAAATCGACCTCACAACTCAAAGAAGGTCTTGAGTTCTGGGATTTGTGTTCTATAGTTGAATTAGCCCACCTTTGAAGTAGACCAATTCGTTGTTGTTGTTGTTATAGACTTGAGTTAAATTGAGTTGATTAGCTTTTCTTTTCTCCTAGTTGGTGGCGGCTACTCTAGGTTGCGGAGTGATAGCATGACGGCCAAGGTTTTAATTTTTATTAAGTTTAGGGTTTGAGTCTACATGTGTTTATATAGAGATTAGGATTAATTTAGGCCATCCGATCAATATACAAGCAACCTGAACCATCCAAAAAGCCAACTCAGCCCTAATGACTCAGTAGTAGCTCCGAATTGGGCTTAATTCAAATCCGCCCGATGGGGGTAGGTGAACCCCCAGGTCGACCTATAGGGTAGGTTGACACTATGGTCGACCCCCTGGTCGACCTGGCCTAAGGAGGGAAATTTCCCGCCCTGCCCGGTTCTGAGTCTGAATTTGTTTTTGAATTTAAATTTGAATTTCTGGAAACTTCTGACAGCCATAACTTCTTCATACGAAGTCCAATTGTAACAACCCGAAAATCTGGGCCAGTTTAAATTTTTTATTTTGGCAATTTTAGCGAATCTTGAATATTTAAAATGAATTATTTTAAATAAAATCGACGAGAAATTTATTTTGAATAGAATTCAAACGTATATATTATATACGTCGTCGTTAGAATATAAATAATTATATATAATTATAAAAGGAATTGAAAATGGCACGGTAGTTTGATAATTCGATTTCAAACTTCAAATGAATGTACCGGGTGCAAAATAAACCGGATTTTAGTGAAACCAAAAATAATGGGATCTAATTGTGACTATCTTTCCAACGAATCCGAAAAATTGAAATTTTATAGCGGGAATCAGAAGATATGTCCAGTTGAAAATTCTGAATAGTCGCTATGGAATTCAGGCCCTTAAAAATGGAAATTTTGCAAACGACCTCGGATTTCGACGAAACCACTTTTGTTGGATCCGTGATGTAAATTTATTGCTAGGTTTCAAATTTCATAATTTTTTGAATTAATATGTGAGCGTGGCAAAGGAAAACATGTTTGACCAGTTTTAGTTGATTTTAATCGACTGGAAAAGGGACATTTTTCAAACGGTCTCAGAATTCGACGAAACTAGTTTTGTTAAGACCGTATCGTCAATACGAAGCTAGAAAATATTTTTCGGGAATTTTTAGAGTTAGTATGTGACCCCAGTAAATTGAAATGCGCGTTCAAATTCAATATATAGAGTTATATGTTGATTTTAACGAAAACTAATCGAAACGATCGAATCAACTTGCGACACATATCCCATTGTGTTCGGAATGGGGGTAAAACGCTATAGACGACAGGCGGTGGGCCTCGTTTCGAGGTCGAAATAAAAAGTCAACTTTTAGTAAATTAAATAAATTAAAAATTTTCTCTCCCTACCCTTAATTCCCTCTGCCCCCCCCCCCCCCCTTTATTCTTCATTTCAGCAGAGAGAAAAAGAAAGGAAAAAAATCCCGATCCACGAATCGACGCCGCCCCCTAGCAGTCCATCGCGCCACCAACAGAGTTGACCACCGCCCTCCACAATCGTCGCTCCCCCTCGCGAGGTCCCCCAAAGCCCTACCCCTCCGCCGCCATTAGACCGCAGCTCCCCTCCTCGAAGTCGACCGACGAGAGCACCCACCGCCCTGCCTCGACTGACGCGCAACACCCCCTGCCTCGATTGACGCGCAGCACCCCCCTCCTCCAGTTTTCGTATGTAAGTTTTTTTTTTATTTTTTTTATTTTATTTATTTTTCAAATTTTCAGTTATCGTTCAATTTGATTTTAAAACTGATTTTTAGATTTGAAAACTGAAATCTATTTGATTTTTAAAAATTGATTTTTAACTAAATAGAAAAGACGACATTTAAAAAAAAAATGAAAAGGCAAGATTTTTAAAAAAATGAAAAGGCAAGATTTTTATAATAATGAAAGGGCGAAATATTTATTTTAGAAAAGGCGAAATCTTTATATAAATAATAGCTTGATAAAGATATAATTTTTATCTATATAGTAGCGTTAGAAAAATATAATTTTTACCTATATAGTAGCATTGTAAAAATTCGATTTTTATATATTGAATAGCATAGTAAAAATTCGATTTTTATATATTGAATAGCGAAGTAAAAATTCGATTTTTATATATTGAATAGCACAGTAAAAATTTGATTTTTATATATTGAATAGCATAGTAAAAATTCGATTTTTATATATTGAATAGCAAAGTAAAAATGTGATTTTTATATATGTAGTGAATACGGGCAACGAAATAGACAAAAGAAAAGCACGGTGAAGATTTCCTACCCATGAAGAATTGCGTCATTCAGTTTAGCGAAAGGGTGAGAACTTCTCACTTTGAATTTACTTTTCTAGTTATAATTATATACTAGGATGCAGACGGTGTTTAGTAGCACCCCACACCCGTCGTTCACAGACCATGGACGGCTTGTATGCTTGTTTGTTTGATTTTGATGTGTAGTTGATTGTGTGATGTGAAATGAAATAAAACATTTATATATTTGAAATAAAATATTTTATAGTGGAAAATATTTTATAGTTAAAAATAGAATTTTTAACGTGTATATGAAATGAAATAAAAATAAACAAATCGGACGATTTGTTTATATACACACATTTGTCTGATATTGATTGGGACGATAAATTTTACACATCGCCCAACTGCACAAATAAAATCTGTGTTTGATTGTTTGAAACCCCACACGGGTATTGGGATGATATTTGACGTACACTAATCCCGATGTTTAGTTGTATGTCGATCGATTGACTGACAGACTGTTATGAGCGTTAAATATTTATATTCGATGCTTATACAGTGTAGAATGCACTTTGGATGATGGTCGATTATTCATCGTTGTTATTGTATACATGTGTTGTAGAAAATCCATATAATTAACATTATATGGTATTTGATTGGGCTTCATTCAATATTTGAAATAGAAATATTTGAAAAGAAATATTTGAATAGAAATATTTGAAAAGAAATATTTGAAAAGAAATATTTGAATAGAAATATTTGAATAGAAATATTTGAAAAAGAAATATTTAAAATAGAATATTTGAAAACAAAAATATATGAAGCCGTGTTGATTAGATTGACGCCATTTTGACGTGAACGATATTTATGTCGATTTTATTCATTTTATAATGAATATCGAAAGTGATTTCAAAATCTGATATTTTGAAAAGAATTGAAATTCAAACTGAATTTGAATTGAATTGAATAGAAAACGAATTTGAATTGAATAGAAAACGAATTCGAATTGAATTGAATAGAAAACGAATTTGAATTGAATTGAATAGAAAACGAATTCGAATTGAATTGAATAGAAAACGAATTCGAATTGAATTGAATAGAAAACGAATTCGAATTGATTTGAATAGTAAACGAATTCGAATTGAATTGAATAGAAAACGAATTCGAATTGAATTGAATAGAAAACGAATTCGAATTGAATTGAATAGAAAACGAATTCGAATTGAATAGAAAACGAATTCGAATTGAATTGAATAGAAAACGAATTCGAATTGAATTGAATAGAAAACGATTCGAATTGAATTGAATAGAAAACGAATTCGATTTGAATTGAATAGAAAACAAATTCGAATTGAATTGAATAGAAAACAAATTTGAATTGAATAGAAAACGAATTCGAATTGAATTGAATAGAAAACGAATTCGAATAGAATTGAATAGAAATCAAATAGAAGTGAATGCAGAAAGAATTTATAAGGGAAAATTCAATTTTGATTTGAATTTGAAATAAAGGTTGAAATTGTTTTTGAAACAAACTTGAAATGATTTATAAAATTCGTTTTAAAAAGGAAATCGACGAAATATATATAATATATATATTATATATATAATGGCCTGAATAGAACGCGCCGCGCCGTGGTAGTTCGTAAATTTCGACCATTGACTTCGAACGAATATTACGGGAGATCCGACCGTCGGATTCTCCTAAAACCAGAACCGTTGGGTTCGTATCGAAAAGAGCTTTCTAACGAATATTAGAAATTTGAAATCTAACGGTTGGATTTGGAGATACGTCCAAATCAAATTTGGAAAAGGTCGCTGTAAGTGCAGTTCGATGGCCGTTAATGGAAATCGACTGTACGGGCCTTGATGAAATTATTAAAAATATCAATAATTTGTGTAAAATCATAAGAAATGATTTGGGAAAAATCAGGATGAAAAACTCCATGTTTGAAAAGATAAAAATAGATTTTTATCGAAATGAACTAGTTTTGAACTAAAAATTAAAACCCATTTATTTTTAAATAAATAAATTGGATTTGAAATGGGTTGTAAATAAGAATTGATTTGTGGGTTTATCGTGAAGGGTGTTTTAAATGACACTTGTTCTTTAACCCGATAAATAAATAGAAAGTGATTTGGGTTTGTCGTGAACTGTGTTTTGAAAAGACATTAGTTCTTTAACCCAGTAACAGGAGTTTTAATGAATCTGTAATTAGATTGAAATGTGAATTGATAATCTAAATTATCAAATTTAGAAATTGAGCGAGAATGGAGTATCACCAGTTTTTCTCCAAAGCGATAGTTAAATCTTTAATTAGATTTGAATGTAAAATGGTAATTAATTTTACCAATAACACTGTGGTGTTAGATGTGGAGTATTACCAGTTTTGCTTCATGGGATGAATAGGTTGGGATTGGGAAATAAAATAAATAATTACTTCGGAGTGGTTCGCTAATCCCGACTAGTTTGGAAAACCATAATTTGGTTTGAAATGACATCCAGAGGAAGATTAAAGAATAAATTTTAAAGAATTTATCTTTGATAAAATAAATGGGAACCTTTCCCTAAGAACGTGAAATTTAGAAACTAACTGTAGGTTAGCTAAGAAGAATGGTTTCCTGGGTATTGATCTGATGTTGGTTTCGGCCTTCGGGGTTAATATTTGGGGAATTGTTCCCTTGCTAATTTATGGTTAGTGACTGATGAATCGGAATGAGGCGTATGTTGTGTTTGTGTAACATTTGTTTATAATATACGCGGGTTGTTCGGAAAGGCCGGGTTTATACCCATTCTGAATAACCGATTCGACGAAAAATCGAAGATGATGACGGTGGTCGAAGACCGAAAGTCTTCACATCGTTTGGGTGATTACTGATGATCTTGATTTGGCTGTACACCTAAGATGACGGAATTAGTTAGTGGTCGTCCAGACGTACTTGGAGATCGACGGATATGCGAGGAAAGTGCCTCCGGTTTCGTTCAGACCTAGAACGGACTTGTAAATGGATGGTGTGTCTGACATTGTATTCCTTTATATTGTATTCGTTGATCTCTGCTAAATATATATCTGTTTGGCGGCGGAGAATTTATTCTCTTGCTTAACGCCCTTCTCTGAGACATACGAGCTCAGAGGTTATATATTGGCAGAAATCAGTTGTACGATATGGATTGATAGTGTGGCATGCTGAGATGCAGTGATCCAGACTTTTGTTGAAAAGCAAAGTTTGGTGGATGATGATCAAAGCGCAGCTTTAAGATAGCATGGCTTTGTGTATAGCGTTGATTCGTGAGCCTCACACCCAGATATGGTGGTAACTGGTGGTTTGATCAGTATACTTTTTAGTGGATGGGCACCTTAGTGGTGTCGTAGATTCGGTCGACCGAGATGAGCTTAGTGCTCAGGGATATATAGAGTAGGCGGTGTTTTCTCTCGCTGGGACGTAAGCCGCGGTGGTACTCTGGTCCCAAATGTGTGGATGTGCAGACGGTGTTTTCTCTTGTTGGGACGTAAGCCGTGGGAAATTGCATTACGCGATCGATCTTTCGAATCAGGAGCCACCATGATGGAAATCCAATTTCCCATACGTGTATTTCGGTTTTATTTGTAGAGCCTAGTATGGCGACATAGTGGGATGGGGCGCTTATGCCGTCTATGATTGATACTTATGATTTGAAGATATTTTATACAATATGTACTTATAAAAGTATCAAATGATTTGTTTTAAACGTATCAAGCATTCTTGGCTATTATAAGGTAAAAACCCTATCCTCCGGCTTGCGTTGCATTGTGTGATGGGACCTGGGTCTTATAATAGCTTCATTTTTCTTTATTTAGCATTGCGCTGTTGTTTTATGCACTGGTGTTCTTGGGAGGAAACCCGTTCCGTGTTATACGGCGTGGTCCCTTGATTTACCTAACTTTAAAATAAAGAATAAAAACTGTTTCAGTTGTCACTCCAGTCACATGACTGACCTGAAGTTTATTGTTTTAACCTAAACTCTGGGTGCCCCTATTTTCGACACGGGCAGCTAGTAGTTTTGGTTTTGCAGATTTATATTCACAAGATCCTGGTTTACAGCTGGAACGATATCCGGAAAGCTTTGTATCCGTATATCTCCTTCAGTTGTGTATCGTATTGTTTTCCGCTGCTATGTATTTAAATGTAATTTAAATCTCTGATATTTCTATGTAATATTCATTTTTACTCTGTATATTCTTGTATCTGATGGAATTGTTGTAATAACAATGAAATGTTCTTTTGTCTGCGTTCTGATTTGTCTTGTCCTCACAGTAATTCGTTCTTTCTCATCTCTTCGGAGACCGGGGAAGTTCGGGTCGCTTCATTTGGTATCAGAGCTTTGGTTTACAAAGCTCAGAGAACAAGGCACCTTAGAACCAAACGAAAGAACTCATCAGAGATTGGATTAGTAATATCCAATAAGAATGACTCGTTAGAGATGGGATCAGTAGTATCCTAGAACGAGTCAAAAGAGTGTATTTTTAAAATAAACATTTAAACAAACTTGGTTTTGAAAGTTTAAACCATTTTATACGTATTTGAATATTTGTTTTATATTGAATTTGGACAATCCAATATATAAAGATTTTGCATATACGCCTTGCAAACGTGTATTCGAAGTTTTAATATATTGAATAGATATAGAATCACACTCTAGTCGCCCGGAGATGATACTGATGATTGAGATCTCATCATCAGTGTTTATGTTCGAGTTTCGAAAGTGAGATATTTATATATTTCCAATCGACTGGTGTGAGAACCAAACTAGATAGGTTTATTGTTGTGATTTGGCATCAAAAACATGATTTTTAGTATATATATAAAAAAAATTATACCTTTGAAAGTTAACCAACACATTGATTGCTAGCTGTGATGATTATTAATTCAACTAATAGAAATACTGGAATGATATATAAAGCATAAATCAAGATATTTGTTAATGAAAAATAATGCAAACTCTCTTGATAAAATCCTCAAAATATAATGTAGGAGATGGTTCTCTATGGCTTATCTAATGCTGACTTCAGTACGACTCCGAAACAAACAAGGAGGGCCCACCAGAAAACAGAAAAAGAAAGGAAGTTGAACTTAGGAACATACGTGGGTGTTTATTGTCGTATATGCAGAGAAGAAGGGCATTATGCGGTTCGGTGCCCTGAGAGAAAGAAAATCAAGGAGAAAGAGATAAGAATGGACATAGTTTGTTTTAAGTGCAAAGAAACGGGACATTTTGTGGATAAGTGTCCAAACGTTAAGAAAAAATCCAGAAAATTAGGAAAAGAAAAGAAGTGCTTCCGATGCAAAGATATAGGGCATCTAGCCCGAAATTGCCCGTTAAAGAAGGGTGATAAGAAATCTAAAGGAAAGGAGATATCTACTTTGGAAATTATGCAAGGAGGAGGCACGACTTCCTAGAAAGTTGGGTTTTAATGTAATGAACTAGCATTTTGGATATATGTATGGATGTGTATGATGCTTGTATGAACGTAAGTATGCTTTTGTTTTAAAAATGTATCGATATTGTATAATATAGCTAGTGTAAGAAGAATGTTGAACTAATGCGAATTTAGCACCGCATATTAAAATGTTTTGGAATTTGATTGAAATTGCATGCATATACTTGTACTTACATTGAACAGGTCATAGCAAGGAGGCTAGAGCAGAGAATAAAATTTGTTTACCCGACAAATAGGTACATGTTTACTATAATTTACTGTTTTGTTTGGGTGATGATGATTTTATGAGCCGATTGGCTAGCCGCTTGGCTTTTTCTTTTTCTTTTTGAGATCAGAAGGCCTTTATGGCAATTTCGGGATTTTCCCGTGGCTCCCGGTGCAGGGGAGGTTATGGCGAAATTTTTCGAAAATTTAGGGTGTTAGCCAAATTTTTGAAATTTTTGAAAAGTTCTTAGAAACTGAAAAGTTGAAGAACTTAAGCCGTAATCAAAACAATGGAAGTTGAGTTGAATTGTTAAACAACTTTCGGCTTTGTTCCTTTTCGGGGACGAAAAGTTTTAAGTGGGGGAGATTGTAACAACCCGAAAATCTGGGCCAGTTTAAAATTTTTATTTTGGCAATTTTAGCGAATCTTGAATATTTAAAATGAATTATTTTAAATAAAAATGACGAGAAATTTATTTTGAATAGAATTCGAACGTATATATTATATACGTCGTCGTTAGAATATAAATAATTATATATAATTATAAAAGGAATTGAAAATGGCGCGGTAGTTCGATAATTCGATTTCAAACTTCAAATGAATGTACCGGGTGCAAAATAAACCGGATTTTAGTGAAACCAAAAATAATGAGATCTAATTGTGACTATCTTTCCAACGAATCCGAAAAATTGAAATTTCATAGCGGGAATCAAAAGATATGTCCAGTTGAAAATTCTGAATAGTCGCTATGGAATTCAGGCCCTTAAAAATGGAAATTTTGCAAACGACCTCGGATTTCGACGAAACCACTTTTGTTGGATCCGTGATGTAATGTTATTGCTAGGTTTCAAATTTCATAATTTTTCGAATAAATATGTGAGCGTGGGAAAGGAAAACATGTTTGACCAGTTTCAATTGATTTTAATCGACTGGAAAAGGGACATTTTTCAAACGGTCTCAGAATTCGACAAAACTAGTTTTGTTAAGACCGTATCGTCAATACGAAGCTAGAAAATATTTTTCGGGAATTTTTAGAGTTAGTATGTGACCCCAGTAAATTGAAATGCGCGTTCAAATTCAATATATAGAGTTATATATTGATTTTAACGAAAACTGATCGAAATGATCGAATCAGCTTGCGACACATATCCCATTGTGTTCGGAATGGGGGTAAAACGCTATAGACGACAGGCGGTGGGCCTCGTTTCGAGGTCGAAATAAAAAGTCAACTTTTAGTAAATAAAATAATTAAATAAATTAAAAATTCTCTCTCCCTCCCCTTAATTCCCTCTGCCCCCCACCCCTTTTATTCTTCATTTCAGCAGAGAGAAAAAAAAAAGATCCCGATCCACGAATTGATGCCCCCCCCCCCTCGCAGTCCATCGCGCCACCAACGGAGGTGACCACCGCCCTCCACAATCGCCGCTCCCCCTCGCGAGGTCCCCCAAAGCCTTACACCTCCGCCGCCATCAGATCGCAGCCCCCTCCTCGAAGTCGACCGACGAGAGCACCCACCCCCCTGCCTCGACTGACGCGCAGCACCCCCCCTCCCCCGTCTCGACTGACGCGCAGCAACCCCCCCTCCTCCAGTTTTCGTCTGTATGTTTTTATTTATTTATTTATTTATTTATTTATTTTTCAAATTTTCAGTTATCGTTCAATTTGATTTTAAAACTGATTTTTAGATTTGAAAACTGAAATCTATTTGATTTTTAAAAATTGATTTTTAACTAAATAGAAAAGACGAGATTTTAAAAAAAAATGAAATGGCAAGATTTAAAAAAAAAATGAAAAGGCAAGATTTTTATAATAATGAAAGGGCGAAATATTTATTTTAGAAAAGGCGAAATCTTTATATAAATAATAGCGTGATAAAAATATAATTTTTATCTATATAGTAGCATTAGAAAAATATAATTTTTACCTATATAGTAGCATTGTAAAAATTCGATTTTTATATATTGAATAGCATAGTAAAAATTCGATTTTTATATATTGAATAGCGAAGTAAAAATTCGATTTTTATATATTGAATAGCATAGTAAAAATTCGATATTTATATATTGAATAGCAAAGTAAAAATGTGATTTTTATATATGTAGTGAATACGGGCAACGAAATAGACAAAAGAAAAGCACGGTGAAGATTTCCTACCCATGAAGAATTGCGTCATTCAGTTTAGCGAAAGGGTGAGAACTTCTCACTTTGAATTTACTTTTCTAGTTATAATTATATACTAGGATGCAGACGGTGTTTAGTAGCACCCGACACCCGTCGTCCACAGACCATGGACGGCTTGTTTGTTTGATTTTGATGTGTAGTTGATTGTGTGATGTGAAATGAAATAAAATATTTATATAGTTGAAATAAAATATTTTATAGTGGAAAATATTTTATAGTTAAAAATAGAATTTTTAACGTGTATATGAAATGAAATAAAAATAAACAAATCGGACGATTTGTTTATATACACACATTTGACTGATATTGATTGGGACGATAAATTTTACACATCGCCCAACTGCACAAATAAAATCTGTGTTTGATTGTTTGAAACCCCACATGGGTATTGGGATGATATTTGACGTACACTAATCCCGATGTTTAGTTGTATGTCGATCGATTGATTGACAGACTGTTATGAGCGTTAAATATTTATATTCGATGCTTATACAGTGTAGAATGCACTTTGGATGATGGTCGATTATTCATCGTTGTTATTGTATACATGTGTTGTAGAAAATCCATATAATTAACATTATATGGTATTTGATTGGGCTTCATTCAATATTTGAAATAGAAATATTTGAAAAGAAATATTTGAATAGAAATATTTGAAAAGAAATATTTGAAATAGAAATATTTGAAAAGAAATATTTGAATAGAAATATTTGAATAGAAATATTTGAAAAAGAAATATTTGAAATAGAATATTTGAAAACAAAAATATATGAAGCCGTGTTGATTAGATTGACGCCATTTTGACGTGAACGATATTTATATCGATTTTATTCATTTTATAATGAATATCGAAAGTGATTTCAAAATCTGATATTTTGAAAAGAATTGAAATTCAAACTGAATTTGAATTGAATTGAATAGAAAACGAATTTGAATTGAATAGAAAACGAATTCGAATTGAATTGAATAGAAAACGAATTCGAATTGAATTGAATAGAAAACGAATTCGAATTGAATTGAATAGAAAACGAATTCGAATTGAATTGAATAGAAAACGAATTCGAATTGAATTGAATAGAAAACGAATTCGAATTGAATTGAATAGAAAACGAATTTGAATTGAATTGAATAGAAAACGAATTCGAATTGAATTGAATAGAAATCAAATAAAAGTGAATGTAGAAAGAATTTATAAGGGAAAATTCAATTTTGATTTGAAATTGAAATAAAGGTTGAAATTGTTTTTGAAACAAATTTAAAATGATTTATAAAATTCATTTTAAAAAGGAAATCGACGAAATATATATATATATTATATATATAATGGCCTGAATAGAACGCGCCGCGCCGCGGCAGTTCGTAAATTTCGACCATTGACTTCGAACGGATATTACGGGAGATCCGACCGTCGGATTCTCCTAAAACCGGAACCGTTGGGTTCGTATCGAAAAGTGCTTTCTAACGAATATTAGAAATTTGAAATCTAACGGTTGGATTTGGAGATACGTCCAAATCAAATTTGGAAAAGGTCGCTGTAAGTGCAGTTCGATGGCCGTTAATGGAAATCGACTGTACGGGCCTTGATGAAATTATTAAAAATATCAATAATTTGTGTAAAATCATAAGAAATGATTTGGGAAAAATCAGGATGAAAAACTCCATGTTTGAAAAGATAAAAATAGATTTTTATCGAAATGAACTAGTTTTGAACTAAAAATTAAAACCCATTTATTTTTAAATAAATAAATTGGATTTGAAATGGGTTGTAAATAAGAATTGATTTGTGGGTTTATCGTGAAGGGTGTTTTAAATGACACTTGTTCTTTAACCCGATAAATAAATAGAAAGTGATTTGGGTTTGTCGTGAACTGTGTTTTGAAAAGACATTAGTTCTTTAACCCAGTAACAGGAGTTTTAATGAATCTGTAATTAGATTGAAATGTGAATTGATAATCAAAATTATCAAATTTAGAAATTGAGCGAGAATGGAGTATCACCAGTTTTTCTCCAAAGCGATAGTTAAATCTTTAATTAGATTTGAACGTAAAATGGTAATTAATTTTACCAATAACACTGTTGTGTTAGATGTGGAGTATTACCAGTTTTGCTTCATGGGATGAATAGGTTGGGATTGGGAAATAAAATAAATAATTACTTCGGAGTGGTTCGCTAATCCCGACTAGTTTGGAAAACCATAATTTGGTATGAAATGACATCCAGAGGAAGATTAAAGAATAAATTTTAAAGAATTTATCTTTGATAAAATAAATGGGAACCTTTCCCTAAGAACGTGAAATTTAGAAACTAACTGTAGGTTAGCTAAGAAGAATGGTTTCCTGGGTATTGATCTGATGTTGGTTTCGGCTTTCGGGGTTAATATTTGGGGAATTGTTCCCTTGCTAATTTATGGTTAGTGACTGATGAATCGGAATGAGGCGTATGTTGTGTTTGTGTAACATTTGTTTATAATATACGCGGGTTGTTCGGAAAGGCCGGATTTATACCCATTCTGAATAACCGATTCGACGAAAAATCGAAGATGATGACGGTGATCGAAGACCGAAAGTCTTCACATCGTTTGGGTGATTACTGATGATCTTGATTGGGCTGTACACCTAAGATGAGGGAATCAGTTAGTGGTCGTCCAGACGTACTTGGAGATCGACGGATATGCGAGGAAAGTGCCTCCGGTTTCGTTCAGACCTAGAACGGACTTGTAAATGGATGGTGTGTCTGACATTGTATTCCTTTATATTGTATTCGTTGATCTCTGCTAAATATATATCTGTTTGGCGGCGGAGAATTTATTCTCTTGCTTAACGTCATTCTCTGAGACATATGAGCTCAGAGGTTATATATTGGCAGAAATCAGTGGTACGATATGGATTGATAGTGTGGCATGCTGAGATGCAGTGATCCAGACTTTTGTTGAAAAGCAAAGTTTGGTGGATGATGATCAAAGCGCAGCTTTAAGATAGCATGGCTTTGTGTATAGCGTTGATTCGCGAGCCTCACACCCCGGTATGGTGGTAAACTGGTGGTTTGATTAGTATGCTTTTTAGTGGATGGGCACCTTAGTGGTGTCGTGGATTCGGTCGACCGAGATGAGCTTAGTGCTTAGGGATATATAGAGTAGGCGGTGTTTTCTCTCGCTGGGACGTAAGCCACGGTGGTACTCTGGTCCCAAATGTGCGGATGTGCAGACGGTGTTTTCTCTTGTTGGGACGTAAGCCGTGGGGAATTGCATTACGCGATCGATCTTTCGAATCAGGAGCCACCATGATGGAAATCCAATTTCCGATACGTGTATTTCGGTTTTATTTGTAGAGCCTAGTATGGCGACATAGTGGGATGGGGCGCTTATGCCGTCTATGATTGATACTTATGATTTAAAGATATTTTATACAATATGCACTTATAAAAGTATCAAATGATTTGTTTTAAACGTATCAAGCATTCTTGGCTATTATAAGGTAAAAACCCTATCCTCCGGCTTGCGTTGCATTGTGTGATGGGACCTGGGTCTTATAATAGCTTCATTTTTCTTTATTTAGCATTGCGCTGTTGTTTTATGCACTGGTGTTCTTGGGAGGAAACCCGTTCCATGTTATACGGCGTGGTCCCTTGATTTACTTAACTTTAAAATAAAGAATAAAAACTGTTTTAGTTCTCACACCAGTCACATGACTGACCTGGAGTTTATTGTTTTAACCTAAACTCTGGGTGCCCCTATTTTCGACACGGGCAGCTAGTAGTTTTGATTTTGCAGATTTATTCACAGGATCCTGGTTTACAGCTGGAACGATATCCGGAAAGCTTTGTATCCGTATATCTCCTTCAGTTGTGTATCGTATTGTTTTCCGCTGCTATGTATTTAAATGTAATTTAAATCTCTGATATTTCTGTGTAATATTCATTTTTACTCTGTATATTCTTGTATCTGATGGAATTGTTGTAATAACAATGAAATGTTCTTTTGTCTGCGTCCTGATTTGTCTTGTCCTCACAGTAATTCGTTCTTTCTCATCTCTTCGGAGACCGGGGAAGTTCGGGTCGCTTCACCAATTTACGCAAACTCGGACTCTATCTCAACCAGAATTCCGAGACGAACACAATGGAGTAACCTGTTTTCCCTTGATTCTCACATTTAAAATTAATTATTCCTCAATTCGTTAGTTTAATGTTAACAGAAAACACGGGGTGTTACAGTCTATAGCTAACTGGTGAAACCTCCTGCTTCCATCTCTTCTAAGTGAATCTGAAAAATCCCGACTACTTGATTGCCCGTACAAATTTGGGCAACTAAGAGTTCTGGGAAATCAAACAAAATAAACTCTGGGTCAGTCATGGGACTGGTGTGAGTAAACTCCAACCATTTGTTTAACTTTCAAAATCCTTTCGAAAGAAATGATAATCGTAAGACCGATCAACACATAAACACAGATGGTTTTTACCTTACGACAACCCAAAATATCTTTGACATAAAATCCAGTGATATAATAATGTCTACATCAAATAAATAGAATCTAGTGGAACACTTGCATCTCACGCTCCATATATGATATAAAATCAAAAGCCGTAGGGCGCTTATTGGAGATTGGATTCCGACTATGACAAGGTATGGAACCACCTTCCGATAGTGTATCTCTAGAGGGGAATCCGATAGTGTATCTCTAGAGGGGAATACACTAGGTTCAACAAGAACATCTTGAAACCCGGCCCACACATGACCGACCACTCATTTCGCTTGAGTGTATCAAATGTATATCACCAACGGTTGGGATCAGCAACCGTTTCACGAAAAGGGACAGCATCGATAGATTAAAGAAGTAAAAGGAATTTCTCTAGATAGGTGATTATACACCCTAATGGGAGCGACCCACATAGCCATGCTGCCTGTCCGATTTTTGTCATTTCCCAGTTGTTGAGGCTTGAGGCTACGATTCCTTATCATTCATTGATAGCACAATCACTTTGAATGCCACACTGTCATATTCGTAAATCATTAATTGATTTGCATAAATATATTCTGGATATTATGCTAAGAGAATAAATTCTCCGCCACCATATATATTTGCACAGAACAATTTTATGCGAACATTGGAAATACTCTGTCAGACACTCGTCCATACACGTTCGTTCTAGGACTGAACGAAACCGAAGGAACAATTTCTATCAATAGGAAAAGTCCTTGCACTTTACTCCGTCTTCGATTATCTTCATACACTACAACAAATATACCATATTACAACGTTGTAAAAAGGTTTTACAACGGTGGAGCCACCGTCGTGTATTAAGAAGTTGTAATATACTTATATCTTTTACAATGTTTATGCACCGTTGCAACACCGTTGTGAAATATGATATTTAACAACTTTTACTCACCGTTGTAATAAATTTTATTACAACTGTTATTCCCCGTTGTTGTAGACATTTAAATATCGTAAGATCATAAGTATGACAAATAGTGATTACCGTTGTGATTTCCAAAATATTACAACTCTTTCACACCGTTGTAAAATGATTTATTACAACTTTTTTTGCTGTTGTAACTTATATACACCTTACTAATATAAAGAATTCATATATATTAATAATAATATGATTCATATTTCAATGCAACAAATATAACTATACATAATCATTCATATATATATTAATTAACATAATATTCGATCAACATACACGTAGTACATCACCAACTAAACCCATCACAAAAAAACATAACTGTTTCAAAAAACATACATCGATCTAAGACAAAAGATACATAAGAAAGGCAGAAGTTTTGTCCACAAAAGATACATAAGCATCCCTACGAAAGCACTCTAGCTGAAGGCAGCGTAATTTTTATACCAAGCCACAGCTGATCCAACATCTTCTCCAATGGTAGTCATTTCGAAATTCGCCTTCCACAAGAAAGCTTCTGGATCCACCGCCACATCAATCCAAACTTTCCAACCTTGAGATCCACGGTGGGACTGCAAAAAAAAAAATGTAATTTTAATAAGTTCAGTAGAACAAGAAACTGATACTTTAAGTGAAAAAATTCAGAACAGTACAGGAACATAGACCCAAAAAACCGAAAAATGAGTCTGCACCAAAAAACTCAGTACAGGAACATGGACCCAAACAAAGGAACATTTCCAGAACCTATTTTGCAAACATGGGCAAGAAAGAACAAGAAGCTTAGCATATAGCATAGGCATATAAGGAATTACAAAAATCAATTTTGATTTTGCTACTACAGGAAAATACAAAGTGTACCCAATTACGCTAGACCCTCCACAAATGAACCTATATAGCAGCAATTGACTGAATGGTGAATAAATAAACCTATATAGCAGCAAATCAACAATTTCAGGTGTCAATAACGTTAAATATAACCGTGAAAGGTGAAAGCATGGCATATGTTTGAAAGTTGTAAAGATAAACTGTTTAGTGAAATTCAGTTTAGTTCTCCATTTCTCACCATTTCAAATAAATAGTTATAGGTATATGCTCCACCATTATAGTTATCATCTAAAAATATTTAAAATAAACCAAGAAAAAACCATTTGATATGTTAAAAGTATAAAATTCACTATTTCATTTCCAGTGCCTTCAATGTGGACATACTAAAAACAAGCTGCAACGCTCCTCCCTAACTCCAGTCTCTAATCTCCTAATTACCTTAGCTACCAATTCATCTTTCAACTTATATAATGGTAGAGTCAGTGTTAAGTCTCAGGCCTCCCCTCCCTATCAACTTCACATCAAGTTCAACAAACAAAAATTCAAACTCAACTTGTCTCACGCATGCCAATGTATCTAAGCGAAAACCTTGCCCACATTAAGGACAAACTGGTATCTCTTATACATAAAACCTATCCTTTTCAATTTATATATGTTTATACAATATTGTCTAAAACAAGCTAGAACTAACCACAAGGGCCACAACAGTACCTTCTCAGCTCTTTTAAGATCTAACATCTTCCATTTTGTTGACAGATGTATAATAGATGGTTGAACTTTGTCATGAAGATAGCCTAGACCCTTAGATGCACCAATGGCAATTCTAACACGCTGCATCCAATCGAGAACAGGACCAGGCTGAGCACATTGAACTCCTTTCCGACCTGACATCATTACAGATATTTAATCAGAAAATGTACAACAATAATTAGGTTGACATATTATGCAATGATAGCGTTACTGGTACCATGCAAAATATCATGAAAAGAACCCATAGTAGCAAACTCATAAGACAACAAACAAAAAATTTCATCAGCACAATACCCCAGTAATTGGACAAAATTGTCATGTCTCAATTTTGATACTGCTGCAACCTGAGAAAAGAAGTCAGTTCTTAGGTTAAAATAAAAATCTGAGAAGCAATTAGAACGACAAATTTGCCAATAACTAAAAACATGCTTGAGTCAAAAACTGTAAATATAGCGGCATGTAATTAAAATATAATTGGCTGTATACAGTTACAAATATAGAGATAAAAAATGGACGATTGAAAAACACATGATGGCTTCGTATTTGTAGTTTAGCTTTGATCAACAAATCTACGCTATTCTCATGCCTATGTTTAGCTTTCATCATTTTCTTTTTTAAATTTGAACACTTTAAATCTAATCTATTCACATAAAAACCCTTTTATTTTCATCAATTGAAGATGGTAAAAGAGCAGAAAGGATCGTAGCAAGGAAATTATTTTGGGATAATGCTTTGTACACTTGTCAAATAATGAGCCCCATTGTTGATGTATTAAGGATGGTTGATAGTGAAGAGAAGCCGTGTATGGGATACATATATGAGGCTATGAATAGAGCCAAGGACCTTATAGAGAAAAATTTGGGCAATGATCATAGAACATGTGCACGGGTCTGGAATATTATTGACAATCGATGGAGTGATCAACTTTATCGACCACTGCATGCAAGTATGCTAATGAATCATGTATAGATCCTAGAATTTATTTTAAATTAGTTATTTACTAACATATCTTATATTTTGAAGCTGGATATTATTTGAATCCAAGCATTTATTTTAAACAGGCTCAAACTCAAATTGAAACGAACAGTGTTATTAAGACGGGCCTTTTTAAAACCATGGAGAGGTTGATTTCAGAATCCGAAATCGATGTTGCTATGGATCAACTCTGAAACTATAGAGATGCGACTGTTGCATTTGGAATGAAAAGCGCCATAAGTTGTAGAGATAAGATGCAACCATGTAAGTAAAGGTCTTAATATTAATATTGAATGAGCCTATGACTTTGCGCACTATTTTATATTTTCTTACATAATTTAGATGAATGATGGATGCAATATGGGAGTGACACACCGGTTCTCACAAAATTTGCAATTAGAGTTTTGTCGCAAACTTGTAGCGCCTCTCCATGTGAACGAAATTGGAGCGCATTCGATCATGTAAGCGTTTGGGTTTTATTAAGCAGTTTTTGAAGCGATCATTTTAAAATTGAAGTTTTTGAAGCAGTTTTTGACATTTTAATGTAGTTTTAAAGCAGTTTTTGACAGTTTTAAAGCAGTTTTGATATTTTCATGCAGTTTTTGACAGTTTAATGTAGTTTTAAAGCAGTTTTTGACATTTTAATGCAGTTTTAAAGCAGTTTTTGACATTTTGATGCAGTTTTAAAGCAGTTTTTGGAATTTTAATGCTGTTTTGACATTTTGATGCAGTTTTTGACATCCTAATGCAGTTTTTGACATTTTAATGCTGTTTTTTGACATCTCTAATGCTGTTTTTGACATGTTAATGCAGTTTCTGAGTTTAAGCAGTTTTGAAATCTTGATGCAGTTTTTAAACTAGTTTCCGATATTTAAAAGCAGTTTTTAAGACAGAATTGAAAATCTGAAGCAGTCATATTTAAAATGCAGTTTTTTCAATTTCCTAAGCAGTTTTTGAAAGTTGAAGCAGTTCCAAAGCAAATTTTAAAATTTATAACAAGCTTTTGGAATTTCAATGTAAAATTTAAAGCAGTTTTTAAATCTTTTTTGCTTTAGTTTCTATTTGTTTTTTCCTTTAGATCAACCTTGAAACCAGTTTTTAACATGTTTCTATATAAAATTGTAGCTGCATTCCAAGGCAAGAAATTGTCTACATCAAGAAAAATCAAACCATCTTGTTTAAATTCAATACAATCGAAAATTGGAGGGAAGATTCAAAGGAAGGATCGCTGATGGTGATAGCGATCCAATTGTTCTAAAAGAAATTGATGAATGTGATGAATGGATTATTCCAAACGAGGAAGAACTTCAAGATTCAGTGGCCGAAGGCAATGATCTAACCTTAGAGCAAATTCATTCTACAAGTACTGGAGATGAAAACGAAGGTCCAGACACTAGAAGTGGTGCAAGGAGAACGTTGTTTGTGGATGATGATAACGAGGAAGTTCAACTTTCAGATGGTGAGTAGGAGATTGGAGAGCGAATTATTATTTTGTTTTATTTTCTGAAATTGATGTGCATGAAGGTATTTTACAATGTATCTCCATCAATTAGTTTAGTAGTGCATACAAATCCGCCATAGCAAATCTCAGGGAAAATACATGCTTGTCATGCATGCAAAGTTTATATGCAAAAGAAAGAAGGGAAAAAAAATGTAGATACACTCACAGTATAAAAGAAAGAACAAAAAACATCAATGCATGAGCAAGGCTTCTTGTTAAACCACCATCAACAGCAGTATTAGCACCTGCATATACCTTGTCGGGAAATGCATAAAGGTATCCCACGGCTGCAGCAAGCATCTCCTCACACAGCACAAAGTTTTGTATATAAGCAGCTTCTTATTCATTTTTTATAAAACCAGATTTCACAGCAATAAAAACTAGAACACCCTGCCAGTAAGCCAGAAAAACAACGGATTTAATCGGGATAAACTTAGGGACAGGATTATATGGTCGAAGCAGATATTTGCAAGCTACATAGAACAAAGCAAGTGCATAGAGAGCAACTGAATAAGAGATGGTGTATATCATTGTGATATAAAGGTAGCCTTGATCAACACTAAAGTTTCCATCTTCACATTTCCCTCTTGCATAAAGTATGAACGTAATAACAACCAAAATAGGCTTCAAAATCACAAATAGCAAACTCTCTTGCTTGCGCCTCTTTAAAAAAATTATGAACCATTTGAAAACTACACCAAATGTTCTAATGGCATCAAGCCGAGCCAAAAACACTAAGGTACAAGATTACATCAATCACAATAAGAGACAAAAACCAAATTAGTCAAGCCTTTTTTGATTAAGTGTTCATATCATATATTATTGATGCACACATTGCTTGGGGTCTTTCTATTCTACATACCATGTTAAGGCCATACAAAAACTATGAACATTCATGTTTGTATGCACCCCCTACAAACATGAAATTTGGACAGGAAAGATAATAGAATAGGAAGATGAACTAGCAATATGTCGAGTTATATACAGTCCAAGAGTAACAACTTCCCTTTCTGAAAGATAAAGAGGTAGAATCTCAACAGCTGCATCTTTAAGTTTTTATTTCAGATTCAAGTGAGTGTGCAAACACATCTTCTCAGCGGCAGTTGATGTGAAACAGCAAGATAGTCACTGAATACAATCTTTGAAGAAGTGACAAACAGATTGCATTCAGTTGTCATATTTTGAAATCTAATTAACGATGAACCGACCATTACAAAGTTACCAAAACAAAATCAAAACCTAACTTTAGTAAACTAAAAGAGAAAATCACCTGAACTGTAAGAAATTCCTTAAAATCCAACAAGCGGTGACCGAGGCCGATGCTGAATATCGATACCTAGCCGCAATCAGATCGGAACCGCTGCCGACAGAATGGAAGAAAAAGGGGCGGACGTGGTTCTTTTTAACAAAAAGATAGGGTTCCAGACGGGTACGAGGAAGTACAGAATTTAGGGATTTGGGGAACTGAATTCGCGCGGCAGACGAAAAGGGGAAGGAAAAAATGGCGGATCGGAGAATGAAAAGAAGCGGCCTGTAGAAATTGCGGAGTTTCCTATTCTTTTGACAAATAACGGTCATTAACGTTGTTAGCAAGGTTAAGAGTGAAATATGTTAATTGGAATTTTCAGGTTGATTTCATTCATAATGTTGTTAGCAGGGTTAGGATGGATTTCATAAATCTAAGGTTGCACATAAGGTTATTAAAATGCTCTAAGCAACCCTATTATAGACTATAATAGGAACTATTATTATTGTCAAATGATTACATAATAAATGAATTGCTTATGTAATGGAAACTCCAACACCTACCCATTACCATATGTGAACCCCGTATAATGAAAACTTCGATTCTTTTTCTAAAGTCATTAGTTGTTGGTAATATGAAATATTTATTCGTCGTGTAATTAGCTTCATTCATTATGTTTGTTGAAAATGTATTTGTGCTAATCGTAATTGGTACTTTGACATTGTGAAACGGATATATATTTGTGAACATAAAATGGAGTTTTATTCTTTGCGAACATATTTAATTACACAACAACATATATATGATCATTTATATTATTGTTATCTTTTGTGATATGTGCATTTCCACTATTTGGTTTACTTAATTTTTTGAATCGTACGTTCATAGTTGGAACATGATTAAGTATTTAGTGTTTGAATAAATTTGGCGTTTGAGTGACACTGGAATATTCCAACTTCATTCTGATGTCTTTATAATTTTTGTTGGTTAAATAAATGGTATCGTAATGACATCGAAAATTTCCGACGTCATTTCGACGACTTTATGTTTTTTTGTTGGATACATTAATGGCGTCGTAATAGCGTCAAAAAGTTCCGACATTATTTCTACATCATTTTGATGCATTCATAATTTATTTCGGATAAATAAATGGCGTCGCAATGACATCGAAAAGTTCCGACGCCATTTCGACGGTATTGTGCTAATATACGAATTTTCGACGCCTTTTCGACGCACCGCTTTTTTGGCGTCACAATGACGTCGGAAAATTACATAGCTATTTCAGCCTTCTTCTAGTAGTGTTTAATATTAATAATAATTTAATACCTAATTATCGAGTATTAATTATTAATTAACTATATTTACTAGTACTAATTACCAAATATTAAAAATTAACTACTTATTAAATAATAAATATTAATTACTTGTTAAATATTAAATATTAATTACCAGTTATTAATTTCTCATTAAATATATTAATTACTAATACCAGTTATTACTAAGTAGTTAACATACATTAACTATTAAAAATAAATTACTACTTATTAACTATTAATTATTTAATAATAATTGATAAATATTACTGATTTCTAAGTTTATTATTAATTATTATTATTAAATATTAATATAATTAGTTATCAAAAATAGATATTATAAACATGAAGTTTGTAACAGTATCTATTACAACTAATAATATGAAAAGTTGTTAAAAATATGTTTATTACAACTTTAGAGAGCTGACAGTTGTAATAAATATTTATTACAACTGTGCTTTTCCCATAGTTGTAAAATTAAAGTTGTAATATGGTGTTTTTGTTGTAGTGATATAATCTGATTCGCAACGCTACTGCCAATACGGAGTGCTTCACGAATAATAATCCAACCGGTCTCTCCATATTGACAACGATATTGGCAAACACTTCGATAGTCGGTTATTTAACTATCGAAGAAAAACAAACATTCAACCAAAGCATCAAACAAATCACTGAGCCCTTTAATTAATATTTCATTAATTAAAACACTTCTCCATTTCTTTATCCATATTCATTAACACGATATTTTCGACTATCATCTTGACCTCTTACGCCATTTGGAAAACATTTCCATATGTCGCCTTCTTTTATTTTATATACTTAGAAAATATATTCTATTTATAATTGGAAAACATTCCAATTATTTATCTCTTCCACGACCATTCATTTATTTCTATACTCAGGAAATATTTATTGTTCTATTCCCAAATTTTCACTTACTTGGGTTAAAACGAATATTGTATAAAACATCATTACAATAACCCAAAATACTGCATTCAACTAAACTCTTTAAACATCTCTCTTTGATACTGAATCTTGCTTTTTATCAGTTAGTAATGAAATCAATCAAGTTGGGGTATAATTACCTCTCAGACCTTGACTAAATAACATCTTTAACTTCAAAACAGACAAGACCACTTATCTCAAATCATCAACATCATAAAAACCACTTATTCATTTTTTTAAAACGTGAGTCTATATATATATATATATATATATATATATATATATATATATATATATATATCTTTCTATTACCAGATTTTTGATTTCCTTTTTGTTTATAATATTTTATTTCTAAGTTCGTTTCCTTACCGGATTCAATATATATTGATATATAGATTTCTAATTATCAAATTATCTTAAAAATATTCTAATTCGTTAAATTTCAGGAAAATTTCGCTATAACCTCCTTTGTACCGGTCAATAGTTCAAGCCTCAACTCGCCTCTCTAGGCCCTTTCCATTCAAAAAGAAAATCAAAAAGCCAAGTGGCTTGCCGATTCGGCGCATAAAATTCCAACATGTACCTTATTGTCAAGCACACGAATGATAATCTTCATACACTTCACTCCAAACCTGTCTAACACATATCCAAATATTTCCATTTGGTTTCAACTCAATCCATTCGTCTTAACCCAATCCGCTAATTTATTTTCTAATTAGCTATATTTGCCTGTTTCACTTATTATTTGAACATATCACATTAAAATATATTTTAATCGACCCATGAACCCAATCTAATTCCATTTTCAACTAGAGTTACATATTCGATTTCGAATAAAAATTCTCAAATCTCTTTCACTTATCCAACGCCCAATTTCGATTCAAATCTCGATTAACTATTTATTCTTCAAACTAGTTAACTATTTAATAACTAAAAATATGATTTTTGTTTCAAAAATCATTTCACTTACTTCACTGGAATTTATATTTATTTTATATCTCTAGTATGGATTTTTCTGACGGAAAATTCGGATTTTATTTCCTTAAAATCCTTTTATTTAAATAAACCATTATGGCTTTATAATGGTTTTGGCGCTGTTTTTCTGAAAATTTGATTTTGACCTAACTCAAAATCTATTCGACGAAATCCATATTTTTCTCTTCCATTAGAAAACTATTATTCCAATGGTCCTAACGATTCTTGTTTCAAAGAATTCTGACTTAAATTGAGTCCTGTATACTCAATTGAAATTCGGGAGGCCAATTTACGAACTGTCGTGCTGCGGCGAGTTCGTTTTAATTATAATTAATTTATAATCGTTTTAAAACTTTGTTTATATAAAATTCTAACTTCATTCTAATATATTTTAATACATATTAAACCAATTTCCCAATTCAGCTTAATAATTCTGATTTTCCCAGATCGCCAATTATTCCGTATCTCAGTTATTTATTTATAGTTCGACCTTCTATATTAAATTCTAATTCCTTTATAAATAAATTATTATAAAATTCGATATAATCGAATTTCAAATTATAAATCCTTCTGATTTATCTCATCTCAGTTTATATTCCAAATTCCAGAAATAAACCCGTCGTTCCTTTTCCGAAATGATTTCCAATTCACTGTTAAATTCATATTTGAATTTAAATTCCTAAATTATCAAATGATAATTTATTTCACTAAATTTATAACACTTTATAAATTCAACTTCCTCGTTTCATATATTTAAACAAGTTCACTTTTCAAATTTCAATTTCAAACTCCATCCCTTTGATATTCAGAATTACGGAATAAAAACCGTTGTTCCCTTTCGAATGATTTCAAATTCTGTTTTTAAATTCATATTTGAACTTAAATATTCAAATTATCTCTTGATAATAAATTCATTTTATTTATAAACACCATTTTATAAATTTCCTTGTTTCATATATTTAAACAAGTCTATTTCGAAATCTATTTAAAAACAAAATCTTATTTGGAACTTTCTATTTATAATAACTTATATATATAACACCCAATTTATTTTCATATTCAATTTCAATTCTATTTAAATAAATTTGAATTAATCGAATTCAAATCATAAATCCTTACAGATTTATTTTAGTTTAATTTATATTCTGAACATCAGAATAAATTCCACCATTTATTTCTTTAAAAACGATTTCCCCATTTCTATTTTTAAATTCACATTTGAATTTAAATATTGAAATTATCAAATGATAATTTTTCCCACTACATTTATAAGCCCCGTTTATAAATTCAATTCAATTCAATTCCCTGGTTATCCCATGAAAATCATTCTATTTCATTTATAAACACCGTTTATAAATTCACTTCAGTTTCTTGTATTATTTAATTTATAAACATCGTTCATAAATTCAATACTTGTTTTATTTATTTTCAAAACAAGTAAATATCTTTAGCCCATTCTAAATTCAAATTCTATTTTAGAAAAAAGAATTTTCCTTTTTAAAACTCAAATATCATTTTCATGATATTTTTATAAATCAACATCTTGGCCCTCAGTGATATTTAAACAATCAAACAAACCAATTCAATCAACACGTCATATGTGATAATATATATATATGAGAACAAACAAATGATAAATTTTGAGGAATCCAGTTGGATTCCTCCAACCTGTTTTCCTGCATCCATAGACGTTAGGCAACATAAATAATATACATCCTGCTTCGAGGCAGGATATCGCGGTATGAAGGTCATCCACTATCATAGCGTGGGGTGTATAGGGTCATCCGCTAATGATACTGCGGGAACTATCCAATCACCAATATATATATATATATATATATATATATATATATAATAGTCACAACCAAGCATAAATAACTAATATATAATAACCACAAAAATATTTAAACACATCCAAGCAACCAACAATTATTTTTAACGATTAAAAATAATTCTAAACAGTAAATTTGAGTGAGATTTACTCACCGTGATTTTAAATTGACGGAATAAATAGGAGACATTCTATCTGAATTCCATTTGTCTCTAGAAAAAATCCATTTCCCGCTATAGGTCCAACTCTATTTGCGTTAGCATCTTGGACCTTGTATAAATTAAATATGGTGTTCATACATGTGTGAATTACATGAGCTATATATATTCATTTAATTTTTAAAAAAACCAGATTGTTATCTCACTAAAATAAAATCTTATATTTTAATCACCAAAAAGAAAATCCTATATTTTAATTACCTCTTCTTCCTTGTTTGACATCATGCCACTACTGTATTGTTCGTCAAACTTCACTGCTCTCACTACCACACCATTTCACGCCTCAAAACTAAACCGAACACCCTTATTGCATGCACCGATCATCCCAAAAGATCCCCAAACACTACTGTTGAACTGTAAACATTTTATTGCCAAACTCAGTCCTAGTCAGTAAATCGAACTCCCCCATCTCCTAGATGCTTACTATCGAATTTCCTGATCTACACACTCCAACATCGAACTCCACCCAGAATCCTTCGAATAAGCAACCAATATCGATACAGCCTTGGCCTTGCAGCGTTCATCCCAAAGCACATGTTCCCCTCCACTCCAGTTCATCACGTCGACTACGGGTTCGAACACCTTTTTCACCGCAATTTTCCACAAGACCAAGACCCTAAGTCGTTGCTCAAACCGTCAGCTTCTAGGAGTATTACGATACCAATCACGACCCCCAATACTAAATCACAACACCTTGAACACTGACCTCAACTACGCTCACTCATCACAGAGTTCGAATAGCACCCCGTTGCCTCGGGAACCAACGTCGACGAGCTTCCGGGTGACTCGCGATTCCAAGTTGCGATTTCGATTTCGACTTCGTACTGATTTGATTTGAAATACAACTTCTCGATATTGAAATCGAGACAAAAAGGAATCCAAGGATTTTGATTTTGAAGAAGAATGGAGGAGGGATGGCTTCCGTTTTCTGTTAAGGAATCGATCGATATTTTTATAGCAAAGATTGAGGGAAGGAACTGATTTCTTTCATTCAATTTTGATTTTTGTGGAAGCAGGTTTTTATTGAGGATTTGATTTTATACAAGACATCGAACATTTTTGTTGTTCATATTTGAAGTGGAAGCCTCAGGCTTTAGCGATTTTGAGGGGGGATTGTTAATGACACCCCCGTTTCGGTTAAGGGGTGTCACAACATTTAATTTTTGAATTTTTGTTAAGGGGTACACCCTGAAGACTAAACCCCCCTTAACAATTTATTGTTTCAAGACAAAATTGCCCTTCCCCATAAAGTTATTTAACGTACAAACTATAACCCAACTGTAAACAATTCCATCGTGAAAAAGAAAATTCATGGCTGATTATGAGTTGGGGATCAAGGAAAAGAATATTCATGGCTGCCATAAACCCTAATTATGAAATAGATGACGAAGATGAGGTAAATTGCACACAAAAACGTGAATTATACGAAGATGATGAAGACCGATCTGCTAATGACAAGGTTAGATATTTATTTTTGCGTTAACACCTACGGAATTGAAGAAGGCCATGGATGAAAAATTCGGTCGCGACGGACCAATCAGTATGAAGTTACGCAAGTAATGACCGTTTTAAGTATGAAAACACGGTATAGTATGATCGGTTTTATCACGGACGAATTACAGTTCGTTACAGAGATAGAAAATCTGTAAAATAGCCACCGTATTTATTAATTTTTCTCGGTATTACACAACCGTGTACACGATTTTGTGGTACTAATGTTACCATGCATGTTTTGTACCAAACAATTGTTATTTAATCGACAGGGCGAGACCTTTTTAGTTTATTTGTATGAATATTTGATATCGTTATTTCTTTGTGGTGTGAATAATACTCAGCTTTTTTACAGTTTGATGCAATTGCTCTCCTAAACGACGTATACGGGAATGAGGATTGTTCAGTTAACGAGGAGTCTTATGATACCGTGGATGACAATGTTAATGATAAGGTTTTTCTGTCAGAAAATGGTGACAGCAACGATCATTCACATGAGGAAGCGGGAATATTGTGTTGCGCGTACCCCAATTTAACTTCCCATTTCACCACCGAGAAGGTTTGAAAACTTGATTTATGATTTACAAATTAAGTATTTTACTCTGATCGTAATATCCTGTTTGTTGATGCAGTTGTTCGATTCCAAAGAGGACGTACGTAAATGGTACACGGATCGTGGACTTGATACGAATTGTGTCATTGTTATCAAAAGAAGCAAAACCAAAAATCTCTTAGGTAATGGGAAAGGCTCATGGATGCTGCTTTCTTGTGAAAGAAGTGGAAGGTACATTGATCATAAGGGTAAGCAGCATGTAACAAAAACTGAAAAGAAAAGGCGTAGATCGGGAAGTAGAAAATGTGGTTGTCCATTTGAATTAAGAGCACACTGTCAAGATGATGGAAAATGGAGTTTGAAAGTTATAAACGGATGCCACAATCACAGTCTTCCTGTTGTTTTAACCGGGCATCCGTATGTTGCGCGATTAAAAGACAATGAAGTAAAGAACGTTGAAACAATGGCAAATAGTGGGGTTAGGCCACGGAATATTCTAACTGCTCTTAAACTTGGCAACACAGGAAATAAGTCTACGATCAGAAATGTGTACAATGCTAAAGTGAAGCTTAAACTTCATCATACAGAAGGTAGATCTATTATGCAACAGTTTATGAAGTTAGCTTGTAGTCACCACTATTCTGTTCATCATAG
This sequence comes from Allium sativum, assembly GCA_030737875.1. Taxonomy (NCBI): domain Eukaryota; kingdom Viridiplantae; phylum Streptophyta; class Magnoliopsida; order Asparagales; family Amaryllidaceae; genus Allium; species Allium sativum. The sequence continues at coordinate 931,375,031 of CM060920.1, read as the reverse complement.
AGTCGACGATAAGACAAATAAAGTTACTGACTTGTTCTTCAGTCATCCAAAATGTGTTCTGCTTGCGCAATGTTTTTATCAAATTTTGTTTTTGGATTGCACTTTCAAGACAAATAAGTACAAGTTGCCATGTTTTCATATGGTGTCGCAAACTTCGACGAGTGCATCATTCACTGTTGCCCTAGCTTTTATTAGTCGGGAGACCACTGAATCATATATTTGGGCGTTGGAGTGTGTTAGAAAATGTTATCGAGAAAAAGAATTTCCAAGTGTTATCATAACGGATGCGGAAATTGCTCTTAGCAATGCAGTGGCCACTGTTTTTCCAGCAGCTCGTCACATTCTTTGTGCGTGGCATATTTCAAAAAACGTTCAAGCAAATTGCAAACCAAATTTCATAAAGAAGAAACGGGTAATGATTGGGGATAGAGAGACCGTAGTAGAAGATGAGGAAGGAAAAAGAGAGTACGAGTTATTTTGGAAGGGTTGGAGCAACGTCATTAGTTCACTGTCCGAAGAAGAGTTCCATCAGAACCTAAATTCTTTTCGTGAAGCATGGCGGGTGAAGCAAAAAAAGTCGTTGAACTATGTGTTGAAGAACTGGTTGAACAAGTATAAGGAGATGTTTGTGTTAGCTTGGACAAATGAAGTAAAACACTTTGATAATGTGTCAACCAGTGTAGTTGAAAGTGCGCACCATTGTCTCAAATTGTATTTTGATTCAGCTGCAGGTAGTTTTGTTCAGTGTTGGACTAGCGCTCATCTATGCTGTGAGAATGAATTAGTTGCAATCGAACATGCGTTCGAAACGAGTTCATCAAATTCACTTCATAGATTTCGAGATGAGGCAATGTTTAAAGAGGTGTTGGGATTTGTTTCTCATAAGGCGCTTGATTTATTGCAAACCGAACTATGTAGTATTCCAAAAGGAGGCACGAGTATTCAAACTTGCGGTTGTATTTTATGGAAAGTTAACGGTCTACCTTGCGCACATATGCTAGTAGACTTTAGACATTCAGACGGCTTCATACCCCTCAGTGCTATAGACTGTTATTGGAAACAGTTGTCATGTATTCCGCCTACACCGAATCGGTCCACTCTTGATTTTATGGACTTGCCTGAATTTCATGCATTGAAACGTAGGTATGACGAGGCTACTGATAATGTAAGGATTGATATTCAGCAAGGTATGAAATTGTTAGCCTTCCCGCCTACTACAAACATTAAAGAACCTCCCATGGCGACTATAAGAAAAGGAAGACCATCTAAAAAGGAAAAGTCGACTAAACGAGATCCTTCTTACTTTGAGCATGTTGACGCCGCATTATCTTGCAGCCTAAAACTTACTCCAGTTAGTCGTTGTTTGAAGAAACTTGGAGTAAAACAAAATGCATCTAAAACCAGTCAAATTGATGAAAAATTCTTATTGCAAATGCCCAAGTGTATGCGACCGTATATAACTCATATAGACGACATGCCTGCTGATGGTAATTGTGGATATTGGGTGGTGGTTAAACAACTAAATCTTTACAATCGAAGACCAGATAATCCTTGTAAGTTCGTACGTGAGGCCATGGTTGATAATTTAATAACTCAATCGGATATGTACAAAAGCATGTGGGATGAAGATGGCTTCGTAGAATTGAAAAGAAGGATACAAGGCGATAACTCAGTGGGGGTAAATTGTTGGATGCAAATGCCGGAATCCGGATTTATAATTGCAGAAACATTTGGTACCGCTGTTGTCTTGCTTAGTATGCAAATGAGTTACTTGTTTGTTCCGTCAACAATACAATTAATCTTGGTAAACCGGGATAGGATGGTCGTAATGGGATTCGTAGACAACTCACATTTTGTTGGTGTTACTTTGAAGTACGAGTCGCCTTTACCAAATACACCTCCATTCTCATTCTTTTACCGAATTTACAACATCAATACGTAGGATTGGGTCAACACATATGCGGAGAGAATTTCTCGCTTCGATGATTCAGAAGATGGACATGTTGCCGAAGATAAAACGGTTGTTGTGTTAAGTTAATGTCGAATACTTGCATATGTTCGTAGTTCACTGCTAATGTAACAGTATTTTGAAGTATTATTGCATATGCTCGTAGTTCAGTGCTGATGTACCAGTATTTTGAACTATTATTGCATATGTTCGTGGTTCAGTGCTAATGTAACAGTATTTTGAAGTATTATTGCATATGTTCGTAGTTCAATGCTAATGTAACAGTATTTTGAACTATTATTGCATATGTTCGTAGTTCAGTGCTAATGTAACAGTATTTTGAAGTATTAATGCAAATGTTATATTTTCTGGCATATGTGGGTTACCCTTGTGAGCTATTGTATTTAAAGTTTTGTGACACTTCTGATAATGTGAATACCGAGATACTGAATTTTGACAATAGCAGAATCAGAGATATTTCGGACTTAGATCACCGGTTTTGTATACTTAAAACGGTCACCTCCTGCCGTCTGCACATATTCATTTAACATTATCATAACCTGAGATATTTCGGATTGGTACCACCGATTTTCTAACTATAAAACGGTCACTTATTGCCGTCTGTACATATTTAGTTAACAATATCATAACCTGAAATATTTCGGATTGGTACCACCGAGTTTCTAGCTGTAAAACGGTCACTTATCTCCGTCTGCACATATTTAGGTAACATTATCATAACCTGAGATATTTCAGTTTGAGCACGCCGATTTTAATCAATTAAAACGGTAAGCACTAACCGTCTGCATATTTCTATTCTAACCTGCAATATTTTGGTTTTGGATGACCGAATTTTTGTTAGTAGAACGGATTTTTGTAACCATTTAGCAAATTATAGGCCTTTTAAATGATTGTTCGGTGATCACGTACCGTTTTTGTGTCTTAAAAACGGAAAGCCATTCCCAATGTTTAACTATAAGGTTGATTATTTCATACATATAATCCAGTTTTTTGTGCATCGACAAAATGAAACTTGTACATGCATCTTTGATCATACAAATACTTCAAACTTTCACATGCATCGTCGATCATACAAAAAAATTGAAACTTGTACATGCATCTTCAAACATAGAAATAAACACAAACATACTCACAAACCATTTCATACATTAACCTTCCTTTCAAAGTACCCTTCATACTGTATTGCCAAAAGCAAGTCACCAACCAAAAGACATAAATAAGTCACAAACATAAAGTCACCAACCAAAACACCAAGTCTTATAACTGTTACATACTGTTAATCAAAATAATACGTAATGCTACCAAGTTAAACTATTTTTTCCTTGCTCCGCCTTTCTTCTTGGTAGCACTCGTCTTCCCTTTCTTTCGTTTACCTTGACTTGTCATACCTTCAACAATCTTATCTCCTTCATCAGCTACCATGTTCTCTCCATACAGAGCAGACGGTTCTGGGTCCTCTAAATGCTCTATCATTTGCAAAGCTGTAACGACTGCCTTACCACGTCCACATGAACGGATTGTATCAGCAACTAGTCCAAGTCGACGTTTCTGAAATTCAAGTCTACTTTAGTACGAAAAACAATCAATAACATTATTTTCAATTAGCAAATACAACAAACTTACAACACGGATGGGTAGCGACTTCTCCCCGGTTTCATTCGCAGGCTCGGTTATTCTTCTTGATGGATTTGCAACAATCGGATGTGAAGCTTGCTGATACCACTATATATAGTTGTCCTCACAGTCCCAGGGGTTAACCACTTCTTTAGACGTTATACTTTCATTCAGCATGTGATTTGCCCATTCAGCCCATATAAAATCCCCAACATTAAAGTAAGCGGCTTTGAAAGATTTACTAGACGACTTGTACTTCTTCTTGTTAAGCGTGAAGGGATTGGTTGGGATGGGTTGAACAATTCCAAACTGGCGTAGAAATCTTTGGGGTAGGTACAATTCTTCGGTTTCAAAACAAATGACAGGTCCGTTATACAACGAACACTCATGAAATGGATACACATCACGTTTATCTCTAAAGCAATCCCATATAATTCCATTGCACTTCAAGTCATCAATCCTTTCTCGTACTGTAACTAAATCAGATGCTAACTGTGAACTCTTGTTCTTTGCAAAGTAAAACGCGGCTCTAATTTCTCCTTCTGGTATACCAATAACACGATTATGTCGACGAAGAACTGGGAAATGCTCATATATCCAAACCTGCATTAAGGTGCATCATGTACACGCATATAATTAGACTACACTATTCACCTATAGTTACAATACAACGGTATCAAAAAAATTCTTTGAATATACCTGTAGTAACGTCATGCAACCAGTCATTTGATGAACATCAGATCGAGTTGTTACGGCAAGATTACGTAATAACCAACTCAAACATGCAGTGGCCCATGAATATGAACCCACATCGTCTAAATTCTTCAAACACTGCAGAAAATGAACTGACACTTTATTTCCGTACTTGTCACAACAAACTAAACTGCCAATTGTGTACAAAAGATATGCTATCGCACAATGTATCTTTCGTTCTTCACTATCGGCCTCCCTCGAACCCTCAAACTGACTTCATAACCATTCAAATTTAATTTTTTTATCGCCTGCTAACACTTGTATAGCAGTTGGTCTGTCAACACCAAGGCAATCTTCAAGTAGTTTGTACACATCTTCGACACCTATACCCCTCGAGCCACCAAGAGAACCAGTAACTGCTCTTCCTTCCAACGGAAGGCCAGTTATGTGCACTACTTCATCAAGGGTTATCCCCAACTCACCAAATGGAAGGTGAAATGTGTTTGTCTCCGGATAAAATCTTTCGACGAATGCATTGATTAGGACTTTGTCTAAAGTCTCATGAGCATGTATCGCTAGCTTATGGAATCCCGACTTAACTACAACCTCTTTAACAAATGAACATTCTTTTCTATAATCCCACAATCGTTGCGTGCCAACATGAGTATGGACTCTCACCAGTCTTACTTCTCCTCGAGGTTTCTATATGGTATGCACATATATATATATTACAGTCTAATAAAAGATAACAATTCACGCGTAGTCACAAGTATAAATAAAATCTTAGAAAAAACATATGAAAAACTTACAGTAGATTTCCATATTTCATGAGCAATGTGATGTTTGAATGCAAACAACAGTGTCCGTTCATCTTCAGTGGTGGATGATTCTATTTCTTTCCGCTTTCGTTTGCCTTTAATTGTACGTTTTCTCTTTTCCACATGTTCAACCTCTTCAACCTCTTCCTCTCCTACCCTGCCTTCCTCACTATCATGTTCCTCGCTACCACTTTCACGGCCACTATATTCAGACTCAGATTTGTCACCTTCTTCATCTGCTTTCTCCTCAACTCCATCACCTCCTTCATCACGCTCACTATCATCTCCGTCGCTATCTTCTCCAACAACATCTTCTTCATGCTCACTACCTCCTCTGTTGCCCTCTTCTCTGTCGTCGTCTTCTTCACGTTCTTCACCAGCTTTGTTGCCCTCTATTGTGTCATCGTCTTGTTCCTCATCAGTACCACCTTTTTCACCCTCTTCTCTGTCATCGTCTCGTTCATGATCACTACCACTTGTGTTGCCCTCCTCTTCTCTGTCATGGCCGCTATGATCACTACTTTTTTCGCCTCCATCGGAAGTACTACGGTCGTTGGACTCTTCTTTTTCACTTGAACTTTGCTCGGAGTTATTCGCTTCAGCTTCTACTGCTTTCTTATTCTTTTTCTCTTCCAATTTGCGTTGTTCTTCAGCACGTTTCTTCCTATTTGAAGCAGTAGGCGGTAGACGAGCGGACGTAGACGAAGTCGGTTTCCTGCAATCAATCACGTAAACAATTTAGTTATACACCGTCAACAAAGTACGGCAACAATATAACCTACTTTAATACTATAAGAAGGTAAAGAGCCACCATGTAAACAACAAGTAAAACCGAATGTGTAATCTAAATTTCAACAACAACTAACCCTAAGTCGACATCAATCAACTTGCCAAATACTATAAAGGACAAACTTTCCTAAGTATTTTAATACTCACAAACCATAGAACCCTTTTTCAACCATAAGTCGACATCAATCAACCATTTTTAACACCTATAATCGGACAACACAAACCGAAACCAAAGTTTAAAACAAATTGAACAAATGAAACTTATATATGGAAAACAAACGCCGATTTTGAATTATAAAAACGGTGACAACAAGTCAAATACTAAAAGGGACAAGCTTTCCTATTCCAGAGGATTTACCCACCCAAAACCGTACCCTCCCAACCGTATTCTCTGCAAATCCAACAAAATTTCCTAATGTTTAGCCCTTCTTCCCCACCAAACCCCTCCACACGCAAACCCATTGCTCACAATTGGTAATACCAAGCATACATGTGCTAATACCAACTGAAATTACCATTAATCTAGTACAAACATACCTCTTTTCCACGGTTTTCTTCTTGGCAACAGATTCCTTCGTCTCCCTCGCAGTATGCTTGAATCGAACCATCTTTAATGGCAAACCCTAGCGTGAGAGCACTGCAGAACCCTAATTTTGAGAACGAAACGCGATTTGGGAAACCTAATTTTGAGCACTGCAGGATTTTTTGAGAAATAAAGCGCGGGCTTTGTATTTCGTGAGTGGGGTTGAAGTTTGAAGGACACGAGGTTATTTTGGGGATTGAAAAGTAGACGTGGTGTTGCCCCTTAACACTTTTTAAAACAGTGGTGTGCCCTTAACAAAATGTCACCCCTTAACCAAAACAGGGGTGTCATTAACAATCCCCTTTTGAGGAAGGCAGTTTACAGTTTTACATAGCACAGCTATTTCCCTTTTCGAAGCTTTGATCCAATTGTTTTCGGCAGAACGATAATGAAAAGGGAAAATGTCGAGGTGTATATAGAAGAAGGATACTTCATCACGAAGGAAATTAGCCTGCGTGCTATAAAGGTAGGTACATAGGCTTAAGTACTACATAACCATTAATTCGATTTGAAATAAAACAATTTTTATTTTATTAAAAAGGATTCCGATTTGATTCATAGAGATTTTCACTTTATTTTAAATAGATATCGATTTGATCTCATGCTTATCTACTAAAATAATATCAAGGTCCATTACTTGAAATTACGAACCTTTATTTTTCCATACCGACTGACATTATAATGTTATAACACTATTTTGTATTCAACGAGATAGATTGTACAATTTAATTTGAATGTATGTAAAATAACCATATTAAATTGATATAATTTAAATTCAAAACGATTTATTCCTTGATAATAAATTATTATTATTATCGTATAAATTCAAAAAGAATGTAATTTCATCATTTGAATTGTTTTGATTCAGTTTTATCTTTGAATTGAATTATTTCAGTTCCCGGTATTACGATAATTATATATATTTGAAATAACTTGTATTTCGATTATTAAATCGGTAATTCAATATAAAATATCATTTATATTATCAACTAAATATTTAAATCCATATTAAATATTTAAAGTAAATCAACCAAAAATTTGGGTCGTTACAATTAGTAAGGTTTCATTTTACTAATAAGATCTCACTAATCTTTTATGTTTCATCAAGTACTAAGTTGAGACATAGAAGTCTTATGGAGGTGTTTTGATTCTACTGCCTCAGAATTATAATCTTGAGTTCACTCAACAAGTCATAGCTCCATGGATGATGGGCAACTCCTTATTGATTTTACTGTATACAAGTGCTAACCCTTGGAGCGTTGTCTTAAACTCATTTCGACCTTGAGTTTTCTCAACAAATCTAAAGAAATCATTCACTCATACCTATCATATCCCAACAACCATAGTATAATATTTGTATCCTAGGTTTGCTCAACAAATACATATAGCTATCTAATATTATCGGTATTGAGTTTGCTCAACGACCAAGAGTATGCAAGTAGTTAGTTATTAAATCAATTATACATATGATGAAGGAAAACTTTATATTGATTATTCATAACATTTAATATATTATGTTGAGTTTGACATGTGGAAAACGTAATTCTATTATATGATGTATTACTCTCGTGATTCAAGGGTTAAACACGTCAGAAACCACGATATACATATAATTACGTATGTACTTCTTCCTTAATTCTACTTTAGATTTTTTTAGTATACTACCTTTAAATTTATACATGCATATTATAAAACTTTCTGATAATATAACTTTTATATATCACATTGATTGTAGTATAATCTTATGTATAACATTATACTAATTTATTATCCATACAAAATTTATAATAATAATAAAATTATATATTTTAATAATTAACACATGTATTATATATATGAGTATGTTATTTAGCTAATTAACCTTTTGATTAATTTACTTAATTAAACTATGTTAATTAAATAATATTATTTCCAGAATTTGATTCATATACATACATGTATAGTAAAGTTATTTTATACAATTTAAAACAATATAACACATATCTAAGTGTATAATACAATCATATATTTACTAGTTATTTTACGCATTTAATTGATTTATTTTATTAATCTTATTAGTAAAACTGAAATTTTATACTAATGTAAGTTATTTTAAAACATTTCGGAAAGGTTATGTAATATTATACCTTCTTAAAAAATATTTTGTTTCAAATTTAACTTTTAAATTTAAAATCTTTATCTTTTAGTTTTCAAAACATTTATGAAATTTAGGCCATGACCCAATTCAAGCTGGGTCTTTTCTATTAAGGGCAACCTTTGGGCCAACTTCACCTTTTATGCCAAGTTGGTAACCATGTAGGGCATTGTGCTTTATTTCCCTATTTCAATCTAGATATTACTGTTGTAGACACCATACTATGTAGGCAAGCTTAGTAAGTAAGCATTAGCATGACTAATTTATACTAAATGTGCTATTGGGATCTAATACCATTATTGGATCTGGGTCAGCCCAAAGTGGAAGTTATCTGTAATGCACTACTCAACATTTGGAAAGCATTACATACTCTAGTCTCAATGGATACATTGATATCTGATCTCGATGTATCTTAACTAGTAGTATTTAAGATAGTATATTTTTTTCATTACGATAAATCACTTATAGTGTCAAGTGTATATATAGAAAGGCAAAACACCTTTGTCATGAGCGACAATTAATTACAAGAGTTGATAATTTAAAATAAATTCTAGAATTTCCTTTAAGGAATAACACTAACCCTATTATGCTGTTTATCCTTATTAACAAGGTTAGTGTTCCATACCACTTTGTCCCATAAAAGACGAATTCTTCCTTTTACATTAACATCATTATTTTGTGTGCTTTCCCCATCCTTTCCCAAAGTGTTAGTAAACGAAATGATGTCCTTGTCATTTAATTTCTTCTAAGGAATTTCCACAATGGAAGGAAAACTACTCCTAAGGTTATGAAGGTCTAACTTATGAGTGCGTTAGTTAGACCTCTAGCATTCCATAATGATAGACATTTAGGTTGGCAGGAATGGTTTTCAGTTTCCTAGGTGTTTTCTTCGTTTTGGGGAAAAACGCCCAAGTTGTAACAGTAACACTAAAACATAAACCAAAACATAAAAAATATATAGTAAGGAAATATAATGAATAAATAATGAAAAGCAATAAGAAGAGTGGTTCAACAATTTTTTTGCCTATATCCACTTTAGAGAAATTACTTTTATTTATACTGTAAAAGGATTACAGTTGCAAATGGTTTGTATTCAAGAATAAAAACATTTGAGTCTCCCCTAGAAAGTTAGAAAGAGATCCCTTTTCATATGCACAAGGTGGTGTATTTATATGTGCAAAACTCACCGGATGGACCTAAAGTTCGCAGGAAAGCCCAAAGGATAAAGTCAATCATCTTCAGAAAAAATGTGTCGGATCACAATCCATAAGTGGTCGGATTTGTACATCCTTGTAGGTATCGGCATCGATCCAACACTTTTTCTATTTAAGAGGTGTAATCCCCAAGGTGGGACCCCATGGTCCAAAGATCAGGTCGTTTGTCTTCTTCTTCTAGGTTGCCAAGGTGGAATTCTTAGATATCAAGTGATCTTTTTTTATGTTGAAGTGTTTGTTTGTGTCAAGTATTTATACTGATCGAATGCGTAAGTAAAGTTCAAATCGATACTAAGCCAATTTCCAAGTGTCATTTGAGTGAATCTGCTCGATTACAAGTTCATATCCTTATTTTAGTGTTGATTGTATCAATTATCTCTCTAAGCTTCATGCTGTGATGATTGAGAAGTCCATATATCTAAAACTGATGTGAAACCGCCTTGCAAAAAGGCGGGTTGACACTTCCCCTCATAGTAGGCCTTGCGATAAGAAGAGGTGCTCTAAATCAATTAAATCATATATTCATCTAAGAGTTAGTTTCCAAGACATTATCTGACTGTAACTTATAACTATTCCAAGCCGATAGCCAAATCATGCAATCTCTTTGGATTGCAATCCTACTCTATAGTTGTTTAAAGCTAGTATCTTTCAAGGTCGCAAACTCTTCTGATTGTTATCCATTTTTGCGGCCTTTGTAGGTTGTTATTTGATTTGTTATCTCTCTGAACCATAATCCAAATTCAAATCCTTTTAGAAGTAATTACTAAATCTTGCGATATCTCTAAATCGAAATCCATATCTACGACCTCTCCAGGTCGACCATGGCCACTGTGGACCCTTATTGAACCCGATTCAATCTCTCTTCGACAAAGGGAACTTAGTGATGATTAATATGATCTTTTCACTCTTAAGAAAATCATCACATTCCCTATTCTTTGGTCCTAAGTCTTGGAACATATAATGATTCCATCACTCTGCTGAACTAATCCGATATCTCGAGCCTTAGCTGGACCCAATCCATTCACTTTTCAATAAAAGCGGCTCAACTACAACTAAGTCAATCCTATCACTCTCCATTAAATCGTTGTTACTTCATGCACTTTGATTTCATGTCTTATAACATACAATGATGTCATAGCTATCCTAAGCTAGTGCGTCCTCTCTGGGCCCCAACTAGTCCCTAAACACACGCTCTTCGGTGAGCGATGCAACGTTTAATTCAATTGATCTTCTCACTCTCTGGCAAAGCAACTCACTTCTTGGTTTCCAATTAAGGACAAATGTGATTAGTTCATAGTGTACAGACTTCCTTTTCTTAGCCTCAAATCTTTCGTTAAGATCTTAATCCTTGTTTTATGAACTCATCCTATTATTTTCCCATCAGAAAATTGTGGTTAATGCCTCATCTCTTCGGTTAGGACAAATGAGACTTGTTTAGTTCATATCTTGATGTATATTTTGTCAATAAATTTGTTATTGAATAAGATTTTTGATGCAATCAAATAATCTAAAAAAATCAAATAAATCTATGGGTCCCTCTTTATACATGATTGTTTATCATTATCTCAGAGCATGCATAGAGATTGATCTTGTCCTCATACATATGTAAGTGATCTAGCAGTTTTATTGGGATGTTTATTATTTATTTAGTTTCATGCCTCATCCATCAAGATATAATGATATTTTACTTTAAGCTAGGCCTACTTCAATTTTCTACTGATGACAGATGCTTATGTCCGGCTATTGCAGCTCTATTTCTTACTAAGTATAGGGGTTATCCACTCCTCACAAATTCTTCCACCAAATCCTACAAGTTTCTAGACTCCTTCGTAGTATGCCCATCTAATTCAAAGAATAAGAAATAGTTTCCTAATATTCATTATTTTTCTATCGGCTCTCTCCAAACTAGTCCTTGATGGTGGAGTTTCACCTAAGTGCGCATATATCATTTCCAATGTGTCAGTCAAATTGGTAAACATAGAAAACTTTAGCACCCTTCAGTTTCTTCTCGTGCCATTATGTTGGTCATCGGCCCTTCTATATCCTTGGTTTTTTTTCTTATTCCTCCTTCATACGATTCCTCATCTTTAACTGTGTTCACTTCCTCTTTCTTATTAGATGGTGCATCATCCTGACTCAAGTACCTCTCTGATTCATGATAAAAAATTCCCCGAGATCCCTAAGAGGATACCATTCCAAAGATGGCTTTAAAATTGAATCATTCGAGACTCCAGAAATCATAATCATTAAAACCATCAGTAATTTCAGCATATCTGCCGATGCAACCATTGTATTGAACCTTTTCAAAAAATTCCTAAAGGTCTCACCCATTGCTTGATTATTATCATTATCATCATATTTTAGGGTCTAGAGATTTGGGCTCCAAACCATTTCATAAAACCTGGCATATTCTACATTCTAATTAAATCATTCTCCCGTTCACAACCAAAGCCACAACTAATTCCGTTAAGTACAAAGGAAAGAATCCAGTCATAAGCACTTCTAATGCTCCTAATATTTTTGTATGTCTAATATATCTCAGTAAGTGCACTATATATTCCGTCTTACCATCATATCTATTCAGTGCCAGAAGTTTGAACTCTAAAGGTTTCCTTACATTCCTGATATTAGTAGTGAAGGGACTCCTATTAACGTCTTTCATACTTTGACTTGGCAATCTGCCTCTTATAGCACATAGAGTTTCTTCTGCTATCCTGCCATTCTCAGCCATAGATTGTCTTCAATTTATATCCATGGTCTTCCCTCTAAATCCATGAAATTATACTAGAACATGTTGTTTATGTTGCTTTTTCGTAATAACATGTCAAGTCCCTACCACAAGTCTGGCACTATACTTATCATGAGTATCCAAAGTTGTGCTTCCACAACCCTAACGGTCAGCGTCAATTCGATCATTGGAATAGATGCTGATGCATGTTGCTTGTGCATGATTCAACTCTGGTTGATCTTGTCTGGTTCTTTGTAAACTAATTCCAATTCCAACCCTTAATCCAAGTCCAGAAAAAGTTCCTTCATGACGAACCAGAGCCATGCTTATGTAATACTGACTAGGGTTTGCCCCTGGAGTGGGAACAATATCTATTTAGCCAAAAATATGGTTAACACCCTAAAATAGAGTAGTCCTTTTAGAACCATTTACTTGAAAAAGGGTTAATTCAGGTTACACTGCTATATTTATAGAATAGTTCTTATAAAAGGCTTATATTATTCTTTAAAAGACAACTACTATAAAAAAATACAGGAAATTATCAGTTATATGTCGGTTGAAGCTCAAAAAACCATTCAAAAGAAGCTCTATGCTTTGGTATACTATTTCCTATCATTTAACATCTATTGTTTTTGTAGTAAACCTTTTGGTTAGGTCGCTAAATCCTTTCATAGGGCATTAGAACTCTTGAATTTCCTTTTATGGATTACCGTGTAGGTTACTATTACTTTCAGGATTCCGGTTGGGATCACGAAGGATTTCTCAAATCTTCCGAAAGGGATTCTGACCAGTTCATATCATCTTAAAGAACCACCGATGGGTCACAAGTTATGTAGCTTTAGATATTATATCCTTGAAGCAAGCATAATATACCTATACTGGAACTTAAGGCCTATCAGAGTTCCGGAAAGTACTTCTATCGAATTGTATCCTTTTAAATTTACTCGAGGTTGAATCTGCAAAGTCATAAGATAATAATAATATAACAACTAAGGAATTATAGACATTTTCCCAAGTCGATTAGGTAAACAAATCTCTTTATTATGAATTTATGTATTATAAACATTTTCTCAAGTCGATTAGGTAAACAATCTCTTTATTATGAGTTTAGGTATTATAGACATTTTCCTAAGTAGATTTCAAAATTAGGTTTTACAACTCAGATGTTCATATAGAAAGGCAAGAATGAAAAATTCGATCCTGATTCTAGGGCCTTAGGGCCATATTTATGGGTGTGGGTTGTCCATTCCTTAGTCATATGGGCCATGTCCCTATACTTCTGTGGAAGGGCATACAAAGACCTAGTAAATGTGCCTTTTGTTACTCCTCGGAAGGGTAACTATGGTACCACATGGTTCTCTAAAGGAATTCTTTTGAAACTAGAAGCTTTAGCTATTTGTAGGAGGAGTAAGCTTATGGAAGCTCCTGGATTTTGATGATGTTCGAGACATCTTCCTCTTTTGGATATGATGCCTTCTTGCATTAATATTTTGTGGAGGCTTTGGCTCTCAGAATATTCCCTTTGGGTTGTCCGAAAGGCATACCTAGCTTCATTCTATGTTCTTTAAGATAACTTCCCTGGAGATCATTCTTTTTTAGGTTACGTTGACTGGGTCTTTCCTTGTAGGAAGGAATCCTTTACTTCTTTAATTTAAGGTCCAGAAGCAAGTATTGAAGGAACGACTTTGATTGCGCTTAAGGTCGGCTGTCTTTAACATCCCCTCACCTTAGCTTTGGGTTTCAGTTTCTCCTTGGTAATTTTGGTGCTAACAATTGCCTCTCCCTCCAAGTGAAGGGGACGTTACGACCTTTCAACTCATCAAGTCCAACTGGTAGTTTTTACTAGGCATCGAATTCAACTTTCCTACCTTCTGGAATTTTGATCCATCCATTCTAATCCGATCCAATGGTTATACCATTGATAACGTTCTTTTATGAATAGTCACATCCTATTCTTCATGTTTTATTTCTTGTACTTTAAGAGACGATATATGAGAATTAAAGTTTTCAAAAGCTTAAAAAGTATCCCAGCTCACAGGGATTGAAGTTAAGGCAAATGTTTTTGTTTCAATTTCATGGTTAAATTTTGAGATCGATTATGAATTTGGAATTTTCCATAAAACTTTGAGTCTTTCATTTTATCTTTTAATAAATTTCCTAATAGTCAAATTGAAAGTTAATTATAAATACTATAAGTGTTCGCATCTTCTACTAAAACCATGCTTAATCTAGAACTTCAATCTGGTTTTTCCCTAATAATTTTGAAATATTTCGTTTAAGGAGTGAATTTTTCTTGGATCGAAGTTCAATTTTTTTCGATTTCACTCAAACGTAACACCCTTAGATTTTGTTTATGGTATTTGGGTTTAAACTAAAATTCCCCAATGTAAAAAAATAGATTATAATAATTGAAAATTAGCCAATCAATTTTAATAACAAGACCTTTTACCTTTACTGAAATCCTCTTTGGATATTTTTGTCATAATGACATTTTTTAGAATATTTTGATAGCACATGGTGATTAATAGTGATGCTTGAAGTGTTTCAATAAGGACGAAATTAAAGGCCCTTTTCCTAATTAGAAAAATCTATTTCTTTTACCATATTGCATTTTGATAACTGAAAAGATGTAACTTGGCATCAATATGTCTGAAAAAAAGAAAATGGTTAAGAAGGGTGGCTCAGAAGTTACGGCTATTAGCGGAAGTGAACCTTCTCCATAGGATCCAGAAGTAGTTATGCCTAAGGTTTCTGTTATTGATATGCACTCCTTTATTTCTTCCCAAGTTTTGATTAATTCAATATTTAAGAACTTTAGCATCTCTGGAGTTATTGACATTCCTCTTGGGGTAAAGGATACCATTGACAAACCTCTGGAAGAGTTCTTTGCCTTTACTTTATTCATATCTGGCATAGAGTCTTTATTCCTTTCCCTTCTTCTTTTTTTATGATTTCCTCCAGCACCTTAACATTGCTCCAATCGAGCTCGCTCCTAAAGCTTACACCTATATGCTTGGGTTAGAAGTTCTTTCTTCGGAAACTAAAGTTCCTTCCTTAATGTCTCCACTCTTGAATAGTTCGCTCATTTGGTGAAATTATGTAAAATAAATTCCAAATCTACAGAGCTAATACTCTACCAAAGTTGGTCGAAGGAAGAATCTACAAATTTAAGTAATGCGAACATCAGTTTTTCTTTGTCCGATGTCCTTCTAGCATTTCCGGAACTTTCTCTTTTAGCACAAAAAATAACTAAGGCAGGCAGATCAAGATTAAGAACTAAGTTGAAGAAATGTGAGAATCAACGACACTCCGAAGGAGGTAGTGCTAAGCTTTCGGTAATGTCCTTTCGAAATGAGAGAAGAAAGAAAAGGATAATTTCCTTTTAGACCAAAAAGGCCCTTTCAGCTTTAATCGACAAGGCATTAACTTAAGACTTGTTGACCCTGCAAAAAAGAACGATGCAAGTAAGACAAGGAAAAGGCATCCAAAGAAACAAAGAAAGAACTAAGAACCATAAACAGTAAATTTGTAATAAACAAGGTCTTCGGTCATATTATGAAGGATCATGTCCTATAAACGAAGGCACTGGCAAAACAAGTCCATCCCCAGAGGATGTCAAAAGGAAAACATATTCCAAAATACACAATAGAATCAAGTGGAAAGGAAAAGAATAAAGGAGAAACACATCGAAAGGATTGAATGTCAAAGAAAGAGCCCCTAAACCTAACAAGAAGATTGACCATGTCAGAGGAAACATTGATTTGAAGATAGCTGCCACTGTAAACTGAGAGTTTGCACACACCTATGCCTCTCACAACTATTCGAATCACAACCGAAAGGGTATATCCTAGAAATAATGATGAAATGGGATAGCTGATGTCAGTGACGCCTTCGTATGACCCTTAGGAAATCCTCCGTATGGGTGACTGGATGAGGCCCCGAAGCAGAAGGGAAAACCAGTTCACACCTATAAATACGACCCTGGGAGACCAAGGTCAGGACATTCAATTGATTCCCAAAATTTTTACTCATAAATTACGGGATAAAACCCTAATTTGTAAGTCAAATTAGGGAAAAGAGTTTGTAATATTGCACATACCCAACAAAGAGGTGATTAAGGTAATTATGAGAGATCCTATTCAATTAGGTACATTATTGTTATCATTGGCTAACATTCCAGGTACAACATATGGGTTGTACGAATAATTAGAATCTTGTTCACACCTCTACTCATGACCACCATTCGAACCCTTAGACTATAGTGATAATGACCGCCCTTATTCTACTAACCATAGCGGTAATTCAAAATTGTGTTAGGATCCCTTTTGCTACTGACCTATCAGATCTATATGCTCGTCTGAGGTTATGATTATATTCCTACTACACAATTAGGTCTTCGAGAACTAATGAAAACTTATCACCCAATGATTGTATGAGAAATTTCAATCCCTCCGGAACCATTATCGTATTCCTTGAACTCTTAGAAAGTCTGATCATGAGTTGCCAAAACCATGTCCATTACCAAAAAGGGTCTTGTAGAAAGGAACCTTACAACCCACCTTTATCCGGATAAAACCAAGGGTACTTCTCCAACACACAAAGGTAGCTCTAAGGAAATGCTTTAAAAAGGGTAGGTCTTCTACTTAGAAATTCAAGAGAAACTCATGACTAGATTTCCTTTCTATAGGGAAATTACTTTCAGTATCTTACATTAGCTTCTTACGAGAATTCAGAAATAAAATTAACACTCAAACCTAGTTCATTCCTTTTATATACAAGGAATTCTACAGTCAAACTCATTTTTTTGGGTGTTAACCATAAATTTGGCTAACATTTCTGGCACTAGAAGGAGGGCTTAAACTTCTAACCCCATTTATTTTTCCAAGCATTATTAAAGTTTTTCCTTAAGAAAGAAAACAATGAGAAATAAGCTTAGGAGAACTCTTAACAGATTACAAAGGATCGCGTAAGCCTCAAACAATGCTTCGTACGAACCAAAAGATAAGGGTTATGGACACAAAGAAATTCCCGATGAAGTAAAGAAGATTCCGTAGGGTGAAGTATCAACTTAGTAGGGATATACAGATACCTCCACAGTCCAGTAAGGGAAAGAGGTTGTGACTCCTTTTTATTGTTGAAATATAGATAACTAGGGAAAATTAGGAGAACAGTTAAGTCAATCTCTAAAGGAAGGAGGGTGTTAAACTTGATACGACAGTCCCCCAACATGAATATTAAACCAATCAAATTAGAGCAAGGATCTTTTGAGCCATTTCGAAAGGAAATATATAGAGTTAAGCTTTCACATGGAATGAATGTTGCAAATAAAAGCTCTATGTATAATTAATAAAAAAAAGAAAACAGTAAGGGCTTATGACTCAGGAAGAGTAGGAATAAACTCATCTCAAGGGGGTTAACCTCATCCTTTAGTGATCAAAGCAGTACTTTATGCCTTCAGATAAAAATGGTTATACAAACTTTTCATGAGGCTCAATCTTTGAGGAAGAAATAACAAAGGATTATGAAGCCTTCTCATAAAAATGGCAAGGTACCATGGCTAGGCCCTGAGAAAATCTATACCCATATCGACCACGAAAGCATAGTAGCATCACCAATAAACCCTCTACCATTGCCCATCCGCAATAAAATCAATGAGGAAACTGTATTATGGTTGTATGGGATCACAGCCAGAAAGAAAAAAATCAGAGGTTGAGCCTTAAAAAATAGGGAAAACCCAATCCAGTTATGGAATACAAGTTAGCCACTTCAATATCTTTTTCTTAACAAATGAGAAACTTGACTACTGACCAACAAGAAAGAAAGGAATAAAGTAAGAATGGAATAAAAGATGTAGTTATTGCAACTATCACTTAATGAATGGTCATGAAACCAATCAGTGCAGGGCACTTAGGAAGAAGATAGACCACTTCTATAAACAAAGAAAAATGTGGAGGTATCTTATAAGTTAAGAATTATTCTTTTGATCAAAATCTATTTCTGAATAACGGACCTTTGTTAATAAATAAGAAAGTCTTTAAACTGATGCCAAGAATAAGAATTTCTACTTGGTTGGGGAAGAGATACCCCCATTCTACAATGGATTAGTTTAGAAATTATTGGGTATATCCCAGGTCCTTCTCCCGGGAGGGGAAGGGGTAATCCCAGGGAATAAAATGATTCATAGAACCATGATTAAAAGCATTTAATATAGATTATTGAAAATATTTACTTGTAAGTTAACTAGTGATCATAAATTTTTAGTTATTTTAAAGGATAAGAGTGTAGTTGAATCAAGGTCTGAGAGGTAGTTAAAATACTCCAACTTGATCTACTTCATTATTATTCTAGAGATGGTATTTTTTTAATATCGATAGTTGATTATTAAAATTTGATATTTATAAAGGAAATTTGAAATTGTTTAATATTTATAAATAAAATTTATAGTTGATTTAGATATTTATAAATAAATTTTATAAATGAATCTAAATATGTACAAAGGAAGTTACAAAGGATTTTGTGATACTTATAAAGAATTATAATAGTTTGATATTCATTTAAAGAGTTTTATAACTAAACTTAAAGATTATTTTTAAAATAAGAAGGTTTTATAAATGGATTTAGATTATAAGAAAAAGGAAATTTCCATAAGTTAACAAGGATTTGTGTAAAGGATTAATTGAAGAGATTTATAAAAGAAATTGAGATTTGATTCTTCCAAATCGATCATCTTAAAAATGGTGGTATGGACATCTGTTCCATACTTAACACAATAGGAATCATGTTTGGTTTTATTCTTATGTATGTTTCTTATGTACGTTCCTACTATTCTTTGGACGTTATTGGGAATAAACTAGCTTGCTTGTCATGTAGGGAGATTGATATGTTTTGATTGTAGCACTGAAAAGTTACAGCGTTTCCGATATGCTAAGGCGTTCATAGAAATTTCAGCTGAATTTGATCTACCTGATAAAATATTAGTTAGCGATTTAGGTAGGGATTTCCCTCCTGTTAGGTTATCTTACGATTGGGGACCCAATATCTGCACCATTTGCAAGATTTTTGGTGACGAGAATTGTACTGAGAATTCAATGATAAGCCTATTTTGTTTGATGAGGGTCATGTACAGGTTAATTTAGATAAGAGTATTCATATGAATAATCACTCTCAGGAAGCATTTACAGATGTTAATATGGTAAACAACAAGAAAAAGCATTTTTGGAGAAAGAAGGATGTTAATATCAATAAGAAGGAAGTAGATAGTGTTAATGGAACTGGGAATATGAGTGGTAATGTTTTTGTTCCACTGGGAACAAACACGACGGCTTTTAATAATAATGATGGATTGGTTAATAATGTAGAGTGTAATAAGGGTGAATAGGTTTTCGTTGATAATACCAATAAGGGGGACAATACTATGGATCAATCAAATCATAATGTTGCTTTGGGTAAGGATAGTAACACTGATAATGGCTCGCATGTTAAAAATGCTGCTGATGTATAGGAGATAATTTTGAAAAAGAAGCTATGGATTTTGGTCTAGGTGGTTTGTTCAAAGAAAGTCTTGATGCTACATTGTCTTTTGATAAGGGTAAACAGATTTTCGTAGATCCTCAATCTGACATGCAGGATCCTCTAGTTACAACAAATGCTTACGTCGTATCCGCTAAAGCTCAGACTAATTTGCACACTTCAACTTCAGGTCATTTGTCATCGTCATTAACAAAATTAACTGTGTAACATCCCTAGATTTTGCAATAATTTAAATTATTAGTTTCAAGGTGTTTTTGAACAAAATTATTTTAATATTAAAATTTTAGTTTGTTTATGTTGATTATAATGATATTTGAAACTTATATAATGAAAATTTTTGATTTATGTAATTTAAAATTGAAATATAAAATTTGAAGTATTTTGATAATCAATATGGAATTCATATAAAAAGAAATTTTATCCATGAATTTTATTTGAATTTTATTTTTGATTTGATTAGAGATTTTAAACTATTGAATTCAATTTTAAAGTTAAATTTGAATATTTTATTTTTTAAATTATATGAATTTTACATTTTTGTTAACAATCTTAGAATTTGATAAAATTAATTTTATTTGATCCAAATTTGTAAATTATTGTAATATATAAAATTTAGTAGCCGTCAGAATTATAGTTCGATCGTAAAAATTAAAACGCGTATAAATTTATATGTACAATTTAATTTAAATAATAAATTTTTAGAATAAACTACTAGAGACTTGGGAATTGGGCTTTGAAACCTATCCCATTGTGTTCAAAAGGCATCAAAACCTATTGTTAGGCAGTGAGCAGACCTAATTCGGACTCCGACCCGTTTTTAGCTTTAAAACATGATTAACAAGACAAAATATTATTAAAATATTATTTTCTAAACCTTATTTATATGGCTGCCGCTCTCAATGGTTGAATGGCCAGAAATTGCGATCCTTCCTCCTCTAATTTCTTCAAATCTGTTCATTGTTTTTGGAAACTTCGAATTGCAAACTTGTCGATCATTACGAGATCTTCGAATCCATAAAGTGGATCATACTTTTTTGTTCACGGATCTGCCAGGATTTAGGCTCGAAGCTTGCGTGGTTTTCGAGGAATTGGGGGTGCTGGAGACCACCGCGAGTGGCGGATTTTAGGGCACTGGTAGTGCTTCGGGCAGCAGACGTTACGAAGATGGTTGATCGGGTTCTCGAGGCTCGGGGTTCGATGCATTTTCAACAGAGGAAGGCTCGGGTTGGGTTCCTAAGCTTGAGCACGTAAGACAGGCTTTATTGGATGATGAAGAAACAGCCGTGTAAAGTAATTGCTAATGTGGCGAAGTTTATTTGGTGAGGGTTTATTTTGTTTTATTTTGAATTACAATTAGTAAAATGTGAATAACTTCTTCATACGAATTCAGTTTTATGCGCGGTTGGATCCGTTAGGATCATATCAAAATTCCGGACGACATGGCACTATTTTGAACGGATTCTGGGACCATTGATTTTTGGGCAACAATTCAGATTTCAATCTCATTCAGAACCAAACGTGAGTGATTAAACCCACTCAACTCTAAGTAAAATATTTGATTTTTAGTTAAATTAAATTAAATTCATGTCATGATATGATTGTATTGTTTGCTGTTTGATTGTTTAAATTGCATATTTATGTTAAATCTGCATAGACTGTATAATTTAATTTAACTGTTATATAAATTGTACTGGTATAGATTAATTTCTAGTTTTAATATATACAAAAAAGAACCTCATACCTAATGACTAGTATATGATATTATTGAACTGTTTAGATGTGTTTATTTTGATGTATGCCTTGAATTTATATATTTAATGTATTGATATGAAATTCGTCTAGTTATCGATAGTATTTATATATGTTATTGATTTTTGTTGATTAAACCCAACTATTACCCTAAGTGTTATGGGGATCAAATAAACCCGGGATTAATCATTAAAATGAATTAAGAATGTAGGTTGAAATGATAAATACCCATGACCCTAATATGGTTTTAAATGATTTATATCCTTTCCCAAAATACTAAAATTAAATTTTATGTATTACTTGGCCATAGGGTAGAAAATTATATACGAACATCGGTTGGTTAAATAAAATAGTTTTTAATCTTGAATTTAGGAATATTATCTTAAAAACAAAATAAGTGGCATTATTAATCGATTTTTCTTTAAATTTGGACTTTGTGCTTTGAAATTAAAATTTTCAGTTTTAATAGAATTCGTAATTGTGAATAACTGGAATTAAAAATGAATTGAATATGAAATAAATTTATCGAAATTAATTTGTTTACCCATCTTTGATATTTACTTTAAATTAACTTTATTTATGTTAATAATTGAATTGTGAACTCGAGATATTTATAAATGAATTATTCAAAGTGAGAATTATAATTGAAAATTTAATTATTAAATCGAATTATTAAATCAAATTGTTTGAAATCGAACAATTGAATCGAACTGAATATGAATGGGAAGTCAAATCCTTTTAAATTAAGATATCGAAATTTAGTCGAATTGATTTGAAACTGAAATATGGTTTCCTGTTTGGTTAAATTTTGAAGACATGATTCTAATTCCAACTATATTATTTTTAAACCATTTTATAAACTATTTTGTTTTATAATAATAATTTTCTTTATAAACTACTTACCTTATAACTATTTTATTTTATTATTCATTTTAAATTAACTATTTTAATATTTAACTATTTATTTTATAAACTACTTTATTATTTTGACTATTGATTTTACTAAATTTGATTATTCTATTTTATTTACAAACTATTTATTTTTCGAACTATTTAAATTAATTATCTAAACAATTTCAATTTTTTTTACTATTTTAATGTTCAAATTATTTTAAGTTTGGAATTGTTTAAATATTTTAAATTAGTTAAAATGTAGATTTTATGATGAATAATATACTCTCTTAAATATTGAAATGATTTTTATGAAAAGTTAATATTTTGATATGAAGTACGAACCCCTTTGAAATGTAAAAGAACCGACCGGTGTGAAAAATGTAAACGGTTGGTTGTTAAAGAGAACGGGATCGGATACTGTCATACTCTCTGCCAGTACCGAAAACCACTTTAACAACTGTGTACGCGGTGGAGTTCCAGAATGAAGTAGGATGGATTTGGAGGCGATTACTGGATATGAAGCAAGAGAACGATGATGGATGTCCTTGACGTTCGGGTCATAATTAAAATGACTAAAATAGGGATATACCGGACCAAATGGGGTTAGCTACCTCCATCGGCAACACTTCTTCCTTTATTACTTTAGTCCCTCGGTTTAATTGATTTGATTTGATGAGCATCTGTGATTTGGGAGTGTTCTTCGAGGTGGGTGGTAGTTGCGGCTATGTGTTACCACAAGTTCGGGCATGCAACTAGTATATTCCTACTCTGGGCATTCCTCGTGTGCCTTGTCATATTATCCTGATCGAGCCCCCTACGATTTTGATTTAATGTTGTCATATAGCAGCACATCCCTATCCATCGACTGTTACTGGCGTTTTATATGCAATTCCTACGACAACGTATAAACGGTGTAAGGGTAAAAATGTAATCCCGCTTACGCTATTTTAATATTCTATATTTAAGCATAGACATTATTATAATAGCGTATTATATTATATAGCATCTAGTTTAGCGGATCCTTAGGAGAAAGAAAATTCCCATAACATCTCTTAAGTTATTGCATTCATATTATCGCATGAATCTGTTTTAACTAATATGAGAATATTTTAGCTCTGATCCGAGTGTTTATGTCTTTTCATTTGTGCTCGGGTCAGGCTGAGCTTTCAGTTATTGAAGATACCATTTTGGAGATGAAGGTGGAGCTCAACAGACGTATTTACTACTATTTATTCCACTGCAAATATTGGTACGTTTATGACAGTTAACTCTGATAATCGTTGTAAATGTATAATCAAATGTATGTTTTAACAGCTTCATGAACTATTATTTAATTATTGTATTTTGTCCTTCTACTGTGAGATTCTATGTTTGTTTTCCTTCTTCTCTTCCTTTTCTTATATAAATCACAATAACTATCCATATTTTTGACTTGTTTATGTTGACATTGAGGATCATTATGGATTTGAACAGTTAAAAATCTTGGATGTTGTAACAACCCGGGATTTCAGAACCAATTAAAAAATTTTATTTTAGCTATTTTAATGGATTTTGAGTACTTAAAATGATTTAATTTAAATAATAATGACTAAAAAATTTATTTAAATCGAAGTTAGAACGTATAAATTTAATTATAAAATGAGCTTGAAATAGCGTGGTAGTTTGAAAATTCGATTTTAAACTTCAATTGGATATACAAAAAAAATAAATCGGATTTCAGTAAAACAAGAAACAAATGAATCTGTTTAACAATATCATTCTAATGAATGTGAAAAACTGAGATTTTGTAATATAAATTGTAAGTTATGTCTAGCTGAAAATTTAAAATAGTCGCTATGGAATTTATATATATTTTGATAATATATAGCCCTTAAAAATAGCCATTTTGCAAACGACCTTAATTATTGACAAAATCACTTTTGTTGGATCTGGAATGTCAAATTATTGTTAGGTTTCGAGTTTCATAATTTTTGGATTTAATATGTGAGCGTAGTAAATTTAAATGTGTTTTGTCAATTCAGTTTAAATTTAATCGACCAAAAAAAGGCCATTTTTCAAACGAACTCAGAATTAGACGAAATTAGTTTTGTTAGGACCATATCGTCAAAACGTAGTAAATTTAAATGTGTTTTGTCAATTTAGTTTAAATTTAATCGAGCAGAAAAAGGCCATTTTTCAAACGGGCTAAGAATTCGACAAAATTAGTTTTCTTAGGACCGTATCGTCAAAACATAGCTAGATTTATTTTTCTGTAATTTTGGGAGTCAGTATGTGGCCCTGGTAAATTAAAATGTACGTTTAAATTCAATATATATTGATTTATATTTTAATTTAAATAAAAACTAATCGAAACAATCGAATTGGCTCACGAAACATATTCCATTGTGTCCGGAATGAGCGTATTTGGCTAGGGGCGACAATCGTTAGGTTTCGTTCGGAGTCCGGAATGTTAAACTGTGAGATTTTGAAATAAATAAATTAAATAAATAAAAAGGGATATAAATATAAAAAAATCAGTCAAAACCCTATCCATTATTCTTCAGCACCGCCACCCCTCTTTGTTCAACGGCTGAAATCGCTGCTCCCTTCTCATCGATTTTCCTCTCAATCTCTCAATCCCTTCAACTAGTTCGACAACTCCCAAAGGCAAAATCATAAAGAAATGTCTGATCTTCGAATTGACGTGGGGTTGATCATCATCCGTGAAGTGTGGTGCTCGATTTTTGCACCCAAAGGACCTCCATTCGAACGCAAATCTAGGGCACGCGGGGGGGGGGGGGGGAGGCGTCGATCGGCTTGCAATTCAAGGAGAGGGAAGGTGACTTGGAGGAGGACATCGGGAGTAGAGCAGATCGATCTCCGATCAGCTGGGGAAGGAGCAGTGGATGGATTTTTTTCTGGGAGCATGGGTTATGAGTGCGCGAGTTATAAAAGAGGATGGGAAGGGATTACCAATGTTTGTTTAGCGTTAAGAAGGTTTAAAGAAAATTAATTATTGTTTAATTATTTCATAACATATACAAATGTATAAAATGCTATATCTTATTCAATTCTTATCTAAATCGAACGATTTAAGATTCGTTGGAACCGTCTCGACAAGATCTACACAATGAAATTGACAGGGACAGAAACAGAGCAAGTTATAATTTCAGGCAAATATAGATCCGAATAGTATAGAAATTCAGAAATAAAAACTGGTGGAGTGGAAACCAATGTGAGAACTCTTTCTCACTCAACTATTTTGTTATGTAATTATATCATAGGTTGCAGACGGGGCTTAGCAGCTCGTGAACTACTTTTGCAAACCATGGTTGATTGTTTGTTTGGATTGTGATTGGATGAATTGATAAGGATTGATATTGTTGTATGCTGGATTTTTCTAAAAACTAAAATGTATAAAGTATTTATACAAAATAATCATGAAAAGAAATTGGAATAAATATTCATTTACAAGTCAGATGGCTTGTTTGTATACACCTATTTTCTGATATTGATTGGGACGACAAATTTTACACATCGCCCAACTGCACAAATAATAATCAGTATTTGTCGAGTGAAACCCCACACAGGATTGGGATGATATTTGCCATACACTAATCCCAATAATTAGTGGTATGTCAATCGATGGGTTGACAGGCTGCGATGAGCGTTATTTATTTATTTTAATGCTTAGACAGTTGTAAATTGCACTCTGGATGATGTTTGAATCTTGAATGATTATTTATCATTATTGTTGTATACATGCGATTATGAAATCCATATAACTGAGATTATAGGGTAATTGATTGAGTCGCATTCCAATTCAGCAAATAAAGAATATTTTATAATAAGGAATATTTTAAATAATGAATATTTTAAAATAATATTCAGTGAATACTCAAAATATGATTTTGATATCCGATTTTGGATGGACACGAAATTATTGAAATATATGAAGCCGACTTAAGTAGTAAACGCTATTTTTAACCCGAACGGGTTGTCACTCGAATTTATTTATTTTATAATAATATCGAAAAGAATTAATTTCAAAATCTGATATTTTGAAAATATTATCATTTTTATATTATAATGATATGGAATATTCAAAATTGATTTAAAATTTAAAATAGAAACTGGAATCGTGAATCTATAAATAATTTATAAAATACATTTTAAACAGAAATCGATGATATATATATTATATATATAATGGCTTGAATAGAACGCGCCGCGCAGTGACCATTCGCAAATTTCGACCATTGACTTCAAATTGATGTAACGAGGGATCCGACCGTTGGATTCTCCTAATACCAGAACCATTAGGTTCGTATCGAAAAGATCTTTCCAACGAATATAAGAGATTTAAATTAGAATGGTCGGATTTTAAGATATGTCTAAATCAATTTCATAAAAGGTCGCTATGATGCAGTTCGGTAGCCGTTATTGGAAACCGACTGTACGGGCCTTATTAAAATTATTAAAAATATGGAAATATTGTGTAAAATCATATTAAATGAATTGGAAAGACTTTGGATGAAAAATTCCATATTTGGAAAGATATTTTTATCGAAATAAACTAGTTGATAACTAGAATAATAATCCAATATTTTTAAATAAATAAATTGGATTGAGAAATGGGTTTTAAAATAACCAGAATTTTTCCAACCTATGAATTGGAATGGTTTTGAATGGAAATAATCTTCGAAATATTTCGGTATTGGATTCCGTGATTATACGGATATTGTTGAAGAATTTTGAAGATATATATAGATATATATTGTTATTCCCAATACGATATTTGTTGGTTTCAGAATTTGATATTGAATATAAGCCGATATAATTTCTATTTAGAGCCTT
This sequence comes from Allium sativum, assembly GCA_030737875.1. Taxonomy (NCBI): domain Eukaryota; kingdom Viridiplantae; phylum Streptophyta; class Magnoliopsida; order Asparagales; family Amaryllidaceae; genus Allium; species Allium sativum. The sequence continues at coordinate 931,347,480 of CM060920.1, read as the reverse complement.
GTATTTAATATCAAATTGGATTTTGAGTTTGTCGTGAATGGTGTCTTTAATAACACCGTTCTTAAACCCATTTGAGAAAAGAATAAATCTTTTAATTAAGATTTAGAGAAATTTAACAATTAATTAATATTTAATTGGAATTGAAATGAAATTGGATTTTTGGGTTTATCATGAATGGTGTTTTAAATAACATTTGTTCTTTAACCCATTTAACAGTAAAGATATAATTTGGAATTTATAAATCTTTTTATTAATATTTAATAGAAAATTTCCAAAGTAAAATTTTCCAATTTAATATATTAAATTGTAATTGGATGGGATTCGATGCAGTAATAATCAAGATGAGCTTCTATGAAGGAAGACCATTACTATATATGGAATTCAAAAGGCTTAGCCGTTATTCCATTTATAGTATTGATTGGATGCGGAAATTTATATCGATTATATATTGATCTGTTTTCCGTGAAGATTCCATAGTTGATGGAGGCTGATTTGGGTTTATTGTGAACTGTGTTTTAAATGACATTGGTTTTTTAACCCAGTTAAAGATAATATTAATTTCTTAAATTTGAATAATCATTAAGTAATGATTTTTGAGATTAAAAGTGAGTTAGAGTTTTAAAGAATCTTTAATTAGATTGGAATGAGAATAGGATAATTAAATTTATCGAATTCATGAAATGATCGAAAATGGAGTACCATCAGTTTTACTCCAGGCGATAGTTAAATCTTTAATTAGATTTGAACGTGAAATGGTAATTAAATTTACCAATAACACAGTGGGTGTTAGATATGGGGTACTACCAGTTTTGCTCCATGGGATGAATAGGTTGGGATTGGGGTTAATAAATAAATGATTACTTCGGTATGGCTCGATAATCCCAACTAGTTTTATAAACCTTAATTTGGTTCAGAATTGTGGTTAGATAAAATAAAATCTTTTGAAATGATATTCAAAGGAAGATTAAATAATTTAAAAGAATTTATCTTTGATAAAATTAATGGGAACCTTACCCTAAAGATGTGAATATTTGAATAAAAGAATATTCTGAATTGGAATAAGGCGTATGATGTGCTTTTATAGCACTTGATTATAAAATACGCGAGTTATTCGGAAAGACCGGGTTTATACCATTCTGAATAACTGATACGGAAACTAAATGTCGATGATATGAAGACGGTGGTTGAAGACCGGAGATCTTCACATCGATTGGATGATTACTAATGTTTTGATTGGGATGTACACCCAAGACAAGGTAATAAGTGGTGATCGTCCAAAAATACTTGGAGATCGACCGGATATGCGAGGGTCTCTCAACCGGATATGCGAGGGTCTCTCTCCTGTATTGGACATATGGGAAGAGGAATAAGGTGCCTCCGGTTTCATTCAGACACTGAACAGACTTGTAAATGGATAGTGTGTCTGACATTGTATTCCTTTATACTGTATTCATTAATCTCTGCTAAATATATATCTGTTTGGTGGCAGAGAATTTATTCTCTTGCTTAACACCCTTCTCTGAGACGTACGATCTTGGAGGTTATATATTGGTGGAAATCTGTGGTACAGTATGGAATGACAGTGTGGCATGCTGAGATGCAAATGATCAAGGCTTTTGTTGAAAAGAGGAGACTTGTGATTGATGATCAAAGCACAACTTTAATTAGCATTGCTTTTTGTAGTGTTAATTCGCGAGCTTCACACCCTAGGTATGAACCAAAAACGGGATAATGACCATAGGGAAATGGACATATGTTAGTTCTAGCTATAAGTAACGTCATGGTGTGGGCCCCAGACTGTTTACTCATGTGGATGTTGCATATTATTTGATGGAAAGAGAGGTAACTCGGAATTCGGGCCGATTGAAAGGCTCGGATATGATTTGAGTCCCTATTGGCTCTAGAGTGGTCGACATTACTGACCCATTTTGGAGGTTCGATAGAACCAGCTAACATATAGTTTATGGTATAATTAATCATCGACGGATGACCAGCCCTGCCGATTCCAACGGTTTCCCGTAGGTGTGATCCTATGGCACTTGCTAGTGTGTCTCGAAATTGGTGAGGATGATCCCCTGCCTCGGTTCATAGATGGAAACCCAATTTCCAATACGTGATTTTACGGTTTTAGTTGTAAATCACTATGGCAACGTAATATAGTGGTACCTACGTCGCCTATGATTGATACATTTATATTTCAAAGCTGATTTCTTCACTTATAGTAATAATAAAAGATGAAATTTCGCGTATCAAGCATATTTGGCTATTATAAGGAAAAACCCTATCCTCGACTGCGTTCATTGTGTGATGGGACCTGAGTCTTATAATAGCTTCACTTTTCTGTTTAGCATTGCACCGTTTGTTTTATGCACTGGTATTCATGGGGGATAAACCCGTTCCGTGTTATACGGCATGGTCCCATGATTTACCTAACTTTAAAATTAAAAGTTAATAACTGTTTTAGTTCTCACACCAGTCCCATGTCTGACTCGGAGTTTATTGTTTTAACCTAAACTCTGGGTGCCCATATTTCCACACGGGCAGCTAGTAGTTTTGGTTTTCGCAGATACTTCTTTTCACATGATCCTGGATTACAACTAGAGCTATATTCGGAAAGCTTGTATCCGTATATCTCTTTCAATTGTTCTTGTAGATGATTTCCATTGTACATTATATTTATGTATATATTTTTCGCTGCTTTGTAATTTGTAAATCTCTGATACTTATTTTCCGCTGTGTAATGTTTATTTATACTCTGATATATTCTTGTACTATGATGTAATTGTTGTAATAGCAATGAAATGTTCTATTATTTGTGTTCTGATGCGTCGTGTTCTCAAAGCAATCTGGGCTTTCCCGTAACGGCGAGTTTGGGACGTTTCATCGTGGTATCAGAGCTTTGGTTTACAAAGCTAGAGAACAAGACACATTAGAACCGAACGAAAGAATTCATCAGAAATAGGATTGGTTATATCTTATAAGAATGACTCGTTAGAGATAGGTTTAGTAATACCCTAGAATGAATTTGAAGAGTATAATTTATAACGACAAATTTAGTTTTGAAATTTTATATCTATTATTCGTATTTGAATATTTTATTTCAAATTAATATGGACTATCGGGTATATGAAGATCTTGAATATACGCGCAATTAACATGTTTTTGAAGTCTTAAATATAGTGGATGGATATAGAATCACAGTCTAATCGCCCGGAGATGATTCTAATGATAGCAGCTACATCATCATCACTTGTGTTCGAGTTTTGAAAGTGGGATATCTATATATTTCCAATCGACTAGTGTGAGAACCAAAACTTAGTTAAAATATATTGTTTGTTATTTGGCACTGAAATATGATTTTTGGCTATATAAAAGTTATATATTTGAAAATCTAATCAACTGATTGATTGTTGGTTGCGTTGTGTGATTATTAGTATAACTAATAAAGGTATTTGAACGGTAAACCAATAAGATAATAAAAGTTAAATTAAGCCAAATCGAATCAAATATGGAACTGAATTGAAAATTTATTAGAATTGCATATATGTACATGTATATAGAATGAACCGGTCACAACATGGAAGCTAAGAAGAGGAATAAAATAGTATGCCGACAAACAGGTACATGTTTACTATTTTTTGGGTTTTGATGATTTTATGAGTCGATTGGCAAGCCGCTTGGCTTTTTCTTCTTCTTTTTTATTGATGAGGGCCCTGTGAGGCAAGTTTTGATTTTACCGATCAACCTGTACAAAGGAGGTTATGGCGAAATTTTTCGAAAATTTAGGGTGTTAGCTAAATTTTTGAGAAATTAGAAAGTTCTCAGAAACTGAAAAATTGAAGAACTCAAGCCAGAATGAAACTTAAGTTGGTTAGTTAAACAACTTTCGGCTCCGTTCCTTTTCGAGGACGAAAAGATTTTAAGTGGGGGAGATTGTAACAACCCGGGATTTCAGAACCAATTTAAAAATTTTATTTTAGCTATTTTAATGGATTTTAAATATTTAAAATGATTTATTTTAAATAATAACGACTAAAAATGTAACAACCCGGAAAATCTTAACCAGTTTGAAAATTTTAAATTCGCTATTTTAGTGGATTTTAGATATTTAAAATAAATATTTTAAATAATAACGACGGAAAGTGAGTTTGAATCGACGTTTGAAAATAAATACAATTACTTTTAATTATAAACAAGGACTGAAATGGCGCGGTAGTTTCAAAATTTGAATTCAAACTTTGAGTGACTTTACCGGGTGCAAAATAAAACGGATTTTAGTGAAACCAAAAATATTTAAATCTGTTAGTGAATATCTTTCTAAAAAATCTTAAAAATCGAAGTTTCATAGCGGGAAGCAAAAGTTATGGCCAAATGAATTTTCAGAAAGGTCGCTATAGAATTTATATAGCCCGTGAAAATGGCCATTTTGCAAACAACCTCAGAATTCGAAGGAACAACTTTTGTTGGATCCAGGATGTCAAATTATTGCTAGGTTTTAAATTTCATAATTTTTGAAGTTAGTATGTGAGCGCGGCAAAGGAAAATGCGTTTGATCGATTTTTGTTAAATTGGATCGACCAGAAAAGGGCCATTTTTCAAACGGTCTCAGAATTCGACGAAACAAGTTTTGTTGGGACTGTATCGTCAAAACATAGCTAGATTTATTTTTCTGGAATTTTTAGAATCAGTATGTGGCCCCGCAAATTGAAATGTATGTTCAAATCAAATATTGAATGTTTTATATTTTAATTTAAAGAAAAACTGTCTGAAACAGTCGAATGGGCCTACGAAACATATCCCATTGTGTTCGGAATGGGGGTATTTAGCTAGGGGCGATAGTTGTTGGGTTTGGATTGGAGTTCGTATGGACAAAGAGGTATTTTCTGAATTAATTAAATTAAAAATTAAAATATAATACATGGACCAATCCCCTTTCTTCCTCACTCCGCGTTGACCCAAGTCAAACCCGCTTCCTCCCCAAATCGCACGACGGAAATCATCCCCCCTTCTCTCCTCATTTTCTCCTTAACCACTCACCAGAATCATAGGCCCCTGTGGAACTTTTTGAAGAGCTCGAGGAGAGCTTTAAATCCATATCCATCTCAACCTCCATCGTGCACCGTACATCGAGATCTGAACCCGGGAAGCCGCCGCCTTTAGCTCGCCGCCGAGCCCGCCTGGAGCCACCGAAGTGGAACCCACCCCCACGTGCTTGAGCGCCGTTCCTCCCTCCTCGATGTTGTACCCTCTGATCGTCTTATTGATTCATGGTTTTCGCGAAAATCGCGACCCTAGTTTTGAAAAAACTGCTGAGATGTACGGCTGAATTATTTTAAACTATATTATAGCACTTTAAAGCGCTACGGTTTTTTATTTCACTGTAAAAATCATATCTTTCTCGTTTGTTGACGAAATCCAGTGAAATAAGAGACAATGGACTCGTGTGGACATCTTCTACATTCTAGAAGAGACCGCATATTTTTCTGACCCTTCTGCAATTTTTGGTGGAGTGGAACCCAAAGTGAGATTTCTGAATTATAAACGATACGGAAATGACGATGTATAAATTATATATTCGAAGTATGAGTTATATAAGCATTGTACACCTCATGTATAAGCGTTGTATAAGTTGTATGTTCGATGTATAAGTTATATATGCGTTGTAAAAATTATATATGTGTTGAATGTTGAAATAAAATTCATGTGTTGAATGTTGAAATAAAATTCATGTGTTGAATGTTGAAATAAATTCATATGTTGAAATTAAATTCATGTGTTGAATAGAAATTCCTGTGTTGAAATAAATTCATGTGTTGAACGGAGATCGTGTATTGAATAAATTCTTTGAAAAATAAAAATAACATTTTTATCACATATATAGATTATATAAAATACTAGTGTTTTAAATAAATCGTTTTAACATCAAAAATAACATTTTTACCTTATATATAAACTATATAAAATAATCATGTTTTGAAATAAATTGTTTAACATTAAAAATCACATTTTTATTATATATATGAACTACAAAGAATATTCATGTGTTGAATAAAGGAGTAGAACTATAAAAATCATTTTTTTTCGTATGTGTGAAGTCGAAAACATTCATGTGTTGAATATATAGATTGAACAATAAAATCTACATTTTTATTGTGAATATGAAGTGTTAAAAATGGTGATGTGTTGAAATAAATATCTATGGGATAAAAATATCATTTTTATCAAATATATGAAGTGAATATGGTTTTGAAATCGACAAATGAATTATATTTATATATATATAGATATAAATATAAATAAAATAAATCGAATAACGAAGCTGCAGTTCGTGTTTTGAAACCGTGATTTCAAACGATTAGTGCGGGAGATCCGACCATCGGATTCTCCCGAAACTGCAACCGTTGGGTTCACATTGGAAATATCTTTCCAACAACACCCACTTTGTGAAGGTCCAACAGTTGGATTGTCTGGAATGTTTAATTCAAATCTGAAGAAAAATATCGCCAGAATCGATTATATTTATATATATATATATAAAAATATAATTAAATTAAATCAAATAACGACGCTGCAGTTCGTATTTTGAAATCGAAACTTCAAATGAGTGTACTAGGAGATCCGACCGTCGGATTTTCCCAAAATTGAAACCGTAGGATTCGTTTTGAAAAGATCTTTCTAATGATATGAAATTTGTGAAGATCCAACGATTAGATTTTCAGATATGTGTAAAACAAATCTAAAGAAAAACAGCGCCACGGCCGCGTTATGGCCTGAAGCGTTGTTTTGAATGAATTGGCTATTTTTAAATAAATAAAAATAGCGATAAATCGTGATAAAATATTATAAACGATATGGAAAGGAAATAAACTGAAATTGCTCGATTTATGTGATATTTGATGGTTGAATGTGTTTGGTGTGAAAATTACATTAAAGAACAGAATTAGTGATATCGAATAATTTAACCATTGAAATGAATTGATTTGAAATTCAAAATATACGTGAATTATTTGAAAAGGCCGAGTTAAATCTCATTTCAAATAATTGATCGGTGGTGTGACGTCGATGATGAAGACGGTGGTTGAAGACCGGAGATCTTCACCTCGGTTGGATGATAACTGATGTCTTGATTGGGAGGCATCCCGAAATATGGATAATGAGTGGTGATCGTCCATACCTACGTGGAGATTGATGGATATGCGAGGTATATAATGCCTCCGGTTTCATTCAGACCCAGAACGAACGTGTAAAGGGACTGTGTGTCTGACATTGGATTTTGTTCTGTGCTGATTGATCTCTATTAAATATATATCTGTTTAGCGGCGGAGAATTTATTCTCTTGCTTAACGCCCTTCTCTGAGACGTACGAGCTCAGAGGTTATATATCGATAGAAATCAGTCGCATAGCGTGAATTGCCTATGTGGCACGCCTAAGTGGCAAATGATCAAGGCTTCTGTTGAAAAGCAAAGTATTGTGGTTGATGATCAAAGCACAGCCTGTGTGCCATAGCTTTGTGTATAACGTGAATTCGCGAGCCTCACACCCCGGTATGAACTAGAAACGGGAGAGGACATCAGGGAGGACATGTGTTTCCTTCTAGCTAGAGGTGGTGTTAGTGCTTAAACTGGCTGACATTTATATTATTTTCACCTATGTGGTTGTTGCTGTTGCAAGGCGCCTCGGTTATATCGGTCGATCCGGGACTAATGGGGTCATTCGTTGGCTCATTTACGCCCCAAAGGGTGGGGAAACACAGTGTTCAGGCATTTTAATCCACATCGAGTGGACCGGCCCTGACGATCCAAGGGCCCACCTGAGTCTAGGTCCTGAGACACGGGCTAAAGCGTCTCGAATTCGGTAAGGACTATCTTTTTCCTTGGTTCATGACGGAAACCCAGTTTCCAAATATGACATCGTGCGGTTTTGATTGTAAACCTATATTTGGTGACATAGTGGCATGGGATGCTCATGTCGTCTATGATTGATATTTATGATTGTTCATAAAATTAGAAACTAACTGGAAACGAGCTAAGATGGGTGGTTTCCTGGGTATTGGTCTGATGTTGGTTTCGGCCTTCGGGGTTAATACTTAGGGAATCGTTCTCTTACTAATTTACAATTGGAGTCTGATTAAGAATTAAACGATAAAATATACATTTTAAGTGATTTTACTTTACACATATTAAGCATATCTTGGTCGATATAAGGTAAAACTCTATCCTTCGGTTTGCGTTGCATTGTGTGATGGGACTTGATTCTTATATTGGCTTCATTTTTATAAAAAGCATTGCGATATTTAAAAGATTTACTTGTTTTGAGCACGGGCAATCCAATGGAGTAAACCCGTTCTGCGAAAGTGGCATGGTCATGTGATTAGCCAAATTATATAATGTGTTAAGTAGATTTCTCATACCAGTCCCATGATTGACTCGTAGTTTGTTTCACTTGCAAACTCGGGTGCCCCATTTTTCTACACGGGCAGCCTTGTATCCAGGTTTAGCAGGCTCTTTCTGGGTAGCTGGAGCTAAAGATGGATTCTATCGTTTATCTCTTTTTATGCTGTTCAGCTCCTATTGTACATATTATGTTTGTTTTCCGCTGTAGACATTTATATATAGCTGAACTGTATTTGTACTAAGTATGATCCTGTATACTATGTAACTCTGATGATTATGTTAATCCAGTGTATTATTTGTTCATTATCTGGTGTATTTATTTATTTCTGTTCTGTTATTTCTGTTTATGTGTTATATTCCAAAGATTACTCTTAACACCATTGTACGGGGTTTTGGGGTCGTCACAAAAATATTTATTTAAATCAAAGTTAGAACGTATAATTTTAATTTAATTATAAAATGAACCAGAAATGGGGTGGCAGTTTGAAAATTCGATTGTAAACTTCAATTGAATATACAATATTCAAAATAAATTGCATTCTAGTAAAACAAGAAACATATGAATCTGTTTAACAATACCTTCCTAACGAAAGTGAAAAACTAAGATTTCATAATATAAATTGTAAGTTATGTCCAGTTGAAAATTTAAAACAGTCGCTATGGAATTTTTATATATATTTTAATCATATATAGCCCTTAAACATAGCCATTTTGCAAACGACCTCCGTTTTCGACGAAACCACTTTTGTTGGATCCGGAATGTCAAATTATTGTTAGGTTTCAAATTTCATAATTTTGGGTTTAATATGTGAGCATGTAAATTTAAATGTGTTTTCTCAATTCAGTTTAAATTTAATCAAACAGAAAAAGGCCATTTTTCAAATGGACTCTGAATTCGACGAAATTAGTTTTATTAGGACCGTATCGTCGAAACATAGTAAATTTAAATGTGTTTTGTTAATTCAGTTAAAATTTAATCAACCAGAAAAAGACCATTTTTCAAATGGACTCAAAATTTGACGAAATTAGTTTTGTTAGGACTGTATCGTCAGAACATAGCTAGACTTATTTTTCTATAATTTTTGGAGTCAGTATGGCCCCAGTAAATTAAAATGTACGTTTAAATTCAGTATATATTGATTTATATTTTAATTTAAAGAAAAATTAATAGAAAAAGGTGAAGTAGCTCATGAAACATATTCCATTATGTCCGGAATGGGGGTATTTGGCTAGGGGCGGCAGTCGTTGCATTTCGTTCGGAGTTTGGAATGTTAAACTGCGAGATTTTCAAATAAATTAATTAATGAAATAAAAAGGGCTATAAATATAAAAAAATAGTCAAAACCCTATCCATTATTCTTCAGCGCCGCCACCCCTCTTTGTTCAACGGCTGAAATCGCTGCTCCCTTCCCATCGATTTTCCTCTCAATCCCTTCAACTAGTTCGACAACTCCCAAAGGCAAAATCATAGAGAAATGTCTGAGTTTCGAATTGGCGTGGGTTAGATCATCATCCGTAAAGTGCAGTGCTTAATTTTTGCACCCAAAGGACCTCCGTTCGAACAAAAATCTAGGGAACGGAAGGAGAGTACATCGGTCCGCAATTCAAGGAGAGGGAAAGTGACTTGGAGGCGTACATCGGGGTTGGGCAGATCGATCTCCGATCAGCCTGGGAAGGAATGGTGGACATGTTTTTTTTTTGGGAGCATGGGTTACGGGTGCATGAGTTATAGAAGAGGAAGGGAAGGGATTAGTAACATTTGTTTAGCATTAAGAAGGTTTAAAGAAAATTAATTATTGTTTAATTATTTCATAATGTATACAAATGTATAAAATGCTATATCTTATGCAATTCTTATCAGAATCGAACAATTTAAGATTCGTTGGAACCGTCTCGACAAGATCTACGCAATAATACTGACTGTGATAGAAACAGAGCACGTTAGAATTTTAGGCAAATATAAATCCGAATAATACAGAAATTCAGAAATAAAAACTGGCGGAGTGGAAACCAACGTGAGAACTCTTTCTCACTTAACGATTTTTGTTATATAATTATATCATAGGTTGCAGACGGGGCTTAGTAGCTCGTGACACTACTTTTTCCAAAACATGGTTGATTGTTTGTTTGGATTGTGATTGGATGAATTGATTGGGATTGATATTGTTGTATGCCGGATTTTTCTAAAAACTAAAATGTATAAATTATTTATATAAAATTATCATGAAAAGAAATTGGAATAAATATTCATTTACAAGTCGGACAACTTGTTTATATACACCTATTTATCTGATATTGATTGGGACGATAAATTTTACACATCGCCCAACTGCACAAATAATAATCAGTATTTGTTGGTTAAAACCGCACACGGGATTGGGATGATATTTTCCATGCACAAATCCCAATAATTATTGGTATGTCAATCGATGGGTTGACATGCTATGATGAGCGTTATTTATTTATTTTAATGCTTAGACATTTGTAAATTGCACTATGGATGATGTTTGAATGTTGAATGATTATTTATCATTATTGTTGTATACATGCGATGTATGAAATCCATATAACTGAGATTATATGGTAACTGATTGAGTCGCATTCCAATTGATAAAATAAAGAATATTTTAAAATAAAGAATATTTTAAAGTAAGGAATATTTTAAAATAAGGAATATTTTAAATAATGAATATTTTAAAATAATATTCAGTGAATAATCAAAATATGATTTTGAAGTCCGACTTTGGATGAACACGAAAATATTGAAATATATGAAGCTGATTTAAGTAGCAAACGCTATTTTTAACACGAACAGGTTATCGATCGAATTTATTTATTTTACAATAATATAGAAAAAGAATTGATTTCAAAATCTGATATTTTGAAAATATTATCATTTTAATATTATAATGATATGGAATATTCAAAATTGATTTAAAATTTAAAATAGAAGTTGGAATCGTTTTTAAAATGTATCTATAATAATTTATAAAATACCTTTTAAATGGAAATTGACGATATATATAATGCCTTGAATAGAATGCGCCGCGTAGCGACCGTTCACGAATTTCGACCATTGACTTCAAATTGATGTAACGGGGGATGCGACCGTTGGATTCTCCTAAAACCGGAACCGTTGGGTTCGTATCGAAAAGAGCGTTCCAAGAATATCATAGATTTAAATTTGAAGGGTAGAATTTTAATATATGTCCAAATTAATTTCAGAAAAGATCGCTACGGACGTAGTTTGGTGGCCGTTATTGGAAACCGATTGTATGGGTCTTAATAAATTTATTAAAAATGTGGAAAAATTGTGTAAAATCATATTAAATGAATTGGGAAGACTTTGATGAAAAATTCCATATTTGGAAATATATTTTTATCAAAATAAACTAGTTAATAACTAGATTAATAATCCAATGTTTTTAAATAAATAAATTGGATTGAGAAATGGGTTTTAAAATAACCAGAATTTTTCCACCCTATGAATTGGAATGGTTCTGAATGGAAATAATCTTCGGAATATTTCGACATTTGATTCCATGATTATACGGATATTTTTGTAGAATTTTGAAGATATGTGTGTGTGTATATATATATATATATAGTTATTCCCAATACGATATTTGTTGGTTTCAGAATTTGATATTGAATATAAGCCAATATAATTTCTATTTAGAGCCTCGTGTTTAATATCAAATTGGATTTTGGGTTTTTTGTGAATGGCGTCTTTAATAACACCGTTCTTAAACCCAGTTGTGAAAAGAATAAATCTTTTAATTAAGATTTAGAGAAATTTACCAATTAATTAATATTTAATTGGAATTGAAATGAAATTGGATTTTTGGGTTTATCGTGAATGGTATTTTAAATAACATTTGTTCTTTAACCCAATTAATAGTGAAGATATGATTAGGAATTTATAAATCTTTTTATTAAGATTTGATGGAAAATTTCCAAAGTAAAGTTTTCCAATTTAATATATTAAATTAGAATTGGATGGGATTCGATTCGGTAATAATCGAGATGAGCTTCTGTGAAGGAAGACCATTACTATATATGGAATTCAAAAGGCCTAGCCGTTATTCCATTTATAATATTGGTTGGATACAGAAATTTATATCGATTATATATTGATCTATTTTCCGTGAAGATTCCATAGTTGATGGAAGCTGATTTGGGTTTATTGTGAACTGTGTTTTAAATGACATTACTTTTTTAAACCAGTTAAAGATAAATTAATTTCTTAAATTTGAATAATCTTTAAGTAATGATTTTTGAGAATAAAAGTGAATTAGAGTTTTAAAGAATCTTTAATTAGATTGGAATGAGAATAAGATAATTAAGTTTATCGAATTCATGAAATGTTCGAAAATGGAGTACCACCAGTTTTACTCTAGGCAATAGTTAAATCTTTAATTAGATTTGAACGCGAAATGGTAATTAAATTTACCGATAACAAGTGGGTGTTAGATATGGGATACTACCAGTTTTGCTCCATGGGATAGATAGGTTGGGATTGGGATTAATAAATAAATGATTACTTCGATATGGCTCGATAATCCCTACCAGTTTAATAAACCTTAATTTGGTTTAGAATTGTGGAAAGATAAAATAAAATCTTTTGAAATGATATTCAAAGGAAGATTAAAGAGAAAATTTAAAAGAATTTATCTTTGATAAAATTAATGGGAACCTTTCCTTAAAGATGTGTATATTTGAATAAAAGAATGTTCTGAATTGGAATGAGGCGTATGATGTGTTTTTATAGCACTTGATTATAAAATATGTGAGTTATTCGGAAAGACCAGGTTTATCCCATTCTGAATAACTGATGCGGCGACTAAATGTCGATGATATGAACACGGTGGTTGAAGAGTGGATATTTTCACATCGTTTGGATGATTACTGATGTCTTGATTGGGATGTACACCCAAGACAAGGTAATAAGTGGTGATCGTCTAGATGTACTTGGAGATCGACCGGATATGCGAGTGCCTCTCTCCTCTATTGGACATATGGGATGAGGAATAAGGTGCCTCCAGTTTCGTTTAGACCCCGAACGGACTTGTAAATGGATAGTGTGTCTAACATTGTATTCCTTTATACTGTATCGTTAATCTCCGCTAAATATACGTCTGTTTGGTGGCGGAGAATTTATTCTCTTGGTTAACACCCTTCTCTGAGACGTACGAGCTTAGAGGTTATATATTGGTGGGAATCGGTGGTACGGTATGGAATGACAGTGTGGCATGTTGAGATGCAAATGATCAAGGCTTTTATTGAAAAGAAGAGTCTTGTGGTTGATGATCAAAGCACAGCTTTAATTAGCATAGCTTTGTGTAGCATTAATTCGCGAGCTTCACACCCTAGGTATGAACCAAAAACGAGATAGTGACCGTAGGGAAATGTACATACATTAGTTCTAGCTACGAGTAACGTCATGGTATGGAGCCCAGACTGTTCACTCATGTGGATATTGCATATTATTTGATGGAAAGCGAGGTACCTCGAAATTCAGGCCGATTGAAAGGTTCGGTTATGATTTGAGTCCCTCGTGGCTCTAGAGTGGTCGACATTACTGATCCATTTTGGTGGTTCGATAGAACCGGCTAACATATAGTTTATAAAACAGTTAATCATCGATGGATGACCGGCCCTGCCGATTCCAAGGGTTGCCTGTAGGTGTGATCATGAGGCACTTGCTAGTGTGTCTCGAAATCGGTGAGGATGATCCCTTTCCTCGGTTCATAAATGGAAACCCAATTTCCAAAACGGGATTTTACGGTTTTAGTTGTAAACCTATATAGCGACGTAATATGATGGTACCTACGTCACCTATGATTGATACATTTATATTTTTAAATCGATTTCTTCACTTATAGTAATAATAAAAGATGAAATTTCGCGTATTAAGCACATTTGGCTATTATAAGGAAAAACTCTATCCTCGACTGCGTTCATTGTGCGATGGGACCTAAGTCTTATAATAGCTTCATTTTTCTATTTAACATTGCACTGTTTATTTTATGCAGCAGTAATCATGGGGGATAAACCCGTTCCGTGTTATATGGCATGGTCCCGTGATTTACCTAACTTTAAAATTAAAAGCTAATAATTTTTTTAGTTCTCACAGCAGTCACATGACTGACTCAGAGTTTATTATATTAACCTAAACTCTAGGTGCCCATATTTCCACACATGCAAACTAGTAGTTTTGGTTTTCGCAGATACTTCTTTTCACAGGATCCTGGAATATAGCTGGAGCTATATTCGGAAAGCTTTATATCCGTATATCTCTTTCAGTTGTGCTTGTAGATGATTTCCGCTGTACATTATATTTATGTATATATTTTCTGCTACTTTGTAATTTGTAAATCTCTGATATTTATTTTCCGCTATATAATATTTATTCATACTCTGGTATATTCTTGTACTCTGATGTAATTGTTGCAATAATAATGAAATGATCTATTGTTTGTGTTCTAATGCATCGTATTCTCAAAGCAAAATGGGCTTTCCCGTAAGGGAGAGTTTGGGTCGTTTCAGATGTTACATTTGATATCAGAGCTTTGGTTTAGTGAAACTTTGGCACTATTTAGGATTAACTCATTAGAGATAGGGTAGTAATACTCTAGAATGATTTTGAGCGTATATGAGAGAACGTACATGTAATTTGAAATAAAAATGGTTTTGAATTGTATTAATTTGTTCTATTGAGTATTTATGAATTCTGGTCGGTACTTGGGACGCCAAGGCATCGATAGGGATTTCTAAACACTCGAATAGGATTCGTTGACATAATATTGCTTTAAATTATATTTTATTTATATATAGAATTATTTGAAAATATATGAATTTTGATTTTGTTGATGATAATATCAAATTTTCATCATTTATTACTCGATTAATAAATAATTTAAAACTATTGGTTATTGAATGATTTAAGAAATAAATATTGAAAATAAATTGATAATGAAATAATGAAAATTTAATTGGTAATGAAATAAGAAATTAAATATGAATTTGAGATTTAATTTTGAGTGGTTTCGTAATATTGTTTTGCAAATGGTTTGAAATAATATATTTATATTTTAAAAAGTTATTTCATATAGAAATTGTTTTCAAATGAATTTTGAAATAAGTGTATACTTTTCCCCTTTGCCTTTGGAAAATAATTTCGGTGATGAGTGCACGCATTATCGATGTTATTTTCAAGAGATTAAGTGGAGGAGGCCACTTAAATTTTTTTATACTTAGTTTGGAAATTTGGATTTCGTTTAAATATTTAAATTATGGTTTGATATAAAAGATAATTTTTTTAAAGTTGATTTGGAAACAAACCCGAAGTTGAATTTTTATGTTCATGAATAGCTAATGATAATCAAATTGTTGAAATGAACAAAATTAGAAATTATAGAAATTTATGAATTATATAATAAGAAAATGAACTCAAGAGAGTTATAATTAAAATAAAGCTCTTTGTAGTTTGAAACAATGAATTCAAATAAACTAAATCTAGTGAACTTGTATAAAAATTGAACTTTTCCATAGCATATATATAACTTACCACTTAATCAAAAGTTAACATGTTATAGGATTAAAATTGGATAATATACAAGTAATGGTATGAATAATGAATGATGAAATAAAAATCGACGGTTTATAAATATGAATAAAATTTAAGTTATGTAATAAACGATATATATTAGTTATGTTGTGAAATTTAATTTAACTAAGTAACATAAATAAACCGAATGAATGGAAATTTAGTTAAGCAAATTGTTTAATAATAAATTAATAAGTTGGCTTATGAAAATGAATAAAACATAAGTCACCGCTATAAACAATGTATAATTAATTTATTGTGAAATTGAATTCAGCTAAGTAGAACAAACAAACAAGATCAATGAAATAAACTAATTAAGTGAATTATTCAGTTATAAGTTAAAAGTATTAATATAGATAGTTGAATGTTTGACGACTTAGGATAATCGATATTTCCAAGTTGAAAATAAATGTTTAATTTGTCTTGTAAAAATAAAAATGAATTGGTTTATAGATTATAAATTTAAACGAAGATTGAACGAATTAATTAAATTTAATTAAAACAAGTTCTTGCGAAGCTTTAGTTTGTAATTTTCTGAATTAAAGTTTAAATGAATGCATAGGATCCAAAATAAGTAGGAATTCTTTGAAACAAGAATCTTTTTGATCTATTGGAATATAATTTACTAATGAAAGAGAAATTTTTAATTTTCAATTTGTAGATTTTAAGATATGTGTAATTCAAATTTTCAGAAAAATCACGGTATGGCAATCCTGATTTAAAACTAAAATATTAATAAAATCAAGTTGAAAAAAAATTATACGGCAAAACATGTAATGATCCGGATTTTTGACGGTGTAATAATTAACTTATTTAATTATTTAAATAACGAATATATTATTTAATCGACGACGTTAGAACATATAATTTATTTTATAATTAAAATCGAGCTCGAAATGGCGCGGTAGTTCGCGATTTGGCGATTTGAACTTCAATTGGATATACAGAAGCCGTTTTAAATCGGTTTCTGTGAAACAAGAAACGTTAGGAGATGGTGAAGTATATCTTTCTAGTGGAAGAGAAAAATCGGGATTTCGTCGTGTATATTTTGATTTATGTCCAAATCAAATTTTAAAATAGTCGCTATAGAATCGTTTATCGACCGTAACGGTTTATTCGATATAACTAGATACCGGGTTTGAATCTAGACAAGGTTCTATTGAGATGTAGTGATAATTTAATTTTTAGAATTTTACGGTAATTTTTAATTAATTAAATTAGCAACTTTTTATTTGGAGTATTTGGCATCCTGTATCGACATTTCGGGGTTTCGCAATATGAGTTCACATACCGGTATTATTACATTTTTGGGACCAGAGCACATCACTCATTTCAATGGTATTTTTGTTTCTGTCCATAACAGTCCCTACGTGAACAGAATATTTCATAGTAGGGTACGCTATGTTTTTAACTTAAAACAAACTAAAACTAAATGGTTAACTGGTCAAACGAACTCAAAATTCAACGAAACAAGTTTCATACGAAACCTTAGGCAGAGGTCTAGTGAAACGTCAAGGCCTCATATTTTTAGGATTTTTTCTGTAATTTTAAGGAATTAATGCTCGGTATTTTTCATAAATATTTTCTAAAGGATTTTCGCAAACGGTGTCGGAATTCGACGAAACTTGTCCCATTGGGTCCGAAATATTTTTCTATGCTAGGATTGACTTAGTTTGTCAAAAACAGAATTCGTATGAATTAATTTTAAGAGGGTGCTTCATGATTAAGTATAACATAATAATTAAATAATAAATGGACCAAAATCTTCTATAAAATGGTGCTGCGGAAAACCTAATTAAGGGTCAAACAACTACTCGTGGTCAACAAACACCCAGCCGCCACCAAAAGCTTTGAACAACCGAAGACCTCTTAACCTTTTCCCTTCAAATATGTTCGGATCCACTAACTAGAACGCAAAGCTTCCAACAGAGAAATCCTCGAGCTCGACAATTTCTAATCGGTGAATGGCCATGATGGGGAAATACACCCTGAGCTGGACGGAATCGCCACTGAACTCGTGGCAGTCAAAGACGTTTTGGTTGCCAACCGAGGCGTCAAACTCGAGAGGACTGCGGGAGGCGCAAGGCAGCGGAGAGGCGCAGGCGATGAGGTGGACTGATGGGACTCCGATGATCAGAGAATGGAGTGGCGTTTCAGAATGGCGTGACTGGGAGTGCGGTGATGGATGAACGAGTGTGGTGACGTGATAAAATGGGAAGAGTGCGAATTGTTGTAGCATAGAGGAAACGCGCAGAGGCCATTTGGGGGAGAAAGGTTTTATAGTGGGCTTCGGTATTTAAAACGAGAATGGGCCGAGATGGAGGAAAAAGTTAAGGGCCCAAGTTTATATTATAAATTCAAGTTTTAGTTATTTTAAATTGTATAAACTTCAAAAGGTTATAACTTCATCATACATGATCGAAATTCAGCAAAACAAGATCCGTTAGGATCGTATGGACGGGAGCAACGCACTGGAACTGACTGGAGTGGATTGAAGCTCGTTGGAATTTATGGCAAAGTAAATTGTTTGATTCAAATCAAATAAACAGTTTATAGTTCTTTAACGATGAACTGCCAAAGTGAGTAAAACTCACCAACTCTGAACAGTTATATTTTTATAACGTACTTTTAGAACTGTTAGATATTGATTGATTGTTGTGTGTAGATTGGTTGATTGAACTGCTAGTCAGTTAGTTGAAATTTTATATTTATATATATATATATATATATATGTACATATAAACCGTTAAATAAATATATATATATTCTGTTTATCAGAATAATCCATACTGAACTGAAATTGATGTTGATTTTATTGTGTAACATCTGTGGATGCAGGGGAACAGGTTAGAGGGACCCAACTGGGTTCCTCAATATTTCTAATAATGTTTTGTTCATATATTGTGTTATATGATGTGATATATAATCTGTTGTCGATTATATGTGTTCGGATGATATTGGCCATCGTGATTTGATGTGTTGGATACCATAACATACCGGAATGCTGATAAGGGAATTCTCAAAGTGATAGTGAAAATAAAATATTTATAAATGGAATATTTATAAATAAGAAATATTTATAAATTAGAATATTTATAAATAGGAGATAAATAAAAGGGAAATAGTTGTAAACCTTTTACAAAGGAAATCGAAGGAGGAATAGTTGTAAAACATTTACAAAGGAAATATATTTGTGAAAAGAAATATAAGTGAAGATATTTGTGAAATCAAATATGAGGTAAATATTTGTGAAATCAGATATAAGGGAAATATTTGTGAAATCAAATATAAGTGAAGATATTTGTGGAAAGAAATATAAAGGAAATTATTTGTAAAAGAATTGGAAGGGAAATGTTATTTGTTAAGTAAACAAATAAAAAAGAGAATAATTCAAAAAGAATCATTCAAAAGAGAATAATTCAAAAGAGAATAATTAAAAAGGGATAATTCAAAATGGATAATTCAAATGGATAATTCAAAGGAGATAATTTAAAGGAGATAATGCAAAGGAATAATTCAAAGGAGTTAATTCAAAAGAGTTAATCGAAATGAGTTAATTCGAATATTAGTTATTCAAATAAGGGTTAACCAGTTAGAGTGAATCAGTTAGAGTTAACCAGTTAGAGTGAATCAGTTAGAGTTAACCAGTTAGAGTAAATCAGTTAGAGTTAATCAGTTAGAGTTAACCAATTAGAGTAAATCAGTTAGAGTTAATCGATTAGAGTTAAAACGAACTAGAGTTAATCAAATATAGTTATTTGAGACAGAGTTAGTCAAACATAGTTATTCAGGGTGAGTCGACATCTCGTATAACTGCTAACATAATTCGCAGGGCTGTAAATAGCCTAAGGCGGTCGGATGTTCCCTGAGGGAATCAGGCGTAACCATTGTGATCGCTGCGATCTAGAGTTAAGCGAATGGAGTTTAATCGAATATTAGTATTCGAATAAGAATTTATCAAACAAAGTTAATCAACTAGAGTTAAAGAAAGGAAATTAAGCAAATTTAGAAACTGACTAGAAGTAGTAAGTTGAATGGTTTTTCTGAGTATCGATCTGATGTTGGTTTCGACCTTCGGGGTTTATACTTAGGAAGTTGTTCTCTTGTTAGTTTATAGTTAAGAGTCTGATTAATGTGGAAGAATAGTGATACATAATTAAGCCATGGAAATGTTTTCCAGTGTTAGTAACGTATATTTTCTAATCCGAGAAAATAAGGAATTATGAATATATATGTGTGTGTGTGTATATATATATATATATGATGATTGATCGATCGAATTTCTATCTAGGAATAAGATCGTTGTTTGTACACCGACATGTTTTCATTTGATAGTTAAATCACAGACTATCAAGTTTTGACCATATTTACGTTGTTAATATCGAGAGACCGGTTGGATTCTTATCCAAAGAACCACTCTGTATTGGCATAAACGTTGCGAATATGCCAAATAAAAGTGAAGACAGAGTAAAGTGCAAGGGCTGTTGTATAAGTCCTATGTAGAGATTGCCTTGGATGGATGTACTGAATAGTGCCTTCTGTTTCGTTCAGTCCCAGAACGAACGTATATGGACGAGTGTCTGACAAAGTATTTCCAATGATCGAATGGGTTGGTCTGTATAAATATATACGGTTGCAACGGATTTATTCCTTTAGCATAACATCCAGAATATTTGTGTAAACCAATTAATGATTAACGGATTTGATAATGTGGCATTCAAAGTGATCGTGTTATAAATGAATGGAAAATAATCGTAGCCTCTGGCCTCAACATCCGGTAAATGACAAAAATCGGGCAGGGAGCATGGCTAAGTCGGTCGCTCTGAAGTAGGGTGTATAATCACCTATCTAGAGAATATTCATTCGCTTCTTGAATCTATCAATGATGTCCCATATATATATATACGGGGAAACGGTTGCTGATCCCAACCATTGGTGATATACATTCGATACACTCAAGCGAAATGAGTGGTCGGTCATGTGTGGCTGAGTTGCAAGATGTTCTAGTTAAACTCCAGTGTATCGTTCCTAGAGTACACTGATCGGAAGGTGGTTCCATACCTTGTCATAGTTGGAAATCCAATCTTCCAATAAGCACCTACGGTTTATGATTTTACATTATATATGTGGAACGTGAGATGAAAGCGTTCTGCTAGATTGACATCTATTTGTACTTAGCATTATTATAATATCAGAATGATATTGCTTTTCAAAGATGTGTGGATTTTCATAAGGGAAAACCCGTTCCGTTTCCACGGCGTGGTCTTATGATATATCCGTTATTAAACCAAGTGTTTGGAGTTTTGTTCACACCAGTCCCATGACTGACCCGGAGTTTATTTTGTTTTGTTTCCCTAAACTCTTGGGTGCCTTAATTTGTACGGGCAGTCAAGTAGTTGGGATTTTACAGATATACTTGGAGAGCTTGAAGTAGGAGGCTTCAGGATTATATAGCTATTGTTTATTTCCGCTGTTGTTGTAAGTGTTATACTCTGCAATGTTATTGTATACATATACTATTTGTGTTTCAAAAGTTATGTTATATTTTATACATTCCGCTGTGAGATTTGTGTTTACTCTGATGATGATATCCTTATTCTTCTTCTATTCTATAAGTTTCTATCTTATCCATTCTCACCCTCTAACTTCTTTCTAATAGTTTCCTGATTTTCAGTTTAATTTGGGGTTGAACTTGTGTTTTTGGTTAGCTCAAATTGGACTGGATTTTCGGGTCATTACGGTTGGTATCAGAGCTTAAGGTTTAGTGAATTACCTTGGCTTTGTGGCGTGACTCAGTAGTGATGGGGTTAGTAATACCCTAGATTGAGTTTCAGTGTATATATACGAGTGAACGTATTTGTTACTTGATATAAAAAATTGTTTTATATTGTGGAGATTTATTGGTTGAGTGGCATAT
This sequence comes from Allium sativum, assembly GCA_030737875.1. Lineage (NCBI taxonomy): Eukaryota > Viridiplantae > Streptophyta > Magnoliopsida > Asparagales > Amaryllidaceae > Allium > Allium sativum. Next base: position 931,325,560 of record CM060920.1, on the reverse strand, counting down.
GAATTTTGGTCGATGGTGGGGCACTACAATATCGATAAGGGTTTCTAAACACCCGAATACGATGAACCAACATGATATGTTTTGAAATTAACATAGTATAATTGGTTATATTGGTTGTTATTATAATCGAAAGAGATTATAAAAAGGTGAAATGGTTGTAGATAACTAATCAGAATTCATATAATTAAAGTATATGAAATAAGATGAATAAAATCTGAATTTAAATCAGATTTTGGATTAAAATAAGGGAGTTTTAAGTTCCTAGGAGATTTTGAAAATGTTTCCAAAATGAAAGTGTTATAGTATTGAACTCACTTCGATAAACTGGGAAATAACCCTGATGAGTGTGGCCACATCATCAGTGTTCATTTTCGAATTCTAAGTGACGGATTACTACCAAAGGTTTGTTTTTGAATTGTTTTGAGGAAAACAAGTTGTTTATAAATTCAAAGGATTTGAATTGGTATTAGGATTTCAAATTGATTTGAAATGAGCCCAGGAATTTAAATTCTGGAATTTAAAGTTAACTTATAAAGTTAAATATATCGAGATGGTAAAAGTCAACAAAATTTAACTTGAATTAAGTTAAATAAGATCTAGATTTGATTATAGAATAATCTGGAATGGTATTGGAATTTGTTAGTTAAAATTTTGAAAATCGAGAATGGAACTCGAGTTAAGAATGAGATGTGGTTTGAGGATATAAACTGTTTGGAGTTGATTGGTATGGCGTGGTATATGCAGAATTGGCAACAAATGATAGGGATATAGTGATATGCCCGACAAAAAGGTACAAGCTTATATTTCATATGAGTTTGGTAATTTATGAGCCGATTTGGCAAGCCGCTTGGCTGTTTGATTTTCTTTTGGTTTGGAGAAGGCCTAGAGAGGTGAGTTGGACTTTTACCGATTGGGCTGTACAAAGAAGGTTATGGCGAAATTTTCCGAAAAATTTAGGCATTAGAAAATTTTCAGAATTTTTGAAAATTTTAGTTAGTCGGAATAAATTAATATTTTAGTCGATATTAATTTGGTTCAGTTGAAACTGAAGTTAAGGGGTAAACCGATAAATATTTACCCAGTAGATAGGGTCGTCTTCTAAATTAGCAATTTCGAGGACGAAATTATTTTAAGTGGGGAAAAATGTAATGATCCGGATTTTTTGATGGTGTAATAATTAACTTATTTAATTACTTAAATAACGAATATATTATTTAATCGACGACGTTAGAACGTATAATTTATTTTATAATTAAAATCGAGCTCGAAATGGCGCGGCAATTCGCGATTTGACATTTTGAACTTCAACTGGATATACAGAAGCCGTTTTAAATCGGATTTCTGTGAAACAAGAAACGTTAGGAGCTGGTCAAATATATCTTTCTAGTGGAAGAGAAAAATCGGGATTTCGTCGTGTAGATTTTGATTTATGTCCAAATCAAATTTTAAAATAGTCGTTATAGAATCGTTTATCGACCGTAATGGTTTATTTGATATAACTAGATACCGGGTTCGAATCTAGACAAGGTTCTTTTGAGATGTAGTGATAATTTAATTTTTAGAATTTTATGGTAATTTTTAATTAATTAAATAAGCAACTTTTTATTTGGAGTATTTGGCACCCTGTATCGACATTTCAGGGTTTCACAATATGAGTTCATCTACCGGTATTATTACATTTTTGGGACCAGAGCACATCACTCATTTCAATGGTATTTTTGTTTCTGTCCATAACAGTCCCTGCGTGAACAGAATATTTCATAGTAGGGTACGCTATGTTTTTAACTTAAAACAAACTAAAACTAAATGGTTAACTGGTCAAACGAACTCAAAATTCAACGAAACAAGTTTCATACGAAACCTTAGGCAGAGGTCTAGTGAAACGTCAAGGCCTCATATTTTTAGGTTTTTTCTGTAATTTTAAGGAATTAATGCTCGGTGTTTTTCATCGATATTTTCTAAAGGATTTTCGCAAACGGTGTCAGAATTCGACGAAACTTGTCCCATTGGGTCCGAAATATTTTTCTATGCTAGGATTGACTTAGTTTCTCAAAAACAGAATTCGTATGAATTGATTTTAAGAGGGTGCTTCATGATTAAGCATAACATAATAATTAAATAATAAATGGACCAAAATCTTCTGTAAAATGGTGCTGTGAAAAACCTAATTAAGGGTCAAACAACTACTCGTGGTCAACAAACACCCAGCCGCCACCAAAAGCTTTGAACAGCCGAAGAGCTCTTAACCTTTTCCCCTCAAATATGTTCGGATCCACTAACTAAAACGCAAAGATTCCAATAGAGAAATCCTCGAGCTCGACAAGTTCTAATCGGTGAATGGCCATGATGGGGAAATACACCCTGAGCTGGTCGGAATCGCCACTGAACTCGTGGCAGCCGAAGACGTTTTGGTGGCCAACCGAGGCGTCAAACTCGAGAGGACTGCGGGAGGCGCAAGGCAGCGGAGAGGCGCAGGCGATGAGGTGGACTGATGGGACTCCGATGATCAGAGAATGGAGTGGCGTTTCAGAATGGCGTGACTGGGAGTGCGGTGATGGATGAACGAGTGTGGCGACGTGATAAAATGGGAAGGGTGCGAATTGCTGTAGCATGGAGGAAATGCGCAGAGGCCGTTTGGGGGAGAAAGGTTTTACAGTGGGCTTCGGTATTTAAAACGAGAATGGGGCGGGATGGAGGAAAAAGTTAAGGGCCCAAGTTTATATTATAAATTCAAGTTTTAGTTATTTTAAATTGTGTAAACTTCGAAAGGTTATAACTTCATCATACATGATCGAAATTCAGCAAAACAAGATCCATTAGGATCGTATGGACGGGAGCAACGCACTGGAACTGACTGGGAGTGGATTGAAGCTCGTTGGAATTTATGCCAAAGTAAATTGTTTGATTCAAATCAAATAAACAATTTATCGTTCTTTAACGATGAACTGCCAAAGTGAGTAAAACTCACCAAATCTGAACAGTTATATTTTTATAACGTACTTTTAGAACTGTTAGATATTGATTGACTGTTGTGTGTAGATTGGTTGATTGAACTGCTAGTCAGTTAGTTGAAATTATATTTATATATATATGTATATATAAACCGTTATATATATATATATATTGATTCTGTTTATCAGAATAATCCGTACTGAACTGAAATTGTTGTTGATTTTATTGTGTAACATCTGTGGATGCAGGGGAACAGGTTGGAGGGACCCAACTGGGTTCCTCAATATTTCTAATACTGTTTTGTTCATATATTGTGTTATATGATGTGATATATAATCTGTTGTCGATTATATGTGTTCGGATGATATTGGTCATCGTGATTTGATGTGTTGGATACCATAACATACCGGAATGCTGACAAGGGAATTTTCAAAGTGATAGTGAAAATAAAATATTTATAAATGGAATATTTATAAATAAGAAATATTTATAAATTAGAATATTTATAAATAGGAGATAAATAAAAGGTAAATAGTTGTAAACCTTTTACAAAGGAAATCGAAGGAGGAATAGTTGTAAAACATTTACAAAAGGAAATATATTTGTGAAAAGAAATATAAGTGAAGATATTTGTAAAATCAAATATAAGGGAAATATTTGTGAAATCAGATATAAGGGAAATATTTGTGAAATCAAATATAAGTGAAGATATTTGTGGAAAGAAATATAAAGGAAAATATTTATAAAAGAATTGGAAGGGAAATATTATTTGTTAAGTAAACAAATAGATAAGAGAATAATTCAAAAAGAATCATTCAAAAGAGAATAATTCAAAAGAGAATAATTCAAAAGAGAATAATTCAAAAGAGAATAATTAAAAAGGGATAATTCAAAATGGATAATTCAAATGGATAATTCAAAGGAGATAATTTAAAGGAGATAATGCAAAGGAATAAATCAAAGGAGTTAATTCAAAAGAGTTAATCGAAATGAGTTAATTCGAATATTAGTTATTCAAATAAGGGTTAACCAGTTAGAGTGAATCAGTTAGAGTTAACCAGTTAGAGTGAATCAGTTAGAGTTAACAAGTTAGAGTAAATCAGTTAGAGTTAATCAGTTAGAGTTAACCAGTTAGAGTAAATCAGTTAGAGTTAATCGATTATAGTTAAAACGAACTAGAGTTAATCAAATATAGTTATTTGAGACAGAGTTAGTCAAACATAGTTATTCAGGGTGAGTCGCCATCTCGTATGACTGCTAGCATAATTCGCAAAGCTGTAAATAGCCTAAGGCGGTCGGATGTTCCCTGAGGGAATCAGGAGTAACCATTGTGATCGCTGCGATCTAGAGTTAAGCAAATGGAGTTAAATCGAATATTAGTATTCGAATAAGAATTTATCAAACAGAGTTAATCAACTAGAGTTAAAGAAAGGAAATTAAGAAAATTTAGAAACTGACTAGAATTAGTAAGTTGAATGGTTTTTCTGAGTATCGATCTGATGTTGGTTTCGGCCTTCGGGGTTTATACTTAGGAAGTTATTCTCTTGTTAGTTTATAGTTAGAGTCTGATAAATGTGGAAGAATAGTGATATGTAATTAAGCCATGGAAATGTTTTCCAGTGTTAATAACGTATATTTTCTAATCCGAGAAAATAAGGAATTATGAATATATATGTATATATATATGATGATGATTGATCGATCGAATTTCTATCTAGGAATAAGATCGTTGTTTGTACACCGACATGTTTTCATTTGATAGTTAAATCACATACTATCAAGTTTTGACCATATTTACGTTGTTAATATGGAAAGACCGGTTGGATTCTTATCCAAAGAACCACTCTGTATTGGCATAAGCGTTGCGAATATGCCAAAGAAAAGTGAAGACGGAGTAAAGTGCAAGGGCTGTTGTATAAGTCCTAGGTAAAGATTGCCTAGGATGGATGTACTGAATAGTGCCTTCCGTTTCGTTCAGTCCCAGAACGAACGTATATGGACGAGTGTCTGTAACGACCCGGAAAATCTGAACCAATTTAAAAATTTTAAATTGGCTAAAATATTGGATTTTAAATATTTAAAATAAATATTTTAAATAATAGCAATTAAAAGTGAGTTTGAATCGACGTTTGAAAACGAATATAATTAATTCTAATTATAAACAAGGCCTGAAATGGCGTTGTAGTTTCAAAATTTGAATTCAAACTTTGTCGGACTGTACCGGGTGCAAAACAAAACGGATTTGAGTGAAACCAAAAATATTTAAATCTGTTAGTGAATACCTTTCTAACGAATCTGAAAAATCGAAGTTTCATAGCGGAAAGCAAAAGTTATGGCCAAATGAATTTTCAGAAAGGTCGTTATGGAATTTGTATAGCCCGTGAAATTGGCCATTTTGCAAACGACTTCGGAATTCGAAGAAACCACTTTTGTTGGACCCGGGATGTGAAGTTATTGCTAGGTTTCAAATTTCATAATTTTTGAAGCTAGTATGTGGGCGTGGCAAAGGAAAACGTGTTTTGGTCAATTACAGTTAAATTGGATCGACCAAAAATGAGCCTTTTTGCAAACGGTCTCAGAATTCGACGAAACTATTTTTGTTGGGACCGTATCGTCAAAACATAGCCAGATTTATTTTTCGGGAATTTTTAGAATTAATATGTAGCCCTGGCAAATTGAAATGTACGTTCAAATCGAATATTGAATGTTTTATATTTTAATTTGAATGGAAACTGACTGAAATAGTCGAATGGGCCTACGAAACATATCACATTGTGTTTCGAAATAGGGGTAAAACGCTAGGGACGACAGTCGTTGGGTTTAAAAAGGAGTTCATTTGTGACCCACTGCCCTCGACAGACGGTAGAAAGCTGTTCAAAGCTTCCAGGCCAATTTTTGGCCGCTCCGATCAACGAAACCCACTGCCCCAGTTCAACTTTTTGTAGTACTCCTCCTCGCCTTCAAATCCATACCCATTTCGTGATTTATCATGTTGAGTTGGAGGAGATCTGACCCCGGGAAGTCAGCAACTTCGTCGCGCCGCCGCCGCCTGTTCAGGCGATCGCACCTGACGTGGCGCCCCTCGATTTGCATGCCCTTCGACGCTCTTCGATGTGGTGTAGCTTGATTACAACCTAGTGCTTCGGATTTGCAGAAAGATCTAACCCTAGTTTCGAACCCAACCTGAGGCATGCGGCCAGATTTATTTTCAATAGTTTTAACACCTTTAAACCGTTGCAAACTTTGAAAAATCATATCTTTTTCATGTGTTGACGAAATTCAGTGAAACAAGAGACAGTGGACTCATGTTGACGTCTTCTACATTTTAGAAGAGACCGCATATTTTTCTGAGCCTTCTGCTATTTTTGGTGGAGTGGAACCCAAAGTGAGATTTCTAAATTATAAACGATATGGAAAACGACGATGTATAAATTATATAGTCGATGTATGGGTTATATAAGCATTGTACACCTCATGTATAAGCGTTGTATAAGTTGTACGTTCGATGTATATGTTATATATGCATTGTAAAAATTATATATGTGTTGAAATAGAAGTGAATTGCTATATATATAAATATATAAATATATATATATATATATATATATATACATACGCCCCTCGTCCACAAACCACGGACGATATTTATTGGTTGTGATTGGTGTGAAAATTGATTGATAGCGAATGGTTGATTGGAATTGGTTGTGGTTGATATTGATTGATTGTGGTTGAAAAATACCCGTTTGTGGTTGAGAAATATTTGGTTGAAACCACATAGGATTAGTTTGTGGAAATGAAATAAATATAGATGCCGCCTGCGTGCGAACTAGATGCATGATTCCCCATTGTCAAAAACCGCGAGGTTTTAAGGTAGAGCGAGGAGCCGTACTAGGGACGGTCCCGGTTTTAACTACCCTGCCGTTATGCTGCCGAAATTTTGAATAATATTCATGTGTTTGAATTATCTTCATTTGTTGAAACTATATTTATTCGTTGAATTGATATTCATGTGTTGAATGGTATTCGTGTTTTAAATATAAAAATCACATTTTTATCTATATATATAAACTGTAGAAAACCTTCATGTGTTGAATCGATATTCATTCATTGAATTGAAATTCATGTGTTGAATGGTGTTCGTGTTTTAAATATAAAAATCACATTTTCATCTATATATATAAACTATAGAAAACCTTCATGTGTTGAATCGATATTCATTCGTTGAATTGAAATTCATGTGTGGAATGGTATTCATATTTTGAAATAAATTGTTTTATAATAAAAATCACATTTTTATCATCTATATGAACTATATAAAATAATCTTGTTTTGAAAGAAATTGTTTTATAATAAAAATCCTATTTTTATTACCTATATGAACTATATAAAATAATAGTGTTTTGAAATGAATTGTTTTACAATAAAAATCACATTTTTATTATATACATGAATTGTTAGATATAGTGAAGTGTTGAAATAGAAGACAGTTAGATAAAAATATCATTTTTATCAAATGTATGAAAAGAATATAGCTTTAAAATCGAAGAAACGATATATATATATATATATATATAAATAGAATTAAAATATATCGAATAACGAAGCTGCAGTTCGTATTTTGAAACCGTGATTTCAAACGATTATACCGGGAGATCCGACCATCGGATATTCCTGAAATCGCAACCGTTGGGTTCGCTTTGGAAATATCTTTCCAACGGCACCAACTTTGTAAAAATCCAACGGTTGGATTGTCTGGAATGTTTAATTCAAATCTAAAGAAAAATAGCGCAATAATCAATTATATATATATATATATATATATAAATATAATTATATATAATCGAATAACGACGCTGCAGTTCGTATTTTGAAATCGAAACTTCAGACGATTATACCGGGAGATCCGACCGTCGGATTTTCCCGAACCTGGAACCGTTGGATTCGTTTTAAAAATATCTTTCTAATGATGTAAATTTTGTGAAGATCCAACGGTTAGATTTTCAGATATGTGTAAATCAAATTTGAAGAAAAACAACGCCACGGCCGCGTTATGGCCCGAAGCGTCGTTTCGAATAAATTGACTATTTCAAAATAAATAAAAATATCGATAAATCGTTATAAAATATTATAAACGATATGGATGTGAAATTTAGAAACTAACTGAAGGTTGGCTAAGTCGAATAGTTTCTGGGGTATTGATCTGATGTTGGTTTCGGCCTTCGGGGTTAATATTCGGGAAATCGTTCTCTTACTGATTCACGGTTAGTGACTAATGAATTGAAATGATACGTATGTATGTTAGTGTTGCACTTGTTTATTATATACGCGAGTTGCTCAGAAAGATCGAGTTTATCCCATTCTGAATAACTGAATCGACGATAAGAAATCGGAAATGAAGACGGTGGTCGAAGACCGGAGATCTTCACCTCGTTTGGATGGTAACCGAGGTCCTGATTGGGAGGCATCCCGAAATACGGATAATGAGTGGTGATCGTCCAGACGTACGTGATGATCGATGGGTTTGCGAGGTATATAGTGCCTCTGGTTTCGTTCAGACCCAGAACGGACTTGCAAGTGGACAGTGTGTCTGACATTGGAATTTATTCTAAATAAAGAAAAATGAAGCTATTAAAAGACCTAGGTCCCATCACACAATGCAACGCAAGCCGGAGGATAGGGTTTTTACCTTATAATAGCCAAAGAATGCTTGATACTCTAAATTTCATGTTTTATTATTACTATAAGCGTATAGTGTCAAAAAAAATTCAATCATAGACGACATAAGTGCCCCATACCACTATGTCGCCATATATAGGTATACAATCAAAACCGCGAAGTCATGTATTGGAAGTTGGATTTCCATCTGTGAACCAAGACAAAAGATAATCCTCACCGATTCGAGACTCTCTAACCCGAGCCTCAGGATCAGACCTCGAGTGACCCTTGGATCGTCAGGGCCGGTCCACCGATGTGGATTAAAATGCCTGAACACTGCGTTTCCCCGCTCTTTGTGGCGTAAATGAGCCAAATGACTCCATCGGCTCCACATAGTCACCGATCTACCCGAGGTGCCTCGCAATCCAACAACCACACAGGTGAAAATAATATAAATGTCAGGGCTGGTAGGTCACTGACACCACCCTAGCTAGAAGGAAATGCATGCCCTCCCTGATGTCCTCTCCCATTTCTGATTCACAACTGGGGTGTGAGGCTCGCGAATCAACGTTACACAAAGCTATGCCACACAGGCGGTGCTTTGATCATCAACCACAAGACTTTGTTTTCAATAGAAGCCTTGATCAATTGCCACTTAGGCATGCCACACAGGCAATTAACACCATGCGACTGATGTCTATCGATATACAACCTCTGATCCCGTATGTCTCAGAGAAGGGTGAAGTAAGGGAATGAATTCCCCTTCACCAGGAAGATGTATATTTAATAGAGATCAATCAACATAGAGCAAAATCCAATGTCAGACACACAGTCCATACAAGTTCGTTCTGGGTCTGAATGAAACTGGAGGAACCTTATTCCTTGCATATCCATCGATCTCCAAGTACGTCTGGACAATCACCAACTAATTCTCTCCTCTTGGGTGTACAGCCCAATCAAGATCATCAGTAATCAACCAAACGATGTGAAGACCTCCGGTCTTCGACCACCGTCTTCATCCTCGACACATCGTCGAATCAGTTATTCAGAATGGGATAAACCCGGTCTTTCTGAATAACTCGCGTATATAATAAACAAGTGTTACACAAACACAACATACGCCTCATTCCAATTCAGAATGTTCTTTTATTCAAATATTCTTATACTTTGGGAAAGGTTCCCATTAATTTTATCAAAGATAAATTCTTTAAATTTATTCTTTAATCTTCCTTTGAATATCAATTCAAATTAGTCGGGATTAACGAACTACACCGAAGTAATCATTTATTTTATTTCCCAATCCCAACCTATTCATCCCATGAAGTAAAACTGGTAATACTACATATCTAACACCACGGTGTTATCGGTAAATTCAATTACCTACGTTCAAATCTAATTAAATATTTAACTATCGTCTGGAGAAAAACTGGTGATACTCCATTCTCGGTCATTTCAATCTAATTAAAGATTCATTAAAACTCCACTGGGTTTTAATCTTCCCAAAAATCAATATTAATGATTGTTTAACTTGGGAAATCATATCCTGTCTTTAACTGGGTTAAAGAACCAATGTCATTTAAAACACCGTTCACGATAAACCCAAAATCACATTCTATTCCATTAGCCTTTAACCGTAAATTAGCAAGTGAATAATTCCCTAAGTGTTAACCCCGAAGGCCGAAACCAACATCAGATCAATACCCAAGAAACTATCCAACTTAATTAATCTCTAGTTAGTTTCTGATTTCCTTAACTCCGTTGGGTCTAAGAATAGTATTATTGAAGATACCGTTCACGAGAAACGCAAATTCCATTTGAAAATTAAATACAAGGCTCTGAATAGAAAATATATCGGTTATATTCAATATCAAATTCGACGACCAACAAATATCGTATTGGAAATAACGATATAAATATCTTTCAAATTTCCATAAAAATATCTGTATAATCACGAAATCTAACATCGAAATATTCCAAAGACAATTTCGATTCAAATCCATTCCAATTCAATTATTGGAAATTCTAGTTACTTTTAAAACCCTTTCAAATCCAATTTATTTATTTCAAAAATAAATGGATTATAATTCTAGTTCAAAACTAGTTCATTTCGATAAAAAACTATTTTTATCTTTTCAAATATAGAATATTTCATCCCAATTCTTTCCAAATCATTTCGTATGATTTTACACAAATTATTACTATTTTTAATAATTTTATCATGGCCCGTACAGTCGATTTCCATCAATGGCCATCGAACTGCACTTACAACGACCTTTTCCAAATTTGATTTAGACATAATTCCAAATCCAACCGTTAGATTTCAAATCTCTAATATTCGTTAGAAATCTCTTTTCGATACGAACCCAACGGTTCCGGTTTTAGGAGAATCCAACGGTCGGATCTCATGTAATGTCCATTCGAAGTCAACGGTCGAAAGTCTCGAACTGCCGCTCCGCTCCGCGTTCTATTCAGGCCATTATATATATATATATAATATATATATATATATATTTTGTCGATTTCCTTTTTAAAACATATTTTATAAATCGTTTTAAGTTCGTTTTCAAAACGATTTCAACTTCATATTCAATTTCGAATCAAAATTGAATATTCCACATCATCGATATACAAATGATAATATTTTCAAAACGTTATATTTTGAAATCACTTCCTTTTCTATAATCATTATGAAAACGAATATAATCGATATAAATATCGTTCGCGTCAAATGGCGCATATCTAACCAACACGGCTTTATATATTTCAATAACTTCGTTATTCTATTCGACAAATGAATATTTTCTTCAACACATGAATATACATTTTTATTCCATACATGAATATGTATTTTATTCAACACATGAATTTATAATTTATTCCACACATGAATTTATATTTTTATTCAACACATGAATATTTATTTTATTCAACACATGAATTTTTATTCTACTCAACACATGAATTTTTATTTTATAATATTCCTTATTTTCCAATTTGGAATGAGGCCCAATCAATTACCATATAATGTTAATTATATGGATTCCCTACAACACATGTATATAATAGCAACGATAAATCATCAACCATCATCCAGAGTGCACCACACCACTGCATAAGCATTAAATATAAATAATTAACGCTTACACAGTTTGTCAACCCATCGATTGACATACAACTAAATAATCGGGATTAGTGTACGTCAAATATCATCCTAATACCCATGTGGGGTTTCAAATCAACAAACACAGGTTTTTATTTGTTCAGTTGGGCGATGTGTAAAATTTATCGTCCCAATCAATATCAGTCAAATGGGTGTACATAAACAATTCGTCCGATTTGTTTATAAATATTTATTTTATATACACGTTAAAAATTATATTTTTATCCATAAAATAATTTCTTTCATTCCACTACACAAAATCAATTTCACAAGACATCAATTAAACAAACAAGCCATCCATAGTCTGTGGACGACGGGTGTCAGGTGCTACTAAGCACCGTCTGCATCCTAGTATATATTTAAACTAGAAAATAAATTAAAAGTGAGAAGTTCTCACCGATTAGCTAAACCAAACGCCACGACTCTTCATATGTAGGAAATCTTCGCCGTGCTCGCCCTTTGTCGCTTTCGTTGTCCGTATCCACTACATATATAAAAATCACATTTTTATATTCAACATCATATAAAAATTATATTTTTATTCTCTACATCATATAAAAATTATATTTTTATTCTCTACATCATATAAAAATTATATTTTTATTCTCTACATCACATAAAAGTTATATTTTTCTATATATAAAATCTTTCCTTCTTCATATAAAAAGTCAAGCCTTTTTATAGTAAAAAATTATAACTTTATGTAAATAGAAATTAAATCTTTTTAAGGATAAAAAATCTAATCTTTTTAATGATAAATATCTAATCTTTTTAATGATAAATATCTAATCTTTTTAACGATAGAAATATACTCTTCTCATGAATAAAAATATAGTCTTTACTATAAGAATCCTCCCTATATTCAATGCTTCATATAAAAAAGTATAAATTGATTTAAAACTACATTTTATATAAATTAACACTTGCAGTTGGATTTAGAAGGAGGGGGGTTTCACGTCGCTGAGGAGGGGGAGGAGGAGCTCCGGCGGTCGCAGCGACGAGGGGGCGCCTCTGGTGTGGCAGCGGCTTCAGGACGGGGGGGGGGGGGGGACAACGTGGGTTTTCAGGTTTGGACCTAGGGTTTGGGGGCGAGGTGCTTGCGGGTTGAGGGGAATCTCCAGCGTTGCGGTGAGGAAGGGGGACCAGCCACGGCGGCAACGAACGCCTAGAGGGTGGCGGTGGCTGAACGATTGGCTTGAGCGGGTTTTGAAAATTTTAATTTAGGTCAGAAAGTAAACGGGGGGATGAAATAAGAGGGAGGAGTTTTATTTATAAATAATTTATTATTTTATTATTTTTCTTCCATAAAAAGTAGGGGTTTTATTCGAACTCCAAACAAACTCCACCGACTGTCGTCCCCACCCAATTACCCCCATTCCGAACACAATGGGACATGTATCGTAAGCCAATTCGACCGTTACGATCAGTTTCCGTTGAATTTATAATATAAATCTTTGTATATTCAATTTAAACGCACATTTCAATTTACCGGGACCACATACAGACTTTAAAAATCCCGAAAAATTATTTCTAGCTTCGTATTGACGATACGGTTCTAACAAAACTAATTTCGTCAAATTTGAAAACAGTTTGAAAAATGGCTATTTTCTGGTCGTTCAAAATTGACTGAAACTGTCAAAACACGTTTCACTTCACCACGCTCAGATATTGATTCAGAAAATTATGAAAATTGGAATCTAACAATAATTTGACATCACAGATCCAACAGAAGTGGTTTTGTCGAAAACTAAGGTCGTTTGCAAAATTTCCATTTTTAAGGGCCATAATTCCATAGCGACTATTCGGAAATTTCAACTGGGCATAACTTTTTATTTACGCTATGAAATTTCAATTTTTCGGATTCGTTGGAATAATATTCTCAAGTAGATTCTAATATTTTTGGTTTCACTAGAATCCGGCTTATTTTGCATACTGCACATTCATTTGAATTTTGAAATCAAATTTTCGAACTACCGCGCCATTTCAGGCTCGTTATATAATTAAAATAAAATGTTTATATTCTAACGACGATTCAAATAAATATATACATTCTAATTCTATTCAAAATTAATTTCTCGTCGTTTTTATTTAAAATAATTCATTTTAAATATCCCAAATTCGCTAAAATTGTCAAAATAAAATTTTTAAATTGGCTCGGATTTCCGGGTTATTACAATCTCCCCCACTTAAAACTTTTCGTCCTCGAAAAGGAACGAAGCCAAATGTCGTTTAACTAATCAACTCAACTTTCATTATTTTCATTACAGCTTAAGTTCTTCAACTTTTCAATTTCTAAGAACTTTTCAAATTTTTTTCAAAAATTTGGCTAACACCCTAAATTTTCGAAAAAATTCGCCATAACCTCCCCTGCACCAGGAGCTCCGAGATATTTCAAATAGCCTCCCATGGCCCTCACCAATCCAAAAAGAAAAAGAAACAGCCAATCGGCTCATAAAATCACACCATGCGACTGATGTCTATCGATATACAACCTCTGGTCCCGTACGTCTCAGAGAAGGGTTAAGTAAGGGAATGAATTTCCATTCACCAGGCAGATGTATATTTAATAGAGATCAATCAACATAGATCAAAATCCAATGTCAGACACACAGTCCATACGAGTTCGTTCTGGGTTTGAACGAAACCGGAAGAACCTTATTCCTCGCATATCCATCGATCTCTAAGTACGTCTGGATGATCACCAACTGATTCCCACCTCTTGGGTGTACAGCCCAATCAAGATCATCAGTAATCACCCAAACGATGTGAAGACCTCCGGTCTTCGACCACCGTCTTCATCCTCGACACATCGTCGAATCATTTATTCAGAATGGGATAAACCCTCTCTTTTTGAATAACTCGCGTATATAATAAACAAGTGTTACACAAACACAACATACGCCTCAATCCAATTCAGAATGTTCTTTTATTCAAATATTCTTATACTTTGGGAAAGGTTCCCATTAATTTTATCAAACATAAATTCTTTAAATTTATTCTTTAATCTTCCTTTGAATATCAATTCAAATTAGTCGGGATTAGCAAACTACACCGAAGTAATCATTTATTTTATTTCCCAATACCAACCTATTCATCCCATGAAGTAAAACTGGTAATACTTCATATCTAACACAACGGTGTTATCGGTAAATTCAATTACCATTTCACGTTCAAATCTAATTAAAGATTTAACTATCGCTTGGAGCAAAACGGGTGATACTCCATTCTCGATCATTTCAATCTAATTAAAGATTCATTAAAACTCCACTGGGTTTTAATCTTCCTAAAAATCAATATTAATGATTGTTTAACTTGGGAAATCATATCCTGTCTTTACCTAGGCTAAAGAACCAATGTCATTTAAAACAACATTCACGATAAACCCAAAACCACATTCTATTCCATCAGCCTTTAACCGTAAATTAGCAAGTGAATAATTCCCTAAGTGTTAACCCCGAAGGCCGAAACCAACATCAGATCAATACCCAAGAAACTATCCAACTTAACTAATCTCCAGTTAGTTTCTAATTTTCTTAACTCCGTTGGGTCTAAGAACAGTATTATTGAAGATACCGTTCGCGAAAAACGCAAATCCCATTTGATATTAAATACAAGGCTTTGAATAGAAAATATATCGGCTTATATTCAATATCAAATTCTACGACCAACAAATATCGTATTGGAAATAACGATATAAATATCTTTCAAATTTCCAAAACAATATCTGTATAATCACGAAATCGAACATCGAAATATTCCAAAGACAATTTCGATTCAAATCCATTCCAATTCAACTATTGGAAATTCTAGTTACTTTTAAAATCCTATCAAATCCAATTTATTTCAAAAATAAATGGATTACAATTCTAGTTCAAAACTAGTTCATTTCGATAAAAATCTATTTTTATCTTTTCAAATATGGAGTTTTTCATCCCAATTCTTTCCAAATCATTTCTTATGATTTTACAAAAATTATTACTTTTTTTAATAATTTTATCAAGGCCCGTACAGTCGATTTCCATCAATGGCCATCGAACAGCACTTACAGCGACCTTTTCCAAATTTGATTTGGACATAATTCCAAATCCAACCATTAGATTTCAAATCCCTAATACTCGTTAGAAAGTTCTTTTCGATACGAACCCAACGGTTCTGGTTTTAGGAGAATCCGACGGTCGGATCTCCCGTAATGTCCATTCGAAGTCAATGGTCGAAATTCGCGAACTGCCGCTGCGCGGCTCGTTATATTCAGGCCATTATATATATAATATATATATTTCGTCGATTTTCTTTTTAAAACATATTTTATAAATCGTTTTAAATTCGTTTTCGAAACGATTTCAACTTCATATTCAATTTCGAATCAAAATTGAATATTCTACATCATCGATATACAAATGATAATATTTTCAAAACGTTATATTTTGAAATCACTTCCTTTTCTATAATCATTATGAAAACGAATATAATCGATATAAATATCGTTCGCGTCAAATGGCGCATATCTAACCAACACGGCATTATATATTTCAATAACTTCGTTATTCTATTCAACAAATGAATATTTTCTTCAACACATGAATATATATTTTTATTCAACACATGAATATGTATTTTATTCAACACATGAATTTATATTTTATTCAACACATGAATTTATATTTTTATTCAACACATGAATATTTATTTTATTCAACACATGAATATTTATTTTACTCAACACATGAATTTTTATTCTATTCAACACATGAATTTTTATTTTATAATATTCCTTATTTTCCAAATTGGAATGAGGCCCAATCAATTACCATATAATGTTAATTATATGGATTCCCTACAACACATGTATATAATAGCAACGATAAATCATCAACCATCATCCAGAGTGCACCACACAACTGCATAAGCATTAAATATAAATAATTAATGCTTACACAGTCTGTCAACCCATCGATTGACATACAACTAAATAATCGGGATTAGTGTACATCAAATATCATCCCAATACCCGTGTGGGGTTTCAAATCAACAAACACAGATTTTTATTTATGCAGTTGGGCGATGTGTAAAATTTATCGTCCCAATCAATATCGGTCAAATGGGTGTACATCAACAAATTATTTGATTTGTTTATAAATAAATATTTTATATACACGTTAAAAATTATATTTTTAACCATAAAGTAATTTCTTTCAGTCCACTACACAAAATTGATTTCACAACACATCAATCAAACAAACAAGCCATCTATGGTCTGAGGACGACGGGTGTCAGGTGCTACTAAGCACCTCTGCATTCTAGTATATATTTCAACTAGAAAATAAATTAAAAGTGAGAAGTTCTCACCGATTAGCTAAACCAAACGCCATAACTCTTCATATTTAGGAAATCTTCGCCGTGCTCGCCCTTTGTTACTTTCGCTGTCCGTATCTACTACATATATAAAAATCACATTTTTATATTCTCTAGTATATAAAAATTATATTTTTATTCTCTGCATCATATAAAAATTACATTTTTATTCTCTACATCATATAAAAATTATATTTTTATTCTCTACATCATATAAAAATTATATTTTTCTATATATAAAATCTTTCCTTCTCCATATAAAAAGTCAAGCCTTTTTATAATCAAAAATTATAACTTTATGTAAATAGAAATTAAATCCTTTTAAGGATAAAAATCTAATCTTTTTAATGTTAAATATCTAATCTTTTTAATGATAAATATCTAATCTTTTTAACGATAGAAATATACTCTTCTCATGAATAAAAATATATTCTTTACTATAAGAATCCTCCCTATATTCTATGCTTCATATAAAAAAATTATAAATTGATTTAAAACTACATTTTATATAAATTAACACTTACAGTTGGATTTAGGAGAAGGAGGGGGGTTTCATGTCGCTGAGGAGGGGGGGAGGAGCTCCGACGGTCGCAACGACGATGGGGCGCCTCTGCGCGGCAGCGGCTTCAGGACAGAGGGGAACGACGTGGGTTTTCGGGTTTGGACCTAGGGTTTGGGGGCAAGGTGCTTACGGGTTGGGGAGAATCTTCGGCGTCGCGATGAGTAGGGGGGACCAGCCACGGCGGAGGCGGCGAACGCCTGCAGGGTGGTGGTGGCTGAACGATTGGCTTGAGAGGGTTTTGAAAATTTTAATTTAGGTTAGAAAGTAAACGGGGGGCTGAGATAAGAGGGAGGAGTTTTATTTATATATAATTTATTATTTTATTATTTTTCTTCCATAAAAAGTAGGGTTTTTATTCGAACTCCAAACGAACTCCACTGACTGTCGTCTCTACCCATTTACCCCCATTCCAAACACAATGGGACATGTATCGTAAGCTAATTCGACCGTTACGATCAGTTTCTGTTGAATTTAAAATATAAATCTATATATATTCAATTTAAATGCACATTTCAATTTACCGGGGCCACATACAGTCTCTAAAAATTCGCGAAAAATTATTTATAGCTTCGTATTGACGATACGGTCTTAACAAAACTAATTTCATCAAATTTGAAGACCGTTTGAAAAATGGCTATTTTCTAGTTGTTCAAAATTGACTGAAACTGTCAAAACATGTTTCACTTCACCATGCTCACATATTGATTCAGAAAATTATGAAAATTGGAATCTAACAATAATTTGACATCACGGATCCAACAGGAGTGGTTTCGTCGAAAACTGAGGTTGTTTGCAAAATTTCCATTTTTTAGGGCCATAATTCCATAGCGACTATTTTGAAATTTCAACTGGGCATAACTTTTTATTCCCGCTATGAAATTTAAATTTTTCGGATTCGTTGGAAAGATATTCTCAAATAGATTCTAATATTTTTGGTTTCACTAAAATCCGGCTTATTTTGCATCCTGCACATTCATTTGAATTTTGAAATCGAATTTTCAAACTACCGCGCCATTTCAGGCTCGTTTTATAATTAAAATATTTATATTCTAACGACGATTCAAATAAATATATACGTTCATATTCTATTCAAAATTAATTTCTCGTTGTTTTTATTTAAAATAATTCATTTTAAATATCCAAATTTCGCTAAAATTGCCAAAAAAAATATTGGCTCGGATTTCCAGGTTATTACAATCTCCCCCAATTAAAACTTTTTATCCCCGAAAAGGAACGAAGCCGAATGTTGTTTAACTAATCAACCCAACTTTCATTATTTTCATTACGGCTTATGTTCTTCAACTTTTCAGTTTTTAAGAACTTTTCAAATTTTTCAAAAATTTGGCTAACACCCTAAATTTTCGAAAAATTTCGCCATAACCTCCCCTGCACCAGGAGCTTCGGGATATTTCAAATAGCCTCCCATGGCCCTCACCAATCCAAAAAGAAAAAGAAACAGCTAAGCGGCTAGCCAATCGGCTCATAAAATCATCAAAAACCCAAGAAATACAATAAACATGTACCTATTTGTCGGGCAAACAATTTTATTCATCTGCTCTAGCCTCCTTGCTATGACCTGTTCAATGTAAGTACATGTACAAGCATGCAAATGCGATAAATTTTCAATACAATCCACTATTTAGTTCAATTGGGCTAAAGGTTCAACATTTAATTAATCAAACAATAATCAACCAACCCAATCATCAATCAATTTGTTGATTACCATTTCAAACCCATAACTTTGATACATAGTCAAAAATCACGTTTTTGATGCCAAGTTACAATAATATATTCCAACTATATTTTGGTTCTCACACCAGTCTAACGGATACATATAGAAATCCCACTTTCGAAACTTGAACACAGTCACTGATGATGAGGCCTCATCATCAGAATCATCTCCTGGCAACTAGAATGTGATTCTATATCTACCTAATATATTAAAACTTCGAATACCCGTGGATCAGACGAATATGCAAAACCTTTATATATTGGATTGCTCAAATTCAATACAAATAAATATTTAAATACGTTGAATAAAGTTTAAATTTTCAAAACAAAACTCGTTTTCATTTTAAAAATATACTCTACACACTCGTTCTAGGATACTACTGATCCCATCTCTAACGAGTCATTCTCATTGGATATTACTAATCCAATCTCTGATGAATTCTTTCGTATGGTTCTAATGTGTCTTGTTCTCCGAGCTCTGTAAACCAAAGCTCTGATACCAAACTGAGACAACAAGGAATTTCGCTCGATCTGAATCGATCGCTAAACCGACCAAGACCGTTCGAAACCCCTGATTATTTTGAGAACACAACAAATCAGAACACAAACAGAAGAACATTTCATTGTTTATTATAACAATTCCATCAGAATACAAGAATATACAGAGTACGAATAAATTTTATACATCAGAAAAATATCAGAGATTTAAATACATTACTGCAGCAGAAAAATAATACAATACACAACTGAAAGAGATATACGGATAAAGAGCTTTCCGGTTATCATTCCAGCTGTAAACTAGGTTCCTGCGAATATAAATCTGCAAAACCAAAACTACTAGCTGCCCGTGTAGAAAATAGGGGCAACCAGAGTTTAGGTTAAAACAATAAACTCCAGGTCAGTCATGTAACTGGTGTGAGAACTAAAACAGTTATTAATCTTTATTTTAAAGTTCGGTAAATCAAGGGACCACGCCGTATAACACGGAACGGGTTTCCTCCCAAGAATACCAGTGCATAAAACAACAGCGCAATGCTAAATAAAGAACAATGAAGCTATTATAAGACCCAGGTCCCATCACACAATGCAACGCAAGCCGGAGGATAGGGTTTTTACCTTATAATAGCCAAAGAATGCTTGATACGCTAAATTTCATGTTTTATTATTACTATAAGTGTATAGTGCCAAAGAATGCCCCAAACCACTATGTCGCCATATATAGGTATACAATCAAAACCGCAAAGTCATGTATTGGAAGTTGGATTTCCATCTGTGAACCAAGGCAAAAGATAGTCCTCACCGATTCGAGACTCTCTAGCCCGAGCCTCAGGATCAGAGCTCGAGTGACCCTTGGATCGTCAGGGTCGGTCCACCGATGTGGATTAAAATGCCTGAACACTGCATTTCCCCGCCCTTTGGGGCGTAAATGAGCCAAATGACCCTATCGGCTCCACATAGTCACCGATCTATCCGAGGCGCCTCGCAATCCAATAACCACACAGGTGAAAATAATATAAATGCCAGGGCTGGTAGGTCACTGACGCCACTCTAGCTAGAAGGAAACGCATGCCCTCCCCGATGTCCTCTCCTGTTTCTAGTCCACAACCGGGGTGTGAGGCTCACGAATCAACGTTACACAAAGCTATGCCACACAGGCGGTGCTTTGATCATCAACCACAAGACTCTGCTTTTCAACAGAAGCCTTGATCAATTGCCACTTAGGCATGCCACACAGGCAATTCACACCATGCGACTGATGTCTATCGATATACAACCTCTGATCTCGTACATCTTAGAGAAGGGTGAAGTAAGGGAATGAATTCCCATTCACCAGGCAGATGTATATTTAATAGAGATCAATCAACATAGATCAAAATCCAATGTCAGACACAAAATCCATACAAGTTCGTTCTGGGTCTGAACGAAACTGGAGGAACCTTATTCCTTGCATATCAATCGATCTCCAAGTACGTCTAGACGATCACCAACTGATTCCCTCCTCTTGATTGTACAACCCAATCAAAATCATCAGTAATCACCCAAACGATGTGAAGACCTCTGGTCTTCGACCATCGTCTTCATCCTCGACACATCGTCGAACCAGTTATTTAGAATGGGAAAAACCCGGTCTTTCTGAATAACTCGCATATATAATAAACAAGTGTTACACAAACACAACATATGCCTCATTCCAATTCAGAATATTCTTTTATTCAAATATTCTTATACCTTGGGAAAGGTTCCTATTAATTTTATCAAAGATAAATTCTATAAATTTATTCTTTATGCTTCCTTTGAATATCATTTCAAATTTGTCGGGATTAGCGAACTACACTAAAGTAATCATTTATTTAATTTCCCAATCCTAACCTATTCATCCCATGAAGTAAAACTGGTAATACCTCATATCTAACACCACAGTGTTATCGGTAAATTCAATTACCATTTCACATTCAAGTCTAATTAAAGATTTAACTATCGCCTGGAGCAAAACTGGTGATACTCCATTCTCGATAATTTCAATCTAATCAAAGATTCATTAAAACTCCACTGGGTTTTAATCTTCCCAAAAATCAATATTAATGATTGTTTAACTTGGGAAATCATATCATGTCTTTAACTGGGTTAAAGAACCAATGTCATTTAAAACACCATTCACAATAAACCCAAAATCACGTTCTATTCCATTAGCCTTTAACCGTAAATTAGCAAGTGAATAATTCCCTAAATGTTAACCCCGAAGGCCGAAACCAACATCAGATCAATACCCAAGAAACTATCCAACTTAAATAATCTCCAATTAGTTTCTGATTTTCTTAACTCCGTTGGGTCTAAGAACAGTATTATTGAAGATACCGTTCACGAAAAACACAAATCCCATTTGATATTAAATACAAGGCTCTGAGTAGAAAATATATCGGCTTATATTCAATATCAAATTCTATGACCAACAAATATCGTATTGGAAATAACGATATAAATATCTTTCAAATTTCCATAACAATATTTGTATAATCACGAAATCCAACATCGAAATATTCCAAAGACAATTTCGATTCAGATCCATTCCAATTCAATTATTGGAAATTCTGGTTACTTTTAAAACCCTTTCAAATCCAATTTATTTATTTCAAAAAGAAATGGATTATAATTCTAGTTCAAAACTAGTTCATTTCGATAAAAATCTATTTTTATCTTTTCAAATATGGAGTTTTTCATCCTAATTCATTCCAAATCATTTCTTATGATTCTACGCAAATTATTACTATTTTCAATAATTTTATCAAGGCCCGTACAGTCTATTTCCATCAATGCCATCGAACTGCACTTACAACGACCTTTTCCAAATTTGATTTGGACATAATTCCAAATCCAACCGTTAGATTTCAAATCTCTAATATTCGTTAGAAAGCTCTTTTCGATACGAATCAAATGGTTCCATTTTTAGGAGAATCCAACGGTTGGATCTCCTGTAATGTCCTTTAGAAATCAATGGTCGAAATTCGCGAACTACCACTGCTCGGCGCGTTCTATTCAGGCCATTATATATATATAATATTATATATATTTCATCGATTTCCTTTTTAAAACATATTTTATAAATTGTTTTAAATTCGTTTTCGAAACGATTTCAACTTCATATTCAATTACGAATCAAAATTGAATATATATATATTTTTTTGAAAATTGGTTCGCTATTATTATCTAATAAAAAACAGTACAAAGGACAGGTTAACATTCTAACCATTACAGACTAAAACAAAAGGAAGAAATAGGAAATACGAAGTAAATTTAAAGCTAAAAACATAAAACAGGCCCATGATAAGGTGTAATAACCCGCAAATCCTGAGCCAGTTTAAAAATTTTATTTTGACAATTTTAGCGAATTTTGAATATTTAAAATAGATTATTTTAAATAAAATCGACGAGAAATTTATTTTGAATAGAAATCGAACGTATATATTATATACATCGTCGTTAGAATATAAATAATTATATATAATTATAAATAGAATTGAAAATGGCGCGGTAGTTCGATAATTCGATTTCAAACTTCAATTGAATGTACCGGGTGCAAAACAATCCGGATTTTAGTGGAACCAAAAACATTAGGATCTAATTGAGAATATCTTTCCAACGAATCCGATAAATCAAAATTTCATAGCGGGAATCAAAAGATATGTCCAGTTGAAAATTCTGAATAGTCGCTATGGAATTCAGACCCTTAAAAATGGGAATTTTGCAAACGACCTCGGATTTCGACGAAACCACTTTTGTTGGGTCCGTGATGTCAAATTATTGCTAGGTTTCAAATTTCATAATTTTTCGAATCAATATGTGAGTGTGGCAAAGGAAAACGCGTTTGACCAGTTTTAGTTGATTTTAATCGACTGGAAATTGGCCATTTTTCAAACGGTCTCAGAATTCAAAGAAACTAGTTTTGTTAGGACCGTATCATCAATACGAAGCTAGAAAATATTTTTCTATAATTTTTCGGGTTCGTTTGTGACCCCGGTAAATTGAAATGCGCGTTCGAATTCAATATATAGAGTTATATGTTGATTTTAAGGGAAACTGATTGTAGCGATGGAATCAGCCTACGATACATATCTCATTGTGTTTGGAATGGGGGTAATTAGCTATGGACGACAGGCGGTGGGTTCGATTTCGAGGTCGTATGAAAAGTCAACTTAGGAGAGAGAAATTAAATTAATTAATTAATAAATAAAATCCCCCTTTTCTCTCCTTTCCTTACACTCAGCCCCCCCGATATTTTCAATTCAGTTTTCAAAATAAACAAAAAAAAATGGCCCTCCCCACGCCGCCGGTGGCAGAGCCACCACCACCGTACGCCTCCCCTCCTCATCTTCCTCCTCTTCCCCCTAGACGCGACATCGAGCCCCCCCCCCATCGCGCCAGCAACCGCCGCCTCCCTCTTCGAACCCCCAAGCCGCCAGTCCCCCCCCTTTCCGCCACCGCAACCGACGTCCTTCCCCCCCAAACCCGATTCGAGCCCCTCCCTTCCGACCACTCCAGCCCCAAGTCGCACCCATCCCCCGAGCCCTTCTCCGACCGCCTCAGCTAGCTGTGGACCCCCCCTCCCCTCGTTAAACCCCCTGTAAGTTTTTTTTTATGTTTTATCTTTTTTCATTTGTTTTATTTAAATAATTTGTTTAGTTTAAAGCAAAATCAGTTTTTTTTCATTTTCATGAATAGTATAAGTAAAAGTGAGATTTTTATAGTTCTAGTTTATTAAGAATATGATTTTTGAAAAACATAAGGAAAGTTAGATTTTTAAAATACGAAAAGACGATATT
The DNA here is from genome assembly GCA_030737875.1 of Allium sativum. Taxonomy (NCBI): domain Eukaryota; kingdom Viridiplantae; phylum Streptophyta; class Magnoliopsida; order Asparagales; family Amaryllidaceae; genus Allium; species Allium sativum. The sequence goes on along the minus strand of CM060920.1, from coordinate 931,300,830 downwards.
TTTAAAATAGAAAAGACGATATTTTTAAAATAGAAAAGACGATATCTTTAAAATGGATAAGGCGAGATTTTTACATATGTAGTGGGTTAAAGATATGATTTTTATATTTTTAAAGTATTAAAAATATAATCTTTACTATATAGAAGAAGTAAAAATATGATTTTTACTTCGAGAAAAATATAATTTTTATATTATAGAAAGGCAAATCTATATTTTTGAAAAGGTGAAGTCTTTATTTTTGAAAATAGAAAAGGCAAGATCTTTATATGGAGAATAACGAAGGAAAAATAGAATTTTTATCCTATGGAGTAAAAGTAAAAATTCGATTTTTATATATTGAATAGCATAATAAAAATTCGATTTTTATATATTGAATAGCATAATAAAAATTCGATTTTTATATATTGAATAGCGAAGTGAAAATTCGATTTTTAAATGTATGAGGCATTTATAAAAATATGATTTTTAAATTGAAAGTGAACAAATAAAAATGTGATTTTTATTTTAAAGACATCAAGTTATAAATATGTGTGATTTTTATATATGTAGTGGCTACGGGCAACGAAGATGACTAAAAGGCGAAAATGACGAAGATTTCTCTAAATGAAGTGCCATGGAGCTAGGATAGCTATTAGTGAGAATTTCTCACCTTTCAATTTCTTTTTCTAGTTATATATATATACTAGGATGCAGACGGTGTTTAGTAGCACCTGACACAATCGTCCACAGACCATGGACTTGTTTGTTTGATTGCAAAAATTGGATAGATTATTTGATTGAAATTTGAGTTGTTTGGTGAAATGGAATGGATTGATTGATGTGTGAATGGCGTGGGCCTTCACTAGACCGGGGATAAGGTTAGGCCTCGTCCCGTTTCTAGTATCGTGCCGTTATGCCGCCGAAATTTTCTAAAATAAGTTAGAAAAATAAAAATATCATTTTATTTAAAGAATGAACTGAATAGAAATTCATATGTTAAAATAAAATGTTTTATCGTTAAAAATATAATTTTTAAACGTGAAGTGAATAAAATAAAATATTCATTTACAAACCGGACGGTTTGTTTATGTACACCTATTTGAAGGACATTGATTGGGATGATAAATTTTACATATCGCCCAACTGCACAAATAAAATCTGTGTTTGATTGTTTGAAACCCCACACGGGTGTTGGGATGATATTTGGCGTACACTAATCCCAATTATTTAATTGTATGTCGATCGATTGGTCGACAGGCTATGTAAGCGTTAATTACTTATGTTTGATGCTTATGCAGTTGTGTGGTGCACTTTGGATGATTATTGATTATTTATCGTTGCTATTTATATACATGTGTTGTATGGAATCCATATAATTAACATTATATGGTGATTGATTGGGCCTCATTCCAATCGGGAAATTAATGAATATTATAAAAGAAGATTCATGTGTTGAATAGAATAAATAGTAATGTGTTGACGATGTTCATGTGTTGAAACTATTCATGTGTTGAGTAAAATATTTTAAATAGTAAAAATTACATCTTTATCATATTTACAATTAGAATCTACTTCTCGGTGGAGTCTAATTAAAATCAAACGATAGATACCATAGTTTTATAAAATATTTTACATAACAAAAATAGTGATGTGTTGACAGTACTCATGTGTTAAGATTAGTCGTATGTTGAAGGAAATATAGATTCATGTGTTGAATAGAATAAATACTCATTTGTTGAATAAAATAACGAATTTTTGAAATATAAAGCCGTGTTGATTAGAGTTGCGCTATTTTGACGTGAACGATATTTATATCGATTTTATTCGTTTTACAATGAATATTGAAAGGTGATTTCAAATTTTAATATTTTGAAATGAAATTCAAATTAAATTAGATTAAAATCCAAATTAAAATTTTATTGAATCAATTTGAAATGAATTCGAATCGAATAGAAAATGAATTTGATTCGAATTGAATAGAAAGTGAATTTGAATTCGAATTGAAACGAATTAGAATTTGAATTGAATTGAAATCAAATCGATTTGAAATTGAATGTAGCGTTGAAATGGTTTTGAAAATGAATTTAAAAAGATTTATAAAATACGTTTTAAAAGGAAATCGACGAAATATATATAATATATATATTATATATATAATGGCCTGAATAGAACGCGCCGCGCCGCGGTAGTTCGTGAATTTCGACCACTAACTTCGAATTGACATTGCGGGAGATCCGACCGTCGGATTCTCCTAAAACCGGAACCGTTGGGTTCGTATCGAAAAGAGCTTTCCAATGAATATTAGAAATTTGAAATCTAACAGTTGGATTTGGAATTATGTCCAAATCAAATTTGAAAAAGGTCGCGGTAAGTGCAGTTCGATAGCCGTTGATGGAAATCGACTGTACGGGCCTTGATAAAATTATTAAAAATATCTATAATTTGTGTTAAATCATAAGAAATGATTTGGGAAAAATTAGGCTGAAAAATTCCGTATTCGAAAATATAAAAATAGATTTTTATCGAAATGAACTAGTTTTGAACTAGAATTAAAATCAATTTATTTTTGAAATAAATAAATTGAATTTGAAGGTGATTTTAAAAATAATCAATATTCCCAATACGTGGATTGGACTGGAGTTGAATCGAAATTATCTTCGGAATATTTCGATGTTGGATTTCGTGACTATACAGATATTGTTATGGGAATTTGAAAGATATATTTTATATCGTTATTTCCAATACGATATTTGTTGGTTTCAGAATTTGATATTGAATATAAGCCGGTATATTTTCTATTCAGAGCCTTATAGGTAATATCAAATGTGATTTGGGTTTATCGTGAATCGTGTTTTAGATGACATTGGTTCTTTAACCCAGTTAAAGGCAAGATGTTGATTTTTGAAAAGATTAAAACTAAGTGGAGTTTTAATGAATCTTTAATTAGATTAAAAAGTGAACTGATAATTTAAATTATCAAATCTGAAAGGTGATCGAGAATGGAGTACCACCAGTTTTGCTCCAAAGCGATAGTTAAATCTTTAATTAGATTTGAACGTGAAATGGTAATTAATTTTACCGATAACACCGTGGTGTTAGATATGGAGTATTACCAGTTTTGCTCCATGGGACGAATAGGTTGGGATTGGGAAATAAAATAAATAATTACTTCGGTGTGGTTCGCTAATCCCGACTAGTTTGAAATGATATCCAAAGGAAGATTAAAGAATAAATTTAGAAGAATTTATCTTGGATAAAATTAATGGGAACCTTTCCCTAAAAATGTGATTTTGTGAATAAAAGAATATTCTGAATTGGAATGAGGCGTTCATTGGGTTTGTGTAACATTTGTTTATTATATACGTGGGTTATTCAGAAAGGCCGGGTTATACCCATTCTGAATAACCGATTCGACGAGATGTCGAAGATGAAGACGGTGGTTGAAGACCGGAAGTCTTCACATCGTTTGGGTGATTACTGATGATCTCGATTGGGCTGTACACCCAAGATGAGGGAAACAGTTGGTGATCGTCCAGACGTACTTGGAGATGGATGGATATGCGAGGAAAGTGCCCCCGGTTTCGTTCAGACCCAGAACGGACTTGTAAATGGATTGTGTGTCTGACATTGGATTTTATTCTGCGTTGATTGATCTCTATCAAATATACATCTGTTTGGCGGCGGAGAATTTATTCTCTTGCTTAACGCCCTTCTCTGAGACGAACGAGCTCAGAGGTTGTATATTGATGGACATCAGTCGCATGGAGTGAATTGCCAATGTGGCACGCATAAGTGGCAATAGATCAAGGCTTCTATTGAAAAGCAAAGTCTTGTGGTTGATGATCAAAGCACGGCCTGTGTGGCGTAGCTTTGTGTATAACGTGAATTCGCGAGCCTCACAACTCGGTATGAGTCAAAAACGGGATAGTGACTGCAGGGAGAGCACGACGTTTCTTTCTAGCTAGGGTGGTGTCAGTGACCTACCAGCCCTGACATTTATATACTTTTCACCTGTGTGGTTGTTGGAATGCGAGGCGCCTCGGATATAGGTCTGTAAGGACCGGGAAACGTGTGTTCAGGAATTGCCAATCCTCAAAAGTAAGAGAGGACCGGCCCTGAAGATCCAAGGATCATAGTGGGGTCCTGAGGCATTTGCTAGAGTGTCTCGAACGCGGAGAGGAGCTTGCCCCTTGCCTCGGCTCATGACGGAATCCAATTTCCAATACGTGATATTGCGGTTTTAATTGTAGAACTAGTATGGCGACATAGTGGTATGGGACATTCATGCCGCCTATGATTTATATTTATGATTGAAACTGTTTTGACACTATACACTTATAGTAATATCAAAATAATGTGTTTTAAACGTATCAAGCATGCTTTGGCTGTTATAAGGTAAAAACCCTATCCTCCGGCTTGCGTTACATTGTGTGATGGGACCTGGGTCTTATAACTGATTCATTTTTCTTTATTTAGCATTGCGCTGTTTGTTTTATGCACTGGTATTCTTCGGAGGAAACCCGTTTTGTGTTATACGGCGTGGTCCCTTGATTTACCTAACTTTAAAGTAAAGTTTTAAATAACTATTTTAGTTCTCACACCAGTCACATGACTGACCTGGAGTTTATTGTTTTAACCTAAACTCTGGGTGCCCCTATTTTCCATACGGGCAGCTAGTAGTTTTGGTTTTGCAGATTTATATCCACAGGGTCCTGATGTACAGCTGGAACGATGCTCAGAAAGCTCTGTATCCGTGCATTACTTCTAGTTGTGTTTTGTATATTTTCCGCTTCTATGTAATTTATTGTAATCTCTGATATTTTTCTGTTGTATAATATTTATTCATTTATACTCTGTATATTCTTGTATCTGATGGAATTGTTGTAATAACAATGAAATGTTCTTCCGTATGCGTCCTTTTGTGTGTTGTTCTCAAAGTATTCGTGCTTTCCTTCACGGGGAAGTTACGGGTTCTCACATAAGGCCACAATCCCACTTCCTACGGCCTGCTACACCACACCAGAGCCATGTGCTCCACTTGTGTATGATCAACCTGTTGCTGGGTTATTGCGCAACATCTTGACAATCATTTTCTCATGGCAAACTGGATCCTTCTTGATATGGTTCTGAATGACATAATATGCAAAGGTTATTCCAAGCATATACAGGCAAATGAGTCTGCGTTTTGAGCATATAAACCTATGGAAACACATCTTCGCCTAGAATCAGAACTTTGCCATAATATCTAAAATATGCTACTATGTACCAAAGTCTTCCATAATGAGGCAATGAGCAAGATACTGAAATATGGACGGCAATACTTTGCAACTAATCTGTCCAATTGAATAGTATTCTCCAACAATCCGTACAATCAATGCACGTGTGGTTCTACCAGAAACATCAGAGAGCATGAAAAAGTGCTATTTAATCCAATATTGCCGAGCCTAGTGCATGAGCTTCTAGAAAATAGAAACAACAATACTTATGCTTGAACTTCTAGAACAACTTCTTGCAATTGAAATCATTGATCACCGGTCCAAAATTAAATCAACCATTCCTTGATATCAAAAAGCAACCCTTATACCATATGGATCCAGGATTCGACAAGAACAACTTCTTGCAATTGAAATCCTTATACTCAAATTTTAATAAAACAGCCTTCACTATCAACAAAGGACTGTAGACTATCCTCATTCATGAAGGGACGAAGTAGAAGAGCAATAATAGCATAAGCACATACATATGAGTCTATCGACAATACTGTACATCTCATACAAAACTAAGAATCCAAGTGCCAGAATTGACAAAGAAAAGCAACGAAAATGATCTAAAACGATATAACCCAAACACTAGTTTCAACTACTGAATGAATTAGATTAAACAGTGACCCATTGAAATAATCAACCTTCCAACTTTTCAACGAGCAATGTTCAACAAAATCCATGGCTATTTGATCTAACACAAAATCCCAGTATTTCATCAATGACCAAAATACAACAGAGATGAATATCCAATCAAAAGAATTCCCAAAGTAATATTCAATTCCAACACTAGGTCTGGTTGAGGATTCACAGACTTCTATGAATCACTCTTATTGCCAGAATCTACAAATCAAAATATGGATTTCTTAACTGGAAAGCCTCATAACTTATCTCTGTACACTGATAACTGGGAATCATAAAAAATCCAGTCGAAACCAAAAAACCATCTAATAAACCAAATCAGTATTTAAGCACAAACTTCCAATCTCAAAACGGGTTCACTTGAGGTTGATTATGTGCGAAAAAATTGATTTAACTGAAGCTCGATGAATATCAGGAAGAAGATAACATCGATAAAACAAGATCTATTGAAGTCTAAGACAATCCAATCCCAAAAAACCCAAATGCAAATGATCAAAATAACAGATCTAAACACATACCAGATCTTGAAATATTGAAATAAACTGCAGAAACAGTTATGAAGAATCGGAAGTGATTTAACACTTTCGTCGACTATGTCAGAACCCAATTCTCCGGATGTCTTGTCCTCCAGCTTTTCTCCTTTTTCAAATCGGCTGTGGATCCCCTGATAGGCACAGATGCGTAAGGGACTCTGGGGTTAGCCGTCCAGAATACAGAGAAAACCGATCTGATCTAATGAATCAGTGATGAGAATGGGAATCGAAAACCAAAAATTAGGGTTATGATGGAAAATAGATGGAATACACAAGTTTTATCAACGGAAAATTTTCGTTGAAAGTTAATTAAGTAAGATGATGAAAGAAATCAGATAGAAAGTGAGAAAATTGGTAAGGAAACTCATGCATGACGAAATCTGGTGAAGGATTCACCAGTCGCCATTAACGAGCTTCTATTAATTAAAACATGACAACGTTCTTATCTTGTCAAAATTGAATATTCCACATCATCGATATACAAATGATAATATTTTCAAAATGTTATATTTTGAAATCACTTCCTTTTCTATAATCATTATGAAAACGAATATTATCGATATAAATATCGTTCGCGTCAAATGGCGCATATCTAACCAACACGGCTTAATATATTTCAATAACTTCGTTATTCTATTCGACAAATGAATATTTTCTTCAACACATGAATATATATTTTTATTCAACACATGAATATACGTTTTATTCAACACATGAATTTATATTTTATTCAACACATGAATTTATATTTTTATTCAACACATGAATATTTATTTTATTCAACACACGAATTCTTATTCTATTCAACACATGAATTTTTATTTTATAATATTTCTTATTTTCCAAATTGGAATGAGGCCCAATCAATTACCATATAATGTTAATTATATGGATTCCCTACAACACATGTATATAATAGCAACGATAAATCATCAACCATCATCCATAGTGCACCACACAACTGCATAGGCATTAAATATAAATAATTAACGCTTGCACAGTCTGTCAACCCATCAATTGACATACAACTAAACAATCGGAATTAGTGTACGTCAAATATCATCCCAATACCCGTGTGGGGTTTCAAATCAACAAACACATATTTTTATTTGTGCAGTTGGGCGATGTGTAAAATTTATCGTCGCAATCAATATCAGTCAAATGGGTGTACATAAACAAATCGTCCGATTTGTTTATAAATATTTATTTTATATACACGTTAAAAATTATATTTTTAACCATAAAATAATTTCTTTCATTCCACTGCACAAAATCGATTTCACAACACATCAATCAAACAAACAAGCCATCCATGGTTTGTGGACGACGGGTGTCAGGTGCTACTAAGCACCGTCTGCATCCTAGTATATATTTCAACTAGAAAATAAATTAAAAGTGAGAAGTTCTCACCGATTAGCTAAACCAAACGCCACGACTCTTCATATGTAGGAAATCTTCGCCGTGCTCGCCCTTTGTCACTTTCGTTGTCCGTATCCACTACATATATAAAAATCACATTTTTATATTCTCTAGTATATAAAAATTATATTTTTATTCTCTACATCATATAAAAATTATATTTTTATTCTCTACATCATATAAAAATTATATTTTTATTCTCTACATCATATAAAAATTATATTTTTCTATATACAAAATCTTTCCTTCTTCATATAAAAAGTCAAGCCTTTTTATAATCAAAAATTATAACTTTATGTAAATAGAAATTAAATATTTTTAAGGATAAAAATCTAATATTTTTAATGATAAATATCTAATCTTTTTAATGATAAATATCTAATCTTTTTAACGATAGAAATATACTCTTCTCATGAATAAAAATATATTCTTTACTATAAGAATCCTCCCTATATTCTATGCTTCATATGAAAAAGAATAAATTGTTTTAAAACTACATTTTATATAAATTAACACTTACAGTTGGATTTAGGAGAAGGAGGGTGTTTCACGTCGTTGAGGAGGGGGAGGAGGAGCTCCGGCAGTCGCAGCGATGAGGGGGAGCCTCTGGCGCGGCAGTGGATTCAGGACAGGGGGGAACGACGTGTGTTTTCCGGTTTGGACCAAGGGTTTGGGGGAGAGGTGCTTACGGGTTGGGCGGAATCTCCGGCGTCGCGGCGAGGAGGGGGACCAGCCACGGCGGCGGCGAACGCTTGGAGGGTGGCGGCGGCTGAACTATTGGCTTGAGTAGGTTTTGAAATTTTAATTTAGGTTAGAAAGTAAACGGAGTGGGGGGATTAGATAAGAGGGAGGAGTTTTATTTATATATAATTTATTAATTTATTATTTTTCTTCCATAAAAAGTAGGGTTTTTATTCGAAATCCAAGCGAACTCCACCGACTGTCATATCTAGCCAATTACCCCCATTTCGAACACAATGGGACATGTATCATAAGCCAATTCAACTGTTACGATCAGTTTCCGCTGAATTAAAATATAAATCTTTATATATTCAATTTAAACGCACATTTCAATTAACCGAGGCCACATACAGACTCTAAAAATTCCCGAAAAATTATTTTTAGCTTCGTATTGACGATACGGTCCTAACAAAACTAGTTTCGTCAAATTTGAAGACCGTTTGAAAAATGGCTTTTTTCTGGTCGTTCAAAATTGACTAAAATTGTCAAAACACATTTCACTTCACCACGCTCACATATTGATTCAGAAAATTATGAAAATTGGAATATAACAATAATTTTACATCTCGGATCCAACAGAAGTGGTTTCGTCAAAAACTGAGGTCGTTTGCAAAAAATTCCATTTTTAAGGGCCATAATTCCATAGCGACTATTCTGAAATTTCAACTGGGCATAACTTTTTATTCCCGCTATGAAATTTCAATTTTTCGGATTCGTTGGAAAGATATTCTCAATAGACTCTAATATTTCTGGTTTCACTAAAATCCGGCTTATTTTGCATCCTGCACATTCATTTGTATTTTGATATCGAATTTTCGAACTACCACGCCATTTCAGGCTCGTTATATAATTAAAATAAAATATTTATATTCTAGGATGATTCAAATAAATATATACATTCTAATTCTATTCAAAATTAATTTCTCGTCATTTTTATTTAAAATAATTCATTTTAAATATCCAAAATTCGCTAAAATTGCTAAAATAAAAATTTATATTGGCTCGGATTTTCGGGTTATTACAATCTCCCCCCTTTAAACTTTTCGTCCCCGAAAAGGAACGAAGCCGAAAGTTGTTTAACTAATCAACTCAACTTTCATTATTTTCATTACGGCTTAAGTTCTTTAACTTTTCAGTTTCTAAGAACTTTTCAATTTTTTCAAAAATTTGGCTAACACCCTAAATTTTCGAAAAATTTCACCATAACCTCCCCTGCACCGGGAGCTTTGGGATATTTCAAATAGCCTCCCATGGCCCTCACCAATCCAAAAGGTAAAAGAAACAGCCAAGCGGCTAGCCAATCGGCTCATAAAATCATCAAAAACCCAAGAAATACAATAAACATGTACCTACTTGTCGGGCAAACAATTTTATTCCTCTGCTCTAGCCTCCTTGCTATGACCTGTTCAATGTAAGTACATGTACAAGCATGCAAATGCGATAAATTTTCAATACAATCCACTATTTGGTTCAATTGGGCTAAAGGTTCAACATTTAATTAATCAAACAATAATCAACCAACCCAATCATCAATCAATTTGTTGATTATCATTTCAAACACATAACTTTGATACATAGTCAAAAATCACGTTTTTGATAATCACAACAATATACTCTAACTATATTTTGGTTCTCACACTAATCTAATGGAATTATATAAAAATCCCACTTTCGAAACTCGAACATAGACACTGATGATGAGGACTCATCATCAGAATCATCTCCGGGCGACTAGAGTGTGATTCTATATCTACCCATTATATTAAAACTTCGAATACCCGTGGATCAGACGTATATGCAAAATCTTTATATATTGGATTGCCCAAATTCAATACAAATAAATATTCAAATACGTTGAATAAAGTTTAAATTTTCAAAACAAAATTCGTTTTCATTTTAAAAATATACTCTACACACTCGTTCCATGATACTACTGATCCCATCTCTAACGAGTCATTCTCATTGGATATTACTAATCCAATCTCTGAAGAATTCTTTCGTATGGTTCTAATGTGTCTTGTTCTCCGAGCTCTGTAAACCAAAGCTCTGATACCAAACTGAGACAACAAGGAATTTCGCTCGATCCGAATCGATCGCTAAACCAACCAAGACTGTTCGAAACCCCTGATTGTTTTGAGAACACAACAAATCAGAACACAAACAAAACAACATTTCATTGTTTATTACAACAATTCCATCAGAATACAAGAATATACAGAGTACGAATAAATTTTATACATCATAAAAATATCAGAGATTTAAATACATTACTGCAGCGGAAAAATAATACAATACGCAACTGAAAGAGATATACGGATACAGAGCTTCCCGGATATCATTCCCGCTGTAAACCAGGTTCCTGCGAATATAAATCTACAAAACCAAAACTACTAGCTGCCCTTGCGGAAAATAGGGGCACCCAGAGTTTGGGTTAAAAAAATAAACTCCAGGTCAGTCATGTGACTCGTATGAGAATTAAAACAGTTATTCATCTTTATTTTAAAGTTCGGTAAATCAAGGGACCACGCCGTATAACACGGAACGGGTTTCCTCCCAAGAATACCAATGCATAAAACAACAGCGCAATGCTAAATAAAGAACAATGAAGCTATTATAAGACCCAGGTCCCATCACACAATGCAACGCAAGCCGGAGGATACGGTTTTTACCTTATAATAGCCATAGAATGCTTGATACGCTAAATTTCATGTTTTATTATTACTATAAGTGTATAGTATCAAAACAATTTCAATCATAAGTATCAATCATAGATGGCATAAGTGCCCCATACCACTATGTCGCCATATATAGGTATACAATCAAAACCGCAAAGTCACGTATTGGAAGTTGGATTTCCATCCGTGAACCGAGTCAAAAGATAGTCCTCACCGATTCGAGACTTTCTAGCCCGAGCCTCAGGATCAGAGCTCGAGTGACCCTTGGATCGTCAGGGCCGGTCCACCGATGTGGATTAAAATGCCTGAACACTGCGTTTCCCCGCCCTTTGGGGCATAAATGAGCCAAATGACTTCATCCTCTCCACATAGTCACCGATCTATCCGAGGCGCCTCGCAATCCAAAAACCACACAGGTGAAAATAATATATATGTCAGGGCTGGTAGGTCACTGACGCCACCCTAGCTAGAAGGAAACGCATGCCCTCCCTGATGTCCTCTCCCGTTTCCGGTTCACAACCGGGGTGTGAGGCTCGCGAATCAGCGTTACACCAAGCTATGCCACACAGGCGGTGCCTTGATCATCAACCACAAGACTTTGCTTTTCAACATAAGCCTTGATCAATTGCCACTTAGGCATGCCACACAGGCAATTCACACCATGCGACTGATGTCTATCGATATACAACCTCTGATCCCGTACGTCTCAGAGAAGGGTGAAGTAAGGGAATGAATTCCCATTCACCAGGAAGATGTATATTTAATAGAGATCAATCAACATAGATCAAAATCCAATGTCAGACATACAGTCCATACAAGTTCGTTCTGGGTCTGAACGAAACCGGAGGAACCTTATTCCTTGCATATCCATCGATCTCCAAGTACATCTGGAAGATCACCAACTGATTCCCTCCTCTTGGGTGTACAACCCAATCAAGATCATCAGTAATCACCCAAACGATGTGAAGACCTTCGGTCTTCGACCACCGTCTTCATCCTCGACACATCGTTGAATCATTTATTCAGAATGGGATAAACCCGGTCTTTCTGAATAACTCATGTATATAATAAACAAGTGTATCACAAACACAACATACGCCTCAATCCAATTCAGAACATTCTTTTATTCAAATATTCTTATACTTTGGGAAAGATTCCCATTAATTTTATCAAAGATAAATTCTTTAAATTTATTCTTTAATCTTCCTTTGAATATCATTTCAAATTAGTCGGGATTAGCGAACTACACCGAAGTAATCATTTATTTTATTTCCCAATCCCAACCTATTCATCCCATGAAGTAAATCTGGTAATACTTCATATCTAACACCACGGTGCTATCGGTAAATTCAATTACCATTTCACGTTCAAATCTAATTAAAGATTTAACTATCGCCTTGAGCAAAACAGGTGATACTCCATTCTCGATCATTTCAATCTAATTAAAAATTCATTAAAACTCCACTGGGTTTTAATCTTCCCAAAAATCAATATTAATGATTGTTTAACTTGGGAAATCATATCCTGTCTTCAACTGGGTTAAAGAACCAATGTCATTTAAAACACCGTTCACAATAAACCCAAAATCACATTCTATTCCATCAGCCTTTAACCGTAAATTAGCAAGTGAATAATTCCCTAAGTGCTAACCCCGAAGGCTGAAACCAACATCAGATCAATACCCAAGAAACTACCCAACTTAACTAATCCCCAGTTAGTTTCTGATTTTCTTAACTCTGTTGGGTCTAAGAACAGTATTATTGAAGATCCCGCTCACGAAAAACGCAAATCCCATTTGATATTAAATACAAGGCTCTGAATAGAAAATATATCGGCTTATATTCAATATCAAATTCTATGACCAACAAATATCGTATTGGAAATAACGATATAAATATCTTTCAAATTTCCATAACAATATCTTTATAATCACGAAATCCAACATCAAAATATTCCAAAGACAATTTCGATTCATCCAATTCAATTATTGGAAATTCTAGTTACTTTTAAAACCCTTTCAAATCCAATTTATTTATTTCAAAAATAAATGGATTATAATTCTAGTTCAAAACTAGTTCATTTCGATAAAAATCTATTTTTACCATTTCGAATATGGAGTTTTTCATCCCAATTCTTTCCAAATCATTTCTTATGATTCTACACAAATTATTACTATTTTTAATAATTTCATCAAGGCCCGTACAATCGATTTCCATCAATGGCCATCGAACTGCACTTACAGCGACCTTTTCCAAATTTGATTTGGATATAATTCCAAATCCAACCATTAGATTTCAAATCTCTAATATTTGATAGAAAGCTCTTTTCGATACGAACCCAATGGTTCTAATTTTAGGAGAATCCGACGGCCGGATCTCCCGTAATGTCCATTCGAAGTCAATGGTTGAAATTCGCGAACTGCCGCTGCGCAGCGCGTTCTACTCAGGCCATTATATATATAATATATATATTATATATATTTTTTCGATTTCCTTTTTAAAACGTATTTTATAAATCATTTTAAATTCGTTTTCGAAATGATTTCAACTTCATATTCAATTTCGAATCAAAATTGAATATTCCACATCATCAATATATAAATGATAATATTTTCAAAACGTTATATTTTGAAATCACTTCCTCTTTTATAATCATTAGAAAACGAATATAATCGATATAAATATCGTTCGCGTCAAATGGCGCATATCTAACCAACTCGGCTTTATATATTTCAATAACTTCGTTATTCTATTCAACAAATGAATATTTTCTTCAACACATGAATATATATTTTTATTCAATACATGAATATATATTATTCACATGAATTTATATTTTATTCAACACATGAATTTATATTTTTATTCAACACATGAATATTTATTTTATTCAACACATGAATTTTTATTCTATTCAACACATGAATTTTTATTTTATAATATTCCTTATTTTCCAAATTGGAATAAGGCCCAATCAATTGCCATATAATGTTAATTATATGGATTCCCTACAACACATGTATATAATAGCAAAGATAAATCATCAACCATCATCCAGAGTGCACCAAACAACTGCATAAGCATTAAACATAAATAATTAATGCTTACACAGTCTATCAACCCATCGATTGACATGCAACAAAACAATCGGGATTAGTGTACGTCAAATATCATCCCAATACCCGTATGGGGTTTCAAATCAACAAACACAGATTTTTATTTGTGCAGTTGGGCGACGTGTAAAATTTATCGTCCCAATCAATATCAGTCAAATGGGTGTACATAAACAAATCGTGCGATTTATTTATAAATATTTATTTTATATACATGTTAAAAATTATATTTTTAACCACAAAATAATTTCTTTCATTCCACTACACAAAATCGATTTCACAACACATCAATCAAACAAACAAGCCATCCGTGGTCGGTGGACGACGGGTGTCAGGTGCTACTAAGCACCGCCTGCATCCTAGTATATATTTCAACTAGAAAATAAATTAAAAGTGAGAAGTTCTCACCGATTAGCTAAACCAAACGCCACGACTCTTCGTATGTAGGAAATTTTCGCCTTTCTCGCCCTTTGTCACTTTCGTTGTCCGTATCCACTACATATATAAAAATCACATTTTTATATTCTCTAGTATATAAAAATCATATTTTTATTCTCTACGTCATATAAAAATTATATTTTTATTCTCTACATCATATAAAAATTATATTTTTATTCTCTACATCATATAAAAATTATATTTTTATTCACTACATCATATAAAAATTATATTTTTCTATATATAAAATCTTTCCTTCTTCATATAAAAAGTCAAGCCTTTTTATAATCAAAAATTATAACTTTATGTAAATAGAAATTAAATCTTTTTAAGGATAAAAATCTAATCTTTTTAATGGTAAATATCTAATCTTTTTATTGATAGAAATATACTCTTCTCATGAATAAAAATATATTCTTTACTATAAGAATCCTCCCTATATTCTATGCTTCATATATAAAAAATATAAATTGATTTAAAACTACATTTTATATAAATTAACACTTAAAGTTGGATTTTGGAGAAGGAGGGGGGTTTCACGTCGCTGAGGAGGGGGAGGAGGAGCTCCGGCGGTCGCAGCGACGAGGGGGAACCTCTAGTGCGGCAGCGGCTTCAGGACAAGGGGGAACGACGTGGGTTTTCGGGTTTGGACCTAGGGTTTGGGGGCGAGGTGCTTACAGATTGGGGGGAATCTCCGGCGTCGCGGTGAGGAGGACCTGCCACGGCGGCGGCGAATGCCTGGAGGGTTGCGGCGGATGAACGATTGGCTTGAGCGGGTTTTGAAAATTTTAATTTAGGTTTGAAAGTAAACCGGGGGGGGGGGGGGGGGGCTGAGATAAAAGGGAGGAGTTTTATTTATGTATAATTTATTATTTTATTATTTTTCTTCCATAAAAAGTAAGGTTTTTCATCGAACTCCAAACGAACTCCACCGACTGTCGTCTCCAACCAATTACCCCCATTCTGAACACAATGGGACATGTATCGTAAGACAATTCGACCGTTACGATCAGTTTCCGTTGAATTTAAAATATAAATCTTTGTATATTCAATTTAAACGCACATTTCAATTTATCGGGGCCACGTACAGACTCTAAAAATTCCCAAAAAAGTTATTCCTAGCTTCGTATTGACGATACGGTCCTAACAAAACTAATTTCGTCAAATTTGAAGACAATTTGAAAAATGGCTATTTTCTGGTCGTTCAAAATTGACTAAAACTGTCAAAACACGTTTCACTTCACCACGCTCACATATTGATTCAGAAAATTATGAAAATTGGAATCTAACAATAATTTGACATCACGGATCCAACAGAAGTGGTTTCGTCGAAAACTGAGGTCGTTTGCAAAATTTCCATTTTTAAAGGCCATATTCCATAGTGACTATTCTGAAATTTCAACTGGGCATAACTTTTTATTCCTGTTATGAAATTTCAATTTTTCGGATTCGTCGGAAAGATATTCTCAAATAGATTCTAATATTTTTTGTTTCACTAAAATCCGGCTTATTTTGCATCCTGCACATTTAATTGAATTTTGAAATCGAATTTTCGAACTACTGCGCCATTTCAGGCTCGTTATATAATTAAATTAAAATATTTATATTCTATTGACGATTCAAATAAATATATACGTTCTAATTCTATTCAAAATTAATTTCTCGTCGTTTTTATTTAAAATAATTCATTTTAAATATCCAAAATTCGCTAAAATTGCCAAAATTAAAATTTTAAATTGGCTCGGATTTCCGGTTTATTGCAATTTGGATCCATTATGATCGTATCGAAATTCCGAACGACGCAATTTTGAACTGATTCTGAGACCGCTTATTTTTGGGCTAAAATTCCGATTTCAATCTCGTTCAGAACCAAATGTGAGTGATTAAACTTACTCACATCTAACTAAAATATTTGATTGTTAGTTAAATTAAATTAAATTCTTGTCATGATATGATTGTATTGTTTGCTGTTTGGTTGTTTAAATTGCATATTTATGTTAAATTTGCATAGATTGTATAATTTAATTTAACTGTTAAATAAATTGTACTGTTGTTGATTAATTTCTAATTTTAATATATTAAAAAAGAACCTCATACTCTGATGACTAGTATCTGATGTTATTGAACTGTTTAGATGTGTTGATTTTGATGTATGCCTTGAATTTATATATTTAATTTATTGATATGAAATTCGTCTAGTTATCGATATTGTTTATATATGTTATTGATTTTTGTTGATTGATCCCAACTTTTACCCTAGATGTTACGAGCATCAAATAAAACCGGGATTAATCAATAAAATGAATTAAGAACGTAGGTTGAAATGATAAATACCTATGACCATGATATGGATTGAAATGATTTATCTCCTTTCCCAAAATACTAAAATTAAATTTTATGTATTACTAGTCCATAGGGTAGAAAATTATAGACGGGCATCGGTTGGTTAAATAAAAATTGTTTTTAATCTTGAATTTTGGAATATTATTTTAAAGACAAAATAAGTGACATTATTAATCGATTTTTTTTTAAATTTGGACTTTGTGCTTTGAAATTAAAATTTTCAATTTTAATAGAATTCAAAATTATGGATAACTACAATTAAAACTGAATTGAATATTAAATAAGTTTATTGAAATTAAATTGTTTACCCATCTTTGATATTTACTTTAAATTAACTTGATTTATAGTAATAATTGAATTGTGAACTCGAGATTTTTGTAAACGAATTATTCAAAGTGAGAACTATAATTGAAATTTTAATTATTAAATCAAATTATTAATTCAAACTACTGAATCGAATTGAATATGAATGGGAAGTCAAATCCTATTAAATTAAGATATTGAAATTTAGTCAAATTGATTTGAAACTGAAATATGATTTCCTATTTGGTCAAATTTTGAAGATATGATTTGTATTCCAACTATATTATTTTTAAACCATTTTATAAACTATTTTAATTTATAATAATAATTTTCTTTGTAAACTATTTATCTTATAACTGTTTTATTTTATTATTTATTTTAAATTAACTATGTTAATATTTAACTATTCATTGTATAAACTACTTTATAATTTTGACTATAGATTTTACTAAATTTGATTATTCTATTTTGTTTACAAACTATTTATTTTTCAAACTATTTAAATTATATATCTAAACTATTTCAAATATATTTTTTACTATTTTAATATTCAAATTATTTAAAAGTTGGAATTGTTTCAAGATTTCAAATTAGTTAAAATGTAGATTTTATGATGAATAATATTCTCTCTTGAATATTGAAATGATTTTTATGAAAAGTTAAAATTTTGATATGAAGTACGAACCCCTTTGAAATGTAAAAGAACTGACCAGTGTGAAAAATGTAAACGATTGGTTGTTAAAGAGACCAGGATCGGATATTGTCATACTCTCTGCCAATACCGAAAACCAGTTTAACAACTGTGTACGCGGTGGAGTTCCAGAATGAAGTAGGATGGATTCGGAGGCGATTACTGTATTTGAAGAAAGAGAACGATGATGGATGTCCTTGACCTTTGGGTCATAATTAAAATGACTAAAACATGACTATACCAGACTAAGTGGGGTTAGCTACATCCATCGGCAACTCTTCTTCCTTTATTACTATAGTCCCTCGGTTTGATTGATTGATGCGCATCTGTGATTTGGGAGTGTTGTTCGAGGTGGGCGGTAGTTGCGGCTGTCCGTTACCACGAGTCCGGGCATGCAATTAGTATATTCCTACTCTGGGCATTCCTCGTGTTCCTTGTCATATTATCTTGATCGAGCCCCCAAAGATTTTGATTTAATGTAGTCGTATAGCGGTGCATCCCTATCCACCGACCGTTACTGGTGTTTTATATGCAATGTTTAAGACAATGTATAAATGGTGTAAGAGTAAAAATGTAATCGCGCTTACCCTATTATAATATTTTATATTTAACCATAGACACTACTATAATAGGCATATTATATTATATAGTATCTAGTTTAACGGATCCTTAGGAGATGGAAATTCCCGCAACATCTCTTCAGTTATTGCACTCATATTATCGCATGAATCTGATTTAACTAGTATGAGAATATTTTAGTTCTGATCCGAGTGTTTTTGCCTTTCCATTTATGCTCGGGTCAGCCTGAGTTTTCAGTTATTAAAGATACCAATATGGAGATGAAGATGGAGCTCAACAGACGTACTTATTACTATTTATTCCGCTGCAAATATTGGTATGTTTATGACAGTTAATGAAACACCCCACCTTCCTTAAGGTCACTCACAAAGGGAATGCCTTAAATTCGGTGGAGCATTTTAGGTAAAAGATGCAGATAAATTACAAGACAGATAAATAAACAGCGGAAAATAAAGTCATTTTATAAACAATGTGGTTCAGTCAAGCTTTTACAATAATTGTCTCAATCATACTTAAAAGTAATACATAGAGCTTCTGTCTTGATTTAAAAACTTCCAAGTATAAAAGAAGCATAAAAGTAACAATGATATTCCCCAATAAAGCATGAACCAGCCATAGCAGTGGAAGAGAGAGTCCAAAGCAATACATCGACTATTTTCGAGCTTGGAAAGAAGACTGAGCTAAGTGGTAACATTTCCTGCCTGCGAACCTGGGGGGAAACGAAAGAAAAGAGGCGAAACAAAACTAGGTCGGACATAAGTCTGGTAAGTCCAGTGACTATTTACCATGTAAACAAGAAAAAGGATTATGACATGAATAAAATGAACCTAGGACAACACCCTAGAAATAAGTTAATAAGACTGAATATAAGACAATATCGTGATAACAAGATAACATAAGATTAGCACAAGATATGACAAGGCAAGATAAACTGAATGCGCTTCTACTCTTTCTCTTCTTCGCTACTACCTTGTTATTCTGATTTCTATATCTCTGCATCACCTAACTAGTGTCTTAACTAGTAATCTGTATAAAATGATAATATGATAACGTGATCCCAATCCCCGCAATTGTGGTAGCCTTTAAGTGTACATTTATTATGAGGATTCCACCTCAATTTGCCTAATTGCCATGAATGTATTAGATGTACCCTTACTACCCTATCGATCGGCTTCCTACTTGTATTAATTTCTCTTGTGTCTGTGTCAATTGGCCCTCTCTTGCATGCAGATACCCTGTGCTGGTCCCACAATAAGGTGTATCAATCCTTATGATAGCAAATCGACACTATTCAAGATGCACAATGTATAACTACTAGTACCCAGTTCCTGCTTTTACCCACTGCGGAGTACGTGCATGCCTGTAAACCGTCAGAACGTACACTAACGTACCCCTTGCCGCTGTTTTGACCGCTTATAATCAGCCCAGTAATCGTGCCCTACCCTGCCTAGTTCAGGGTACCATGATACATCTATGTGGGTTACTGCTGAAATGGGTCCCTATTACTAGGTTTCCTACTAGTTAAGTTTGTAGGCCTATATTTACTAATATTACCCACCTAACTTGATATGTACTTAACCCTCCTACTGATTCAAGCATGTTTATTTAATGGTTAAGTTTGTGGGCCTATATTTACTAATATTGCCCACCCAACTTGATATGTACTTAACCCTCCTGCACATTATGTCATATTGGTTAAGTGTTGTCCATTCATGTTAACTTAACCCACCCATTCATCATGTCATGTTGGTTAAGTGTTTCTTATTAACTTAACCCTCCTCACTTATCATGTTGGATTGGTTATGTGTTTCCTATTAACTTAACCCCGTTCTTCCATCAAGTTATATTGGTCAAGTGTTTCTTGTTAACTTAACCCCCACATGTTCATCATGTTGTATTGGTTAAGTGTCATCAATCAATTCAAGTTACTAAACCCACCTACTTGTCATGTTACTTTGATTAAGTGTTGCCTTCTTGTGTCAACTTAACCCTTCCACAAATCAAGTTATATTGGTTAAGTGTTGCCCTCTTGTTTTAACTTAAACCTTACCACAGATCAAGTTATATTGGTTAAGTGTTTCTTATTACTTAACCCTACCCATTCATCATGCTATGCTGGTTAAGTGTTTCCTATTAACTTAACCCGAGTCATTCATCTTGTTATATTGGTTAAGTGTTCCTACGAACTTAACCCTAGTCATTCATGTTATATTAGTTAAGTGTTCCTATGAACTTAACCCTTGTCATTCATCTTGTTCATTAGCATTAATTGATTTATTAATGCACCAACCTCTCATATTAGATATGTGTTGTTGCGGTTAATGAATGTGCCGGGCGGTTCCGGGCAGCTTTACACCACAACTCAATCTAACCTCTGGTTTTTCTTGGGCATGATGCATTAACCTCTCACGTTAGATAGATGTTGTTGTGGTTACTGGATGTGTCGGACGATTCCGGCCAGTTTTACACCATAACTCAATCTAACCTCGGGTTGGGCATGTTCATCTTTAATTTACACATTTACCTTACTTATTTATATGTAAATTATCCATAATTATTGCCATTCAATTCATGCCAGATTTACCTAGTAAATCATGTTCATGAATTTTAGGTATATAAATTATACCATTTTTATGCGACTAATCATTCATATATTTATGGGCCAAATTATGCTAATAATATGAAATTTAAGCTTTTTCCCAATGTTACCCAGGTTATAGTTCGCAAAATTCACATAGAATGTTAGGCACACAACTTAGCCTAACTTATATACAAAAGGGGAAAGAAAAAGAGCATGTACCATTCATATAACATAATAATGATATAACTAAACATGTGTCATGTAAATTTGGCATAAACAATGAACTTGCATTTTTGGATCCAATTAACATGAGTCTTAAGCATATGAAATTACCCAAATCCAGCTAGTCATGTAAATGTAATCTTGCAATTTGGATCCAATTAACATGAATCTTAAACATATGGAATTCCACAAGTTCAACTAGGCATGTGAATGCGAACTTTTATTTTGGATCCAATAAGCATGGAATCTTAAGCACATGGAATTACACAAGTTCAACTAGGCATGTGAATGTGAACTTTTATTTTAGATCCAATAAGCATGGAATCTTAAGCATATGGAATTACACAAGTTCAACTAGGCATGTGAATGTGAACTTTTATTTTAGATCCAATAAACATGAATCTTAAACATATGGAATTACACAAATTCAACTAGGCATGTGAATGTAAACTTTTATCTTGGATCCAATAAACATGAATCTTAAACATATGGAATTACACAAATCCAACTAGGCATGTGAATGTAAACTTTTATCTTGGATCCAATTTTCATAGATCTAAATGTAGATCTAAACATAATACATGTCTTAGCCAAACAACTTCCATGTAACATAACATGAAAAAGTCACCAAATTTACATAATACACGATTGGTTTTACATCAACATAATAACCACAATAGTCTCATAAGCATATACGATATAATCATTACAAGAATAGACATGAATCAGCATCACCATTATCTTAAAACTAGGAATAACTCTAGTTTTCACTTTATTACAAATCATAACTTTTTATCATTCACATCTAAATAATAACAGGATCTACAAACAAAAGAACAGTCTTGTTTTCTAGGATCTGTATTCTGAAACTGAATACCAATCCCTTGACGTAGACTATCAATTCTCTAAGTTAGTTTTTTTTTGATTTGATTCGTAGCTCCTAACTTGCTTTCTAGTTGAAGAAGAAATGGTGGCTAGGCTAGGACGATCATGGATGACATGGTGGCTCCTTGGAATGAATTTGTGTGATTTAGGGTTGAGGACTATGGTTGCTTTTATAGAGGTTAAAAACTTATGTGAGCCGTTAGATCATCCTAGGAGCAATCACAACCGTCCAGACTAGATAGAGTTATCCATAATTGCCACATATGCCCTAGTGACTCGGCAGTAGGTCAGAAAAGACTCAGCAACAAGTAAGAATCGTCACTGTTTTGGATCTAGGCGAGGGGGTGTAGGTCGACCCCCAGGTCGACCCCCTGGTCAACCTGTATAGGGGAGGTCGACCCCCTGGTCGACCGGGCCTGGGGCGGGAGAAATCCAGCCCAGCCTGCTTCTTTGTTTTTCGTTTGAATTTTAAATCCGAGCTATTTTAATTTATTTAAATTCCTCAAACTTCTGAGGGCCATAACTTCCTCATATGAAGTCCGATTTACGAAAACTTGGACTCTATTCCAAGCAAAATTTCAAGACAAACGCAATGGCATAACCCATTTCCCTTAATTCTCACTTTAAAAATTAAGTATTATTTAATTCGTTCCTTTAATATTCTCAGAAAATACAGGGTGTTACATTCTCCCCTCCTTAAAGGATTTCTTCCCCGAAATCTCTAAGTTAAGAAGAATGCATATCCTAACATCCAACATCCATCTACTCAACCATTCAATCACAGGCATCCATTGACCTTAAAAAAAATTCTAATGCTTTCATGATCATAAGCATAGTGTGTGTACATGTCCTTATCTAATGCAAAATCAGGTGGTCTACTTATTCAGTTGACCTCCTCAATGTGAATTATGTCAGTGCCATGAGTCTATCATGTATGTAATTATTCCTAATCGTGCTTTATAACTTCTACATAAGTGCACAATCATTCATACAATTGCAACATCCACATGATAACACATCAAGTTTCAATTCATATATATATATATATATATATATTCACTCATGCATATGAAATATGAAAGCGACTAAGCCAATCTAGTTCCTAGTGTGTGTATATGCATCCACGGGCAACCACTAGCAACCACCAATCATAACATGTTTCAAACACATGTTTACATCCATTGTGAAACACCCTACCTCCGTTAAGGTCACTCACAAAGGGAATGCCTTAACTTCGGTAGAGCATTTTAGGTAAAAGATGCAGATAAATTACAAGACAAACAAATAAAGCAGCGGAAAATAAAGTCATTTTATAAACAACTTAATTCAGTCAAGCTTTTACAATAATTGTCTCAATCATACTTAAAAGTAATACATAGAAATTCTGTCTTGATTCAAAAACTTCCAAGTATAAAAGAAGCATAAAAATAACAATGATATTCCCCAATAAAGCGTGAACCAGCAATAGCAGTGGAAGAGAGAGTCCAAAGCAACACATCGACTATCTTCGAGCTTGGAAAGAAAACTGAGCTAAGTGGTAACATTTCCTCCCTGTGAACCTGGGGGGGGGGGGGGGGCAGAAGAAAAGAGGCGAAACAAAACTAGGTCAGACATAGGTCTGGTAAGTCCAGTGACTTTCAGCATATAAACAGGCAAAAGCATCATGACATGAATAAACTAAATATAAGACAATACCGTGAGAACAAGGATAACAATATAACATACGGTTAGTATAGATATGATAAGGCAAGATAAATTGAATGCGCTTCTACTCTTTCTCTGCTTCGCTACTACCTTACTATTCTGATTTTTATATCTATATCTCTGCACCACCTAACTAGTGTTCCAACTAGTAATCTGTATAAAATGATAATATGATAACGTGATCCCAAACCCCGCAATTGTGGCAGCCTTCAGTTGTACATCTATTATGAGGATTCCACCTCAATCTGCCTAATTGCCATGAATATGTTAGATGTACCCTTACTACCCTATCGATCGGCTCCCTATTTCTATTAATTTCTCTTGTGTTTGCGTCAATCGACCCTCTCTTGTGTGTAGATACCCTGTGCTGGTCCCACCATAAGGTGTGTCAATCCTTATGATAACAACCCGACACGATTCAAGATGCACAGTGTATAAATACTGGTACCCAGTGCCTTCTTTTTCCCACCCCGTAGTATGTGCACGCCCGTAAATCGTCGGAACCTACACTGACGTACCCCCTGCCGTTGTTTTGACCACTTATAATCAGCCCAATAATCGTGCCCCACCCTGCCTAGTTTCACGGTATCATGATACATCTGTGTGGGTTACTGCTGAAATGGGTCCCCGTTACTAGGGTTTCTTATTGGTTAAGTTTGTGGGCCTATATACACAAATATTACCCACCTACACGAGATGTACTTAACCCTCCCACCGATTCTGGCATGTTTACCTAACGGTTGAGTTTGTGGGCCTATATTTACTAATATTACCCACCTACACGAGATGTACTTAACCCTCTCATCGATTCAAGCATATTCATTTAACGGTTAAGTTTTGTCCATTCATGTTAACTTGACCCACCCATTCATCATGTCATGTTGGTTAAGTGTTTCCTATTAACTTAACCCGTTCGTTCATCAAGTTACGTTAGTCAAGTGTTCCTTGTTAACTTAACCCCACGTGTTCATCATGTTGCATTGGTTAAGTGTCATCAATAAATTCAAGTTAACTTAACCCACCTACTTGTCATGTTACTTCGGTTAAGTGTTGCCTTCTCCTGTTAATTTAGCCCTACCACAAATCAAGTTATATTGGTTAAGTGTTGCCCTCTTGTTTTAATTTAACCTTACCACAAATCAAGTTATATTGGTTAAGTGTTGTCCTCTTGTTTTAACCTAACCTTACCACAAATCAAGTTATATTGGTTAAGTGTTTCTTATTACTTAACCCTACCCATTCATCATGCTATATTGGTTAAGTGTTCCTATTAACTTAACCCTAGTCATTCATCTTGTTATATTGGTTAAGTGTTTCTCATTAACTTAACCCTAGTCATTCGTGTTATATTGGTTAAGTGTTCCTATGAACTTAACCCTAGTCATTTTCTTAGCATGTCTTGTTCATTAGCATTAGTTGATTAATTAATGCACCAACCACTCACATTAGATATGTGTTGTTGCAGTTATTGGATGTACCGGGCGGTTCCGAGTAGTTTCACACTACAACTCAATCTGACCTCGGGTTTTTCTTGGACATGATGCACTAACCTCTCACATTAGATAGGTGTTGTTGTGGTTACTGGATGTGCCGGGCGGTTCCGAGCAGTGTTACACCACAACTCAATCTAACCTCGGGTTAGGCATGTTCATCTTTTCACTAATTTACATATTTACAATTTATATGTAAATTATTCAAAATTGTTGTCAATTTTAGATTATGCCACATTTTCCAAAAATGTCCAAGTCTAGATTTATATGCTAATTATCCCAACCAGTCATATTCCAATTCTCAAGTTATGCCCAACAAAGCTAATTGCTAGTTATGGCCCCCAAAATTCAATTTCGAGTTATTACTCAAAATAGGCTACACCTAATCTTCCCAAGTTTGTACTAATAGTCTTTCCCCAATACCCCAATATACATTATGCTTTGGTGTCTCAACTAATGGTTATGCCCAAAACTTGATTTATATGCAAATTTTATACCTTGTTGTTCATGCCAATTCTAGGTTCAATATGTCTAATTACATATTCATGTCAAATTACCCCAAATTGCATCTTAACAGTCATGCCATATTACATGTTCCAAATTATGCCAAATAATGTCAATTTAATGTTATACCCAGTTACCCCCGCATTCATAATGTACGTATTTCGAGTTTTAACTCAAGATTCATAAAAGAAGGGGAGAAGCAAGATGGAACATCGTAAGGATGGGCATCGTAAGGATGGGCATAGTCATATGATGGTAAGAACTATTGGTCCAATAAACTTGATGTACTAAAAGGACAACTTTTGCATAGAATACATCACAAGCATATAGATATGATATGAATATCATCATGAATCATCACAGGCATATGAACTTTAAGAGAATTACAATTTCGATATACAACAAGGAGAGATACGATTGGACCAATTTCATATTCAAAAATGATTCCCAAAGATATTCAAGCACAGATTCAATGAAAGGATAGCTTACATCAGGCATATTCATTTTATTACTTGCCACAATTATATTTAGGTGTTCAAATCTAAAAAGTAACTGACTTACAAAACAAAGGCGAATCTTATTTTCTGGAATCTATTTTCTGAAACTGAATAGCTTTCTTTTGATGTAGACTAACTGTTCTTCTAATTTAGATTTGATTTGATTCGTAGTTTTAATCTTGCTTTCTAGTTTGAGAAGATATGGTGGCTAGGTTGGATGATCATTGACAGCATGATTGCTCCTTGGAATGAATTTGTGTGGTTTAGGGTTTAGATTTAGGTTGCTTATATAGAAGTTTGATTTAATAAGAGCCGTTTGATCAACCTAGGACCTATCAAAGCCATTCAAACCTAAGAGAACCAACCAAAACTTGCCACACAAGCCCTAATGACTCAGAAAATCGTCACACAAAGAAACATGTCAGGTTACAGATCTGGCCCGAGGGGTAGGTCGACCCCCAGGTCGAACCCCTGGTCGACCTGGTCTCTGGGCAGGAAATTTCCCGCCTAGCCTGCTTCGTTTTTTTTTTTGAATTTCGATAATTAAATTTTAATTTTGGGCTGGTTTTATTATTTAAATTCTTGAATCTTCTGAAGGTCGTAACTCCTTCATACGGAGTCCGATTTACGCAAACTCGAGCTCTATCTCAAGCAGACTTTCGAGACGAACACAATGGCGTAACTCATTTTCCATAATTCTCACTTAAAAATTAAGTATTATTTAATTTAAATATTCACCGAAATACGAGGTGTTACATTCTCCCCTCCTTAACGGATTTCGTTCCCGAAATCTCTAAGTTAAGAAGAATGCATATCCTAACATCCAACATCCATCTACTCAACCATTCAATCACAGGCGTCCATTGTCCTTAAAAAGATTTTCTAATGCTTTCATGATCATATGCATAGTGTGTGTACATGTCCTTATCTAATGCAAAATCAGGCGGTCTACTGATTCAGTTGACCTCCTCAATGCGAATTATGTCAGTGCCATGAGCCCATTGTGTATGTAATTATTCCTAATCGTACTTTATAACTTCTACATAAGTGCACAATCATTCATACAAATGCAATATCCATATGATAACACATTAATTTTTAGTTCATATATATAAAAATTCACTCATACATATGCGATATGAAAGTGACTGAGCCGATCTAGTGCTTAATGTGTGTATATGCATCCCCGAGCAACCACTAAACCACTTGCATCCAACAAACATAACATGTCTCAAAAACATGTTTACATACATTGGCTTCTACCTAAGGATCGGGAATAGGACCGAGAGGATATATTTAAAAGATAAAGACTAGCATGCAAATAAACATTACAGAGAAAGTGGAATCAAGGATATACCCTCGAAAAGGGTATGATGCGCGTATCTAGTCTTCAGTGTTCTTGAGCTTCACTCCACTGTACCTTAACTAATTTAACTTCACGATTGCGAAGCTTTTTTACCTCCATTTCTGAAACCCGCTAGTAAAGATAAGACCTCGATCACTTACTATGCTAGAGGGTATACAATGTAGTCGAACTATCTTTCCAAGATAAACAGATGTTAACCCTGATACCAAGTTTATATACTAAGATGATCAGAGGTCTCTCCTCTATTTAGCTTATCCATCACGTCACAAATCTGAGGGTCTAAAGGTCGCTATGTACTTTTTACCTCTCTTAAGGTCAGTTTTACTTAGGGCGCCTGACATAACCATTTATTTCTCACGCAAACCATCCTAGTCTAACTCGACATCCCTCAAGTACAAGCTCCAAAGGCCTAAACCAATATCAGACAAGCACCCAAGGAATACCTCCTCCGAATTTGGATAATCTATGTGAGATGATACTAGCAAAATAGCCAAACAATTGAGCACTTAACCGACTCCGGCTATCCTCACAAATCTTGCTCCAAAACTATCGTTGATCGCATAACTGGCTTTGCATTGTCAAATAGATATATGCGGAAGTCTATCTCGAGTTTTAGGGGGAAAACCCCTACCTAATTAAAAACATCTGCGTACTCATGGACTATTCTAACGGATCGCAAATCGTCGATAGATGCATCAAGTGATTCTAGGTAGCTAAGCCTAACTGATCCCTTAGGATCGCACGAAATCTCGAGGGTATTCCCGAGGCAAGTCGAAAGTCTAACTACCCTCCTTACACAATCACTAGCTAACCAATCCATGCCTAGAATCAACCCATAGCCCATGAAACCAAAAACATAAGTATTACACTTAGACTCAATACTTAATATAGCTATTCTCAAATCCTTACGAACCAAAGGTAAATCAAAAGAATGTGAAGCGCTAAAATCAAAAGAGTACTAACAGGATGATCAAAAGAAAACTAAACTTTCACAACCGAAGCTTTACTACCTCTCTCTCAGGTATGCCGGAGGTGAGAGCATGCACTTGTCCTCCGGAAAATCCTGCCATTTGTTCTTGCCCTTGTCCTTAATTATATGACCCGTTATACCATAATAAAGATACTTCCTCTTGTCTTAGGTTTTACTATTCTTTCTTCCCCTCTTGTCCTGTGATTCTTCCCCTTACACCTCCTTCATTTTACATCCTTTGTGAACCAAGTCTATATCCATGAGTTCCTCATCCTTGGGTTGTGCTCCTTAGAAAAACTCCCTCAGTCTCATCTTTACTATCCTTGTGTAACACGTTGACAAGTCTCTCGAAAGCTTCCCCCATCGTACGGAAAATCCTACAAAGCTCGAAAGAAAATTAGCCGCAGGTGAAACTACTGCGGTTATAGATGGAAGTTGGGCGTTTATTTGCCCTTTGACAAGTGTTGTAGTCTCATCAAGCCTATGGAACCATGCCGTGATGAGGTTACCTCCCAGAAAGCCAAGAGCCCCGGAGACTTAGTAAAGAAAGAAAACAAGGATTCAAATAAAAAGATAATGCACATGGCTTTGGGGAATATGCCTTAAAAAAAAAAACTTTTCTTAAGAAAATGCTTCTTTTAAAATTATTTTGAAAATAATTTTTCAAATCTTTTATCTGATCCGGTAACCTTCAACTCTGATACCAAGTGAAATACCCCACCTCCGTTAAGGTCACTCACAAAGGGAATGCCTTAACTTCAGTAGAGCTATTTAAGTAAAAGATGCAGATAAATTACAAGATAGACAAATAAAGCAACGGAAAATAAAGTCATTTTATAAGCAACTTAATTCAGTCAAGCTTTTACAACAATTGGCTCAATCATACTTAAAAGTAATACATAGAAATTCTGTCTTGATTCAAAAACATCCAAGCATAAAAATAACAATGATATTCCCCAATAAAGCATGAATCATCCATAGCAGTGGAAGAGAAAGTCCAAAGCAACACATCGACTATCTTCGAGCTTGGAAAGAAAACTGAGCTAAGTGGTAACATTTCCTCCCTGTGAACCGGGGGGGGGGGGGGGGGGACGGAAGAAAATAGGCAAAAAGCATCATGACATGAATAAACTGAATATAAGACAATACCGTGAGAACAAGGATAACATACGATTAGTATAGATATGGTAAGGCAAGATAAATTGAATGTGCTTCTACTCTTTTTCTTCTTCGCTACTAACTTATTATTCTGATTTTTATATCTATATCTCTGCACCACCTAACTAGTATTCCAACTAGTAATCTGTATAAAATGATAATATGATAACGTGATCCCAAACCCCGCAATTGTGGCAGCCTTCAGTTGTACATCTATTATGAGGATTCCACCTCAATCTGCCTAATTGCCATGAATATGTTAGATGTACCCTTACTACCCTATCGATCGGCTCCCTATTTGTATTAATTTCTCTTGTGTCTGTGTCAATCGGCCCTCTCCTGCGTGTAGATACCCTGTGTTGGTCCCACCATAAGGTGTATCAATCCTTATGATAGCAACCCGACACGATGCAAGATGCACAGTGTATAACTACTGGTACCCAGTGCCTGCTTTTCCCACCCCGGAGTACGTGCACACCCGTAAACCGTCAGAACCTACACTGACGTACCCCCTGCCGCTGTTTTGACCACTTACAATCAGCACAGTAATCGTGCCCCACCCTGCCTAGTTTCAGGGTACCATGATACATCTATGTGGGTTACTGCTGAAATGGGACACCGTTACTAGGGTTTCTAATTGGTTAAGTTTGTGGGCCTATATATACAAATATTACCCACCTACACGAGATGTACTTAACCCTCCCACCGATTCTGGCATGTTTACTTAACGGTTAAGTTTGTGGGCCTATATGTACTAATATTACCCACCTACACGAGATGTACTTAACCCTCTCATCGATTCAAGCATGTTTATTTAATGGTTAAGTTTTGCCCATTCATGTTAACTTGACCCACCCATTCATCATGTCATGTTGGTTAAGTGTTTCCTATTAACTTAACCCTGTTCGTTCATCAAGTTACATTGGTCAAGTGATCCTTGTTAACTTAACCCCGCATGTTCATCATGTTGTATTTGGTTAAGTGTCATCAATCAATTCAAGTTAACTTAACCCATCTACTTGTCATGTTACTTTGGTTAAGTGTTGCCTTCTCATGTCAACTTAGCCCTACCACAAATCAAGTTATATTGGTTAAGTGTTGCCTTCTTGTGTTAACTTAACCCTACCACAAATCAAGTTATAATTGTTAAGTGTTGCCCTCTTGTTTTAACTTAACCTTACCACAAGTTATGTTGGTTAAGTGTTTCTTATGACTTAACCTTACCCATTCATCATGCTATACTGGTTAAGTGTTCCTATTAACTTAAGCCTAGTCATTCATCTTGTTCTATTGGTTAAGTGTTTCTCATTAACTTAACCTTAGTCATTCATGTTATATTGGTTAAGTGTTCCTATGAAATTAACCCTAGTCATTTTCTTAGCATGTCTTGTTCAATAGCATTAGTTGATTTATTAATGCACCAACCTCTCACATTAGATATGTGTTGTTACGGTTACTGGATGTGCCGGGCGGTTCCGGGCAGTTTTATACCACAACTCAATCTAACCTCGGGTGTTTCTTGGGCATGATGCACTAACCTCTCACATTAGATAGGTGTTGTTGTGGTTACTGGATGTGCCGGGTGGTTCCGGGCAGTTTTACACCATAACTCAATCTAACCTCGGGTTAGGCATGTTTATCTTTTCACTAATTTACATATTAACAGTATATATGTAAATTATTCACAATTGTTGTCAATTTCAGATTATGCCACATTTTCCAAAAATGTCCAAGTCTAGATTTATATGCTAATTATCCCAACCAGTCATATTCCAATTCTCAAGTTATGCCCAACAAAGCTAATTGCAAATTATGGCCCCTAAAATTCAATTTCGAATTATTACTCAAAATAGGCTACACATAATCTTCCCAAGTTTGTACTAATAGTCTTGCCCCAATACCCCAATATACATTATGCTTTGGCGTCTCTACCAATGGTTATGCCCAAAACTTGATTTATATGCAAATTTCATACTTTGTCGTTCATGACAATTCTAGGTTCAATATGTCAAATTACATATTCATGTCAAGTTACCCCAAATTGCATCTTAACAGTCATGTCATATTACATGTTCCAAATTATGCCAAATAATGTCAATTTCATGTTATACCCAATTACCCCCGCATTCATATCGTACGTACTTCGAGTTTTAACTCAAGATTCATAAAAGAAGGGGAGAAGCAAGATGAACATCGTAAGAATAGGCATAGTCATATGATATTGGTCCAATAAACTTGATGTACAAAAAAGACAAGTTTTGCATAGAATACATCGCAGGAATATAGATATGATATGAATATCATCATGAGTCATCACAGGCATATGAACTTTAAGAGAATTACAATTTCGATATACAACAAGGAGAGATATGATTGGACCAATTTCATTGTCAAAAATGATTCCCAAAGATATTCAAGCACAGATTCAATGAAAGGATAGCTTACATCAGGCATATTCATTTTATTACATGTCACAATTAGATTTAGGTGTTCAAATCTAAAAAGTAACTGACTTACAAAACAAAGGCGAATCTTGTTTTCTGGGATCTGTTTTCTGAAACTGAATAGCTCTCCTTTGATTTAGGCTAATTGTTCTTCTAATTTAGATTTGATTTGATTCGTAGTTTTAATATTGCTTTCTAGTTTTAGAAGAAATGGTGGCTAGGTTAGGATGATCATTGACAGCATGGTGGCTAATTGGAATGAATTTGTGTGGTTTAGGGTTTAGATTGCTTATATAGAAGTTTGATTTAATAAGAGCCGTTAGATCAAACAAGGACCAATCAAAGCCATTCAAACCTAAGAGAACCAACCAGAACTTGCCACACAAGCCCTAATGACTCTGAAAATCGTCACACAAAGAAACACGTCAGGTTTTCAGATCTGGCCCAAGGGGGAGGTCGACACCCAGGTCGACCCATAGGTCGACCCCCTGGTCGACCTATGTGACCCAGGTCGACCCCTTGGTCGACCTGGTCTCTGGGTGGGAAATTTCCAGCCCAGCCTGCTTCGGGTTTTTTTTTTGAATTTTGAAACTTAAATTTTAATTTCGGGCTGGTTTTATTATTTAAATTCTTGAATCTTCTGAAGGTCATAACACCTTCATACGGAGTCCGATTTACGCAAACTCGTATCTCAAGCAGAATTTTGAGACGAACGCAATGGCATAACCCGTTTTCCTTAATTCTCACTTCAAAAATTAAGTATTCTTTAATTTAAATATTCATTGAAAATACGGGGTGTTACACATTGGCTTCTACCTAAGGATTGAGGATAGGATCGAGAGGATATACTTAAAAGACTAGCATGCAAATAAATTTTACAGAAAAAGAGGAATCAAGGGTATACCCTCAAAAAGGGTATGATGCACGTATCTAGTCTTCGAAGTTGCATCTTCTTGAGCTTCACTCAACTGTACCTTAACTAATTTAACTTCACGATTGTGAAGCTTCTTGACCTCCATTTCAAAAATCCGCTGGTAAAGATAGGACCTCGATCACTTACTATGCTAGAGGGTATCCAATGCAGTCGAACTATCTTTCCAAGATAAACAGGTGTTAACCATGATACCAAGTGTATATACTAAGATGATTAGAGGTCTCTCCTCTACTTAGCTTATCCATCATGTCACAAATCTGAGGGTCTAAAGATAAAGGTTGTTATGTACTTCTTACCTCTCTTAAGGTCGGTCTTACTTAGGGCGCCTGCCACAACCATTTATTTCTCACGCAAACCATCCTAGTCGAACTCGACATCCCTCAAGTACAAGCCCCAGACAAGCACTCAAGGAATACCTCCTACAAATTTGGACAATCTATGTGAGATTATACTAGCAAAACAACAAAACAATTGAGCACTTAACCGACTCTGGCTACCCTCGCCAATCTTGCTCCAGAACTATCGTTGATCGCATAACTGGCTTTGCATTATCAACTAGATATATGTGGAAGTCTACCTCGAGTTTTAGGGGACAAACCCCTAACCTAATCAAAAACATCTGCGTACTCATGGACTACTCTAACGAATCGCAAATCGTTGATAGATGCATCAAATGATTCTAGGTAGCAGCCAAACTTATCCCTTAGGAACGCACGAAATCTCGATGGTATTCACGAGGCAAGTCAAAAGTCTAACTACCCTCCTTTCACAATTACTAGCTAACCAATCCATGCCTAGAATCAACCCATAGCCCATGAAAATATAAGCATTACACTTAACATAGCTATTCTCAAATCCTTACAAACCAAAGATAAATGAGCCGAACCACCAACCGGATTTGAGACAATAATGGGATCTTCTTATTATACTAGTACTAAAGTGCAGAGACTCAACTACGGAAGCAGATATAAACGGAAGTGAAGCGCTAAAATCAAAAAAAGAGTACTAATACGATGATCAAAAAGAAAAACTAAACTTTACTATCTTTCTCTCAGGTACGCTGGTGGTGAAAGCATGCACTTGCCTTCTTGAAAATACTGTCCTTTATCCTTGTCCTTTTCCTCCGGGCAATCCTTGATAAGATGCCCTGCCTCACCATGCTGAAAACAACCACTTATCTTTTACTTCCTACAATTAAATGACCCGCTATACCGCAGAAAAGATACTTCCTCTTGTTACGGGATATATTATTTCCTCCGACCTTCTTATATTCCAATCCCTTGTTTGTTATTCCTCCTCTTTTTCCTCTCTCTCTTTACCTCCTTTGTGAACCATATTGACAGGTCTCTCGAACGTTGCCTCCATCGCACGGGAAACCCTACAAAGCTTGGAAGAAAATTAGCTGTAGGTGAAACTACTACGACTATGGATGGAGGTTGGGCACTTCTTTGCTCTTTGACAGGTGTCACAGTCTCATCAATCCTATGGAACCATGTCGCGATGAGGTTACCTCCCAGAAAGCCAGGAGCCTAGGAGACTCAAGAAAGAAGGAAACAAGGATTCAAACAGAGGATCAAAAGATAGTGCATATGGCTTTGGGGAATATGCCTTTAAAACAAAACCTTTCTTTTGAAAATGCTTCTTTTAAAACCATTTTGAAAATAATTTTTCAAATCTTTTATCTGTTCTGGTAACCTTCAGCTCTGATACCAAATGAACACCCCACCTCCATTAAGGTCACTCACAAAGGGAATGCCTTAACTTCGGTGGAGAATTTTAGGTAAAAGATGCAGATAAATTACAAGACAGACAAATAAAGTAGCAAAAAATAAAGTCATTTTATAAACAATGTGGTTCAGTCAAGCTTTTACAATAGTTATCTCAGTCATACTTAAAAGTAATGCATAGAACTTCTGTCTTGATTTAAAAACTTCCAAGTGTAAAAGAATCATAAAAATAACAATGATATTACCCAATAAAGCATTAACCAGCCATAGCAGTGGAAGAGAGAGTCCAAAGCAATACATCGACTATCTTCAAGCTTGGAAAGAAAACAAAGCTAAGTGGTAACATTTCCTCCCTGCGAACCTGGGGGGAAACGGAAGAAAAGAGGCGAAACAAAACTAGGTCAGACATAAGTCTGGAAAGTACAGTGACTATTTAGCATGTAAACCAGAAAAAGGATTATGACACGAATAAACTGAACCTAGGACAACACCCTAGAAATAAGATAATAAGACTGAATATAAGATAATACCGTGATAACAAGATAACATAAGATT
Source organism: Allium sativum (assembly GCA_030737875.1). Taxonomy (NCBI): domain Eukaryota; kingdom Viridiplantae; phylum Streptophyta; class Magnoliopsida; order Asparagales; family Amaryllidaceae; genus Allium; species Allium sativum. The sequence goes on along the minus strand of CM060920.1, from coordinate 931,265,077 downwards.
AGCACAAGATATGTTAAGGCAAGATAAACTGAATGCGCTTCTACTCTTTCTCTTCTTCGCTACTACCTTGTCATTCTGATTTCTATATCTCTGCACCACCTAACTAGTGTCCCAACTAGTAATCTGTATAAAATGATAATATGATAATGTGATCCCAATCCCTGCAATTGTGGTAGCCTTCAGGTGTACATCTATTATGAGGATTCCACCTCAATCTGCCTAATTTCCATGAATGTATTAGATGTACCCTTACTACCCTATTGATCGACTCCCTACATGTATTAATTTCTCTTGTGTCTGTGTCAATCGGCCCTCTCTTACGTGTAGATACCCTGTGCTGGTCCCACCATAAGGTGTATCAATCCTTCTGAGAGCAACCCGACACAATTCAAGATGCACAGTGTATAACTACTAGTACCCAATGCCTGCTTTTTCCTACTCCGGAGTACGTGCACGCCCGTAAACCATCGGAACCTACACTGACGTACCCACTGCCGCTGTTTTGACCGCTTATAATCAGCCTAGTAATCGTTCCCTACCCTGCCTAGTTCATTGTAACATGATACATCTATGTGGGTTACTGCTGAAATGGGTTCCTATTACTAGGGTTTCCCACTGGTTAAGTGTGTGGGCCTACATTTACTAATATTACCCACCCAACTTGATATGTACTTAGCCCTCCTACTGATTCAAGCATGTTTATTTAATGGTTAAGTTTATGGCCCTACATTTACTAATATTACCCACCCAACTTGATATGTACTTAACCCTCCCGCACATTATGCCATATTGGTTAAGTGTTGTCCATTCATGTTAAATTAACCTACCCATTCGTTATGTCATATTGGTTAAGTGTTTCTTATTAACTTAACCCTCCTTACTTATCATGTTGGATTGGTAAAGTGTTTCTTATTAACTTAACCCCGTTCGTCCATCAAGTAATATTGGTCAAGTGTTTCTTGTTAACTTAACCCCACGTGTTCATCATGTTGTATTGGTTAAGTGTCATCAATCAATTCAAGTTACTTAACCCACCTACTTGTCATGTTACTTTGATTAAGTGTTGCCTTCTTGTGTTAACTTAACCCTTCCACAAATCAAGTTATATTGGTTAAGTGTTGCCCTCTTGTTTTAACTTAACCTTACCACAGATAAAGTTATATTGGTTAAGTGTTTCTTATTACTTAACCCTACCCATTCATCATGCTATACTGGTTAATTGTTTCCTATTAACTTAACCCTATTCATTCGTCTTGTTATATTGGTTAAGTGTTCCTATGAACTTAACCCTAGTCATTCATGTTATATTGATTAAGTGTTCCTATGAACTTAACCCTAGTCATTCACATTATATTGGTTAAGTGTTCCTATGAACTTAACCCTAGTCATTCATCTTGTTTATTAGCGTTAATTGATTTATTAATGCACCAACCTCTCACATTAGATATGTGTTGTTGCGGTTACTGGATATGTCGGGCGGTTCCAGGCAGTTTTACACCACTACTCAATCTAACCTCGGGTTTTTCTTGGGCATGATGCACTAACCTCTCACATTAGATAGGTGTTGTTGTGGTTACTGGATGTTCTGAGCGGTTCCGGGCGGTTTTACACCACAACTCAATCTAACCTCGGGTTAGGCATGTTCATCTTTAATTTACACATTTACCTTACATATTTATATGTAAATTATCCATAATTATTGCCATTCAAGTCATGCCCCATTTACCCACTAAATCATGTTCATAATTTTTAGGTATATAAATTGTACCATTTTTATGCCACTAATCATTCATATATTTATGGGCCAAATTATGCCAATAATATGAAATTTAAGGTTTTTCCCAACATTACCCCGTTATACGTTCGCAAAATTCACATAGAATGTTAGGCTCGCAAATTAGCCTAACTTATATACAAAAGGGGAAAGAAAAAGAGCATGTACCATTCATACAACATAATAAGGATCTAACTAAACACGTGTCATGTAAATTTGGCATAAACATTGAACTTGCATTTTGGATCCAATTAACATGAGCCTTAAGCATATGAAATTACCCAAATCCAACTAGTCATGTAAATGTAATCTTGCAATTTGGATCCAATTAACATGAATCTTAAACATATGGTATTCCACAAGTTCAACTAGGCTTGTGAATGGGAACTTTTATTTTGGATCCAATAAACATGAATCTTAAGCATATGGAATTACACAAGTTCAACTAGGCATGTGAATGTGAACTTTTATTTTGGATCCAATAAAAAACATATGGAATTACACAAATTCAACTAGGCATGTGATTGTAAACATTTATCTTGGATCCAATTAACATGAATCTTAAACATATGGAATTACACAAATCCAACTAGGCATGTGAATGTAAACTTTTATCTTGGATCCAAATTTCATAGATCTAAATGTAGATCTAAATATAATACATGTCTTAGCCTAACAATTTCCATGTAACATAACATGAAAAAGTCACTAAATTTACATAATACACGATTGGTTTAACATCAACATAATAACCACAATAGTCTCATAAGCATATTCAATAGAATCGTTACAAGAATAGACATGAACCAGCATCACCATTATCTTACAACTAGGAATAACTCTAGTTTTCACTTTATTACAAATCATAACTTTTTATCATTCACATCTAAATAATAACAGGACTTACAAACTAAAGAACAGTCTTGTTTTCTAGGATCTGTATTCTGAAACCGAATAGCAATCCCTTGATGTAGACTATCAATTCACCAAGTTAGTTTTTTTTGCTTTGATTTGTAGCTCCTAACTTGCTTTCTAGTTGAAGAAGAATTGGTGGCTCGTCTAGGACGATCATGGACAGCATGGTGGCTCCTTGGAATGAATTTGTGTGATTTAGGGTTAAGGACTAGGGTTGCTTTTATAGAGATATAAAACTTATATGAGCCGTTAGATCATCCTAGGAGCAATCACAACCATCTAGACTAGATAGAGTTATCCAGAATTGCCACCTAAGCCCCAGTGACTCAGCAACAGGTCAGAAAAGACTCAGCAACAAGTAAGAATCGTCACTGTTTTGGATCTAGGCGAGGGGGTAGGTCGACCCCCTGGTTGACGCCCAGGTCGACCCTCTAGTTGACCCCCAGGTCGACCTGTATAGGGGATGTCGACCCCGTGGTCGACCTGGTCTGGGGCGGGAGAAATCCCGCCCAGCCCGCTTCTTTGTTTTTCGTTTGAATTTTGAATTTTAAATCTGAGCTGTTTTAATTTATTTAAATTCCTGAAACTTCTAAGGGCCATAACTTCATAATACGAAGTCCGATTTACGAAAACTTGGACTCTATTCCAAGCAGAATTTCGAGACGAACGCAATGGCGTAACCGTTTTCCTTAATTCTCACTTTAAAAATTAAGTTTTATTTAATTCATTCTCTTAATATTCTCAGAAAATACGGGGTGTTACAGTTAACCCTAATAATCATTGTAAATGTATAATCAAATGTATTTTTTAACAGCTTCATGAACTGTTGTTTAATTATTATATTTTATCCTTCCGCTGTGAGATTCTATGTTAGTTTTCCTTCTTCTCTTCTTTTTCTTGTATAAATCCCAATAACTATCCGTATTTTTGATTTGTTTATGTCAACATTGAGGATCACTGTCGATTTGAACGGTCAAAAATCTCGGATGTTGCATTTGGATCAGAGCTTTGGTTTTGCGAAACTTTGGCTCTATTTAGGATTAACTCATTAGAGATTGGTTAGTAATACTCTAAAATAATTTTGAGCATATATGAGAGAACGTACTTGTAATATGAAATAAAAATGGTTTTGAATTGTGTTAATTTGTTCTGTTGAGTATTTATGAACTTTGGTCGGTACTTGGGATGCCAAGGCATCGATAGGGTTTTCAAAACACTCGAATAGGACTCATTGACATAATATTGTTTTGAATTATATTTTATTTATATATAGAATTATTTGAAAATATATGAATTTTGATTTTGTTGAAGATAATATCAAATTTTCATCATTTATTACTCGACTAATCAATAATATAAAACTATTGGTTATTGAATGATTTAAGATATAAATATTGAAAATAAATTGATAATGAGATATTGAAAATTTTATTGGTAATGAAATAAGAAATTAAATATGAATTTGAGAATTTAATTTTGGGTGGTTTTGTAACATTGTTTTGCAAATGGTTTGAAATAATTTTTTTATATTTTAAAAAGTTATTTTATATAGAAATTGTTTTCAAATGAATTTTTAAATAAGTATATATTTTTTCCCTTTGCCTTTAGAAAATAATTTTGGTGATGAGTGCATGTATTATCAACATTATTTTCAAGAGACTAAGTAGGTGAGGCCACTTAATTTTTTTTATACTGTTTGGAAATTTGGATTTCATTTAAATCTTTAAATTATGGTTTGATATAAAAGATAAAATATATATTATTTTAAAGTTGATTTGGAAACGAACCCGAAGTTGAATTTTTAAGTTCTTAAATAGTAATGATATTCAAATTGTTGAAATGAACAAAAATTGAAATTATAGAAATTTCTGAATTATATAATAAGAAAATGAACCTGAGAGAGTTATAATTAAAATAAAACTCTTTGTAGTTTGAAACAATGAATTCAAAATAAACTAAAACTAGTGAACGTGTATAAAAATCAAACTTTTCCATAGCATATATATAACTTACCACTTAATCAAAAGTTAACATGTTATTGGATTAAAATTGGATAATATACAAGTATTGGTATGAATAATGAATGATGAAATAAAATTCAACGATTTATAAATACGCATAAAATTTAAGTTATGTAATAAACGATATATACTTAGTTATGTTGTGAAATTTAATTTAACTAAGTAACATGAATAAGCCGAATGAATGGAAATTTAATTAAGCAAATTGTTTAGTAATAAATTAATTTGTTGGCTTATGAAAATGAATAAAACTTAAATCACAGCTATGAACGATGTATATTTAATTTGTTATGAAATTGAATTAAGCTAAGTCGGACAAACAAACTAGATCAATGAAATAAATAAAATAAGTGAATTATTCAGTTATGAATTAAAAGTATTGATATAGATGGTTGAATGTTTGACGACTTAGGATAATCGATATTTCCAAATCGAAAATAAATGTTTAACTTGTCTTATGAAAATAAAAGTTATTTGGTTTATAAATAATAAATTTAAATGAAGATTGAACGAATTAATTAAATTTAATCAAAATGAGCTCGTCACGAAGCTGTAGTTCATAATTTTCCGAATTAAAGTTTAAATGAATGCATAGGATCCAAAATAAGTTGAAATTCTTGGAAATAGGAATCTTTTGGATCTATTGGAATATAATTTCCTAAGAAAGAGAAAATTTAAAATTTCAACTGGTAGACTTTTAGATATGTGTAATTCAAATTTTCAGAAATATCGCGGTATGGCAATTCCCGATTTAAAACTAAAACATTAATAAAATCAAGTTGGAAAAAAAATAGGGCAAAACATATACATAAATTGACACCTTTTACTACGCCTTTTTGGGGACGAAAATTTTTAAGTAGGGGAGAGTGTAACATCCCAAGATTTTGCAATATTTTAAATTATTAATTTAGTGTGTTTTTGAACAAAGTTATTTTAATATTAAAATTTTAATTTTTTTATGTTGATTATAATGATATTTGAAAGTTATATATTGAAATATTTTGATTTATGTAATTTATAATTGAAATACAAAATTTGAAGTATTTTGATAATCAATATGGAATTCATATAAAAAGAAATTTTATTCATGAAATTTATTTGAAATCTAATTTTTATTTGATTAGAGATTTTAAACTGTTGAATTCAATTTTAAAGTTAAATTTGAATGTTTTATTTTTTTTTAAATATGTGAATTTTACATTTTGCTAACAATCTTAGAATTCGATAAAATTAATTTTGTTTGATCCAAATTTGTAAATTATTGTAATATATAAAATTTAGTAGTCATCAAAATTATAGTTTGATCATAAGAAATTAAAACGCGTATAAATTTATATGTATAGTTTAATTTTAATAATCAATTTTTGGAATAAACTACTAGAGACTCTAAAATTGAGCTTTGAAACCTATCCCATTGTGTTCAGAAGGCATCAAAACCTATTGTTAGGCAGTGACCAGGCCTGATTTGGACTCCGAACCGTTTTTAGCTTTATAACATGATTAACGAGACAAAATATTATTAAAATATTATTTTCTAAACCTAATTTACATGGTCGCCGCTCTCAATGGTTGAATGGCCAGAAATTGCGATCCTTCCTGCTCTAATTTCTTCAAATCTGTTCATTGTTTTTGGAAACTTCGAATTGCAAACTTGTCGATCATTATGAGATCTTTGAATCCATAAGGTGGATCATAATTTTTTGTTCACGGATCTGCCAGGATTTGGGCTCGAAGCTTGCATGGTTTTCGAGGAATTGGGGGCATTAGAGATCACCACGAGTGGCGGATTTTGGTGCGCTGGTAGTGTTCCGTGCAGCGGACGTTACAGCGATGGTCGATCGGGTTCTCGAGGCTCGGGGTTTGATGCGTTTTCAAAAGAGGAAGGCGTGGGTTGGGTTCCTGAGCTTGAACGCGTGAGGGCTTTCTGGGATGATAAAGAAATGGCCATGTAAAGTAATTGCTAACGTGGCGAAGTTTTTTTGGTGAGGTTTTATTTTATTTTGAATTTCAATTAGTAAAATGTGAATAACTTCTTCATACGAATTCAGTTTTATGTGCGGTTGGATCCGTTGGGATCGTATCGAAATTTTGGACGATGTGGCGCTATTCTGAACTGATTCTGAAATGACCCAAACTCACCCGTAAGGGAAAGCCCGTATTGAGTTGAGTACACGACAAATCAGAACACAAACATTAGAAAATTTTATTATTATTACGACAATTTACATCAGAGTACAAGAATATATCAGTGTATGAATAAATATTATACATCAGAAGAATAGTATCATAGAATAAAATATATAGCAGTAGAAAAATAATATATAACACGACTGAAAGAGATACTCGGATACAAAGCTTTCCGAATAGCTCCGACTGTAATCCAGGATCCTGTGAAAAGAAATATCTGTGAAAACCAAAATTACAAGCTGCCCATGTGGAAAATAGGGGCACCCAGAGTTTAGGTAGAAATAATAAACTCCGAGTTAGACATGGGGTTGGTGTGATAACTAAAACAATTATTAAATCTTTACTTTAAAAGTTGGGAAATCATGGGACCACACCGTATAAGACGGGACGGGTTTACTCCACATGAATCTCAGTTTAAAATAAAACAACGCAATGCTTTTTGGAAAAATGAAGCTATTATTAGACTCAGGTCCCATCACACAATGCAACGCAAGCCAGAGGATAGAGTTTTCCCTTATAATAGCCAAATATGCTTGGTACGTTTAAAACAAATCATTTGTATAATACTATAAGTGTATAGTGATTCAAAAACAATTTCAACATAAATTTATCAATTCTAGAGGCATAACTACCATATACTATGTCGCCATATAGGTTTACAACTAAAACCGAAAAGTGTCATATTGGAAATTGGATTTCCATCTATGAGTCGACGCAAGGGATGTCTCCTCACCGATTCGAGACACTTTAGCACATGTCTCAGGATCACACCTACGGGCAACCCTGTGAACAGTAGGGCCGGTCCACACAAACTTTAGTAGATTGGTTATTCCTGAACAATATGTTTCCCGGTCCTATCGGACCTATCACTTGGTCGGTAGAAACCAATATCTAGAGCCACTAGGGACTCAATCCGAGGCGCCTCGCAATCCATCATCCACATAAGTAAAAATGTCTTGGCTCCATACCATGACACCACTTCTAGCTAGAAAGAAACGCAAGTTCTCCCTACGGTCACGATCCCGTTTTTGACTCATACCGGGTGTGAGGCTTGCGAATTAACGTTATACACAAAGCTATGCTATTTAAAGTCGTTCTTTGATCATCAACCACAAGACTCTGCTTTTAAACAGAAGCCTTGATCATTTGCGTCTCAGCATGCCACACTGACAATTCATGCCATACAACTGATGTCTATTAATATATAACCTCTAAGCTCGTACATCTCAGAGAAGGGTCTTAAGCAAGATAATAAATTCTCCGCCACCAAACAGATATATATTTAATAGAAATCAATCAACACAGAATGAAATCCAATGTCAGACACACATCCATTTAGAAGTCCGTTCTGGGTCTAAACAAAACTTGAGGCACCTTATTCCTCGTTCCATATGTCCAATACAGGAGAGAGGTCCTCGCATATCTAGTCGATCTCCAAGTACGTCTGGACGATCACCACTTATTACCTTGTCTTGGGCGTACGGCCCAATCAAGACATCAGTAATCATCCAAACGATGCGAAGATCTCCGGTCTTCAACCACCGTCTTCATCGTCGACTTTTAGTCGTCTTATTAATTATTCAGAATGGGTTAAACCTGGTCTTTCCGAATAGCTCACATATTTTATAATCAATAATCAAGTGCTATAAAAATACATCATACGCCTCATTCCAATACAGAATATTCTTTTTGTAGTGACCCGCAAATCCGTAATATCAGAGTTGACTACATACACCATACATCCAACCCAAATATCGCAAAAATACAAATCATTTTTTTTGAAGGAAAAGGTAGGACAAGAACAGACATAACAACACAGAATCTCACATCGCAGCGGAACAAAATATAATATATCATAACTTTTGAAATACAAAATTTCAACTATATAACATACACTAATCAGAGTACAACACTTACAACACAGCGGAACAAAACTCTATATAACTAACGTTGAAGCCTCCTGCTCCAAGCTCCTTTAGATAGATCTGTAAAATCCTGAACTACTTGACTTCCCGTACAAATTTAGGCACCCAAGAGTTTAGGTAGAACAAAACAAAATAAACTCCGGGTCATTCATGGGACTGGTATGAGTAAACAATTTAAAACAGTTTCAGAAACTAAATGATATCTCATAAGACCACGCCGTATAACACGGAACGGGTTTTTCCCTTATGAGAATCCAAACCACTTGATTCAACTTTCAAATCCTTTTGAAAGAAAAGGATAAACTTTATATCAAAACTATTTTGATATTATAATAGTGTCTAAATCAAGTAAATAACAACCTAGTGGAACGTTTGCATCTCACGTTCCACATATATATACAATCAAAACCGCAAGCGCTTATTGGGTAATGGATTTCCAACTATGAAAAGGTATGGAACCACCTGCCGCTGGTGTATCTCTATAGGAGAATACACCAAGTTAAACAAGAACATCTTGCAACTCAGCCACGCACGACCGACCACTCATTTCGCTTGAGTGTATCGAATGTACATCACCAACAGTTGGGATCAGCAACCATTTCCCGAATGAGACAGCATCGAATAGAATAAGGAATTAAATGAATCTCTAGATAGGTGATGATACACCCTAATGGGAGCTAACCACATAGCCATGCTGCCTGCCTGATTTTTGTCATTTCCCGGTTGTTGAGGCCAGAGGCTAGGATTACTTTCCATTCATTGATAACACGATCACTTTGAATGCCACATTATCAGATCCGTTAATCATTAATTGGTTTACACAGATATCCGGATATTATGCTAAGGGAATAAATCCGTTGCAACCATATATATTTATATAGACTGACCCATTCGATCATTGGAAATACTCTGTCAGACACTCGTCCATATACGTTCGTTCTGGGACTGAACGAAACCGAAGGCACAATTCAGTACATCCATCCTAGGCAATCTCTACCTAGGACTTATACAACAGCCCTTGCACTTTACTCCGTCTTCAATATATTCAGCATACTTGGTTCGCAACGCTTATGCCAATACGGAGTGGTTCTTCGGATAATAATCCAACCGGTCTCTCCATATTGACAACGATGGTCAAAACTTCGATAGTCGGTGATTTAACTATCAAATAAAAACAAGTGTTCATTCAACATATCAAACAAATCACTGGGCTCTTTAATTAATATTTCATTAATTAAATCTCTTCTCCATTTCCTTATCAATATTTGTTAACCAAATATTTTCGATAATCATCTTGGCCTTTTACATTAATTAGAAAACATTTCCATATATCGTCTTCTTTTATTTTTTGTACTTAGAAAATATCTTCTATTTATAATTGGAAAATATTCCAATTACTTATCTCTTTCATGACCATTCATTTTTAGACTTAGGAAATATTATAATCATATTTCCAAACTTTCACTTCTTCGGGTTAAAACGAATGTTGTGTAAAACATTGTTATGACAACCTAAAACACTGCACTCAACTAACTCTTATTCAAACATTCCTCTTCGAGACTGAACCTTTCTATTTATTAGTTAAAAATGAAATCAATCAAGCTGGGGTATAATTACCTCTCAGACCTTGACTGAAAATATCATTAACTTCAAAACAGACAAGACCACTTAACTCGAATAATCAACACCAAACAAACCAATTATTCATTTTTAAAATGTATATACATTTCTCTTTCTATTACCAGATTTTCGATTTCCTTTTTGTTGATAATATTCTATTTTCAAGTTCATTTCCTTATCGAATTCTATATATATCGATACATTGATTTCTAACTATCAAATTATCTTAAAAATATTCTAACTCCTTAAATTCCCGGAAAAATTCGCCATAACCTCCTTTGTGCCAGGAGCATCAGGAAAATCCCCAAACCACCACACAGGCCTCTCCATTCAAAAAGAAAATCAAAAAGCCAAGCGGCTAGCCGATACGGTGCATAAAAACCCATATGTGAATTAAATACATACCTTTAGTCGGGCATTATATATATATATATATATATATATATATATATATATCTTCATTAACTTCATTACATATCTGTCTCATGTATATCCATACATTTCTGATTCATTTCGACTTAATACACTCGTTTTAACTCAACTCGTTAATTAATTCGTTAATTAACTCTTTGCCTATTTCACTTGTATATTTGAACATAACATGTTTCAAATATATTTCAACTTACTCATAAACTAATTAAATTCCATTTTCCAACCCAGGTTTCATATTCGATTCGAATATGAAGTCACAAGTTAAATTTACTTACTCAAAGTCAACTTGATTCAATTGTTTTAACTTAATTCATTAATCAGTTTGCTAATTAACTTTTTTGCCAATTTCGCTTTGAACAATACATGTTCAAATATATTTTAACTTGTTTATACTCTAATTGAATTCTATTTTTTAATTCAAGTTCCATATTCGATTTCGAATATACATTTACAATTCCAATTCACTTTCCAAGGTCTTATTTCGATTCAAAATTTTGATTAACTAATTTCTCTTCTACTTAGTTAATTCTATTCAATAATCCAAAATATGATTATTTTTTCAAAAATCATTTCATTTGCTTCACATGAGTTCATATATATTTTATAACTCTAGTCTAGATTTTTCTAATAGACATTCGGATTTTTATTTCCTTAAAAATCCTTTTATAATTTTAAATAAACCGTAATGGTTTTTAAATGATTATGGCACTGCTTTTCTAAAAAAATGATTTTGACATAACTCAAAATCTATACAACAAAATCCAGATTTTTCACTTTCACTAGAAAACTATTATTCAACCGGTCCCGACGATTCTTGTTTCTAGGATTCCAATTTCAGTCGAGTTCTATAAACTCAATTGAAGTTCGAATTGCCAATTTACGAATTACAGTGCTGCGACGAGTTTGTTTTAATTATATTTATATATATAAACATTAAACTTCGTTTATATAAAAATTCCAACTTCATTCTAATATATTTTCATATATATTAAACCAATTTTCCTAATTCCAACTTCTTATTTTTGGATATCCTTATTTGCCAATTATTTCACTACTCGGTTAAAATTTCATTTATAACTCCATCTTTTATCCTACATTCCAATTCCTTTATAAATTATATATTTATAAAGTTCGATATAATCGAATTCAAATCTTTATCCTTAGCTTTATCTCAGTCTCTATTTTAACTAAATTTAAATATCTCGTTTGGGAATAATCTATTTTATAAAGCAGACATAGTCGAATTTAATCATAAATCCTAAGGATTTATTCAACTTCATTTATATTTCGAATATCGAAATAAAGTTAATCATATATTATTTAAAACGATTCTAAGTTCTCAATTTAAATTCACATTTGAATTTAAATATTTAAATTATCCAAACGATAATTTTTCCTTTTTATTTACAAACCCTATTTATTTTACTTGTTTATTTATTCTTAAACAAGCCTCGATTTCAATTTCTGTTGAAATCGATATTTCTACTTTGGAAAATAGATTTCCCTTTTTAATTTCACACTGGTATTTTTATTTCTAAATTATACAATGATAATTCTTTTCACTTCATTTATAAACTTCGTTTATAAAAGAACTACTTTTTTTATTCTTTTAAAACAAGTTAATATTTTTATTCCATTCAAATTTCAAATTCTATTTTAGAAAAATAGAATTTCCCTTTAAATCTCAATATCCTTTTCACGATATTTTTAAATATCAACATTTTGGCCCAGTGATATTTAAACGCCAAACAACCAATTATTTATTTCGGGTTTTCTAACACATCATATATGTAATAACCCGTAAAATGCGAGCCAGTTTGAAATTTTTATTTTGGCAATTTTAGCGAATTTTGAATATTTAAAATAGATTATTTTAAATAAAATCGACGAGAAATTTATTTTGAATATAATTCGACGTATATATTATATACGTCGTCGTTAGAATATAAATATTTATATATAATTATAAATAGAATTGAAAATGGCGCGGTAGTTCGATAATTCGATTTCAAACTTCAATTGCATGTTCCGGGTGCAAAACAATCCGGATTTTAGTGAAACCAAAAATAATGGAATCTAATAGTGAATATCTTTCCAACGAATCCGAAAAATCCAAAGTTCGTAGCGGGAATCAAAAGATATGTCCAGTCGAAAATTCTGAATAGTCGCTATGGAATTCAGGCCCTTAAAAATGGACATTTTGCAAATGACCTCGGATTTCGACGAAACCAGTTTTGTTGGGTCCGTGATGTAAAGTTATTGTTAGGTTTTAAATTTCATAATTTTTCGAATCAATATGTGAGCGTGGCAAAAGAAAACGCGTTTGACCAGTTTCAGTTGAATTTAATCGACTGGAAATTGGCCATTTTTCCAACGGTCTCAGAATTCGACGAAACTAGTTTTGTTAGGACCGTATCGTCAATACGAAGCTAGAAAATATTTTTCGAGAATTTTTAGAGTTAGTATGTGACCCCGGTAATTTGAAATGTACGTTTAAAATTCAATATAATGATTTAAATATAAATTAAACGGAAACTGATTCAAACGGTCAAATCAGCTTGCTATACATATCCCATTGTGTTCGGAATGGGGGTAATTAGCTAGGGGCGACAGTCGGTGGGTCTCGTTTGGAGTTTAAAACTAAAATTCAACCTAGATAGAAATTAAATTAATAAATTAAATATAAAATTATCCCCTCTCCCTTTTACCCCTTATCCCCAGTCAAACACCCCCTCCCTTTTCACGTTCAATTCAATCAGAGAAAAAAAAAACGCTCGATAAACCTCGTCGCCCCTACCCGTCCACCGCGCCGCCACGAGGGGAACCGCTGCCAACGCCAGCAGCTAGCCCCGAGCCCTTCCCCCTCCCGATTCGAGTTCCCCCAAAGCACCCCTCGAAGAACCCTAGCCCTTTGCTCGATACAGTCGTCGCCTCCCTGAACGGACCCCACCCACCTCGCGCGCCAGTCCTCCAACCCCGCCAGCGAGCAGCGTCACTCCAACCTCAGGCGACAGTGAACCCCCCCTTCTTCGCAGAGCTGTAAGTGATTTTATTTTATTTTTCTTTTATTTTTATTTTTAGAAACTGATTTTAAAAGGAAAAAGAAACTGATTTTAAAAGGAAAAAGAAACTGATTTTTTTTATTTTATTTTAAAACTTTAAATAGAAAAAGGTTAAAACTTTAAATAGAAAATATAAATTTGAAATGTTTTTTAAATATAAAAATTAGCATTGTTGAAAATATATCTATATCACAAAGTTTTGAATATGTATATATCACAAGGTTTTGAAAATATATAGGAATGTTTTAAAAATATATATCGTGCGATTTTTATATATTGAACTTTGAAATAAAAACTCGATTTTTATATATTGAACTTTGAAATAAAAACTCGATTTTTATATATTGAACTTTGAAATAAAAATTCGATTTTTACATATTGAATAGCGAAGTAAAATTCGATTTTTGCATATGTAGTGAAAGCGGACAACGAAAGCGACAAAAGGCGAGTTGGCGAAGATTTCCTGCATTAGAAGTGCCGTGGAGCTAGGATAGCTATCGATGAGAATTTCTCACTCTTCAATTTATTTTCTAGTTATATATATACTAGGATGCAGACGGTGCTTAGTAGCACCCGACACAATCGTCCACAGACCATGGACTTGTTTGTTTGGCTGTGTTGTTAGTTAGATTGTTTGGGTTGATTTGAACTGTTTGGTGAAAAGAAATTGATATGATTGATGTGTGAATGGCGTGGGCCTTCACTAGACCGGGGATAAGGCTAGGCCTCGTCCCGTTTCTAGTATCGTGCCGTTATGCCGCCGAAATTTTCTAAAATAAGTTAGAAAAATAAAAATATCATTTTATTTAGAGAATGAACTGAATAGAAATTCATATGTTGGAATAAAATGTTTTATCGTTAAAAATATAATTTTTAACGTGAATGTGAATAAATAAATATTCATTTACAAACCGGACGGTTTGTTTATGTACACCTATTTGATGGACATTGATTGGGACGATAAATTTTACACATCGCCCAACTACACGAATAAAATATTTGTTTGATTGTTTGAAACCCCACACGGGTGTTGGGATGAAATTTGAAGTTCACTCATCCTGATTGATTAAATATGTCGATCGATTGATTGACAGGCTGTTATAAGCGTTGAATATCTATATTTGATGCTTATACAGTGTAGTGCACTTTGGTTGATGGTTGATTATTTTTCAATGCTATTATATACATGTGTTGTATGGAAATCCATATAATTAATTTTATATGGTAATTGATTGGGCCTCATTCCAATTTGAAAAATAAAGAAAATTTGAAAATAGAAATTTATGAAGCCGTGTTGATTAGATTGACGCCATTTTGACGTGAACGATATTTATATCGACTTTATTCATTTTAAAATGAATATTGAAAAGTGATTTCGAAATCGGCGATTTCGAAATGAATTGAAAACGATTTCGAAATGAAATGAATTGAAAACGATTTCGAAATGAAATGAATTGAAAACGATTTCGAAATGAAATGAATTGAAAACGATTTCGAAATGAATTGAAAACGATTTCGAAATGAATTGAAAACGATTTCGAAATGAAATGAATTGAAAACGATTTCGAAATGAATTGAATTGAAGACGATTTCGAAATGAAATGAATTGAAAACGATTTCGAAATGAATTGAATTGAAAACGATTTCGAAATGAATTGAAAACGAATTCAAATTGAATTGAAAGCAAATTGAAATGAATTCAAATTGAATTGAAATTTGAATTGAATAGAAACGAATTTATAGAGAAGAATTCAATTTTGATTTGAATTGAAAAGGAAGTTGAAATTGCTTTTGAAACGAATTTTAAAACTATTTATATAATTCGTTTTAAATAGAAATCGACGAAGTATATATTATATATATTATATATATAATATAATGGCCTGAATAGAACGCGCCGCGCCGCGGCAGTTCGCGAATTTCGACCATTTATTTCAAACGGACATTACGGGAGATCTGACCGTCGGATTCTCCTAAAACCGGAATCGTTGGGTTCGTATCGAAAAGAGCTTTCTAACGAATATTAGAAATCTAACGGTTGGATTTGGAATTATGTCCAAATCAAATTTGAAAAAGGTCGCTATAAGTGCAGTTCGATGGCCATTGATGGAAATCGACTGTACGGGCCTTGATAAAATTATTAAAAATAGTAATAATTTGTGTAAAATCATAAGAAATGATTTGTGAAGATTTGGGATGAAAAACTCCATATTTGGAAAGATAAAAATAGATTTTTATAGAAATGAACTAGTTTTGAACTAGAATTATAATTCTATTTATTTTTAAATAAATAAATTGAATTTGAAAAGGGTTTTGAAAATAACCAAAATTTCCAATGATTGCATTGGAGTGGATTTGAATCGAAATTGTCTTCGGAATATTTCGATGTTGGAATTCGTGATTATACAGATGTTGTTATGGAAATTTGAAAGATATATATTCATATCGTTATTTCAAATACGACATTTGTTAGTCGTAGAATTTGATATTGAATATAAGCCGATATATTTTCTATTCAGAGCCTTGTATTGAATATCAAATGTGATTTGGGTTTGTCGCGAATGGTGTCTTCACTAACACTGTTCTTGAACCTAGTTATGAAAAGATTAAATCTTTTTATTTAGATTTAATGAAGTGTACCAATTAAACGATATTTAATTGGAATTGAATTGGTATTGATTTTTGGGTTTATCGTGAACAGTGTTTTAAATAACACATGTTCTTTAACCCGATAATTAATGGAATGTGATTTTGGGTTTATCGTGAACCGTGTTTTAAATGACACTGATTCTTTAACCCCGTTAAAGATTAAAACTAAGTGGAGTTTTAATGAATCTTTAATTAGATTGAGATGATCGAAAATGGAGTATCACCAGTTTTGCTCCAGGCGATGGTTAAATCTTTAATTAGATTTGAACGTGAAATGGTAATTGAATTTACCGATAACACTGTGGTGTTAGATATGAAGTATTACCAGTTTTACTTCATGGGATGAATAGGTTGGGATTGGGAAATAAAATAAATGATTACTTCGGTGTGGTTCGCTAATCCCGACTAGTTTGAATTGATATTCAAAGGAGATTAAAGAATAAATTTAAAGAATTTATCTTGGATAAAATTAATGGGAACTTTTCCCAAAGTATAGGAATATTTGAATAAAAGAATATTCTGAATTGGAATGAGGCGTATGTTGTGTTTGTGTAACACTTTTATAATATATACGCGAGTTATTCAGAAAGACCGGGTTTATCCCATTCTGGATAACTGATTCGACGTGGTGTCGAAGATGAAGACGGTGGTCGAAGACCAGAAGTCTTCATGTCGTTTGGGTGATGACTGATGATCTTGATTGGGCTGTACACCCAAGAAGATGGAAACAGTTAGGGATCGTCCAGACGTACTTGGAGATCGATGGATATGCGAGGTACTAGGTGCCTCCGGTTTCGTTCAGACCCAGAACGGACTTGTAAATGGACTGTGTGTCTGACATTGGATTTTAGTCTGTGTGATTGATTTCTATTAAATATATATCTGTTTGGCGGCGGAGAATTTATTCTCTTGCTTAACGCCCTTCTCTGAGACGTACGAGCTCAGGGGTTATATATTGATGGATATCAAACACATAGAGTGAATTGCCTGTGTGGCATGCCTAAGTGGCAATAGATCGAGGCTTCTGTTGAAAAGCAAAGTCTTGTGGTGATGATCAAAGCACAGCCTGTGTGGCACAGCTTTGTGTAACGTTTACCTCGCGAGTTTCACACCCGGTATGAACCAAAAACGGGAGACGGACCTCAGGGAGGGCATGCGTTTCTTTCTAGTTAGAAGTGGCGTCAGTGGTTTTACACGCCCTGACGAGTTTGACTTATGTGGTTGTTGCTATTGCGAGGCGCCTCGGATTGATCGGTCGTTCTCGAACCGATGGAGTCATTTAGTTGGCTCACTTACGCCCCAAAGGGTGGGGAAACGTAGTGTTCAGGCATTTTAATCCACATCGGTGGACCGGCCCTGTCGCTCCAAGGGTCACTCGAGCTCTGATCCTGTGGCTCGGGCTAGAGAGTCACGAATCGGTTGAGGACTATCTTTTGCCTCGGTTCATAGACGGAAATCCAATTTCCAAATACGTGATCTTGCGGTTTTAGTTGTAATCCTATATATGGCGACATAGTGGGATGGGGCGCTCATGCCGCCTATGATTGATACTTATGATTTGAAGTTGTTTTATACACTATGCACTTATAATAGTATCAAATAATGTGTTTTAAACGTATCAAGCATGCTTTGGCTGTTATAAGGTAAAAACCCTATCCTCCGGCTTGCGTTGCGTTGTGTGATGGGACCTGGGTCTTATAACAGCTTCATTTTTCTTTATTTAGCATTGCGCTGTTTGTTTATGCACTGGTATTCTTGGGAGGAAACCCGTTCCGTGTTATACGGCGTGGTCCCTTGATTTACCTATCTTTAAAATAAAGATTAATAACTGTTTTAGTTCTCACACCAGTCACATGACTGACCTGGAGTTTATTGTTTTAACCTAAACTCTGGGTGCCCTTATTTTGACACGGGCAGCTAGTAGTTTGGTTTTGCAGATTTATATTCACAGGATCCTGGTTTACAGCTGGAACGATATCCGGAAAGCTTTGTATCCGTATATCTACTTCTAGTTGTGTATTGTATTATTTTCCGCTGCTATGTATTTAAATGTAATTTAAATCTCTGATATTTCTGTGTAATATTTATTCATACTCTGTATATTCTTGTAATCTGATGCATTGTTGTAATACGCAATGAAATGTTCTTTTATATGCGTTCTGTTGTGGCTTGTTCTCGAACTATCCGACACTTTCCTTTACGGGGAAGTTGCGGGCTGTTTCATTTTGGTATCAGAGCTTTGGTTTACAAAGCTCAGAGAACAAGACACATTAGAACCATACGAAAGAATTCATCAGATATTGGATTAGTAATATCCAATTAGAATGACTCGTTAGAGATGGGATCAGTAGTATCCTAGAACGAGTGTGAAGAGTATATTTTTAAAAATGAAAACAAATTTTTGTTTTGAAAATTTAAATCAATTATTCGTATTTGATTATTTATTTTATATTGATTAGGACAATCCAAAATGTAAAGATTTTTGCGTATGCGCCTAGCTAGCGTGTATTCGAAGTTTTGATATATTGGATAGATATAGAATTACACTCTAATCGCCCGGAGATGATTTTGACGATGGAGCTCCATCATTAGAATTTATATTCGAGTGACGAACGTGTAACATCTATATATTTCCTATTGACTGGTGTGAGAACCAAAATTAGATAGGGCCTATTGTTGTGATTTGGCATCAAAAATCTGATTTTTGACTATATATCAAAAGTATGAATTTGAAACGTTAAATTCACTAATTGATTGATGTTTGTGTTGTTTGTTTATTTGTTTGCTAATTTTTAGCCATTTAGCCTAATTGAACCGAATATTGAACTGTATTGAAAATTGGTCGCATCTGCTTGCATATACATGTATATCATTGAACAGGTCATAGCAAGGAGGCTAGAGCCAGAGAATAAAATTTGTTTGCTCGACAAATAGGTACATGTTTACTACATAATTTCCTGTTTTGTTTGGGTGATGATGATTTTGTGAGCCTATTGGCTAGCCGCTTGGCTTTTTCTTTTTCTTTTTGAGATCTGAAGGACCGGGGAAGCTATTTGAAATTCCCCGATGCTCCCGGTGCAGGGGAGGTTATGGCGAAATTTTTCGAAAATTTAGGGTGTTAGCCAAATTTTTGAAATTTTGAAAATTCTCAGAAACTGAAAAGTTGGAGAATGAAAGCCAGATCGAACGTAGAGTTAGTTAATCAAACCACTTTCGACTTTGTTCCTTTTCGGGGACGAAAAGTTTTAAGTGGGGGAGATTGTAATAACCCGTAAAATGCGAGCCAGTTTGAAATTTTTATTTTGGCAATTTTAGCGAATTTTGAATATTTAAAATAGATTATTTTAAATAAAATCGACGAGAAATTTATTTTGAATATAATTCGACGTATATATTATATACGTCGTCGTTAGAATATAAATATTTATATATAATTATAAATAGAATTGAAAATGGCGCGGTAGTTCGATAATTCGATTTCAAACTTCAATTGAATGTACCGGGTGCAAAACAATCCGGATTTTAGTGAAACCAAAAATAATGGAATCTAATAGTGAATATCTTTCCAACGAATCCAAAAAATCCAAAGTTCGTAGCGGGAATCAAAAGATATGTCCAGTCGAAAATTCTGAATAGTCGCTATGGAATTCAGGCCCTTAAAAATGGACATTTTGCAAATGACCTCGGATTTCGACGAAACCAGTTTTGTTGGGTCCGTGATGTAAAGTTATTGTTAGGTTTTAAATTTCATAATTTTTCGAATCAATATGTGAGCGTGGCAAAAGAAAACGCGTTTGACCAGTTTCAGTTGAATTTAATCGACTGGAAATTGGCCATTTTTCCAACGGTCTCAGAATTCGACGAAACTAGTTTTGTTAGGACCGTATCGTCAATACGAAGCTAGAAAATATTTTTCGAGAATTTTTAGAGTTAGTATGTGACCCCGGTAATTTGAAATGTACGTTTAAAATTCAATATAATGATTTAAATATAAATTAAACGAAAACTGATTCAAACGGTCAAATCAGCTTGCGATACATATCCCATTGTGTTCGGAATGGGGGTAATTAGCTAGGGGCGACAGTCGGTGGGTCTCGTTTGGAGTTTAAAACTAAAATTCAACCTAGATAGAAATTAAATTAATAAATTAAATATAAAATTATCCCCTCTCCCTTTTACCCCTTATCCCCAGTCAAACACCCCCTCCCTTTTCACGTTCAATTCAATCAGAGAAAAAAAAAACGCTCGATAAACCTCGTCGCCCCTACCCGTCCACCGCGCCGCCACGAGGGGAACCGCTGCCAACGCCAGCAGCTAGCCCCGAGCCCTTCCCCCTACCGATTCGAGTTCCCCCAAAGCACCCCTCGAAGAACCCTAGCCCTTTGCTCGATACAGTCGTCGCCTCCCGGAACGGACCCCACCCACCTCGCGCGCCAGTCCTCCAACCCCGCCAGCGAGCAGCGTCACTCCAACCTCAGGCGACAGTGAACCCCCCCTTCTTCGCAGAGCTGTAAGTGATTTTATTTTATTTTTCTTTTATTTTTATTTTTAGAAACCGATTTTAAAAGGAAAAAGAAACTGATTTTAAAAGGAAAAAGAAACTGATTTTTTTTATTTTATTTTAAAACTTTAAATAGAAAAAGGTTAAAACTTTAAATAGAAAATATAAATTTGAAATGTTTTTTAAATATAAAAATTAGCATTGTTGAAAATATATCTATATCACAAAGTTTTGAATATGTATATATCACAAGGTTTTGAAAATATATAGGAATGTTTTAAAAATATATATCGTGCGATTTTTATATATTGAACTTTGAAATAAAAACTCGATTTTTATATATTGAACTTTGAAATAAAAACTCGATTTTTATATATTGAACTTTGAAATAAAAATTCGATTTTTACATATTGAATAGCGAAGTAAAATTCGATTTTTGCATATGTAGTGAAAGCGGACAACGAAAGCGACAAAAGGCGAGTTGGCGAAGATTTCCTGCATTAGAAGTGTCGTGGAGCTAGGATAGCTATCGGTGAGAATTTCTCACTCTTCAATTTATTTTCTAGTTATATATATATACTAGGATGCAGACGGTGCTTAGTAGCACCCGACACAATCGTCCACAGACCATGGACTTGTTTGTTTGGCTGTGTTGTTAGTTAGATTGTTTGGGTTGATTTGAACTGTTTGGTGAAAAGAAATTGATATGATTGATGTGTGAATGGCGTGGGCCTTCACTAGACTGGGGATAAGGCTAGACCTCGTCCCGTTTCTAGTATCGTGCCGTTATGCCGCCGAAATTTTCTAAAATAAGTTAGAAAAATAAAAATATCATTTTATTTTGAGAATGAACTGAATAGAAATTCATATGTTGGAATAAAATGTTTTATCGTTAAAAATATAATTTTTAACGTGAATGTGAATAAATAAATATTCATTTACAAACCGGACGGTTTGTTTATGTACACCTATTTGAAGGACATTGATTGGGACGATAAATTTTACACATCGCCCAACTACACGAATAAAATATTTGTTTGATTGTTTGAAACCCCACACGGGTGTTGGGATGAAATTTGAAGTTCACTCATCCTGATTGATTAAATATGTCGATCGATTGATTGACAGGCTGTTATAAGCGTTGAATATCTATATTTGATGCTTATACAGTGTAGTGCACTTTGGTTGATGGTTGATTATTTTTCAATGCTATTATATACATGTGTTGTATGGAAATCCATATAATTAATTTTATATGGTAATTGATTGGGCCTCATTCCAATTTGAAAAATAAGGAAAATTTGAAAATAGAAATTTATGAAGCCGTGTTGATTAGATTGACGCCATTTTGGCGTGAACGATATTTATATCGACTTTATTCATTTTAAAATGAATATTGAAAAGTGATTTCGAAATCGGCGATTTCGAAATGAATTGAAAACGATTTCGAAATGAAATGAATTGAAAACGATTTCGAAATGAATTGAATTGAAAACGATTTCAAAATGAAATGAATTGAAAACGATTTCGAAATGAAATGAATTGAAAACGATTTCGAAATGAAATGAATTGAAAACGATTTCGAAATGAATTGAATTGAAAACGATTTCGAAATGAAATGAATTGAAAACGATTTCGAAATGAATTGAATTGAAAACGATTTCGAAATGAATTGAAAACGAATTCAAATTGAATTGAAAGCAAATTGAAATGAATTCAAATTGAATTGAAATTTGAATTGAATAGAAACGAATTTATAGAGAAGAATTCAATTTTGATTTGAATTGAAAAGGAAGTTGAAATTGCTTTTGAAACGAATTTTAAAACTATTTATATAATTCGTTTTAAATAGAAATCGACGAAGTATATATTATATATATTATATATATAATATAATGGCCTGAATAGAACGCGCCGCGCCGCGGCAGTTCGCGAATTTCGACCATTTATTTCAAACGGACATTACGGGAGATCCGATCGTCGGATTCTCCTAAAACCGGAATCGTTGGGTTCGTATCGAAAAGAGCTTTCTAACGAATATTATAAATTAGAAATCTAACGGTTGGATTTGGAATTGTGTCCAAATCAAATTTGAAAAAGGTCGCTATAAGTGCAGTTCGATGGCCATTGATGGAAATCGACTGTACGGGCCTTGATAAAATTATTAAAAATAGTAATAATTTGTGTAAAATCATAAGAAATGATTTGTGAAGATTTGGGATGAAAAACTCCATATTTGAAAAGATAAAAATAGATTTTTATCGAAATGAACTAGTTTTGAACTAGAATTATAATTCTATTTATTTTTAAATAAATAAATTGAATTTGAAAAGGGTTTTGAAAATAACCAAAATTTCCAATGATTGCATTGGAGTGGATTTGAATCGAAATTGTCTTCGGAATATTTCGATGTTGGAATTCGTGATTATACAGATGTTGTTATGGAAATTTGAAAGATATATATTCATATCGTTATTTCAAATACGACATTTGTTAGTCGTAGAATTTGATATTGAATATAAGCCGATATATTTTCTATTCAGAGCCTTGTATTGAATATCAAATGTGATTTGGGTTTGTCGCGAATGGTGTCTTCACTAACACTGTTCTTGAACCTAGTTATGAAAAGATTAAATCTTTTTATTAAGATTTAATGAAGTGTACCAATTAAACGATATTTAATTGGAATTGAATTGGTATTGATTTTTGGATTTATCGTGAACAGTGTTTTAAATAACACTTGTTCTTTAACCCGATAATTAATGGAATGTGATTTTGGGTTTATCGTGAACCGTGTTTTAAATGACACTGATTCTTTAACCCAGTTAAAGATTAAAACTAAGTGGAGTTTTAATGAATCTTTAATTAGATTGAGATGATCGAAAATGGAGTATCACCAGTTTTGCTCCAGGCGATGGTTAAATCTTTAATTAGATTTGAACGTGAAATGGTAATTGAATTTACCGATAACACTGTGGTGTTAGATATGAAGTATTACCAGTTTTACTTCATGGGATGAATAGGTTGGGATTGGGAAATAAAATAAATGATTGCTTCGGTGTGGTTCGCTAATCCCGACTAGTTTGAATTGATATTCAAAAGAGATTAAAGAATAAATTTAAAGAATTTATCTTGGATAAAATTAATGGGAACTTTTCCCAAAGTATAGGAATATTTGAATAAAAGAATATTCTGAATTGGAATGAGGCGTATGTTGTGTTTGTGTAACACTTTTATAATATATACGCGAGTTATTCAGAAAGACCGGGTTTATCCCATTCTGAATAACTGATTCGACGTGGTGTCGAAGATGAAGACGGTGGTCGAAGACCAGAAGTCTTTATGTCGTTTGGGTGATGACTGGTGATCTTGATTGGGCTGTACACCCAAGAACATGGAAACAGTTAGGGATCGTCCAGACGTACTTGGAGATCGATGGATATGCGAGGTACTAGGTGCCTCCGGTTTCGTTCAGACCCAGAACGGACTTGTAAATGGACTGTGTGTCTGACATTGGATTTTAGTCTGTGTGATTGATTTCTATTAAATATATATCTGTTTGGCGGCGGAGAATTTATTCTCTTGCTTAACGCCCTTCTCTGAGACGTACGAGCTCAGGGGTTATATATTGATGGATATCAAACACATAGAGTGAATTGCCTGTGTGGCATGCCTAAGTGGCAATAGATCGAGGCTTCTGTTGAAAAGCAAAGTCTTGTGGTGATGATCAAAGCACAGCCTGTGTGGCACAGCTTTGTGTAACGTTTACCTCGCGAGTTTCACACCCGGTATGAACCAAAAACGGGAGACGGACCTCAGGGAGGGCATGCGTTTCTTTCTAGTTAGAAGTGGCGTCAGTGGTTTTACACGCCCTGACGAGTTTGACTTATGTGGTTGTTGCTGTTGCGAGGCGCCTCGGATTGATCGGTCGTTCTCGAACCGATGGAGTCATTTAGTTGGCTCACTTACGCCCCAAAGGGTGGGGAAACGTAGTGTTCAGGCATTTTAATCCACATCGGTGGACCGGCCCTGTCGCTCCAAGGGTCACTCGAGCTCTGATCCTGTGGCTCGGGCTAGAGAGTCACGAATCGGTTGAGGACTATCTTTTGCCTCGGTTCATAGACGGAAATCCAATTTCCAAATACGTGATCTTGCGGTTTTAGTTGTAATCCTATATATGGCGACATAGTGGGATGGGGTGCTCATGCCGCCTATGATTGATACTTATGATTTGAAGTTGTTTTATACACTATGCACTTATAATAGTATCAAATAATGTGTTTTAAACGTATCAAGCATCCTTTGGCTGTTATAAGGTAAAAACCCTATCCTCCGGCTTGCGTTGCATTGTGTGATGGGACCTGGGTCTTATAACAGCTTCATTTTTCTTTATTTAGCATTGCGCTGTTTGTTTATGCACTGGTATTCTTAGGAGGAAACCCGTTCCGTGTTATACGGCGTGGTCCCTTGATTTACCTATCTTTAAAATAAAGATTAATAACTGTTTTAGTTCTCACACCAGTCACATGACTGACCTAGAGTTTATTGTTTTAACCTAAACTCTGGGTGCCCTTATTTTGACACGGGCAGCTAGTAGTTTGGTTTTGCAGATTTATATTCACAGGATCCTGGTTTACAGCTGGAACGATATCCGGAAAGCTTTGTATCCGTATATCTACTTCTAGTTGTGTATTGTATTATTTTCCGCTGCTATGTATTTAAATGTAATTTAAATCTCTGATATTTCTGTGTAATATTTATTCATACTCTGTATATTCTTGTAATCTGATGCATTGTTGTAATACGCAATGAAATGTTCTTTTATATGCGTTCTGTTGTGGCTTGTTCTCGAACTATCCGACGCTTTCCTTTACGGGGAAGTTGCGGGCTGTTTCAATATATGTCAGTATATATGCAAACAAATAAACAAACAGATAATATTTTTTTGAGGGATCCAGTTGGATCCCTCCAACCTGTTTTCCTGCTTCCACAGATGTTAGTCAACATAGTAATACCCATCATGCTTCGAGGCAGGATATCGTGGTATAGAAGGTCATCCACTATCATAGCGTGGGGCGTATAGGGTCATCCGCTAATGATACTGCAGGCATCCGCTAATGAGACTGCGGGAACAATCCAATCATCAACCCAATATATATATATAATAGTCAAGCCTAAATAACTAATATATTTAAATCAACCAGACAGCATTCAAACAAGCAACACATAATTACTTTTAACGAAATAAAAATAATTCTAATTAAACAGGTGAGTGAGATTTACTCACCAGATTTTAATTTGCCGAATATCCAAATGAAGCTTATTATGTAGATTTCACAGTGATCCTTCCAACCATCTGCTTTTCAATGTAAAAACAATATTAATAATATTTCAGTTATCGAATTTATACGATTTAATTTAATTAATTACTACATGTAAATTAATCCCAAATTAAACCTTAACTTTCCTTAAATGATTAGTTCACAAATTTTATTTACTTACTGATTAAACATTTATTTATTTAAATTAAAATAAATAACCTTCCTATATTTTTCTCCTTCTTTTTTTCTTACTTCATGGTTTTGCACAGCTTATGCTTTTAAATTTAAATATTTCACAAATCAAATTTAAATTTATATAATAATAAACTAACTAGAATTCCCTTTTTAGTTTCCAAATCTTAGACTAACAATTAACTAAATAAATTTAAACTAATCAAATTTAATCAAAGGACATTGCTAAACTA
This sequence comes from Allium sativum, assembly GCA_030737875.1. Taxonomy (NCBI): domain Eukaryota; kingdom Viridiplantae; phylum Streptophyta; class Magnoliopsida; order Asparagales; family Amaryllidaceae; genus Allium; species Allium sativum. The sequence goes on along the minus strand of CM060920.1, from coordinate 931,238,245 downwards.
GTTAAAATTAATTTAACTTAATTCCTACCTTTTTTCTTTCCTTAAAGTCTTTCAACAATTCAATGTTTACTTAATAAACAATTGACACTTTTAATTACTTAACCCCTTTTTTATATATAGCAATCAATAATGAAATTACCTTAATACTCCTCTTCGGCATTTCATCAAGCACATTATTGTCATCTTTCTTCACTGAGAAACTCACGCTCCAGTCTTTCCCAACAACAGCGGCCCTTCTCTCCTCTCTTCTCCTTACCATGGTCCATGACAATGGAAACCGCCCTCACCACTTACCTCACGTTCGTGACCTTGATCTTTCCCTCACCCTCACCTTGCACTCGATTACCCCTCCTCACTTCGCGGTTCTAGCATCACCCATAGCCACCCAGTTAACCGACGAAGATACTCCAGAAAGTCGTGGTCCTAAATCAACGTCTTACTCATCTCGATAACCCCACTAGCACCACATCATCGATTGCGACAAGCTTCAGTGAACCTCGGGTTCCATCGCGCTATCGATTTAGGCCAACTCAAACTGATGGAAGCTCACTGAAATTGAATTGAGCTTTTAGGGATTCACTTGGATTTTCTTCTTCGAGTTTTTAAGGAAAAGGTGGATTCGCGGATGTAAAAGGGACGACATTTTTCCCTTTTGAACTTCGTTCGATTTGAGGGAAACAAGAAGGAAGGGCACGACATTTTTAATTTGTTTCGGAGGCTTATGGTTTGAAATGAAGGAGAAGGAATTGCGGTGGTTATTTAATAGAAGGAGGTGTGGTTTTAAATGAAGAAGCAAGGTCATTATTTTGTGGAGGTAAGGATACATGACATTGTCATTTTTGTGGTGTGTAATTTAGGAGGCGTGGCTATCATTTTGCCATGAGGATTTGTGTGGAAGAAAATGAATGAAGAAGTTTATTTAAATTTTATTTATATTTAAACCGGTACACTCTTATTTAAATTACTCTGTGATACCGAACTTCTTTCTAGACCCAACAACTGACAAATCTTAGGGTAATATCCCTATTTTGGACACACTGGGATAGGTCACGAATTCCAATTCGATCATCTGGAGGAGATATTAATTTAAAATAATATAAATTAATTTCAGACAATTAATTTCCTCGATAATAAATAAATATTATTATCGTATATTAATTCAAATAAAATTTCCTATTAATTATTTGAACTGTATTTAATTCAAATTAAATTTTGAATTCAACTAAATCCATTTTCGTGTTCGGAAAATTTAAAATATTCAATGTTAAATTGAAATTGATTTTTAAATCGATAACTCAAATATAAAATTCCATTTATATTATCAACTAAATATTTAAATACGTATTAAATATTTAAAATTAGTTGACCGAAATCCCGGGTCATTACACTTTTATTCAAATATTCACATCTTTAGAGAAAGGTGTAACGACCCAGATTTTCTAACAGTTATTTTAAATATTTAATATCGTTTAAATATTGAATTAATAATATAAAATAATTTTTATATTAAATTATCGATTTATAATCGATATACACTTTATTTCGAATAGATATAATTTTCGAAATACGAGAACTGAAATAATTCAATTTGAATTTAAAATGGATTAAGAATGATTCAAATGGTTAATATGAATTTTTATTTGAATTTGAACGATAATAATAGTAATTTATTTTTAAGGAATTTATTAGTTTTGAATTTAAATCATATTATATCAATTTAATATGTTATTTTTAAATATGTTCGAATTAAATTATATAGTCTATTCTGTTGAGTTCAAAATAGTGTAATTACATTGAAATGTCGGACGGTACGCTAGAATAGCGATTCGTGGTTTAAATTAATGGACCCCGAGATATTTGATTGTGGATTGGTTCGAAATCAAATCGATATCTATTTAAAAAGGAATAAAAATCCCTTGATATCAAATCGAATTAAAAACAAATCAAATCGTATTAATGGCATGTGTACCCCTTGTCTCCTCTCGCACTTATATAAACCATCGTGTTCCCTTTCTTCTTAACCTTTCGTTCCTCTCAGTAAGAATTAAAATCAATTTCTAACCCTTTAAATAGAAGTCGTTCCACTGGCTTCCTCAAATTGAAACCCAAGTTCCCCAAATCAGAATCAACCTCTGAATAAAAAAAAAGAGCAAAGTCGAGATCGAAATCGATGGGGCATCTCGAACCATAGCACGACGCTGATTCCCAGGCACGAAGGGGAGTTCGAGAGTGGTCAGGGGTTGCGTGGAAGGGGATTTGTCGACGTCAATACGGGGGTAGCGATAGTGGTTCGGGGGACTTGTCAAAGTCGGGATTAGGTTGAAAAGGGGAAACGAAGTCGAACATTTATGTGTTGAGCAGGGGATTTGGAAGCGGTTTCAAGCAGGGTGCTTCGAAGGAGAAGGGGAGGGGAGTGGAAAGACGCTGTGCGGTTTTGGTATAGGGATTGGATCACGTTTGTGGGTTCACAGCAGGAGTTTGGGTCGAATCTGGTGAACGCATATGCCTATGGTGATTGAAAAGGGCTTCGAGCCTGTCTAGCAAATGGTGGTGTTGTTTTTAAGGGCTGATGGCAGTTTTTGGGGTTGACAATATAAAGGCAATAGTAAAGGTCAGTGTAGTGGTGATCGTATCACAATCCAATGGTAATGATGGAGGGCGGGTGGACTTGGACTGGATTGACATAAATGATGAGACGATTTGGTGGTGTAATGGCAGTAGCAAGTAGTGGTGTTAAGCGATGTAAAAATGATAGTGGATCGCCGGTAAGGTATATGTTATTTCGAGATTTAAATAATTTAATTATTATATTAGTTCAGTTAAATTAATAATGGTTTAATCTATAAATTTAATAAATAAATCGTAGGTATAAACAAATTTATTGGAAATGAATCGAAGGCGAAATTATGGAAATAAACTGGATATTAGACAACTGTAATTACAGTGAGTAAATCTCACTCAAAGCTTTATTTTTAATCGTTAAAAATAAATTCTTGGTTTCCTGGATGCTTGCATGAGTTTGGAATTACTGTGGTCATATATGTTAGTTATACCTAGGCTTGTTGATTGTGGCTATTGGATATTTCCCGCAATACTATTGGCGGATGCCCGCAGTATCACTAGCGGATGACCCTACGCCCACATATATAAGTGGATCCCCTTCTATACCGCAATATCCTACCTCGAAGCAGGATGGGTATTATTTCTGTTGACTAACGTCTGTGGATGCAGGAAAAACAGGTTGGAGGGATCCAACTGGATTGCTCAAAAATATTTTTATTTGTTCGTTTTCACATATATTATCATATATGATGTGTTGGCTGAAATTGAGTGGTTTGATTGTTTTAATATCACTGGGTCCAAAATGTTGATATTTAAGAATATTGTGAAAAGGAAATTTCCAGTTTTAAAAAGGCAATTCTATTTTTCTAAAATAAAATTTGGAATTTGAATAGAACAAAAATATTAACTTGTTTTGAATGATTAAAAACAAGCAGTTCATTTATAAAAGAAGTTATAAATGAAGTGAATTGGATTATCATTGGAAAATTGAGGAAATATAAATACAGGTGTGAATTTAGAAAAGAGAAAATTATTTTTTTCCAAAGTAGAATTTAAATTCAAAAATAAATTTGAAATCGAGACTTGTTTAAAGAATGAATAGAGAAAGTTTGAAATAGGATTTGAATATAAAATTTCAAATAGAAACTGAATATAGAAATTCAAATGGAATTCAAATATAGAAACTTGAATAGATGTTGAATATAGAAAATTTAAAGGAAATTCAAATATAGAATTTGAATATAGGAATGTAAATAGAATTTGAATAAGGGAATTTGAAATAGAATTTGAATAAGAGGATTCAAATAGAATTTGAATAATAGAATTAAAAAGGAGTTTGAATATTTGAAATTCCAAATGGAATTAAATTTGGGGTTTGAATATTTGAAATTCAAATAGAATAAATATGGAATTTGAATTCAAAGAAAGTTAAATAGGAAATTTGAATGTCGAATTCAAAAAGAATTCAAATGGAATTTAAACTAAAGAATTTGAATATAGCATTCAAATGGAATTTTAAACTATGGAATTTAAATTTATAATTCAAATGGCATTTAAAATATGGAATTTGAATATAGGATTCAAATAAAAGTGAAATTGGAATTTAAATATAGAATTCAAATAAAGGTGAAAATGGAGTTTGAATCAAGAAAATTCAAATAGAGTTAAATTGGAGTTGAATTCATTTTAAACGAAGTTAAAACGTTTATATTTAAAAATATAATTAAAACGAACTCGCCGCAGCACTGCAGTTCGTAAATTGTCATTTCGAACTTCAATTGAGTATATAGAACTCAATTAAGTCGGAATTCTTTGAAACAAGAAACGTCAGGACCGATTTGATAATAGGTTTCCAATGGAGGAGGAAAATCTAGATTTCGTCGTATAGATTTTGAGTTATGTCAAAATCAATTTTTCAGAAAAAACAGCGCCATACTTGTTTTATAAATGATAATGGTTTATTTAAATAAATAAAAGGATTTTAAAGAAAAAAATCCGAATTTTCCATTGGAAAAATCCAGACTGGAGATATAAAATAAATATGAACTCCAGTGAAGTAAGTGAAATGATTTTTGAATAAAAATCAGATTTTTAATTACTAAATAGGTTTAACTAGTTTGAAAGATAAATAGTTAAATCGAGATTTGAATTGAAATGGGGCGTTGAGTAAGTGAAAGAGATTTGAAAATTTATATTCAAAATCGAATATGTAACTCGAGTTGAAATGGAATTAGATGGGGTTCATGAGTAGATTAAAATATATTTGAATGTGTTATGTTCAAATAAGCAGTGAAATAAGCAAAGGAGCTAACTAAAGAATAAATTAGTAAATTTAGTTAAGACAATTGGCTTGAGTTGAAATAGAATTGAAAACAGGTGAGCATGTGTTAGACAGGTATGTGATGAAGTATATGAAGATTTTAATTTATGTGCCCGACAAAAATGTACATGTTTAAATTCATATGTGAGGTTTTATGCGCCGTATCGGCAAGCCGCTTGGCTTTTCCTTTTTCTTTTTGATCGGTGAAGGCCATGGGAGGGTATTTGAAATATCCCGAAGCTCCCGGTACAAGGGAGGGTATTGAGACGACCCGAACTTCCCCGTGAAGGAAAGCCCTAATAGAATTGAGGACAAGACAAAATAGAACGCAGACAGAAGAACATTTCATTGTTATCACAACAATTCCATCAGATACAAGAATATACAGAGTATACATGAATAAATTACATTCGATAAATATCAGAGATTTAAATTACATTTAAATACATAGCAGCGGGAAAACAATATAAAACACAACTGAAAGTGATACATGGATACAGAGCTTTCCGAGCATCTTTCCAGCTGTAAATCAGGATCCTGTTAATATAAATATGCAAAACCAAAACTACTAGCTGCCCGTGTCGAAAATAGGGGCACCCAGAGTTTAGGTTAAAACAATAAACTCCAGGTCAGTCATGTAACTGGTGTGAGAACTAAAACAGTTATTAATATTGGTTTTAAATTTTGGTAAATCAAGGGACCACGCCGTATAACACGGAATGGGTTTCCTCCCAAGAATACCAGTGCATAGAACAAACAGTGCAATGCTAAATAAAGAAAAATGAAGCTGTTATAAGACCCTGGTCCCATCACACAATGCAACGCAAGCCGGAGGATAGGGTTTTCCCTTATAACAGCCAAAGCATGCTTGATACGTTTAAAACACATTATTTGATACTATTATAGGTGTATAGTGTCAAAACAATTTCAATCATATGTATCAATCATAGGCGGCATAGCTACCATCTACTATGTCGCCATACCAGGCTCTACAAATAAAACCGAAACACACATATTGGAAATTGGATTCCATCATGAGTCGAGGCAAGGGGCAAGCTCCTCTCCGCATTCGAGACACTCTAGCAATGCCTCAGGATCCCACTATGATCCTTTGGAACCTCCAAGGCCGGTCCTCTCTTACTTTTGAGGATTAGTTATTCCTGAATACACGTTTCCCGGTCCTTACAGACCTATATCCGAGGCGCCTCGTATCCAACAACCACACAGGTGAAAAGTATATAAATGTCAGGGCTGGTAGGTCACTAACACCACCCTTGCCAGAAAGAAACGTCGTGCACTCCTTGGGTCCATATCCCGTTTTTAACTGATACCGAGGTGTGAGGCTCGCGAATTCACGTTATACACAAAGCTACGCCACACAGGTCGTGCTTTGATCATCAACCACAAGACTTTGCTTTTCAACAGAAGCCTTGATCAATTGCCACTTACGCGTGCCACACTGGAAATTCACTCCATGCGACTGATGTCCATCGATATACAACCTCTGAGCTCGTACGTCTCAGAGAATGGCGTTAAGCAAGAGAATAAATTCTCCGCCGCCGAACAGATGTATATTTAATAGAGATCAATCAACACAGAATAAAATCCAACGTCAGACACACAATCCATTTACAAGTTCGCTCTGGGTCTGAACGAAACCGGAGGCACTTTCCTCGCATATCCATCCATTTCCAAGTACGTCTGGACGATCACCAACTGATTCCCTCATCTAGGGTGTACAGCCCAATCAAGATCATCAGTGATCACCCAAACGATGTGAAGACTTCCGGTCTTCAACCACCGTCTTCATCTTCGACATCTCGTCGAATCGGTTATTCAGAATGGGTATAAACCCGGCCTTTCTGAATAACCCACGTATATGATAAACAAATGTTATACAAACACAACAAACACCTCATTCCAATTCAAAATATTCTTTTATTCACAAAATCACATTCTTAGGGAAAGGTTCCCATTAATTTTATCCAAGATAAATTCTTCTAAATTTATTCTTTAATCTTCCTTTGGATATCATTTCAAACTAGTCGGGATTAGCGAACCACACCGAAGTAATTATTTATTTTATTTCCCAATCCCAACCTATATATCCCATGGAGCAAAACTGGTGATACTCCATTCCTAACACCACGGTGTTATCGGTAAAATTAATTACCATTTCACGTTCAAATCTAATTAAAGATTTAACTATCGCTTTGGAGCAAAACTGGTGGCACTCCATTCTCGATCACCTTTCAGATTTGATAATTTAAATTATCAATTTGCATTTTAATCTAATTAAAGATTCATTAAAACTCCACTTAGTTTTAATCTTTTCAAAAATCAGCGTCCTGCCTTTAACTGGGTTAAAGAACCTATGTCATCTAAAACACGATTCACGATAAACCCAAATCACATTTGATATTAAATACAAGGCTCTGAATAGAAAATATACCGGCTTATATTCAATATCAAATTCTGAAACCAACAAATATCGTATTGGAAATAACGATATAAAATATATCTTTCAAATTCCCATAACAATATCTGTATAGTCACGAAATCCAACATCGAAATATTCCGAAGATAATTTCGATTCAACTCCTGTCCAATTCATGTATTGGGAATATTGATTATTTTTAAAATCACTTTCAAATTCAATTTATTTATTTCAGAAATAAATTGATTTTTAATTCTAGTTCAAAACTAGTTCATTTTGACAAAAATCTATTTTTATCCTTTCAAATGTGGAATTCTTCAGCCCTATTTTTCCCAAATCGTTTCTTATGATTTTACACAAATTATAGATATTTTTAATAATTTAATCAAGGCCCGTACAGTCGATTTCCATCAACGGCCATCGAACTGCACTTACAGTGACCTTTTTCAAATTTGATTTGGATATAATTCCAAATCCAACCGTTAGATTTCAAAATTTCTAATATTCATTGGAAAGCTCTTTTCGATACGAACCCAACGGTTCCGGTTTTAGGAGAATCCGACGGTCGGATCTCCCGCAACGTCAATTCGAAGTCAATGGTCGAAATTAACGAACTGCCGCGGCGCGTTCTATTCAGGCCATTATATATATAATATATATATTATATATATTTCGTCGATTTCCTTTTTAAATCGTATTTTATAAATCATTTTAACTTCATTTTCAAATCCATTTCAACTCTATATTCAGTTTCAAATCAAAATCGGATATTTCATATCATTACTATATAAATGATAATATTTTCAAAACGTTATATTTTGAAATCACTTCCTTTTCAATATTCATTATAAAAACGAATAAAATCGATATAAATATCGTTCACGACAAAATAGCATGTCTCTAATCAACATGGCTTTATATTTTTCAAAAACTTCGTTATTCTATTCAACAAATGAATATTTATTCTATTCAACACATGAATCTATATTTCTTTCAACACACGACTATTTTTGTTTTGTAAAATATTTTATAAAACTATGGTATCTATCGTTTGATTTTAATCAGATTCCACCGTAAAGTAGATCTAATTTTAAATATGATAAAGATGTATATTTTATTATTAAAATATTTTACTCAACACATAAATAGTTTCAACACATGAACATCGTCAACACATGACTATTTTTATATTCAACACATGAATTTCCTTTTATAATATTCATTTTTTTCCCGATTGGAATGAGGCCCAATCAATCACCATATAATGTTAATTATATGGGTTCCATCCAACACATGTATATAATAGTAATGATAAACAATCAACCATCATCCAAGGTGCACCACACAACTGCATAAGCATCAAATATAAATAATCGACGCTTACACAGTTTGTCGACCAATCGATCGACATACAATTAAATAATTGGGATTAGTGTACCCAAATATCATCCCAACACCCGTTTGGGGTTTCAAATCAACAAACACTGCATATTATTTGTGCAGTTGGGCGATGTGTAAAATTTATCATCCCAATCAATATCAGTCAAATTAATGTATATAAACAAATCGGTCGATTTGTTTATAAATATTTATTTATTCACATTCACGTTAAAAATTATATTTTTAACGATAAAATATTTTTAACTATATAAATATTTTATTTCTTTCAACACATTAATTTATATTCTCGATTTCACATCACCATCACAACAATTTCACAACACATCCATTAAACAAACAAGCCATCCATGGTCTGTGGATGATGGGTGTCGGGTGCTACTAAGCACCGTCTGCATCCTAGTATATATACATATATATATAACTAGAAAAAGAGAATTTAGAGTGAGAAGTTCTCACAAAAGCTATCCCAACTTCATGACACTTCATTTATAGAAATCTTCATCGTTCTCGCCTTTTTGTCACTTTCGTTGCCCGTAGCCACTACATATATAAAAAATCGAATTTTTACTTCGCCATTCAATATATAAAAATCGATTTTTTACTTCACCAATCAATATATAAAAATCGAATTTTTACTTCGCCATTCAATATATAAAAATCGAATTTTTACTTCGCCATTCAATATATAAAAATCGAATTTTTAATTTACTATTCAATATATAAAAATCGAATTTTTACTTCGCTATTCAATATATAAAAATCGAATTTTTACTTCGCTATTCAATATATAAAAATCGAATTTTTACTTCGCTATTCAATATATAAAAATCAAATTTTTACTTCGCTACAATATAGATAAAAATTCTATTTTTACATTGCTACTATATAGATAAAAATTCTATTTTTACATTGCTACTATATAGATAAAAATTCTATTTTTACATTGCTACTATATAGATAAAAATTCTATTTTTACATCGTTATTCCCTACATAAAGATTCTATTTTTTCATCTTCTACCATATAAAAGATTATATTTTTTTCATCTTCCACAATATAAAAGATTTCGCCTTTCTATTTAAAACTCTCGCCTTTTCACTACTAAAAATCCCATCTTTTACCGTATAAAAATCACGTCTTTTACCATATAAAAATCACGTCTTTTACCGTTTTAAAATCATATAATTTTCAGTTTTAAAAATCATATAATTTTCAGTTTTAAAAATCCAAAAAAAAAACAGTTTTTACTTAACCAAAAGGTTATAAAATTTATCTTGAATCGAAGAGGGAGGAAGCCGGGGCGCTGGAGTGTCGGGTAGCCGAGGGTTTGGCCTGCGGTGGCATCAGTTTTGGGTTGGACGGATTGGGGGGGCTGCGGTGGCCGTTCGATAGGCTGAGGGGGAAGGAGGCGTAGGCGCAGGGGGTTAGGGTTACTTGGGTACGGGTTTTGAAGAGAGGAGGGAGAAGAGGTAGCGGAGAAGAAGGGGAGGGGGAGGCTCTGGTGGAGGGCGCGCCACCTGGGGGGGCGCGATACGGTGGCGGCGGCGGCGGTTCATCCCCCCCGTCGCCCCTTTTCATCAATTTTTTTCTTCTGATTTAAATCGAACGGGGGGGGGGGGGGGGGGGCAGAGGAGTTTAAGGGGGAGAGAAAGAAAGGAAGTTTCTTTTTATTTTATTTATTATTTTATATACAAAAAGTTGACTTTTACATACGACCTCTAAACGAGGCCCACCGCCTGTCGTCCATAGCGTTTTACCCCCATTCCGAACACAATGGGATATGTATCGTAGGATGATTCGATCGTTTCGATCAGTTTTCGTCAAAATCAACATATAACTCTATATATTGAATTTGAACGCGCATTTCAATTTACCGGGGTCACATACGAACTCTATAAATCCCAGAAAAATATTTTCTAGCTTCGTATTGACGATACGGTCCAAACAAAACTAATTTCGTCGAATTCTGAGACCGTTGGAAAAATGGCCATTTTCCAGTCGATTAAAATCAACTGAAACTGGTCAAACGCGTTTTTCTTTGCCACGCTCACATATTGATTCGAAAAATTATGAAATTTGGAAACTAGCAATAACTTGACACTGCGGATCCAACAAAAGTGGTTTCATCGAAATCCGAGGTCGTTTGCAAAATTTCCATTTTTAAGGGCCTGAATTCCATAGCGACTATTCAGAATTTTCAACTGGGCATATCTTTTGATTCCCGCTATGAAATTTCAATTTTTCGGATTCGTTGGAAAGATATTCTCAATTAGATCCTATTGTTTTTGGTTTCACCAAAATCCGGTTTGTTTTGCACCCGGTACATTCAATTGAAGTTTGAAATCGAATTATCGAACTACCGCGCCATTTTCAATTCTATTTATAATTATATATAATTGTTTATATTCTAACGATGACGTATATAATATATACGTTCTAACTCTATTAAAAATAAATTTCTCGTCGATATTATTTAAAATAATTCATTTTAAATGTTCAAAATTCGCTAAAATTGCCAAAATAAAAATTTTAAACTGGCCCAGATTTTCGGGTTATTACAATCTCTCCCACTTAAAACTTTTCGTCCTCGAAAAGGAACAAAGTCGAAAGTGGTTTGATCAATCAACTCTACGTTTGATCTGGCTTCCATTCTCCAACTTTTCAGTTTCTGAGAATTTTCAAATTCTTCAAAAATTTGGCTAACACCCTAAATTTTCGAAAAATTTCGCCATAACCTCCCCTGCACCAGGAGCCACGGGAAAATCCCGAAATTGCCATATAGGCCTTCTGATCTCAAAAAGAAAAAGAAAAAGCCAAGCGGCTAGCCAATCGGCTCATAAAATCATCATCACCCAAACAAAACAGTAAATTATAGTAAACATGTACCTATTTGTCGGGCAAACAAATTCTATTCTCTGCTCTAGCCTCCTTGCTATGACCTGTTCAATGTAAGTACATGTATATGCAAGCAAATGCGACAAATTTTCAATACAATTCAATATTTGGTTCAATTAGGCTAAATGGCTAAAAATGATTAAACAAATAAACAAACAACAATCAATTAGTGAATTAAAGTTTCAAATTCATAATTTTGATATATAGTCAAAAATCATGTTTTTGATGCCAATTCACAACAATGTATTCTAGCTATATAAGTTTTGGATCTCACACCAGTCTAATGGAAATATATAGATATCACACCTTCGAAACACGAACATAAATATTGATAATGCGGCCGCATTACCAGAATTATCTCCGGGCGACTAGAGTGTGATTCTATATCTATCCAGTATATTAAAACTTCGAATATACGTTCATGACGCGTATATGCGAAATCTATATATACTCGATTGTCCAAATTCAAAATAAATAAATAACCAAATACTTATAAAATGGTTTCAATTTTCAAAACAAAATTGTTTTTATTTGAAAAATATACTTTTCACATTCGTTCTAGGATACTACTGATCCTATCTCTAACGAGTCATTCCAATTGGATATTACTAATCCAATATCTGATGAATTCTTTTGTATGGTTCTAATGTGTCTTGTTCTCGAGCTCTGTAAAACCAAAGCTCTGATACCAAAACTGAGATGACCCGAACTTCCCCGTGAAGGAAAGCCCGAATAGAATTGAGGACAAGACAAAATAAAACGCAGACAGAAGAACATTTCATTGTTATCACAACAATTCCATCAGATACAAGAATATACAGAGTATAAATGAATAAATTACATTCGATAAATATCAGAGATTTAAATTACATTTAAATACATAGCAGCGGAAAAACAATATAAAACACAACTGAAAGTGATACACAGATACAGAGCTTTCCGAGCATCTTTCCAGCTGTAAATCAAGATCCTGTGAATATAAATTTGCAAAACCAAAATTACTAGCTGCCCGTGTCGAAAACAGGGGCACCCAGAGTTTAGGTTAAAACAATAAACTCCAGGTCAGTCATGTAACTGGTGTGAGAACTAAAACAGTTATTAATATTGGTTTTAAAGTTTGGTAAATCAAGGGACCACGCCGTATAACACGGAACGGGTTTCCTCCCAAGAATACCAGTGCATAGAACAAACAGCGCAATGCTAAATAAAGAAAAATGAAGCTGTTATAAGACCCAGGTCCCATCACACAATGCAACGCAAGCCGAAGGATAGGGTTTTCCCTTATAACAGCCAAAGCATGCTTGATACGTTTAAAACACATTATTTGATACTATTATAGGTGTATAGTGTCAAAACAATTTCAATCATAAGTATCAATCATAGGCGGCATAGCTACCCTCTACTATGCCGTCATACTAGGCTCTACAAATAAAACAGAAACACACGTATTGGAAATTGGATTCCATCATGAGTCGAGGCAAGGGGCAAGCTCCTCTCCACGTTCGAGACACTCTAGCAATGCCTCAGGAACCCACTCTGATCCTTTGGAACCTCCAAGGCCGGTCCTCTCTTACTTTGGAGGATTAGTTATTCCTGAACACACGTTTCCCAGTCCTTACAGACCTATATCCGAGGCTCCTCGTATCCAACAACCACACAGGTGAAAAGTATATAAATGTCAGGGCTGGTAGGTCACTGCCACCACCCTAGCTAGAAAGAAACGACGTGCACTCCTTGGGTCCGTATCCCGTTTTTAACTCATACCGAGGTGTGAGGCTCGCGAATTCACGTTATACACAAAGCTACGCCACACAGGCCGTGCTTTGATCATCAACCACAAGACTTTGCTTTTCAACAGAAGCCTTGATCAATTGCCACTTACGCGTGCCACACTGGCAATTCACTCCATGCGACTGATGTCCATCGATATACAACCTCTGAGCTCGTACGTCTCGGAGAAGGGCGTTAAGCAAGAGAATAAATTCTCCGTCGCCAAACAGATGTATATTTAATAGAGATCAATCAACACAGAATAAAATCCAATGTCAGACACACAATCCATTTACAAGTTCGCTCTGGGTCTGAACGAAACCGGAGGCACTTTCCTTGCGTATCCATCCATCTCCAAGTACGACTAGACAATCACCAACTGATTCCCTCATCTAGGGTGTACAGCCCAATCAAGATCATCAGTGATCACCCAAACGATGTGAAGACTTCCGGTCTTCAACCACCATCTTCATCTTCGACATCTCGTCGAATCGGTTATTCAGAATGGGTATAAACCCGGCCTTTCTGAATAACCCACGTATATGATAAACAAATGTTATACAAACACAACAAACACCTCATTCCAATTCAAAATATTCTTTTATTCACAAAATCACATTCTTAGGGAAAGGTTCCCATTAATTTTATCCGAGATAAATTCTTCTAAATTTATTCTTTAATCTTCCTTTGGATATCATTTCAAACTAGTCGGGATTAGCGAACCATACCGAAATAATTATTTATTTTATTTCCCAATCCCAACCTATATATCCCATGGAGCAAAACTGGTGATACTCCATTCCTAACACCATGGTGTTATTGGTAAAATTAATTACCATTTCATGTTCAAATCTAATTAAAGATTTAACTATCGCTTTGGAGCAAAACTGGTAGCACTCCATTCTCGATCACCTTTCAGATTTGATAATTTAAATTATCAATTCGCATTTTAATCTAATTAAAGATTCATTAAAACTCCACTTAGTTTTAATCTTTTCAAAAATCAGCGTCCTGCCTTTAACTGGGTTAAAGAACCAATGTCATCTAAAACACGATTCATGATAAACCCAAATCACATTTGATATTAAATACAAGGCTCTGAATAGAAAATATACCGGCCTATATTCAATATCAAATTCTGAAACCAACAAATATCGTATTGGAAATAACGATATAAAATATATCTTTCAAATTCCCATAACAATATCTCTATAGTCACGAAATCCAACATCGAAATATTTCGAAGATAATTTCGATTCAACTCCAGTCCAATTCACGTATTGGGAATATTGATTATTTTTAAAATCACTTTCAAATTCAATTTATTTATTTCAGAAATAAATTGATTTTTAATTCTAGTTCATTTTGACAAAAATCTATTTTTATCCTTTCAAATGTGGAATTCTTCAGCCCAATTTTTCCCAAATCATTTCTTATGATTTTACAAAAATTATAGATATTTTAAATAATTTTATCAAGGCCCGTACAGTCGATTTCCATCAACGGCCATCGAACTGCACTTACAATGACCTTTTTCAAATTTGATTTGGACGTAATTCCAAATCCAACCGTTAGATTTCAAAATTTCTAATATTCATTGGAAAGCTCTTTTCGATACGAACCCAACGGTTCCGGTTTTAGGAGAATCCGACGGTCGGATCTCCTGCAACGTCAATTCGAAGTCAATGGTCGAAATTCGCGAACTGCCGCGGCGCGGCGCGTTCTATTCAGGCCATTATATATATAATATATATATTATATATATTTCGTCGATTTCCTTTTTAAAACGTATTTTATAAATCGTTTTAACTTCATTTTCAAAACCATTTCAACTCTATATTCAGTTTCAAATCAAAATTGCATATTTCATATCATTACTATATAAATGATAATATTTTCAAAACGTTATATTTTGAAATCACTTCCTTTTTAATATTCATTATAAAAACGAATAAAATCGATATAAATATCGTTCACGACAAAATAGCGCGTCTCTAATCATCACGGCTTTATATTTTTCAAAAACTTCGTTATTCTATTCAACAAATGAATATTTATTCTATTCAACACATGAATCTATATTTCTTTCAACACACGACTATTTTTGTTATGTAAAATATTTATAAAACTATGGTATCTATCATTTGATTTTAATCAGATTCCACCGTAAAGTAGATCTAATTTTAAATATGATAAAGATGTATATTTTATTATTAAAATATTTTACTCAACACATGAACAATGTCAACACATGACTATTTTTATATTCAACACATGAATTTCCTTTTATAATATTCATTATTTTCCCGATTGGAATGAGGCCCAATCAATCACCATATAATGTTAATTATGTGGGTTCCATCCAACACATGTATATAATAGCAACGACCAACAATCAACCATCATCCAAGGTGCACCACACAACTGCATAAGCATCAAGTATAAATAATCGATGCTTACACAGTCTGTCGACCAATCGATCGACATACAATTAAATAATTGGGATTAGTGTACCCAAATATCATCCCAACACCCGTGTGGGGTTTCAAATCAACAAACACTGCATATTATTTGTGCAGTTGGGCGACGTGTAAAATTTATCATCCCAATCAATATCAGTCAAATTAATGTATATAAACAAATCGGTCGATTTGTTTATAAATATTTATTTATTCACATTCACGTTAAAAATTATATTTTTAACGATAAAATATTTTCAACTATATAAATATTTTATTTCCTTTCAACACTTTAATTTATATTCTCGATTTCACATCACCATCACAACAATTTCACAACACATCCATTAAACAAACAAGCCATCCATGGTCTGTGGATGACGGGTGTCGGGTGCTACTAAGCACCGTCTGCATCCTAGTATATATATATAACTAGAAAAAGAGAATTTAGAGTGAGAAGTTCTCACAAAAGCTATCCCAACTTCACGACACTTCATTTATAGAAATCTTCATCGTTCTCGCCTTTTTGTCACTTTCGTTGCCCGTAGCCACTACATATATAAATAATCGAATTTTTACTTCGCCATTCAATATATAAAAATCGAATTTTTACTTCGCCATTCAATATATAAAAATCGAATTTTTACTTTACTATTCAATATATAAAAATCGAATTTTTACTTCGCTATTCAATATATAAAAATCGAATTTTTACTTCGCTATTCAATATATAAAAATCGAATTTTTACTTCGCTATTCAATATATAAAAATCGAATTTTTACTTCGCTACTATATAGATAAAAATTCTATTTTTACATTGCTACTATATAGATAAAAATTCTATTTTTACATTGCTACTATATAGATAAAAATTCTATTTTTACATTGCTATTATATCAATTTAATATGTTATTTTTAAATATGTTCGAATTAAATTATATAGTCTATTCTGTTGAGTTCAGAATAGTGTAATTACATTGAAATGTCGGACGGTACGCTAGAATAGCGGTTCATGGTTTAAATTAATGGACCCTGAGATATTTGATTGTGGATAGGTTCGAAATCAAATCGATATCTATTTAAAAAGGAATAAAAATCCCTTGATATCAAATCGAATTAAAAACAAATCAAATCGTATTAATGGCATGTGTACCCCTTGTCTCCTCTCGCACTTATATAAACCATCATGTTCCCTTTCTTCTTACCCTTTCGTTCCTCTCAGCAAGAATTAAAATCAATTTCTAACCCTTTAAATAGAAGCCGTTCCACTGGCTTCCACAAATCGAAACCCAAGTTCCCCAAATCAGAATCAACCTCTGAATAAAAAAAAAAGCAAAGTCGAGATCGAAATCGATGGGGCATCTCGAACCAGAGCATGACGCTGATTCCCATGCACGAAGGGGAGTTCGAGAGTGGTCAGGGGTTGCGTGGAAGGGGATTTGTCGACGTCTGTACGGAGGTAGCGATAGTGGTTCAGGGGACTTGTCAAAGTCGCGATTAGGTTGAAAAGGAGAAACGAAGTCGAACATTTATGTTTTGATCTGGGGATTTGGAAGCGGTTTCAAGAAGGGTGCTTCGAAGGAGAAGGGGAGGGGAGTGGGAAGACGCTGTGCGGTTTCGGTATAGGGATTGGATCGCGTTTGTGGGTTCACAGCAGGAGTTTGGGCGGAATCTGGTGAACGCATATGCCTATGGTGATTGAAAAGTGCTTCGAGCCTGTCTAGCAAATGGTGGTGTTGTTTTTAAGGGCTGATGGCAATTTTTGGGGTTGACAAGATAAAAGCATTAGTAAAGGTCAGTGTAGTGGTGATCGTATCACAGTCCAATGGTAATGATGGAGGGCGTGAGGACTTGGACTGGATTGACATAAATGATGAGACAATTTGGTGGTGTAATGGCAGTAGCAAGTAGTGGTGGTAAGCGATGTAAAGATGATTGTGGATCGCCGGTAAGGTATATATTATTTCGAGATTTAAATAATTTAATTATTATATTAGTTCAGTTAAATTAATAATGGTTTAATCTATAAATTTAATAAATAAATCGTAGGTATAAACAAATTTATTGGAAATGATTCGAAGGCGAAATTATGGAAATAAACTGGATATTAGACAACTGCAATTCCGGTGAGTAAATCTCACTCAAAGCTTTATTTCTAATCATTTAAAATAAATTCTTGGTTGCTTGGATGCTTGCATGAGTTTTGAATTACTGTGGTCATATATGTTAGTTATACTTAGGCTTGGTGATTGTGGCTATTGGATATTTCCCGCAATACTATTGGAGGATGCCCGCAGTATCATTAGCGGATGACCCTACGCCCACATATATAAGTTGATCCCCTTCTATACTGCGATATCCTGCCTCGAAGCAGGATAGGTATTATTTCTGTTGACTAACGTCTGTGGATGCAGGAAAAACAGGTTGGAGGGAACCAACTAGATTCCTCAAAAATATTTTTATTTATTCGTTTTCACATATATTATCATATATGATGTGTTGGTTGAAATTGAGTGGTTTGATTGTTTAAATATCACTGGGGCCTAAATGTTGATATTTAAGAACATCGTGAAAAGGAAATTTCTAGTTTTAAAAAGGCAATTCTATTTTTCTAAAATAAAATTTGGAATTTGAATAGAACAAAAATATTAACTTGTTTTGAATGATTAAAAACAAGCAGTTCATTTATAAAAGAAGTTATAAATGAAGTGAAATGGATTATCATTGGAAAATTGAG
Organism: Allium sativum; assembly: GCA_030737875.1. Taxonomy (NCBI): domain Eukaryota; kingdom Viridiplantae; phylum Streptophyta; class Magnoliopsida; order Asparagales; family Amaryllidaceae; genus Allium; species Allium sativum. The sequence continues at coordinate 931,219,664 of CM060920.1, read as the reverse complement.
GAAATATAAATACAGGTGTGAATTTAGAAAAGGGAAAATTATTTTTTTCCAAAGTAGAATTTAAATTCAAAAATAAATTTGAAATCGAGACTTGTTTAAAGAATGAATAGAGAAAGTTTGAAATAGAATTTGAATATAGAATTTCAAATAGAAATTGAATATAGAAATTCAAATGGAATTCAAATATAGAATTTGAATATAGAAATTTAAATAGATGTTGAATATAGAACATTTAAAGGAAATTCAAATATAGAATTTGAATATAGGAATGTAAATAGAATTTGAATAAGGGAATTTGAAATAGAATTTGAATAAGAGGATTCAAATAGAATTTGAATAATAGAATTAAAAAGGAGTTTGAATATTTGAAATTCCAAATGGAATTAAATTTGGGGTTTAAATATTTGAAATTCAAATAGAATAATTATGGAATTTGAATTCAAAGAAAGGTAAATAGGAAATTTGAATGTAGAATTCAAAAAGAATTCAAATGGAATTTAAACTAAAGAATTTGAATATAGCATTCAAATGGAATTTTAAACTATGGAATTTAAATATATAATTCTAATGGCATTTAAAATATGGAATTTGAATATAGGATTCAAATAAAAGTGAAATTGGAATTTAAATATAGAATCAAATAAAGGTGAAAATGGAGTTTGAATCAAGAAAATTCAAATAGAGTTAAAATGGAGTTGAATTCATTTTAAACGAAGTTAAAACGTTTATATTTAAAAATATAATTAAAACGAACTCGCCGCAGCGCTGCAGTTCGTAAATTGTCGTTTCGAACTTCAATTGAGTATACAGAACTCAATTGAAGTCGGAATTCTTTAAAACAAGAAATGTCAGGACCGATTTGATAATAGTTTTCCAATGGAGGAGGAAAATCTAGATTTCGTCGTATAGATTTTGAGTTATGTCAAAATCAATTTTTCAGAAAAGCAGCGCCATAATCGTTTTAAAAACGATAACGGTTTATTTAAATAAATAAAATGTTTTTAAAGAAAAAAATCCGAATTTGCCATTAGAAAAATCCAGACTGGAGATATAAAATAAATATGAACTCCAGTGAAGTAAGTGAAATGATTTTTGAATAAAAATCAGATTTTTAATTATTAAATAGGTTTAACTAGTTTGAAAGATAAATAGTTAAATCGAGATTTGAATTGAAATAGGGCATTGAATAAGTGAAAGAGATTTGAAAATTTATATTCAAAATCGAATATGTAACTCGGGTTGAAATGGAATTAGATGGGGTTCATGAGTAGATTAAAATATATTTGAATGTGTTATGTTCAAATAAGCAGTGAAATAAGAAAAGGAGCTAACTAAAGAATAAATTAGTAAATTTAGTTAAGACAATTGGCTTGAGTTGAAATAGAATTGAAAACAGGTGAGCATGTGTTAGACAGGTATGGGATGAAGTATATGAAGATCTTAATTTATGTGCCCGACAAAAAGGTACATGTTTAAATTCATATATGAGGTTTTATGCGCCGTATCGGCAAGCCGCTTGGCTTTTCCTTTTTCTTTTGGATCGATGAAGGCCATGGGAGGCTATTTGAAATATCCCGAAGCTCCCGGTACAAGGGAGGGTATGGTGAATTTTTCCGGGAATTTAAGGAGTTAGAATATTTTTAAGATAATTTGATAGTTAGAAATCAATGTATCGATATATATAGAATTTGATAAGGAAACGAAATCAAAAATAGAATATTGTAAACAAAAAGGGAAATCTATAAATTAGAAATAGAAAGCGAACCATATACGTGTTTTAAAAATGAAAAAAAATTAGGTTTTATAGTGTGCTTATTCGACGTAAGTGGTTTTGTCGTTTTGAAGTTGAGGATGTTTTCAGTCAAGGTCTGAGAGGTAATTTTACCCTAACATGATTGATTTCATTTTTAATTGATAAATGGCAGGATCCATTCTCGAAGAGAAGTGTCTGAAAAAGAGTTAGTTGAATAAAATATTTTGGATTGTTGTAACGATGTTTTACACAACATTCGTTTTAACCCAAGTGGTGGAATTTTGGAAATATATAAATATTTCTTGAGTATAATTAAAATAGTCGGGAAAGAGATAAGTGATTGAAATTGTTTTTTTTCAAATATAAATAGAATATATTTTCTAACTATAGAAAATACTAGAAGGTGATATATGGAAATGGTTTTTCCAAGTAGCGTAAGAGACCAAGATGATTGTCGAAATTATTTGGTTAACAAATATTGATAGAGAAATAGAGAAGTGAATTAATTAATGAAATATTAATTAACAGGCCCAGTGATTGATGGATGTTATGGATGAATGTTTGTTTGTTTTTCTTCGATAGTTAAATCACCGACTATCGAAGTGTTTGCCAATATCGTTGTCAATATGGAGAGACCGGTTGGATTATTATCCGTGAACCACTCTGTATTGGCAGTAGCATTGCGAATCAGATTATATAAAGATAATCGAAGATGGAGTAAAGTGCAAGGATTTTTTTCTATTGATAGAAATTTTGCCTTCGGTTTCGCTCAGTCCCAGAACGAACATATATGGACGAATGTCTGACAAAGTATTTCATATGATCTAATATATTGGTTTGTATAAATATATATGGTTGCAACGGATTTATTCCCTTAGCATAACATCTAGAATATTTGTGCAAATCAATTAGCTATTAACGGATTTGACAATGTGGCATTCAAAGTGATGGTGCTATCCATGGATGGAAAGTAATCGTAGCCTCGGGCCTCAACAACCGGGAAATGACAAAAATCGGGCAGGCAACATGGCTATGTGGGTCGCTCCCATTAGGGCGTATAATCACCTATCTAGAGATTCATTTAAATTTCTTATTCTATTCGATGTTGTCCCATTCGGGAAACGGTTGCTGATCCCAACCGTTGGTGATATACATTCGATACACTCAAGCGAAATGAGTGGTCGGTCATGTGTGGGCCGGGTTGCAAGACGTTCTTGTTGAACCCAGTGTATTCGCCTCTAGAGATACACTATCGGAAGGTGGTTCCATACCTTGTCATGTTGGAAATCCAATCTCCAATAAGCACCCTGCGGTTTTTGATTTTATATTATATATGGAACGTGAGATGCAAGCGTTCCGCTAGATTCTATTTATTTGATGTAGACATTATTATAATATCACTGGATTTTTGTATCAAAGTGTTTTGGGTTATAGTAAGGTAAAAACCGTTCATGTTTATGTATGGGCTGGTCTTACTGTTATCTTTTCTTTCGAAAGGATTTTTAAAGTTAAAGTTAAACAAATGGTTGGAGTTAACTCACACCAATCCCATGACTGACCCAGAGTTTATTTTGTTTTGTTTTCCCTAAACTCTTGGGTGCCCAAATTTGTACAGGCAGTCAAGTAGTCGGGATTTTACAGATTCACTTGGAGGAGCTTGGAGCAGGAGGCTTCAGTGTTAGATATATAGTATTTTTATTTCCGCTGTGTTGTAAGTGTTGTACTCTGATAACTGTATGTTATACAGTGAAAATTTTGTATTTCAAAAGTTATGTTATATAATATATTTTGTTCGTTCTGCTGTGAGATTTATCTTCTTTGTTTTTTTCTATTCTAACATTTCTTTCTATTCTCATCCTCTAACTTTCGTCTAATAATGATTTGTATTTCTGTGCAATTTGGGTTGGACGTGTAGTGTTATTAGTCAACTCAGATAGTACAGATTTGCGGGTCGTTACAAAAGGTTCCCACAAATTTTATCAAAGATAAATTCTTTTAAATTTATTCTTTTATCGCCCTTTGGATATCAATCCAAAAGATTTCATTTTACCTTTTCACAATTCTAAAGCAAATTAAGGTTTATAAAGCTAGTTGGGATTATCGAGCCTTACCGAAGTAATCATTTATTTATTAATCCCAATTCCAACCTATTCATCCCATGGAGCAAAACTGGTAGTACCCCGTATCTAACACTCATGGTGTTATCGGTAAAATTAATTACCATTTCACGTTCAAACCTAATTAAAGATTTAACTATTGCCTGGAGTAAAACTGGTGGTCCCCCATTCTCGATCATTTCCCAAATTTGATAATTTAAATAATCACATTCTCATTTCAATATAATTAAAGATTAATTAAAACTCTAATTAATTTTATTCTTCCAACAATTGTTATTTAATGATATTTAACTTTGGAAACCCAAACATGCCACATCAACAATCTACACCGTACCACTGATTTATACCAATATATAACCTCTAAGCTCATACGTCTCAGAGAAGGGTGTTAAGAAAGAGAATAAATTCTCCACCACCAAACAGATATATATTTAGTAGAAATCAACAATACGGTACGAAATACAATGTTAGGCATGTAATAACTGGGTTAAAGAACCAATGTCGTTTAAAACACAGTTTACGGTAAACCCAAAATCACATTCCGTTAATTATGGAATCTTCACGGAAAATAGATCAATATATGTAATCGGTATAAATTTCCGTATCCAACCAATAATATAAACGGAATAATGGCAAAGCCTTTTAAATTCTATATATATTAACAGTCTTCCTCCACAGAAGCTCACTTCAATTATTACCAAATCAAATTCCATTCTACTCCAATTTAATATATTAAATTGGAAAAACCTAACTTTGGAAAAATTTAATAAAAGATTTATATATTCCAAATCACATTTCACTTTTGATCAGGTTAAAGAACAAATGTTTTTAAAAACACAGTTCACAATAAACCCAATTCATATTCGATTTTATTCCAATTACTAAGTATATATGGGACTCTAATAATCTTAATTAAAAGATTTATTCTTTTTACACCGGGTTTAAGAACAGTGTTACTGAAGACACCATTCACGACAAACCCAAAACCCACTTTGACATTAAATATAAGGCTCTAAACAGAAATTATATCGGCTTACATTCAATATCAAATTCTGAAACCAACACATATCGTATGTGGAATAAGAAATATATCTGTGACGATCCCAAAATCCATGTGGCGGTATTAAGGATAATCATTGGAATATAACACATCAATCATCATAGCAGAGTACAAATAATAGCAAAAACAATAAATAGAGTAATTTTACATGGTTATGGCAGCGGAACCATAACATGTAACAACATCAGAATAGCACAACATAGGATATAACTTAGTAAATAAAAGGGGAATGATCAGTCACCATCGCCATAGGCGGAATATATACATACAGTGAGACATAATAAGGGTATCAGTCTACATCGCCGGAGGCAGTACATATACATATGATAATAAGTACTGGAAGTAAAACAGTCTGCATCGCCATAGGCGGAATCATAATACATATACAATAATGGCAGAAAATGTCAAAGTCATCTCGGTGAAGTCATCCTCGCCATAAGCAAAAAATGCACTCCATACTATAGTGCTGAGCCAAAACAACCTGTCATCTGTGAACTAGGCTGCCCGTGTGAAAATAAGGGCACCCGCGTTTGCAAAGTGAAACCAACAACGAGTCAGTCATGGGGACTGGTATGAGAAATCTACTTAACTGGTTAAACAACAGTAATAAGGCAAATCATAGGACCACGCCACTTTCACGGAACGGGTTTACTCCAGTGATTGCCGGTGCATTTAAAACAAAGTAAATTCTTTAAAACAACGCAATGCTTTTGAAAAGAATGTAGCCGTTATAAGACTCAAGTCCCATCATACAATGCAACGCAAACCGGAGGATAGAGTTTTACCTTATAATGGCCAAATATGCTTAATACGTGTAAAGAAAAATCATTTGATATTATTACTAGTGCATATATGTTTCAAAAACGAATAACATCATAAATATCAATCATAGACGGCATAAGTGCCTCATACCACTATGTCGCCATACTAGTTCTACAATCAAATCCATTATTTCATATTGGAAATTGGATTTCCTTCATGAGTCGAGGCAAGGGGCAAGCTCCTCTCCGCTTCGAGACACTCTAGCAAATGCCTCAGGACTACACACTCTGGGTAACCCTTGGATCTTCAGGGCCGGTCCTCCCTTACGTTTGAGGATTAATTATTCCTGAACACACGTTTCCCGGTCCTTACAGACCTAAAATCGGGGCGCCTCGCATTCCAACAACCACATAGGTGAAAAGTAGATATAAATGTCAGTACTGGTAGGTCACTGACACCACCATAGCTAGAAAGAAACGTCGAGCTCTCCCCGCAGTCCTTATCCCGTTTTTAACTCATACCGAGGTGTGAGGCTCGCGAATCCACGCTATACACAAAGCCAGGCCACATAGGTCGTGCTTTGATCATCGAACATAAGACTTTGCTTTGCAACAGAAGCCTTGATCACTGCATCTTGGCATGCCACATAGGCAATCCACTCCATACGACTGATTTCTATCGATATATAACCCCTGAGCTCGTACGTCTCAGAGAAGGGCGTTAAGCAAAAGAATAAATTCTCTGCCGCCAAACAGATATATATTTAACATAGATCAATCAGTAAAGAACAAAATCCAATGTCAGACACACAGTCCATTTACAAGTCCGTTCTGGGTCTGAACGAAACCGGAGGCACCAAATTCCTCGTATATCCGTACAATCAACACATACGTTCAAACGGCTACTACTTCTGTTCCTTCACGATAGCTACTCCAATCAGGAACTTCAGCAACGCGCATCCAACCGATACGAAGATTGTCGGTCTTGAATCGTCTTTGTATTTTCGCCTTCGAATCGTTCAATCAATTATTTGAAATGAGGGTTAGCTCGGCCTTTTCAAATAATTCACGTATAATTAGAATTCAAATCAATTCTTTCCATGGTTATATTATTCGACATTCATATTTTAGTTCTTTTGTATAATTTTCGTGTCAAACACATACAACCATCAAATATCAAGCAGATCAAGCCAAATTGGTTTATTTCCAATCCATGTTGCTTATAATATTTTATAACGATTTTTCGCCATTTTTATTTATTTAAAAATGGCCATATTTAATTAAACGACGTTTCAGGTCGTGCCGTGGCACTGTTTTTCCCCTAATTTGTTTTACACATATCGGAAAATCTAATCGTTGGATTTCTACAAAGTCTATACCACTGGGAAGATATTCCCAAAGCGAATCCAACGGTTCCAGTTTCGTGAAAATCTGACGGTCGGATCTTCCACTCTAGTCGTTTGAAGTTACGGTTTCAAAATTCGAACTGCAGCGTCGTTATTCGATTTAATTTAATTATATTTATATATAAATATAAACGATTCTGGCGCTGATTTTCTTCAGATTTGAATTAAACATTCCAGACAATCCAACCGTTGGATTTTTACAAAGTTGGTGTTGTTGGAAAGATATTTCCAAGGCGAACCCAACGGTTGCGGTTTCGGGAAAATCCGATGGTCGGATCTCTCGTACTAATCGATTCAAATTACGATTTCAAAACACGAACTACACGACTTCGATTCCTTTCAATTCTATTTATATTTATATGTATAAATATACTTCATTCTTTAATTTCAAATATAGTTCATTCTTTAATTTCAACATCGTTTTCACTTCAAATATTTCACTAACGCCTTTATATTTCGAAAAATTTCGCCATAACCTCCTTTGTACGGGAAGAGGTTTGGAAATTTATTGGGCCGTGTTAGGTACCCAATAAATCCTATAAAGCATCCACATATTTATAGTGATATATTCTGGTGTTTACAGGGGAGCGTGTATTGTTAATAACTCTAGAGAATAAATTCTCGTCACCCTGTCAAGCCTGAGGGAGCGTGTATTTTTAATTACTCCAGAGGATGAATCCTCGTCACCTCGTCCCGTGTGGGAATAAATAGTCCATGTGTCGTATCTAATGACTAGAGAGACGTGATTATTGTCAACTCCAGACCCATGTGGGGTTTTTATTAATCTGGCAATTTATCGTTATATTTTATATAGTCCATATCAGTCATCAGTTCAACCTGTAATATATAATAATCGCCATACAAGTCTCTCGCTTGTATGGTAAATCTTCGACCTCGTCACACAAGCTCCAAATGCTTATGTGGAATATGATGAAGTATGCATATCGTCAAGAAGTATGCCAGGTGGTGTAGTTCAAAATTAATTGTTACTATCCTATGGCGATGTTTATTATTTCACACAGAATAACCAGCACTCCGCATCCAATGGCATTCACAGGAGTTGATATAAAAATAAAATTGCGCAGCCAACTCATCAAGGCTTACCTATTTGTTGGGCACGCAAATAATTTCTTTACTCTACAGCTAATCCATTTTCCCTGTTCGACACATGTATATATATATATGCAGAACAAAGCTAATAATAATATTTCTAACGAACTAATATTTATTTCAACACGTGTGTATTTTTATCAAAGCGTATACATGATAAAAGTAATGTTTTTATCATCAAAAATATTTATTCAACACATGAATTTCAATTCAACGAATGAATTTCAATCCAACACATGAATATTCTGTATAGCTTGTGTAACGGCAAGGAATTTCGCTCGATCTGAATCGATCGTTAAACCGACTAAGACCGTTCGAAACCCCTGATCGTTTTGAGAACATGACAAATCAGAACGTAGACGGAAGAACATTTCATTGTTATTAAAACAATTCCATCAGATACAAGAATATACAGAGTATAAATGAATAAATTACATTCAATAAATATCAGAGATTACAATAAATTACATAGCAGCGGAAAATAATACAAAAGCACAACTAGAAGTAATGCACGGATACAGAGCTTTCCGAGCATCGTTCCAGCCATAAATCAGGATCCTGTGAATATAAATCTGCAAAACCAAAACTACTAGCTGCCCGTGTGGAAAATAGGGGCACCCAGAGTTTAGGTTAAAACAATAAACTCCAGGTCAGTCATGTGACTGGTGTGAGAACTAAACATGTATTAATCTTTATTTTTAAAGTTCGATAAATCAAGGGACCACGCCGTATAACACAGAACGGGTTTCCTCCCAAGAATACCAGTGTAGAAAATAGACAGCGCAATGCTAAATAAAGAAAAATGAAGCTGTTATAAGACCCAGGTCCCATCACACAATGCAACGCAAGCCGGAGGATAGGGTTTTTACCTTATAACAGCCAAAGCATGCTTTATACGTTTAAAAACACATTATTTGATACTATTATAGGTGTATAGTGTCAAAACAATTTCAATCATAAATATCAATCATAGGCGGCATGAATGACCCATACCACTATGTCGCCATACTAGGTTCTACAAATAAAACCGCAATATCACGTATTGGAAATTGGATTTCCGTCACGAGCCGAGGCAAGGGGCAAGCTCCTCTCCGCGTTCGAGACACTCTAGCAATGCCTCAGGACCCCACTCTGATCCTTTGGAACCTCCAAGGCCGGTCCTCTCTTACTTTTGAGGATTAATTATTCCTGAACACACGTTTCCCGGTCCTTACAGACCTATATCTGAGGCGCCTCGTATCCAACAACCACACAGGTGAAAAGTATATAAATGTCAGGGCTGGTAGGTCACTGACACCACCCTAGCTAGAAAGAAACGTCGTGCACTCCTTGGGTCCGTATCTCGTTTTTGACTCATACCGAGGTGTGAGGCTCGCGAATTCACGCTATACACAAAGCTACGCCACACAGGCCGTGCTTTGATCATCAACCACAAGACTTTTCTTTTCAACAGAAGCCCTGATCAATTGCCACTTACGCGTGCCACACTAGAAATTCATTCCATGCGACTGATGTCCATCGATATACAACCTCTGAGCTCGTACGTCTCAGAGAAGGGCGTTAAGCAAGAGAATAAATTCTCTGCCGCCAAACAGATGTATATTTAATAGAGATCAATCAATACAGAATAAAATCCGATGTCAGACACACAATCCATTTACAAGTTCGTTCTGGGTTTGAACGAAACCGGAGGCACTTTCCCCGCATATCCATCCATCTCCAAGTACGTCTGGACGATCACCAACTGTTTCCCTCATCTTGGGTGTACAGCCCAATCGAGATCATCAGTAATCACCCAAACGATGTGAAGACTTCCGGTCTTCAACCACCGTCTTCATCTTCGACATCTCATCGAATCGGTTATTCAGAATGGGTATAAACCCGGCCTTTCTGAATAACCCACATATATAATAAACAAATGTTACACAAACACAACAAACACCTCATTCCAATTCAGAATATTCTTTTATTCACAAAATCACGTTCTTAGGGAAAGGTTCCCATTAATTTTATCCAAGATAAATTCCTCTATACTTATTCTTTAATCTTCCTTTGGATATCATTTCAAACTAGTCGGGATTAACGAACCACACCGAAGTAATTATTTATTTTATTTCCCAATCCCAACCTATCCATCCCATGGAGCAAAACTGGTAATACTCCATACCTAACACCACGGTGTTATCGGTAAAATTAATTACCATTTCACGTTCAAATCTAATTAAAGATTTAACTATCGCTTTGGAGCAAAACTGGTGGCACTCCATTCTCGATCACCTTTCAAATTTGATAATTTAAATTATCAATTCACATTTTTAATCTAATTAAAGATTCATTAAAACTCCATTTAGTTTTAATCTTTTCAAAAATCAGCGTCCTGCCTGTAACAACCCGTAAAATACGAGCCAGTTTGAAATTTTTATTTTGGCAATTTTAGCGAATTTTGAATATTTAAAATAGAATATTTTAAATAATATCGACGAGAAATTTATTTTGAATATAATTCGAACGTATATATTTATACGCGTCGTCGTTAGAATATAAATATTTATATATAATTATAAATAGAATTGAAAATGGCGCGGTAGTTCGATAATTCGATTTCAAACTTCAATTGAATGTACCGGGTGTAAAACAATCCGGATTTTAGTGAAACCAAAAATAATGGAATCTAATGGTGAATATCTTCCCAACGAATTCGAGAAATCAAAATTTCGTAGCGGGAATCAAAAGATATGTCCAGTTGAAAATTCTGAATAGTCGCTATGGAATTCAGGCCCTTAAAAATGGACATTTTGCAAATGACCTCAGATTTCGACGAAACCAGTTTTGTTGGGTCCGTGATGTCAAATTATTGCTAGATTCCAAATTTCATAATTTTCTGAATCAATATGTGAGCGTGGAAAAGGAAAACGCGTTTGACCAGTTTCAGTTGATTTTAATCGACTGGAAATTGGCCATTTTTCATACGGTCTCAGAATTCGACGAAACTAGTTTTGTTAGGACCGTATCGTCAATACGAAGCTAGAAAATATTTTTCTGGAATTTTTAAAGTTAGCATGTGACCCCGGTAATTTGAAATGTACGTTTAAAATCCAATATAATGATTTAAATGTAAATGCAACGGAAACTGATCGAAACGGTCGATTCAGCTTGCGGTACATATCCCATTGTGTTCGGAATGGGGGTGAAACGCTATGGGCGACAGGCGGTGGGCCTCGTTTAGAGGTCGTATGTGAAAGTCAACTTTTTAATAATTAAATAAAAAAAAAAAATATCTCTTCCTCCTTTATATTTCTGCCCCCCCCCCCCCCCCCGTTCTAAATTAATTCAGAATCGAAATTATAAAAAAAAAAAGAAAGAGAACGACGAGCGATCGTCGGAGTCGCCACATCCTCCCACCGCGACCCACCGCTGGCAAGCCGCACCTCCTCCATCGCCCTCTCGCCCCAGTCCATCCATCTCTCCCCGATTCGATGACCCCGCCACCCTCGAAGAGCCGCCACCCCAAACCCTAGGCGAACGCAAGACGACCCCCCCCCCCTGCTGCTCAGTTCGACGCAAGGCGACCCCCCCTGCTGCTCAGTTCGACGCAAGGCGACCCCCCCTGCTGCTCAGTTCGACGCAAGACGACCCCCCCCCCCCTCTTCAAAATACTGTAAGTATTTTATTGTATTTTATTTCTATTTTAATTTCGATTTTAGGTTTAAAACTGATTTTGTTTTAAAAGTTAAAACTGATTTTAAAAGAAATTTAAAAACTGATTTTTAATAAAAGTATAAAAACTGAATTTTTGTAAAGTATAAAAACTGATTTCAAAAGGATTTTAAAAACTGATTTATAAAGAAAATAAAAACTAATTTTATTTTAAGGTTTTAACTTTGAAATAGAAAAAGGTTTTAACTTTAAAAAGGAAAAGGTTTTAACTTTAAAAGGAAAAAAATTTGATCTTTATTAGAAAAGAGGAAAACTTTTTATTAGAAAAGGCGAAGTCTATATTTTTGAAATGGAATTTTTATCTATATGGCATCGCAATAAAAATATGATTTTTATCTATTGAACTTCAAAATAAAATTTTGATTTTTATATATTGAGAAGTGAAATAAAAATTCGATTTTTATATATTGAATAGCGAACTAAAAATTCGATTTTTATATATTGAGAAGTGAAATAAAAATTCGATTTTTATATATTGAATAGCGAACTAAAAATTCGATTTTTATATATTGAGAAGTGAAATAAAAATTCGATTTTTATATATTGAATAGCGAACTAAAAATTCGATTTTTATATATTGAGAAGTGAAATAAAAATTCGATTTTTATATATTGAATAACGAAGTCAAAATTCGATTTTTATATGTAGAGGATCCGGGCAACGAAGATGACGAAGATGCGATAGCGATGAAGATTTCTATCGATGAAGAGCCGTGGAGCTAGGATAGCTATCGGTGAGAATTTCTCACCTTTCCATTTCATTTCTATTTATATATATATATATACTAGAATGCAGACGGTGCTTAGTAGCACCCGACACAATCGTCCACAGACCATGGACTTGTTTGTTTGGTTGCATAGATTAGTTATATGATTTGATTTGAATTTGGTTGTTTGGTGATTATGATTGATGTGTGAATGGCGTGGGCCTTCACTAGACCGGGGATAAGGCTAGGCCTTGTCCCGTTTCTAGTATCGTGCCGTTATGCCGCCGAAATTTTCTAAAATATGTTAGAAAAATGAAAATGTCATTTATTGAATAAATGAACTGAAAAGAAAATTCATGTGTTGGAATAAATATTTTATCGTTAAAAATATAGTTTTTAACGTGAATGTGAATAAAATAAAATATTCATTTACAAACCAGACGGTTTGTTTATGTACACTGATTTGACTGATTTGGATTGGGACGATAAATTTTACACATCGCCCAACTGCACGAATAAAATATGTGTTTGATTGTTTGAAACCCCACACGGGTGTTGGGATGAAATTTGAAGTTCACTCATCCTGATTGATTAAATATGTCGATCGATTGATTGACAGGCTGTTATAAGCGTTAGATATCTATATTTGATGCTTATACAGTGTAGTGCACTTTGGTTGATGGTTGATTATTTTTCAAGGCTATTATACATGTGTTGTATGAAAATCCATATAATTAACTTTATATGGTAATTGATTGGGCCTCATTCCAGTTTTAAAATAGAAATATTTAAAATAGAAATATTCGAAATGGAATATTTGAAAATGTCAATATATGAAGCCGTGTTGATTAGATTGACGCCATTTTGACGTGAACGATATTTATATCGATTTTATTCATTTTAAAATGAATATTAAAAAGTAAATTTGAAATCAAATATTTCGAAATGAATTGAATTGAAAACGAATTCAAAGTGAATTGAATTGAAAGCGATTTTGAAATGAATTGAATTGAAAGTGATTTCGAAATGAATTGAATTGAAAACGAATTCAAAGTGAATTGAAAGTGATTTCGAAATGAATTGAATTGAAAACGAATTCAAAGTGAATTGAATTGAAAACGAATTCAAAATGAATTGAAAGTGATTTCGAAATGAATTGAATTGAAAACGAATTCAAAGTGAATTGAATTGAAAACGAATTCAAAGTGAATTGAATTGAAAGTGATTTCGAAATGAATTGAATTGAAAACGAATTCAAAGTGAATTGAAAGTGATTTCGAAATGAATTGAATTGAAAACGAATTCAAAATGAATTGAAAGCAAATTGAAATGAATTCAAATTGAATTGAAATTTGAATTGAATAGAAATGAATTTTAAAACGAATTTATAGAGAAGAATTCAATTTTGCTTTGAATTGAGATGGAAGTTGAAATAGATTTTGAAACGAATTTTAAAACTATTTATATAATTCGTTTTAAATAGAAATCGACGAAATGTATATTATATATATTATATATAATATAATGGCCTGAATAGAACGCGCCGCGCCGCGGCAGTTCGCGAATTTCGACCGTTTATTTCAAACGGGCATTACGGGAGATCCGACCGTCGGATTCTCCTAAAACCGGAACCGTTGGGTTCGTATCGAAAAGAGCTTTCTAGCGAATGTTAGAAATTTGAAATCTAACGGTTGGATTTGGAATTATGTCCAAATCAAATTTGAAAAAGGTCGCTGTAAGTGCAGTTCGATGGCCATTGATGGAAATCGACTGTACGGGCCTTGATAAAATTATTAAAAATAGTAATAATTTGTGTAAAATCATAAGAAATGATTTGTGAAGATTTGGGATGAAAAACTTCATGTTTGAAAAGATAAAAATAGATTTTTATCGAAATAAGCTAGTTTTGAACTAGAATGATAATTCTATTTATTTTTAAGTAAATAAATTGAATTTGAAAAGGGTTTTAAAAATAACCAAAATTTCCAATGATTGCATTGGAGTGGATTTGAATCGAAATTGTCTTCGGAATATTTCGATGTTGGAATTCGTGATTATACAGATGTTGTTATGGAAATTTGAAAGATATATATTTATATCGTTATTTCCAATACGACATTTGTTAGTCGTAGAATTTGATATTGAATATAAGCCGATATATTTTCTATTCAGAGCCTTGTATTGAATATCAAATGTGATTTGGGTTTGTCGTGAATGGTGTCTTCATTAACACTGTTCTTGAACCCAGTTGAGAAAAGATTAAATCTTTTTATTTAGATTTTGATGAAGTGTACCAATTAAACGATATTTAATTGGAATTGAATTGGTATTGATTTTTGGGTTTATCGTGAACAGTGTTTTAAATAACACTTGTTCTTTAACCCGATAATTAATGGAATGTGATTTTGGGTTTATCGTGAACCGTGTTTTAAATGACACTGATTCTTTAACCCAGTTAAAGATTAAAACTAAGTGGAGTTTTAATGAATCTTTAAATAGATTGAAATGATCGAAAGTGGAGTATCACCAGTTTTACTCCAGGCGATAGTTAAATCCTTAATTGGATTTGAACGTGAAATGGTAATTGAATTACCGATAACACTGTGGTGTTAGATATGAAGTACTACCAGTTTTACTTCATGGGATGAATAGGTTGGGATTGGGAAATAAAATAAGTGATTACTTCGGTGTGGTTCGCTAATCCCGACTAGTTTGAATTGATATTCAAAGGAGATTAAAGAATAAATTTAAAGAATTTATCTTGGATAAAATTAATGGGAACTTTTCCCAAAGTATAGGAACATTTGAATAAAAGAATATTCTGAATTGGAATGAGGCGTATGTTGTGTTTGTGTAACACTTTTATAATATATACGCGAGTTATTCAGAAAGACCGGGTTTATCCCATTCTGAATAACTGATTCGACGTGGTGTCGAAGATGAAGACGGTGGTCGAAGACCGGAAGTCTTCACGTCGTTTGGGTGCTTACTGATGATCTTGATTGGGCTGTACACCCAAGAAGATGGAAACAGTTAGTGATCGTCCAGACGTACTTGGAGATCGATGGATATGCGAGGTACTAGGTGCCTCCGGTTTCGTTCAGACCCAGAACGGACTTGTAAATGGACTGTGTGTCTGACATTGGATTTTAGTCCGTGTGATTGATCTCTATTAAATATATATCTGCTTGGCGGCGGAGAATTTATTCTCTTGCTTAACGCCCTTCTCTGAGACGTACGAGCTCAGGGGTTATATATTGATGGATATCAAACGCATGGAGTGAATTGCCTGTGTGGCATGCCTAAGTGGCAATTGATCGAGGCTTCTGTTGAAAAGCAAAGTCTTGTGGTGATGATCAAAGCACAGCCTGTGTGGCACAGCTTTGTGTAACGTGAATTCGCGAGCCTCGCACCCCGGTTGTGAACCAAAAACGGGAGAGGACGTCAGGGAGGGCATGCGTTTCTTTCTAGCTAGAAGTGGCGTCAGTGGTTTTACACGCCCTGACGAGTTTGACTTATGTGGTTGTTGCTGTTGCGAGGCGCCTCGGTTATATCGGTTTCGGCCGATGCATTCTGGTCGGCAGACGGACCAGACTTACACCCCATAGGGTGGGGAAACGCATGTTCAGGGTTTAAGTTTAATCCACATCGGTGGACTGGCCCTGAGGATCCAAGGGTCACTCGAGCTCTGATCCTGAGGGGCGGGCTAGAGCGTCTCGAATCGGTTGAGGACTATCTTTTGCCTCGGTTCATAGACGGAAATCCAATTTCCAAATACGTGACATTTGCGGTTTTATTTGTAGAACCTAGTATGGTGACATAGTGGGATGGGGCGCTCATGCCGCCTATGATTGATACTTATGATTTGAAGTTGTTTTATACACTATGCACTTAATATAGTATCAAATGATTTGTTTTAAACGTATCAAGCATTCTTGGCTATTATAAGGTAAAAACCCTATCCTCCGGCTTGCGATTGCATTGTGTGATGGGAACTGGGTCTTATAATAGCTTCATTTTTCTTTATTTAGCATTGCGCTGTTTGTTTTATGCACCGGTATTCTTGGGAGGAAACCCGTTCCGTGTTATACGGCGTGGTCCCTTGATTTACCTAATGATTTGAAAATAAAGATTAATAACTGTTTTAGTTCTCACACCAGTCACATGACTGACCTGGAGTTTATTGTTTTAACCTAAACTCTGGGTGCCCCTATTTTGACACGGGCAGCTAGTAGTTTTGGTTTTGCAGATTTATATTCACAGGATCCTGGTTTACAGCTGGAACGATATCCGGAAAGCTTTGTATCCGTATATCTTCTTCTAGTTGTGTATTGTATTATTTTCCGCTGCTTTGTATTTAAATGTATTTTAAATCTCTGATATTTCTGTGTAATATTTATTCATACTCTGTATATTCTTGTAATCTGATGCATTGTTGTAATATACAATGAAATGTTCTTTATATGTGTTCTGTTGTGGTTTGTTCTCGAACTATCCGACGCTTTCCTTTACGGGGAAGTTACGGGTCTTTACAGGTGGTATCAGAGCTTTGGTTTACAAAGCAGAGAACAAGGCACATTAGAACCATACGAAAGAATTCATCAGATATTGGGTTAGTAATATCCAATTAGAATGACTCGTTAGAGATGGGATCAGTAGTATCCTAGAACGAGTGTGAAGAGTATATTTTTAAAATGAAAACAATTTTTGTTTTGAAAATTTAAATCAATTATTCGTATTTGATTATCTATTTATATTGATTAGGACAGTCCAGTATACAAAGATTTTGCATATACGCCTTGCAAACGTGTATTTGAAATTTTAATATACTGGATAGATATAGAATTACCCTCTAATCGCCCGGAGATGGTTTTGATGATGGAGCTCCATCATTAGAATTTATATTCGAGTGACGAATGTGTAATATCTATATATCTCCTATTGACTGGTGTGAGAACCAAAATTAGATAGGGCCTATTGTTGTGATTTGGCATCAAAAATCTGATTCTTGACTATATATCAAATTATGAATTTGAGACTCTAATTCACTAATTGATTGATGTTTGTGTTGTTTGCCTATTTGTTTGCTAATTTTGAACCATTATGCCTAATAGCATCAAATATTGAATTGTATTGAAAATTGGTCGCATGTGCTTGCATATACATATACTTACATTGAACAGGTCATAGCAGGGAGGCTAGAGCCAGAGAATAAAATTTGTTTGCTCGACAAATAGGTACATGTTTATTACATAATTTCCCGTTTTGTTTGGGTGATGATGATTTTGTGAGCCTATTGGCTAGCCGCTTGGCTTTTTCTTTTTCTTTTTGAGATCTGAAGGACCGGGGAAGCTATTTGAAATTCCCCGATGCTCCCATTGCAGGGGAGGTTATGGCGAAATTTTTCGAAAATTTAGGGTGTTAGCCAAATTTTTGAAATTTTGAAAATTCTCAGAAACTAAAGAGTTGGAGAATGGAAGCCTGATCGATCGTAGAGCTGAATAATCAAACCACTTTCGACTTTGTTCCTTTTCGGGGACGAAAAGTTTTAAGTGGGGGAGATTGTAACAACCCGTAAAATACGAGCCAGTTTGAAATTTTTATTTTGGCAATTTTAGCGAATTTTGAATATTTAAAATAGAATATTTTAAATAATATCGACGAGAAATTTATTTTGAATATAATTCGAACGTATATATTTATACGCGTCGTCGTTAGAATATAAATATTTATATATAATTATAAATAGAATTGAAAATGGCGCGGTAGTTCGATAATTCGATTTCAAACTTCAATTGAATGTACCGGGTGCAAAACAATCCGGATTTTAGTGAAACCAAAAATAATGGAATCTAATGGTGAATATCTTCCCAACGAATTCGAGAAATCAAAATTTCGTAGCGGGAATCAAAAGATATGTCCAGTTGAAAATTCTGAATAATCGCTATGGAATTCAGGCCCTTAAAAATGGACATTTTGCAAATGACCTCGGATTTCGACGAAACCAGTTTTGTTGGGTCCGTGATGTCAAATTATTGCTAGATTCCAAATTTCATAATTTTCTGAATCAATATGTGAGCGTGGCAAAGGAAAACGCGTTTGACCAGTTTCAGTTGATTTTAATCGACTGGAAATTGGCCATTTTTCATACGGTCTCAGAATTCGACGAAACTAGTTTTGTTAGGACCGTATCGTCAATACGAAGCTAGAAAATATTTTTCTGGAATTTTTAAAGTTAGCATGTGACCCCGGTAATTTGAAATGTACGTTTAAAATCCAATATAATGATTTAAATGTAAATGCAACGGAAACTGATCGAAACGGTCGATTCAGCTTGCGGTACATATCCCATTGTGTTCGGAATGGGGGTGAAACGCTATGGGCGACAGGCGGTGGGCCTCGTTTAGAGGTCGTATGTGAAAGTCAACTTTTTAATAATTAAATTAAAAAAAAAAAAATATCTCTTCCTCCTTTATATTTCTGCCCCCCCCCCCCCCCCGTTCTAAATTAATTCAGAATCAAAATTATAAAAAAAAAAAAAGAAAGAGAACGACGAGCGATCGTCGGAGTCGCCACATCCTCCCACCGCGACCCACCGCTGGCAAGCCGCACCTCCTCCATCGCCCTCTCGCCCCAGTCCATCCATCTCTCCCCGATTCGATGACCCCGCCACCCTCGAAGAGCCGCCACCCCAAACCCTAGGCGAACGCAAGACGACCCCCCCCCTGCTGCTCAGTTCGACGCAAGGCGACCCCCCCTGCTGCTCAGTTCGACGCAAGGCGACCCCCCCTGCTGCTCAGTTCGACGCAAGACGACCCCCCCCCCCCTCTTCAAAATACTGTAAGTATTTTATTGTATTTTATTTCTATTTTAATTTCGATTTTAGGTTTAAAACTGATTTTGTTTTAAAAGTTAAAACTGATTTTAAAAGCAATTTAAAAACTGATTTTTAATAAAAGTATAAAAACTGAATTTTTGTAAAGTATAAAAACTGATTTCAAAAGGATTTTAAAAACTGATTTATAAAGAAAATAAGAACTAATTTTATTTTAAGGTTTTAACTTTGAAATAGAAAAAGGTTTTAACTTTAAAAAGGAAAAGGTTTTAACTTTAAAAGGAAAAAAATTTGATCTTTATTAGAAAAGAGGAAAACTTTTTATTAGAAAAGGCGAAGTCTATATTTTTGAAATGGAATTTTTATCTATATGGCATCGCAATAAAAATATGATTTTTATCTATTGAACTTCAAAATAAAATTTCGATTTTTATATATTGAGAAGTGAAATAAAAATTCGATTTTTATATATTGAATAGCGAACTAAAAATTCGATTTTTATATATTGAGAAGTGAAATAAAAATTCGATTTTTATATATTGAATAGCGAACTAAAAATTCGATTTTTATATATTGAGAAGTGAAATAAAAATTCGATTTTTATATATTGAATAGCGAACTAAAAATTCGATTTTTATATATTGAGAAGTGAAATAAAAATTCGATTTTTATATATTGAATAACGAAGTCAAAATTCGATTTTTTCATATGTAGAGGATCCGGGCAACGAAGATGACGAAGATGCGATAGCGATGAAGATTTCTATCGATGAAGAGCCGTGGAGCTAGGATAGCTATCGGTGAGAATTTCTCACCTTTCCATTTCATTTCTATTTATATATATATACTAGGATGCAGACGGTGCTTAGTAGCACCCGACAC
This sequence comes from Allium sativum, assembly GCA_030737875.1. Lineage (NCBI taxonomy): Eukaryota > Viridiplantae > Streptophyta > Magnoliopsida > Asparagales > Amaryllidaceae > Allium > Allium sativum. The sequence goes on along the minus strand of CM060920.1, from coordinate 931,199,318 downwards.
AATCGTCCACAGACCATGGACTTGTTTGTTTGGTTGCATAGATTAGTTATATGATTTGATTTGAATTTGGTTGTTTGGTGATTATGATTGATGTGTGAATGGCGTGGGCCTTCACTAGACCGGGGATAAGGCTAGACCTTGTCCCGTTTCTAGTATCGTGCCGTTATGCCGCCGAAATTTTCTAAAATATGTTAGAAAAATGAAAATGTCATTTATTGAATAAATGAACTGAAAAGAAAATTCATGTGTTGGAATAAATATTTTATCGTTAAAAATATAGTTTTTAACGTGAATGTGAATAAAATAAAATATTCATTTACAAACCAGACGGTTTGTTTATGTACACTGATTTGACTGATTTGGATTGGGACGATAAATTTTACACATCGCCCAACTGCACGAATAAAATCTGTGTTTGATTGTTTGAAACCCCACACGGGTGTTGGGATGAAATTTGAAGTTCACTCATCCTGATTGATTAAATATGTCGATCGATTGATTGACAGGTTGTTATAAGCGTTAGATATCTATATTTGATGCTTATACAGTGTAGTGCACTTTGGTTGATGGTTGATTATTTTTCAAGGCTATTATACATGTGTTGTATGAAAATCCATATAATTAACTTTATATGGTAATTGATTGGGCCTCATTCCAGTTTTAAAATAAAAATATTTAAAATAGAAATATTCGAAATGGAATATTTGAAAATGTCAATATATGAAGCCGTGTTGATTAGATTGACGCCATTTTGACGTGAACGATATTTATATCGATTTTATTCATTTTAAAATGAATATTAAAAAGTAAATTTGAAATCAAATATTTCGAAATGAATTGAATTGAAAACGAATTCAAAGTGAATTGAATTGAAAGCGATTTCGAAATGAATTGAATTGAAAGTGATTTCGAAATGAATTGAATTGAAAATGAATTCAAAGTGAATTGAAAGTGATTTCGAAATGAATTGAATTGAAAATGAATTCAAAGTGAATTGAATTGAAAACGAATTCAAAGTGAATTGAAAGTGATTTCGAAATGAATTGAATTGAAAACGAATTCAAAGTGAATTGAATTGAAAACGAATTCAAAGTGAATTGAATTGAAAGTGATTTCGAAATGAATTGAATTGAAAACGAATTCAAAGTGAATTGAAAGTGATTTCGAAATGAATTGAATTGAAAACGAATTCAAAATGAATTGAAAGCAAATTGAAATGAATTCAAATTGAATTGAAATTTGAATTGAATAGAAATGAATTTTAAAACGAATTTATAGAGAAGAATTCAATTTTGCTTTGAATTGAGATGGAAGTTGAAATAGATTTTGAAACGAATTTTAAAACTATTTATATAATTCGTTTTAAATAGAAATCGACGAAATGTATATTATATATATTATATATAATATAATGGCCTGAATAGAACGCGCCGCGGCAGTTCGCGAATTTCGACCATTTATTTCAAACGAGCATTACGGGAGATCCGACCGTCGGATTCTCCTAAAACCGGAACCGTTGGGTTCGTATCGAAAAGAGCTTTCTAGCGAATGTTAGAAATTTGAAATCTAACGGTTGGATTTGGAATTATGTCCAAATCAAATTTGAAAAAGGTCGTTGTAAGTGCAGTTCGATGGCCATTGATGGAAATCGACTGTACGGGCCTTGATAAAATTATTAAAAATAGTAATAATTTGTGTAGAATCATAAGAAATGATTTGTGAAGATTTGGGATGAAAAACTTCATGTTTGAAAAGATAAAAATAGATTTTTATCGAAATAAGCTAGTTTTGAACTAGAATGATAATTCTATTTATTTTTAAGTAAATAAATTGAATTTGAAAAGGGTTTTAAAAATAACCAAAATTTCCAATGATTGCATTGGAGTGGATTTGAATCGAAATTGTCTTCGGAATATTTCGATGTTGGAATTCGTGATTATACAGATGTTGTTATGGAAATTTGAAAGATATATATTTATATCGTTATTTCCAATACGACATTTGTTAGTCGTAGAATTTGATATTGAATATAAGCCGATATATTTTCTATTCAGAGCCTTGTATTGAATATCAAATGTGATTTGGGTTTGTCGTGAATGGTGTCTTCATTAACACTGTTATTGAACCCAGTTGAGAAAAGATTAAATCTTTTTATTTAGATTTAATGAAGTGTACCAATTAAACGATATTTAATTGGAATTGAATTGGTATTGATTTTTGGGTTTATCGTGAACAGTGTTTTAAATAACACTTGTTCTTTAACCCGATAATTAATGGAATGTGATTTTGGGTTTATCGTGAACCGTGTTTTAAATGACACTGATTCTTTAACCCAGTTAAAGATTAAAACTAAGTGGAGTTTTAATGAATCTTTAAATAGATTGAAATGATCGAAAGTGGAGTATCACCAGTTTTACTCCAGGCGATAGTTAAATCCTTAATTGGATTTGAACGTGAAATGGTAATTGAATTACCGATAACACTGTGGTGTTAGATATGAAGTACTACCAGTTTTACTTCATGGGATGAATAGGTTGGGATTGGGAAATAAAATAAGTGATTACTTCGGTGTGGTTCGCTAATCCCGACTAGTTTGAATTGATATTCAAAGGAGATTAAAGAATAAATTTAAAGAATTTATCTTGGATAAAATTAATGGGAACTTTTCCCAAAGTATAGGAATATTTGAATAAAATAATATTCTGAATTGGAATGAGGCGTATGTTGTGTTTGTGTAACACTTTTATAATATATACGCGAGTTATTCAGAAAGACCGGGTTTATCCCATTCTGAATAACTGATTCGACGTGGTGTCGAAGATGAAGACGGTGGTCGAAGACCGGAAGTCTTCACGTCGTTTGGGTGCTTACTGATGATCTTGATTGGGCTGTACACCCAAGAAGATGGAAACAATTAGTGATCGTCCAGACGTACTTGGAGATCGATGGATATGCGAGGTACTAGGTGCCTCCGGTTTCGTTCAGACCCAGAACGGACTTGTAAATGGACTGTGTGTCTGACATTGGATTTTAGTCCGTGTGATTGATCTCTATTAAATATATATCTGCTTGGCGGCGGAGAATTTATTCTCTTGCTTAACGCCCTTCTCTGAGACGTACGAGCTCAGGGGTTATATATTGATGGATATCAAACGCATGGAGTGAATTGCCTGTGTGGCATGCCTAAGTGGCAATTGATCGAGGCTTTTGTTGAAAAGCAAAGTCTTGTGGTGATGATCAAAGCACAACCTGTGTGGCACAGCTTTGTGTAACGTGAATTCGCGAGCCTCGCACCCCGGTTGTGAACCAAAAACGGGAGAGGACGTCAGGGAGGGCATGCGTTTCTTTCTAGCTAGAAGTGGCGTCAGTGGTTTTACACGCCCTGATGAGTTTGACTTATGTGGTTGTTGCTGTTGCGAGGCGCCTCGGTTATATCGGTTTCGGCCGATGCATTCTGGTCGGCAGACGGACCAGACTTACACCCCATAGGGTGGGGAAACGCATGTTCAGGGTTTAAGTTTAATCCATATCGGTGGACTGGCCCTGAGGATCCAAGGGTCACTCGAGCTCTGATCCTGAGGGGCGGGCTAGAGCGTCTCGAATCGGTTGAGGACTATCTTTTGCCTCGGTTCATAGACGGAAATCCAATTTCCAAATACGTGACATTTGCGGTTTTATTTGTAGAACCTAGTATGGTGACATAGTGGGATGGGGCGCTCATGCCGCCTATGATTGATACTTATGATTTGAAGTTGTTTTATACACTATGCACTTAATATAGTATCAAATGATTTGTTTTAAACGTATCAAGCATTCTTGGCTATTATAAGGTAAAAACCCTATCCTCCGGCTTGCGATTGCATTGTGTGATGGGAACTGGGTCTTATAATAGCTTCATTTTTCTTTATTTAGCATTGCGCTGTTTGTTTTATGCACCGGTATTCTTGGGAGGAAACCCGTTCCGTGTTATACGGCGTGGTCCCTTGATTTACCTAATGATTTGAAAATAAAGATTAATAACTGTTTTAGTTCTCACACCAGTCACATGACTGACCTGGAGTTTATTGTTTTAACCTAAACTCTGGGTGCCCCTATTTTGACACGGGCAGCTAGTAGTTTTGGTTTTGCAGATTTATATTCACAGGATCCTGGTTTACAGCTGGAACGATATCCGGAAAGCTTTGTATCCGTATATCTTCTTCTAGTTGTGTATTGTATTATTTTCCGCTGCTTTGTATTTAAATGTATTTTAAATCTCTGATATTTCTGTGTAATATTTATTCATACTCTGTATATTCTTGTAATCTGATGCATTGTTGTAATATACAATGAAATGTTCTTTATATGTGTTCTGTTGTGGTTTGTTCTCGAACTATCCGACGCTTTCCTTTACGGGGAAGTTACGGGTCTTTACACTGCCTTTAACTGGGTTAAAGAACCAATGTCATCTAAAACACGATTCACGATAAACCCAAATCACATTTGATATTAAATACAAGGCTCTGAATAGAAAATATACCGGCTTATATTCAATATCAAATTCTGAAACCAACAAATATCGTATTGGAAATAACGATATAAAATATATCTTTCAAATTCCCATAACAATATCTGTATAATCACGAAATCCAACATCGAAATATTCCGAAGATAATTTCGATTCAACTCCAATCCAATTCGCGTATTGGGAATACTGATTATTTTTAAAATCACTTTCAAATTCAATTTATTTATTTCAAAAATAAATTGATTTTAATTCTAGTTCAAAACTAGTTCATTTCGATAAAAATCTATTTATATCTTTTCAAATGTGGAATTATTCAGCCCAATTTTTCCCAAATCATTTCTTATGATTTTACACAAATTATAGATATTTTTAATAATTTTATCAAGGCCCGTACAGTCGATTTCCATCAACGGCCATCGAACTGCACTTACAGCGACCTTTTTCAAATTTGATTTGGACATAATTCCAAATCCAACCGTTAGATTTCAAATTTCTAATATTCATTGGAAAGCTCTTTTTGATACGAACCCAACGGTTCCGGTTTTAGGAGAATCCGATAGTCGGATCTCCCGCAATGTCAATTCGAAGTTAATGGTCGAAATTCACGAACTGCCGCGGCGCGACGTGATTGACATAGAAATGTGTTTATTTTATGCTCTTATATCTTGTCTTTTGTATATAAATAAATATTACTTGGGTATTGTTTTGTTACTTTTACAGATATTCCAACCCAGCCCGCATGCAACCAGAAATGTAGAGAAATAGAGTTCAATTTGCTGTGTATTGCATTGTAGATGAAGATATCACATCTAGTTGCTGTTGGACAAGAAAAGGATTGATAAAAAGGCTTTGCACATCACAAATCAATGAAGAAATGTCAAGGAAACAAGAGGAAAAGAGAAAAGGCCCAAATTTGCTTTATTTATCTAAGGCCCATTTATGTTCTCATTGTAAACTAATTGGTGATGTAATGACCAGGCCCATTTATCATTAGGGTTAGGGTTTGGCTATCTACCCTATATATACCCTTGTAATGGCATTGTAGCCACCATCCTATCCTATATCTCATTCTATTCTCTTCTTCATTAATAAAACTCATTTTTCTTTTTATTTTATGCAATTTTCTATTTCTTAGCAATTAGTGTTGTCTACACGATTAGATTCGGTAGAACACTATTTGTATTTTGCATTTCTTTTCATTAGAGATTGTCCGTCTGATTAGATTCAGCGGTAATCCTAATTTTATTTCCTGTTTTTATTTATATTCTGCACTTTTATTTTCTGTATTTTAATCGCGTTCATAGGTTAAATTGGATTTGATTAAATTTGAATCTGATTCATAGTTTCATTGCTTTTCCATTGAAATTGTGATTTGATCGTCGGTTCAGTTAGATCTGTTCTGAATCAAATTACAGTTTTAATTTTGTTTTGTTTTATTTTCAAAATCAACCTCCAAAGTTTTGTCTAACTCGCCCAAGAGATTAGATAAATAATTTGATTGAATTCACCTCCCTGTGTTCGACCTGTATGCTACACACCTGTATGCTTGTAGAATTTATTACAAATGTCGCGCTTTTCTAATTCATAGACTAGCGTCGATCAAGTTTTTGGCGCCGTTGCCGGGGCGGTAACGATTAAATTTTGTTGTTTATTTTATTCTGATTCGTGTTAGTTTTATTTTCTTGTTTTTGTGTACAAAAAAAAAAAAAAAATCTGTCATTTTTCTTTCAATTTCTTGCTAATTCTCCAATTCTTACCTTTCATTCTCTTTTTTGATTTCTATACATCATTTTCTTCTTCTACAAAAAAAAAGAAAAAAAAAAGAAAAAAGAAAACAAACAAACTTCTTTTTGCTATTTTGTTTTTCCTACTTTCTTCTCTGTCAACAATTAAGCACGTCCATCTTTAACAACACAACAGTTGTCTCCACCTTCACGTCATCTTCACCCTTCCCCAATATCACCTGCAAACCCATACATCTACAGCAAACCGTCCTTCTCCACATCACATACCAAGTCTGTCAACCCTCCCCTCTACAACAAATTCCACCACCAAACACACTCACGAATTCAATTCGCCCATCCTCCCCAAACATACCATACCCACGTTCAAAGTCCATCACTGCATAGCCAACACCAAATCCAACTCTACCTACAACCACCATCATTTCTGTTCGAAACTCCTGTCATCAATTTCACCCTCACTTACCCAACACAAATTCGCACTCAACTACAGTCATCATCCTCACCGTATTTCAAACCATCCACTCATTTGCAGAAGCCCTCCACAAATTTCATACCCAGTTCGCACAACAAAAATCATACCACAAACCCCCTTCGCGATCGCAAATCAACACAGCATCCTCTTCACAATACCCAGTTCACTCCCTCTCATCAAATTCCAACTCGAACCCATATTTCGGATCAAACCTCTCTAGCTTTCCCACGCCTTCATCAACTCGAACCCTCAAATCGAACCAACTTCTGATTCGAAGAACACATCGAAACTCGAAGAGCAGAACCTAATTCGAAGACCTGAAACCCGAAACCCAATTTTCACCAAACATACCCGATCATCACGCCTCCTGAGCATCCAATTCGGGATAAGAAAAAAAAAAGGGAAATCAAACAAAGCCCTGTTCGTTGGTTTTCTGATTTTTAGCGAGGCATCGGGGTGTTTTTTTTTTGTGCGTACTGTTGTCTTTGGTAAGTGGTAAGAGGATTTTGGGCGTACTGGTGATTTAATTGTGCGTACTGGTGATTTAATTGTGCGTACTGGTGATTCTTGTAAATGGTAAGTGTATGGATTTTGGACGTTTAAGTGGAAACAAATAAATCGTGTGAAGGGAATTATAAGTTGCCTTGTTGTTTTGGTGAATGGTGATTGAATAAATTGAGACTGTTGAAATCCGGTTAGTTTCTTTATCGATTTCTATTGTGTTGGTTTTCTTGTGTGCTGTTTTGGAAATTGGATTTCTATCCGAAGAAATAAAAGCTTTTATTGATTTTATGGGCAAGTTGTTGGTGAGTTTTTTTTTTCTTGTCCAAGTTATCTGCTTAATTCTCAACTTTTTCCTTCAATTTTCAAGTTGCTTACATCTCAAAAAAAAAATCAAGATCAATTAGGAAGAGGATTCAAACATCAAAAAGGGAAAGAAAGAAAGAAAATTCAAAGGCCAAAGTGAGAAAGAATTTAAGCAGACGAACAGGAAGTTCAAGCGTCAAGCAAATTGCAACGGTGAAGTCTAATTTTTCTGGATGGACAGCCATACCCCACGGTAATATTTTTCTGAACTCTACAGGTGCTGAAGCTGTTTTGAAAAAAAAGAAAAAATATAGAAATTGCTTGTAAAATTCTTCTGCAGGGGCAGTGGCTTGCTTGTAAAATATTTTCATTTTCTGTTCTTTGATTGTTCTGTTCTGTGACGGTTCTAATCTGTGATCATTCGGTGAATGTTGTGCTGTTGATATTTCTGAATTGGGGGTGAGGAACGGTTTTCCATAACTAATCACTCTCGTCGATTTTCAATTTTAACACGTGATTTTGATTTTCAAAATAATATAGTTGAAAAGTGGTGCTTTGTGAAGTTGACTGTCTCGTATAATTGGATCGCGGATATATAGTAGTTCAATTTATTGAACTATTAGCAAAAGAGGTTGCATACTACCCATAAAACATTGGTCGTATCCCTTAGTATTTATACTATACGTGAACGGCCATAAGACCCTCTTCCCCCTTCCAATTGAGTCAGTTAATTAATAGAGCACAACTCATCATTTTATATTATTTTGAAGTGAGAATAATTTCTGTCTTCCGTCGATTGCATTCAAATGTCTGATTCAAAAAAATCTTTGAGAGAGTTGTGGTATAATAGTCGGAGTAGACGTCCTCTTGAAGAGTATGAGTATGAAACACAACTCATAAGGCAGAATTTTCTAAAATTTCGTGAGCCCGATGCCAATTTTCAAAATTTTCCAATTGACCAACATTTTCAAAACCATGGATATAATCAAAATTGTGATTTCAATTTAGATTTCAATAATTTCGATTATGGGCTACATCCACATCAAAACAGTTTTGAATCGCAACATACCTTTGATCAACATCATTATGAGGTTGGAAACCAGTTTGAAAATAATTTTGAAAATGATTTTCAAATCAATCAAAATTTTCAAATTTACAACCCACATCCACATTTTGAATATGACCAAAATTGCAATTTTCCCTCGAATTTTCATAGTTTTGGTTATGAACAAAATTTCTATGATCAAAATGATTTCCAATATCATTGTCAGTTTTCTGAAAATTCAAACAACTACCACATTGGAAATAATATTGATTGTGAAATTGATGTGGATTATAACTTTGAAAATCAAGAAATCCAAAATGAGAGCTCTCAAATCAACGATCGTCTTAACATTCTTAGAGAGAGGGAAGAAAGACTAAATAAAAAGGCCGATGAACTTCTTTGTTTATTGACATCTTTGAAAGAACAACAAAAGCAACAAAATCAAATTCAAACAAGCGATGAATCAGAAAATAATCAATTCTTTACTGATGGTGAAAATTTTCAAATAACGACTTTTGAAATTGAGAATAATCATCTTGATGAAGTTTTTCAAAATTCAACAAATGATTTGGACTTCAGCTCTTTTCAGAAAAAAAGATTTAAGCTTGGATTTTGATCTTCCTCTTTCAGACTGTGAGAAACTTGAAATTCTAGAAATTGAACAGAATAAAAATGTTGAATTTTTCAACTCAAAATTGGAAAAGGATTTTAACGAACATGAATTCCTTGGTTTGTATGAGGATGAGTTGGCAAATGAGGTTGAAATAGAATCAAGCCACCAATCTGAATTTGAAAATTTTGATTTTGAAGTTTTTAACGAACTTGAAATGGTCAGTGTCGAAAATACCTTGTCAATTAATGATGAGAAAGGTGATCACATAGTCTTGAACAACACTCGGATTTCAAATTTCACTGAATTTATATACGATCACAAATTTTTGAAAAATTACACTGACAAATTTGTTGAATACATGAATTACTTTTGGAATGCTGGCTTGGTTGAAAAACTTCATGTTAGGATGACCCTGGATATTTATCTCCTAGACTATAAATCTAGGTATAAAGATGAGATGGTTTTCAAAAACTCTTGCTTGTTAGAAAACATGTCTAGACACAGTGGGAATGGGACTCATAGGGCTGGAACCAAGTGTGGGGGGAAAAGTTGGTGGAATTCTTTGCATCGCATACATCGCAAACACATATATCATTGTATATATGATCCATTCTCACATATAGTTAGACTGCATTTCATTTTACAAATCATTTTACATTCGCTCCATCTTTGGGTACGATCTTTCAAATTTAGGAAACGATTACAGTGTGGACACTGTTTAGTTCAAGTGTGGGGGGGGGGTCTGCATTTCATTCATTTTTCGTTTTTTTTTCTTTATTTTTCTTTCTTTTCATTTTCATCATTTAAATAGGACCATCATGCATTTTAGACTGTAATAACATGCCATTTTTTTTTTTGAAATACGACTCATTTTCAATTGATACAGCAAAATAAGTTTACAATTTTTAGCCAGTTGATAGTATTTTTCTCTCTCAACTTAGATCGAATAGGAAATATAATGAAAAGTTTAATTTTGAGGGATAATAGTGTAACCCGTACATAGGGAGATTCTTAGGTGATGGCCATGAAATCTATTCTATATTGTAGACTTTGTTTAAATAAGTGGAGGACTTAAAATACTTATATTGGCTTTTCAAATCTTTAAAACTAAGTTGTGTTAAGTTGAATTCGCGTAACTCTCTTTTGTGCATATATTTTCGATAAAAATAATAATAGTACTCCAAGGGTATCCAACATTGCTTGTATATCGAGCGTTGGTGTGCAAACCCGCCAAGCTCTATCCGACACGTTGTTGACAAAGTCAGCGTTGGAATATCTTGGTCTCATTTTATGAGATTGGACACCTAAGGATTACCGACACATTGTTGACAAAGTCAAAGTCGGTCTGCACAATCCGCTAAGCTCTTTACCTACTCTCCGTTAGTCCGCGAGGCAGTGCATGGGTGGTAAACCTTGGTCTTTTTAGTTAGGTGTATGTACTTAATCATAAATTTTAAAATTTTATAGAAATAGAGAATAAGCGATGATGCTCAAACATTTCTTGACCTTATTGATTTGACTAGCCATACATGAGAAAATAATAATACCACTTTGCAAACTGTGCCAAGCAAACTAAGAATTTATTTCATGGCTGCACTACGTTATCGACCGAACTAACTGGCCAAACTGGAATTTAACATTTGAAAACTTGATTTATATTGAAATTTTGTGACAAGTCGAGGTATCTAAAATAAAATCAACTGGTTAGAAATTATTAACTTAATTTGTTGTACCACCTTCCTGAAATAAGTCGTGTTGTCATTTTTCGTTTTTATTTTTTTGCATATGTCCATTGCATTCATGTAGTTTCATTAGAATCATAGCATATTGCATTTGGATTTTGTGGGTAGTATCCGCTGAAAACCCTCACGAGACACCACTCGTCCTACTAGGGACACCTAGAGGTTTAACGGCTTGTTGCATGCGCTCAATGCAATCGTGTTTCCTACGAAAGTGTGACCTATCTAGTTAGTTTCCCATTTTCTTTTTACTCGAGGACGAGTAAAAGATAAGTGTGGGGGTATTTGATTGACATAGAAATGTGTTTATTTTATGCTCTTATATCTTGTCTTTTGTATATAAATAAATATTACTTAGGTATTGTTTTGTTACTTTTACAGATATTCCAACCCAGCCCGCATGCAACCAGAAATGTAGAGAAATAGAGTTCAATTTGCTGTGTATTGCATTGTAGATGAAGATATCACATCTGGTTGCTGTTGGACAAGAAAAGGATTGATAAAAAGGCTTTGCACATCACAAATCAATGAAGAAATGTCAAGGAAACAAGAGGAAAAGAGAAAAGGCCCAAATTTGCTTTATTTATCTAAGGCCCATTTATGTTCTCATTGTAAACTAATTGGTGATGTAATGACCAGGCCCATTTATCATTAGGGTTAGGGTTTGGCTATCTACCCTATATATACCCTTGTAATGGCATTGTAGCCACCATCCTATCCTATATCTCATTCTATTCTCTTCTTCATTAATAAAACTCATTTTTCTTTTTATTTTATGCAATTTTCTATTTCTTAGCAATTAGTGTTGTCTACACGATTAGATTCGGTAGAACACTATTTGTATTTTGCATTTCTTTTCATTAGAGATTGACCGTCTGATTAGATTCAGCGGTAATCCTAATTTTATTTCATGTTGTTATTTATATTCTGCACTTTTATTTTCTATATTTTAATCGCGTTCATAGGTTAAATTGGATTTGATTAGATTTGAATCTGATTCATAGTTTCATTGCTTTTCCATTGAAATTGTGATTTGATCGTCGGTTCAGTTAGATCTGTTCTGAATCAAATTATAGTTTTAATTTTGTTTTGTTTTATTTTCAAAATCAACCTCCAAAGTTTTGTCTAACTCGCCCAAGAGATTAGATAAATAATTTGATTTAATTCACCTCCCTGTGTTCGACCTGTATGCTACACACCTGTATGCTTGCAGAATTTATTACAAATGTCGCGCTTTTCTAATTCATAGACTAGCGTCAATCACGGCGCGTTCTATTCAGGCCATTATATATATATATATAATATATATATATATATATATATTATATTTCGTCGATTTACTTTTAAAACGTATTTTATAAATCATTTTAAATTCGTTTTCAAAAACAATTTCAACTTCTCCTTCAAATTCAAATCGATTTGATTTCAATTCAATTCGAATTCATTTCAATTTTATTTTATTCGAATTCAAATTCGTTTCAATTCAAATTCTAATTCATTTCAATTCAATTCAAATTCTAATTCATTTCAATTCAATTCAGATTCTAATTCATTTCAATCCAATTCAATTTGAATTTACCTTCTATTTAATTCAATTCGAATTCATTTCAAATTGATTTCAATTCAATTTCAGTTCGTTTTAAATTTCATTCAAAACGATTTCAATTCGTTTTTAATTCAATTTCAATTTAATTCAATTTGAATTCATTTCTATTCAGTTCGAATTCAAATTCACTTTCTATTCAATTCGAATTCATTTCAAATTGATTCAATAAAATTTCAAATTGAATTTTAATCAATTTAATTTGAATTTCATTTCAAAATATTAAATTTTGAAATCACTTTTCAATATTCATTATAAAACGAATAAAATCGATATAAATATCGTTCGCGTCAAAATAACGCATCTCTAATCAACACGGCTTTATATTTCAATAATTCGTTATTCTATTCAACAAATGAATCTATATTTCTTTCAACACACGACTAATCTCAACACATGAGTACTGTCAACACATCACTATTTTTGTTATCTAAAATATTTTATAAAACTATGGTATCTATCGTTTGATTTTTAATTAGACTTCTACTGGGAAGTAGTTCTAATTTTAAATATGATAAAGATGTGAATTTTATTATTAAAATATTTTACTCAACACATAAATAGTTTCAACACATGAATTTTCTTTTATAATATCCATTATTTTGCCGATTGGAATGAGGCCCAATCAATCACCATATAACGTTAATTATATGGATTCCATATAACACATGTATATAATAGCAACGATCAACAATCAATCATCATCCAAGGTGCACCACACAACTGCATAAGCATCAATAATAAATAATCGACGCTTACACAGTCTGTCGACCAATCGATCGACATACAATTAATTAATTAGGATTAGTGTACGCCAAATATCATCCCAACACCCGTGTGGGGTTTCAAATCAACAAACACATATTTTTATTTGTGCAGTTGGGCGATGTGTAAAATTTATCATCCCAATCAATATCAGTCAAATCAGTGTATATAAACAAATCGGCTGATTTGTTTATTGATTGACATAGAAATGTGTTTATTTTTACGCTCATATCTTATCTTTATTGTAAATAAATAAATATTACTTTGGGTATTTTCATGTGTTTTCACAGGTTGTTAAATAAATGTCTCCTTCATTCAATTAAAGACCAATTGCATAGGAAATGCTACTTCTTGGAATCAACAAATTTTCAATCATAAAGGAAGCTATAGCACACTGATAAAGCTTGGAAATTTGGACAGAATGTTCTGAGTTCAGCCACCGTCAAAGCACTATTTTTTTGCTGAAGAAAAGAACATATACATTGCCTCCGTCGCTTTGAAGAATAAAAAGACTAGTGCTATATTATATATATATATATATATATATATATATATATGTATGTATATAACATATGCACTAAGATTTGAAGAGCTAGACATTTTCTTCTCAAAGAAATCAATTGAAAATCTTGCATATTTACTTGCCATTGAGGAGAAGACTTGACATATATTTACCAGAATGCAACTCAATCAAATGCCACATGTCAGCAATCAAGGAGGGAGAATCTTCATAGAACATCTCAAATCTATATCCATATCTCTTTTATTTGTAAATAGAACATCTCAAGAGATATTTCTTGGCCCAAAAGTCATGTAGGATGGAGGCTACATCCCCTATAAATACCCATTGTATTCATTGTAACAACCATCCATTATTCTATAATTCTTCTGCCATTAACAAAGTTCTTCTTTTTATTTTTTTGCAATTTTCTAATTTCTTAGCAATTAGTGTTGTCTACACGATTAGATTCGGTAGAGCATTAATTGTATTTTTCACTTATTTTCATTAGCGATTGACCGTCTGATTAGATTCAGCGGTAATCCTAATTCTTATTTTCTGTTCGTTTAATTTTGTTCTGCAATTTTATTTCCATTGTTCTATTTTATCTTTAATCGGTTAATTTATTACAGATCCGATTAGATTCGAATCTGAAGTGAATTTAATTGCATCTTTTATTTGTAGTTTCAATTTTTATTTTGTTTTGCAAAATCAACCTCTAGCTTCGTCTAACTCGCCCAAGAGATTAGATAAATATTTGATTTAATTCACCTCCCTGTGTTCGACCTGTATGCTACACACCTGTATGCTTGCAGAATTTAATTTAAATGTCGCGCTTTTCTAATTCATAAATTAGCGACGATCAAGTTTTTGGCGCCGTTGCCGGGGAGGTAACGATTGAATTTTATTGTTTATTTAATTTCCGATTCGTGTTAGTTTTTATTTTATTTTGTATATATTTTTGTTTCTTGTACATATAGAAAAAATCTCAATTAGTAATGTGGCGTATTAATTACATTGATACTGTCATGAACTAAGCAAGAGAAAAAAATAATTTCTTGCCTTTATTTTCTTTCAATTTCTTTTCCTATTTTCAATTATTCCTTTCCATTTTTCAATCCTCCTTCCTACTTTTATATTCATTTCATTTTTCAATCCTCCTTCCTACTTTTATATTCATTTCTTCTTTTACAATCTTTCAAAAAAAATAAAAAAATCTTGCCTTTTTTCTTTTAATTTTCCTTCTTTTTTTCATTTATTTCTTTCCTTTTTTTATTTTGCATTTCTTCCAATCTAATTCCTTCAAAAAAAAATATACAAAAAAAGAAAGTTGCTAATTTTTCTTCAATTTCTTTCCATCTTTCTACCACCTTGCTAATTTTCACATTTTTCTTTTCTCTTTCCTTTTCTTTTTATTTGTTTCCATCTTTTGTCTACAACTTTCTAAAAAAAAAAAATTGCAATTTCTTCTCTGCCTACTTTGATTTCTTTCTTGTTTTTGTCTGCTTTTATTTCTTTCCTCAATTTCTTCTACCCTTCCTCTCTACTCAAAAAAACCTTGCTTTTTTCTCTTATTTCCTTCCTCTTTTATTTTTTTTTTCCATTTTTGTTTTGCTTTTTCCCATTCATTTCTTTCCCTTTCTTCTTGTTCAAATTTTCATAAAAAAAAACTTGCATTTTTTTTTATTTCTTTCCAATTGCATTTCTCATTAACCTTTTACAATCTCTCTTTCCATTTTTTTCATTTATTTCTTTCCTGCTCTCTCCTTCATTAAAAAAAACAACTATCAATTTTCCTTTATTCTTTCCATCTTTCCGCTTTCTTTCCAATTGTCTACATTCTTTTTCTTTTTACAAATTTCAAAAAAAAAAAACGATTCCTCTTTTGCAATTTTTTTTCCTTTCTTCTTTTGTCTTTCTTGTTCTCAATACATTGATTTCTTTTCTTCTCTTACAAATTTCCGTTCTTTTCAAAAAATCCTCTTTTGATTTCTTTCCTCTTTATTCCTCCTTTCCAATTTTCAATATAATTACTTCTCATTCTTCTTTTACAAGTTCAAAAAAAAAATTGCCATTTTTCTTTTAATTCTTCCCTATTTTCAACTTCTTTTTCCTTCCTTTCGTTTGTTTCTCCTCTTACTAATATCTCACATCCTTTCTTCTTTTACAATTTGCTGAAGAAGAAAAAAAATCCTTTTATAAATTTCTCTTCTCTGCCTTGTAATTAATTTTCTTTCTTTCTCCATTTATTTCTTTCCCTTTTCAAGTTTTTCCTTTCTCATTTTTTTCTCTCTCTTCTAATTTTACAACAATAAACAAAAGAAAAAATTCTTTCTGTTTTTGTCTTCTCTTTTATTGCTTTCCCTTCTCAATTTCTTTTCCAAATCTTTTACAATTACTTTCCTTTCTTCCTTTACAATTCTCTTTCTTTTCTGAAATCTCTCTTCCCATTTTTTTTGTCATTTGTTTCTTTCCTATTTGTCCGCTTTTCAACACTAATAAAAAAGGCAAGGACATAATTTTTTTTTCCATTATTCTTCCCTGCTTCATTTTTTCCCCTCTGATCAAATACCCCTCTCTCTCACACAATCTCATTTCACCACATTTTTTTTCAATCTACACTTCAGCACCATCTTCTTCAATCCCTCCTTCCCACCACACTTCTGCCACAACGCACAAACCAACCCCATCCACAAGCATTCTCTCAAAAAAAATTCCAAACTTTTTTTAACCTACCACAGCCTCATATTTTCTTGTGCTTTTTTTTGTTATTTACTTCATTAAAAAAAACCCAAAAATAAAAAAAAGAGTTTCAAACCAAGGACAAAGTGACTGGAGTTGAAGCAACAAATCAAGAATTCAGAAATCAGAAGAAATTGCAAATAGTGGGATTTCAATCATTGACGCTACTCATTTTTTCTGGATGGACAACCATACCCCACTGTAAATTTCTTTTAACTCTACAGGTTCTCTGCTTGAAAAATATAGAAATTGCTTGTAAAAATCTTCTGCAGGGGCAGCGGCTGGCTTGTACAATATTTTATTTTTCTGTTCTGCGACTGTTCTGTGACTGTTCTGTTCTGTGACTGTTGTGTTGTTGATATTTCTGAATCTGTGGTGAGGAACGATTTTCCATAACTAATCACTCTCGTCGATTTTCAATTTTAACACGTGATTTTGATTTTCAAAATAATATAATTGAAAAGTGGTGTTTTGTGAAGTTGACTGTCTCGTACAATTGGATCGCGGATATATATTAGTTCAATTTATTGAACTTTTAGCAAAAGAGGTTGCATACTACCCGTAAAACATTGGTCGTATCCCTTAGTTTTATACTATACGTGAACGGCCATAAGACCCTCTTCCCCCTTCCAATTGAATCAGTTAATTAATAGAGCACAACTCATTATTTTATATTATTTTGAATTGAGAATAATTTCTGTCTTGCCGTGATTTCATTTCAAATGTCTAATTCAAAAAAATCATTGAGAGAAATGTGGAATAATAATCGAAGTAGACGTCCTCTTGAAGAGTATGAGTATGAATTGCAACTCATGAAACAAGATTTTCCAAAATTTCGTGAGCCCAATGTCAACAATTTTCAAAATTTTCCAACTGACCAACATTTTCAAAATCATAGATATAATCAAAATGATGATTTCAATTTAAATTTCAATAATTTCGATTATGGGTCACATCCACATCAAAACGGTTTTGAATCGCAAAATAGCTTTGACCCACATCAATATGGGGTTGGAAACCAATTCGAAAATAATTTTGAAAATGATTTTCAAATCGATCAAAATTTTCAAAACTACAACCCATATCAACATCTTGAAAATGACCAAAATTGCAATTTTCACTCGAATTTTAACAGTTTTGGTTATGAACAAAATTTCTATGATCAAAATGATTTCCAATATCATTGTCAGTTTTCTGAAAATTCAAACAACTACCACATTGGAAATAATATTGATTGTAAAATTGATGTGGATTATAATTTTGAAAATCAGGAAATTCCAAACGAGAGCTCTCAAATCAACGATCGTCTTAACATTTTTGGAGAGAGGGTAGAAAGGCTAGATAGACAGCTTAATGAAAAACATAGAAATATGGATGAATTTCTTTGCTTATTGACATCTTTGAAAGAACAACGAGAGCAACAAAATCAAATTCAAACAAGCGATGAATCAGGAAATAATCCATTCTTTGCTGACATTGAAAATTTTCAAATAACGACTTTTGAAATTGAGAATAATCATCTTAATGAAGTTTTTCAAAATTCAACCAATGATTTGAACTTCGACTCTTTTCAAGAAAAAGATTTAAGCTCAAATTTTGATCTTCCTCTTTCGGGCTGTGAGGAAATTGAAACTTTTGAAATTGAACCAAATGAAAATGGTGAATTTTTCAAAAACTCAGAAGTGGAAATGGATTTTAATGAACATGAATTTTTTGGATTGTACG
This sequence comes from Allium sativum, assembly GCA_030737875.1. NCBI lineage: Eukaryota > Viridiplantae > Streptophyta > Magnoliopsida > Asparagales > Amaryllidaceae > Allium > Allium sativum. The sequence goes on along the minus strand of CM060920.1, from coordinate 931,181,056 downwards.
AGGATGAGTTGCCAAATGAGGAAGACGTAGATTCAAGTCACGAGTTTGAAACTTTTGATATTGAGGTTTCAAACAAGCTTGAAGTTGTCAGTGTCGAAAACAAATTGTCAATTAATGATGAGAAATGTGATCACATACTCTTGAACAACACTCAGAATTCAAATTTCACTGAATTTATGTACGATCACAAATTTTTGAAAAATTACACTGATAAATTTGTGGAGCACATGAATTATTTTTGGAATGTTAGCTTGATTGAGAAACTTCATGTTAGGATGACCCTGGATATTTATCTCCTAGACTATAAATCTAGGTATAAAGATGAGATAGTTTTCAAAAACTCTTGCTTGGTAGAAAACACGTCTAGACACAGTGGGAATGGGACTCATAGAGCTCGAACCAAGTGTGGGGGAAAACATTGGTGGCACTCTTTGCATCGCATGCATCGTAAACACATATATCATTATACATATGATCCGTTCTTACATGTGGTTATACTCCATTTCATGCTTCAAATCATTTTGCATCTAATCCATCTATGGGTTTTATCTTTCAAATTTAGGAAACGTTTACAGTGTGGACACTGTATAGTTCTAGTGTGGGGGGGAGTCTGCATTGCATTCTTTTGTTTTTTTTTCTTTATTTTTCTTTCTTTTCATTTTCAGCCATTTAAATAGGACCATCATGCATTTAGATCATACTAATATGCCATTTTTTTTTTTGAAATACGACTCATTTTCAATTGATACAGCAAAATAAGTTTACAATTTTTAGCCAGTTGATAGTATTTTTCTCTCTCAACTTAGATCGAATAGGAAATATAATGAAAAGTTTAATTTTGAGGGATAATAGTGTAACCGGTACATAGGGAGATTCTTAGGTGATGGCCATGAAATCTATTCTATATTGTAGACTTTGTTTAAATAAGTGGAGGACTTAAAATACTTATATTGGCTTTTCAAATCTTTAAAACTAAGTTGTGTTAAGTTGAATTCGCGTAACTCTCTTTTGTGCTTATATTTTCGATAATAATAATAATAGTATTCCAAGGGTACCCAACATTGCTTGTATATCGAGCATTGGTGTGCAAACCCGCCAAGCTCTATCCGACACGTTGTTGACAAAGTCAAAGTCGGAATATCTTGGTCTCATTCTATGAGATTGGACACCTAAGGATTACCGACACGTTGTTGACAAAGTCAAAGTCGGCCTGCACAATCCGCCAAGCTCTTTACCTACTCTCCGTTAGTCCGCGAGGCAGTGCATGGGTGGTAAACCTTGGTCTTTTTAGTTAGGTGTATGTACTTAATCATAAATCTTAAAAATTTATAGAATAAAGAATAAGCGATGATACCCAAACACTTCTTGACCTTATTGATTTGACTAGCCATACTTGAGAAAATTAGAATACCACTTTGCAAACTGTGCCAAGCAAACTAAGAATTTATTTCATGGCTGCACTATGTTATCGACCGAACTAACTGGCCAAACTGGAATTTAACATTTGAAAACTTGATTTATATTGAAAATTTGTGACAAGTCGAGGTATCTAAAATAAAATCAACTGATTAGAAATTGTTAACTTAATTTGTTGTACCACTTTCCTGAAATAAGTCGTGTTGCCATTGTTCGTTTTTATTTTTGCATATGTCCATTGCATTCATGTAGTTTCATTAGAATCATAGCATACTGCATTTGGATTTTGTGGGTAGTATCCGCTGAAAACCCTCACGAGACACCACTCGTCCTACTAGGGACACCTAGAGGTTTAACGGCTTGTTGCATACGCTCAATGCAATCGTGTTTCCTACGAAAGTGTGACCTATCTAGTTTAGTTTTTCATTTTTGTTTTACTCGAGGGCGAGTAAAAGATAAGTGTGGGGGTATTTGATTGACATAGAAATGTGTTTATTTTTACGCTCATATCTTATCTTTATTGTAAATAAATAAATATTACTTTGGGTATTTTCATGTGTTTTCACAGGTTGTTAAATAAATGTCTCCTTCATTCAATTAAAGACCAATTGCATAGGAAATGCTACTTCTTGGAATCAACAAATTTTCAATCATAAAGGAAGCTGTAGCACACTGATAAAGCTTGGAAATTTGGACAGAATGTTCTGAGTTCAGCCACCGTCAAAGCACTATTTTTTTGCTGAAGAAAAGAACATATACATTGCCTCCGTCGCTTTGAAGAATAAAAAGACTAGTGCTATATTATATATATATATATGTATATATGTATATAACATATGCACTAAGATTTGAAGAGCTAGACATTTTCTTCTCAAAGAAATCAATTGAAAATCTTGCATATTTACTTGCCATTGAGGAGAAGACTTGACATATATTTACCAGAATGCAACTCAATCAAATGCCACATGTCAACAATCAAGGAGGGAGAATCTTCATAGAACATCTCAAATCTATATCCATATCTCTTTTATTTGTAAATAGAACATCTCAAGAGATATTTCTTGGCCCAAAAGTCATATAGGATGGAGGCTACATCCCCTATAAATACCCATTGTATTCATTGTAACAACCATCCATTATTCTATAATTCTTCTGCCATTAACAAAGTTCTTCTTTTTATTTTTTTGCAATTTTCTAATTTCTTAGCAATTAGTGTTGTCTACACGATTAGATTCGGTAGAGCATTAATTGTATTTTTCACTTATTTTCATTAGCGATTGACCGTCTGATTAGATTCAGCGGTAATCCTAATTCTTATTTTCTGTTCGTTTAATTCTGTTCTGCAATTTTATTTCCATTGTTCTATTTTATCTTTAATCGTTGAATTTATTACAGATCCGATTAGATTCGAATCTGAAGTGAATTTAATTGCATCTTTTATTTGTAGTTTCAATTTTTATTTTGTTTTGCAAAATCAACCTCCATCTTCGTCTAACTCGCCCAAGAGATTAGATAAATATTTGATTTAATTCACCTCCCTGTGTTCGACCTGTATGCTACACACCTGTATGCTTGCAGAATTTAATTTAAATGTCGCGCTTTTCTAATTCATAAATTAGCGACGATCATTTATAAATATTTATTTTTTCACTTTCACGTTAAAAATTATATTTTTAACGATAATTAATTTATTTCAACACATCTACATTTTATTATCGATTTCACATCAACATCACAAACAAATTTCACAACACATCAAACAAACAAACAAGCCATCCATGGTCTATGGACGACGGGTGTCGGGCGCGACTAAGCACCGTCTGCATCCTAGTGTATATATATGTGTATATATATATATATATATATATATAACTAGAAAAAGAAATTTGAGTGAGAAGTTCTCACCAATAGCTATTCCAACTCCACGACACTTCTTTTATAGAAATATTCGTCGTTTTCGCCTTTTGTCACTTTCGTTGCCCGTAGCCACTACATATATAAAAATCACATTTTTATATTGCTATTCAATATATAAAAATCGAATTTTTACTTCGCTATTATATAGATAAAAATTCTAGTTTTACATCGCTATTATATAGATAAAAATTCTATTTTTACATCGCTATTATATAGATAAAAATTCTATTTTTACGTCGCTATTATATAGAAAAAAATTCTATTTTTACATCGCTATTATATAGATAAAAATTCTATTTTTACATCGCTATTATATATAAAGATTTCGCCTTTTCAAATATAAAGATTTCGCCTTTTCCATTTCAAAAATCTAATCTTTTCTATTTTAAAAATCTAATCTTTTCTATTTTAAAAATCTAATCTTTTCTATTTTAAAAATCCAATCTTTCTATTTTAAAAATCCAATCTTTTCTATTTTAAAAATCCAATCTTTTCTATTTTAAAAATCCAATCTTTTCAATTTTAAAAATCCAATCTTTTCAATTTTAAAAATCCAATCTTTTCTATTTTAAAAATCTAATCTTTTCTATTTTAAAAATCCAATCTTTTCTATTTTAAAAATCCTAGCTTTGTAAATAAAATCAAACCATTTCAATTCGCTGAAATATGTATTAAAATCAGATTTTATAAATTAATCTAACTAAAAAAAACTGAAATTAAATAAATAAAAATAAGGGAGCTTACTGTTAGAAGGGGAGGGGGTTTTCTGACGTGGCCGGAGGCGGAGGGATGGCCGGAGTGTGGCGCGGCAGGTGCTGGAAGCTGCGGAAGGGGGCCACAGGCGGCGGTGGTCGCGGTTTTGGAAGGGGGAAGGGTTTAGGGCTGTTTTTCGCAGAAGGAGATGAAGGAGGGAGGAAGAAGAAGAGAGGAAGGCGGCGGTTGCTGAGGGAAGGGGAGGCGGGCCTCGCGCGGCGGCGCGATGGAGGCTCCGTCGCCCTCCTCGATTTCTCTTTTTTTTTTCTGCATCGTTCGATTGAAATTAACTGAGGGGGGCAATGGGTTTTCAGGGGAAGAGGGTTTTAATTTTTTATTTAAATATTTTTTTTATCCCAAAAAGTTGACTTTTACATACGACCTCTAAACGAGGCCCACCGCCTGTCGTCCATAGCGTTTTACCTCCATTCCGAACACAATGGGACATGTATCGCAGGCTGATTCGATCGTTTCAATCAGTTTTCGTCAAAACCAACATATAACTCTATATATTGAATTTGAGCGCGCATTTCAATTTACTGGGGTCACATACTAACTCTAAAAATTCCCGAAAAAATATTTTCTAGTTTCGTATTGACGATACGGTCCTAACAAAACTAGTTTCGTCGAATTCTGAGACTGTTGGAAAAATGGCCATTTTCCAGTCGATTAAAATCAACTAAAACTGGTCAAACACGTTTTCCTTTGCCACGCTCACATATTGATTCGGAAAATTATGAAATTTGAAACCTAGCAATAATTTGACATCGCAGATCCAACAAAAGTGGTTTCGTCGAAATCCGAGGTCGTTTGCAAAATGTCTATTTTTAGGGCCTGAATTCCATAGCGACTATTCAGACTTTTCAACTGGACATATCTTTTGATCCCCGCTATGAAATTTCGATTTTTCGGATTCGTTGGAAAGATATTCCCAATTAGATCCTATTATTTTTTGTTTCACTAAAATCCGGTTTGTTTTGCACCCGGTACATTCAATTGAAGTTTGCAATCGAATTATCGAACTACCGCGCCATTTTCAATTCTATTTTATAATTATATATAATTATTTATATTCTAACGACGACGTATATAATATATACGTTCGATTTCTATTCAAAGTACATTTCTCGTCGATATTATTTAAAATAATTCATTTTAAATAATCAAAATTCGCTAAAATTGCCAAAATAAAAATTTTAAACCGGCCCAGATTTTCGGGTTGTTACAATCTCCCTCACTTAAAACTTTTCGTCCCCAAAAAGGAACGAAGCCGAAAGTGGTTTGATTAATCAACTCTACGTTCGATCGGGCTTCCATTCTCCAACTTTTCAGTTTCTGAGAATTTTCAAATTCTTCAAAAATTTGGCTAACACCCGGAATTTTCGAAAAATTTCGCCATAACATCCCCTGCACCGGGAGCGACGGGAAAATCCCGAAATTGCCATATAGGCCTTCTGATCTCAAAAAGAAAAAGAAAAAGCCAAGCGGCTAGCCAATAGGCTCATAAAATCATCATCACCCAAACAAAACAGTAAATTATAGTAATCATGTACCTATTTGTCGGGCAAACAAATTTTATTCTCTGCTCTAGCCTCCTTGCTTTGACCTGTTCAATGTAAGTACATGTATATGCATGCAAATGCGACCAATTTTCAATACAATTCAATATTTGATACAATTAGGCTAAATGGTTCAAAATTATTAAACAAATAAACAAACAACACAACCATCAATCAATTAGTGGATTAATGTTTCAAATTGATAATTTGATATATATACAGAAAATCTTGTTTTTGATGCCAAATCACAACAATGAATTCTAGCTATATTTTGGTTCTCACACCAGTCTGATGGAAGTATATAGAAAACACACCTTCGAAACTCGAATATGAATACTGATGATGATGCACCATCATCAGAATCATCCCCGGATATCTAGAATGTGATTCTATATCTATCCAGTACATTAAAACTTCGACTATACGTTCATGACGCGTATATTCAAAATCTTTATATACTCGATTGTCCAAATTCAAAATAAATAAATAATCAAATACGTATAAAGCGATTTAAAATTTTTAAAACAAAATTGTTTTCATTTGAAAAATATACTCTTCACACTCGTTCTAGGATACTACTGATCCTATCTCTAACCAGTCATTCTAATTGGATATTACTAATCCAATATCTAATGAATTCTTTCGTATGGTTCTAATGTGTCTTGTTCTCGAGCTCTGTAAACCAAAGCTCTGATACCAACTGTAACGGCAAGGAATTTCGCTCGATCTGAATCGATCGTTAAACCGACTAAGACCGTTCGAAACCCCTGATCGTTTTGAGAACAGGACAAATCAGAACGCAGACGGAAGAACATTTCATTGTTATTACAACAATTCCATCAGATACAAGAATATACAGAGTATAAATGAATAAATTACATTCAATAAATATCAGAGATTACAATAAATTACATAGCAGCGGAAAATAATACAAAAGCACAATTAGAAGTAATGCACGGATACAGAGCTTTCCGAGCATCGTTCCAGCTATAAATCAGGATCCTGTGAATATAAATCTGCAAAACCAAAACTACTAGCTGCCCGTATGGAAAATAGGGGCACCCAGAGTTTAGGTTAAAACAATAAACTCCAGGTCAGTCATGTGACTGGTGTGAGAACTAAACAGGTATTAATCTTTATTTTTAAAGTTCAGTAAATCAAGGGACCACGCCGTATAACACGGAACGGGTTTCCTCCCAAGAATACCAGTATAGAAAACAGACAGCGCAATGCTAAATAAAGAAAAATGAAGCTGTTATAAGACCCAGGTCCCATCACACAATGCAACGCAAGCCGGAGAATAAGGTTTTTACCTTATAACGGCCAAAGCATGCTTGATACGTTTAAAAACACATTATTTGATACTATTATAGGTGTATAGTGTCAAAACAATTTCAATCATAAATATCAATCATAGGCGGCATGAATGACCCATACCATTATGTCGCCATACTAGGTTCTACAAATAAAACCGCAATATCACGTATTGGAAATTGGATTTCCGTCATGAGCCGAGGCAAGGGTTGAGCTCCTCTCCGCGTTCGAGACAATCTAGCAATGCCTCAGGACCCCACTCTGATCCTTTGGAACCTCCGAGGCCGGTCCTCTCTTACTTTTGAGGATTAATTATTCCTGAACACACGTTTCCCGGTCCTTACAGACCTATATCCGAGGCGCCTCGTATCCAACAACCACACAGGTGAAAAGTATATAAATGTCAGGGCTGGTAGGTCACTGACACCACCCTAGCTAGAAAGAAACGTCGTGCACTCCTTGGGTCCGTATCCCGTTTTTGACTCATACCGAGGTGTGAGGCTCGCGAATTCATGCTATACACAAAGCTACGCCACACAGGCCGTGCTTTGATCATCAACCACAAGACTTTGCTTTTCAACAGAAGCCCTGATTAATTGTCACTTACGCGTGCCACACTGGCAATTCACTCCATGCGACTGATGTCCATCGATATACAACCTCTGAGCTCGTACGTCTCAGAGAAGGGCGTTAAGCAAGAGAATAAATTATCTGCCGCCAAACAGATGTATATTTAATAGAGATCAATCAACACAGAATAAAATCCGATGTCAGACACACAATCCATTTACAAGTTCGTTCTGGGTCTGAACGAAACCGGAGGCACTTTCCTCGCATATCCATCCATCTCCAAGTAAGTCTGGACGGTCACCAACTGTTTCCCTCATCTTGGGTGTACAGCCAGATCGAGATCATCAGTAATCACCCAAACGATGTGAAGACTTCCGGTCTTCAACCACCGTCTTCATCTTCGACATCTCATCGAATCGGTTATTCAGAATGGGTATAAACCCAGCCTTTCTGAATAACCCACGTATATAATAAACAAATGTTACACAAACACAACAAACAACTCATTCCAATTCAGAATATTCTTTTATTCACAAAATCACGTTCTTAGAGAAAGGTTCCAATTAATTTTATCCAAGATAAATTCCTCTATATTTATTCTTTAATCTTCCTTTGGATATCATTTCAAACTAGTCGGGATTAACGAACCACACCGAAGTAATTATTTATTTTATTTCCCAATCCCAACCTATCCATCCCATGGAGCAAAACTGGTAATACTCCATACCTAACACCACGGTGTTATCGGTAAAATTAATTACCATTTCACGTTCAAATCTAATTAAAGATTTAACTATCGCTTTGGAGCAAAACTGGTGGCACTCCATTCTCGATCACCTTTCAAATTTGATAATTTAAATTATCAATTGACATTTTTAATCTAATTAAAGATTCATTAAAACTCCACTTAGTTTTAATCTTTTCAAAAATCAGCGTCCTGCCGTTAACTGGGTTAAAGAACCAATGTCATCTAAAACACGATTCACGATAAACCCAAATCACATTTGATATTAAATACAAGGCTCTGAATAGAAAATATACCGGCTTATATTCAATATCAAATTCTGAAACCAACAAATATCGTATTGGAAATAACGATATAAAATATATCTTTCAAATTCCCATAACAATATCTGTATAATCACGAAATCCAACATCGAAATATTCCGAAGATAATTTTCATTCAACTCCAATCCAATTCACGTATTGGGAATACTGATTATTTTTAAAATCACTTTCAAATTCAATTTATTTATTTCAAAAATAAATTGATTTTAATTCTAGTTCAAAACTAGTTCATTTCGATAAAAATCTATTTTTATCTTTTCAAATTTGGAATTCTTCAGCCCAATTTTTCCCAAATCATTTCTTATGATTTTACACAAATTATAGATATTTTTAATAATTTTATCAAGGCCCGTACAGTCGATTTCCATCAACGGCCATCGAACTGCACTTACAGCGACCTTTTTCAAATTTGATTTGGACATAATTCCAAATCCAACCGTTAGATTTCAAATTTCTAAAATTCATTGGAAAGCTCTTTTCGATACGAACCCAATGGTTCCGGTTTTAGGAGAATCCGACGGTCGGATCTCCCGCAACGTCAATTCGAAGTTAATGGTCGAAATTCACGAACTGCCGCGGCGCGGCGCGTTCTATTCAGGCCATTATATACATAATATATACATATATATATATATATTATATATATTTCGTCGATTTCCTTTTAAAACGTATTTTATAAATCGTTTTAAATTCGTTTTCAAAAACAATTTCAACTTCATCTTCAAATTCAAATCGCATTGATTTCAATTCAATTCGAATTCATTTCAATTTTATTTAATTCGAATTCAAATTCGCTTCAATTCAAATTCTAATTCGTTTCAATTCAATTCAGATTATAATTCGTTTCAATCCAATTCAATTTGAATTTACCTTCTATTTAATTCAATTCGAATTCATTTCAAATTGATTTCAATTCAATTTCAGTTCGTTTTAAATTTCATTTAAAACGATTTCAATTCGTTTTTAATTCAATTTCAATTTAATTCAATTTGAATTCATTTCTATTCAGTTCGAATTCAAATTCACTTTCTATTCAATTCGAATTCATTTCAAATTGATTCAATAAAATTTCAAATTGAATTTTAATCAATTTAATTTGAATTTCATTTCAAAATATTAAATTTTGAAATCACTTTTCAATATTCATTATAAAACGAATAAAATCGATATAAATATCGTTCGCGTCAAAATAACGCATCTCTAATCAACAAGGATTTATATTTCAATAATTCGTTATTCTATTCAACAAATGAATCTATATTTCTTTCAACACACGACTAATCTCAACACATGAGTACTGTCAACACATCTCTATTTTTGTTATCTAAAATATTTTATAAAACTATGGTATCTATCGTTTGATTTTTAATTAGACTTCTACTGGGAAGTAGTTCTAATTTTAAATATGACAAAGATGTGAATTTTATTATTAAAATATTTTACTCAACACATAAATAGTTTCAACACATGAATTTTCTTTTATAATGTCCATTATTTTCCTGATTGGATTGAGGCCCAATCAATCACCATATAACGTTAATTATATGGATTTCATACAACATATGTATATAATAGCAACGATCAACAATCAATAATCATCCAAGGTGCACCACACAACTGCATAAGCATCAAATATAAATAATCGACGCTTACACAGTCTGTCGACCAATCGATTGACATACAATTAATTAATTGGGATTAGTGTACGCCAAATATCATCCCAACACCCGTGTGGGGTTTCAAATCAACAAACGCATATTTTTATGTGTGCAGTTGGGCGATGTGTAAAATTTATCATCCCAATCAATATCAGTCAAATCAGTGTATATAAACAAATCGGCTGATTTGTTTATAAATATTTGTTTATTCACATTCACGTTAAAAATTATATTTTTAAAGATAATTAATTTATTTCAACACATCTACATTTTATTATCGATTTCACATCAACATCACAAACAAATTTCTGAACACATCAAACAAACAAACAAGCCATCCATGGTCTGTGGACGACGGGTGTCGGGCGCTACTAAGCACCGTCTGCATCCTAGTATATATATATATATATATATATATATATATATATATATATATATATATATATATAATATAACTAGAAAAAGAAGTTTGAGTGAGAAGTTCTCACCAATAGCTATTCCAACTCCACGACACTTCTTTTATAGAAATCTTCGTCGTTTTCGCCTTTTGTCACTTTCGTTGCCCGTAGCCACTACATATATAAAAATCACATTTTTATATTGCTATTCAATATATAAAAATCGAATTTTTACTTCGCTATTATATAGGTAAAAATTCTATTTTTACATCGCTATTATATAGATAAAAATTCTATTTTTACATCGCTATTATATAGATAAAAATTCTATTTTTACGTCGCTATTATATAGATAAAAATTCTATTTTTGCATCGCTATTATATAGATAAAATTCTATTTTTACATCGCTATTATATAGATAAAAATTCTATTTTTACATCGCTATTATATATAAAGATTTCGCCTTTTCAAATATAAAGATTTCGCCTTTTCCATTTCAAAAATCTAATCTTTTCTATTTTAAAAATCTAATCTTTTCTATTTTAAAAATCCAATCTTTTCTATTTTAAAAATCCAATCTTTTCTATTTTAAAAATCTAATCTTTTCTATTTTAAAAATCTAATCTTTTCTCTTTTAAAAATCCAATCTTTTCTATTTTAAAAATCCAATCTTTTCTATTTTAAAAATCTAATCTTTTCTATTTTAAAAATCCAATCTTTTCTATTTTAAAAATCCTAGCTTTGTAAATAAAATCAAACCATTTCAATTCGCTGAAATATGTATTAAAATCAGATTTTATAAATTAAACTACCTAAAAAAAACTGAAATTAAATAAATAAAAATAAGGGAGCTTACTGTTAGAAGGGGAGGGGGTTTTCTGACGTGGCCGGAGGCGGAGGGATGGCCGGAGTGTGGCGCGGCAGGTGCTGGAAGCGGCGGAAGGGGGCCACAGGCGGAGGTGGTCGTGGTTTTGGAAGGGGGAAGGGTTTGGGGCTGTTTTTCGCAGAAGAAGACGAAGGAGGGAGGAAGAAGAAGAGAGGGAGGCGGCGGTTGCTGAGGGGGGGGGGGGGGGGAGGCGCGCCTCGCGCGGCGGCGCGATGGAGTCTCCGTCGCCCTCCTCGATTTCTCTCTTTTTTTTCTTCTTTCTGCATCGTTCGATTGAAATTAACTGAGGGGGGGCCAACGGGTTTTAAGGGGAAGAGGGTTTTAATTTTTTATTTAAATATTTTTTTTATCCCAAAAAGTTGACTTTTACATACGACCTCTAAACGAGGCCCACCGCCTGTCGTCCATAGCGTTTTACCCCCATTCCGAACACAATGGGATATGTATCGCAGGCTGATTCGATCATTTCGATCAGTTTTCGTCAAAACCAACATATAACTCTATATATTGAATTTGAACGCGCATTTCAATTTACTGGGGTCACATACTAACTCTAAAAATTCCTAAAAAATATTTTCTAGCTTCGTATTGACGATACGATCCTAACAAAACTAGTTTCGTCGAATTCTGAGACTGTTGGAAAAATGGCCATTTTCCAGTCGATTAAAATCAACTGAAACTGGTCAAACGCGGTTTCCTTTGCCACGCTCACATATTTATTCAGAAAATTATGAAATTTGAAACCTAGCAATAATTTGACATCATGGATCCAACAAAAGTGGTTTCGTCGAAATCCGAGGTCGTTTGCAAAATGTCTATTTTTAAGGGCCTGAATTCCACAGCGACTATTCAGAATTTTCAACTGGACATATCTTTTGGTCCCCGCTATGAAATTTCGATTTTTCGGATTCGTTGGAAAGATATTCCCAATTAGATCCTATTATTTTTTTTTCACTAAAATCCGGTTTGTTTTGCACCCGGTACATTCAATTGAAGTTTGAAATCGAATTATCGAACTACCGCGCCATTTTCAATTCTATTTTATAATTATATATAATTATTTATATTCTAGCGACGACGTATATAATATATACGTTCGATTTCTATTCAAAATAAATTTCTCGTCGGTATTATTTAAAATAATTCATTTTAAATAATCAAAATTCGCTAAAATTGCCAAAATAAAAATTTTAAACCGGCCCAGATTTTTGGGTTGTTACAGCTTGTATATATATAAAAATGTGATTTTTATCTTTAAAGCTATTTATTTAAAATTCGAATAACATTCAACACATGAATTTCGATTCAACGAATGAATATCAATTCAGCACATGAATATCCTTTACAGTTTGTATATATATATAAATGTGATTTTTATCTTTAAAGCTATTTATTTAAAATTTGAATAACATTCAACACATGAATTTCGATTCAACGAATGAATTTCAATTCAACACATGAATATCCTGTACAGTTTGTATATATATAAAAATGTGATTTTTATCGTTAAAGCTATTTATTTAAAATTCGAATAACATTCAACACAAGAATTTCGATTCAACGAATGAATTTCAATTCAACGCATGAATATCCTTTACAGTTTGTATATATATAAAAATGTGATTTTTATCGTTAAAGTTATTTATTTAAAATTCGAATAACATTCAACACATGAATTTCAATTCAACGAATGAATTTCAATTCAACACATGAATATTGGTTTCAACATATGTAAATAATCTCAACAAATGAAAATTATTCTAACACATGAATATTTCAGAAAATTTTGGTAGCATAACGGCATGGTAGTTAAAACCGGGACCGTCCCTAGTACGGCTCCTCGCTCTACCTTAAAACCTCGCGGTTTTTGACAATGGGGAATCATGCATCTAGTTCGCACGCAGGTGGCATGTTTTATTTTCATTACCACAATCCTATTCTAATTTGTTTCAACCACAAAGGTATTTTTCAACCACAAAGGTATTTTTTTAACCACAATATCAACCACAAACAATTATTTCCAACCATTCGTCATACTATATAATTTCACGCCAATCACAAGCAATAAATATCGTCCATGGTCTGTGGACGAGGGGAGTATATATATATATATTATTTCTATATTTCACTTGCATTTAAACACAGTTCAAAGCATATATGTTTCATACAACGCTTGTATAATTTATACATCGCTAATATAACTTATACAACACATGTACATGAGGTATACAATGTGTATATAATTTACACTTTTCTTATATAATTTATACAACACGATTCCATTCATACAATTTAATTTAGATTCCTCACATTGGTTTTTGAAGTGCTAAAAATCGTATGTAGATCAGAAAAATCCGCGGCTTCTGCTAGATGGTAGAGAGCCTCCTTGCGGTCCCGATGTTTCCTGTTTCATCGAATTTCGTCAACACACTAAAAAGATATGATTTTTCAAAGTTTTGCAACACTTAAAAGTGTTATTTTCATTTCAGAAGTTTCAAAGCTGATACCTTTGCCAAACCTTCGAAACTAGGTTTAAATTTTACGATCGATCCGTGAAGTATTATCACGATCAGATGCTGCAACGTCGAAGAGCTTCGAACAGGGTCTCCAGCGCCTGTGGTGGCAACCAACTCGGTGGTCCTACGATGCTCGGCGGCGCTCTAAAGATGATGACTTCCTCGCAGAAATTCGACGCAAATACCCAACGATTTTTGACGAGGGTTGGATGGATTGAAAGAGGAGGGGAAGATGAACGGAAAAGTCAACTGGAGGGGGCGGCAAAAACTCGCGTGGTGGCGGCGATCGGGCCTGGAAGCTCTGAATGGGTTTCCGTTGTTCGTCGATGGAGGTTTGACCAATTTTCAGAAGAGAGAGAAAAGAGGGGCTATTTCCTATTATATTTAAATTTTAAATTCCTAAAATATCCTTTTGAACAAACGAACACCAATTTCAACCCAACGACTGTCGCCCCTAGCTAAATACCCCCATCCCGGACACAATGGGATATGTTTCGTTGGCCAATTCGACTGTTACAGTCAGTTATTTTTCAAATTAAATTATAAAACATTTAATTTTCAATTTGAACGTACATTTCAATTTGCCAGGGCCACAAACTGAAACGAAAAATTCCAGAAAAATAAATCTAGCTATGTTTTGACGATATGGTCCAAACAAAACTAGTTTCGTCGAATTCTGAGATCGTATGCAACATGGCCATTTTCAGGTCAACCCATTTTAACAGAAATTGACCAATCACATTTTCCTTTGCCCCGCTCACATACTAGCTTCAAAAATTATGAAATTTGAAACCTAGTAATAGTTTGACATCCCGGATCCAACAGAAGTGGTTTCGTCGAATTCCGAGGTCGTTTGCAAAATGTCTATTTTCAAGGGCTATATATTCTATATAACGACCTTTCTGAAAATTCATTTGGCCATAACTTTTGATTCCTGCTATGAAACTTCGATTTTTCAGATTCATTAGAAAGGTATTCATAAACAGATTTAAATATTTTTGGTTTCACTAAAATCTGTTATATTTTCCACTCGGTACAGTCAGACAAAGTTTGTATTCAAATTTTCAAACTGCCTCACTAATTCCAATTTATTACTTTATTGAAATATGCTATTTCAATTGTTTAAATTCTTTGACAATAACCAATTTTAAAAATTTTAAATTGGTTCACATTTTCCGGGTTGTTACAATATCTATCTTCCAAATTCCTCCATAATATCCGTATAGTCACGGAATCCAATATCGAAATCTCCCAAAGATGATTTCTATTCAAATCCATTCCAATTCATACATTGAAAAATTCTTGTTAGATTAAAACCATTCACAAATCCAATTTATTTATTTAAAAATGTTGGATTATCTTTCTAGTTAATAACCAATTCATTTTGATAAACATATATTTTTATCTTTAAAGACGTGTAATTTTTCATCCAAATTCTTTCCAAATCATTTATTATGATTTTACACAAATTATTAATATTTTTAATAATTTTTCAAGCCCCGTGCAGTTGGTTTCCAATAAAGGCCTCCGAACTGCATTATTTCCAAATTTGATTTGGACATAATTCCAAATCCAACCGTTAGATTTCAAATCTCTTATGCTCATTGGAAAGCTCTTTCCGATATGAACCCAACGTTTCCATTTTTAGGAGAATCCGATGGTCGAATCTCCCGTAATGTCAATTCGAAGTCAATGGTCGAAATTTGCGAACGGTCGCGGCGCGGCGCATTTAATCAAGCTATTATTATATATATATATAATACATATAATATATATTTGGTTCAAAACATAATTTATAAATTCGTTTTAAAAACGATTCCCACTTTCGTTTCAATTTTAAATCAAAATTGAATACTCCTTATCATTATAATATTTAAATGATAGTATTTTCAAAATATCAGATTTTGAAATCGTTTCCTTTTCGATATTCATTATAAAAATGAATAAAATCGATATAAATATCGGTCGCGTTAAAATGGCGCAAATCTAATCAGCACGACTTCACATATTTCAATATTTTCTTGTCCATCCAAAATCGGACATCAAATTCACATTTTAATCCTTTACTGAATATAATTTTAAAATATTCGTTATTTAAAAATATTTCCTTATTTTAAAATATTCGTTATTCCTAAATTGGAATCAGACCCAACCAATTACCATATAATGCTAGTTATATGGATTTCATACATCACATGTACACAACTACAATGATAAACAAAAATCCATCATTCAGAGTGCATTTTACACTGTATAAACATTAAAATAAATAAATAACGCTTACTATAGTCTGTCAACCAATCGATTGACATACTACTAAACAATTGGGAATAATATACGTCAAATATCATCCCAATACCCGTGTGGGGCTTCAATCAACAAATACTGAATATTATTTGTGTAGTTGGGCGATGTGTAAAATTTATTGTCCCAATGAATGTCAGTTGAATGGGTGTACATAAACAAATCATCTGATTTGTTTATGAATATTTATTTTCATTCAGGAGAATTTTATGTCGTCCATATATACGTTAAAAATTATATTTTTAACAATAAAATATTTATTTCAACAATTGACTATTTTATATAGTTCATTTATTCAATAAAAATGATTTTTTTATTGTTCAAACATTTTATTCAACATATGAATATTTTATATAGTTTATTTTAGAAAATTTTGGCATTATAACGGCGCGATATTAGAACCGGAGTAATGTCAAGAATTACCCCTCTCCTGATACTGGCCCGCGCCATACACTAATCACAATCAATCCAAACAATCCCATAATCAATTTTTACAACCACTATCTAAATTTCCACAATACAATCCAAACAAACAACTATAATTTGTACAATAAATAGTGTCAGGAGCTACTAAGCCCCGTCTGCAACCTAGGATATATTTAACTATAAAATAGTTTGAGTGAGAAAGAATTCTCACATTAGGATCCACTTCGCCATGCTTTTCTAACGTTCTGATTCACTTTTCTGATCCCAGAATTTGCAAATAAGCTCCAATCTTCACACGATACTTTTTCTTAGCTTAAACGCTCCATTCCGGACAACTTTCGCCTAGTGGACTTTCTTCCGAAAATGCTCCAATTCGCCAGAATTTGCGAAAAGACGGTATTTGGACAGCAGACTTTGGAAGCATTTTATGAACAACTCCGCAATACAAATTATGACTTCTATATTCTCAAATCGAAGAGAAAATCGAGCTCTTCGATTTTGGTAGTGAGGAGTTTTGGCCAGAAGCGCTCGGGTTGAAAGATATTGAAGAAACAAGGTCACGGGGTTAAATGCATAACTGAAAATGTTAAAAATTGGGTTTTTAATTGAAGGGGGGCCTATGAAAGTCTGAGGTGGCGGAGGAGGTTGCTGGAAGGTCGGGGAGGATGGTAGCGGGGCATGGCCAGGTGGTGGTGGCGGTGAGGGGCCCATGGCGGCGGTTTGGGTTTAATTTGGGCTTAGGATTTTCAATAGAGAGAGGAGAGAGAAGGGAGGCGGAGGAGGATCGGAGGGAGGGAACGATCGGCGGCGGCGGCGTGATGGGGCGCGATGGTTGTGGGGGAGCAGAAGAACGGAGGCAAAGGGAACGACGGTGGGTTTCCTTTTTTTATCTTTCTAATTTGAACGACGGAAAGAAATAAGGGGGGTTGACAAATATATATATTTAATTTAATTTGGAAATTAGGCTAAGGTCCCTATTTTGAAACTTAATTAGGCTCACATCCCCATCATGTTTCATATACAAACCCGCCCCCTAATTTTTTTCCGCCTTTTTTTGTTTTTCTACAAAAAAAATGCACTGTCTCATTAAAAAAATTGTAAATTCTGGAGATATTCAGAGAAGTTTACGGAAATTTAAAAAAAAAGTTGCATACATGTATGCAACTTTTGGTAATAGTTGCATTGCATACATATATGCAACTATTGCATACGTTGTTTCTTCTGAAAATCTGGACCGGAACTTGCATACATGTGTGCAACTTTTGGAAATACTTGCACATATGTATGCAAGTATTGCATAAAGAAATCTTAATTGATTATTTGCTTGTAAATTGTTGCACGTTTATGTGCACCTATTCTATTTTACTGCATGCTTGAATGCAAATAAATGTGAATTGATTTGCATGCGAGTGAATTTTGCACATTTATATGCAAGAAATATGCAATATTTGTATGCATTAAACTGCATTTTCGCTGATTTTTGGTATTTTCTTATTTTTGATGCGTTGTTTAATGGTTTTTTGATCTGTTTTTTTTCATAAACATGTTTTATTTAAATACGAATTTACATCATTTTTTTCATTTTTTTTTACTGAATTATCGAAAAATAAGGACTAAATTTACATTAAGTTTATGACCAGATGTGAGCCTAATTTTGAAACTTAATACGGACCTGTAAAAAACGCACCCTAATTTAATTTTAATTCCAAAAATTTAGTTTTTCATTCGAGCTCCAAATCGAACCCACCAACTGTCGTCCCTAGCTAATTACCCCCATTCCAACTTTACAGTCCTAACAAAACTAATTTCGTCGAATTTGGAGACCGTTTGAAAAATGGCCTTTTTCTGGTAGATCTAATTCAACTAAAATTGACAAAACATATTTTCTTTTGCCACACTCACATATCAATTCAAAAAATTATGAAAATTGGAATATAAAAATAATTTGACATTCCAGATCCAACAAAAGTGGTTTCATCGAAAACAGAGGCCATTTGCAAAATGGTTATTTTTAAGGGCTATATATTATTTTAAAATATATATAAATTCCATAGCGACTATTCTGAATTTTAAACTGGACATAACTTTCAATTTATTTTATGAAATCTGAATTTTTCACATTCAATTGAAAGATATAGTTAAACAGATTTTGAATCCTATACATTCAATTTAAATTAGAAATCAAATTTTCAAACTATCGCGCCATTTCGAGTTCGTTTTATAATTAAAATAAATTTATACGTTCTAACTTTGATTTAAATAAATTTTTAGTCATTATTATTTAAAATAAATCATTTTAAATATTCAAAACCCATTAAAATAGCTAAAATAAAAATTTTAAATTGGTTCTGAAATTCTGGGTTGTTACAGATTCTGAGACCGTTGATTTTTGGGCTAAAATTCGGATTTCAATCTCGTTTAGAACCAAAGGTAAGTGACTAAACCCACTCGCATCTAACTAAAATATTTGATTGTTAGTTAAATTAAATTCATGTCATGATATGATTGTATTGTTTGATTGTTTAAATTGCATATTTAAGTTAAATCTGCATAGACTGTATAATTTAAATTAACTGTTATATATATTGTACTGTTATTGATTAACTTCCAGTTCAAATATATAAAAAAAGAACCTCATACGTTATGACTAGTATCTGATATTATTGAACTGTTTAGATGTGTTGATTTTGATGTATGCCTTGAATTTATATATTTAATGTATTGATATGAAATTCGTCTAGTTATCGATATTGTTTATATATGTTATTGATTTCTATTGATTAATCCTAACTATTACCCTAGATGTTACAGGCACCAAATAAACCCAAGATTAATCATTAAAATTAATTAAGAACGTAGATTGAAATGATAAATACCTATGACCTTGGTTTGGATTGAAATGATTTATATCCTTCCCAAAATACTAAAATTAAATTTTATGTATTACTTGGCCATAGCGTAGAAAATTAGGTACGGACACTGGTTGGTTAAATAAAAATAATTTTTTATCTTGAATTTTGGAATATTATTTTAAAGACAAAATAAGTGACATTATTAATCGATTTTTCTTTAAATTTGGACTTTGTGCTTTGAAATTAAAATTTTCAATTTTAATAGAATTCGTTATTGTGGATAACTGGAATTAAAACTGAATTGGATATGAAATAAATTTATCGAAATTAAATTGTTTACCCATCTTTGATATTTACTTTAAATTAACTTGATTTATAGTAATAATAGAATTGTGAACTCGAGATTTTTATAAACAAATTATTTAAAGTAATAATTATAATTGAAATTTTAATTATTAAGTCGAATTATTTGAAATTGAACTGTTGAATCAAATTGAATATGAATGAGCAGTCAATTCTTTTAAATTAAATATCGAAATTTAGTCGAATTGATTTGAAACTGAAATATGATTTCCTGTTTGGTTAAATTTTGAAGATATGATTCTAATTCCAACTATATTATTTTTAAACCATTTTATAAACTATTTTATTTTATAATAATAATTTTCTTTATAAAATATTTACCCTATAACTATTTTATTTTATTATTTATTTTAAATTAACTATTTTAACATTTAACTATTTATTTTACAAACTACTTTATTATTTTGACTATAGATTTTACTAAATTTGATTATTCTATTTTATTTACAAACTATTTATTTTTAAACTATTTAAATTATATATCTAAACTTTTTCAAATAATTTTTTTACTATTTTAATATTCAAATTATTTTAAAGTTGGAATTGTTTCAAGATTTTAAATTAGTTAAAATTTAGATTTTATGATGAATAATATTCTCTCTTGAATATTGAAGTGATTTTTATGAAAAGTTAATATTCTGATAAGAAGTACGAACCGCTTTGAAATGTAAAAGAACCGACTGGTGTGAAAAATGTAAACGATTGGTTGTTAAAGAGACCGGGATCGGATATTCTCATACTCTCTACCAATACCGAAAACCACTTTAACAACTGTGTATGTGGTGGAGTTCCAAAATGAAGTAGGATGGATTTGGAGGTGATTACTGGATTTGTAGAAAGAGAATGATGATGGATGTCCTTGGCCTTTGGGTCATAATTAAAATGACTAAAATAGGGCTATACCGGACCAAGTGGGTTTAGCTACCTCCATCGGCAAACTTCTTCATTTATTACTATAGTCCCTCAGTTTGATTGATTTGATGTGCATCCATGATTTGGGAGTGTTGTTCGAGTTGGGCGATCGTTGTCTCTATGCGTTACCACCAGTCCGGGCATGTAACTAGTATATTCCTACTCTAGGCATTCCTCGTGTGCTTTGTCATATTATCCTAATCGAGCCTCCTACAATTTTGATTTAACATAGTCGTACAGCGGCACATCCCTATCCACCAACTGTTACTGTTGTTTTATATGCAATGTTTACGACAACGTATAAACGGTGTAAGGGTAAAACCCGCTTACGCTATTTCAATATTTTATATTTAAACATAGACACTATTATAATAGCATATTATATTATATAGTATCTAGTTTAACGAATCCTCAGGAATGGAAATTCACATAACATCTCTTAAGTTATTGCACTTATATTATTGCATGAATCTAATTTAACTAATATGAGAATATTTTAGTTCTGATCCGAGTGTTTTTGTCTTTTCATTTATGCTAGGGTCAGCCTGAGTTTTCTGTTATTAAATATACCATTATGGAGATGAAGATGGAGGTCAACAGATGTATTTATTACTATTTATTCCGCTGCAAATATTGGTATATTTGTGACAGTTAACTCTGATAATCGTTGTAAATGTATAATCAAATGTATGTTTTAACAGCTTCAGGAAGTTATTTAATTATTATATTTTGTCCTTCCACTGTGAGATTCTGTGTTTGTTTTCCTTCTTCTCTTCTTTTTCTTATATAAATCTCAATAACTATCCATATTTTTGATTTGTTTATGTCGACATTGAGGATCATTGTCGATTTGAACGGTCAAAAATCTCGTACATTACAAACTGGGAAATTTTGGGATATTGATGATGAAGGAAATGGTATCAGGCGAGGTGATGAAGCAGTTGATGTAAATGCTTCTACATCTAATCCTCTCAGTGAATCTGCTTCTCGTATTTCTCCATATGCGCATCTTGACCTTCCACCTCACATCATTTTGCCACCTCCTTCTACTTCGCCAACTTTTTCTGCGCCTTCTTCATCTACACAGACTAAGACTACTAATAAGAATGCCAAGAGGCATGCTTGGAAGAAGAAGGCAGCTGAAAGTGTGGATGATGATTTGGACGACGGGATTGATTACACTTAGAGGATTTTCTTCCTAATTCAATGAAATTTCCTCCTCGTCATACCAAGAGGAATCCAGTTTAATCATACAGTTTTTTTTGTTTGATTTCTGGCTTCTTCTTTTACGCGTTATGCAACGTCCCTTATTTTTGTAGCCAAATATTTTGTTTAATTTATTATTTTAAGTATTATATTTGGAATATTAATGGTTTTTAATATTGAAATCATTATTTAAAACGAAGTTTTAACGTTAGTTTTATTTATAATATAAAACGGGCTCGAAATGGCGTGGCAGTCGTAATATGGAGTTTTGAAATTCAACTCGATATATAGGATCCGATATAAGTCGGATTTCTGTGAAACGAGAAACGTTCGAACCGTATTGATGATAATTTTCATACGAAAGAGTAAAATGCAGATTTCGTGTTATTGATGGTAAGTTATGGCCAAATCAAATTTTAAAATAGTCGCTATGGAAAATCGTTATTAAAATATAGGCCTTTGAAATAGCCGTTTTGCAAACGGACTCAGATTTTGACGAAATCAGTTTCATTCGGACCGTAACATTAAATTATTGTACGGTGTTGAATGGCATGGCAAACCAATGTCGTATGTGACCACGGCAGCCACAAACGCCCGTTTATTTTCTATTGCGCGTAATTAATTGAATAAAGAAATATTTGAGTATAACTGGAGCAGACGATCGAATTAAGCCACGAAACAAGTTCCGTTGAGTTTGTATCATCGATTAGAGTCAGAAAACATATATAGTTTGTTATTTTTGAACATTGGAAAATTTGGTGTCTAAAGGAGCACTTAGGGTGCGTAGAAAATAGCGTACCGGGAAACAGTCTCGGAATGCGACGAAGTGTGTGCCATTGGGTTCGTATTAATTTATCGTTATAAAAAAGTCAAGTTTCGCGGCAAACAAATGAAGTATGTGACTTTGGTGGCCAAAAACGCCTTCTGTTGATTTAAACATTTATATGTTTTAAACAGGGGTAACTTTATTTGAATGATTAACTGGTCAAACGAACTCCAAATTCAACGAAACAAGTTTCATACGAAACCTTAAGAAGAGGTCTAGTGAAACGTCAAGGCCTCATATTTTTAGGATTTTTTCTGTAATTTTAAGGAATTAATGCTCGGTGTTTTTCATTGATATTTTCTAAAGGATTTTCGCAAACCGTGTCGGAATTCGACGAAACCTGTCCCATTGGATCCGGAATATTTTCTTTACGTTAGGAATAGGTGTCTTTATCTTGATTTGAGATCGTATGTAGTGATTTTTAACGCGATTTCTCTAAGACGAAGTTTGGCACATTTTAATATTATTAAATCTATCCCACTTAATATCTAACCTTTCTTTTTGTTTCTCTTTTAGTTACGTACTCCTTTTGGTCCCTTGCATGCCAACTTTTTGTCCTTAGCGTCCCAAATTCTAAAAATAAAAATAAAAAACCAACGTATCCAAAACTTATAAAAGTAAACAGATATATACATATTTAAACAATTACTTGGCTGCAACGTTTTCTAGTATAACCTACCCCATATACATATTAGTGAAACAGCTATGCACGCACAAGCCATAGGCCTTCCCCTATGCTTTCAAAATCAAAGTTGTCCTCTCAACATTTCACTGCCATGTGAAACTGAAACTCTTCTGGCAGCTACCCTTAGAAGCTACCCCGTTGCCTTCACATCTAATAGAAACCGTGACGGCCAAGGTGTACCCGATTGAGTTGATGTCTCAGCACTACCGAAAATAGAAATATCAAAGGTAAATACACGTGCCTCTATAAATCTAAATAAAGGCACGAATTATTAATTATCTGCCCCTAAACATATGAGAGGCAGAATAAGATACGCCTCTCATAATGGCGTCCTTAATACTAAACAAGGGCAAATAAAACATTAACTCTGCCCCTAACATACACCTTGCCACGTAAGGCTAACAACTCAATACACAATTGAGTCACATATATTTGCCTCTATTTTGAACCAATATTCAATAATGAATACGTGCTGCAGGCACTTATGAATGCGTCAATTATAAACTTTTATTAACAGTTTCATTGCCAATCTAGATTCAACATTATTATAAAAACATCAAATCAATTATGCACCAAAGATTGCCAATCATTTCAGCATTTCTAATGTAATAATAACAAGTAAAATCAGCTGAACATGCTCAACCATGCATCTCAGACTTGTAACTAATGAACTTTTACTATAAATTTATAAATCAAATGAACACCGTCAACAAATATTACAAAAGCAAATGTTATGAAAAATATTCTCAATATCGATTACCACGAAGTTACATATCTATAAACCATACAGAAAGCATAACTAAAGAAAACACCTTGATGACTTGTGTAGCCGACATCAATAAATTCTCTGCTGCAGTAGTTGGCTCTTAACAGATCCTCAAATTGTATTGCACTCAATTCAGAGGATCTGTTAACTTAAAAAAGAATAACAAGATTAATGAGTTGATGTCAAAAGCTAGCATTAGGTGGATGCAAAGTGGATTATCTACCCAAAAATATTGCAATAAATAAGTTGATAAATGGTCTAACACGGCAATTAAAATGGAAATGAGGGTTATGCATTACTAAGACGCAATGTGGATGTTCTAATAAAAAATATTGCTCAGATAAGTTGCTAAGCTGACTAATGGATGCAAAGTTCAGGCAAACTGGATATTTGTCTTTTTTACTAACTAAAAGGTAGATTCACTCTTGGTACAATGACTCAAGGAGTGCATCTTAGGCTATGTTCAAGAATTACATACTGCAGGGAAACCTTTGCATCTAAAAAAACGTTCAACAATGTGGTGAAACATGTATTACTAAGTTCATACAGGCTAAGGTGTAGTTGCACTGTACACAGCTTATGGAATCAGGTTGCTATTCAATTTCTAATAAAGAAGTCAATTGCACAATGAAGCCTAAGGCTATAATTGGAAACATTTTACACGTAATAGGTTGATCAACAAAAAAAATCATATACTTCAACAAGATAAGGGTTATATCCGTAGATAAATACCTCAAATCTTTGCAGTCTTATCTAACTCCAACGTAGATGTGCGAATATATCCTGGAATGAAAACATATGTATAATTCTTACTAATATACAAAAAAAAAAGGAGTGGAAATAAATCCATACAGATGCATACTAGCAGGATTACAAATTTGCTTGTATAAATTTTTTACAGATGAAATATTCAACAATGTCCATATGTAAGAATACCTGTGATGCTACTTTATGTGGAAGTAGCTAGAAATGCTAACAAATTCGAACTAGATTGGAAGTTGTATGAACCATCTTGGCATTTTGAGCTAGGTTGATGATTTCCAAAAGCCAAGCGAAATGATTCCTTTAGAAAGTTAGTGTGAATAGTCAAATCTCCTAACATATAACTGGTCACCGATGAAGAAAGTAACAGGTAAATTTCTCACTCACTCGGACTGCACAGAAAAATGTTTAGGATAATTTACTTGCATATGAAGTAGCAGGCATAACAGGCAAGTAACAACAACAAAATAAAATTATGAAGTTTAAGTCGCATATTAATAAGAGTGCATTTGATGATCGATTCTCACTCATGCACTATGCAGCATGAAATATGAAGTATGAATCAGTCTTCGCAGCCCCAAAAAAAAAAAGCAAATAGTTAAAACATAATAAACCATTTCTAGGTGACACACTGACATATCATAAGCAAAGGCATATAGCTAATACAGAACCTATAAATAGATGTAGCTTTACAAATCTATAAGACCACACAACATTTGAAAAAAAAAATTGCAGCAAACTAGAAGGTATACGTTGCTAAAAGCTTCAGAAGAAGCAAAAGAAATGAAGTTATTTTTTGCAAAAACAACAGTAGGTTCACTTTGATATTTGCCTAAGTATTGGTGAATGTAAACGGTAAATTCACTCAATGTGGAAGAAGAACCAAATTCAACAATCAAAGACAAAACTTATTCATTAACAACGTGGAAACTGTCCTTAATACCAAGGTTCAAAAACTCGTCCGGCACCCCGAGATTTCGGGGTTACCGGATCGGTTTCGGAGGCTTACGATCCGGAATTCCCCCCTAAAATCGGGATCGGATTAGGGCACAAGAATAGATTAAAAAAATCGAATCGATTGACGAGAGCGCTTTGTTTTTTTACCTCTGCGCGAGATTAAGATCATCGAGGGCTCCTCTTTTCTTCTACCTCTTGATCGATCGTTTGAATCGATTATTGGATTCAATCGATCGACGAGGACTCTTGAAAGAGTATTGTGTGTTTGGGTTTTTTATTTTTATTTTTCTGTACGAACTTGAAAGAGCATCGCGTGTTTGGTTTATTTATTTTTATTTTTCTGTTCGTATTCTGGGTTTGTGTAAAGCGGTAGGAAATCTTTTAATATGGAGGATGCGGCTTTCCATGTATGCTGCAGCTTAGTGTTTGTCTGGTGGTTTTTTTTTTTTTTTTTTTTTTGCCTTCCAATACAGTTCACATAGCTAGGTTACAAAATTGCAGCAGATAGTTTTTTTCAATAATAAAAAATGCTTTCAGACTTTTGATTATTTTATTTACGTTAACAAATTCATTATCAAAATACTGAAAATCGAAATCTGGACCGAAACCGTAACAAAACCGAAACTAACGAAATTTACGAAATCTGTCGAAACTAACAAATTTTCAAACGGCCAAAACCGAGACCGAAACCGAGTTCTTGAACCTTGCTGAATACCCATTAGCGCGTATATTATTTGGTCAGTAATTGGAGGCCTCTAATGCTCTTATTTGCAGTAGTGACATGGAGATCAACAAATAAGACATGAAATCCACGCCCCTTGCAAAAAAGAGTGCTGCACTATAGCTATAAAGTATTAGAACCGTGGTTGTTGCATAACAAGTATATATATACTTTTTTGTAAAAATGTAAAGGTCTAGATTTTAGTTATACTATTTGTGGGTGTGTGTTAAGTCACTGGATAGAATAAATAAAAATGTAATAGTTGATATGTGTATTTGCAACATAGGCATAAACAAAGTAATTAAAGGTGAATGCAGCAGCAATAACTTGAGCTCTAGGCATAATACCCTAAGGTTCAGTTGTGCTGACTGCTGAGGTTGTATTTTGGCTTTTATTAACACAAGTAGACTAAGAATATAACACAACCACAATAAGTCATCCATTCTAGCCTTCACTACAATCTGATAATGTATCATCAGATGAAGAATAAAGCTACCAGATTAAGAGAAACCAACATGCACCCTAAGTAGCTTACGACTACTTTTACTGGGAGTGAAACTTATGTATTTGTTCAATGTAACTTAAAAAATTACTCCTTCAAACTCTGCATATTTGTTTATTATTCTTTTTCCTCCTTTTTTATTTTTGTTTTACTTTTGGTCAATTGTTGCTTTATTTTTACACATGAATTTATATTTATATTTGTATAGGCAAAATCTGCATGCATAAATTTGTAGAATGGTGTATTATCAACACAGTTAGCGCCTGATGACATGAATCGCTTATGCTAGTGATTTTAGCGCATCTATTCATCATATATAGACAACACTGCTTCAAAAAAAAAGATCTTGGGACTATTTACTAGAGATACGTGCTTTTATTTGGTAATCTTAATTGTTTATGTCCTAAAGCAGAGCCAGTAATCCCCTTCCTCTTCTTAATCTTTCATGTTATATGTAACAACTAAATTATTATATTTTAAACAAAAAATTAGAAGATGGTACTTTATTACATGCATCAATCATAAAGTTTGAGTGGGTGGCAGCATTTCAAACAAGCTAACCACTCCTAATTTTCAATATAATGCTTAACAAAATCAAAATCTTACTAGTACTCCTAACGGGTTGACTGCTCCTATTCATGACTGTATACAGATAAGAAAACAAATAATTGACACTATTACTTAAAACTAATTAAAACAACTCCATGCTTCTTAAAATGTGATCAAACTGAAACCCTGGATCACTGCCTGAATTGCCGCATATATTATTTTGGTTTACCTAATTTGACAGCTGCCAATAGTTCTGAAACCTTTACAAAGACGGAAATATTATTATTACTATTATTTTTAGTATTGATTAAACAAAAAATGTCTTAATGTTACTCCCTTTGATCTGAAATGAAAAGCAGTATACAATACAATACAATATTCATATTACTTGTTTGTTACTTGCTTTGGTCTGAAATGAGATCATTTTTTTTTGTTTTTGTTTTTATTTAATATGCTTCTAGTGTACCTCCCATCATTAATCTATAAGCATATAAATGTATTTAAACTTCAAGAATAGTTCAAAAATTGGATTACTTTGTTAAATATAAGAGTTTATATTCCCAATAGGAAGAGTGAACTTTGAATACAACATTTGCATGCATTTAAACCTCTAGAATAGTCATCAACTAAGTTTAATGTTTCGTTGTGTTTGCGTATTTGCATATTTTGTATTTATTCAGATGAATAAAATATGAGTATTTGACATATCTTATAAACTTATAACTTGAAGCTGAGATTTGTTGTTGTTTACATGTCTATTATTCTCTTATTACAACTTATCACAATTTTTGTCTCATATTTGTTGTAAAACTATAGATATGTAGGGGCTTCTTCATTTTCTTTAGCAGCAGCATCGTCACAGAATAAATGCGTAAAGTGGAATGATTTTTTTTAATCAGGTAGTACCATCACAATCTTAGTCTACAACATATATATCCATATCCCAACTTATGTATATATACACACACACACATGCAATTCTCATTTTATTGTTGAAGCAAAATTGCGTAGACACATTTTGCTTCACAATGATTTATCTTCAATTGAAATGAACTTTCTTCAGAGAAAAAATAATAATATCCAGTTTCTAAAACACTACAAGTAGAAAAAAATCAACACTGTTTATGATAATTGTTGAAGAATTCACTTAAAAGACCTTTGACAGATTAAAAAATAATCATTGTTTACTTACCCTTAAATAAAAAAAACAAAAAAAAAAAAAAAAAAAAACACAACAACAACTAGTACACATATGGATACCTGCATTTAGTTAGCTCCTTCCCGAGCAATATCCGCTTATCCTATAGGTTTACCTGCATTTAGTACACATATGTCTGAAGCCAAACTGCCTTTGAATTATTACAATGTATTAAACTGAAATTTACATCATCCTCTTCTAAAGAAATGATTTATGCAAAATAACATACAAGGCAACATACCATGTAAACTGCTTATCCTATAGGTTTACATGATCAAAATTCCACCCAGCAATTACGATATTATATAACGAAGAAAATATTTAACTAACATAATGACTCTAAAAGGGTATGTGCTTGTGTGGAAATGAGAATTAACACATACCGCCCAAATTTACTGTTGAGGATATTGATGCTCGTTACCATCCAGTTTACGTTTCAATCTGCGCAGAAAAGACCAATGAAATTCAAAGATATAAAAAGCATCCAATCAAAACCCTTGTGTTTGAAATTATCCTCCTGAAAATTCCAAATCCAACACAAGCAATAATTTTGAATGGTACAACAATCTAATGAATAGATAAATTTAAATGAAACTAAATTCATTAGTAACCATATGGAAGTCATAAATCAAAGGAAAATTTTGAAAACCTGAACAAATACCTAAATTGAATTCGAAAATAAAAACCCTAACGAGCAAAATTAAATTGGTAGTCGATCAAATTGGATAAGTCTAAATACGATAAGGTTTACTTACCAATGCACTAGATTGGATGATTTTATCACGTCTGAGAAGAAGAAGATGGATTTTCTTTCCCGAATAAAAGACAGAAAAGAAGATGGTAGAACGGCATGTAAAAAATGTTGCGGTAATTTTGCATCTAGCACCAAAATTTTAGAAATATTGTTTAGAGGCAGTTGCTTAGGTCCCATATAATATTAACGGAGGCTATTTATTAATTTGTCCCTAATTTAGTACTATTAGTGGAGTAAGCTTAATTTTGCCTTTAATTTTTGGCCTCTACTAT
The DNA here is from genome assembly GCA_030737875.1 of Allium sativum. NCBI lineage: Eukaryota > Viridiplantae > Streptophyta > Magnoliopsida > Asparagales > Amaryllidaceae > Allium > Allium sativum. Next base: position 931,150,945 of record CM060920.1, on the reverse strand, counting down.
TCATAAAATTAGTAGTGCAGAGACGTGCTCTCCAAACTTCTTCACCATATATATACCGCATAACTTCATTTTTCTTAACAGTCAAAAAAAAAGAAACCGCACTCTTTGATAAAAGAAAATCAAACGAGTTTCTAAATGTTAACCCAATACATGCGGTGCCGGTTCTTAGGCGAAGGAGGAAAAGGCCGGAACTCAGACAGGCGGTTGCAGCTGTGGTGACGGAAATTTGACGCTCGGCGCCGGAACTATGGTGGGTGTTGTAACATCATGGATTGGAGAAGATGTATGCTGTCAACACAACATCATAACAAAAACAAAAGAAGAAGAGGAGGCTGGCTCGCTGATAGGGAAGGCATGGACGCCTACACGTTGGGTATTGGCCGTGCTCGGGTTGTACTCAGCAAGGTGAGTGGGCTGTTCTTTGTATGGGTTTCGCAACCTTAAAAAAAATAATACAAAAAGGTTGAACGATGGGTACAAAGGAAATGGGGATGTTTCCTTCAAACTACAGAAGGGGGAGGGACGTAGCAGGAAATAACAATTGGATAGGAGTATGGAAAAGGAATTATGACAGTAGAAAGGTGCTGTGCGGTTCCAACGTAGATGCGTGGGCCGAACTGTTTTGGGGAGGGTAGCATGATGGGTTGGATGGGGAAAATGGGCTACGGATCACTCTAAAAAAAAAAAAGAGAATGGCGGAAACTCTTGGTCCTAAGTTTAACATGGGGAAGTAGCAAACGTGGGATGCTGTGTGCTTTCCAATCCGGGAAACGTTGGCGTGATGTGCAACAGCAGGTGAGGGTTCATGTCTTATACTCTTTACATATATAAATGCAAATGAGTTGGTTGGAAATAGTTATTATTTAGTTGTTAATAATAAATTTTAAATGGTTAAATATCGTTTAATTTTGTAACCATGTCACACAGCAACGGGATCGAACGTAACAAGTAACGTCGAGTCCGTGACGAACATAACATAATGAAGCTGGTTTGGATAGGGCTAAATGCAATTGGAAACGAACCGTTTGACGACAAATGGGAAACCCAAGGTGAGTTAAACTCACTCAGTTCTCCCCTCTTATATTTTATATAAGTCGGGTTTTATAATTGTGTGCTATGGTTGTTTGTTTGTTTGTTCATTGTCGGTTTTATATTCATATATTGACTGGAATAGTTAAATTAAACGTTCGTTTAATTTAATTAATTGTTATTTCTAATGGTTGAATCCAAGTGAGGTAACTTACCTCAGTGATTACGTTTATAACACTATAAACGTCATGAATAAATAGTTGAATGCCTGAATTTCTGTTATTACCCCAGTACTGACTGTTACAGTTATTATTTACTGTTAAACTGTTTTATTTCATCTGTCCAGATGAAAAACGAATATTGATTGGCCATATCGAACTGAATATATTGGAATGTGGTAAGCCATTGGTTTGCAGGGAATAACAGGTTGAAGAAATCCAACAGGATTCCTCACTGATATTGGTAACGTTTATCAATATGATTACAGTGTTGGTTATTGAATATGAAGTTAGTTTATATTTCACGGTTTGGTACTACAGTAGCCATTTTCCTCTTTAGTACCGTCAAATAAAAGAAATGATTTTTTCGAAATCGATATAAATGGACTTCGAGTGGTTTCAAAGATATAAATGTATTTTTACATGGATTTGGAATACAATTTCAAATGTAAAAACAATAGTCGAAGTTAAAATTTAAAATCTTTATAAATATAAAATGTAAACTAGTAGAGATGTAAGTGATTATTAATTAAATGTCTAAACGATATATTTTTATCGTGGTGGCTATTTAGATGTTAAAATGATTTTGTAAAAGTCTTAACAATCGGAAAGAAAGTTTAAAAGGAGATCAAAATAGAATGATTGGATCATGAATATACGAGAATGTATAAAAGGGTTCAAAGAGTAATGTTTTTGTAATAAATGATCGTTTGTAACAAACGGTGCTTTAAATGATACGAAAGGCAATTAAACGACGCTTCGTGAATGAGATTAACAAATCGACAGATTGGAAATGAGTGGTGATTTGAAAATTTGATTTCATATTTTAAATGAGATCAAAGTTGAAATTATGAATATGAATTTATGAATGAGATTTATAAATGGGATTGATTTAAACGAAGGGAAGTGAGTTTTATTTCGAAATTAGGAATGTTAACTGATGGTAGGAATATAAATGGAGTAAAAGGTTTTGATAACGACAATGAGTGCTAGCTGTCGATAACGAATTGCAAATGAGATTTTGTAAATGGGAAATTTAAAGCTGAAAATGAAATCAAATTAGCAATATGAAATTAAGGGTTTGTAAATATATTTGGAACGTTGTTACAAAGGAAAGGGAGTATTCTTAAAGATAAAAATTTATATTTTAATGAAGTTGTCGTGTACGATTTAATGAGAATGTGATAAACAGAAGTAAAATGGCTTTGAAAAAGAATCTGTAACATTTTTACATATGACAAGATGAAGTGTTTTGGTTATTATCAATAGAATAATTTGGAAAGATATTAATATAATAATTGTATAAGATTTATAAAATGCATTGTTTTTAAACAAATGAAATTTAGTTGATAAAAAGGATTTATGATAATAATAAAGGGATGTTAAGGAAATTTTATAAGGATTCTATTTGTAATAGAATCGAAGCTCATATGGTATTATAAATGATTGTTAAAATAAATCGAAAGAGTTTAATAAGAACTCACTTAACAATTAGTTAAGTAAAAGTGATCGAGATTTAAATAGGTTTCCAAAGTAACGTGTAGTTAATAAACTTCTATTTATTCTGAAGGTATGAATGTTGTTGGTCAAGGTCTGAGAGGTAAATAAAATACCCCAACTTTAACGACTACAGGATTAACCAAGAACGATATTAGTTTATAAACGAGAGAGTTGAGGGAAACATAAGTTATGATTCCCGTAGATATAATCTATTTTCGAAAAGTTATAAGTTGAATAAATAAGTTGGTGAATGTTCTTATTTTATAATAAGAAGTAAAAGCGATGCTAAAATATTGGAAAATATAAAGAACGGACGGTTCGTTAAAGAGGCTAAATGATACTGAGTATTGAATCGGTGAATCCATTTTCTTGTATGGATGAATAGTTGTTTTATTTGATAGTTAAATAACCGACTATCAAAGTTTGGCCCATACGATTGTTGGTACGGAAAGACCGGGATCGAATATATTCGAAAACCATTCCGTCCAACAAATACAAATACGTTAAAGATGCTGATTCAAGACGGAGCTATTGAAGACCATTGATTTTCATAAGCGAAAGGATTACTTAAAATCTCTGACTTGCAAGCAGAGATAAACTGTGATTCGGTCGTGGTTGGAATTTACGGATTCGCAAGGACTTCTCGCTACTGATTCTCAGGGTGATTCCTAGAATGCAGTAGGAGGGTACCTTCGTTCACCCTGTTCCTGGGTGACTTGTATGGATGAATGTCTGATAGAGTATTTCCAGAAAGGTCACGTACATTGATTTCTTTAACCATACCAAGAGTGGAAGCGGAGAAGGAAACTTCTTTAGCCAACACGTAATGTATTGTTGTGGGCGTCAATTAGTGATTCTAATGGATTTGACGATGTGGCATTCAAAGTGAATGTGATGTGCTGATAAAGCGTAGCCTCAAGCCTCATCAACCGGGAGATGACAGAAATCGGGCAGGCAGCATGGCTATGTGGGTCGCTCCCATTAGGGTGTATAACCACCTATCTAGAGAAAATCCAATTCCTTCTTTAATCTGTTTCGATGTTGTCCCTTATTGGGAAACGGTGGTTTGAGTCCAACCGTTGGTGGTATACATTCGATACACTCAAGCGAAATGAGTGGTCGGTCATGTGAGGGCCGGGTTGCAAGACGTTCTTGTCGAACCCAGTGTATTCGCCTCTAGAGATACACTATCAGCAGGTGGTCCCATACCTTATCAAGGTCGGAATCCAACCTCCAATAAGCGACTGCGGTTTTTGATTGTATAATATATATGTGGAGCGTGAGATGCAAGCGTTCCACTAGATTGTTATTTACTTGTATTTAGACATTATTATAATATCAGAAATTACATTGGTTTCTAAACTGTTTTGGGTTATCGTAAGGTAAAAACCGTCTGTGTTTATGTGTGGATTTGGTCTTACGATTACCCTTTTCTTTTGAAAAGATTTCGAACTTTAAAATCATGATTGGATGATTTACCATCAATACTGTGCGAGTTTATCTCACTCTGGTTCACCAGACTGACCTGGTGTTTTGTAAATGCTCGGGTTAGCCCGGAGTGTACAGGTTCAGGTTATTGAATGCTGTGAAGAGACGGACTGGAAGAGTTCAGATGTACGATATCATTCCGCTGTGTTGTATATGAGGACAGATTATTATAACTGTCCAGATGTGTTCATGTACTCTGATATTATAAGTTGTATTTAAAGCTCTCAATAAAGATTTATTTCTATATTATATTTTGTTCCGCTGCGATGTGAGACTCTGTGATGTATTAGTTCTTCTTCTTCTTCTTATATTCTAATATTTCTTTCTTTCTTATCTCACCCTCTAAATTCTTTCTAATAACGTTCCGGTGTTTTCGGTGCTTGGAAGGTCGGCATGAGATACAGTAATTGTGTTTATGTCGATTTTCGAGGCCGAAAATTCCCGGGTCGTTACAATTGGTATCAGAGCTATTGGTTTAGTAGTAACCTTGGCTCTGTGGTGCGACTCAATAGAGACGGGCTTAGCAATACCCTAGATTGAGTTTGAGTGTATATATATGAGCGCGTATTTGTTATTTGATATAAAAAAATTATTTTATATTGTGGAGATTTATTGGTTGAGTTGTTTATGAGTTTTAGTCGATCAGTTTGACCCACTGTATCGATAGGGGTTTCTAAACACTCAAGTACGATAAACCGACACAGTATGTTTTGAAAAGAGGGTAAATGAAATAATTTTGCCCAAAATATATTTTTGTATATAAAAGAAATAATTTTCTCAAATTATTGAGATATTGGTGTGTTTTATGTGTTTGGTTGATTTGACTGGAATTCAAATCGGATTTAAATTTGAATTGAAACTTAACTAGGTTAAGTGAAAATAAATTAAGAATGAAATTGAAATTAAATAAAATAAAGTTCAGATTTGAAAATCGAATGGATGATAATGGAGATCAATCGGAAGTTAATAGATTGATATTAAAAGCATAGTGGATACAAATAGGGGATACTAATAGTGATAATTGAAATTGATTTGGTTTTGTTTTTATTTATTTATTTATTTGTGATTAGTTGGTAAATTCATCAACGAGTTAATAAGAAATTAATGAGTTGTAACGTCCATTTTTACCTTAGCAATTTCGAGGACGAAAATATTTTAAGGGGGGAAGAATGTAACGTCCCGTATTTTTGTAGCCAAATATTTTGTTTAATTTATTATTTTAAGTACTATATTTGGAATATTAATGGTTTTTAATATTGAAATCGTTATTTAAAACGAAATTTTAACGTTAATTTTATTTATAATATAAAACGGGCTCGAAATGGCGCGGCAGTCGTAATATGGAGTTTTGAACTTCAACTCGATATACAGGATCCGATATAAGTCGGATTTCTGTGAAACGAGAAACGTTCGAACTGTATTGATGATAATTTTCATACGAAAGAGAAAAATGCAGATTTCGTGTTATTGATGGTCAGTTATGGCCAAATCAAATTTTAAAATAGTCGCTATGGAAAATCGTTATTAAAATATAGGCCTTTAAAATAGCCGTTTTGCAAACGGACTCAGATTTCGACGAAATCAGTTTCATTGGGACCGAAACGTTAAATTATTGTACGGTGTTGAATGGCATGGCAAACCGATGTCGTATGTGACCACGGCAGCCACAAACGCCCGTTTATTTTCTATAGCACGTAATTAATTGAATAAAGAAATATTTGAGTATAACTGGAGCAGACGGTCGAATTAAGCCACGAAACCAGTTCCGTTGAGTTCCTATCGTCGATTAGAGTCAGAAAACATATATAGTTTGTTATTTTTGAACATTGGAAAATTTGGTGTCTAAAGGAGCACTTAGGGTGCGTAGAAAATAGCGTACCGAGAAACAGTCTCGGAATGCGACGAAGTGTGTGCCATTGGATTCGTATTAATTTATCGTTATAAGAAAGTCAAGTTTCGCGGCAAACAAATGAAGTATGTGACTTTGGTGGCCAAAAACGCCTTCTGTTGAGTTAACCATTTATACGTTTTAAACAGGGGTAACTTTATTTGAATGGTTAACTGGTCAAACGAACTCCAAATTCAACGAAACAAGTTTCATACGAAACCTTAAGAAGAGGTCTAGTGAAACGTCAAGGCCTCATATTTTTAGGATTTTTTCTGTAATTTTAAGGAATTAATGCTCGGTGTTTTTCATCGATATTTTTTAAAGGATTTTCGCAAACGGTGTCGGAATTCGACGAAACCTGTCCCATTGGATCCGGAATATTTTTTTATGTTAGGAATAGGTGTCTTTATCTTGATTTGAGATCGTATGTAGTGATTTTTAACGCGATTTCTCTACGACGAAGTTTGGCACATTTTAATATTATTAAATCTATCCCACTTAATATGTAACCTTTCTTTTTGTTTCTCTTTTAGTTACGTACTCCTTTTGGTCCCTTGCATGCCAATTTTTTGTCCTTAGCGTCCCAAATTCTAAAAAAAAAACCAACGTATCCAAAACTTATAAAAGTAATCAGATATATACATATTTAAACAATTACTTGGCTGCAACGTTTTCTAGTATAACCTACCCCATATACATATTAGTGAAACAGCTATGCACGCACAAGCCATAGGCCTTCCCCTATGCTTTCAAAATCAAAGTTGTCCTCTAAACATTTCACTGCCATGTGAAACTGAAACTCTTCTGGCAGCTACCCTTAGAAGCTACCCCGTTGCCTTCACATCTAATAGAAACCGTGACAGCCAAGGTGTACCCGATTGAGTTGATGTCTCAGAGACGTGCTCTCCAAACTTCTTCACCATATATATACCGCATAACTTCATTTTTCTTAACAGTCAAAAAAAAAAGAAAAAAAAAAAGAAATCGCACTCTTTGATAAAAGAAAATCAAACGAGTTTCTAAATGTTAACCCAATACATGCGGTGTCGGTTCTTAGGCGAAGGAGGAAAAGGCCGGAACTCAGACAGGCGGTTGCAGCTGTGGTGACGGAAATTTGACGCTCGGCGCCGGAACTATGGTGGGTGTTGTAACATCATGGATTGGAGAAGATGTATGCTGTCAACACAACAGCATAACAAAAACAAAAGAAGAAGAGGAGGCTGGCACGCTGATAGGGAAGGCATGGACGCCTACACGCTGGGTATTGGCCGTGCTCGGGTTGTACTCAGCAAGGTGAGTGGGCTGTTCTTTGTATGGGTTTCGCAATCTTAAAAAAATAATACAAAAAGGTTGAATGATGGGTACAAAGGAAATGGGGATGTTTCCTTCAAACTACAGAAGGGGGAGGGACGTAGCAGGAAATAACAATTGGATAGGAGTATGGAAAAGGAATTATGACAGTAGAAAGGTGCTGTGCGGTTCCAACGTAGATGCGTGGGCCGAACTGTTTTGGGGAGGGTAGCATGATGGGTTGGCTGGGAAAAATGGGCTAGGGATCTCTCTAAAAAAAACAGAGAGAATGGCGGAAACTGTTGGTCCTAAGTTTAACATGGGGAAGTAGCAAACGTGGGATGCTGTGTGCTTTCCAATCCGGGAAACGTTGGCGTGATGTGCAACAGCAGGTGAGGGTTCATGTCTTATACTCTTTACATATATAAATGCAGATGAGTTGGTTGGAAATAGTTATTATTTAGTTGTTAACAATAAATTTTAAATGATTAAATATTGTTTAATTTTGTAATCGTGTCACACAGCAACGGGATCGAACGTAACAAGTAACGTCGAGTCCGTGACGAACATAACATAATGAAGCTGGTTTGGATAGGGCTAAATGCAATTGGAAACGAACCATTTGACGACAAATGGGAAACCCAAGGTGAGTTAAACTCACTCAGTTCTCCCCTCTTATATTTTATATAAGTCGGGTTTTATAATTGTGTGATATGGTTGTTTGTTTGTTTGTTCATTGTCGGTTTTATATTCATATATTGACTGGAATAGTTAAATTAAACGTTCGTTTAACTTAATTAATCGTTATTTCTAACGGTTGAATCCAAGTGAGGTAACTTTCCTCAGTGGTTACGTTTATAACACTATAAACGTCATGAATAAATAGTTGAATGCCTGAATTTCTGTTATTACCCCAGTACTGACTGTTACAGTTATTATTTACTGTTAAACTGTTTTATTTCATCTGTCCAGATGAAAAACGAATATTGATTGGCCATATCGAACTGAATATATTGGAATGTGGTAAACCATTGGTTTGCAGGGAATAATAGGTTGAAGAAATCCAACAGGGTTCCTCACTGATATTGGTAACGTTTATTAATATGATTACAGTGATGGTTATTGAATGTGAAGTTAGTTTATATTTCACGGTTTGGTACCACAGTAGCCATTTTCCTCTTTAGTACCGTCAAATAAAAGAAATGATTTTTTTGAAATCGATATAAATGGACTTCGAGTGGTTTCAAAGATATAAATATATTTTTACATGGATTTGGAATACAATTTCAAATGTAAAAACAATAGTCGAAGTTAAAATTTAAAATCTTTATAAATATAAAATGTAAACTAGTAGAGATGTAAGTGATTATTAAATAAATGTCTAAACGATATATTTTTATCGTGGTGGCTATTTAGATGTTAAAATGATTTTGTAATAGTCTTAACAATCGGAAAGAAAGTTTAAAAGGAGATCAAAATAGAATGATTGGATCATGAATATACGAGAATGTATAAAAGGGTTCAAAGAGTAATGTTTTTGTAATAAATGATCGTTTGTAACAAACGGTGCTTTAAATGATACGAAAGGCAATTAAATGACGCTTCGTGAATGAGATTAACAAATCGACAGATTGGAAATGAGTGGTGATTTGAAAATTTGATTTCATATTTTAAATGAGATCAAAGTTGAAATTATGAATATGAATTTATGAATGAGATTTATAAATGGGATTGAGTTAAACGAAGGGAAGTGAGTTTTATTCCGAAATTAGGAATGTTAACTGATGGTAGGAATATAAATGGAGTAAAAGGTTTTGATAACGACAATGAATGCTAGGTGTCGATAACGAATTGCAAATGAGATTTTATAAATGGGAAATTTAAAGTTGAAAATTAAATCAAATTAGCAATATGAAATTAAGGGTTTGTAAATATGTTTGGAACGTTGTTACAAAGGAAAGGGACTGTAACAACCTGTATTTTTAATAACCTGTTAAGATATAAATTGAGGCAGAATTTAATTTAAAAATCTGAATCAAGGGGAAACAGGCTGTGCCATTGCGTTCGTCTCGGAAAAATACGCGAAATAGAGTCCGAGTTTTCGAAAATCGGAGTCCATATGACCCAGTTAAGGCCCATTGAAGTTTTCAGAAATTTCCATATTAAAAACAGATTTAAATTTTAAGTTAAAAACAAGTGTTAGGGCACAACTGGCGGGGAAAACTCCCGCCAAGACCCCCAAGTCGACAGGCATGTCGACAGGGGTCTAAGGGTGTCGACTGCCCTGTCGACACGGGGTGGTCGGGCAGTTTTTCCTGGCGCACCATTTCTGATCTGGGCTTGGTTGTGTGGCTTGGTTCTGGAGAATTCCGAAATCTGATGGACCTAATTCAACTAAGGGTTAATCCTAAGGCTAATATCACTCTAATCTTCTATAAATATGACCCTAATCCTACCCTAAAACCCCATTATTCATTCTAGCAACCAAACTATGTCAAATTGATTTCTCAAATGGCCTCCACTTAAAAACCCTAGCCTCCACCCTCTTCATAAATCATTCCTATGAAGATTATGATGTTCATACAAGCATTTCTAAGTTGTATGAATGATCATTAGCTTGCATACATCATTAAGTTGCAAGTTTTATTTGCTAAGCTAGAGTTTTTGGGATTTTTGTTAAGGGTGTTTCTTATTGGAGCTTTGTTTTGGGTTTTTATGCTTGCATAAAGGGCTTCTCAATCTTTACTTGTAGATTTGTGTCTTCATAATATTTGTAAGCCCTCTTACCTTCATTTTAGAAACTCTAAAGTTAATATGCGATGAAAGTTGGGATTTATTCATGTTTAATAAGTTATGCATGCTTATGCGAGTTCACTATGCCATGTTACACGTGTTTAATAAGTTATGCATGCTTATGCGAGTTCACTATGCCATGTTACACATGTTTGATAAGTTATGCATGTTTATGCAAGTTCACTATGCCATGATTTGCAAGTTTAACAAGTTATGCATGTTTATGCAAGTTCACTATGCTAAGTTATGCAAGTCCAACATGTTATGCATGTTTATTATGATATGTAAGATTCATCATGTATGTTGTGCCAAGTTCCCTCTTTCTATCCTTTATGCGTTATGACGAATATGTAGGCGATAGAATGACGTTGGGGGGTTTGGGTAAAACTTAAAATACATGAAAATATAAGATTGGGAATTTACCTATTAAGTTAGCTCTACCCCTTGGGAATTTACCTATTAAGTTAGGTCTACCCAAGTATTTGTTAAACTTGTAATTATGTTTTGAAAATAAAGTGGACATGACACTTAGAAAACATAAGTGTGGCCAACTCGAGGTTGGGTTGAGTTTGTAGCGTAATTCTACCCGGAACCTACCGGCTTAACTAGTGGCTACAAACAATAGGATCCAATGTGAGAAGTTGGTCATGTGGTGCCAAGACCCGAGGTTAGACCAAGTTGTGGTGTAAATCTACCCGGAACCCACCGGCTTAACTAGGTGACCGCAACAAAGTCTAATGTGAGAGGTTAAGGCACAATTAAATTAATTAATGCCTCATGATTAGGGTTAAGTCATGGCCTACTAATACTTAACCAATTTTTGGGGATACGAGGGATTAAATGGGGTTAAGTGGTGAACTGTTGGTTACACTTAACTAATTTAATCCATGATTAGTGAGGGGTTAAACCACACTTAACCCTCTTAGAAAACCCTAGCAACGTGGTCTGTTCCAGCAGTAATCCCAGTTTGGTATCATTCACAACCCTAGAGGCTAGGCTAGGGCGGGGCACGATTACTGGACTGATGTAAGCGACCAAAGCGACGGCTGAGTGGTACAGCGGTGCGGGTCCAGGCGGGCTACGGACGTGCACGTAGTCCGGTGTTGGACAAACTCGAGGCACGGGTACCAGTAGGTTTAGACTGTGCATTATTGCTTAGGTGTCTGGGGTTGACACCCGAGGGCTTGATACACCCGAAGGTGGACCCAGCACAGTCTGACTACAACCATATGTGGGCCGTATGGACACCAACACTTGACGTGTTAGGTTTATAGGGAGCCGATCGACTAGACCGTTGGGCTGGACCTTGTATTAAGGTCACCTCATGTTATTGGGCCAAAGTTTGGGCTGAGGGATCAATACCTGTTATGTTAGTTTGCTAGTACACTGTGGTGCAAAGCTTAATCTTCTTTATGTGATGACACCTTTATCTATTGCCAGTATGTTCATCTCAGTTTCCATCATGATGTTAACTTTATTAGTTTATAGACTGATCGTAGTAGGGCTTACCAGTCTTTTTGACTGACCTGTTTTCTTTCGCTTCTTTTCTTCCGTTTCTCCCCCCCCCCCCCCCCCCCAGGTTCTCAGGGAGGGAATAGTGGTGCTTAGCTTGGATCGCTTTCTTGTTTGCTGGATAGCTCATGTATGTCTGGACATTGAGCTCGCTATGGTTTATCATCTTTATTTTGGGGATAGCGCTATGTATTTCAGTATTTCTGTTTATGATGTACTAGACATGTTTATTTTGGCAGTTGACTTTATGATGTACTAGACTTGTTTTGAGATGGTTTGACATATTCCGCTGTTTTATTCTCACTTACTCTGTTTTACATATATATTTATGTTCTTGTTCTGCCTTGATATATCATTATGCATGCTTACCCAGTTCTAACGCCCCCCAGAAGCTAGTGCCCCCGAAAGAGTGACCCTAGCGGAGGTGGGGTGTTACAAATTTGGTATCAGATCATATGGTTTACAAGAAAGAACAAAAAGTTTTTAAAAGAATTTTGAAAAACTATTTTCAAAACAAGTATAAAGTATTTTCCAAAGAAAAGTCTAGTATTTTAAAAGGCTATTCCCCAAAAAGCCATTAGCGTTATCCTTCGTTCCCTTGACCTAATCTTATCTTATCTTTCGTTTCAGTATGGCTGAGAATCTTGCCATCCCGGATGGAGTAAACGTACCACTCTGGTATAGGAGACTTCTAGAAGCTAGGGCGGCAGCTGGCCCCGCAAACCCTACTCCCACTCCTCCTCCTGTAGTTGAGAATCCTCCCCCTAATGTCCCTCCTCCGGTGGTTCCTGTTCCTCCTCCTCCAGTTGCTGAGGCTCCTCTTCCTCCTCCTCCCCCTCAGCATCCTCAGGTTGAGTTCACGAAGGTTTGTAAAGACTTCAAGGCGATGGGAGGCAAGAATTTCCTAGGCACGGAATCTTTTGTTGAAGCTAGGAATTGGCTGAAAGACACTGAGGACTTGTTTGCTATCTTTAGGATTGATGACGAGAGGAAGATCTTATTGACGGTGTGGCTTTTGAAGGACGAAGCAGCCTATTGGTGGGAGGTCACCAATGGGACGAGGCCTGTCGAGACTTGGGCCGATTTGAGGGCTAGATTTGTGGCCAAGTTTCTATCTTCTGCTGAGGCGAATTTACAGATGGAGAAGTTCATTGCATTAAAGCAAGGTGATATGTCTGTCAAGGAGTATGTGAACAAGTTTAATCAGCTGGCCCGTTTTGGTTTGGATATGGTGAACACTCCTGAGAAGAAGGCTCTTCGATTTGCTAGAGGGTTGAATGAGCCGCTGCAGGGTTTGGCGATGTCACATATTCCGCATGGGGCTACTTTTGAGAGTTTGGTCGATATGGCTCTACTTCAGGGAGATGGAAAGAAAGAGGTCAAGTCGAGTGATACTCAAGCAAAGAAGACTGATTCTCAGGGTAAAGGCAATCAAGGTGGTCAAAGCAGTCAGGGGAATCAGAGCAAGAACAAGAAGGGGAACAACAACAAAGGCAAGGGAAAGTGCAATTACTGTGGTGTGCCTGGACACTTTGCTAAGGATTGTAGGAAGAAGAAAAGGAAGCTTAGTGGTGGATGTTTTTCCTGTGGTGAGACTGGACACTTCAGCAAGGAATGCCCGAAGAAGAAAGGGCAGGGTCAGACTCAGCGTGCTGGACCTTCAGGAGGGCAAGTTCATGCTCTCAATACCGCTCCAGTTCCCGATCGAGGTAGTGTTTCTGTTGAGAACCTTGTTTATGTTTCCGATCTTCCAGTTCGTACCTTGTTTGATTCTGGTGCATCACATAGCTTTATTTCATCTGATCTTGTTGATAGTTTGCACCTTAGTACTAGCTTAGTGGATGATCCCGTTTGTGTTTCGAATCCCATTAGGGGTTCTACTCATCTATCTATGATATGTGAGGATCTGAGGATCTCTATACTCAGTGTAGAGTTCTTGTGTAGTGCGTATGTTCTTGGTTTCAGGGGATACGGATTGATTTTGGGCATGGATTGGCTGTCTAGACATGGAGCCATTCTTGATTGTGAGCATAGGGTTGTGAGGCTTGTGACTCGCCTTGGCAACACCTTAGAGATTTCATGCAATCCGAAGGATCCCGTCATGTTGTGCTATCTTGAATCTCTCGACTCGTCAGAGGAAACCCTTCAGTCTGTAAGGGTGGTCCGAGATTATCCAGATGTTTTTGAAGAAGTTAAGGGGTTGCCCCCTAAACGAGAGATTGATTTTCGCATTTATCTGGTGGATAATGCTAAGCCTGTTTCTTTACCCGTTCGGCACATGGCTCCGCGTGAGAGACGGGAGCTCAGCAAGCAAGTAAAGGAGTTGCTTGAGAAGAACTTCATCAGACGAAGTATATCCGAATGGGGAGCGCCTGTGGTGTTTGCTACTAAGGAAGATGGTTCTCTTCGACTTTGTGTGGACTATAGAGAGTTGAATAAGCTGACTAAGAAGAACAGACACCCATTACCGAGGATTGATGATCTTTTTGACCAGCTTGTTGGTGCTTCTGTTTTCTCTCAGCTTGATCTTGCTACTGGATTTCATCAGCTCAGAGTGGCTGAAGATAGTATAGACAAGACTGCATTCAGAACTCTAGATGGATTCTTTGAATGGCTTGTTATGCCGTTCGGTTTGACGAATGCACCCGCGTATTTCGTGGACTTGATGAGTAGGATGTTTCGAGAGTTCTTGAACAAGTTTGTCATGGTCTTTGTGGATGATATTCTGATCTTCTCTAAGGATGAAGAAGAGCACGCGAGGCATCTTGTAGAGGTGATGGATACGCTTAGAGCGCATCAGTTAAAGGCCAAGTTCTCCAAGTGTCACTTTTGGAGAAGGGAAGTTCGGTTCCTTGGGCATATAGTATCTAAGCAAGGCTTGGCGGTGGATCCCGCTAAAGTAGTTGCTGTGCAGGATTGGAAGACTCCAAGGAATGCAACCGAAGTGAGAAGTTTTCTAGGTCTTGCAGGTTTTTACCGGAAGTTCATCAAGGACTTCGCGAAGATATCCGCTCCTCTTACTAAGTTGACGAAGAAGAACTTAGTTTTTGCTTGGGATATGGACTGTGAGCTTGCTTTTCAGAGACTCAAGAGAGCCCTTACCTCAGCACCAGTTCTAGCTTTACCCGATGGTGGTAAGATGTTTACCGTGTACACTGATGCTTGTGGCACGGGATTGGGCGTCGTTCTGATGCAAGAAGGCAGAGTTATATGTTTTGGTGGTAGGCAACTTAAGGTGCATGAGAAGAATTATCCCACTCATGATCTAGAGCTGGCAGCGATAGTATATGCACTCAAGGCTTGGCGTCATTATCTTTTGGGAGAGAGATTTGAGCTGTATACTGATCATAAGTCTTTGAAGTATCTCTTTTCGCAGAAGGATCTGAACTTGAGGCAGCAAAGGTGGATGGAATTCTTGGCGTCCTACGATTTTGATATAGCCTATACCCCTGGCAAGGGGAATGTTGTAGCGGATGCGTTGAGTAGAAAAAGGTTGGCACTAAGTCCTCTATTTGTTGAGATGAAGAATTTAGAGTTCTTGGCAACCTTTGATTTCTCTTTGGCAGTTGAGTCGATGACCGGTTCTTTAGCATCTCTTGAGCTCAGGCCTACCCTTCTGGATCAAGTTGGGGCTTCGCAGAAGGAAGACCCTCAGATAATTGAGATTATGGATAAGCTGATTCGAGGGGAGACATCTAGTCACCTTGCTCGATATTCTATAGATGATAAGGGTTGGCTGAGGAGAGACGGAAGGCTTTGTGTTCCGATGGTGGAAGACTTGGTGAGGAAAGTTCTTGAGGAAGCACATCGCTCCAAGTTGACTATACATCCGGGTGGAGATAAGATGTATAAGGATATGAAGCGCATTTTCTTCTGGCCTGGAATGAAGAAGGACGTGGCAGAGTTTGTCTCTAGATGTGTTGTTTGTCAGAGAGTAAAAGCCGAGTCGAAGAAGCCCGGTGGGCTATTGCATCCTCTAGAGGTCCCGCTATGGAAGTGGGAGAGTATTTCTATGGACTTTGTTGACGGATTGCCAAGGTCAAGAAAAGGGAATACAAGCATATGGGTCATTGTGGATAGGCTTACGAAGAGTGCTCATTTCATTCCGGTGAAGAGCAAAAGGACCGCATCTGGACTAGCATCAGTATATCTTCGTGAGATAGTACGACTACATGGAGTCCCTTCTAGCATAGTCAGTGACCGAGACCCCATCTTTACTAGTCAGTTCCGGAACAGTTTGCAGGAAGCTATGGGCACGAGGTTGAACCTGAGTACGGCTTATCACCCACAAACAGACGGTCAGACAGAAAGGGTGAATAGGGTACTTGAGGACTTGTTGAGGCTTTGCATTCTGGATTTTGGTGGTACTTGGGAAGACCATCTTCCTCTTTTGGAATTTGCTTATAATAACAGTTATCAGGCGAGCAATGGGATGGCACCATTTGAGGCTTTATATGGGAGACCGTGCAAGTCACCTACATGTTGGTGGGAGACTACAGATAAGCTTATACTTGGACCTGACATGATTAGAGATACATCCGAGAAGGTCGAGTTGATTAGAAGACGGATGAAGGCGGCCCAAGACAGACAGAAATCTTATGCTGATAGGCGAAGGACTGATTTGGAGTTTGATGTTGGGGATATGGTTTTCGTGAAGGTTTCTCCTTTGCGGAATGTGGTTCGGTTTGGAGCAGTAGGAAAGTTAGCACCAAGGTTTGTTGGACCGTTTCCAGTTGTAGAGAGGATCGGGCAGATGGCCTATAGAGTGGAATTGCCCGAGAAGCTAGCTGGAGTGCATAATGTTTTTCATGTTTTGCATCTCCGGAAGTGTTTGCATAAGTCAGCAGAGGTGGTTGAGCCAAGTGTTCTAGAAGATGTGGAAGTAGAGAAAGAAGCTACCTTGAGGAGAGCTCCGATTCGTATCTTGGGGACAGAGATCAAGAAGCTAAGGAATCGTGAGGTCAAGTTGGTGAAGGTTCAATGGGGTGAAGCCGAGGAAGACGCAACTTGGGAAACTGAAGAGAAGATGCGTAGGCTTTATCCATTCCTTTTTGAGGGTACACTCTCAATCTCTTTATCTTTCCATGTCTATCTAGTTTATCTAGTTCATCGTGTCTATCTTATCATGAGAACCTTAGGTAGAATCCTTTGGATGAAACATGTGTTTGAGACATGTTATGTTTGATGGTTGCAAGTGTTTGCAAGTGGTTACTCGTGGATGCATGATACACATTAGGCACTAGATCGGCTCACACACTCCTCATATTGCATGTGCATGAGTGTTTATGCTTATTCTTGGATGAAATTTGTATGCTATCACATGGATGTTGCATATGGATGTATGATTGAGCACGCATGTAGATATTATACATTATGTTAGGGATTTGCATACATATGGATACATTTCACTAACATATTTTGCATTGATCTTTGCATTAGATAAGTACATATACACACACTTTTGCATATGTTCATACAGCATTTAGAATCTTTTAAGGACAATGGTTGCTCGTGGATGATGTTTTGAGTAGACGGATGTTGGATGGTAGGATATGTTCTTCCTAACTTGAAGATTTCGGGGACGAAATCCTTTAAGGAGGGGAGAATGTAACAACCTGTATTTTTAATAACCTGTTAAGATATAAATTGAGGCAGAATTTAATTTAAAAATCTGAATCAAGGGGAAACGGGCTGTGCCATTGCGTTCGTCTCGGAAAAATACGCGAAATAGAGTCCGAGTTTTCGAAAATCGGAGTCCGTATGACCCAGTTAAGGCCCATTGAAGTTTTCAAAAATTTCCATATTAAAAACAGATTTAAATTTTAAGTTAAAAACAAGGGTTAGGGCACAACTGGCGGGGAAAACTCCCGCCAAGACCCCCAAGTCGACAGGCATGTCGACAGGGGTCTAAGGGTGTCGACAGCCCTGTCGACAGCCCTGTCGACACGGGGTGGCCGGGCAGTTTTGCCTGGCGCACCATTTCTGATCTGGGCTTGGTTGTGTGGCTTGGTTCTGGAGAATTCCGAAATCTGATGGACCTAATTCAACTAAGGGTTAATCCTAAGGCTAATATCACTCTAATCTTCTATAAATATGACCCTAATCCTACCCTAAAACCCCATTATTCATTCTAGCAACCAAACTATGTCAAATTGATTTCTCAAATGGCCTCCACTTAAAAACCCTAGCCTCCACCCTCTTCATAAATCATTCCTATGAAGATTATGATGTTCATACAAGCATTTCTAAGTTGTATGAATGATCATTAGCTTGCATACATCATTAAGTTGCAAGTTTTATTTGCTAAGCTAGAGTTTTTGGGATTTTTGTTAAGGGTGTTTCTTATTGGAGCTTTGTTTTGGGTTTTTATGCTTGCATAAAGGGCTTCTCAATCTTTACTTGTAGATTTGTGTCTTCATAATATTTGTAAGCCCTCTTACCTTCATTTTAGAAACTCTAAAGTTAATATGTGATGAAAGTTGGGATTTATGCATGTTTAATAAGTTATGCATGCTTATGCGAGTTCACTATGCCATGTTACACATGTTTAATAAGTTATGCATGCTTATGCGAGTTCACTATGCCATGTTACACATGTTTGATAAGTTATGCATGTTTATGCAAGTTCACTATGCCATGATTTGCAAGTTTAACAAGTTATGCATGTTTATGCAAGTTCACTATGCTAAGTTATGCAAGTCCAACATGTTATGCATGTTTATTATGATATGTAAGATTCATCATGTATGTTGTGCCAAGTTCCCTCTTTCTATCCTTTATGCGTTATGACGAATATGTAGGCGATAGAATGACGTTGGGGGGTTTGGGTAAAATTTAAAATACATGAAAATATAAGATTGGAAATTTACCTATTAAGTTAGGTCTACCCCTTGGGAATTTACCTATTAAGTTAGGTCTACCCAAGTATTTGTTAAACTTGTAATTATGTTTTGAAAATAAAGTGGACATGACACTTAGAAAACATAAGTGTGGCCAACTCGAGGTTGGGTTGAGTTTGTAGCGTAATTCTACCCGGAACCTACCGGCTTAACTAGTGGCTACAAACAATAGGATCCAATGTGAGAAGTTGGTCATGTGGTGCCAAGACCCGAGGTTAGACCAAGTTGTGGTGTAAATCTACCCGGAACCCACCGGCTTAACTTGGTGACCGCAACAAAGTCTAATGTGAGAGGTTAAGGCACAATTAAATTAATTAATGCCTCATGATTAGGGTTAAGTCATGGCCCACTAATACTTAACCAATTTTTGGGGATACGAGGGATTAAATGGGGTTAAGTGGTGAACTGTTGGTTACACTTAACTAATTTAATCCATGATTAGTGAGGGGTTAAACCACACTTAACCCTCTTAGAAAACCCTAGCAACGTGGTCTGTTCCAGCAGTAATCCCAGTTTGGTATCATTCACAACCCTAGAGGCTAGGCTAGGGCAGGGCACGATTGCTGGACTGATGTAAGCGACCAAAGCGACGGCTGAGTGGTACAGCGGTGCGGGTCCAGGCGGGCTACGGACGTGCACGTAGTCCGGTGTTGGACAAACTCGAGGCACGGGTACCAGTAGGTTTAGACTGTGCATTATTGCTTAGGTGTCTGGGGTTGACACCCGAGGGCTTGATACACCCGAAGGTGGACCCAGCACAGTCTGACTACAACCATATGTGGGCCGTATGGACACCAACACTTGACGTGTTAGGTTTATAGGGAGCCGATCGACTAGACCGTTGGGCTGGACCTTGTATTAAGGTCACCTCATGTTATTGGGCCAAAGTTTGGGCTGAGGGATCAATACCTGTTATGTTAGTTTGCTAGTACACTGTGGTGCAAAGCTTAATCTTCTTTATGTGATGACACCTTTATCTATTGCCAGTATGTTCATCTCAGTTTCCATCATGATGTTAACTTTATTAGTTTATAGACTGATCGTAGTAGGGCTTACCAGTCTTTTTGACTGACCTGTTTTCTTTCGCGTCTTTTCTTCCGTTTCTCCCCCCCCCCCCCAGGTTCTCAGGGAGGGAATAGTGGTACTTAGCTTGGATCGCTTGCTTGTTTGCTGGATAGCTCATGTATGTCTGGACATTGAGCTCGCTATGGTTTATCATCTTTATTTTGGGGATAGCACTATGTATTTCAGTATTTCTGTTTATGATGTACTAGACATGTTTATTTTGGCAGTTGACATTATGATGTACTAGACTTGTTTTGAGATGGTTTGACATATTCCGCTGTTTTATTCTCACATACTCTATTTTACATATATATTTATGTTCTTGTTCTGCCTTGATATATCATTATGCATGCTTACCCAGTTCTAACGCCCCCCAGAAGCTAGTGCCCCCGAAAGAGTGACCCTAGCGGAGGTGGGGTGTTACAGGGACTATTCTTAAAGATAAAAATTTATAAAGGATATTATAGTGTTTTTGACAACAAATAAGTTGTCGAGTACGATTTAATGAGAATGTGATAAACAAAAGTAAAATGGCTTTGAAAAAGAATCTGTAACATTTTTACATATGACAAGATGACGTGTTTTGGTTACTATCAATAGAATAATTTGGAAAGATGTTAATATAATAATTGTATAAGATTTATAAAAAGCATTGTTTTAAAAAAATGAAATTTAGTTGATAAAAAGGATTTATGATAATAATAAAGGGATGTTAAGGAAATTTTATAAGGATTCTATTTGTAATAGAATCGAAGCTCATATGATATTATAAATGATTGTTAAAATAAATCGAAAGAGTTTAATAAGAACTCACTTAACAATTAGTTAAGTAAAAGTGATCGAAATTTAAATAGGTTTCCAAAGTAACGTGTAGTTAATAAACTTCTATTTATTCTGAAGGTATGAATGTTGTTGGTCAAGGTCTGAGAGGTAAATAAAATACCCCAACATTAACGACTACAGGATTATCCAAGAACGATATTAGTTTATAAACGAGAGAGTTGAGGGAATCATAAGTTATGATTCCCGTAGATATAATCTGTTTTCGAAAAGTTATAAGTTGAATAAATAAGTTGGTGAATGTTCTTATTTTATAATAAGAAGTAAAAGCGATGCTAAAATATTGGAAAATATAAAGAACGGACGGTTCGTTAAAGAGGCTAAATGATAATGAGTATTGAATCGGTGAATCCATTTTCTTGTATGGATGAATAATTGTTTTATTTGATAGTTAAATAACCGACTATCAAAGTTTGGCCCATACGATTGTTGGTACGGAAAGACCGGGATCGAATATATTCGAAAACCATTCCGCCCAACAAATACAAATACGTTAAAGATGTTGATTCAAGACGGAGCTATTGAAGACCATAGATTTTCATAAGCGAAAGGATTACTTAAAATCTCTGACTTGCAAGCAGAGATAAACTGTGATTCGGTCGTGGTTGGAATTTACGGATTCGCAAGGACTTCTCGCTACTGATTCTCAGGGTGATTCCTAGAATGCAGTAGGAGGGTACCTTCGGTTCACCCTGTTCCTGGGTGACTTGTATGGATGAATGTCTGACAGAGTATTTCCAGAAAGGTCACGTACATTGATTTCTTTAACGATACCAAGAGTGGAAGCGGAGAAGGAAACTTCTTTAGCCAACACGTAATGTATTGTTGTGGGCATCAATTAGTGATTCTAATGGATTTGACGATGTGGCATTCAAAGTGAATGTGATGTGCTGATAAAGCGTAGCCTCAAGCCTCATCAACCGGGAGATGACAGAAATCGGGCAAGCAGCATGGCTATGTGGGTCGCTCCCATTAGGGTGTATAACCACCTATCTAGAGAAAATCCAATTCCTTCTTGAATCTGTTTCGATGCTGTCCCTTATCGGGAAACAATGGTTTGAGTCCAACCGTTGGTGGTATACATTCGATACACTCAAGCAAAATGAGTGGTCGGTCATGTGAGGGCCGGGTTGCAAGACGTTCTTGTTGAACCCAGTGTATTCGCCTCTAGAGATACACTATCGGCAGGTGGTCCCATACCTTATCAAGGTCGGAATCCAACCTCCAATAAGCGACTGCGGTTTTTGATTGTATAATATATATGTGGAGCGTGAGATGCAAGCGTTCCACTAGATTGTTGTTTACTTGTATTTAGACATTATTATAATATCAGAAATTACATTGGTTTCTAAACTGTTTTGGGTTACCGTAAGGTAAAAACCGTCCGTGTTTATGTGTGGATTTGGTCTTACGGTTACCCTTTTCTTTTGGAAAGATTTCGAACTTTAAAATCATGATTGGATGATTTACCATCAATACTGTGCGAGTTTATCTCACTCTGGTTCACCAGATTGACCTGGTGTTTTGTAAATGCTCGGGTTAGCCCGGAGTGTACAGGTTCAGGTTATTGAATGCTGTGAAGAGACGGACTGGAAGAGTTCAGATGTACGATATCATTCCGCTGTGTTGTATATGAGGACAGATTATTATAACTGTCCAGATGTGTTCATGTACTCTGATATTGTAAGTTGTATTTAAAGCTCTCAATAAAGATTTATTTCTATATTATATTTTGTTCTGCTGCGATGTGAGACTCTGTGATGTATTAGTTCTTCTTCTTCTTCTTATATTCAAATATTTCTTTCTTTCTTATCTCACCCTCTAAATTCTTTCTAATAACGTTCCGGTGTTTTCGGTGCTTGGAAGGTCGGTATGAGATACAGTAATTGTGTTTATGTCGATTTTCGAGGCTGAAAATTCCCGGGTCGTTACATGTTATCATGGTGATTTGTGAGTGGTTATGGCTCAAGTGAAATTGATAGCTAGAAGAAGCTATTAGTTCGGTAATGTAGTTAATCGTGTATCAAAATTCAATACAATATAAAGAAATGGTGATTGACATGCATACTGATGGATTTATAGGATGATATAATAGGTTGTGAATTATGTACATTATCATTGTATGTAGTGTTATATTGATCATGGATTGTATTGTAATACTGTACATGGTTAGTATTTTGCGGTGTTGAGTTTTTTCTGGTCTGCTAGTAATAATACTATATAGGTTTTTTTTCTCAATACCGCACAATTAAGGTTGTACTTCTATTCTGGTCATTTCGTAGAACATTGTAATAGTTACTTGTGCGAATATTAATAAAATTGCCTTTCAAAAAAAATAACATTGTTTGATTCTTTAAATATGATTTGGTAGGAGTAAATCTTTTCTAAATGCTTTTGTATATACTTAGACTAATAATACAAGTTATGAATTTATTTTCTAAGCATTGCAAATATAATGTTTTCTGAATAAAGTTAGGTAAGTGAGATAATTATTTTTAATAAATATCCTAAAAATGAGATTTTCTAGCCAGAAGAATGGTTAACATCCCAAGATGGATAATGATAACTAAATTATGAAAGTAAATGCTTTCGTCTAGATTGTATGATTAAAGATCATGCCAAAAGGAACTGATCTTTTTCCTCTAATTTCTTTGGAAGCCTTTCTTTGAATGAACGAACATATCTTGATTTTAACTTTCGGGTCACTGAAGGCATATGGGGTTAAGTCTTTGATTGTCAAGGTTTGCCGAAATATCAAGCGGCATTAAAATATATTCCCCTTTCGAAGAATCGGTAACTCTATCTAGGGAGCCTTAATTCGAAAAATTAACAAATAAAGAATCTTATGTTGCGAAACCTATTAAGGAACGAAGAATTTAATTGTATTTTGAAGAAGAGGTCAAGTTACACCAGTGGCAATCTTCCTCTCCCCCTTCGACTAAGTTTTTACCACTGTCAGCACTGAGTATGTCATCCTCCAGTTAGGGATTGTAGATTATGGATCTTAAGCCAAAACAAACAATAGAGAGGGGTGAATAGTGTTTTAAAGAGATTACGGAAATTTTAAATAATCTTGAATTACTATATGAATCACACCAGAAATGATCTCAAACACAGAATCAATCACAGACACAAATATTAAGTAAATATAAAATGCAAAAAAGGAAAGAACGCACCTGATTTTATACTAGTTCGGATTACTCCTACGTCCAGTCCCACGCAATGCTGAATTGCACAGAGTTTTATTAATATTACTATCAATCTTACAACACCCTTGATTTCACGTCTACAAGGTTAACACTGATTCTTCCACCCTTGATTTCACGGCTACAACATTCACACCGCTCCGTTTCCTTGATTTTAGGGCTACAAGGAACACATCCTTTCCCAAACAATCCCCAAATGATTGTAATAGCCTAGAACTCTTGAATAACACTTCGAACAGATAGTAGTTGACTGAGATTGAGAAGAGAAAGAGAATGACATAATTTTTGTTGAAAGTGGTAGAGTATAAGTGTAGAAATCAAGAAATTAAAGAATAATAGTGGTGGTTAGAGATAGGATGAAGATGGAGAAGAAGTGATAAAAAATCCGAATTTAATCCCTATTTATAGTGTTTGGAAGGTTGCAACGTTTCTTAAACGTTTCAAATAAGAAAAACACTTCCTTTAAAAATTGAAAATATGATAGTTATATGTCGATATTTCCAAAGGTGTATGTCGACATATGTAGTATATTCTTGTTTTTTTAAATTATTTTTCTAGTGTTTAAATTAGTGAAAATTAGGCACACGTCCCTAAAAACAAACTTAATTAGGCTCACATCCTCCCCTTTAGAAACATCTAAATTTCATCCCTATTTTCAAATAGCCGCTCGTTTTTTTACACAATTGCCCTTTTTCACATAATTCACGCGTCATTTATGTATTTCGAAACAAATATCACGGTTTTATTTTTTCCGTCATTTATGTATTTCGAAACACAATTTTCTATAAACCTAAATCCATGGCGGCGGCTCAACCTAAATTTATGGCGGCGGCTCCAGCACCAAAAGCATGGCGGCGGCTCATTGTTAATCTCATCCAGGTTCTCTGTTTTACTCCTCTCTTTCGTTTTTTCCGTGTTTCAGTGCAATAATAGTTATTTGGTTGATTTTGGCATCTCGAAATTCTTCTTTTGAATTGGTTATTTGAAAATTTGAACTAACATCAATTATTTGTTTGGTTGCAGATCCGAGTTTATGCAGATTCTGACACTTTCAATTCAATGGGTATTTTGTTTTGTTAACCGTCCGTGAAGTAATTTCTGTTGAAGTGATTCTGGGAGGTATTGCATCGATTCCAGTCAAGCGATTTGGGTTTCAATTTGCAACGAAGGAGAGATTATCGATCCAGTCAGATGGGCGCGACAACGAAGTGATTTCAGCGAAAGGTGTTCTTCTAGTCTTCTTGGGTGGCTAGTAATTCAATCCTATTGTCAAAACATTTGGGTTTGCATGTGCTCAGAAAAGTTGAGTATAAGTATGCATATTTTATATATATATATACATACAAATATGCATATATTTTAAAAAATTGGATGTTTTCCGACAAATTCACGCATGAAATTATTGTCAGAACATTTGGGTTTGCATGTGATCAGAAAACTTGAGTATAAGTATGCATATATTCTTGATATATGCATATAAATATGCATATATTTTAAAGATCTATTTGGGTTTGCATGTGATCAGAAAAGTTGAGTATAAGTATGCATATATTCTAGATATATGCATACAAATATGCATATATTTTAAAGATCTATTTTCAACATTTCTGTTAAAAATTTACCTACGAATATGCATATATTCTAAATATATGCATATCTGTATGCAACTTTTTACCAGACACGAAGAAAAACATATTGTTAGAACATTATTGTTATTTTGCTGAATTGTATGCATATAAATATGCAGATATTATTGTTATTTTGCTGAATTTTACGCATATATTTATATCAATCTAATTTGATCGATCATTCATTTAAAAAATTGCATGTTCCTGCGATTATTGGTGTATTAATGTTGTTGAAGCTTGGGAATGGTAGCTGTTATATTCGTCTTTTTTTTATAGTTCTGTTGCTATCGCTATTATAGCTCCTCCGAAAGGTACATGAATGCCTGGTCGACCATTTTCATCAAAAAATTAAATTCTGCAGGTGATTTTACAAGGAGTACTAGAAGTGGTTTGTGGAGTAAGCTGGGCCAGAACAAAAGAACTTGTTCTTCAAAAGACCATTAGTTCTGCTACATTACTTCTATTACAATTGTTGTAAACTTTTACCATTTGTTGTAAACATTTATGTGATGTAATACAATCAATTCAGTATTTTGTTGTAAATTTGTTTTTACTTACCAGTCATTTTTTCAAGCTGAAATGTATGCAAATTTTTGTTATATCTGAATAAATGTATGCAGTTTTTTTGAACGTTCATTTGCCTCAATTGTACAAATTTTTTTGCAAGTCTATACTGTAAGAAACAAGTAGTACCTGCAAAATATTAAACTGTAAATATGCTTATTACGAAACTACTACTGATCATTTTTGCATATAAGTGTGCAATTTTTTTGAATATTTGCATGATCTTCATTAAAATTATGACCAACGGCTTTTGAGTGTTCAACGCGGTTTAAAAAAAATTGAAAAGTTAAACAGCGATTTTTTTCTTGATTGTTTTGCAGAATCATGGAAATAGTGTTTTGAGCGACATTAAAGGTATGTTTTGAATGATTAAATGATGACAAATCAAAGTTGGAAAGTTTTTAAATTGCGCAAGGGTAGAGTTGGAATGTTTTTAGTGGAATTTCAAAAATAGGGATGTATTTTATATTGTTTTTATCACCGGGTTTTTTTTTCTATTTTGAAACTTAATAGGGACCTGTAAAAAACGCACCCTTTAAATTAAGGATATGGTTGGCTCACATCCCTAATAAGTTTCGAAATTAGACTCACATCTAGTCAAACTTTTCATATAAATTAGGTCTCTATTTTTCAAAAATTCATCAAAAAATGCAATAAAATAAATAAATTCACGTAAATTCATAATTAAATCAAACACGTAAACATCATCAAATTCAGGCATTAAAACCACTAAAAATGCAATAAAAAACAAAAAACAGCGAATCTCCAGTATATTGCATCAAACGATGTATATATTAGAAATTGTTCCATATGTTTCTGCAATTCTTGCATTTATGCATATTACTTCATCTTTATTTGCATACATGTATGCTATAAAACTCAATAATTGCATACATGTATGCATATATTCATCCAGATTTTCAATAGAAACTATGGTTAATTATATGCATACATATATGCATATATTGAGAATACATGCATACATGTATGCATATATTGAGAATACATGCATACATTTCTACAACAATTCGTAGCCATGCATATTAGTTCTTCTTTATTTGCATACATGTATGAAATAAAACTCAATAATTGCACACAATATGCAATAATTCATGCAGATTTTTTAGTAGAAAATCTGCATGAATTATTGCATACATGTATGTATATATTGAGAATAATTGCATAAATGTATGCAATAATTCATGCAAATTTTTCAATATAAACACTACATGAATTGTTGCATTATTGTATGCAATAGAACACAATTATTGCATACATGTATGCAATTTTTTTTGTATGTTTAAGATTTCTTTTGGGAGTATTTGCGATTTAAAAAAAAATGTATCAGCATATTTTTTCTTTTCAAAAACACGTAAGGTCAAAAATAGGGGCTCGCTTTACATTTGATGCTTGTGTTGGATGTCGTTTAAATTTCCGAAGTTTTAGGGACGCATTCCTTATTTTCACTTAAATCAATATATATATATTGGAAATTCTTGAATCAAAACTAATGTTTCAAATGAAGTTTCTATAGTATAGAAACATAATGATATATAATATAAACATATTTATAAAATTATACAGTATAAAACTATGAAAGATATATATTATAAACTATAAACATATATATATATATATATTTGAAATCATAAGTATAATTTTAATAATTTGAAATCATTTTAGAATAGGAGTTTGAAATAAAATTGAAATCAATTTGAAACAGAATTTGAAAACAGAATTTGAAAGTGCCAAACGGAGTTTTACATATAAAACATAATCTATTACTTGATAATTTTGAGCTCTTGAAATCTTGATTATCTTGATACTCCTGAGTCTTGTATTCCTTGATATCTCAAATCTCTAATACTATACAGTCTTTAATATTTATATCCTACATAAATATATAATGCATATATATATATATATATATATATTCTGGACAAGAATGTTAGTATATATTTTATAATTAATAATGTTAATAATTGAAACAAGGTTGTTGCCTCAAAATTCCATTCTCCAACAATCTCCCCCTTTTTGATGATGACAACCCTGGTTTATAAAATATTCATACCTGATATTTCCTATTGATCTGATTCCTTGAATACTCCCCTTTTCACCATGAATCTCTTCTGAATCCCCCTTAAACTATGCCTATTTCTTATTTTATAATTTCTCCCCCTTTGTCATTAACAAAAACTAACTTAAACTATACTATATTATACCTATAATATCCTATATTAAACTAGACTAAACCAAATCACACTCCCCCTAAATTTATGTATTACTATACCAAACTATATCTAAATAACCCCCCCTTACTTTATAATAATTCTGAAGACACAAAAGTATATTCAAACAATCCAAAACAATTTGTTCAAATACTTGCAATCCATCAATTCAAATATTTCAAACCAATCAATATATACAAATTTTTCAAATTTAAAAAAAAAATCAACCATATTCAAACAATTTAAAACATAGCATCAGACATATTCAAACGTCTCTTGGAACAACCATCCATCCATCTCCCCAAAGATTGGATCCTTCTTGATGACTTCCTATTATTTATCTTCTTTGGTGAGTGGTTCTTTAGCGAGGTTGTTGTCTTCATCTCTGAAAAGAGAAACAATTAACCAGCGAATGACATCAAAGTGCTTCTATTGATGTTCAACCATCTTTATTTGACTCAATTCGTAGTGACGCTGATTACGAAGTATTATAGATAGAATATTCTTGAATGAATTGAGTGTTTCTTCAAGATTCTCACTCGTATTGTGAATAGGATTAGCCATTATTTGATTATATAGATAAGGAATGATTACAGAGGGAAGAGAGAGTTCAAAAATGTATTTTTTGGAAGAAGAGGGTATTTATAGAGTCTGGAATTCGTTAAAAATGAATAGACACTAGTTAGTTATTTAAAATCCAAATTTTAAACAAATTTTAATTTCTGGCAGTTATATGTCGACATGTCAACATACCTTAGTTACTTTTTTGATTATTTTGAGTTTTTATTCAATTTCAAGTTATTTCTTATAATATAATGTTAATTTATATAATTCTAATGTATTTTTACAATATATTAAAGATTGATTTGACAGAAATAAATACCATTTATTACTACTAGAAAGAAAATACATTCAAATGATACAGGGTACTAAATACGAAATTTGGAAAGGAAATACAAGAAAATACAAAAAGATAACTTAAACTAATAAACTTAGACTTCAGCGGATGAAGATGTGGAAGATGATCATCAAAGTTTTCTTTCTACTTTGCCAAAGAACTTGTTCATTTTAGAAGACATTTGGGTAAGAGTCTTCTTGATTTTCTTTTAGTTCTTGGCTAATTTGGCTTGGTTTTGTACAAGTCTTTCTTTGGTTATGGTACTACTATTTGTTGGACATTCTATATTTTCCAAAGAAGATTCTTCTTCTTCGTCGATTTCCATTGAATTTTCTTCTTGTTGCATTCGAGCTTGCTTGTCCTCGAATGTTTCAAAGACCTTAAAAATGATTGGAATTTGCAGAAGATTTATATTTCCCAAGTTAAAAACCTTTCTTGGCACAAATTCCTCTCCTTTGAGATCCACTCCAAAATACTTAAAAATCCAAGTAAGATAAACTCCATGATAGAGAGTGTTTTCTTTGGTGGATTTTTCTTTGGGTTAAACTCTTTCAAAATTACATCGGCCCAATAAATATCATAAGTGACAAAGATGGAAAAAAGAGCTTGTTAGACTTTTAGTGTAGGGTTATTGAAATTTACGGAATGAGAAGTGATGGTACGTTGGAGAAGGAGGTTGACGATTATTGCTTTTGGGCAAAAAAATCGATTTTTAAATTCCAAATGATCTTTGCTTTCAAATATGCGATGAAAGGTTTCCAAATTCGTTTCATCAATTTCAAATTCTGAAAAATCTGAGCCTGTACTATTACAATTTAAAATGGTACCCAAAATTTCCTGATCCAAAATGATTTGAGTGCCTTTTATGCTACTCCATACATGATTCTCATTTCCTTCGTAAAAGCCACGATTCAAATTTGTATTAAACATTTTGACGAGATTTGGGTAACATACTTCATCGTTATCCTTAGAGTCAATCACTTAGAACTTCATTTTGATAAAAAAGAAAACGAAGATCATAAGAAGGGAAATCTTCAAAGATAGAGAAAGCTCTCGTATTGACTTTTCCATTTGCTATATAGTCAATATAAGCTCGAATAACTTTCAGATCATTGTAGAGATGACCGTTGAGAGTTCTGGTCAATCTAATGGTTTTTGTTGTACTTGAGGAAGCCATTAGAGATAAGTTTTTGAAGATAATAGAATGAAAATAGTTGTATTTAACTTTGAATGAGAGGTAAAGAGAATTGAATTGAATAGACGAATAAATAGAGAGTGAAAGGTCATTACTTTTCAAAAACTAAGGACAACTTTTCAGACCTTGAGAGTTGGTGAAAAGATGGAGGGAAGTTTGAAAGTTCAAACCTTTGAAATTCAAATTTTGAATTTCAATTACAAGCACATATGTCGACATGTCGATTTGGGTATGTCGATGTATATGTGTATTTTGAAAAGACATGTTTCTTATTGACTTTGTTTATATTTTAACATTTTATATTTTCATATTTATTA
Organism: Allium sativum; assembly: GCA_030737875.1. Taxonomy (NCBI): domain Eukaryota; kingdom Viridiplantae; phylum Streptophyta; class Magnoliopsida; order Asparagales; family Amaryllidaceae; genus Allium; species Allium sativum. Next base: position 931,120,387 of record CM060920.1, on the reverse strand, counting down.
TTCCTGAAATAATATTAATCCTAACAAACATCTAAAATTAATTTTTATTTTTTATTTTATTATTATTTTGAATTTGAACTTTAAATTCAAGTTTGAATTTTTAAATTTAAATTTTAAATTCAAACTAAGCAAGCAAGTCCAAAAGCATCAATTCAACCAATTCAATCAAAAATTAATTAAGACATACTTGGTTTTTAGATCCATTTCTTCAATATTTTCTGAATTCTGAATCGTTGTGAAGAACATATTCAAATTTCTTGTTTATGGCTCTTCATCACTTGATGATGATGAGTCTGAATCATCTAAAGTTGTGCATATACCCTTTTCCTTATCTTTGACAAATTATTATTATTTGTTTGTTGATTTTATTTATCTGGGTAAGGACATATTGTCTCTATATGGCCCGGTCTGTTGCAGTTGAAACATCTGTCATCATTTCTTCCTGAACTTCCTTGATTATTTCTCTGGAAATTATTTCTCCTTTTATATCTCAGAAATTTTCCAAAATTCCTTGTCATTAAGGAAATTTCTTCATCATCCTCACTACTTGAACTGGAACCATTGGTTATTGCTTTGAATGATACGGATTTCTTTTCTATTGGCTTATTCTCTTTTCTTTTCTGTAACTGAACTTCGAATGACATCAAATTTCCTATTAGCGCCTCAATCTTCATTTCACTAACATTATTTGCCTCTTCTATTGCCAGTGTTTTCTGATCCCATTCAGGAGTTAGTGAATTGAGAATTTTTCTGACTTGAAGTATTACCCAAAGCCATTAATGAATACATGATTTCCTGAAACCTGTAATACATATCAGAGTCAAATTCATTATGATTCATTTTAAATAACCTAAATTGATTAGTTAACATGCATATCTTTGTATGCTTAAGTTTATTGGTTCCTTCATGAGTAACTTGCAATGCTCTCCATATTTCATAAGTAGATTTACAAATTGACACACTATTAAATTCATTTTTATCTAATGAACAGAATAACATAATCATAGCCTTAGAATTACTCTATGCAGCAGCTTTTTGTTCATTAGTCCATTGTGAAAAATTAGTAATGGGTTCAACATATGCAGTTTATGTACTATTCCAAGTGTCTAATCCTACGGATTGCAAATATATTTTCATCCTACATGCCCAATATGAATAATTACTGCCATTGAATAATGGTGGTCTAACGGTGGACTGACCCTCTATAAATAAATTATTGTTAATAGCAATTCTAGTGTTGGTTGCCATTTAATATTTTCAAAATTCATATGATGAACTTTTGTAAGCCTATGCTCCGATACCAATTGTTAGGGATTGCAGCTAAAGGATCTTAAGCCAAAACTAATACTAGGGGATGAACAGTTTTTTAAAGAGATTATGCCAAATTTAAATAATTTTGAATTACTATATGAATCACACAATGATTATCACACCAGAAATGATCACAAATGCAGAAACAATCACAGACACGGATATAAGTAAATATAAAATGCAAAAAAGGAAAGAACAGCCTGGATTTTATACGAGTTCAGATTACTCCTACGTCAAGTCCCATGCAATGCTGGATTGTGCAGAGTTTTACTAATACTAGTATCAATATTACAACACCCTTGATTTCATGGCTACAAGGTTAACACTGATTCCTCCACCCTTGATTTCACAGCTACAAGGTTCACACCGCTCCCTTTCCTTGATTTCAGGGCTATAAGGTACATACCCTTTCCTAAACAATTCCCAAATGATTACAACAGCCCTAGGACTCTTGAATATCACTTCAAACAGATAGTAGTTGATAGAGATTGAGAAGAGAACGATACAATTTTTGTTTAAATTGGCAGAGTATAAGTGTAGAAATAAAAAATAATAATGGTGGTTAGAGATTGGATGAAGATGATGAAGAAGAAGAAGTGCTAAAAAAATTCGAATTTAACCCCTATTTATAGTGTTTGAAAGGCTGCAACGTTTCAAATATGAAAAGACACTTCCTTTGAAAATTGAAAATATGACATCTATATGTCGACATGTCCAAAGGCGTATATCGATATATGTAGTATATTTTTATTTTTAAAATCATTTTTCAAGTGTTTAAATTAAAGTATATATATATATTCCAGAAATTCTTGAATCAAAACTAATGTTTCAAAGGAAATTTCTTAAGTATAAAAACATAGTGATATATAATATAAAAATATTTATAAAATTATACAATATAAAGCTATAAAACATATATATTATAAACTATAAGCATATATATGTTTGAAAACATAAGTGAAATCTTAATAATTTGAAATCATTTTAGAATAGGAGTTTGAAATAAAATTGAAATCAAATTGAAAAGGAATTTAAAAACAGAAACTGAAAGTGCTAACTGGAGTTTTTACATATAAACTATACTCTATTACTTGATAATCTTGAGCTCTTGAAATCTTGATTATCTTGATACTCATGAGTCTTGAATTCCTTGGTATTTTGAATCTGTAATACTGTACAGTCTTCAGTATTTATATCCTGCACATATATATACATATTTCCTGCAAATACTAACATATATTCTAGACAATAATGTTAGTATATATTTTATAATCAATAATGTTAATAATTGAAACAAGTTTGTTGTCATCAAAATTTCATTCTCCAACACCTCCTTGTAGGTTCTGTAACGGGACTTCGGATAAGAATAAAAATTTAAAAGTTAATACCATGTTCAATCTGCTATCAAACAAGTTAACAACCAAAATGATTAAGTCCCTTCTCTAAAAATTAAAATCCATAAGCTGAGATTCTCCTTCCTTTATTGTAAATTTCCAAATAAGATTACAAGAATAAAGAAATCTCTAAATTGATTTGGAAATTAGGGCTACACTCTATTTATAGTTATAGATTTTGGAATGAGATCACTTGTCCCAATACTAAACCTGTAGAGTCGTATTTATAGGTGCGGATTGACCCCCTTTCGCCTAGTAAGCTTCATATGGATGCTCCTTTTGAGGCAGACCCGAGAGCTCAACAATGGTGCCCCTACCGGTATACGGCTTGCGCTTGTGGTACGACCAAAGAGCATCTTCCGAAAAGTGGGCTTGATTGCTGCAGGAGGCATGTGCTTATGCAGGCTTCCGGCCTTTGGTGATAGTTTATTTTTAAACGAGGCATCCTTTGGAATGATGGGTCTTCTTCTGAATAAGAGGTTCCTTACTGTAGGATAATTCTCTTTTGGGAAATTTAAGGGCTATTTTTCGCTACTCAGGTCAAGAATGTGTTTTTTGGAGGATGTACCCTTGGGTGTCACTAAAAGAGGCTTTTCTTCGTTATTTCGGATGCCTTCTTATCATTGATGACTCTTTATCACCTCTTTGCTTCTCACTCTTTCACTTAGTGACGATAAGTCGTTCGGTTTTAGTATGAAGCTTTCTATTTATCCTAAAGCCTGTATTAATTCTTGAGGGATCCCGGTCTCCAACTTTCTTTAGGAGCTTCCACATGTGGTTTGGCCTTCTTTCACCACGCCTGCTTTAGGGAATACTTTTGGTTAACATTAAACCCCCCTCCTACTGGAACAAATCTTTGTTATTTAGGACCAAAAACGTGAATGTTTTCATCCCTTTTCTACCATCAAGCTTGTAACGACCCGGATTATCGGCGACTTTGGTTATCGACATAAGCACGATGTCGATAACCAAAACGTCGAAAAATCCTGGTAATTAGTGAAAGAAATTAGAGGGTGAGGAAAGATAAGATAGAAACTCAGAATAGAAGAAGAAGAAGAAGAAGAAGAACACAACATCAGAGTAACACGAATCTCACAGCGGAACGAATAACATATAATATATGTAACATAACTTTGAAATATACATCTGTATTTGAATATACATCATTATCAAAGTACAGCACTTACAACACAGCGGAAATATCTATAGCTATATGATCCTGAAGCCTCCTGCTCCAGCTCTTCAACTATATCTGTAAAATCCCGACTACTTGACTGCCCATACAAATTTAGGCACCCAAGAGTTTAGGGAAAGCACAAAGTAAACTCCGGGTCAGTCATGGGACTGGTATGAGTAAAACAGTTTAAAAACAGTTGAAAAAGTAAATGATATCTCATAAGACCACGCCGCATAACGGAACGGGTTTTTCCCTTATGAGAATCCAAAGTAACTTTATATCAAAAACCTTTTGATATTATAATAATGTCTATCAACCACAGTATATATATAATCATCTAGCAGAAACGCTTTCATCTCACGTTCTACATATCTAGTATACAATCAAAACCGCAAACACGTATTGGGTAATGGATTTCCAACTATGACAAGGTATGGAATCACCTTTCGCTCGTGTACCTCTAGAGAGGAATACACTGGGTTCAACAAGAATATCTTGCAACCCGGCCACACATGACCGACCACTCATTTCGCTTGAGTGTATCGAATGTATATCACCAACAGTTGGGATCAGCAACCGTTTCCCGAATGGGACAGCATCAACAATAGATTTTTAGAAGTAAATGAAACTCTAGATCAGGTGATTATACACCCTACTTCGGTGCGACCGACTTAGCCATGCTGCTTGCCCGATTTCTGTCATTTACCGGATGATGAGGCTAGAAGCTACGCTTTATCATCACACCAGATTTACTTTGAATGTCACATCATCAAATCCATCAAATCACTGATTGACGTCCTCAACCATACATTATGTGTTAGCTAAAAGAAGTTTCCTTCTCTGCTTCCACTCTTGGTACAGTTGGAGAAATCAATATACGTGATCGTCTGGACATACTCTGTCAGACATCCGTCCATACAAGTCATCCAGGAACAGGATGAACCGAAGGCACTATTCTGTAAACAGGATAGCCCTTGCATAACTCCGTCTTCAATTTTCTTTGGCATATATGATTCGCAACGGTTATGCCAATACAGAGTGGTTCTTCGGATAATAATCCAACCGGTCTCTCCATATTAACACGTTAAAATGGTCAAAACTTCGATAGTCTGTGATTTAACTATCGAATAAAACAGGTGTGCAAACAACGATATTATTTCCAAATGGAAATTATATCGATCAAACATCATTCAACATTTATCTCTTGAATTCAGTAATTTTACTTATCTCCTGTTTCCCTATATTCAATATTTCTTATTTTCTAAATTTGGAAAATATACGTTATTAACAATGGAAAACATTTCCATTTCTTGTTTTCTTTATTAGAAAACATTTCCGGTTTCTTCTTTGGAAAACATTTCCAAAGCTTCTTCATTGGACTTAGACAGATGTTTAAACAAACCATCGCGATGCCAACTCAAACCATTCCCTTTACTGCCGAACCTTAACTATTTCTTAGTTAAAAACGAAGCCAATCAAGTTGGGGTAGAACTACCTCTCAGACCTTAACTGAACAACATTTCTAACTTTGAAATAGGCAAAGTTCACTTTATTCTTTTTACGAACTTCCTTTCGAATAAACTATATTCGATTGACTCTTATCAATTAACTCTATTGGACTAACCCCTATCAATTTACTCCATTGGACTAACACTATTGATTAACTCTATTTGTCTAACGCTATTGATTTACTCATTTCGCTTAACTCCTTTCGAATAACTATATTCGATGACTCCTTTTACTTTCTTCGAATAAACTATATTCGATTAACTCATTTGCTTCTATTCGAATAACTATATTCGATTAACTCATTTGCTTTAACACTAATCGATTAAACTAACATCGATTAATTCCTTTGCTTCTATTCGAATAACTATATTCGATTAACTCCTTTTACTTCTATTCGAATAACTATATTCGATTAACTCATCTGCTTTAACACTAATCGATTAAACTAACATCGATTAACTCCTTTGCTTCTATTCGAATAACTATATTCGATTAACTCCTTTTACTTCTATTCGAATAACTATATTCGATTAATTCCTTTTACTTCTATTCGAATAACTATATTCGATTAACTCATTTGCTTTAACACTAATCGATTAAACTAACATCGATTAACTTCTTTTTAACTTTAACACTAATCGATTAACTAACATCGATTAACTTCTTTTACTTTAACACTAATCGATTAAACTAACATCGATTAACTTCTTTTACTTTAACACTAATCGATTAAACTAACATCTATTAACTTCTTTTTAACTTTAACACTAATCGATTAACTGACATCGATTAACTTCTTTTTAACTTTAACACTAATCGATTAACTAACATCGATTAACTTCTTTTTATAAACTACGTTTTCCGTTACAACTATTTCCTTTTTATAACGTTTACTTACTGTTACAAATATATCCTATTTATAACTTCTATTTACCGTTACAAATATTTCCTATTAATAACTTCTATTTACCGTTACAAATATCTCCTATTTATAACTTCTATTTACCGTTACAAATATATCCTATTTATAACTTCTATTTACCGTTAAAAATATTTCCGATTTATAACTTCTATTTATTTTCTAAATAAATATCCCTTTTCTATTTCTATTTATTTTCTAAATAAATATCCCTTTTATAAAACCGTGTTCGTTTTATAAATAATTCCTTTTATAAAATCCTGTGATTTTATAAAATTCCTTTATTTCAATATACATTGAAATACTTCTTTTTACATCCCAGGGTTTCTTATGATATTAAAATATCATATAACAATGATCAATATCATTCCAACGCCCATAATCCATAACAGATTATATAACCCACCATATATCACAATATATGAAAACAGTAAAATAAATGTTGAGGAATCCAGTTGGATTCCTCCAACCTGTTTCCCTGCATCACAGATGTTAAACAATATAGATAACATCACTTTCAGTTCTATATGATATATTATGTTAAACATAATCAAATATAGAAAATTTAACTAACTGACTAGCAGTTCAATCAAACAGTCAACATACAGTAAATCAACCAATATCTAACATTTCTAAAAATACAGCATGAAATTATAAACTGTTCAGAGTTAGTGAGATTTACTCACATTGGCGCGTTAACCGTTAAATAACGGTTTGCGTCTGTTTTTCAGACGGACAATTTATTTCGCCATAAATTGTAACGAGCTCCGATGGGCTTCCAGTCAGTTCCACCGTGTAGTGTCTATCCCTACGATCCCAACGGATCCAGTTTCGTTGAATTTCGGTACCGTATAAGCAAGTGGCGATAGTTACATGTTAATACTTTTGCTAATATTAAATTAAACTTACTTTAAATTAAAATTGGGTCTTACCTTCACCACTTGGCCCAAGCCCGTATCCTACCCCAAGCCTGCTTGTGAATGGTACCATCTTTTCTCACCAACCCGTTTAACAACAGCCCCTTTTCTACCATAGTTACAAACCCCGAATCCACCCCCAAAATATCGAACTCCACTTTATATATATATATATATATATATATATATATATATATATATAACCGACTTCAACTCTCTCGGCCCATGCCATTTAAATCGGCCCACAAATCAATGCGTGCCATTTTAGTGGCCACTACCACACCATTTAAACCCACATCTCCCTTCCAATGCCAAAGCACCAAATCATGGTTTTCCTGTAGCCGATCAACACCACTCGCAGGCGCAGCTACAGGCCACCACGCTCCCCTCTCTTTTATGTATACACCCACACGTAAACACTCCCAGGTATATACAATTCGACATGCTTGCTTCACTATGTCCCCAGTCTGCTCAGCTCGCACCTTTAACCTTCCCCCAACAAAAGAAACCTAGTCCATCTTTTCTTCCTCTTCAAACGTTAAGATGCAAGCCCCAGCATCCATTTGCCGAAAACCTTTCATCCTCCTCTTTATCAAAGTTCAACTGAGAATACATATCACCGCCATTACCAGTACTCGGAACCTTACATTCGCCTCTCTTCTCTACCCATTCAAAACCGTTCGCACTCTAGGGTCAGCTTGTTTTATTTCTTTTGATTTTCATTTTCGAGTTTATGAGGCTCACTAAATTTGCTGAGAAGAAAATAAAAGAGTGGCGGCTGACTTGTTGGATCGGAGGAATGAAAACTAGAATAGGTTAGGGTTGTTAAGTTATTATATAGGGATTTTTCTCTTTGAATTTTTGGAGAAATAGATGTCCACGTTTTCTTCTTTAGTTTGTGGTGGTGGAGAAGTTTAAATCGCAGAAAAGGAACCGAGGTCTTAAGGGGTTGTTAAGGGGTTACTGCTGTATTGTTTGCATCCAAGGAGAATGAGTGCGAGTTTGAGAAGCACGTATCATTTTTAGTTGAAGTTTTAAAAAGTTTGTCTTACCCTGTTACGTACAGTTATACTTATGTACGGACATACATAACAATACCGTTGTGTCGAGCTCGGTCCCACGATCCCAAAAATGTAATAATACCGGTAGTTGGTCTTATTTTGTGGAACCCCAAAATGTTGATTACAGGGTGCAAAATACTCAAATAAAAAGTTGATTATTTAATTAATTAAAAATTACAGTAAAATTCTAAAAATTAAATTATCGCTATTTCCCAAAAGAACCTTGTCTAAATTCAAACCCGATATCTAGTTATATCGAATAATCCGTTACGGTCGATAAACGATTCTACAGCGACTATTTTAAAATTTGATTTGGACATATCTCAAAATCTATACGATGAAACCTTGATTTTTCTCTTCCATTAGAAAGATATATTCCACCAGCTCCACACGTTTCTTGTTTCACAGAAATCCGGCTTAAAACGAATCTTGTACATTCAGTTGAAGTTCGAATCGCCAATTTACGAACTGCAGCGCCATTTCGGGCTCGTTTATAATTATATTATAATTATACGTTCAAACTGACGTCGACTGAATATATTCATTATTCAAATTCAATTCTAAACTGAATTGTATATCACAGATGATCCAGTTCATACCATATCGTCATTTCAGCCAATTCTGTTTATTTCAGAATTAAATATATTATTTAATTTATTCCTTTAATTAAATATTCACCATTATTTTATTCAATGACCATGTAATTCACTAACCTACCATTTATACAATTAAATAAATTAATCATAATACCCCTGCCAATGCGGGTCATTACAATCTTCCCCACTTAAAATAATTTCGTCCTCGAAATTGCTAAAAAGTAGAGGACGATCCTATCGACTGGTTAGAACATATTTGTTCACTTCTTTACTTCAGTTCCAACTGCACCACTTTAATTATTAATTAATTCTTATCAACGAAAATTTTCAAAAAAATCCTGAAAATTTTCTAACACCTTAACTTTTTTTTTTTTGAAAATTTTTTGCCAGCACCTCCTTTGTACTGGTCAATACGTCAAACTCCAACTTGCCTCTCTGGGCCATCTCCAACCCAAAAGAAAATCAAACAGCCAAGCGGCTTGCCAATTCAGCTCATAAATCTCATGGTTATATCGAATATAAACTTGTACCTTTTCGTCGGGCATATCAACTCTATCACTTCCATATGCTATCAACTCAGCATATACCAGTGTTATCCCAATCAAATTATGAAATCACTTTTATCTCCAACACAACCATTCGCTTTTTACCAAGCCAAATTTTCATTTCAACTCGAGTTTTCTTCTCTTGATTTTCAATTCCTTAACTCCTCAATCCAATACCATTTCGGATTCTAATTTCACAAATCCAATCTTATTCGTTTTCAATTCAACTTCAGTTACCACTTAACTGAATTTGCTTTCATTCAAATCTGCTTTCACAAATTTTTTTGTTAAATTTGTTTTTAATTCAAACAGTCTTTCCCTGGGAGTTTTCAAACAGTTTACTCTTTCAAAAATCAAAATTTCCTTTTTGAAATCCAACTGAGCCCATAATCAATATTCCATTAGTTGAATCACTTCTCTATCTCTTTATCAATATTTGTTAACCAAATATTTTCAATAACCATATTGGCCTTTTACGTTATTTGGAAAACATTTCCGAATATCGCCTTCCTTTATTTTCTAACTTCTTTAGAAAATATATGCAATTTATAATTGGAAAATATTCCAATTACTTATCTCTTTTCCGATCTCGTTTATTTCTATACTTAGGAAATATTCTTTATTATATCTCCAAGCTTACACTTATTTGGGTTAAAACGGATGTTGTGTAAAACATTGTTACGACAACCCAAATACTATATTTAACTAACTCTTATTCAACATTGATCTTCGAGCCTGAAATCTTACTATTTAGTTGTTAATAATGAAATCAATCAAGTTGGGGTATAACTACCTCTCAGACCTTGACTGAATAACATTTATAACATCAAAACAGATATGACTACTTATTCGAATAATCAATACCATACAACTACTTATTCACTTCTAAACACGTATACACTTTCTCTTTTTATTCTTACGAAATTTTATTCTAGACTTCCTTTTTGATTATACTATCCTATTTCTAAGTTCGTTTCCTTATCGACTTCTATATATATCGATACGTTGATTTCTAATTATCAAATTATCTTAAAAATATTCTAACTCCTTAAATTCCCAAAAAAATTTGCCATAACCTCCTTTGTACTGGGAGCATCGGGATATTTCAAATAGCCTCCCATGGCCCTCACTAATCCAAAAGAAAAAGAAAAAGCCAAGTGGCTAGCCGATTCGGCGCATAAAATCTCATATGTGAATTAAATACATACCTTTCCGTCGAGCATTCTATTTATATACCTTCATAACTTATCCATACCTATCTCATGTATATCCATACATTTCTAATTCATTTCAACTTAATCCAATCGTTTTAACTTAGTTCGTTAAGTGATTTTCAAATTTCTGGTTTTCCCATTTCACCTTCATATTTGAGTATAACATGTTCAAATATATTTTAACTTGTTTATCAACTAATTGAATTCCTTTTCAATTTTACACTTCATATTCAATTTCGAATATAAATCCTCAAATCCCCTTTGAATGCTATATTCAAATTCCATTTGAATTCTATTTGAATCCTATATTCAAATTTCATTTTCAATTCTATTCAAATTCTATATTTGAATTGATATATCCAAACTCTATTTCAATTCCATTGAATTTCATATATTCAAACTCCCTTTGAATTTCTATATATTCAAATCCCCTTTGAATTTTCTATATATTCAAATCCCCTTTGAATTTTCTTATTCAAATTCTATGTTTGAACTTCCTTTATTCATCCATTACATAAGTCTCGATTTCAATTTCTTTTGAAATCGATATTTCTACCTTTGGAAAATAAATTTCCCTTTCAATTTCACACTTGTATTTTATTTCTGAATTATCCAATGATAATTCTTATCACTTCATTTATAAACTTCATTTATAAAAGAACTATTTATAAACTTCGTTTATAAAGGAACTTCTCGTTTAATTTCTTTTAAAACAAGTTAATATTTCAAATCTATTTAAAAATTCAAATTCTATATTTGAAATCCTATTTGAAATTCAACACAACTTGTCTTTCCCAAAACAATTTCAACACAGTATCTTTTGTAGTAATTCGTCACTTACAACTCGAAAATGAATACTGATGATGCAGCTGTCATCATCAGAATCTATTTTCCAGCGATCGAAGTGAGTTCAATACTATAAAACCATTTTTAACCTTTTCCACTTTGAAATTCATTCCAAAATATAATTCACACTGCTTGTAAACAATTTAAAATCTCCCAAGATCTTAAATTTTCCTTATTTTTAATTCAAATCCATTTACAAACACTTATCCAATTTTCCAGAGTTTTAATTCAATTTCTGGCTTAAAATCTCAGATTTAACTCATCTGATTTCACGTATTTCACTTATATGAATTCTGATTGGTTATTTACATAACCATTTCATTTATAATCTTACTCGATTACAATAACAACCAATATATCCAATATATTCAAAATATACGTTGGGTAAACTATTTCGTTTACCCTCTTTCAAAACATATCGTGATGGTTCATCGTATTCAAGTGTTTAGTAACTCCTACCGATACAGTGGATCAAACTGATCGACCAGAACTCATAACCGACTCAACCCATGAATCTCCACAATATAAAACAAATTTTTATATCAATAACAAATACGTTCACTCGTATATATACACTCAATCTCAATCTAGGGCATTACTAACCCTATCTCTACCGAGTCACGCCACAGAGCCAAGTAATTCTTAACTTAAGCTCTGATACCAACTGTAACGACCCGGATTATCGGCGACTTTGGTTATCGACATAAGCATGATGTCGATAACCAAAACGTCGAAAAATCCTGGTAATTAGTGAAAGAAATTAGAGGGTGAGGAAAGATAAGATAGAAACTTAGAATAGAAGAAGAAGAAGAACACAACATCAGAGTAACACGAATCTCACAGCGGAACGAATAACATATAATATATGTAACATAACTTTGAAATATACATCTGTATTTGAATATACATCATTATCAAAGTACAGCACTTACAACACAGCGGAAATAACTATAGCTATATGATCCTGAAGCCTCCTGCTCCAGCTCTTCAACTATATCTGTAAAATCCCGACTACTTGACTGCCCATACAAATTTAGGCACCCTAGAGTTTAGGGAAAACACAAAGTAAACTCCGGGTCAGTCATGGGACTGGTATGAGTAAAACAGTTTAAAAACAGTTGAACAAGTAAATGATATCTCATTAGACCACGCCGCATAACGGAACGGGTTTTTCCCTTATGAGAATCCAAAGTAACTTTATATCAAAAACCTTTTGATATTATAATAATGTCTATCAACCACAGTATATATATAATCATCTAGCAGAAACGCTTTCATCTCACGTTCTACATATATAGTATACAATCAAAACCGCAAACACGTATTGGGTAATGGATTTCCAACTATGACAAGGTATGGAATCACCTTTCGCTCGTGTACCTCTAGAGAGGAATACACTGGGTTCAACAAGAACATCTTGCAACCCGGCCACACATGACCGACCACTCATTTCGCTTGAGTGTATCGAATGTATATCACCAACAGTTGGGATCAGCAACCGTTTCCCGAATGGGACAGCATCAACAATAGATTTTTAGAAGTAAATGAAACTCTAGATCAGGTGATTATACACCCTACTTCGGTGCGACCGACTTAGCCATGCTGCCTGCCCGATTTCTGTCATTTACCGGATGATGAGGCTAGAAGCTACGCTTTATCATCACACCAGATTTACTTTGAATGTCACATCATCAAATCCATCAAATCACCGATTGACGTCCTCAACCATACATTATGTGTTAGCTAAAAGAAGTTTCCTTCTCTGCTTCCACTCTTGGTACAGTTGGAGAAATCAATATACGTGATCGTCTGGACATACTCTGTCAGACATCCGTCCATACAAGTCATCCAGGAACAGGATGAACCGAAGGCACTATTCTGTAAACAGGATAGCCCTTGCATAACTCCGTATTCAATTTTCTTTGGCATATATGATTCGCAACGGTTATGCCAATACAGAGTGGTTCTTCGGATAATAATCCAACCGGTCTCTCCATATTAACACGTTAAAATGGTCAAAACTTCGATAGTCTTTGATTTAACTATCGAATAAAACAGGTGTGCAAACAACGATATTATTTCCAAATGGAAATTATATCGATCAAACATCATTCAACATTTATCTCTTTAATTCATTAATTTTACTTATCTCCTGTTTCCCTATATTCAATATTTCTTATTTTCTAAATTTGGAAAATATACGTTATTAACAATGGAAAACATTTCCATTTCTTGTTTTCTTTATTAGAAAACATTTCTGGTTTCTTCTTTGGAAAACATTTCCAAAGCTTCTTCATTGGACTTAGACAGATGTTTAAACAAACCATCGCGATGCCAACTCAAACCATTCCCTTTACTGCCGAACCTTAACTATTTCTTAGTTAAAAACGAAGCCAATCAAGTTGGGGTAGAACTACCTCTCAGACCTTAAATGAACAACATTTCTAACTTTGAAATAGGCAAAGTTCACTTTATTCTTTTTACTAACTTCCTTTCGAATAAACTATATTCGATTGACTCTTATCAATTAACTCTATTGGACTAACCCCTATCAATTTACTCCATTGGACTAACACTATTGATTAACTCTATTTTTCTAACGCTATTGATTTACTCATTTCGCTTAACTCCTTTCGAATAACTATATTCGATGACTCCTTTTACTTTCTTCGAATAAACTATATTCGATTAACTCATTTGCTTCTATTCGGATAACTATATTCGATTAACTCATTTGCTTTAACACTAATCGATTAAACTAACATCGATTAATTCCTTTGCTTCTATTCGAATAACTATATTCGATTAACTCCTTTTACTTCTATTCGAATAACTATATTCGATTAACTCATCTGCTTTAACACTAATCGATTAAACTAACATCGATTAACTCCTTTGCTTCTATTCGAATAACTATATTCGATTAACTCCTTTTACTTCTATTCGAATAACTATATTCGATTAACTCCTTTTACTTCTATTCGAATAACTATATTTGATTAACTCATTTGCTTTAACACTAATCGATTAAACTAACATCGATTAACTTCTTTTTAACTTTAACACTAATCGATTAACTAACATCGATTAACTTCTTTTACTTTAACACTAATCGATTAAACTAACATCGATTAACTTCTTTTACTTTAACACTAATCGACTAAACTAACATCGATTAACTTCTTTTTAACTTTAACACTAATCGATTAACTAACATCGATTAACTTCTTTTTAATTTTAACACTAATCGATTAACTAACATCGATTAACTTCTTTTTATAAACTACGTTTTCCGTTACAACTATTTCCTTTTTATAACGTTTACTTACCGTTACAAATATATCCTATTTATAACTTCTATTTACCGTTACAAATATTTCCTATTTATAACTTCTATTTACCATTACAAATATTTCATATTTATAACTTCTATTTACCGTTACAAATATTTCCTATTTATAACTTCTATTTACCGTTACAAATATATCCTATTTATAACTTCTATTTACCGTTACAAATATTTCCGATTTATAACTTCTATTTATTTTCTAAATAAATATCCCTTTTCTATTTCTATTTATTTTCAAAATAAATATCCCTTTTATAAAACTGTGTTCGTTTTATAAATAATTCCTTTTATAAAATCCTGTGATTTTATAAAATTCCTTTATTTCAATATACATTGAAATACTTCTTTTTACATCCCAGGGTTTCTTATGATATTAAAATATCATATAACAATGATCAATATCATTCCAACGCCCATAATCCATAACAAATTATATAACCCACCATATATCACAATATATGAAAACAGTAAAATAAATGTTGAGGAATCCAGTTGGATTCCTCCAACCTGTTTCCCTGCATCACAGATGTTAAACAATATAGATAACATCACTTTCAGTTCTATATGATATATTCTGTTAAACAGAATCAAATATAGAAAATTTAACTAACTGACTAGCAGTTCAATCAAACAGTCAACATACAGTAAATCAACCAATATCTAACAGTTCTAAAAATACAACATGAAATTATAAACTGTTCAGAGTTAGTGAGATTTACTCACATTGGCGCGTTAACCGTTAAATAACGGTTTGCGTCTGTTTTTCAGACGGACAATTTATTTCGCCATAAATTGTAACGAGCTCTGATGGGCTTCCAGTCAGTTCCACCGTGTAGTGTCCGTCCCTACGATCCCAACGGATCCAGTTTCGTTGAATTTCGGTACCGTATAAGCAAGTGGCGATAGTTACAAGTTAATACTTTTGCTAATATTAAATTAAACTTACTTTAAATTAAAATTGGGTCTTACCTTCACCACTTGGCCCAAGCCCGTATCCTACCCCAAGCCTGCTTGTGAATGGTACCATCTTTTCTCACCAACCCGTTTAACAACAGTCCCTTTTCTACCATAGTTACAAACCCCGAATCCACCCCCAAAATATCGAACTCCACTTTATATATATATATATATATATATATATATATATATATATATATATATATATAACCGACTTCAACTCTCTCGGCCCATGCCATTTAAATCGGCCAACAAATCAATTCGTGCCATTTTAGTGGCCACTACCACACCATTTAAACCCACATCTCCCTTCCAATCCCAAAGCACCAAATCATGGTTTTCCTGTAGCCGATCAACACCACTCGCAGGCGCAGCTACAGGCCACCACGCTCCCCTCTCTTTCATGTATACACCCACACGTAAACACTCCCAGGTATATACAATTCGACATGCTTGCTTCACTATGTCCCCAGTCTGCTCAGCTCGCACCTTTAACCTTCCCCCAACAAAAGAAACCTAGTCCATCTTTTCTTCCTCTTCAAATGTTAAGATGCAAGCCCCAGCATCCATTTGCCGAAAACCTTTCATCCTCCTCTTTATCAAAGTTCAACTGAGAATACATATCACCGCCATTACCAGTACTCGGAACCTTACATTCGCCTCTCTTCTCTACCCATTCAAAACCGTTCGCACTCTAGGGTCAGCTTGTTTTATTTCTTTTGATTTTCATTTTCGAGTTTATGAGGCTCACGAAATTTGCTGAGAAGAAAATAAAAGAGTGGCGGCTGACTTGTTGGATCGGAGGAATGAAAAGTAGAATAGGTTAGGGTTGTTAAGTTATTATATAGGGATTTTTCTCTTTGAATTTTTGGAGAAATAGATGTCCACGTTTTCTTCTTTAGTTTGTGGTGGTGGAGAAGTTTTAATCGCAGAAAAGGAACCGAGGTCTTAAGGGGTTGTTAAGGGGGTACTGCTGTATTGTTTGCATCCAAGGAGAATGAGTGGGAGTTTGAGATGCACGTATCATTTTTAGTTGAAGTTTTAAAAATTTTGTCTTACCCTGTTACGTACAGTTATACTTATGTACGGACATACATAACAATACCGTTGTGTCGAGCTCGGTCCCACGATCCCAAAAATGTAATAATACCGGTAGTTGGTCTTATTTTGTGGAACCCCAAAATGTTGATTACAGGGTGCAAAATACTCAAATAAAAAGTTGCTTATTTAATTAATTAAAAATTACAGTAAAATTCTAAAAATTAAATTATCGTTATTTCCCAAAAGAACCTTGTCTAAATTCAAACCCGATATCTAGTTATATCGAATAATCCGTTACGGTCGATAAACGATTCTACAGCGACTATTTTAAAATTTGATTTGGACATATCTCAAAATCTATACGATGAAACCTTGATTTTTCTCTTCCATTAGAAAGATATATTCCACCAGCTCCACACGTTTCTTGTTTCACAGAAATCCGGCTTAAAACGAATCTTGTACATTCAGTTGAAGTTCGAATCGCCAATTTACGAACTGCAGCGCCATTTCGGGCTCGTTTATAATTATATTATAATTATACGTTCAAACTGACGTCGACTGAATATATTCGTTATTCAAATTCAATTCTAAACTGAATTGTATATCACAGATGATCCAGTTCACACCATATCGTCATTTCAGCCAATTCTGTTTATTTCAGAATTAAATATATTATTTAATTTATTCTTTTAATTAAATATTCACCATTATTTTATTCAATGACCATGTAATTAACTAACCTACCATTTATACAATTAAATAAATTAATCATAATACCCCTGCCAATGCGGGTCATTACAAAGCTCATTCACGTTAGCATCTGTGTCGGATCTAAAATTCAATAGTAGCGTATATGCATAAGTCCGCTCAATATTAATGCTCTTAGTAATAGTAGAAACGAAATCCATTGAAAATAACGGAGAACCAAAATTTCTCTTGATATTTATAAGTCCTCAAAACCATTTTTGGATATAAATTACGTAGGAGTCTAGACTTTTTTTCTGAAAATAGCGGAAAATCAAAAACACTTTCGGCATTATATGGCCCGTAACCCCTAATTGGGTACTAATTAACTAGATCTCCAGAAATCCATTTATGGAACCAATTTGTACAGACGAAGCCTCTCTTGGCTTAAGTAATCAAAAACCCAATTTCAGGCAATATAAATCTAGAAACCTCTTCCTAGAAGTAATCAACATAGCTGAAGCCATCTTCGATGAATAGAAGTCCTAAGACCTAGATTCGGGTATTAGAATACCAAACCCCTTTCTAAAACTAATCCAAACAAAACCTTCTTCGGCTTATATAAGACTCGAAATGGGTACCTAATAATAGAAACTAAGAATTCCTCTTCAAGAAATAATAGATGTGGACGATGCTAACGTCATCTAATAAAAGTCCCAAAAAACCAAATTTAGGTATTTAGAATAATAGGAACCCAGAAATCTTCTTCTGGAAATAATAGATACAAATGAAGCCTCCTTTGTCTTACAGAAGATCCGAATCCCAAATTTGGGAACTATAATAATAAAAATCCTGAAATCTTCCTTTGGAAATTATATACATAGACAAAGCCACCTTCGGCTAATAGAAGACCTAAAACTCAAATTCGAAAATTAGAATAATAGAAATCCAAAAACCTTCTTCTCAAAATAATTGATACAGATGATGCTACCTTCGACTAATAGAGGAACCAAAACCCAAATCAGAGAAATAGAAAAATTTTCTTTTAAAATAACAGATATAGATGAAGCAACCTATGGATAATAGAGGACCCGCAATCCAAATTCAAGAATTAGAATAATAAAAATCCAGAAATATTCTTCTAGAATATAGACAAAGCCTCCTTCGGCTAATCAAGGACCAAAACCCAAAGTTGAAAATTAGAATAATATAAATCCAAAGATATTCTTTTAGAAATATTTGATATGAAAGCGGTTTCGATTTTGGAAGATTCTTTGCCTATTTCAGGCTTTTCCAAAAGTAGAGGATTGGTGTGATTTAAGTACTCCAACGAATGTTTCGTTCCATTCTAGCAGAGCGTGTTTAGGCTAAATCAGAGGCATAGCTTGTTTTAAAAAGAATAGAGGCAGAGCATGCTTCATTCGAAGTTGAGCACATGTCCCCAGGCTTACATATCCCTCCTCTAAAGGGCGGCTTGACTACGTCAAGTTCCTATGGTATCGAGAGCATTCCCCCAGCATACCCTCCTCCCTCCACAAGGCGCCTAGGATATATTTAAGGCTTGGGGCCAATTCAATTTCTCTAGGCTTACACCATCCCTCTTTAGGAGAGGACCTTGGTATACCAAGGAATTTAATGGTTGTCAGGCGCATGTCCTCGGGCTTACCCCTTATTCTTTTTGGGAAGCACCTTGACTATGTTAGGGACCCTTTTAGTTAATCCAATATGAAAGGGGATTTCACCTTCAGCCATGTAGAATTTTTTATTTTGGGTTGATATTGGAAGAGGTTATCCATTATTCGTATCCATGTAGATAGGATCAACAAAACTTTTTCAAATCCTAATTCCATTTTTCTTTTATCATTGGAGATAGGCTTCCTTAAGCCTTGATAAAGATGTTTATTATAAGGAATTACTTTATTCACTTATGGATTGAAAATACGGTCTTAGGTGTTCCGCTATTCATGTTCTCGAAACCATTTTGCAGTCAGGATGACACAATCAATAAGTCCCTAGTGGTACTAATGTGTGAATAATTAAGGATCCTTCCCATTTTGGTCCCTAATGGTCCGTCTATCGAACTCTTAGTACTGGCCACTAGTCTTCGTATCACTAAGTCTCCTTCGCTGAATATGTTGATTTTACTTTCGTGTTATAGTAACATGTCATTCTTCTTTTATATCTTGTTGTTCAAATAGCAACTTCATCGCGTATTCTACGATTCGAGTCTAAAGATTCCTTGCTTGATTCTTGATTCCTATGGAAAGCATAAGCAACCCTTCGAAGGGATGGTATTTCCATTTCGATCTAAAGCATTTCTTCACAATTGAAGATCAGAGAATAAGGCGTATGACCTATTGTCGTTTTAGAAGAAGTACGATAAGCCTATAGTACCAGTGGTAACTCTTCAACCTAATTTCCTTTGGATCTATTTAATCGTTTCTTTAGAATGGTCTTTATAGTTTTGTTAGGGGCTTCTACGGAACCATTTTCCTCTAGATGCGCTATAAAAGAAAAACTTCTAACGACTCCATTATAAAAGAAAACCACAAGAAAACCTCTCTTTCGAATTGTGTTCCATTATCGGATATAATCTTATGATGTATTTCAAATCTAATGACAATGTTCCTGATAATAAATGTTAAAACAATTCCAAAAGTGATTTTTGGAAGCGGCTCCACTTCTACCCATTTGGTGAAATAGTCAGTTGCCACTACCACGTATTTGTCACCTCTTATGGAAATTGTTAGTGGGTCGATAAGGCTATTCCCCAAACATCGAATGGTGACGGCTCATTATGTGGGTAAGTTGCTTGGTGTTAGTCGAGGGATCTTAGAATATCTTTGATATTTATCACATCTTTTTACCAAATATATGGCCCTTTTGGTCACTTGTTGCCGGAAGAATCCTTGTCGGACTACTCTTGTATCCAATTTTACCCCATTAGAGTGGTCTCCATAGAACCCCTTGTGTGCCTCTTTTAACAATTTCATCCTCAGGACTTACATGTCTCAAATATAGAAACGCATAGCCTTTTTATACAAGATCTTATCCAAAATGCAAAAATTCAAAGACGGCCTTTAAATTTTTATGGCCTTTGTTTTATCCATAGATAACATGTCGTTAGTTAAATACTCAAGGAATGATGTCATCCAGTTGTTTTTGTTATACCCCCCAAAAGGGTTTTCTAGTTCGGACAAAACCTCTTAGCTTATCCCTTTTCCAACTTCCACTTGTCCTTTTCCTGAGATCTGGTTGGGACTAAGGACACTTTTTTCTTTCTCAATTTCCTTTTCTTCAATACTTAGAGTTGCCTGATATCCAATAGGAATTATTCTAGTTTTTGGAGCACCACTTGAGCTAGCTAACTAAGTCAAGGAATCAATGGTAGAATTCTCTCCTCTCGATCTGATGAATTGAGAAATTTTTGAAACATGCTAGCATCTCTAATATTTTCTTTACATGCTAAGCTAGTTTCGGATCCTTTATTTGGTACATTTGCTTTAGTTGGCTTACCATTAATTAGGAGTCACTGAAAATTTGGAACCATAGAATCTAAGATGCTTCGCCAAAGATAACGTGGCAACTGAAGGTTCATAATCCGCCACAACATTCGTTACAGGGAAATACAATTTCATTACGCAATGTAGAGGTGCCCATCTGGTGTTATGATAACATACCTAGCCTTCGTGCCTTGTTCATTAGATGCAGCATCAACTACTAATTGCCATTTCGGCTCTAAATCCTTTCTCTTACTGATTGTTGCTCGAAGAATCCTATACACTAATTTATGAAATCCTTACTAAATCCACTAAGGCTTGGCCTTTAATAGCCATCCGTGGTTTACGTATTATATTGGCTTAGTTCAATACCTCATTTCACTAACCTTTTGAAGGTCTCTGGTTTGCTAAATACTTGCCTAAGGGGAAGGTAGGTTAAGATCTTGATTGCATGTGCCCAAAAATATATCCATAGCTTTAAAGTGGTTAGAACTAATCTATAAGACAATTTCTCAATTATCGGGTATTGGATTTCAACATCTTTTATCCCTTGGCTCGAATAATAGATAGTGAGCTATGTCCTATTATCCTCTCGAATTAACACTGTGCTAACGGCATGTTCTGAAACTGCAATATAAAGATACAAGGTTTCTCCATCTTTCGGACTAGACGCTATGAGTGGTGTTTCCAAGTGACCCTTTAATTCTTGGAATGACCTTTGGAATTCCTATCCCTACTCAAAATTCTTTTTCTTTTTATTACATCGAAGAATAACACACATTTTTTGTTGCCTTGGAGATGAACCAACTTAGTGCCGCCACTTTTCCATTTAAACTCATTACATCCTTACTTGTTTAAGGTTCGACCATGTCTCTTATCACCTTTATTGTGTTGCACCATCTCTATCCCTCATTCACTTATGATGTAGCCTAATAAGGTCCCTGGGTGAACTCCAAAGTGGCACTTTTGAGGGTTTAACTTCATTTGGTATTTTCACATCACTTCGTCATTTTTTTCAACATCCTTAAATGGTCTTCTACCTTTCATGAATTCTCCAACATACCGTCCACATGTACTTCCATGTAACTTCCGATTTGCTCAAAGAACATCCTATAAATCAATCTTTGATATGTTTCTCCGGTATTGATGAGACCAAGAGGCATAGCCTTATAACTATATGTTCCATTGTCAATATTGAAGCTCGTGTGTTCCTCATCAGGACTAAACAAGGGTATTTGGTTATATCTGAAGTAAGAGTCCATAAGGGATAATAACTTGTGCCCACTTATGGCATCCATTATTTGGTCAATTCTAGGTAAAAAGTAGCAGCCTGTCGATAGGTCTTATTCAAATCTATGTAATTAGCACAAGTCCTCCATTTTGCACTGGAATTTTTACCGAAAAAGGGTTTTCCAACCATCTTCATAAAAGAGTTCTCAAATCAATATGTTCCCAAGCAACTTCTTCCTTTAAGGCTTCAGATCATACCTTGTCGTACTACCTTTTCTTTTGTCAAACAGGGGTTATGCTTTGGTCAATATTGAGAGAATGACACATGACCGATGGGTCTATTCCTACCATGTCAGAATGTGTCCATGCAAAAATGTATTTACTTTCCTTGAGAAAATGGATTAAATAGGTTTTTACCTTTAGTTCCAAAGTTTGTCCTACATTGAAAATCCTTCCCATATCGGTGGGATCTATGCATACTTCCTCAATTTCCTTAGAGGGTTTCATCCTTTCGAAATTTCCCTAATAGTCTAGATCTATCATAATATCCTCTTCATGTAACAACCCAAATTTCAATACTAAATGGTCAATTAATAAATGCCATTATGTCCATTATGATTTTCTGGTTCAGATAGATATTTGGTTTGTGTAAAAATGGACTTAAAATGAAGAAGATGACAAATAGAAGTTTGAAATTTAAATTTAAAATTTAAATATATAAAAACACACATATAAATATATATATATATATAGTAATAAAGTCATCATTAGGACGACCCAAGCCATACATGGGTCAATCTCTGTGTTGACCCACTTGGGTGATGGGTCGACCCAGTTGAACAGCCACGCACGATTTCATGCCTGGCATGAAAAGGAGGAACAATCGGATTTTGTTCGTGGGTTTTTGGGCAATGTGTATGGTTGAGAATTACTAATATGACCTATCTAGATTGACCCTAGGATATAACTTTTCAGATTGAAAACCTAATATATAATGACTGAGGGTCATCTACTCCAACAATAAATAAACCTCCAACCGCTCCCATGTTCCTCATAACTCTTCACTTCTCCTTTATGCTATGCAAATATTCTTTCTAAAAGAATGGAGTTCTGAAATAAATCATTTTTCACATATAATTCTGGAGGATAGATTATACACAAATTTTGGAGGATTGTTTACATATATTTTGGAGTTCTATTGGGGCCATATAGGAAGCAATTGTTGGTGAGATTGTTGTGATTATTTGGATTTCTGATAAGTAAACGTAAAATTTATACAATAGTAGTTGTATATTCTTTTAGATCTGATTTATTCATATTTTATTTACATATTCAGATTATTTACAGTTACAGATTTGGTTTGTTCTTATTTCTTTTCTTTAAATATTTCTATCTATTCTACAGTTTCCATTTATTTAATATTCAGATTTCTATAAACAAATTGTTTAGATTTATTTTCTCTTTTCTATTTTTCAGTTTTGCAGTTTGTTTTGGTTATGGCCAA
Source organism: Allium sativum (assembly GCA_030737875.1). NCBI lineage: Eukaryota > Viridiplantae > Streptophyta > Magnoliopsida > Asparagales > Amaryllidaceae > Allium > Allium sativum. The sequence goes on along the minus strand of CM060920.1, from coordinate 931,096,633 downwards.
ATATGCCTAAAAGACGTATGATACGACTAAATTAGACATAGATCTGTATGCCTAATAGCCTACGACTGATTATTATTCTTTTATTCTACGTAGGTTTGGGAAAATCAAATTAAATTGGAATAACTGAATTTGGGGCTAAATTGATAAGTTATAAATTATAACAAAAAGGGAATAATTATATTAAATAATAGACTGACTTGATACAGAATATGACAGAAAATTTGACTGTAACCTATATTTTCACAACTATGATAAATGTGAAATCATAATAAAATAAACATAGTTTATTTGCAAATATGAGTATGGCAAGAAAGGGTTAAAAAGGTAGTTAAGCCTTAATATGGACATACTGATTTACAAAGAGGTAAATTACGACTCTAAAATTTAGTGTTAGGCTTTAATATGAATATATTGACTTGAAGAGGTTAAGTTACAGGCTTAAAATTAAATTGTAGGGTTAGGCTTTAATATGAACATATTGATTTACAAAGAGGTAAATTACGGGTCTAAAATTTAGTGTTAGGTTTTAATATGGACAATTGATTTATAGGGATTAAGTTACTAGCCTAAATTTAAGAAAATCGATGGTTAAACCTTAATATGAACATTTTGACCTAAATAAGTTAAACTACAAGCTTAAGACCGCATTAAGGTTTAATATGGACATATTGACTTATAGAGGTAAGTTACGGGCCTAAAACTAAAATTTTAGAGGGGAGGCAAAATAAAAGGGGATTTGGGCCAAATTATTTGTTGGGGATCCATACCATGAAGCATACCCTTTTTATCACATACTATCTCAATTAGAATGCGATGACACGCACCATGTTGTGTTCTATTTGTAGGTTGGTCCAATAGAGGTGGGTATGGGTGCGCTCTGATGGGTCATTGTCCGCGCATTGTTCCGACGAAGGAAAATAAGACATTGTGACACCTGTGATAATTGCTATGTCTTTTGCTGATGGATTGAGATAATAAGTCAAATTCCGTAGTAGGCATAGGTTATTACTCTTTGGTTAGCAGTCGATGATACGTAGTATTAGGTTAATTCTTCCTAATTTTGTTATGTTTCGAAATTATAGAAGTGCAAACAGTTAAAAGTTGAAAGTTAATAAGAATAATCAACCCTATCTATAATCTTATATGATTCGCTTTTAGGTATATACAGAAACTTACCCTATATGACACTAGAACTATTGTTTTACCTATTTACTTTGCTTATTCAATCATGTTAGTAATCATAACATCTCACCAGAATTTATGTCTGACCCCTTTCCTTTCCTTCTTTCCTTTTTCTCCCTCTCCCCCTAGATTCTCAAAGAGGAAGCGTAGTTTGGTTTGCCTAGCTGATTCTATCTTAGAGAATTCTTGTAGAAGATGTATTTCTTTCCATTTGTTTTCCATGGCTTGGTTGTATCTTTTGGCTACTTATGGAATAAAATTATTATGTACTCTGAGGTTGTTTTTTATTGAGATTTTAAGACATGATATTTTGTGATAATTTGGTTTTGTTGTAATAAAATGGTTTTATCATTTTAAGGTAAATTGTCTTCTTCTTCCGCTGTATTTTATTAAATTTTGTCATGTGAAATCTTAGTCTCTGTGATGTATTTACGTCTTTATACCTATAACTCTCCATATTTCTTAGTGGGATCCTACTTTAGGTAACATTAAGGGGTGTGGCGTGTCTCATTTGATATCAGAGCCTAAGGTTACAAGGTCACTAAAACTTTGTTTTGAAATAAAACTTTTTGAAAGAAAACATATTTATCGTAAACCAAAAAGTTGATTTTGAAGATATAAATATATCCTCTCTAGTCAGTTACAACCTTCCTTTGATTCTTTCGAATTCTAAATCTATATCCTTTCTTCATAAGTTATTACAACGCGACCTATCTAAGCTTTCATATATATGTAGAAACCTCAAATCTTGATAGGTTAAAGTTTTGACTTACGGATAAACCCATTTAAGCCAATATTTGGGAAGAATCAAAGTTAGAGAGAACCATGCTACTTCACAAATATTAAATAAAGATAGCCATGAAGGGGATAACCCTAAAGGACAAGGATGGCACGACGACATAAAAGTATCACTGGAGATTTTCATAAAGATATTATTAGCCTAGGGATTTATAGGAAGTTAGGAATAACCTAGATTTATGGGTTAAGAAAAAGGGATACACTACCATAGTTTGGTTTGTAATTAATATAGAAAATGTAATCACAAGAATAAAAGAAGGATATAGACTAGTGCGAAATAGGGATTTAGTCGTACTACGCACTATTTAACAACCCAGAAATAATTAAAAGGAATGTCATGCAACTATGGTTTTCTAATAATTAAATTATTTGACATGATGGAAATAAGTTTTTGTTCATTTTTGGTAGCCAATCAATTAGGAATGAGCAAAACTTCCTAAAAGATAAACTTACGAGGATGGCAAGTGAAAGAGTAGCATAAATATGTTAATGTCGAAAGGATTATAGGGTAGGTGTTGATCAAAAGGATCGAGAAATGGAAGTAGGTAAAGGTTGGTAAAATAAAGAGTGTTATCTGTCTTTATTTCTTTCTAGTTCTCCTATGTTATCCTATTTAGGAGTATTACGTCCTTTATCTTTGATTCACTAGTGGGGTGGGTGTGTGAGGCCATAGGCACGCTGATATGAGATAAACCATGTAAGGCATCTGTATTGTAGGCCTAACAAAGCTGTCCTTTATAGCTATGGTAAATCCTCGAGTGTGTAGTGATTGCAATAGTTGAATGTTTGCACTTAGGTACTTTTATAGGCCCAGTAGTAGTTAGCCAAGTACAGGGATATCTTCACTGCAAGAAGATAATTATCGGGCTAGCATATGTTGTGGACTATCTCTTGAGATTTATTGCGACCCGAGGGCCAGTCATGTTGATTTTCCTACTTTTCCTTAATGCATCTTTAGATGATATCGATTAAGTTCTCATTGTGCTTTATATATTCTAAATATTGTAAGAGGTTGGAAGGTTATCTCCCAGAAGAGAGATTGATTTTTCAGATTTATATTTATGACAATGCTAAGCTTGTGGCATGAGTGATAAAGAAGATGGTTACATGGAAACAAGGGAGGATTGAGTTTCATGCTTACGACTAGAATCTTTTCTAGATTTTGATTTAAGCTTATAGTATTATTGATTGAGGATTTGTTTGGAGTTTAAATAGGCTAATAATATGATGAGTTATCTCAGATATTGAGATTGGTGTACGCATTGTAGACACACCCTAGTGTTAGTTTATGAAGAATTAGTTGAATGGATTATTTTACTCCTTAGGCCTGTCTTTTGTTAGACCGAGTGAAGTACTTGTGATGTGAGCCTTCCACATATTTTGAGGAAGTCAATGGATTTCAGTCGCAGCGAAAAGGTTTTGGAAAAATAAAGTAAGGAACTTTTTGAAAAGTGTTAATGAGTATAATCTTTTTTGGATTAGAGGCATCATTCTACGGATAGTTCCTTTGGCTCAGTTGTAATCATAAGTGAATTGTTTAGAAGAAATGTTTCTCTTTGACTCTTGTAGATGGCCATTTTGATAAATTTTGAGAGCCGGATTTTCCCTATAGCTAGGTTTCTTTGCTTATGGTTTCCATCAAGTTTGGATTAGTGGAAAAGGATATAAAGATGGAGTTGTTCAACATCTACAGGAAGTTTATTTTATGTGGGAACATAATGAGAAGCTTTCTTTAAAAAGATTTCGAGTTAATACTCTAGTATCAATTCTGTTGGTAGCATTAATAAGAAAACCCATGAGGGTATTTACCTTAGATTAACTCCTTTTATTTTTCCATCTGTCATGGCTGCATGATTACCTATTGTAAGGAATCTTTGAAATTTCAGTAATCATGGAATATTGTTTTGTTATTCGCTATAAAGAATCGGGATTTAAGACTAGAAAGATTAGTTGAGTTTGAGTGCCCGATGATTTTTAGGACTTCCTTGTATAAGCAAGAATGTAATTAACATCCAATTTTTTTGTTTTTGGGTATGTGAGTTCATGTAACTTCTATGAAAATGTCTTATAAGGTGGTAAGATTTCTTAAAACCTCAAAATATTTAACCCAGAAGTGTATTTTATCACTTTTGATAGGAATTCACCATTAGTTATGCTCTATATTGAGGTTTGGTGTTCGTCAAGGTTATGTCATTTGGCCTGAGACGAGGATCATAGAAATTCTGTTTGGAAAAATTATGCCTTATGGAAATGAGTTGGAACATAACTATAAGAATCAGATTGGTAAGATAAACCTTTATATGACCATAAGAGTGAAGTAAGCAAAAAGTTTGGCTAGAGGAAGAATGATTAAATGGATATAAGGGTTTCAAACGGATTAATGACATAGTGAACAATTGTGTTCCAAGGAAAGAATATGGAAAGAGTGTTTTGAGGAAAAAGAAGATTTGTAGAACCACTTTGAGTCTAAACCTTACGTATATACATATGATTTTAAAAATAGAAATTATAAATTGGAAAATATGTTTTGGTATATAATTCATATTTTCAGGAATTTCACAAAAGTAACCGTATATATCAGAAATAAATTATTATTTTGCGACCTAAAGAATAACAAGTTATTTTCACTTAGATTTTTCAAATGAGATTTTGAAAAATAATAGCAATAAAATGAGTTTTGAATATATATATATAAGAAGTAAGTCCCTATGGGATTGGATAATATAAGTGGAATTAATAAAGGGACACAAGATAGTAAAGTTAAAGGCTGGAAATTTGATTGTGGATATGATTTTAAAACCAAACCACTTAGTTATGATGAAATAGTTTAAAAAGGAAACAAACAGAAAATTTGGAAAATAATGGATTAACGCACTTGAAATATTTCTTCCTTAAGTATTTAGGATGGGAAAGTTTTCCAGCAAATTTAGTTAGAATAGTTCAGCAGTTATAAGAGAAGCTATCCAATTTGAATGTTCGGAAGGAGTTTTGAGTTAATAGCGAGTCATCATGTGGCAAGGTACTGATAAATTCGGTAACAAACTCTTTTATCTCATTGGGATAATTCAAGTTCTTACTCATGTTCTTTTGACAGATGTTTCCCATTTGATATTCTATCTTTAGCTTCTTCCTTTGATTAGGGTATTTCTTCTAAATATCCTTGGGAAGGGTATATCTTAGGATTCAAGACATGGATGGTAGGATATGGTTGAAACATGTCATTGAAACATGTTATGTTTGATGTTTTCAAATGGATGCAAGTGGACGCAATGGATGCATACATACACACTAGGCACTATTGGACAATCGGCTAATAGGACACATGCATATGCATATGGATGTGTGTGCATTTAATTATTATATGGTTGTAATATATTGATGATATGGTTGTTGCATATGGATGATGTTTGATGCACGCATATAGAACTGTCTGTTATCATTAGGATTGTTGCATACATTTAGATTCATGGTACAAACATAATTTCACAATAAGAAGGCCAACTGTATCAGTAAACCACCAAATCTTCTACATTATTTAGGGTCATATACACTAAACAGTTGCATAATTACATAAATTTCATTAGATGAATTAAGGACAATGTTTGCTAATGGATGAGTTGAGAACACTTATATTATTGTTCTACCTTAGAGATTTCGGGGATGAAATCTTTAAAGGAGGGGAGAATTTAACAACCCAAATTTTAATACAAAAAGGTTAATTAATAAATTAACAAATTAAAATATAATTTGTAAAGTTGTGAGGAATTTGGATACAGGGATTGCACCATTGTGCCCCTTACAATTTTCTGGTTCAGATAAATATTTGATTTGCGTAAAACAAACTTAAAATGAAGAAGTTATGGCAAATAGAAGTTTGAAATTCAAATCTAATATTTAATATAAACAAACACATATAATATATATATATATATATTAACAACATTTTCGTTGGGATGACCCAGTCCCTGACTAGGTCAACCGAGGCCATATATAGGTCGACCCCTGTGTCGACCAACATGGGTGATCGGTCGACCCAATCGAACAGCTAGGCGCGATTTTGTGTCTAGTATGAAAAGGAGGAATGATTAGATTTTATTTGTGGGATTTAGGATAACGTGTATAGTTGAGAATTGCTGATATGACCCAGCCATATTGACCCAAGGACAGAGCGGTATAGATTGAAGACCTAAAATATAATGGTTGAAGCCTCCCACTCCAACTGTAATGTCCTGTAATTTACAGTATAATATTAATTTGTTTAATTATTTAAATAGTGATTTAGAGAATTAAATGGTTGTTTAATATATTATATTGAATATTTAATTAATATAAATAATAGAATAATATATTTAATTTTTGAAATAATTGGAAATAGTAGAACTCACAATATTATGTGAATTGGATTATTTAGAATATATAATTCAGTTTTGAATTGAATTATAATAACGAATATATTATATAAACGATAGCTGAACGTGTAAATTATATAATAATTATAATCGAGCTCGAAATGGCGCGGTAGTTCACAATTTGGCGATTCGAACTTTAAATGAATATACAGAATCCGTTTTAAATCGGATTTCTATGAAACAAGAAACGTTCGGAGCTGGTGAAGTATATTTTTCTAGTGGAAGAGAAAAATCGGGATTTCATTGTGTAGATTTTGATTTATGTCCAAATCAAATTTTAGAAAAGTCACTATGGAAATCCTTTATAATTTATAATGATTTATAAAAGGATTTAAATATAAACCGAATATCGATATAACTCTGATGATGAAATATCGAGTTGTAAATCCATATATATTTATTCTGGAGCTGTATGATATTCTATTGTGAATATATACGATAATATAAATTTATTTGTATTTAATTTAATTATTTTAAAATATATTTAAATATTTAAAAGGGTTTATTTAGAGCTTTAAAAATAGCCAGTTTTGCAAATGACCTCCGTTTTCGACGAAACTAATTTTGTTGGATCTGCAATATTAAATTATTGCTAGATTTCAATTTTCGTGATTTTTAGAGTCAGTATGTGGCCGTACGGGATTTTAATCTGAAAAACAGTCGATATTTAACGTTTAAAAATACGTTGTGCGAGCAAACGGAGTCGGAATTCGACGAAACCAGTTTCGTTGGGTTTGTAAGTTGAACTCTAATTGTATGTCCATTTTCATGATTTTTGGATATGATATATGATCATAAGGATTTTAAAGGATAAATAGAATCAACGGTTCATTAAAATTGAATATTAAATCGAATATTAAAATATTTAAAATCTACTATAAATAATCCTTAACTCCCTCTAACCCTAAACTAAAAAAATTCTTTGGTCAAAACTATTAAGCCGCTGTTGTTCTTTATCTTCCAGTGAAATCATCCTCTTTGAAAAATAATAACAAATCAAAATGAAATCTACAAATCCGGAAATAAATACTTTTAATTTCCTAGGATGTTCCTCTACAATCTGGTATATGTTTTTCCATACTCGACATCAGAAATTGGGTTGCGGAATTTTTCCAGCATCGTTCTCGTTAGTCTAGGGTTCGAAATCTCATGGTGTACAAGTGCTGATTCAAGTTTTCAATATGATATTTGGGATCGAGGAGGAATTCCGCATCTAATATACTAACTTTGTGGGTTTCCGCGAGATTTTGTGTCGAACAAAATACTGTGCATTCCGTTCATATGCTATGTGACGCAATTCAAATAGAGAGTTCGAGCTCGACCTTATGGTGTTGGAGAGGTGGGGATTTGGAAGAGATGGATGTTAAATTTTACGGATTTGGAAATGGTGAACTATCGAAGGGGAGCATGGAGCCTGAACGAATTGGTAATGGCCATGTTTTGGCATCGTGATGGCTACTGGAAGAACCCACGGGTTAGAGAAGATGAACGTGTGGGCCTAGGCAGTACGGCAATGGGTATGGGCCTGTTTAAATGGTGAAGCCCATCTTTGAATTTAAATTGAGTTTAAATTCAAATAAATTAGTGTATTAACTTTAATTTATCGTATCTTATCCATACGTTAACCAAATTCAGCGAAACAAGATAAGTTGGGATCGTATGGACGAGCGCTTCACAATGGAACTGACTGGGAGTGATTTGGAGCTCGTTACAATTTATAGCTAAATAAATTGTCGGTCTGAATCAACCAACAATTTAGCATTATTTAACGATGAACTGCCAATGTAAGTAAATTTGACTAACTCTGTACAGTTTATATTTTTATAAATATAATCTAGTAATGATAAATGATAATTGATTGATGTGTGTTGATTGGTTGGTTGAATTGTTGATGTATTGGTTGAAATTATAGATAACGATATATATAAAAAAATCGTTAATCAAATATTGATTCTGTTTATCAGAATATTTCATATCGAAATGAAATCGATGTTATTATATTGTTTAACATCTGTGGATGCAGGGAAATAGGTTGGAACTGGATTCCTCAACATTTATTTTACTATTTTTCATATATTGTAATATATGATGTGATATATAATCTGTGATTGATTATGTGTGTTTGAATGATATCGATCATTGTTATTTGGTATTTTAAATACCATATATAATACTGGAATTTAAAAAGGGAATTTTCAATGTGTATGTTGAAAATAAAATATATTTATATAAAATCAAATGATTTTATAAAAAGGAATTTCAAAGTGGATATTGAATAGAAAAGGAAATATTTGTAAAACAAATAGAAAAGGAAATATTTGTAAAACAAATATAAAAGGAAATATTTATTTAGAAAACAAATGGAATTATAAAGGGAAACATTTATATTAAATAAATAGTTCATATATAGGATATTGAAAAGGGGAATATTTATATGAAATAAATAGGATATTGAAAAGGAAATATTTGGAAAATGAATAGAGTTTTATAAAAAGAGAATTTTACATTAGGAAGGTTTAGACCCGTGCTTCGCACACGGGTGTAACATGATATAGATTTAAAGTAAATATTTTGAAAATAAAATATTATGAAGGAATTTGGGGTTTGAATAAGGAATTTAAATGGAATTACTAAAATTAGAACTGACTGGAAATTAGTAGAATTGATTGACTTTCTGGGTATCGATCTGATGTTGGTTTCGGCCTTCGGGGTTAATACGTAGGGGGTTGTTCTCTTACTAGTTTACAATTAGAGACTGATATATGTGAGAAGATAGTGATGCGGGAATCAGAAATGGAAACGTTTTCCAAAGTTAATAATGTATATTTTCTAAATTTAGAAAATAAGAAATGTTGAATATATGGAAACAGGAGATGAAAAATGAATAAATTAGTGAACTAAAGAGAAATGTTAAATGATGATTGATCAATATAATTTCCGTCTGGAAATAATATCGTTGTTTGCACACATGTTTTTCTTTGATAGTCAACTCACCGACTATCGAAGATTTTGAACATTTCCGTTGTCAATACGGAGAGTCCGGGATCAGATATATTATCTGAAAACCACTCCATATGGCATTAGCGTTGCGAATCAAATATGATGAAGATAATTGAAGATGGAGTTATGCAAGGGATGTTCAGTAAATCCTAGGTAGAATTTGCCTAAGATGGATTTACAGAATAATTCCTTCGGATTGTCCATTCCTAGGACAACTTGAATGGGCGAACGTCTGACAGAGTATATCTGGTAGATCGCGTAAGTTAATCGTTTCAAACGTATTTACGTTGGTGGCGGAGGAATTCGTTTCCCTTAGCTTATACCCGTGGTATTTTTAGGGAAATCAATTTGTGATTTGACGGGTATGACGATGTGGCATTCAAAGTAAATGAAGGAGTGATCTGTTAAAAGATACATTATGACCTCAAGCCTCATCAACTGGGAAATGATAGAAACCGGGCAGGCAACATAGCTAAGTGGGTCGCACCCAATTAGGGTATATTGTCACCATCTAGAGAATATTCTTATTTGTTACTTCTTTTGCTTCTGTATCTCCCGGGAATGGTTACGTTGGTATACCAACCATAAGGTGATAATATATTTGGAACATTTAAGCGAAATGAATGGTCGGTCATGTGTGGTCGAGTTACAAGATGTTCTTGTTGAACTCCGGTGTATCGCTTCTAGAGTACACTGATCGGAAGGTGGATCCATACCTTGTTATAGTTGGAATCCATTCCCCAATAAGAGCCCGTGGTTTTGATTGTATCTTATATATGTAGAACGTGAGATGCAAGCGTTTCTGCTAGATTTCTATTTACTTGATCTAGACATTATTATAATATCAGACAAGTATCATTTTAGAAAAATAATTTGGGTTATTGTAAGATAAAAGCCATTCGTGTTTATGTGTGGATCGGTCTTATGATTATCCTTTGGTTCAAAAGGAATTGAAAAGTTAAACCGAAATGATTTGAGTTTACTCACACTAGTCTCATGACTGACCCAGAGTTTATTTTTTTTAGTTTTCCCTAAACTCTTGGGTGCCCAATTTTGTACGGGCAGTCAAGTAGTCGGGATTTTACAGATACTTGTATAGCTAGGGAAGGAGTTTTTAGGATTATATAGATTGTTATTTCCGCTATGTTGTAAGTGTTATACTCTAATAATGGTATTGTATACAGATACTGTTTTATTTCAAAATTATGTTATGAAATATATTTATTCGTTCCGCTGCGAGATTCGTGTTTACTCTGATGTTGTATGTTCTTCTTCTTCTTCTTCTATTCTAAGTTTCTTTCTTATCTATTCTCACCCTCTGTTTTCTTTCTATTAGTTTTCTGGTTTCCAGTGCAATTTGGGTTGGACTTGTGTTATTTGGTCAGCCCAAATGGTACCGAAAATTCGGGACACTACACCAACTATAAATAAACCTCACAACTCTTCTCTTTTCCTCAATGCTACGCAAATATTTTTCTGAAAGTAACAGAGTTTTGAAATAAAACACTTTTTACATATAATTCTAGGGGACTATTTATACACATATTTTGGATGACTGTTTGCATATATTCTGGAGTTCTACCGAGGCCATATAGGAAGAAATTGTTGGTGAGATTACTGTGATTATTTAGATTTCTGATAAGTAAACATAATTTTTTTATAATAGTAGTTGTAGATGCTTTCAAACCTAAATTATTTATTGTTTATTTATGGATTCGGATTATTTACTGATTTAGTATGTTTCTATTTCTTTTATGTAAATTTTTCTGTCTATTTGTATAGTTTCTATTTAGCCAATATTCAAATTTCTATAAATTGTTATGTTCTAATTTCTTTTCTCTTTCCTATTTACCTTTTTTACAGTTTGTTTTGGTGATCCCCAACTACTCCAAAAAGGCATATGAATACGATTGAATTAAGCATAGATCTGTACTCCTAATACACTATGGCTGATTATTGTTCTTTTTTTCTGCGCACGTTTGGGGAAAATCAGATTAAATTGACATAATTGAATTTGGGGCTAAATTGATAAGTTTTAAACTATACCAAAAACAGAATAATTGAACTAAATAATAGACAGACTTGATATAGAATATGACTGAAGATTTGATTGTGACCTATATTTGCATAAATATGATAAATGTGAATTCATAATAAAGTAAATATAGTTTATTTGCAAATATGAATATGACAGGAAATGGTTAAAAGGGTAGTTAAGCCTTAATATGGACATGTTGATCTACAATAAGTGTAACACCCCGCATTTTTAACTTAAGATAATAAAATAAGAATAACTTAATTAAATATTCAGAATTAAGTAAAACGGATTGTACTGTTGCATTCGTCTTGGAATTCTGGTTAAGATAGACTCCGAGTTTGCGTAAAACGGACATCGTATGAAGAAGCTATGAGCTGCAGAAGTTGTCAAAGAAAACAGGAAACAACCCAGATCAATTTTCGTCCTCCGGACCCACAGGGGTCGAACCCTTCAAGGGGGGTCTACCCACATGAAGGGGTGTCGATCCCGGGGTTGACCCCTTCAAGGAGGGGCCGACCTCCCCGCGGCAGATTTTGGCAGATTAGGTTTTTTTGGAATTTGGACGTTTCTGATGGTTTTTAATCAAATCTGAGGGTCCTGGTTGCTCTAATACACCTATGAATAAGGCCTAAGACCTAGCCCTAAACCTCATAATTCGGAGGCTACGCTGAACCTCTGCCATTACTCTCTCTCTCTCCTATAAATCTATTCAAAAAATTAGATTATTAATAAAAAGATTTTAAAACTCAAGATCTGGAAGAGAGAAACGACATTAATAAAAATATTGTTCAGAATCATGAAAAGCAAGGTAAAATTCTACATCCAATCCACTCAAATTCTTACTCTTTCTTTCCCTTCCCTTTTAATAAAAATAATTAATCCACGGTTACTAGGTTTCAAATCAAATTAAAGGGGAAAACCATGGATGCTAAAACTGGATCAGATCCAGAATTGGGGAAAGCATAAAAGGTGGGTGGATTTAAGCTATACGGTTTAGATAAGAATATGTTATCGTTTACCATTCCCTGTATGTATAATTGAAATGCAATATGTTGAGAAATGTAACATATGTTAATAATGCCTAAAGTGATGGGTACGAAGTAGGAATAATTAATATTCTAAATATTAATTTGTTAGGATATGAACTTGTCAAATCTTGTATAGTAATTACCGTTACTTAAATTTCATGTCAATTTGTGTAAATTGTGTACCCAGACCATTAACTATAAGAATTGAGAAAGGTATATATTGGTTTTTGTGATTTAAACAATTATCTGATTAATTGATTACATGTTAGGAAGGAATTGATTATATGTGAAGAAATAATAGGCATGATACAATTACACGTGAATTATAAATTATAATGGATAATTGGAGGAAATAAACATGCCTGGACTGTACAGAAGGTACACGATAAATAAGAAATTATCCACTCTTAGACACGAGGTTAGATTTCACTTGTGATAGAAGTCTGCCGGAACCGCCCGGCATATCCAGCCTTCACAAGTGGTAAATCTAATGTGAGAGGTCTAAGTGCAGAAATTAAAAACATGTAATGGTGCTAAGACACGAGGTTAAGTCAACTTGTGGTAGAAGTCTGCCCGGACCCGCCCGACAAATCCAGCATCCACGAGTGTAGTCTTAATGCGAGAGGTTTAGTGCATATATATATATATATATATATATATATATATATATATATATATATTTGCATATAACAAGATATGAATAAATGGAAATAATGGCAATTAAATGTCTAACTCAGAAAGTTAGAAAGGAAGCGATGTAATGAACTGAGTTAGTGTGATGCAAAGGAAAAGTAATGTATTTCCCTAAATGACCTATTTCTGAGAACGTTGTTACAAGTAAGCTACAATAAATGAAGTAAGAAAAGTAAAGAAATTACTTGCTACCACGTAATTAGATGGGAATACGTTATGTAAATAAATCACTGATTCCTTTTATGAGAAGGTGCATGAAGTATTTTCCTTAAATATAATAAGGAATATATATTACATTGAATGAAGAATAATGGTTTACAATAGTAAATGGTTTAAAAGGGGAATGATAATCACCTATTATAAATAAATAACATTAATGAAAATGTTGTATAATAGGTAGACTTGTCCTAGGGACAAGTGGAGATTATAACTTAGGTTATAATAAACTAATAAGGAAATTGGATAACAGGTGAAATGAGATAAGGGACACTTAATTGTAAATTAAGTAATCAGTAAATGGGGAAAGCCGGAAACCAGTTGAGAAAACGGGGAAAATATATAAAATATAAGAAGTTGTACTTAATTATAAATTAAATAATCTGTAAACTTGGAAGTCTGAAACCCGCTGATAAGAAAAACATGTTTAGGCTTGTCCTAGGGACAAGAGGAAATTATAACATAGGTTATAATAAATGGATAGAGAAATTTATTAATGGGCCTTAATTAATAGAACTAAGTTAATAAGTAAAAAACGATAAGTTGTATTGAGAATGTAAAATGGAATTATGATTAAATGAGAAAGAATGAGGAAAACTTATGAAATAAGTTATATTTAATCATAAATAATGACTGACATGTTAAACAGAAAACATGTGAATAAGATATACTTAATTTCATATTAAGTAGAACATGTTATTGTAACGATAAAATCAAACAAGAATATAAAAGGGATTGTGGATTACTGACCTGGGCCACAATATAGAGAATAACATGTTGCGGGCTTTTTAACAAACTTAAATGGGTTAAGTTATATAACCAAAATTAATAAGCAAAAGGAATTTGGAAACTTGATTAAGAATTCAATATGAATGGGAATAACCAAGTTAAATGGAAACCTGGTGAGGTAAGGCAAGCGCGTAAAAGGATGTTTAGACATAGGGTCTAACTACATATTAAAGTGAGGCGCTTGGACCAGTCCATATGGTTGAGGGTGAATAACCCAACGTGATAGATCATCGTGGTGTTATATGGCATGAGGGAAGCGCACATTCATCTGATTGTTCTGATGGCTCCAAAGGACTGGAAGGGGAAGCACGCGGCTTTCTGAGGTATGTTAGGTGCTCCTAATAGTCCTCTGTGGGGTGGTAGATGATTTAGGTTGTGCTCGCAGAGGTTGGGTCTACGCGTAACTACTAGGTGGGCGTTGACTGCAGAAGTAGCTATGCAGTCAGAATGTTGTAACGAGGTGACACCAGGGTGATCGGCGGTTGCCTCAATGGGAAGGCGGAGGGTCACAACTAACAAGGATAGTAGATCGTCGGATACCCGTCATCGACAGCCAGTGGGTTGCGAAAATACTAGAGCTAAACCCGAGATACCATTCACCTTTCGCTATCAGGGTAAGTGGTTGAGGGAAGATGCCAAATGGATGTTTAGATTGTTCGTTATTAGGGGCATGTTGCTTAGCTCTTGTAGTCTTTACTAGTTGAGGCAAGGGCCTAGGTGGGGCCATAGCCACCATGAAAACAGACCCTAGGAATATCTGTAGAGGCTCTTATAGACGAGCCTGTACAGATATGGAAAAGCTTCCGTCCAAGTTCCGTGTTTCTTGTATCGCCCTGCCATGGAACTCGATGTACATTAGAGAACGTGCGATTAAGGCATCGAGCTACAATTGAAGATATGTATGGTGGATAGTCTTGATACATGCATGTCGGATCTGGGTGGTGTATCGTAGACTTGAGGGCATTACTCTAGTATGAATCCTGATTCGAATAAGGGAGGCAGTATCTAAGTTTACGTGGCATAGTAATGACAGATATATGCGGAACGTAATATTGTTATTTGTACGTTACTATGGCATAGGATGAGGGACTGTATATATTTCGATGGTGTTACGATGGAGACCGTGCAAGTGGGGTACCATGGGGTATACCTTAATATTGGGGGTAACTACATATATATTGTATTAGGTTAATCCACCGGGAAGTAAATCGGTGCGACGTGTGTGTAAGCCTTGAGTGTTGTTAACCCAAGTAACCTAATAAATAAGAAAATATGATTGAATGGTATATGTAGTGTTATGCAAAGTGTATAATTTAAATCCAGTCACCAGAACTTGTGTTCTGACCCCCTCCTCATAACATACTTGCAGTTCAGATTTGTGGCAGAGACATGATAGCTTTGGATACTGGTTAGGCAGTATTATTAATACGGTAAGGCTATGTTTTGATTATATTATATTTTATCCATTCCACTGTGAGATAATTTCTTAGCTCTGACATGTTTTATGTCTTTGTCTTTTCTGTAGGATACCAGAGCACAACAACTTGAGTTTCGATAGATTGAAATTTCGGAAAAAAAATCGATGTGTCGGAATTCGGGTTGTTACATCAGGTATCAGAGAATAGGTTTAGGATTCGTATATAAATAGTGAGTGAACGTATTTGTATTTTTAAAAAATATAAATATATTATATATATACCTAGATCCATAGAGGAACCCACTAAAAAGAAAGAGTATAATATGATAAGAAATGAAATGTTTATTTTGTACACTAAAGGAATGAATATGGAAATCTGAGACCCTTAGATAATTTGGGTGGAGAGTGTACAATGTACTTTGTATGGAAGGAAGGTGAATCCCATATGATTAGTATTTTGGGTTAGTGGGCTTGAAAACCTTATGAACTAGAAAAGGTTGAAAAGAGAAAATTTGGATCAGGAATATATAGTTGAGAGAATTGACCTTGGGAGTGTCTAGGAAAGCCTAGAATATTGGAAATCCGCTTTGAGTCTAACCCTATTGTTAACTTTTAAGAACTTGAAATTATAAAAGTTTTGGGAAAATGGTTTATGGTGTTTTCAAGTTTTAATCTTAAAAGTTATAATTTTAAAATATGTAAAGAAGCACACATATTGAGTTTTAAAGTAAAATTCTCTCAGTAAAAGGTGCATATTATAGAGCATGTATAGCCCGCTAGTTTTTCTTATTACATTTCATACAAGAATTTTTAATTAAGAAAGATTTGAAATCTCTATTCTTATGACACCCTTTTTGATAAATTATTTTAAGATAATTTTGTTGGGTGGACAAAATAAGTTGTAGAAAATAAGAATAGAGTGGATGTTGGCACCTTCTAGTAAGAGACTAAACCGGCCTTATAGGTAAGAACAAGTCATAAACCCGACTGAGAAAATAGTTGTCGGTATCTACTCCAGTTTTTTTTTTTTTTTTTTAGATTTGAAAAAATGATGATTTACATTTTTTTTTTAAGATTACATGTTTTATGTTTCGGCAAAAGAAAGTTTTCATGAGGCAGATAAAGTTTTGACACTTTTAACTTTTGGAAGGAAATTTAAATGGAAAGGGCCAAACCATATATTAAAAGGATAGAGTAGGTAAGGATTAGTGCCTAGGGAAGACGGGAAAAGTTTTAAGGCTATGAAGTAAATAGCAAGAATTATCTTGAATAATAGTAAGTTCCCACAGAATGTGTAAGCATTGAAAAAAAACTAGGGTGTTGCTTGAAATATTGATTGGTACACGGTTAGAGTTAGTAGTGACTACTAGATAGTAAAGGGAAAGTAAGTGTTCAGATCCTGTTGCTAATTTCCATGTTAGGGGTAAAACCCGTAACTACATTTCTGTTGGGATCGTTCCATTATTTTCTTTTTGTTTGGTAGTTAGGATAACACCTAAACCTGTCGTGGATACCATAGTTTGGACTTTTCTAACAGCGAGGGACATAGTCCCGAGATTCTTGGCCCTTGGTAATAGCTGTGTAGGATGTCTGTTCTCCTGTTTTAGTTGAAAGACTAGAGGCTTATTTAAATTTAAACTAAGATCAAATAATTGAATAAGCTAAGAAAAGAGAAAAGGTATAACTGATAAGTAAACAGAAAATTTGGTAAAGCAACAAAAAAAAGGAAAATTATGAGAAAAGGTGGATAAAAATGAAATTTTTCCAAGATAAGATGAAAAGAAAATCAGTAATAAAGAAAAAAATTCTTATGTGGGCTGTGCTTGAATAGGAAAATAGGAATCTTTATAAACAGTTACATAAAATCCAAGTACGGTTGGAAAAAGTACATAAAAGAAAATTGGAAGATGTGAAATTTTTCGTTTTCCATCTTTTTGTAACATAAGAAATCGAATTTAGAAAATTAGATTTTTCTGAAATTCAAAAAATAAAGTTGGTTGGTAGGATTTTGGATGCAACAATTGGATGAACTACACTCTTACTCAATAAGAGTGTGGGAAAATTTGGATAAATATGTATTTTGGTCTTTAGAATATTGCATTCATGTAGAACTGCCGGTATATTTAGGATGTGAGCATCATATTTTAGAAGGATTTTTGAAAAATTTGCATACACATAGAAGGTACCGCTTAGGCATACATGTATTATTATGTTGTATTTCACTTTGTACAAGTGCACGATGTTCGCAAAAAATGGATGCACACATGATGGATGTATATTATGCGAGGGGTTAATTGATTTTACCCTTATCAAATTTCAGGGACGAAATTTCCTAAGGATGGGAGAATGTAACACCCCGCATTTTTAAATTAGGATAATAAAATAAGAATAACTTAATTAAATATTCAGAATTAAATAAAACGGATTGTACCGTTGCGTTCGTCTCGGAATTCTGGTTCAGACAGACTCCGAGTTTGCGTAAAACGGACATCATATGAAGAAGTTATGGGCTGCAGAAGTTGTTAGAGAAAACAGGAAACAGCCCAGATCAATTTTCGGTCTCCGAACCCACGGGGGTCGACCCCTTCAATGGGGGTCGACCCACATGAAGGGGGGTCGACCCCCCTGCGATTGATTTTGGCAGATTCGGGTTTTTTGGAATTTGGACATTTCTGATGGTTTTTAATCAAATCTAAGGGTCCTGGTTGCTCTAATACACCTATAAATAAGACCTTAGACTTAACCCTAAACCTCATAATTCGGAGGCTACGTTGAAACTATTCCATTACTCTTTCTGTCCTCAAATCTATTCAGAAAAATTATATTATTAGTAAGAAGATTTTAAAATTCAAGATATGGAAGAGAGAATCCACATTAATAAAAAGATTGTTCAGAATCATGAAAAGCAAGGTAAAATTCTAAATCCAATCCATTCAAATTCTTACCTTTCTTTCCCTTCTCTTTTAATGAAAATAATCAATCCACGGTTATTATGTTTCAAATCAAATTAAAGGGGAAAACCCATTAATGCTAAAACTGGATCGGATCCAAAATTGGGGAAAGCATAAAAGGTGAGTGGATTTAAGCTATACAGTTTAGATAAGACTATGTTATCGTTTATCATTCCCCTGTATGTATACTTGAAATGCAATATGTTGAGAATTGTAACATATGTTAATAATGCCTAAAGAGACGGGTACGAAGTAGGAATAATTAATATGCTAAATATTAATTTGTTGGGATATGAACTTGTCAAATCCTGTATAGTAATTACCGTTACTTAAATTACATATCTATTTGTGTAAATTGTGTACCCAGGCCATTAACTGTAAGAATTGAGAAAGGTACATATTGGTTTTTGTGATTTAAACAATTATCTGATTAATTGATTACATGTTAGGAAGGAATTGATTATATGTGAAGAATTATAATAGGCATGATACAATTACATGTGAATTATAAATTATAATGGATAATTGGAAGAAATAAACATGCCTAGATTGTATAGAAGGTTTGCGATAAATAAAATTTAACCACTCTTAGGCACAAGGTTAGATTCACTTGTGATAGAAGTCCGCCCGTAACCGCCCGGCATATCTAGCCTTCACAAGTGGTAAATCTAATGTGAGGGTTCTAAGTGCAGAAATTAAAAACATGTAATGATGCTAAGACACGAGGTTAAGTCAACTTGTGGCAGAAGTCTACCCGGATCCGCCTGGCAAATCCAGCATCCATGAGTGTAGATCCATGAGTGTAGGCTTAATGTGAGAGGTCTAGTGCTTATACATATATATATATATAACAAGATATGAATAAATGGTAATTAAATGTATAACTCAGAAACTAAGAAAGGAAGCGATGTAATGAACTGAGTTAGTGTGATGCGAAGGAAAAGTGATGTATTTCCCTAAATGACCTATTTCTGAGAACGTTGTTGCAAGTAAGCCACAGTAAAATGAAGTAAGAAAAGTAAAGAAATTACTTGCTACCACGGAATTAGATGGGAATACATTATGAAAATAAATCACCGATTCCTTCTATCAAACTGACAAGGTGCATGAAGTATTTTCCATAAATATAATAAGGAATATATATTACAATGAATGAAGAATAATGGTTTACAACAGTAAATGGTTTAAAAGGGGAATCATAATCACCTATCATAAATAAATAACATTAATGAAAATGTTGTATAATAGGTAGACTTGTCCTAGGGACAAGTGGAGATTATAGCTTAGGTTATAATAAACTAATAAGGAAATTGGATAATTGGTAAAATGAGATAAGGGATGCTTAATTGTAAATTAAGTAATCGGTAAATGGGGAAAGCCGGAAACCAGTTGAGAAATGGGGGAAATATATGAAATATAATAATTTGTACTTAATTATAAATTAAGTAATTTGTAAAGTTGGAAGTCTGAAACCCGCTGATAAGAAAAACATGTTTAGGCTTGTCCTAGGGATAAGAGGAAACTATAACATAAGTTATATAATAAATGGGTAGAGAAACTTATTAATGGGCCTTAGTTAATAGAACTAAGTTAATAAGTAAATAACAATAAGTTTTATTGACAATGTAAAATGGAATTATGATTAAATGAGAAAGAATATGAGGAAAACTTATGAAAAAAGTTATATTTAATCATAAATAATGACTGACATGTTGAACAGAAAACATGTGAATTGAGATATACTTAATTACATATTTAGTAGAAATGTTATTGTAACGATAAAATAAAACAAGAATATAAAAGGGATTGTGGATTACAGACCTTAGGCCACAATCTAGAGAATAACATGTTGTGGGCTTATTAACAAACTTAAATGGGTTAAGTTATATAACCGAAATTAATAAGTAAGAGGAACTTGGAAACTTGATTAAGAATTCAATATGAATGGGAATAACCAAGTTAAATGGAAACCTGGTGAGGTAAGGCAAGCGCGTAAAAGAATGTTTAGACATAGGGTCTAACAACATATTAAAGTGAGGAGCTTGGACCAGTCCACACGGTTAAGGGTGAATAACCCAATGGGGTAGATCATCATGGTGTTATAAGGCATGAGGGGAGCGCACATTCATCTGATTGTTCTGGCGGCTCCAAAGGACTGGAAGGGGAAGCATGCGGCTTCTTGAGGTACGTAAGGTGCTCTTAATAGTCCTCTGTGCGGTGGCAGATGATTTAGGCTGTGCTCGCAAAGGTTGGGTCTGCGCGTAACTACTAGGTAGGTGGGCCTTGACTGCAGAAGTAGCTACGCAGTCAGAATGCTGTAGCACCGTGACACCAGGGTGATTCGGCGGTTGCCTCAACGGGGAGGCGGAGGGTCATGACCAACAAGGATAGTAGATCGTCGAATACCCGTCATCGATAGCCAGTGGGATGCGAAAAAAATTGAGCTAAACCCAAGATACCATTCACCTTTCATTATCGGGGTAAGGGTTGAAGTGGGACGCCAAATGGATGTTTAGATTGTTTGTTATTAGGGGCATGTCGCTTAGCTCTTGTAGTCTTTACTAGTTGAGGGAGGGGCCTAGGTGGGGCCATAGCCACCGTGAAATCAGACCATAGGAATATCTATAGAGGCTCTTAAAGATGGGCCAAAACAGATATGGAAAAGCTTCCGACCGAGTTCCGTATTTCTTGTATCGCCCTGCCATTGAACTCGGTGTACATTAGAGGACGTGCAATTGAGGCATCGAGCTACAATTGAAGATAAGTATGGTGGGCAGTCTAGATACAAGCATGTCAGCTCTAGGTGGTGTATCGTAGACTTGAGGGCATTACTCCGGTATGAATCCTGATTCGAATAAGGTTGACAGTTCGTACGTTTACGTGGCATAGTAAGGACAGATATATGCGGAACGTAATATTGTTATCCGTACGTTACTACGGCGTAGGATGAGGGACTGCGTATATTTCGATGGTGTTACGGTGGAGACTGTGCGAGTGGGGTACCATAGGGGTATACCTTAATATTATGGGTAGCTACATATATACTATATTAGGTTAATCCACCGGGAAGTAAATGGTTGCGACGTGTGTGTAAGCCTTGAGTGTTGTTAACCCAAGTAACCTAATAAATAAGAAAATATGATTGAACGATATATGTAGTGTTATCCAAAATGTATAATTTAAATCCAGTCAACAGAACTTGTGTTCTAACCCCCTCCTCATAACATACTCACAGGTTAGATTTGTGGCAGAGACATGATAGCTTTTGATACTGGTTAGGCAGTATTATTAATACGGTAAGGCTATGTTTTGATTATATTATATTTTTTATCCATTCCACTGTGAGATAATTTCTGAGCTCTGGCATGTTTTATGTCTCTGACTTTTCTGCAGGATACCAGAGCACAACAACTTGAGTTTCGATAGATTGGAATTTTGAGGAAAAAAAAGTCGGTCTATCAGAATTCGGGTTGTTACAACAAGATAAATTATGAGCCTAAAATTTAGTTTTAGGATTTAATATAAACATATTGACTTAAAGAGGTTAAGTTATGAGATTAAAACTAAAATTGTAAGGTTACGCTTTAGTATGAACATATTAATTTACAAAGAGGTAAATTATGAGCCTAAAATTTAGTGTTAGAATTTAATATGGACATATTGACTTATAAGGATTAAGTTACGAGCCTAAATTTAAGAAAACTGATGGTTAGGCCTTAATTTATAGGGGTAAGTTATAGGCCTAAAGCTTAAGTTATGTGCCTTAAATGAGTTAAGTTACGAGCTTAAGACTGTGTTAGGCTTTAATATGGATATATTGATCTATATGGGTAAGTTATAGGCCTAAATCTAAAAATTTTGAGGGGTTAAATCGAAAGGGTATTTGGGCCAAACTGTTTGTTGGGGATCCATGCCATGCGGCATACCCTTTTTTTTAACATACGGTCTCAGTTAGGAGGCAAGGGCACACATCATGGTGTGTTGTTGTTGTATGTTGGTCCAATATAGGTGGGTATGTATGCGTTTCGGCGGGTCGTTGTGCGTGCATTGGTCCAACGAGGGAAAATAAGACATTATGACACCTGTGATAATTGCAATGTCTTTTCCTGATTGGTTAGGCCAGATAAGCCCAAGTCCATAGTACGCATAGGTTATCACTCTCTGGTTAGCAGCTGATTGATGGGTAGTATTAGGATAATTCTTCCTAGTTAAGGTAGTATTAGGATAATTCTTCCTAATTATATTATATTCCGAAATTATAGAAGGCAAACAGTCAAAAGTTGAAAGAGAACGATCAATCCTATCTATAATCTTTTTATGATTCACTTTTAGGTGTACAAAGACACGTATCATAAATGACACTAGAACTACTGTTTTACCTATTTACTTTTCTTATTCAATCGTGCTAGTGATCATAATAGCTCACCAGACTTTATGTCTGACCTCTTTCCATTCCTTCTATCCTTTTTCTTCCCTCGGGCTCTTAGGGAGGAAGTGCTTAGCTTGGATATCCTTGTTGATTCTATCTTAGAGGATTCTTATAGAAGATGTATTGCTTTATGTTTCTTTTCCACGATTTGGTTGTATCTTTTGACTACTTGGCGAATAAAATGGTTTTATCATCTTAATGTAAATATCTTCTTCTTCTAGTGTATTTTATTAACTTTTGTATTGTAAAATCTTAGTCTCTATGATGTATTTATGTCTTTATACCTACAACCCTCTGCATTTCTTAATTGGATCCTACTTTGGGTTACGTTAAGAGGTATGGGTGTTTCAATTCTTCAATGTTATTCATCTCTTTCTTTTTCCTCTTTCTATCCTTTGACCTGCAAATATCTTTTTTTATGCTTAACAAATTGATTATTTCTTATCTTTTTTACATTTGCTTCGAGTGTTAGCTTTAAGAGCCCATTGTCAGAAGGCTGCAATTCAGTAGACGCATCAAAATAAGTAAAGTACTCCCTTTTATACTGGTTAAGTGTAGCAAAATACAATTCTCTCGACTTAACCAGTTCCCCGTTGATGGTTCCCCTTTCTTTTTTTGTTAAGAACTTGGCCACCGCATATTTAGGAGAAACGACGGCATCCACTTCATCCAAATCTGGTCGTCCAAAGAAAGCGTTATAGAAGGAAGGCAGGTCAATGATCATGAATAGAGCTTCGAAAGTGCTGAAGCAAAGTGGGAGTCCCATCTATACCTTCAATTTTACCCGTCCTACCTGGGAAGATCCTTTATTGTTGAACCCAAAAATTGGTTCCAGACTAGGTTCCAATTTCCCCTTCGGAATGTTCATTTGGTCAAAGGCATGTTTGAATATAAGTTATAGTGCATCCAGTGTCGACCGGAATTTTAGCGACTATAGATTGTCCAATTTGAATAGTGATCATTAAAGGATCGTTATGAGGATGGTGAATCCCCTTTTAAAACTCTTTTGGAGTTACTACCAGTGTGTGCATATGAAGACCACTTGGAGGATGATCCGACGACCTTTCCTAAATTGAGAAAACTTTCTCTCTCGTACTTCTCTTATGTAGCGATTCTTTGCTCCTTGGCTGCTTCCGGTGATGTGATAGCCTTCATTGATTACAATAATACGATTGAGAGGTGGACCCATATTCAGGACGTCTTCCTCCTCAACATCATTCATTATAGCTCCCCAAAGGGATTCCAATATCCTTCATTGTCCTAAGAAGCATTCTGACCATTTTGATCGAACTTTTGCAACTTTCCATCCTTTATAAGCCTTTGAATAATACCGGCTAAGACCTTACACTTATTGGGTTTGTGACCATTTTCTTTATGATATATGCAGTAATTGTCACCCTTCTTGGCCTACGGATAGTTTGCACTTTGAGTGGAAAAGGTAACTTTACTTTTCCCTTCATTGTCAAGTAAATGAAGGATATGGGCTTACTTAGTGCCACCGAGTTTCTATCGGCGTCTGTCCACCATCTTCTTTTAGAGTTCGGTCAAAGCTAGGTTTTGATCCTTCTTTCGGGAAGGGCCCTTTTTCCTTGCATGATAAATTTCATCCATACGAATGCTCTTGCTAGCCTAGAAAAGAAATTCTTGTAAGTATTCATATTCATTTACAACGAGATCTTTCCAAAATGGTGTGTTTATTCGAAGTCAAGGGCGAACGTTTGTCAACTTAGCCATATCATTCATTAGCTTCGTCCTCACGGCCTCAGCGTTAAACCTTTTCAATTTTTCTCCTCCCCCGGTTGTTGCTTGATATTAGAAATCAATGTGTAATGAATGGAGAGCTCTTTCTTAATGCAGCATTGTTCTATGAACTAGTAAGAGAACTTCTTCCATGAATATATATACTACTTTCGTGATACTGCCGATACTATTGGTGGCGGCTCCTTATAGTGTTACATGAAACAATCTACAACAAACAACCTCGGAACCATTGTATAGATCCATCTAACTATCGAAGGCTATCATATGATCATCTAGGTCAGTAATCCCTTAACACTTGATGTTGGAATCTTTACTTATGAGGGAACAACAGCTGCTATAATTTCTTCAATGAATGGGGCAAACCTTTCATTGCCATTTACCTGAGCTTCGAAAGTCATTTTCCCCATGGAGTTGAACGATTCCTTAATAATTTTCACTACAAAGTCTTTGATGTAAGCCTCCTTATTATGATAGTTGACCCAGTGTGGATCATACCCGTGGGTAGTGGAGCTCTCAAATTGTTCTTCTTTATTTCTAAGCTTTCCCTGGTAGTCAGCCTTCGTAGCTTCTTCTTTTGGTTTTCTAGATTTGAGCAATGACAGTCCACCTTTGCCCTTGCTTTCCAACTGGCTGACCTTCGAACCTTTTTTCAGGTAGTCAACCACCTAATCCGCCGATGTCTGTGTGTTCTACATACCTCTTATTTTGGATGACTTCCGAGCGAATACCTCACAAAGTAGCATTTTTAGCTCCGCCGTCTCTTCCTTCATTTGATTGATCTCCTCAGTGCTTGTAACTTTTGTCTACATGGAAGTAGGCTCTCCTTGGACAGTATTTGCTAGATTAAAGGATGGCATTATTCTATCCTCAAGCTCAGTGGTATGCACCACATCTTCGTTGATGGTATCAAGCCTTTCGGATTTGGTCCTCATTTATCCTACAGATATTTAAATATGAAAAGCTAAATCATATTAACTAAAAGGTCAAAGGTTCATACCCTCCTTTTAGCACCAAAAATGTTAGCTATAAAAAAAGTTAACATCACAAGATGGATAATGGTAGCTAAATTATGAAAGCAAATGCTTTCGTATTGATTGTATCACTAAAGATCGTGCCGAGAGGAACTAAACTTTTTCCTTTAATTTCCCTGGAAGCCTTTCTTTGAATGAATGAACATATCTTGATTTTGACTTCCCTATTGAAGGCACATGGGGTTAAGGCTTTGCATGTCAAGTTTTGTTGAAACCTCAGGTAACATTAAGACATGTTTCCCTTTAGAAGAATCAGTGACTCTATCAGGGAGTCTTAACTTGGAAATTAATAAACAAACACCCTTATGTTGCGGAACCAATTAAGGAAAAAAATTAGTTGGATTTTGAAGAAGACGTCGGGTTCTGTCAATGGCAATCATCCTCTTATGTAAGGTTTTACTAATATTGGCCATGATATGTCATTCCTCCTTACGTGTTCTGCAGCGCGACTTCGGATAAGAATATAAAATTTAGATTCTAAAGTCATGTGTAATGGGCTATTAAACAAGTTAATAGCCAAACTGATTAAGCCCTTTTTCTTAAAATTAAAAGCCATAAGATGAGATTCTTAATTCTCCTTCCTTTGTTATAAATTGCCAAATTTGATTACAAGAATAGAGAAATCCCCAAATTGATATTGGAATTAGAGCAACTGTAGTTATAGATTTTGGAATGAGATCACTTATCATGATTCTGGACCACTAGGGTTGTATATATAGGTATGGGTTCACCCCTTTTTCCCTAATAGGCTTCGCCTAGATGCTCCTTTGGAGGATGACCCGAGAGCTCAGCAACAACAACGATGCCTTTACTGGTAAATGGTTTGCGCTTATAGTATAATCGAAGAGCAACTTCCAGAAAGTAGGCTTGATTGCTGCAGGAGGCATGTGTTTATGCAGGCTCCTGCCCTTTGGTGATAATTTATTTGTAAACGAAGCGTTCTTTGGCACAATGGGTCTTCTACTGAACACGAGGTTGCTTTCTGATGGATAATTATTCGGAACTCCTCTTTTGGGCTTTCTAAGGGCAGTTTTGTTGCTCAGATTAGGAATGTGTTTTCAGGAGGACACGCCCTTTAGTGTCACTGAAAGAAGTTTTTCTACATTATCCCGGATGCCTTCTTATCTCTGACAACTCTTTATAACCTCTTTGCTTCTCTCCTTTTTCGTTTGGTGACGACAAGCCCTTTAGTTTTAATATGAAGCTTTCGATGTCTCCTGGAGTCTTTATTAATTCTTGAGGGGTCTTGTTTCTCCTTCTTTCTATAGGAGCTTCCTCCTGTGTTTTGGCCTTCTTTCACTCTATCTGCTTTAGAGAATACTTTTAGTTAATAAGATCATAATAAATAAATAATTTATTTAAATGAGGATGGGTAATTAACATGGGTAAATAAATCTCTTTATTGATTGTTTATCTGTTTATTTGACAGTTAAATATTCGGCCATCAAATCTGGCCATTTTAACTTTGGAAATTTATCCAACAAATGATGAGCAAATTCATTCCCCTAAAGGTTAGGAGGTGAACTCAGCATTTACATTTTGTCAATTTATTCCTAAAGAACCAGAGTTGAGTTTTCTCAAAACTATCGATTGTTGTTTCGAAGAGGCTGGGATAGCCAGAGGTGGCGCAACTTATCTGAACATGGAGGTTGTCTATAGTTATGGAGATCTTAATCCTTTTTTTTTTTACTTTTGCAAGCAGAGATTTCGAGAGTTGTCATTAGTATTAGACATCCATCGCAACATCTTAAGGGGTAAACAATTCAAGAATTAAGGAGCGAAGGCGTCCAAGTTGATGTACTCGGTGGGGAATTAAAGTATTGAAGTGGAATTTAAGTTGACATGGGTAATGCATGCGCATATTTGGAGATGTGGATAGAAGTATCGGAATGCTTGTAAACGTTAGGATTCAGATTTGCATCAAGTAAAAAGAAAGAAAAAAAATTTCCGTTAAGGTGAGTGTTTACGTACTCACACTTAACTAACATTTTCATGCAGTTTAATGAATTAAGTTAGTCATATTCATATATTGTCAAAATTTAATCAACCGTTGATTGTTTCGGTTGCATTTGAATTGGTTAGATTGTTTGTGCACATGTTGACACAATGTACACAGCCATATGTAGGAAATGATAATTCATATATGATGTTACACCCATGGTTTCGATATTTAGTTATGTTACATAAGGTATGATTGACCATTATGGTTGTTGTTAAATCCCTCTTAATGACTGACATATTTGGACATATCCGCCCATGACATAGGAAAGGATTGAAATGATATATATACCCAAATTAAATTATAAATATTTCACTTAGCCTAGATAGAAAATTTTAATTATAAACACTGTTGGTCATAAACTGAAATTGGTTTAAAATCAATAAAGGACGATTTAATTTTTAATTGTAATTATTTTAGATTTAAATATTTCTCCACTCGATTTGTAAATTTAATAGATTACATGAAAATTTATCGATAAATGATTTTAAATCGATTTATTTATTAAAATCTGTTTTTAAAATTTGGATATATAATTAATGGAATTCGAGAACTCTAACATGTTGAATATGACAACGTTAGCAAAAGTTTATTAATTTGATTTATGATTTTGAATTTAATTTGATTTCACTAACTTGGATTCCCATATTTACGAGATGTTGTGAAGTGATTTTAAATTGGAATTCAATTTGATATTAATCGAAGTATAAATTAAATTAATTTTCGGGATTTGAATTTTTTTAATTTAGACTGAAGCTTTAGAAAGAGAAATATTAACTTAACTAGGATATAAGATTTAATCTTAAGTTTAATCCATCATTTTGGAATATATAGTATAACTAAAATAAATGGATTTTTGTCAAACAAAATCAAGTTTTGAATCAAATTCTATTTTTAAATGAAAACTTGTGTATGGAAATTTGGAAAATGATAATTTCAATTCGACTTGAAATATGGAATGTTACAAACGTATAATTTAAGTTGTTAAATGAAATCGACAAATCAAGTTTGATTTAATTTGAGAGATTTGAAATCTTAAGTTAATGTAAGATTAAATTAGGTTTCATTGAAATTGGGTTAAAAAGGGTTAAATCTAAAAGTTGGGATTTAGACCAATATAATGAAATTGGCTATTTAAGTGTAGTAGTCGATATAATGGAAATAGAATTGAAATTCAAAATAGATTGAAAACGATTTAATGAAATATGTTTAAATTGGTAATTAAAAATTTGATTCGTTAAATTGAATGATTTTTTTCTGGTAAATATGATTCTAGCTTCACTATAAATGTTAAATTGAAATGTCTCAAGTTTTGCTTTAAATTGGAGTTTAAAATCGAAAATGGTTTATGGGGATTTTTAAACTCGATAGTGGGTTCAAATGGTTTGGAAGGAAATAAACTGTTTATTCCAAATTATTATACTTGTATTATTCTTAAAATCAATAGTATTTTATGTTAAACTATTTTCCATATACTTTTTTATTTGATATTATCCTATATATACATTTATCTTTATAAAACTATTATATTTTAATCTTCAATGTTTTATATCTATACAAACTATTTGAATAGAGGGTTTATTTCTGACCCAAGCTGTGTACTGTAGTTTGTTGAATATAAGAATTCATTCGGATAACAATAACGATGACACGGAGTCTGAATCGAAATTTTAATTTTTGATAATGAATTGATTTGCAATATGAAATTATGAAAATGGAATGGAAATCCAATATTGAATTATTTGAAGTATGATAACGAAGATCGAATTAAAGAAAATGGATTTATGATTTGAAATACAATGTTTTATTTAAATATAAATGACCATGGTGTGTAAAATAACGATTGGTTGTTAAAGATACCGGGGCGGGATATTGGCACACTCTCTGTCAATACTAGAACCACTTTAACAACCATGTACATGGAGGATGTTCAAGAATGAAGTGGTTGATTTGGCAAACATTTACTGGAATGAAGAAAGAGAATGGTGATGGATAGCCTTGACACTTGTGTTCTAATTAAAATAACTAGAACAGGAGCCTATGTCTGGACAATGAGGTTAGCTACCTCTTGCGGACACACCTCGTTGTATTACTCACTTGACAGTGAATCGATTGGTGCACCTAGATTTGATCGAGTGGTGTTGGATGCGATCGGCCTCGGATGGGTTACGACCAGCCAGAAAGGGTAAAATGGTAGAATCCTACCTTGAGCATTGCCTCACGTGCTTTGTCATATTTATCCTTATATGAGCCCACTACGAGTTTGGTTTGCAAATTTAATGTTTTAAGGTGGATCTAATGCTATTTTGATATTTATTTTATTGATAGACATTACTTATTATAGCGCATACTATTATATATAAATAGTTTAACCGGTCCTTAGAAGATGGAAAAACTCGTAACATCTCTTGAGTTACTACGCACTTTGATTTATTGATTTACATGAGGATGTTAGTTCTGATCGGGGTGATTTTGCTTTTCCTTAAATTGTGCTTGGATCATCCCTAAGTATTTCAGTTACAGTTTTCTTTTCTGGAGATAAAGACATGGTTGGAAGCTCTAGTTTAGTTGTGTAATTGTTAACTTGTGTTATTTAAAGTTGTTTTACTTCAAAGAAAGAAAAAAGTAAATATATGAATCACTTACGTATTATTTATTTTCACTGTGAGATTCTGAGTTGTACTTTTATTTTTGTTTCTATGCTTTGTGATGATTCTATTATTACCCTAATAACTATCTATCATATTAAGCAAATTCCATTGTTTAAAATGGTGGGTCGTTATGGGGATTGGACCTAGTTGTTTGAAAATCACTTAGGTCCAGCTGAGGCATTTCGAAATGCAAATATTTTGAATTTTAATTGTAGCTGCATTTATTCGATTTCGTTCAGACACAGAACGAACTTGTATGAATAAACGTTAGCACTCACATCTCCTTAGAAGGAAATGTTAGTGTTCCAAGATATTCTGTTATTTATAAGGTAAACGTAACTTTTAGCTTCATCACCACGTAAATGACTAAAGTAGGGACATGCGACAGGGCTATGTGGGTCGCTCGCATTAGAATATGATCATTCCATATCTAGCGTCGATTATCTTTGTATGCTCCGAGGCACTATATATGGTTGTTTATCAATTGGGATGACTATATTTGGCACCATCCAGTTTTTAAGGATGCTTACGATTTTGAATAACTAAGATGCAAATTAACGCAGTCGCCCGTATATTTTATCTACAGATGTACAGATTCAATGGATAGACCATTACCCTTTCACAGTTGGAATACATTCTCCAATACGAACATTCGGTCTTGATTGTTTACACATTATATTGGAACGTGATATGCAATCATTCCGGCTGTTTTAATATATTTACTAGTGAATTGTAAACGTTATTATACTATTAACGGATATTTATCATATACGTAGTTTGGTTATCGTAAGGTTAAAACTCATCCATGTTTATGTGCGGCATGGTCTTACGGGATATCTTTGATTTCAAATCGTTTCAAAGATATAACAAGTTAAGTTCATTATGATTTAAGCTAATTGGCGCTGGTATTTCAGAATGACCTAATTGTTAGGTTGCGATGCTCGGGTCACACCGAGCATTTTTATCAAGTTAGCTTAGATTCTTTGGAGCTTAGGGAAGGAGATGGTGATTAGAATGTACTTCCATATTTTAGTTTTATTTTCCACTGTGCATATGTTCGTATTAGTCTTCGGTATTTGTATGGACATGTTGTTATAACTGTCCAGAACTGTTATAGGTTAGTGTTGTACTCTGATATGTATGTATATTTAAATGATAAGTTCTTTCTTTTTGTAAAGACTTGTTTTATATTATAAATTTTCTGTTGCGATGTAAGATTATGTTCTATTTCTTCCTTTCTTAAACCCCAAATGAACTATCTTTCAGACAACTAAATGATCAGCACAGGAATATCGAGGATATATTAAGTGTCATCTTTATGGGTAAGAAAGGCAGCTTTTTACGGTCGAGAAAGTGTGAGGCCAACAAATCCAAGCCTATAGCATGAGAAAATAAGCGAGTAAGGCATCAAACTCGTAAGGTGAAAACATGAAGTCTTCCAATTCCAGAATAGTATGAGCATTACCTGTCGTGGGAGAGCCATGTTTTGCGATAACATCAATTTTATACATATGCACATCATTGTCATTGCCTTAATCACTTAAATGAACAACTTCTGCGCAATAGTAACAAAAATTTCAATGGAAATATGAGTTATAATGGAGGCAAAAGTGGCACTAACGAAAGAAGGAATATCTCTGTTGGGTCCACCAGTAGCTCGGTCATGAGAGTCTTATCCCGAAGAACCTACTCCGGCTAAGGCTTGTTGCACCCTCTCGAGTTCCTCTTTCCCTCTAGCAACAGTGATCTGAGATTCTTCATTCAGATAAAATGTGATCAGCTCCTCCTCTCTATATTCATCACTAGAAGATTGAGCGAGTATCTCCTTCCATACTTCAGCTAGAGTGCAAGCAAACTTGTCTTCCAGAAATGATAATTTCCCCTTGCCTATGATAGAGTAAATATAGAAATTTCATCATAGTGGAATCCAGGTTGTCCATGGTATCTGTGCAAGTCTTCTTGACAGCGGCCTTCTTAGAACCAATATGCTCTTTCTCCTTTTGTGTTTGGACGAGTTGCTCTCTGAGTTGAATAATTTGAAGCGCTTGAGAAGATACCGTCGGGGATAGCTCCTCCATGCTTTCTCGATGAGTTTTAGAAGTTCTCATTCCAAACTCGAGAATGTCTGCGATGGCTTTCTCATAAGCATGAGCTTTTTTGAGTTTTCCTTGTAGCCACTCTTCCTTCTGCTTACAAACATTGGTCACTTTGACCGCCTCCCCCCAGCCTGCTTCTTAGCCATCAGAGCTTCCTCACTTGTTTTGGTCAGCTGCTCAATCTCTATATTGCAATCCTTGATGGATTTCATCCAATCTTCCTTTTTGCTATCATGGGACGAGATTTCAGTATAGTTGTGATGGTTGAATCGCTGAAGTTCATGGGCTAGCTTCTGCCAGCCCGACAGCTTTTCCACGTTGCACTTAAAGACATATATACTTTGGAGGATGGTATCTTGATCAGGTGGCTTCATATCGATGTTAATTTGAACTCCTTAGAAAACCAACCAGGAAGATTCAGAGTTGATTGACATAGAAATGTGTTTATTTTATGCTCTAATATCTCGTCTTTTGTATATAAATAAGTATTACTTGGGTATTGTTTTGTTACTTTTACAGATAGTCCAACCCAGCCGCATGCAACCAGAAATGTAGAGAAATAGAGTTCAATTTGCTGTGTATTTGCATTTTGAAGAATTGTAGATGAAGATATCACATCTAGTTGCTGTTGGACAAGAAAAGGAGTGATAAAAAGGCTTTGCACATCACAAATTAATGAAGAAATATCAAGGAAGCAAGAGGAAAAAAGAGAAAAGGCCCAAATTTGCTTTATTTATCTAAGGCCCATTTATGTTTCTCATTGTAAACAAATTAGTGGTGTAATGACCAGGCCCATTTACCATTAGGGTTAGGGTTAGGGTTTGGCTATCTACCCTATATATACCCTTGTAATGGCATTGTAGCCACCATCCTATATCTCATCTCTTATTCCATTGTTCTAATAAAAGTTCTTCTTTCTCTTTTATTTTTTGCATTTTTTTTGTTTTCTTAGCAACTAGTGTTGTCTATACGATTAGATTCGGTAGAACACTAGTTGTATTTTGCACTTGTTTGCATTAGTGATTTACCGTCTGATTAGATTCAGCGGAAATCCTAATTTTAATTCTTGTTTGTTATTTCAATTTCTGCTTTTTATTATTTTCTTAGGTCAAATTGGGTTTGATTAGATTCAAATCTAATTCATAGTTTCATTTGTTTTCCATTGAAATTGTGATTTGATCGTCGGTTCAGTTAGATCTGTTCTGAATCAAATTACAGTTTTAATTTTGTTTTGTTTTATTTTCAAAGTCAACCTCCAAAGTTCGTCTAACACGCCCACGAAACATATAAATAATAAAATTTAACTTTCCTCCCTGTGTTCGACCTGTATGCTACACACCTGTATGCTTGCAGAATTTATTACAAATGTCGCGCTTTTCTAATTCATAGGCTAGCGTTGCCGGGGAGGTAACGATTAAATTTTATTATTTATTTAATTTCTGATTCGTGTTAGTTTTATTTTATTTTTATTTTTCCTTTTATTTTCTTTCGTATATGGAGAAAAAATTTTGATCGATTAGATTTGGTATCATTCATTGATATTGAAATCTTCTAAGCAAGAGAAAAAAAAATACTTTTTAGATTTCCTTGATATTTTTTTTTTTTATTTCCTTCCCTTTTCAGTTCTTTTCAAAAAAAAAAAAAAAAAAACCTTCCATTTTTTTTATTAATTTCTTTCCAATTACATTTTCTTTCCCCTGTTCATTTTTTTTCCCTATTACATTTTTTTCTCCTCTTCTACTTTTACAACTCTCTCAAAAAAAAATATTTCCTTTTCTATCCACTGCCGACCTTCAGACCATTTACTCCCCGGATCCTCTCCAGTGCCATACTGCCCCGAACCATTCATCTCACCAACACTCAAACCAATATCTGTTGCCACAGCACCTCCAAATCCCTTCACGTACACAAACTAATCCCTCCACCCCAGATCACCACATCTCCACATCAGAAACCGCAAGTCAAGATCCTACCATATTCTTCACACAAAAAAATTCACATCACCCATCTACCCCAGCAACACCATCGCCAACGCACTACCGCCGAAAGCCTCCTCACGTTCAACCCATTATCACCCCACCGTAGTCCCCTTTGTTTTCCTACAAAAAAAAAAAAAAAAAAAAAAAAACAATTTCCGCAACCAGTCAGTGCAGCCACGGTCCAAATAAATTTCCTATTGTCATCAGCACCTTTCCACTTTCGGATCACTTCAGATCCATCAATTCATCAATAAACCTCACGCAATATTCACCTCATCAACGCACAGACCTTAGAGCACCCTCTCACCAATTCAACTCAGCACTACCCCATCTACCATACACAATTCACACCTTCCACAAGCCACAAACAATCTGCAAACACAAATCACGTTCACCTGCGCCTCCTCTGTCCCAAATTTTCTTCACCATAATATCCTCTTACCTTCACCGTACCTGCCAAACAGCAGAAATCACAATTCAGCCCAACCGCAAATTCCGTTCACCACACCAAACACCCTGGAACCGTGCTCCCCCAAACCAAATTCATCGTCTTCCCCACGTTCAAGCTCTCTACATCAACACCCAAATCAACAGACTTCGCAATCCCCTCAATACAACTCGAAACCCCAAATCGAAAAACCCAGACCAGTACCCTAATTTTCCAAATCCAAACTCCAATTCGACTGATAGCAGCAGCCGCAGCTCACAACGACCACATCCCAATTCGTATTCACCAAACCGCAATTGAAAAAAAAAAAAAAAGAGGAAGTCCAAATCTTGCTGATTTTGTTCGCTGCACCTTTCCTTTTGGTTTTATGGGAACTATTTTTTTTTAATTTTGGCGTTTGTGATTGCGTTTCCACCTTGTTTGTTTTTTTTTAAGGGCGAGAGTTTTTTATATACTGGGTATTTGACTTAGAGCTTAGGGGGACCACTTTTATATTTCTATTTTGAAGGCGTGAGTTTTTGTAAATAGACTGGCGTGTTTGGTGTTCGGTGTTTGCTTAGGGCTAAATCCAGTTTGTAATTTGAAATATAAAGTGGCTTGTGAGTGGGAAAATTTTGTCTGGTTCGTGAGTCTTAGTCGTCATTTTTTTGTAAGCCTTAGTTTTTAATTTACTTTCTAGTTTAGTTTTTAGATTAATTCGTAGTCAGTTTTTATTTTCCTTCCGTTTGTTTTATTTGTTTTCTTTCAAAAAAAAAAAAAGAAGGAAAAACTCAAAAAAAAAAAAAAAAAAAAAGGAGAATTTTTCAAAAACGGGTACAGCTGAAATTTAAAAAAAAAAAAGGTCTTAAAAAATTTTTTTTCGGGCTCCTAGCCCGAACCCGTGCCGCAGCGCAGTCAAGCAATTAATAGAAGGGGACAACAACAGAAAGCAGCGGACGATTCAGATGGGTTGGAGCGGTTGCACACCAAATGGGGTGTGAACGCGCTAAGCGCTTCCCAAATTCACTGGAGGACTGCCGATCTAGGTGAAAACTTTTAAAACTCTACAGGTGCTCTGCTGCAAAAGGCAAAAGAAAAAATATATAGACAATTGTTGTAAAAATCTTCTGCAGGGGCAGTGGCTTGAATGTAAATTTTAATTCTGCAATTTATATTTCTGTGTCTGTTCTGTGACTGATATTTCTGAATTTGTGGTGAGGAACGGTTTTCCATAACTAATCACTCTCATCGATTTTCAATTTTAACACGTGATTTTGATTTTCAAAATAATATAACTGAAAAGTGGTGCTTTGTGAAGTTGACTGTCTCGTACAGTTGGATCGCGGATATATAGTAGTTCAATTTATTGAACTTCTAGCAAAAGAGGTTCATACTACCCGTAAAACATTGGTCGTATCCCTTAGTATTTATACTATACGTGAACGGCCATAAGACCCTCTTCCCCCTTCTAATTGAGTCAGTTAATTAATAGAGTACAACTCATTCTTTTATACTATTTTGAACTGCATAATTTCTGTCTTCTCTTGATTGCATTCAAATGTATGATTCAAAAAAATCTTTGAGAGAAATGTGGGATAAAAACCTGAGTAGACGTCCACTGGAAGAGTATGAGTATGAATTACAACTCATGAGGCAGGATTTTCCAAAATTTCATGGGCCCAATGCCAACAATTTTCAAAATTTTCCAAATGACCAATATTTTCAAAATCATGGATATGATCGAAATTGCGATTTCAACTCAAATTTCAATAATTTCGATTATGGGCCACATCCTCATCAAAACAATTTTGATTCTCAATATGGCTTTGATCCACATCAATATGGGGTTGTAAACCAAAATTTTCAAAATTATAGCCCATATCAACATCTTGAAAATAACCAAAATTGCAATTTTCCCTCGAATTTAAACAGTTTTGGTTACGAACCTGATTTTCAAAATCAAAATGATTTCCAATACAATTGTCATTTTTCTGAAAATTCAAACTACCACATTGGAAATAATATTGATTGTGAAATTGATGTGGATTATAATTTTGAAAATCAAGAAATCCAAAACGAGAGCTCTCAAATCAACGATCGTCTTAACATTCTTAGAGAGAGGGAAGAAAGGCTAAATAAAAAGGCTGATGAACTTCTTTGTTTATTGACATCTTTGAAAGAGCAACAAGAACAACAAAACCAAATTCAAATAAGTGATGAATCAGAAAATAATTCAACTCTTACTGACATTGAAAATTTTCAAATAACGACTCTGGAAATTGAGAATAATCATTTAAATGAAGTTGTTCACAATTCAGCAAATGATTTGGATTTCAACTCTTTTCAGGAAGAAGATTTAAGCTTAAATTTTGATCTTAATCTTTCAGGCTGTGAGAAATTTGAAATTTTTGAAATTGAACCAAATGATAATGTTGAATTTTTCGAAAACTCAGAAGTGGAAATGGATTTGGACGGACATGAATTCTTTGGATTGTACGAGGATGAGTTGCCGAACGAGGAAGAAGTGGATTCACGTCACGAGTTCGAAAATTTTAACTTTGAGAAAATTTCAAACGAACTTGAAATTGTCAGTGTCGAAAATACGTTGTCAATTAATGTTGAGAAATGTGATCACATACTCTTGAACAACACTCAGATTTTAAATTTCACTGAATTTATATACGATCACAAATTCTTGAAAAATTACACTGACAAATTTGTTGAACACATGAACTATTTTTGGAATGTTAGCTTTGTTGAAAAACTTCATGTTAGGATGACCCTGAACATTCATTTACTAGATTATAAATCGAGGTATAAAGATGAGATGGTTTTCAAAAACTTTTGCTTATTAGAAAACATGCCTAGACATAGTGGGAACAGAACTCATCGGGCTAGGACCAAGTGTGGGGGAAAAAGATGGTGGAATTCCTTGCATCGCATGCATCGTAAACACATATATCATTGTACATATGATCCTTTCTTACATATAGTTAGACTGCATTTCATTTTACAAATCATTTTACATTTAATCCATCTTTGGGTACGATCTTTCAAATTTAGGAAACGTTTACAGTGTGGACACTGTTTAGTTCTAGTGTGGGGGGGGGGGGGGGAGTCTGCATTTCACTCATTTTCGTTTTTTTTTATTTTTATTTTCTTTCTTGTCGATTTCAGCCATTTAAATAGGACCATCATACATTTTAGATTGTAGTAACATACCATAATTTTTTTTTTTTGAAATACGACTCATTTTCAATTGATACAGCAAAATAAGTTTACAATTTTTGGCCAGTTGATAGTATTTTTCTCTCTCAACTTAGATCGAATAGGAAATATAATGAAAAGTTTAATTTTGAGGGATAATAGTGTAACCGGTACATAGGGAGATTCTTAGGTGATGGCCATGACATCTATTCTATATTGTAGACTTTGTTTAAACAAGTGGAGGACTTAAAGTACTTATAATGGCTTGTCAAATCTTTAAAACTAAGTTGTGTTAAGTTGAATTCGCGTAACTCTCTTTTGTGCTTATATTTTCGATAATAATAATAATAGTATTCCAAGGGTATCCAACATTGCTTGTATATCGAGCGTTGGTGTGCAAACCCGCCAAGCTCTATCCGACACGTTGTTGACAAAGTCGGCGTTGGAATATCTTGGTCTCATTCTATGAGATTGGACACCTAAGGATTACCGACACGTTGTTGACAAAGTCAAAGTCGGCCTGCACAATCCGCCAAGCTCTTTACCCACTCTCCGTTAGTCCGCGAGGCAGTGCATGGGTGGTAAACCTTGGTCTTTTTAGTTAGGTGTATGTACTTAATCATAAATCTTAAAATTTTATAGAATAAAGAATAAGCGATGATACCCAAACACTTTTTGACCTTATTGATTTGACTAGCCATACATGAGAAAATTAGAATACCACTTTGCAAACTGTGCCAAGCAAACTAAGAATTTATTTCATGGCTGCACTATGTTATCGACCGAACTAACTGGCCAAACTGGAATTTAACATTTGAAAACTTGATTTATATTGAAAATTTGTGGCAAATTGAGGTATTTAAAATACAATCAACTGACTAGGAATTGTTAACTTAATTTGTTGTACCACTTTCCTGAAACAAGTCGTGTTGTCATTTTTCGTTTTTATTTTTGCATATGTCCATTGCATTCATATAGTTTCATTAGAATCATAGCATACTGCATGTGGATTTTGTGGGTAGTATCCGCTGAAAACCCTCACGAGACACCACTCGTCCTACTAGGGACACCTAGAGGTTTAACGGCTTGTTGCATACGCTCAATGCAATCGTGTTTCCTACGAAAATGTGACTTATCTAGTTAGTTTTTCATTTCTTGTTTTACTCGAGGACGAGTAAAAGATAAGTGTGGGGGTATTTGATTGACAAAGAAATGTGTTTATTTTATGCTCTAATATCTCGTCTTTTGTATATAAATAAGTATTACTTGGGTATTGTTTTGTTACTTTTACAGATAGTCCAACCCAGTCGCATGCAACCAGAAATGTAGAGAAATAGAGTTCAATTTGCTGTGTATTTGCATTTTGAAGAATTGTAGATGAAGATATCACATCTAGTTGTTGTTGGACAAGAAAAGGAGTGATAAAAAGGCTTTGCACATCACAAATTAATGAAGAAATATCAAGGAAGCAAGAGGAAAAAAGAGAAAAGGCCCAAATTTGCTTTATTTATCTAAGGCCCATTTATGTTTCTCATTGTAAACAAATTAGTGGTGTAATGACCAGGCCCATTTACCATTAGGGTTAGGGTTAGGGTTTGGCTATCTACCCTATATATACCCTTGTAATGGCATTGTAGCCACCATCCTATATCTCATCTCTTATTCCATTGTTCTAATAAAAGTTCTTCTTTCTCTTTTATTTTTTGCATTTTTTTTGTTTTCTTAGCAACTAGTGTTGTCTATACGATTAGATTCGGTAGAACACTAGTTGTATTTTGCACTTGTTTGCATTAGTGATTTACCGTCTGATTAGATTCAGCGGAAATCCTAATTTTAATTCTTGTTTGTTATTTCAATTTCTGCAATTTCAATTTCTGCTTTTTATTATTTTCTTAGGTCAAATTGGGTTTGATTAGATTCAAATCTAATTCATAGTTTCATTTGCTTTCCATTGAAATTGTGATTTGATCGTCGGTTCAGTTAGATCTGTTCTGAATCAAATTACAGTTTTAATTTTGTTTTGTTTTATTTTCAAAATCAACCTCCAAAGTTCGTCTAACACGCCCACGAAACATATAAATAATAAAATTTAACTTTCCTCCCTGTGTTCGACCTGTATGCTACACACCTGTATGCTTGCAGAATTTATTACAAATGTCGCGCTTTTCTAATTCATAGGCTAGCGTCAATCAAGAGTCAAAAGAGAAGGACCAGGTGGAAGCGAGTAGGTTGCTCTTTGCAAAACTTAGTAGATATCAGGAGCAGGGTCAGTGGCGATGGTTGGAAAAAGGAACTAAAGGATCAGCAAGAAGCGACTTCGTATCCACTATGGCTTGTTGAACCCATAACAAGCCCTAATTCGTCTTTTCATGCTTCAATTACTCATCGCCTTCAGTCGTTTCCTTCCGTCCATGTTCATTTTCCCTCTCTCTTTCGATGTCTCTCCACCTCCTTACTTTGATCTCAGTCACTCCGCTCTTGAGCCAAATTTCCTTTCCTATTCTTTTCTCTCCTTCCTCGTCCTTTACGCCTCCGTCTCCAGAGGAAAATAGTGTCTTGAATCTTGAGGGTCTTTGGAAAAGTAATTTCGAATGTTATCATAGTATCTACGACTGATGGTGTGATCTGAAACAACAGAAGAGAGGTCTAGTTAGATTCAAAGCCAAACATAAGTGCATGAGAAAAATATCTATGCTATTATTTGGTGTTCCCACGTGTGTATGGTGAGTTATTTATGATTGACACACCAAAAACCACTCTTCCTTGTGAGAACTATCAAAGTTGGGATGAACTTCGAAGTAGCGCGACTAGCACGGAAGTTATAAGATGGAGTAATGGGAGTGATTGGAGTAGTCGGTGTAAATGTTTCTTCGAGATTTCACTGGGAGTAATATGAATATCACTTAAGTCTTCAAAATCACCAAAGCTACCTCCACCTAAGGAACATCAGAATGGCCATGATCTCCGGATACGCATCTGGTCGGGCCTTTAGAAGTGTCAGTCTCTCGATGGATTGGGTTGGCACTGGAAGTTTGGTCTAATAATTCTATGAATTCATCATCTGAATGACCCTCTTTTGAACTGCAGATATTGTCACTTCCTAAGATTTTGACCTCTATATCCAACAATATCGTAGCCTTCCGCTCGGCTTGACGAAATTCCCTTCTGCACCCTCCTAAATCGAAGGCATTTTTGCTAGGTCCCTAAGCTTAACGTCGTTCTTTTTACCAGAGCTTTCACCTTCTGGTAACTCTCCTGATGAACTCTCCATGTGGGCACCTCCTATGGCTTTTCAAGCTGACCGAGTCTCAACTTGAGATCGAGTAAGAGTCGGGATTTCCCTAGGAGTCACGGATCGGGAAGGATGAAGGTGCTTGAATCTATGGAGATATTTATCTTGTAGTAGGAAATCTTTCTTCCTCTTCAAAACCAAGACAACCTTCAAGTATCTAATATGGCCTGGTGAATGGAATCTTTGAAAGGAGTGGGCAAATCTATGATGAAGAAAAGAGTGAAATGAGTTAAGAATCTCAAGTCTCAAACTTGAGCAGAGTAGAACACTAAACTCAGACGCTCACCTTCATGAGTCCATAACTTGTTGAATCCCTCTGGGCACCATATAAAGGAGAACTGATCCATGAACGAAAGCAACTTGTCCGAAAGGTTCAAGACGTGTTTGTGATTTCGACATGTCTTAATGAAAACAAAAGAGGGGTGATATTTCCTCCTTTTGAAAAGAAGATACCAGGCTCATCAAATGTAGTTGCGCGCCTGGAGGTCTACATGAGAAGGACATACGAACCTGTCAACACGGCATAGCTGTTCGGGTGAAGCTGGAAGGATGCAATCCCTATCTCCTGAAGCATAATCCATACAAAGATATTAAAGAGGGAACTACTCCGTTCAAACACATAAAGTGGTGGCATGCGCTAAAGCCATTTAGTGGTCTATCGGCAACCTCATCCTACGTCGGCTACTGCATATCACCATCTAGAATCTCTAACTGAATACATATATTCTGAAGCATCTACTGTATAACTACTAACAAACACCTCTCGGGTGAATAAGCGACAACTCTAAGTACAGGAGGAGACAAATCAGTTATGGGTCCCGCAGCTATCACAGCCCTTTCGACTGGAGTATGAGCAAAAGATTCGGTATGAACTTACAAGGAACTTACAAGGAGCGCACAGCTGAAGTTGATTCAGCCCCAGAGCGAAACGAAGTGCCTTCTCTTAAAAATCGACGAGTCGTGTAGCGCAAAGCCATTGTACACAAGAAAACTCTAGTTTAAAATAGTCAGGTGCATTAATTTCCTAAGTGGTTACTCGACGGATGACACTCGAAGCCCGTATCGGCGTGTGTCGATCTGTGAATCCCGAGCACCATCCGAGAACAAGTGCAATGTTTTATCTAAGTGATGCATGTTTTATCTAAGTGATTTGTATCCAACAAGCTTGGAGCTCCTAAATTCAACCATCTCATGTAGATAACCTAATTGAGTCAAAACGTGCTTTCCGTATTGTTTTTCTTATATAGGTTTACTTGTTGTTGGCTCGAATCGACAATGAATTCGTTGCCTGAATCACCACGGGAAACTCTTTATGACAGGACCGTTGGATGTGCCGATGTGCTACAGAAAAAACATTAGAAAGTGAGCTCAGTTATGCTTCATTTGGCTATTCAGGCTTGGTCAAAAAAGTTCCAGAACACATAAAAACGCTATGAATTTCAGTTTAGAAAATCCCAAGTTATTAAAGTCAATATTGCTTATGAAGTGTTTTCGTTCATTCTAAAAGTTGATTCAGGGACATATGTGTCATTTCACGAGCCAAGGAAATATGCATCCAACCCACAAGTTCGTATGCATTCCAATTAATCCATGAGTCCGTTTTAGCCTCAAGACGTGTTCAAATACAAATTCAAATTCGTTTCACCATAATGCTCAAGTTAAAGTTTCAAATTGTTTTGAAATAAATAGCCCAAAATCCAGAGTTGCTTCAAATTTGAGTTCAAGTTGTTCAAGTTCATTTTTCGACCAAGCCCAAAATGCATCGTTGAGTTGAGATCAAGTCTTAGAAGTCGTGGTATGCTCCTTAATAAAATCAAGTGTGGATATGTGAAAACTAAGACTTTTGAAAACTGAAATCAAAACAAGTTGCAGGCTATATGTAGTTCAAAATCGCGGTGCAAGGCTTGGCCGGAATATCGCCAAAGTTGTTGAAATAGAACAAGTTGGTCAATTCTAAGGTATGGATAAAAATCGAATAGATCGAAGTAAATCAGGTCGAGCAAATTACGGAGGACATAAACGGGGGTACCAGGAAGCTACAGCGGCGGGTGGTGGTGCTGGAAGATCGACGATGGTCACGGAGTTCCATGGATTGACAAAAGAAGCAGGTGGATCAAAACCCTGGAAAAAGAATAAGGCAGGAAA
The DNA here is from genome assembly GCA_030737875.1 of Allium sativum. Lineage (NCBI taxonomy): Eukaryota > Viridiplantae > Streptophyta > Magnoliopsida > Asparagales > Amaryllidaceae > Allium > Allium sativum. The sequence goes on along the minus strand of CM060920.1, from coordinate 931,053,095 downwards.
TAATAAAAAATATGTGGACCGAACCCATATAAGTAGAGGGGAAAACTCTCCTAAAAATCGACTTAAGTACGAGAAACATTACCGGCCCATGCCCCATAGACCGGCACCAGTCCATCAGGGTTACTCGCCTAATCACCAAATTGTGCATAGTAAATCAACATGACCTATGGAAGCATACAGTTAAGTTTGAAGATAAAATTTAGTGTTTGGTATCAGATGTGTATCTCAACTCAAGAGTTTAGAGTAATGACCCGACAATCAGTGGCGAATCGTTAGAAAAATCAATTGTTTTGTCCAGTTCACTTATATCATAACACTTAGCTGCATACTGATCCAAAACACATCTTGTTTTCAACAATAATGTACTATGAGAAGCAAATGTTAATCTGATTTTTAACCCCATAGTAAAGATACATAAGAATGGGAAGACAACAAGACCCAGAACTCAACCCAAACTCCACATGTAGGCTCAACACAAGAAATAAGTGAGGTCCATGAAGTTTAGTGCAAAAATACACTATGTGTATGGACCGACACAGGTCCATACCCTATGGACCAACACCAATCCATAACGGTGGCTGATATCACATCATTGACTACACCAACATGATCCTTGTCTCATACACAGCCTACGTACAAAGTTTCATTTCAATTGGAATCACCTAGCTTCTATAACTCGATCCATCGAACTGAAAACGTGCATGTTGAAGTGATAGACTCACATATATGGTCAAACAAAGTCTATATACCAAACCATACCCAGAATAGAAGACCACAATAACATAAGATAGCAAATTGTGAAGTTCGCATGGTGATATTACCCAAGTCTATGGTAGGTATCGGTCCATACACCATGGACTAGCACCGGTCCATCGAATTGGGTCAATTAGCACTCAAATATGGTGTGTTGACTAAATGCATGTATTTAGGCCTATTGGCAATGCGGCATGGCCCAAATCTCCCCTGAACTCCTATAAATACTCCATGACCTCTTACAAAATAAGGATCTGAATTCTACCTGCTGAAACTCTGTCCAGTTATCTCCTTCACTATTACACCTCTAGAAACAACAAGACTTCTTCACCTAAGTGGACTATCGTGATATACTCTGATAGTTCATATTACTTATGTGGCTTGTAGTCCTTACTTTGGAGATCATTAAACTGTTTGTACTCAAAGCTTTGTAATTCGGCATGAGGAATCAAGCAACGCAGATATTCAAAGTGGATCTGGGCCTCCTTAATGGATGAACCACTATAAACTTTGTGTTCTTTGTCTTCCTTCTTTCAATTTCTTTCTTTGTCCACTTTATTTATTATTTATGTGTTGTTTTCCAAGAGAGGGGTGCCAATTTTGGCATTAACAATAATCTACAAACTATAAACTTTGTGTTCTTCGTCTTCCTTCTTTCAGTTTCTTTCTTTGTCTACTTTATTTATTATTTATGTGTTGTTTTCCAAGAGGGGTGCCAATTTTGGCATTAACAATAATCTTCGATTTGAACCGATTTAACCGGTCTAAAGATAGTCGGGTTAAAAGGTCGAATAATACAATGAATGTAAAGGACACAAATCATTTGAAAGAAAAAGCCTCAAGGAGATTTAATATATAAATAGTTAAAGCTAAGGCTTCCAAAAAAAAAAAATGAAATACGGGAATAATTTTTATTTTATAATATACTAATGCAAAACTCGTGTCTTGTACACTTATGTCTTAAAAAAAAAGTTATACATATTTTTGAAGAATGGACTTAGCATGCGATATATGGTGCTCTTTGGTAGGATAAACGAACTATGAATTGAGTTTAGTATCTTTATAAGTTTACACCTTATGCCACGAGAATAGTATTTTTATATTTGAGTAGAAACTAAATTATCATTTTTTTGATAAAAATAAGTCACATGTTGATTTATTATTTTATAGAATTCTATTTTTGTAAATCCTCGATTTCATTTGAGTTTACATCCTGAAGCAAGTGCTTCGCTTGTACATCCTGAAGTTAATACTCCGCCTGTTGTTCCAGATATTTCCTCTGACATCATTACTGGTCCTTTTTTACGTGTGTACGTCTACTTATGAGATTAGTACTCCCACTGCTGATCCTTCAGCAGCGCCTTCGATTTCGTCTGAGTTACACGTTGAACCGCTTGCTAATTCTGAGGATATTATATGGCAGGCTGAAGATAAAGTATGGGTCTGTAAGCAGCATGGCATGAGATATTCCCCAAATTCTAATACATTCTAGTAGTTTATCTCTGATGATATATGCGATTCTAGGAAACTGACATATGAGATTGTTAATGGTAGTATTGAGATTATCACTATTGATGAGGCTGGCGAGGTAAATAAATCTGGGTTTTATCAAACCACTCGGAATAGAGATTATATTTTCCAGTCGTCTAGTTCGTGTTATGTGCCTAAGCTTGCCGTGGCATTTTCCAGTTTCACTTGTGGTGTTGGTCCTGCCAACTACACAAGTAGGTCCTCGTATGTCAATGGGAGTTACTTTGACGTGAGATTAGTTAGCAGTTTTGGCATTCAGTTTAACTCTTGTTCTTATTTGCATATTGGTAGCTGAAGTACTCTCCTTCGCTCTTGTTTTTAACTCCTGTTTTTATTTGTACGGTGTTCTGGCACTTCAAACTAGCCTTTATTGTTTTGTGGTTGTGCAAAACAACTTTTTTCACTTCTTCTAGCAATATAAAGTGATACGATCCACACCATAAAACGCTGGCTTGTCATGCCCAAAAAAAATTGTAAAGAAAGCAAATGAAAATTTGTATTCTTAATTAATTTTGAAATTAATACATTTTTGTAAAATTTTATATATAAATATACAAGTGAATGTTTAGCTTTTCGTATGTTTGACAAAAGAGGACTGGTATAAAAGTGGAATTTCAAATGCTACTTGAAAGTAACGAAAACTGTCTAAAAATGAAAGTGTAATAATCATAAATCAGAATATTTTATAAAAATATACTAATTCCAAAACTATTTAAGTGAAAATAAGATGAAACATTTGGAATCATTGTCATTTAGATTTTGTTAAAAAATGAGTTTTAATACAATGATTTGTACCTCTATGGTTTTAATTTATAATAAATATTTTAAAAAATTATATAACATTTACCTCTAAATATTAATAAAATACAAACGAAAAGATTTCCAAACAAAATTGAATGCTCTATTTGACTGTTAATTAGCGTAAATTATAAATATAAATAATTAAAACGTAACCTTTTACAAAATCATACAAATTGAAAATATTTATTATTTTTCAACATTTCAAAATATAAATATTCATCACTTATCATTAATTGTAATATCCTTCTTCGCAAAAATAAATTTTGTTAATGAAAATGAATTCTCTTAACGTACCAATTTTACAAAGAAAAAACATTATACATGTTTGTAACGGCATGCCCTTTTTTAGGAGAACTTTTTGTATATATTTACTTGTAACGGAATACCATAACTTCAAAAAATAAAATATGTAAATATTCTTTGTACTGAAATACTGAATTCAAAAAGAAATATATTTTACAAACTTGAATGTAGAATAATTAAGAGAATTAAATATAATTTTTAAAATTTTAAATTATGTGGACCAAACTGGAAGTTTTGTTTTATCATTTTTGTCAATACGAATGTAGTATACACATTAAATTGCTAATTTTTTGATTTACTAAATCAGTTAATGTTTGTTAGTTGGATTTATTGCATTAGTTTAAATTTAAGGTCGCTTATTATATTCAAATATATAGACTTGAATCTAAAAAATAAAAGAAACCATAAGAAAAATGCACACATAGTTGCAAAAATGATTGAATGTAGGCATTTAAATAAAAATGATAAAAGAGAAAATAGTACTAATTTGCATACAATTATGGTTATTTTAAACTGCATGGGACCGAATGAAAAATAGTTTTGCCATTCTTTTCAATATGAATGTTGTGAACACATCAATTGTCATTTTTCTAAAGAATTTATTAGATATTAATGAATATTATGCAATTGAACTTATCAACAATAAAAAATCCGGTTCAACTAGTTGAATAAACATACACGAATTAAACATAAAATGGTAGAAGAAACCTTATAAAACTAAATAGTTGTTAGGATTATAGAATGGTATTTGAATCTAAAACGATTAAAAAAGAGCCAATAGATAAAATGCACTAACTATAGCAACAACAAATTATGGGATTTGAAAAAAAAAAAAATTTAAAGAAATTAAAAAGAAAGCGGAAAAGATTCGTAGAGTTAACAAAAGAGGAAGGAATTCCATTCACTACATTCTTCAATCAATTCAAATCACATATCCCCTTCTCATGAATCCACTTTATTTCAATCATTGATTAATGAATCATCCACCTACTATACGATAATATGAAAGCTAACATGACAATAAAATTATAATGGTTAGTGGCTGAGATTAAAGGAAATGTTCATTTCATCTCTCCTCCAATGATTGTAAAACTAAATTATGTCATATGTACAATATAGGAACATACTGAAATAAAAAAAATTAAATGTCTAACATAACATGAATAAAGTTGGACGTTTCGATATTACGTTCCCAATACACAGTACTGCAATTGCTTTTTTCTTTTGTTTTTTAAAGATAAATTTCAGATTATAATTCCAATTATCATAAAATGTGGATTTAACAGTATTAATTTGCCTAATTTTAACATAGGCTAGGTAGTTTGGTTTCACACTTGTTTCACATCTGCAAAATTATAGACACCAAATATTCTCCACTGCAGTGGATAGAGTATCAACAGAACTGATACTTTAAGCTATCGAGTTTAAATCCATGACAAATACAACATCTTGATAATATAATCATACCATAATCAAACTGCTATGCTAAATTCATTTAAAAGGTCTGTTACAAAAGTTTGACAGCATGATAGCATTAGATGAGGAATATTTCCAGTTCAAAGAACATATGAATGACTAATGAAACCAGAAGTATATTTTGCAGGAGGAAGAACTAACCTTATGACGCTACTATATGACATCTAACTGCTGAACATAAAACCGATGAACATGATAAGATATGGTTAACTAGACATCGCGCGAATAACCATTGTCCTCGGCCGTGAGATTAAGTATCATGTTTGCTGCTATCGGAGCCCTGAAAATTGACAAAGAATAATTAATTAAAAAATATAATATAATAATAGTAGTCCCCTTACTTCTGGTGAAGTGCCAAAAAGGAAAATATTTAAAATTACGTCTCTATTTTTTAATAACATAAAACGTGCTGCACCTTTCTGACTAAAAACACAAATTGATCTGCAGATTTCAAGAGAAAAATAAAAATTATATAAATTTTGATACTGTTGATACTGTAATTATTTTTTAAAATTGTACTTAAATAGAAATTATCACTATTTATTTATGAATAAAGAAATTTGATTCTCAATTTTTGAAAAACTTTTTTAAAAGCGCAATGTAAGTTATGGTTTTATCAAGAAAGTGCAACCTAGTTTACGTCTGTTTATTTAAAAATATGTGGCCTAATTTGTATATTCATTGTTGCAAGGACTTCCCTTATGACAAGGGAAATAGAGACCTGATGTATAGACCAACCATAATTAGAGACCCATTGAAATGACTTTGGCACTAGTGCTTATTAATAAGTCTATTAAATTTTATGTGCAGGGAGTGTACTTATTTCCCTATGATCAATTACAAAGATTTGATAAGAAGATATGTTGATATAAAATGAAACCAACTGTAGATGCGTATACATATACTTCCTAACATGAATGGATCAACTGATTCTTTATTACTTTTATTCAAAAGAATAATAAGCTGAAGCTTATGAATGAAAATTAAAAAAAAAAAAAAAACTACTAAACAAAATAGAAGCGAGGCAATCCTCTACAAAAATCATGATCATAAAACAACAAAAAAGGAAAAAGTCGCACAAATCCTCTGAATAAATGCAGTTTCAATCTCAATCATCGTCAACGGAACTTTCAAGTTGATATCTCTTGATGGTTCCTAAGACCAAGATTACAGGAGTCACCAATAAAAGAATTATAGAGCATGTGATTGCCATTATCAACTCCCTAGACAAATTTGACGTACAATTGTGAATAGAGTAGCGTCTATCACTTACATAATAATGCATTCAAAAAAAAAAAAAAAAAAAATCATATCAACTCAAGCAACATAATCATATATATGGAGTACCTCATTTTAATTTGACCAAATAAAGTAATATGTAAAATTGAAAATAAGGGTCATGATCAAAACAGAGGCCGTCGTATGACCACAAATAGGTTGCTTTGCTCATCCACAATGTTGATCAATGGCATTCACACATCTAGGAAATCACTAACCTATGTAGGTGTTTTGCTTTCTCCATGTTTAGAACAAAAGCAACAGAACCCACCTTAAAATGAGAATGTTTCTCTAGAATTTTGATTTGTTCAACAAAGAGCAGATGAACTGGGACAGTGTTGCAAATAAAATTACATTGAAAATATGGAGCACTATCATGAACTTACATTCTACGGAAGAGATTCACAATGGAAGAAAGGTGAATGGTAACTGGAAAGTAATTACTCGAATATCATAAGGCAGTCCAGGAAACATTACCATGCTTCTGGTGATTGATATAGGGAAGCAGAAGAGCCGAAACATGTAGCAAGCATATCAGTGTTAATCACTCCAGGATTCAAAGCAACAACTGCCAAACCAGGAGGCAGTTCCTTTGCAACAGCACGAGTTAAACCTTCGATTGCCCATTTTGAAGCACAATAAGGTGCCACCTGCCATTAGTCAAGTTCAAAGGTCATATGCTTGAATTTTTTGTGGTTCTTTTTCTTCCAAGTCCTTTTATAATTTTCTTAGTTTCTCAGGTGTTAGCAGTAAAGATTTCTATTATCCTTGGAAAGCCAATGGTCCTCCCAAACCAAATTTCATATGATTATCTTGCCTTGCAAACTTAATACTATTGAATTCTTAAAAATGAAAATTTAAGTATTAATAAAAATTGTTGTTTTTGTAACAATTGTTTGGAAGATACTGCTCATCCATTTTGATAGTTCTATTACTAAAAATAATTTATTTAGTATTTTTAACTTTTTTTATTTTCATTTTAACCTAAGTCATTTTGATTATGATTTTTATTGGAGTAATTATAGGTTTCGTTATAATGTTAATAACGGGTATTTATGTGATACTATTTTTTTTAGTTACTTGTTGGTATATTTGGTATGAAAGAAACCAAATGTTTTTCATAACTATAATGGTAATATTAATAATTTAATTTTTAGAATTTCTCTTTGTAGTTAAAATTGGATTTCGAATTCTTCTTATAAGCTTAACAGATTTTCAGATTTTAAACATTTTCTCAAAATCATTAAATCTCGCACTAATCTATTTAAGCTAACTGTCATTCTGGTACTTTACCGGTGTATATTGTTTTCTGAGTCTTTTCTAATATTGCTTCAGTTGTACCACTACTCTCTAATGTTTCTGTATGTTGTTGTTACTATATGTGTTTCTAGGGTTGTCTGTTCTGTTTCTGTCTGTGATTATGTCATTGTTTGTTTCTTTGTGTATTCTGTTTCATGTTAGCTTTGTTATGTCTGTGTTATATTCTTATATATATATATTAATAAATATTATATGTATATGCAGTTTTTATACACACACATACATATATATATGTATGTGTGTGTATATATATATATATATATGTATGTGTGTGTGTGTATATATATATATGTGTGTGTATGTATGTATGTATATGTGTATGTATTTAGCATTTGTCATATTTTATGAGTTTTTTTGCAGCTACGGGTTTTCAGGATAGTGTTTTTTTTTTCTAGACTAGTTCTTAGGTTTTTTTGTTGTATTTTGTTGTTTGTATTTTCTTTATCGGGACTCTAGTTCTTAGGTTTGGGGATCTTCTTCTTCTTTTTTCCTCCTATACAGCTTGTTGACAACTCTTTTTTTGAGTGCAGAATAAAATTGCATGAGTGTTTTTCACCTTGCGAGGATCGCTCATTTCTCTTAAAAGAAAAAAGGTCATATGCTTGAATTTTGTTAGTAGTAGGTCATCAAATTTCATTCTATTAGGCCATCTCCAACAACGGGTATATAGTTGAATTGAGTTGCCCATTTTCAGGGCTAAAGTGGGGGTACAAAGCCATTTTTGGGCGCATTACGCTAAACACAAAATTTTTGGGTGCCAAGCTGAATGACCGAAAAATGAGCATCTAAAACATAGTAGTTATGGCGCTAAGACGCAAGCATTGAGCCCTGGGCTTTTTTGTGTGTCTTTCATACGAGTTTGAGCTGCTATTTTACTAACTACGAATTAATTTTTAAACCATATTTTATAATTCATTCAATTATTTATATATTTATTAATAAGATTTAAATTTTAAACCATATTTTATAATTTGTTGAACCAAATTTTTTATTTAACTATTTATAAACAAAATTTTGAATTTAGCCTAAAAAGCGCCTCAAACTGCAAAAAGGCGCAAGCCTTGGTTTTTTCGCCCTTAGGCGCGCCTAAGCGCGCGCCTTGATAAGTATGGTCTAAAATTGAGAGAAAAGCTGCCAACTGATCTGATACTCATCAAGCAGCTCCGAAAAAGTGGGTGCACAACATTTGGGCATCCAAAAAAACAAACGTCCAACTCTTGATGTCAAAGTAATAGGCACCCTTACATTGGGCAAAAACAGTGCATTCATCGCTGAAATTCAGAGCTATGAATTTTCAGGGCTGCATTTGTTGCAATTTCCATTAGATGTTAACCCCTTTAAATTACTACATGAGTTGTCATTTCAAATAGCAAAGGTAGCAATAGCAAATGGAGCAAGGTTTGTGCTATGCACTACAACGCACGCTACTTTGTTTCTGCAAATTTTGTATTATACACACGCGCGTGTGTGCGCTAAATGGAACTTAAGTAGTTGTGGTCCATGCCTACATAAATATTAAATCATTTATGAATATCAGTACCATACACTGTAAATTGTTAGTTGAGTTGGTGCCTCCTATTCAAATTCAAAACTCTGGAATCATGCTTTAATGTTCTTTAACATTGTATCCTATTGTAAATCTATCTAACAATTTTATTGGTGTTTCGATGGGTTTACCATCCTCATTGTCTTTATACATCGACTATTTAGTTTGTTATTTTTTCATAAATTTCTATGTTAAACCATAATTTTTGGATTATTCTTATTATTATTAAAGTTGATTTTGAAATTCTTTTTATTTCTATTTTTTTAACGTAAATTTTGATTTCATTTGTTTCTAGATTTTTGGCATTATTCGAAACATAGGTATATTTTAGGTGCTTATGCACTAAAATAGAAGAAAGTATAATCTCACTATAAAGTCTTTCATCTTGTTAGATTAGTAATAAAAAGGGACTTGAGTCACATATGAACCTACCCAGTAGCATCACAATACCTGGTAGTAGTAGTAGATCACAAATTGAAACATTTATTACTATGCTGAATAACTAATTTTCCATGAAAAACAAATTAGAAACTAGCATCATTGATTATGCACCAAAATTTGTTACCTCATACCGAATGATTTGCTTTTTTGTACAACCAAAATAAAGTAGTCCACAGTAAGATCATTTTGAAAGTATTTGCAAAGTACCACTTCACTTTGAAGCGTACAAGGTGGAATTTGAAATGTTCTATCAAATGAAAGAATTTAAAACAAAAGGATGTTCTACCTTCAGGTTTTTTCTTTCTTTTTCTTTTTCTTTTTCTTTTTCAATATTAAAATCGATGTAGATAACAGAGTTCAATATTGTAATTTGTAAACTATTAAGTTCTATAGAGTTACGTTTCTTTAAAAAATATAAATGTGGTAAATAACATCACTAGCATATTTAAAATGAATTCTTAATGTTATGAAATTTTCACGTATTAATATAATTAGAGAAAAACAAAAGTACTAATTTTCTCTACGTAGACGCTTTAAGTATGATACACTTAATAAATACCTACATTCAATTTTATCTAAAGAAATCATGGACGTTCTTCGAGAAACAATTTTGATTTATTACAGAAGGTGTATGAATGGTTAGCGTATTCATGTCCTAGTTAGCGTCATTCAATTTTGTTTCGATTTTTTCAACGTAGATACTTAAATTAAACAAACAAACAAAATAGTGATACATTTTACGCTATTTATTATTTTGCGCTTTGACAAACATCGCGCTATTTTGCGTTATAGATGACACGTGCACTACTAGAGATTATATAACATGTGTCATGAGCAATTTAGTGCTATAACGCACACTATGATAACTTTGTAAGTAGCAAATTAAACCTTATATGTTATGTTAGTCTAGGGAACCGATTTGTGCTGGTATTAGGCATGCTTGAACATTTTAAGGGTTAATAGAATATAATGGGAAAAATGACATAATAATGTAGCAACGGTCTGCCTTTAGGAATTTGAGGGCACCCCTTAAACTTCCAAATGGTGATCTAAACAACAGGTTTGAATGGAAGGTTTGGATAAAACCAAAATAGCTATAGGGCTGCTAATTAGCAGCAATATTTACCTCATGAAGAAGATTTGGATATAGGTTAACTTACATTGGCAGCTGCAGCTTTTCCCCATCCAGAAGATACGTTTACAATAATACCATGTTTTTGCTCAATCATAAGAGGCAAGAAGTGGCGCATAACATTTGCTACACCCTTTATGTTGGTGTCAATGACCATGTCAAATTCTTCAGCTGGCACTAGCCACAACTTGTTGTTTTTGTTGATAGTCCCAGCATTGTTTACTGTAATTGTGATATCATGTTTGGTTATCATTGTTATATACTTATATCGCATGAACGACGGTAACACCGACTCCAAGAGGTCATAATGGTCATTGGCATTTTTCAGAACCAACAGTGATAACAAAGATTGCAAAGGATGAATCTAAAAATTTTGATAATACAGGTGAATGGCAGAGCAGCCTCTGTCATCTATTTAAGTAAAGCATGTTCCATAAAACGACCTCAGCTTTCCTCAACTTATGACAGATTAATAAAACCTAGGTTTGAGAGAGCAATGTTTCCAGACTGCAGTTGATAAACTGATATTATTTCGATGACATCGAAATGGCATACAGAATATACATTTTAAAAAAAGATGCATTATACAAAGTATTGCCTAAATAATTTGATGATGAGCTTTTTAATATTCCTTAAACGTGTTTTTGATGAATTACACAAGAGATTCCCATTTTGTAGCAAATGAAGGGAGCGGTCATTCTACTACTGTGAACTTCTGTTAAAAATTATTTGATACCAGCCCATTGTTATCAAAAAAAAAAAAAAAAAAAAAAAAAAAAAAAAAAAAAAAAAAAATCCTACGATTTGAATCTTGTTTCAAATCAAATGTCTTCTTTTACGATTTGATTTATATTCCGATTCAAACCCAGCTAATACTGCAGTTCAGAAAATTTATTCAATCCAAATTAATATCTTCCATATACTTACCTCGATCTACAATTTCAATTCTAATTATTTCCAAACAAAATAGAACTGAAAGTTGAAACAAAAGAGAAGATGTAGTTTTAGGCTTAGATGTAGAAGTTCAAACATCCAAAATAAATTTCAAAGAGTGTGCAAACTTTAAAATATAGTTTTCGAATCCATGATTACGATATCAATCCCGTTTTAATTTAACGTTTGAATTCTACGATTTACGGTTTGAATCTCATTTTGAAAACACTGGATACCACAACTAATGTTGCTTTAGTCCAGAAGTTCCAACCACGATTGATTACTGTTTATTCCTTGATACATTGAGCCAATTTGTAATTAATAATGGTGGTGATGGTGAATGATTACAAAAACAACTAGCAGAAAGTTAAGAAATCAGAAGTTAATTAACTACTGCAAAACCAAGGAAAAAAAAATTACCTTCACAGAATATTCGAAGATAACTCATTGCATAATGTATTGTTGTCAAACTTCAATTATCACTTATATAATGGCATGAATACTTCTAGACAGAAGTTGCAATAATGTTCAGCACTCAACTATTTTGGATGTCTTTTGGCAAATGAAAATAATTAATCATCAATGAACTAGTGCAATCTTGACTATTAAGAAATTTCCCACTCAACAACTTATATAACGAATTGTGAAAGGGAGAAAAAAGTTAACATGACTCATGTGAAGGTACTAACCTATAATATCTGGAATCTGATTTGTCTCTGCAACTAATTTTGCCAACTCTTTGACACTGCTTTCAGATTTCTGCATAAAGAAGTTGTGTATCAGTAAGACTTATGATGATTAATATAGTGCAGGCTAAGGGCACCGCATTTGGTGCTATGGGCTCCCACGGAACAGCCGACTGAACAGCATTCAATCCGTGGTTGTAAGCCGAACGCAGCAAAAAATTTGAAAAAAATAAAAAAGGCCTTTGGTGGTTGCGGTGGGAGCCCCTAGCACAAATCGGGGAGTCCTTAGCATCACGCGTAATATAAAGTTTATTCAACGGCTATAAGTGAGTAAGAAGCTAGAAGATTAACTGCACACGCAATTATCAATAACATCATCCAATTGCAAACGCGCTAACACGAGTGCGTAATCAACTACAATCACGTAATCAACTACAATCACAATAAGCCTAAAATCGCACATACAACAGCCCAGCGCAATAAGTAATCACAGCCATCAAAGCTTCTACACATCCAAACGGTTTTTATTTTACCTAACCAAACGAAACCCTAGCATTCATACAACCCAAAATTCATTAATTCATTAGAATGACCGATTAACGCTATATATAAAAAGATAAAAAACAGAAATGCATGTAATTACCACATCAAGGGTTTGAAAGAGGTGGTTCAAAGGAGTCGTCGTGGAAGTGGAAGGAGAAGGAAGAGGAGTCGGGGAAGGTGCAGTGATTTCAGAAGAGAGAGACTGAAGCAAATCTTGTGATCGAGCACAACCTATTATCGTGTGCCCACGCTTCGCCAGCTCCAAAGCAAGTGCTCTTCCGAGCCCTTTGCTTGCCCCTGTAATCATCACTCTTTTTGGTGGTCCTCCTTTCAACATTTTCACTTCTTCCTTTCTCTTGCCTGTTGATTATGTTTAAGGTGCTCGTTTTGATGAGTGATGCTAGAAGGCTCGGAACGAAAATAGTAAAAAGACAGCGCAGAAACTAAAATGTAGGTGGAAAAATCGGGGTCCCGGGCAACTATCTCTAATTCGTTCGCACAAAAAGCCAGGTTTTCACTCGGGCCATACAAATTTATTGGTTTAGGATAGGACTGTTAAATATCCGAAAAAACCGATGTACGTTCGAATCCGTATCCGAAAATATAAAAAATATTCATTATTCGGTATTATTCGAAAAACGAATACAAATATCTGATATTTGAAAAGCTTTTCGGATGTGGATATATTTATAGTGGTTTACGTATCCGAAAAATATTCGTCCGACCAATTAATGTAATGTTTATAATTCAAAACAGAAAAATAAAATTAATAATTATTTTGTAACTATTGGATGTTACTGTAATATAATTTTTTGTCTATTTTTAGTGAAAAATGGTTGCTCTAGTGTTTAATTTTGGAATATTATTGGATATGCTTATGGATATTATTATAAAACAATGTTTCATCATCACATTTCTTTATTTTCTAGTTTTTTTATAAACATTAGTATAAAAATTATTTTATGTTGATCCAAACTTTTTTATTTATAGCCTTAAATTTATTAATTACTAACGGAGCCGATTAATATCAGATATCCGTCTGTATCTGAAAATTAAGCAGATACGGATATCCGATATCCGAAAATTTAACTGATACGGATATCTCATATTCGAAAATAATTTCGGATATGGATATTGCACTATCCGTATCTGAAATCATTCGTTGACTGCCCCTACTTTAGGGTCTGTTCATGGCTCAAAAATGGCCCGTTTCGCTTTCGACGCACGTCCGTCATATCGGACGCATCGACGTCCAACTGTCCAATTTTGACCGTTTGGACAACGGGCCAAAATGACCCATTAAGTTTTCGACGCGTCGGACGGATCGATCCAACAGCCTAGTTTTAACCCTTTTTGATGTGGTTAAATATTAATTAATTAAGTTAATTAATAAATTTAGATTTTTATAAATTTCTAAAATTAATAACTTGTGCAAATGAGATTCGTTTAAGACACAGTTTTTTGCTTGGAATTGTATCAAGTGCTCTAGGTAATGAACTTTGTTTGAACTGAATCAAAGTATTTTATAATTTTTCAATTTATTTATTTATTTGCGTAAATTATTGATACGTATTATTTATTAAAACAAATAATAAATTAATTAACCATAAATCGATTAAATTAAAAACCACAAATTAAAATGATCCGCTTGAACCCACAAGCACATTCTTTACTAACTAAAATACCCCGTTGAAATACTCCACTTCTGCTTTCCTCAAACACACCCTTATAGATCTTACTGCCTTTTCTTGTCCTAGATTTCCATTTGTGTAAACAAATTTTTGGACTTTGTGACGTAACTGCTTATTTCGAAAGCATACTATTGAGTGTTCCGTGCTTCGCACACGGGTAGGGTGTAGAATCGGTTGTTGTTGGTACAGTTTCAATATGGACGGCAACTGATAAAACAATGTCCGTAATGTAGAGGTAGTCAAGATTAGGTAATCATTATGGTCAAGCTAAAATGACTGGTTTAAGAATATTTTATTATCACTCACTACAAGAAATGAACAGCATAGTATCGGGCCCTTCCAGCGGCCGCCAACGGCGATTGACCAACGGCTTCCAACGGAAGCCAAAATACGTATTTGTCTTACGTATACATAAAATACGCCATTGGAAACCGTTTGCGGCCGTTGGTTTTAAACCGTTGGAAGCTGTTGCCTCCCGTTACACGAGCTGAAGCACAAATCAACCGAGGCTGCTATCATCTTCCTCATTCATCAAACCCACGAATTTTTACCCCAAAACTCTCAACTTTCCCTCCTTTAATTCTGAAATAGCCAATCTCACTCCATCATCCGCCTAGGATCTCTCCAACTCGATCAAAGCACTCTCTCATTCTCTCTAATCTCATATTCCCTCCGATTTTAAGGTATGTGTTTACCCTAAATTTTGTTTTATACCCTAAATTTAAGCATAATTAGAGTATGTTTGTGTGTCTAGCGTTGTTAATTACTTGCTAATGTAGGGCTTAATCATTTAAGTTGCTAATTTAGGGTTTTATTTATAAATTATTTAGTTGTTAATTTACGGTTTTAGTTAATTTAATTAGTTGTTGTTAGTGAGTTTGTATTTATAGATTTATTTGATTATGTTGCTAATCTAGGGTTTAATTAGTTCAAGTTGAATATGTATATATGCATGTATATATATATATATATATATATATATATATATATAGTGTTGTATGTATGTGTGTATATATGTGTGTGTGTGTGTGTATAGTTGGTAATTGTAGGAATGTATTTGTTTATTTGGTTGAGCCCCAATTAATTGAAAAGGATATTCAATTTGTCAAGGACTTGTAGTGGAATGGAAATATTTAAGTTCATGTTTTATAAAAATTTAGCGAAAATGACATTTAATTTTGTATATAACGTACGACTATATAGTTGATCTAATGTTGGAAATATACATATATGTGATGAAATTCATACACATACAATTCGTAGTAGTTAAGGCGCTAAGGCACACAAATGCGCATGGCTTGAGCTGTGGACTTTTTTGAGTCATGCAACTGATCGTAAACCTGCAACTTTGATTTTAAAAATTTTTGAAGTTGAAATTTCGAAATCAAAGTTAAAAAAAGAAACTTCAGTCACGAAAAAAAACCAAATCATAATATGTTATATTCATAAAGCCTTAGAGAGTTTTTTTGGTTCCGTCTGATAAGTATTGTATATAATCATTATGTGAATGTTCGTTTTATTAATGAAACGGACATTTATATTCATCATATACAATATTTTTTGGACATTTATTAACGAAACAAACACAATAATGAAATTAAATCTCATAAAATATTTCATTTTAAAAGATCTTCCCAAGATTCATGAAACCGGAGTACAGGCAGAAATTCAAGGTAAATCAACGACTCATAATTGGTGAAAACAAAGCATATTTTGGGAGTTGCCTTATTGAAAAGATCTTCTGATTCGTCATAATATTGACGTGATGCATAATGAGAAAAATGTTTTTGATAATGTAATCAATACAATTTTGAATGTCAAAGGGAAGACGAAAGATGATTTGAAATCAAGACGCGATATCGAAGTAATATGTAATCGTCTGGAGCTTCATATAAAGCCAAATGACACCAGAAAACCGAAAGCGTGCTATGAACTGGACAATAATCAAGTTAAAATATTTTTTAAAATGGATGGAAGGATTAAGATTCCCAGATAGTATATCTTCCAATCTTCGTAGATGTGTCGACTATAAAAACAGCAAACTTAGCGGGATGAAAAGCAACGACTGTCATGTTATGATGGAAAATTTATTGCCCGTCGCTTTCAAAGAACTATTGCCCGTAAAAGTTTGGACTGTTGTAACAGAGCTTAGTTTGTTCAATAAAGAGCTTTGTTCTAATACATTAAAACTTGATCGTCTACGTAAACTAGAGGAAAAAATCACTATATTACTCGGCAAATTGGAAAAAATATTTCCTCCAGGTTTTTTCGTTGTTATGGAGCATTTACTTGTTCATCTTCCGTCAGAAGCACGCCTTCGAGGGCCTGTGCAATATGGATAGATGTATCCATTTGAAAGGTATATTAATATTTAGTTAATCTAAATTTTGGTTAATGAAATGTGTAATAAAAATAATTTACATTAATTATAAATAGGTATTTAAATCATCTAAAGAAAAAAGTGAGGCAGAAAACTCGAGTTGAAGGTTCTATTTGCAAATTATACATCGAAGAAGAAGCTTCATTTTTTTCTTTCATTATTTTAGTGATCATGTGAACATATCATTTGCAAGTACTATGCGTAATGACGAAGGCATTGATCAAGATGACTGTCCAATGACTTTATCTATTTTTTAAAAAACATGGACGGCCTTCTCGTAGATGTGTGGAAGAATGGCTGAATGATAAAGATTATAATACAACACACAGATATATTCTTCTCAATTGCATTGAAGTTGCACCATTTGTTAGGTAATGAACTTATACATCTACGTATACATGTACTAAATGTTTAATCATAAATATAACATTTGTCCTATAATTGCAACATTTATGAATCACAGTATCCAAACGGTGATATCAGCAAAGAATTCGCTGGTTGGTTTACTAATTATGTTTTTGATCCAACAAATTGTGTTGTGGACGAAGGATTGAAACATTTGGCAATGGAACCAAAAAGAAATATCAAGACATATCCAATATTCTTTGTTAATGGATATAAATTTAACATTAAAGAATATGGTACTGAAAAATTAACTGATAATAGCGGTGTAGCTGTTAAAGGTAGTGATTATCCAAACGACCATATACATGATTTTTATGGCGTGCTAAACCAGATTCTGCAATTGACATATTTCACACGACCCGCGGAAGATGTATTTTTGTTTAAATGCAACTGGTTCACCAATATTTCGGGTTATGGAATAAACGTGCCCCCAAAATATAATCTTACTAAAGCGAGACATACTTCCCGTTATTATAAGTATGATCCTTTTGTACTTACCAAACAAGCTCTTCAAGTTTATTATGCTCCTTATCAATCTATGAGAAGAGACAAAATAGATTGGTGGGCTGTTTTCAAAACAATGGCAAGGTTTACTTTTGACGGACGTAATATTCCCGACGACCAAGCTTATCAAGCAGATGTCGATGAAAATCCATAATTAGTAATAACCGATGATTAAACAGATTTTGGACCTCTAAACGATGAATCGAACATATTAATTAATGTACTTGTGACTACAAATGAACCAAATATGGAGGAGAAAATGAAATCATAATCTGAAAGTGAGGAGGACGACTAACCAACAATCCTCATTTTAAAAAGGTAATTTCATGTTTGTTTTTTAGTAAGCATCAAATTCATATTTAGTAGGTATTTCTTATGTTAACACATTTTAATAAATATTTCTTATGTTATTTATGTACATGTAACTCATATGTTAAGTAGACATATCTATTAACAGGTGATGAGGGTGGTCCTTAGGACTTATCTCGTCATGTGGTCTGGCTTAAGCCAAAAGCGAACAGAGAGTAAATACTAAGTTTTTAGTATAAATTTAATTCAAGTACAATAAATTATATAAATTATTGTTCTAATAGCCATGATTTTTTTTTTCGTTTAACACAGGGGGTTTGAGTTGGAGCCGTCCAACGCAGTCTTGAGGATATCTAAACGTGCATATCAGGCTCGCACGACTGGATGTTGACCCACATGGACGTCGGTACCCGACATTGTGAAGGAGACTATACGGCAGGATTTTTCTGGTATGTGTGATATAACATTTATTATGTTAAGTAGTCATGCTCTTATTTGATAAGTTCATTCTTGTATGCTATTTTTTAAAAAAATGCAGGGTTTGGTGGATCTGCAGAAGACGGATTTAGATGTCGTCAAGCGACACTGGAATTCTAAAGTGACAAAAAATTACAAAGAGACAATGAACAGTTTGAAATCAATTGGAAAAAACCGAATTGGATAGGCGAATCGGTGTGGGATGAGTTGCTTGCTTATTGGAATAATAATAAGGATTTTCTGGTAAATTTACTGCATATTTAATTTAAATTATTCCATTCAATTAATATGTGATTTTAAAATAATACATTTTAAAAAATAAATAAATGTATAGGCCTCGTCTGAGAGAAATGCAGCTAACAAGAGCAAGAATCCTGTTACGAATCGAGGTGGATCGAAGTTGTTTCAGCACCATCGTGAGGATTTGGTATATTTAGTAATTGCATCGTTTAAATTTAATAGTTGATTTAACTTTAAGTTTTAATTTACAAACACACACACACACACACACACACATATATATATATATATATATATATATATATATATATGCATGCTTATTTCAGGAGAGAGCGCATATGGCTCATGTGTCGTATTGTGCTGTTTTTGAGCATACTCATGCACTGAGTCAGATTGACAACACAGGCTCAGTTTCGTACAGTTGGGACCATGATGATAAGGCACGTTAGAGATATGTAAGTATGGAATAGTTAAGTTATAGTTATAATTTAATTAAAATAGTATTATCTAATTTCATTTGTTTTATGTTTAATAGGAGAAATTTCAAGCATAAAGGGCGCAATTACTGGAATCTACTCGAAGGACTGAGTTGACTAAGGATGATGAAGACATGATATTTGATGCTGCCATGGATAAGCCCACCCGGGACAGACGATATGGTTATGGAAATCTAGAGGTAATACTAAAATTTATAATAAAAACTCAAATTTACTCCAAATGCTAATATCAAATACTAAAATTATATACAGGTTAGATCACTTAGATAGTATTGTCCCTAGGAAGTTTACTAAAGGTGTATCAATTTGCAAAAGCGCTTATCACATTATGTCATATTGTTTTTTTCTTGAGTACTAAATCAAATTCTATTTTTGTACTGAATTAACTTGCATATGGCTTATGTCTGTGTGATAGATATATTAATATGGCTTTGCACAATAAATCTCTATTTTCGATGGTGTTACAAGATAAGTCTCTTTGACAACTATATAATGTAAATTAGATCGATATTTTTATAAATTAGAAAACGCAAAATTAGCTTGTAGTTTTCTAATAGAAAGTGCAAGTTTAAAAAAATCAAAATTCAAAGTATATTAACCCTGGTTGATATATTATATCTGTACTCGTAAATGATACAAGTTAGATCATCTCAGAAGACGTAATCAGACAGCTCAGGAGAAGGAAGAAATCACATAGCTAAAAGCACAGATTGCAGACCTCCATGAGTGTGATCGTCGCCATGAAGAGCAGATGGAGCTGCTTAATCAGCGGCTGACGGAGTACATTGCCCAGCACGGTACGCCACCTTCATCTTTTGGTGGAGAGATTTGATCAGGTTAGCTTGTTTTGATTTGTGTTTTGAGAGTTGCTACATGTTTGTTGTATATATTGATGATTTGGACATGTTATGATGCTTTGATGATGGTATGGTATGTTGGTTATGATGTTTGGACATGGTTGTATTGTTTTGGCTATGTTTGGACATGGGTATGATGTTTTAGCTACGTTTGGTTATATGTTATGTAAATATTGGTTAATTAATGTGTTTTGTGTTTGATTTTTTTTTATATATTTTGTTTGGGTGTATATATGTTGAGATTGGAGTTATATGCTCGAAATGGAGCAGTTTCAATGGTTGTATGTGTAGTGTGTGGCTTGAAGTTGCAATTCTGAAATCTGTAAAACAAAAACACCCGGATTTCAAACGGCGAGCAACGTCTTCCAATGGCCTATAGGTCCGACTGTTTCAACGGTTTCCAACGGCGAAAGATGACAAGTTTTCAATGGTTTTCATCAGTTTCCAACATTCTTTTGGTCAGAAAAAGGGACACGTGGCCATATCCACCAGTTGAAAGCCGTTGGAAAGTTGGCATTGTTTGCATTAGAAGTCGTTGACCCGTATAACAACAGGTTCACCAACGGTTTCCAACGGCCGCCAACGGCCCCTGGTCGTTGGAAACCACTGTTTCTGTTTCTCTTGTAGTGACTTGTACAACCTATCAAGAAGGCTTTTGTTCTGAGGGAACATTACCTGCTTCCATTGGATGGACGTTGTTGCTTTATAAAATGAAAAAGTCGTAATAGTTAGACGTAATTTAAACTAACCTGTCACTTTAGCTTGTGTAAGAAAAAGTATATATAACCATGCTCTCCATCTCATTTACTGTAAGCATCATTGTTGAAGATTGATCGTGTTAAAGCAGATACTCCTACTAATTCTAACGGGTTCTATGATGCTAAATTCTCCAACTAATAAAATTTGTAATAAATGCATGTTGACAAACTTTCTTTGTTATGGGATGAATTTTTCTGTGCCCAACTTCGATGTTCTCATGTACCGGATCAATCTTATCCATTAATTTGCACAAAATCTAATGGTTTTGAGTGGATTGTATGATCCGTTTATTAGATTATTAATAATATGTGTGGTGGTGATTTGTCGAGCACACGGGAACACCGGAGTTGAGTATAAAAGAATTGATCCCCTTTGTTATGGTAAACACTCCCATATTTAAATGTAAACCAAAATCAAACTATTGGACACACTGAATCCTCGAAATTGAAAATCATGTAAGAGTGGGAAAACATATAATGTACCGAATAGTTCGGGTTGGCATGTCGTCGAAGACAACTAACATGTGTAGCTTAAAAGGTATGGTACGGTAATTTATAAAGCAAACAACATCGTGAGTACACAACAAAATACATAATACAGGCTATGGAGATAACTTCAGTTTCAAATAGTAAAATAATTATTTCTTTTGTCTCTTATCCCGGTCTTCTTTGTTTGTGAATCTGTTGCCCCTTTTTTGTAATGAGTTTGATGTCAAATCACTTGTTGAAACACCGTCCTGAAATCAAAATAAGATTCTCATCACATTTGCACTGTATAATGGTTAAAAAATATATAATTGCAAAACATACCTTAGTAATCTTTTCTTTCCCTTTGCCGATCGCCGTAATTTGTGAACTGCACCTATCCATAAGCAAGCGAAGATCCAGAGTAGGAGTATGTTAGTTAAGTGGAGTTTGCTGCGGCATACAAAATTAGTCGAAACAATGCTAACTTATCGGTAGTAACTACGTATTTAGCAGAAATAAACGCAATCAATTACCTGAAAATAACCATTATTATATGAAAATTACAAAAGTAACTATATAATAATAATAAGTAATTGTGAAATAAGCCTAGAATTCTTTTCCTTGCAAACAACAATTAGCTTCGATAAAGTTTTTTTTTGAAGGAATTATAGTTTGAAACTTGGTTCGTTTATTATACACATATATTATATATAAGTACACACATATTTACAGCGCATATACAAAAATACACCTCATTTTGCACTCACAATCCATCAAGCCTGCAATAACCACTATTTCAAGCTCATTATATGTAAATAAAACATCAATTAACTACTGCCTCCATTAGGCAATAAGACCAAGACCATGGCCCACTTAAGCCTAGTGAATGATCATGTTTCATTAACTTACATTAATCCAACACCCTTCTTTCTGTTGAACACATTTATTATGCTCGTTTCTCTTTGACAATCCAACTTGTTGAAATTCAAAAACAAACCATATCTTTAACTCATGTAATAGCGTCCACATTTTCATACAGCTGCATAACTGGCGCATGCTTTCCCCAACCTCACGGTAATATAATACTCTCAGTCATCCCGATCAGAGGCTCCATGAAAGAAAATAGTGTAGCGGCTAACCATAGAAGTAACTCCTTGCTCTGTAATTACATCACTTATTCGAATGCCTACCATGAAACTTACACACTTCTTAGTCAAGCATAAGATTGAGCAATAGAAGAAAAGCCTTGGTTGTAGGACTCGTTTGCAATTTCAGAAAGATCTCGTTGGAATTTCAGAATGATCTGTCAAATGTATTACTCGGTTTAGGCCAGGAGTATATGATCACCTTGCATTTTATCAATGCAATAACACAAATCATCCAAACATTTTAAACTTGAGTATGCCCACCCAGTGTCCTCATCTATCTAAGCTGGTCCACAAAGATTTTGGATAAAATCAAGCAAAATGTCTGCCCACACTCAAACTGCAGAAGCCACTAAACCAAGTACATGAATAATGTACATAATTCACTATTGCCATGTAAAAATTGGTTGTGCTAGCGTAGTAGACCCACAATATCAAAAAAGCAGTCTCATTTCTGGAAAGAAAAAAATCATAATGAATAACAACAATTTTGCCTTGTAGCCAAGTTCTTTTTTTCAAGAAACAAAGATCAAACCTTGACCATCTTCTCTAATGATGTATTTTACACCAGCCTTCCTGGGTGGGGGATGAGGACCATACTGTACTAATTCTTTTAATCTGAAAATTAATATGTACAAAAATAAAAATTTAGATCACGTGCAACAACGTAATGCTTGGAAATTCAAAAATAATATGATAGGTACCTCTCAATATTGTATGGAGTGGCAGTTTCGAGTATGTCAAATTGAATGCAATATCCAAGGCACACCGAGTTGATCAATGTTAATTGTTGGATCAGGGGTGATGACTATTCATGTTGAAAAAGTCAACATGCTTTCCATCATGTTACCAAAAATTCAACCTTCTTGTGCTTGTAGTCTATTGCATATAGGCTTGATAAGTTGTCATGATCTTTGGGTGGCCTACGCATTTATGTAGATGAAGTAATCAGGTAGAAAAAAATAAACTATTTTCAACAGAATGTGCAACACCAAGCGTACCCCTGGCTGACCAGGAAGCTCACTGTCAAAATATGTTGCTATGTGGGATTGCAATAATCGTGCAAACTCTGTGATAATGTGAGCAGTAGATCCATTCAACTCTTGGTATTGTAAATTCTCGTTATGCCTAAGAAACTGTTATCGTAATTATTTGTCGCAATTATACCATTTATGCAGAAAGTTGTAGTTTCCTTTTCAACATGCTTCAAAAGTTGTTCCTGATCGTCAATTTTATTCTTTGAAGCTTAATATTCAGCAACCATTTTATTTTAATAATAGGATGGAAAAAAAGTTTAGAGAAGAGTACACAAATTGGTGGAGGGGAAAACAGGGAAGAACGTGATGGTGTGGGTGGGGACCGGTTAAATGGAAAATCGAAAAAAGAAGGAGAGAGCACGCAGTAACTGCAGGAAGATAATTTTAATATAAGCGGTTCGCTAAATTAAAGCAAAAGGTAATTACAAAGAAAAGCTTTATTTTGAAAAGGAATGCCATGAGATGTCCACGTAAGCGAGGGTAAGTTCCTATTTTACCGTTTAAGCAATAAATTCAAATAGCGAGTTTCTAAGCAGTTCATAAAAGTAGAAATATACGATCGCAATCTGACTTTTAAGTTAAACTAGTGTGAACCCGTGCTACGCACACGGTGTTCACCACATAATTTTTTGAATTAATTGACAAGAATAATCCGAAATTTAACGTATCCTTCCATATTAATCTCAAGTTTGTGTTATTTAAAAATAATTCCAAGTTTAGGGGGTGTCTTCCCAAATTGATCTCATTTCCCCGATGACCTGTTATAGCAGGTTTCCATATCATTAACAGTTGGTTCTTCTCCCTTACTCGTTAAAGACTTCAACACAATTCATTAATTCCTTCATCAAAATTCAATATTTTCTCAGTACAACAATTCCACTTTTGCATAATCTGATTTGAATTTCAGAAGACGAAAACAGAAAAACAAAAACAAAACGCACAAACAAAATTCATAATTCACAAATGAAATCAATCTGCAATCTCTCTACAGCAGAAATTAAAAGCGATTAAAGTGGCTTGTTTGGGATTGAGTGCTGCGTAAGAGATGGAAGAGGTCAAAAAATAATCCACCATGGATCAACGATGCAGACAATCTGAAATACCTACGCCAAACTGCCATACACCGAGAAACAAAACACCAACAATGCCATCCTACCGAAGCCTAAACTCAAGCCTACCATCTCCATACCACAACAAGAAGACGATACACCTCAAACAAATCCCACAACAAAAATAAACAACACGTAATTAACCAAAGCCTCAAGTAATACTACCAATTAACACCTTATCCCAAAGCAAAAATGCCATTAACCCGTAGTCTGAAACCAAGCCATCAACATGCAAGAGGGGAATGTATAGGGGCAAAGGAAAATAGTTTGGAACTGAAAGGAGGCAGCGTAGGGATTCAGAGTACTGTTTTGCATATTCCCGAAGCCTTCGTAAATTCTTTCTTGACGTTACAAGCTGAACTTCGTCTTCGTCGATCATAGGAGAAGGAGGGACGATTGTGGAGGAGTTCTGGTCGAACCTGGCATCCATTTCTTGGGATAATGAGGCATGCGAATGTCCAAAGACGGCTTGGAAATTAGGGGATTTCGCTAAGGTCGATGACGGGTTCTCTCGAGGTTCAGACATGGTAGGGTTAGGGCTAATCAAACTGTCGAGAGGACGGACGACATCCGATATCTGAGAAGGGGAAGGCGTCTAGTTGAAGCCGAGGTCCGAAGAAATGGGGAAGGAGGGAGCAAATTTTTATTTGATTGAGCGTGATTCCATAGAAACGGAAGAATTGGTGAAGGAGGGAGCAGATGGATGGAGAGGCCGTTAGATTTGGGAAAGTTAGAACAATTAACCGGCTACTGCAAGTTAACAAGATAACGGGATCAATTTGGGAAGGCACCCCATAAACTTGGGATTATTTTTAAATAACGCAAACTTGAGATTAATATGGGCGGATACGTTAAACTTCAGATTATTCTTGTCAATTAATCCTAATTTTTTTTATATTTCTTAGTTTTTTAAGTTTCAACGATGAATAAGCATGTTTATGTAATTTATACTTCTGAAATAAATTACATTTTTTAAACACTATTGATAAATATTTGCTGGAAAATGCATTTAAGTAATCTCAAAGCATACAACATATAACATATTTTTGAAGCACAATAACTTCATATAACAAAAGATAATTTTAGCCATTAATTATTTTTAAGATGTTAAGAAATGCATTACTATGTTATGTTTCCCAATGTAAGAAACATATATCCAATATAGATTTATTCTATAACACACACTCATATATGTAGACATATAGTTTAGTTGATAGAAATTTTCCATATTTAACCACAAAATAACACTTAAGTCAAATTATTGTTAAAATTTTTGTTCAAAAATATACCATCTAAGATTAGAACATGTCCACCTTTCAACATATTTGATACTAGATGCATTATAAAAAGTTAAAGTAAATTTGGCACATCATATTCGTTAACGTACATATGGTAATATGACATAAAAAATATGTGTAGAATATGAATATACAATCAAAATTCTAGAACTTGATAATAATCATCTTCCATTAATTTAATTATTCATACATGAAACAACTAAACCAACATAACAATTAACGTAGTTTAATGCAATGCAATATTGTATATCACCATAAAATGGAATGCAACATGCATAAAGCTAATTTTTGATAACATTTCATTACAAAAAATTGAATAAGATGGAACGGTGTAAAGAACAACAATTAATACATTGAGTTGTTAGAAATAGAGTCAAGGACCTCTAGTTTGATGGTTAGGAGTTTGGCGTTTTAGACAATGGTTATAGAGGTTATGGTTTGGAGCCCTTGAGATATCGTAATGAGAGCACAACTTCACTGAAGTATCAACCATATTATAAAAACATGTATAAGAATTAGATTATTATCAAAATGATTTTTTAATTATGGACAGGTGTACTGTAAACAACACAAATATGAGATAATATTTGTATAGAAAGAAGATATTAAATAGAAGTTGGAATGTTATGTAGCAAAATGTCAAAAGTTGTCGAAGTAATTTCGTTTTATTATGAAACAAATGACAAAAAGCTAAGAAAAACTTTAGTTTCAATTAAATATGATAAATATCATCAACATTTCCAATGATATTGGCATAAGGGAAATAATTTAACTCCCCTCCTTGGGTAAATAAAAAACATCTTATATGCAACTCAAATTTTAAAATATAATTCATTTAAATTTAATGTTTTTTGCAATCATATTTTAATTTCATTTTGCCTTCCCATGCAATCGTCCTTCATCATTTTTACAGTATGAATAAATTCATAGCTCTAAACATGGGTCATTGCTTTTCTTTGAGGTTTGAATTTGACATTATCAATGAATTTGTACTGAGGCATTAATCCATTGCTAGTATGAATGTTTGTAATATTTTGTGTATACATTCAGAATACTTTTAACCATACTTAATCGTTACAAATTAAGATAAAATTATAGCTTTTATAATATATAGAATATGCATATACTGAATTTCTCATATCATAAAGTAAATTTGAGGGAATACATTAAAAATTGATACTCTATTATGGAAAATATAAAAGAAAATAGAATTTGATAAATGAAAGTAACAAACAATCTTAATAAATTTTGCAAGATAAGTTTCATTGTAAAAGAAATCTACCATATGGAAAAGAGGGTGATATTAAATTCAATATATTTGAGGATAGAAACTTAAAAAAGAATACCGTGTTATTAATGATATTAGGTAACTATTGCACATAAGAATAACGCTAAGAAAACCATTGAATATTTGAAAGATGCAAATAAAAATTTTAAGTTGGAAACTAGAAGTATTAAGTTTTAAAGTTGAAAATGATATAGGTGAGAGATAATTATTGGA
Source organism: Allium sativum (assembly GCA_030737875.1). Lineage (NCBI taxonomy): Eukaryota > Viridiplantae > Streptophyta > Magnoliopsida > Asparagales > Amaryllidaceae > Allium > Allium sativum. Next base: position 931,025,677 of record CM060920.1, on the reverse strand, counting down.
ACCATATTCAATTTTATATATAATAGAAATATTCCAAGTTACAATCGTAATATTTGGATCGATAATTAAAAAAACATTATATATCTAAATCATACTTCAAGTCTATCAAAAGTATAGAAAAACTATACATCAAATACAATAAAAAAATTCTAACCAATAAAATTTGGATTCGTGCAACATTGTCCCTTTGAAGAAAAATCTCACAATTCAAAGACATAATGTTACGAATTCAACCATTCTAACAAAAATTTGCATTCTAGTCTACGCACTATTGGCAATTTTTCCATATTTCATGACTTTTGCAACAAAATAGGATCCATTTCGTATCATTCTTCTATTTGCCTTTCAAACCATGAAATCTTTCGCAGTCTGTTTGTTATATATCAATTTATTAGGCTTGTGCACCCATGTCATAAAAAATCTTCTTTTAATAACTATGAAGCATAGAGCAAAAATGGAAAACACAAATTACGAAGGACAAAACGTTCGGAAAAAGGAGAGATATAACTTTAAATTTATTTGAAAAAAAAATCGTGTACTATACGCATGTGGAATAATCCCAAAAACATATGAAATTATTGGAACTTTTTTTGGGATATAAATGAGTAACCAATTCTTATCCAACATTATACGGTAAATAGCTTTCAAATATATAATATGTCTAAGTACAAACATTATTATAAATGTAAAGCAAATTTACTAATTGTTTGCTACTTATACACCACTTAACCATACAATCAACCAAGTTAGTAGCTTAAAACCATCATAATTTATAAAAAATAAAATCATAACATTGAATTTAAAATTCTAATAGCATATCTATTTCAATATTTAATAGAGTTACAATGAATTAAGAAATTTCTAACATACCACTAGGTAAATGGAAAAAGTCATTATAAATAATAATTGGAAATTTTAAATATCCTAATAATAAACCAATCATCATGTAGAACTAAAAATTTATGTTGTCATTTCACAACATCGTATCATTAAAAATTCAAAGGTAGTAGATCTTAAAATCATAATGGACCTATTCTCAAGGAGGAATGTCCACAATAAATACGACAAATATTTTACCAGTTCATTACAATGTCTAGATATTGTGTACTTCTAAAAAAATTAGAGTGCTAGTTTTTTTTTTTTTTTTTTTTTTTTGCAAATATAATTTATTAATCAGCTTACAAACAAACAAATAGAAAAATAGTATTTTATGTGCATTAAGATGCACATGCCTATGATTTTAAAGCCCATATGCATATTCATCCAGTTTGACGTAGAACAAAATGATGATTTGTAAAATTAGAAAGTAATAAAAACTTTAAAACAAAGTTATAACCCATAAAAGAAATAAAGAAGGATGACATTTATCTATTTAAGGTATAAAACGGATTAGCTTAAATTGAAATATGATTGGTGAATATACAAAAAGGGTAAAATAACAAAACATAATTAAAGGAAATACATACCTAAAATTGAGCAAGAAATCGACATATATTCAACCTATATTTATTTTCTATATAATAAAGTAGATATGAAGAAAGGTACTGAAAATTTATCTTATAATATTGAAAACATTAATTGAAAATGGAATTTTACAAATGAAAATGAAATAAATAAACAATCTTAATAGATTGCAACAAAAATTTAGCTTAAGATGAAATCTAAAGCATTGACTATAAGAGAACATAAGAGGGAAAATTTAAGTTGGGCATTTTTGAAGATAGAAAATTTATGAATTGAAACGGTCATTATTAACAATATTGAGCAATTTTTGTATGTAAGGACAATGCTAAGGTAACTATTGAATACATGTTTGAAAGAGGTAAATGAAAATTATAAGTTAAAAATTAGGATAGTTTAGTTTTTGAGGTGAAAATGAAAAACAAAGGCCTAAAAATAGTCTGTAAAGCAAATCTTAAGGCATAAACCATTGGAACAACATACAGGTCATCAAAAATCGTGAAAGTGGTTAGTTGTACATAAAACAAAATGAAAATTTATAAACTTAGAAAGAAACAAAAATTGGAAAACAAAGTTAAAACCCAAAAATAGGAATGAGGAAGGATGACATATCTCTATTTTAAGGTAGAAAGTGAATTAGATTAAGATAGAAATATATAATTTTTGGTAAAAAACAAAAATCACGATGTAATAGTTCAACCCATGCCTAAAATGATTTGAATATTACATATCTAAAATCGAGTAGGACGTCGACAAATATTCAAATCATATTTAATTTTTCGTATAATGAAGTAGATTTGAGGGAAGACATTGAAAGTTGATACTGTAGTATTGATTAAAAATGCAGTTGGGTAAACGAAAATGAAAACAACAAACAAACATAACAAAATGCAAGATAATTTTTTCTCAAAAAAAAAAAAAAAATTCTAAAACATGAAAATAAGAAAACAAAAGAGGATGACATTAAGTCATATAGGGATGGAAAATTAAAGAAAGGAAATGGTCCTTGTTAATAATATTCGGCAACTTTTGCATTTAAGGAAAATTTAATGAAACCATTAAATACATGTTCGAAAATGGTAAATGAAAACTATAAGTTAAAAATTAAGAGAATTTAGTTTTAGGGTGAAAATGAATGAGATGAGATATGATTACGGAGACCATATTCGATTTATATATAATACATTCTGAAAATTCTAATTAAAATATAAATCGTAACATAAAACCAAAAATTATTTTTATACAACATTTTCACCGCTAAATAAATTATCCCAAAATCAATCGTTATTTTTGTGTACTTGGATAATTGGAACACAAAAAACACAAATGGAGCACTATAATTTCAAACAGAAATCCAAACGAAACAATGAAACATATGCTTTAAAATAGTTTATAAAATAGATGTTAAGTCAACCATTAGAGCGATCTATAGATAAACAAACATCATAAAATTTTCAAAGTCGTTGAAATCAATAATTATATTTAGAGCAACCTACATAGAGAAGATCCATAAATTCAAAAGTAGTGAATACCTGGAAATAAAGTCGATGTCCTAAAATAGGAACGAAGGAGAATGACATCTATCTATTTAGAGTAAAAAGTCATTAGATCACGATCGAGACATGAATTTTGGTGATGAACCAAAAAGCGTAATACAATGAAACATAACCAAAGGAAGAGCATACCTGAAGTTAGGCAGAGAATCAATTAGATTAATATGAAAAATATAAATTTCACTGAAGAAACAAAATGTATAAAGCAATAGAACTTAAATAATGGAAGGACATCATACCTAATCTTGAGCTGGAAATTGATAACCAGTCAATCAATATTTAATTTTTTTATAGTAAACTATATTTGAGAGGAGGAATTGACGATTAATACTACAATATAGAAAATAGTAATTGGAAAATGAATTTAGTAAATGAGAACAAAAAACCAATAATGCCAACATGTAAGAAATGAGAGTAGAAGAGTAAAAATGAAAAGACCACATTTAGGGATGGAATATAAATAAAAGAAATGGTCATCATTAATGATTTTGGATAAGTTTTGCAAATAAGGACAATGTTAAGGAAACCATTGATGTTTAAAGCGGGTAAGTGAAAGTTTGAGCCAGGAATCCAGAGAATTCTTGTATTTTAGAAGAAAAGTTATAAATAAATATTAGAACTATAATTAATATATTTTTTATATTATAATAGGTATCTTGCAATGAAAAAGCTGAAATTGGAAGTAAATAAAATCTGAAATCCAAAATATTAGCAGAGACAAAAGTATATGAAGAGACAAAAAAACAAATAAGATGAACTTAATTGTATATCCATTATCATATTACATTGAAAAATTACATACCACTTTAAATTTTTTTCTTGAAACCGAAATTATAAAAATACTAAAATAGAAAAATAAATAAAACCTAGTGATAATTGAAAAAAAATACATATTACTTTAAATAAAACCTAAGATAATTGGAATGATTACAAAAATAAACTTAGAAAGGGGAGTGTTTTAACAGAGAAATGAGAATTGGAAATAGATTTAGGTCTTTTAAATTAAGTATACAAATAAAATTAGAAATACATAGAGAAAACATTACGAAAAATGGAAAACATAAAAATAATGATAGAAAACATAGGAGAGGAATGATAAATTTGTATTGAAATGATGGAGAATAGGAAATGAGATTATTATAGTATCAAAAGAAATGATATTTAGATAGGATAAGCCTTTCATATTTTGTCGGTTACATAATGAGATATCATTAACTACTAAGTCAATGGCGGTAAAATATTAAAATTTTATTTGGAAGAGAATAATGTACTAAGAATCGTATAGAATACAATATTCAACTTGAGAGTGAATTAGAGATGAGAATTCTAAAAGTGCTATATTCACTTTCTTAGATAATAGTAAATAAATAGATTTGGAAAAACAGAAGGATTTGAATACAAAATGAATGTTTGGAATGGAAAATTTATAAGGTGTCATTTATTACAATTTATTATTTAGGGAATGGTTGAGAAATATTTTTTATTTTTGGTGGGTTGAATGTAAACTTCTATCCAAATGAATGAGAGTGGAGGATTTGAGCGAAGAGCAAATGTGGTGCAAGAAAAGTCAACATCATAATTTCTTTCTTGTATAATATAATAGATGTTATATATAGATATAATAGATGTATAATAGGAAGGTAATCAACAAAAAAAAATTGTGAGTCCATTAGAATTCTTTTAAGAAATACATTATAAAAAATAATTCCCTTAGAATTCTTAAATTGTTATAGTCTAAAAGTGGGTGGAAGAAACATGACTATGGAAAACCAAGAGTTGCATATGTTTTAAACTCACTTTTCCACTATTTATTAGTTTATCTGGACATAGGTTTATGTATTGATTTTTAACATATATAGTAGAATAGGTACACATGACTAACAACAATTTGAATTCGTATATGGTAAAAATATGAAAGTGAAAACTTTTGAATATTAATTGCTTAATTTATATTTGAATGGAGCAAGGAAGCAAACTATGAAGAAATAATGCTTAGATTTGGAAGAAATACAATCAATTCTATTGAACTTTATTTATATAATAAAATTAATAATATAAAGAATGATAAAGAAGCATTCAATTGACAATAATTTTAGAAGTATGTGAAAAGAAATTGGGATTGTAAGTTTTTAACATTAATAGGGGAAGTTTCAAATTATGAATCTCTAATCGTGGATGGAAGGAACATTACTACAGAAAACCAAGAGACGCATATGTCTAAACTCATTTTCCACCATTGATTAATTTCTTTGGACACATGTCAGCGTATTGATTTTTTGGCTAAATTGGAATCGAAAGGTCTTTGGAGGAAGATTGTGCTTTCATATAATATAATAGATAGATCGAAATGTTATATTACATGTCAATTAACTAAGACTGAGTATACTAAATGTCAAAGGATATTATTGTAACCGTCGTCATAAAATGTTTAGAAATAGAGATTTCTTTCATATTATATCTACGTTTTTATTGAATAGTATTATTTCCTTTTCCCCTCTTTAATGGCTTCTTATCTCTTTCAGATTATAACACGTTATCAACATGAGATTTTGTCAAGGGTTATTTCAAATTACCACATCCAAATTTGAAATCTTCTAAATCTATTTTTGAATTATTTATTTTCCTATAACTAATGTTTATTTGTGAATTCTTTATTCATACTGTTAGCTATATTTCTTAATTTCTCCAGATTTGAATTTGAATTCTAATGGATCTAATTTTTTTAATCCAAGAAATAGTTATAGATGTATAGTAATACTTTTTGGACTTAAGTGGAGTTTGTTGCGGCATACAAAATTAGTCGAAATAATGCTAACTTATTGGTAGTAACTACGTATTTAGCAGAAATGAACGCAATCAATGACCTGAAAATAACCATTATTATATGAAAATTACAAAAGTAACTATATAATAATAATAATAATAATAATAAGTAATTGGGAAATAAGCCTAGAATTCTTTTCCTTGCAAACAACAATTAGCTTCGATAAAGTTTTTTTTGAAGGAATTATAGTTTGAAACTTGGTTCATTTATTATACACATATTATATATAAGTACACACATATTTACAGCGCATATACAAAAATACACCTCATTTTGCACTCACAATCCATCAAGCCTGCAATAACCACTATTTCAAGCCCATTATATGTAAATAAAACATCAATTAACTACTGCCTCCGTCAGGCAAGCGAAGATCCAGAGTAGAACGCCACCAAAACCTTAATTTTGAGTTTGAATTTGAATTTGAATTTATCCAGATTTGAATTTGAATTCTAATGGATCTATTTTTTTAATCTAAGAAATAGTTATAGATGTATAGTAATCCTTTTTGGACTTAATTTTGAGTTTTTCTAATCTAATTTTAAGTGCATATATATATATATATATACATACATATATATATATATATATATGTGTGTGTGTGTGTGTGTGTGTGTGTGTGTGTGTGTGTGTTTGTGTGTGTGTTTTCATCATTAGGGGATATAAATGCAGATCTAAATTTATCTACTTTTATTGTTCGTATGTAATTTTTTGGAAAGATTAACTATATATTGAAAGGGTGTTCATTTTTTTATGTACATATAACAAAATTATGTGTATGAACTATCGTGGTGTAGTTTTTAATGTAATAGAAATATTGATTTATCACCAGAAGTGAACTCACTCTACCAGAAAAGACCTTTGGTAGTGCTTGAAAATGCTACTAAAACCTTTTGGTAGCGTTTTAATGAATGCCACCAAAACCTTTTTGTAGCATTTTAATGAACGCTACTACAGGTTCTACATCTAAAAGTCTTTTTTTTGCTCTATTTTTATTAGGGGTGGGCATAAACCGCACCGCAATGCGGAAACTGCCCAGACCGAACCGCAAAAACGGTGCGAAAAACCGCACCAGATTCTCTCTCTGAAGCAAACAGCCCAAGCCGAACCGACTCACAACGATACGGTCCGGTTGCGGTTTGAACTTTTACCAAACCATATTAAACCAGACCGAACTGCATAGCTACACCGACAATGTTATGATTAAAAAATTAACAAATTCCTATCTAACTTTTAATTTAACGATATATATTCTATTTTCAACGTATGTTGTGGTTATATTAATTAAAGATAACACTATGTGTTTTAACCTTCAGGTGACACAACGTCATACAATCGTAAATTGATTATTGATGGAAGTAATTTTCTTGTTTCATATTTAACACGGGTTCAAACCAGACCGAACCAAAAGCAAACCATATTACATCGAAACCGAACCAAAGCCGAACCGTTTGAACGGTTAGTATAATGGTTTGCATTTTTGATCAACCGTTTGATGGGTGTGGAAGCGGTTTGAGCTTCAAACCGCACCTAACCGTACCCACCGCTAATTTTAATAAACGCTACCAAATCTTCTGTATAGTTGCGTTTTACAAACGCTACCGAAAGGTTTGTACGTTGTTCGTTTTTGTATTTTTGTAGCGTTTATTTTGTGCAACATTTTTTTTTTTTTTGCATTTATTATTTTCCACAAAAAATTCATATGGCATGTTAAATTTGTTTCTGTAGCATTTCTAAACAGCTACTAAAAGTTTATTCGTGGGTTGTTTTCTGCTTTTCTGTAGCGTTTATTTTGGCAACTTAATTTTTTTCATTGCAATCCAGGTTGTGCGTTACATTTTTTCTGTAGCGTTTTTAAACGCGATTAAATGTTTTGATTGTTTCGTAGCATATTTTAAATGTTGTTATATGATGTTAATTGCTTATATTATTTTCATCAACCAGTTATATTAGTCATACTAAAATCTGCAACAATCATATAAAAGTCTGATTTAAATCAACAATCGTATAATCATCATACTCAAATAACTGAGAACACATTAGTCATACAAGTATTTTCCATAACAATATAGATAATAATTATTTGACAAAATTAGAAAATTCACATACCACAAACATTCAAAACAAGTTACACAATACGTACTAACAAATGTCATAATACATATAACAATAAAAGTTATGTCCATTGTTGCTGATGGTCTTTACTCCATAAAAGATAATTACCTATAGACAAGGTTGATAATCAATAATAAGAATTTGCCGTGAATTATCGAGCAACAGTAAAATAATAATTTATATCAAAGGAAATATGTGTGTCCATATGCATCAGTTTGGTTGGTAGATGAGAAACATGTGTGCCCGTATGCATCAGTTTTACAAATTGTGCTTCTCAACCTAGAACAGTGGAATCACTTTATTCTTTTGCGTCAATAGTGGTTAATTAGCTAAATGTTACACCGTTAACTTTATTTATTTATATATGTGTATATATGCATGTTTTTTGAAATGGTACTTTTCAGCCTAGAACATTGCAACCTCTTCATTCTCTTGCTTCAATCATTACCAATTGAATTACTGTGCTGAGAGATATTTCTATCTTTAGTTGTATCATTGAAGAACTAGTCAATAATAATAACAAGACATGAATAAACTTTGTATTAATATGTAATCTCAAGTTATAAAAGGATATAATGTTATGTTTGTTTCTACAAACACCAATTAACAAACTAACAACTATTACATTAAAAACTATTATAGATTATACATGACAAACTAAATCTAGTTGAAACGGTTATTTTATGCACTTTTTTGATTGGTGATATTCAAAAAAAGGTAATTTTCATCATATGCGAAACGGTAACACTGATAAATGGGCGATACTGACTATTGCGATGCATGGAAGAAGTATAGCTACTTGCACATATACATTGCATGAACAAAGAGCGTAAATAATAGATGAAAGGTCCATAGAGACACAAAGATCAAAATGGTAGAGATGACGGTTTGAATGAATAGCCTCACATCAGGGAACAAATTAGGAGTGGAGTATATATATATAAGTTGGTAGGCACGTAACATCAGGAATTCCTTTTGTTACAAGGATGTGTATGCCAACTCATATATGTGCTCCTTATACTGGAAGGAAGGGGGCTTTATTCCGACCGTCGTCACATAACAGTGGTATCAGAGCCAGGTTACGGACTGGGCCATGCAGACAAGACAGTGCTCTCAAAAGATACTTGTAGGATGCGAGTCAAGGAGGAGACTGTTAGGATTGCCTCACATGTTGTTAAGGTAGAAATGACGTTTTAAATAAATAGTCCCACATCACGGAATGATTTGAAGGCGTGGAGTGTGTGTGTATGTGTGTGTGTATAAGTCGGTAGGCACTTAACATCAGGGATTTCTTTTGCTATAAGGATGTGCGTGGCAATTCATATGCGTGTGCTCTATGCTGAAAGGAAGAGATCTTTGTTCCAGCCGTCATTAATAACACATGCATCAAAGTAAATAATGCGATTTGGATAGAAGTACGAGCCGAGTACACGATGAGCTTGCTAGCTTGTTGGTTCCAGTTGGCATCATACAGGGATCTTACGGTCTTTATACACCATATATATACATATGGATGTACTCTCTGTGTTGAAGAACTAAATACCTACACGCCTAGGTGTTCGTGAAATCAAGGTATTATTATATTCCATGAATGAAGGGGAAGAATAGTGTAAGATTATTTTTTGTACACTTCCATGAATGAAGATAAGAAAAGTTTAATCACTAACTAAAGCTTTAAGATAATAGATTTTATAAATTGATATGAACAAAACTGCAATTGATCTAGGAAGTGCAACTGAATTGATATAAGTGATGATACTTTTCTCATATATCAACTTCGTCGTATGCCACTGAAAGATTATTGGCAGAATTAATGATTGTGATTCAATTGGAAAGTTGAACGATGAAAACAATGATTTGTCAAAATATAAACTAAATCGATTCAGGGAAAAAAAAGAAAAAAAGAAGAAGTAAAAACTAGATCTGGAAAATTGGGGAAGAAGGCACGGCAACCGAAAGCTTTTTTTATTATGAATAATGTTTATTTGTTAACAGCTTTTACTTTATATATCGATACAACCCAATACTAGTGCCACGTGGCAAAGCAAAAGAAAAACAGTATAAAGGTATATTAACACCCCCTCTCAAGACAGAGGAGTGTTCACAATTCCCATCTTGGAAATAGCATCCTGCAGCTTAACACCAGGTAGAGATTTTGTGAGGAAATCTGCCAATTGTGCCTGAGTGGGAACATAAGAAAGAAAAATCAGGCCTTCAAGCAGTTTTTCCCTAGTGTAATGACAATCAAGTTCAATGCGTTTGGTTCTCTCGTGGAACATTGTATTGTGCGCAATGTAGACAGCCGATTGGCTATCACATTTAACCAAAATAGGAGTGATATTTGGGACTTCAAACTCATTAAGCAACCAGCTAAGCCAAGCCAGTTCAGCACAAACCCTGCGAAGAGATCTATACTCCGACTCTACCGAAGAAAGTGATACACTTTGTTGTTTCTTTGATTTTCAGAAAATAAGATTTCCACCAAGAAAAACTATAAAACCCGAGATTGGTTTTCTAGAGTAAGGACAAGTTGCCTAATCCGCATCACAGTAGGCTTTAAGGCTGAAGTCTGGCAAATTATTGAACAACAAAGCTTTATTCTATGTGCCTTTGAGATAAAACAACACATGATAAGCTGTTGCTAAATGAGATTGCCGAGGAGCTTGATTGAACTGACTTAAAACTTGAACTGAGTAGGCCAAATCAGGTCTTGTGTGAACAAGAAAATTAAGTTTTCCAACTATTTGCCTGTTAACCATTGGATTTTCAAGAAGAGTACCACAATCTGGTAGCAACTTGACGTTCAAATCAAATGGACTGATATAATTATGTTTAGTACTTGGAGGGAAATCATGAAGAAGTTCACTAATAAATTTTCTTTGGCTGACCAACATTCCTTGCGAATAAGAAGTAAATTTGATTCTCAAAAAATAATGCAATAAACCAAGATCTTTGATTTTGAACTCAGTATCATGGTAATTTTTGAGAATTGTGATTTCATCCAAGTTATTCCCTGTTAGTAGAATATCATCTACATAAGTGGCAATAAAAACCATAGATATCTTTCCTTTTTATAGAATAAAGAGTAATCGTTCATTAACTGCACATACCCTTTTGTTTTTAGAGAATGAGATAACTTGGCATACCATTGCCTTGAAGCTTGTTTCCAACCATACAAGGACTTTCTTAGACGACATACGTTTGTAGGATCATCAACTGCAAGTCCTGGTGGTATTTCATGTAAACTTCCTCATCCAAATCTCCATGTAAAAATGCGTTATTAACATCTAATTGGAAAATAGACCACTGCCTTTTCAAAGCAACAGAAATTAACTATCATCATCTTAATTATGAGAGAAAAAGTTTCATTATAATCAACCCCCTCTTGCTGACTAAACCCTCTTACCACTAATCTTGCTTTATATCTATAAATGCACCCATTAGCCTTCCTTTTGACTTTATACACCCACTTACAGCTTACAACCTTCTTACCTTTAGGCAGTTCACTAATCTCCCATGTATTGTTCAAATGAAGAGCTGCAAATTCTTCATTCATAGACCTTTTCCAAACTTCATACTTGCAAGCATGCTCATATGACAGTGGCTCATGATCAGGTTTCACGATAGAAGACGTAGAGGCTGCTGGAAATTGAACTAAAGAAGTTAAAGTTCGACCGCAAAAGCAAGCATGAGCATCAACTGAAGAACGAATATAATCCTGCAAATGACTAGGGGGTTAAGTAATTCTAGATGACCTTCTTAAACTTTGTATCTTTGAAATAGGAGGAGCAGAAGGAGGGATTAAATTTCCGTCCTCATCATCACAAGGCAAAGGTGAAGTAGGATATAATGGGGGAGTAGTAACTGGTGAAGATGCGCCAATAGAATGGAAAGGAAAACCCCTTCATGAAACACCACATCTCTAGAGATGAGAACTGAATGTGTCTCTAGATTATAAAGCTTGTATGCTTTCTTTCCAAAAGGATAACCAAGAAATATGTAAGCCACTGCCCTAGTTTGAAATTTATCTCTTCCTGCTTGAGAGTAGACGCAAAGCACAAACATCCAAAACTTCGAATATGAACAAAATAAGGTGCTTTATGATAAAGAACTTCATACGGAGTTTTGTGTGCTTAAGAACTGCAGATGGGAGTTTATTTATGATGTGAGCAGCTGTAAGAACACTTTCACCCCAAAACTTCGAAGGTAAATTTGAATGAAACATAAGTGCTCTTGCTATCTCTACAAGATGTCTATGTTTCCTTTCAACGACCCCATTTTGCTGCGGAGTTGCCACACAAGAAGTTTGATGCATAATACCTTATGCATACAAATACAAGGCACACTCTTTGCTAGTCCCCAATTCTAAAGCATTGTCACTCCTCATAGTTTTAACTTTCTTAACAAACTGAGTGGCTACCATAGTAATGAAATTTTTAAGCAAAGTAAAAGCATTGCTTTTTGCAGACAAAAGGTGTACCCAAGTGGACCTTGTAAAATATCTAATATAGTCAAAAAATATTTGTAGCCATTATAGGTAGCAGTTTAGTAGGGTCCCCATATATCTACATAAATTAATTGAAAAGGAAAAATAGTAGTAATAGAACCTAAAGGAAACACAAGTCTTGTTTGTCTTGATTTAGCACATATGACACAAGATAAAACTTCTTTGTATTCAACTGTTCATTACCTAAAAAATGCAAATGTTGAAACTTATAATATGGTAAATGTCCCAACCTGACATGCCACAAAGCTACATTATCGCTGCAAGAAACAGTTGCAGCTAAATCTTTATTTATTTGCATGTGATACTAACATGTATAAACCTTTGTATGCCTTACCAATCTCCAGTGCTGTCTTCATAGAAGGAATCTGTAATAAACACCTTGTAGGAGTAAATAAAACTCTACATTGCATGTCCCTGATAAGTTTACCAACTGAGAGAAGATTACACTTAAACACAGAAACAAACAAGACATTTCTCAATATCAATTCAGGTAAAACTTTGACCGATCCCACTGTATCAATTGTTGCAATGTCTCCAGTTGGCAATGTGATAATAAAAGGCTTCTCAATTTTGTGTGTGTTCTCAAATAAGGAAGAATCACAACACATATGACAACTGGCTCGAGTATCAACTATCCAAGAAGTATTGTTGAAAAAATGAGAAGTAAAAGTTGTACCTGCAAAACCAACAAAATCATGTTGTTCAGCTGCTTTATTCGATGATGCATTACTATCAAGAAGACTCAACAGCTTTGCCAACTGTTCTGAAGTAAGATCGACTGAGTTTGAAGATGTGGAGAATGTGCCTTCAAATTTCTTTTCTGATCCAATCTTCTTATTTTTGGTCTTGTAATTCTTAGGAAATCCATTAAGAAAATAGCATATATCAACGTTATGATTTGTTTTCTTACAATTTGTGCAGTAAAACGACTTACGATTTCCACTGCTTTTCTGTTGAGTAGAAGGTTGAGTAGAGTTTCTAGCTGCTATTACATTCATGGAAACAAAATCTTGATGAGTGTTGTTAACCCTTGCATCTCACGTTGCTTTTCTTCCTGTAAAAGCATAGCATATGCTTGATTCACACTAGGTAAGGGTGTCAACATAAGTATTGATCCTCTAATTCCAGCGTAGACATCATTTAATCCCATTAGAAAATGAATTAACCGCTTGTCATCTTCAAAATTCATGAATTCTTTCACTGAACCACGGTTGCATCTAGGAAACTTGCGTAAACTTCTCAATTCATCCCATGCAATCTTCATCTTTGTGTAGTAAGATGAAATTGAGTCAGATCCTTGCGTCAAGCTGCTCAATTCCTTCTTAACAGCATACAGTTGAGCACCATTCAACCGTCCAAATCTGATCTCCAATTCTTTCCATATTCCTTGTGTTGTATTGGTATACAACACACTTCGACGAATCTCCTTACTCAATCCATTCAATAACCAGGAGCGGACCATGTCGTTGCAGCGATTCCATCGATCATAATTCGGATCTATTCTTGCTGATCGCATAGATTTGCCATTGATAAAGCGGATCTTGCTCTTTTCCGATAACGCTGTTCTCATAGAAATCCTCCAATCTCCATAGTTATGTCCGTCAAACACATCTGGAACTAAAGAAAGTCCAGGATGATCGCTGGAATGCAGAAACAACGGATTGTTCTGAGCTTGTACTTGCTCATCTCGAATCGTCATGAATACGCAGAAGAGAAGACTTTGAATCTTCCAAATCGCTGATTGATGGATTCAATTGAAGAATACAAACTCAGATCTGAAGCTACTGCTCTGATACCATGTCAAAATATAAACTAAATCGATTCAGGAAAATAATGAAAAAAAGAAGTAAAAACTAGATTTGAAAAATTGGGGAAGAAGGCATAACAGCCGAAAGCTTTTTTTTTTAATATGAATAACGTTTCTCTATTAACAGCTTTTACTGTATCTATCGATACAACCCAATACTAGTGCCACGTGGCAAAGCAAAAGAAAAACAGTATAAAGGTATATTAACAGGACAATACCTATCAAATGATGATAAACACGATTGTTTGATCAAGAATAAAAGCACAATTGTTAAACTGTGTTTAATAATCCTTAAATTGTGAAATCTAATTTATGAGGATCTTCACTGTGAAGAAGTTCAACTCCAATATCAAGTTGAGTTTTGATATTTAATATTGAATTCATGGAGTTGATTGATATTCAAGAAGTTGGTATTTGATGGAGTACAAATACGTGAATTGGTAATTTGTATTGATGAATGGAATGATGTAATGTATTTGGTTTGTACATTATATACAAAGAGAATATTGGGCAATATATATGTACTCGGCCCATATAATATAACCCCAGCTGATAATACACAATATACATTTCATATATCTTATTATTATCACAAACTAGTAGGTTTACTATTGTATCTTCCATTTCCATATGTACGACTACGTATTAGTCCTGTATGTTCATTTTGCCCCTAAAAACTAATTTCAATGATTAACCTAGGATTGTATCACCTTTTATGGCATGGTGATTATCAATCTAAGAAGCTTGTGCCCATCTCATTTCATAAGCTTTGTGATCCTAAGAACAAAAATGAGCTGGGTATCGTTGATCTTTACATATTAAACATAGCATCTGCAAAAGAAAATATTGATGATCAGATCATTCAGAAAGGTTCCTTATGGGTTAATACATCTCTGCCAATTACCTTACTGGAAATCAATTATGGACAATGGATATTCCCAACAATTTTAGTTGGATGTTCAAAAGCTTCTAAATCTTGGAGCCACCGTTCTTCTAGACTCAATATAATATGCTACTCCAACAAAAAGACGTCCATTCTGAAATAGCCCATGGGGTGATTTTGGTTTAATTCTCACCTAAGTCAACTATAGGCTTTGACGAGTGATGGGTATTCCTGTATCGGACATTGTCGCTGGTTACATACATGAAGGAAAAATTGTTCTCCCTAACTCTAGAACACTTGAACACAACAATTCTAGGATAAGCTCAAGGATAAATCTTATCATGTGCTAGAGAAGAAAATATACAGTGGACCCATGTAGGCAAGAAACACACAATCAAAAGTAGGGGTGTCAAATGGGTTGGGTTGGGTCTAAATGGGTTGGGTGAGTTTTGATCCAACCCATTTATGACCCATTCTCTTTGACCCATTTATTACCCAATCCGTTTGTAACCCAACCCAATAATAAGTGGGTTACCCATTTAACCCAGGTATCTAAAGTTGATTTAGCAAATAAAAACAAATGCTAAATTTTTAAAGTTAAAAAGGTCAAAATTACAAAAATACCCTTCATTTTGAAAAAAAGTGAAAAAAATAAATAAATTTCAAAAAATCCAGAAAATTACGAAATGAAAAGTAAAAAAAAAAATATTCGAAAATTACGATTTTTAAAGCTAAATATGTCAAAATTACGAAAATGCCCTTCATGTTGAAAAAAGTGAAAAAAATAAATAAAAATTAAAAAATCCAGAAAATTACGAAATGAAAAGTAAAAAAAGAATTATTCGAAAATTACGATTTTTAAAGCTAAATATGTCAAAATTACGAAAATGCCCTTCATGTTGAAAAAAGTGAAAAAAACAAATAAATTTTAGAAAATCCAGAAAATTACGAAATGAAAAGTAAAAAAAGAATTATTCGAAAATTAAGATTTTTAAAGCTAAATATGTCAAAATTACGAAAATGCCCTTCATGTTGAAAAAAGTGAAAAAAACAAATAAATTTTAAAAAATCCGGAAAATTACGAAATGAAAAATAAAAAAAGAATTATTCGAAAATTACGATTTTTAAAGCTAAATATGTCAAAATTACGAAAATGCCCTTCATGTTGAAAAAAATAAATAAATTTTAAAAAATCCAGAAAATTTCGAAATGAAAAGTAATTAAAGAATTATTCGAAAATTACGATTTTTAAAGCTAAATATGTCAAAATTACGAAAATGCCCTTCATGTTGAAAAAAGTGAAAAAAACAAATAAATTTTAAAAAATCCAGAAAACTACGAAATGAAAAGTAAAAAAAGAATTACTCGAAAATTATGATTTTTAAAGCTAAATATGTCAAAATTACGAAAATGCCCTTCATGTTGATAAAAGTGAAAATAAATAAATTTCAAAAAATCGAAAAAATTTAGTATTTTGAAAATCATTATTTTAAAATATCTTTTTTTACTTTTCATTTTGTAATTTTCTGAAATTTTTTCATTTTTTTCACTTTTTCTAAAATGAAGGGAATTTTCGTAATTTTAGCATTTTTAGCTTTAAAAATCATTATTTTAAAATAATTCTTTTTTTTACTCTTCATTTCGTAATTTTTTGGATTTTTTTCATTTTTTTCACTTTTTCCAATATTAAGGGCATTTTCGTAATTTTGGTTCTTTTAGCTTTAAAAATTGTTATTTTGAATTAATTCTTTTTTAACTTTTCATTTTGTAATTTTTTGGATTTTCTGAAATTTTTTCATTTTTTTTTCACTTTTTCCAAAATGAAGGGTAATTTCGTAATTTTAGCATTTTTAGCTTTAAAAATCGTTATTTTAAAATAATTCTTTTTTTACTTTTCATTTCGTAATTTTTTGGATTTTCTGAATTTTTTTCACTTTTTCCAATATGAAAGGCATTTTCGTAATTTTGGTTCTTTTAGCTTTAAAAATCGTTATTTTGAATTAATTTTTTTTAAATTTTCAAATTGTAATTTTCTGGATTTTCTGAATTTTTTTCATTTTTTCCAAAATGAAGGGTATTTTAGCATTTTTAGCTTTAAAAATCGTTATTTTAAAATAATTCTTTTTTTACTTTTCATTTCGTAATTTTTTGGATTTTCTGAATTTTTTTCATTTTTTTCACTTTTTCCAATATTAAGGGCATTTTCGTAATTTTGGTCCTTTTAGCTTTAAAAATCGTTATTTTAAATTAATTATTTTTTAACTTTTCATTTCGTAATTTTCTGGATTTTCTGAAATTTTTTCATTTTTTTCAATATGAAGGGCATTTTCGTAATTTTGGTCCTTCTAGATTTAAAAATCGTTATTTTAAAATAATTCTTTTTTTACCTTTCATTGTGATTTTCTTGAATTTTTTAAATTTTTCCATTTTTTTTCACTTTTTCCAAAATAAAGGGTAGTTTTGTAATTTTGACATTTTTAAATTTTAAGTTTTTATAAATGTGTGTTTTTAATTTTAGATTTTAAGTTTTTTATAAATGGGTATAATGGGTTACCCATTTATGATCCTTTTAAAAATGGGTCAACCCAACCCATTAACCATTTAATAAAATTCATAAATGGGTTAACCCAACCCATTTGTGGATAAGGTAAATGGGTTGGGTAAACGGGTTGGGTCATATTTTGACACCCCTAATCAAAAGTATCTATTACGCTCTCAAAAACATCTCACAGATTGGGAACTATCAATAACATAAAAGAAGATGGTGCAAAGCGGATACACATATAGACAATCTCCTTCTGTGAAAATACTTAATAGGGTGTTGTACATTAAAGATAGGTTGCTCAACCTGGTCATTACAGACATTGAATCATGTTTGTTTTATGACATTCATACTGACTCTACCACACATGTCTTTTTTGAATGCCCTTACATTTTCAGCATATGGAAGAACACTTTGAGGCATTTTAATATTCATCGTCCCTTGCTTTTTCATGATACTAAAATACTGATTATATATGTGAATTCAAATAAGAAATTTGCTAACGCTAGGGTATAATAATACCTAGATATTATTATACGTGAATATAATACCACACTACACTGCACACATCGTATCTATGTCCTTGTCTTTCTATTTTATGTTTTCTATGTCACGTGTCCTTGTCTTTCTTTTGTTGCTGGATTCTACTTAAAACCATGCTTTCTTGCTGGACTACATACTGCAGAGTCCAAATTTTTGAGGCCTTTGTTGTGTACAAAACTAGTGCAAATAGAGACTATATAGCCATCTCTATGTAGCTGAAATGTGATGGTGTGACTTATTACAAAATGCAGGGGCAAAAGTTAATTGTTTGTTGGAAATGATGATTAACTAAACCGGCAGAACCATAAAAATAAACATATTGTAAAATTAACTATTTTCACCCCCAAACTCTATCTTTGATTCAACAAAACCTCCCTCTTTATCATCAATTCAATATCTCCATTTCACTTCACTGTCTCATTTTACCATTTTATCTCAATTTACAATTTCCATTTCGATATCGCCATTTCTCTAAACTACACATTCATTCCTCTAAACCATTGTCGATTAATGATATATCCTTTGTAAGACAAAGCATCATTCTTCGGACCATATGCAATTCTCTTCAGCATTTCAGTGTGATCATTGGAGTTAATAGGTATCTTTAAAAAGTTTGATTTGCAATGGATATTTTAGAATAATATTCTTAAGAAAATGAGAGTATATTTAAAAAATTCATTTAGCCTTTTTTTAATCCAATCAACAAAAATTTTTGTATGTGTTTCCCAAAGCAAGGGTGAATTTACCTCCGTGCGCTTGCCTGAATTTTGTAATTCCTATAAATGCAAACTAGTACAAAACAAGGAATGTTAAGTTTTATTTACTAGTAGAAACACATCAAAATAATTGAAACATAATATAACATATACTTACTCTAAAATTGGTTCCACCATGGCAATATTCATTAATATGGCTAACGAGCACTTTCTTTCTCATTTAAGGATAATGTAATTGTCTTAGACATTGAAATCGGATGTCCCTCAAGTATTACATTGCTTTCATAATCTATATTTCGAGCCTCTGTCTCCTTAATGTGTCCTAATTTTTTTTAAAGATTCACTAAAAAAATCATGCATTCCTCTGCAAGATAAGATTCAACAATACAACCCTTGGGTCGTGAATAGTTTCTTACATCATCTTTAAGTGTTTTTATATATCTTTCAAAGGGATACATCCAGCAAAATTGAACCAGTACACAGATTAGTGCTTCTCTACCAAGATGAATTGACAAAAGCACCATTATGTCAAAAAATGAGAGTGGAAAATACTTTTCAAGCTCATATATAATTTCTATAATCTCAACATTGATTTTTTTGCAATTTCTTTCTGTCAATGACACGTTGACATAATTTGTTGAAAAATGAACATAAACGAATTATTGCTTTTCTTGCCTTCTTTGATAATAATCCTATCATTGCTACAGTTAATAATTGCTACATTAAAACATGATAACCATGTAATTTCAAGCCACTAACTTTACAATTCTCCAGCAATATACTATTTTTGAAATTTGAACAGTAGCCGTTAGGTCCTTTGAAATCATACAGTCTTTTGCAGAATATTGTTTTTTTGGAATTTGATAACGTATAAGGAGCTGGCTAAAGATATATTTTCTTCCTACGAGTTTGTGCATGAAGCTCATGTCGATTCCCCCAATCCTATAAATCATTTCTGGAATTGGTTCCATCTTTCGATTTATTATCTTGCAACATTGCGCCTAATATGCTTTCGCCAATGTTTTTCTCTACATGCATTACAGCTCCAATTTTATAGGATCATTATCTTCATCATATTTATCTTCCGTATCATGGACAATGTTCCTCTTCCTCTTTTTCAGCTTGATGGATTTTATCTTAATGACCACTTTCTTATTATTCCTTTTCTTCCTTTTTCATTTCTTTCTTTTTTCCAAAATCATTTGGAAATTCTTTTAACAATTCAGAAATATTTCTTCTAATTAAAATGCTAGGTGCATTACCTTTCTCCATGGCGTTATCAAACCAAGAATTCTATTTCCTCTAATCATTTAACATAGGTAGATATCTTTTCTGACCCATGTAAACATTCTTTCGACTATAATTAAACCAACAATGATGTAGCAACCCGAGGATTTTCGACCTTGAAAATCGATGCAACACACCATGTCGACTATTCAAACATCGGAAATACCGGACCATTAATAGAAAGAAGTTAGAGGGTGAGAAATAGAAAGAAAATTAGAATTGATAAGAAGATCACAACAGAACACAATCAGAGTAACACGAATCTCACAGTGGAACGAATAAAATATATTATATTACAACTTTGGAAATACAAACTGGTAATTGTATATACATACCATTATCACATAACATCACAGCGGTAATAAACTCTATATATATCTAACTCTGAAGCCTCCTGCTCTGAGCTCCTCCAAGTATATCTGAAAAGTCCCGACTACTTGACTACCCGTACAAATTTGGGCACCTAAGAGTTTAGGGAAAAACAAAACAAAATAAACTCTGGGTCAGTCATGTGACTGTTGTGAGTAGACTCTAATCATTTTGGTTTAACTTTTCAAAATCCTTTTCAAAAGGAAGGAAAATCGCAAGACCGATCGACACATAAATACGGATGGTTTTTTACCTTACCATGGCCAAAACATTTCTTAAAATCAATACTTATCTGATATTATAATAATGTCTAAATCAAGTAAATAACAATCAAGCAGAACGCTTTCATCTCATGCCCTACATATATAATATACAATCAAAAACTGCAGGTTCTTATTGGGTAATGGATTTCCAACTATGACAAGGTATGGAATCACCTTCCGATTAGTGCTCTAGAAGCTATATACTGGAGTTCAACAAGAACATCTTGCAACTCAGCCACACACGATCGACCATTCATTTCGCTTGAATGTTCCGAATATATTATCACCTTGCGGTTGGTGTACCAACATAACTGTTCCTGGGAGATACAGAACTGAAAGAAGTAAAAAATATGAATATTGTCTAGATGGCGACAATATACCCTAATTGGGTGCGACCCACTTAGCTATGCAGCCAGCTCGATTTTCGTCATTTCCCAATTGATGAGGCTTAAGGTCATAACATACTATTATACAAATCACATCTATATTTATTTTGAATGCCACATCGTCATACCCACCAAATCACAAATTGATTTCCCTAAAAATATCATGGGTATATGTAACACCCCACCTCCGCTAGGGTCACTCACAAAGGGAATGCACTAGGTTTGGTGCAGCATTATCGAGGTAAACATGCACAGAAATATTACAAGACAGAACATATATAAAACAGCGGAAGTAAAACAAATTTCATTACCTTATAAAATAAGGTCTAAAGCCTTTTACATCAGAATACATCAAAACCTATCTTGCAATAGTAAAGAAGCATAAAACATTTTCATAAATTATTCCCCAAAATAAAGCGGTGAAGCAGCCATAGCCAAGAGAAGACCAAGCTATACATGATGACCTTCAAGCATAAGAGGTCTGAACTAAACAATAGCATTTCCTCCCTGAAAAACCTGGGGGGGGGGGGGGGAACGGAAGACAAAGAGGCGAAAGAAAACGGGGTCAGTCATAAAGACTGGTAAGTCCTATCTACTTCCAGCATAAAAACAGGTAAAGGTAACATGACATGCATAAATTGAAAGTAAACATAAGGATGACGACAAGATAGATAAGCTAGACCAAGATAACAGGATGAACCACTGTATCAAGATAAACTAAGGTATCACATTATCAGGTTTCTATCAAGTATAAAATCCCGAGGTATCTACCATATATATTTGCTCTGCACCTCCCGTACTAGTATCCCAACCCGTGTTACGTGTTAACTATAAAATGTCCCTTGCCCAATGCCATGTAATGGTCCATGTCGACCTAATATATATCGCATATATAGGTTTTCTCAACTCGTGTGTTTCTTTCCATGTATAAGTTCAGTCCTTTGCCAAACCTCGTGCGGGCTTCCTCACTACTTCAACGCAGTACCATTTGATCCTTGAAATCATTTGGACTGTCATCTTTTATCTAACTATGTTTTCTTATCCAGAACTATCGCGTGTTCAACTAAGGTTTATGCCACCCAGGACCATTGGGGATTATGCTACCTAATGAATGTTTTCGTATCTCGGTTTGGGTTCAAACCACCTAGGGCCACTAGGATTATGCTACCCGTCAACCACGCCCTTTTTCCCACGTATGTATCGTGAATCGTTTTTCCATGTCTAGGTGCACATGTATCTCAATGTGCCATCCGAGTTTCGTTGACAGAATACAGGACTCGTTCGGGAGCTTTAGGTTATCTGCCGATGCAGATATTAAGGTCTGTTTTTCTACCGGTAGTTATGGTCCCACGTGACCCCTGCCTCAACTACTGAAAGGCAAAACAAGAAAAAAAATCATGTATGAGAAATACACTACGGCCATCAATGCCCCACTCCCAAATGGCATACCTCACCCATAACTAGATAGCAAGTATGGTCTGTTGGGTGTTCTCTGCCTTTCCGCACGTACACGATTGACTAAAGATGGTAGGTGGCCGACGATGTGCTATCTAGGGCTACCGTGAAAATATCGCCGACCCCACGCTAATCCACCCCAGTCTTTAGGTTGCTCGCACAGCAACCAAGGCATACCCTTGGCTCTTCTACCGCAGACCTTAACCTCTGTGAGCCCAGGAGGATCATCTGCCACCTCACAGAGGGATACCAATAGTATCCTCACATTCCCCGAAGCTACCGTTTCGTCAGCCAGTTCGTTGGAGCCTTTATCTAAATCAGATATTGCTCCACCTCGTGTATCTGCTGAAGCGACGACCTACCGAATCGGGTTACTCATCTATTATGAACTGGTCCAATTTCCTTGACTAAGAATTATTACTTAGTTATCCTTAACTAAGGTTTATTACTTAGCTTCCTTTCCCGTCATCCTTGTTAACTACTGTTTTCCACTTAGCCCCCCTGAACTAGGGTTTTATCTAATGGGTTAAGCGTTTCATTCAAGCTCATGACTTAACCCGTCTAGAAGCATGTCAAAATTGGCTAAGCGTTCAAGTTCAAGACTTAGCCCTACAAACCATATGTCAAGTTGGTTAAGTATATCAAGAAGTTCACGGCTTAACCTTATCGCTTTATCGTGGTTGGTTAAGTATAGATTATCCTTATCAAATTACCGAGTCGAGTTGGTTAATTATATTCAAGCGGTTCGTGTCTTAACCCTATCCAATTACTATGTTAGATTGGTTAAGTGTAGATGAACTTAACCCCATCAAGTTACCGAGTCAAATTGGTTAAGTATTGGTTAACTTAACCTCATCAAAATTATCGAGTCAAATTGGTTAACCTAACCCCATTAAATCATCGTGTATAATTGGTTAAGTATAAGTTACTTAACCCCATTAGATTATCCTGTTAGATTGGTTAAGTATTGGTTAACTTAACCTCATCAAATTATTGGGTCGGATTGGTTAAGTGTTGGTTAACTTAACCTCCTCCACTAATTGTGTTGTATGGTTAAGTGTCATTAGTCTAGCTAAGTTACTTAACCCACTCGTCCATGTCATATCGGTTAAGTGTCATTAGTCTAATCAAGTTACTTAACCTTATCATGTGGCATTAATTAACTTAATGCACCCCAACCTCTCACATTAGACTTTGTTGTGGTTACTAGTTAAGTCGGGCAGGTCCGGGTAGCTTTACACCACAACCTAGTCTAACCTCGGGTTTTAAGTGCGATATGACCAACTACTCACATTGGGTCCTATTGTTTGTAGCCACTAGTTAAGCCGGTCGGTTCCGGGTAGATTTATGCTACAAACTCAACCCAACCTCGAGTTGGCCACTTTCATGTTTTACTACGTATCATGTTCATGCCGAATTTAGGCCTTGATTAAGTCCATGTTTTTCACTCATGCCCATTTTCCCATTTCTTGGTATAATTCATGTCAAGTTCACATGTTCCATATTTTTTCCAAGTGTCATCCCCACGTTTATTACCATTACATGTTACATGTAATTTCATGTCAAGTTCATAGCAAATTTCAAGTTTTGCCTAGACTACCCAAAACATATTCCCAACGCACATGAAAGCGAATCAACATAGTAGGAAAAATATGACAAGAGAGGGTATAAGATGGCAAAGGTGAATCACAAGTTAAACATGGTGACGTTTGGGGGTAAAAGGTGTTCACATAACTAGCATATTGCATATCGGCCTCAAAACATGTATGATAGCATAAAGGGATTGGCCTCTAACATGCATGATATCATAAGAGGGATTGGCCTCTAACATGCATGATATCATAAGAGGGTTGGTCTCAAGCATGCGTGATATCATATCCTAGGTCCATCCTCTTATGCATGAGAGTATCATGAGGGGTTTTAGGTTCTTTTACATGCATAAACCCAAAATGTTTCACAAGTCAAAATGGTTCTAAGGGTTCATGCCATCATTCCACAAGTAAAGATCCAAACATGCATGATAAATCAAGTCCCACACAACATAAGTAGCATGATTTAGTCACTAAAACATAGCCCAAAGTCATGGGTTCAAGAAAGGGGCAAAACTAGGTTCACATAGGCTAACATACTTATGCTTCATCTCATTTTATTCCATGTCAACATTAGAACTACCGTTTAAATCTACAAGTAGCTAGTACTTACAAAGCGAGGCTAGGGACTCATGAGCAAGCATTTGTCATAGAACGGTGTTGAGATGACACTCTTCTTCCTTGATTTGATGTAGGAAGGTTGCATCTTTTGATTTGAATCCAATTTGAATGCATAAGCCCTTGGAGTTGGAGATGGAGGCCATGATCAAGATAGATTTTGGCAGCACTTAGTTGCTAGAATGATTTGTAGTGATTTAGGTTAGGTCTTAGGGTGTTTTTATAGAAGTAGGAGCTAATTTAGGCCATAGGATTAACCCTAGAATGAATCTGATCCATCAAAAATCGTAACAGGGCCTAAAACATGACTCAAAGGGACAAGTAGGTGCATTAGGCCAAACTGGCCCGACCACCCAGGTCGACACCCGTGCGACTGGGCAGTCGACCTGCCCCTGGGCATGTCGACTCCCTAGTCGACACCCCAGTCGACCTGGGGCTTGGGCGGGAATTTTTCCCGCCCAATCTATTTGGCTCCAGATTTGAATTTCGAACTGTTTTTGAACTTGAATTTTTCTGAAAACTTCGACGGGCCATAAATGGGTCATACAGACTCCGATTTTCGAAAACTCGGACTCTATTTCGCGTATTTTTCCGAGACGAATGCAATGGCACAGCCCG
Source organism: Allium sativum (assembly GCA_030737875.1). Classification (NCBI taxonomy): domain Eukaryota; kingdom Viridiplantae; phylum Streptophyta; class Magnoliopsida; order Asparagales; family Amaryllidaceae; genus Allium; species Allium sativum. The sequence goes on along the minus strand of CM060920.1, from coordinate 931,000,141 downwards.
TTCCCCTTGATTTAGATTTTAACATTTAATTCTGCCTTGATTTACGTTATAACATGTTATTCAAAATACGGGTTGCTACAGTATAAAGCTAATAGAAACAAATTTCTCCGCCGCCAACGTAAATACATTTGAAGCGATCAACTTAAGCGATCTATTTGACATACTCTGTCAGAGATTCATCCATACACGTTGTCCTGGGATTGGAAAAACCGAAGGCACTATTCTATAAATCCATCTTAGGCAATTTTTACCTAGGATCGCCAGAACAACCCTTGCACAAACTCTGTCTTTAATTATCTTCATCTTATTTGACTTGCAACGCTAATGCCCATACAGAGTGGTTTTCAGATAATAAATCTAATCCCGATCTCTCTGTATTGACAACAGGAAAAGGGTCAAAACTTTGATAGCTGGTTATTTAACTATCAAAGGAAACGTACATACAAACAACAGTCAAATTTCCAAATGGAAATTACACCGATCAATCATTAATCAACATTCAGCCCCTTTAAATTAATTTATCATTAATTTATTCATTCCTTAATCTCCTATTTTCCATAGCTTAAACCGGTTTAGTTTTGCATGATTTGGGGAAAAACATTTTCATATCCATATTTTCTTATTTCATATATCTAGAATATATATGCTAATTACAATTGGAAAACATTTCCATTTCTCATTCACGCATTACTAACCTTCTACAACCATCAGTCCCTAACCGTACACTTTGAGAACAATTTCCTAAGTATAAACCCCGAAGGCCAACCAACATCAGATCAATACTCAGACAACTATTCAACGTAACTAATTTCCATTCAGTTTCTAATGTTCTTAACTCCATTTCTTAATTCCTTGTTTACAAAACTGTTTACACAACTCCCATATTCAGTTTGTGAATCCACTTCTGTACGGAAATCTTTGATTATAACAATAATGTTATAGTCTCTGCTTTTGAAGTATTTAATTTCAAAATATAACTTTTATTTAAATAAATAAACAAATAATTAATTAATTAGATAAATAAATAAATCTTGATAATAACCGGAAAGTAAACGATACTTTCCTAAATTCGATAGAATCGAATTCCAAGATATCTCTCTTTTGAATACTCTCTATTCAAAGAACGTTCCGAAGGTCGGAATAAACTCACCGTTTCAAGTTAACTTGATTTCTAAATCCACGTTTGAATTTATCACCTCAAATATCCGTTAATTTACTTTTATCACCATTCTAATTTGTAAAACATTTGCTTTTAAACCCTTATTTACTTTAAAATGTGAATATCATTCTTTTACATAAACCTAGGCACATTTTATCAAATCAAATCTTGATTTGTATTTACTTATACCATTTTAGGTTCACATTCTGCTTATTGAGTTAATTTATAAATTTATACTCATACCCTATTTCATTTACAAATCAATATCTTGTAAATTTAATATTTAGTTTATACTTAAGTCTCGATTCCATATTTCTTTATAAATTATTGGTTTCAACTCAAATATTAACTTCCTTGTCAAATTCTAAATTATATAATATATAGTTTCAAAATATAAATTATTTTAATAACATTCGACAAAATTGAATTACAATTATAAATTCACATTTCGAACATCAAAATAAATTTCATCGTTTTCTTTTGAAAAACGATTCGCATTTCCCATTCTAATATTCCCACTCGAATTTACAATTCCAAATCATTTTATAATGATTATTTCATCTCATTTCTAATATCGTTTATAACCCAACTTCTTGTTTTAATATAATTAAAACAAGTTATTATATTTAGTTTATTCGAAATTCAACTTCTATTTTAAAATAGATTTTTCCTTTTTTACTCTCGAATTCCCTTATAATATATTCACATATATTTTATGGCATTTAAATGCCTATCATTTCAGGTCAATGTTATTCAAACATCCCAAAACATACAATAATCAATCACCGATTATTTGTCACATCATATATTGTAATATATGAAAAACAATAATACAATTGTTGAGGAATCCAATTGGATCCCTCCACCCTATTTCCCTGCATCCACAGATGTTAATCAACATAGATAATATAAATTCTGTGTCGATATGAGATATTAAAATAAACAGGATCAAATTTAGCCAACGTTATATATATATATAACTATGTCTATAATTTCGACCAATTTCTAAGCAATTCATCTAAACAACCATCACACAACATTCAATCATCATTTATAAATATTAAAATAATTTTAATATCTTAAAATTGAACAGAGTTAGTGAGTTTACTCATCTTGGTCGTTAATCGTTAAATAACGATTAATGGTCGATAGATCCGATCAAACGTTTAAATTATGCCATAAATTGAAACATTCACCAAATCGCTCTAGATTGGTTTCATTTTGTAGCCTACCTACGTATGGTTCCAACGAATCAACCTGTCCACAATTCTGACATCGTATGTGCAAATTATTATGTTAACCAGTCATGTCATTATTCAAATTAAAATTTAACTGATATTAAATTGGGCCTTACTATTCTCCTCATCCCATCCACTTAATTTTCACCGACCCACTTCTCTAACATACATCTTCTTCCCGAATTGAAAACTAATGCTCCTATTTATTTATTTCATCATGGCTGAATTAAAAGAAACCAAATTCCCTTTTCTTCAATTCTAGAACCGTGTGCCTGTAACCCATATCCTCATTTTCTAAACCTTTACAAGCCATGTCTTTCTCCAACAATAGATCCCGCAACCCATATCTTCACCATGTCGAACAGTCAGCACACAACAACACCAAACAAAAATCCGGCGTCGGTCTCCAGGACTTCAACAATGCACGTCTCCCCTTTGTCTTCTTTTCCATGCTTCACCACTCCCCTTATCCATTCCCATGCAACACTACTGTTCTCTTTCCCAATACCGACCCGCAAGCTATCCCCATTCAAACCCTATGTAACCTCTTCCCTTCTCACATAAGTAAGCTTCCTGCTGACAGCATGGATAGAAATCCATTCCCTGCCTCCATCACGCACTACAGTGCATACACACTGAATTTTTTTACCTCGTTGATCCTTCCCAAAAACATCAGCATGCACCGCTAAAAAACACTCCACATTGCTACCTCATCAACCATCCAAACTTTCCATCCCAGTATACCTTTCTTTCCTTTTTCTTTTGTATAAATCCATGCGCCTGCTTCCCCTCAATTTCTACAGTACTCAAGCATTGCCCAGATGGCTTCTTCCCCATGAACACTCACACGTGACTCATGTTTTCTGCGTGTGTTGCCATATTTCTAAACAAAACCTACCGTCAATATGTCCTCCACATTCTCTTCCCACTCAACCTCACACATCATCACTCGGAGCCTCCTGTACTCCATCTTTCCCCGCCTCCAGAAACACCTACTTCTCACGTTTGCTACTTTGGGTTTCCACTTTATTTCCTTTTTATGGTAACAGTATTTTGGGGTTTCGATTTTTTTGAAAGGAAAAAGAAATGCTGCTCCCTTTGGTATTTATAGAAGAAGATACTTAAGAGTTAAGAAATAGTTAGAGTAGGGTAGGAAAAGGAATATCATAGCCGCGTTGAAGTGATGTGACTAGTACGAGCCTTAGACTCTAAGTAATGCAAATAATATATATCAGATTTTAGGGTACCGTAATACACAAAATTTTATCATTTAAGGAATGCTATCGACAAAAATAAAAATACTGTTGCTACGAGCAATGTGCCATGATCCTAAAAGTATAATAAAATAGACTAGTTAATTTATTATGTGAATCCACAAAACTGCCGATTTAGGGTGCAAAATACTCCAAATAAAAAGTTGTTTATTTTCCAAAATAAAATTTACAGAAACTTTTTATAAATTTAATTAATAATACGTCTTGAAAATCTTATCCAAATTCTAAATCCATGATTTAATTATAATTAAATAATCCGTTATGGTTTATAAACGATTCCATAGCGACGTTCTACAAATTTGATTTGCACATAACTTACAATCTATAAGGCAAAAACTTGATTTTTCTCTTCCATTAGAAAAATACTGTTAACTAAATTCCAACATTTCTTGTTTCAAAGAAATCTGACTTAAAACGAATTCTGTATAGACTGTTGAAATTCAATACTCAATATTACGAACTACCGCGACATTTCGAGCTCGATTATACTTTATATTATAATTAATACGTTCAACTGTCGTTTAAATAATATATTCGTTATTATAAATTGAATTTAAACTAAATTAAATATCATATATTACCAAAATTACAAAATATTGCAAATTCAGCTATTTCCAACTATTTCAGAATTAAATTTTATTATCCATTATTTATATTAAATAAATATAAATTAGAATTATTTAATTTAAGCCAATTAAATTACAAAACCTTTATTTTAAATAATTAAATAAGTTAATTATTATACCGTTAAGAATACAGGTCGTTACGTTCCTTCCTACTTAAAAGAATTTTGTCCCCGAAATTACTAAGGTAAGAAAAATACTATAAATCTGTATTAACTAGGTTAAAAATCATTTATTTTATATCTTACCTTCAATTTCAACTAAACCAATGAATTTTAAATTAGAATATTAATTCATTTCTATTAATGAAAATTTCCAAAACTTCTGAAAATTTTCTAACACTTTTAATTTTCGGAATATTTTGCCAGTGTCTTCTTTGTACGGCTGAATCAGTACAACTAGGGCTTTTCCAATCCAAAAGAAAATCAAACAGCCATGTGGCTTGCCAAACAAGCTCATAAATCCCATATCCAATTGAAATATAAACCCGTACCTTTTTGTTGAGCATCCAGTTCTATCTCTTCAATTCGCTATCACTTCAGCATATACAATTCCATTTCCAATTGATCTCCAATCAATTTATCCTCAAATCCAACCATTCGCTTACACCCAAGTCAAATTCCATTTCAACTCCAGTTCCAATCTCCATTCCAAATCCTTACTCAACAATCCAATTCCATTCCAGTTTATCTCTAATCCAATCCAATTATATTTATCTTAGTTTAAATTCTAATTTATTTATTCATGCTTACCACTTCAATCTTTTTAGCTTCATGATTTAAATTTAAATTTCAAATTCCTTGGTTTTATTTCAATTCAGTTTGAAATCATATATATATATACACACACATAATAATAGCAATTCAAAACCTTTGAATTTTTGAACAACTTATTTCCTCAATCAATTCAAAATAAAATCTTTGGTAGTAATCCGTCACTTAGTAACTTGAAAATGAACACCGATGATGTCCGGATCATCATCGGAATTTTTTTCCAGCGATCAAAGTGAGTTCAATACTATATGACTTTTAAATTTATTTTCAAACACTTTCATTTTGAAATTACTTCAAAATATCCTTTCTTAGCTCTTGGAAAACATTTTCAAATATCCCCAGGATTTTAAAATTCCCACATATTTAATCCAATATCCATTTAAACATTTTTCCAATTTTCCAATGTTTTAAATTCCAAGTCTAATTTAGATTCAGCTTTAATCCATCTGAAATTATATATCACTCCTATATGAATTCTGATTGGTTATTTATATAACCATCTCTATTATAATCTTATTCGATTATAATAGTAACCAACACATCCAATATACTATAATTCTTCCAATATATATATTTTCTTTATATCAAAATATATTTTGGGTAAAATTATTTCATTAATCCTCTTTTCAAAAACATACTATGTCAGTTCATCGAATCCGAGCGTTTAGAAACACCTATCGACTTTGTGGTGCCCCACCGTCGACCAGAATTCATAAGCTACTCAACCAATAAATCTTCACAATATAAAATTGTGTTAATAAAATCTACAAATACGCTCTCTCGTATATATACACTCAAACTCAATCTTGGGTATTACTAACCTTATCTCTATTGAGTTACGCAACAGAGCTAAGGTAATTACTCAACATTCATCTCTGATACCACTGTAGCGACCCGAGGATTTTCGACACTGAAAATCAACACAAAACACCATGTCGAATATTCAAACATTGGAAATACCGGACCATTATTAGAAAGAAGTTAGAGGGTGAGAAATAGAAAGAAAAAATAAGAATAGATAAGTAGAATATCACAACAGAATAGAATCAGAGTAACACGAATCTCACAGCGGAACGAATAAAATATATTATATAACAACTTTGGAAATACAAACTGGTAACTGTATATACATACCATTATCACATAACATCACAGCGGTAATAAACTCTATATATATCTAACTCTGAAGCCTCCTGCTCCGAGCTCCTCCAAGTATATCTGAAAAATCAAGACTACTTTACTGGCCGTACAAATTTGGGCACCCAAGAGTTTAGGGAAAAACAAAATAAAATGGGTCAGTTATGTGACTGGTGTGAGTAAACTCTAATCATTTTGGTTTAACTTTTCAAAATCCTTTTCAAAAGAAAGGAAAATCGCAAGACCGATCCACACATAAACACGGGTGGTTTTTACCTTACGATGGCCCAAAACATTTCTTAAAATCAATACTTATCTGATATTATAATATGTCTAAATCAAGTAAATAACAATCTAACAGAACTCTTTCATCTCACGCTCTACATATATAATATACAATCAAAAACTACGGGCTCTTATTGGGTAATGGATTTCCAACTATGACAAGGTATGGAATCACCTTCCAATTAGTGTACTCTAGAAGCGATACACTGGAGTTCAACAAGAACATCTTGCAACTAGGCCATACATGACCGACCATTCATTTTGCTTGAATGTTCCGTAAATATTGTCCCCTTACGGTTAGTATACCAACATAACCATTCCCAAGAGATACAGAATTGACAGAAGTAACAAATATGAATATTCTCTAGATGGTGACAATATACCCTAATATGGTGCGACCCACTTAGCCATGCTACCAGCTCGATTTTTGTCATTTCCCGGCTGATGAGGCTTAAGGTCACAATGTACTATTATATAGATCACATCTATATTTACTTTGAATGCCACATCGTCATACCCACCAAATCACAAACTGATTTCCCCAAAAATATCACGGGTATAAAGCTAGGAGAAACGAATTTCTCTGCCACCAATGTAAATACGTTTGAAGCGATCAACTTACGTGATCTGTAACAACCCGTATTTTCAATAACCTATTATAACATAAATGGAGGCAGAACTAAACTGTAAAATCTGAATAAAGGGAAACGGGCTATGCCATTGCGTTCGTCTTGGAAAAATACGCGAAATAGAGTCCGAGTTTTCGAAAATCGGAGTCCGTATGACCAAGATATGGCCTCGCGAAGTTTCACGAAAAATTCCCAAATTAAAGTATACTTAATTAAGTGAAATGGGTTGCGCAGAGAAATATATATATATTGATATATATATATAATTGAAAATTAAATAAATAAATATGCAAAAATGTTCAAAACAGCAAATTGGGAGAGGGGAATAACCGAACCGGCCGATTTTTGAGGTCGACCCAAGCCTGCTGGGTCGACTAGGGGTTAATCCAGGGTGTTTGGCTGTCAACCCGTGGGCCGATTCGCTCAAATGCAGATTTTTCATTTGGATGGTTCTCATGGTACATCTTTAATCTAAAGGCCCTAGATGGTTCCTACACTTGACTTCTTCCCCAAGACATGCTTTGATGGCTTGGATTGAATCTAGGTTTAATCTTATGGCCTAAAACACTTGCCTAATCTATAAATAAGACCCTAACCTATCCTAAATCCTCATTATTCATTCATGCAACTAAACTATGGCAAAACTTTACCTCTCATGGCCTCCACTCTCTTCATAAAATTTCTAAATGGTTTCTATGAGAGATTTTCCATGCATACAAGTGTTTTCAAGCTTGTATGAGTGTCATTAGCTTGCATTCAAGTCAAGTTTCTATCTTTGCATCATAAAGCAAGGGTTTTGATCATTTTGGCTCAAGGGTTTTTATGTTAGAGCTTGCATTTTGGGTCTATTTGATTGCATAAGGGCTTTGTCATATCTTTTGTGCCTTCATAGCAATGTAAGCCCTTTCCCTACTCTTAGATATTAACTATGAAGTTAAATGTTCATGTTGCAAGTTTGGGTTTGATCATTGAGTATGATACATGCTATCATGTCATGCAAGTTTATGAAGTCATTATCTTGATCTTGTGAGCTAAAAGCTACAACCTTTATGTTGAAATGTTGCATTAGGCAACCTGAGAACCATCATAACCTTTATGTCAACTTGCATATGAAGTCATAACCCTTATATGATGATATATGCGAGTTACTAGTCATCATTCCATATCTTTTGTCACCATGATTCGCTTATGTGCCAAGTTTGGGTTTATGCATGTTTTGAGGCTTAAGAATGTAACATGCAAGTTAATGAACACATTTGTGCCTCATTTGCCACCATGATTAACTTGTGGCTTAATATCCATTTTTGTCATGCCTTTACCAAGTCTCTTCTTTTAATCCATTACGTTGTCGCGAACGTATATGCGAGTTTAAAAATGTTGGGTTATGTTATGGGTAATTTCTAATGACATGAAAATACAACTTGAAAACATGACTTGAAATATAACATGGAAGTTGACATGTAAGTATGCATAAAAACATAAGCTTGGGAATTTACCTATTAAGTTAGGTCTACCCTTTGGGAATTTACCTATTAAGTTAGGTCTACCCAAATGCTTGAAAACTTGTAACATGTTTTGGGAAACATGATGGACATGACACTTAGATAATATAAGTGTGGCCAACTCGAGGTTGGGTTGAGTTTGCAACGTAAAACTACCCGGAACCGACCGGCCTAACTAGTAGTTGCAAACAATAGGACCCAATGTGAGAAGTTGGTCATGTTGTGCTTGAACCCGAGGTTAGACCAAGTTGTGGTGTAAAGCTACCCGGAACCGACCGGCTTAACTAGTAACCACAACAAAGTCTAATGTGAGAGGTGAAGGTGCATTAAGTAATTAATGCCACATGATAGGGTTAAGTTAATTTGATTAATGACTCTTAACCAAATATGACATGGACAAATGGGTTAAGTAATTTGATTAGGCTAATGATACTTAACAAAACATGACAAGGTTGGGTAGGTTAAGTAACTTGATTTGCCTAATGACACTTAACCATTTTTATATGACTAGTGGATGGGGTTAAGTTAACCAACACTTAATCAATCCAACGCGATAACTTGGTAAGGTTAAGTAAGTTTTCTTAATGACGCTTAACCGAAAAATACGGTTAACGAATGGGGTTAAGATTAGACTCAACTAGTCTAAACATGGAAATCGGATGGGGTTAAGTTAGCCTAGACTTAATTAATCCCACTTGGTAGTTTAATGGGGTTAAGTTAAACACTTAACTAATCTAAACATGATGAATTGATGTGGTTAAGTGACCTATACTTAACCAATCTAACTCGTGAATTTATTGAGGTTAAGTTAACCTATACTTAACCGATCTAACGTGAAAACATGATAAGACTAAGTCACGAATCGCTTGAATACACTTGACCGATTTGACTGAGTAAATTGATAGGGTCAAGTTAATATATACTTAACCAATCTAGAATGATAATTGGACGAGGTTAAGTCGTGAATTGCTTAATACATACTTAACCAACGTGAGCATGGTTTGTAGGGTTAAGTCTTGGACTTGGATACTTAGCCAATTTTGACATGATTTGAAGACGGGTTAAGTCTTGGACTTGGATACTTAGCCAATTTTGACATGATTGGTAGACGGGTTAAGTCATGAACTTAAGTGACACTTAATCCATTATGTAAACCCTAGTTCTGAGGATAGGGGATAACCGTAGTTAACAAGGATAACGGGAATAAGGCTAAGTGGTAAACCTTAGTTGAGGAATAACTAAGTAATGATTCTTAGTCAAGGAAATTTAGACCAGTTCATAGATAGATGAGTAACCTGATACGGTAGGTCATCGTTTAAGTATACGAGTAGGAGCAAGTATCTGATTTAGATAAAGGCTCCAGCGAACTGGATAACGAAGCAGCGGCTTCGGGGAACGTGAGGGTATTCTTGGTATCCCTCTATGAGCTGCCAGGTGATTATACTAGGCTCATGAGAGGTTAAGGTCTGCGTTAGAAGAACCAAGAGTATGCCTTGGTTGCTATGCGAGCGACCTAAAGATGGGGATGGATAGGGGATAGTCGACGATACACGGTCGTACCCTAGATAGCATTTCGTCAGACTACCTACCATCTTTGGTCAAGCGTGTACGTACGGAAAGGCAGAGAACACCCAATAGACCATAATTGCTATCTAATTATGGTTGCGGTAAGGCTAGGATTGTGGGTTGGCCAGTAGTGTGTTCTCATACAGGATTTATCCTGTCTTGTCTTTCACTAGTTGAGGGAGGGGTCGCGTGGGACCATAGCCACGTATAGAAAAACAGACCTTAGCATCTGCATCGGCAGATAAATCGAAAGCTCCCGACCGAGTCCTGTATTTCTCGATCTGCCCTGTGACAGGACTCGGATGGCACGATGTGATACATGTGCATACAGTAATGGAAAACGATTCACGATGAATGCGTGGGAAAAAGGGCGCGGTTGACGGTTAGCGTAAATCCCAGTGGCCCTGGGTGGTTGAACCAAAACCGAGATACGAAAACGTGCAATAGGTAAGCGTAATCCCTAGTGGCCCTAGGTAGCATAAGTCCTAGTTGTACAAACGATAATTCATGTTGGAAGACCCTAGCTAGGTTTAGGGTAACAGTCCAAACCGATCTTAAGGATCATGGAACTATGTTAAAGTAATGTAGAATCTCATGGGAAAGCCCGTATGGTCTACGGCAAGGGACTGAACATTTACATGGAATAAAACATACAAGTTGAGTAACCTATATATGCGATATATTAGGTTGACATGGACCATTACACGACTTTTGAGTGAGGGTCATTCTTGGTTAACACATGATACGGTGGGGATACTAGTACGGTAGGTGCAGAGCTAAAATGCAGGATAGATATCATGGGACGTTATACGTGATAGATATCTTGGGGATATTATACTTGATAGAAACCTGACGATGTGATACCTTGTTTTATCTTGACATCGTAATTTATCATGACACCTTAGTTTATCTGAGTTCAGTAGTTCATCCTGTTATTTTGAATTAGCTTATCTATCTTGTCATCATGCTTATGTTCATCTCAGTTTCTCATGTCAGTTAACTTTACTAGTTTTTATGCTAATAGTAGATAGGGCTTACTCAGTCTTTTTGACTGACCCGTTTTGTTTCGCCTCTTTTCTTCCGTTTCTCCCCCAGGTTACAGGGAGGAAATACTGTTGTTTAGTTCAGACTTCTTCTGCTTGAAGGTCATCATGGATGGCTTGGACTTTTCTTGGCTAATGGCTACTTTACTGTTTTTACTTGGGGAATAATTTATGAAAATGTCTTTATGCTTCTTTACTATTGCAAGACAGGTTTTGATGTACTCTGATGTATAAGGCTTTAGACCTTATTTATTCATGTTATGAAAGTTTGATTTTACTTCCGCTATTTTTATATGTTATGTCTTGTGATATTTCTGTGCATGTTTACCAATAATGCCCCTCTAAAGCTAGTGCATTCCTTTGCGAGTGACCCTAGCGGAGGCAGGGTGTTACACGTGGTATCAGAGCAGAAGGTTACCAGACTGGGCAAAAGTTTTTAAAGACCTTCTGAAAACTATTTGAAAAAAAACCGTTTACAAAGAAGCATTTTTCAAGAAAATTTTCTTTTAAAAGAAAAAGGCTATTCCCCAAAGGCCATTAGCACTATCCTTGTTTCCTTAATTGAGTCTCTTTTCCCTTTCTTTCCTCCATCTGTAGTCACAGTAGTTTTAACTGCGACTAGTCTTTTCTACCTACGAAAGTGCTTTCCATACGATGGAGGTGGTTCTCGAGAGACCAGTGGCCGCGTTATAAGAAAGGATCGTGAGAAAGAAGGATAAAGGATACGAGCTTAAGGATGAGCAACTTGTTGGTATGGCTTAGTCTTCAAAGGAGGGAGAAAGATGAACAATGAAACCCATGACGAGAGAGTACCTTTGGCATGGTAAAACGGGGCGGATAGTTAAGTATTATGGGACAAGGACAAGATCATCGGGAGGGCAGTAGTATGCTCTCATTTCTAGAGTATCTCGGAAGGAGGGTAACGATCTTGTTAAAGGTTTAGCTTTTCTTCTCTATCATCCCGTTAGGACTTCGTTGTTCGTATCATTTAAGTCTGCTTCGATAGTTGAGTCTCTGCACTTTAAGTACTAGCGTAATAGAGAATCCCATTTTTGTCTCAAAGTCCTATTGGAGAATCAGTCCATTTATACATGACTTGTTTGGATTTGGGAATGTCTATGCCAAGTGTTGAGTTTGGAAATAATGCTTATGATTATAAGCTATGGATGGATTCTAGGGATGAAGTGGTTATCCAGTAGGGGGTGCCACTCTCGGTTTTGATAGGAGGGTAGTTAGACCTTTTGACTAGCCTTGGTAATGCCCTCGAAGTATCGGGTAACCCTTTTGAGGTTCTGTCATGACTAGTTACTTAGAATCCCTTGATGCCTTTATTGGAAATTTGAAGCCCGATCGAGTGGTGTTCGCCAATAAGACGGATGGTTTACTTCATTTATGCATGGGTTATAGAGATCACCCTAGTAAGTGCGCATGATAACCTGATTGACATCTGTTTACTTTCAAGAGAAAGTTCTTCTACATGGAATGCCTTATAGTATATAAACGAGATCCAAGATTCACTAGTGAATTTTGGAAAGCTTGCATGAGATCATGAGTACGCAGTCATGTTTGCGTCAAGTATTCTAGGAAAAGGATAAGTGCAAGTGGAACGAGAGGCGACGAAGAAATGAGTTCCAGCTCATGTTATGGAAACAGGAAATAAGAAGCTACGAAATCGCGAAGTTAAAGGGCGGTCAAGGCACAATGGAAGTAAGCCCGAGGAAATACGACTTTGATGGTCAAAGACTAGATACGCGCATGATATCTCTTTTTGGGAGTATATCCTTGATCCCTGTTTCTGTAGAGCTTACTTGTAGGTTATCTTTTGTGGACATCCTCTCGGTCCTACTTTCTGTTACAAACCCCGTAAGGAGTTTGTCTTGTTTATCTTCTCGGCCCTGTTTCAGGGAATTCTAGGTAGAACCCTATGGATGTAAACATGTATTTGAAACATGTTATGATTGATATGGTTGCAAGTGGTTGCTCGTGGATGCGCGAATACACATTAGATACTAGCTCGACTCGGTCACATTTCATATTGCATATGCACGAGTATTTATACTTGTTTATGGATGAAATCGAATGTATTATCATGCGGTTGTTGCATATGAATGAATGATTGTGCACGCATATAGTATCTATATGACTAGGACTATTTGCATACATGTTGGATTCATGGCACTATACATATTTTGCATTAGAAAGATTATTCAGGCCTGATCATTAGCATTAGCTAAGGAACATGTACACACACGTTTTGCATATATTCATACAGCATTAGAAATCATCTAAGGACAATGGTTGCTTGTGGATGATGTTTTGAGTAGATGGATGATGGATGGTAGGATATGTTCTTCCTAACTTGGAGATTTCGGGGACGAAATCCTAAAAGGTGGGGAGAATGTAACAACCCGTATTTTCAATAACCTGTTATAACATAAATGGAGGCAGAATTAAACTGTAAAATCTGAATCAAGGGAAACGGGCTATGCCATTGCGTTCGTCTCGGAAAAATACGCGAAATAGAGTCCGAGTTTTCGAAAATCGGAGTCCGTATGACCAAGATATGGCCTCGCGAAGTTTCACGAAAAATTCCCAAATTAAAGTATACTTAATTAAGTGAAATGGGTTGCGCAGAGAAATATATATATATATTGATATATATATATAATTGAAAATTAAATAAATAAATATGCAAAAATGTTCAAAACAGCGAATTGGGAGAGGGGAATAACCGAACCGGCTTTGATGGCTTGGATTGAATCTAGGTTTAATCCTATGGCCTAAAACACTTGCCTAATCTATAAATAAGACCCTAACCTATCCTAAATCCTCATTATTCATTCATGCAACTAAACTATGGCAAAACTTTACCTCTCATGGCCTCCACTCTCTTCATAAAATTTCTAAATGGTTTCTATGAGAGATTTTCCATGCATACAAGTGTTTTCAAGCTTGTATGAGTGTCATTAGCTTGCATTCAAGTCAAGTTTCTATCTTTGCATCATAAAGCAAGGGTTTTGATCATTTTGGCTCAAGGGTTTTTATGTTAGAGCTTGCATTTTGGGTCTATTTGATTGCATAAGGGCTTTGTCATATCTTTTGTGCCTTCATAGCAATGTAAGCCCTTTCCCTACTCTTAGATATTAACTATGAAGTTAAATGTTCATGTTGCAAGTTTGGGTTTGATCATTGAGTATGATACATGCTATCATGTCATGCAAGTTTATGAAGTCATTATCTTGATCTTGTGAGCTAAAAGCTACAACCTTTATGTTGAAATGTTGCATTAGGCAACCTGAGAACCATCATAACCTTTATGTCAACTTGCATATGAAGTCATAACCCTTATATGATGATATATGCGAGTTACTAGTCATCATTCCATATCTTTTGTCACCATGATTCGCTTATGTGCCAAGTTTGGGTTTATGCATGTTTTGAGGCTTAAGAATGTAACATGCAAGTTAATGAACACATTTGTGCCTCATTTTCCACCATGATTAACTTGTGGCTTAATATCCATTTTTGCCATGCCTTTACCAAGTCTCTTCTTTTAATCCATTACGTTGTCGCGAACGTATATGCGAGTTTAAAAGTGTTGGGTTATGTTATGGGTAATTTCTAATGACATGAAAATACAACTTGAAAACATGACTTGAAATATAACATGGAAGTTGACATGTAAGTATGCATAAAAACATAAGCTTGGGAATTTACCTATTAAGTTAGGTCTACCCTTTGGGAATTTACCTATTAAGTTAGGTCTACCCAAATGCTTGAAAACTTGTAACATGTTTTGGGAAACATGATGGACATGACACTTAGATAATATAAGTGTGACCAACTCGAGGTTGGGTTGAGTTTGCAACGTAAAACTACCCGGAACCGACCGGCCTAACTAGTAGTTGCAAACAATAGGACCCAATGTGAGAAGTTGGTCATGTTGTGCTTGAACCCGAGGTTAGACCAAGTTGTGGTGTAAAGCTACCCGGAACCGACCGGCTTAACTAGTAACCACAACAAAGTCTAATGTGAGAGGTGAAGGTGCATTAAGTAATTAATGCCACATGATAGGGTTAAGTTAATTTGATTAATGACTCTTAACCAAATATGACATGGACAAATGGGTTAAGTAATTTGATTAGGCTAATGATACTTAACAAAACATGACAAGGTTGGGTAGGTTAAGTAACTTGATTTGCCTAATGACACTTAACCATTTTTATATGACTAGTGGATGGGGTTAAGTTAACCAACACTTAATCAATCCAACGCGATAACTTGGTAAGGTTAAGTAAGTTTTCTTAATGACGCTTAACCGAAAAATACGGTTAACGAATGGGGTTAAGATTAGACTCAACTAGTCTAAACATGGAAATCGGATGGGGTTAAGTTAGCCTAGACTTAATTAATCCCACTTGGTAGTTTAATGGGGTTAAGTTAAACACTTAACTAATCTAAACATGATGAATTGATGTGGTTAAGTGACCTATACTTAACCAATCTAACTCGTGAATTTATTGAGGTTAAGTTAACCTATACTTAACCGATCTAACGTGAAAACATGATAAGGCTAAGTCACGAATCGCTTGAATACACTTGACCGATTTGACTGAGTAAATTGATGGGGTCAAGTTAATATATACTTAACCAATCTAGAATGATAATTGGACGAGGTTAAGTCGTGAATTGCTTAATACATACTTAACCAACGTGAGCATGGTTTGTAGGGTTAAGTCTTGGACTTGGATACTTAGCCAATTTTGACATGATTTGAAGACGGGTTAAGTCTTGGACTTGGATACTTAGCCAATTTTGACATGATTGGTAGACGGGTTAAGTCATGAACTTAAGTGACACTTAATCCATTATGTAAACCCTAGTTCTGAGGATAGGGGATAACCGTAGTTAACAAGGATAACGGGAATAAGGCTAAGTGGTAAACCTTAGTTGAGGAATAACTAAGTAATGATTCTTAGTCAAGGAAATTTAGACCAGTTCATAGATAGATGAGTAACCTGATACGGTAGGTCATCGTTTAAGTATACGAGTAGGAGCAAGTATCTGATTTAGATAAAGGCTCCAGCGAACTGGATAACGAAGCAGCGGCTTCGGGGAACGTGAGGGTATTCTTGGTATCCCTCTATGAGCTGCCAGGTGATTATACTAGGCTCATGAGAGGTTAAGGTCTGCGTTAGAAGAACCAAGAGTATGCCTTGGTTGCTATGCGAGCGACCTAAAGATGGGGATGGATAGGGGATAGTCGACGATACACGGTCGTACCCTAGATAGCATTTCGTCAGACTACCTACCATCTTTGGTCAAGCGTGTACGTACGGAAAGGCAGAGAACACCCAATAGACCATAATTGCTATCTAATTATGGTTGCGGTAAGGCTAGGATTGTGGGTTGGCCAGTAGTGTGTTCTCATACAGGATTTATCCTGTCTTGTCTTTCACTAGTTGAGGGAGGGGTCGCGTGGGACCATAGCCACGTATAGAAAAACAGACCTTAGCATCTGCATCGGCAGATAAATCGAAAGCTCCCGACCGAGTCCTGTATTTCTCGATCTGCCCTGTGACAGGACTCGGATGGCACGATGTGATACATGTGCATACAGTAATGGAAAACGATTCACGATGAATGCGTGGGAAAAAGGGCGCGGTTGACGGTTAGCGTAAATCCCAGTGGCCCTGGGTGGTTGAACCAAAACCGAGATACGAAAACGTGCAATAGGTAAGCGTAATCCCTAGTGGCCCTAGGTAGCATAAGTCCTAGTTGTACAAACGATAATTCATGTTGGAAGACCCTAGCTAGGTTTAGGGTAACAGTCCAAACCGATCTTAAGGATCATGGAACTATGTTAAAGTAATGTAGAATCTCATGGGAAAGCCCGTATGGTCTACGGCAAGGGACTGAACATTTACATGGAATAAAACATACAAGTTGAGTAACCTATATATGCGATATATTAGGTTGACATGGACCATTACACGACTTTTGAGTGAGGGTCATTCTTGGTTAACACATGATACGGTGGGGATACTAGTACGGTAGGTGCAGAGCTAAAATGCAGGATAGATATCATGGGACGTTATACGTGATAGATATCTTGGGGATATTATACTTGATAGAAACCTGACGATGTGATACCTTGTTTTATCTTGACATCGTAATTTATCATGACACCTTAGTTTATCTGAGTTTAGTAGTTCATCCTGTTATTTTGAATTAGCTTATCTATCTTGTCATCATGCTTATGTTCATCTCAGTTTCTCATGTCAGTTAACTTTACTAGTTTTTATGCTAATAGTAGATAGGGCTTACTCAGTCTTTTTGACTGACCCGTTTTGTTTCGCCTCTTTTCTTCCGTTCCCCCCTCAGGTTACAGGGAGGAAATACTGTTGTTTAGTTCGGACTTCTTCTGCTTGAAGGTCATCATGGATGGCTTGGACTTTTCTTGGCTAATGGCTACTTTACTGTTTTTACTTGGGGAATAATTTATGAAAATGTCTTTATGCTTCTTTACTATTGCAAGACAGGTTTTGATGTACTCTGATGTAAAAGGCTTTAGAACTTATTTATTCATGTTATGAAAGTTTGATTTTACTTCCGCTATTTTTATATGTTCTGTCTTGTGATATTTCTGTGCATGTTTACCAATAATGCCCCTCTAAAGCTAGTGCATTCCTTTGCGAGTGACCCTAGCGGAGGCGGGGTGTTACATGATCTATTAGATATACTCTGCCTGACATTCATCTATACACATTGTCCTGGGACTGGACAAACCAAAGGCACTATTCTGAAAATCCATCTTAGGAAATTTATACATAGGATCGCCAGAACAACCCTTGCACAAACTCCATCTTCAATTATCTTGATCCTATTTAATTCCCAATGCTAATGCCCATACAGAGTGGATTTCAGATAATAAATCTGGTTTCGGTCTCTCCGTATTGACAACGGAAAAAGGGTCAAAACTTTGATAGCCGGTTATTTAACTATCAAAGGAAACATACATACAAAAAACGGTCGTATTTCCAAATGGAAATTACACCGATCAATCATTAATCAACATTAAGCTCCTTTAAATTAATTTATCATTAATTTATTCATTCCTTAATCTCCCATTTTCCATAGCTTAACCCGTTTAGTTTCTCACAATTTGCAGAAAAACATTTTCATATCCACAATTTCTTATTTTATATATCTAGAAAATATATGCTAATACACTTGGAAAACATTTCCATTTCTCACTCACGCACTACTAACCTTCCACAACCATCAGTCCCTAACCGTATTCTAGTAAGAGAACAATTTCCTAAGTATAAACCCCGAAGGCTGAAACCAACATCAAATCGATACTCAGAAAAATATTCTGTATAACTTATTTCTAGTTAATTTCTAATGTTCTTAACTCCATTTCTTAATTGATTATTTACAAAACTGTTTACACAACTCTCTATTCAGTTTACGAATCCACTTCTTTACGGAAATCTTTAACGTTATAATCTCTGCTTTTGAAGTACTTAATTTCAAATATAACTTTTATTTAAATAAATAAACAAATGATTAATTAATTAGATAGATAAATAAATCTTGATTATGATCGGAAAGTAAATGGTACTTTCCTAAATTCGATAGAATCGAATTCCAACATATCTTTCTTTTGAATACTCTCTATTCAAAGAACGTTCCGAACGTCGGAATAAACTCACCGTTTCAGGTTAACTTGATTTCTAAATCCACGTTTGAATTTATCACCTCAAATATCCATCAATTTCCTTTTATCTCCATTCTAATTTGTAAAACACTTGCTTTTAAACTCTTATTTACTTTGAAATGTGAATATCATTCTTTTACATAAATCTAGGCTCATTTTGTCAAATCAAATCTTGATTTGTATTTATTTATACCATTTCAGGTTCACATTCTACTTATTGAGTTATTTTATGAATTTATACTCATACCCTATTTCATTTACAAATCAATACCTTGTAAATTCAATATTTAATTTATACTTAAATCTTGATTTCATATTTCTTTATAAATTATTGGTTTCAACCCAAATATTAACTTCCTTATCAAATTATATAATTTCAAAATATAATTATTTTAGTAACAGTCGACAAAATTGAATTACAATTACAAATTCACATTTCGAACATCAAAATAAATTTCATCGCTTTCTTTTGAAAAATGATTCGCATTTCCCTTTCTAATATTCCTTCTCGAATTTACAATTCCAAATCATTTTTTAATTTTTATTTCATCTCATTTCTAATATCGTTTATAACCCAACTTCTTGTTTTAATATAATTAAAACAAATTATTATATTTAGTTTATTCAAAATTCAACTTCTATTTAAAAATAGATTTTTCCTTTTTAACTCTCGGATTCTCTTCTAATATATACAAATATATTTTAAGGCATTTAAATGCCAATCATTTCAGGTTAATGTTATTCAAACATCCCATAACACACAGTAGTCAATCACCGATTATTTGTCACATCATATATTGTAATATTTGAAAAACAATAATACAATTGTTGAAGAATCCAGTTGGATCCCTCCACCCTGTTTCCCCGCATCCACAAATGTTAATCAACATAGATAATGTAAATTCCGTGTCGATATGATATATTAGAATAAACAGGATCAATATTTAGCCAACGTTTTATATATTTAACTACATCTATAATTTCGACCAATTTATGAGAAATTCATCTAAACAACCATTACACAACATTCAATCATGATTTATAGATATTAAAATAATTTTTATATTTTGAAATTGAATAGAGTTAGTGAGTTTGCTCACTTTAGTCGTTAATCGTTAAATAACGATTAACGGTCAATAGATCCGACGTTTAAATTATGCCATAAACTGTAATATGCTCCAAATCGCTCCAGATTGGTTTCATTTTGTAGCATGCCTCCGTATGGTTCCAAGGAATCAACCCTTCCGCAATTCTGACATCGTATGTGCGAATTATTAAGTTAACCATTCATGTCATTATTCAAATTAAAATTTAACTGATATTAATAAATAAAATTGGGCCTTACTATTCTCCTCAGCCCATCCACTTAATTTCCACCGACCCACTTCTCTTACATACATCTTCTTCCTGAATTGAAAACTCATGCTTCTATTTGTTTATTTCACCATGGCTGAATTAAAAGAAACCAAACTCCCTTTTCTTCAATTTTAAAACCATGCGCATGTAACCTATATCCCTATTTTATAAACATTTACAAGCCATGTCTTTCTCCAACAATACATCCCACAACACATATCTTCACCAAGTCGAACAGTCAGCACACAACAACACCAAACTAAAACCCAGCGTCGGTTTCCAGGACCTCAACAGTGCACGTCTCCCCTTTGTCTTCTTTTCCATGCTTGCGCAACTCCCCTTATCCATTCCCTTGCAACACTACAGTTCTATTTCCGAATACCGACCCATAAGTTATCCCCTTCATCCCTTGTGTAACCTCTTCCCTTCCCATATAAGTAAGCTTCCAACTGACAGCATGGATAGAAATCCGTTCCCTGCCTCCATCACGCACTACAGTGCACATGCACTGAATTATTTACCTCGTTGATCCCAACCAAAAACATCAGCACGCACCGCTAAAAAAAACTCCACACTGCTACCTCATCAACCATCCAGACTTTCCATCCCAGTATACCTTTCTTTCCTTTTTCTTTTGTATAAATCCATGTGCCTGCTTCCCCTCAATTTTTACAACACTCACGCGTTGCCCAGATAACTTCTTCCCCATTAACACTCACGTGTGACTCACTTTTTCTGCTTGTGTTACCATATTTCTAAACAAAACTCACCATCAATATCTCCTCCACATTCTCTTCCCACTCAACCGCGCACATTATCACTCGTACCCTCCTGTACTCCATCTTTCTCCACCTCAAGAAATGCCTACTGCTCATGTTTGCTACTTTGGGTTTCCACTTTATTTCCTTTTAAGGTAATGTCGTTTTAGGGTTTTGATTTTTTTGAAAAGAAAAATAAACGCTGCTCCCTTCAGTATTTATAGCAGAAGATGCTTAAAAGTTAAGAAATAGTTGGAGTAGGGAAGGAAAAGAAATATCATAGTGGTGCTGAAGTGATGTGAACTAGTACGAGCCTTAGACTCTAAGTAATGCAAATTATATATATATATATATATATATATATTAGATTTTAGGGTATCGTGCTACAATTTTTTTTTTTCATTTAAGGAATTCTATCGACAAAAATAAAAATACCATTGTGACGAGAAATGTGCCATGATCCCAAAAATATAATAAAATGGACTAGTTAACTTACTCTGTGAAACCCTAAAACTGCTGATTTAGGGTACAAAATACTCCAAATAAAAAGTTATTTATTTTCCAAAATAAAAATTACAGAAAAATTCTATAAATTTAATTAATAATACATCTTCTTGAAAATCTTATCCCAATTGTAAATCAATGATTTAATTATAATTAAATAATCGATTATGTTTTATAAACGATTCCATAGAGACTTTCTACAAATTTGATTTGGACATAACTTACAATCTATAAGGCGAAAACTTGATTTTTCTATTACATTAGAAAATTACAGTTAATAAAATTCCAACATTTCTTGTTTCAAAGAAAGCCGACTTAAATGAATTCTATATCGTCGGTTGAAGTTCATAACTCAATATTACGAACTACCACGACATTTCGAGCTCGATTATAATTTATGTTATAATTAATACGTTCAACTATCATTTAAATAGTATATTCGTTATTATAACTCGAATTTAAACTAAATTAAAAATCATATATTATCCAAATCACACAATATTGCAAATTCAGCTATTTTTGACTTTTTCAAAATTAAATTTTATTATCCGTTATTTATATTAAATAAATATAAATCTGAATTATTTAATTACGCCAATCAAATTACAAAACCACTATTTTAAATAAATAAATAAGTTAATTATTATACCGTTAAAAATACGGGTTGTTACAGATGATGGGTATTAACACCATATAATAGACATGCATTTTCTCCCTTCACACAACGTCTAATATACATCAATACCATTCCCAGGCTGCTTTGGATTGGAATAAGTAATTTTAACAAAAATATTTTCCTTCTTTATACACAACATAGGCGAGAGGTTGTATATCACAAGCATTAGCAACCAACAACTATATTTAGAAGTTAACATAAAAAATGGATTAAATCCTTCAATAACAAGACCAAGTCTAAGATTGCATGGATCGACTGAGAAAATTTTCGCCGTTCATTTACTATATTCCATGCCACATAATCCACAGGATGAAGCATTTTTCCATCATTGATTCTATTATTAAAATACCATCTTAAATCTTCTGCCATTTTCTAAGATCTAAACAATCTTCTAAATCATGGAATTATTGAAAAATATTTCAACATTTTAATTGGAACACCTTGCATAATCTCCTTGTTGTCTTGATTTATTTTCCATCTTGAAGAACCAGATTTTGGACAAGCATTTAAATCTTCGTATTCTTTTCTAAAAAGACAACAGTCATTCTCATAAGCATATATTTTTTCAAAACACATGTCAAATGCTTTGAGAATTTTTTTACTTTATATAAATACCTAGGAAGTACATTATCTTTTGGCATAAACAATTGTTGCACATTTAGAAGCTTGTCAAACTCACTATTAGATGAAACAGTCTCACATTTAAAATTATACAAAACAGTGATGACAGATAATTTTGTATGATCTGTAAAACCATGATACAATGGAGTTTCTGCATCTTCCAATTTTTTAGGTAACTCATCCCCTCTTCTTTGAGAATCAACATCATCCTTATCATCTTCAAAAACATCTTGTTTCATAAAATCTTCATCTTCATAGTGAATCATCTTGAATAAATCATACATTTCAAGCGAATTTGTTTTTTTATCTATGTTTATTTGCTTGCCGTGACTATACCACATGCTGCAATTATATTTAGGATCCATATCTTTTATAATTGAATGCTCAACGATGATGTGGTCATCATGACTTCTAAGATTTCAACAATCTATGCATGGGCACAAAATTTTCTCTACATCTCTTAGATTTATTTTTGCTACAGACACGAAATTCATAGCTCCTTGCCGATATCTACACTAGTTCTATGACAAAAATAAAAAACATAAAAAATAATTAAATTTTAATATTAGCATATATGCGTTAATTCTCAAAATACATTTTAAGTTAAGTATTATATAGTCACCTGTTTAAATACACCTAATCTTTTTTCCATCGACGAAATAGGCATGGGTCTATAGTACTATCAACTGAAGAAGTAGAAGAAAATACTCAGTCATAGAGCACATAATCCAAAAATTAACTAAGAATGAGAGTATAACTAAAATAAAGTCATAGTTTGGGCATAAATATGGTTTCACGTACTTTTAATCTAGGGGCAAGTGTAACGTCCCGTATTTTCTGGTCATTTTATTGAAATATTTTATTTATCTAAAATATTGATTTGAGTTTAAATAATAAATTTAACCATTTTATTTGAATATTTAAATTATATTAATAATATTTTAATTTCTGAAATATTGGAAAAATGTTGAATTCGCAGTATAGAGTGAGCAGGCAACTTAAAATGGTTAAATATGGTTTGTATTGAAATTTTAGTGGTGATTTCATTTTAAAACGACGATTTGAACGTTGAATTTATAATATAATTATAAAACGAGCTACAGCGGCGCGGTATTTCGTAATTTGGCGTTTTGAACTTCAATCGGCTGTACAAGGCCTAATATAAGTCGGATTTTCTCGAAACAAGAAACGTCGGAATCTGTTGGATAATATCTTTCTAATGAAAGAGAAAAATCGAGTTTTCATATTATAGATTTTGTTTTATGTCCAAATCAAATTTTAAAAAGGTCGTTGTGGAATTTCCTTTATATATTATATCGTTATTTATATTAAATAAAGAGGTTTTTAAATATTTTTAATATCGATTTGGCTTCAAACTCAACCCGGGATATTTTATCTGGGTAATATATGATATTCTGGTCGTGTATTGCCAATTTCAATATTTTAATATTATTATATTGAGGTGCTTTAAAATTGGTTTATTTTATTTGAATTGTCCAGTTATAAAAGAGCCATTATTCAAACGACCTCAGTTTTCGACGAAACAAATTTTATTGGGACTGCAAAAGTAAATTATTGCAAGATCTCAAGTGGCGCGTTAATCGGGGTTAATTTGTGAGCGTGGCAAAATAAAATACAAATAAAAACGACCATTTGAACGTAAACGAGGGTCATTCGAGCAAACAAACTCGGAATTCGACGAAACAAGTTTCATTAGGACCGTATCGTCAAATTATACTATGTCGTCCCTTCGCGTCTTGAACGGGGTTTGTATGTGAGCACAGGAGTGAATAAACGACGTTCGAAAACGCGATAGACACGAAATAAAATATCGCTAGTCAACGTCGCTCGTCACATCAACTTAAAATAAAGTTTTCCCCCGCTTATAAAAACCCCCAACACCAAAATTTTCAGCCTACTCTCATCTTCATCCACCAATTTTTGCAAATAAGTCCTTGGTTGCATTTTAATTTATTTCTTTAAATCCATGATGAATTCGAGAGGGGCGTTGCAAAGCGAAAGTGGTAGATCGGGACGATATCTACCTACTGAAGAAAGTTGGGGACCTATGGTGGTCGGTGGTGGCCGAAACGGCCTAGAACCGGAGATTTTAATTTTCGTTTTTGGCCAAAATTGAGGAGGTTGGGTTGATTTGAGGAGACGGACCTTGAGGGAATGGAAGAGGGAAGACCAGGCTTTCATTTGGCACTGGTCTCGAGCCTTCTGGTGGATGGAGGAGGTCGGAAGAGGTAGATGAACGGAGGCGTGTGTTTTGGGTTGTTTTCAAAAAGCTATGGTCGGATTTTTGCAAATTCCGGCGGATCTGGTGATCATGGGTGTCGGGGCTGAAGGCCAGAGAAGCGGTGGTGGACTGGGGCCACAACGGTGGCGGTGGCGTTGGTTACGGTGGAGCGTGGCGGTCGGGAAGTGGGTTTGAATGGAAATTGTTCTCATTCGATTTCCGACGTGGTGAGGCGGAGCTGGGGGGCGGCGCTCTGGTCGTGGGGTGTTCTCGGCACGGCGGTTTCAGGGAGATGATCGGGGTCGCTTCTGGACGTTGGTGGCGGCTCCGACGAGGGGTTCAAGGGATGGAGCTTTTGTTTGAAGAAGAAGGAAGAAAGGGGCGTCGGGGGGGGGGGGGACTGATCGAAGAGAAAACGCGTTGTTCTGTTATTAAGATGATGATGTGGCGGTAGTTATCTCCTTAATCATTGGTCCAACGTAAAACAGGTAATTAAATTAATTTAATATTTAATTTAATTATAATTTGTTTAGTTAAGAAATCGTTTAATATACACAAACTTAACTTGGGCATAAGACGAAACAGGATCCGTTGGGATCGCAGGGATGAGACCTAGGTGATGGCACTGACTAGGCACTGATATGATGCAGTTGAAATTTCAATAAATTTTGAATATTTGTTCAAGATTTAAAGGAACAAACGCGTCAACCGCCAACCGAATTAAATCTGGTGAGTTAATTCTCACACCTTCTGGAATCCTGTGATGTGGTAAATTCATATAAAAATATAATTTACCGTTAAAATATATATTGGTTGATTGGTTGCTATTGGTTGAATGGTTTCTGTTATTTATAATTCATCGTTTTAAATTTATAGATGGTTGAAATTTATTTCATATATTATTATGAAATGTATAACGAGCTGTGATGCAGGGAAGAACAGTTGGAGGGATCCGACTGGATTCCTCAAATATTTTATATGTTGTTTGTTTGTTTTATATTGTTGATTTTTAACTGATTGAACCCCATATGGTAGAAAAACCTGTTGAACATGGTGGTTGAATAAATATTCACCTGCGTTGTGTTTAAAATCAATCGACAATGTTGATTTGGTAATTGGTAGGGAATGGCCTAAAATGTGTTGTTTTAGACATCGTTTGACCGTTCGGTGAAACGAGGCAATTTTAAAGTTATAAATTATTTTATAACTGAGCTGAAGGTTTTAGTCATTTTATATTAGTAATTAAATTAGAAATTTATAAATAAATATTTTGATCGGGTTTATAAAAGAAATGGTTTAAACAATTTTATGTGGTAAGACCATATGTAAATGTGCTGAAAGCTAGAAAACTAGACAAATATACCTACGGGTTGTAAAAGGTAATAATTGTTTTGTTTAAATAATTAAATAGTGATTTTTTAAATTAATTAAGCTATTTAATCATAAAGGGGGCAATAAGTGGTTTATAAAGAAATTTATAATCTAAGTTTTCCAAATGAAAAATGTAAATAGAATTGTGTAAGTGATAAGGGAAAAATCCGAGCAAGGTTCAAAACGAGCAAGGTTCAAAATGAGGTTTAAAACCAAAGTGATAACTTAAATATTAAAGTATTGAATCGAGCGAACAATGCAATCGAAATAAGAATTTCAAGCATAAAGGAAAATTCATATAATAACCTTGATATTAAATATCGATAAACGAAAAAGGTCTTATTGTGAAGAGGGAAGTAAACGGATTTTAATTTTAAAATCCAATATAAAGTTATTGTAAGAATGCTCGTATAAATGGAAATAGATTATTTGACAAGTGATTTTAAAAAAGCAAAGTGTTAAAAGCGAAATAAGATTTAAGTTAAAAGTAGTGTTCTGCAGATTTTTACTTAATCAAACAAATTAAGTAAATAGATTATATTTCAAATGTAAGAAAGGGTTTATAAAACCAGGTTTGAAATCAAGGTGGTAAACGAGATTAGAATATTAGTGGTTAAGGGACGAACTGATATTATTCCGAGATAAGGACGTTGTCGATCAAGGTCTGAGAGGTAAATAAAATACCCCAACTTGAACGGCTTCATTATTATCGAGGAATGATATTGGTTTGTAACGAGGAAAAAATGTTGAAACTGGTGTAATATCCCATACGAGAAAGGTGAAACATAAGGGCGAGATTTTGGAAGATAAATAAGACTACAATGTTAGTTATAATGCAAATAAGAGTATTTGGTTTTAAATTATAATTCGACAATTGCTTTGCCTTATCGGAATCAGTAATTTGTTTTGAAACATTAAGCAATATATATATATATATATATACACATATGTATATATCGAGATGTCGAATTTAAGAAAATGTAAATAAGGGTTTTGATAAATATAATGATATTTCCTATAGTAAAGGAAATGGAAAGTTTGGTATATATGTATATACCAACTCGAAACCTATCGAATAGTTTTTGTTATTACAAAATTAAGAATAAAGATAATGTTAAAATATATGAGAAGATTTAAAAGTTGATTAACCATTTAGTTAAGTATATATATATGTTAAAAAAGCCAAGTCATGTTAAGTACCGAATCAGCAAGATCATTTTATGAACAAATTTGTTATTTAATAGTTAAACACAGTCTATCAAACCTGACCAATGCGGTTGTTGGTATGGAAAGACCGGGATCGAATTTATATTCGAAAACCATTCCGACCAACAAATTCGTGAAGACGTCGATTGAAGAAGGAGCAAGTAAAGACCGTGGATCTTCATAAGCAGAAGGACTACTAGTCGAATTTCTCTGGCTTGCAACCAGAGTTATTTGGTTTATGATTCTGTCATGGTTGAAATCTACGGATTGCAAGGACTACTCGCTACTGATCCTTGGGGTGATTCCTATATAAGGATGCGGTAGGTGGGTGCCTTCGGTTCATCCTGTTCCTGGATGACTTGTATGGATGGATGTCTGACATTTCCAAAGGAATTACGTACGTTGATTTCTTCAAACGTACCTTAGTTGGTGGCAGAGGACGACGACTCTCTTAGCTTAACCACTAGAGTATTTTTGTGGACATCAATTAGTGATATCTGGTAGATCTGACGATGTGACATTCCAAATGAATGGTGGCCAGATATTCGAGAAGGGGAATTCTAGCCTCAAGCCTCGTCAACCGGGAAATGACAAAAATCGGGCAGGCAGCATGGCTATGTGGGTCGCTCCCATTAGGGTGTATAATCACCTATCTAGAGAAATTCCATTTGCTTCTTTAATCTATATTCGATGCTGTGCCTTTTCGGGAGGCGGTTGCTGATCCCAACCGCTGGTGATATACATTCGATACACTTAAGCGAAATGAGTGGTCGGTCATGTGTGGGCTGGGTTGCAAGACGTTCTTGTTGAACCCAATGTATTCGCCTCTAGAGATACACTATCGGCAGGTGGTCCCATACCTTGTCATAATCGGGATCCAATCTCCAATAACAGCCTGCAGTTTTGATTGTATACTATATATGTGGAGCGTGAGATGCAAGCGTTCCGCTAGACTGTTAATTATTTTTATTTATACATTATGATAATATCAGAACAAGTTATGATTTCAAAACGTTTTGGGTTATAGTAAGGTAAAACCGTCCGTGTTTATGTGTGGGCTGGTCTTACTATTACCTTTTGATTTCATAAAGGATTTCCCAAAGCTAAACAAGTTGGTTGTACTGTGAATTTATCACTGAAAGTATTCCAGATTAATCCGGTGTATTTTGCTTTGCTTCAAATGTGCTTGGGTTAGACTGAGTATGTTCCTGGCTAGGTTTCGCTTGGAATTTCAAGACATGGAAGCAGGAGGCTTCACTTCTAGTTATATAAAGTTATTATTCCGCTGTGGCTGATATATGTTGTACTCTGATGGTTGGTATGTATATACTGTTTTTTTGTATAAAAAGGATCTGTTATATTATATTTTATCTGTTCCGCTGTGAGATTCTGATGTAGTGTTCTTCTTCTTTCTTCTATTCTAATATTTCTTTCTATTCTCACCCTCTAATTTTCTTTCTGTTGACAATCTGGGATTCGATACTTGGTGCGGGTTTATGTATTGTTGTCGAAAATTCGAGCATCAAGTTTTCCCCGGGTCGTTACAGTGGTATCAGAGCTATTGGTTTAGTGATAACCTTGGCTCTGTGGCGTGACTCGATAGAGATGAGGTTAGTAATACCCTAGATTGAGTTTGTGTATACATACGAGAGTGCGTTTTTGTAAATTTGATATAAATTATTTTTGCCCAATTTATTTTATAATAAAATAAAAGTAATGATTTGCATGAATTATTATAATATGGGCAAACTATTTGGATTTGTTGATGTTGATTGTGTGATATGTTTGGATGGTGTACTGGATTTCATGAATATGAACCTGAACATGAATCGATTTAGTTGAGAACCAAAATGAAATAAATAAGTTGGATAAATCAATCTAGATAATTAAATTTGAATGGATAATTAAAGAAATAAATGAAGTGATTATAAATAATTATAATATTGTATGGATTGAATTGTGTGTAGAACTGGTTGGATTGTACGATATAGAACATAACTAGCATTTGTTTTGGAGACTAACGGCGTTCCTTTGAGTTGAGAACAGGTGCAGAAGTGCCAATTCAGTTTTAAAATCCATCCAAGAGAAATTCTGGAGTTAATCGAATCCAGTTTGAGTATAGAGCTGCATTATAACTAAGCAAGCTCGAGTATAATGTATCGCTTATCACATAATAACGCTCGCAAAAAGGTACGCTTACGAAAATATGAAATTTTTAGTTTTATTTGGGCTTTGAGTTTGGATTTTGAATTTTTCGACTATGAGAGTCGATGTATATATATTTCTTGAACCTGCGATTTATGTCCTCCATACAGGGGAGACTCTGCCAAATTCTTTCCAAAATTTAAAGTGTTAGAATTTTTTTGAAGATTTTTGGGAAATTCCTTTATTTGAATTAATTTGGTTTTTCGGCCGATTGGATTTGTTATGGGAATAAAATCGGATTTTAAATTTATTATTTCTATAAAGATAATGGGTTGTAACGTTCTTTCTACCTTAGCAATTTCGAGGACGAAATTATTTTAAGGGGGAAGGAATGTAACGTCCCGTATTTTCTGGCCATTTTATTGAAATATTTTATTTATCTAAAATATTGATTTGAGTTTAAATAATCAATTTAACCATTTTATTTGAATATTTAAATTATATTAATAATATAATAATATTTTAATTTCTGAAATATTGGAAAAATGTTGAATTCGCAGTATAGATTGAGCGGACAACTTAAAATGGTTATGTATTGAAATTTTAGTGGCGATTTCATTTTAAAACGACGATTTGAATGGTTAATTTATAATTTAATTATAAAACGAGCTGCAGCGGCGCGGTAGTTCGTAATTTGGCGTTTTGAACTTCAATCGGCTGTACAGGGCCCAATATAAGTCGGATTTTCTCGAAACAAGAAACGTCGGAATCTGTTGGATAATATCTTTCTAATAAAAGAGAAAAATCGAGATTTCCTGTTATAGATTTTGTTTTATGTCCAAATCAAATTTTGAAAAGGTCGCTGTGGAATTTCCTTTATATATTATATCGTTATTTATATTAAATAAAGAGGTTTTTAAATATTTTTGATATCTATTTGGCTTCAAACTCAACCCAGGATATTTTATCTGGGTAATATATGATATTCTGGTCGTGTATGGCCAATTTCAATATTTTAATATTATTATATTGAGGTACTTTAAAATTGGTTTATTTTATTTGAATTGGCCAGTTATAAAAGGGCCATTATTCAAACGACCTCAGTTTTCGACGAAACAAATTTTATTGGGACCGCAACAGTAAATTATTGCTAGATCTCAAGTGGCGCGTCAATCCGGGTTAATTTGTGAGCGTGGCAAAATAAAATACAAATTAAAACGATCATTTGAACGTAAACGTGGGCCATTCGAGCAAACGAACTCTGAATTCGACGAAACAAGTTTCGTTAGGACCGTATCATCAAATTATACTATGTCGTCCCTTCGCGTCTTGAACGAGGTTTGTATGTGAGCACAGGAGTGAATAAACGACATTCGAAAACGCGATAGACACGAAATAAAATATCGCTAGTCAACGTCGCTCGTCACATCAACTTAAAATAAAGTTTTCCCCCGCTTATAAAAACCCCCACCAGAATTTTCAGCCAACTCTCATCTTCATCCACCAATTTTTGCAAATAAGTCCTTGGTTGCATTTTAATTTATTTCTTCAAATCCGTGATGAATTCGAGGGGGGTTGCAAAGCGAAAGTGGTAGATCGGGACGATATCTACCTACTGAAGAAAGTTGGGGACCTATGGTGGCCGAAACGACCTAGAACTGGAGATGTTGATTTTCGTTTTTGGTCAAAATTGAGGAGGTTGGGTTGATTTGAGGAGACGGACCTTGGGGGAATGGAAGAGGGAAGACCAGGCTTTCATTTGGCACTGGTCTCGAGCCTTCTAGTGGACGGAGGAGGTCGGAAGAGGTAGATGAACGGAGGCGTATGTTTTGTGTTGTTTTCAAAAAGCTATGGTCGGATTTTTGCCAATTCCGGCGGATCTGATGATCATGGGTGTCGGGGCTGAAGGCCAGAGAAGCGGTGGTGGACTGGGGTCACAACGGTGGTGGTGGCATTGGTTACGGTGGAGCGTGGCGGTCGGGAAGTGGGTTTGAACGGAAATTGATCTCATTCGATTTCCGGCGTGTCAAGGCGGGGCTGGGGGGGCGGCGCTCTGGTCGTGGGGTGCTCTCGGCACGACGGTTTCAGGGAGATGATCGGGGTCGCTTCTGGACGTTGGTGGCGGCTCCGATGAGGGGTTCAAGGGGTGGAGCTTCTGTTTGAAGAAGAAGGAAGAAAGGGGCGTCGGGGGGGGGGGGGAGGGCTTATCGAAGAGAAAATGCGTTGTTCTGTTATTAAGATGATGATGTGGCGGTAGTTATCTCCCTTAATAATTGGTCCAACGTAAAATAGGTAATTAAATTAATTTAATATTTAATTTAATTATAATTTGTTTAGTTAAGAAATCGTTTAATATACACGAACTTAACTTAGGCGTAACTTTCTAATACGTTAACGAAATTCAATGAAACAAGATCCATTGGGATCGTAGGGACGAGACCTAGGTGATGGCACTGACTAGGCACTGATCTGACGCCGTTGAAATTTCAGTTAATTTTGAACGTCCGTTCAAGATTTAAAGGAACAAACGCGTCAACCACCAACCGAATTAAATCTGGTGAGTTAATTCTCACACCTTCTGGAATCCTGTGATGTGGTAAATTCATATAAAAATATAATTTACCGTTAAAATATATATTGGTTGATTGGTTGCTATTGGCTGATTATTGGTTGAACGGTTGCTGTTATTTATAATTCATCGTTTTAAATTTATAGATGGTTGAAATTTATTTCATATACTATTATGAAACGTATAACGAGCTGTGATGCAGGGAAGAATAGGTTGGAGGGATCCAACCGGATTCCTCAAATATTTTATATGTTGTTTGTTTGTTTTATATTGTTGATTTTGAACTGATTGAACCCCATATAGAAGAAAAACCTGTTGAACATGATGGTTGAGTAAATATTCACCTGTGTTGTGTTTAAAATCAACCGACAGTGTTGATTTGGTAATTGGCAGGGAATGGCCTAAAATGTGTTGTTTTAGACGTCGTTCGACTGTTCGGTGAAACGACGCAGTTTTAAAGTTATAAATTATTTTATAACTGAACTGAAGGTTTTATTCATTTTATATTAGTAATTAAATTAGAAATTTATAAATAAATATTTTGATCGGGTTTATAAAAGAAATGGTTTAAACAATTTTATGTGGTAAGACCATATGTACATGTGCTGAAAGCTAGAAAACTAGACAAATATACCTACGGGTTGTAAAATGTAATAATTGTTTTGTTTAAATAATTAAA
Source organism: Allium sativum (assembly GCA_030737875.1). Classification (NCBI taxonomy): domain Eukaryota; kingdom Viridiplantae; phylum Streptophyta; class Magnoliopsida; order Asparagales; family Amaryllidaceae; genus Allium; species Allium sativum. The sequence goes on along the minus strand of CM060920.1, from coordinate 930,967,062 downwards.
TAGTGATTTTTTTAAATTAATTAAGCTATTTAATCGTATAGGGTGAGATAAGAGGTTTATAAAGAAATTTATAGTCTAAGTTTTCCAAACGAAAAATGTAAATATAATTGTGTAAGTGATAAGGGAAAAATACGAGCAAGGTTCAAAATGAGGTTTAAAACCAAAGTGATAACATAAATATTAAAGTATTGAATCGAGCAAACAATGCAATCGAAATAAGAATTTCAAGCATAAAGGAAAATTCATATAATAACCTTGATATTAAATATCGATAAATGAAAAAGGTCTTATTGTGAAGAGTGAAGTAAACGGATTTTAGTTTTAAAATCCAATATAAAGTTATGGTAAGAATGCTCGTATAAATGGAAATAGATTATTTGACGAGTGATTTTTATAAAGCAAAGTGTTATAAGCGAAATAAGATTTAAGCTAAAAGTAGTGTTCTGCGGACTTTTACTTAATCAAACAAATTAAGTAAATAGATTATATTTCAAATGTAAGAAAGGGTTTATAAAACCAGGTTTGAAATCAAGGTGGTAAACGAGATTTGAATATCAGTGGTTAAGTGACGAACTGATATTATTCTGAGATAAGGACGTTGTCGATCAAGGTCTAAGAGGTAAAAGAAATACCCCAACTTGAACGGCTTCATAATTATCAAGGAATGATATTGGTTTGAAATAAGGAAAAAGTGTTGAAACTGGTGTAATATCCCATACGAGAAAGGTGAAACATAAGGGCGAGATTTCGGAAGATAAATAAGACTACAATGCTAGTTATAATGCAAATAAGAGTATTTGGTTTTAAATTATAATTCGACACTTGCTTTGCCTTATCGGAATCGGTAACTTGTTTTGAAACATTAAGTAATATATATATATATACACATATGTATATATCGAGATGTCGAATTTAAGAAAATGTAAATAAGGGTTTTGATAAATATAATGATATTTCCTATAGTAAAGGAAATGGAAAGTTTGGTATATATGTATATACCAACTCGAAACCTATCGAATAGTTTTTGTTATTACAAAATTAAGAATAAAGATAATGTTAAAATATATGAGAAGATTTAAAAGTTGATTAACCATTTGGTTAAGTATATATATATATATTTTTAAAAAGGCCAAGTCATGTTAAGTACCGAATCAGCAAGATCATTTTATGAACAAATTTGTTATTTAATAGTTAAAACACAGACTATCAAACCTGGCCAATGCGGTTGTTGGTATGGAAAGACTGGGATCGAATTTATATTCGAAAACCATTCCGACCAACAAATTCGTGAAGACGTCGATTGAAGACGGAGCAAGTGAAGACCATGGATCTTCATAAGCGAAAGGACTAATGGTCGAATTTCTCTGGCTTGCAACCAGAGTTATTTGGTTTGTGATTCTGTCGTGGTTGAAATCTACAGATTGCAAGGACTACTCGCTACTGATCCTTGGGGTGATTCCTCTATAAGGATGCGGGAGGAGGGTGCCTTCGGTTCATCCTGTTCATGGATGACTTGTATGGATGGATGTCTGACAGCGTATTCCCAAAGGAATTACGTACGTTGATTTCTTCAAATGTACCTTAGTTGGTGGCGGAGGACGACGGTTCTCTTAGCTTAACCACTAGAGTATTTTTGTTGACATCAGTTAGTGATATCTGGCAGATCTGATGATGTGGCATTCAAAATGAATGGTGGCCAAATGTTCGAAAAGAGGAATTCTATCCTCAAGCCTTATCAATCGGGAAATGACAAAAATCGAGCAGGCAACATGGCTATGTGGGTCGCTCCCATTAGGGTGTATAACCACCTATCTGGAGAAATTCCATTTGCTTCTTTAATCTGTATTTGATGCTGTCCCTTTTCGGGAGGCGGTTGCTGTTCCCAACCGCCGGTGATATACATTCGATACACTCAAGCGAAATGAGTGGTCGGTCATGTGTGGGCCGGGTTGTAAGACGTTCTTGTTGAACCCAGTGTATTCGCCTCTAGAGATACACTATTGGCAGGTTGTCCCATACCTTGTTATAATCGGGATCCAATCTCCAATAAGAGCTTGCGGTTTTGATTGTATACAATATATGTGGAGCGTGAGATGCAAGCGTTCCGCTAGATTGTTAATTATTTGTATTTAGACATTATGATAGTATCAGAACAAGTTATGATTTCAAAACGTTTTGGGTTATAGTAAGGTAAAAAACGTCCGTGTTTATGTGTGGGCTGGTCTTACTATTACCTTTTAGTTTCATAAAGGATTTCCCAAAGCTAAAAAAGTTGGTTATACTGTGAATTTATCACTGAAAGTATCCAGACTGACCCGGTGTATTTTGCTTTGCTTCAAATGTGCTCGGGTTAGACCGAGTATGTTATAGGCTAGGTCTCACTTGGAATTTCAGGACATGGAAGCAGGAGGCTTTACCGCTAGTTATATAAAGTTATTATTCCACTGTGGCTGATATATATTGTACTTTGATGGTTGGTATGTATATACTGTTCTATTGTATAAAAAGGAATTGTTATACTATATTTTATCTGTTTCGCTGTGAGATTCTGATGTGGTGTTCTTCTTCTTTCTTCTATTCTAATATTTCTTTCTTTCTATTCTCAACCTCTAATTTTCTTTCTACTGACAATCTGGGATTCGGTACTTGGGTTTTTGGCAAGTAATGCGGGTTTATGTATTGTTATCGAAAATTTGGGCGTCGAGTTTTCCTTGGGTCGTTACAACAAGTGCCTTCTAAAGAACCTTCATGGTTTTCTCATCAATAGTTTATATTATATACATGTATATAATAAAATATAATATAATATTGTTGGCTAGCTTTTTGACCAAGCCACTGAGGTTCACACACAAGAAGAGAGTATGAAACTTCATGCCTTTAGCCCATGAAAACCAGATCGTGGTCACTTCTTCAAATCGGATCGCGGCGCCCTACCGGATCGTCTCGCTCCAACTTGATCCGATCCACCCCTGTAAGCTCGAACCGATCCGAACTCCAGGAATCAGCAAATGAAGGCTCTGACCAATTCTACCACGATCCGCAAATGATGGATCTCACGACACCTGTCACCAACTGTCATATTGACCAATTCTTCATCAAGCTACGATCACGATCCGATCAGATCCCACGAACCACCACGTGAAGACCTTGACTAAGTCAACCGCGATCCGATTCGAGCTGGAAGACACGATGATGGCCACGGACTTGGTCATCCACGATCCAATGTTTAAGGAGATCGCAACACCTGTCCACAACGGCTAATTTGACTAATTCTTCATCAAGCTATGAACCGGTCCGAGATATTCGGGATGTGGGCCACGTATGACCGCGATCCGTCACCAGAAATCAGCTATAAATAGCCCAGAGCTTGGCATTTTTCAGGATCTTTTAGTAGTTTTAAGGATTGATTCCACCATTACTGTCACACCTCTATTTCATACCAGATTTACTTCGAGATAACTGAGAGAAATCGCAATTGTAAGAGTGAGTTTGAGAGAAATCATTGGTTGTACTAGCATCCAAAGTATAATCAATAGCATATAAAGTGGACGTAGGCTCGTTAATGCTGAACCACTATAAACCGTGTGTGTTTTCTATTTTTTCCTCATTTTTCAGTTATAATTCTCTACGAATCAGAACAATTTGGGTGTTAGAGCCAAATTTTGATCTAACATTTTGGTGCTTTCACTGAGAACTGATTTCTCGGCATATTGGATTGTTGCTACATTGTTTGGATATTCAAGACCGAAGGAAACAGTCCCGAAACTTCACTGTTCAGATTTTTGAAGATTCCAGCGGCATCTGATATCATGGCCGGAAAGAAGTCTAAGGAAGTACGAGTTTCGCAGGCGGTTGAAGTCACGAATGAAGCAGTTGAAGAAAGTGTACATGAGCAGGTTGAGGAGGGCTTCGCGGATCGCGGAGACATAGGGGCGATCCGACCCGAACGTGGCGTCACGAACCAGTTTGAAGGGGGCGCCACGATCCGAATTGAGGGCGGCACAAACCGAACATCTGAAGGGGTCGTCACTCGTTCCCGAGACAACACCGCGAACCCTCCCCCTAATGTTACCACTATCCGACCCCAGGGGGGCGCTACGAGCCACAGACACGGGTCCACTGCGATCCGAAGTGATGACCAGACTACAACTCGACCTGGAAAGGAGATTATGGCTCACTCTTCCCGTCCCGGTACCTCTGTTCGACCTGGCTCATGTTCTTTGCACATAAGAGTAAATGTTGATGATCAATATGACCCCTCTGCTCTGGTCACTGAAGGAGAACTCTCTCGCTTCTCTGAAATGTGGGATAGGTTGTTTGATGAATTAGCTGCTCAAAGGCAGCAAAGCTCTGCGCTGCAGCAGAACTTAACTGTTATGGATAGAAGGATCGATGATCTCGCAAGACAAAGAACACTCCCAGTTCGCCCACTCACCCCAGAGTACTCTTCTTCGCCAGAGGAATCGCCAAGACCTCCACGGCGACCGTTGTAACAACCCGTAAAATGCGAGCCAGTTTGAAAATTTTAAATTGGCAATTTTAGCGAATTTTGATTATTTAAAATAGATTATTTTAAATAATATCGACGAGAAATTTATTTTTGAATATAATTCGAACGTATATATTATATACGTCGTCGTTAGAATATAAATATTTATATATAATTATAAATAGAATTGAAAATGGCGCGGTAGTTCGATAATTCGATTTCAAACTTCAATTGAATGTACCGGGTGCAAAACAATCCGGATTTTAGTGGAACCAAAAATAATGGGATCTAATTAATAATATCTTTCCAACGAATCCGAATAATCAAGATTTCATAGCGGGAATCAAAAGATATGTCCAGTTGAAAATTCTGAATAGTCGCTATGGAATTCAGGCCCTTAAAAATGGACATTTTGCAAATGAACTCGGATTTCGACAAAACCAGTTTTGTTGGGTCCGGGATGTAAAGTTATTGTTAGGTTTCAAATTTCATAATTTTTCGAATCAATATGTGAGCGTGGCAAAAGAAAACGCGTTTGACCAGTTTCTGTTGAATTTAATCGACTGGAAATTGGCCATTTTTCAAACGGTCTCAGAATTCGATGAAACTAGTTTTGTTAGGACAGTATCGTCAATACGAAGTTAGAAAATATTTTTCGGGAATTTTTAGAGTTAGTATGTGACCCTGGTAAATTGAAATGTACGTTAAAATTCAATATAGTGATTTAAATGTAAATTTAACGGAAACTAATTGAAACGATCGAATCAGCCTACGATACATATCCCATTGTGTTCGGAATGGGGGTGAAACGCTATGGACGACAGGCGGTGGGCCTCGTTTAGAGGTCGAAAATAAAAGTTGCTTTTTAATGATAAATAATAAAATAATAATAATAATAAAAAAAAACCTTTCCTCCTCAAAATCGTTCTGGCCCCCCCTTACTTTTGAAATCAGATAATTCGATTTAGAAAAAAAAAGAAAAAAAAGGGGGCGCCGCCGATCTGCTCAGCCGCCACACCCCCCCCCCTCCTCCACCGCAGACGCGCCGCTCAGGGCATCCACCACCCCTCCGACGTCCACCCTCCCCCTTCTCTCACCTCCTCCGTTGCCACCAGGTGGCGCCGCCCACTACGAATCCCCCTCCGACCTGCAAAGCCGACGAAGCCCACGAAGCATCACCCCGCCCTCATCTCGAAGCCGCACCTCCCTGAGCAACCGAACACCCCCCTGAACCCTCGGCGCCGACGAAGACGAGCCCCCCTTCTTCGCAGGTAGGTAAATTGTTTTTTTTATCTTATTTTATCTTATTTTCATTTTAAAATTCCGATTTAAAAGGATTTAAAAACAGATTTTTTTTAAAGTAAAAACTGATTTGAAAAAAAAAGGTTTTAAAACAGATTTTAAAACAGTTTTTTTTTATGAAGTAAAAACTGAATTATTAAAGATTTTAAAAACTGATTTTTATGATTTTAAAAACTGATTTTATCTTATTTTTAAAAACTGAAAACTTATTTTCATTTTAAAAACTGAAATTAATGTTTTAAGAAAAAAAAAGATTTGAACTTTAAAACTGGTTTGTTTAAACGTTAAAACAGAAAAAAAGGGGGTTTTAAAAGATTTGAATTTTGAAAAGTAAAAGATTTAAACTTTAAAAAGAAAAAAGAAAAGATTTGATCTTTGAAATGGAAAAGGCGGAATCTATGTTTTTAAAAATATGATTTTTATATATTGAACTTCGAACTAAAAATTCGATTTTTATATATTGAATAGCAAACTAAAAATATGATTTTTATATATTGAACTTCGAACTAAAAATTCGATTTTTATATATTGAATAGCAAACTAAAAATATGGTTTTTATATATTGAACTTTGAAATAAAAATTCGATTTTTATATATTGAACTTTGAAATAAAAATTCGATTTTTATATATTGAACTTTGAAATAAAAATTCGATTTTTATATATTGAATAGCGAAGTAAAAATTCGATTTTTACATATGTAGTGAAAGCGGACAACGAAAGTGATAAGAGACGAGAACAGTGAAGATTTTTGCATTGGAAGTGCCGTGGAGCTGGATAGCTATATGTGAGAATTTCTCACCTTTCAATTTAATTTTTCTAGTTATATATATATACTAGGATGCAGACGGTGCTTAGTAGCACCCGACACAATCGTCCACAGACCATGGACTTGTTTGTTTGGTTGCATAGATTAGTTGAATTATTTGTTTGAATTGAATTGTTTGGTGAGATGAAATTGATTTGATTGATGTGTGAATGGCGTGGGCCTTCACTAGACCAGGGGTAAGGCTAGGCCTTGTCCCGTTTCTTGTATCGTGCCGTTATGCCGCCGAAATTTTCTAAAATAAGTTAGAAAAATAAAAATATCATTTTATTGAAGAAATGAATTGAATAGAAATTCATAGGTTGAAATAAAATGTTTTATCGTTAAAAATATAATTTTTAACGTGAAGTGAATAAAATAAAATATTCATTTATAAACCGGACGGTTTGTTTATGTACACCTATTTGAATGACATTGATTGGGACGATAAATTTTACACATCGCCCAACAGCACAAATAAAATAGGTGTTTGATTGTTTGAAAACCCCACACGGGTGTTGGGATGAAATATGGATTTCACTCATCCTGATTGATTAAATATGTCGATCGGTTGATTGACAGGCTGTTATAAGCGTTAGATATCTATATTTGATGCTTATACAGTGTAGTGCACTTTGGTTGATGGTTGATTATTTTTCAATGTTATTATACATGTGTTGTATGAAAATCCATATAATTAACATTATATGGTGATTGATTGGGCCTCATTCCAATTTGAAAAATAAAGAATATTATAAAATAAAAGTTCATGTGTTGACAGTACTCATTCATTGAGATTGGTCATGTGTTGAACGAAATATTTTTATAATAACAACTATTTTGAATAAAGAAACATTTGAAATAGAATATTTGAAAATAGAAATATATGAAGCCGTGTTGGTTAGATTGACGCCATTTTGACGTGAACGATATTTATATCGATTTTAAAACGATTTCGAAATGAATTGAATTGAAAACGATTTCGGAATGAATTGAATTGAAAACGATTTCGAAATGAATTGAATTGAAAACGATTTCGAAATGAATTGAATTGAAAACGATTTCGAAATGAATTGAATTGAAAACGATTTCGAAATGAATTGAATTGAAAACGATTTCGAAATGAAATGAATTGAAAACGAATTCAAATTGAATTGAAAACGATTTCGAAATGAATTGAATTGAAAACGATTTCGAAATGAATTGAATTGAAAACGATTTCGAAATGAAATGAATTGAAAACGAAATCAAACTGAATTGAAAACGATTTCGAAATGAATTGAATTGAAAACGATTTCGAAATGAATTGAATTGAAAACGATTTCGAAATGAATTGAATTGAAAACGAATTCGAAATGAATTGAATTGAAAACGAATTCAAAGTGAATTGAATTGAAAATGAATTCAAATTGAATTGAAATTTGAATTGAATAGAAATGAATTTTAAAACGAATTTATAAGGAAGAATTCAATTTTGCTTTGAATTGAAATGGAAGTTGAAATAGGTTTTGAAACGATTTTAAAACTATTTATATAATTCGTTTTGAATAGAAATCGACGAAATATATATTATATATATTTTATATATAATATAATGGCCTGAATAGAACGCGCCGCGCCGCGGCAGTTCGTGAATTTCGACCATTTATTTCAAACGGACATTACGGGAGATCCGACCGTCGGATTCTCCTAAAACCGGAACCGTTGGGTTCGTATCGAAAAGAGCTTTCTAACGAATATTAGAAATTCAAAATCTAACGGTTGGATTTGGAGATACGTCCAAATCAAATTCGAAAAAGGTCGCTGTAAGTGCAGTTCGATGGCCATTGTTGGAAATCGACTGTACGGGCCTGGATAAAATTATTAAAAATAGTGATAATTTGTGTAAAATCATAAGAAATGATTTAGAAAGAATTGGGATGAAAAACTCCATATTTGAAAAGATAAAAATAGATTTTTATCGAAATGAACTAGTTTTGAACTAGAATTACAATTCTATTTATTTTTAAATAAATAAATTGAATTTGAAATGGTTTTGAAAATAACCAGAATTTCCAATGATTGCATTGGAATGGATTTGAATCGAAATTGTCGTCGGAATATTTCGATGTTGGAATTCGTGATTATACGGATGTTGTTATGGAAATTTGAAAGATATATGTTTATATCGTTATTTCCAATACGACATTTGTTAGTCGTAGGATTTGATATTGAATATAAGCCGATATATTTTCTATTCAGAGCCTTGTATTGAATATCAAATGTGATTTGGGTTTGTCGTGAATGGTGTCTTCACTAACACTGTTCTTGAACCCAGTTGAGAAAAGATTAAATCTTTTTATTTAGATTTAATGAGGTGTACCAATTAAATAATATTTAATTGGAATTGAATTGATATTGATTTTTGGGTTTATCGTGAACAGTGTTTTAAATAACACTTGTTCTTTAACCCGATAATTAATGGAATGTGATTTTGGGGTTTATCGTGAACCGTGTTTTAAATGACACTGATTCTTTAACCCAGTTAACGATTAAAACTAAGTGGAGTTTTAATGAATCTTTAATTAGATTGAAATAATCGAAATGGAGTATCACCAGTTTTGCTCCAGGCGATAGTTAAATCTTTAATTAGATTTGAACGTGAAATGGTAATTGAATTTACCAATAACACCGTGGTGTTAGATATGAAGTATAACCAGTTTTACTTCATGGGATGAATAGGTTGGGATTGGGAAATTAAAACAAATGATTACTTCGGTAAGGTTCGCTAATCCCGACTAGTTTGAATTGAAATTCAAAGGTAGATTAAAGAATAAATTCCAGGAATTTATCTTTGATAAAATTAATGGGAACCTTTCCCTATGAACGTGAAATTTAGAAACTAACTGTCGGTTAGCCAAGCAGAATGGTTTTCTGGATATTGATCTGATGTTGGTTTCGGCCTTCGGGGTTAATATTTGGGGAATTATTCTCTTGATTAATTTACGGTTAGTGACTAATGAATTGGAATGAGGCGTAGGTTGTGTTTGTGTAACACTTTTATAATATATACGCGAGTTATTCAGAAAGACCGGGTTTATCCCATTCTGAATAACTGATTCGACGTGGTGTCGAAGATGAAGACGATGGTCGAAGACCGGAAGTCTTCACGTCGTTTGGGTGATAACTGATGATCTTGATTGGGCTGTACACCCAAGAAGATGGAAATAGTTGGTGATCGTCCAGACGTACTTGGAGATCGATGGATATGCGGGGTACTAGGTGCCTCCGGTTTCGTTCAGACCCAGAACGGACTTGTAAATGGACTGTGTGTCTGACATTGGATTTTAGTCTGTGTGATTGATTTCTATTAAATATATATCTGTTTGGCGGCGGAGAATTTATTCTCTTGCTTAACGCCCTTCTCTGATACGTACGAGCTCAGGGGTTATATATTGATGGATATCAAACGCATGGAGTGAATTGCCTGTGTGGCATGCCTAAGTGGCAATTGATCGAGGCTTCTGTTGAAAAGCAAAGTCTTGTGGTGATGATCAAAGCAAGGCCTTTGTGGCGTAGCTTTGTGTAACGGTTACTTCGCGTGTTTCACACCCGGTATGAACCAAAAACGGGAGACGGACCTCAGGGAGGGCATGCGTTTCTTTCTAGTTAGAAGTGGCGTCAGTGGTTTTACACGCCCTGACGAGTTTGACGTATGTGGTTGTTGCTGTTTCGAGGCGCCTCGGATTGATCGGTCGTTCTCGAACCGATGGAGTCATTTAGTTGGCTCGTTTACGCCCCATAGGGCGGGGAAATGCATGTTCAGGGTTTAAGTTTAATCCACATCGGTGGACCGGCCCTGACGATCCAAGGGTCGATGCGCTCTGACCCTGTGGCTCGGGCTAGAGAGTCACGAAAACGGTTGAGGACTATCTTTTGCCTCGGTTCATAGACGGAAATCCAATTTCCAAATACGTGACATTTGCGGTTTTATTTGTAGAGCCTAGTATGGCGACATAGTGGTATGGGGCATTCATGCCGCCTATGATTGATACTTATGATTTGAAGTTGTTTTATACACTATACACTTATAAAAGTATCAAATGATTTGTTTTCAACGTATCAAGCATTCTTGGCTGTTATAAGGAAAAACCCTATCCTCGGCTGCGTTGCATTGTGTGATAGGACCTGGGTCTTATAACAGCTTCATTTTTCTTTATTTAGCATTGCGCTGTTTGTTTTATGCACTGGTATTCTTGGGAGGAAACCCGTTCCGTGTTATACGGCGTGGTCCCTTGATTTACCTAACTTTGAAATAAAGATTAACTGTTTTAGTTCTCACACCAGTCACATGACTGACCTGGAGTTTATTGTTTTAACCTAAACTCTGGGTGCCCCTATTTTGACACGGGCAGCTAGTAGTTTTGGTTTTGCAGATTTATATTCACAGGATCCTGGTTTACAGCTGGAATGATATCCGGAAAGCTTTGTATCCGTATATCTCCTTCTAGTTGTGTATTGTATTATTTTCCGCTGCTATGTATTTAAATGTAATTTAAATCTCTGATATTTCTGTGTAATATTCATTCATACTCTGTATATTCTTGTAATCTGATGCATTGTTGTAATATACAATGAAATGTTCTTCTGTATGCGTTCTGTTTTGTCCTGTTCTCAAACGATAGGGCGTTTCGAACGGTCTAGATCGGTTTAGCGACTAGTTCGGACCGAGCGAAATTCCTTGCCGTCACAGGTGGTATCAGAGCTTTGGTTTACAAAGCAGAGAACAAGGCACATTAAGACCATACGAAAGAATTCATCAGATATTGGATTAGTAATATCCAATGGGAATGACTCGTTAGAGATGGGATCAGTAGTATCCTAGAACGAGTGTGAAGAGTATATTTTTCAAATGAAAACAAATTTTGTTTTGAAAATTTAAATCAATTATTCGTATTTGAATATTTATATTGATGTGGACAATCCAGTATATATAGATTTTGCGTATACGTCTGATCCGCGTGTATTCGAAGTTTTAATATATTGGATAGATATAGAATCACACTCTAATCGCCCGGAGATGGTACTGATGATAGCACGTGCATCATCAGTATTTATGTTCGTGTTACGAAGGTGTGTTTTCTATATATTTCCATTAGCCTGGTGTGAGAACCAAAATTAGATAGGGTCTATTGTTGTGATTTGGCATCAAAAATCTGATTTTTGACTATGTATCAAAGTTATCAATTTGAAACGTTAATCCACTAATTGATTGATGTTTGTGTTGTTTGTTTAATTGTTTGATAATTTTGAACCATTATGCCTAACTGAATCAAATATTGACTTGTATTGAAATTTGGTCGCATTTGCTTGCATATACTTGTATATCATTGAACAGGTCATAGCAAGGAGGCTAGAGCCAGAGAATAAAATTTGTTTGCCCGACAAATAGGTACATGTTTACTACATAATTTCCTGTTTTGTTTGGGTGATGATGATTTTGTGAGCCTATTGGCTAGCCACTTGGCTTTTTCTTTTTCTTTTTGAGATCTGAAGGACCGGGGAAGCTATTTGAAATTCCCCGATGCTCCCATTGCAGGGGAGGTTATGGCGAAATTTTTCGAAAATTTAGGGTGTTAGCCAAATTTTTGAAATTTTAGAAATTCTCAGAAACTGAAAAGTTGGAGAATGGAAGCCAGATCGAACGTAGAGCTGAATAATCAAACCACTTTCGACTTTGTTCCTTTTCGGGGACGAAAAGTTTTAAGTGGGGGAGATTGTAACAACCCGTAAAATGCGAGCCAGTTTGAAAATTTTAAATTGGCAATTTTAGCGAATTTTGATTATTTAAAATAGATTATTTTAAATAATATCGACGAGAAATTTATTTTTGAATATAATTCGAACGTATATATTATATACGTCGTCGTTAGAATATAAATATTTATATATAATTATAAATAGAATTGAAAATGGCGCGGTAGTTCGATAATTCGATTTCAAACTTCAATTGAATGTACCGGGTGCAAAACAATCCGGATTTTAGTGGAACCAAAAATAATGGGATCTAATTAATAATATCTTTCCAACGAATCCGAATAATCAAGATTTCATAGCGGGAATCAAAAGATATGTCCAGTTGAAAATTCTGAATAGTCGCTATGGAATTCAGGCCCTTAAAAATGGACATTTTGCAAATGACCTCGGATTTCGACGAAACCAGTTTTGTTGGGTCCGGGATGTAAAGTTATTGTTAGGTTTCAAATTTCATAATTTTTCGAATCAATATGTGAGCGTGGCAAAAGAAAACGCGTTTGACCAGTTTCTGTTGAATTTAATCGACTGGAAATTGGCCATTTTTCAAACGGTCTCAGAATTCGATGAAACTAGTTTTGTTAGGACCGTATCGTCAATACGAAGTTAGAAAATATTTTTCGGGAATTTTTAGAGTTAGTATGTGACCCTGGTAAATTGAAATGTACGTTAAAATTCAATATAGTGATTTAAATGTAAATTTAACGGAAAATAATTGAAACGATCGAATCAGCCTACGATACATATCCCATTGTGTTCGGAATGGGGTGAAACGCTATGGACGACAGGCGGTGGGCCTCGTTTAGAGGTCGAAAATAAAAGTTGCTTTTTAATGATAAATAATAATAATAAAAAAAAACCTTTCCTCCTCAAAATCGTTCTGGCCCCCTCCCTTACTTTTGAAATCAGATAATTCGATTTAGAAAAAAAAAGAAAAAAAAGGGGGCGCCGCCGATCTGCTCAGCCGCCACACCCCCCTCCTCCTCCACCGCAGACGCGCCGCTCAGGGCATCCACCACCCCTCCGACGTCCACCCTCCCCCTTCTCTCACCTCCTCCGTTGCCACCAGGTGGCGCCGCCCACTACGAAGCCCCCTCCGACCTGCAAAGCCGACGAAGCCCACGAAGCATCACCCCGCCCTCATCTCGAAGCCGCACCTCCCTGAGCAACCGAACACCCCCCTGAACCCTCGGCGCCGACGAAGACGAGCCCCCCTTCTTCGCAGGAAGGTAAATTGTTTTTTTATCTTATTTTATCTTATTTTCATTTTAAAATTCCGATTTAAAAGGATTTAAAAACAGATTTTTTTTAAAGTAAAAACTGATTTGAAAAAAAAAAGGTTTTAAAACAGATTTTAAAACAGTTTTTTTTAAAGAAGTAAAAACTGAATTATTAAAGATTTTAAAAACTGATTTTTATGATTTTAAAAACTGATTTTATCTTATTTTTAAAAACTGAAAACTTATTTTCATTTTAAAAACTGAAATTAATGTTTTAAGAAAAAAAAAAGATTTGAACTTTAAAACTGGTTTGTTTAAACGTTAAAACAGAAAAAAGGGGGTTTTAAAAGATTTGAATTTTGAAAAGTAAAAGATTTAAACTTTAAAAAGAAAAAAGAAAAGATTTGATCTTTGAAATGGAAAAGGCGGAATCTATGTTTTTAAAAATATGATTTTTATATATTGAACTTCGAACTAAAAATTCGATTTTTATATATTGAATAGCAAACTAAAAATATGATTTTTATATATTGAACTTCGAACTAAAAATTCGATTTTTATATATTGAATAGCAAACTAAAAATATGGTTTTTATATATTGAACTTTGAAATAAAAATTCGATTTTTATATATTGAACTTTGAAATAAAAATTCGATTTTTATATATTGAACTTTGAAATAAAAATTCGATTTTTATATATTGAATAGCGAAGTAAAAATTCGATTTTTACATATGTAGTGAAAGCGGACAACGAAAGTGATAAGAGACGAGAACAGTGAAGATTTTCTGCATTGGAAGTGTCGTGGAGCTGGATAGCTATATGTGAGAATTTCTCACCTTTCAATTTAATTTTTCTAGTTATATATATATACTAGGATGCAGACGGTGCTTAGTAGCACCCGACACAATCGTCCACAGACCATGGACTTGTTTGTTTGGTTGCATAGATTAGTTGAATTATTTGTTTGAATTGAATTGTTTGGTGAGATGAAATTGATTTGATTGATGTGTGAATGGCGTGGGCCTTCACTAGACCGGGGGTAAGGCTAGGCCTTGTCCCGTTTCTAGTATCGTGCCGTTATGCCGCCGAAATTTTCTAAAATAAGTTAGAAAAATAAAAATATCATTTTATTGAAGAAATGAATTGAATAGAAATTCATAGGTTGAAATAAAATGTTTTATCGTTAAAAATATAATTTTTAACGTGAAGTGAATAAAATAAAATATTCATTTATAAACCGGACGGTTTGTTTATGTACACCTATTTGAATGACATTGATTGGGACGATAAATTTTACACATCGCCCAACAGCACAAATAAAATAGGTGTTTGATTGTTTGAAAACCCCACACGGGTGTTGGGATGAAATATGGATTTCACTCATCCTGATTGATTAAATATGTCGATCGGTTGATTGACAGGCTGTTATAAGCGTTAGATATCTATATTTGATGCTTATACAGTGTAGTGCACTTTGGTTGATGGTTGATTATTTTTCAATGTTATTATACATGTGTTGTATGAAAATCCATATAATTAACATTATATGGTGATTGATTGGGCCTCATTCCAATTTGAAAAATAAAGAATATTATAAAATAAAAGTTCATGTGTTGACAGTACTCATTCATTGAGATTGGTCATGTGTTGAACGAAATATTTTTATAATAACAACTATTTTGAATAAAGAAACATTTGAAATAGAATATTTGAAAATAGAAATATATGAAGCCGTGTTGGTTAGATTGACGCCATTTTGACGTGAACGATATTTATATCGATTTTAGAACGATTTCGAAATGAATTGAATTGAAAATGATTTCGAAATGAATTGAATTGAAAACGATTTCGAAATGAATTGAATTGAAAACGATTTCGAAATGAATTGAATTGAAAACGATTTTGAAATGAATTGAATTGAAAACGATTTCGAAATGAATTGAATTGAAAACGATTTCGAAATGAATTGAATTGAAAACGATTTCGAAATGAAATGAATTGAAAACGAATTCAAATTGAATTGAAAACGATTTCGAAATGAATTGAATTGAAAACGATTTCGAAATGAAATGAATTGAAAACGAATTCAAATTGAATTGAAAACGATTTCGAAATGAATTGAATTGAAAACGATTTCGAAATGAATTGAATTGAAAACGATTTCGAAATGAATTGAATTGAAAACGAATTCGAAATGAATTGAATTGAAAACGAATTCAAAGTGAATTGAATTGAAAATGAATTCAAATTGAATTGAAATTTGAATTGAATAGAAATGAATTTTAAAACGAATTTATAAGGAAGAATTCAATTTTGCTTTGAATTGAAATGGAAGTTGAAATAGGTTTTGAAACGATTTTAAAACTATTTATATAATTCGTTTTGAATAGAAATCGACGAAATATATATTATATATATTTTATATATAATATAATGGCCTGAATAGAACGCGCCGCGCCGCGGCAGTTCGTGAATTTCGACCATTTATTTCAAACGGACATTACGGGAGATCCGACCGTCGGATTCTTCTAAAACCAGAACCGTTGGGTTCGTATCGAAAAGAGCTTTCTAACGAATATTAGAAATTCAAAGTCTAACGGTTGGATTTGGAGATACGTCCAAATCAAATTCGAAAAAGGTCGCTGTAAGTGCAGTTCGATGGCCATTGTTGGAAATCGACTGTACGGGCCTGGATAAAATTATTAAAAATAGTGATAATTTGTGTAAAATCATAAGAAATGATTTAGAAAGAATTGGGATGAAAAACTCCATATTTGAAAAGATAAAAATAGATTTTTATCGAAATGAACTAGTTTTGAACTAGAATTACAATTCTATTTATTTTTAAATAAATAAATTGAATTTGAAATGGTTTTGAAAATAACCAGAATTTCCAATGATTGCATTGGAATGGATTTGAATCGAAATTGTCGTCGGAATATTTCGATGTTGGAATTCGTGATTATACGGATGTTGTTATGGAAATTTGAAAGATATATGTTTATATCGTTATTTCCAATACGACATTTGTTAGTCGTAGGATTTGATATTGAATATAAGCCGATATATTTTCTATTCAGAGCCTTGTATTGAATATCAAATGTGATTTGGGTTTGTCGTGAATGGTGTCTTCACTAACACTGTTCTTGAACCCAGTTGAGAAAAGATTAAATCTTTTTATTTAGATTTAATGAGGTGTACCAATTAAATAATATTTAATTGGAATTGAATTGATATTGATTTTTGGGTTTATCGTGAACAGTGTTTTAAATAACACTTGTTCTTTAACCCGATAATTAATGGAATGTGATTTTGGGGTTTATCGTGAACCGTGTTTTAAATGACACTGATTCTTTAACCCAGTTAACGATTAAAACTAAGTGGAGTTTTAATGAATCTTTAATTAGATTGAAATAATCGAAATGGAGTATCACCAGTTTTGCTCCAGGCGATAGTTAAATCTTTAATTAGATTTGAACGTGAAATGGTAATTGAATTTACCAATAACACCGTGGTGTTAGATATGAAGTATAACCAGTTTTACTTCATGGGATGAATAGGTTGGGATTGGGAAATTAAAACAAATGATTACTTCGGTAAGGTTCGCTAATCCCGACTAGTTTGAATTGAAATTCAAAGGTAGATTAAAGAATAAATTCCAGGAATTTATCTTTGATAAAATTAATGGGAACCTTTCCCTATGAACGTGAAATTTAGAAACTAACTGTCGGTTAGCCAAGCAGAATGGTTTTCTGGATATTGATCTGATGTTGGTTTCGGCCTTCGGGGTTAATATTTGGGGAATTATTCTCTTGATTAATTTACGGTTAGTGACTAATGAATTGGAATGAGGCGTAGGTTGTGTTTGTGTAACACTTTTATAATATATACGCGAGTTATTCAGAAAGACCGGGTTTATCCCATTCTGAATAACTGATTCGACGTGGTGTCGAAGATGAAGACGATGGTCGAAGACCGGGAGTCTTTACGTCGTTTGGGTGATAACTGATGATCTTGATTGGGCTGTACACCCAAGAAGATGGAAACAGTTGGTGATCGTCCAGACGTACTTGGAGATCGATGGATATGCGGGGTACTAGGTGCCTCCGGTTTCGTTCAGACCCAGAACGGACTTGTAAATGGACTGTGTGTCTGACATTGGATTTTAGTCTGTGTGATTGATTTCTATTAAATATATATCTGTTTGGCGGCGGAGAATTTATTCTCTTGCTTAACGCCCTTCTCTGAGACGTACGAGCTCAGGGGTTATATATTGATGGATATCAAACGCATGGAGTGAATTGCCTGTGTGGCATGCCTAAGTGGCAATTGATCGAGGCTTCTGTTGAAAAGCAAAGTCTTGTGGTGATGATCAAAGCAAGGCTTTGTGGCGTAGCTTTGTGTAACGGTTACTTCGCGTGTTTCACACCCGGTATGAACCAAAAACGGGAGACGGACCTCAGGGAGGGCATGCGTTTCTTTCTAGTTAGAAGTGGCGTCAGTGGTTTTACACGCCCTGACGAGTTTGACTTATGTGGTTGTTGCTGTTGCGAGGCGCCTCGGATTGATCGGTCGTTCTCGAACCGATGGAGTCATTTAGTTGGCTCGTTTACGCCCCATAGGGCGGGGAAATGCATGTTCAGGGTTTAAGTTTAATCCACATCGGTGGACCGGCCCTGACGATCCAAGGGTCGATGCGCTCTGACCCTGTGGCTCGGGCTAGAGAGTCACGAAAACGGTTGAGGACTATCTTTTGCCTCGGTTCATAGACGGAAATCCAATTTCCAAATACGTGACATTTGCGGTTTTATTTGTAGAGCCTAGTATGGCGACATCGTGGTATGGGGCATTCATGCCGCCTATGATTGATACTTATGATTTGAAGTTGTTTTATACACTATACACTTATAAAAGTATCAAATGATTTGTTTTCAACGTATCAAGCATTCTTGGCTGTTATAAGGAAAAACCCTATCCTCGGCTGCGTTGCATTGTGTGATAGGACCTGGGTCTTATAACAGCTTCATTTTTCTTTATTTAGCATTGCGCTGTTTGTTTTATGCACTGGTATTCTTGGGAGGAAACCCGTTCCGTGTTATACGGCGTGGTCCCTTGATTTACCTAACTTTGAAATAAAGATTAACTGTTTTAGTTCTCACACCAGTCACATGACTGACCTGGAGTTTATTGTTTTAACCTAAACTCTGGGTGCCCCTATTTTGA
The DNA here is from genome assembly GCA_030737875.1 of Allium sativum. Classification (NCBI taxonomy): domain Eukaryota; kingdom Viridiplantae; phylum Streptophyta; class Magnoliopsida; order Asparagales; family Amaryllidaceae; genus Allium; species Allium sativum. The sequence continues at coordinate 930,948,229 of CM060920.1, read as the reverse complement.
CACGGGCAGCTAGTAGTTTTGGTTTTGCAGATTTATATTCACAGGATCCTGGTTTACAGCTGGAATGATATCCGGAAAGCTTTGTATCCGTATATCTCCTTCTAGTTGTGTATTGTATTATTTTCCGCTGCTATGTATTTAAATGTAATTTAAATCTCTGATATTTCTGTGTAATATTCATTCATACTCTGTATATTCTTGTAATCTGATGCATTGTTGTAATATACAATGAAATGTTCTTCTGTATGCGTTCTGTTTTGTCCTGTTCTCAAACGATAGGGCGTTTCGAACGGTCTAGATCGGTTTAGCGACTGGTTCGGACCGAGCGAAATTCCTTGCCGTCACAACTGTATAAGAGGGCTGAAAACATAGAGCAGCTCCAATTTGGAACCTCGCCATCACGAGAGGAAGAGACATTTGATGTAGGACCCTCAAACTGCAACTTGAACAATCGTGTCGCAACTCCTAGAGTTCGAGTTGTGGACAATCCTGTTGAGAACAGACCACCTCAGCCCCTTCGCCGTACAAATACTCATGGTAACAGGGGGCAACGAAGCCCAATCCGAGCTCCAGACTTCGTGGATGTTCTTAGAAGAGAGATCGGAGAATTCCACCGAGTGAGAAGCGCTGATCCCGAGCCTCCGATGACCAGTGCAAATGTTGCAGCTATGGTCCATCAAATCCTGGCGGATAGCCGTGGACAAAGGAATGAAGATTGGGGAATTGACCGCAGTCACACCCCTTATACCGATGACATTCTAGACGTAACATTCCCGAGGCGCTTCAACATGCCTCATATGAACCGTTACGCGGGTAGATCTGATCCAATCCAACATCTAATGAGATATTCTTGGTCAATGACCGCTGCCGCAGCCTCTGACGTTGTAAAGTGCAAAGCATTCCCTATATTCCTGGAGGGTGTAGCGTTATTATGGTTTACTCTCTTACCAGCAAGATCAATTTCCAGTTTCATGGAGTTGAGTGAAAGGTTCATGGAACAGTTCCACATTTATGCACAGTGGTCAAAGAGTGTGATTGATCTGTTCCTTGTCAAACAATGACCAGGCGAGAGCTTGAGGGTGTATCTGGATCGTTTCAACATAGCCGCCACCGAAGTCAAGGATCCCCATGAGCCAACTGTTGTGGCAGCCCTAATTGATGGGGTAGATAAAGATACTGAATTTGTGAGATACCTGGCCGGCAAGCCACCTCATACTAGAGAATTGTTCTACGAGAAAGCAAACGTACGCTTACTTCAGGAGGAGGTATATGCTAACCGGAAGATGAAAATGGCAAAAAAGGAGGAAATCCAAAGTAATGTGGCCATCAAGCAAACCGGAGACAGCTCGGGAAAGGATGAAGTCAATGTTGGAAACCGAAACCAGGGCGGCGGCCACCAGTCAGGAAACAACGGTAACAACAGTAATGGAAATAATCGGAAGAGAAATCGGGGGAACGACTCCCAGAGAAGGACCCATCCCAGGTCTTTCAAAAATTATATGCCAATAAATGATTCTTTGGAGAATATATTCGTAGACTCGTACAACGTTCTCCAACATAAAAGGCCTCCTCCAAGAGATTCGACAGAGAAAGAACGTGAGATGGGGAAGTTTTGTCTCTTCCATCAGACTCACGACCACTCTACAAATGAATACCGTCATATGAGAGACGTAGTTGAGAGGCTGCTCCGAGAAGGGAAGTTGGATGAGTACCGGGTGACTCCTAGAGACAGGGGGCAAGCTATTCAGACCCCGAACCAAAATCAGAATCAACCTACTGCCAGGCCAATTGTCCAGCAAAAAGGAAAGGATCTTGTTATCAATACCATAATCGGAGGGCTTCACCTAGTCGGGCATAGTTTCAAGGCGATGGATCAATACATAAACGCAACAAAGTAGCATCTTGAGGCAGGAGAGTGTAGCAACCCTAAGGATAATGTCCCGGTAAAACAACAAAAGATGATGTCAGATGACGTCATTTTCCGAAACCGAGAGAGTATTGGAGTCCACGCTCCGACCGAAGATCCATTTGTAATCACAGTTCCTATTGGCCCGGCCACTGTCCATAAAGTTTTAGTGGATAATGGAGTTCAGTCAACATTCTATTCAAAAAGACGTTCGATCAAATGAACCTTGAATTGAAATATTTAAAGCCATGTGAAGGATGGATCCGTGGATTTAACGGAGCTTCAACTGCTCCAATGGGATATGTAGAGCTGCCGGTAACACTTGGGGAAGGAGAACGCCAGAGAGTGAGAAATCTTCCCTTCGTGGTTTTGGGTATTGAATCGCCTTATAATGCCTTCTTGGGCCGACCGGCCCTAGCAAAGTTTAGAGCTTGTATAGCCCCCTGGTGCTTGTTATTGAAGTTTCCTACGGAAGCTGGTGTTGGCATAGTCAGAGGAGATCAGGTTGCTGCACGAGCATGTTACATTGCAGAGCTAAAGCTACTCCGTAAAGGAAGAGATATAGATACTAAAGACGCTTCTTCCCTCACAAGGGAGGAGACGTCATAGCAATTAAAGAGAATGACTATGGTTGAGTCGCCCAGAGAACTGCACGAGGATATAGATCCCATAGAGGACGAAGGGACTGGGGGCAGAATGACAGCTCCCAACGAAACGACTGTGGATGTACCGATCGATGATAGTGACCCAGAGAAGGTCCTGAAGATTGGGTCCCAGTTGGATCAAGTTCGAGCTAAAGAACTGACGGATTTCCTGAAAGATAACTTGGATGTATTTGCTTGGACTCACGCGGACATGTGTGGGATATCTCCATCAATCATGAGCCACTCATTGAGCATTAACCCAAAGCATCCCCCTATAAAACAAAAAAGGCGAATGCTGGGCCCAGAGAGGTCCTCGGTCTTGAAAGAAGAAGTTGAAAAGTTAAGAAGTAACGGCTCATCAGAGACTCAACCTACCCAGATTGGATTTCAAATCCAGTTTTGGTAAAGAAGGCCAATGGGAAGTGGCGTACGTGTATTGATTTTTTGGATTTGAATAAAGCCTGCCCAAAAGATAGCATTTCGTTACCCAGAATTGATCAGTTGGTAGATTCAATGGCGGGTCATGAGCTTCTCTCTTTCATGGATGCTTATTCAGGATATAACCAGATCCCTATGCATGTTCTAGATTAAGAACACACTAGCTTCATTACGGATCTAGGATTATACTGCTACGTGGTAATGCCTTTTGGTTTGAAGAACGCAGGCGCTACATATCAACGGTTAGTGAACAGAATGTTCTACAACCAGATTGGGAAAACGATGGAGGTGTACGTTGACGACATGTTGGTTAAGTCCAGACAATCGTCCGATCACACTACAGACTTGGCAGAGATGTTTGGTATTCTTCGAAAGTATGGAATGAAACTCAACCCAACGAAATGCTCATTTAGGGTTGCATCCGGGAAATTCTTGGGATTCATTGTCAGCTCGCGCAGGATTGAGATTAATCTAGACCAGATTGCAGCAATCAGAGGCATTTAGGAGCCTAGACAAATCAAAGATGTGCAAAGCCTTGCAGGGAAAGTAGCAGCATTAAGCAGATTCATCTCTAGAGCAACAGACAAATGCATTCCATTCTTTGAATTGATAAAGCGAGGAAAACGCAATTTTAATTGGACTCCTAATTGCATAGAAGCATTTCAGAACCTGCTGAATCATCTGGAGAGGCCTCCGATACTGTTTAAGCCAGTGGATCACGAGGATTTATTCGTGTACTTAGCAGTGTCGTCCCATGCGATTAGCTCAGTATTAGTGAGAGAAGAAGACAAGGTTCAAAGGCCAGTGTACTACATGAGTAAAAAATTGGCGGCTGCTGAGCGCAATTATCCGAGGATAGAAAAGCTAGCGTACAGTTTATTGATTGCATCTAGGAAGCTTCGACATTATTTCCAAGCTCATCCTATCACCGTGTATACTGATCATCCGCTCAAGCAAGTTCTACAGAGACCAGAAGCTTCTGGAAGACTGCGCAAATGGAAAATTGAACCGAGTCAATTTGATCTGAATTTTCAGCCCCGACGATCGATACGGGGGCAAGTGCTGGCATATTTCATAGAAGAATTTACTGTCTCAGAGGATGACATAGTAAACGAAGAGGCTGACCCACCAAAATTACTTCTCGACCCTAGTGCATGGAAATTGTATATTGATGGTGCTAGGAATAATAAACGATCCGGTGCCGGAGTGGTGATTGAAACTCCTGGGAAACGACTGATATACTATGCTATTCGGTTGGAATTTCACGCCACTAACAACGACTCTGAATATGAAGCCCTGACAGTCGGGCTGATGATCGCAAAGGAATTAGATATTGCGAAGCTGGACATATTTTGTGATTCCAAGTTGGTTGTAAATCAGGTCACTGGAAAGTTCCGAGCTAAGAGCCCAAGATTGATTTCGTATTTGGAGAAAGTGAAGGAGTTGCTGACTGGCTTTGATCACTACAATATATCCTATATTCCGCGGTCAGAAAACCAACAGGCGGACAAGTTAGCGAAGATCGCTAGTTCCGACGATCCTGAAGAAGCCAGGTTAGCCCCAGTTGAAGTACTTCAGTTCCCTAGCATAGGTCAGATGGAAATTGATCCGTACTAGAGACTGAGCCAGAAAGGGAGTCATGGATGACCCCTCTAAAGAATTTCTTGATGAATGGAACGCTTCCGACCAAGAAGAACGAGAGGCGTAAAATAATCCGTAGAGCTTCCCGATACGTTCTGCAAGGCGGAGTCCTGTACAGACAGGGATTTTCGATGCCTTTTCTCCGGTGTATAGCCCATGACGACATCAAGCGTGTACTGCAGGAAGTACATGAGGGTGAATGTGGTGACCGTGCTGGAGGACAAACATTGGCAAAAAAGGTGTTACGGTATGGTTACTTTTGGCCTACCATAAACAAAGATGCGGCAAAATACGCACGACGTTGTGATGCATGCCAGAGATTTTCAAAAATTCCCAGGGCACCTCCTGGCCAGTTAAAGACAATGGCGAGTCCATGGCCTTTCGCTATGTGGGGAATTGATATCATCGGAAGCCTCCCTATAGCAAGGGGCGGAGCAAAGTTCGTTATTGTAGCTGTTGACTATTTCACCAAATGGGTCGAGGCTGAGCTGTTAACTACAATCACAACCAAGCGAGTGATTAATTTTGTTTTTAGAAACATTATTTGCCGGTTTGGGATCCCGAAGATCGTCATAACTGACAATGGAACCCAGTTTGATAGCAACGAGTTTAGGGATTTCTGCCAGAAGTACCACATTGAGAAACGGTACACCTCTATGGCACATCCGCAGTCGAACGGACAGGTCGAAGCAGCAAATAAAGTGATTAAGTCCATTATCAAAAGAAGATTGAGGCGGGCCAAAGCCATGTGGGTCGATGAATTACCCTTAGCATTATGGGCCTACAGGACAACGTATAAATCGGCGACAGACCACACTCCCTTCTCTCTTGCTTTTGGAGCAGAGGCAGTCATCCCGGTTGAGCTAAAAGTACCATCTCACTGAGTCACTTACTACGATCCGATGACTAATAACGAATTGCTCCTTGAATACCTAGATACAATAGAGGAGAAAAGGGATGAAGCAGACCTGCGTGCCTTGAGACACAAGCAATAGGTCGCTAGATACTACAACAAAAGAGTTCGAGCCCGAACCTTTGAACCCGGAGACTTGGTTCTGAAGCGTGTCTTTCCACCCCCAACTCATATGGGTGCGAAGTGGGAAGGACCATACTCCATTCTACGAAGGCTTGATAATGGAACCTTCAAGCTAGCAACCGTATATGGAGAAGAAATCCCCAGAGTGTGGAATGCCCAACATTTGCCGCCTTATCTGATGTAAAGTCATTAGATTTATCCTTTTGTTTCATAGGACCATGTAAAAGGCATGACTTGCCTAGAATAGTCCAATGTCTTGAGCAAAGGATTATAAAGTGGACGTAGGTCACGATTTGACCGAACCACTATAAAAATATTGTGTGTCGTTTACCTTTATTTGCACTATTATTTATCTGCTCTTCTATCTTTATAAAGTTTGCTGTAAAATCATACAGCGATCACAGAAACATGTAATTCTAGGTTCCTTCCATCAGAATGGAGAGTAATCCGCAGCTAGAACGATGAAGGTGCAATAAAGTGAATCACACCATTGATTGCACTCTAACTCTCCAGAGCCGAGAGAAAACGTAAAGGACGCGAAAATAACGTCCACATGGCAAGGCGATGCACCATGATAAGAACGCCTTGACCGAACTCTAACCTTGGCGACCGCCAGGGGAGTATAAAAGCGTCTGTGATTAAGCGCTGAGAAAGAGCTCTTACCCCGCTGAAGGATCAGGGAGCGACTGAACAGCTGAGCTCGAACTCTAACCTTGGCGACCGCCAGGAGAGTATAAAAGTGTCTATGATTAGCGCTGAGAAAGAGCTCTTACCCCGCAGAAGGATCGGGGAGCGACCGAACGTCTTAGCTCGAACTCTAACCATGGCGACCGCCAGGAGAGTATAAAAGCGTCTATGATTAAGCGCTGAGAAGGATGCTGGAGACTCAGCGCCCCCAGAATTTCTGCACCGCTGAAGGATTGGAGAGCAGATCATGATACGAGTTTGAACTTTAACCCACTGACGGATCGGGAAAGTATAAAGGTACCGGAGATTTGGCGCCTCAAGGACTATAATCCTACTAAAAATTCCAAGTCCCCCCGTATTCAGAGATAGGGGGCAACGTGCATAGAAATTTTTAAATTTTTTCTGCCGCTTGAAGGATTTGTAATATAATTTCAACTTGATTATAGTCAAATGACTTGTGACTAAGTGTGAAGAGTTTATTGAATGCAGGTACACGAGGACACAAAAGAAATTAACTTTCATTCATAAACTGCAAGCTTACAGGATAAAGAGGAACCTAAACAAAAGTGAGGGCCATTCTCACAATTACATTTCATGGCCAGTGGAAAGCCTAAAAATCCTAAGGACAAAATATGAACTAATATCCGCATCCTACACATGCTGGGGGGGGGGAGGGGGCTATGTGGGCTTCTTGCTCTTCTTCTGCTTCCCCGACTCCTCCTTATCAACATCCGAACGATCACCTTTTTTCCTCTTCCTCTTATCAACAAGAGGCTCTGGCGAAGAACTAGAGGATTGAGAGGCTAGTTGTGAAGTTATTGATCGGGAGGAAAATCTTACGACCATCCCAGTTTTGGGATCGATCTCGAAAATAGGGGGCACATATACTGGATCCTGTTCCCCTTTCATAAGGAGCAACTGCCTCTCCTCTTCAGCATGTTGTTCAGCCAAGGTTTCCTCATCATCGTCTCTGATTTCTTTGGTAATGGCGACTTCCTCTTCATCGCCTTCGTGGCGCCCGTCCATATCTCTCAAAGCCTCGATGGGCTCAGCATCTAGGGGGACATCAGCACCACCACTTGGCGGGATGTCAACCTTCTCTGCCTCTGTCTTCTTCTCAGCATCCTTATCAACTGGCCCGCCACCTGTATCATGAGAAACAAATGTTATTTTAGGAGAGAATGCGGTTTGCTCAGTTGATTGTCCGGCAAGACGGCGACAAGTGATAATTGCTTTGACAAATTGCGGAGAAAATATTGAGATACCTTCCGCCGATCCTCCATCCAAGCTAGTAGCAGAACCTCTGACAGCTGGAGGAGTTGGACCCAGAGGAATCAATGGATCGTCGGGATTGTATTCCTCAATTTTGGAGACCTTGAGCTCTGCAGCTAAGCTCGAGTCTTCTTCAATTTTACTTTTGCCTTTGGCCTGAGTTTTCTCTTTATCAATCTCTTCTTGGAGTAGGCGTCTGCCTTTCTCTAAATCCTCAGGTTCGTTATCCCTAAGAATGGTCCGCATCAACTCATTCTCATCAATCTCATCGACTCCTAATCGTTGTTTCTCGCTCTGGACGATTGCATCCCATATGTTGGCTAAAGTGACATGGTAGTCTGGGATCCAGGAGATGTTACGGGTCTTGATGACCTGGCCAAGGAAGTCAAACAGTATTTCTTCAAATCCTCCAATATCTTTCTCTCTCTCGAGGAGCTTTTCATTAGAAACAGTAGCCATTTCAATGGCACTTTCCACATTATTTTCAGCAAGAATCGCGCGCTTCTTAGCACGCGCGAGTTGATCATTCAGAATCGCCCTCTCTTTTTCGGCCAGAGATAAACTATCTTTCAAGCTTGCCTTTTCTTTCTCCCAAGCAGCTTTTTCAGCTTCGAAATGATCCTGTGCTGTTTTCAGTTCGGTGTTGGCCATCCTGAGATCTTCCACCTCCTTCTTCAATGACGCACGCTCTTTGCTGTTAGAATCGAGCTCATTATGAAAACGTTGCCTGGCCTCCTCCAACTCTATCTTGTAATTTTTAGCATATCCTTGAGCCAAGGCAAGCAAAGATTGTGCATCTTCCAAGTCCTTTTACATTTTTACCCTGGCCCTTTCATTGTTATCTATTCTCACTTTGGACCTGTGCGCTTCCATCTCTAGCGTTCGGATGACGTCTGAAAGATTGACAGCATGTTTCTTCATCGCCTCATATTGCTTGGCTAAATGGCGAACGTGTCCGATGACTTCAGTATCCCAATTCCTAGGGACTGGTTCCAGAGTTGGAACTAACATCATCCTTTCTAAGAAGATATCGGGGAATTGTTCTCGTAATTTTTCCAGCTTAGCCTGAGTCTCAGGACCATGGATATAGTCTCGTTCCCCGGGGGCACTCAAACTTTGTTGGCTGGAAGGGACAATGTCAGTTTTCTCCTTCTCAGAATCCTTGTTTGGATCCTTGTTTTTATCCTTAAGCTCGTGGTGCTTTTTGGATGATCTGCTGTGAGATGGTGCGCTCTTCGGAGGAGTTAAGTCTTTGGGAAGTTGTTTTTGCCCTGTAGGTGGCACTGGATGACTGGGAGGCTTTCCAGAGGTTTGTTTTGACGGAGATCTGGACCGTAAAGAAGGAGGCTTGTGAGAATCCCAGGACCAATGGCTGTCTCCCTCTCGGCTGCTGCTACGAGCACGCTCAGGATTTGGATGAAGACTAGGTGTGCCTTCACGAAGAGAGCGATAGGAATAAGATCGTTTGCGAGACATCTTTCCTGCAAAAGAAACAAGTACATATTAAAACGTTGAATACTGTTGGTATAAAAGTGTAGGGTCAGACAGTGCATGTGATTTGTGCATCCCATATAATTCCCCCCTAACAGACCAGGGCCCGAAGTTAGGCTCGTCTGGGTAGTCTCTCGTTCTTCAACTGGAACAGTTGTTTCCTCAGAAATAGGGAAAAATGGCTCCCCTTCGAAGTCTTCCTGTGTACATACATCGTCGGGTATAGGAATCTTGCTCAATTCTTTAAATAACTGCTCCTCTATTAAATCATCGGGAGCAGCAGGTTCAATCGGTAGAGAGGCCCTTAAGGGGAAACCCCCCGGAGAGGCTGGGATTTCCTTAGACTCATCAGCACGGGCCTCATATCCTCTATATACATTTAAGTCTTCGTCGTCCTGGTTTATTATCGGTGAAGGACTCTTATGAAGTTTAGTTGCCTCTACTGCCTGTGACGTTCCTTCTCCCTCGGTCGGGGGCACGTACATGTAAGGTTTGCCACCCGCGCCAAGTCCAAACCTTATATCCAAAAGGCAGTGCTTGTGAAGATTCTCGTCAGTTATACATTTCTTGATCTTTAGGAAATCGGATTTGCTTTTCAGACGAAGGGATAGTCGATTACTGTACACCGAGCCTTCCGTCTTTGGAAAGGTGTGATCTGCATAAAGAAAAGAAGCATGTTAGCGCTTCGATTTCTTAAACAAGTTATTCATTCAAAGGTTTAAAATTTACTTGATTTAAGCCATCTTCTTGCACACCCAGCCTGTCTCTTTATATAGAACCAATCGGCCTTGGGATCCCCTATGTTGCTGTAACCGTCAGATAAGACCTTGCTATTTGCTACCGATTCGAAGAAAGAAAAATTTGGGGTTGCCGTAGAGCGATGCTTGAAAAGGTAATAGAATTTCAAATCTTTAAACGTGAGCTCAGTTTGCAGGATTTCAGCATATGCGATGTATAGAGTGTATAGGGCTGCGTAGGCATTGGGATGAAACTGCATCGGAGAAATAGCCAATCGTTTTAAGGTTTCAATGACGATTGTAGGAAACGGAGGAATAGCGCCTACCCAGCACATGAGTCGGCTAACTGTCATATACCCCTCCAGAGCCAAATGAGGTCTATCTTCGCTACCAGGTGTCCTCACATCATCCCAGGGGATCCCGTGTTTCAAGAAAATTCTCTTAAGATTTATGTCATCAAGTTTGGAAGCTAAAGAGTCAGTGAATTTCTCTATTTCTAGTGCACCAGGAATCTCGTCGGGAGCTCGGTCGTCTACTTCAGACTCCTCATCAAGCGAGGTACTCTCAGATGGATCTGATTCCTTTTTGCCTCATATTCGGATCCAGAATCCTCACCCTCTGGTTAATTGGAAGAACCACAGAGTTGTGGTGCTCAGGCATCTCGGGATCCATCTCTGTATCAGATCTTGGAGGGGAACGGTTATCCGACATTACTGTTTAGGCGAGTAAACATGAGAAATAAGAATATAATTACCCTTCCCCCCGTGTGTGCAAGTGTAAGTGTGTGCCTGTGCAAGCATTAAAGAAAAGCATAGAAGTTAACAAGATCATCGAGATATTAGTCATTGCTTGTTGTTAACTTATGCTGCTGGTCAGTCTAGAAAGTTCGTCTCAAAGGCTCTAACCTAACTATCCAATGGTATGTTAGGATTAAGTTACATTGAGTATTTAACAAGTACATGGTATCACTCGGATCGCATCGAAGGGTTCAGTTCGCAGTGCATGGTCAGATCGCGAGGCAAGCGGGGACTCGCAGCGAAGTCGCCATATCGTGGAAGAGTGTCGGATCGTGAATCTAGAACGGGTCGCAAAGAATACCCACGATCCGTTCCCTCCTCCTATGAATTACAGACTAGCCACGACCCGATCCGTCACTTGACTTAGATACCAGCATTTCTGCGACTCGAACCGGTACCTCATCACCACGATCCGATCCATCCTTCAATCTCCACTCCTCCGTGTCCACGACCCGATCCGTATCCAAATCATGCTTACAACCCGATCTGCTCAGCCGTTTTTCTCCTCCTTTCTTTCTTCTTCCTCTCTTCTTCTTCTTCTCTACTGCAGAGCTCGTGCAACTAACATCCAGGGCGCCTCGACACCAGAACTTCGAACGCCACGAAATTCCGCCTATTCTTTACTCTAAAACCAATAAAAACCAAGAAAACGAGGGTAGAATTGCATTAAATTTTCAAGTGTAGTTACCTTTCTGAAAAATTAAGATATGATTGGGTAATCGGAGAGGTAGCAGTTAGGGTTTAACTTGAAGGGGATTGGCGGCGGCAACGAAAAAGAAAAGGGAATGAGAGAAAGAGAAGAGGGGTTCGGTTTATATAAACCGGGAGGCGACTGTTAGTATTCCAATTCTTGTCCTATTCGGACTGATGAAATATGTGGGCTGTGAACCTAAGCCCATCACGTTTCGTGGAGAAGCCCAAATGTCCATCGAGCACAAGACGAATACTTCACCCGTCGGATCGTGGGACGCTTACGCGATCCGAACCGACAGGTCACGTACCAAAGTGAAAATTCGGAAATACTTGCCAAAAAAAAAAAATTCAGAAGTTTACCTGGCAATTTGATGATGAAATCTCCAAAGATTCCAGAAATAAGAATTATCCAATGAACAAGGAAATGATCGAAGAATTAGTTGGATATTTATACTAATCAAAGAAACGCGACTCTCCGAGATAACATGACATTTTAGACAGACGCAACCATTGGTTTGCATCTCCCTATGAAAAGATGTCTCCGCGGTTTCGAAGCATGTTCTATCCTCGATAAAACATACTCCGAGGGGACAAAATGTTGGCTAGCTTTTTGACCAAGCCACTGAGGTTCACACACAAGAAGAGAGTATGAAACTTCATGCCTTTAACCCATGAAAACCAGACCGTGGTCACTTCATCAAATCGGATCGCGGCGCCCTACCAGATCGTCTCGTTCCAACTCGATCTGATCCACCCCTGTAAGCTCGAACCGATCCGAACTCCAGGAATCAGCAAATGAAGGCTCTGACCAATTCTACCACGATCCGCAAATGATGGATCTCACGACACCTGTCACCAACTGTCATATTGACCAATTCTTCATCAAGCTACGATCACGATCCGATCAGATCCCACGAACCACCACGTGAAGACCTTGACTAAGTCAACCGCGATCCAATCCGAGCTAGAAGACACGATGATGGCCACGGACTTGGTCATCCATGATCTGATGTTTAAGGAGATCGCGACACCTGTCCACAACGGCTAATTTGACTAATTCTTCATCAAGCTACGAACCGATCCGAGATATTCGGGATGTGGGCCACGTATGACCGCGATCCATCACTAGAAATCAGCTATAAATAGCCCAGAGTTTGGCATTTTTCAGGATCTTTTAGCAGTTTTAAGGATTGATTCCACCATTACTGTCACACCTCTATTTCATACCAGATTTACTTCGAGATAACTAAGAGAAATCGCAATTGTAAGAGTGAGTTTGAGAGAAATCATTGGTTGTACTAGCATCCAAAGTATAATCAATAGCATATAAAGTGGACGTAGGCTCGTTAACGCCGAACCACTATAAACCGTGTGTGTTTTCTGTTTTTTCCTCATTTTTCAGTTATAATTCTCTACGAATCAGAACAATTTGGGTGTTAGAGCCAAATTTTGATCTAACAAATATAATATAAAGAGATTTATGATAAATTATCCCTACTAATTACACAGTAAAATTCATTTCTTTTAAAATAAGCTTAAATTCATACTTTCGAATTTATGTTATATATATGTAAAATGAGACGGCGATTATTCTTTCTTTATTTGTAAGTTATAAACTTTTCATGCATATTATCCTTTCAGTTCTAGATATATTTTACCTAGATTTTATAACAAGCCTAATCTAATAAATTCAATACCTTCTATCAGGTAACGCTGCACCTATTCTCTCTGGGAAAATCAATAGTGCACTATCAATTTGATGAGTATCATATGTCAATAGATAGGAAATTTTCCCAGATATACCATTGGAAATTATCAAATTTAGGAAAATCAAAAGAATGATACAACAGGTTGTATTCAAGGCTGCTAAACTATCATGGATTTTACAATATTTCAGGTTGGGTTCAAGTCCAGATTACTTTGCTAGATGGTTATTTCAACTTCACCCTTTGGTATGGCAAAATTAGTTCCACAAACCAATTTATAGGTTCTGATAAAACACTACACCAAGCTCCTAAAATTAAACTTTTAAAGATCCTTATGCTTTAACTACTAGCTATATAAATTACTATATACATATGTATTCATGCAGTGCAAACCAAAAGTAACGTCTGGAATGCAAACCAAAAGTAAAGTAACTAATTCAAAAATTGGGACATATAACCAACCTGATGGCAATAATGCTAAGAATTTGGTTTTGTTCCTCGAGGCTTTTATAGAATACAATGTTCTTGAAATCAAGAAATTTATTATTTCATCATAGTATCCTGTAATAGCCGTGTTTTATTCTTAGTAAATATAATTGTAATACCGATTATTTTCCATATTGAAAATTTGCAAGTAAACTGTATTATGGTCTATTGAACGAAAAAAATTCAAATATAAGTATTAAATATGATACATGTAGTAATATTAGAAATATGGATGCGATGTAATATTTACGCTCAATCTACATCGATCAATAATTAGTTATCATTAATTCAGATATCTCGGTATTGAGTGTAAACAACAGTCGCTACAAGGATTGCCCTAGAAAGTTTCAATTTGGAAACTTCACTACTACAATACGGTTATATATCAATGGAAAATTTTAGCAATACACTGTAACAAGGAATTTGGATGAAAGATTATGCTAAATATGAACAAATAATTTACAATGTCAGATATTATAATTAATAATGTGTGAAAATATAAACCAAAAGAGAGATTAAGCGTATTGTTAGAATAAAAATTCTGGGTTTCTAACCTTGGATGTAAATTCAAATATACACTAAAGTGTAATACCTAAGGAAACAGTTAAAGCTTTAGTGTATTTGCTTCCTCATGAAACTACTGGTAAAGTGTACACTCTCAATTCTGAAAGAATGAATAGACACTTTAGATGGAAAGATTTCTTTCATCAACTTCTGAAATATAAATCTTCAGCAATGTGATTAGTTTTCACCATTGCTTCTTATTTAGGGTACACCAGAATCTAATGCTTTCATTAATTTTGAGAAAAGCAAGCATGGATCTAAAAGCACCCATCAAAGATTTATTTAAATGTTCAGCCAATAGTAGTTAACAATGTAGTGGTTGAATCATCTAACAAGAAATCCAAGAACTTCATAGTTATTTCCACATCGATATCGGATGGAAAGAATGTATGAAGCAAGAAGGAAACAAACTGAGTTATCTAAGCTAAAGTTTATTTTGAAATAGCTAAATTTCGAATTCAAATGAATTAAAATCAGTTTATTGACTGTAAGTTATATGAAAAAAATCCATATAAATCCATTTCACATTACAATAAATTTAATTTATGCATATATCAAATCATTATTCCTTTCTGAATTACATTTATATTTACTCACTATCAATTTGCAACAGGATGAAAAGGAAAGTGGTTCTATCACACACTAGGTTATATTTACTGTGCTTAAATATTGGCTTGTCCATGTTAAAAAGGAATTTTCAAGGTGCATAATTCATCATAAATCTCTTTATATTATATACATGTTTGATCAATGTAACGCTCTAAATATATAAGCATTACTTATTCCAATGGTATTGTTGGAACAATTTATAATTAATATAGCCATTGAGAATTTTTTTCTAATTGAAAGATAGAAGGTAGCGAGCGAATATGAAGGTAAATAAACGCCTTTATGTTTTTTAGCTCAGATAAGTTATGTAATTAGAGATAATTAAGACTGAGAAGTATCGACCATTATAATGAGTAGTGAAATTCAAACAAAAACACTTTAAAACAAGTCAAAAACTAAATGAAAAATGGTAAAATCAAATTTGAAAGTATTTGCATAATTATAAATAAAGTTTTCTATCGTCAAAATTAACGATTAATATCTGGTTTGTAGAATAACCACAAATAAAAGATACTCGGATTAGTTATCCAATTGGTTCATGTTGTAAAGGTTTATTGCCATAGTAACTGAAAGTTTTAAAATTTGAATAATCAAATCCAAATTTTAAGACAACTTGGGTTCAATCCAATTATTTCCAAACAAATGAATATCTAGCTACTATTATAGACTAGTGCTGCCTAGTCCAAAAACAAATGAATCATATAACATCTCACCAATGCATATAACACCACATAAATATCAACAAACTTAGAGGGTTTAACGTACTATATAATGTATTTCATCAATGCACTCATTTTTCAACATATTTCACACAGTTCACTCAACAACAATCCAAATTCATCCACCTTAAAAAAACAAATAAAAAACACAGCACCAGGAGCCACCCATGTAAGCAATTAAATGCTCAACATCAACTTTAACAACATCAGACCTAACCCCAACATCATACACATATCGACTTGCACAGTACATGCCAGCAGCTGCAACCATGAATAAAAACCCCAAGTACATGTGAATTCCAAAATTATAAAACAACTATACCAAAAATTTTGAATCTGAAAACCGAAAATTCACATCTACATAGTATAAAGCAAAGCATTACCTTAAATCAAAGCTTCGTACAAAAATATTGCTTGATACCTATGTGGATCTGTCGATCTAAGCAGAATGAGGGAAAGAGGAGCTTCATTGGTAGAAGAAAAAGACAAAACATGGGTATGTGGATTGAAGGAGAAGAGGGAACATGTAACACCCCCGTAATTTAACAACACTTGAGAGGATAAATTAAAGAATATTTAATTTAATATTCATAATTAAGGGAAACGAACTACGCCATTGCGTTCGTCTCAAAATTCTAGTCAAGATAGACACTTGGTTAGCGTAAAACAGACACCGTATGGAGAAGTTATTAAGGTTTGAAGTTTATATATGTGCAAGATAATTATATATATACATAACAGTTCAAACCTATCCAGAAATCAGTTAAAAATTCAAAATATGGTGAGCGGTAAATATCCCGCCCAGGATTGTCGACCCCCCTAGGGAAGATATGGCAAGCTAGGGTTCAGGGCTGGCAGCTATATATATGGCCTCATTTCTCATATTTTGCATAACAAAAATAATGGAGGACTAGATGCTGTCGCTGCCCAGACTGAATCAAACCTTTTTCTTCTTCATCAATCAAGTTATTCAATTGTAGATATATGATTCTACATCTGCTATTCTCCTTTTGTTTTCTTCTAAATCCAAACACTGTGAGTTTAAGTTACTTTTAGATTTAATTAATTAAAAAGTAAAACATGATATGATTATAATTTGGATCTATGCCTATGACTGCTAGAATCATATCAAGTCTGTAATAACTTGCGAATCCATGATATTCTAACATAACTATGACTTGGATCTTAACGTTTATCATGTCAGATCTACCTTTGATTATAGATCTAATTCACTATTTATATCACCTTGTACTTATCATGTTTGTGGTTAAATTGGATCTGTTATTAGTTGGACATTTAAATTATTATTTAGATCTTATCATGCCTATTATGACATCCCTATTTTGTTAGAATCAGTTCTATTATCTCATGTTCAATAAATTTGTTCTTATATGCCCATCTTATCAATATGCCACTATGTGTTTACGTCAATCTTGTTAGTATAATCATTTCTATCATTTTCCCTTCATCCTTTCCCTTTTATTATATAGCCAGGCTACTTTCGAGCCTTGGCATGCCGCTGAAATATGCGAACGCATTAAATGGGGAACGAGGGGAAAACATTGAAATTGGGCATAACTTGTAAATGGGGAATTTGGCATAACTTGAATAATGCTTATGAATATGAATTTAGGGCATATAATTCATTATGAACATAATTGGGGAAAAAGGGCATGAAAACCTATAACGACATAGGTAAAATTGGCTAATAACGAAATGCCTAGGATTACAGTAATTAGAAACTATAACTGCGCCTAGACACGAGGTTAGATTACACTTGTAATGGAATTCTACCCTGAACTGCCTGGTATATCCAGCGACCATAAGTGGTGAGTCTAATGTGAGGGGTCTAGGTGCACAAATACGAGACGTGCTGAGGCACGAGGTTAAGCCCGACTTGTGGAAGAAGTCTGCCCGGGACCGACCGGCATATCCAACATCCACAATTGGTAGGCTTAATGTGGGAGGTCTGGCACATTATAACCAAAAATGGGCATGGTAATGAATTGGAATACTTAACCTAGTTGAATCCATATGGATTGTATGAGCATGAACTTGAATAGAGGTTAAGTAAACTTGTTTAAACAGTGGGTGGGTTAAGTAAATCTGAGGGAGGTGGGTAATATTTATATATAGGCCCACAAACTTAACCTAATGGGGTTATGTAATAAAAGACACCAATAGGTAAGCATAACCTATGGAAATCCTAGTGGGGATACAAGACAAAGGGGGGAGCTTTTATCATCTTGTGTGCGGGACCTATTTCAGTCAGTACCCATATAACGGTATCAAACGAGCACTCCGCCCTAGGTCGGAGTCGGGACACGCTTACTGGGCTAATTGTAAGAGATCCAAACATGGAGGATGGTGTGGGCAACACAAAACGACCGGGGCCATGTGCGTGCATGGTCCGGGCAGAGGGGGATAAGATGACCATGACACCTATAAATATGGTTGTGCACATCAACAAAGGATTTCCACTTTAGGAAGTAATTCATCCTACTATGGGGCCAGCATAGGGTATCTACGGATTAGGGAGCCGATCGATTAGGGTAGTAGTAGTTAGGGTGCATCTAGACTCTGGTAAAGTTTAGGAGTCTGTTAGATTGGCATGCCTGTTGATTGTATGAGGTTAAAACCTCTCACCAGAAGTACACCTAAATCTACCATCTTATAGTTGTTGGGATCATCTCATTCTGGTTATACAAGTATCGGTGCAGAGTAATCATTAGAGAAGCGTATACACTCTATCATGTTTACCTTGTCATACCCGCCTTTTGTGATGCTATCTTTCTCATCCACTTTATATGCATGTCATGATACTTTTACTTATTTACTTGCTAAAAGTAACTGGACTCGCCAGACTTTATGTCTGACCCTTTTTGTTTCCTTTTCTTTCTTCCGTTCCCCCAGGTTCTCAGGGTGGGA
This sequence comes from Allium sativum, assembly GCA_030737875.1. Taxonomy (NCBI): domain Eukaryota; kingdom Viridiplantae; phylum Streptophyta; class Magnoliopsida; order Asparagales; family Amaryllidaceae; genus Allium; species Allium sativum. The sequence continues at coordinate 930,929,875 of CM060920.1, read as the reverse complement.
TTACTCAAGCTTGACCAGGATTCTGCTATCATTTTGCTGGAGCTACTTAGGTGAATTGCTCAAGCTCCTATCTTTGCTACTATGGCTATATTTTCATTTGGGGATTATGCTTCTTTTATTTTGTACTCTGATGTTTAAGTGCAAGACATAGGTTTTGATGATTGTATTTTCAGACATATGATGTTTTGAACCATGATGCTTTATGAATAATATTTTTTTTTTCATTGCAATTTTATATCTGTCTTGTAATGTTTCTGTTTACCTATAACGCTTCATGAAACTTAATGCATTCTCTTAATGAGTGACATTAACGGACGTGGGGTGTCACACTTGGTATCAGAGCTGAAGGTTACCAGATTAGATAAAAAAATTTGAAAATTATTTTCAAAAAGGTCTTAAAAGAAAGAATTTTCAAAAAGAAAAATCTGTTTTGAAAAACATATTCCCCAAATCCATATGTAATATTTTTCGATCCTTTGTCTGAATCCCTTTCCTTTTCTTCTCGGCATGTCCGGGGTACCTAATATTCCAGAGGGCGTTGCGATACCATGCTAGTTCTGTAGGTATCTAGAGGCCACGGCGCCTGCCGGTGGTCAAGCTAACGTTCCTCCCCCAGCTGCACCCGTCATTCCTCCTCCGCGTGCACACAACTTCTTTAAGATCTGCAAAGATTTCTGTGGTATGGGAGGAAGGCCATTTCATGGAACCGAGACGTTCGTAGAGGCAAGGAATTGGCTCAAGGAGACAGAGGAATTGTTTGGAATTTTCGAAGTGGAAGATCGAAGGAAGATTCAGTTAGCTTCCTGGCTACGGAAAGATAAAGCTTCATTCTGGTAGGAAGTTACCTAAGCTGGACGTCCGGTGGAGACATGGGATGATTTTAGAATGAGGTTTGAAATGAAGTTTCTTTCTCAAGCTGAGAAAAACATGCAAATGGAAAGATTCTTGGTGCTCAAGCAAGGGATCATGACTGTTAAAGTATATGTTAACAAATTCAACCAGCTAGCTAGGTTTGGTTTGGAACTAGTAGGCACTCCGCATAAGAAAGCCTTGCGTTTTGTTAAAGGACCGAATGAACCCCTTTATGGGTTAGTTATGTCCCATATTCCAATGGAAGCTACTTTTGAAAGGCTCGTTGATATGGCCTTGATGCATGAGGAAGACAAAAGTGAAAAGAAGGAAGTTAAGACTTAGGAAACAATGCAAAACAAGAAGGTATGGCCCAAGAAAGGACAACAATAACAGCAATAGAAGAAAGGCAAAAAGAATGACAAGGCTAAGGATAAGAGGAAGTGCCATAGTTGCAGACGAGAGGGTCACTTGGTAAAGGACTGCAAAAGAAGGAAGAATACCTGCTTCAGTTGTGGAGAGGTCGAACTCTTTGCTAGGGAGTTCCTGAAGAAACAGGGACAAGGTCAAAGGGCAGGAGCTTCTAGAGGAAAAGTGCATGCTCACGCGACCAGTGCTCCAGATAGAGGTAGGAATGTTTTCGTAGAAGGTTTGATTTCTCTTTCCAATCATCCTATTAGGACCCTTTTTTATTTTGGCACTTCATATTCATTTATATCTAGTTCTATGGCTGAATCTCTGCATTTAAATACTAGTATGGTAGTGGATCTCGTTATTGTCTCAAACCCCATTGGTGGTTCGGCTCATTTGTCCATGATTTGTAGGGATTTGTAGGGGTTTAAGAATATCTGTGTTAGGCATCGAGTTTGAGTGCGACGCATATGTGCTCGGTTTTATGGGCTACATTTTAATTCTAGGGATGGATTGGCTAGCCATGTATGGTGCCATTCAGGATTGTGAGAAGAGGGTAGTTAGGCTTCTGACTTGTCATGGGAGGACCCTTGAGATTTCTTGTGACCCGCAAGAGTCGGTTATGCTTAGTTTCCTAGAGTCACTTGATGCATCTATCAATGATCTGCAATCTGTTCTAGTAGTCCGAGATTATCCTAATGTTTTTGATGAGGTATGGGGCTTACCTCCGAGGCGTGAAATCAATTTTCGTATATATTTGGTGGACAATGCAAAGCCAGTTGCATTACCTATGCGCCAAATGGCTCCAAGAGAAAGGAGGGAGCTTAGCAAGCAAGTAGGGGAGCTACTTGAGAAAGGATTTATTAGGGGAAGCATATCTAAATGGGGTGCTCCAGTAGTATTCACGACTAAGGCGGATGGTTCACTTCGCTTGTGTGTAGACTACAAGGAGTTGAATAAACTCACTAAGAAGAACATGCACCCACTTCCAAGGATAGATGACTTGTTTGACCAGCTTGTTGGCGCATTAGTATTCTCTCAGTTAGACTTAGCCACGGGGTTTCATCTGTTGAGGGTGGCCGAGGACGGTATAGATAAGACCGCTTTTAGGACTCCAGATGGTTTCTTTGAATGGCTTGTTATGCCTTTTGGGTTGACAAATGCACCCCCTACTTTGTTGATCTGATAAGTAGGGTGTTTTGGGAATTTCTAAATAAATTTGTCGTGGTCTTTGTTGATGATATCTTAATTTTCTCGAAGAGTGAGGAAGAGTATTCCTTCCATATAAGGCAGGTTTTGAAAACTCTCCGTGCGCATCAGCTTAAGGCAAAGTTCTCCAAGTGCCATTTTTGGAGAAAAGAGGTGAGATTTCTAGGGCATGTGGTTTCTAAAGTTGGGATAGCAGTGGATCCCGCAAAGGTAGTTGCAGTTCAAGATTGGAAAATTCCAAAGAATGCAACAGAAATGAGAAGTTTTCTTGGACTGGCAGGCTATTATCGGAAGTTCATTAAGGACTTCGCAAAGATATCATCCCTACTCACTAGGCTGACGAAGAAGAATCTGACATTTTCATGGGATATAGATTGTGATGTTGCTTTCCAACGATTGAAGAGGGCTCTGACAACAGCCCCAGTCTTGACCTTGCCCGATGGGAACAAAGTATTTACAATATACACTGATGCATGTGGTATAAGGCTTGGTGCGGTTCTGATGCAATAGGGAAAGGTAGTATGTTATGGGGGTAGACAGCTAAGGGTTCATGAGAAGAACTACCCTACACATGATTTAGATCTAGCTGCCATAATATTCATGCTTAAGACATGGCGTCATTATTTTTTTGGAGAGATGTTCGAGTTGTACATCGATCATAAATCTCTCATGTACTTGTTCTCGCAGAAGGATTTTAATTTAAGGCAACAAAGGTGGATGAAGTTCCTCGCATCGTACGACTTCGAGATCGCTTATACCCCTAGCAAAGGTAATGTGGTGGCAGACGCACTGAGTAAGCAGAGGATGACCTTAAGTCCTCTGTTTGTGGAAAGGAAAAGTTTGGAGTTCATAGCGAATTTTGACTTTAGACCCTCCACCCGAGGTTTTTCCTGGTTTGTTTGCATCGCTAGAGATACGACCTACTCTTATGGATCAGATAGGAACTTCGCAATGAGATGATCCACAGATTTCAAACATCTTGGATAGGCTCAGTAAAGGGGAGACTTCTAGTCACCTCAATAGATATTCCATAGACGATAAAGGGTGGTTGCGACGAGGTGGAAGGCTTTGTGTTCCCCAAATTAGAAGTTTGATAAAAACTGTCCTAGAAGAAGCCCATCGTTCTAAGATGACTATTCAACCAGGTGGCGATAAGATGTATAGGGACATGAAGAGGGTTTTCTTTTGGGTTGGGATGAAGAAAGATGTGGCAGAGTTTGTTCCTCAATGTTTGGTTTGTCAGCAAGTCAAAGCTGAGCAAAAGAAGCCCAGTGGTATACTTCATCCTTTGGAGGTTCCATAGTGGAAGTGGGTGAGCGTCTCTATGGATTTCATAGATGGTTTTCCTAGATCAAAGAAAGGAAGTACTAGTATTTGGGTTGTGGTGGATAGACTTACTAAGAGGGCTCATTTCATTCCGGTTAAGAGCAAGAGGATGGCCGTATGGTTAGCAGCAGTTTATGTTCGTGAGATAGTCCATCTTCGTGAAATACCTTCCAGCATTGTAAGGGACCGTGACCCCATTTTCACCAGTGAATTTTGGAGGAGCTTGCAAGAAACATTAGGTACACAATTATGTTTGAGCAACATCTATCATCTTCAGACCGATTGACAGACGGAGAGGGTGAACAGAGTTCTAGAGGATCTTTTGAGGCTGTGTATCCTAGACTTCGGAGGGACTTGGGAAGAGCACCCTCCTTTAGTAGAGTTCGCCTACAACAACAGTTATCAAGCTACCATTGGCATGGCACCCTTCGAGGCATTATACGAACGACCCTGTAGATCACTGACTTGTTGGTGGGAATCTACAGAAAGACTATTACTTGGACCAGATATGGTTAGAGAAACGTCCGAGAAGATTGTTCTTATCCGACGTCGAATGAAGCCCGCTCAAGATAGGAAGAAATCCTACGCTGACAAAGTAAGGAGTGACATTGAATTCGAAGTAGGATATATGGTTTTCATTAAGGTGTCACCATTGAGGAATGTGGTTCGCTTCGGATCTATAGGAAATTGGCACCAAGATTTATAGGGCCATTTCCCATAACAGAAAAGATTGGCCAAATGGCCTATAGAGTAAAGCTACCCAAGAGACTATCCGTCATTCATGATGTTTTCCACGTTTCCCATTTGCCGAAGTGCTTACATGATACCGTTGAAGTAGTTGACCCGAGTATTCTAGGGGAAGTAGAAGTGGAACAGAAGGCGACAATAGACAAGTTCCTTCCCGTATTCTTGGATCAGAAGTTAAGAAGCTACGCAATAGAGCGGTCAAGTTAATGAAGGTTCAATAGGGACATGACCGGAGGATGCGACTTGGGAGACCAAAGACAAGATTCGTGCTTCGTACTCTTTTCTTTTCGAGGGTATGTTCTTAACTTCCTTTCCAAAGCTTTTATTCTTGCTTGTTTCTATCATTTAAGTATATCCTATCGATCGAATCTTCGACCTTTAGGTAGGAATCCCATGGATGTAAACATGAGTTTGAGACATGTTATGTATGATGGATGCAAGTGGATGCAAGTGTTTGCTAGTGGTTGCTCGTGGGTGCATATACACACACATTAGACACTAGATCAGCTCAATCACACTGCTGCATATGGATGTATATGCATTTTTCTTTTTTTAATGGATGGAATTGGATGTATCATCATATGGATGTTGCATTTGGGCGGATGATTGTTCAAACATATAAAACTTACATGTTATAATAGGATTGTTGCATACATGTTGGATTCATGACACTAACATACATTGCATTAAGGTGGTCGACTGAATCGGTAAACTGCCAGATCTTCACATTAGTGTTGGGACATATACACACGCCTTTGCATATGTTCATATAAGCATTAGAATTCTTTAAGGAAAATGGATGTCAGTGATTGGTGGATGAGTAGATGGATGTGGATGGTAGGATATACACTCTTCTTAACTTGGAGATTTCGGGGACGAAATCCTTTGAGTAGAGGAGAATGTAACACCCCGTATTTTAACAACAGTAAAGAGGATAAATTAAAGAATATTTAATTTAATATTCATAATTAAGGGAAACGGGCTGCACCATTGCGTCCGTCTCAAAATTCTGGTCAAGATATACATTCGGTTTGTGTAAAACGGACACCGTATGAAGAAGTTATTATGGTTTAAAGTTTGTATACGCACAAGATAATTATATATATATACATAAGAGTTCAAACCTATCCAGAATTCAGTTAAAATTCAAAATTTGGTGAGCGACAAATATCCCACCCAGGGGTGTTGAACCCTTAAGGGGGTGTCGACCCCTGGGTCGACCCCTTAAGGGGTGGGTTGACCCCCTCTAGGGCAAACATGGCAAGCTAGGGTTTGGGGCAGGTAGCTATTTATATGGCCTCATTTCTCATGTTTTTGCACAACAAAAATAATGGAGGACTAGATGCTGTCGCTGCCTAGACTGAACCAAGCCTTTTTCTTCTTCATCAGTCAAGTTATTCAATTGTAGATCTATAATTCAACATCTACTATTCTCCTTTTGTTTTTCTAGATCCAAACAATGTGAGTTTAAGTTACTTTTAGATTTAATTAATTAAAAAGTAAAATATGATATGACTGTAATTTGGATCTATGCCTGTGACGGCTTGAATCATATCAGATATGTAATAACTTGTGAATCTATATTATTCTGACATAACTATGATTTGGATCTTAACCTTTATCATGTCAGATCTACCTTTGATTATGGATCTAGTTCACTATTTAGATCACCTTATACCTATCATGTTTGTGGTTAGATTGGATCTGTTAATAGTTGGACATCTAAATTATTGTTTAGATCTTATCATGCCTATTATGACATCCCTATTATGTTAGAATCAGTTCTACTATCTCATGTTCACCAGATCTGTTCTTATATGCCCATCTTACCAATATGCCAATACGTGTTTATGTCAATCTTGTTAGTATAATCATTTCTTCCATCTTCCCTTCATCCTTTCCCTTTTATTTTATATAGCAAGGTTACTTTCGAGCCTAGGCATGCCGCTGAAATATGCGAACGCGTTAAACGGGGAACGAGGGGAAAAACATTGAAATTGGGCATAACTTGTAAATGGGGAATTTGGCATAACTTGAATAATGTTTATGAATATGAATTTAGGGCATATAATTCATTATGAACATAATTGGGAAAAAGGGGCATGAAAACCTTTAGACATCGGTAAAATTGGATAATAACGAAATACCTTGGATTACAGTAATTAGAAACTGTAACTGCTCCTAGACACGAGGTTAGATTACACTTATGGTGGAAGTCTGCCCGAAACCGCCCGACATATCCAACAACCACAAGTGGTGAGTCTAATGTGAGGGGTCTAAGTGCACAAATACGAGACGTGCTAAGACACGAGGTTAATCCCGAGTTGTGGAAGAAGTCTTCCCAGGACCGACCAGCATATCCAACATCCACAAATGGGAGGTTTAGTGTGGGAGGTCTAGCACATTATAACCATAAATGGGCATGGTAATGAATTGGAATACTTAACCTAGTTGAATCCATTGGGATTGTATGAACATGAACTTGAATAGAGATTAAGTAAACTTGTTTGAACAATGGGTGGGTTAAGTAAATCTGAGGGGGGTGGGTAATATTTATATATAGGCCCACAAACTTAACCTGATGGGGTTATGTAATTAAAGACACCAATAGGTAAGCATAACCTGTGGAAATATTAGTAGGGATACAAGACAAAGGGGAGCTTGTATCATCTTGTGTGTGGGACTCGTTTCAGTCAGTAACCCATAGAATGGTATCAAAGAGTACTCCACCCTAGGTCGGAGTCGGGGCACGCTTACTAGGCTGATTGTAAGAGATCAAAACGTGGAGGATGGTGTGGGCAGCACAAACCGACCGGGGCCATGTTCATGCATGTTCCAGGCAGAGGGGGATAAAACGATCGTGACACCTGTAGATATGGTTGTGCACATCAATGAAGGGTTGCCACTTTAGGAAGTGATACATCCTACCGTGGGTCCGACACATGGTATCTATGGAGTAGGGAGCCAATCGATTAGGGTAGTAGTTAGGGTGCATCTAAACTCTGGTAAAGTTTATGAGTCTGTTAGGTTGGGTTGTCTGTTGATTGTATGGGGTTAAAAACTCTCACCAGAAGTACACCTAAGTTTACCATCTTATAGTTGTTGGGATCATCTCATTCTGGTTATACTAGTATCGGTGCAGAGTAATCATTAGAGAAGCGTATACACTCTATCATGTTTACCTTGTCATACCTGCCTTTTGTGATGTTATCTTTCACATCCACTTTATATGCCTGTCATGATACTTTTACTTATTTACTTGCTAAAAGTAACTAGACTTGCCAGACTTTATGTCTGACCCTTTTTGTTTCCTCTTCTTTCTTCCGTTTTTCCCCCTAAGTTCTCAGGGTGGGAATACTCTAGCTTGACCAGGATTCTGCTATCATTTTGCTGGAGCTGCTCAGATGAATTTCTCAAGCTCCTATCTTTGCTACTATGGCTATGTTTTTATTTGGGGAGTGCTTCTTTTATTTTGTACTCTGATGTTTAAGTGTAAGACAGAAGTTTTGATGATGTACTAGATTTATGTATTTTCAGACATATGATGTTTTGAACCACGATGCTTTATGATTAATAAAGTTTTTTTCCGCTGCTTTTTTATATTTGTCTTATAATGTTTTTGTTTTTGTTTACCTATAACGCTTCACGAAACTTAATGCATTCTCTTAACGAGTGACATTAACAGACGTGGGGTCCTACAAAACTCAAACGTTGAGACGGCGAAGACGATAAAGAATGAAAGTATTTTAGAGGATGACGAGGAAGAAAGCAATTTTAGGTTTAGGAAGATAAAGTGTAGGCACAAAATGTGAAATAGAAGAGGGAAACGTAACGTAGTGGAAGGGAAGTGTTAAACGTAGTCAATTATTAAATAAATGTAACCAAAACCCCAAAAACAAAAATAAAAACCACATTGATTGCATTTATATATCAAACACAAACAGTGAATGCAACCATATGTATGTTTTCTTGTAGTGATTTAATAAAAAGATTAGAAAATTTATGTTGTAAATAAATTCTTTGAAATCTTAAAAAATAGAAACCTAAAGTTCATATGTATCAAGAAAAAAATTAAACCTTTCATAAGCTTAAATAAAGCTTTAAAGGAAATAAGTGCTTTTAATATTTTCTTATAGCAAAGGACTTGAGCTTCAGTGAAAGGAAAGGATTTGAAAATTTAATGAGAAGAAAGGCTTCAATGAAAAAAAAAGTCTAGAGGAACCGATATTTTGGAAGATTATTCAATCTTATATTACACATAATTTCTTGGAGAAATTCGATTTTAGAAGAGATCATTACATTTATAGTAAATACTTTTTTCTCAAAGAAAAGTAGCTGTCATACATGAACAAAAGCAATTTTTGGAGAAGTTGCTTCACTCTGAAGTATTTTACTATAATAGTATGAAAGTTATAACAAAACTTAGAGTTTATTATAGTAATTTTAGAACATGTAATAATGAGATCATTTTTTGTGGAGTTTATGTTTTGGAAACATAACCAATATTTCTATCATTTTTTTATTGTAAATGAATTAAATATGTCATTAGATAGTAAATTAAATTACTTTATTATCATAAATGCATTGATTGTAGTAAATCAAATGATGATGCTTTTGTTTGGAATAAGAATGGGCATAGTGCTTATTATTCGATGCATTTATTTTGGCAACAATGTCTGATATAAATGAAAGAACCTGTTTCAACAATAACCCAAAGTTGTGGAAAGAACCTTTTAAACCAAAACTTATATTACTCCAAAAATTAAGACTTGAAGCCTTGAACTATGAAAAGATTTGTTAATAAGATCAACAAATTTGAAATTTTATTAATATTTTTCTTAATATATTAAATATATACAATCTTTTAAACTAGAAGTTTGCAAAAGGTTTGAGAACCTGAAGTTCCTCATATATTAAAGAACTTGAAGTTTTCATTACTAGAAACTTGGAATTTTTGTTGAAAGCCTGTGATATGAGAAGATTATACTTTAAAAAGAGGTTATAAAAATAAACACATCATAATATAATGAAATGATATTGAATTCAAGAGATCTCAAAAATCTCTAAATGAGTTCCATCTTACTTATATATTTTAAATTATATACTACACTGACTGAATCTCCTGAAGATATAGTGTTGTATGATATTTTAAAGAAATTTATTGTGAAGGAAAAACTTCATAAAATTTTCAAGCTCATAGACAACCGACAAAAAATTTACACTTAAGGGCAATACACGCTGTAAAATTGATACCATACACACCGTAAAATGGATACTGAAAAACCGATAGCTAAATTATGATAACATACACGATGTAAAACAGATACTTAAAAACTAGTTGTCAAATTCTGATACTATGCGCAGTATAAAACTGATACCTAAAATCTAATGTTTAGTCCTTTAGAATAAAATTTCAGCAGGCCATCCTTACAGCTGAAAAAGCTCATAACTTTGTCCTTGACACTATTTTCCTGTTATTTTAAATATAGGAAAATAGTGTCAAGGAGAAAGTTATGGGATTTTTTAGCTGTAAGGATGTAACAACCCGAAATCCCTGCCTCTCAAACCGACCATAAACCATACAGGTCCGGCCCAAAGAAACGGAAAAGCTCGTATCGTTATGAGAACACGACGCATCAGAACAAAGCACAAGAGAACTTTTCCTTGCTATTACGACAATTACATTAGAGTACAAGAATATCAGAGTTCGAAATAAATTAAATAATTACAAAGCGGAAAATATAAATATCAGAGAAATAAATAATTACAAAGCAGTGGAAATATAAATATGTGAATATACCATGCACAACGGAAGATAACAACTAACATAGCGGAAGACTAGGAAATAATCCTCAGAACAACTCCAGCAATAATCTAGGATCTAGTGAAAAGAAAATTTGCAAAAATGAAACTACTGGTTACCCATGTGGAAAATATGGGCACCTAGAGTTTAGGTGAAAAAAAATAAATTCCAGGTCAAACATGGGACTGGTGTGAGAACTAAAAACAGTTATTTTAAAGCTTTATTTAAAATTTGGTAAATCTCGGGACCACGCCGTATGATATGGAACGAGTTTCCTCCACATGAATCCCATAAAATAAAATTCGCAATGCTTTTTAGAAAGATGAAGCTATTATAAGACTCGGGTCCCATCACACAATGCAAGCGCAAGGCGGAGGATAGAGTTTTCCCTTATAATAGCCAGACGTGCTTGATACACAAAACTTCTCTTTTATTATTATTAGTGTATAGTGCAGAAAACAGTTTCGAAAATATATGTATCAATCTTAGACGGCATAATACCCCATCTTATTATGTCGCCATATAAGTTTACAACTAAAAAACGTAAGGGTCGTATTGGAAATAGGGTTTCCATCATGAGCCGAGGCAAGGGATCCTTCCTCATTCAAACTTCGGAAAATCTATAGTGGAATGCCCTAGGGAACATCGCATCCCTTTGGTGTGGCAGGGTCGATCAGCGGTACGTCGTTGATTAGTCAGTGTCTGAACAATACGTTTCCCGATCCTATTGGACCTCTTGGTCAGTACGTCGACCACGATGACCTTGTGTGGCCAAATCCGAGGGCCCTCGACTCCAACATCCACATAAATAAAATGTCTGGGCTCTATACCATGACACCACTTGTAGGTAAAAAGAAACGCAAGTCCTCTATACTGTCCTTCATCCTGTTTTTGACTCATACAGGATTGTGAAGCTCGCGAAATAATGCCATACACAAAGCTACGCTACATAAGCCATGCCTTGATCGTTATCCACAAAGCTCTGCTTTTCAACAAAAGCTTTGGTCACTACATCTTAGCACGTATTGTCAATTCATACCATGCCATTGATGTCTACCAATATATAAAATCTAAGCTCATACGTCAAGGGTGATAATCACGTATTGTTCATTGTCATTTGAAAACCCAACTTCTATTATTCCATAGCAATGGATTCGCCTCCCATTCCTCTACTTTAGAAAATCAAATCACTCTCTCCATGATAAACAGTAATTAGAAGCACATCGTGATCGCAGGAGGAGGCTCTATCTCTAGCATAAATATGGAAATGTTCGATGATGGTCCAATTTGTGACCACCGAATTAGAGTTTGTTTTTTCTAATGCTATGGCCAAATTTTGAGCATAAGGGCATTGGTTTCGGTTATAGTAGAGCCAAGCACACCTTCCTAGGCTATTGGTTTTCGGTTCATCATCGTCTATTGAATCGCGACATGGTGAAGTCACATTGCCTAGGCCCAACATTCATGATGTCGCATTTTTATAGTGTTATCCGAGCATGGGTTCATGATAATGGACGTAGGAGGATTGCGGAGTCAGACTCATTGACGGTGATTGATACCATGAACCAAAGAGGTAGAAATCGTGGTTTGATTGTTGCATGGTTTGGGTTTCAACATATCAGGGTATGCACAAAAATTGTTTGGGGAAGATGGGTAAAGAGGCAAATAATTAATGTGCTAATAATAATTAAGTAAATTAAATTACTAAAATAATCATCAAAACTTATACATGTTACAACTTTTGCATACGAGGTCAGATATGGACAATGTTTCTTTTGTTAGACTCATATTAGCGAGATCTATGTAGAGCTAGTGTGGGTTGATTTGGCTAAGGTTTGTGATATTTTCTCTCACTTTACTATAGTTGTTCGTAATGTACAAAAAATGTATTTTTGAACTTAAATGAATTTTAAACGGGACATCTAACATAATAAAATCTAGATAATAATTTATAAATTAATTAAAAACTGTTTTAAAAATGTTTTATGATTAAATATAACATTTTTTCCATTTGTATACTATTTGTGTATATTGCTAGATTTATGACATTTTGTCACATATCCGACTTTAATTATCATAGATAGACTTTATTTATCCAATTGATGATATCATGGATGTTTGTGTGTTATTTTAGTCATTTATAGGACTATTAATACCATGGTTGCTTGTTTGTGTAGTTTGGTTGAATAAGCCATTTATTGGCGATCTATGATTAAACTATATCCATGTAGAAACTTCGGGATGCGTAGATTGACCGAGCAGTAGATGAATTTTATGATGAGCTGGATTCCATGATGAATGTATGACATTTTCATTGAACGAACATTTAACCAATTCTAGCTAAATACATGGTCTCGGTATTCGGTAGCGATCACTGTTGAGTGACTAATATTGACTACTATTCCTGCTGGTCGTTTTTACCAACTTTGACATGGACGATAATAGGATTTCGAGGAGTTGGAAAAGATGGTCCATTCGATGGTAGATTTGACATGGTGGCTTTTTGATCAGTCATTTTGGTATGAGGAAGGATGTGTGCTTTTTTAGGGAGTACAGATGGACAGCGTGATCCACGGCTTGAGGCAGTGAGCTTCAGAATGGGCTGGGGATTGCGACTCGGGTGAGTACAAGATGAATCGATGGGATAGATAGATATTAAGAGGATCATGTTCCAATGAGACAGTAGGTTAGATTGACAGGATGGATCAAGGTTATGTAGTTCGTGGTGAGGCGAGACTCTGGGATGGATCAGTGTTACGCAGTTCGTGGTAAGACGAGACTGCATGATGGATCAGTGTTATGCATTTCGTTGTGTGACGAGGTAGCTGAATCTCGAATCAATGTGATGTGTTCTTCATGGGATGATGAAGTTACAGGATGGTGATGGTGCTAGACAAGTGGGCCTGATAAGCACATTTGCAAAATTTGTGACTCTTCAACTGAAAGTTCGAGCATTGGGTTGAATTGAAGGAGTGATTGATATGCAGCTCGGGACACAATGAGGCAGCATTATAGTGGATGGATAGAGCAGGCTGTCACAGTCCTATATTTGGAAACTCAGGTAGTTTATAAGTGCCAAGGAATTATCAATGACTCGGAATTTTCTAGTTATGGCTCGATGAAGGGTATTGTGCTAGATAAATGGGTCCTAAAGTCACATGTGTTGGACAGATAGGTCTCGCAGGCATGACGAATATGATATTCCTTAGGTGACTTTACAGGGGTGCCTAAAATTCCTAGATAATTGAGTCCTCAAAGCAATCGTACTGGGCAATTAGTTCCTGAAGTTACGGTGTAACCAAAATAGAATCGAGATTTCCACTGACACTTGACATATATATGAACGATAATATGGATTATCGATGTATTCATGGCTTTAGATGGTGATAGATAAGATTTGTTTGATGGATGCTATAATTATTATGGTTGCTCCTATCTTATTTCTCTTAATAGACAATGAACTCTAGGATTCTGGAGAAAGGATGGGAAGTGGAACTAGATTGGGCTATTGAGATTCGTCTATCCTAGTACAATTTCCTATTTTGCTATTCTGTAGAACAGGTATGACTTTCCATACCTATGTTCCTTATGCTATTACGAGTTGTGTAGTATTTTAAGAGTTGTTTATCGCTCACACTTGACTTTTGTCTGATCTAAAGTTTTATGTTTCTTCTTATTACCTTCGTTACTCATCGATGATGCCGACTAGTAGGCAAGGCGAAAAGTATTAGCATTGCTTGGACCTACGAAGGTGGATCTGTAGGAGGCGACATCTTTTCATATTATACTTGTATCAGTTTTGTTTATTCTGCCGTATTACATAATGGAGCCTTGATAGTGTTATTTGTTATTTGAGATAGTTTATCAGTGAGTTTGCATATCTCTTGTATAAACTCTGTTGTTATTATGAATAATTGTATAAGCTTGTACTCTGATTATGTGGTTTATATAGTTATCACTGTCTTGCCTATTACTTCTATGATTGTTATATATAGTCTGATGCGCGGTGAGATATTCGACAGATTTTGTGACTGTGTTATGTGTTCTGTTTTCTTCTCTTCTTTTCTCTTCCCTTCTATTCTATTTCCTATTTTTTCTCTTATTTCTTTCTTTTGCCAAATTTTCTACACTAATGGTCGTTATAGTTTTGAAATAAGGGTTTTAGATAATACAACATGCTTTTGTGTACCTTAATTGAGTACATCATTAGATATCTTGTAATCAAAGATATATTTGATTCTCAATCATGAATATTACAAGAATTGTTTTTAAATCGAAGGTCATAATAAATCAAAATAATTCGACAACTCAAAATTAAGAGGCTCAATCCTCTATACAAATAAATGCTATGGATTTATTCACATTATTTATCAAACAAATGAAGCGTATTTCTTTCACACCTTCAAACAATAGTCTAATGAGCCATTTTAAAACTCTGAAACCGGAGAAATTTGTTAGATACGCTGATCCTATTAAGGAAGAGCAATGGATTCAACATTTAAAAGATATATTTGAAGTTTTAGAATGTAAAGAATTCGAAAAAAATGATGTTTATAGTATTCCAATTATCAGAAGAAGCTCGAATTAGTGGGAGCTAGTTCGAACTACAGCTAATTTAAAGAGGTAGAATGGATGACATGGGAAGAATTTGTGGAAATTTTTTGGGATAAGTATTTCGTAGAAAATAACAAGGAGAAATTGGAAACAAAATTCGAAAATCTTACCCATAAAGATACCTCAGTGGCTTAATATGAAAATACAATTGAAGCATTATCCTAATTTGGAAACCATTTGATTTATACACTTGAAAAAACAAGATAGAGGATCAGAAAGGGATTAATTCATCCAATAAGAAGACATGTTATTGGTGTTGATGTAAGACATATGAGATGATAATTGTTGAAACTTTAAATTTGAAAGAATATTATATTTAGTTTCAACAAGAAAGAAAACTTCGAATAAAAGTAATACAAGCAATAATAAATGGTCCGACAATCAAAAAGAAACCAGATTGGAAAAGGAAGAAATAAAATGGAGAAAGTAAAGGATTAGTAGGATAAGAAAAGGAACATGAAAAAAATTAGGTGATATTACTTATGTAATGGCACATGGCATATTGCTCCAAATTGTACTATGCAATTATGTGCTACAATTGTCATGAACCTGGGCACCTTAGTTGAAAATCCAAGTAACCAAAGAATGACATTAGGATGCAATGAGGAAATAAAGGAAAAGTATATGCAGTAGTTTTTTAACAAGCTCAAGTGGAAAGTTCCACACTTTTTTAGACTTTATAGCCAAAAATTTATTTGATACTTGTGCTACATATTCTCTTATATTAGAATGTTCGTTGCTAAATTAGGATTATTCATTGAGAAACTACTTATCCCTTTGGTAGTAGACAATTTAGTATGAGGAAATACTAAACTTAAAAGTATGCGTAGGTACTACATTCCTAACTTTGGATTTTAGGATATGATGGCTAATCTAATTATCATTTTAAAGGAACATTTTAATATCATATTGGGATGGATTGGCTTTCCAAATATTGATCCATATTGAATTTACATAACAAGATTATAAGTTTCACAATTCGAGAACATGAAATCTTTGTTTAAGCATGTTAAATGTTTGAAGATGCTTTTATATCTGGATATGTAGCATATATCAATATTGAGGACAAGGATCAATCGGTGGAGAAAATCCTTATAGTAAAGGAATTTGAAGAAGTCTTTCAGGAAGTACAAGGATTACTACCAAAAAGAGAAATTCATTTCAGTATCGACTTAGTCCTAGTAAAATCCTAGTTTTAAAGCAGCTTATCATGTGTCACCTACAGAAAATCATGAATTAAAGAAACAAATTAAGGGAATGGTGGATAAAGGATTATTCGACCAAGAAAATCTCGTTGGGGTGCACGAGTGCTTTTTGAAAAGAAACATAGTGGAATGTTTTGCTTATGTACCAATTACCGTGAGCTTAATAGGGTAAAATTAAAAACAAATACCCATTAACTTGAACCAATGATTTTGTAATGAACCAATGATTTTAGAATCAATTTTTAATTTAATATGGATTTCTCTTAAGAAATAGCATTTTCTTAAGGAAGTAGTAGCTAATGAATTCGAATTTCAATGAAATCAGTTTCATTAAATCCGGAACAATGAAATTAGGTAACCAGTGAAGTTTCATCAAAGACAGAATCCGTTAGATATGTCAAATTCGTAAAAGATCAATAATTTGAACTGAAAATGGATGATTTTGAGCATATCTCGAGAATGGGATATCCTTAGGTCACGAGACACCACCTCTGTTGGATCCGGAATAGTGAATTTTAGTACTCGGGGAAGTTTCGTCTAAAACGACATTCATATGAGGAAACGGAAAAATTAAAGGCTAAAATTTGAACTATATTGGGATGGTAATTGGAATTTGATTATCCTAACGGCAAAACTGGAACTTGAGACTTATCTAGAAAATTTTAGAACATAAGAATATTAGCTATATATGAAGTATGGGAAAATTTCGTATCGAATATAGAAAGTTATTAAGAAAATAAAATTTAAAAAAATTATTTGATATTCCAAACGAACTCCGATTTTGGATTTGAACACATAGGATTGAAGTACGTTAGAAATCAGATGTTATGGTTGAAGAATTTTTGAAAAAAAAATATCGTTTGATACTCCGATGGGAGGCTGAAAAGTGTGTGAGAAAACGCACTGTACTATTTAAAAGGATAAGGATGAATTGTGGTCACTCATATTCCATGCTTATCTACAAGGACACGTGTCTTCCATCCATGAGACTGAGCCTCCTTATAAATACCCTACACCCTTATATCCTTTACCATTTCATTACCTTTCTTCCCTTGGAAATCTCCTTCCTCCTCTCTTATACCTTTCGGTCGAACCCCTCTTGGAAAAAAAGAAAAGAAAAAGGAGAAAAAGGAAGGAAATCCATAGATTTAGGAGCATACAACACATAGCTAAATTCTGGTGGAGTTTGGTAGCTTTTGGGTGAGGAAATCTCAACTTGTAAAGGGGTTTTATTTGCTAGTTTTATATGATGCCTATAAGGTGTTTGATGATATGTCTCTTAGGAAATTAATGGTTTATATGTGGTTATATTGATGGTATATGTTTGCTAATGATTCTTAAATAGATTCATGGAGTAAAAATGACATCTTTATGGAATTTGGAAGTGAAATACCTTATGTTAGTTTACAAAATTACATTTCTATGGAACATTAGTTATATACATGCCTTAATTGATTTGTGGTGGTATGTTTGAAGTATTTGAAAGCGATTTGATGTGGTAAAGAGAATTAAACTCTTAAAGATTCAATCTTTATGGATGAAATCACATAAAGGTGTAATCTTTAGGTGTAAATTTGTATTTACACATGAAAACATGACCTTGGATTTAAATTCATGAAGTTAGAACTTAGTTGATGGATATTTGGGTTAATAGCTATGGTTATGAACACCATAAACTTATAACATGGTTTTGCAAACCAACATATGTTCCATGTTAAGTTGTTATTATTCGAAAACCCAAATTGATCACCATATGGAATATTAAATAATTATCAAGCTATGGTTACAACTCGATAAACACATGACATTAAAATATTGTTGTTGTTTGAATTAGATATGTTTGAATATATATACCATAGTCGATAGGGGCCAATATGTTGAATTATTGGTTCAATAATTGAGTCTCCACTCAAAAATTATTATTATAGTAATATAACAATCTAATTTTGGAAATAAAGAATATTTTTGTAAATCAATTTTGAAACCTGATTTATAAGTGCCAAATGGTTTAAATATGTTTTATAAGTGTTTTTAGACCAATTTGGATCAAATTTGAAGAATATTTATTTTAGGCCCAAACCAGACCATTTGCATAATGATAGTTCTCGTAATTCGGGCCTGAAACTGAAACGAGTATAACAGGATATCTCACCATCGGATTTTCCTAAAACAAACCACGTTTTGTTTGGAATTTGAATAGCTTTCTAATAAGTTAAAAATATATAAGTTTCAATGGTTGGATTGTAAAATATGTCTAAATCAATTAGGCCAGAAAATCTACTTTTTGCAGTTCAACTACCAAATTCATATTTTTCTAAAATAAGTTTTATAAAATCATTAAAAATATGGAAAATCATTTTTAATTAAAAAAAGTGATTTAAAAGTATTTTGGACAAATTATATTGTTTTTTTAGAGAACAAAGCTCAATATAGTGGATTTGAGGAAGCTTGAATATTCAATTGAAATAATTTAGGTAAACGTTAATTATAAGAGAAAAGGGATTTTTTTTCCTTGTGAATTATATCCATGTTTTAAATAAGACTTGATTATTTGACTAATAATCTGATGGATTTTTAAATTGACGCTAATTATTCGAAAGACTAGGTTTTACCCATTCTAAAAATTAAACAACGTGTTGAAGATATTAGGTTATTACGGTCGAAGACCGGTATTCTTCACATCAGATGAATTGCCTTTTGATGTCTCATATGGAATTGCTTCCGATTATGAGGTTAAAGTAACGGCATATTTGACCGTACTTGAAGCATATCGGATTACAAGGACTTGCACTCCCAGGCGGGGATGTGGAATCAAGTGCCTTCTGTTTTTTCCTATACCCAGAATGTACTTGTTGATGGAAGTTATGTTTGCCCTAGAATGACTATGGGACATGGTGAGGATTGAGTTGTGATCAAGGCCTTTGTTAAAAAGCAGAGACTTGTGGTGATGATTAAAGCTTGGCTTAAATGCGTAGCTTTTTGTAACATGAATTCGTGGACCTCACGCCCTGGAATGAGCCGAAACAGGATGATAGCCAACAGGGTTTGAAACTAACGATCCGTCTAGAAAAGGGGTAGTACTTTGGTGAGCCCTGGTATTTACTTATGTGGTTGTTGGATATGAGGCGCCTCGGATAAACGGTCTGCATTCCTGATCGTGGGACGTTATGTTAAGGTAACTCCTCGGTTGAAAGATATTGGGGTTACCAATCCAAGTATAAGAAGTGGACCGACTCTCTACTCGTTGAAGGGACGTTGGACGTTCCTAGGACCTTGCTAGGGGTGCCCGAATCAGATAATTAAAAAAGTAATCCTTATCCTAGCTCATGTTGGAATCCAATTTCCAATACGAAACCTTTTTACGATTTTTAATTGTACCTATGTAGCCAACATAGTGGGATGGGGAACTATGCGAGCTAAGATTTATAAGTTTATTTTCGAAATGAATTTTTTACACTCTATACATTATCATAATATCAAATGTTTTGTTTTAAACTCTATATCAAGCACGTTTCGCGATTATAAGGCAAATCTCTATCCTCCGGCTTGCGCTTGCATTGTGTGATGGGGCATGACTTTTATAATCATTCATTTTTAAAAGTCATGTTTTTTCAAACTTAGTTTATAGTTGTTATGGTTGTGCACGTATCCTTGGGAGGAAACCTGTTCCGTGACATGCGGCGTGGTCCCGAGATACCTTATTCAAATTAAGGACAAGTATAATATTAGTTAATAAAGTTTCCTCACACCAGTCCTATGATTGACTCGTATTTAGCTTTCCCTTGCAAATGCAGGTGCCCTCACATTCCACACGGTCAAATTGATCAGCAAAGGTTCAGCTTGTCTCTTGGAGCTATTTTGGTTTTGGAGTTAGAGTTGCACTAGAAGATTCCAGTTTGGACCTACCTCTATACTATACCTATTTCTTTTGTTTCCGTTGTGTATTGTAAGATATGGATCCTTGGGTTATAGTAACTCTGATGTATAATTATATATGACTCTGATATGAAATATTATGTTTACTTACGCTGCTGTGTTAATGTGTTATGTCTCACAGGATTATCTGTACCTGGGTTCGGGTCGTCACTGATTTATCTGATCAGATGCAAGAAGCTACAATATTTTCAAAAGTTGATTTAAAATATAGGAATCGTTAATTAAGAATAAAAGTGGAAGACATTCTCAAGATAAATTTCCAAATACGGTACGGACACCATGAATTCTTAATGATGCCTTTTGGCCTTACGAATGTCCAATAGTGTTCATGGATTTAATGAATCATGTATTTTGCCCATATCTTGACCAATTTGTCATTGTTTTTGTTAATGATTTCCTATTATAATCTAAGAAAAGGAGGAACATGAATACAATTTGTGTTTGTGTATCTGAACATTAAAAGAGCATCATCTATATGCAAATTAAGTAAATGCGAATTCCATTTGGAAGATGTGAAATTCCTTGCCCAGTTTATTACTATCATAGATTTATTCAAGATTTTTCAAAGATAACATCACCATTAATGAGTTAACTTGTAAGGAAACCATGTTTATTTGGAATGAAAAATGTGAGACATTATTTGGAACCCTTAAAAAAGGTGAATTAAGGCATCAATTTTGTCCTTGCCAAGAAGTGCAGTCTCATATAAAGTATATTTTAATGCAAGTTGACATGGATTAGGATGCATACCAATGCAGAGGACAAAGTTATTGCTATGTCTCTCGTCAATTATAGCCACTTAATGTCCATTATCAACTCATGGCTTAGAATTTCCTACAACCGTATTTGCTTTAAAAAATTAGTAGCATTATCGTTATTGTTTGCTAAGACAATTAGAGAACAAAATATTTGTTTTCAAAAATATAAAATACGAGACAAAAGAAATGGTAAGTATATCTAAAAGATTACACATTGTATTAATAAGAACAACAAATTTAGTTGTAGACGCATTATGTAACACCCTGTATTTTAACAACACTAAAAGAGGATAAATTAAATAATAATTAATTTAATATTCAAAATTAAGGGAAACGGACTGCGCCATTGCGCCTGTCTCGAAATTCTGGTCAAGATAGACATTTGGTTTGCGTAAAACGGACAACATATAAAGAAGTTATGAGGGTTTTAAGTTTGTATACACGTAGAAGAATTATATATATACATATGAGTCAAATATGAGTCAAAACTTATCCAGAAAAGGGTTCAAAAATCAAAATTTCATAAGGCGGCAAATTTCTTGCTCTAGGGGCTCGACCCCCATAGGGGGGTGTCGACACCGGGGTCGACCCCCCTACAGGGGTGTTGACACCCCTAGGGACGACGTTGCAGTCAGTTTCTGGAGGCTGACAGCTATATATACGGGTCCATTTCTCTTGTTTTCTTCACTGGAATTCAATGGAGGCCTGCCGATGTCTGAAATGAACTAGATCTGTTATCTTCTACAACTATCAACTAAAGAAAATGAGTTAGAGATTTAAGATCCATTCTTTTTCTGTTTTCTAATCCAAACTTTGTGGGTTCTTAGTTGCTTTTAGATTTAAATATCTAAAAGTAAACCCGATATGACTATAGTTTGGATTTGTGCATGTGCCTATATTATACTGGATCCATTGTAAATTGTGAACATATGACATTCTAAATTGGTTATATCTTGGATCTAAATCTCTATCTTGTCGGATCTATTGTAACTTATGTGGCATTCTATGATGTGGATCTTAAACCTTGTATGTGTCAGGTCTACTTTTAACTATTATTTCTGAATTATGTGAACATCTAAATTATTAATCAGATCTAGCCTATTACTTAAATTCCCTTATGTTTATCATATTATATCTGAACCTATTGGACATCTAAATTAATATTTAGATCTTGTCATATTTATCTTATCACCTTTGCTATGTTACAACTAGTCAACTGCCACAAGTTCACCCGATCTATGCTTATATGTTCACCTTATCAACATGTTAGTATATATTTATGCCAGTTATGTTAGAACGTTCACTCTTGTTATATTCCCATCACCTTTCCCTTTTATCATTTATGACTAGGCTATTATCTAGCCTAGGAATGCCGCAAATTATATGAATGCGCTAGTTAGGGAACGGGGAAAAAAGATTAGTATTGGCATAATTTGAATAATGTTTAATTACATGAATTGGACATATGATTCAATAATTGGGTAAATGGGTATGAACACCTATAAAGGCATAGGCACTGGTAATTGGATAATAATGAAATGCCTAGGACTACAATTAGAAATTGTAACTGCACTTATGGCACGAGGTTAGGTTTCATTAGTGGTGGAAGTCTGCCCGGAACCGACTGGCATATCCAACAACCACTAATGTTGAAGCTAATATGAGAGGCCTAAGTGTACGAATACGAATCGGGCTAAGATACGAGGTTAGGCCCAACTTATGGAAGAAGTCTGCCTGGACCCGACCGGCATATCCAGCATCCATAAGCTGTAAGCCTAATGTAGGAGTCTAGCCCATTATAAACCATAATTGGACATGGTAATTAATTTAAATACTTAACCTAGTTGAATCATAAACATGAATAGGGGTTAAGTAAATTTGGTTGAACAGTTGGTAGGTTAAGTAAATCTGAGGGAGTGGGTACTATTTACATATAGGCCAACAAACTAAACCTGATAAGGTTATGTAGTTAAAGACACCTAGTGTTATACATAACCGATGGAAATAATAAGGATATGTAATTAAAGACACCTAGTGGTATACATAATCAAATGGAAAACCTATTGGGGGATATAAGACAAAGGGGAGAGCTTGTATCATATCGTGTGGGGCCTGTTTCATCCAGTAACCTGGAGTAGGTATCAAACATGTACTCCGAACTAGTTCGGAGTAACAGCACGCCTACTGCACTAATTGTAAGAGATCTAAATGTGGAGGACGGTATGGCGGTGCAAACCGACAGGGCCATGTGCGTGCATGAGCCGGGCAAATGGGGATAAGACGACAGTGACACCTGTAGATATGGGGCTGTGCATATCAGCGAGGGGTTGCCACTTTAGGATGTGATACATCCTACGATGGAGCCGGCATAGAGTATCTACGCGGATTTGGGAGCTGATCGATTAGGGTAGTGGTTAGTATACATTTGGACGTATGCCTAAGTCTACCACCTTATAGTGGAAGGGATCATCTCATTCTGGTTATACTTGTAGTAGTGCAGAATAATCATTAGGGAAGTGTATATACCCTATCATGTCTACCTTGTCACACATTCCTCTTATGTAGTAATCTCTCTTATCCACTTTATATGCCTGTCATGCTACTTCTACTTATTTACTTGCTAAAAGTAATTGGACTCGCCAGACTTTATGTTTGACCCTTTTTGTTTCCTCTTCTTTCTTCCGTTCCCCCCAAGGTTCTCAGGGCGGGAACACTCAGGCTTAGTTAGGACTCAGTTATCATCTTGCTTGGAGCTGCTTTTGAAGTATGACTCAAGTTCTTATCTCTACTATGGCTTTGCCTCTTTTTGGTGAATTATGTTTTCTTTTATGTATTTATGAACTCTGATGGTACAAGACAGAATTTATGTTATTGTGATGGGATTTTGTATTTCAGACATGTGAATTTTTGGACCATGGTATTTTATGATAAATAAAGTTTTTATTCCGCTGTTATTCTATATATCTGTCTTGTAATATTTCTGTTCTGTTTATTTATAACGCTTCACGAAACTTAATGCATTTCCTTTGTGTGTGACATTAACGGACGTGGGGGTGTCACACTTGGTATCAGAGCTGAAGGTTACCAGATTAGATAAAAATATTTGAAATTATTTTCAAAATGGGTTTTAAAAGAAAACATTTTCAAAAAGAAAAGTCTATTTTGAAAAATATTTGCCAAAAAGCCATATGTAATATCTTTGGACCCTTTGTCTGAATATCTTCGTTTTTCTTTTCAACATGTCTGGGGAACCAAATATTCCATAGGGCGTTACGACACCCAGATGGTTCTGTAGGTATCTAGAAGCCACGGCGCCTGCCGGTGGTCAAACTGACGTTCCTCCCCCAACTGCACCTATCATTCCTCCACCTCCTCCAAGAGCAGATAATTTCGCTAAGATATGCAAAGATTTCCGTGCTATGGGAGGGAATCCATTCCATGGGACCGAGACATTCGTAGAAGTGCGGAATTGGCTCAAGGAGACCGAGGACTTGTTCATAATCTTTGAAGTAGAGGATAGAAGGAATATTCAGTTAGTTGCTTAAGTACTAATAAACAAACCCTCATTCTGGTGGGAAGTTACCCAAGCTGGACGTCCGGTGGAAACGTGGGATTATTTTAGCCAAAGATTTGAAATAAAATTTCTTTCCTAAGCCGAGAAAAGCATGCAGATGGAGAGATTCTTGGCACTCAAACAAGGGAACATGACTGTTAAAAAATATGTGAATGAATTCAACTAACTAGCAAGGTTTGGGTTAGAATTGGTGGATACTTCGCATAAGAAGGCTTTGCGGTTTGCTAAAGGGTCGAATGAACCCCTTCATGGGTTAGCCATGTCCCATATTCCAATGGGAGCCACTTTTGAAAAACTTGTTGATATGACCCTGATGCATGAGGAAGACAAGGGAGAAAAGAAGGAAGTAAAGGCTGAGGAACAACGCAAAATAATAAGGTATGGCCCAAGAAGGGACAACAACAACAATAGTAGAAGAAAGGTGGAAAGAATCACAAGGCCAAGGATAAGAGGAAATGTCACAGTTGTGGGAAAGAGGGTCACTTGATCAAAGACTGTAAGAGAAGGAAGAACACTTGCTTCAATTGTAGAGAGGTCATACACTTTGCTAGGGAGTGCCCGAAGAAACATGGACAAGGTCAAAGGGCAGGAACTTCTCGAGGGCAGGTGTATGCTCTCGCGATCATTACTCCTGATAGAGGTAGAAAAATTTCTATGGAAGGTTTAGTTTCTCTTTCAAACCATCCTACTAGAACACTTTTTGATTCTGGCGCTTCACATTCATTTATATCTAGTTCTGTGGTTGAATCTATGCACTTAATTACTAGTATGGTAGTGGATCCCGTAGTTGTCTCAAACCACACTAGTGGCCTGGCTCATTTATCTATGATTTGTCGGGGTTTGAGGATATCTATGTTAGGCGTCGAGTTTGAGTGCGAAGCATATGTGCTCGGGTTTATGGGGTATGGGATGATTCTAGGAATGGATTGGATTACCACGTATGGTGCCATTCTGGATTGTGAGAGGAGGGTCGTTAGGCTTCTGACTTATCATAGGAGGACCCTCGAGATTTCTTTTGACCCACAAGGGTCGGTTATGCTTAGTTTCCTAGAGTCTCTTGATGCATCTATCGATGATTTGCAACCTATTCCGATAGTTCGAAATTATTTTGATGTTTTTGAGTAGGTACGGGGCTTACCTCCGAGGCGCGAGATTGATTTTCATATATATCTGGTGGACAATGCAAAGCCAGATGCATTACCAGTGCGCTATACGGCTCCGAGGGAAAGGAGGGAGCTGAGTAAGCAAGTAGGGGAGCTACTTGAGAAAGGATTTATCAGACGAAGCATATCCGAATGGGTTGCTCCAGTTGTATTCACAACTAAGGCGGATGGTTAGCTTTGTTTGTGTGTCGACTATAGGGAGTTGAATAAACTCACCAAGAAGAACAGACACCCGCTCCCAAGGATTGATGATTTATTTCATCAGCTTGTTGGTGCCTCGGTATTTTCTCAGTTAGACTTGGCCATGGGGTTTCGTCATTTGAGGGTGGCTGAGGACAGTATAGACAAGACTGCTTTTAGAACTCCATATGGTTTCTTTGAATGGCTAGTTATGCCTTTTAGGTTGACGAATGCACCCGCCTATATTGTTGATCTAATGAGTTGGGGGTTTCTAAATAAATTTGTCGTAGTCTTTGTTGATGATATTTTGATCTTCTCCAAAAGCGAAGAAGAGCATGCCCAACATTTGAGAGAAGTTTTGAAGACTCTCCGTGCGCATCAACTTAAGGCAAAGTTCTCCAAATGTCATTTTGGAGAAAAGATGTGAGATTCTTAAGGCATGTGGTCTCCAAAGAAGGGATAGCTGTAGATCCCACAAAGTTGGTTGCAGTGCAAGATTGGAAGATTCCTAAAAATGGAACCGAGGTGAGAAGCTTTCTTTGGTTGGCAGGTTATTATAGGAAGTTCATTAAGGACTTCACAAAGATATCAACCCCACTCACCAAGCTAACAATGAAGAATTTGGCGTTTTCATGGGATATAGATTGTGATGTTGCTTTCAAACGACTGAAGAGGGCTCTGACAGTAGCCGCAATTTTAACCTTGCCTGATGGAAGTAAAGTGTTTACCGTTTTCACAGATCCATGTGGTACAGGGCTTGGTGCGGTTTTGATGCAAGAAGGGAAAGTAGTGTGTTATGGGGGTATACAGTTGAGAGTTCATGAGAAGAACTACCCCATCCATCATCTAGAGCTAGCTGCCATAGTATTCATGCTTATGACGTGGATACATTATTTATTTGGAGAGAAGTTCAAGTTATACACCGGTCATAAATCTTTCAAGTATATGTTCTCGTAGAAGGATCTCAATTTAAGGCAACAAAGGTGGATGGAGTTCTTAGCTTCTTATTATTTTGAGGTTTCTTATACCCCTGGCAAGAGTAATGTGGTGGCAGACACACTAAGTAGGCAGAGGATGGCCTTAAGTCCTCTGTTTGTGGAGAGGAAGAGCTTGAAGTTCATCTCAACTTTTAATATTAGACGCTCCATCGAGATTTTGCCTGATTTGTTTGCATCGCTAGAAATATGACTAACTCTTATGGATCAGACAAGAGCCCCGCAGCAAGGAGACGCATATATTTTAGACATCATGGATAAGCTCAGAAAAGGGGAGACTTCTAGTCACCTCAGTAGATATACCATAGATGAAAAGGGGTGGTTGCGACGAGATGGAAGGCTTTGTGTTCCTCAAACTGGAAGCTTGATAAAGGAAGTCCTAGAAGAAGCCCACCATTCTAACATGACTATTCATCCAGGCGGTGATAAGATGTACAGGGACATGAAAAGGGTTTTCTTTTGGGCTAGGATAAAGAAAGATGTAGCAGAGTTTGTTTCTCAATGTTTAATTTGCTATCAAGTTAAAGCTGAGTAAAAGAAGCCCGGTGGTTTACTTCATCCTTTGGAGGTTCCACAGTGGAAATGGGAGAGCGTCTCTATCGATTTCATAGATGGTTTGCCTAGATCGAAGAAAGGCAACACCAATATCTGGGTCATGGTAGATAGACTTACTAAGAGCGCTCACTTTATTCCATTTAAGAGTAAGAGGACGACATCATGGTTGGCAACAATTTATGTCCAAGAGATAGTTCGTCTTCATGGAGTACCTTCCAACATTGTGAGCGATCATGACCCCATCTTCACCAGTGAATTTTGGAGGAGCTTGCAAGAAGCATTAGGTACATAATTGTGTTTAAGCATTTGAGCACCGCTTATCATCCTCAGACCGATGGGCAGACAGAGAGGGTAAACAGAATTCTTGAAGATCTTTTAAGGCTATATATCCTAGACTTCGGAGGGACTTGGGAAGAGCATCTTCCTTTAGTAGAGTTTGCCTATAACAACAGTTATCAAGCTAGCATTGGTATGACACCCTTCGAAGCATTGTACGGACGACTCTGTAGATCACCAACTTTTTGGTGGGAATCTACAGAAAAATTATTACTTGGACCAGATATGGTTAGAGAAACGTCCGAGAAGATTGACCTTATTCGACGGCGGATGAAGACAGCCTATGATTTGCAGAAATCCTATGCAAACAAGAGAAGGACTGACATCGAATTTGAAGTGGGAGACTTAGTTTTTATCAAAGTATCACCTCTGAGGAATGTGGTTCGCTTCAGATCGATAGGGAAGTCGGCACCTAGTTTTGTGGGACCATTTCCCATAACTAAGAGGATTGGCTAAATGGCTATAGAGTAAAGCTCCCAGAAAGTCTATCTGACGTTCGTGATGTTTTCCACGTTTCTCACCTGTGGAAGTGCTTGCATGACACCACAGAAGTAGTAGCGCCGAGTATATTGGAAGAGATAGAAGTGGAAAGGGAGGCGATAGTCAAGTGAGTCCCTACCCGTATTCTTGGATCAGAAGTTAAGAAGCTACGCAATAAAGAGATCAATTTGATAAATGTTCAATAGGGAGATAACCCAGAGGATGCGACTTGGGAGACCGAAGACAAGATTCATGCTTCGTACCCATTCCTTTTCGAGGGTATGTTCTTAACTTCTTTTCCAAAGTTTTATCTGTGCTTGTTTCTATCATTTGAATATATCCTATCCATAGTATTTTCGACCTTTAGATAGGATGTAAACATGTGTTTGAAACATGTTATATTTGATGGATGCAAGTGTTTGCTAGTGGCTGCCTTTGGATGCATATACACACATTAGGCACTAGATCGGGTCAATCACTCTAATACTGCATATGGATGCGTGCACGTTTTCTTTTCTTTTATGGATGGAATTGGATGTATCAGCATATGGATGCTGCATTTGGACGAATAAGTGTGCACACATATAGAACTTACAAGTTATAATAGGATTATTTGCATACATATTGGATTCATGGCACTAACATACATTGCATTAAGGAGGTTAACTGAATCAGTAGACCGCCTAATCTTCGCATTAGTATTGGGATATGTAAACACACATTTGTATATATTCATATAAGCATTAGAAATCTTTAAGGACAATGGATGCCAGTTATTGATGGATGAGTAGATGGATGATGGATGGTAGGATATGCATTCTTCTCAACTTAGAGATTTCGGGGATGAAATACTTTGAGTAGGGGAGAATGTAACACCCCATATTTTAACAACACAAAAAGAGGGTAAATTAAATAATAATTAATTTAATATTCATAATTAAGGGAAACAGACTGGGCCATTGCGTCCGTCTTGAAATTCTGGTCAAGATAGACATTTGATTTGCGTAAAATGGACACCGTATAAAGAAGTTACGAGGGTTTTAAGTTTGTATACGTGCAGAAGAATTATATATACACACACACACACACACACATATGAGTCAGATATGAGTCAGAACTTATCCAGAAAAGGGTTCAAAAATCAAAATTTCATAAGGTGGCAAATTTCCCTCTCTAAGGGGTCGACACCCCTAGGACTGACATGGCAGTCGGTTTGTTGAGGCTGGTAGCTATATATATGGGTCCATTTCTCTTGTTTTCTTCAGTGGAATTCAATGGAGGCCAAACAATGTCGGTGTCTGAACTGAGCTAGATCCGTTATCTTCTACAACTATCAACTGAAGAAAATCAGTTAGAGATTCAAGATCCATTCTTTTTCTATTTGCTAATCCAAACTCTGTGAGTTCTTAGTTGCTTTTAGATTTAAATATGTAAAAGCAAATCTTATATGACTATAGTTTGGATTTGTTCATGTGCCTATATTTTACTGGATCCATTGTAAATTGTGAACATATGAAATTCTAAATTGGATATAACTTGGTTCTAAATCTCTATCTTGTCGGATCTATTGTAACTTCTGTGGCATTCTATGATGTAGATCTTAAACCTTGTTTGTGTCAGATCTATTTTAACATTATATCTAAATTATGTGAACATCTAAATTATTAATCAGATCTAGCCTACTACTTAGATTCCCTTGTGTTTATCATATTAGATTTGAACCTATTGGACATCTAAATTAATATTTAGATCTTGTCATGTTTATCTTATCACCTTTGCTATGTTACAACTAGTCAACTGCCATAAGTTCACGTGATCTATGCTCATATGTTCACCTTATCACCATGTTAGTATATATTTATGCCAATTATGTTAGAACATTCACTCTTGTTATATTCCCATCACCTTTCTCTTTTATCGTTTATGACTAGGCTATTATCTAGCCTAGGCATGCCGCAAATTATGTGAATGTGTTAGTTAGGGAATGGCGAAAAAACATTAGTATTGGCATAATTTGAATAGTGCTTAATTACATGAATTGGACATATAATTCAATAATTGGTTAAATGGGTATGAACACCTATAAAGGCATAGGCACTAGTAATTGGATAATAATGAAATGCATAGGACTACAATTAGAAATTGTAACTACACTTATGGCACGAGGTTAGGTTGCATTAGTGGTGGAATTCTGCCCGGACCCGACTGGCATATCCAAAAACCACTAATGTTGAACCTAATCTAAGGGGCCTAAGTGCATGAATACGAATCGGGCTAAGACACGAGGTTAGGCCCAACTTATGGAAGAAGTCTGCCCGGACCCGACCGGCATATCCAGCATCCACAAGCTGTAGGCCTGATGTGGGTGGTCTAGCCCATTATAAACCATAATTGGACGTGGTAATGAATTTAAATACCTAATGTAACAACCCATATTTTTGGAAGGGAATTGTAATAGCTCTGAAAATTTTGATGCTTAAAAATAAAATAAAATAAATTAATATTTAATCGTTTAAATTAAATGTGTGTATTTGGGATTTGGACGTCAATCCATTTTTAAATGTAGAATTTACTTTTAAAAAATAAAAACGCTTTTGTAACCTTAGTATAAACATTTTTAATGTCATCAACAAATACTAGTTTGGAACCTGTGCTCTGCACACGGGTCAACATTTAAAGCAGTATGAACGGTTGTCAATGTTTGGCAGATAAGCAATACTTATGTCCTTAAGTAATTTGAAATTATTTGTAGAATTCAACTTAATATACGGATCTTGTAACTTAATTTTGTCTTGAAAAAAAAATCGATTCTGAATCATGTGCTCGAAAGTTTAAAGAGGGCTAATTTATTTAATGTTGGAATATAAATAGTGAACTTCTAAACTGGGAGGAATCTAAAGTATTACTGCGAAGATTTATTAAGTATATATATTGCGTATTAAAATATGTAGGTATTGCGTCCACGTTAATTTAATTATTTTTGAACTTGAATTTGAAATTAAACGTTAATACTTACTTAATTTATTTATTTTGATAAATTTATTTGATAAAGTTATAAACTAATTTATTTCATTTGTTTGAACTTTAATTTTATTTAACTTGAGAATTTGTAATTTAATTTATTTAGATTTGAATTGGTTTATTAAGGAATTAATTTAGAATTTGTGTTTGAAAATGTATAAATACTTTGATATTGGTTGTATAATATGATAGGGTGTACATCTGGAGGATTTTATTAGTATGTACATTTGAAAATATTTGTCAATGTAGATGTGCCACTTGTTAAGCGGGTTAGAATGGGTTGCCACTTATTCAAATAGGTTCTAATGTATCGAAACATGTCCAGGTCCAAATTTTTCACCGTTCCTTACTTTTATCCCGTTCCCTTCCTTTTACCATGGGATTCCTATTCTCGGCAAAAAAAAAATTCCCCAAAATTGAAATGAATGTCCATGGCCTCCACCAGGAAAAATTAAAAATGGCTCCTCCTGAAAATCAAATTGTTTCCTCCCTTCGATGGTCGCTATCACCTGCCGCACCCAAATTGAATCGCCCTGCTCTCTATGCTCCTCTTTGTCTGCAAACCGTACCCTAGTTTTCTAAAAAAAATCAAGAGAAGAGTGAAGAAGCAGCGTCGGTAGCATGACCGGTAGCTACCTGAACCACTGCTTCCATCTGACCCGCCTGCCCAGGTGCCGCTGGCCCCCATCGACCTGACATCTCCCTCTGCTTCTTCCAATCAGTCCACAGTTGTTTCTCTCCCCGTCCATAGTGAAGCCGAGCACAGTGAAAAAAAAAGAGTACAGACAGTAGCAGCTCATCTTTGTTCACCTACGCTGACGTTTCAGGTCGCCGCATCACATCCTCCACCATCGCAGACACTCACCGCCACCGATGTTTCACTCGTAGCCGCCTCTGCCATCGTGACCAATGTGAAGCAGTCAGCGCCGGAAGTAACAACGCAACCGCAACCGCCTGCTACAGCCAAACCACTGCTGAGCCTGCTTCTCCATCACGATTAGATGTAAGTTTTCTTACAGATTAAACTATTTTCAAGTGGTTAGTTCGGTTTCCACTAAGTAAAATTGTTTGGGGTAAATAATCATATTGGTTACAGTGAAAACATTTAAGTGCATGCATTTTATTTCCCTTGCGGGTATCTGCCGTTGTCGCCCCAACGCGTTAGCCCTATATCGGACCCGATCTGTTGTTGCTGCTTTGTTTTGAACACTTGCTAACATAATGTTTTACGCCACCAGTCTCATTTGCTATGTTAACATTGCCTGGTTCCTTGTGTGTGCACTGCATTGGTCTGTCATATACATATATGACTGTCAGTCCGACCACAGTTGCGTTCACGAGCATCCGCATACACACCTTTGTCCCTCCTTAGTATTTCACTCGTGGATTGGCTCGCTACCCTCTTTTGATTCAAAGATTTTTCCATCACCGTGCGGTATGAGTATGTCTGCATAGAAGTATCCACATGTATGCTTTGTAAAGTTAATGTTTCAGTTTGTTACATGCTCACTTGGCGCTTCCTATATTCGTATAGTTATATTGCTTTCAAATAAGAAATGGCCAAATCATTTGTGTAATTGATGCATATAACAATAGATGAGTGTTTCCATATATATATATATATATATATATATATATATATATATATATATATATATATATATATATATATATATATATATATGCTTGATTGGATAAATTTTATGCTCCATGTACATGTTTGGTCTATTTTTTTTTCTCTGGAACAATTATTTTGGCACTTTGCATTTTGGTCTAAGCTGCTCTTGCCTTAGTACATTTTTTTCTCTTTGTTCCTCATGCAACTAAAAGGCCTGCTTTCCCTTTTGACACACTAATAAATTTACTATCTTGAACGCTGTGTTCAGTCCGCCCCCTTTTGTCTCCATTTTCGAATATGTATGATTACCCTTCATGCATGTTGTGACCTTACCACAACTTTTATTCTACATTGTGGAACCTGGGTCATGACGTTGATGTTGTTTCCCCCTTAAAACTCGTCTACTGTTTTAATAAATAACTTGAACCCATACAAGCATTTATCCAGAGGTGCATTTAGTATAAATAGTGTCAATTTCTTAACTAAAGGCTATGTAGCAATAACCTCATAAGTCAAATATTATTAACATTTATTGCTTACGTGTTTTGTGTGTCTTGTAAACTGAAGTAATATGGATATACATACTGATG
The DNA here is from genome assembly GCA_030737875.1 of Allium sativum. NCBI lineage: Eukaryota > Viridiplantae > Streptophyta > Magnoliopsida > Asparagales > Amaryllidaceae > Allium > Allium sativum. The sequence goes on along the minus strand of CM060920.1, from coordinate 930,896,505 downwards.
TTGCCTTAATAACGCATGTGCCCCATGCCTCGTTCTGAAGTTATTAAATCTTATACTTGGGGTGTTTGCTTCCTATAGTTTGGAATACTTGTTTGGCTGTCACTCATCCTTGTTTAATGCAAGTCACAATTATTGAGTGTGTTCATATTGCACTTATACAGGGTGGAATAATTATATAATTATATATTTGCTGTCTATCTTTCCAAACCTGAAGTTACTCTCACATGGTAATAAGAATGTATGTACTCTTGGTCCTAAATTGCCTTTAAGTTCTAATTTACACCAGGGCCATTTTTCATATAATTGGGATTGGCTTCCTTTTTCCATATGCGTTATATTGGACATCTTGTTGCGCATTACTGTTGCATGCATTGGTTTATAAGCCAAGTACCTCATATTATATTACTGTAGAAACCATACATCCCTGACCTTAGTCCACGCTGGAATCATTTACTTCCCTGTTTCATTGTCAATTGTGTTATTATTTATGTGTGGAGTTTATGGCACACGCATGGAGCACACTGTATGTTTCTTTACTTGTTTAAGATATTTGAACTTCTCCATTTATTTTCGGTAGTTCACTATATTGGGGTACTTGAGTCATTTAACGTATCGTTAGGATTAAACTAATTATATTTATGTGATTTAACCAAAGTTACTAACTTGAAATAAGTTTAATCCTGACTCGGGTGTTTTGTGTATTTTGCATGGAACGCTTGGGTCAGGCCCCAAGTGTTACAAATGCAAAGATTTTAGCTTTTAAGAAGAATGGCATGAGAGGACGCACTCGCGTGCAGGCACGATTTTTTTTTGTGAAGCTTTATTTATAAAAAATTATGCATACATTTTATGTTCTCATTGTACAACATTGTATTAAACTTAGATATTCATATGAAATTTTATTCCGCTGCAATTTATTGTACGTTGTGATTTTGTGTTAATTCTGTTTAAACCTCGTAAGCCAATAACAATCCGTCCTCTTGTACGCTACGAGTTGGTTTAATCACCGACTTAGGGCAGCTAAAATGGCAGAGCGTTACACTTAACCTAGTTGAATCATAAACATGAACAGGGGTTAAGTAAATTTGGTTGAACAGTGGGTAGGTTAAGTAAATCTGAGGGGGTGGGTAATATTTACGTATAGGCCCACAAATTTAACTGATAAGGTTATGTAATTAAAGACACCTAGTGGTATACATAACCGATGGAAATAATAAAGATATGTAATTAAAGACACCTAGTGGTATATAATCAAACAGAAAACCTAGTAGGGGATATAAGAAAAAGGGGAGAGCTTGTATCATGTTGTGTGGGACCCGTTTCATCCAGTAACCCGGAGTAGGTATCAAACATGTACTCCGAACTAGGTCGGAGAAGGGGCACGCTTGCTGGACTGATTGTAAGAGATCCAAACATGGAGGACGATGTGGATGGAGCAAACCAGCCGGGCCATGTGCGTGCATGAGCCGGGCGGAGGGGGATAAGACGACCGTGATACCTGTAAATATAGCGTTGTGCATATCAGTGAGGGGTTGCCACTTTAGGACGTGGTACATCCTACGATGGGGCCGACATAGAGTATCTACGCGGATTGGGGAGCCAATCGATTATGGTAGTGGTTAGGATATATTTGGACGTATGCCTAGGTCTACCACCTTATAGTGGAAGGGACCATCTCATTCTGGTTATACTAGTAATATTGCAGAGTAATCATTAGGGAAGCGTATACACCTTATCCTATCTACCTTGTCACACCTGCCTTTTATGTAGTAATATCTCTTATCCACTTTATATGTCTGTCATGCTATTTTTGTTTATTTACTTGCTAAAAGTAACTGGACTCGCCAGACTTTATGTTTAACCTTTTTTGTTTCCTCTTCTTTCTTCTGTCCCGCCCCACCCCCCAGTTCTCAGAGCGGGAACACTCAGGCTTAATCAGGACTCAGTTATCATCTTGCTAGGAGCTTATTTCGAAGTATGGCTCAAGTTCTTATCTCTAATATGGCTTTGTCTCTTTTTGGGGAATTATGTTTTCTTTTAAGTATTTATGTACTCTTATGGTACAAGACAGAAGTTATGTTATTGTAATGGGTTTTTGTATTTCAGACATGTGAATTTTTGGACCATGGTGTTTTATAATAAATAAAGTTTTTATTCCGCTATTATTCCATATATTTGTTTTGTGATATGTTTGTTCTGTTTACTTATAACGCTTCGCGAAACTTAATGCAATCCCTTTGTGAGTGACATTAACGGACGTGGGGTGTCACACATTAAGTTGAAAACATATGACTTAGTAGCTAGATTAATGATAAAAGAATGGAGAGCATGAGAGACCCTAGCTGTTAGCTAGCAATATCCTCCTAGGGCAAAAGGAATGAAAGAAGACCGATGAAAACCAATAGAAATAGTTTTCGAGGAGATTTAGGAAGAATAAACCTCCCAAAGTCAAAAAAAAGAATAGGACAAGGAGGATGTAAGAGGCTACCGTAGTTAAAGACATCCCATTGCATGATATATCCTTATAATAGTCAAAACGCGTAAAGCACGCATTTCCATGCAAAAATAAGCCCTTTTGACTATGCCGAAAGGCACGCCTTCATAATCTATAGACGTAGCTACTTTCAAATCAGTCAGGAAAAGAAATTAAACCATAATGATCACTTCAATTCATTCATAGGGGATGCATCCGTAGCTCAAGCCTAACCAGGATCACTATCATGAAAAAGAAGATCCCACAATTAGGAAAATATCCTTCCGATAGCAACGAAAGCAGAAGCTAGTAGAAGTTTTTTCTTCTCACAACTGCAGGTCTACTATCTAGATGGTTCCTTTCGGAAGACTTGAAGGTTCTACAGTGATTACTCATCAGAAAACACCCGGGAAAGATTCACTTTAACTCTAGTTCATACCCTACATTAGGATATCAAAAGCACAAATTGCAAAGCATCAAAGTTGCTTCAATTAGGACTTCGAGTCTTCTTTCGAAAGAACTAAGACCAAAGCGCTAAGGCGAAAAAGGTGTCAACTCGCACCTATAAATACGACCCAGGGGTCTAGAATTGTGACATCTTTTTCATTCCAATTTTTTAATCATATTTATGGAGTATAAACCCTAGATTTGCAACCAATTTGGTGATTTCTTATCATTTGTAATCTGTTTGAAGAATAGTTAATCTGGGAAGGATGGGAAAATCAATCATTTGTGCTATTAGCTTGCCAAATATCCAATTGCTTCTGATTAACCTTATATATTTTGTGACTCAATACACATAATTAAGTTCGTCAACAAGTTCTTCGATGGTGAAAGGGTTCTGGAAGATTTTTTTAACTCAATGTAAAAAAATGAGGTGTCGACGTGAATTCTTTAAAGTTGTCCCTCGTAAAGGGGATGATGAGGGGATTTTCCCGAAAGGCTTCATGAAATAAAAAAAGATAACGAGCTTTAATTTTCATCTTTTTTTCCAAATACGTACAGTGGAAACCTAAACGAAAGTACTCACTTTCAATTTTGACTTCCATTAACGAAGCATTAGATGTGAACGAATTTCCAAATACGGATCTGAACCTTCGACCAAGCAGTTAATTTCCTATGAATTAATTTTTGCATTTTAATATATGTAGGAAATACGAAGTCAAAGAAATAAAGGTTAAACAAAATAAACGAAGATACAGTACACATGAGGAAGCAAGAGCAAAGCTGAATTTCGCCATCCAAATTTAAGAAACCAGAACGAATGGATATCCAAGCTAATTATTAGGGAAAACTGAAAACTATGAAAGAAAAGTCCAAAAGCTCGACTACTGAAGGGTATCATCCAAACCAAAAGAGTTACTATAACGATGAGGATTATGTGAAAGACTCAACGAAGCAAGCCATTAAATATTTATTTGACACTAAAGGGAAAAGAACGCTTGATGAACGAGTCAACGATAAAGAGTGGGTGTCACCATTCATTGATGAAATAATTGCAACAATGATCCCTTTGCCTGTCAAATCACCAGCCATCAAGAACCAATGCACCACCAACCCAGATGACCACTTAATGGCTTTTGATAACCATGTGGACCTATATGATGCATCCAAAGCTGTATGTGTAGGTTCTTTCTGAAAATGCTTTAAAAGCTGCTAAAAAGTTGAAACATCGCATTCTCTGAGGCCAGGAGCTAAATGCTATAGTCATCTATAGTTTCAACTTTTTGTGATAGAAAATTAAATGTTATTCAACCTTAACATCAGATGACATGTGAGAATGAAAATTTTCACAATGCATTCATTGATAATAATTCATTCATACAATCCATTGTGTATGACCCATTTAGAGAAAGAATAATTTATCACAATTAAGCATCGAAAACGACATATGAAGATGTCCCCTCAGGTGATCGAAGTGTATATATATAATGGAATTTATAAAACATCCCGATACATCCATCAATCATGCAACAGACTGAACAAAGCATAACACAGTGAAACACCTAAATTGTTATTGTCTTTTGCCTGTGTTTGGAAGATTATTCATAGACGATACTTAAATGACCCTACCTCTCAATCTACTCAATTGAGTATCTTAGAGTTTAAAGGGAAAAACATAAACTACGGGTCAGCCAAAAAGGCTAGCATAAATACTAACTTATGTACCCGACACCATCAATACCTAACAAGACCATGTTGCAGAGTAGAATAGGATTCCCTATCATCAGTATCATATTACAAAACCATACTTACCCTACACCCCTGCACTTTAAATGGTTAGTTCAATTATCATAATGAAATATGCAACAAGTAACAGCGACAGTCATAACATTTATCATGCGACACAAAATGGATCCCCTCCTCCAATATGCTCTTTTCTGTGCTTTCGTAAAGAACTCCTTTGCTAGGCAATGGAGCTGAAACCTCATTTTAATCTTGAGACCCTTCCTATGCTTCAGGGTATCATATTCTACCTGCATAGAACCAATATCCCTTTCAGTTCTTCATAGAGTTCCTGTGACGGCCCGCCCCGCACCAGCCTGCATTTCCTCCAAAAGTGCGCTGTACACATGCCCGACTAGCACAAGACGGTCGTCAGGAGAAAGGAAAGAAGAGAATTAACTAATCAAGGAACCTGTAGAATGTCTCACAGCGCATGGAATAAAATATGATAATAACATACTTGACATAAAACAGGAGAGACAGTGCATAAGCTGAAAATCAAAACTAAACATCATAGCAGCGGAAAATTCAGAATACAGCTTATTACAACTTTCAAACTGTCTCAAACAAAAGAAAACTAAAGTAGAAGATACACCACCAATGCCCAAGCAGTGATCTTCAACAACACAGGGAGAATACTATATATGTTACGTGGAAGCCTCCTGCTCGTCTCCGGATCATCTACCCGTGCATCACCAGCTAACCTGTCTCTAGTCTGCTCGTGTGAGCACCCAGAGTAATAAGAAGAGACATAAAACTCTGGGTCAGACATAAAGCCTGGTGTGAGCGATAAGCATCTAAACAGAGTAATAACAGGTATACTAAACCATACCTGAACCTGGACCTGCAACCAAAGAGTTAGTACCACATACCGTACAGTACCCTAAGGTGCCATAATAAATAGTGTAAGAATATGGGGGTGGGGTGTGCATGTCATAATGATAGCAACCAAATCAACCATAGCAACCATCCTCACATCTCTCACTCAGTGCGTAAAGCATACGATATCTACCACTTTGAAACACTAGACAAACTGAGGCAACGACGAATCCCGACTTGTAGAAACCCTGCTATGACCAAGCTAAACATATGGAGTCATGACCAAACATTTCAATGACCCACTTCATTGGTTGTAGCCCTTGGTTCTACCAATGCCATAATGGTCCTGAATCCGCCTTCGTACCTCCTACCATAGTGGTCCAAAGCTATAGACGTCGATAACTCCTTGGCACGCGTCCCGCAGCAAAACCCAACCATGAAGCGAACTCGTTGATTCCCATCTGAATCTTGAGCTCTAACTTCTCATTTGGGCTTCCTTTGCATCTCGGGTTTCAGTCATCACCGGATCGGTTCGGGTCCCCTCATTGCCATCGGTTCGGTTCGGGTCCCCTCATTGCCATCGGTTCGGTTCGGCCTTTAGCTCCTCATCATCAATGCGGCGCGGCCCGTGGCGTCCATCTGGTAGCGGTTCGGATCGGACTCCCCCAAGCACACCGGTTCGGGTCGCACCTTCTGCTCACGAGTGGTTCGGATCGTGGTCACCTCACTGGATCGGTTCGGGCTCCTCTTCGTGAAGCAACACGAATCGCCTCGCGAAGTCTTGATCGGATCGGATCGTATCGCGCCGTAGGATCGGAGTCTCCCACAAGAGCAGGTCAGATCGGAGTCTTCAAGCATCGACGGATCGGATCGGGTCGCACCATCGGATCAGGGTCTTCAGCCATCGGCGGATCGGATCGGGTCATCGGATCGGATCGCCCTCACTCCCACCGATCCGGTTCGGATAATTTCCTGCAGTTCTTCCAGCGAGCAGTTTACGCCATTCGACGGCGTTTTTGACAAATCTAACACTTCTAATCAATCATAAAACACACCATAGAGTCATAGCAACATGTAATAGCAACTACAACAGCAAACAACCATTCAAATGAATCAAAATGGATCAAAAGTGGCCAAAACTCCTTATTTTCCCTTAAGCATGTTTAAGTAAAACCGATCATAGGGTTAACAAAACTTAATCAAATCGAACCAAATTTCAACCAGAGGCATAAAACATTATTTAAGAATTTCTAAACATTTTTCCAGAATTTATTAGTGTATAAATTCGCTAATCTTCACTAATTACCCCTTAATTACCGTAATTAGTGCAAAAACTATGCAAATCACTCACCTTTGCCACAATAAAACTTCCAAATCTGAAGTGAACCTCTGATTTGCACGAATTCCAATATATAACAGCAGCTCTACCTTGGTCCTTGTGCTAATCCTCCTTGATTTGATGCCTTTAAGCCTTAATCCTTGATTAGGAAGTGATTTTGGGTGTTTTAGAGAGATTTAGAGAGTGGAGGCCATGGCTAGGTTAAGGGGAATGAAAGTGGCGGCTGAAAAATATCTAAAGAAATGTTTTCTAACCCTAATCAGTCCTCCTATACCTCTAAACCCGAAATTCCCCTCTGGGCCTAGCTGCTAATCACCCGGTTAAGCCCAATTAAGCTGTTTTTCACCATCTGAAACTTGTTTCAGCCATATCTCTCAAACAGTGAGTCCGTTTGACTAATGTGACCACTCTACGGAAAGAGAAACCATCATCCGGAGCCAATGGGAGTGGTTTCAGGTCAAAATTCCTTTCCAGTCAAAAGTTATGGCCAAAACAGTGATAACTAGGGGTAAAATGGTCATTTAAAAATCGGGAAAAATCATGAACATGGGAAATGACCCCAATAGTCGTCCCCCAAAGTTACATGACCATGCGACTTCGTATGTGAAAGAAATAAATATTCTACGATCCTATGATGCGTAGAATGCGGGTCGTTACACTCTCCCCCCCTTAAGAAATTTCGTCCCCGAAATTCCTTAACCCAAAACATACAAAGGACCCCGCATGCCTAACAGCCACGTACAACAATCAAACATGCAAAACAAGCAAACAAGCATATCCTAGCATGCAGAAAACTAAATCGAAGTCAAAATCTTACCAGGCAAAGAGTTCTGGGTGTGTCTTCCTAATGTCCTCCTCTGTCTCCCAAGTACAATCATTCTCGTCCTCGCCCCACTGAACCTTGACTAGCTTCACCGCCTTCCTTCGAAGTTGCTTCATGTCGTGCTCGACAATACGGGCCGGCTTGCGGTTCTCAACCACCTCGGGTTCTACTTCGAAGTCCTCTAACTGATCAGGTGAAATAGTCATATCTGAATCGTAAACGAACTTCCTTAGTTGGGAAACATGAAATACGTCGTGAACTCCCGCCATCTTCTCCGGTAAGTCAATTCTATATGTCAAATTCCCGACTAGCTCAAGAACAGGGAATGGGCCAACAAATCTTGGTGCCAACTTGCCTCTCCTGCCAAATCGTATTACGCTCTTCAACGGAGAAATCTTGACAAACACCAAGTCGCTAACGGAGAATTTTAAGTCTCTTCTCCTCTTATCAGTATAACTCTTCTGCCTATCTTGGGCAGCCTTCATTCGTTGTTGAATGATCTTAATCTTATCTGAAGTTTCCCTCACCACATCTGGTCCAAGAATAAACTTCTCGCCAGTCTCTATCCAACATGATGGTGAGTTGCACGGTCTTCCATACAAAGCTTCAAACGGAGCCATACCGATACAAGATTGGTAGCTATTATTATATGCAAACTCTACTAGATGCAAATGGTCATCCCATGATCCACCAAAATCCAATATACATGCTCTCAAGAGATCTTCCAATATGCGATTCACCCTCTCCGTCTGGCCGTCGGTCTGAGGATGATATGCGGTACTGAGATGTAATCTTGACCCTAGAGCCTCTTGCAAGCTCTTCCAAAACCCACTAGTGAACAACGGGTCTCGGTCACTCACAATGCTTTTGGGTACTCCATGAATTCTCACTATCCACTTCATATACAATTCTGCCAACTTGGCTGCTGTTCTGGTCGATTTGACTGGTATAAACCTTGCGCTTTTAGTCAATCGATCCACAATCACCCAAATGCTATCATGTCCCGATCTAGTCCTTGGTAAACCATCGATGAAATCCATCGAGACTTGCTCCCATTTCCATTCGGGAATTTCTAAGGGTTGTAACAACCCACTAGGCTTCTGTTGCTCGGCTTTAACTAGCTGGCAATTCATGCATTTGGATATAAACTTCCCAACGTCTCTTTTCATTCCTTCCCAGTAGTAAGTCTGCTTCATATCTCGATACATCTTGTTACCACCGGGATGTATAGTTAGTTTTGAGTGATGACATTCTCTAAGCACTTCATCCCTCAATCCATTGACATTGGGTACAACAAGCTTTCCATTCTTTCTAAGCCATCTATCTCGATCAAGCCCATACTTGTTCATCTCCTCATTGATACCCATCTCTAACTTGGAGATGATTTCCAATAGGTCAGGATCGTCCCTCTGACTAGAGCCGATCCGCTCAATCAAAGTGGGTCTGATCGTCAAACTTGCTAACATTTCTGGATCCAATTCGCACTTTGGTCTGAAATCAAACCCCGCGATAAACTCCAGTTGCTTCCATTCAAGGAACATAGCCCCTAAGCTGGCATGTCTTCGGCTCAATGCATCAGCCACCGCATTGCCCTTTCCCGGTGTATATGCGATGTCAAAATCATAGGAAGCTAAGAACTCTAACCATCTCTGCTGACGGAGATTCAGATCTTTCTGAGAGAAGAGATACTTTAACGACTTATGATCTGTAAACAACTCAAATCTTTCTCCCAAGAGATAGTGTCTCCACATCTTTAACGCGAACACGATTGCTGCCAATTCTAAATCATGGGTCGGGTATCTTCTCTCGTGCGGTTTCAATTGCCGACTTGCGTAAGCTACAACCCTACCGCCTTGCATCAATACAGCACCCAGTCCGGTACCACAGGCATCCGTGTATACCGTCATCTCTTCATCCCCTTAGGAATGACTAACACTGGTGCGCTTGTCAACTTGTCCTTTAGACTTTTGAATGCATTCTCGCACCTTTCATCCCAGACAAAAGCTTGATTCTTCTTGGTCAACTGGGTCAATGGTGCTGCTATCTTGGAGAAACCTTGGATAAACTTACGATAATATCCCGCTAACCCCAAGAAACTTCTTACATCTGTTGCATTCTTGGGCGTAGGCCAATCCTGTACCGTAGCCACCTTTGCCGGGTCCACGGCAATACCATTCTCTGATACAACATGGCCCAAGAACCTCACTTCCCTCTTCCAGAAGTGACACTTAGAAAACTTTGCTTTCAATTGGTGTTTTCTCAACACCTCCATCACTACTCTTAAATGTTCCTTGTGTTCTTCCTCTGTCCTCGAATAGACCAAAATATCATCAACGAACACAAGGACAAACTTATTCAACTGATCTCTGAATACCCTATTCATAAGATCCACAAAATATGCTGGGGCATTGGTCAGCCCGAATGGCATGACCAACCACTCATAAAACCCAGACGGCGTCCGAAATGCCGTTTTAGCTATACTCTCAGCTTCCACTCTAAGCTGATGAAAACCTGTCGCGAGATCCAATTGAGAAAATACTTTCGCGCCACTCAACTGATCAAACAAATCATCTATCCGCGGTAGAGGATACTTGTTCTTCCTCGTCACTTTATTCAACTCGCGGTAGTCTACACACAAACGAAGGGAACCATCCGCCTTGGTAGCAAACACAACTGGTGCTCCCCATTCAGAAACACTCCTTCTGATAAATCCCTTCTTCAAAAGATCGCTGACTTGCACCTCGAGCTCTCGCTGCTCTCTTGGTGCCATACGACGAAGTGGCATCACTATAGGCCTGGCATCTTTTACCAAATCAATACGAAACTCAATCTCTCGGTGTGGTGGAAGTCCGGTCACTTCTTCGAAAACATCTGGATACTGGCCAACCACGGGCAAACCTGACAACTCACTATGCAGAATGTCGAGGGAGTTTAGAAAACTAGCCAATACCCCCTTACTGGGTAGACCACCAAACACTATCCTCCGCCGATCATCCGCTCTAGCTGTCACCAACAAGCCCTCACAGTCTACCACCACCCCGTATCTTTGGAGCCAATCTACTCCCAAAATAATGCCAAACCCAGTAAAGCCCAAAACAAAGCAATCACAAACAAACATGCATCCATGACTCGATAAGACCACATTACGACAAATCATGCTAAGGCTAGTCGAACCACCAATCGGGTTCGTCACTACTAAAGGTCTATCGACAATCTCGGGCTCCAATCCCAATCTATCTACCAGGTCACTAGATATGAAAGAACTGGAAGCTCCGGTATCAAACAAAACTCTAACAGGAACATCATAAACAGAAAGCATACCTTGAATGACGACATTCTTTCCCTTCTCCGCCGCTGTTGGGGCATTCAACGAAGAAGGAATAGCATTAAGAGCGTAGGCTTTCACCATTTGCTTTTCCTTAGGGGGCTGTGGACACTTGTCCTTGTGAAGTCCCATTTGGCCACAGTTGAAGCACTTCCTATCCGCTGGCTTGGCCCGACAATTACTAGCATAATGGCCCTTCTTACCACAGCTGAAGCACTCAACATCTTGCTTATTCTTTTTCTTCTGGCCATCCTTAGCTTGGTTCTGCTTTCTCTTATTCTGGGAACCACCCTTGCCTCCACCACTTGCTTGTGGCTTTGGCTCATCTGCGGATGCAACCTCAGTCTTCGGCTTAGGGTAGAGACTTTCTGACCTCAATGCTTTCCCTATAATCGACTCAAACGACTCATCGATGTGGTTAATAAGTCTTTCCCCCAAGTACTGGTCCAAACCGGTTATGAATTTCTCATTCTTTTTCTCGGCAGTATCAATAAGAGATAACCCATATTTTGACAAAGTGTCAAATTCAGCAATATATTCCGAGACAGCTCTGCCATTCTGCTTGTGCTCCAAGAATTTCTTAAACAGCATTGACTTCTGAGCAGCTGGAATGAACTTCTCACTGAAGCGAGCTTTAAACTGCTCCCAAGTAATCTGATCTTCGGGAGTAGCTGCCTTTATAGCATTCCACCAATTCATTGCCCGCCCTTGCAGCTGACGGGACGCTAGCTTTCTCTTCATCGCATCTTCGATACCCAAATCCTCGAAGATACGTTCGCAACTATCCAACCAACCTTGAACATCCGTGGCCGACTCCGTTCCGTGAAACGACTTCCCACAAAGGCTAGTATAATCCTTATTCAACTTGGCGAAGTCGACCCTCGGCGCCTGCACTATTGGACCACCACCATTTCCACCATTGGGAGCTGCCCTCTGTACATCTCTAAGCATCTCTCTCATGAGGTCAGTAAACATCGTCCTCATATCAGCAGCATTCCCATTATTGGCTCCCCTATCGGTACCTCTAGTATATCGGCTCATCGTCAATCTGAAAAAGGAAACGATTAACGACTCCATAGTGGTGCTAGTGCAGTACGACCTCATCCTTATAATAGTAATAGTATATATATAGCTTTTAAAAACCAAAGTAATCACAAATACGCTCTCTCGTATACGTATATTATCTCTCCCTGATAACTTCCCTAGGTTAACTACGCAACATAGAGCTCTGATACCAAGTGTGACGGCCCGCCCCGCACCAGCCTGCATTTCCTCCAAAAGTGCGCTGTACACATGCCCGACTAGCACAAGACGGTCGTCAGGAGAAAGGAAAGAAGAGAATTAACTAATCAAGGAACCTGTAGAATGTCTCACAGCGCATGGAATAAAATATGATAATAACATACTTGACATAAAACAGGAGAGACAGTGCATAAGCTGAAAATCAAAACTAAACATCATAGCAGCGGAAAATTCAGAATACAGCTTATTACAACTTTCAAACTGTCTCAAACAAAAGAAAACTAAAGTAGAAGATACACCACCAATGCCCAAGCAGTGATCTTCAACAACACAGGGAGAATACTATATATGTTACGTGGAAGCCTCCTGCTCGTCTCCGGATCATCTACCCGTGCATCACCAGCTAACCTGTCTCTAGTCTGCTCGTGTGAGCACCCAGAGTAATAAGAAGAGACATAAAACTCTGGGTCAGACATAAAGCCTGGTGTGAGCGATAAGCATCTAAACAGAGTAATAACAGGTATACTAAACCATACCTGAACCTGGACCTGCAACCAAAGAGTTAGTACCACATACCGTACAGTACCCTAAGGTGCCATAATAAATAGTGTAAGAATATGGGGGTGGGGTGTGCATGTCATAATGATAGCAACCAAATCAACCATAGCAACCATCCTCACATCTCTCACTCAGTGCGTAAAGCATACGATATCTACCACTTTGAAACACTAGACAAACTGAGGCAACGACGAATCCCGACTTGTAGAAACCCTGCTATGACCAAGCTAAACATATGGAGTCATGACCAAACATTTCAATGACCCACTTCATTGGTTGTAGCCCTTGGTTCTAACAATGCCATAATGGCCCTGAATCCGCCTTCGTACCTCCTACCATAGTGGTCCAAAGCTATAGACGTCGATAACTTCTTGGCACGCGTCCCGCAGCAAAACCCAACCATGAAGCGAACTCGTTGATTCCCATCTGAATCTTGAGCTCTAACTTCTCATTTGGGCTTCCTTTGCATCTCGGGTTTCAGTCATCACCGGATCGGTTCGGGTCCCCTCATTGCCATCGGTTCGGTTCGGGTCCCCTCATTGCCATCGGTTCGGTTCGGCCTTTAGCTCCTCATCATCAATGCGGCGCGGCTCGTGGCGTCCATCTGGTAGCAGTTCGGATCGGACTCCCCCAAGCACACCGGTTCGGGTCGCACCTTCTGCTCACGAGTGGTTCGGATCGTGGTCACCTCACTGGATCGGTTCGGGCTCCTCTTCGTGAAGCAACACGGATCGCCTCGCGAAGTCTTGATCGGATCGGATCGTATCGCGCCGTAGGATCGGAGTCTCCCACAAGAGCAGGTCAGATCGGAGTCTTTAAGCATCGACGGATCGGATCGGGTCGCACCATCGTATCGGGGTCTTCAGCCATCGGCGGATCAGATCGGGTCATCGGATCGGATCGCCCTCACTCCCACCGATCCGGTTCGGATAATTTCCTGTAGTTCTTCCAGCGAGCAGTTTACGCCATTCGACGGCGTTTTTGACAAATCTAACACTTCTAATCAATCATAAAACACACCATAGAGTCATAGCAACATGTAATAGCAACTACAACAGCAAACAACCATTCAAATGAATCAAAATGGATCAAAAGTGGCCAAAACTCCTTATTTTCCCTTAAGCATGTTTAAGTAAAACCGATCATAGGGTTAACAAAACTTAATCAAATCGAACCAAATTTCAACCAGAGGCATAAAACATTATTTAAGAATTTCTAAACATTTTTCCAGAATTTATTAGTGTATAAATTCGCTAATCTTCACTAATTACCCCTTAATTACCGTAATTAGTGCAAAAACTATGCAAATCACTCACCTTTGCCACAATAAAACTTCCAAATCTGAAGTGAACCTCTGATTTGCACGAATTCCAATATATAACAACAGCTCTACCTTGGTCCTTGTGCTAATCCTCCTTGATTTGATGCCTCTAAGCCTTAATCCTTGATTAGGAAGTGATTTTGGGTGTTTTAGAGAGATTTAGAGAGTGGAGGTCATGGCTAGGTTAAGGGGAATGAAAGTGGCGGCTGAAAAATGTCTAAAGAAATGTTTTCTAATCCTAATCAGTCCTCCTATACCTCTAAACACGAAATTCCCCTCTGGGCCTAGCTGCTAATCACCCGGTTAAGCCCAATTAAGCTGTTTTTCACCATTTGAAACTTGTTTCAGCCATATCTCTCAAACAGTGAGTCCGTTTGACTAATGTGACCACTCTACGGAAAGAGAAACCATCATCCGGAGCCAATGGGAGTGGTTTCAGGTCAAAATTCCTTTTCAGTCAAAAGTTATGGCCAAAACAGTGATAACTAGGGGTAAAATGGTCATTTAAAAATCGGGAAAAATCATGAACATGGGAAATGACCCCAATAGTCGTCCCCCAAAGTTACATGACCATGCGACTTCGTATGTGAAAGAAATAAATATTCTACGATCCTCTGATGCGTAGAATGCGGGTCGTTACAGTTCCTCCCCGCAAACATGAAACCGTGGGCTCTATCTTAAATCCGAAATACTGCACGAAGCAATGGATCTAGATAACTTTATTAATTATATTTTCATTAGTAAGTTTCGCTTCCCACCCATAGGACCATCCTGTTATTCCCTCACATATATGCAGTGTCCAATAATGGAAACAACCAAATACACAACATTTCAAGGGATTATAGGCAAAATACAACACTTATCACATTTAATCTACGGGGATGGGTACCTACGGAGACCTGCCTCTAATCGGATGGGGATTCCCCGGCTTAGCGGTTAATGGGACGGTGATGGAGGATGATTTCAGTACCCGAAACGGATATGAGGCGGGTACAGAGGTGATACCATTCACCCCATATCCGACCTAATACACATAGTTTTTTTCAAGGCGTATATAATATATATAGTTTCTTTTTATATTTATAATGGGTAAGTATTAATTGATCTATTAAGTATTAATTCTATTGACCATTCATCTTCCTTTATTACGTTCGATTAGAAAATATAACTAATATTATTGATGTGATGGGTATTGCTTTGCTGAATATTGGTTATGAAGTATAATTAATATTTGTTTAATTTAAATTAAAATTTGTTGTTTTTACTTTTATTTTGATTTATGACCTTTTTTTCTTCATCTTGCCTTAATGGGTACTAATGGATTTCCCATAACCGATGGGTATTCCCCTACCCGAATCCGATGGGCATTAAACGGGGATGGGACGTGGATGGAGGCCATAAATGAGTAGCGGGGATGGAGGCGGAGGATGCATTCCCCACATATTACCCGCCCTATTTTCGTCCCTACATATGACACCAGTGTTGTCTCCAACCTACTTCGACTACCGCAATGATATTGAAGTACATATTCAAGCTATTCTGAAAGGAGCAACCCTTCGGGCTTTGATTCTTAACTGCAATCAATGCTTATCGCCCCACAATGACGAGAAGCAAATAAATGTGAAGCCTCTATTCATTCATTTAGAAAATATTAGATAAAAGTTTCCTTGTCGTTATCGCCGACACCGACAGCTAAGGAAGCGGAGCCTCAAAATATTTACTTTAGACAAATTTCCTTAGCGGCCTATTCAGTGCCTAAGGAAGTGGTTTATGAAAAATGGTTTTGCAAAGGCATGTATGCTTAGGCAACGACTTCAAGGGTTCAAAGCTTTCAAAAGCATAGGCTTCGGTAGGAAGGCCCTTCTGGTTCCAACGAAATACCTAGAGGCATAAAGGCCCTATTCCTTTCAAAGTCACTAACTAAAATATTTATTTTACAAAATATTTTTTTACAGGAAAACATCCTTTTGGCCTATCTAGAAGTTTCAAAGAGAATCCTTATATGGAGAGTCTATCTTTCGAAACTAAAGTATTTATAAGTATCAGGACCAAGACTTGCATTCGAAAGCTAAGAGGCGGAAGCCTTGAATGCTTCATATACCATACTTATGATATTTCAAACATCAAACGCCACCTTAGGGTGGTTCTGATCGTTGTCAGATATGCTTCCGTACTTTGGAATGAGATTGACAGTAATAATAGGGAAATCAGATTTATTTCTTTATAGAGCATATATTTTCACCAACTCCACAGTATTTATCGAAATTCTATTGGTTCACAAAAAGTATTTAGAATAAGATATACACATTTTTCCAGTGCTTTGTACCATATAAAATACAAAAAAACTTAGACATCATCTAATACGTTAATACTAGAATTAGCGCGTAATCTATCCTAGAGCATGCACCATTATGAAATTCATAATAAATTCATTCCATCATAGAAATTCAGCAAATACTAAACCCATCTCCATAATCATTCCCCGAATTTTAATAAACAATAATAAAATGAAAGAGACTAATAAACTAAATATTAATCCAAATAATATTTAGAATTAAACAACGGGACTAGAACCATTGAGTCCGTTGTAATTTTCTGATCAAAATGGACACTTGCTTTGCTAAAATGAAATAAAAATGAATTAGTTATGAATTAAGGAAGAATTCAGAAAATTAAAATAAATAAACAGGTGGAACAAACGGGTATTGGGCAACTGTAACATCCCGTACTTTCGGTAGTCAGATATTTAATATATTTTATTATTTTAAATATCGTTTTGGAATTTTAAATGAATTTATATTATATTTATCGTTAATATTTAAGCCTCAGAGATGATTTATTTTTCAAACAATCTCTATTTTCGACGAAACAAATTTTGTTGGAATACGGATAACTAGTTATTGCAAGATTTTCAGTTTGGTGTCAATCGGAGTTGTTTTATCGGTGCACGCAATTTAAAGGTGAACTGATAAACTAAAATAACAACGTTATGCAAACGGAGTCCGTTTTTAACGAAATTAATTTCATTAGGACTACAACATAAAGACATAGCGGTACGACCATTTTTCATTTTCGTTTGCGGTCCGTATATTGCGGTGTAATTATAAAACGTACGGAAATAGTTGACGGTATAGTTTGATAATCGTTTATAAACAAACCTATCCTAAAACATATTATATACATAGAGACTCCAACGGGCTTAGCCTTAAGCAAATAGACATGCTACTTCATCCTCAAGCAATGGGATAAAAACACTTTTTTCTAGCTTAAGTTACAACGTACATCTTCCTACTCTAACCTGCACATGGTATTATGAAGTTACAGATGCCTAAGAATATATCTATATATAGGCAACCACACCATAGACCGTACGAAAACAAACATGTCAGTATGCCTGTGCCATATTATTTGTGCATTCCCATCAAGCATACACTGTCTTTTTTTTGAAAACTGCACAGAAATATACCGATACTTCATGTCAAGGGTAGGGTGTTCTACAGCTAAACCTATCCTATTTCTCCTGTAATTTCAAATCATGCATAGCTTCAGACCTAAGCATGAAGCATATTAATATGCCTACACCCTATATAATACTCCCAATGCAGCTACCATTTGAAAAGTAAACACTCTGCAAATCGACTTTCCTTCATCTCCAAGCTTTAGAGTAGCTGCTTCTTTCTGTAATTTCGAATCAATCATGCCTATGAGATTTGTACACAGCCCTACCAGTCCTAAACCTTGATCGCCAGGGAGTCTTTGTTATAAATACCAACCCCATTTTTAGTTTTTCCTTTAGCAAGTCCCCATGGCCGAAATTATATACATACATACATTTATTAAAATAAAAGTAAACGTGAGAAACGACAGCCATAGAGGAGTTCGTTAAAATAGATGCAGTATAGGAGAGCTGCGTGAAGGCAGTAGTTAACGTCGAAAGGTGGAAGCAGCGTTTCATTGTGCAAAGTAGATATGGGTGTGTGGCGGAAGTTGATCGGGATCTAGTCGTCGGTGTGAGGAGATGCAAAGAGTATCGAAGACGAGCGGTTGCGGGAAGCGGAGTTCTACGTTGAGCAGTGAAGTATATGAGAAGTGCGCAGTTTGAAGAAGTGATAAATGAAGGACGTGAGAACAATATTCAGGTTGAATGTGGAAGGCACGTAAGTATTTTACGTGAAGAAAAGATGGGGCGTAGCGATTTTTTGTGGGAGAGGAGTAGATGCTGGACTGTTCGACGCAGTAGTTGGGGACGAGTAACTGACGAGTGGGAAGGGAGGAAGCACTTGGGCGAGAAGAAATGTGGATAGATTGAGACAAACATGAAGAACAGATATAATGGGTTAAGGAAGCAGCATGGGGAATTAAACATGACTGTCGTGTTTATTGGAACAAAAGGAAAGTTGGCACTGTGCTATCAAAATGAAATATAGAAGAGTGCATGGTGATGGAGTAATATGGGGTGAGTAGAAGGATTTAAGGAGTTGGAGCTTAGACGATGAAGTACATTACTGTGAAGAGGAGAAATAATGTGGACAGGAGAAATAATGTGGAAGTGAAGGATCAGATATATTCATGCAAAGCAATAAAAAGAAAGTGTAAAACAGTGGAGGTACAGTGCGTGTATGGGTTCAAAGACGAGAAGGGGAGGCTTCATCTTCGAATCTGGTTCGGTGGGTAGAAACAAATATGGACGGACAATATGAAACAACACGTGAAGGAGTAGGTATATTGCATGGTGGAGAAGATACATAAATGAGTGTAGTATGGCATCCGTGTGAATGGAGAATCAAAGTAACGTGAAGTATCTATTGGATCCCTTCAAACAATGGAGTTGAGTGCGGATTGTTGCATGAAAAAAGGGTGAATAATGGTAGGATCTGGTCATGCAAATGGGTAGGTTTCATTTTGGAAGCCTTATCATTTTAGACAGTGAGGAGGATAAGTCTGAGGTGAGAAAAATTAATAGCAGGTGGAGAAATTTGAGTAGCAACGAGAAAGAAGTTATTATAAGTACAAGGGAAGGGTTCATGGGTTTTTTAATGAGCGTTGGGATTCAGCCCAATATACATATAAAAAAAATAGACGTGAAGGAGTGGACCTTTCTGGGCAGCTGGAAACAAAATGGAAATCCGGTGTGTATAACTCACTCAGTTTATTTGTATCCCATTTATATTTTATATAAATCGGGTTTTATTTTGTGTGCTATGGTTGATAGCTATTTGTTGGTTGCTGTTTATATATATATATATATATATATATATATATATATATTGGTTGAATTGATTGATTAAACGTTAGCTTAATTTAAATGAAATCTAACCGATATATTAACGGTAAACTCCAAACGAGATAACTTACCTTGTTGGTTACGTTTATAATAATATAAACGTATTAAATCAAAATATGGTTGCTTGGATTACTATTAGATATTTATTTATTCTGTTTATTGAATTGAATCATGTTATGGAGATAACGTATTTGAGTGCAGGAAAGAACAGGTTGGAGGGATCCAACTGGATTCCTCAAATTTATTGTTTATTTATATCACATTATATGAACTGTTTAACAAATATGGTTGGCTGATTGATTTGATTATTGACTGTTGAATCTAAATTCAACGTTTGTTTGTTATTAATCAATGGATAATAGTGGTTGGGTAATTGGCAGCATATGGCCTATAAATCAATCGTTTTATAAATATTGATTTACCACCAAGTAAATCGATGGTAATAAAGTTATAAAATTTATTTTATAAATGAAAATAGATTTTTAATCTATTAATTGGAATTAAAGTTATTTGAAAAGGAAATAAATATTTTTATTTATTATATAAAGTTTCTAAGTAATTATTAAATTGTTTTATAAAACAATCCTTATGTTAATAAGAATATTATGCAGATAAGTAGAAATTAACTTAATGGGTTAAGAGTGGGATTAAATGGAATTATTAAATTAATTAATTTATTAATTAATTTAAAGGAAGGATTAATTGGATTTGTTAACGAGATAACCTTGGGTTAAATCAAATGTTTTTACTGGGACTGAGTATTAAATTAATTAAGTTTATTATTAAATCAATCTAATGAAAGTGTTTAACGAATATTTGTAAGTGTCAATAAGATTTCTAAATAAGAGAAATTATTATTTAGTAAAGAGTTTAACAACTTATACAGTAGTTAACAATAAAATAATTTATTATCGTAATTGATAAGGATCTAAGTGATTATTACTTAAAGGAAATCTATTTATGCAAATAATCAAGTTGGAATGAATCTAATTGAATTAGAAAAGAGTGTCGGATTTCATGGTAAAGCCCAATTTTTTATAACAAAGCTATAAAAGAGATTTCGAACAAATGGGATAGATTAAATAAAGGTTTTATTTAATGTTTGAATTAAGCAAAGGAAAATTGAGATAAAAAGGAGTTTATATAAAACCTGAGATTTATAAATAAGGTTTATAAAAGATATATGAGGCTAAAATGGGGATTTTAAGTGGACAATGAGATTAAGTGAAACGAATTGAATTGAAACAAGATTTTCAAGTTGAAAATGATTAAATGGATTAAAAGTTGATAATGTGGGTTGATAAGTAGTTAAGATAAGAAAACAAGAAATGGAAATGTTTTAGACTATGAAAATGGATTTGAGGAATTATTATAATAATTCCATAGTAATGGAAATAAAAAGGATTTAGGAATATAAATTAATATTTCCAATGTAAGGGAAATAGAAAGAGATTTTTGTGAAATTATACAATATTATGAATTAAATAAATTAAAGAGATGAGTTTGAATGGGTTTATTCGAGAAGGGTAAGCGTTAGTTGTGTTTTGCAAACAATAAACAAAACATACTTCGGGACAATGTTTTTACTTGGAAACAAAGCGAGATGTACACATTTATATGTGTATATATATGATTTAATTATAAAGTGCTTAAAATGGTTTTGTGAATATTCTTATAATAAAATAAGAAGAAATCTTGGGTTTTAAATATTAGAAGATCAAGAAGTTTTAATTAGTTTAATCAAAAAGGCCAAGTGATGCTAAGTACCAAACCAGTAAATAGATTTATTTTTATGGTTGAATGATTGTTTATTTGATAGTTAAATAAGTGACTATTAAATCTTGCCTATACGATTGTTGGTACGGAAAGACCGGGATCGAATTATATTCGAAAACCATTCCGACCAACAGATACGAAATTGAGATGACATCAGATGTTGACAAAGACGGAGCCATTGAAGACCATAGATTTTTATAAAACGGAAGACTAATTGAATCTCTGGTTAACCCCTATATGTTTTCAAAGCCTACTATATATATAAACTTAACTTATATCTTATAACCAGAGATATACTGTGGTTCTGTCGTGGTTGAAATTTATGGATTTGCAAGGACTACTCGCTACTGATCTATAGGGTGATTCCTAGGATGTGGTAGGAGGGTACCTTCGGTTCATCCTGTTCCTGGATGACTTGTATGGACGAATGTCTGTCAGTGTATTTCTTAAGAATCACGTATGTTGATTTTTACAAATGTATTTCTGTAAGGTAGCAGAGAAAACGCCTTCTCTTAGCATAAACACCCAGAGTATTTTTGTGGACATCAATTAGTGATTTGGCGGTTCAGATGATGTGGCATTCAAAGTGATGGTGATGTTCTGAAAAAAATGATTATAACCTCAAGCCTCATCAATCGGGAAATGACAAAAATCGGCGGGCAGCATGGCTATGTGGTAGCTCCCATTAGGGTGTATAATCACCTATCTAGAGAAAATCCATTTCCTTCTTTAATCTATCGATGGTGTCCCTTTTCAGGAAATGGTGGTTTGAGCCCAACCATTGGTGATATACATTCGATACACTCAAGCGAAATGAGTGGTCGGTCATGTGTGGTCGGGTTGCAAGACGTTCTTGCTGAACCCAGTGTATTACCCTCTAGAGATACAATATCGGCAGGTGGTTCCATACCTTGTCATAGTTGGAATCCAATCTCCAATAAGAGCCCTTGTTTTTGATTGTATACTATATATGTTGAGCGTGAGATGCAAGCATTCCGCTAGATTGTTATTTACTTGTATTTAGACACTATTATAATATGAGAGAAATATATGATTTCAAAAATGTTTTGGGTTATCATAAGGTAAAAACCATTCATATTTATGTGTGGATTTGGTCTTACGGTTATCCTTTTCTTTCTAAAAGATTTTGAACTTTAAAATCATGTTGGATGACCCCTTTAAACTTAGTGTGTTTTACTCACTCTAGTTCACCAGACTGATCCGGCGTTTGTAATGCTCGGGTTAGCCCGGGTTGTACAGGGTTAGGTGGATAAGATGAAATTTCAAGAAGACGTGATGGAGAAGATTAGACGTATGATATATATTTTTCTGCTGTGTGTTGTATATGAGGACAGATTATTATAACTGTCCAGATGTGTTGATGTACTTTGGTGATTGTAAGTCTTTATTTCAAAGCTCTCAATAAAAGTTTATTTTTATATTATACTTTGTTTCGCTGCAATGTGAGACTCTGATATTGTTGTGTTGTTATCCTTCTTCTTCTTCTACTCTAATATTTCTTTCTTTCTTATTTAACCTTCTTTTTTCTTTCATTAACTATCTGGTGTTTTCGATACTTGAGTTCTGGCAAGTAATACAGGTTCTTATGTATTGTTGTTAGAATTCGGGTGTCGAATCTGTTGGGTCGTTACAGTGGTATCAGAGCATAAGGCTTAGTAATAACCTTGTCTCTGTGGTGTAACTCAATAGAGATGGGGTTAGTAATCCCCTAGATTGAGTTGGAGTGTGTATATGTATGAGAGCGCGTATTTGTATATTTTATATATAAATGTTTTGTATTGTGTTATTGGATCAGTTCAATTTTGAACTAGCCAATGACACGATATTGTTTTGTAAAGAGGGGTAAATGAAATATTTTTGCCCGAACTATATTTGTGTATATAAAAGAAATAATTTTATTAAATTATTGACATACTGATTTGTTTGATTGATTTGAATAGAATTCAAATTGGATTATGAATTTGAATGGTTTAATATAACCAGGAGATTTCGCATTTTAAATTGGTGGATGAGAATTTCTATTATGAATTGAATGAATCAGAATTTGGGTTATAAAATAAAAGAAAACTAATTAAAAATTCAATTAGTAAAGTGAATTTGGATTTTGAAATAGAACCAAACTAATTGGAGAATCAATTAGTTAATTGAATATGGAGTTATAACTAAACTTGGTTAAGTCGGGATAATTAAAAGGTGGATATTGGAGTTAACAAGATCAATTTGAATTTGGAAATTGAATTAATATTAATTAAATGAAAATCAATTTGATATAAATTGATTGATATAAACCCCAAGTGAATAGTAATATTGAATATTAATTAAAGTTGATCAAAGTTAAATGATTTGTTATGTTCAGTGTGCATTGTTTGTTGATTGTTTGTTCGATTGGTTAAATAAAAGTTCATCAATGAGTTGAATGAATCGAAACTAAATTCCAGCATAATAAAGTGAATGAATCGAATATGAATTGAAATTGATCATTCAACCCTGAATATGAAAATGAATGAATGTTTATATTGGGAAAATTGGAATAGTTAACTTGTTGATTAATGAAATGTTATATAAAGATCATGTGAATGTTACTCACATAGTGAATCGAGTTGAGTACAGGTACCAGAAAGCTTTGAGGTTGATTTTGGTCGAGTATATCTAAGTAAATTGAGCCAGTATGCTCAATAGCGCTCGCATAAGGTACGTTTACGCGAAAATATAAATTTTGGGTTTTTGAATTTTGTTTTCCGACCGTATGAGTCGATGAATATATATTATTTAGTCCTACGATAGTGCAGAAGTCCCTCCGTACAGGGGAGACTCTGCCGAATTTTTCAGAGAATTTAAAGTTTCAGAAAATTTTGGTATTTTTGTAAAATTATTATTTTCAATAATTAATTGGTTTTCGGTTTACAATAAATTGGTTTTTAGAAAAGTTAATGGGTTTATGACATTTCTTTTACATTATTAATTTCGGAGACGAAATTCTTCTAAGGGGGACGGATTGTAATGTCCGTATTTTCAGTAGTAAGATATTTAATATATTTTATTATTTTAAATAAAGTTTTGGAATTTTAAATGAATTTATATTATATTTACCGTTATTATTTAAGCCTCAGAGATGATTTATTTTTCAAACAATCTCCGTTTTCGACGAAACAAGTTCTGTTGGAATACGTATAACTAGTTATTGTTAGATTTCCGTTTTGGAGTCAATCAGAGTTGTTTTATCGGTGCGCGCAGTTTAAAGGTGAAACGATAAACTAAAATAGCAACGTTACGCAAATGAATTCCATTTTTAACGAAATTAATTTCATTGGAACTGCGACATAAAGACGTAGCGGTACGACCATTTTTCATTTTCATTTGCAGTTCGTATATTGCGGTGTAATTATAAAACGTACGACAACAGTTGACGGTATAGTTTGATAACCGTTAATAAACAAACCTATCCTAAAACATATTATACACACAGAGACTCAAACGTGCTTAAGCCTTAAGCAAAGGAACATGCTACTTCATCCTCAAGCAATGGGATAAAAACACCTTTTTCTAGCTTAAGTTACAATGCACATCTTCCTACTTGTAATGACCCGAAAATCTGAACCAGTTTGAAAATTTTATTTTAAGAAATTTTGTTGGGTTTTTGAGTCAAAATGTAAAATTTCAAATTTTAAATAACTTTGAAGCAGTTGAAAATGACCATTTTGCAAACGATCTCGGAATCCGACGAAACCACTTTCATTGGATCCGGAATGTCATAATATGGCTAAGTTTCAATTTTTAGAATTTTTCGATTTAATATGTGAGCGTGGCGTAGGAAACTGTGTTTGGTCAAATACAGTTGAAATTGAACGACGTAAAAATAGCCATTTTTCAAAAGTGCTCAGAATTGAACGAAACGAATTTTGTTGTGATCGTATCGTCATAAGAAAGCCAAAAATAATTTTTCCGGATTTTTCTGAGTCCGTATGTGGCCTCAGGAAATTATGTACGTTCGAATTTAAATTAAACAATTTAATTTGAAAATAAAATAAAACCAGTCGGTAACTTCAGAATTGGACCATGGGGATAGCACCATCGCGTTCAGAAGGCATGAAAATGTTAAGATCGACAGTCGTTGAGCGCGAATCAGAGTCCATTTGAGAGAATGGTAATTTCTCGGATAAATTAATTAATTAATTTATTAATTAATAATTAGAAAACCCTAAAATACATGTATAAATACGGACCGTATTTTGCTACAGTCTTCTTCCTCTTCGTTCTTCTTTCCGCCGCCGAACCCATTCACCCTCAAAACTTTGACCATCGATTTCTCCTTCCATACTCCACGAAATCAAGCATACCATATACCGTTTCGAAGAGGAGAGCGAGGCCTTCAATCTCCGACCAACCTCACCCCTCCTCGTCGCCCGAGCCGCCGCCAGCATCCCCGCGAACACGCGCCGAACGCACGGCCGTGGGGCCCACACGCCACCACCGAACACCACCATCTTCTCGGCGCACCTCGGCCTCTCCAAGCCGGTCATCGTCCAACAAACGGTTCGCAAAACCATCAACCACAGACTGCGAAAAGTGGATTTGAATTTCTGAACCAAAACTGAGTTTCTACGGTATGTTTGATTTCAGATTTTGTAACACTTATAAGCGTCGCAGAACAGTTGTTAAAAGTCAGATTAATTTAAACCTTGATAACTTATGCATACGAACTCGGATTCTGAAAATTCCAGATCCGACGGATTCGTAATTCAGAGGGCTGCGTTTCAGGACTGATTTGGGGAATTTCTGAAGTGGTTTAGATTTTTGGATTATTATTTCATCTTATCCAGTCAAGGTGAGAGATTCATACCGAAAATTTATTTTTGAATGAATAAATGTTTAAGGGTATATGTGGTTTGAAATTGACAACCCAATCGTATTCTATGCTATGATGATAAAATTGACACCATTATAAATCGTTGATGTTATGATAAAAATTTTCCACCATTATATTTGCGATGCTATAACGATGAAATTCACACCAATATGTTTGCGATGTATGACATGATAAAAATTGACACCTTTATATTTGTGATGTTATGACATGATTAAAATTTACACCATAAATTGTTCATGTATGTTGTGTTGACTTTTGATATGTTAAAATATAAAATATTAAAATTGTCCATGAATGTTGTATTGACCTTTTGTTATGTTAAAATTTAATATAAAGAAATTTGTTCATTGTATGTTATATTAACATTTTAATATTTTAACAATAAGAAAATGAATGTTATGTTAAAAATCATTTTTGTCAAGAAAATGAATGTTATGTTAAAAATCATTTTTATCATGTTAAAACATTAAGAAAATGAATGTTATGTTAAAAATCATTTTTGTCAAGAAAATGAATGTTATGTTAAAAATCATTTTTGTCAAGAAAATGAATGGTATGTTAAAAAGCATTTTTATCATGTTAAAACATTAAAAATGAACTGTATGTTAAAAACCTTTTTGTCATGTAAAAACAAAAAAAAAAAAAAAAAAAAAAAAAAATTGTAAAAGAAAAATTAACATTTCTTTTATGTTAATATATGTGAACTGAAAAGATAAGAATGTTAACATTTCTTTTTGTGTTAATTTATATGAATTGGAAGATTTGAAAAATTAACATTTCTTTTATGTTAATATATGTGCACTGAAAAGATAAGAAAAATTAACATTTCTTTTAATGATTAATATTTATGAAGTGAAAGAGATAAGAAAGTTAACATTTCTTTTATGTTAAAATATATGAGTTGAAAGGTATATGAAGTATTAACATTATTTTTAATGTTAAATAAAAGAAATTAAACTGCATGAAGTGTCAACATTATTTTTATGTTAAATAAAACGACATTTTGTCAAAATAGAAAAGTAAGAACTTGCATTGCATAAAACGACATTTTGTCAAAATAGAAAAGTAAGAACTTGCATTGCATAAAACGACATTTTGTCAAAATAGAAAAGTAAGAACTTGCATTGCATAAAACGACATTTTGTCAAAATAGAAAAGTAAGAACTTGCATTGCATAAAACGACATTTTGTCAAAATAGAAAAGTAAGAACTTGCATTGCATAAAACGACTTTTTGTCAAAATAGAAAAGTAAGAACTTGCATTGCATAAAACGACATTTTGTCAAAATAGAAAAGTAAGAACTTGCATTGCATAAAACGACATTTTGTCAAAATAGAAAAGTAAGAACTTGCATTGCATAAAACGACATTTTGTCAAAATAGAAAAGTAAGAACTTGCATTGCATAAAACGACATTTTGTCAAAATAGAAAAGTAAGAACTTGCATTGCATAAAACGACATTTTGTCAAAATAGAAAAGTAAGAACTTGCTTTGCATAAAACGACATTTTGTCAAAATAGAAAAGTAAGAACTTGCATTGCATAAAACGACATTTTGTCAAAATAGAAAAGTAAGAACTTGCATTGCATAAAACGACATTTTGTCAAAATAGAAAAGTAAGAACTTGCATTGCATAAAACGACATTTTGTCAAAATAGAAAAGTAAGAACTTGCTTTGCATAAAACGACATTTTGTCAAAATAGAAAAGTAAGAACTTGCATTGAATAAAACGACATTTTGTCAAAATAGAAAAGTAAGAACTTGCATTGAATAAAACGACATTTTGTCAAAATAGAAAAGTAAGAACTTGCATTGCATAAAACGACATTTTGTCAAAATAGAAAAGTAAGAACTTGCATTGCATAAAACGACATTTTGTCAAAATAGAAAAACAGGAAGTCGCATTTCATAAAATGACATTTTGTCAAAATAGAAAAATTGGAAGTCGAATTGCATAAAATGATATTTTGTCAAAATAGAAAAGAAAGGGGAAATGAAACATAGGAGAAGATTTACATTATTTATGACGTATAAGGGTTACACCATAGAGAATGTCCATTGTGCAAAAGGTAAAGGGGAAAAGTAAAAATCAAATGGATGGAACGGCGACAAAGTCGCCTCTGACCTGAAGCGTCGTTAATTAAAGAAATTAATTATATTTAATAATTAAGGCAAGGACTTATTGTTATAAAACATCATAACGATATGAAATGTGTTTTTCTCTTAATTATGAACGCGAGATTGTTTGGGAAGTCCGGGTTCATCCCATTCCAAACGGTTTTACGATTTCAAGAATCAAAAGATGAAGACGGCGTATGAAGACCGTAAATCTTCCCTCGAATGGACAACGACCAAGACTCTGAATTGGGTAGCTCCCGATTTACGAGTCGGGGTAATTGGCCAAACGTACGCGTTGATTTCACGGGTTTGACCCTAGTTCAGACCTAGAGCATGGGTGTAAATGGAGGGCATGTCTGACACCGTATCCCATTAAATATCATGTCGTCGATTTTCGGCTAATGTAAAAATGTTGGTGGTAGAGAATTCATTCTCTACTTAACACCCGTTTATATGTTGGCAGACAGTCGATGGTACGGTATGGAATGGCGGTGTGGCGTGCTAAGATGAAATGATCAGGGTTTCTTGTTGAAAAGCAAAATTCTGTGATATGGTATACACGACCTCACGAGCCTCACAAACCGGTAGAGTCTAAAAAGGGGGAAGGGAACGCAGGGAAAGTAGCACGTTTCTTTCTAGTTAGTAGTCATTTTACTTTTTGGAGGATGATGAAATGAGGCGCCTCGGATAGGTCCTATAGGACCGGGGAACGTGTGCTTAGGAATTGCCAATCCTCTAAGTTGTATGTGAGGACCGGCCCTGCAGGATCCAAGGGTTAACTGCGGGTAATCCTGAGACGTTGACTAGAGCGTCTCGAATCGGTAAGGAGTCCTCCCTAGCCTGGACTCATGATGGAAACCCAAATTTCCAATACGACCCCAACGGATTTGATTTGTATTACTAGTATCGGAGGCATAATATATGGTACCTATGCTTCCTAGGATTAATACATTGTTTTGAATTTTTTTTTTTAAAAAAAAAACATATACACCCTAATAATAATATTAGTTTCGTATTTGGCGTATTTAGCATGTTTAACCACCATAAGGTAAAACTCTATCCTCTTGGTGTGCGTTGCATTGTGTGATGGGACCTGAGTCTTATGGTGGTTTCATTTTTCAAAAGACATTGCGCTGTGTTACGTTTTATTTATTTGTACTGACACTGTAGTTATGCACGGCAATCCATTGGTACAACCCGTTCCGTGTTAGCGGCGTGGTTCTTGGATTTGCCTTAGTAGTATGAGTAATTTTAGTTAAGAACTCTCACACCAGTCCTTCGACTGACCCATTGTTTGTTTCACCTTTTTGCAAACTTGGGTGCCCTCTCTTCTACACGGGCAGCCAAGTAGACAGGTTCTTTTTCTGCTTGGAGTTTCTTTGGAGCTACTTTTACCTTTTTGCTTGGAGTTGCTTTTGGTGAAGATAAGGTGATGGAGCTTTGAAGACCTATCTTTTCGTTTATCGCATTTTTTCTTTCCTTTTATTTTCAGACTTATTTCCATTCCACGTTGTTTTATTTGGAGTTGGAACTTATGCAATTCTCTAAAAACCTGCCGTAATAATTTAGATTCTGTGACTGTGGATTTTCTATTACTGATGACATTATATATCCGCTGCTATAATGTTGTTGTTATATGGATTTCCTGTGCTATGTTGTTTTCTGTGACGTGTGTACTATATTTATGTTGTATTCCATATGATTTCTCCTTGCTTTCACCCGTGGAAGTTTGGGGGTTGTCACAGTTGGTATCAGAGCTTTGGTTTACAAAGCGGAATATAACATATTTATAGTAACTCGTTTACGTAGAATCACATTATTCTACGGCGAACATTTCATAAGAATACATAATAGTCGGTCACTTTATCATCATCTTTTATCTATCCCTTTTCCTTATCACTTCTTAAAAATCATCGTCATTAAGGTTGTTCTGACTCTTCCCTTGATTGTACAGAACTAACTTAAAATGAGTACCGCTGCTGCAAGAGCTGCTAGAGCCGCTAGAAGAAGGCAGAATACCACTGAAACCGAGGAGCCCACTGTCCAACAACAACCACCACCACCGCCGCCACCTTTTGACTTGGACAAGGTGGCAAAGAAGTTCAAGAATTTGGGTGGAGTTCCATTCACCGGTTCTGAGACCGTGGTACAAGCTCAGGCGTGGCTGAAAAATTGTGAAAAGATATTTGGAGGACTGGGACTTGATGATCAAAGAAAGAGGTTCACTGCAGCATGGCATCTTCAAGGTGAAGCGCAAAACTGGTGGGAGGTAGTCAACATTGGAGGCGACGAAGATAATATGTCTTGGGACAGGTTTAAAGAGCTCTTCAACGACAAATATATTCCGAGGCAGGAAGTAGAAAGGCTACACGACGAATTCTCCAATCTGAGGCAAGGCGACAAGTCCATTTCAGAGTATGTTCGTAGGTTTGAGGACCTTTCCCGTTACGCACCCGAACTGATTCGTGATGACTTTCAGAAGAATAAGAGATTCATAAATGGCCTTGCAAGAAAATATATTGACAGAGTCACTGCCCACATCGACCTTTCCTTCAATAAGATGGTGGAGTTTGCTTGCCGTTATGAAGAGAATGACAAGAAGGTTTCTCAGCAGGACAGAGAGAGGAGCTTAGCCAACAGCAACAAAAGAAAACAACCGGAAAAGAAAGCTGAAGGCAGTAATTCTGGAGCTGCTAAGACATTTGACAAATCCAAGGTCCAGTGTTACAACTGTCAGAAGTTCGGGCATTATAGCAAAGACTGCAGAGGTCCGAAGAGGGCCAGGGGTGATGATAGCAAAGATTGCTACAACTGCCATAAAAAGGGCCATATTAAGGCCAATTGCCCACTGTTGAAAGGAGCCCAGATTGCACATGTCTATGAAGGGGCAGGTACACCATCTTCCTCTGCACCTACTGAGGGAGGTAAGTCTGATGTTCTGGATGGTACTGTTTCTATCAAAAATATTCCTGTTACTGCTTTATTTGACACGGGTGCGTCAAGGAGTTTTATTTCTAGCAACGCGATTAAGAAGTTGAAATTAAAGCAAAGAAATCTTAAGAAGCCAATTAATGTTCATAATCCGGTAGGAGGTTCTATCGTCCTCGATTTGTACTGTCGGGTGCCTATTTCCTACTCTTATTTTCAATTTCCTTTTGACTTGATCGTCATGGATTTCTCTGAGTTCGATATCATCCTCGGACTAGATTGGCTCTCAAAATTTAAGGCCGAGGTTAGATGTGCAGACAGGATGGTTGAAATCAAAACGAAGTTCGGTGATGTCATTTGTATACCTTGCCATGGCTCAAAGCCAGACAGGAAAGCTTTTTGGTCTTCCTTAGAAGTCACGCCCATATCTTCAGAGAATATTCCCATTGTCAAGGATTATGCGGACGTATTTGAAGAAGTAGACAGTTTACCACCGCGAAGGGAAATCGATTTCAGAATCGATCTGGTCCCTAATGCAAGGCCGGTAGTTCATGCTGTTCGAAGAATGACTCCTAAAGAAAAAGAAGAGTTGAGTGCCCAAACCAAACAGCTCCTAAAGAAGGGATTAATACGGCCTAGCTTTTCCAATTGGGGTGCAGCTGTGGTGTTTGTCCCTAAATCTGACGGCACTCTGAGGCTCTGTGTGGATTACCGCGATCTCAATAAGCAAACCTTAAAGAACAAATACCCCTTGCCTCGTATAGATGATTTGATGGACAATTTAAATGGAGCCAAGGTGTTTTCGAAGATGGACCTAGCCACAGGTTTCCACCAACTTCGCATAGCGGAAGAATGCATCCCTTTGACCGCTTTCAGAGGACCTGACTTGTTCTACGAATGGTTGGTAATGCCGTTCGGTCTGTGCAATGCTCCAGCCTATTTTGTTGACTTGATGAATAGGGTCTTCAGAGAGGTCTTGAATAAATTCGTACTAGTCTTCATTGATGATATCTTGATTTTTTCTAAAACCAAGGAGGAGCATGAAGGGCATCTAAAAGAAGTGCTAGAGATTCTGCAAAGAAATGTTCTAAAAGCAAAATTTTCAAAATGCACATTTTGGCAAGAGGAGGTAAAATTCTTGGGCCATGTTGTGTCAAAAGAAGGAATTGCTGTGGACCCAAGCAAAATTTCCGCCATTCAAGATTGGAAGCAGCCCACTACGCCCACTGAAGTGAGAAGTTTCCTAGGGCTGGCTGGTTATTACAGAAAGTTCGTCCAAAACTTTGCCAAGCTATCTGGCCCTTTAACGCAACTCACTAAGAAAAACACCAAGTTCATTTGGACAGCAGAGTGTGAGGAGTCCTTCCAAAAGCTAAAGGAGAGTTTGACCACTGCCCCCGTGTTAACCATCATTGATGGCAACCAAGATTTAGCTGTCTATACCGATGCTTCTCAAAGTGGGGGTCTTGGCGCTGTATTGATGCAAAGGGGCAAAGTGGTTGCATATGCAAGTCGTCAATTAAAGCCGCATGAGAAAAATTATCGTGTCCATGACCTAGAACTTTTAGCCATAGTTTTTGCTTTAAAAATTTGGAGGCATTACCTCTTGGGCGAAAAATTCGAGTTATTCACAGACCATCAATCTTTGAAATATCTCTTCGATCAAAAGGACTTGAATTTAAGGCAGCTAAGGTGGCTGGAATTTCTTGCGGCGTATGATCTTGACATCTTGTATACGCCAGGGAAAGCCAATGTTGTGGCAGACGCACTCAGTAGAAAAGCTGCCATGGTCGCAAACTTTATAGTTACCCCTTCTTTGATTGATAAAATTTCTACCCTTCAAAAGGAAGATAAGTTTATTCAAAGAATGATTAAGAGTATTCAAGAAGGAGAGAGCACGAGCTTTCAAATAGACCAAAAGGGAACTCTTAGGTTGCAAGGGAGGATCTGTGTTCCAAAAATCCCGGAGCTCATCAGGGAAGTTTTAAAGGAAGGGCACAAATCAAAGCTTTCCATCCACCCAGGCGTTAGCAAGATGTATCACGATCTAAAGCGCACGTTTTGGTGGAAAGATATGAAGAGGGATATATCCATTTACGTGAGTAGATGTCCTACATGTCAACGAGTGAAGAGCGATCAGCAAAAGCCTGCAGGATTGCTGCAGCCATTGCCAGTACCCGAAGGGAAGTGGGACCAAGTCTCCATGGATTTTATAGATGGTTTGCCCCGTTCTAAGAAAGGGAATGACAGCATTTGGGTGATCGTGGACCGCTTCACCAAGGTCGCTCATTTCATACCTGTCAAGTCCACCAGAACTGCTCAAAGTCTGGCACAAATTTATCTCAAAGAAATAGTCAGGCTATATGGGTAATAAGACTAAATCTTTCCTTTTTCCATCATTTTCTAAATGAAACTTTTCATGTCTAACCAAAGAAAACCTTTTGTTTTAAATAGTGTTCCTAGCAGCATTGTTAGTGACCGTGACCCTATCTTCACTAGCAAGTTTTGGGAGGCACTCCAAAATGAATTAGGAACAAAATTAAATCTCAGCACCGCATACCACCCTCAGACAGACGGCCAAACTGAGAGGGTGAATCGCATTCTTGAAGATTTGTTGCGAGCTTGCATACTCGATTATGGAGGTTCTTGGGAGGATCACTTGCATTTAGTTGAATTCTCATATAACAATAGCTATCAGGCAAGTTTGAAGATGGCTCCGTTCGAAGCCTTATATGATAAGCCATGTAGATCGCCAGCCTGTTGGATTGAAAAAGGAGATCGCCTTGTTTTAGGTCCAGACATGGTCCGAGAAGCTTCAGACAAAGTTGATAAAATTAAGAAGCGGTTGCTGGCTGCCCAAAGCCGACAGAAAAGCTATGCAGACAAGCGTAGAAGAGATTTGCAATTCTCTGTTGGTGACCATGTGTACTTGAAAGTTTCTCCTCTAAGGGGTGTGATTCGATTTGGGAAGTTTGGGAAATTGGCGCCAAGATTCATTGGTCCATTCCCTATCCTCGAAAGGATTGGTACTCTGGCTTATCGAGTGCAACTGCCCGACTGGCTGCCAGGAGTGCATGATGTGTTTCATGTGTCTCAGCTCCGCCAGCATGTGCATGACCCAGATTTGATTGAGGATGAGCTAAATCAGCAAGTCATGGATATTACTCCAAGCCTAACAGTGAGGAAAGAGCCGATAAAGATTATTGGCAAAGAAACCCGAGTTCTGAGGAATAAAAGAATCAACCTAGTCAAAGTGCAGTGGAGTGGCGATCCTAGGGACTGCACTTGGGAGACTGAGGAGAGTTTCAAAAAGGCTTATCCCAAATGCAGAGTGGATATCTCAGATTAGATTTTATTTTGAGGTACGCTTAATCATTTCAGTATTTTCGGTGCTGAATCCTACTCTTCTGTTTTCCTTTTTCCTTTTCGAGGGCGAAAAGTTCTTAAGGAGGGGAGATTGTAATGACCCGAAAATCTGAACCAGTTTGAAAATTTTATTTTAAGAAATTTTGTTGGGTTTTTGAGTCAAAATGTAAAATTTCAAATTTTAAATAACTTTGAAGCAGTTGAAAATGACCATTTTGCAAACGATCTCGGAATCCGACGAAACCACTTTCATTGGATCCGGAATGTCATAATATGGCTAAGTTTCAATTTTTAGAATTTTTCGATTTAATATGTGAGCGTGGCGTAGGAAACTGTGTTTGGTCAAATACAGTTGAAATTGAACGACGTAAAAATAGCCATTTTTCAAAAGTGCTCAGAATTGAACGAAACGAATTTTGTTGTGATCGTATCGTCATAAGAAAGCCAAAAATAATTTTTCCGGATTTTTCTAAGTCCGTATGTGGCCTCAGGAAATTATGTACGTTCGAATTTAAATTAAACAATTTAATTTGAAAATAAAATAAAACCAGTCGGTAACTTCAGAATTGGACCATGGGGATAGCACCATCGCGTTCAGAAGGCATGAAAATGTTAAGATCGACAGTCGTTGAGCGCGAATCAGAGTCCATTTGAGAGAATGGTAATTTCTCGGATAAATTAATTAATTAATTTATTAATTAATAATTAGAAAACCCTAAAATACATGTATAAATACGGACCGTATTTTGCTACAGTCTTCTTCCTCTTCGTTCTTCTTTCCGCCGCCGAACCCATTCACCCTCAAAACTTTGACCATCGATTTCTCCTTCCATACTCCACGAAATCAAGCATACCATATACCGTTTCGAAGAGGAGAGCGAGGCCTTCAATCTCCGACCAACCTCACCCCTCCTCGTCGCCCGAGCCGCCGCCAGCATCCCCGCGAACACGCGCCGAACGCACGGCCGTGGGGCCCACACGCCACCACCGAACACCACCATCTTCTCGGCGCACCTCGGCCTCTCCAAGCCGGTCATCGTCCAACAAACGGTTCGCAAAACCATCAACCACAGACTGCGAAAAGTGGATTTGAATTTCTGAACCAAAACTGAGTTTCTACGGTATGTTTGATTTCAGATTTTGTAACACTTATAAGCGTCGCAGAACAGTTGTTAAAAGTCAGATTAATTTAAACCTTGATAACTTATGCATACGAACTCGGATTCTGAAAATTCCAGATCCGACGGATTCGTAATTCAGAGGGCTGCGTTTCAGGACTGATTTGGGGAATTTCTGAAGTGGTTTAGATTTTTGGATTATTATTTCATCTTATCCAGTCAAGGTGAGAGATTCATACCGAAAATTTATTTTTGAATGAATAAATGTTTAAGGGTATATGTGGTTTGAAATTGACAACCCAATCGTATTCTATGCTATGATGATAAAATTGACACCATTATAAATCGTTGATGTTATGATAAAAATTTTCCACCATTATATTTGCGATGCTATAACGATGAAATTCACACCAATATGTTTGCGATGTATGACATGATAAAAATTGACACCTTTATATTTGTGATGTTATGACATGATTAAAATTTACACCATAAATTGTTCATGTATGCTGTGTTGACTTTTGATATGTTAAAATATAAAATATTAAAATTGTCCATGAATGTTGTATTGACCTTTTGTTATGTTAAAATTTAATATAAAGAAATTTGTTCATTGTATGTTATATTAACATTTTAATATTTTAACAATAAGAAAATGAATGTTATGTTAAAAATCATTTTTGTCAAGAAAATGAATGTTATGTTAAAAATCATTTTTATCATGTTAAAACATTAAGAAAATGAATGTTATGTTAAAAATCATTTTTGTCAAGAAAATGAATGTTATGTTAAAAATCATTTTTGTCAAGAAAATGAATGGTATGTTAAAAAGCATTTTTATCATGTTAAAACATTAAAAATGAACTGTATGTTAAAAACCTTTTTGTCATGTAAAAACAAAAAAAAAAAAAAAAAAAAAAAAAAAAAAAATTGTAAAAGAAAAATTAACATTTCTTTTATGTTAATATATGTGAACTGAAAAGATAAGAATGTTAACATTTCTTTTTGTGTTAATTTATATGAATTGGAAGATTTGAAAAATTAACATTTCTTTTATGTTAATATATGTGCACTGAAAAGATAAGAAAAATTAACATTTCTTTTAATGATTAATATTTATGAAGTGAAAGAGATAAGAAAGTTAACATTTCTTTTATGTTAAAATATATGAGTTGAAAGGTATATGAAGTATTAACATTATTTTTAATGTTAAATAAAAGAAATTAAACTGCATGAAGTGTCAACATTATTTTTATGTTAAATAAAACGACATTTTGTCAAAATAGAAAAGTAAGAACTTGCATTGCATAAAACGACATTTTGTCAAAATAGAAAAGTAAGAACTTGCATTGCATAAAACGACATTTTGTCAAAATAGAAAAGTAAGAACTTGCATTGCATAAAACGACATTTTGTCAAAATAGAAAAGTAAGAACTTGCATTGCATAAAACGACTTTTTGTCAAAATAGAAAAGTAAGAACTTGCATTGCATAAAACGACATTTTACGACATTTTGTCAAAATAGAAAAGTAAGAACTTGCATTGCATAAAACGACATTTTGTCAAAATAGAAAAGTAAGAACTTGCATTGCATAAAACGACATTTTGTCAAAATAGAAAAGTAAGAACTTGCTTTGCATAAAACGACATTTTGTCAAAATAGAAAAGTAAGAACTTGCATTGCATAAAACGACATTTTGTCAAAATAGAAAAGTAAGAACTTGCATTGCATAAAACGACATTTTGTCAAAATAGAAAAGTAAGAACTTGCATTGCATAAAACGACATTTTGTCAAAATAGAAAAGTAAGAACTTGCATTGCATAAAACGACATTTTGTCAAAATAGAAAAGTAAGAACTTGCTTTGCATAAAACGACATTTTGTCAAAATAGAAAAGTAAGAACTTGCATTGAATAAAACGACATTTTGTCAAAATAGAAAAGTAAGAACTTGCATTGAATAAAACGACATTTTGTCAAAATAGAAAAGTAAGAACTTGCATTGCATAAAACGACATTTTGTCAAAATAGAAAAGTAAGAACTTGCATTGCATAAAACGACATTTTGTCAAAATAGAAAAACAGGAAGTCGCATTTCATAAAATGACATTTTGTCAAAATAGAAAAATTGGAAGTCGCATTGCATAAAATGATATTTTGTCAAAATAGAAAAGAAAGGGGAAATGAAACATAGGAGAAGATTTACATTATTTATGACGTATAAGGGTTACACCATAGAGAATGTCCATTGTGCAAAAGGTAAAGGGGAAAAGTAAAAATCAAATGGATGGAACGGCGACAAAGTCGCCTCTGACCTGAAGCGTCGTTAATTAAAGAAATTAATTATATTTAATAATTAAGGCAAGGACTTATTGTTATAAAACATCATAACGATATGAAATGTGTTTTTCTCTTAATTATGAACGCGAGATTGTTTGGGAAGTCCGGGTTCATCCCATTCCAAACGGTTTTACGATTTCAAGAATCAAAAGATGAAGACGGCGTATGAAGACCGTAAATCTTCCCTCGAATGGACAACGACCAAGACTCTGAATTGGGTAGCTCCCGATTTACGAGTCGGGGTAATTGGCCAAACGTACGCGTTGATTTCACGGGTTTGACCCTAGTTCAGACCTAGAGCATGGGTGTAAATGGAGGGCATGTCTGACACCGTATCCCATTAAATATCATGTCGTCGATTTTCGGCTAATGTAAAAATGTTGGTGGTAGAGAATTCATTCTCTACTTAACACCCGTTTATATGTTGGCAGACAGTCGATGGTACGGTATGGAATGGCGGTGTGGCGTGCTAAGATGAAATGATCAGGGTTTCTTGTTGAAAAGCAAAATTCTGTGATATGGTATACACGACCTCACGAGCCTCACAAACCGGTAGAGTCTAAAAAGGGGGAAGGGAACGCAGGGAAAGTAGCACGTTTCTTTCTAGTTAGTAGTCATTTTACTTTTTGGAGGATGATGAAATGAGGCGCCTCGGATAGGTCCTATAGGACCGGGGAACGTGTGCTTAGGAATTGCCAATCCTCTAAGTTGTATGTGAGGACCGGCCCTGCAGGATCCAAGGGTTAACTGCGGGTAATCCTGAGACGTTGACTAGAGCGTCTCGAATCGGTAAGGAGTCCTCCCTAGCCTGGACTCATGATGGAAACCCAAATTTCCAATACGACCCCAACGGATTTGATTTGTATTACTAGTATCGGAGGCATAATATATGGTACCTATGCTTCCTAGGATTAATACATTGTTTTGAATTTTTTTTTTTTTTTAAAAAAACATATACACCCTAATAATAATATTAGTTTCGTATTTGGCGTATTTAGCATGTTTAACCACCATAAGGTAAAACTCTATCCTCTTGGTGTGCGTTGCATTGTGTGATGGGACCTGAGTCTTATGGTGGTTTCATTTTTCAAATGACATTGCGCTGTGTTACGTTTTATTTATTTGTACTGACACTGTAGTTATGCACGGCAATCCATTGGTACAACCCGTTCCGCGTTAGCGGCGTGGTTCTTGGATTTGCCTTAGTAGTATGAGTAATTTTAGTTAAGAACTCTCACACCAGTCCTTCGACTGACCCATTGTTTGTTTCACCTTTTTGCAAACTTGGGTGCCCTCTCTTCTACACGGGCAGCCAAGTAGACAGGTTCTTTTTCTGCTTGGAGTTTCTTTGGAGCTACTTTTACCTTTTTGCTTGGAGTTGCTTTTGGTGAAGATAAGGTGATGGAGCTTTGAAGACCTATCTTTTCGTTTATCGCATTTTTTCTTTCCTTTTATTTTCAGACTTATTTCCATTCCACGTTGTTTTATTTGGAGTTGGAACTTATGCAATTCTCTAAAAACCTGCCGTAATAATTTAGATTCTGTGACTGTGGATTTTCTATTACTGATGACATTATATATCCGCTGCTATAATGTTGTTGTTATATGGATTTCCTGTGCTATGTTGTTTTCTGTGACGTGTGTACTATATTTATGTTGTATTCCGTATGATTTCTCCTTGCTTTCACCCGTGGAAGTTTGGGGGTTGTCACACTACTCTAACCTGCACATGCTATTGTGAAGTTACAGATGCCTAAGGATATATCTATATATAGGCAACCTTACCATAGACCATACAAAAACACACATGTTAATATTCCTGTGCCATACTATCTGTGCATTCCCATCAAGCATACACTGTCTTTTTTTTTTGAAAACTGCACAGAATTATACCGATACTTCATGTCAAGGGTAAGGTGTTCTATAACTAAACCTATCCTATTTCTCCTGTAATTTCAAATCAGGCACAGCTGCAGACCTATGCATGAAGCATATTAATATGCCTACACCCTGTACAAAATTCCCAACGTAGCTACCATATGAAAAGTAAACACTCCGCAAACCGACTTTCCTTCATCTCCAAGTTTTAGAGTAGCTGCTTCTTTCTGTAATTTCGAATCCATCATGCCTATGAGGTTTGTAAACAGCCCTACCGGTCCTAAACCTTGATCGCCAAGGAGTCTTTGTTATAAGTACCAACCTCATTTTTAGTTTTTCCTTCAGCAAGTTAGCAGCAAGTCTCCATGGCCGAAATTATATACATACATCTATTAAAATAAAAATAAACGTGGGAAGCTATAGCCATAGAGGAGTTCGTCAAAATCGATGCAGTATAGGAGAGCCGCATGAAGACAGTAGTTAACATCGAAATGTGGAAGCAACATTTCACTGTGCAAGGTAGATAGTGTGTGGCAAAAATTGATAGGGATCTAGTCGTCGGCATGAGGAGATGCAGAGAGTATCGAAGATGAGCGGTTGCAGGAAGCAGAGTTCTATGTTGAGCAGTGAAGTATAGGAGAAGTGCGCAGTTTGAAGAAGTGATAAATAAAGGAAGTGAGAACAATATTCAGGTGGAAGGCACGTAAGTATTTTACGTGAAGAAAAGATGGGGTGTAGCAGTTTACAGTGGGAGAGGAGTAGATGCTGGACTGTTCGACGCAATAGTTGGGGATGAGTAACTGACGTATGAGAAGGGAGGAAGCATTTGGGCGTGAAGAAATGTGGACAGATTGAGATAAACATGAAGAACAGATAGAATGGGTTAAGGAAGCAGCATAGGGAATTAAACATCGTTGCCGTGTTTATTGGAACAAAAGGAAAGTTGGCACTATGTTGTCAAAATGAAATATAGAAGAGAGCACGGTGATGGAGTAATATGGGGTGAGTAGCAGGATTTAAGGAGTCGGAGTTAAGGCGATGAAGTACGTTACTGTGAAGAGGAGAATATAATGTGGAAGTAAAGGATCAGATATATTCGTGCAAAGCATGAAAAAGAAAGTGTAAATTAGTGGAGGTACAGTGCGTGTACGGGTTCAAAGACGAGGAGGGGAGGCTTCATGTTGGAATCAGATTCGGTGGATAGAAACAAATATGGACGGATAGTATGAAACAACACATGAAGGAGTAGGTATATTGCATTGTGGAGAAGATACATAAATGAGTGCAGTATGGCATCCGTGTGAATGGAGAATCAAGGTTACGTGAAGTATGTATTGGATCCCTTCAAATAATGGAGTTGCGTGGGGATTGTTGCATGAAAAAAGGTTGAATAAAAGTAGGAGCAAGTCACGCAAATGGGCAGGTTTCATTTTGGAAGCCTTATCATTTTAGACAGTGAGCAGGATAAGTATGAGGCGTGCAAAATTAATAGCAAGTGGAGAAATTTGAGTAGCATATACAAATAAAAAAATAGACATGGAGGCGTCGGCCTTTCTGGGCAGCTGGAAACAAAACGATGTTGTTTGTTTGAGCGATGCTTGCATCGCATGGGGGAAAGAATGAAGCTCAGCGGTGTATATTGGAGAAAGAATCAGAAATGAAGCCGGTATGGTTTATAAAAAGCAATTAACGGTTAAGTTTTAATTAAGGAATTAATTAATTTGAGTATACTTATGATGGTACATCTTGTGATTATGTAATCAGAATTTAACAAAATGGCTACACCGGAATCAGAGTGAAGAACACAACTGTAAGGAACAATTTGGAAGGAGATGGAAATAGCAGGGAATTAAGGTTTTGTAACCGAACCACTACAGTGAACGAATGGAAATCCGGTGAGTATTAACTCACTCTGTTTATTTGTATCCCATTTATATTTTATATAAATCGGGTTTTATTTTGTGTGCTATGGTTGATAACTGTTTGTTGGTTGTTATTTATATATATATATATGTATATATATATATATATATATATATATATTGGTTGAATTGATTGATTAAACGTTAGTTTAATTTAAATGAAATCTAACTGTTATATTAACGGTAAATTCCAAATGAGGTAACTTACCTTGTTGGTTATGTTTATAATGATATAAACGTATTAAATCAAAATATGGTTGCTTGGATTACTGTTATTTATTTATTCCATTTATTTAATTTAACAATATTATGGAGATAACGTATTTAAGTGCAGGGAAGAACAGGTTGGAGGGATCCAACTGGATTCCTCAAATTTATTGTTTATTCATATCACATTATATGAACTGTTTAATCAATATGGTTGGCTGATTGATTTGATTATTGATCGTTGAATCTAAATTCGTAGTTTTTTTTATTAACCAATGGACAATATTGGTTGGGTAATTGGCAGCATATGGCCTACAAATCAATCGTTTTATAAATATTGATTTACCTTCAAGTAAATTGATGGTAATAAAGTTATAAAATTTATTTTATAACTGAAAATTGATTTTTTATCTATTAATTGGAATTAAAGTTATTTGAAAAGGAAGTAAATATTTATTATTTATTATATAAAGTTTTTAAGTAATTATTAAATTGTTTTATAAAACAAATCCTTATGTTAATAAGAATGTTATGCAAATATGCAGAAATTAACTTAACGGTTAAGAGTTGGATTAAATGGAATTATTAAATTAATTATATTATTAGTTAATTTAAAGGAAGGATTAATTGGATTTGTTAACGAGATAACCTTGGGTTAAATCAAATGTTTTTACTGGGATTGAGTATTAAATTAATTTAGTTTATTATTAAATCAATCCAATGAAAGTGTTTAACGAATATTTGTAAGTGTCAATAAGATTTCTAAACAAGAGAAATTATTATTTAATAAAGAGTTTAACTACTTATATAGTAGTTAATAATTAAAAAAGTTATTATCTTAATTGATAAGGATCTAATTGATTATTTCTTAAAGGAAATCTATTTATGCAAATAATCAAGTTGGAATGAATCTAATTGAATTAGAAAAGAGTGTCGAATTTCATGGTAAAGCCCAAATTTTTATAACAAAGCTATAAAAGAGATTTCGAATGAATGGCATAGATTAAATAAAGGTTTTATTTAATGTTTGAATTAAGCAAAGGCAAATTGAGATAGAAAGGAGT
Organism: Allium sativum; assembly: GCA_030737875.1. NCBI lineage: Eukaryota > Viridiplantae > Streptophyta > Magnoliopsida > Asparagales > Amaryllidaceae > Allium > Allium sativum. Next base: position 930,853,487 of record CM060920.1, on the reverse strand, counting down.
TTGTATAAAACCCGAGATTTATAAATAAGGTTTATAAAAGACGTGTGAGGCTAAAATGGGGATTTTAAGTGGACAATGAGATTAAGTGAAACAAATTGAATTGAAACAAGATTTTCAAGTTGAAAATGATTGAATGGATTAAAATTTGATAATGTGGGTTGATAAGTAGTTAAGATAAGAAAATATGAAATGGAAATGTTTTAGACTATGAAAATGGATTCGAGGAATTATTATAATAATTCCAGAGTAATGGAAATAAAAAGGATTTAGGAATATAAATTAATATTTCCAATGTAAGGGAAATAGAAAGAGGTTTTTGTGAAATTATACAATATTATGAAATAAAGAAATTAAAGAGACGAGCTTGAATGGGTTTATTCGAGAAGGGTAAGCGTTATTTGTGTTTTGCAAACAATAAACAAAACAGACTTCGGGGCAATGTTTTTACTTAGAACCAAAGCGGGATGTATACATTTATATGTGTATATATATGATTTAAATATAAAGCGCTTAAAAATGGTTTTGTGAACTTATAATAAAATAAGAAGAAATCTTAGGTTTTAAATATTAAAAGATCAAGAAGTTTTAATTAGTTTAATCAAAAAGGCCAAGTGATGCTGAGTACCAAACAAGTAAATAGAATTTATTTTTATAGTTAAATGATTATTTATTTGATAGTTAAATAACTGACCATCAAATCTTACTTATACGATTGTTGGTACAGAAAGACTGGGATCGAATTATATTCGGAAACCATTCCGACCAACAAATACGAAATTGAGATGACATCAGATGCTGATCAAGACGGAGCCATTGAAGACCATAGATTTTCATAAAACGGAATATTACTTGAATCTGTGGTTAACCTCTATTTGTTTCCAAAGCCTACTATATATATAAACTGTAAAGGCCCATAAATCCATACTAATTTGAGCTGACTAATATCCTACACATTCAACTCAAAATGCACGAAAATACAAATCTTTAATAGAAAGAAATAAGAGGATGAGAAAGATAAGGTAGAACTAATAGAATAGAAGAAGAAGAAGAACATAATTGAACAAATCAGAGTAAACATGAAACTCACGGCGGAACGAATAAAATATATTATATAACATAACTTTGAATTACAAAACTGAATTTGTATATATATACATACCATATCAGAGTACAACACATGAAATATCACAGCGAAAATAACTCTACATAACTAACGGTGAAGTCTCCTGCTTTAAGCTCCTCCAAGTTTATCTGTAAAAGCCTGAAACACTTGTCTGCCCATACAAATTTGGGCACCCAAGAGTTTAGGGAAAACTCAAACAAAATAAACTCTGGGTCAGTCATGGGACTGGTGTGAGTAAACTCCAACCATACTGTTTAACTTTGAAAATCCTTTGGAAAAAAGGATAATAGTAAGACCAACCCACACATAAACATGGACAATTTTTACCTTATTATAGTCCAAAATACTTTGATATCAAATTCAGTGATATTATGATAATGTCTAAGCAAATAAATATCTAAGTAGCATAACGCTTGCATCTCACACTCCACATATATATAGTATAAAATCATAAACCGTAGGGCTCTTATTGTAGATTGGATTCCAACAGACAAGGTATGGGATCACCTTCCGATCAGTGTACTCTAGAGGGGATACACTGGGTTCAACAAGAACGTGTTGCAACCCATCCACACATGACCAATCACGCATTTAGCTTGAGTGTATCAAATATATTGTCACCCACAGTTGTTGGTTATCCAACTGTAAACCGAAGATACGATATCGAAAAGAATAACAAATATGAATTTTCTCTAGATCGCTGACAATACACCCAGCTTGGGTATGACCCAACAAGCCATGCTGCCCGCCTGATTTCTGTCATTTCCCCGTTGTGAGGCTAAAGGCTACATCTATCTTTACAGAACATCTGATCACCATTCTCGTTAAATGCCACATCGTCAAACCCGTCAATTCACTAATCGATTTCCAAAAGTATCACGGGTATAAAAAGGTAAGAGGAACGAATTCCTCCTCCACCAGACGTAATACCTTTAAGAGATCAACCGTATGTGATTTATTAGGTATACTCTATCAGACACTCGTCCATACAAGTTGTCCTGGGACTGGACAAACAGAAAGCACCATTCTGGAACAGAACGACCCTTGCATTTCACTCTGTCTTCAATTATCTTCAGCATAATCTGAGTCACAACGCTTATGCCTATACAGAGTGGTTTTCGGATACTATATCCAACCGGTCTCTCCGCATTGACAACGATGGTCAAAACACTTCGATAGTCTGTTATTTAACTAACGAAGTAAAAACAAACATTCATTCAAATGTATAACTAAACATTGCACAACCACAGGCACTTTTTATTTAACATTTATTATTTAAATTCCCATATCTTATCAGTTATTTATCAAACCCCGTTTTAGTCTTTTCACACTTCTTGGAAACCATTCCCATTTATTATAAACTCTTATTCTTTCATATTCCAGAAAATAAACGTTATTAACGTTCGAAACATTTTCATTTTTTTCACGTTCATTATTTTCTACACTTGGATAATATACCCTATCTACATTGGATAAATATTTTCAATTTCATTATAAACATTTTGATCTGCCAAATGCTCACCTTTATCAAATAACTCTTTATTCAAGTAATAAATACCCTAATCTTGTTTACCGAAATCTCTTGCATAATTTTATATTCCCATTCCACTTTATAAACTCTGTTTCTAAGTCAACTTCTTGTTGAATCAATATCAAGTTTATAAATAAATACTGATTACATATCCTATTCTAATTTATCGGTTTAAGACTAAATATTAACTATCCTATCAGATTATAATTCCTAAAAATTATTTACTTTATTACATTAGACATCGTCGAATTATAGTTCCAATTCCTAATAGTGTTATTTAGTTCTAAACGTATTCCAAACATTGAAATGTTGTCATCGTTTTCTGAAATGATTCTCCAATTTCTCTTTCTAAACTCATTCTTATAATTCTTTGGACAAACGTCGTTACTTATTACTTTAGAATAAGTGGATTTTAAACCGAACCGTTTACATTCCCTATGGGTAGTGTTGTATATAAATATCATGCTTAAGTTGGGTTAACAACGTTACTTTATCGTTATAGCTCAAAAACTTGCAATACACTGCAATATCCCCTTTATACTAATCTTGACAATTTTTTCCCTTACAAACTGATACCATTCTTCGATAATAGTGAAGTCGTTCAAGTTGGGGTATTTTATTTACCTCTCAGACCTTGATCGACAACATTCTTATCTTAGAATAGATATGAGTTCATAACTATAACCCCTTATACTTTATAATTCATCAAATCGTATTTTTTGATTTATTTTAAATATGGTTTTATGATGCCATATCCTTATGTTGAAAGCTCCGTTGTTTACAACTATTTATTTAAATATTAACTCTTTGCGGTGCCTTCGTTATACAATTATATTTATAGCTCCTTTTACCAAAATCCATTTACGTTCTTTGGCTCTTGAAATTTTACTTTTATTTGAGTCATTTTACTTAATGCAAGTAACATCTTGTTATCAATTCAGTAACATCTTAAATGAGATCCATTTAAGAAACAATAATTTAATTAAAAATAATTAAATAGTAGTTTACTTCATCATTGCTGAAGTAAACAGTTTACTTCATCATTAGTCTAAAATAGATTGGTTGCTTACTTTATATAAACAATAACTAATTATACTGGTTCACTAATTATTTAATTCCTCATTAATTAAAAAGGTTAATTAATAAGGAATCTTATTAATTTTTGATCAGTTTACCGCTAAGTTATTTTCATTAGATTAATTGAAGACCAATTAATCTAACAATCATTTTCCAAATAAACAGTTGATTTAATCAACTTCATTCCATCAGTAAATTCGTTAACTGATTCTAATTACTTCTTACCATTAGATTAATATAATTAATCTAATAATATTTCTTAACAGTCTGCTTTAAAATAATTATCCAAATTATTCACTCGTAGGATAATTACAGCTTAATAACTTATTTAAATGTCAAATAATCATTTATATTTACTTTATAAAATGAACTATAAAATACCAGTTTATAATATAACTTCTATTATAATTTAAAACATTGCTTAAATTATAAAAATATAATTTTTATAATTTAACTTTGTTCATTTGCCTGATGGCCGATCAACTTCTTAACAAAAAGATGGTTTATGGTCGGCTGCTGCCATTTTCTTAATCGATATCGTCTATTGATTATATCAAGATAATATTGAATTTCCATTCAACATCAATATTCACACAGGGTTTCAATGTCATTTGGGTTCAAACAATGCATATATAAACAATATAAAACAAACAGTACATATAAATATTGAGGAATCCGGTTGGATTCCTCCAACCGGTTTCCTGCATGCACAGCTGTTAGTAAACACAATTAACACTAATTCCATACTAGGGAATATTATGATCGATGGAATCAGTATCCAGCCAATGATGTGTACATATGCAACGATATATATATTTCAACCAATTTAATTGTAATCTACCTAAACGACCATCACACAACATTCAACCAATATTAAAATATAATTATAATATTTTAAAATAGATCAAAGTTAGTGAATTTACTCACCTTGGCGCGTTAACCGCTAAATAATGATTTGCGTCAGTTGATTATACCCAGTGCTTTAATTACCTAACCTGTAATGTGCTCCAAATCACTCCCGGTTGATGCCATTTCATATCTATTTTCAGAAAAGTATCATATTGTTAAAACCCTGACCGGCGTGCGAGCAGTGCTCCCCCATCCTACCGTATCGGTTTTGCATCGAACTCCCAGTACCCGTTCTTCACCATGATTCTGGTATAGTTTGTTTTGTTTAATTCTGATAACTTGATTTTCGTAAACCACTAATATGCTTAAATCCTTCCACACGCACTGCTTCCATGCACAGATCTCTCCGTGTAGCAACATAGATTGTTCTACCGTCCTATGCTGTTGTCTGAAACCATAATCCCCGTACAATGTTATGCCCCAGCAGCTTGTAATTGATATAAGTTCAGTTAATTCTCTAGGATAATTGCAATCACTACAACTTGGGATGTTATCATTGAAGTTGATAGCGCCAAAGATTTGAAACAGCCGGCATTCCCTGAAATTTCAATGAACTGGGCCGACATTTAATCCCATTTCACATTCTTCCCCAACGTCTTGGGATTCACTTTTCAATTTTGGGCTTACCCGAAAAGGGACATGCATATTTAAACAAAACCCAAACCCGCATGTGTCTCCTCCTTCCCAAAATACACTCCAGCCTCCAAACATTTAAAGCCCGCGTATATTGCCACCATGCCATCTTCTCAAACTAAGGAAACCCGTAACTTGCTGTGCCTTCTTCAATATCCCATCTCCTTGCATGCATTTTCTAACATGCGCATCTTACTTTCACTCACCATTTTAGTGAACAATACTCCTCCAATACAAAACATTACAAAGAGCAATGGATACTACTTATAACCCAAAGCTTCACATGCGTTACTTCCCTTTTCCGACGCAACTCTAGTGTATAAACCGCCCAACGCCACCTATGTTTGCCACGTTCTCCGTCCCTCCTACACCGTCAAGTCAAACCGCCCGAGTTGCTAACCCCACTGCTAAGCGAAGCCCCTTTTCCCGTTGTTGTTCACTGAAACCAAACATGCTTCCAGTTCACTTCTACACAAACTACCCCCATACCTCCCTTCACCGTTAAATGCATGTCCAAACCTATGATATCCCACTTCTTTAACCCATCCAAATGCATCCCCTCCTGTGTATACATGCATCTTTCTTCCACCTTGCAAACACAGTCCAACCATAATATTTTTTATCTCAACTCCTGTATTCCTCAATGCTGCACACACTTCCTTGCTTACGCCTTCTCTTTCTCCTCATTTCTATCACCGCGCTCGCCGAACCAAAGCCAGCGTCTAAACCTACTCCATTTGCTAAAATAAGATCATGATTTGCCACTCCAATAGTGGTACAAGCTTGGAGCGAGCTCTCGTAAATATATTTCTCAGTTTCGAATGAAATTCTTTTATTTGTAAATGAAGTTTAATTTCATTTCTTTCGTTAGCTTTTAGTAAAAATGAATGAGGTCTCTTTACTTATGTATTTATAAAGCTAGGATACTTCATGCCGAAGTATTATGGGTTAGTATAGGATATAGGGTAGCCGTGTGTGCGTGATTTGGTCATACAACAGAGATATTTTCATTTAACTTAGGGTAGGCATGTGCAAAAACTTGTTTTTCCTTTGTTCCTAAATTAAAGCATAGGTTTGTGCAAGGACGAACTCAAATGATATTATCTGACTTTGCTTCATTGTTAAGGTTGTTACCACGTGGAGTTTTCTTTCTTAGGCGTATGGCTTAGTGAAATATAGGTCTGTGTCCATTATGTTTTGTCATTTGTGAAAGCATGGGTGGGTTTGAAACAGGAGCCTTCTCGAAATATATTTGTTTCGAAGGTGAAGTTTTACAGGTCTTCATTACACAAAACTTCATTCGTTTTTACGGACCGCTATAGACGAAAATAAAAATACAATTGTGACCAGTATTGTGTCACGATCCCAAAAATATAATAATATCGGTAGATTAACTCATATTGTGAAACCCAAAAATATTGATATAAGGTGCAAAATACTCCAAATAAAAAGTTGCGTATTTAATTAATTAAAAATTACAGTAAAAATTCTAAAACTTAAATTATCACTACGTCTAAAAGGGATTGTCCAAAATCGAAGCCAATATTTAATTATATTTAAATAACCATTATGGCCACAAACGAATATACCGCTGTTTTTTTGAATATTTAATTTGGACATAACTTGCAGTATATAATCCGAAATCTCGATTTTTCACTTCCATTAGAAAAACACAATTTAATAGACTCCAACGTCTCTTGTTTCGAAGAAATCCGGTTAATAACGGATCCTGTACGCTCAATTGAAGTTCAGAACGTTAAATTACGAATTGTCGCGATATTACGGGATCGATTATATTTAATATATATTTTTATACGTTCGACTTCGTTTTAATTAATATATAAATCCATTTATATTATGAATTCAATATTTAAACTGATTTATATATTCAAATACAAACCAATAAAAATGTGGGACGTTACATAAACTCAACTTATATTTTATAACCAGAGATATATTGTGGTTCTGTCGTGGTTGAAATTTATGGGTTTGCAAGGACTACTCGCTACTGATCTATAGGGTGATTCCTAAGGATGTGGTAGGAGGGTACCTTCGGTTCATCTTGTTCCTAGATGACTTGTATGGATGAATGTCTTACAACGTATTTCTTAAGAATCACGTACGTTGAGTTTTACAAACGTATTTCTATAAGGTGGCAGAGAAGACACCTTCTCTTAGCATAAACATCCAGAATTTTTTTGTGGACGTCAATTAGTGATTTGGTCGATCTGACGATGTGGCATTCAAAGTGATGGTGATGTTCTGAAAAAAATGATTATAACCTCAAGCCTCATCAACTGGGAAATGACAAAAATCGGGCGGGCAGCATGACTATGTGGGTCACTCCTATTAGGCTGTATAATCACCTATCTAGAGAAAATCCATTTCCTTCTTTAATCTATCGATGTTGTCCCTTTTCGGGAAACGGTGGTTTGAGCCCAATCGTTGGTGATATACATTCGATACACTCAAGCGAAATAAGTGGTCGGTCATGTGTGGCCGGGTTGCAAGACGTTCTTGTTGAACCCAGTGTATTCTTCTCTAGAGATATGCTATCGGCTGGTGGTTCCATACCTTGTCATATGTGGAATCCAATCTTCAATAAGAGCCCGCGGTTTTGATTGTATGCTATATATGTGGAGCGTGAGATGCAAGCTTTCCGCTATATTGTTATTTACTTGTATTTAGACACTATTACAATATCAGAGAAATATATGATTTCAAAAATGTTTTAGGTTATCGTAAGGTAAAATCCGTTCGTAATTATGTGTAGATTTGGTCTTACGATTATCCTTCTCTTTCGAAAAGATTTTGAACTTTAAAATCAATTTGGATGACCCCTTTAAATTTAGTGTGTTTTACTTACTCTGGTTCACCAGATTGATCCAGCGTTTGTAATCCTCGGGTTAGCCCGGGTTATACAGGGTTAGGTGGATAAGATGAAATTTCAAGAAGACGTGCTGGAGAAGATCAGATGTATGACATATGTTTATTCCGCTGTGTGTCGTATATGAGGACATGTTATTATAACTGTCCAGATGTGTTGATGTACTATGATGATTGTAAGTATTTATTTCAAAGCTCTCAATAAAAGTTTATTTCTATATTATATTTTGTTCCTCTGCGATGTGAGACTCTGATATTGTTGTGCTGTTATCCTTCTTCTATTCTAACATTTCTTTCTTTCTTATCTCACCTTCTATTTTATTTCATTAACTATCTGGTGTTTTCGATACTTGAGTTTTGGCAAGTAATACAGGTTCTTATGTATTGCTGTTAGAATTTGGGCGTCGAATCTGCTGGGTCGTTACAGCAACTCAGCTCAACTGTGTGTCAACCCATGGGTCGATCCCTGTGTCGACCCTTGGGTCGACCCCTGTGTCGACCTAGATAAGCGGGTGGGTCGACTTAGTTCGAGGAATTTTCGTGCCTTGCATGACACGAAGGCAGTGAACGTTATTTATAATTCCAACATTAATTTTCTGAGTTGGCATTATTTTTTTGGTTTATTGTTAACATAGGCTAACGTGGCACTTTCTTATTGGTCTGATGACATGGCTGGACCAGATCAAATATTAGATTTGAATGGCTGAGGGAATCCATTAAACCCTATAAATGGACTAGCAAATCCTCTCTCATTTCTTCACATCATTCTCTCTTCTCCCTTCTTCTTCTTTTTCTTCTTCCCCGGGCCTATCTTCAAAGTTAAGAAGGACTAAATAGTTAAATTTTTAAGGGGTGAATAAGTTCTTAAGTTTTTAATATTAATTTTTATAAACACTTCTAGAGGCGGAGGTTCTGCTAAATTTAAGAAGAAGGTCAAGGGGGAAGCTTTGATCATCAGATTTGCGAGTTTTTATGTAATTTTTAGATTAGTTAATTGCATAGGAAAGTTTATATAGTTTTCATTTGCAAGTTTAATGTTACAGTATTTACAGTATTTATATGTTTAGGTTTTCTTTAAGTTATTGTAGTTTATATACTGTTTATTTCTTTCCAGTTGTTTATTATTCATAAGTAGTTCTTCATCTTCTTATCCCCTTCTTTATAGTTTATTTACAGTTATGCTTATGCATATTTTATTTACTTTTGTTTATTTTTGAGTCTAAGCCTTGCGAGTAGCCTAGACCATTTCCCTTTTTATTAAGCGCTGAGCCTAGGCCTATACCATTAATTTGCATCAAATTGGAATAATATGGAATTAAATAAAAAGGGACTTTTGGGAATATTGAAACTGATTCGGTACTATAACCAGATTGGACTTAAAATTAGGGATAAATCTTAACATATAATTGGAGAACATGTAAACTGGAATAGATTGAACTTAATTGAATTAAGTAAAGTGGGAATGGGTTGTACAAAAAGAATAACTTTAATTAGAAATGTTAATATAACCAGGGGATATAACATGAGGTCATATTGGGCTTATTAATAAACATAAATTGTGTTAAGTTAAAACTGATAAACTTAACAAGCTAAAATAGAGGGAGCTCGTTTCGGCGACATGGGTCCTATTGGGAAAGATAAGTAGCTCGTAGAATAGGTTTGTTCCTGTAGCGTGGGACTTATTAGGGAAGATAAGAGGCCTAATAACATAATGTAAATCCTAGTTTAGGTTTGTTACGACAACGTGGAGATGATTGGGGAAGATAAGAGGCCTAATAAAATAATGAATGGGGAACAAGTCCAGGGGTGTGTAACACCCCGCGTTTTTAATATAATTAGAAATGTTTATATGCATGGAAATATAAATAATGGTGATGTGCAATTTAAATTAGTGGAAGAGACGGGAAAATTAATACGTTAACGATATATGTTGCAGAAGAGGTAATAAAATAAAGATACTTAATTTAAATATCAGAAATTATGTAAAATGGACATCACCATTGCGTTCGTCTCGGAATTCTGCTTGGGATAAAGTCCAAGTTTGCGTAAAACGGATAACGTATGAAGAAGTTATGAACTTTAGAAGCTTATATACATATAAGGCTCATATATATATACAAAACATCTCCAGAATTCAAAAATATTCAAAAACAGTCAAAAGCGGGTGAGCGGGAAAAATCCCGCTTGAAGGGTGTTAACCCCCCTAAGGAGTGTCGACATAGGTGTCAACCCTCCTACGGGTGTCAACATAGGTGTCGACCCCCCTATAGAGGGGAAGACACAGGTGTCGACCCCCATGTATAGAGGTAGACCCCTGTAGCGACCCGCCAATCCGTGCTATCGGAGTTGACTAAATACAACACACGTCCAACCCCAAATAACACAGAAATACGACTCATTATTAGAAAGAAGTTAGAGGATGAGAAATAGAAAGAAAGAAATATTAGAATAGGAGAAAAACGAAGATCACAACTCACAGCGGAACGAATAAAATATATTATATAACATAAGCTTTGAAATACAAATCTGTTTTGTACATATATACATACCATCATCAGAGTACACATAACATTTGATCCAGCGGAAGTAACTCTAAATAACTAACGTTGAAGCCTCCTGCTTCAAGCTCCTTCAAGTGTATCTGTAAAATCCTGAAACACTTGACTGCCCGTACAAATTTGGGCACCCAAGAGTTTAGGAAAAACAAACCAAAACAAACTCTGGGTCAGTCATGGGACTGGTGTGAGTAAACTCCAACCACTTGTTTAACTTTCAAAACTCCTTTCGAAAGAAAAGATAATAGTAAGACCAGCCCACACATAAACACGGACGGTTTTTACCTTACTATAACCCAAAACACTTTGATACAAAAATCCAGTGATATTATAATAATGTCTACATCAAGTAAATAACCAAATAGCAGAACGCTTGCATCTCACGCTCTACATGTATAGTATAAAATCAAAAACCGCATGACGCTTATTGGAGATTGGATTTCCAACATGACAAGGTATGGGACCACCTTCCGATGATGTATCTCTAGAGACGAATACACCTGGGTTCAACAAGAACATCTTGCAACCCGGCCCACACATGACCGACCACTCATTTCGCTTGAGTGTATCGAATGTATATCACCCACGGTTGGACTCAAACCACCGTTTCCCGAATGGGCAGAATCGATAGATTTAGAAACAAAAGGAATTTCTCTAGATAGGTGATTATACACCCTAATGGGTGCGACCCACATAGCCATGCTGCCTGCCCGATTTTTGTCCTTTCCCGGTTGTTGAGGCCTGAGGCTACGATTACTTACCATTCATTGATAACACAATCACTTTGAATGCCACATTGTCAGATCCGTTAATCACTAGTTGAGTTTGCACAAATATTCTGGATATTATGCTAAGGGATAAATCCGTTGCAACCATATATATTCATACAGACCAACCCATTTGATCATTGGAAATACTCTGTCAGACATTCGTCCATTTACGTTCGTTCTGGGATTGAACGACACCGAAGGCACTATTTCTATTACTAGAAAAGCCCTTGCACTTCACTCCGTCTTCAATATATTCAGCATACTTGGTTCGCAACGCTTATGCCGATACGGAGTGGTTCTTCGGATAATAATCCAACCGGTCTCTCCATATTGACAACGATGGTCAAAACTTCGATAGTCTGTGATTTAACTATCGAATAAAAACAAGTGTCCATCCAACATATCAAACAAATCACTGGGCTCTTTAATTAATATTTCATTAATTAAATCTCTTCTATATTCTCTTATCAATATTTGTTACCCAAATATTCTCAATAACCACATTGGCCCTTTACGTTATTTTTGATTTCGTTTCCTTATCGAATTCTATATATATATCGATATATAGATTTCTAATTGTCAAATTTCTTAAAAATATTCTATCTCCTTAAATTCCCGGAAAAATTCGCCATAACCTCCCCTGTATCGGGAGCATCGGGAAATTTCAAATAGCTTCCCGGTATCTTCTAATCTCAAAAAGAAAAAGAAGAAGCCAAGCGGCTTGCCGATACGGCGTATAAAACCCATATATGAATTTAAACATGTACCTTTTTGTCGAGCACATAAATTTAAATCTTCATATACTTCATATCAAACCTGCTTACACATGTTCACCTGTTTTCAATTCAATTCAATATCATCTAATTGCTTGAATTCAGTTTCGCCATTTATTCTTTAAATTGGCCCTTTTGCCTATTTCACTTTTTGTGAACAAAACATGCTCGAACAAAATATTTAACTCGTTCATAACCAAATCGAGTTTCAATTTCAATTCTAGTTCTCTGTTTGATTTCGAATATAAATTTTCAAATCGAATTCACTTATTTAAAGCTCGATATTCATTCGAAATCTCGTTAACTAATTTCTATTCGAATTAGTTAACTCTATTCAATAAATCAAAAATCTGATTTCTATTTCAAAAATCATATTCATTTACACAACTTGAATTCGCATATATTTTTCACCTCAACTCTGAAATTTTCTAAATAGAAGCTTCGGATTTTATTTGCTTAAAAACCTTTTATAAAATTAAATAAACCATTATGGTTTTAAAACGATTCTGGCGCTGCTTTTCTGAAAATTTGATTTTGACATAACTCAAAATCTATACGACGAAATTCAGATTTTTCTCCTTCATTAGAAAACTATTATCAAACTGGTCCTGACGTTTCTTGTTTCAAAGAATTTCGACTTCAATTGCGTTCTGTATATTCGATTGAAGTTCGAATCGCTATTTTACGAACTGCAGCGCTGCGGCGAGTTCGTTTTAATTATATTTATAAATATAAACGTTAAACTTCTTTAAAATGGATTCGACTTCATCTAATATATATATATATAGTCATATATATTTCAAATTCCATTCGAATCTTTACATTTCAAATTTCATAGTTTTAAATCCTGTATTTAAATCCCATTTGAAATCCTTTATTCGAATTCCATTGCAAATTCTTTATTCGAATTTCATTTCAAATTCTTTATTTAATTTTCACTTTAATTCAATTCCTTTTGAATTTCTATATTTGAAATTCATACTTGAAATTCCATTTCAAATTCATACTTGAAATTCATACTTGAATTCAAATATCCAAACACCATTTAAATTCCTATTTGAAATTCTAAATGTTTCAGATTCCATTTCTCTTATTTGAAATTCCCAAAATTTCAAATTACATTCTTCTTTTTATTTGAAATCCCATTTTTTTTGATTTCCCTTTATTCCCATCCCATTTGAATTCTAATATTTAAACTTATTTCCAGCCCCATTTGAATTCTAATATTCAAACTCATTTTTAACACCATTTGAATTTCTTTACTCAAATCCATTTGAATTTCCTTGAATTCAAATTCCATTTCAAAACCACTTGGATTTTCTATTTTTGAAATCCTATTTTGAAATTCTATTTCCAATTCTGCTTTGAAAATCCTATTTCAAAGTTTATTTCAAATTCTATTTTGAAATCTCATATTCAAATTTCTACTTGAATTTCTATGTTCAATTCCACGTTCAGATTCAACACTCGAATTTCTATTCCAAATCTCAATTCAAATTTCATATTTGAATTCCATTTCAAATCTCTATTCAAACTTCATATTTGAATTCTTCTTTGAAATACTATATTTCAAATTCTATTCAATTCTTCTTTGAAATTTTATATTTCAAATTCTATTTTGAAATTCTACATTCAAATCTCTATTTGAATTTCTTTATTCGAATTCCTTTGAATTCAAATTTTATTTTAATTCCTTGAATTCAAATTCTATTTTCCAATCTAATTCCGTCTATTCAAATTCTATTCGAACTTCTATTTGAATTTCCAATATTCAATCCCCTTTTAAAATTCAAATATTTAAACTCCTTTTTAAAATTCCAATGTTATACTTCAAATTTCATTTGAGTTATATATTAAAATTTCCTTTTCACATCTTATTTTGAAATTCCATTTCAAATCCCAATTTCACGCTTTTATTTCTAATTCTGAATTATCAAATGATAATTCTTTTCCACTTCATTTGTGACCTCGTTATAAAAGACTATTTATAAACTTCGTTTAGAAAGAACTACTTGTTTTATTTTCAAAAACAAGTTTATATTTTTTTTCCATTAAAAATTCAAATTCTATTTAAAAATAGAATTTTCCCTTTTTAAATCGCCAATATCCTTTCACGATATTTTTAAATATCATTACTTAAGCCCAGTGATAAAACACACAAAGCAACCAATTATTTATTTTTCTAACACATCATATATAACAATATATATGCAAACAAATAAACAAACAGATAATATATTTTTGAGGAATCCAGTTGGATTCCTCCAACCTGTTTTCCTGCATCCACAGATGTTAGCACACAAATAATACCCATTCTGCTTCGTGGCAGAATATCGCGGTATAGAAGGTCATCCACTAATCATAGCGTGGGGCGTATAGGGTAATCATCCGCTATGAAACTGCGGGCATCCGCTAATGAGACTGCGGGAATCCAACCAATCAACAACCCAATATATATATATATAGCCTAAAATAACTAATATATATAAAGCAAGCAGAAAGCATCCACACAAGCAACAGACAATTATTTTAAATGAAATAAAAATAATTAAAATAAAAGGTGAGTGAGATTTACTCACCGGAATTTGCAGTTGTTGAATATCCTGTTTATTCCCATATCGTCTTAGCTACCAGTCATCTCGAATCATTTCGAATAAATTGTTTTTGAACCTAATGATGATTTAATTTTTAATTATCGATTAAACATCTTATAAATTTTAAATTAACTTCTAAAATAAATTAATAACTTTTCTATGTAATTTAAATCTTGGAAAACTGATACCTTACTGATGTCGACTAACTGTGAAACCCGTCGACTAACTGTGAAACCCCTCATCTAGGTCAGAACCCCTTGTCGAGGCGACGAATTGATCAGCAACCCATTTTCCCATGCGCAAGCGCCTCATGACCCCCTCCGACCTCAACTTCGGACGAACCAGGGTGTCACAATTCGCCACCACCGCCACCTGAGGTGATCGAACCCCGTCCATCTATCACTGTCGACCCTTGAGCAACTGAATCGCCCATCACGAAGCATCGCGACCCCCACCATCTCGCTATATCACTCGAACCCTAGCACATCGATTTATCGTTGAAGCCCTAGCGTGTGCCTGAAGAACTCGCCGAACCCCCAGACAACTGCAATCGAACCACGCCCCTTATTCCATGAGATCCTGCTTCAATTGAACGACATCCAAGTGAATTTAGACATCGCGACATTCGATTTTGATTTCGTTCGAAATGAATTGGATTTGGCCACCTTGATTACGGGTTTCAGCAAAATGAATTAAGGGAGGGGTATCGGCATTTTTTCGAGTTGCCAAAGGAAAAAAAAAAAAATGAGTGCAGATTCTGTTTTGATTTTGAACTGAGGAGCTACCGTATTTTCCTCTTCGACTAATGTTGCTGAAAGACAAATAGAATGAGGAGAGGAAGGTCGCGTTTATATATACGCGAGAGGGGGAACAATAGGTACTGGCCATTAATTTTCTGTTTCCTGGATATTGAAAACACAAAGCAGTTTTTACAGCTCGAGGAAGATAATAGCTGCGAAGTGAAAACATTTAGGTCGGCTGCTCTTAAACATAGGGTAGGGTGGCTGTTGATTAAATTTTATTTTAACTAAAATATCTCACAGTCCTTTATTCTGAACCGCTATTCTAACTTAACGACCGGTGTTTCCAGATTATAACGTTATTTTGAATTTAACGAAATATACTGTATAATTTAATTCAAACAATAAAAATAACATAAAAAAATAATATGATTTAAATTCAAAACAAATAAATTCCTAAAAATAAATTACTATCATTATCTTTTCAAATTCAGTTAAAATTCATATTAAAAATAAATCGACGAAAAATCTGGGTCGTTACATTCTTCCCCCCTTAAAATAATTTCGTCCTCGAAATTGCTAAGATAGGAAAAAGGTTACAAATCCATTTCTTTTCCACATCTCACTTACGTTGAAACTCAACTCCTCATATTTCAACAAATTTAATTCCACCAAAACTTTTGGTCTTCCTTTATTCAATTCGAATGATCCACGATCAATCCATTTATATCCAATCTATATTCCATTAAACCTATTCAAATTGATTCAAGTCAATTTATTCACCTCGAACCATTTAACTTGTTCCAGTTAAATTTCAATTCCAGAATTCAAATTCCTGGGTTTTCTTTTCAAATCCTTTTTGAAATCGCATATTTTATAACTAATTCAAATTCAAAACATTTGAATATTTCCAATCTACTTGTTTTCTTTCAAAACAAATTTCCATCAAAAACTTTTCTAAGGTAGCAATCCGTCACTTAGAACTCGAAAATGAACACTGATGATGTTGCAATCATTATCAGAATTATTTCCCAGCCACTGAAGTGAGTTCAGTGCTTAATCACTTTCAAAATCCACTCAAATATGGTTTTGATTCAAAACCCTTGCAAAACAAAGCTATACTTTAGAAAATATTTTTCAACTCCCCAGGATTTTGAATCCTAAATTCTGGTTTGAATTTAATTCTAATTCATCTCATTTGTATATTTAATTTCTATACAAACTCTATTTGGTTATATATAACCATTTCAATTTTATAATCTCGTTTGATTATAAAGTCAACATCCAACACATCCATATAATAATAATTCTAGAAAATTATTCTTTCTATATCAAAATAGAAATTTGAGGTAAAATTATTTCATGTACCCACTTAAAAACAATATCATGTCGTATTTTCTGTTCAAGTGTTTGGAAATCCCTATCGACTTCGTGGCGTCCCACGATTCGACCAGAATTCATAAACCACTCAACAGACTAGCCAACACAATATAAAACAATTTTTATATCAACTAACAAATACGCTCTCTCGTATATATACGCTCAACTCATTCTAGGGTACTACTGACCCTATCTCTAATGAGCACACGCCACACAAGCCTAGGTATTCACTCAACCTAAGCTCTGATACCAACTGTAGCGACCCGCCAATCCGTGCTATCGGAGTTGACTAAATACAACACACGTCCAACCCCAAATAACACAGAAATACGACTCATTATTAGAAAGAAGTTAGAGGATGAGAAATAGAAAGAAAGAAATATTAGAATAGGAGAAAAACGAAGATCACAACTCACAGCGGAACGAATAAAATATATTATATAACATAAGCTTTGAAATACAAATCTGTTTTGTACATATATACATACCATCATCAGAGTACACATAACATTTGATCCAGCGGAAGTAACTCTAAATAACTAACGTTGAAGCCTCCTGCTTCAAGCTCCTTCAAGTGTATCTGTAAAATCCTGAAACACTTGACTGCCCGTACAAATTTGGGCACCCAAGAGTTTAGGAAAAACAAACCAAAACAAACTCTGGGTCAGTCATGGGACTGGTGTGAGTAAACTCCAACCACTTGTTTAACTTTCAAAACTCCTTTCGAAAGAAAAGATAATAGTAAGACCAGCCCACACATAAACACGGACGGTTTTTACCTTACTATAACCCAAAACACTTTGATACGAAAATCCAGTGATATTATAATAATGTCTACATCAAGTAAATAACCAAATAGCAGAACGCTTGCATCTCACGCTCTACATGTATAGTATAAAATCAAAAACCGCATGACGCTTATTGGAGATTGGATTTCCAACATGACAAGGTATGGGACCACCTTCCGATGATGTATCTCTAGAGACGAATACACCTGGGTTCAACAAGAACATCTTGCAACCCGGCCCACACATGACCGACCACTCATTTCGCTTGAGTGTATCGAATGTATATCACCCACGGTTGGACTCAAACCACCGTTTCCCGAATGGGCAGAATCGATAGATTTAGAAACAAAAGGAATTTCTCTAGATAGGTGATTATACACCCTAATGGGTGCGACCCACATAGCCATGCTGCCTGCCCGATTTTTGTCCTTTCCCGGTTGTTGAGGCCTGAGGCTACGATTACTTACCATTCATTGATAACACAATCACTTTGAATGCCACATTGTCAGATCCGTTAATCACTAGTTGAGTTTGCACAAATATTCTGGATATTATGCTAAGGGATAAATCCGTTGCAACCATATATATTCATACAGACCAACCCATTTGATCATTGGAAATACTCTGTCAGACATTCGTCCATTTACGTTCGTTCTGGGATTGAACGACACCGAAGGCACTATTTCTATTACTAGAAAAGCCCTTGCACTTCACTCCGTCTTCAATATATTCAGCATACTTGGTTCGCAACGCTTATGCCGATACGGAGTGGTTCTTCGGATAATAATCCAACCGGTCTCTCCATATTGACAACGATGGTCAAAACTTCGATAGTCTGTGATTTAACTATCGAATAAAAACAAGTGTCCATCCAACATATCAAACAAATCACTGGGCTCTTTAATTAATATTTCATTAATTAAATCTCTTCTATATTCTCTTATCAATATTTGTTACCCAAATATTCTCAATAACCACATTGGCCCTTTACGTTATTTTTGATTTCGTTTCCTTATCGAATTCTATATATATATATCGATATATAGATTTCTAATTGTCAAATTTCTTAAAAATATTCTATCTCCTTAAATTCCCGGAAAAATTCGCCATAACCTCCCCTGTATCGGGAGCATCGGGAAATTTCAAATAGCTTCCCGGTATCTTCTAATCTCAAAAAGAAAAAGAAGAAGCCAAGCGGCTTGCCGATACGGCGTATAAAACCCATATATGAATTTAAACATGTACCTTTTTGTCGAGCACATAAATTTAAATCTTCATATACTTCATATCAAACCTGCTTACACATGTTCACCTGTTTTCAATTCAATTCAATATCATCTAATTGCTTGAATTCAGTTTCGCCATTTATTCTTTAAATTGGCCCTTTTGCCTATTTCACTTTTTGTGAACAAAACATGCTCGAACAAAATATTTAACTCGTTCATAACCAAATCGAGTTTCAATTTCAATTCTAGTTCTCTGTTTGATTTCGAATATAAATTTTCAAATCGAATTCACTTATTTAAAGCTCGATATTCATTCGAAATCTCGTTAACTAATTTCTATTCGAATTAGTTAACTCTATTCAATAAATCAAAAATCTGATTTCTATTTCAAAAATCATATTCATTTACACAACTTGAATTCGCATATATTTTTCACCTCAACTCTGAAATTTTCTAAATAGAAGCTTCGGATTTTATTTGCTTAAAAACCTTTTATAAAATTAAATAAACCATTATGGTTTTAAAACGATTCTGGCGCTGCTTTTCTGAAAATTTGATTTTGACATAACTCAAAATCTATACGACGAAATTCAGATTTTTCTCCTTCATTAGAAAACTATTATCAAACTGGTCCTGACGTTTCTTGTTTCAAAGAATTTCGACTTCAATTGCGTTATGTATATTCGATTGAAGTTCGAATCGCTATTTTACGAACTGCAGCGCTGCGGCGAGTTCGTTTTAATTATATTTATAAATATAAACGTTAAACTTCTTTAAAATGGATTCGACTTCATCTAATATATATATATATAGTCATATATATTTCAAATTCCATTCGAATCTTT
Organism: Allium sativum; assembly: GCA_030737875.1. Lineage (NCBI taxonomy): Eukaryota > Viridiplantae > Streptophyta > Magnoliopsida > Asparagales > Amaryllidaceae > Allium > Allium sativum. The sequence continues at coordinate 930,833,657 of CM060920.1, read as the reverse complement.
ACATTTCAAATTTCATAGTTTTAAATCCTGTATTTAAATCCCATTTGAAATCCTTTATTCGAATTCCATTGCAAATTCTTTATTCGAATTTCATTTCAAATTCTTTATTTAATTTTCACTTTAATTCAATTCCTTTTGAATTTCTATATTTGAAATTCATACTTGAAATTCCATTTCAAATTCATACTTGAAATTCATACTTGAATTCAAATATCCAAACACCATTTAAATTCCTATTTGAAATTCTAAATGTTTCAGATTCCATTTCTCTTATTTGAAATTCCCAAAATTTCAAATTACATTCTTCTTTTTATTTGAAATCCCATTTTTTTTGATTTCCCTTTATTCCCATCCCATTTGAATTCTAATATTTAAACTTATTTCCAGCCCCATTTGAATTCTAATATTCAAACTCATTTTTAACACCATTTGAATTTCTTTACTCAAATCCATTTGAATTTCCTTGAATTCAAATTCCATTTCAAAACCACTTGGATTTTCTATTTTTGAAATCCTATTTTGAAATTCTATTTCCAATTCTGCTTTGAAAATCCTATTTCAAAGTTTATTTCAAATTCTATTTTGAAATCTCATATTCAAATTTCTACTTGAATTTCTATGTTCAATTCCACGTTCAGATTCAACACTCGAATTTCTATTCCAAATCTCAATTCAAATTTCATATTTGAATTCCATTTCAAATCTCTATTCAAACTTCATATTTGAATTCTTCTTTGAAATACTATATTTCAAATTCTATTCAATTCTTCTTTGAAATTTTATATTTCAAATTCTATTTTGAAATTCTACATTCAAATCTCTATTTGAATTTCTTTATTCGAATTCCTTTGAATTCAAATTTTATTTTAATTCCTTGAATTCAAATTCTATTTTCCAATCTAATTCCGTCTATTCAAATTCTATTCGAACTTCTATTTGAATTTCCAATATTCAATCCCCTTTTAAAATTCAAATATTTAAACTCCTTTTTAAAATTCCAATGTTATACTTCAAATTTCATTTGAGTTATATATTAAAATTTCCTTTTCACATCTTATTTTGAAATTCCATTTCAAATCCCAATTTCACGCTTTTATTTCTAATTCTGAATTATCAAATGATAATTCTTTTCCACTTCATTTGTGACCTCGTTATAAAAGACTATTTATAAACTTCGTTTAGAAAGAACTACTTGTTTTATTTTCAAAAACAAGTTTATATTTTTTTTCCATTAAAAATTCAAATTCTATTTAAAAATAGAATTTTCCCTTTTTAAATCGCCAATATCCTTTCACGATATTTTTAAATATCATTACTTAAGCCCAGTGATAAAACACACAAAGCAACCAATTATTTATTTTTCTAACACATCATATATAACAATATATATGCAAACAAATAAACAAACAGATAATATATTTTTGAGGAATCCAGTTGGATTCCTCCAACCTGTTTTCCTGCATCCACAGATGTTAGCACACAAATAATACCCATTCTGCTTCGTGGCAGAATATCGCGGTATAGAAGGTCATCCACTAATCATAGCGTGGGGCGTATAGGGTAATCATCCGCTATGAAACTGCGGGCATCCGCTAATGAGACTGCGGGAATCCAACCAATCAACAACCCAATATATATATATATAGCCTAAAATAACTAATATATATAAAGCAAGCAGAAAGCATCCACACAAGCAACAGACAATTATTTTAAATGAAATAAAAATAATTAAAATAAAAGGTGAGTGAGATTTACTCACCGGAATTTGCAGTTGTTGAATATCCTGTTTATTCCCATATCGTCTTAGCTACCAGTCATCTCGAATCATTTCGAATAAATTGTTTTTGAACCTAATGATGATTTAATTTTTAATTATCGATTAAACATCTTATAAATTTTAAATTAACTTCTAAAATAAATTAATAACTTTTCTATGTAATTTAAATCTTGGAAAACTGATACCTTACTGATGTCGACTAACTGTGAAACCCGTCGACTAACTGTGAAACCCCTCATCTAGGTCAGAACCCCTTGTCGAGGCGACGAATTGATCAGAAACCCATTTTCCCATGCGCAAGCGCCTCATGACCCCCTCCGACCTCAACTTCGGACGAACCAGGGTGTCACAATTCGCCACCACCGCCACCTGAGGTGATCGAACCCCGTCCATCTATCACTGTCGACCCTTGAGCAACTGAATCGCCCATCACGAAGCATCGCGACCCCCACCATCTCGCTATATCACTCGAACCCTAGCACATCGATTTATCGTTGAAGCCCTAGCGTGTGCCTGAAGAACTCGCCGAACCCCCAGACAACTGCAATCGAACCACGCCCCTTATTCCATGAGATCCTGCTTCAATTGAACGACATCCAAGTGAATTTAGACATCGCGACATTCGATTTTGATTTCGTTCGAAATGAATTGGATTTGGCCACCTTGATTACGGGTTTCAGCAAAATGAATTAAGGGAGGGGTATCGGCATTTTTTCGAGTTGCCAAAGGAAAAAAAAAAAAAATGAGTGCAGATTCTGTTTTGATTTTGAACTGAGGAGCTACCGTATTTTCCTCTTCGACTAATGTTGCTGAAAGACAAATAGAATGAGGAGAGGAAGGTCGCGTTTATATATACGCGAGAGGGGGAACAATAGGTACTGGCCATTAATTTTCTGTTTCCTGGATATTGAAAACACAAAGCAGTTTTTACAGCTCGAGGAAGATAATAGCTGCGAAGTGAAAAAATTTAGGTCGGCTGCTCTTAAACATAGGGTAGGGTGGCTGTTGATTAAATTTTATTTTAACTAAAATATCTCACAGTCCTTTATTCTGAACCGCTATTCTAACTTAACGACCGGTGTTTCCAGATTATAACGTTATTTTGAATTTAACGAAATATACTGTATAATTTAATTCAAACAATAAAAATAACATAAAAAAATAATATGATTTAAATTCAAAACAAATAAATTCCTAAAAATAAATTACTATCATTATCTTTTCAAATTCAGTTAAAATTCATATTAAAAATAAATCGACGAAAAATCTGGGTCGTTACAACCCCCTCACAGATCCGAGCGAAATATATCGTTTTGTATGTGGGCACGTTTTTTGACTAGGTTCGTTGGCTTATAAGCTAAATAATGGACCCTAAGCCTATTGTTTTCTTGACCTAAACTAAAGGCGATGCCATGACGCTGCTCCAACCTAAAATAATTTAGATTCTTCTTCCCCAAGAAATTCTTTGATCTAATCTCTTCTCTTCCTCTCCAAATCTGTTCTTAAAATAAAAAGATAGATTTAGGATTCCTCGGCTCCAAAAGAATAGAAAATAATTCAAATGCCTGGATCTATGCTGCAGAAAAAGGAAGAAACCGCGGATCAGATCTAGAATTGGGAAAGCATACAAGTGAGTGGATTTAAAATACATTTTTTGTATAAAAAATGGATCTATCGTTCGCCATTCCCCATTTACACACATAATAAACCTATTGAAAGATCTAATCTAATAAAGTTCACCTATGCCTAATATTGTTGTCATATGTTTAATTATGATCAGTCATTTTATGCCTATGTTGGGTTTCCTCCTTTTATTCTTCCCTTTTTATTTTTATATAGCTAGGCTATCTTCGAGCCTATGCCTATTGTGGATTTACGCGATTGAACGATATTGAGAATAAAAGGGAAAAAAGGTTGATTTGGGTATTATATATGATTGGGAGGTTTGGGGGCATAACTTATAATGGGGTTTGGGGAATAACTTTGATTGGAATCATAAATATAACTATGGGTATCTGAATCAAATTATAATTATGAATGTAAATTGGGATTATAAGTTGAATTGGGATTATGGACATAACTATACTTGGAATTATGAATAAAACTATGGTGCGATTTATGTATATAAATCAAATTGAGAATATAAGACTATAATTTGGCAAAAACTGATGGTTGGAATTTGGGGCATTGTAACAACCCGTATTTCGATAACATGTTAAGACGAGAATCAAGGCAGAATTTAATTTTAAATTCTGAATCAAGTAAAACGGGCTATGCCATTGCGTTCGTCTCGGAAAAATACGCAAAATAGAGTCTGAGTTTTCGAGAATCGGAGTCCGTATGACCAAGTTATGGTCCGACGAAGTTTTCAGAAAATTCAAGTTCAAAAACGAGTTCTAATTTCGAAAATTTGGCCTAGAAGGCTAGGCGGGAAAATTCCCGCCAGCCACCCCAAGTCGACAGCCCTGTCGACTTGGGAGTCGACATGGCATGACCCAAGTCGACAGCCCTGTCGACTTGGGTGTCGACTTATGGTGGCCGGGCAGTTTTGCCTGGTGCACCTGTTTTCTGTTTTGGCTAGGTTTTTGGGCCTGGTTCGAAATCTGATGGTTCAGGTTGATCCTAGGGTTAATCCTAAGGTCCTAATCACTCCTAATCTCTATAAATAAGCCCCTAACCTACCTCTAAATCCTCATTATTCATTCATGCAACTAAACTACGACAAAATTATTACTCTCATGGCCTCCACTCTCATTCTAAAATTCCTAAGTAAATTCCTATGAGAGATTCATGTTCATTCAAGTGTTATCAAGCATGAATGGATGTTGTTAGCTTGCATTCAAGTCAAGTTACAACATTTCTATTTCAAAGCAAGGGTTTTATTGATTTGGAGCTTTCATATTGGGTTTATTTGATTGCATAAGAGCTTCGTCTCAATCTTTGTTTTGCATTTCGATTTGTGCCTTCATAGCAATGTAAGCCCTTTCCCTACTCTTAGATATTAACTATGAAGTTAAATGTTCATGTTGCAAGTTTGGGTTTGATCATTAAGTATGATACATGCTATCATGTCATGCAAGTTTATGAAGTCATTATCTTGATCTTGTGGGCTAAAAGCTACAACCTTTATGTTGAAATGTTGCATTATGCAACATGAGAACCCTCATAACCTTTATGTCAACTTGCATATGAAGTCATAACCCTTATATGATGATATATGCGAGTTACTAGTCATCATTCCATGTCTTTTGTCACCATGATTCGCTTATGTGCCAAGTTTGGGTTTATGCATGTTTTTGAGGCTTAAGAATGTAACATGCAAGTTAATGAACACATTTGTGCCTCATTTGCCACCATGATTAACTTGTGGCTTAATATCCATTTTTGTCATGCCTTTGCCAAGTCTCTTCTTTTAATCCATTACGTTGTTGCGAACGTATATGCGAGTTTAAAAGCGTTGGGTTATGTTATGGGTAATTTCTAATGACATGAAAATATAACTTAAAAACATGACTTGAAATATAACATGGAAGTTGACATGTAAGTATGCTTGAAAATATGAAATTGGGAATTTACCTATTAAGTTAGGTCTACCCATACTATGGAATTGGGAATTTACCTATTGAGTTAGGTCTACCCATATTCTTAAGAAAACTTGAATATGAACATGACACTAGACTAAACATGAAAGTGACCAACTCGAGGTTGGGTTGAGTTTGCAACATAAAGCTACCCGGAACCGACCGGCCTAACTAGTAGTTGCAAACAATAGGACCCAATGTGAGAAGTTGGTCATGTTGTGCTTGAACCCGAGGTTAGACCAAGTTGTGGTGTAAAGCTACCCGGAACCGACCGGCTTAACTAGTAACCACAACAAAGTCTAATGTGAGAGGTTGAGGTGCATTAAGTAATTAATGCCACATGATAAGGTTAAGTATGTTTCCTTAATGACACTTAACCGTATAATACAGTTAATGGATGGGGTTAAGTTAACTTAGACTTAACTAATCTAAACATGGAAATCGGATGGGGTTAAGTTAGCCTAGACTTAATTAATCCAACTTGGTAGTTTAAGGGGGTTAAGTTAAACACTTAACTAATCTAACACGATGATTTGATGTGGTTAAGTGACCTATACTTAACCAATCTAACTCGTTAATTTGATGTGGTTAAGTTAACCAATACTTAACCAATATAATGTGAAAACATGATAAGGCTAAGTCACGAATCGCTTGAATACACTTGACCGATTTGACTAAGTAAATTGATAGGGTCAAGTTAATATATACTTAACCAATCTAGAATGATAATTGGACGAGGTTAAGTCGTGAATTGCTTAATATACTTAACCAACTTGACACATGATTTGTAGGGTTAAGTCTTGAACTTGGATACTTAGCCAATTTTGACATAATTTGTAGACGGATTAAGTCATGAACTTAAGTGACACTTAATCCATTATATAAACCCTAGTTCAGAGAATTAGGTGGATAACCGTAATTAACAAGAATAACGGGAATAAGCTAAGTGGTAAACCTTAGTTGGAGAATAGCTAAGTAATAATTCTTAGTCAAGGAATTTTGGACCAGTTCATAGATTGGATGAGTAACCCGATACGGTAGGTCATCGTTTAAGCACACGAGTAGGAGCAAGTTATCTGATTTAGATAAAGGCTCCAGCGAACTGGGTAACGAAGCAGCGGCTTCGGGGAACGTGAGGATATTCTTGGTATCCCTCTGTGAGCTGCCAGGTGATCACACTAGGCTCATGAGAGGTTAAGGTCTGCGTTAGAAGAACCAAGAGTATGCCTTGGTTGCTATACGAGCGACCTAAAGACGGGGATGGATAGGGGATAGTCGACGATACACGGTAGTGCCCTAGATAGCATTTCGTCAGGCTACCTACCATCTTTGGTCAAGCGTGTACGTACGGAAAGGCAGAGAACACCCAAAAGACCATAATTGCTATCTAATTATGGTTGCGGTAAGGCTAGGATTGTGGGTTGGCCAGTAGTGTGTTCTCATACGGGATTTATCCTGTCTTGTCTTTCACTAGTTGAGGGAGTGGTCTCGTGGGACCATAGCCACGTATAGGAAAAACAGACCTTAGCATCTGCATCGGCAGATAAATCGAAAGCTCCCGACCGAGTCCTGTATTTCTTGATCTGCCCTGTGACAGGACTCGGATGGCACGATGTGATACATGTGCATACAGTCATGGAAAAACGATTCACGATGAATGCGTGGGAAAAAGGGCGCGGTTGACGGTTAGCGTAATTCCTAGTGGCCCTGGGTGGTTGAACCCAAACCGAAATACGAAAACGTGCAATAGGTAAGCATAATCACTAGTGGTCCTAGGTGGCATAAGTCCTAGTTGCACAAACGATGATTCATGTTGGGAAAGCCTAGCTAGGTCTAGGGTAACAGTCCAAACGAGCTTAAGGATCATGGAATTACATTGGAGTAGTATAGAACCTCATGGGAAAGCCCGTACGGTCTATGGCAAGGAACTGAACATTTACATGGAAAGAAACATACGAGTTGAGTAACCTATAAATGCGATATATTAGGTTGACATGAACCATTACACGACTTTTGAGTAAGGGTCATTCATGGTTAACACATGATACGGTAGGGATACTAATATGGTTGGTGCAGAGCTAAAATACAGGATAGATACCATGGGACGTTATACGTGAAAGATATCTTGGGGATATTATACTTGATAGGAACCTGACGATGGGATACCTTGTTTTATCTTGACATCGTAATTTATCATGACACCTTAGTTTATCTGAGTTCAGTAGTTCATCTTGTTATTTTGATTTAGCTTATCTATCTTGTCATCATGCTTATGTTCATCTCAGTTTCTCATGTCAGTTAACTTTACTAGTTTTTATGCTGATAGTAGATAGGGCTTACTCAGTCTTTTTGACTGACCCATTTTGTTTCGCTTCTTGTCTTCCGTTTCCCCCCAGGTTACAGGGAGGAAATACTGTTGTTTAATTCGGACTTCTTCTGCTTGAAGGTCATCATGGATGGCTTGGACTTTTCTTGGCTATGGCTACTTTACTGTTTTACTTGGGGAATAATTTTCGAAAATGTCTTTATGCTTCTTTACTATTGCAAGACAGGTTTTGATGTACTCTGATGTAAAAGGCTTTAGACCTTATTTATTCATGTTATGAAAGTTTGATTTTACTTCCGCTATTTTATATGTTCTGTCTTGTGATATTTCTGTGCATGTTTACCAATAATGCCCCTCTAAAGCTAGTGCATTCCCTTGCGAGTGACCCTAGCGGAGGCGGGGTGTTACAGGCATTATTGCAATAAAATATGAACAATTGGAAAAGTTTGGGAAAATATGTAATAAAATGAAAGTTGGCATAAATTGTGGAAATTGATTTGGCATAATTGGGCGTAACTTGTATACATAGGATTATAGGTATAAATTGGATTAGAATTATAAGCATAAATTAGAATTAGAATTTATGCGTAACTGCAAATCTCAATAATCCAAGACTTGAAATTGGGCATGAATTAAGAAAAAGATATTGAATGCCTAAGACATGAGGTTAGATTTGGTTTGCGGTAGAAGTCTGCCCGGAACCGCCCGGAATATCCAGCAACCGAAAATGGTAACCTAATGTGAGAGGTCTTAAGTGGAAATTGGACCCGCAATTGTGTCAAGACACGAGGTTAGATTCGGATGTGGTAGAAGTATGCCCGGAACTCCCCGACATATCCAGCAATTGCAAATGGTAATCTAATGTGAGAGGTCTTGCGCATTTACGGACATCTTAAATAATAATGAACACTTAACAAAGACGGCACATGTAAGGTTGATATGGGTATAATAAAGGGGTTAAGTGGGTAACATGGGTAGCATGGATAATTTGATAAATTAGAATACTAAACCCAATTAAATCTGTAGTGGTGTTACGAACCCTTTGAATTGAGTAGGGGTTAGGTAAATGTGTTAAAGAAGTGGGGAGAGTTAAGTTAATTTAATTAATGCCAAAATAGGGACTGATAATAATAACCTATTATGAATGAACTTAAGAAAAGGAAACGATAATAGGTAAGCTTGTCCTAGGGACAAGTGGGAATTATAACTCGCGGAATAAGGTTAGTTATAATGAACGATGAAGAAAACAGAATAACTTATGGAATAAGGTAAGTTATAAGGAACGGTAAGGGAAGATGAAATAACTTATGTAACAAGAAAAGATGTACTTAATTGAAGATTAAGTAATCTGTAAAGGCAAGAATAAATCTACAAATGAAGATAACATAAGTTATATGAATGACATAACAGAAGATTGGTTGAGTTGAGTAATTCTATGAGTGTCAATCTGATGTTGATTTCAGTCTTCGGTGTTGATACTTAGGGAGTTATTCTCTTAACCAGTGTATATTTGAATTAAGATGTACTTAATTATAAATTAAGTAAAACATGTTATTATAACCATAAGAGGGATAATTATTAGATTACGAGAATAACACTTCGTAGGCTTATCAATGAACTTAAATGGATTAAGTTATAAATGGAATTAATAAGCAAGGATAACTTGGTAAACTTGAAAAGGAAGTAAATGTGAATAACCAAGTTAAATGAGAAAACTGATGAGGTGGCGCAAGCGCGTAATTAATTATTAGACGTAGGGCCAAATGACAGATAAAACTAAGGCGCTTGAAGCAGTCCGTACATTATAGGATGAATAGCCAAATGAGGTAGATCATCGTGATGTCATAAGGCACGAGGGGAGCGCACGTTCATTATTCTGGCAGCTCCAGCGGACTGGAAGGAGAGGCAGGCGGTTTCCTAAGACGTTAAAGGTGCTCCTGGTAATCCTCTGTGGTGGTTTAGCTTCGGGCTAGGATTACAGAGGTTAGGTCTACGCGGAACTACCTGGTGGGTGGGCCTTGACTGCACAAGTAAGGGGCAGTTAAAATGCTGTACGCTGTGGCATTAAGGGTGGTTCGGTGGTTGCCTCAGGCGGAGGTGGAGGGTCAAGACCGAACGGTAACAAGATCGTCGGACGCCTGTCACCAGCAACCTAAGGAATGCGATAAGACAAGAGCTAAACCCTAGAGATCGTTATCCTTTGCTTCAAGAGACGGGTGCGGGGAGACCCCACATGGATGTTTAGATTGCTTGCTTGTTAGGGGTGGTCTCTTAGCTCGTGTGGTCTTTACTAGTTGAGGGAGGCACTGAGGTGGGGCCATAGCCACCATAGAAAAACCAGACCCGAGGGATATCTGTGCATTGGACACTCTTAGAGGCGAGTCCGTATGGATATTGAAAAGCTCCCGACCGAGTTCCGTGTTTCTGGTGTAGCCCTGCCACGTAACTCGGGTGCACAAGTAGAGGTTATGTGTAGTAGAAACATTGAGTACGATTGATGATACGTACGTGAGAAAGTCTAGGTACAACCATGTCTGCTCTGGGTGGTGTATCCTAGACAAGAGGGCATTATTCGATGATGGAACCAAATTTGATCGAATAGTTCGAGGATAGCAGTCAGTACGCTTAAGTAGCACAACAATAGTGGTTCTGTACGGATGTAGCGTTGTACGTTACTATGGCATGGGATGAGGGATTGCGCATATATTACTGTGGCAACACGTAGGAGACCGTGCAAGTGGGGTACCACGGGGTGCACCTCAGTTTGGGGGTAGCTACATATACATTATATTAGGTTAATCTACTTGGGGGTAGATGGGTGCGACGTGTGTGTGAAAGCCTTGAGTACTAATAACACAGATAACCTAATAAATGAGAAAATGTAATTGAACGGTATATGTGTGATTATTCAAGAGGTGTAGTTTAAATTCATTCACACAGAACTTATGTTCTGACCCCCTCCTCATAACATTCGCAGGTTAGGTTCATGACAGAGACTGTATAGCTTTGGATACTGGTTTAGCAGTATTGTTATTAAGGTAAAGCTATGTTTTAATTATATTATATTTTGTTCCTTCCACTGTGGGATGTTTTCCGAACTCTGAAATGTTTTATGTCTCTGTCTTTTTTGCAGGATACCAGAGCAAAACAACACGGGTTTCGATGGATTGGGTTTTTGAAAAAAAAATCGGTTCATCGGAACGCGGGTTGTTACATTTGGTATCAGAGCCAGGTTTGGGATCCCTATATAGATAATGAGTGAACATATTTGTATTTTCTAACATATAAATATACTATATATAAAAACCTAGATCCATAAGGAAGCCCACTAGATAGAAAGAGTAAAATGTGGAAAGAAATGGGATATCTATTTTGTAAACTAAAGGAATGAACATAGAAATTTTGAGACCCTTAGGTGGTTTGGTTAGAAAGTGTACAATATGTTTGGTATAGAGAAAGATGTATCCCATATGATAGAAACCGAAATGTTAGTAATTCAGATTAGTGGGTTTAGAAGTGAAACCTTATAAGTTAGAAAAAGGCTAAAAAGGGGAAAATGGATTAGGGATATATATAGTCGAGAGAACTAAATTCGTGGTAGTGTCTAGGAAAGCCTAGGTAAGTTGGAAGCCCACCATGAGTCTAACCCATTTGTTAAACTTTTAAGAACTTGAAATTGCAAAGGTTTTGGCGAAAGAGTTTATGGTATTTTCAAGTTTTAATCTTAAAAATATTTTTGATATTTGAAAAGAGTGTATATTGGGTTTTAATGTAAAGTGGGGTATACTTTGTAAAACAATGATTTCTTATTCTTTCTTGAAAAAAGTGCATATTATAGAGCATGTATAGCTCGCTAGTTTTCATATTATAGTATATAAAAAGGTTGAAAAGAAAAGATAGCATTTTGTAAAGAAAGTTTTGAAATCTCTATTCTTTGGACAATAAATTTTATTTATTGTTTTGAAAAGAAAATTTTGTTGGGTGGACAAAATAAGTTGTAGAGAGCAAGAATAAACTAGATTTTTACACCTTGTAGAAAGCAGCCAAAATTAACATTGTAGGTAGAAACAATGTAACCCGATAGTTGTCCTTATCTACTCTAGTTTTGTGATTCGAAAAAAAATGTTTTGCGTTTTTGTTGTGGCTTGTTTTTATGGTTTGGCAAAAGTAAGTTTTGGAAAAGAAAATAAAGTTTTACCACTTTTAATTTTTGGAAGAAAAATTTAATAAAAAGACAGGCCAAACCATGTTTTGGAAAAACAATGGAATAGATAAGGATTAATACCTAGGAAAGGCGGTAAATGTTAGATGTTAGGAAGTAAATAGCAAGGACTATCTTGGAATAATAAAAACAAATTCCCATAGAATGCATAAGCATTGTGAAGCCTAGATTTGTTGCTTGAAAAAAAGAAAAGACTGTAGGCTAGTAATGCACAGCAAGGACTAGTGGTGAATACTAGATAGTGGAAGGGCAAGTAAGCGTTGAGAGTTTGTGGTTGGACTTTTCTTTAGTGAAATAGTCTTATGATTCTTGGCCCTTGATAGTAGCTATGTAGGATGTCGAAAGATGGAAAGGCTTAATGAAAAAAATAAGCTAAGAAAGAGAATAGCCTAAATAAGAAGAAAACAACAAATTCAGTAAAGCAACAAAATGACGGGAAAAGAAAATGAAAATCTTAGGAAAAGATGAATAAAAATGAAATTTTTCCAAGATAAGTTGAGAAAAAAAATTCTTATGTAGTTGTACTTTGATAGGAAAATAGGAAATCTTTATAGAATAGTTACATAAAAATCCAAGTACAATTAGAAAAGTTACATAAAAGAAAAACGGAAGAAGTGAATTTTTCCATTTTATACCTTTTTGTAACATAAGAAATCGAATTTAGAAAATTAGATTTTTCTAAATTTTGAATTTAATGATGGTTGGTAGTATTTTGGATGTAACAATTGGATGAACTATGCTCTTATTCTGTAAGAGTGTGGGAAAATTTGGGTGAAAAATGTTTTGATTTTTCAAAAATATTTCATTCATATACGACTGCAAGTATATTTAGGATGTGAGCATCATGTTTTGAAAGAGTTACATACATATAGGTGGTATGAATTAGGCATACATGTATTACTATGATGTATTTCACTTTGCACCTACGTACAATGTTTGCAAAAATTAGATGCACACGTGATGGTTTGATGCGAGGGATTATATATTTTACCCCTATCGAATTTCGGGGACGAAATTCTTTAAGGGTGGGAGAATGTAACACCCCGCATTATTAATATAATTAGAAATGTTTATATGCATGGAAAAATAAATAATGGTGATGTGCAATTTAAATTAGTGGAAGAGACGGAAAAATTAATACGTTAATGATATATGTTACAGAAGAGGTAATAAAATAAAGATACTTAACTTAAATATCAAAAATTAAGTAAAATGGACATCACCGTTGCGTTCTTCTCAGAATTCTGCTTGGGATAGAGTCCAAGTTTGCGTAAAACGGATAATGTATGAAGAAGTTATGAGCCTTAGAAGTTTGTATACATATAAGGCTCATATATATATATATATATATATATATATATATATATATATACACACACACACAAAATATCTCCAGAATTCAAAAAATTTCAAAAACAGTCAAAAGCGGGTGAGTAGGAGAAATCCCGCTCGAAGGGTGTCGACCCTCCCTAAGGGGTGCCGACATAGGTGTCAACCCCCCAATAGGGGGAAGACACAGGTGTCGACCCCCCTATATAGGGGTAGACCCCCTCCCACATCCGAGCGGAATACATCGTTTTGTATGTAGGCACGTTTTCTGACCAGGTTCGTTGGCTTAGAAGCTATATAATGGACCCTAACCTTATTGTTTTCTTGACCTAAACTAATGGTGACGCCATGACGCTGCTCCAACCTAAAATAATTTAGATTCTTCTTCTTCCCCAAGCAGTTCTTAGATCTAATCTCTTCTCTTCCTCCCAAATCTGTGCTTAAAATAAAAAGATAGATCTAGGATTCCTATAGTCCAAAATAAGAGAAAAGAATTCAGATGCCTGTATCCATGCTGTGCAAAAAGGGAGAAAACCATGGATCAGATCTAGAATTGGGAAATCATACAAGTGAGTGGATTTAAAATACATTTTTTGTATAATAATGGATCTATCGTTCGCCATTCCCTATTTACGCATGTAATAAACTTATTGAAAGATCTGATCTGATAAAGTTCACCTACGCCTAATATTGTTGTCATATGCTTAATTATGATTAGTCGTTTTATGCCTACGTTGGGTTTCCTCCTTTTATTCTTCCCTTTTTATTTTGATATAGCTAGGCAATCTTCGAGCCTATGCCTATTGTGGATTTATGCGATTGAACGATATTGAGAATAAAAGGGAAAAAGGTTGATTTGGGTATTATATATGATTGGGAGGTTTGGGGGCATAACTTATAATGGGGTTTTGGGAATAACTTTGATTGGAATCATAAATATAACTATGGGTATATGAATCAAATTGTGATTATGAATGTAAATTGGGATTATAAGTTGAATTGGGATTATAGGCATAACTATACTTGGAATTATGAATAAAACTATGGTGGGATTTATGTATATAAATCAAATTAAGAATATAAGACAGTAATTTGGGGTAAAAGCTGATGGTTGGAATTTGGGGCATTATTGCAATAAAATATGAACAATTGGAAAAGTTTGGTGAAATATGTAATAAAATGAAAGGTTGCATAAATTGTGGAAATTGATTTGGCATAATTGGGCGTAACTTACGTACGTAGGATTATAGGTATAAATTGGATTAGAATTATAAGCACAAATTTGAATTGGAATTTATGGGTAACTGGAAATCATAATAATCCAAGACTTGAAATTGGGCACGAATTAAGAAAAAGATATTGAATGCCTAAGACACGAGGTTAGATTTGGTATGCGGTAGAAGTCTGCCCGGAACCTCCCAGCATATCCAGCAACCGCAAACGGTAATCTAATGTCAGAGGTCTTAAGTGGAAATTGGACCCGTAATGGTGTCAAGACACGAGGTCAAATTCAGATGCGGTAGAAGTTTGCCAGGAACCGCCTGGCATATCCAGCAACCGCAAACGGTAATCTAATGTGAGAGGTCTTGCGCGTTTACAGAGATCTTAATTAATAATGAACACTTAACCAAGACGACACATGTAAGGTTGATATGGATATAATAAAGGGGTTAAGCGGGTAACATGGGTAGCATAGATAATTTGATAAATTAGAATACTTAACCCAATTAAATCTGTAGTGGTATTACGAACCTGATGAATTGTGTAACGGTTAAGTAAACGTGTTAAAGAAGTAGGGAGAGTTAAGTTAATCTTAATTAATGCCAAAATGGGGAATGATAATAATAACCTATTATGAATGAACTTAAGAAAAGGAAACGATAATTGGTATGCTTGTCCTAGGGATAAGTGGGAATTATAACTTATGGAATAACGTAAGTTATAATGAACGATGGGGAAAACAGAATAACCTATGGAATAAGGTAAGTTATAAGGAACGATAAGGGAAGATGAAATAACTTATGTAACAAGCAAAGTTGTACTTAATTGAAGATTAAGTAATCTTTAAAGGCAAGAATAAGTCTACAAATGAAGATAACATAAGTTATATGAATGACATAACAGAAGATTGGTTGAGTTGAGTAATTCTCTGAGTGTCAATCTGATGTTGATTTCGGACTTCGAGGTTGATACTTAGGGAGTTATTCTCTTAGCCAATGTATATGTGAATTAAGATGTACTTAATTATAAATTAAGTAAAACATGTTATTATAACCATAAGAGGGATAATTATTAGATTATGAGAATAACACGTCGTAGGCTTATTAATGAACTTAAATGGATTAAGTTATAAATGGAATTAATAAGCAAGGATAACTTGGTAAACTTGAAAAGGAAGTAAATGTGAATAACCAAGTTAAATGAGAAAACTGACGAGGTGGCGCAAGCGCGTAATTAATGATTAGACATTGGGTCTAATGATAGAGAAAACTAACGTGCTTGAAGAAGTACGTACGTTATAGGATGAACAACCCAACGAGGTAAATCATCACGGTGTCATAACGCACGAGGGGAGCGAACGTTCATTATTCTGGCATCTCCAACGGACTGGAAGGGGAGGCAGGCGGCTTCCTGAGACATTAAAGGTGCTCTTGGTAGTCCTCTATGGTGGTTTAGCTTCGAGCTAGGATTACAGAGGTTGGGTCTGCGCGGAACTACCAGGTGGGTGGGCCTTGACTGCACAAGTAAGGGGCAGTCAGAATGCTGTACGCGGTGGCATTAAGGGTGGTTCGGCGGTTGCCTCAGGCGGAGGTGGAGGGTTAAGACTAAACGATAGCAAGATCGTCAGACGGCTGTCACCAGTAGCCTAAGGAATGCGAAACGACAAGAGCTAACCCCAAGAGATTGTTAACCTTTGCTATCAAGGGAGGGGTGTGGGGAGGCCCCACATGGATGTTTAGATTGTTTACTTGTTAGGGTTGGTCGCTTAGCTCGTGTGGTCTTTACTAGTTGAGGGACGAGATGAGGTGGGGGCAATAGCCACCATAGAAATACC
This sequence comes from Allium sativum, assembly GCA_030737875.1. NCBI lineage: Eukaryota > Viridiplantae > Streptophyta > Magnoliopsida > Asparagales > Amaryllidaceae > Allium > Allium sativum. The sequence goes on along the minus strand of CM060920.1, from coordinate 930,817,367 downwards.
AAACCCGCGGGATATCTATACTTTGGACAAGCTCCTGATCGAGTTCCATGTTTTTGGAATAGTCCTGCCATGGAACTCGGGTGCACAAGTAGAGGTTATGTACAGTAGAAACATCGAGTACGATTGATGATACGTACGTAGGGAAGTCTAGGTACAACCATGTCTGCTCTAGGTGGTGTATCCTAGACTAGAGGGTATTATTCGATGATGGAACCAAATTCGATCGAATAGTTCGAGGATAGCAATCAATACGCTTACGTAGCACAACGATAGTGGTTCTGTGTGGATGTAGCGTTGTACGTTACTATGGCATAGGATGAGGGACTGCGCATATTACTGTGGCGATATGGAGGAAACCGTGCGAGTGGGGTACCACGGGGTCTACCTCAGTTTGGGGGTAGCTGCATATACATTATATTAGGTTAATCTACTAGGGGGTAGATGGGTGCGTGTGCGTATGAAAGCGTTGAGTGCTAATAACATAGATAACCTAATAAGTGAGAAAATGTAATTGAATTGTATATGTGTGATTATTCAAGAGGTGTAGTTTAAATTCATTCACACAGAACTTATGTTCTGACCCCCTCCTCATAGCATTCACAAGTTAGGTTCATGACATAGACTGTATAGCTGTGGATACTGGTTTAGCAGTATTGTTTTTAAGGTAAAGCTATGTTTTAGTTATATTATATTTTGTTCCTTCCACTATGAGATGTTTTCCGAACTCTGATATGTTTTATATCTCTGTCTTTTCTGTAGGATACTAGAGCAAAACAACATGGGTTTCGATGGATTGGGTTTTTGAAAAAAAAATCGGTCCGTCGGAACGCGGGTTGTTACACGATGACTTGTGTCAATTGCATTTTTGGTTGGGAACCCGTATCAGTCAGTATCCCTTTGTTATTATGGAGTACCACACTAGCTAGAGGCTAGGGTACACTTTACTGAACTGGATAGTAAGTGTTTCAAAAGAGGTGGGTATGGAGTGTTCCGATGGGATGATGAGCGTGCATCGTTCTGATTGGGGAAGATAAGCTGCTTTAGTGCATGTGATTAACGGCTATGTCCTTTTTGTTCATGGGTTAGGTATTGATAACCTTGAAATCTATAATTAGGATAGGTTATCACATTATGAGTAAAGTAGCCAATCGACGGGTAGAGTTAGGTAAAGCCTAAGTGCGATATCTTGGTAGTTGTTGCAACAGTATCAGATATGAATGAGAAGACTATCTTTATTCGTATTTATCTTTCCTGCAATTTCATTTATGCTTTTATGTCTATTGTTCATAGAACTATTCATCTGCATAATTGCTTCCTTAACTTATGCTCTTGCTAGAAATAACTGGAGCTCACCAGATGTATGTCTGACCTAGTTTGTTTTCTCCTTCTCTCTTCCTTCCCCTCCCCCAGTACGCACGGTGGAGGGTCTCAACAGTGATTCTTGATTATTCGGTTCAGCTTGGAATCAGACTCTTTTCAGACTCATGTATTGGTTCACTCCTTGTTTTATGAACATTGTATTGACATATGAGAGGGGAAGTTTTTATGGCTTTACTTATGTACTTTGATATTTTCCACGAGACAGTATATTTTGTTTATGATGATGACTATCCAGTATTTTGAATGTAATAAGAACTACGATTAGACTTGATTATTAAAATAACATTTTAGAGTTTCCGTTGTGTTTTATATTATTGTCTTCTGAATTTTAGTCTCTGTGTTGTTACTTTATACCTATGCGCTTCATAAACATTAACACATCCTCTTATGGGTGACGCTAAGGAGTGTGAGTTATTACAGGACAACCTTGCACCCGAAGTGCGACCTTGACCTCTACTCTGCATAGCTGAAAGATAATATAAGAAAGGATTATACATAAGAGTAGGATATTATTAGTTAAATTCAACACGTAAGGAATACCACGAAATTAAAAACCATACTCCTAGATGGATTATCTACCCCCAAGGACACAAGAAAGTTTAAGGACCCGATTAACGATGACTCTAGATGAGGATGATACAATATCTATATCATATCATGATGTAATGTATTATTTATGTTGTTCTATGTTTTGTCCCGAACCTCGCTCTGATACTAAGATGTAACGCCCTACCTTGAGACATACCATTATAAAGAGGGCTACCAAGTAATGTTGTCTATTAGAGCAGAGAATAGGGCTGGTTGAGGGTAACCATTTGTAATGTTGTATTACGAAAGTTCTTAGGCCATCGATATAGTGCTCTTTTTTTCTCTCTCTTCAAGAGGTTCGACTTACCTAGAACTCACATAATCCAATATTATGATGGCTACAAGTTCGATCCAAAAAAAGAAAAAATCAGAATAACATTTATAGTACGCAGAACAACATCACAACCACAAATATAATACATACTAGTATACATCTATCCATTTCCTCGAAAGAACACATACAACAAACAATGTTTGTCACAATTATAAGTACTAAGCATATCCCAACAGAGTGACATACAGGTAGAGGAACACCCATAAGTGGAAAAGTGAAAGAACATCATCATCAAGTACTATCTACAAAATCTCGGTCCAACCCAAGTAACGCATCGGGTCAGTGTAGTTGAAATTATAGAAATAAGAGAAAATATAATAAGCATTACAGGATGTATTTCCCTTAAAGTGATAATACGACCTCCACGTCGTAAGATAGATGATTACCGAAATGGACGTTCATCGTAGTATAAGAATTTAAGGCAACACGATAAGCTAATCACATAAGATAGCGCTATAAAGAAAAGCACAAAGCTCCATCAAATGACAACCTTTAAACTTGTGTATCAGTTTATTCAACCGGATTGAACACCATTTTTAAATAGCATCAAAATAGCTCTAAGATTATAAAATCCACAAGCCATTATAAATTTGATCCCAAAGTATCAGAACGCCACTGAATCAATAAAACATCATAAAATGGATCCAAAAGTTCATATAGCACACGTCTCAACAAAAGAAGGTCAGTTTGCCGAGTATTATATACATGTTTAGCATACATTTCTATTTCCCGTTTCAATCAAGTATATTTCACTATGAACCATCTTAGTCTAAGGCACTCCATTACGACCCTAAAATTCTACTATGGTCTGTCTTAATTGAGTAAGCTTTACTACGACTCTTCTTGGTTAAGTATAGCTTCACTACGACCTGACTTGATCAAGTGTAATACCACCACAACTCGTTTTGGTCGAGTATATCTTTTAATATGATATGTTTCAGTCTAATATCCTTATTATGACCCGTTTCGGTAGAGTATGACTCAACCACAAACTGCCTCAGTCGGTGTACTTAACCATTTCGGTTAAGCAAATACGTATATATACAAGACTCCCCCGAGTCTAGCTTCGCATCGAAGTAAATGGCAATATAATGGAATGTGTCATAGACTTCTAAATATTAACTCGGAAAGTGAAATCAATACCTCCCATATCGCATGTTTCACTAATTGATTCACTGTAAGTTAGCCTACTTCACATGGGAAATCAACTAATTACTTCGATCTATGAACCTGGAATTAACCGATCCCATATACCCTTGTGTTCCATACACGGGGTTTAGAATATCATTTAATCCCAATCATGCCTTCTCGATGGGTGTAAAAATGTGTAATTATATACATATACATATACATATATATATATTATTGCTTTTGAGGAAATGATATACTAAAACAGTTTTCAAAACATATGCTTTATTTCTTTAAGAATCAATATATCGGAATATGCTTTTTATGCTACTGCTATGAGATAGTTTTATTTATAAAAAAAATCCTTAAAATATTTGTCCCAAAGCTATATAGATTTTTATATAGAAAAATATCTAATATAAATCACTTTTTTTAAACATGCATAGTGTATAAACACATTTGAGAAAAGCTCATCAATCGGCACATTATGTAGCAGTAATTCATCCATAGCAACATACAAACACGAAATGTTTTTGGCTTCGGAGATAGCCTCGAATTAGGATCAAAATATATTACAAACATGGCTAAAAGAGTAGGCAAATACTGAAGCAAAGGTGGCTTCAACATGCATCAACAATGGACTCAATGGCTCGACCACTTCCCATGACTTGCGTCCAGGCAGTCGACACCACCTATCGACAGGTCTTCTCGGCAGTGGTCGATCTCCTAGATGCAAAGTCCAAGTGAATCCCTCCTCCTCGCTTCCACTTCTAGGCCAAATTTGGCTGACTAATGCTTACTGATTGGAATGAAATTTTTTCCGTCTATCATGCTCAACTTTCAAGCAACATAATGAAATGAAAGTAACAACAAACAGATTGAAACTGAGGAAGATATCTTTCCTCAAAGAAGAAGCAACAAAGTTTATGGCATAGAGATAATACATAAGCTTTTCCAGAGATGTAAATTGAGTTTACAGTAACTCAATCTAAGTTCATACAACCAAAACACGCCATAAAGAGTAAGTTTTAACTAGAATGAGTGAATTAGAATCAAGAAGTATGTAGCAAGAATCTGAAGCAAAATTTAAAATTGTAGCTTCAACTAGCTTTATCAAAGCTTGTAGGAATGTTTAATGCAACCTACATCACAAGGTTATCAATATATAGTAAATGAAATTCACAAAGAGATTATCGATGAGATTAAACTGATTTCTAGGAGGATTTCCTGCTGTCAATTGGGGTTAGTAAACGAAATTATCTAGCTTAAAGGATTAGGAGGCTAGAATTTGGCTTAGGATAGGTTCCAGCCATTTTCTCTCTATTTTGTATTTTGAAGGGAAAAAACAAGAAGAATAAGGGAGAAACACGTACCATGTGTTTCTCCATACTTTTCTTAATGAACAATGATTGGAGGCCTTATTAGCCTAATTAAGGCCATTATGAGGTGGTTAGGCCCTCAGTAGTTAAATTTGGCCTAAATCCCTTATTTAAGTTATTTTTAAGAAAATTTCCAATACAAATTTCCAATATCTCCTCTTATTTGTCATAATTCACATCACAAAATACACAACGCAACATACACACTTATTAAAGAACCCTTTTTATTCATTATTTAAGAGATTATAACCAAAATTTACAAACTTTAAACTTGTTCTCAAAATTCATTTCTTTTGTGAAACTCTTACAATATTGGACATTATAATAATCCAAACAACTTTGTTTTCCCGCACAAAATTATACAAATTGATAAAACTTATTTTTTAACATTCGTATTCATATTTTGCAACAAATTAACATATTACATTTTTTTCAACTTAATGTTCCTACGGAGGAACACCATTTGTTACAAAAATATCATTTGCTTATATTTTGCAACCAATTAACAAAAAAAATCACAAAATATACATTTTTACTTCAAAAACCATTTACAAAGACGTTTCCAACATTTATTTTCCATTTTAAACTTTATTACCTCATTATAAAGTTAAATCTATTTTGTAAACCCAATGTATTTCATTTTTTATTTGACTTTCTTTAATTTACACGACCCATCCTTAAATCTATTTATCCTTGATTTAGTATTAACCTAAAATATATAAACATATTCATGTGACCCAAAACTTATATTGTTCTCAATTTCCACCAAGCTCCCAATTTGATTATTTAAAATAATTAAATAATCTTTCCCCATCAGATTCAAAAAACTCATGTTCAAAATTCTAATCTTGCCAACCAAATATAATTAATACAATAACAATATTTATTTCTTGATTAATAAATTCTAATTCACATTATAATTTATTAATTTCTATAGTAGGTAATCGTCTAAAATCAGGGTTGTTATATGTGTGCTTCAAACGGTTAGTTCAATCGTAACAACCACATATATAATATTTAACAATGACCATCAAAATATTTATCATGCAACACACAATCACTACAAGAAAAACCGAGATTAGCGACAGATTTTTAGCAGCGGAAATTTCCGTCGCTAATTAGCTGCGGATTTCCGTGGACTTTGTAAGAGAAAATATTTTGGATTTTATATGTCATCTTATCATAAATTATTACCGTCGAATACTAATTCTGTCACTAAATCAATGGAAATTGCAGTTCTTTACCATCATATAATATTTGACGCTAAATTCCATTGCTAATAGAGTCGGATTACCGTCGATATAATTTTGAAGCTATTTTCGTGCAGTTTTCCAAGAGATTTGAAACGAACTTTTATATTTTTTATTTATTAAATGTTTTAAATTTATGTTATTACTTAGTAATTAATTAGTAAATTTAAATTTTAAATAATTAATGTTAATAATACATTAGTAATTAATAATAAATAACTATTAGAAGTAAATAAAATTCAATAGTTAATGATGATTAATTATTTTTTTGAAAATTAATGTTGATTAATTATTAATTACTATATAATATAAATAAGAGGTAATAGTAATTAATAAAATACATTGTTGTTCGATGTTTATTAAATTTGTTTTGATAATCAATGATTACTTAATAGTCTTTAATACGATTAATTAAATTATCTGGACAAGGAGGAAGAAGTACTGCCTATGATCGGGGGAAGTGGTGAAAGCAGTTATGCAGCCAATTCTAAGCTTCTTCTTTATAATTGATGATTAATATATAGTCTTTAATAATTAAGAAATAATATTTATTATTTAATCTCTAATATTTAATAATTATAATTGAAATCATATTTAATATGTACTAATAAAAAAGTAAAATTATGAAATTTTCTAAAATATATTTAATATTATTCATAAATTTTAAATATAAAATTTTGAAGCTTTCATAAGATTCGAAAATATTCTTTTAAATAAATCTACAAGTTTGTAAAATATTTAAAATTATAAAGAATTCCAAAATGATTAAAGAACTTCAAAATATTCGAAAATATTCGATAGTATATATTCTGGATGGTCTACATGGGTAGAGTAGTACTGCAATACCCGATTAGTTATAATTTTTTGCGCCTTTTGCTGTCAGTTTCATTTTGAAATAATGTAGACAGATTGGGGTGGAGTTGTGCTCAAATTTTTGACTCGTTGATTTATTTTCTATGTTGTTCATTTCATTGTTAAGCATCCTAGACAAATCGATTAAAATGAACAAAAGTTGGATTATAATATTCAGCTTTACTACACTTTGTAGGCAATCCGGTCTGTATTTCCGTAAGTGTCAGTATCATGCAATATAAAACGATATCGCTCTAAGATAGAAAATTAGGAGATGAATATCATAATTTGTTATTTTCAACAGTTTACATCTAGCCATATTGATTAAGCAAATGATATGTTACTTAATCCAGAAGTTGATTGGTTAATCTACAATTAAATAATTTGTTATTTTCATTTGTCCATTGTATTAGTTAACTGTTGATTCTTAATTATAACTAAATAATACTTAATAAATAATAATTAAACAAGTAGTAATAAATGATATTTACATTACATATTAATTACTAATAAATAATAAAGAAATAATTTGTTTGAAATTTGAAATAATTAATATTAATAATTAATAGCTACATTCTATAATCAATTTTTTCATACTTTCACTAAAATTGAATAAACTTAAAATCTCATAAAATATTCAATACTTTAGTAATTTCATAAAAGAAATTAAATTTCAAATATATTTTTAGTTGTTACGTTGCCAAATGCATTAAACCTGTATAATTATATAAACTCTTATCTACATATGCATATGTAAATTCTCGTCAGTTGCTTTTATTTGACATTTACCAAGTTATTTTGGCTCCAAAGTTCAAGTTTTGGCTCCAAACTTTATGTTTTAGGCTAACATCGAATATTTGGCTCCAGATTGCAAAATTTTCAATCCGCGCCAGTTTTCTCGTCAATGGCTTCAGGAACAAGATTTCGCAATTTATTCCCGTCCCGTCTTCTCCAACAAACTAAACTTTCCTCTTTCTAACCCTAATCCTAAATCTCTTAGTCCCTACTAAAAAGTTGCTGCTCTTCGTCTTAATTTCCTCTTTCTTTTCTTCCACATGGACGCCGTAGATTCAATAGCTCTTTGGGAATTCGTGAAGGATAGTTTTCACCTCATCAAAATATGCCGAAAGCCTAATTGCAAGGAGTTTACAAAGGATGCCTTCCGTACTGCTATTGGGTTTGTCGTGATGGGATTAATTGGCTTCTTCCTGAAGCTCATCTCACTGTTAGATCCGGTTGAGGTATTCATCTGAAATTGGAAGATGGCTAAACTTCTACATCTTTTTTGTTATATTTTTTTGAAATTGGTAGATCTGATTACCTTGCAGTCGAAGTTGCCGATGCGTAGTTTGTTGTCTGGGCTATTGTGAATCTCGTTGCTTTTGTGAGAAATATGTTCAATGCTTTTGTTAGGGCTACAATAAGAGGGCAAAAGAGCGTGGTGTGCCAACGTTCTAGGCGGAGCAAGGAGGTCATGATCACCAAGGTCGGCCACGAGCAGGGGAGGCAGCGTCAACAATACTGTGAACGAAGGGGGAAGGTCATGTTCAAAAATCTATGTTTGGAACAATGTGAGGACTCCAAATTTTATAGCTTTAAAATAACACAATTTTATCAGTAAATTTATTTATATATATGAAGAATAAATAAATTATAGCTCTTAGTATATAAAATGCATGGTTAAAATTGTGGATAAAATATACATGTTTATTGTATATTTTGTGCGACATGAAAAATTAATTTAAGTGTTGTAGAATAGGCCTTAGTGTTATAAATCGGTTTAAGGGTTACAAAGCCCAATAAATAAAAACCTAGGGGAGAATTGGAATTAGGCAATGATGATAACTCTAGCCGTAATATACCATGTAAATAAAAAGAAAGTTGGCCCCATTTTCTCCATTCAGCCAAAAACGAGACAAAATAAAAGACTAAAAATGGCGGAACCCTTGGAAAACCGAATTAGGGAAAAGCCAACAGATCGTTCTTCTCGTATCAAAATGGTTGTGGATCTGTGGAGATCAACGATAGATTCGTGAAGGCAAGCAATAGCAGATCTGGGGAGATTGGAGCCAAATCATGCGCCTCACATCAGATCTGGAGTAGGATTCACGAGGGAGACGAGTTCTAGAAGGGAGGCCGTAGCAAATCTGAATGTACGAGGGCCAATCAAAGTCTCAATAAGGAATGAAATCGACGAAAAATCTAAGTGAGTATATTCGTTCTAAAATTTATAGGCAGCTAAATTATGCGTGTTGATTATTGCGGTTTTATTATACTGATATATGTGCATGTTGAATATAAGACTCATGAATTAATATGAATAGTTTATTTTATGAAATGGATGTGGTATTTAACTGGCTTATTTGAATGGTTATACACGGTTATTGGGTATGATTCTATCACATATCACTTGACCTAAATAATATTGTATACTGAGAATAAGATTTATATTTGGGTAGAAGTGGGCAATGTAAACAAGGGGGTATACGCTTATGTCCATTTTCTATAATAAATATAAAAATGTCACAACAAAAGTACATGGGTATATGACATGAAAAATGATGTAGGAAAATACCCAAGATGTAAAACAGCTGAATATAATAGATAAATGTTCATATATATCTGTATAGATGAATGATTGGATGTTATGTTGTGGTGAATGCTCATAAATGGATTGTGTGTTCTGATTGTCATGTGTAAATGAATGGTGAATGTATTAGGCCTTATGGGTGTATTCAATGGGGTTGTTGGCATGAATACAAGGAAGATATGGGAAATAAGCAATTTTCCAGTAATATATAAGCATTTAATAATATTTACATAGAAAAAGGAAGGGTGAAATTCCGGGGATGGCATTGATCTGCCTAGCCTCAGGATGTAGAGGTTGGGCATACGCATGGTATATAATACCCTGTAGGCCTGGGTGTTTGGGGAATAGGATGGAAGGTCCTCAAACAATGCGTACATAGTGTTCAATGCCAAGAGGAACTAACCAAAAATAAAAAAATGGCTAGCCAAAGAAAGATATAAACTGGGAATAACAGGGGAATTGGGTTTAAAATGATGGATAGGCCAACATGCGAGAGTTAAACTACATAAGTGTTTTCTGATTAGTTTAGCAAATCAATGTATAAAATGTTTGAATTCGTCTTCTTATCCAGTCTTAAATGAAAGATTTATTCCTTGAGTTGATTGCTGTGTTAATGACCTGAATGCATGTTTAGATGTCTGGTTAAAGTGGATTTATTATTTTAGATTCACTTAATTAATTGATATAAATGCTAAGGAATAAGATGTTAGTTAAGAACGAAGTTGATTAGTATTATAAACTAACATTAATGCTTAATTAAATCTAGAATTAAGTGGATATGTATTTGCATAGAGGCATTAAATATGTCTGTATACATATATACATATCAGAGAAAAACTGTCATATTGGGTTAATTAAAATAACTGGAACAAATCTGATTGCTCTTTATGTACGTATTTATGCCAAGGCTGATTAGAACAGATAATAGCCATTCACTGAAATTGATTAAGTAAGAAGAGAACTGTTTTGATGATTATATAACTAGTTGAACATTTCCTTACAGTTTTTAGTATAGATAAGGGATGTTCATCTTAAATCTGAATAACACCATAATAATATGTACTGATATTAAGCTATACGTGAGAAATCATTCCATATTAATGTCATTATGTGTGGCTTCTTAATAATAGCCCAAAGTATGTAGTTTGGTTCATGTGTATAAGCTGAAACTGTTATTTTAGAAATATGACTGCTGTTTTGAGTGTTTTATACACTTCTGTATCATCGATTAGTGCATGGCGTAACAATCCATGTTTGCCTATGCCAGTCTAAAACACAAACAATCCTGTGTGCTAATATGAGTATATGTATATAGTTAGAATCACAAGACATGTTACTATACTATAAATTAATACATATTAGTAGTAATTGTTGATTGTATAACATTTCACTATTTTGATACTTATATAAATGTGAGTATGCCTTGTTTATTGACTCAAAGGTTTTGAGTAGCATATTGTTGATTTAAGGAGGAAGACTGACATATAATTTGATATATGTCGAGTCTCCTATTCTTTATGTTAAGATGGGTAAATGGTTTAATTTAACAGACAAGTTGTGCTGATGACGAGTTATATATATATATATATATATATATATATATATATATATATATATATATATAAAGAGAGAGAGAGAGAGAGAGAGAGCTATATATATATATTTATAAGGATTTCTAGTGTAAGTATATGCCAGTTTGTAGTATATAAGACTATAAACATATTTATGTTAAACTGTTTATATTTTAGATGGTACAAAATATGATAGCTGGGTTTATAAATTACAAAGGCATTTATATTTGATCAATATAGGTTTGAATTTCTTTTTGAGCTGTGTAGTAGTTAGTCATATTCAAATTGATCAATCTGCTTTCATTTCAAATAATACTCTGATTGAGAAAGTAACAAAGACTTACGTATCTTCACATACATAAGTTGAGTTTTAATTTTGTATACTAATATTTTTATATTGGTCAATTAAAGGATCCTGGAGTTTGTAAAGTCAAGGGGGATGATCCTTGAGTGGTGACCCAAGTCTATGTGATTTATGCGCAAAATAAATTTAAAAATTTTTAGGGTGATTTTGGGGGTTACCATAAACAAGAAGACGCAAAGAAGAAGGAAGTAAATGGGCTGTTAATACTTAATTAAAACGTAATTAAACTTTATTAATTTATGATTAATGATAAATGTTTATATTATAAATCGTATTTATTAAAGTATTAAAATCTGGTGCAGCATGGTGATTGGAGTTGAACAGTTTGTCTATATGAAAGCTTGTGTGAAGAGCAACGAAGAAGCAAAAGAAAATTTGGCTATTAACAGGGTTGAGCAAAGTAATTAGCATTTATTTTTCAATTAAGGGTTAGATTTTCTAATATTATAACTAAGATATTATAGTTCATGCGTAGGGGAACGAAGACAGCTTGGGGAATGATGGAATTGAAGAACGGGAAGGAGCAGTAACCACTATCCAAATCAATTGGGCCTGACGTTTACAAACGGAAGTAATCAGATTTGTAATTAGTTTAATTAATTTTTTTTATTTAAATCAGTTAATCATGTTATAAGTTATTAAATGATTGTGTTTAAATCATGACAGGGTTGTATTGGGTGAAACTGTGTTGAACAACAAATACTGGGAACATTTAATAATTTCCTATTCATTCATTGATAGACTTGGAACATACAATACACAAATAGAGAATAAATATGTTAAAGTTTTTAAATTTTTGACAGGGTATGTATCAAACAACTATTTCAGGAGATTGCAACTGATAAAACATGCTATTTCATCTTCCAGTTATATGAATCTGTACTAATAGTAAGATTTGAACATTGTTATATGTTAGTTTTTCTATTATTTTACTTATTGAATAATAATTTTAGACTTAAGAAAATTACAGTACAATTTGCTTATAGTATAGGTTTCTTCTATGCAGGCGAATTGGACATTGAAAACACCCATATGCCGAGTTCGAATGGGTCCTCAGCTCGAGTTTACATGATTTGAGCAACTTTATTGAAGGTACCACTATAAACATTAAAATTCATACAGCCATATGTGGAATAGTTTTGAGATAAGGTATTGCCAGTATTGTTATTTTGTGAAGCCAGACTCATATTAATGGCTCTGAAACTCTATATGTGGAATAGTTTTGAGAAAAGGTATTGCCAGTATTGTTATTTTGTGAAGTAGTTTTAGTGTTCGGTTTTCTTCTATGAATATTACATCCGAATCAATAGGGTTGAACTTTGCAAAGCATCAATAAGGTTGAACTTTGCAAAGCATCAATAGAAGCAGTAACTGGATTGCCACTGTCTTGGATATTTTATACAGTTGTTAACATTATTGTTGTGACAAAGAATGTAACAACGATGAACTTTAATGAACTCACATGGCTCCTACCATATGTTGAGACCTTAATTGTCTTTTAGTTTATAATTAATTATCATCTGAGACTATGCTAATAAAGTTGTCATTCTGGTCCTGAATTTCATAACATAAAATGCAGTACTTGTTTATTTCAAATAAAGGTGTAAGATATGTTTCAAGTATTGCTACTTATTTTATAAAATTTAATTATTCATCTTGTTGTAGCACTTATTCTGAAATCTAAGTACTATATTTCTAAATGTAGAAATTATTGGTAGAGATAGTGGGATAGGTTTACCTAATTGGTGCTCCTTCGGAAACGGATTGGCCTGACCTGAGGACTGCTCATTGGAAAAAATCAATGCAGTGCCGAAAAGAAGGGTTGAAACAGTGACAAGACCGGGACAGTCAAGCCTCATGTTCCTTGCGCTTTCTCCGTTGTCGTCTTCATAGATTAGTTGGGTATGCTAAGACTTATTTTGATGTAAATATAAGGTTATGTGGTTTTAGCACTATTATGGATGAGATGTGTTTATGTATGAGATAATGTTAGCATTAGCTGAATAATTTTGATGTTCATAATTCAGTTTGATGAATGAAGTGATGGAAAATTATGGATATTCTTTTCAGGTTAATATTGTTAGCAAATTTATCTTTTTTTTTTTGGGTATGCTATTTATTTTAGTGTTCACAGTTGAATGATATTAGTTTGATATATATATATATATATATATATATATATATATATATATATATATATATATATATATATATATATAGACAGATCAGAAGGGGAATCACGACAGATTACCAACAAAAAAAGTGAGGTTAAGTTTACCCTAATTTATTTTCCGTCGCTAATCCTTTGGAAATTAGTAAGAGTTTACCAACGCATTTTATAAATAATAGTTTATTATAAATTACTTATCCGTCGGTGAATAGTCGGTAAATAAATTAAAATTAAATTAATAAATAAAATTATATTTTTATTATATAAATAGTAAAATGACGGAAAACTGTCGGAAAACTCATGCTATATTCCGTCGCTAAATTTGACACAATTACCGTCATGGTTTTTACCGACCACCGTATTATGCAGGAAATCCGTCGCTAAAGCCGATATAGCGACGGATTAGCAGCGGATTCTGCCATTGCTAAATGTTGTTTTTCTTGTAGTGAATGGATCCCATCCCCCAATATTACTCCTTTCTATTCTTCCAAAAAGAACTCCCTTGCTAGGCAATGGAGCCGACACCTCATTCTAATGTTGACCCTCTTCCAATGCTTCGTGGCATCATATTCCACCTACACAGAACATACATCCTCTTCAGTTCCCTTCAGAGTTTCGCGTAGGTACTCCCCAATAACACAAAACCAAAGGCTCTTTCTTAAATCCTTCGCGCGAAGCAATAGATACAGATAACATTATTAGTTATATTTTCATTGGTGAGTTTCAATTCCCACCCTTGGGACCCTCATGTTGTTCCCTCATACATATGCAACGTCCAACAATGGCAACAACCAAACATATAACATTTCAAAGGATTATAGGAAAAGTCCAACATATATCACATTGGATACGACATCAGTGTCATCTCCAATCTAATTCAACTCCTACAATGATATCGAATCCCATATTCAAGCTATTCTGAAAGGGGCAACTCTTCCAACTTCAGCTCTTAACAACAATCAACGCTTGTCACCCTACAATGACGGCAAATAAATACAGGCGGAAACTCTATTTATTACTTTAGAAAATATTTAGATAAAATTTTCCTTATTGTCATCTCTGACACCGACAACGAAGGAGGAAGGACCTCAAATATTTGGTTTAGAAAAAGTTCCTTAACGGCACCTTCAATGCCTAAGGAAATGGTTTATGGAAAATGGTTTTGCAAAGGCATATCTTTATAGGCAACGACTTCAATGCTTTCGAAAGCATAGGCTTCGGTAGGAAGCCCATTCCAGTTCCAATGAAAGACCAAAAGCATAAAGCCTCTATTCCTTTTGAAGTTACTATTTAAAATCTTTTTTTATAAATATATCTTTTATAGAAAAACACCCTTTCAGCCAATTTGAAAGAGTCAAGGAGAAAGCCTTACGTGGAGAGGATATATTTCAAAAATAAATTATTTATAAGTATCAGGACCAAGTCCGACATCCAAAATGTAGAGTTGGGAGCCCTGATTGCTTCATACACCATACTTGTGATATTTCAACCCTCCAGCACCACCTAAGGATGGTTCTGATCGTTGTCAGATATGCTTCCAGATCTAGGGATGGAACTGACAAATATAATAGGCAAACCGATTTATTTCTTTATAAAGCATATCCTTTTACCAACTCCAAAATATTTATCGAAATTCTATTGATTTACAAAAAGCATTTAGAATAAAATATACACAATTTTCTAGTAATTATACTATGTAAAATACAAAATACTTAGACATATCATCTTATACGCTAATACCAGAATTAGCGCATAATCTCTCGTAAAGCACACACCCTTAGGAAATTCAAAACAAATTCATATATCATAGCAATTCAGCAATGTAATAACCCGGAAAATCTGGGCCAGTTTAAAATTTTTATTTTGGCAATTTTAGCGAATTTTGAATATTTAAAATGAATTATTTTAAATAATATCGACGAGAAATTTATTTTGAATATAATTCGACGTATATATTATATACGTCGTCGTTAGAATATAAATAATTATATATAATTATAAAAGGAATTGAAAATGGCGCGGTAGTTCGATAATTCGTTTTCAAACTTCAATTGAATGTACCGGGTGCAAAACAATCCGGATTTTAGTGAAACCAAAAATATTAGGATCTAATTGATGATATCTTTCCAATGAATCCGACAAATCGAAATTTCATAGCGGGAATCAAAAGATATGTCCAGTTGAAAATTCTGAATAGTCGCTATGGAATTCAGGCCCTTAAAAATAGACATTTTGCAAATGACCTCGGATTTCGACGAAACCACTTTTGTTGGATCCGCAATGTCAAATTATTGCTAAATTCCAAATTTCATAATTTTTCAAATCAATATGTGAGCGTGGCAAAGGAAAACGCGTTTGACCAGTTTCAGTTGATTTTAATCGACTGGAAAATGGCCATTTTTCCAACGGTCTCAGAATTCGACGAAATTAGTTTTGTTAGGACCGTATCGTCAATACGAAGCTAGGAAATATTTTTATGGGATTTATAAAGTCCTTATGTGACCCCAGTAAATTGAAATGCGCGTTCAAATTCAATATATAGAGTTATATTTTGATTTTGACGAAAACTGATCGAAACGATCGAATCAGCCTACGTGGCATATCCCATTGTGATCAGAATGGGGGTAATACGCTAGGGACGACAGTCGTTGGGTTCGAGTCGGGGTTAGGATGAAAAGTCAACTATAAAGGAGAAA
Source organism: Allium sativum (assembly GCA_030737875.1). Classification (NCBI taxonomy): domain Eukaryota; kingdom Viridiplantae; phylum Streptophyta; class Magnoliopsida; order Asparagales; family Amaryllidaceae; genus Allium; species Allium sativum. The sequence goes on along the minus strand of CM060920.1, from coordinate 930,801,065 downwards.
ATAATATTAATTTATTATATTTATTTTATAAAACTCCCTCACCTTTTCCCTTATCTCTCTTCTCCCCCATTCAGTATTCAAATCGAAAGAAAAAAAAAACGCTGAGCCCTAGAACGCGCCGCCCTCTGCCTCGAGATCCACGCGCGCCGCCTCCTCCAGAACGCGCTCCGCCCACCACCCCGTTCCGCCGCGAGGTCGGCCCCACCTCAACACTGCGGCGCCCCTTCCAGTCCCTCCCCCTCGAGCCCGTAGTCCCCCAAACCACCACCTAAAACGGCCTGCGCCACCCCCTCACCAGCACCCCGACTGCCGCTTCCCCCTCCTCCGACCATCCCCAACGCACCAAGGCCAACGTGGACCCCCCCTCCTTCGATATATGCTGTAAGATTTTCATTTATTTTCATTTCTTTATTTTATTTATATAAAGTAATTAGTTCGATAAAAACAAAATTTCAGTTTTTAGTATATAAAGAGAGATAAAAATTTGATTTCCATTTATATGTATAATGTAAAAATATCATTTTGATGCTGTAAAGAATATGATTTTTAGTTAACAAAAATATGATTTTTTATATTTTTAAAGTATTAAAAATATAATCTTTATTAAGTAGAAGATGTAAAAATATGATTTTTGGTTAGGTAGAGAGTTAAAAATATAATTTTTACATGATAAGAATATTAAAAATATCATCTTTATATGTGTAGAAAAATAAAAAAATGAGATTTTTATAAAGATGAAATCTTTAAATTTGAAAAGGCAAAGTCTATGTTTTTATAAAGGCGAAAACTATATTTTAGAAAGGCGAAATCTCTATATGGAAAATAGCGTGATAAAAATATAATTTTTATCTATATGACACCAAAGTAAAAATTCGATTTTTAAATATATGAGTGATTATAAAAATATGATTTCTAAATTGAAAATGAATAAATAAAAATGTGATTTTTATTTTAAAGACATCAAAATATAAAAATGTGTGATTTTTATATATGTAGTGACTACGGGCAACGAAGATGATAAAAAGGCGAGAATGAAGAAGATTTCTATCAAAGAAGAGTCAAGGTGTTTGGATAGCTATTGGTGAGAACTTCTCACTCTAAACTTCTTTTTCTAGTTATATTTATATATACTAGGATGCAGACGGTGCTTAGTAGCACCCGACACAATCGTCCACAGACCATGGACTTGTTTGTTTGGTTGCATAGATTAGTTAGATGATTTGGTTTGAATTGAATGGTTTGGTGAAATGAAATTGATTTGATTGATGTGTGAATGGCGTGGGCCTTCACTAGACCGGGGATAAGGCTAGGCCTTGTCCCGTTTCTAGTATCGTGCCGTTATGCCGCCGAAATTTTCTAAAATATGTTAGAAAAATAAAAATATCATTTATTGAATAAATGAACTGAATAGAAATTCAAGTGTTAAAATATAATGTTTATCGTTAAAAATATAATTTTTAACGTGAAATTGGATAAATGAATATTTATAAACAAATTGTCCGATTTGTTTATATACACTGATTTGACTGATATCGATTGGGTCGATAAATTTTACACGTCGCCCAACTGCACAAATAAATTCAGTGTTTGATTGTTTGAAACCCCACACGGGTGTTGGGATGAAATTTGAAGTTCACTCATCCTGATTGATTAAATATGTCGATCGATTGATTGACAGGCTGTTATAAGCGTAAGATATCTATATTTGATGCTTATACAGTGTAGTGCACTTTGGTTGATAGTTGATTGTTTATTAATGCTATTATATACATGTGTTGTATGGAATCCATATAATTAACGTTATATGGTGATTGATTGGGCCTCATTCCAATCGGGGAAATAAGGAATATTATATAAGAAAATTCATGTGTTGAATATAAAAATAGTCATGTGTTGACGATGTTCATGTGTTGAGTGAAATATTTTAATAATAAAATTTACATCTTTCTCATATTTAAAATTAGAACAACTTCTCAGTAGGAGTCTAATTAAAAATCAAACGATAGATACCATAGTTTTATAAAATATTTTGCATAACAAAAATAGTGATGTGTTGACAGTACTCATGTGTTGAGATTAGTCGTGTGTTGAAAGAAATATAGATTCATGTGTTGAATGGGATAAATATTCATTTGTTGAATAGAATAAAGAAGTTTTTGAAAAATATAAAGCCGTGTTGATTAGAGATGCGTTATTTTGACGCGAACGATATTTATATCGATTTTATAATGGATATGGGAAAAGTGATTTCAAAATTTAATATTTGAAATGAATTCAAGTTGAATGGAATTAAAACGAATTAGAATTCGAATTGAATTGAAACGAATTTGAATTTGAATTGAATTGAAATGAACTCGAATTGAATTGAAATCAAATCGATTTGAAATTGAAGATGAAGTTGAAATTGTTTTGAAACGAATTTAGAACTATTTATAAAATACGTTTTAAATAGAAATCGACGAAATATATATTATATATATTATATATATAATATAATGGCCTGAATAGAACGCGCCGCGCCGCGGTAGTTCGTGAATTTCGACCATTTATATCAAACGGACATTACGGGAGATCCGACCGTCGGATTCTCCTAAAACCAGAACCGTTGGGTTCGTATCGAAAAGAGCTTTCCAATGAATATTAGAAATTTGAAATCTAACGGTTGGATTTGGAATTATGTCCAAATCAATTTTAGAAAAGGTCGCTGTAAGTGCAGTTCGATGGCCGTTGATGGAAATCGACTGTACGGGCCTTGATAAAATTATTAAAAATATTAATAATTTGTGTAAAATCATAAATGATTTGGGAAAAATTGAGCTGAAGAATTCCACATTTGAAAAGATAAAAATGGATTTTTATCGAAATGAACTAGTTTTGACCTAGAATTAAAATCAATTTATTTTGAAATAAATAAATTGAATTTGAAGTGATTTTAAAAATAATCGATATTTCCAATACGTGGATTGGACTGGAGTTGAATCGAAATTATCTTCGGGATATTTCGATGTTGGATTTCGTGACTATACAGATATTGTTATGGGAATTTGAAAGATATATTATATATCGTTATTTCCAATACGATATTTGTTGGTTTCAGAATTTGATATTGGATATAAGCCGGTATATTTTCTATTCAGAGCCTTGTATTTAATATCAAATGTGATTTGGGTTTATCGTGAATCGTGTTTTAGATGACATTGGTTCTTTAACCCAGTTAAAGGCAAGATGCTACTTTTTGAAAGGATTAAAACTAAGTGGAGTTTTAATGAATCTTTAATTAGATTGAAATGTGAATTGATAATTTAAATTAGGAAATCTGAAAGGTGATCGGGAATGGAGTACCACCAGTTTTGCTCCAAAGCGATAGTTAAATCTTTAATTAGATTTGAACATGAAATGGTAATTAATTTTACCGATAACACCGTGGTGTTAGATGTGGAGTATTACCAGTTTTCTCCATGGGATATATAGGTTGGGATTGGGAAATAAAATAAATAATTACTTCGGTGTGGTTCGCTAATCCCGACTAGTTAGAAATGATATCCAAAGGAAGATCAAAGAATAAATTTAGAAGAATTTATCTTGGAGAAAATTAATGGGAACCTTTCCCTAAGAATGTGATTTTGTGAATAAAAGAATATTCTGAATTGGAATGAGGCGTTCATTGTGTTTGTGTAACATTTGTATATTATATACGTGGGTTATTCAGAAAGGCCGGGTTATACCCATTCTGAATAACCGATTCGACGAGATGTCGAAGATGAAGACGGTGGTTGAAGACCGGAAGTCTTCACATCGTTTGGGTGATTACTGATGATCTTGATTGGGCTGTACACCCAGGATGAGGGAATCAGTTGGTGATCGTCCAGACGTACTTGGAGATGGACGGATATGCGAGGAAAGTGCCTCCGGTTTCGTTCAGACCCAGAACGAACTTGTAAATGGATTGTGTGTCTGACATTGGATTTTATTCTGTGTTGATTGATCTCTATTAAATATACATCTGTTTGGCGGCGGAGAATTTATTCTCTTGCTTAACGCCCTTCTCTGAGACGTACGAGCTCAGAGGTTGTATATCGATGGACATCAGTCGCATGGAGTGAATTGCCAATGTGGCACGCGTAAGTGGCAATTGATCAGGGCTTCTGTTGAAAAGCAAGGTCTTGTGGTTGATGATCAAAGCACGGCCTGTGTGGTGTAGCTTTGTATATAACGTGAATTCGCGAGCCTCACACCTCGGTATGAGTCAAAAACGGGAGAAGGACCGCTGGTAGAGCACGACGTTTCTTTCTAGCTTGGGTGGTGTCAGTGACCTACCAGCCCTGACATTTATATACTTTTCACCTATGTGGTTGTTGGATATGAGGCGCCTCGGATATAGGTCTGTAAGGACCGGGAAACGTGTGTTCAGGAATTGCCAATCCTCAAAAGTAAGAGAGGACCGGCCCAGCCGATTCCAAGGATCATAGTGGGGTCCTGAGGCATTTGCTAGAGTGTCTCGAACGCGGAGAGGAGCTTGCCCCTTGCCTCGACTCATGACGGAAATCCAATTTCCAATACGTGTATTGCGGTTTTAATTGTAGAACTAGTATGGCGACATGATAGATGGTACCCATGCCGCCTATGATTGATATTTATGATTTGAATTGTTTTGACACTATACACTTATTATAGTATCAAATAATGTGTTTTAAACGTATCAAGCATGCTTCGGCTGTTATAAGGTAAAAACCCTATCCTCCGGCTTGCGTTGCATTGTGTGATGGGACCTGGGTCTTATAACAGCTTCATTTTTCTTTATTTAGCATTGCGCTGTTTGTTCTATGCACTGGTATTCTTGGGAGGAAACCCGTTCCGTGTTATACGGCGTGGTCCCTTGATTTACCTAACTTCAAAACCAATATTAATAACTGTTTTAGTTCTCACACCAGTCACATGACTGACCTGGAGTTTATTGTTTTAACCTAAACTCTGGGTGCCCCTATTTTCCGCACGGGCAACTAGTAGTTTTGGTTTTGCAGATTTATATTCACAGGGTCCTGGTTTACAGCTGGAACGATGCTCGGAAAGCTCTGTATCCGTGTATCACTTTCAGTTGTGTTTTGTATATTTTTCCGCTGCTATGTAATTTATTGTAATCTCTGATATTTATCGAATGTAATTTATTCATTTATACTCTGTATATTCTTGTATCTGATGGAATTGTTGTAATAACAATGAAATGTTCTTCCGTTTGCATTCTACTTTGTCTTGTCCTCAATTCTATTCGTGCTTTCCTTCGCGGGGAAGTTACGGGTTCTTACAGTTGGTATCAGAGCTTTGGTTTACAGAGCTCGAGAACAAGACACATTTGAACCATACGAAAGAATTCATCAGATATTGGATTAGTAAAATCCAATTAGAATTACTCGTTAGAGATAGGATCAGTAGTATCCTAGAACGAGTGTGAAGAGTATATTTTTCAAATGAAAACAATTTTGTTTTGAAAATTTAAACCATTTTATACGTATTTGATATTTATTTATTTTGAATATGGACAATCGAGTATATATAGATTTCGCGTATACGCGTCATGAACGTATAGTCGAAGTTTTAATATACTGGATAGATATAGTGTCACATTCTAGACACCCGGGGATAATTCTGGTGATGTGGCCGCATCATCAGTATTTATATTCGAGTTTCGAAGATGTGATTTTCTATATATTTCCATTAGACCGGTGTGAGAACCAAAACTAATATAGTTAGAACACATTGTTGTGAATTGGCATCAAAACATGATTTTTTGTATATGTATCAAAAATTATGAATTTGAAACTCTATTTCACTAATTGATTGATGTTTGGGTTGTTTGTTTAATTGTTTGCTAATTTTAACCATTTATGCCTAATTGAACCGAATATTGAATTGTATTGATAATTGGTCGCATTTGCTTGCATATACATATACTTACATTGAACAGGTCATAGCAAGGAGGCTAGAGCCGAAGAATAAAATTTGTTTGCCCGACAAATAGGTACATGTTTACTACATAATTTACTGTTTTGTTTGGGTGATGATGATTTTATGAGCCTATTGGCTAGCCGCTTGGCTTTTTCTTTTTCTTTTTGAGATTAAAAGGACCGGGGAAGCTATTTGAAATTCCCCGATGCTCCCGGTGCAGGGGAGGTTATGGCGAAATTTTTCGAAAATTTAGGGTGTTAGCCAAATTTTTGAAAATTTGAAAATTTTCAGAAACTGAAAAGTTGGAGAATGGAAGCCAGATCGAACGTAGAGTTGATTAATCAAACCACTTTCGACTTTGTTCCTTTTCGGGGACGAAAAGTTTTAAGTGGGGGAGATTGTAATAACCCGGAAAATCTGGGCCAGTTTAAAATTTTTATTTTTGCAATTTTAGCGAATTTTGAATATTTAAAATGAATTATTTTAAATAATATCGACGAGAAATTTATTTTGAATATAATTCGACGTATATATTATATACGTCGTCGTTAGAATATAAATAATTATATATAATTATAAAAGGAATTGAAAATGGCGCGGTAGTTCGATAATTCGTTTTCAAACTTCAATTGAATGTACCGGGTGCAAAACAATCCGGATTTTAGTGAAACCAAAAATATTAGGATCTAATTGATGATATCTTTCCAATGAATCCGACAAATCGAAATTTCATAGCGGGAATCAAAAGATATGTCCAGTTGAAAATTCTGAATAGTCGCTATGGAATTCAGGCCCTTAAAAATAGACATTTTGCAAATGACCTCGGATTTCGACGAAACCACTTTTGTTGGATCCGCAATGTCAAATTATTGCTAGATTCCAAATTTCATAATTTTTCGAATCAATATGTGAGCGTGGCAAAGGAAAACGCGTTTGACCAGTTTCAGTTGATTTTAATCGACTGGAAAATGGCCATTTTTCCAACGGTCTCAGAATTCGACGAAATTAGTTTTGTTAGGACCGTATCGTCAATACGAAGCTAGGAAATATTTTTATGGGATTTATAAAGTCCTTATGTGACCCCAGTAAATTGAAATGCGCGTTCAAATTCAATATATAGAGTTATATTTTGATTTTGACGAAAACTGGTCGAAACGATCGAACCAGCCTACGTGGCATATCCCATTGTGATTAGAATGGGGGTAATACGCTAGGGACGACAGTCGTTGGGTTCGAGTCGGGGTTAGGATGAAAAGTCAACTATAAAGGAGAAAATAATATTAATTTATTATATTTATTTTATAAAACTCCCTCACCTTTTCCCTTATCTCTCTTCTCCCCCATTCAGTATTCAAATCGAAAGAAAAAAGAAAAGAAAAACAAAACGCTGAGCCCTAGAACGCGCCGCCCTCTGCCTCGAGATCCACGCGCGGCGCCTCCTCCAGAACGCGCTCCGCCCACCACCCCGTTCCGCCGCGAGGTCGGCCCCACCTCAACACTGCGGCGCCCCTTCCAGTCCCTCCCCCTCGAGCCCGTAGTCCCCCAAACCACCACCTAAAACGGCGTGCGCCACCCCCTCACCAGCACCCCGACTGTCGCTTCCCCCTCCTCCGACCATCCCCAACGCACCAAGGCCAGCGTGGACCCCCCCTCCTTCGATATATGCTGTAAGATTTTCATTTATTTTCATTTCTTTATTTTATTTATATAAAGTAATTAGTTCGATAAAAACAAAATTTCAGTTTTTAGTATATAAAGAGAGATAAAAATTTGATTTCCATTTATATGTATAATGTAAAATTATCATTTTGATGCTGTAAAGAATATGATTTTTAGTTAACAAAAATATGATTTTTTATATTTTTAAAGTATTAAAAATATAATCTTTATTAAGTAGAAGATGTAAAAATATGATTTTTGGTTAGGTAGAGAGTTAAAAATATAATTTTTACATGATAAGAATATTAAAAATATCATCTTTATATGTGTAGAAAAATAAAAAAATGAGATTTTTATAAAGATGAAATCTTTAAATTTGAAAAGGCGAAGTCTATGTTTTTATAAAGGCGAAAACTATATTTTAGAAAGGCGAAATCTCTATATGGAAAATAGCGTGATAAAAATATAATTTTTATCTATATGACACCAAAGTAAAAATTCGATTTTTAAATATATGAGTGATTATAAAAATATGATTTCTAAATTGAAAATGAATAAATAAAAATGTGATTTTTATTTTAAAGACATCAAAATATAAAAATGTGTGATTTTTATATATGTAGTGACTACGGGCAACGAAGATGATAAAAAGGCGAGAATGAAGAAGATTTCTATCAAAGAAGAGTCAAGGTGTTTGGATAGCTATTGGTGAGAACTTCTCACTCTAAACTTCTTTTTCTAGTTATATTTATATATACTAGGATGCAGACGGTGCTTAGTAGCACCCGACACAATCGTCCACAGACCATGGACTTGTTTGTTTGGTTGCATAGATTAGTTAGATGATTTGGTTTGAATTGAATGGTTTGGTGAAATGAAATTGATTTGATTGATGTGTGAATGGCGTGGGCCTTCACTAGACCGGGGATAAGGCTAGGCCTTGTCCCGTTTCTAGTATCGTGCCGTTATGCCGCCGAAATTTTCTAAAATATGTTAGAAAAATAAAAATATCATTTATTGAATAAATGATCTGAATAGAAATTCAAGTGTTAAAATATAATGTTTATCGTTAAAAATATAATTTTTAACGTGAAATTGGATAAATGAATATTTATAAACAAATTGTCCGATTTGTTTATATACACTGATTTGACTGATATCGATTGGGTCGATAAATTTTACACGTCGCCCAACTGCACAAATAAATTCTGTGTTTGATTGTTTGAAACCCACACGGGTGTTGGGATGAAATTTGAAGTTCACTCATCCTGATTGATTAAATATGTCGATCGATTGATTGACAGGCTGTTATAAGCGTAAGATATCTATATTTGATGCTTATACAGTGTAGTGCACTTTGGTTGATAGTTGATTGTTTATTAATGCTATTATATACATTTTGTTGTATGGAATCCATATAATTAACGTTATATGGTGATTGATTGGGCCTCATTCCAATCGGGGAAATAAGGAATATTATAAAAGAAAATTCATGTGTTGAATATAAAAATAGTCATGTGTTGACGATGTTCATGTGTTGAGTGAAATATTTTAATAATAAAATTTACATCTTTCTCATATTTAAAATTAGAACTACTTCTCAGTAGGAGTCTAATTAAAAATCAAACGATAGATACCATAGTTTTATAAAATATTTTGCATAACAAAAATAGTGATGTGTTGACAGTACTCATGTGTTGAGATTAGTCGTGTGTTGAAAGAAATATAGATTCATGTGTTGAATGGGATAAATATTCATTTGTTGAATAGAATAAAGAAGTTTTTGAAAAATATAAAGTCGTGTTGATTAGAGATGCGTTATTTTGACGCGAACGATATTTATATCGATTTTATTCGTTTTATAATGAATATGGGAAAAGTGATTTCAAAATTTAATATTTGAAATGAATTCAAATTGAATGGAATTAAAACGAATTAGAATTCGAATTGAATTGAAACGAATTTGAATTTGAATTGAATTGAAATGAACTCGAATTGAATTGAAATCAAATCGATTTGAAATTGAAGATGAAATTGAAATTGTTTTGAAACGAATTTAGAACTATTTATAAAATACATTTTAAATAGAAATCGACGAAATATATATTATATATATTATATATATAATATAATGGCCTGAATAGAACGCGCCGCGCCGCGGCAGTTCGTGAATTTCGACCATTTATTTCAAACGGACATTACGGGAGATCTGACCGTCGGATTCTCCTAAAACCGGAACCGTTGGGTTCGTATCGAAAAGAGCTTTCCAATGAATATTAGAAATTTGAAATCTAACGGTTGGATTTGGAATTATGTCCAAATCAATTTCAGAAAAGGTCGCTGTAAGTGCAGTTCGATGGCCGTTGATGGAAATCGACTGTACGGGCCTTGATAAAATTATTAAAAATATTAATAATTTGTGTAAAATCATAAGAAATGATTTGGGAAAAATTGAGCTGAAGAATTCCACATTTGAAAAGATAAAAATGGATTTTTATCGAAATGAACTAGTTTTGAACTAGAATTAAAATCAATTTATTTTGAAATAAATAAATTGAATTTGAAGTGATTTTAAAAATAATCGATATTTCCAATACGTGGATTGGACTGGAGTTGAATCGAAATTATCTTCGGGATATTTCAATGTTGGATTTCGTGACTATACATATATTGTTATGGGAATTTGAAAGATATATTATATATCGTTATTTCCAATACGATATTTGTTGGTTTCAGAATTTGATATTGAATATAAGCCGGTATATTTTCTATTCAGAGCCTTGTATTTAATATCAAATGTGATTTGGGTTTATCGTGAATCGTGTTTTAGATGACATTGGTTCTTTAACCCAGTTAAAGGCAAGATGCTACTTTTTGAAAGGATTAAAACTAAGTGGAGTTTTAATGAATCTTTAATTAGATTGAAATGTGAATTGATAATTTAAATTAGGAAATCTGAAAGGTGATCGGGAATGGAGTACCACCAGTTTTGCTCCAAAGCGATAGTTAAATCTTTAATTAGATTTGAACGTGAAATGGTAATTAATTTTACCGATAACACCGTGGTGTTAGATGTGGAGTATTACCAGTTTTCTCCATGGGATATATAGGTTGGTATTGGGAAATAAAATAAATAATTACTTCGGTGTGGTTCGCTAATCTCGACTAGTTAGAAATGATATCCAAAGGAAGATCAAAGAATAAATTTAGAAGAATTTATCTTGGATAAAATTAATGGGAACCTTTCCCTAAGAATGTGATTTTGTGAATAAAAGAATATTCTGAATTGGAATGAGGCGTTCATTGTGTTTGTGTAACATTTGTATATTATATACGTGGGTTATTCAGAAAGTCCGGGTTATACCCATTCTGAATAACCGATTCGACGAGATGTCGAAGATGAAGACGGTGGTTGAAGACCGGAAGTCTTCACATCGTTTGGGTGATTACTGATGATCTTGATTGGGCTGTACACCCAGGATGAGGGAATCAGTTGGTGATCGTCCAGACGTACTTGGAGATGGACGGATATGCGAGGAAAGTGCCTCCGGTTTCGTTCAGACCCAGAACGAACTTGTAAATGGATTGTGTGTCTGACATTGGATTTTATTCTGTGTTGATTGATCTCTATTAAATATACATCTGTTTGGCGGCGGAGAATTTATTCTCTTGCTTAACGCCCTTCTCTGAGACGTACGAGCTCAGAGGTTGTATATCGATGGACATCAGTCGCATGGAGTGAATTGCCAATGTGGCACGTGTAAGTGGCAATTGATCAGGGCTTCTGTTGAAAAGCAAGGTCTTGTGGTTGATGATCAAAGCACGGCCTGTGTGGTGTAGCTTTGTGTATAACGTGAATTCGCGAGCCTCACACCTCGGTATGAGTCAAAAACGGGAGAAGGACCGCTGGGAGAGCACGACGTTTCTTTCTAGCTAGGGTGGTGTCAGTGACCTACCAGCCTTGACATTTATATACTTTTCACCTGTGTGGTTGTTGGATATGAGGCGCCTCGGATATAGGTCTGTAAGGACTGGGAAACGTGTGTTCAGGAATTGCCAATCCTCAAAAGGTAGAGAGGACCGGCCCAGCCAATTCCAAGGATCATAGTGGGGTCCTGAGGCATTTGCTAGAGTGTCTCGAACGCGGAGAGGAGCTTGCCCATTGCCTCGACTCATGACGGAAATCCAATTTCCAATACGTGTATTGCGGTTTTAATTGTAGAACTAGTATGGCGACATGATAGATGGTACCCATGCCGCCTATGATTGATATTTATGATTTGAATTGTTTTGACACTATACACTTATTATAGTATCAAATAATGTGTTTTAAACGTATCAAGCATGCTTCGGCTGTTATAAGGTAAAAACCCTATCCTCCGGCTTGCGTTGCATTGTGTGATGGGACCTGGGTCTTATAACAGCTTCATTTTTCTTTATTTAGCATTGCGCTGTTTGTTCTATGCACTGGTATTCTTGGGAGGAAACCCGTTCCGTGTTATACGGCGTGGTCCCTTGATTTACCTAACTTCAAAACCAATATTAATAACTGTTTTAGTTCTCACACTAGTCACATGACTGACCTGGAGTTTATTGTTTTAACCTAAACTCTGGGTACCCCTATTTTCCGCACGGGCAGCTAGTAGTTTTGGTTTGGCAGATTTATATTCACAGGGTCCTGGTTTACAGCTGGAACGATGCTCGGAAAGCTCTGTATCCGTGTATCACTTTCAGTTGTGTTTTGTATATTTTTCCGCTGCTATGTAATTTATTGTAATCTCTGATATTTATCGAATGTAATTTATTCATTTATACTCTGTATATTCTTGTATCTGATGGAATTGTTGTAATAACAATGAAATGTTCTTCTGTTTGCATTCTACTTTGTCATGTCCTCAATTCTATTCGTGCTTTCCTTCGCGGGGAAGTTACGGGTTCTTACAGGCAAATTCGAAAACCATCCCCACAATCATTCAACGCACATCATACAAAAATTTGAAGTTATGTGGATATCGCTAAGGGTTTTACCTATAACTTATTCATTTTCATGTATCATAGTTTCCTACGAAACGAGCTATTATCACGAAGCTAAACAAGGATACTTCATTACAACATGTAACATCAAGAACACCCAAAATGAAACATAATTAATTAGCATACTTTTGTATTATACCAAGATAATCGAAACCATAAAGGTAAGTCTATTATTCACCTAGTTGGGATTAAGTTGATGATATTTTTTGATTAAGTATTCCAAGCTCTTAGTTTTCCTAGCTTTATCTTCTTCTCCTAACTTGTAATGACCAACCTTTCTCTAGTTTCCTTTATAGTTTACGTCTAGGTTATAAAATGAGGATTGTGAAGGAAATGTTGGAGAACATGATATATATATATATGTATATATGTATGTCTGTATGTATGTACACATGGGAGAAATGTCAAAATTTCCCTCCTCATGTCTCCTTTTCTTATGCAAAATTCATTTGGTTATAATACCAACGTTCTAATTAATTTATTAAGCACAAATCTCATTACCACATGCATCACATTATTCTAATATAATTATAAATAAATTATCGTATAATGTCTTACAAAAATCAGGGATGCTACAAAAGTGGTATCGACAATACTGAGAGAAGACAATTTATTCTTGAAAGTAGACTTCGTATGAATTTTAAGCTCATCTTTGTTTATGTGACCCTATTGTCCCTTGCAATGTGGTGGCAAACATTAAGCAACTACCATGAGAGCCTCTAGGCGATTATATAAAGGGGTTTAACAACGAAGATTAAAAAAAGGATGAATGACTAGGCTAAACTAATAGTTGTTCATGCTGGGCTCTACATGAACCCTCCATTTTGAAAGGATCTTTTTGTAAATGAATGTGATGATTTGTAAGAATTCCGCTTCCGGACAGAATCAATTGGATGAATTGTACTATGCAAAAAAGAAGACACCTTTGAAAAAAGATGGCAGAAGGCCCAACTATGATCGAAACTACAAAAGGATATAATGGAAAGAAACGACACTACAAAAATGGCCCTAAACAAACATATTTCATTTATTTACGTGGCAATGAAAGGAAAAGTCATTTCCGACAATGTACAAATCCCAAACCAATCAAAAGCTAAGAATGGAGATAATTACCACATTTATCATAAATAAAATGGCCATAGAAAAAACGAATTCAAGGTTCTAGCTGCAATTATTCAGAAACTTATTCGAGAGGATCAGTTGGAGGATTTTTTTTCGAAATAATCAAAGTGCATATCAAGACAACAACGGACAACAAAATCCATCTGAAGGGACTGCAAATGTTACTGAAGATGAGGATATTCTAGATATAAGCCCGCTGTTAATTGCATAGATGTAAGTCATGGAGGCCCTCATATTGTAGAAGAAAACCGAGGAGCTAAAAATCATTACATCAAAGAAGAAAAAGAGATATATTATTGACACAGAAAAAGCTATAGCATGACAACCATAGGAAAGGTCTTAAGATGCATACATTGGTGCTGAAACCTCAAGAGCTACAAAAAGGGGATCCATCACCCCCACAATGATCCACTAATAATTACTGCCCAATTTGGGTTATCTATGGTAATGAAGATACCCGTAGATACAGGAAGCATGGTCAATGTCATATTTAAGCATGCTTTCTATCAAATGAATATCCCTGAAGGAAAGAAAGAGCCCAGTCCAAAGCCAATCTTTGGATCAACAAAAAAGGATCAACATTAATCAAACAGATAAAGCTAAAGGTGCAGATGGGTCTTCAACCTTGTCTTTGCACCTTAAAATCCTCTTCATAATCATGGATCAACCATCTTTCTACATTGCATTCTTTTAACGACCAGCTTTTGATGAAGTGGATGCTTTTGTTAATCCATAATACTTGATGGAAAAGTTCCAAAACATGAAAGGGTAAAGGATTATAAGGGGAGAATGTATTTTGCAATTTTGGACCAATATATAAGGGAGTATTTTGCTTATTTTGATTCTTCTACTGAATTTTAGCCTACAAATATTGGGTTTCGACACACCTCATTCAAAGCCAAGGTAAGAACTAGTCAATCTGGTAAGTGTAAGAAAATAAACAACATAGTAGAAAATAAGAAAAAAAGGAAAGACATGAATAATATACATGAAGTTGAAATCATAACAGATTTGGATTGCCAAAGGGAATTGAAAAGAATTGGTCCCACTGACGAATTTAAAGAGGCATGTTTAGATCCCGCTGCCTTGGAGATTGTTAAAATAGGAAAAGTGTTTGAATTAGTCCTAAAACCTAGCTTAACCCCTTTTCTTAAAGAAAACAAGGCATCTTTGCATGGTATGACTACAATACGACTGGAATAGACCCATCGGTTGTGTCATTCTCTTAATATTGATCAGAATATGATCCATGTCCAACAAAAGATAAGGCAGATCAATACAGTGTGGTCTGAAGCCTTGAAAGAGAAAGTTGAAAGGTCGCTTAAAATGGGCTTATTTGAGAAGTTTTTTAATCCAAGATAGCTTGCGAATCCGGTATTAGTAAATAATCTAAAGGAAAAATGGAGAACATATGCTGATTATACTGATTTAAATAAAGCCTATCCTAAAATTATTTCCATTTTCCTAGGAAAGGTCAATTAGTGAATGCTACAAGTAGGCACAAGTTATTGTCTCATATGGATGCTTACTCTAGATATAACCAAATACTGATGTTTAAGCCAGATGAAGAACATACAAATATTATTATTGGTGGCTGAACCTTTTGTTACAAAGCAACACACTTTGGTTTGAAGAACGCTAGATCAACATACCAAAGATGGTTAACAAAATGTTTAGCGAACAAATCGAAGGAATATGAAGATTTACATAGACGATATGTTAGTAAAATTACAAAGGTTGGAAGATCATCTGAAAGATCTTAAGGAAATGTTTGAGTATGCGAAAGTATCGAATGAAGTTGAATCCTCAAATGTGTCACTTTGTAGTCCACTTAGGAAAGTTCTTGGGGGTATACTATAAGTGGGCAGTGAATATAAGCTAGTCCCATGTAGATAAAGGTGATAAGGGATATGGCAGAATCAAAAACCAGTAAGGATGTAATGTGCCTAAACAAAAAGGTGGAAACCTTATAAAGATTTATTTCAAAGGCCATACACAAATATGTTTTTTCTTTAATATAATTAATAAAAAGAGAGTTTCGAATGGGGAAAAGACTACCAAAAGACATTCCAAGAATTTAATGGCTATTTGGAAAGACCTTACATATTATCTTGCCGTAAGGATGAGCAAACGTTATCTCTTTATATGGCAGTCTCGAACCATTCCATAAGCTCAATATTGAGCCGTAAAGAAAACAGAATACAACTTTAAATTTACTACGTGAGCAGATGATTGAAGGATGTTAAATTCGATTCCCTACCATAGAGAAATTAGCTTACGGTTTGATTTTGAATGCTTGAAAGTCAAATCTGTATTTCTAGGAAACATCCCATTAAATTCTTAACTAACTTCACTCTCAAACAAGCGCTTAGCAAACATGGAATTTTGGTACGGCTGGTGAAGTGGGCGATTGAGCTATGCTAATATGACATAGGATATAAACCATGAGGGGTTATAAAACGACAAGTCTTAGCTGATTTAGTAAATGAACGTACATGATTCATTGAGGAACAATCAGTTGAACAAAAGGATCAAGAGCCAAAGCGGTAATTATTGTTGATAGAGGGTCCAATGAACAAGAAATGGGGGAAAGATATGTTATAATCACCAAAGAAGGACATCACCTGCATTATTGCATGAAAATAAATTTTCCAGCAACAAAAAATGTAGCGTAATATGAATAGATGGTTGCCTGTTTAAACTTGAGCAATACAACTTAAAATTCCGTGGATCTAGAACTTTAGTTATTCACAATTAATAGTAAATCAGTTGAAAAATATCTATAGGATAAAAGATCCCAAGCTATTATAATATGTAAAGAAAATATTAGGAATGCTCACATCATTTGAAGATTTCACTAATCAAAACCCAAAAAGGGAGAATTCTCAGGTTGATTCCTTAAAAAAGCTAGCTAGTTCCAAGGGGCTCCCGAAACTCGAATTATTCCTGTTGGATATCAAGAAAATTCCAGCTTCGAAGAGAAAATTACTAAAAAGGAGAGAATGGTTTTCCCTATATAGATCACAAGCATTAGATCAAGAAGAAAATAAAAGAGAATCAAGTCAAGAAATTACCTTGAGCAACTAAACCGTTTTCGAGGTAAGTGGACATAACAGAAACAATTGGATGGCTCCTATTTTGGGATATCAGATTAATGATAATTTACACAAAGACAAAACTGAGGCACGAAAGTTTTAATGATAAGCCCCTAACATTGTAATATTAGATGGAATCCTATACAAGAAAGGGTATGCTCTTCCATATTTAAGATGCATGAATTGAGAAGATAGTTTGAGATTACTAAAAGAAGCACATGATGGGTTCTCGAGGACCGCTCAAATGAAATAAAATTTGCCAAAAAGATAATAAGACAAGCCTTTAATGACCAAATAAGGCATTGAATTGGTAAAATGTGTTAAGAGCTAAAATTATTCTAAAATTCCTCAATTACCACTAGGCCGATTAACCCCGATAACAAGCTCATGGCCTTTTGATGTATGGGGCATTTCTAAAGGAGGAGCGAAGTATACGGTAGTAGCTATCAATTACTTTACAAATCGTTAGAAGAGAAACTGCTTTGGAAAATCACATCGGGAAGGATAATAAGATTTGTTGTTAAGAATATTGTCACAAGATTTGGAATACCCCATAAGATTATATCCGACAAATGGACACAATTTGAAAGCGAGGAGTTCTCTTCGTTTTGTTACAACAATGAAGTTATTAAAAGTTTTTCTTTGGTAGTACATCTATAAGTTATTGGTGCCGTTGAGACCGTGAATAAAACCATAAGGACATGTTAAAGAAAGAATAAATAGAGCTAAAGAAAATTAGGTGAATGGACAAGTATTAGTACTTTGGGCCTATCGCACCTCCACCAAAACAACTACGAGTCATGCTCCCTATTCGTTAAATTTTGGATGTAAAGCAATGATTTCGGTTGAAGTCAAAATACTATCACATCACAGAGTTGAGTATGCATTTGATTGAAATCAGGAGACAAGAAAGGAATTTTTAGATTTGATTTCTAGGTTAATATATGAAACTACCATATAAACGACTGAATATCAAAGAAAAATGAAAAGGTACTATTATTTACAAGTCCAATCGAGAGCTTTCAAAGAAGGAGTCCTAGTACTTAGAAGGGTAATGGCTAACACTAGGAATTTAGCGGTAGACCGCTAGAACCAAATTGGGAAGGACCCCCTAATTATGCAAATAGTAATTCCATTAGGATATTATCGTCTATGTCACCCCGATGGTAACATGGTCCTAAAAACATGGAATGTAGAACATCTAAAACCATATTTTACCACCACAGATGGATAAAACAATACTTTAGGGATAATGAACCCTTTGTGACCATAAAAATGTGGAAACACCACTTGGATGATAAGTAAGAAAATCCAACTCAAATTCTGAACGTTTATGAAGAAAGTGTACATGGTTAATTGAATCAAACAAGGATTTCAATTAAAACTAGACAAGAAATTCTACATGGTATGAAGTGAAATACTGCTTTGTTTTGGGAAAAGTCCTTGAGGTGGACAAGGTGCTTCCTGAAAGGGAGGAGGGGTAAGACCGAGGACATGTGGTCGGCATGCAGTAAAACCTTAATCTCGCCGAGATGGCCTAGTCAAGGCGCCTCCTAGAGGGAGGAGGAGTAAGCAATATATCTCGCATATAAGGCCTAACTAACACAACTATAACCCCTTGTTCCCATAACCAATATAGCCTTCTCAAGGTGCCCTCCAGAGGAGGGACGACTAATCCCTTGGTCCTGTCACAAATGTGGTTTGGCTAAGATTTCGAATGAAGTATGCCATGCTTCTACTTATGCCTCATCCCATAGCAGAGAATGAAAGCTCAAAGGGACCACTTAAAGCACCTTATGCCTCTGTTCGAAAGAAGATCATGTCCTACGTCTACTTTAAGAATAGCTTGAAACGAGCACAGCTTGAAATGGGAACCACTTGAAATGGACCTTGAATTTTAAGCTCCGGAAGTGGATTTCTAGACTTCTATGGTTCTAAATACCCACATCTGGGTTTTGGGTCTTCATATTTTCCATAGTCATTTCAGATCTTTTACTATTTCTAGAAGTGGATTTCTAGACTTTTATTTTTATAACGACCAGGAATTTCGCTTGATCCGAATCGATCGCTAAATCGACCAAGACCATTTGAAATGCCTGATTGTTTGAGAACAAGCCACATCGGAACGCAAACAGAAGAACATTTCATTGCTTATTACAACAATTCCATCAGAATACAAGAATATACAGAGTGTGAATAAATATTACACATTCGATAAATATCAGAGGTTACAATACATTACATAGCAGTGGAAAATAATACAAAGCACAACTGAAGAAGATATACGGATACAGAGCTTTCCGGATATCATTCCAGCTATAAATCAGGATCCTATGAATATAAATCTGCAAAACCAAAACTACTAGCTGCCCGTGCCAAAATAAGGGCACCCAGAGTTTAGGTTAAAACAATAAACTCCAGGTCAGTCATGTAACTGGTGTGAGAACTAAAACAGTTATTAATATTTATTTTAAAGTTAGGTAAATCAAGGGACCATGCCGTATATCATGGAATGGGTTTCCTCCCAAGAATACCAGTGCATAAAACAAACGGCGCAATGCTAAATAAAGAAAATTGAAGCTATTATAAAACCCAGGTCCCATCACACAATGCAACACAAGCCGGAGGATAGGGTTTTCCCTTATAATAGCCAAACATGCTTGGTACGTTAAAAACAAATCCTTTGATACTATAATAAGTGTATAGTGTCAAAACAATTTCAATCATAAATATCAATCATAGACAGCATGGGTACCATATATCATGTCGCCATACTAGGCTCTACAATCAAAACCGAAAATGTCACGTATTGGAAGTTGGGTTTCCATCTATGAACCGAGGCAAGGGATCGTCCTCTACCGAATTCTAGACTGTCTAGCCTGAGCCTCAGGCTACAGCCACAATTGCACCTAGGAGCACAGGGCCGGTCCACCGATGTGGAATAAAATGCCTGAACACTGCGTTTCCCAGCCCTTTGGGACGTAAATGAGCCAAATGACTCCATCGGCTCCACATAGTCGCCGATATATCCGAGGCTCCTTGCAACAGCAACAACCACACATGTGAAAATAATATAAATGTCAGGGCTGGTAGGTCACTAACACCACCCTAGCTAGAAAGAAATGCATGCCCTCCCTGGATCCTTCTCCCGTTTCTAGTTCACAACCGGGGTGTGAGGCTCGCGAATCAACGTTACACAAAGCTATGCCACACAGGCCGTGCTTTGATCATCAACCACGAGACTCTGCTTTTCAACAAAAGCCTTGATCATTTGCCACTTGGGCATGCCACACAGGAAATTCACTCCATGCGATTGATATCCATCAATATATAACCCCTGAGCTCGTACATCTCAGAGAAGGGCGCTAAGCAAGAGAATAAATTCTCCGCCGCCAAACAGATATATATTTAATAATAATCAATCACACAGAATAAAATCCAATTTCAGACATACAGTCCATTTACAAGTTCGTTCTGGGTCTGAACAAAACCGGAGGCACCTTGTACCTCGCATATTCATCGATCTCCAAGTACGTCTGGACGATCACCAACTGATTCCCCCCTCTTGGGTGTACGACCCAATCAAGATCATCAGTAATCACCCAAACGACGTGAAGACCTCCGGTCTTCGACCACCGTCTTCGTCCTCGACACCACGTCGAATCAGTTATTCAGAATGGGATAAACCCGGTCTTTCTGAATAACTCGCGTATATAATAAACAAGTGTTACACAAACACAACATACGCCTCCTTCCAATTCAGAATATTCTTTTATTCAAATATTCTTATACTCTGGGAAAGGTTCCCATTAATTTTATCAAAGATAAATTCTTTAAATTTATTCTTTAATCTTCTTTTGAATATCAATTCAAATTAGTCGGGATTAGCGAACCACACCAAAGTAATCATTTATTTTATTTCCCAACCCAACCTATTCATCCCATGAAGTAAAACTGGTAATACTTCATATCGAAGAACACCATGGTGTTATCGGTAAATTCAATTACCATTTCACCTTCAAATCTAATTAAAGATTTAACTATCGCCTGGAGCCAAACTGGTGATACTCCATTCTCGATTATTTCAATCTAATTAAAGATTCATTAAAACTCCACTTGGTTTTAATCTTCCCGATAATCACTATCAATGATTCTTTAACTTGGGAAATCATATCATGTCTTTAACTGGGTTAAAGAATCAATGTTATTTAAAACATGATTCACTATAAACCCAAAATCACATTCCATTAATTATCGGGTTAAAGAACAAGTGTTATTTAAAACACCGTTCACGATAAACCCAAAAAATCAACTCAAATTCAATTCCAATTAAATGTCATTTAATTGGTACACTTCATTAAATTTAAATAAAAAGATTTAATCTTTTCCTCAACTAGGTTTAAGAACAGTATTAATGAAGACACCATTCATGACAAACCCAAATCCCATTTGATATTAAATACAAGGCTCTGAATAGAAAATATATCGGCTTATATTCAATATCAAATACTATAACCAACAAATATTTTATTGGAAGTAATGATATAAATATATCTTTCAAATTTCCATAACAATATTTGTATAATCACGAAATTCAATATCGAAATATTCCAAAGATAATTTCGATCGATTCAAATCCATTTCCAATTTATATATTGGAAATTCTGGTTATTTTCAAAAACCACTTCAAATCAACTTTATTTATTGTAAAAACAATTGGGATTATAATTCTAGTTCAAAACTAGTTCATTTTGATAAAAATCTTTTTTTATCTTTTCAAATATGGAATTTTTCGTCCCAATTCTTCACAAATCATTTCTTATGATTTTACACAAATTATTACTATTTTTAATAATTTTATCAAGGCCCGTATAGTCGATTTCCATCAACGGCCATCGAACTGCACTTACAGCGACCTTTTCCAAATTTGATTTGGACATAATTCCAAATCCAACCATTAGATTTCAAATCTCTAATATTTGTTAGGAAGCTCTTTTAGATAAGAACCCAACGGTTCCGGTTTTAGGAGAATCCGACGGTCGGATCTCCCGTAATATTCATTCGAAGTCAATGGTCGAAATTCGCGAACTACCGCTGCGCGGCACGTTCTATTCAGGCCATTATATATATATATATTATATATATTTTTCGTCGATTTCCTTTCAAAACGTATTTTATAAATCATTTTAAATTCGTTTTCGAAATGATTTCAACTTCATATTTAATTTCGAATCGAAGTTGAATATTCCACATCATCGATATACAAATGATAATATTTTCAAAACGTTATATTTTGAAATCACTTCCTTTTCTATAATCATTATAAAAACGAATATAATCAATATAAATATCGTTCGCCTCAAAATGGCGCATATCTAACCAACACGGCTTTATATATTTCAATAACTTCATTATTCTATTCAACAAATGAATTTTTCTTCAACACATGAATATATATTTTATTCAACACATGAATATTTATTTTATTCAACACATGAATTTTCTTTTATATTCAACACATGAATTTTCTTTATATTCAACACATGAATTTTCTTTCTATTCAACACATGAATTTTCTTTTATAATAGTCCTTATTTTCCAAATTGGAATGAGGCCCAATAAATTACCATATAATGTTAATTATATGGATTCCATAAAACACATGTATATAATAGCAACGATAAATAATCAACCATCATCCAGAGTGCACCACACAACTGCATAAGCATTAAATATAAATAATTAATGCTTACACAGTCTGTCAACCCATCGATTGACATACAACTAAACAATCGGGATTAGTGTACGTCAAATCTCATCCCAATACCCGTGTGGGGTTCCAAATCAACAAACACAGATTTATTTGTGCAGTTGGGTGATGTGTTAAATTTATCGTCCCAATCAATATCAGTCGAATCAGTGTGTAAACAAATCGTTCGATTTGTTTATTACTATTTATTTTATATATACGTTAAAAATTATATCTTTAACTATAAAATATTTTCCACTATAAAATATTTTATTCCATTCCACATCACACAATCAACTTTCACAATACACCAATTAAACAAACAAGTCATCCATGGTCTGTGGACAACGGGTGTCGGGTGCTACTAAGCACCGTCTACATCCAAGTATATATTTCAACTAGAAATCAAAATAAAAGTGAGGAGTTCTCATCTAGAGCTAAACCAAACGCCACGACTCCTCATATGTATAAAATCTTCGCCTTGCTCGCCTTTTGTCACTTTCGTCGTCCGTGTCCACTACATATATAAAAATCGCATTTTTATATTGTTGCTATGTATATAAAAATCACATTTTTACACTGCTACTATATAGATAAAAATTCTATTTTTATAACGATGTTCATATAATAAAGATCATATTTTTACCATGCTAACTTCATAATAAAAATACATAATTTTTATATCGCTCTCCTACATATGTAAAAATCACTCCTTTACACCGCTACTTCCACGATAAAGAATATATTTTTATCTTGCTAGTAATATAATAAAAATTATATTTTTATTACTCTTCATAAATAAAAATCATATTTTTATCACTAAAAATTGTATTTTTATATAGCTAATATATATATATATAAATTAAATTTTTACACAATTTACAATCATACCTTCATACGATTAAAATCCACTCTTTATACGTATAAAAATCTAACTTTTATATGTGTAAACATCATAGTTTTATATACGTAAAATTCTAACTTTATGTAATTTAAAAATCAGATTTTTATAAAATAAAATTAAACAATATCGGAAAAAGATAAAAATGAAATAAATAAATAAACGTACTGTTATTGTCTGAACCTCGAACAGCGTTAGAGGGGAAGTGGAAGCAGGCGGAGGGCGCTCTGGTGGTCTTCATTGCGGGTTGGGGCTTTAATTGGGTTCGGGTTTGGGTTGTGGGAGGATTGGGGCTCGGATTAGGACGCTGGTGGCGTCGTAGGCCAGGAGGTTGCTCAGGGTATGGCGCGGCATGGCTTGGGCTTGGCGGCGTCTCGGGTTAGGGTTAACGGGGGAGGGGGGGTCGACCGTTGTATGGAGAGAGGAGAGGAGGAAGAAGGGGATTGGATGAGGGGGTTGCGGCAGAGATGAGGGGGCTGCGATGGTGCGGCGACGCTCCGATGGGAGGCGCGACGTGGGAGGAGGGCATCGGGGTTTTTCCTTTTTTTTCGCGGATCTGGATGAAGAGAGAGAGAGAGAGAGAGGCGTGTGTGTTTGTTTATATAATTATTATTTTATAATTCCCAAAAAGTTGACTTTTTATTTGAACTCCAAACGAGACCCAACGACTGTCGCCTTTAGCTATCACACCCATTCCGAACACAATGAGATATGTTTCGTGAGCTGATTCGATCGTTTCGATCAGTTTCCGTCAAAATCAAAATATAAATCTATATACTGAATTTGAACGCACATTTCAATTTACTGGGGCCACATACGGACTCTAAAAATTCCCGAAAAATATTTATAGCTTTATATTGACGATACGGTCCTAACAAAACTAATTTCATTAAATTCTGAGACAGTTTGAAAAATGGCCATTTTCTAGTCGATTAAAATCAACTGAAACTGGTCAAACGCGTTTTCCTTTGCCATGCTTACATATTGATTCAGAAAATTACGAATTTTGAAACCTAGCAATAATTTGACATAACAGATCCAACAAAAGTGGTTTCGTCGAAAACCGAGGTCGTTTGCAAAATTTCCATTTTTAAGGGCCAGAATCCCACAGCGACTATTCTGAATTTTCAGCTAGGCATAACTTTTTATTCCCGCTATGAAATTTTAATTTTTCGGATTCGTTGGAAAGATATTCTCAATTAGATTCAAATATTTTTGGTTTTGGTAAAATTCGGTTTATTTTGAATCCTGCGCATTCATTTGAAATTCGAAATCGTATTTTCGAACTACCGCGCCATTTTCAATTCCTTTTATATTAAAATAAAATATTTATGTTCTAACGACGATTCAAATAAAAATATACGTTCAAATTCTATTCAAAATAAATTTCTCGTCGTTATTATTAAAGATAATTCATTTTAAATATTCAAAATTCATCGAAATTGCCAATTTTTTTTTAAATTGGCTCAGTTTTCCTGGTTATTACAATTATTCTAAATACCCTAATCTAGGTTTCGGTTCTTCTTATTTTGAAAATTGTTTCAAATATTCTATTATTTCTAGAAGTTGATTCTTGAACTTCTATTATTCTAAATATTCGAATCTTGGCTTCAAGTCTACAAACGCCGAAAAGGGTTTTGGCCATCTATTATTTCTAGAATCTGGGTATTGGGTCTTCTTATTTATGAAAGCGGTTTCGAAACTTCTATTAAGTGGATTTATTGACTTCTATTATTTTAAATAATCAAATCTAGGTTTTAAATCTTCTTATTTCTGAAAGTAGTTTCAGATCTTCTATCATTCCAAAAGTGGATTTCTAGACTTTAATTATTTAGTACCTGAATATGTGCTTCGGATGTTTTAATGTTCAAAAGTGTTTTCGGATTGCCTATCATTTCCAGATGTAGATTTCTAGACTTCAATTATTTAATACTCGAATTTGGGTGTCGAGTCTTTAATTTTCAAAAGTGGTTTTGGATCTTCTATCATTTCTAGTAGTGGATTTATGGACTTAATTTATTTAATATTCGAATCTAGTTTCGAGTAATCTAATGTTTGAAAGTGGTT
Source organism: Allium sativum (assembly GCA_030737875.1). Lineage (NCBI taxonomy): Eukaryota > Viridiplantae > Streptophyta > Magnoliopsida > Asparagales > Amaryllidaceae > Allium > Allium sativum. Next base: position 930,775,495 of record CM060920.1, on the reverse strand, counting down.
TCGGATCTTCTGTTATTCCTAGAAATGTATTTATAGATTTCAACTATTTAATACTCGAATTTGTGTTTCGGGTCCTCAATTGCTGAAAGATGTTTTGATCTTATATTATCGAAGAGAAGATTTCTGGACTTTTGTTATTTGAATTCCCAAATCAAGGTTTTAGGTCCTTTTATCATCACTGCTTTAGGTCATCTAGTGATAATACCTGTTGATTTCAGACTCAATAATAGCAATATAGATAATTGCTACATGGAAGGTTCGTAACTTCTTAAAACACCTTACTGATTTCCGTATTGAGGCGTATCTGAATCGTAGATTTAGACTCCGAGAACTTCCTAAAGATTACAGAGAGAAGCATTTAAACTTTATACAAGGAATTAGTTTCGAGATTCTAAACCTCAGTTATAAGGTTAACATTTTTGACATTCTTCCTAATTTTACATATATGATAGGGTTCCCTTATTTTAATAAATGAATAAAGTAACAAAGTGGTTGTATGTCGTAATTTTTTGCAAGAGAATAAAGTAAAGTTATTTGGATTTTGGTTTTAAAGAATAAAAGCTTCTATCATACCAGGGTGCTAAATGTTAGCCAAAAATATTTTCCTAAGGCAAAAGGAGATGAAAGAAGACTGAAGAAAACCAAAAGTTAAAATGTAACAACCCCGAATTTCAACAAACCGAATTCTTTTTTCAAAAATCTCAATCTAACGAAGCTCGAGTTGGCTTGCCTGATATCCTGTAGAAAAGACAGAGATAATAAATATATTAGAGTCGATAAACATCTCACAGTGGAATAAATAAAATATAATAATCAAATATAGCCTTACCGAAATAATAACACCGCCTAACAAATGTCCAAAAGCTACTAAATCTCTACCATAAATCTAACCTACGAGTATGTTATGAGGAGGGGGTCAGAACACAAAGTTCTAGTGAGAGGACAAATTATACATTCTGAAATAACCCTACATATACCGTTAAGTTACATTTTCTTTATATTAGGTTGTTTGGGTTATAGCACACATGGCTCTGCACTCACGCTTTACCCATCTACTCCCCAGTAGATTAAACCTAATATAGTATATATGTAGCTATGCCCAACATCTCAAGGTACTTCCCATAGTATCCTCCTCATACGGTCTCTGCCATCACACATTGGAAGCGTACACAACCTTCATCCTACGCCAAATCGCGTACGAAAATCTATATTGTTACGCCACATAATCACACAGAACCACCATCGATACGCCACATAAGCATACATATCCTCGTATCTGAACTCCTCAGTTGAACACGTCTCAAATTGGAGCAATGCCTGTAATGCACCACCCAATGCGTGTATCTAGAGCTTCATACGAACGTACTGCCTACTATAACTTGAGTCCCGTAATATGGATGCATCCATTGCACAGAATTAAGTAGGGAACTTTCAATATCTATAATGGACAACATCATTAGGCCTATAATACAGTTATTCACATATGGTCTATCCCTTTTAACAGTGGCTATGGCCCTACCCAAACCTGTACCTCAATTAATGAAAGACAACATTGAGAGCTAATGACGTGTCCCTAACCACAAATTTGGCGTGTCTCTCATCAATGCCTTGATAGTGAAAAAATGTTGTCTGTTGATTTGGATCTTAGTCTTTCCGCATCCTTCTAACTACCACACCATACTTGCAGTCAAGTTATACTCCAGATGGTGCAACAGATTTGCCTCCAACCGATGACTTCATATGATTATTTCTAAAGAGCTATGTCAGAGTACCCTACCACGTCCTGTAGAAGCCTCGTGACTTCCTCCATTCCTATAGAATAATCAGTTGGATGTGCTACTCTCGTGTCTTCAGACACCGCAATGATCAACCCCATTGGGTTCTCCATCTATATACGTACAGTCTGATTCCAGTGCGTTATGCCATCACGTTATTAGATCCTATGTCTAATCTTTTAATAATGTTCTTGCTTTATCTCATAACATTACTAATTAACTTGATTATCCACATATTCACTTTTTATTCAAGTTATTTGGTTTATTAGCTCATAATTTGCTGCTTACTTTCTTAAATCAGCCCTATGCCATCGGAGCGGACTTTCGTTTATTATTATTTATTACATCTATTAGACTTAATAATTCCAATTATAAGTCTACTAATAATAAGTTCACTTTATTCTTTCCTATTTAATTATAACCTTATATTACACTGTTACCACAACCATTGTTGTGGGTTTACTTATTAACTTTATTCCCTTAACTAAGGTTTATCAATAAGTTTTTCTGTTCATCGTTAATTGTAACTTACGTTATAATTACACTTGTCCCTAGGACAAGCCTACCTATTATATTTCATTCCTATTCATATAATTATAATAGGTTATATTCTCCGTTCGTCATATTTTCCCTAGATTCTTTATTATGAACCAACTTTTACCGTTGTAACCTTCCTTTATTTACTTGTTGTGCATTCTTATTACTTCAGGAAATTGTTTTACACACTTCATTAGATTGGTTAGCAAAAATATATAAAGATCTATTTCCATGATATACATGAACTAAGATCTATAGTTGCAATCTATTTCTTTTATTCACATCGTGGACACACACACACACACCCACACATATATCTATAGTTGCAACTACGTTCACAGTAATTTTACCGTGATGGTAACCATGGAAATGTAGCCCTTTTCTTTTCCAACCCCAATTAACTTTGTCCATTACTAATTCTCTTTTCTGAGTTAGACATTAATTCTTGTTTTTCATATATCAATTTCAATTACTGTAAATTTCCATACACAATTAGGCATACTAATTTTTATTCCATTATTTACGAAATTCATAGTAACATTTTACAACATATCAAATTTACCATATAATAACAGCTTTAAGAATATATGCATAATTTCAGTCAAACTGACAGTTTCATTATTACGGTAATTCTCAACCCAAACAGAAAGTTAATGGAATAGATTTGTACAACAACATTTAAATGTACTTAGGGAATGGATTATAGCACAATTACAATAATTTCAGTAATTCCTTACATTGAGGATTTACAGGGAATTCAAACGATAAATATACCTTTGCCAAAAGGTATAATTTAAATCCACTCACATGATTGCTTTCCAATCCTCGAATCTGATTCAGATCTACTACCTAGTTGTTTTCCCAATTGAATCTAATATTGAAATAACCACGAATTTAAAAATATGATACTAAACAAATAAAAGAAATCCTAATAATTCAGATTTACAGAATTTACCTCATGTAGACGAGAAATATGTACACCTATATTGTAGATCTATAATCTTTGTCTTCAAATCATAAAACATAATTCCTAAAAACTAATATTCTTATTTCTGAAAGATTTGGAAAAGAAAGAAAATGGCAGAGCCTTAGCATCATCTCAGAAAATATGAGTTGGAGGCTAGGCTCTACTAGTCTATTTATAGGTGCACAGGAGATTCTAGTTCGTCAAATTAAATATAATAAAATATGAATCATACAAGTCAGAAATATAACGTTAACTGGCTTGGAGATGGGTCTACCTAGACCTCTAGTGGGTCAACCCCTATGTCGACTCACCTCAAAGGTGTGTTGACCCCTGGGTCAACCCATATACGGTCTGGGTCGACCCATGACCTGGGCCATTAACGTCAATTTTGCCAATGTTAAATTTTGTTTAACTTTCATTTCCTTTCCGGATATTGCTTATGCAAATTATTTTCATACATTTATAGAGTATATCCAATTTCAAATTTCAAACTTATGCACATATATAAGCGTATAACTCTTCAAATCTTGGTCCATTAATAGTTGCGCAATAAATGTCATTATTAACACTATCAATTTATCGATTCTTTTTTTCTAATATATATTCAATTTTAAAACACAGCTGTTCTCTTGCCTAATTTTTATTTATTCCATATTAATTACTTTTCGCCCTTAAATTACACTTTAATTTCAATTTTTGAATCTATGTGTATATATTTATGCATAACTTCATTTTTTTTTCAAAATCAAACAGCGTTATGCCAACATTTATTTCTTACTCATTTTTATTGATTTGTGGGTTACTTTTGGGTTTCATATTCATATATATATTATATATATATTTCTTTCTGAACATGCATCCCTTTAACCGTTCCTCTAAAATTAAAAACATGATGTTGATGGGACTTGAACTTCAGACCTCCACCTTGGGAAGTGCATGTCTTACCAACTTGTCTAACTTAGTTTTTTTTCACAAGACTAAAAATATTGGTAGCTATTGTTCTAATTTGTGTTCCTCTTATATCTTCTTTTTCACGTTTGTACTAAAACTTCAATTAAAGATATCCTTTTCGTTTTAAATCCATTTTCTACAAACCATAGGTCTAAATTGATCAGAAAATCACCACGGATGCAATGAAGCTAATTCTATCACCAAATTCTAAAAAATATTCAAAATTTTATTTTATTATTTAACTAAAATGTGGGTGTTATATTCTCCTTCCCTTAGGAAATTTTGTCCCCCTAATTTTGGTAAGGGTAAAATAAAGCAATTCCTCGCATAATTTACAACCATCATGTGTACATCCAATTTTGCAACCATTTGTGCACTTGTGCAAAGTGTAACACAACATAATAATGCATGGATGCAATGAATGCCTAAGCAGTATCTCCTATATGAGTGTAGATTTTCTTGAAAACTTTTGAAAACTTGATGCATACATCCTAAATAAGCTGACAATTTCTATATGAATGCAACATTTTGAAAATAAAAATATTTTTCATCCATTTTTTCTTACACTCTTACAGGGCTAGAGTGTAGTTCATCCAATTTTTGCATCCAAACCCTACCAATAAACTTTAGATTTGCGAATTGCAGAAAAGTCTAATTTTCTGAATTCGATTTCTTATGTTAGAAAGAGGAAGAAAATGGAAAATTACATATTTTCCATCCACCTTTACGTAATCTTTTTCCCCATACGTGGAAAAATTAATTGCTATTTTTACAAAACCTAGTTTCTATTCCAAGCACGGTTTTGCATAATAAAATTTTCCTTTCAGCTTTCCAAACTAACTTTGGAAAAATTTGTTTTCCTTTATTGTTCTTTAGTTTTACAGTTGTCATTATTTTTTTTTAGGTTATGTCATCAATTTTTTCTTTTCTTATTTAACTTAATCCACCGACCTAAGCTTAATTTTAAATAAGCCTTCTAATTCTTTCAAAACTAAAATAGGATAATAAGCACAATACACAGCTACTACCAAGGGCTAAGAATCTTAGGACCATGTCCGTGCTGACAAAGAAATGTCCAAACCACGGGATCTAAACAACTCACTTTCCATTTAACATCAACTTGTCATAACTAGTCCTTGTCGTGTACTAATAGTCTTTCCTAAGCAACAACCTAGGCTCTATAGTGCTTACACACTCTACAGGAATTTAGTATTTTTCGAAACTAATTCTCGCAATCTACTTTATAGCCTCAAAATATTCCCCGTCTTTCCTAGGTTCTAATTCTTACCTATTCCATGATTTAAAAACGTGGTTTGGCTTTATCACTTTCTTTTTCAAAAATTAAAAGCTTCAAAACTTAATTTTTCTTCATTAAAACTTATTTTTGCCAAACCAAAAAAAAATCAATCTAAAAAGCACAAAAACTTCTTTTTTTTCAAACAATAAAAACCGGAGTAAACAAGGACAACCATTTCTCAATTAATTTCACAACAGCTCATCTTTACTACGATAATTCAGTTACTTTCAACTAGTTGCTAATTTATATACTTATCCCAAATATCTACCCTATTCTAAGTTTTTAACAACTTATTTTGTCCACCCACCAAAGTTTATGCCAAAACAATTGTCAAAAATTTATGTCAAAAGAATGGAGATTTCCAAAATTTTCCTTATCGAAAATTTTAGTTTTTGACCAAATGCAATCTTTTCTATGTTTTCTTATTTAGTTCTTTCATAATTGATAAGTTAAAAACTAGCAAGCTATATATGCTCTATAATGTTCACATTTTTCTAAAAGAATTCATTTTAGATTAAAAAATCATAAGGAATCGCCATTTCCAAAATATACCCCACTTTTCCCAAAACTCAACATGTACATTTCAGATATGTTACTTACATTTTTTTCAAACGTCAAAAATACTTCTTTTTTGTTTCAAAAATTATTTCTACACAATTTAGCCAGTACATATTTTATAATTGTAAACTTTTAAGGTTAAAACTTGAAAATACAATAAACTTTCACCCAAAAGTTTTAAAAATTTCAAATTCTTAAAGGTTAACAATTGGGCTAGACTTAAAATGGGTTTCTAACTTACTAAGACTTTCCTAAATATTCCCACAAAGTCATTTATCTCAAATATATATATATATATATTCCTAATCTATTTTCTTTTCTTACTCTTTCCCAATTGGTAAGGCTCTACTACCAAACCCACTAATATGAAATAATAACGTTTCTGATACTAACACATGGGATTCTTTTTTCCATTACAAAACACATTATACACTTTTGACAAAAACCACCTAAAGGTCTCTTATTATCAAATTTCCATAACCATTTCCTTAGTGTATATAACTGATCCCAACTCTTTCCATATGCCACTCTTCCTACTTAGTGGTTTCCTTTATGGATCTAGGTGTGTATATATAATATATTTATATTAAAAAAAAACACTCACTCACTATCTATACTTAAGAATCCTAAACCTGAGCTCTAATAATAGATTTAATCATTCAGATTCCAACATATCGAATTCTTTTTTTGAAAATCCAAATCTATCGAAGATCAAGTTGGCTTGTCTGGTATCTTGCAGAAAAGGCGGAGATAATAAATATATCAGAACTTAATAAACATGTCACAGTGGAATAAATAAAATATAATAATCAAATATAGCCGTACTAACATAATAACACTGACTAACAAGTGTCCAAAGGATACCAAACCTCTGCCATAAATCTAACATGCGAGTATGTTATGAGAAGGGGGTCATAACACAAAGTTCTGGTGGGAGGACAAATTATACGTTCTGAAATAACCCTACATATACCATTCAGTTAAATTTTCTTTATTATTAGGTTATTCGGGTTAATAACGTTCAAGGATCTGCACTCACATTGTACTCGTCTACTCCCCAGTAGATTAAACATAATATAGTATATATGTAGTTATTCCCAACATCTCAAGGAACTTCCCATAGTACCCTCCTCATATGGTCTTCGCCGTCACACAACGAAAGCATACACAACCTCCATCCTAAGCCAAACCAAGTACGGAAATCTATATCATTATGCCACGTAATCGCACAGAACCACCATCGTTATGCCATGTGAGCATATGGCTCCTTGTATCAGAACTCCTCGGTCGAACCATGTCTCAACACAGAGTAATGCCCAAATGCCTACAATACACAACCCAGTTTGTGTATCTAAACCCTCACTCGAACACTTTAATCCGGGTCCTATAATAGGGCTACATCCAATGCATGTAACTCAGTCGAAAGCTTTTAATATTTGTAAAGGAAAGCTTCATTAGGCCTAATATATGTAAAGGACAGCTTTAGTAACCCAGGTCTCATAATAGGGTTGCATCCAGTTCACGTACAGTCTGTCACTTTTCACGGTGGTTATAGCCCCACTTTGGACCATCCCTCAACCAATGAAAGACTACATCAAGAGCTAATGACTTTCCCCTAACAACCAATCTAGCATCCAATTTGGTGTGTCCCTCACCAATGTCTCGATGGTGAAAGAACGTTGTCTGTTGGTTTATCTCTTGGTCTTTCCGCATCCAACTGACTGCCAATGACAGGTATCCAACGATCACTATACTTAATTTGGTCTTGACCAATCTCCTCCATGAGCGAGGCAAATCGATGAATCAACCAATGCCATCTACCATAACCTTCTGACTGCCACACTATAGTTGCAGTTAAGGTATACTCTAGATGGTGCAATAGACCTGCCTCGAAGCGATGGCTTCATCCGATTATACCTCGGAGGGTCATCCCTGAGTACCGTACCATGTCCTACAGAAGCCTCATTCCTCCCTCCAATCTCGTAGAATAATTAGTTGGACGTGCTCCACTCGTGTCCCCAGACACCATGAAGATCTACCCCCATTGGGTTCTTCATCTCCATACGTACGGACTAATTCCAGCGCATCACACCATCACGTTATTAGATCCTACATCTAATCTTTTAATCATGCGCTTGCTTTATCTCATCACATTACTAATTAACTTGGTTATCTGCATATTCACTTTTTCTTCAAGTTACTTGGTTTATTAGCTCACAATTGGATGCTTACTTTAATCAGACTATGCCACGGAGCATACTTTTTCTTATTAATTATTACAATTATTAGGCTTAATACTTCCAATTATAAGTCTACTAATAATAAGCCTAATTTATTCTTTTCTATATAATTATAACCCTATCTTACACTGTTATGACAATCGTTGTTGTGGGTCTTGATGTAGTCTTTCACTTGTTGAGGGAGGGACCATTGGGACTATAGCCACTTGGATAATGCAGACCATATTCGAGATATCTGTATTGCAGGGCTTTTTTGGTGGACCTTTACAGACATGGAAAGCCTCCAACCGAAAACTGCGCATTCAGATGCAACCCTATTACGAGACTCGGTGTAATGTAGGAAGTATGTTCTTGTGAGGGTTTAGGTACACGCACTAGGTGGTGTATCATAAACATAAGGCATTACTCCGTGTTGAGACTTGATTCGATCGAGGATTTTGGATATGAGGATCCGTAAGCTTATGTGGCAGAACGATGATGGTTCTGTGCGATTACATCGCATAATGAATAGGATTTCTGTAGCGTCCCGGAAAATCCGACTCTTGAATTCAAACACTAATACATCCCGTGTCCAGATTCAAGTATCAAAAACCCAGAAAACTAAAAGGAAGAAATAAGAGGATGAGAAATAGAAAGAAAGAAAGTTAAGAATAAAAGAACGAAGTAGAACAATATTACACAGTCTCACATCGTAGCGGAATAAAATATAATATAGAAATAAATCTTTATTGAAAAACTTGAAACAATACTTACACTTATCAGAGTATAGTAGACATTCATCATATATGGACAGTTATAACCGTCTTTCCTCATTTGTAACACACAGTGGAATAATTTCTAAATACGTATCATAAGTCTGAACTCTTCCAGATCGTCTTCTAGAATTCGTATCTTATCCTAAACCTGTACAACTTAGACTGGCCCGAGCATTACAAACACAATAGGTCAATCTGGTGAACCAGCGCGAGAAAAACTTTCTAAGTTATCGGTATCATTCAATTTGATTTTACGTTAAAAATCCTTTCGAAAGAAAATGATAATCGTAAGACCAATCCACACATAAACACAGACGGTTTTTACCTTATGATAACCAAAAACGTTTTAGAAATAATATCCTTTTCTGATATTATAATAATGTCTAAATCAAATAAATAATCATCTAGTAGAACGTTTGCATCTCACGTTCTACATATATAATATATAATCAAAAACTGCGGTCGCTTATTAGAGAATGGATTTCCGACTATAACAAGGCATGGAACCACCTTTCGATCAATGTACTCTAGAGGAGATACATTGGAGTTCAACAAGGACATCTTGCAACTCAGCCACACATGACCAACCACTCATTTCTCTTGAGTGTATCGAATGTCTTGTCACCTTACGGTTGGTATACCAACATAACCGTTCCCGGGAGATACAGAAATAAAAGAAGTAACAAATATGAATATTATCTAGATGGTGACAATACACCCTAATGGGAGCGACCCACATAGCCACGCTGCTTGCCCGATTTTTGTTATTTTCCGGTTGTGAGGTTTGAGGTTTAACACTACTTTTAGAACACCCTATCACAATTCACTTTGAACATCACATTGTCAGATCTATCAAATCACTAATTGATGTCTACAAAAATACTCTAGTCGTTAAGCTAAGAGAAGGTGTATAGCCTTATCCACCACTAACAGAATTACGTTTGTAAGAATCAACTACGTAATTTTTTAGAAATACTCTGTCAGAAATTCGTCCATACAAGTCATCCAGGATAAGGATGAACCGAAGGTAAACTCCTACCCCATCCTAGTTATCACCCTATAGATTAGTAGCGAGTAGTCCTTGCAATCCGTAGATTTCAACCACGATAGGATTACAGTATATCTCTGGCCGCAAAACCTGAGATTTTAAGTAATTTTTATAAATATCTACGGTCTTCAAATACTCCATCTCGATCAGCATCTGATATATTCAACGTTTTACGAATTTACTGGTCAGAATGTTATTTGATTATAAATTCGATCCCGGTCTTTCCGTACCAACAATCGTACAAGCCTGATTTGATAGTCGGTTATTTAACTATCAAATAAAACTACCATTCGTCCATAAAAGAAAATTGAATTTACTGATTCAATATTTACCCTCTTTAATTAATCATTTGTTAATAAAAACTGTTCAATTTCCCAATATTGAAATACTGGTTTCTCTTCTTATATTAGTATAAGAATATTCAAACCGTTTATTTTAAATACTTTTGAACGCACTTCTTACCTTGGTCATAAGTCCCTAACCGTAAACTATTAAGTGAATAACTTCCAAAATATCAACCCCGAAGGCCGAAACCAACATCAGATCGGTACTCAGAAAACTATTCATCTCGACTAATCCCCAGTTAATTTCTAATTTCCTTTAACTTTACTTACTAATTTCTAATGAATAGAAATTCCAAATATTTGTAGTTTCTTAACGAGATATTTATCTCAACTTATAAATATTTTACTTATAAATATACTTTACAAAATGTTTGCTAACATTATTCATTTTTAAAACAGGAAACAAGATTTCCTTATAACGATATATTTTTATTAACCAAATCAGTTTTGTTCTAATGTTTGTAAACCAGGTTTATCTCACATCCTTATTCCATAAATTAATCTTTTTCAAACATCTATATATGTTTAAAATTTATTTCCATTCTAGTTTTATTTCAATAGCTTCGTTTATGTTTATTCTAACTTCTATTCAAAATATTCATATATAACTTTTGAAAATTCTAACTAATAATATTTACTATTAATAACCCGTATAACAAATCCTTTAATATAATTCATATTATATTATTCAAATTAGTTCATCTCCAATTCAAATATTATTTATAATTTAAAACTGTTTCTAACTTCCTTTCAAAAATTCTCATTTTGCCAAATATTCACTTCAACTCCTATTCACCTCACCCGTGAATAATAACTTTTAATACAAATCCATTCTTGACTAAATTTGTCGATTTGATTCCAAACTTGTTAGTTTCAAGTTTTAATTCTATTATCACTTCTATTATTAGATTTATTCCATATAATCTAATTTATAATTTCCATTGAACTTGGAAAATTCAAATCCATTAAAAATACCGATTTCCCTTTTTCTTCATACTCATATTATATTTTCTGAATTCTCTAATAATAATAACAATTCACTTCTTTATAAATATTGTTTATAAAATCAACTTGTCGCCTTATTTGTTAAAAACAAATATTAACTTTTCCATTCCATTTATAATTCGATTTCTAAATAATTATTTCTATTTGAAAATAAAATTTACTCTAAACTCTTTTATATTTTCAATTATCTTTTAAAATCCATATATTATTTTGATATTCAAAAATATGAAAAATCAAGGTCCAGTGTCAATACACATCCAAAACATGTCACACACCATCGCAGGTTATTAATCATACCATATAACAATATATATGTAAAAACAATAAATAAATGTTGAGGAATCCAGTTGGATTTCTCCAACCTATTTTTCCTGCATCGACAGATGTTAGTCAATAATAATAATACCCATCCTGCTTCGAGGCAGGATATCACAGTATAGAAGGTCGTCCACTATATATATTGTGGGGCGCATAGGGAAATCAACCGCTAATGGTACTGCAGGCATCCGCTAATGGTACTGCGGGAATTATCCAATCACCAATCACCAATATTATTATAATATATATATATATAGTATTTTTACTTTATATCAATCAATTTATCATCCAACAGGCAGTCAATAAAATTTGAACTATTAAAAATATCTCCTAATAATTTATCCGAGTGAGTTTAACTCACCCCGATTTTTCCATGGTCGAATATCCAAATTAATTCCATATCCGCGTCTCAGCCAAGAATCATCTTGAATTATCTTGAATACATTATTCCTACCATTATTCAATTTTATTTAATGATTAAATGATTTTTAATTTAAACAAACTAAACGAATAAATTATTTATTCTATATATTTAAATTTCGTAGAAACCGTGTGAGAACCCGTAACTTCCCCGTGAAGGAAAGCGCGGATACTTCGAGAACAATACACATCGGAACGCAGACGGAAGAACATTTCATTGTTATTACAACAATTCCATCAGATACAAGAATATACAGATTATAAATGAATAAATTACATTCGATAAATATCAGAGATTACAATAAATTACATAGCAGCGGAAAATAATACAAAGCACAACCGAAGGTGATATACGGATATAGAGCTTTCCAGATATCATTCCAGCTGTAAACCAGGATCCTGTGAATATAAATCTACAAAACCAAAACTACTAGCTGCCCGTGTAGAAAATAAGGGCACCCAGAGTTTAGGTTAAAACAATAAACTCCAGGTCAGTCATGTGACTGGTGTGAGAACTAAAACAGTTATTAATCTTTATTTTATAGTTCAGTAAATCAAGGGACCACGCCGTATGACACTGAATAGGTTTCCATCCAAGAATACCAGTGCATAAAACAAACAGCGCAATGCTAAATAAAGAAAAATGAAGCTGTTTTAAGACCCAGGTCCCATCACACAATGCAACGCAAGCCGGAGGATAGGGTTTTTACCTTATAACAGCCAAAGCATGCTTGATACGTTAAAAACCCATTATTTGATACTATTATAAGTGCATAGTTTCAAAACAATTTCAATCATAAATATCAATCATAGGCGGCATGGGTACCACATATCATGTCGCCATACTAGTTCTACAATTAAAACCGCAATACCACGTATTGGAAATTGGATTTCCGTCATGAGTCGAGGCAAGGGGCAAGCTCCTCTCCGTTTGAGACACTCTAGCAAATGTCTCAGGACCCCACTATGATCCTTGGAATCGGTTGGGCCGGTCCTCACCTAACTTTGGAGGATTAGTTATTCCTGAACACACGTTTCCCGGTCCTAACAGAACTATATCCGAGGCGCCTTGCATTCCAACATCCACATAGGTAAAAAGTATATAAATGTCAGGGCTGGTAGGTCACTGACATCACCCATAGCTAGAAAGAAACATCGTGTTCTCCCAACGGTCCGTATCCCGTTTTTGACTCATACCGGGGTGTGAGGCTCGCGAATTCACGTTATACACAAAGCTGCGCCACACAGGCCGTGCTTTGATCATCAACCACAAGACTTTGCTTTTCAACAGAAGCCTTGATCAATTGCCACTTAGGCGTGCCACACAAGCAATTCACTCCATGCGACTGATGTCCGTCGATACACAACCTCTGAGCTCGTACGTCTTAGAGAAGGGCGTTAAGCAAGTGAATAAATTCTCCACCACCAAACAAATGTATACTTAATAGAGATCAATCAACACAGAATAAAATCCAATGTCAGACACACAGTCCATTTACAAGTTCGTTCTGGGTCTGAACGAAACCGGAGGCACTTTGCTCGCATATCCATCCGTCTCCAAGTACGTCTGGACGATCACCAACTGTTTCCCTCATCTTGGGTGTACAGCCCAATCTAGATCATCAGTAATCACCCAAACGATGTGAAGACTTCCGGTCTTCAACCACCGTCTTCATCTTCGACATCTCGTCGAATCGGTTATTAAGAATGGGTATAAACCCGACCTTTCCGAATAACCCACGTAAATGATAAACAAATGTTACACAAATACAACAAACGCCTCATTTCAATTCAGAATATTCTTTTATTCACGAAATCACATTCTTAGGGAAGGGTTCCCATTAATTTTATCGAAGATAAATTCTTCTAAATTTATTCTTTAATCTTCCTTTGGATATCATATCAAACCATATTATAGTTTTCCAAACTAGTCGGGATTAGCGAACCACACCGAAGTAATTATTTATTTTATTTCCCAATCCCAACCTATTCATCCCATGGAGAAAAACTGGCAATACTCCATACCTAACACCACGGTGTTATCGGTAAAGTTAATTACCATTTCACGTTCAAATCTAATTAAAGATTTAACTATCGCTTTGGAGCAAAACTGGTGGTACTCCATTCTCGATCACCTTTCAGATTTGGTAATTTAAATTATCAATTCACATTTCAATCTAATTAAAGATTAATTAAAACTCCACTTAGTTTTAATCTTTTCAAAAATCAATATCATGTCTTTAACTGGGTTAAAGAACCAATGTCATCTAAAACACGATTCACGACAAAACCAAATCTCATTTGATATTAAATACAAGGCTTTGAATAGAAAATATATCGGCTTATATTCAATATCAAATTCTGAAACCAACAAATATCGTATTGGAAATAACGATATGAATATATCTTTCAAATTCCCATAACAATATCTGTATAATCACGGAATCCAACATCGAAATATTCCAAAGACAATTTCGATTCAAATCAATTCTAATTCACGTATTGGAAATTCTGGTTATTTTCAAAACCAATTCAAATTCAATTTATTTATTTCAAAAATAAATTGATTTTAACACTAGTTCAAAACTAGTTTATTTCGATAAAAATCTATTTTTATCTTTTTAAATGTGGAATTTTTCATCCCAGTTCTTTCCAATTCACATATTATGATTTTACACAAATTATTGATATTTTTAATAATTTTATCAAGGCCCGTACAGTCGATTTCCATCAATGGCCATCGAACTGCACTTACAACGACCTTTTCCAAATTTGATTTGGACATAATTCCAAATCCAACCGTTAGATTTCAAATTTTGAATATTCATTGGAAAGCTCTTTTCGATACGAACCCAACGGTTCCGGTTTTAGGAGAATCCGACGGTTGGATCTCCCGTAACGTCAATTCGAAGTCAATGGTCGAAATTCACGAACTGCCGCGGCGCGTTCTAATCCGGCCATTATATATATATATATTATATATATATTTCGTCGATTTCCTTTTTAAAACGTATTTTATAAATCGTTTTAAATTCGTTTTCAAAATCATTTCAACTCGACATTCAATTTCAAATCAAAATTGAATATTTCATATCATTACTATATACATGATAATATTTTCAAAACGTTATATTTTGAAATCACTTCCTTTTCTATATTCATTATAAAAACGAATATAATCGATATAAATATCGTTCACGTCGAAAATAGCGCAACTCCAATTAATACGGCTTTATATATTTCAATAAATTCGTTATTCTATTCAACACATGAATCTATATTTCTTTCAACACATGACTAATCTCAACACCTGAGTACCGTCAACACAGGACTATTTTTGTTATGTAATATATTTTATAAAAATATGGTATCTATCATTTGATTTTTAATTAGACTCCAACCGTAAAGTAGTGTCTAATCTTAAATATGATAAAGATATAAATTTTATTGTTAAAATATTTTACTCAATACATGAATAGTTTCAACACATGAACATCGTCAACACATGACTATTTTTTCTGTTCAACACATGAATTTTCTTTTATAATATTCATTATTTTCCCGATTGGAATGAGGCCCAATCAATCACCATATAACGTTAATTATATGGATTCCATACAACACATGTATATAATAACAATGATAAACAATCAACCATCATCCAAAGTGCACCACACAACTGCATAAGCATCAACTATAAATAATTAATGCTTACACAGTCTGTCGACCAATCGATCGACATATAATTAAATAATTGGGATTAGTGTACGCCAAATATCATCCCAACACCCGTGTGGGGTTTCAAATCAACAAAAACTGAATATTATTTGTGCAGTTGGGCGATGTGTAAAATTTATCATCCCAATCAATATCAGTCAAATCAGTGTATATAAACAAATCGACCGATTTGTTTATAAATATTTATTTATTCACTTTCACGTTAAAAATTATATTTTTAACGATAATTAATTTATTTCAACTATCTACATTTTATTATCGATTTCACATCAACATCACAAACAAATTTCATAACACATCAAACAAGCATATAAGCCGTCTGTGGACGACGGGTGTCGGGTGCTACTAAGCACCGTCTGCATCCTAGTATATATTTTAACTAGAAAAAGAAATTTAAAGTGAGAAGTTCTCACCCAAGCTAAACCAAACACCTCGACTCTTCTTTTGTAGAAGTCATCGCTGTTCTCGTCTTTTGTCACTTTCGTTGCCCGTAGCCACTACATATGTAAAATTCACATTTTTATATTGTTGCTATGTATATAAAAATCATATTTTTATAATCAGTCCATATGGATAAAAACTCTATTTTTACATCGCTACTATATAGATAAAAATTCTATTTTCACATCGCTACTACATAGATAAAAATTCTATTTTTACAACAGTGTTCATATAATAAAGATTATATTTTTATCACACTATTCTCTATATAAAGATTCCGCCTTTTCAAATATAAGGATTTCGCCTTTTCAAATATAATAAAAATCATATTTTTATTCTTTCTATAATATAAAAATCATATTTTTATATTGCTACTTCTATAAAGATCACATCTTTATTTTCACTTCATATATATAAAAATCGATTTTTTTTATTTTGCTACACATATAAAGGTCAAATTTTTACTATCTATATAATATAAAAATCATATTTTTAAAACTTCTACTTTATAAAAAATATATTTTTATATTTCACATATGATAAAAATCGAATTTTTATCACTACTTCTAATATATAAAAATCTCAACTTTGCGATGTTAAAAATATCAACTTTTCTCATGTTATTCATATAAAAAAAACATAAACTTTTCAAATAAGAAAATCCATTCTTTTATCATAAGAAAATCAAATCTATACCCTAACCAAATATCTAAAATCTCCTAAACAAAAGGCCTAACTTTATATAGGAAAAATCTTAACTTTACAATCACAAAACTGAATTTAAAAGCATGATTTAAACATATAAACTGAAGTTAAAATAAATAAATAAATTAGATAAAAAGGGGCTCACCGATTTCGTCGCTCGGAGGAGGAGAGGTAGAAGAAGAAGGGAGTGGCAGAGAAGGAGGCGTCGAGGGGGAGGCTGCTCGTCGGTGGTAGTGGAGGGAGGGAGAAGAAGGCGCAGGCGGCGGAGGGACTATAACACCCCACCTCCATTATGGTCACTCGTAAAGGGAATGCCTTAATTTCAGTGGAGCGTTTTAAGTGAATATAGAATAGAAAATCACTACAAGACTGATATAAAGCAGTACTTGAAAATTAAAACTTTATTTCATTGCAGCTAATAAACCCATATGTTTGATTACATTATCAAAACCATAAACCAAAGTCAAGTACATCATATCCATCTTGATAAAACAAAGTACATAAACTGAAAAACATAATCCCTAACATTAAGATAGCCATAAATAAAGAGAACCTGAACTTTACTTCAGCGGTCCAAGAAATCTTCTAAAAGCAGTCCAAGATCAAACTCCACTAGTGCTAGTTCCAACCTGAGCACCTTGGGGGGGGGGGGGGGGAGGAAAGAGATGGAAAAAGGGGGGTCAGACATAAAGTCTGGCGAGTGCGATAATTCTAACAATATAATTAACAAAGTAATTAGGCTAAGGCATAAGTTGGAAAAATTGGGAAATGACCATGAACCATTCAATATAGCAGAGTAAACGAGGAAACAAGATGTATTACAATATCATTAAAGCGCACCTAAACTACTATAGGATAACTACTAAACTACACCAACACTATGGGATAATTCCTAAACTGCACTTCCACTAGTATACTGCACCACCACTAGTCACCCTAAGGTTGATCCCGCCTACAGACTTAATAATGGTATTGGTAGTTTCGTGCACCCCTAGCTGCCTTCATAGGTGTCGTCTGCCCCTATCTCCACTAGGTGTACCCACTACCCCCAAGCGATCGGCTCCCTAACTCGTAGATACCTTTGCTGGCCCCACAGTGGGGTGTATCACTCCCCAAAGTGGCAACCCGATACAACAAAGAATGCACGGCTTATACCTACACGATGCAACAACGTCTTACCTACCAGCCCGGGTCCACACACGCATATGAACCCGTTGGACTTGCGTTGCCACCGCTGACCCAGTTTGGCTTTTTACAGTCAAGCCCAGTAAGCGTGTCCCGTCCTCGACTTGGGTCGATCCCACAAAGATACGTATGGTTTACTGGTTGAAACGGGCCCCCCATTACTTGACACAAGCTATCCACCTAAACTTGGTCCCCTCTAGTACATCCCACTTAACCCACTTCTTATTCATGTTTCAATTACATGTTTCATATTTTGGTTAAGTGCTTCAAATCGTATTTCGAAATGCCACCCAAGGCACCCACTAGATTCCACATGCCACCCAAGGCACCCACTTAAACCCCTCATGTCCTACTACATGCTTATCTGGTTAAGTGTTTCTTAATTCATTAAGACCATAACCTCATAAAGACCTCTCACATTAGACTGACATTTGTGGCAGCTGGATTTGCCGGGCGGGTCCGGGCAGTCTTACACCACAAAAGAGTCTAACCTCGTGTCTTTACAATTGTTACGTATTTAGTTTATGCCTTAGACCTCTCACATTAGGCTGGCATTTGTGGCAGCTGGATTTGCCGGGCGGGTCCGGGCAGTCTTACACCACAAAAGAGCCTAACCTCGTGTCTTAGACGATTAATTACTCCTAATTAATCACCCCCAATTTGAATTACTTTCCCTATTCAAATTATCTATCAATTCCAAATTTAGCGATGTCCATAATTGACTCAATTATGTCCATCCATTTATGGTATGTAAAATCATACCAATTTCACCACAATTTTATTTTATGCCTTTTAAGGCAATTATGCCAATTAAATATTTTTAATATTATTCCCTTTTTTTCCCCGTAGTACGTTTGTTCGTTTAACGTAAAAGTATATGTTAGACTCGATTAGTCTAACTCATGAAATAAAGAAAACATCACATACATAGTTAAAACATGGATCTAACATAGGGGTGAACTTGCATATGTGATTGATGTTCTACATCTAAAACTTGCATAGGCCAAGATTACAACTTGCATAACAACTTATGTCATGGTTCCAAATTTAAAGGTGTGAACTTGATGAGAAATTGGCCACAAACTTGCGTAAACATCATGTATAACATAGATCCAAATCTAAAGGTGTGAACTTGATGAGAAATTGGCCACAAACTTGCATAAACAACATATGTCATAAACCTCTATCTAAAGGGGTTAAACTTGCATAGGTAATAACATAACCTGATTCATGTCCAACTCATAAATTCACATATATGATTTATACATCACAATAATGGTGTAAACTAATATCTAACATGTAAAGTATCTTGTCATAGCCTAGCTTTCAATTAAATTCTCACATAAACTAGGTGCCATAACCATGAAAGGTCATACGTAATTCTACCCAAACTTGTATATGGTTCATGTTTTGAATCAACATCTAAACTTCCCTACATATAGATTATCATATGAATCAATACCACAAACTAGCATAAGAATCATGACAATTTGAATATATATATATAATTACAACATGAATGATAGCAACATAACTTTGCATCACAACATAACATCATAGAAAATCCTACAACATCATTACAACATACAATCAATACTTCATATCACATCCATACAAATCCATGTTATAACTTAATCTAATTAAATTATTAATTATTTTGCTAAGATTATAGATCTCACCACTCAAAAGAAGTCGAATTAGCGCTCCTTTGATGAAGAATCGCTGTTATGGTTGGGTAGTTCTGATTTGGTTGTTGTTCTTTATCTTTGATTTGGTGGCGGCTGCTCCAGGGCTCAAAACAACAGCATGACGACCATGGTCTTTGTTTTTTTCTTCTGATTTAGGGTTTGTATATAGGTTTTTTTATAGAGTTATAAATTAATTTAAGCCGTCGGATGTTCTTAGGGTTTAGTCAAAACCATTCAATTATGATAGGGTGATGAGTCAGCCCTAATGACTCAGCAAGGAGTCAGAATGGACTCAACAACACGGGTCAGCCTGAACCAGAAAGCTGTGCAGGCTCCAGCCTCGGCCAGGGCGCACTTGGCAGGTGCGCTAGTGTAAATATGTACTGGCGCACTTCCCAAGTGCGCCAGTGCATTTTTTTTCTTTACTTTGCCACCAAGCTTCGTTCGTCCATAACTCTTTCATCCAGTACTCGTTTCCCGCAAACTCAGACTCTATCTCCACTAGAATTCCGAGACGAACACAACGGCGCAACCCATTCCCCATAATTCTCACGTCTGAGATTTATTATTCTTTAATTTAGTTAAATCGAATATTCAAAAATCCGGGGTGTTACATTCTCCCCTCCTTAAAGGATTTCGCCCCCGAAATCTTAAAGTTAAGGAGAATGTATATCCTACCATCCAAATAACCATCTACTCAACCATCAAACACGACATCCATTGTCCTTATGAAATTTCTAATGTTGTATGAACATATGCAAGAAGTGTGTGTATATGTTCCTTATCTAATGCAAAATCAGGCAGTCTACTGATTCAGTTGACCTCCTTAATGCAAACCATGCTAGTGCCATGCGTTCATTATGTATGCGAAAGAACCTTATCGATACATATCATTTCTACATGTATGCACAACCATTCACCAAAATGCAACATCCATATGATGATACAACCATTATTCACTCATTATTTAAATATGTACACACATTTATATGCAATATGCAATATGAAGTGACTGAGCCGATCTAGTGCCTAAAGTGTGTGTATATGCATCCACGAGCAACCACTAGCAAACACTTGCATCCACGTGCATCCATCATCCATAACATGTCTCAAACACATGTTTCAACCATAGGACTATCCTACCTAAAGGTCAAGGATACTAGCGAGAGGATATACTAAAGATAAGATAAGTACAAGATAAACGATAAAGGGGAAATTAAAAGACATACCCTCGAAAAGAAAAGGGTACAATGAATACATCTTCGCTTCCGTCTCCCAAGTAGCGTTGCTCTCATCATCTCCCCATTGCACTTTGACTAGCTTGACCTCTCGACTTCTTAATTTCTTAATCTCCGACCCAAGAATGCACATAGGAGCTCGTCGAATCGTCGCATCACGCTCGATTTCCACCTCTCTAAGCAAGCTCGGCTCTACCACTTCCGCGGTCTCATGCAAGCACTTCCTCAAATGTGATACATGGAATACGTCGTGTACTCCACTAAGTCTCTCGGGCAACTCCACTCTATACGCCATTTGCCCAATCCTTTCCTTAATAGGAAACAGCCCTATGAACCTTGGTGCTAACTTCCCAACGGACCCAAAGCGTACGACGTTTCTTAATGGAGACACTTTGACAAAGACCATGTCCCCAACCTCAAACTCAAGATCTGACCTCCTCTTGTCCGCATAAGATTTCTGTCTATCTTGCGCCGTCTTCATCCTTCTTCGAATCAAATCAATCTTTTCTGAAGTCTCTCTAATCATATCGGGCCTAAGCAAGATCTTATCTGCAGTTTCCCACCAACATGTATGCGAACGACACGGCCGTCCGTAAAGAGCTTCGAATGGTGCCATGCCAATGCTTGACTGAAAGCTGTTATTATATTCAAATTCTACCAACGGAAGATGTTCCTCCCATGTACCTCCGAAATCTAAGACACATAACCTAAACAAGTCCTCTAGAATACGATTCCCCCTCTCGGTCTGGCCGTCCGTCTGAGGACGATATGCGGTGCTCAAACATAACTGAGTCCCTACCGCCTCTTGCAAGCTTCTCCAAAATTTGCTAGTGAAAATAGGACTGCGGTCGCTCACTATGCTAGAAGGAACACCGTGCAAACGAACTATTTCTCGAATGTATACGGAGGCTAATCATGGAGCAGTCCTCTTACTCTTCATGGGAATGAAATGGGCGCTCTTAGTAAGTCTGTCTACTACGACCCAAATACACGTATTACCCTTCCTTGATCTCGGTAATCCGTCTATAAAGTCCATTGAGACGCTTTCCCACTTCCATTGTGGGACCTCCAATGGATGAAGCAATCCACCGGGCTTCTTTTGCTCCGCTTTTACTTGTTGACACACCAAGCATCTAGCGACATACTCAGCCACATCTTTCTTCATGCCGGCCCAAAAGTAAACTCGTCTCATGTCCATGTATATCTTGTCCCCGCCGGGATGGATGGTCATCTTCGAACGATGTGCATCATCAAGAATGTTCTTCCTTAGGTCATTATCTTTTGGTATAAAAAGTCTACCGTCCCTACGGAACCAACCCTTATCATCTAGGGTATACCTACGGAGATGGCTCGATGACTCCCCTCCTTTGAGCTTTTCTACTAACTCAACCAACTGTGGGTCGTCTCGTTGTGCCTCGCCAATCCGTCCCAAAAGCGTAGGTCTAACCTCTAAGGATGCTAGCAAACCAGGTACGAAGTCAATGGAAGGTGTAAAGTCAAACGTAGAAATGAACTCTAAACTTCGCCGCTCAACAAACAAAGGACTTAAGGATAATCTTTTTCTACTTAAGGCATTTGCCACTATGTTACCCTTGCCAGGGGTATATGCTATCTCGAAGTCGTAGGATGCTAAGAACTCCATCCACCTTTGCTGCATTAAGTTCATGTCCTTCTGAGAGAATAAGTATTTTAGCGATTTGTGATTAGTGAATAATTCGAATTTCTCGCCAAGAAGATAATGACGCTAAGACTTAAGCGCGAAAACTATAGCGGCCAACTCTAGGTCATGTGTAGGGTAATTTCTTTCATGCACTCTCAACCTTCTTCCACCATAGGCTATTACCCTTCCCTCTTGCATTAGGACTGCGCCTAATCCTGTCCCACAAGCGTCAGTATAAACGGTAAATGGCTTACTCCCATCTGGCAATACTAAGACTGGGGCTGTGGTCAAAGCTCTCTTTAAACATTGGAACGCACCATCACAATCTACGTCCCATGTGAAGACTAAGTTCTTCTTCGTCAAGCGTGTTAATGGAGCTGATATTTTTGCAAAGTCTTTGATAAACTTCCTATAGTAGCCAGCCAACCCTAAGAAACTTCTCACCTCGGTAGTATTTTTAGGAACCTTCCAATCTTGGATGGCCACTATCTTCGCGGGATCCACGGCTATCCCTTCTTTGGAAACCACGTGCCCTAAGAATCGCACATCTTTCCTCCAAAAGTGACATTTGGAAAATTTTGCTTTAAGGCTATGTGCTCGAAGAGTCTCCAACACTTCCCTAAGATGTAGGGCATGCTCTTCCTCGCTCTTAGAAAAGATCAAGATGTCATCTACAAAGACCACCACGAATCTATTAAGGTACTCCCTAAACACCCTACTCATCAAATCAACAAAGTATGCGGGGGCGTTTGTCAAACCGAAGGGCATCACCAGTCACTCGAAGAAACCGTCTGGAGTCCTAAAGGCAATCTTGTCTATGCTATCCTCAGCCACTCTCAACTGATTGAAACCAGTGGCTAAGTCCAACTGCGAAAACACTGAGGCGCCAACTAACTGATCGAAAAGATCGTCAATCCTCGGCAGTGGGTGTCTATTCTTCTTAGTAAGTTTATTAAGCTCCCTATAGTCCACACAAAGTCTAAGGGATCCATCCGCCTTCGTGGCAAATACTACTGGAGCATCCCACTCCGATATACTACGTCTGATGAACCCCTTCTCAAGCAATTCTTTCACTTGCTTACTGAGTTCTCTTCTCTCTCTTGGAGCCATGTGGCGCACTAGCAATGCAACTGGCTTTGCATTGTCCTCTAGATATATTCGAATGTCGATTTCACGTTTTGGTGGTAAACCCCTCACCTCATCGAAGACATCAGCATATTCACGGACTATGGGAACAGAATGTAAATCATCATCGGATGCGTCAAGGGATTCTAGGTAACTAAGCATTACTGGACCTCTAGGGTCACAAGAAATATCAAGGGTCTTTCCCGAACAAGTCAACAATCTAACTACCCTTCTTTCGCAATCTAGGATGGCCCCATATCTAGCTAGCCAATCCATACCTAGAATTAAACCGTAGCCCATGAAGCCAAGAACAAAAGCGTTGCATTCAAACTCAACGCCCAAGATAAACACTCTAAAATCCCGACAAATCATAGAAAGACGAGCCGAACCACCAATAGGATTTGAGACTACTAAGGGATCAGTAACAGGACTAGTATCTAGGTGCAGTGTTTCAACTAATGATGTAGAGATAAACGAATGCGATGCGCCAGAATCGAATAAAGTACGGACAGGATGATCAAACAGAAAAACTAAACTTTCAACGGAAATTTCTCTACCTCGTGCTTGCAGCGGTGGGACCTCGAGAACTTGAACTTGTCCCCTTGCCTGCCCGGGTGCCATAAGAGCTTGCACCTGTCCTCCCGAGGTAGACCCTGCCCTCTGCCCTTTCTTTGGGCAGTCCTTAATAAGATGCCCTTCTTCGCCACAGTGGAAACAACCGGTCTTCTTCTTCTTCCTACAATCTTTGCTTAGATGGCCGGGTGTCCCACAGTTAAAGCATTTCTTCTTCCCCTTAGCATTATTGCCTTTGCCACCTTTCTTGTTTTGTTGTTGCTGTTGCGACTTCTTTTGATCCCCTTTCTTCTCGGGTGCCTTATTAGCATTGGCGCCCTTCTCCTCTTCATGCATGAGTGCCATGTCAACTACCTCTCAAAGGTAGCCCCCATGGGAATGTGGGTCATAGCTAACCCATGGAGCGGCTCGTTTAAGCCCTTAACAAATCTTAGAGCCTTCTTTTCCGGAGTGTTCACCAAGTCTAAGCCAAACCTTGCCAATTGGTTGAATTTGTTAATGTACTCTTTCACCGATAAATTCCCTTGCTTCAGTGACAAGAACTTTTCCATGTATAGATTCTCTTTAGCCCGTGAGAGAAACTTTGCCTCAAACTTCTGCCTAAAATCTTGCCATGTATCGACTGGACGACCCCCATTTGTGACCTCCCACCAAAACGAGGCCTCATCCTTCATTAGCCACGCAGCTAGCCGGACTTTCCTTCCGTCATCCACTTCAAAAATTCGAAACAATTCTTCCACCTCCTTTAGCCAGTTACGAGCTTCAACAAATGTCTCCGTCCCGTGAAAAGGTTTTCCACCCATAGCTCTAAAGTCCTTATATATCTTTGCGAAATTATCGACACGAGGAGGAGGAGGAAGAGGAGGATTTGCTGGACCTGTGGCGGCGGCGGCCCTAGCCTCAAGATATTGATGGAACCAACCAGGCAAATGAACGCCCTCTAGTATCTCAGATGCTTCAGACATGCTGAAACGAAAAAGGAAAGATTCAATACAAAAAGGACTGAAGGAAAGATATATGGCTCTTGGGGTTATGCTTTCCAAAATATACTTTTCTTTTGAAAATACGTTCCTTAAATCATACTTTTGAAGGTACTTCTTTATAAAAATTGTTTTGAAAAATAGTTTTTCAAAAATTCATATCTGTTCAGGTAACCTTCAGCTCTGATACCACGTGTAACACCCCACCTCCGTTAAGGTCACTCGCAAAGGGAATGCCTTAACTTCAGTGGAGCGTTTTAAGTGAATATAGAATAGAAAATCACAACAAGACAGATATAAAGCAGTACTTGAAAATTAAAACTTTATTTCATTGCAGCCGATAAACCCATATGTTTGATTACATCATCAAAACCATAAACCAAAGTCAAGTACATCATATCCATCTTGATAAAACAAAGTACATAAACTGAAAAACATAATCACCAACATTAAGATAGCCATAAATAAAGAGAAGTTGAACTTTACTTCAGCGGTCCAAGAAATCTTCTAAAAGCAGTCCAAGATCAAACTCCACTGGTGCTAGTTCCAACCTGAGCACCTGGGGGGGAGGGGGGGGGGAGGAAAGAGATGGAAAAAGGGGGGTCAGACATTAAGTTTGGCGAGTGCGATAATTCTAACAATATAATTAACAAAGTAATTAGGCTAAGGCAAAAGTTGGGAAAATAGGGAAATGACCATGAACTATTGAGTATAGCAGAGTAAACGAGGAAACAAGATGTATTACGATATCGTTAAAGCGCACCTAAACTACTATAGGATAACTACTGAACTACACCAACACTATGGGATAATTCCTAAACTGCACCGCCACTAGTATACTGCACCACCACTAGTCACCCTAAGGTTGATCCCGCCTACAGACTTAATAATGGTATTGGTAGTTTCGTGCACCCCTAGCTGCCTTCATAGGTGTCGTCTGCCCCTATCTCCACTAGGTGTACCCACTACCCCCAAGCGATCGGCTCCCTAACTCGTAGATACCCGTGCTGGCCCCACAGTGGGGTGTATCACTCCCCAAAGTGGCAACCCGATACAACAAAGAATGCACGACTTATACCTACACGATGCAACAACGTGTTACCTACCAGCCCGGGTCCACACACGCATATGAACCCGTTGGACTTGCGTTGCCACCGCTGACCCAGTTTGGCCTCTTACAGTCAAGCCCAGTATGTGTGTCCCGTCCTCGACTTGGGTCGAACCCACAAAGATACGTATGGGTTACTGGTTGAAACGGGCCCCCCATTACTGACACAAGCTATCCACCTAAGCTTGGTCCCCTCTAGTACATCCCACTTAACCCACTTCTTATTCATGTTTCAATTACATGTTTCATATTTTGGTTAAGTGCTTCTAATTGTATTTCCAAATGCCACCCAAGGCACCCACTAGATTCCACATGCCACCCAAGGCACCCACTTAACCCCCTCATGTCCTACTACATGCTTATCTGGTTAAGTGTTTCTTAATTCATTAAGACTGTAACCTCATAAAGACCTCTCACATTAGACTGGAATTTGTGGTAGCTGGATTTGCCGAGCGGGTCCGGGCAGTCTTACACCACAAAAGAGTCTAACCTCGTGTCTTTACAATTATTACGTATTTAGTTTATGCATAAGACCTCTCACATTAGACTGGCATTTGTGGCAGCTGGATTTGCCGGGCGGGTCTAGGCAGTCTTACATCACAAAAGAGCCCAACCTCGTGTCTTAGACGATTAATTACTCCTAAGTAATCACCCCCAATTTGAATTACTTTCCCTATTCAAATTATCAATCAATTCCAAATTTAGCGATGTCCATAATTGACTCAATTATGTCCGTCCATTTATGGTATGTAAAATCATACCAATTTCACCACAATTTTATTTTATGACTTTTAAGGCAATTATGCCAATTAAATATTTTTAATATTATTCCCTTTTTTCCCCCGTAGTACGTTTGTTCGTTTAACGTAAAAGTATACGTTAGACTCGAATAGTCTAACTCATGAAATAAAAGAAAACATCACATACATAGTTAAAACATGGATTTAACATAGGGGTGAACTTGCATATGTGATTGATGTTCTACATCTAAAACTTGCATAGGCCAAGATTACAACTTGCATAACAACTTATGTCATGGTTCCAAATTTAAAGGTGTGAACTTGATGAGAAATTGGCCACAAACTTGCTTAAACATCATGTATAACATAGATCCAAATCTAAAGGTGTGAACTTGATGAGAAATTGGCCACAAACTTGCATAAACAACATATGTCATAAACCTCTATCTAAAGGGGTTAAACTTGCATAGGTAATAACATAACATGATTCATGTCCAACTCATAAATTCACATATATGATTTATACATCACAATAATGGTGTAAACTAATATCTAACATGTAAAGTATCATGTCATAGCCTAGCTTTCAATTAAATTCTCACATAAACTAGGTGCCATAACCATGTAAGGTCATATGTAATTCTACCCAAACTTGTATATGGTTCATGTTTTGAATCAACATCTAAACTTCCCTACATATGGATTATCATATGAATCAATACCACAAACTAGCATAAGAATCATGACGATTTGAATATATATAAAATTACAACATGAATGATAGCAACATAACTTTGCATCACAACATAACATCATAGATAATCCTACAACATCATTACAACATACAATCAATACTTCATATCACATCCATACAAATCCGTGTTATAACTTAATCTAATTAAATTATTAATTATTTTGCTAAGATTATCGATCTGACCACTCAAAAGCAGTCGAATTAGCACTCCTTTGATGAAGAATCGCGGTTAGGGTTGGGTAGTTCTGATTTGGTTGTTGTTCTTTATCTTTAATTTGGTGGCGGCTGCTCCAGGGCTCAAAACAACAGCATGACGGCCATGGTCTTTGTTTTTTTTCTTCTGATTTACGGTTTGTGTATAGGGGACTTTTTATAGAGTTATAAATTAATTTAAGCCGTCGGATGTTCTTAGGGTTAATCAAAACCATTCAATTATGATAGGGTGATGAGTCATCACTAATGACTCAGCAAGGAGTCCGAATGGACTCAACAACACGGGTCGGCCTGAACCAGAAAGCTGTGCAGGCTCCAGCCTCGGCCTGGGCGCACTTGGCAGGTGCGCCAGTGTAAATATGTACTGGCGCACTTCCCAAGTGCGCCAGTGCATTTTTTTTCTTTACTTTGCCACCAAGCTTTGTTCGTCCATAATTCTTTCATCCGGTACTCGTTTCCCGCAAACTCGGACTCTATCTCCACTAGAATTCCGAGACGAACACAATGGCGCAACCCAATCCCCATAATTCTCACGTCTGAGATTTATTATTCTTTAATTTACTTAAATCGATTATTCAAAATCCGGGGTGTTACAGGGACTCGGGGGGGTCGGCGGTTGACTGCGGCACGAGGAGGTCTCGTCGACGATGGGGACGGTGGGCTCGAATCGGGTGCGTCGAGATGAGAGAGAGGAGGGACTGGAGGAGGCGCGCTGGAGGAGGTCTGACCGGAGGGGGCCACAGCGAGGGGAGCGACGTCGATCGACGTCAGGGGGAGGGGCGGGAACGATTTGGGGATCGGGTTTTTTTCTTTATTTTATTTTCCTTTGACCGACTTTGACTGAAGATAGAAAGGAGAGGGGGAGGGCTAAGGGGTTTTATATAAATATAATTATATTTTATTCAATTTAATTTCAAAAAGTAACTTTTTATTTCGAAGTTGAAATCAAGCCCACCGACGGTCGTCCATAGCTAATTACCCCCATTCCGAACATAATGGGATATGTATCGTAAGCCAGTTCGGCTGTTTCGACCAGTTTCCGTTGAAATCAACATTTAAATCCTTATATTGAATCTTAAACGTACATTTCAATTTACTGGGGTCACATCCAGTCTCTAAAAATTCCAGAAAAATATTTTCTAACTTCGTATTGACGATACGGTCCTAACAAAACTAATTTCGTCAAATTCTGAGACCATTTAAAAATTGGCCATTTTCCAGTCGAATAAAATCAACTAAAACTGGTCAAACGCGTTTTCCTTTACCATGCTCACATATTGATTCGAAAAATTATGAAATTTGAAACCTAGCAATAATTTGACATCACAGATCCAACAAAAGTGGTTTCGTCAAAATCCGAAGTCGTTTGCAAAATTCCATTTTTAAGGGCCTGAATTCCATAGCGACTATTCAGAATTTTCAACAGGGCATATCTTTTGATTCCCGCTATGAAATTTCAATTTTTTGGGTTCGTTGGAAAGATAGTCACAATTAGATTCCATTATTTTTGGTTTCACTAAAATCTGGTTTATTTTGCATCCGGTATGTTCAATTGAAGTTTGAAATCGAATTATCGAACTACCGCGCCATTTTCAATTCCTTTTATAATTTAAAATAAATATTTATAATCTAACGACGATGTATATAAATATATACATTCTAATCTATTCAAAATAAATTTCTCGTCGATATTATTTAAAATAATTCATTTTAAATGTTCAAACATAGCTAAAATTGCCAAAATAAAAATTTTAAACTGGCTCGGATTTCCGGGTTGTTACAAACCGTACCTTTCCACTTTGCAATTACTTGATTAATTGACGTAGAAAATCTCTGAACGACATCATACTACTACGTTCCTTTGCCCAAACACTTTCTTTCTCCTTGTAACGGCAATATCTTAAAAACTGCTCAACATTCATGTGCAACAACTCTCCCACAACGATAGTCACTTGTCTTCATACCTTCATCTCCTAATATATATCACATACTGAACTCACTACCAAACTCAGCCCAAGTCAATGCGCATCCTACTTTCAACCAATAACACCCTTACCAGATTTACAGTCCATCTACATTCACCATCCAGACTTTCATCATCCCAAAATTCATCGCACTACCTATCCCTCAAACACTCAGTTTGTCAACAAAGAATCGAACTCCACCTAAATTAACAGATTTGCATTCCCTAATCCTTCATTGTAGTATTTTATTCCAACAATGAGCTCCTCTCTATTCCTTATCTTTAATTAACAGAAGTTTACAGTCCACGCTTTTACATTCAGCAACAAAACATTTAAAACTGCTCCTGTTGCACCTCGTTCATCACCAAGAACACAACTCCACATTGTGCCTCTCCATCTCACCTTAGTACCATGCTGTTGCTGAGCCAAACACTATTTCATCACCCAAAGTCCCATCGCACTACATATTCCAATCTCAAATGGACTTCGACGTCGGTGTCTTCCACCTTGCACCATCCAAACACAATATATCAACTACCAAGACTTCCCACTGTCGCAACCCTTCAAGCTCCATCCTCCACATCGTCCAACCGCCACCCAGATCGACAGCACCCAATGACAAATCCTCTTTTCCAAAACATGCCGACAACACCCCATCTTCTTCGTGAACTCGCGAGTGCTTCAAATCGCGATGCCCAGAACTTGTCAAGCTTCAGGATGCTCGCGATGCAATCGCGTTTTTCTGTCATCGTCTTTTCCTTTATTTATTTTTAATCGGTGGCTTCGATTTTTGTACTAAGAGATAAAAGGGAAGAATGACATAGGCCTTATATTTGAATTGGGGGAAAACAAACACAATGACTTTGCTGGTTTTAGAAATCGAAGACACTGGTTTTTATTAAATTTTATTGAGGACCGGTTCCCAGTTTTTGACAATAGAAAGGAAAAGAAAAGAAACCGAAAGATGGAAATGTATTACTTGTTTCCAAAATGTAAGAAAATAGAAAAGCGATGGTTAAATTTATACAAGCGAAGGGAACAAGAAGTACGAGAGTTATAACATCATGTTTTCCTTCGCGATGAAGGTAGGAAACAAGAGTAGACGGTGAAGTGAAAGAAGAAGATTTTACTTGGTGAAGCTTAACATAGAAGGAAATTCGTTTTTCTTAGGGAGGAAAGAATTCCATAACGAACCCTAAATAAATTCTAACCGATGTAAATCTATTATTTTAAAATATCGCGTCAATTTCTAAATCCTCTTTAAATGCAATGAAAAGCATTTCTATGGTAATATCGTTATTTTGAACTCACCGGAATGGGTTTCAAAGCCCCAATCTATCATATGGAAAAGATACTAGTTTAAACTAACGATTTAGAATTAAATTCAACTAAATATAAATCGATTCAAATAACAAACAAATTTTTATAATTATATAAACTGAATTAAATATCCAAAACTTTAGTGATAAAAATACGAGACGTTACATTCCTTCCCCCTTAAATGAATTTCGTCCCCGAAATTACTAAGTAGGTAAAATAGCTAATTCTCATTAACTTTCCATAGTCCACCTATGCAACTTGACACTCACCTAAACATTCTTACTACATAACCAACTCCTTAGTTCACTCAAAAATTCTTAACTTCAATTTCCAATTGAACATTGACTTTTTGTTAACAAAAATTTTCAAAACTGTTGATAATTTTTTTAACTCCCTAAATTTTCGAAAAATTTCGCCAGCACCTCCTTTGTACGGGCTGATCGGTAAAACTACAAAATGCCTCTTTGGTCCCTCTTCAGTCAAAAAGAAAATCAAAAATCCAAGTGGTTTGCCAAATAGGCTCATAAAATCCTATATTAAATTAAACATGTACTTTTTGTCAGGCAAACCATGATATTTCTCACACTTGCTTCTGTCTAATAAACCTACTCAATCATATACACCTGTATTCCTAAATGATTATAAATAATCTTACTTCTTACTTCCAATTCACCAATTCATCCACTAACTTGTTATCTTGCTCAACTCATGAAAACTTAAACCTTCATGTTCAAATGTACGTACATTTGGTTATAAATAAGTTGGGTTTATTTATAATCCAAGTTCCATGTTTTTAATTTTAATATACAAGTCCATTTACATTTGAGTTCAAATTTACATTCAATTAACTCAATTTGATTTATTCTTCCAATTTACATACTATTATATTCATTGGATTCATTTTAATTCACTTTTTATTTCTATCGACATATTTAAATGATATGTGTCGAGCTCTTTTAAGATTATCAATATTTAATTTATTGATGTTTCAACTTGAATTCAAGCATTTTTATTCCATATTGATTCAATAATTCATTTTGGTTTAATATGGTTTCAATCCAAATCTATTTTACTTATTTTTCAAACAAGTTTCAATCCATTTATTTATATAGGAATTTTGTTTTCCTTAGCATCCAATTTATACCCAAGTTTCAATTTTTATTTCAAAAATCATTTACTTCATCTTCTGGTTACATCAAACCATCTCAATTCCAAAATTCCATTTGAATTCCATTCAAATCATTCAACAACCAAGTATTAATATAATACAAGAAAACTATTGTATTTTCTATACCAAAAATATACTTTGGGCAAAATTATTCCATTTACCCTCTTTACAAAACAATATTGTGTCAGTCACCAGTTCAAAATTGAACCGATCAAATGCCGCAATACAAAACATTTTTTTGTAAAATTTTCAAATATGCTCTCATATATATGTATATACACTCAAACTCAATCTAGGGTATTACTAACCCCATTTATATCGAGTTATACCACAGAGTCAAGGTTATTCCTAAACCATTGCTCTGATACCAACTATAGCGTCCCAGAAAATCCGACTTTTGAATTCAGACACTAATACATTCCGTGTCTAGATTCAAGTATCGAAAACCCATAAAATTAAGAGGAAGAAATAAGAGGATGAGAAATAGAAAGAAAGAAAGTTAAGAATAGAAGAAAGAAGAACAATAATACACAGTCTCACATCGTAGCGGAATAAAATATAATATAGAAATAAATCTTTATTGAAAAACTTGAAACAGTACTTACACGTATCTGAGTATAGTAGACATTCATCACATCTGGACAGTTATAATAGTCTGTCCTCATTTGTAACACACTACGGAAAAATTTCTATATAGGTATCATAAGTCTGAACTCTTCTAGCTCGTCTTCTAGAATTCGTATCTTATTCTGAACCTGTACAACTCGGATTGGCCTGAGCATTACAAATGCAACAGGTCAGTCTGGTGAACCAGCGTGAGAAAAACTCTCTAAATTATTGGTATCATTCAACATGATTTTACGTTAAAAATCATTTCGAAAGAAAATGATAATCGTAAGACCAATCCACACATAAACACGGACGGTTTTTACCTTACGGTAACCCAAAACGTTTTTGAAATAATATCCTTTTCTGATATTATAATAATGTCTAAATCAAATAAATAATCATCTACTAGAACGTTTGCATCTCACGTTCTACATATATAATATATAATAAAAAACCGCGGTTGCTTATTGGAGAATGGATTTCCCACTACAACAAGGTATGGAACCACCTTCTGAGCAGTGTACTCTAGAGGAGATACACTGGAGTTCAACAAGAACATCTTGCAACTCAGCCACACATGACTGACCACTCATTTCTCTTGAGTGTATCGAATGTCTATTCACCTTACGATTGGTATATCAACATAACCGTTCCCTGGAGATACAGAAATAAAAGAAGTAACAAATATGAATATTCTCTAGATGGTGACAATACACCCTAATGGGAGCGACCCACTTAGCCATGCTGCCTGCCAGATTTTTGTCATTTTCCGGTTGTGAGGTTTGAGGTTTAACACTACCTTTAGAATACCCTATCACAATTCACTTTGAACGTCACATTGTCAGATATATCAAATCACTAATTGACGTCCACAAAAATACTCTGGTCGTTAGGCTAAGAGAAGGTATACAGCTTTCTCCGCCAATAATAGAGTTACGTTTGTAAGAATCAATGTACGTAATGTAACACCCCACGTCCATTAATGTCACTCACAAAGGGAATGCATTAACTTCCATGGAGGTTATAAGTGAATATAGAACAGAAAAATTACAACAAGACAGATAATAAGTAGTACTTGAAAACTAAAGCTTCATTTTATTGCAGCGGAAACATGTTTATTACATCACAAAACCATTAATCAGAGTCAAGTACATTATCCATCTTCATTAAAACAAAATACATAATCCCATTACAAAAATAGCCATTAAAGAAGATAACAAGTTGGACATTACTTCAACGGTCCAAGCTTTCCAAAGAGAGATGAGCAATCCAATCAAACTCCACTAGAATTGGGCCCAACCTGAGGACCTGGAGGGGGAAAAGGATAGAAATGAAGGGGGTCAGACATAAAGTCTGGCGAGTATGATAATTCTAACAATACTATTATCAAAATAACTAGACTAAGGCATAAGCTGGAAGACAATCAAACGTCTATGAACTATTAGGTATGGGATGAGCAGTGAAAGATAACGTCAAAGGCACACCTAATTACTAATGAATGATTGCTACACTGCACCGCACATTACTACACTGCAACGTGCCAATTACTACACTGCACCGCGCCAATTACTACACTGCACCGCGCCAATTACTCTAAAGGTTGATCCCGCATGCTTCACACAGAAACTATATAAATAGCCTTGCGTACCCCTAGCTGACTACATAGGTGCCGTCTGCCCCTATCTCCACTAGGTGTACCCCACTACCCTCTTAGAAATTTTATAAGTAACTTCGTGTACTCCTAGCTGACTACATAGGTGCCGTCTGCCCCTATCTCCACTAGGTGTATCCCACTACCCACTTTAGATCGGCTCCCTACTCGTAGATACCCGTGCTGGCCCCACAGTGGGGTGTATCACTCCCCTAAAGTGGCAACCCGATACAACTGAGAATGCACGGCTTATACCTACACGATGTAACAACGTCTTACCTACCAGCCCAGGTCCCCACACGCATATGAAACCCGTTGGACTTGCATTGCCACCGCTCCCCGTTTTGGCCTCTTATAGTCAAGCCCAGTATGCGTGTCCCGTCCTCGACTTGGGTCGAGCCCACAAAGATACGTTTGGGATACTGGTTGAAATGGGCCCCCACAAGCTACCCACCTAAGCTTGTCATTAATATATCCCACTTAACCCTCTTACTCATGTTCATTTACATGTGTGTTTGGTTAAGTCTTACTAATCGTATTTCACATGCCACTAAGGGCACCCCCTAGATTCCTCATGCCACCCAAGGAACCTACTTAACCCCCATGTCCCACTTTACATGTTTATCTGGTTTAATATTTCTTAATTCATTCAGGCCATAACCTTATAAAGACCTCTCACATTAGACTGGCATTTATGGCAGCTGGATTTGCCGGGCGGGTCCGGGCAGTCTTACACCATAAAAGAGTCTAACCTCGTGTCTTTACAACTGTTATGCTTTAGTTTAGGCCTAGGACCTCTCACATTGGGCTGACATTTGTGACCACTGGATTTGCCGGGCGGTTCCGGGCAGGTTTACGTTACAAACGAGTCCAACCTCGTGTCCTAAGCATTGATTGACAACTTTCAATCTTTTACCCTAGTTTTAATAATTCCCTATCCAAATTATTAATTTAGTCCACTTTTATTGATGTCCATAATTGACTCAATTATGGTCATCCACTCATGGTATGCAAAATCATATCAATTGCACCCAACATCTTATTATTAAATCCTTAATATTACCCCTACCCCACGTTTATACATTCGCTTATTCAACGCATAATATAGGCTAGACTTGAATAGTCTAACTCATAGCACAAAGATAAATTATCACAACATATAGACGAAAATAAATCTAATCATAATAGGGGTGGAACTTGCATAAACTACACATGTTAAGGATCAAAAGGTGTCAACTTGTTAAATGTCACAATTTACATGATATGATCATAGCCCAAATCTATACATAAACTTGCATATGGGGTTTATAGGAAACATAATGATGGTGTGAACTAGCATAGGATATCACATATGTCATAGCATAGTTCTAGATGTCATAATAGATATCATGGCATATGTTCATAACTTTTCTAATCAATTTAACTTGCATATGTAACTTGTCATATAGATCAACATAGCCCAAACATGATGATTTAATTAATATGAACTAACTAGCATAGATGGCTTTCTAACATGTATGATTCATCACAACTTAGCATAGAAACTTTCAACATACATATCATGATTTACAACATATAATATATCATCACCACATAGCATAGGATTAATAACATACATGATAGCATATGACAATTCACATCATCTACTCACAATCCATTCATGACTTAACCTAATTAAAATGATAATAATCTTGTTAAGACTATCATACTCACAATTATAGAAGAAGGAGAGTCGAATTAGCGCTCTTTTGATGAAGAATCGCTGTTAGGGTTGGGTAGTTCTGATTTGGTTGCTGTTCTTTATCTTTAATTTGATGGCGGCTGCTCTAGGTCTCAAAATATCAGCATGACGGTCATGGTCTTTGTTTATTTTCTGATTTAGGGTTTGTGTATAGTGGTCTTTTTATAGAGTTATAAATTAATTCAAGCCGTCGGATGTTCTTAGGGTTAATCAAAACCATTTAATTATGATAGGGTGATGAGTCAGCCCTAATGACTCAGCAAGGAGTCAGAATGGACACAACAACACGGGTCAGCCCGAACCAGAAAGCTGTGCAGGCTCCAGCCTCGGCCTGGGCGCACTTGGCAGGTGCACCAGTGTAAATATGTACTGGCGCACTTCCCAAGTGCGCCAGTGCATTTTTTTTCTTTCTTTGCCCCCAAACTTCGTTCGTCCATAACTTTTTCATCCGGTACTCGTTTCCCGCAAACTCGGACTCTATCTCCACTAGAATTCCGAGACGAACACAATGGCGCAACCCGTTTCCCACAATTCTCAAGTCTGAGATTAGTTATTCTTTAATTTGTAAATATTAATATTAACATAATTACGGGCTGTTACATTCTCCCCTCCTTAAAGGATTTCGTCCCCGAAATCTTCAAGTTTAGAAGAATGTATATCCTAACATCCAAACAACCATTTACTCAACCATCAAACACAGGCATCCATTGTCCTTATAGACTTCTAATGCTTTCATGTTTTAAATGCACAGTGTGTGTATATGTTCATATCTAATGCAAAATCAGGCGGTCCACTGATTCAGTTGACCTCCTTAATGCAAACCATGATAGTGCCATGCGTCCATTATGTATGCAAAAGTTCCCTAATGCTACATATTATTTCTACATGCGTGCACAACCATTCACCAAAATGCGGTATCCATATGATAGTACAACCATTATACATCCATTTTACTAAATACAACCATTTATATGCAATATGCAGTATGAAGTGACTGAGTCGATCTAGTGCCTAATAGTGTGTGTATATGCGTCCACGAGCAACCACTAGCAAACACTTGCATCCACTTTGCATCCATCATACATAACATGTCTCAAACACATGTTTCAACCATAGCATTATCCTATCTAAAGGTCAAGAATAATAACGAGAGGATACTCTAAAGGTAAGATAAGTACAAGATAAGCGATAAAGGAGAAATTAAAGGACATACCCTCGAAAAGGAAAGGGTATCGTGAACGCATCTTCTCTTCTGTCTCCCAAGTAGTGTTGCTCTCGTCGTCTCCCCATTGTACTTTGACTAGTCTGACCTCTTTATTTCTCAGCTTCTTAATCTCCGACCCAAGAATGCGCGTAGGAGCTCGTCGAATCGTTGCATCACACTCTATCTCCACCTCTCTAAGCAAGCTCGGCTCTACCACTTCCGCGGTCTCGTGCAAGCACTTCCTCAAATGTGACACATGGAATACGTCGTGTACACCACTAAGTCTCTCAGGCAACTCCACTCTATACGCCATTTGCCCAATCTTCTCCTTAATAGGAAACGGTCCTACGAACCTTGGTGCTAATTTCCCAACGGACCTGAAGCGAACAACGTTTCGTAATGGTGACACTTTGACAAAGACCATGTCCCCAACCTCAAATTCAAGATCCGTCCTTCTCTTATCCGCATATGATTTCCGCCTATCTTGCGCTGCTTTCATCCCCCTCCGAACCAAGTCGATCTTCTCCGAAGTCTCTCTAATCATATCGGGCCCAAGTAAGATCTTATCGGTAGATTCCCACCAACATGTAGGCGAACGACACGACCGTCCATAAAGAGCTTCGAATGGTGCCATACCAATGCTAGACTGAAAGCTGTTATTATATGCGAAATCCACCAGTGGAAGATGCTCTTCCCATGTACCCCCAAAGTCTAGGATACATAGCCTCAAAAGATCCTCTAGAATGTGATTCACCCTCTCGGTTTGGCCGTCTGTCTGAGGATGATATGCGGTGCTCAAACATAACTGAGTCCCTACCGCCTCTTGCAAACTTCTCCAAAATTCGCTAGTAAAAATAGGATCGCGGTCGCTCACTATGCTAGAAGGAACACCGTGCAAACGAACTATTTCTCGGACGTATACAGAAGCTAACCATGGAGCATTCCTCTTACTCTTCACGGGAATAAAATGGGTGCTCTTAGTAAGTCTATCTACTATAACCCAAATTCCCGTATTACCCTTCCTCGATCGCGGTAATCCATCCACAAAATCCATCGAGATGCTTTCCCATTTCCATAGTGGAACCTCCAATGGGTTAAGCAACCCACAGGGTTTCTTTTGCTCTGCTTTTACTTGTTGGCACACCAAGCATCTAGCAACATACTCGGTTACGTCCCTCTTCATACTGGCCCAAAAGTAAACTCGTCTCATGTCTTTGTACATCTTGTCCCCGCCGGGATGAATGGTCATCTTCGAACGATGTGCTTCATCAAGAATATTCTTCCTTAGGTCATCGTCTTTTGGTACACAAAGTCTACCGTCCCTACGTAACCAACCCTTATCATCTAGGGTATACCTATGGAGATGGCTTGATGACTCCCCTCCTTTGATCTTTTCTACTAACTCAACCAA
The DNA here is from genome assembly GCA_030737875.1 of Allium sativum. Lineage (NCBI taxonomy): Eukaryota > Viridiplantae > Streptophyta > Magnoliopsida > Asparagales > Amaryllidaceae > Allium > Allium sativum. Next base: position 930,736,064 of record CM060920.1, on the reverse strand, counting down.
CTGCGGGTCGTCTCGCTGTGCCTCGCCAATCCGTCCCAAAAGCGTCGGTCTGACCTCCAAGGATGCTAGCAAACCGGGTACGAAGTCAACGGAAGGTCTAAAGTCAAACATCGAAATGAATTCTAAGCTTCGCCGCTCCACAAACAAAGGACTTAAGGATAACCTTTTTTCTACTTAAGGCATCCGCCACCATGTTACCCATGCCAGGGGTATATGCTATCTCGAAGTCGTAGGATGTTAAGAACTCCATCCTCCTTAACCTATCTCCCTTCCCTAGAGACCACATGCCCTAAATTCCTCACTTCCTTCCTCCAAAAATGGTATCTTGGAGAACTTAGCTTTAAGCTAGTGCACTTGTAGGGTCCCTAAGCTTTCCCTAAGACATAGGGCATGCTCTTCTCTGCTTCTAGAGAAAACCAGGATATTATCCCATGTAAAATCGTCACAACTATCCATCTCTCACGCAGACCATCCTAGTCGAATTCGACATCCCCCAAGTGCATGCCCCAAAGGCCTAAACCAATATCAGACAAACACCCAAGGGATACCTCCTTCGAATTCAGACGACCTACGTGAGATGATACTAGCAAGATGGTTAATCAATTGAGCACTTGACCAACTCTGGCCGTCCTTGCCAGTCTTGCTCCAAAACTACCGCTGATTACATAACGGGCTTTGCTTAATCTATTAAGCACATACAAAAACTTATTCCGCGCCTATGGGTAAACCCCGCGCTTTATCAATGACGTCTCCATACTCATGGACCACACAAACAGGTTCCTAATCATCGTTAGATGCGTCAGAAGATTCTAGGCAGCTAACCGTCACTGAACCCCTAGGGTCGCAAGAAATATGAGGGTTTTTTCTACAACGAATCAATAGTCTAACTACCCTCCTTTCACAGTCTAGGATGGCACCCCGCTTGGCTAGCCAATCCACCCCTAGAATCAAACTACAGCCCGTGAAACCAAGGACAAAGGCATTGCATTTAAACTCAACGCCCAAGATAAACACTCTCAAATCCCGACAAATCATAGAAAGATGAGCCGAACCACCAATAGGATTTGAGACTACTAAGGGATCAGTAAAAATACTAGTATCTAGGTGCAGTGTTTCAACTAATGATGTAGAGATAAACGAATGCGATGCGCCCGAATCGAATAAGGTACGGACAGGATGATCAAACAGAAAAACTAAGCTTTCAACAGAAATGGTTCTACCTCGTTCTTGCAGCGGTGGGACCGCGAGAGCCTGAACTTATCCCCTTGCCTGCCCTGGTGCTATAAGAGCCTGCACCTGTCCTCCCGAGGTAGCCCCTGCCCTCTGCCCCTTCTTTGGGCAGTCCTTCACTAAATGTCCCGCATCACCACAGTGAAAACAGCTAGTCTTCTTTTTCTTTCAGCAATCCTTGCTGAGATGACCTGGGGTCCCACAGTTAAAACATTTCTTCTTTCCCTTGCCATTATTGTCTTTACCACCCTTCTTGTTTTGCTGTTGTGGTTTCTTCTGATCCCCTTTCTTCTCGGGTGCCTTATCAACTAGCTTCTCAAAGGTTGCCCCCATAGGGATGTGGGTCATAGCCAACCATTGCAATGGTTCATTCAATCCATTAACGAACCTCAGAGCCTTCTTCTCTGGCGTGTTCACTAAGTCTAAGACAAACCTTGCTAATTGGTTAAATTTGTTGACATACTCTTTCACTGATGAGCTTCCTTGCTTCAATGCCAAGAACCTTTCCATATATAGATTTTCCTCCGCCCTCGAGAGAAACTTCGCCTCGAACCTACGTTTAAAATCCGCCCAAGAGTCAACAGGACGCTCCCCATTGGTGACCTCCCACCAAAACGAGGCCTCTCCCTTCATTAGCCAAGCTGCTAATCTAACTCTCCTCCCTTCTTCCACTTTAAAGATTTCTAGCAATTCTTCCACCTCCTTAAGCCAATCTCTAGTTTCCACCAACGTTTCTGACCCTTGAAAGGGTTTTCCACCCATAGCCTTGAATTCCTTGCACGTCCTTGCAAAAGTATCTACACGAGGAGGAGGAGGAGGAGGAACGGGTGCAACTGGTGGTGGAGGAACATTAGTTGGACCTGCAGCGGCCCTAGCCTCTAACAGCCTCCTATACCATCCTGGTATCGTTACACCGTCAGGTAGGTTAAGATCTTCAGCCATGCTTAAACGAAAAAGGAAGGATTTAAAATGGAGAATTCGAAAGATAAAGATATATGGCTATTTGGGGATTATGTTTTTCTTAAAAACTTCCTCTTTAAATTTCTCATTAAAACATCTTTTTGAAAACATTTCTTCCAAAAATAACTATTTTTCTAAAGTATTTTTATCTGTTCTGGTAACCTTAAGCTCTGATACCACGTGTAACACCCCACGTCCATTTATGTCACTCACAAAGGGAATGCATTAACTTCCATGGAGGTTATAAGTGAATATAGAACAGAAAAATTACAACAAGACAGATAATAAGTAGTACTTGAAAACTAAAGCTTCATTTTATTGCAGCGGAAACATGTTTATTACATCACAAAACCATTGATCAGAGTCAAGTACATTATCCATCTTCATAAAAACAAAATACATAATCCCATTACACAAATAGCCATTAAAGAAGATAACAAGCTGGACTTTACTTCAACGGTCCAAGCTATCCAAAGAGAGATGAGCAATCTAATCAAACTCCACTAGAACTGGGCCCAACCTGAGGACCTGGAGGGGGAAAAGGATAGAAATGGAGGGGGTCAGACATAAAATCTGGCGAGTATGATAATTCTAACAATACTATTATCAAAATAACTAGACTAAGGCATAAGCTGGAAGACAAGTAAACGTCTATGAACTATTAGGTATGGGATGAGCAGTGAAATATAATGTCAAAGGCACACCTAATTACTAACGAATGATTGCTACACTGCACCGCATATTACTACACTGCACCGCGCCAATTACTACACTGCACCGTGCCAATTACTACACTGCACCGCGCCAATTACTACACTGCACCGCGCCAATTACTCTAAAGGTTGATCCCACATGCTTCACACAGAAACTATATAAATAGCCTTGCGTACCCCTAGCTGACTACATAGGTGCCGTCTGCCCCTATCTCCACTAGGTGTACCCCACTACCCTCTTAGAAATTTTATAAGTAACTTCGTGTACTCCTAGCTGACTACATAGGTGTCGTCTGCCCCTATCTCCACTAGGTGTACCCCACTACAGACTTTCGATCGGCTCCCTACTCGTAGATACCCGTGCTGGCCCCACAGTGGGGTGTATCACTCCCCTAAAGTGGCAACCCGATACAACTGAGAATGCACGGCTTATACCTACACGATGCAACAACGTCTTACCTACCAGCCCGGGTCCACACATGCATATGAAACCCGTTGGACTTGCGTTGCCACCGCTCCCCGTTTTGGCCTCTTATAGTCAAGCCCAGTATGCGTGTCCCGTCCTCGACTTGGGTCGAGCCCACAAAGATACGTTTGGGATACTGGTTGAAATGGGCCCCCAGAAGCTACCCACCTAAGCTTGTCATTAATATATCCCACTTAACCCTCTTACTCATGTTCATTTACATGTGTGTTTGGTTAAGTCTTACTAATCGTATTTCACATGCCACTAAGGGCACCCCCTAGATTCCTCATGCCACCCAAGGCACCTACTTAACCCCCATGTCCCACTTTACATGTTTATCTGGTTAAGTATTTCTTAATTCATTCAGGCCATAACCTTATAAAGTCCTCTCACATTAGACTGGCATTTATGGCAGCTAGATTTGCCGGGCGGGTCCGAGCAGTCTTACACCATAAAAGAGTCTAACCTCGTGTATTTACAACTGTTATGCTTTAGTTTAGGCCTAGGACCTCTCACATTGGGCTGACATTTGTGACCATTGGATTTGCTGGGCGGTTCCGGGCAGGTTTACGTCACAAACGAGTCCAACATCGTGTCCTAAGCATTGATTGACAACTTTCAATCTTTTACCCCAGTTTTAATAATTCCCTATCCAAATTATTAATTTAGTCCACTTTTATTGATGTCCATAATTGACTCAATTATGGTCATCCACTCATGGTATGCAAAATCATATCAATTGCACCCAACATCTTATTATTAAATCCTTAATATTACCCCTACCCCATGTTTATACGTTCGCTTATTCAACGCATAATATAGGCTAGACTTGAATAGTCTAACACATAGCACAAAGTTAAATTATCACAACATATAGACGAAAATAAATCTAATCATAATAGGGGTGGAACTTGCATAAACTACACATGTTAAGGATCAAAAGGTGTCAACTTGCTAAATGTCACAATTTACATGATATGATCATAGCCCAAATCTATACATAAACTTGCATATGGGGTTTATAGGCAACATAATGATGGTGTGAACTAGCACATGATATCACATATGTCATAGCATAGTTCTAGATGTCATAATAGATATCATGGCATATGTTCATAACTTTTCTAATCAATTTAACTTGCATATAGATCAACATAGCCCAAACATGATGATTTAATTAATATGAACTAACTAGCATAGATGGCTTTCTAACATGTATGATTCATCACAACTTAGCATAGAAACTTTCAACATACATAGCATGATTTACAACATATAATATATCATCACCACATAGCATAGGATTAATAACATACATGATAGCATATGACAATTCACATCATCTACTCACAATCCATTCATGACTTAACCTAATTAAAATGATAATAATCTTGTTAAGACTATCATACTCACAATTATAGAAGAAAGGGAGTTGAATTAGCGTTCTTTTGATGAAGAATCGCTGTTAGGGTTGGGTAGTTCTGATTTGGTTGTTGTTCTTTATCTTTAATTTGATGGCGGTTGCTCTAGGTCTCAAAATATCAGCATGACGGCCATAGTCTTTGTTTATTTTCTGATTTAGGGTTTGTGTATAGGGGTCTTTTTATAGAGTTATAAATTAATTCAAGCCGTCGGATGTTCTTGGGGTTAATCAAAACCATTTAATTATGATAGGGTGATGAGTCAGCACTAATGACTCAGCAAGGAGTCAGAATGGACTCAACAACATGGGTCAACCTGAACCAGAAAGCTGTGCAGGCTCCAGCCTCGGCCTGGGCGCACTTGGCAGGTGCGCTAGTGTAAATATGTACTGGCGCACTTCCCAAGTGCGCAGTGCATTTTTTTTCTTTCTTTGCCCCCAAACTTCATTCGTCCATAACTTTTTCATCCGGTACTCGTTTCCCACAAACTCGGACTCTATCTCCACTAGAATTCCGAGATGAACACAATGGCGCAACCCGTTTCCCACAATTCTCACGTCTGAGATTAGTTATTCTTTAATTTGTAAATATTAATATTAATAGAATTATGGGGTGTTACACGTAATTTCTTAGAAAACTCTGTCAGACATTCGTCCATACAAGTCATCCAGGACAAGGATGAACCGAAGGTACACTACTACCACATCCTAGGTATCACCTTACAGATTAGTAGCGAGTAGTCCTTGCAATCCGTTGATTTTAACCACGACAAGATTACAGTATATCTCCGACCGCTAAACTCGAGATTTTAAGTAATTCTATCTCTTTATAAATACCCATGATCTTCAAATACTCCATCTCAATCAGCGTCTGATATATTCAACATTTTACGTATTTGCTGGTCGGAATGGTTTTCGAATATAAATTCGATCCCGGTCTTTCCGTACCAACAATCCTATATGCCAGATTTGATAATCGGTTATTTAACTATCAAATAAAACAACCATTCATCCATAAAAGAAAATTGAATTTATTGATTCAATATTTACCCTCTTTAATTAATCATTCGTTAATAAAAATTGTTCAATTTCTCAATATTGAAATACTCATTTCTCTTCTTATATTAGTATAAGAATATTCAAACCGTTCATTTTAATTACTTTTGAATGCACTTCTTATCTTGGTCATTAGTCCCTAATCGTAAACTAGTAAGTGAATAAATTCCTAAATATCAACCCCGAAGGCCGAAACCAACATCATATCAATACTCAGAAAACTATTCATCTCGGCTAATCCCCGGTTAATTTCTAATTTCCTTTAACTTTACTTCTTAATTTCTAACGAATAGAAATTCCAAATATTAATAGTTTCTTAACGAGATATTTATCTCAACTTATAAATATTTTACTTATAAATATACTTGACAAAATGTTTGCTAACATTATTCATGTTTAAAACGGGAAACAAGATTTCCTTATAATGATATATTTTTATTAACAAATCATTTTTGTTTTAATGTTTGTAAACCAGGTTCTATCTCACATCATTATTCCATAAATAAATCTTTTTCAAACATCTATATATGTTTAAAACTTCTTTCCTTTCTTATTTTATTTCAATAGCTTAATTTATGTTTATTCTAACTTCTATTCAAAATATTCATATATAACTTTTGGAAATTCTTACTAATAATATTTACTATTAATAACCCGTATATAAAATCCTTTAATATAATCCATATTATATTATTCAAATTGGTTCATCTCCAATTCAACTATTATTTATAATTTAAAAACTCTTTCTAACTTCCTTTCAAAAATTCTCATTTTGCCAAATATTCACTTCAACTCCTATTCACCTCACCCGTGAATAATAACTTTTAATACAAATCCGATCTTGACCAAATTTGTCGATTTGATTCCAAACTTGTCAGTTTCAAGTTTCAATTCTATTATCACTTCTATTATTAGATTTATTCCATATAATCTAATTTATAATTTCCATTGAACTTGGAAAATTCAAATCCATTAACAATACCGATTTCAAACCCAATTTCCCTTTTTCTTCATACTCATATTATATTTTTTGAATTCTCTAATAATAATAATAATTCACTTCTTTATAAATATTGTTTATAAAATCAACTTGTCGCCTTATTTGTTAAAAAACAAATCTTAACTTTTCCCTTTCATTTATCATCCGGTTTCTAAATAAATATTTCTGTTTGAAAATAAAATTTACTTTAAACTCTTTAATGTTTTCAATTCTCTTTTAAAATCCAAATATTATTTTGATATTCAAAAATATCAAAAATTAATTTCCAATGTCAATACACATCCAAAACATGTCACAAACCATCGCAGGTTATCAATCATATCATATAACAGCATATATGTGAAAATAATAAATAAATGTTAAGGAATCCAGTTATATTCCTCCAACCTGTTTTTCCTGTGTCCACAAATGTTAATCAACAATAATAATACCGATCCTGCTTCGAGGCAGGATATCGCGGTATAGAAGGTTATCCACTATATATATTGTGGGGAGCATAGGGAAATCATCCGCTAATGGTATTGCGGGAATTATCCAATCACCAATATTATTATATGATATTATATATATAGTATTATCACTTTATATCAATCAATTTATCATCCAGCAGGCAGTCAATAAAATTTGAACTATTAAAAATAGCTCCCAATAATTTATATTAGTGAGTTTAAACCACCTCGATTTTTCCATGGTCGAATATCCAATTTAATTCCATATCCGCGTCTCAGCCAAGAATCATCTTGAATTATCTTGAATAATTTATTCCTACCATTATTCAATTTTATTTAATGATTAAATGATTTTTAATTTAAACGAATAAATTATTTATTCTATATATTTAAATTTTGTAAAAACCGCACCTTGCCACTTTGAAAATTACTTGACTAATTGACGTAGAAAATTTCTGAATGACATCATACTACTACGAGCCTATGCCCAAACACTTTCGCTCTCCTTGTAACTACAATACCTTAAAAACTGCTCAACATTCATGTGCAACAACTCTCCCACAATGATAGCCACTTGTCGTCATACCTTCATCCCCCAATATATATCACATACTGAACTCATTGCCAAACTCAGCCCAAGTTAGTGCGCATCCTACTTCCAACCAATAACACCCTTACCAGATTTACAGTCCATCTACATTCACCGTCTAGACCTTCATCATCCGGAAAATCGTCACACTTCCTATCCCTCAAACACTCAGTTTGTCAACAAAGAATCAAACTCCACCTAAATTAACAGATTTGCATTCCCCAATCCTTCATTGTAGTATTTTATTCCAACAACGAGTTCCTCTCTAGTCCTTATCTTCAATTAACAGAAGTTTACACTCCACGCTATTTCATTCAACAACAAAACATTTAAAACTGCTCCTGTTGCACCCCGTTCATCACCAAGAACGCAACTCCACACTGTGCCTCTCCATTTCACCTGAGTACCATGCTGTTGCTGAGCCAAACACTACTTCATCACCCAAAATCCCATCGCACTACCTATTCCAATCTCAAATGGACTTCGACGCCGGTGTCTTCCACCTTACACCATCCAAACACAATGGATCAACTACCTTAAACTTACAATTGTCGCAACCCTTCAAGCTCCCTCCTCCACATCGTGCAACCGCCCCCCAGATTGACAGCACCCAACGGCAAATCCTCTTTTCCAAAACATGCCGACAACACCCCATCTTCTTCGTGAACTCGCGAGTGCTTCAAATCACAATGCCCATAGCTTGTCGAGCTTCAGGATGCTCGCGATACAATCGCGTTTTTCCGTCATTGTCTTTTCCCTTATTTTATCTTATTTATCGGTGCCTTCGATTTTTGTACTGAGAGATAAAAGGGAAGAACGACATAGGCCTTATATTTGAATTGGGGGAAAAACGAACACAATGACTTTGCTGGTTTCAGAAATCGAAGACACTAGTTTTTATTTTATTTTATTGAGGACCGGTTCCCAGTTTTTGACAATAGAAAGGAAAAGAAAAGAAACCCAAAGATGGAAATGTATTACTTGTTTCCAAAACGAAAGAAAATAGAAAAGCGATGGTTAAATTTATACAAGCGAAGGGAACAAGAAGTACGAGAGCTATTACATCATGTTTTCCTTCACGATGAAGGTAGGGAACAAGAGTAGACGGTGAAGTGAAAGAAGAAGACTTGGTTCTGTACTTGGTGAAGCTTAACGTAGAAGGAAATTCGTTTTGCTTAGGGAGGAAGGAATTCCATAACGAACCCTAAATAAATTCCAACCGATATAAATCTATTATTTTAAAATATCGCATCAATTTCTAACTCCTCTTTAAGCGCAAGGAAAAGCATTTCTAAGGTAATACCTTTATTCTGAACTCACCAGAACGGGTTTCAAAGACCGAATCTATTGTATGGAAAAGATAATAGTTTAAACTAACGATTTAGATTTAAATTCAACTGAATATAAATTGATTCAAATAACAAACAAATTATTATAATTATATATCCAAAACTTCAGTGATAAAAATACGGGACGTTACAATTTCCGTACGTCATTCGGCGGAGGATAAGCTTTCATGGCATGACGATGGAGACCGTACGAGGATGGTACTATGGGGAGTACCTTGAGATGTGGGTATAGCTACATATAAACTATATTCGGCTAATCTACTGGGAAGTAAATGGGCACGACGTGAGTGCATAGCCTTGAGTGTTGTTAACCTATATAACCTAATAAATAAGAAAACATAATTGAATGGTATATGTAGGGTTATTTTAAAATGTATAATTTGTCTTGTTACTAGAACTCTATGTTCTGACCCCTTTTCATAACATACTCGCAGTTTAGTTTTATGGCAGTGATTTGATAGCTTTAGATACTGGTTAGGCAGTATTATTACTTCGGTAAGGCTATATTTGATTATAATATAATTTATCCATTTCGCTGTGAGATGTTTTAACTCGCTCTGATATAGTTATTATCTAGACTTTACTGCAGGATACCAGAAAAGCTGACTCAAGCTTCGATAGATTTAGATTTTTTTAAATAAAAATCTAGTTTTTACACTATTAGTGACCAATATCATTTCCATATTAGACGGTTAGAAGTGTGCTTCCAAATCACATAAGCATACAATATTCACATATTATAGCTTGCTGACTTCAACAACATTTTGGATTGGAGGAATTAAACTGTGTGACCTTTGGGTATGATGTAAGGTTGATGCTTTAAATTCAAATGGAATCTCTTTCTTGGATAATGGTTGAAATTACTTATGCTAGCGGCAAAGCTGTCATAAATGCATGTTGTTTTTTAAAAGCAAGCATGCGATTACATCCATGCAAAGATTCTTTTTTTAAAAAAAGAGGTATGATTTGGTAAGACATTACATTTCCAAGATTAAATAAAATTGTCAACCGAAATATTTTATTTTTTATGAAAAAGGTGAAGAATTTGATGACTTTTAGGAAGATCATTTTCATTGTGAAAGGGAACTAATAGCTATGGTATGCTACAAGTTGGTTAATCCAGTAGACAACATGGTGGATCAATTTTCGGTTGTGAGTATAAAATCATAGAAATTTCTGGTATAATGAGACTTATGGAAGAATATTTAGTTTCCAATCCTACATATATAGATGAGGATATCAGAAGAATATTTCGCATAGATAACCATTGTTCCTTGGAATCCTACATTATATCAAGCAGCATGATATATATTTTGTCTTCAAACCCGGTACATCTCATACTTAAGGACTGACTAGTATTCTAAAAATTTCCGTTGTGTTAAGAATGCTTGCATATGTTAGATCTACAGACGCTCTCGATGAGAACTTGTTTTGAAGGAAATCACATTACTGTAGTGTTCAGAGAATTTTTGTCAAGCTATCGTGGACATTTACAGTAATCAATATTTACGCAAGCCAAATGAGGCTGACATGGCAACTTTAATAACCATGCATGGTAGGAAGGGATGGCTCAGAATGTTGGGTAATATAGACTATATGCATTGGGCGTGGGAGAATTATACGAATGCGTATATCAGAGCTTATTAGGGTAAGTTTCATAGGTCTATTATTACTATAGAAGCCATAACATCATATGACTGATAGATGTTGCATTCTTTTTTTGGAATGTCGGGTTCTAACAATGATCTTAATGTATTAGATGATATATATTGTTTAATGGTTTAGCAAATGGAAGATCTACTCTGTGTACCTTTAATTTGGGGGATGACACATACAATCATGGATATTATATTGGCAATGGTATATACTCCAAATGAAGTACCATTGTGAAGACAGTTTCTAACTCACAAACTAACAAACAATCAAAGTTTACAACAATGCAAGAAAGCTAAAGAAAGGATGTTGAAAGAGCATTTGAGGTTCTTCAGTAAAGATTTGTCAGAGCCAGTAACTCATGTAGGCTTTGGTCAATGGAAAAAATGACAAAATAGTGTACAGTTATGTTATTGTACATAATATGATTTTAAAGGCGAATAAGACATCAAATAAGATTACATTTATGAGGGTTCTTAAACATCACCAGATGTTTGGTGCAACTATATGATTGGAAGCACACTAGAACTCAAGTTTCATGTAAAGAGACAAATTTCATATTGTAACGTAGAACTTAATCAAAGACTTAGAGATGATAGATCACCTGTGGAGCTTTTCTTGTTGTTGTTAATTTTGCTATTGTTAAGTGTATGGTTATTACCTATTATTGTTGTTCTATTTTATTTATGTTTAAGTGAGTAGTATTGTTGTAATCTTTTGTCAAGGTTATGTAATTTCACCTTTTTTAGTTATATAATCACTTGCTTAAGTTCATAATAACATAAATCTATTAGTAATTCATGGATACAATGGTTCTAGAAACTTAGAAAAGTACATAATACAATATAGCTACTAGAAATTCAAGGATACAACAGTTCTAGAAATAAAAAAAGTTCATAATACAATATAACTACTGGTAATTCAAAGATACAATGGTTCTAGACATACATAAATGATTTTTGTCCCTCTTCCCCTTTATGTCTCAGAATTTCTCTCCTTCTAAGCTTTGTATACTCTCCTTGTTCTTCAAACATGTGTGATGTATCCATGAACGTAATTCCAACTTCATCTCTCTGTCAATTTCCAGTGAGAAGTTGACCCATTCTTGTCGATCTTTCTTGGTACTGGATTGCTTAAGTCTTCATTGCATAGTTATTCTTATCTTCAGATTCAAGTAGAAGTTTTTTAATTTCCGCATGATCCACTCCAGCAGTCTGCTTCTTTTTTGTTGCTTTGGCTCACTGGATCCTACCAAAATGATCTTCGACAAGGTAGGGGTTAGGTAATCTTCCAAACCCAAACTGTAGCTTTCCCAAGGGAAGAGCTTTATCCAAATCTAGCAGTTTTATCACGACTGTGTTTCGACTGAATGTTCTGGATAGTTTTTTAAAGTGATAATTTCAATTTAACATGCTCAACCGCCAAGTCATAAATATTCATGAACCGATAAGAATATGGTGCTCGTTTATTACCCGATTCGTAGACTTGTTTAAACAACTTGTTTGCTTCCATTCTTTACAAAAAAATATAACAATAAAATAAATAGGAAACTGTGAAAATAAATAAGAATGTTTGTGTATTAAATAAGTCTTACTAGATGCATTTCATTTCCAAATCCACTAGATTTTGTCTACTTTTACTTGAAAATTTAAGAATCAAATGTTCGTGTTTGACAACTGATTTTTCCATGATGACCTTTAATAGAAGTCATGGTTCTTTTACGATCTATGTTCTTGCTATTGTAGCAATTAATAAATTTTCCTCAAAAAGTCTTTCCACTTTGATAGGTACCTTAAATAGGATAAATTGAGAGTGAAAACCAGTTGTGACAAAGATCATTATCTTCCATAGCAGCCTAACTTCCATTAGTAATCGTTCCGCTAACCAAAGTCGAAGCATCTTGTAAGGGCAACTCCAGTCGATTAAGGGTTGAATATTCAGGGACCTGAATATTCAATCCTGAATTGGGGTTGCGGAGCCAGTGGTTCTGGCGCCTACTTTTTAGGCGCTAGAACCTAGTGCCTACTTTCTAGGCGCCAGATTCCTGGCGCCTAGAAAGTAGGCGCCAGAATCCTGGCGCCTAAAAAGTAGATGCCAGAATTCTGGCTCCTATAAGACCCCTTTCTCGCCATTTTTTTTCATTTCTTACCTCTTCGATCTTTTTTATTAATTTTTTTTAGTAGAAAATTTAGATGAAATGCCACCGCGAAGCATTAAAGTTGGAAGGAGAGTTGCTCACACCTCCAGCCCCTGGTGTAACAGCTGATGAGCTTCGTGTCCTTCATGATCTTTCGAAGGGCTACGAGCACAGAGTTGATACTACATTGTCCATGATACAGATATAATTTAAACGTTTATGATTTCTACTATTACACAGGCAATACCTTTGTACGAGTTAAATAGGTGTTATTGAATTGAAAATCATTACTTATTTCGTTATATATAGGACAAGTACATTCATTGTAGAGGCAGTTGGCCGAAATGCATTTCATTTTATGATGACCTTCCCACTCCTATTAAGGATAGGCTGCAGCTTAGTCCCTTTGGTCAGTTTCTATCTATTAGACCTATTGCACTATGTGAGCGGTGGTGGCCGACCACACATACTTTCCATTTTTATGACTTTGAGCTTGGTATCACTCCTGTCGATTTGTATATGCTGACTGATATAGAGATTGGTTATCTTGATCGCAGATCGGTTCCCTTTGATGAGTTATATGAATCACCCAATGTGTTTTCTGTGTTCATACCCCATTTTGATGCTGCCAGAATTAGTAGTGGTGCGGTTTCGTTGACTTACCTACAGCAGTACATCACTTCTTATTCGAAGCGACCAGAGATTATAGATGGGGTGACTAGGGAATTTTTACTGTACTTGTTTTGTTCGACATTTTTCTCGAACTACAAAAATACTGTTCGCTTGGGTTATCTAGCTGGGATTACTATGTTGGATTGGCTTGATACGATAGATTGGGGCACAACTATACTAGGTGCACTGTACACCGCTGTAGATTCATATGTGCTGGGAGACATCAGAGAGATGCATACCTTTTGGTACATTTTGCCCATTTGGTATTATGAGTTCACGGCTAACATGCATCCACGCATGGTAGAGATGGCTGCTCAGGTAGGTGAGCAGTTTTTTCCGTGGATGAGACGGTGGGAGTGTATTCATTACGTACCTCATGCTCCACTGGATGTACGTCACGATTTGATGGAGTCTAGAGCACAGCATGACATGCGGAGTCGGGGCAATCTCATATGCACTCCTTGGACTTCACATTTGGATCATTTGACAGAGGCTAGTGTTGTGGTCGACGGCCACCCGATGGTGATTGCGTATACACTCTCTACTCGTTGGGTGGCTATACACCTAGCAACATATATCCCTATTTGGTATTTGGGTGAGAGGTGTGCGTATCAGATCATCCACGATTTACGTACACCGGGAGATCCTCTATCTTGCGAGGACATGTTTGGTAGAAGTAGGTTGATTGGGGTGCTGTACATACAGGCCCTATGGCAGGCTAGCTGGGTCGACAATAGTCCATTCTTCATTGCTGGGCATTACGATTCTTATTGGGCTAGAGTTGCTCCATGTAGATTAGATGTCCTGATTATGCCCGGGGGGTTAACTCCGATCATTTGGGACCTTATTTGGCAGCCGTTAGAGTTCAGGTACCTCAGGTTTCATTTGATCCTATTCCATCCTAGTTTTCACAGCCTCCCATGCAGATAGTGCCGGATTGTAGTTTCAGAGCGTACGATATTATGGGTACTCTTATTAAGCAGCCCGTAGTGTTTCCAGATCCCCTCGACCTTCCTGGAGTACGCTCAACCAGCTTGTACCCTCCATACCAGGTATCTTTAATACATTTTTGTATTTATGTATAGTTCTTATTTATGGTACTTTATGTAACACACATCACATGTCTTTGTAGTATGCACATTGGTTGGAACAGTCACGAGCTACCCTTGCCGGTTATCGCGATATGACTCTTGCACACACGCAGACCATGCATGATATGTACGTTAGTCATACACAGATGTTGGAGTCTCAGATTGATCAGTTATCAGCTAGACTTGCCATGTATGAGCCATTTGCAGTTGTTGGGACCAGTGGATCTAGGACTAGAGACGTCGGTGAGGACATTGGTCTTGATGACTTGCCGAGCCATGCTGCCGATGAGTATTACACTGTTGCTCAGGACCATGATGTTGATGATGATGATGACGATGATGTCGATGATTATGATGAGGACGACGACGGGGATGACGATGTTGATGATCATGACGGAGATGATGATGGGAGAGACGATGATGGAGGCATTCCTATGTAGTGGTACTGATGTATTATTAGCAGACTATTGTATTTTGTCTTTTCTGCACTTTTGTGGTTTATATGTATTAAGGGGAATATTGTATTTTATCTTCATATTAGCATACTGTTGTATTCCTATGTAGTGGTACTGATGTATTATTAACATACTGTTGTAATTTTTCTTCTCTGCACTTTGGTATTCCATTTGTGGTTTATATGTATTATAACGGGGATTGTTGTATATGGTATTCATATTTAGTGTACTGTTGTATTCCTATGAAGTGGTATTGATGTATTATTAGCGTACTGTTGTATTCCGCTGAAGTAGTATTGATGTATTATTAGCGTACTTTTGTATTATTGCAAATTATCATAATGAATTAGTACGATAAAGGATACATCATTATAACATAATATAGGATATAACATCATTAAAACATCGAACATACATCATACGACATCATTATAGCCAAATATAAGATACAAGATACAATACGGCAGAACGACCGAACAATCTAGATTACTAGTAGTTATAGTTTCACGAAGAACTACTCCACCCATACAACATTTCTGCTTTTGTTGCAACATTCAATCTTTCCAAGCGACCGACCTCTGCTTGCATCTCTAATGCATACTAGACACCCCTCGCAGTCAAAGGTGGATCATACCACGAGAAAAAATTACAACGTTGCAACCCTTGTCGGTTCTATGCAGCAATGTACGCCTTGCACCCATAAAATCGACGACTAGCATTGGTTTGACTCTTAGAAACAACCAGTTGCATTCCACTCCACAATAGCAAAGAACGGTCCGACCCGTAATGCTAGAGCTCGACCTATCGGGGTTCTGGCGAGCAATTACTTCCATCAACTGAGCATGATGGGTTTTCTGCATTGGTCCAGTTCTTTGGACAACAACGTTTGGTTGCATGGCACTAAAAAGTTCAGACTCCACTTCTCCAGGTTCGACTTGGACATCCGCATGTGTTTCTGGCACAATCTCTACATCTTCGATTGGTTTCTTATTCCTTTCATACGCATCGTACAGTTGTATCATCGTTGCATCATTGTATTCCCAACTAGACATTGTATTTAGAGCAAATGTGGAAAGCAAAAAAATATTGGAGCATTAGAAATAATGAAGACAGGAAGAAGATGCAGGGTCCTATATAATAACGCAAGTCCACTTCCCAATATATTAAAGCATTAATTGGGGGCAGCTAGTCAAATCACTTGTATTTCTTTGTGGCGCTGTTTGTAAGAATGATGGACAGGTAGCAGAGATTCCCTGTCCCATTTGTACAAGGGATGTCAACTTTATTATGAAGCTAGGCGTAGAAAAGATTCATTGTCTCTTTTCTTGTAAAGTAAACACTTGGGAATGAACATGATAGGTAGCAGAGATTCTCTGTCTCATGCGTACTAGTGTTGTCTACTTGACAAACAGGACAGGTTGCAGAGATTACCCGCCTCATGTGTGATGAAACAATTAACACTGAACATTAAAGATACAATTAACATTAAATAAACAGCCACAGCAGATCCTAAAGATACATGCCTTACAGATACAAGATGCCAACTAAAACATCAAATAAGGAAACGTAGGAAATATTTTGGTTGATGATGAGGTCTCATTACATTGAAACTCAAGGGAGTCTCATTATGTTAATTCGCAACTGCTCCATTTCATTTTCGAGACGTCTTATCTCTTATTCAAGTTCGTTTGCATAGGATGTTCCCCTTGGGCAAAGAGGCTCGTCTATCCATTCCGTGTAATCGCATCCATTAGGATACAATGGACATTTCTGTATGCGGCGGCCTATATTGTTTCCCTCCGCTCGAACAACGACTTCAACAGCATGACCGCAATAGCAAAATATTGGATATGAGTAAACTCTTTGTTGAGAAGGTGGTACTCGATAAACCTCTACTTCTTGGGGTGGTTGAGGTACCAACTTTCCGTGTGAAGGTTGAACATGAGGCATTTGAGCTTCTTGTGGTACTTGAAAATGTGGGTTGTTCAGAAACTCTAATTCTTCTTCCATCTCTTGAAGTCTAATCGCTTCATATGCCTCTTCCTCAGAGTCTGTAGCTGAAGGCCACGAAGGCATTGTTGTGAGAATGGTAAAGCGGAGTAGGAAAACAATGTTTTTTGCGTGTCTTAAGTTAGGAGTGTTCTGGGAGAGTTTTATAGCTGTTTTTCATGAAATAATGTTTAATGCATATGTGGACGACCCAAAATTTTTAACTCATACGTGTAAAATATTGTTTCCAAATCCCGGTACATTCATTGAAATGACTCGACATAGAGACATATTTCTTAATCAACATGAAATATATCGGAATTCAGCACTGCATAATCATCTTCAAAAAGATCTCATGGATCACATCAGAGCGCTTACGGCAACCAGTAGATTATATTTTAGAGGCTATGTTTTATTACGCTTGTTTCGATTTGTATTTCAGAATCTTTGTTTCATTATATGTGTTTGCATTGAAGTGTGTTAGCTTTGTCGTACGTAATACATTGAATTATTTTTAATTATTCGATACATACACACAGTCTTAAAGAAAATAAGTTACTATTGATTAATTCAAACTAGAAAACAATACATAGATGAAAACAATTAAGGCAGTACAACACTACATAATAAAACTACATACGCCTAGATCCAGCATGACTATCAACAATACGCTGTTTATAATCCATCCAGTACTGCGTCGATAGTTGGTCCATTCCAGTGACATCCATTTACATTACTAAAGTCTCTTGCTGTTGCCGCTCCAACTCAAACCTACCACGTTCAATCTCGGTTAACTGTTTTAAGACCTCAAGTTTTTTTGCATTATGTTTTTGACGTTCTTCATTTTCTCTGGCATGCTTCTCGTGCATCTGTGCCCACCGAGAATCAAATTTGGTCTGAACAGCATTTTTCTTCATCGCAGCACGCTGGCCCATAGGCCTTGCATCCTCATCACATTCAGGAGTTGCAACTTCATTGGTATTAGAATCTCTCTGTGAAGATTCTCCTGGACTTGACATACATGAATTTCGGCTTGCTTTTTTCTTTGCATTTGCCTTCATCTGAACATCTCTTAAGCTCTTCGCGTTGCTAGAACTCCATTTCGGATGACTAACGAGCAATTCATAGAAATTAGCGAACTGGTAGTAATGCGGTTTTTTCGCACCATTTTCTCTTGGAAATAATTTCTGGAATTGGTCGTTCGCCATCTGCTTCTACAAACAATAAAATAATGAATATTTGTATGCTTTTGTGGTAGGTAAATAAAATATCAACAAGCGAATTAGAGAGTTACAAATTATTACCAATTCGGCTTCTCCACCCATTCGGCTAGGATTTGCGGTTCTAATTTTGTGAACTTGAAACTCATAGAATTGGGTTTGTCGATTAATCTTCCCAAATCGACCGGAAAGTGCAGAAACTAATCTTGTCCTTTCTACGTGCTTTTTGTTGTAAGAAGACATAAATTTTGACCAGAATGCCTCCCTACTTTGATCATTTCCCTTGACCGAATCGTTTGAAAAGTGGCAATACATTAAACAGAGATCTTTATCTTCGTTCCCGGTCCACGGAGCAGAAGAATGAAATGAGAGTGCTGAAGCAGAATGAGGGGTAAGATCTTCGACTGGTTGATAATCGAAATCCCAACTATTCGTATTCATCGCTTCGTTGTTGAATTTCAATGGATATGACAATGTTTACTGCTAGATAAAGAGTATGGTGGATTTGATGTTTTTGTGTTTTACAATGAGCTACTCATACTGACATATATATATATATATATATATATATATATATATATAGAAAAATAAAAAATATGATTGTTTATGGCCATTGAAACTTCTATATGACCGTTTATAGTCGTTGTTAGTTCAAAAATGTGGCTGTTTATAGCCGTTGGAAGAGGTAAAAAGGGTAGAAGAGGCGTTACACGAGCAACATGTATAGGGGAGGGGGTGCAATTCAGGCACCTAGTTTTTAGGCACCAGAACCTGGCGCCTAATAACTAGGCGCCAGAACCTGGCGCCTAAAAACTAGGTGCTAGGATGACCTTCAGGATCCTGAAGCTTAGCCTTAACATTACGCCTTAACCGAGCCATTGGAGAGAAAAAAAACTGAATATTGGACCCTTAATTGGCACCACTGGAGTTTCCCTAAATCAAATCTTCAAAACTACACCGTCCGTCATCAATATCGAAGTCAGAATACATTATTGGGTTGAGGTAATTAGGAGCAGAAAGTTTGGAATTGGGGTATAAAGAAAATTATGAATGGATAAGATGAGGGAGATGTGAATATGAAGGGGTGATAGCTACCTTCGAATTAGCCATAGGAGGAGGGAATAATTTTTGGTATTTGTTGAACAAGCACCTTCATTGAGGCGCTTTTTGAACAAGCACCAAGACCTTATGTGTTTATTTAACATGCGCTCAAAATAATCCTAGATCCCCAAATTATGCCTCCCCAAATCCATAATACCCAGTTGTGTACTTTGTTGCAAATGATTTTGAGTTCGAATATGACATTTATCTTTTTTTGGATTCATTATTATAGATGCTCCAAATAAAATTATACATTTTATTTAGATTATAACTTATGTTCTGAAATTTACTTGATTCAATTCTTCTTAATATATAAGTATCTATATGTATCATATACATATGTAAATGTGTTTGCATGTATAATATGATATTTCATGCATTTTATAACATGCCCGTATATAAATAGCGAGATTTATATTGCAATAGATATATCATCTCATTCTATATGTATTGTTTGTTGTCAAGATATATGCATTTACATATAATTATATATATGGACGTATGTATGTAGGTGTGTACAAATATGCTTTATCGAAAATACCACATATTATAAATAACAGTTAAAGTGTGGATTTGTATATATATGTACATTTATGATTTTTCTCTTAAATATATATACATATTTAAATGAACTAATTATATAAATATATTTAAATTATAAATATAATAGTTAAAAGTAAACTTATATTATAAGGAATTATACATATAATATCCTAGGTATTGGTGCTTGAATATTTAATGAATTTTAAATATTAGAATATTGATTTTAGAAATTAAACGATCTAAAATCCAAATGTCTGGATTATTCAATATATTTGAATATATGAATTGTGAGCCTACATAAAAAATGTTGATTTAAGTATCAAAACTATCCGTATAATTGAATTTAGAACTATATATGAATAAAATTAGTTTTGAAAAGCTTATTTAAGTACAATAAAATAAGAAGGATAATAACAGATTGTTATCATCGAGCTAAAGTGATAGGTATTGTTTAAGAATAATTCATTTTGATTAACGTGTGAATTTATCATTCTCGGGCATTGTCTTGGATTTTGATGAAGCTTATGCCATTGGATCCAGAGTAGTGAATTGTTATATGTTATCAAGATTCGTGACGATCAAACATATTATATGGTTGTGCGAGCTCAAAATACATAACCTTTAATTTTAGAGAATTTAAATAATATAATTCAATTTTAAACACTAACTTGTGTATATGTTAGAATTTGCTTCCGATTATAATTCTATAAAATTTGGAATGTGAGTATTTGGTGTAGAAAGCCAGTGAGAACCCCTTGGTTGGAGTTTGTATGTTCTTAGTGGTGAATAATGTTGAGTATTTTTCTTATGAATATAGGACACATGTCTTTTATTATAAACCCTAAATTTATAAATTCTATCAACTATTACATTAACTCCATATTATATAGCTCTTGTCGATCGGAGCCAGTGGATGGTGTATTGACGCTTGACCACATGTAGTATAGTGTTCATCATGATAAAGTATAGACATTGACCGTCTAGATCGTTACAAGGAGATTTGGGGGCGGCCGTAATTTCCTTTTGAGTTAGGTTCTTGGGTTTTGGATGAATTCATGTTAGTAGGTTGGCGTTCAAGGCATGGCTAGCATCCGGAGGTCGGCAGTGAGGATAGTTCCAATCGATGGTAGTGCAATGGTCAATTATCACATGTAGTGGAGGCTATGATATAATGGACAATGGCAACAAACTTAGCTCGTTCTTGTGTTATAGTGCACAGTTGGAGACGATGTAGGGGTTGAACTCATCTAGCTTGGGCATGTCCAAGTGGTGGTGAGGTGGTAGTTAGGGCAACATGGTGTTGACAAGTAGTAGATGAATAGAGCAACAATATCTGGATCGATGATGGACTAAGAGTAATTGAATTGTTAGTGCTGATAATTAGAGAACCTGTGATGTACATAGTAAAAGAATGGTATTGTTTAACTCTTGAATGTTTATTAAACCATAGTTAACCCATGTTAGGTCCAAACTGAACGTGTTTAGTCATGTTGCACTCGTATCAGCAATATTTATGCTTTGGACTTGAATTGGTACTAAATTAGAGCTTGGTTAATTTCAAGCTAAAATCGACGCTACTTGATTTTAGACGAAATCAAAATGTGGAAGCATAAGCTAGAATAATGGTGAGCAAAACTTAATTTTTTTGGTTAATCAGTTACAGCTAAATTACATAGTATATAAAAGAATTATTTGATACCTGCATGGATGTTGTATTTGTTGGTCGTTTAAATATGATTTAGAATTATGACAAAACATCTTGAAATGCTACTAGATAACTTGATCTAGGTTCATGATATAACACACCTTGGAATGTTTTTAGTTATTTAAATTAAGATGGTCTCAAATTTATCTAAGCGTGGATATTATATAAAGTGGTAAAATTATATTGATTTAATTATGTTGTTAATTATAACATAATTGAATTAATCATACTTACTTGGTGTTATCTATTTGGTCAAATAAAGACTGTTTAAATAAATAAAAGAATATTTTTGAATTACATCTATTTAGCAGAATAAATTTCCTTTTACTATAATATTAATCTGAATTGCCAATATGAATAATAATAAGTTATATATGGTTTTTGGTTGCCAACTTTTTTTTTTACATATATACTCTTGTCATGCAAAAATTAGAGGTATGACCAGGAAAGTTTAATTGAATTTATGGTTGCTTGTTTAAGTACCGATGCGATCGCTAACCATATTCGAAAAACTATTTGAAGACAATAATCATTTTATTAATGATGTTTTAGAAGTTATCATTATTTATTATTGGTGGTTTAGAAGTTAAAAGTTAATTATTTAATTAATGATAATTTAAGTTAATTATCTTGCTAATAATGTTCTTAAAGCGAATTATTATTTTACTATTAATATCCTTAGCTAATTACTCTATTAATAGAATTTAAAGGTAGCTAAATATTTTATTAATAAAGCATTAAATTAAATAAATAAATTAGTTAATTATCAATGGTGATTTAAAGGCGATTGTTGATTTTAGTAAAAGTATTTATAAATAATAAATTGGTTTACAAAAAAGTATTTTCTTTACAAATATTATTCTGTAAAGAAGATTATAATATTTTGTAAAAGAGGATTTCAAATGATAGTTTATTTAAGTATTTTTATTTAAGGGCTTAACAAACCATGTTTTTGAACATTAATGAGTTTTGACCTATTTTATATGATTTGGAAACTAGTATGCTTTCCTTGATGCTTTGTGTATATACTTACAAGTGTTATAAGTATATGGATATTTCCCTCATCTTGAAAAAGGAGTTTGAGAATATACTTATACCATTTAGATAAGTATGTGGATATATTAATATGTATTGAAATATAGTGTTGTGAATATATCTATACCACTAAGATAAGGACATGGAAGAGTTTTAATTAATAAGAGATTAATTAAATGATACGTATTAGTTGCGATAGAAAATTGAACATACATAAATTTGATTGTCCTACCTTATTTTATTAAATAATCGGCTATCAAATAATCACCAATTTCAACTCTGGAAATATCTGGAACAAATGATAAGGAGATCTTGATTAGGGATGATCCTCAATCTAATATGTTTTTTGGTATCTCTAGAGAAATTATCATGGTATGTTCGAAGAAATTGGGATAAGATATATTAATTGAAAAACATTTCGAATCGACTTAAGCATTCAAATGTGAAAGAAATCTTGAAGATGATGAAATTATAAATGAATTGAAAACGAAGCTCTTGAAGTGCAAGGGTTACTTTCTACCATTGCTAAGGATCACTACAAGAAAAAGTCACATAGACATCGGTTAAAAAACGATGTCCTCGTTTTTCTGGAGCGACATCTTTGTCGGTGATGTCTAAAGTACCCCTTTTGTACATCAGTAAAAAGACGATGTCAACGCAGCTTTAAGACATAATTAATTAATTAATTAATTAATTAATTGTTGTAATAAGTATTTTACCATATCAGCTTTTGAATGATGTCTATGATGGCTTGTTTATGTTGTTTTCTCATCTCATATACAGAAATAAATATTTATTAAATGAAATACTATTGCACAAAATTTAAAATTCAAACAGTAATTTTATTTAATTAAATATTTCATTTCAACATATGAAATAGCACAAATTTCTGACCCTAACTATTTTACATTCACATTTCTCATACACAATTCAATACATTACACAATCAATTTTACATTGCCACCTCGCTACAACACTCATCACTCTAGCTGACTTGATCTTGTTTATGCGTCTTCATGTGCCTCTCCTCTTTTCCAAGATGAAATCTTTAAATCTGAAATAGTTGGGGCCTGACCCGAGCGTTCCATGCAAAAACATAAAACACCTGAGTCAAGGTTAAACTTATTTCAAGTCAACACTTCGAAATAAACACATAATATAGTTGTTAATTCTGATTGTATATTGAATGATTCGAGTATAACACCCATGAAACTACCAAAATATAACGTCCTGGAACAAGGTAAAGAAACATACAGTGATGCTTCATGCGTGAGTCGTAACGCAGTATAAAGAGATAACAATATATGATGACAAAATTAGTATAAGGCAGCAACATGAATGGCATGTACCGATCCCAAAGTGTAGAAATAATATAAAATGGATAATACAAAAGAGACCAAAATAAGGATACATGCAAGGGAAACATACTGGCTTTTAAACCTTGCGTATACACATGCATAGCCAAAAAGAAGCTCACAGCAAAAGTTAATCATGCAACATATAGGCGGTAGTACTCAACATGGGTATTTCATGTTTATAGTAACAACATGGTAGTACTCAACATGCAAAGCTTAGAAAATTTCAAAACAAGGTCTGAAAATATTAAGATGACCAACGGAAAATGCAACAACAAAAACAACCCACAAACAAAATTATATCAAGTGAAAATCAAAGTAAAAGATTTGCATTAGGTTTAATTGTAAGGGATACTTACCATCGGTTGACGAAGCAAGAGCATGAGCTGCTGGGTGGAGGAGCAATTCGGGTCTGTGCTTCCTGGTTCCTGCCTTGAAAACAAAATTTTGGTGTTCCTAGCGCTGCTTTGCTCATCGAGCGCGTAGCTACTTAGGTGGAGATGAAGTCTGATAATACCAGCTAGAAAAAGTTGAAATATGGCAGTATCACTTTAAATATCAATATTCACTGGAATTGTTCTATATCAATGTACATTGCTTGTAAACAATGACAGCAAGTATATAAAAATTATAGATTTCTTTATCTCAAGCATGCAATAATGCAAAAATTTCATAGACCTATCACATAAATCAAGATTAGACTTTCAGTTTGATTTACCTATAACTCACATGAACCAAACAATAAAATAATGCTAAATCAATTTATTTGGATCAGCACGGTCCAATCAAAAAATGCTTCAAAAATTTGTATCATCTCCATACACAGACAATGAGTGGAACAATACATAAGATAAACAAATTAGAATACAATCAAAATAA
Source organism: Allium sativum (assembly GCA_030737875.1). NCBI lineage: Eukaryota > Viridiplantae > Streptophyta > Magnoliopsida > Asparagales > Amaryllidaceae > Allium > Allium sativum. Next base: position 930,710,997 of record CM060920.1, on the reverse strand, counting down.
TTCAACAATGCTTAATTGTAAATTAACACTAAAACCATAAGGCTTTTGTATAATAAATGCTGAATTAACGTAATAAACTGGGCAAAAATGTTTCAGTAGTTACGCTCTAAAAAAAAATCTAATCCCACACTAAACTAATAATTACAGTTCACCAAGCTAATGATCAGAATTTGAAAATCATAGGTGATAAAAGAACCGAAATATTACCACAAATAAAAAGCAATTTTTGAAACTGACTTAACAATAGCGACCAAGAAATATTCCTGGCAAATTAAATCCAGACCCCCTCCACTTTTCCATTTCCCTTTTTCTTAACCGCCAAATCTGCCTCCGCCTGCCGCAGTTCCCCCCGACCCTCCTGACCCCAATAGACAACCACATCTGTCCTCTTCCCAGCAATTACTGATCGATAATTCCATCAACCCACAGCCAAATCCTAATCCAAACCCTAAAACTCCACTTAAAAGTAGATTGTACACTCCTCCATCGTCAAAATTGAAGTGCGTAATTTAGTTTTCTTTTCCTATCGTGCGATGTTTATGGATTGGTGCCCTAGAAGGCCGGGTGTAACAACCCACACCCCCGTTCACGCAAGATATTGTCCCCAACTTAGCCAGCATATAAGTGTAGGGTTTTGTTCCTCAAAAGGCCTCGGCGTTAGTAAGATATGGGATCTACTATATAAGTACCCACTTCACACAGGCTTCCACAATGTGTGACTTAGGGGTGTTACATTCTCCCCTCCTATAGAGCCCAACATCCCCGTTGGCTCACAAACACCTCACCCAGGCGCTGCGGTCCACATAGGAGCCACAATTTCGGCTGGGTATTGGCTCTGATACCACTGTAGTAACCCACACCTCCGTTCACACAAGATATTGTCCCCAACTTAGCCACCGTATAGGTGTGGGGTTTTGTTCCTCAAAAGGCCTCGGCGTTAGTAAGAAATGGGATCTACTATATAAGTACCCACTTCACACAGGCTTCCACGATGTGGGACTTAGGGGTGTTACATTGGGTTTTTGAGTGTCGCATGTGGCTCATGAGTGAAGGGTAGAGAAGACGACGGCTTGGTGAAGGAAAGGGAACGGTGATGTTAAGCGGTCGGTGACTTTGAGGTGCCGCCATTTTTGGATTAGGGGAAAATGAATTCGGGATTGAATTTTAATTTTGGGGAAAACTAATATTTTTAGGTTGAGAAATAAATCGCGAAGGGGTGAAAAGTAAAGAGGGAGTGTTAAAACGTGAAGAGGGAAATTGGTGATGACGTGGAAGAGGCTGATTGAAGGGTTTTGATGGTTGCAGATTAGTAGAAGTGATCAATGGCTAGATATAAGAAATTATAGGTTGTGCGGATTGACAAGGAAAGCAAATTATGAGACCTTTAACATCACGCATGAAGTTGATGTAAATGATGCATAGAAAAAGATGTTAAAGCACATTTCAGTTTATTTATTAATGTAAGATATAATTTTACTATAAAATATAATTAATAAATATTAACTATAATTACTAAAAAAAATATTAACTATAATTTACTAATTCTAACATAATTCATAAAATTAACTATAATTAATAAATATTAACTACAATTACTAAAAAACATTAACTATAAAATATAATCAATAAATATTAACTATAATTTACTAATTATAATATAATTAATAAATATTAACTATAATTACTAAAAACATTAACTATAAAATATAATTAATAAATATTAACTATAATTTACTAATTGTTAATCATTAACAATAATACATTTAACAAGTGATGTAGTAGACAACATCTATTTTAATAACGATGTAATAGCCAATATTTTTGGTATGACATAAGTTCAATTTTTTAAAAGTGTATTTAAGACATCAGTCGTTCAATAAATCGATGTCTAAGAAACCAACAACATCACTTTAATAATTATCGAGGTTAAATTTTTTTTGACATTGGCTAAGTTAACGATCGATGTTAAAATTGTTATGTCACTATACTTTTTCTTGTAGTGGATGTAGTAGAAGTAATGCCTTCGCTTGTTTGTAATCCAAACAAACATATATAGATTAATGCTTGCATTGCGTGGCCCTTAGAAGTAAGTGTGCAACAAACGAGATTTTTATTAATTAAATATTAAAATATTGATTTGGCAAATTAAGCAACTTGAATCAAAATGTTTTAGGTTATTTAATCGATTTGAATAGCGAAATGGTAATTTTAGTTCTGTAATTTTTGTGAATAGATGAGATTTTGAACTAGTTTTGAAAACTTAACTAAGATTCGTCTGAATAAGAATGATAATAAGATATTATTATCCTTAAAATTTAAGTGATTTTAAATCTTATAATAATAAGTCATTCTAATTAACGTGTGAATGTAGAAATTCTGCAAACTGTTACGAGTTTCGACAAAACAAATTTTATCGGATTCAAAATGGTAAATTATTGAAAGATGTCAAGCTTCATGATAATCAGACTTATTATGTGATCTAGCGCTGGAAACGTGTATCATTAACGATTTGAAATTAAAATGGTATAATTTTATTTTATAGCGAAATAGTAATGTTTTTATGATTTTTCAAAATCTCATAATTGATATATTAGGGCAGTTATGGTAATGGTTACCGTTATCGTTTAGCATATACCATTACCATATCGCTTTCACTGGTAAGCCAGAATTGCTTACGTTACTGTTACCGATCGACTGGTATACCGAAGAATGATATACCGATAATATGGTAGCCGTTACACTAGTAAGGGTAAACTAAATTTTGTCCATTAAAATTTATATCTTGTTACATTTTTTGTATATATTGCATCTTTATTATGCTAAGAGCCAGATCTGGAATTTATAATGCCCCGTGCGAAAATTTAAATGATGCCCCTTGTGATAGAAAATTGATCAACGGTATTAAATAATATTACTATTTATAAGAAACTATTCTTTGTATTGGAAAAAATTAATACAAAAATTTGAATACAATATTTTATTTTCATAATTATTTTTTTAAGGAAAAAGAGGTACTTTATTTAACGCAAGAAAAAGTACAAGAAGCTTAGGGGAGAAAAAATAAAAACAACTACTAATAAATCAACGCAATACAAAAAAAGGAACAAAACATTGATGACAAAAGAAATTTTGATGAGCACAATTTTTTTATATATTAAAAGGTTATACAGTAGTTGATTTAAAATTTTCAGTTTTGAATTTTATCCATCAAAAATATGCATGATGTTAGCACATCTAAGAAACGATGACTAAATTTAATAAAAAACTAAAAACAATTTTTCAAACCATGTACTTGTACTGCTAATGGCCATCAACATCTGTAACTTCATTACTGCATCAAAATGGCACAAGTTTTTAAAGTAGTTAGTCAATTTTTAAAAATATTAATTCATCAAATTAAACTAGAGGGAAGCAGTAAGTAAAATTATTACTGAAGCATTCCATTTGTTCAGCTGCCCCCTTTTCCTCCATTTCTTCTCAAAAAGCAGGCTTTTATCATCAATAATTAGCTATCAAACATGATTTGCGTTAGAAATAGTATCATCACTTGCAAAACAGCTGACGGTCGAATTTAGGGATTAGGGTTATGAATTATGGTTAGCTAATACCTCTGTTGATCTCCCACTTCGACGATTCTTATAGCCTGTCTCTGTCCCTTAAATGCCACCAAAGTGTTGCACAACCTCTACCGCCTCCGAGATGTTGTGTTGGTGCCAGGATTTTATCAATATGTTTTCGGATCTTTGCGTTTTTCCTCATCTTTTTCTCCGTAGCATTATAATAATTTAACGCCCCTTTCATTTTGCTGCCCCGTGCTCAGGCACTGTTTGCACTGGGCCAAAATCGGGCCTAATTATACTCTATGTAGTGTTAGTTTAAAAAAAATGAAAAAGAAAATAAGTGTACCTGGAATTATTTCAAATTATTATTAAACTAAACATAATCATTTATTTAATTATAAATTCATGTGCTAAAGCATATCAAATGAGTATAGTTATCTTTTGAATTAAATGGTAAAATTACCATTACCTCGTATTGAACAAATATTAGTAATAATTTACCCTTAAAAAGGGTAAATATAGGGCATTGTTATTGACAGTCCAAATATTGTTAAGGGGTGACCATTTTTTTATTTTTAAAAAGATTGCTAAGGGGAGTACCATTGAGCAAAGTAGCCCCTTAACAAATAAAGGTAATTTTACCTTATTGCCCATTTATCCCTTCAACAAAATAAAGGTAATTTTACCTTAGCAAATATTGCAAGGGCTATAGTATTATTTTTTCAATTCGCATATATCGATTTTTTTTAAACCCTAAAGGATAAGCGTTTTTGGAGGAATAGGATCGATTTTTTTTGTCGACATAAATATGCCGAATTTTATAATTACAAAGGCAATGCACCAAAATGATTATTAATTTTCGGCATATCACTGTCGAATACATACATAATTGAATACATGCTGCATTCGGTGCAGTGGTGACTAACTGTTACTTTAATTCGGCTTCACTTGTCGAATAAGATTTTCTTAATCTAATTTGAAGGGCAATCCAGGAATATTGAGTAGTGTAAAATAATATTTTTGTGTAGCCCCTTAACAATTTTTCAAAGAGTGAAGTGTTTTTAAAAAATGACCGCCCTTAACAATAGTTGGAGTGCACTCTAAATATATCCTTTTCCCTCTAATGTCATGCTACACAGGATCAAAGAAAAAGATGTGAACTTCAAAAATTTACAATTCAAAATTCACTGAACGAAAGACCTAATTTTTTTTATCTTAGGCTTGCTCTTGAAAAGATCTTCTTCTGGCTGGTATGTGTTTAGAGGCGTCTGGTGGTAGTATGGAGGAGGCGCAAGTGGCGAACAGTACGACGTGAAGGAAGCTGCAACTAGGGTTTTGGTTTTGAGGAGATCGAAGGCGTTTAAGGGTGAATTGGATGTTGGATTCAGGTACTTGGTGGTATTTTGCAATTGCGGGATTTTTTTAAGAGATTCGAGGACAAAAATTGTCACTGGATTTTTGCCTGGGCATTGAACGCCTTGCTAACGCCTTTCCTATGTTTGATCGGGTGGATAACAGAGGAGTCGGGAAGTTAGAGCATGGGAAGTGGAGCGAGTAGGTACTGACCGGGGAAGATTCCATGGAGGGATGAGTTTAGGAAGAGATGGGATTATGATTGGCTATGGAGAGGAGCGTACAGACATTTTTGTGGAGGGTACCAACTTTCAATTTTGGGAAGAAGATGACATGGTGGGGGTATTGTTTAATATTTAAGTGATCAAGAGATTGATTTAATGATTTTATTCTGAAATGCATTAATTTGAAAATTTAATATCTCGCTCGATTTAGTCCAAATCGAACGCTGTTAGACGCGCGAGATTCATATTAACATCACCAACGTTTTGAAATTGAAGTGGTTGAATTTTGAGATTGATGGAATTTTGGCTAATTTCAAACATTCATTTGAAATTAAACCGAATCTGAGTACGAACAACAGCTAGAATGAATGTGATTAAAACTCACATATCTGATTTACCAGTATTATAGAAATAGATTATAATACTATTATCAGTTTGATTGTGTAAATTGTTAGTTGATTTGTTCGGTTGATATAACCGTATTGTTAATTGTATGTTTGGACTAATAAATTGATTGATTGTTGAATTAAATCTACGATCTCGATATATCATCTTAAAATGCTATTAGTTTGTTTGAATCTGGTTTAGGATCATGATATAGCAACCCAATTTGCTATTAGAAATTCTTTGAATTTATTTGTATTCAAATTTAATTTGAATGTTGATCATGTTTGAATTAATAATGATGTTTTACTTACATTTGTTATGACATAATTAAATGAAATATACATTCATGTTTATGTTTTAACGAAATAAACACCGTGGAAAGAATTGGACGAATTTATTTGTAATTGCATATGTTGAGCTGAACAAATCCCCATCTGTTAGCATACTAACTTGGAATTGTGACTATCTAGAGCAATGAAGGGATATTAGCTGTTGACAGCTAATTATTGTTTTATTACATACCTTCATGTTTATGTGAATACCAGTATTGACTAGAAAACAAATTGGATTGATGATAGCTTCTATAAGTACCATGGTGTGTTTCAAGCCCTCAGATGTTCATAATTTATAATGTTACAGTTGCTTATGGATTCTCTAAGATATAGACATAACCATCGTGTAATTGCAATCACTAAGTTTATTTAAAGAAAACATTTTTAATTCATTATTTATTTTAGATGTGATGTTTTAGAAAAGGAAAATCATTATTCAATAATGTCAAAAATTAAGTTAATTTATTTTATCTATCAGGTTTAAGGTTAATAGTTCTTCATTTAAAGTATTTCCAATTATTTTATAAGAATGTTTTAAAGAAGATTAGTTAGGATTTAATTCATAAGTGTTTAAAAGTTACCTATTATTATATATTTGTAATGTTTAAATGGACTTATTTTTTTTATAATATACTTGTTATATGTTTTTAAATTATTTTACATTATTTAAATTGTTGTATATTATCGAATTTTGTATTATTTATATTGTTTTTATATTACAAATTGTTAATTATTAGATTATTTTATATAAATTAAATTTTTTAATTTTAGATTGTTGTATACTTTTGAATTGTGTTACTTATAAAGTATATATTTTTTATATGATTAACAAGATTTAATAAGCAATCGAGTACTTATTTTATCAATGTTTCAAAAATGTATTAATTTATTAAAAATATTTCATGAAAAAATTATTTAATGTAATTTTTGTAAAAAAAATTATAATAGAAATTTATAAATCATTTTACTTAAGTATTATATAAGAGTTTAGCAAAAATCCATATTATGAATATTAACGGGTTTAACCAGTTTAATATGTTTTAAAGGTAAGATAGCTTTCCCAAGTGATTTGAGAATATACTTACACCATTAGGGTAGGTACATGAAGATTTCCAAGTATAAAAAGATTCATGTTTTGTTAATATACCTAGGTTGGTGTTAGATAGCTATTTTAGATGTATTTTGTAAATATTAAAAATGTGATGTTTTTGTGTATACTTAAGTCGATGTTAGGTAAGTATATGCATATATAAATATTCCCAGTATTGGAAAATACAATATGAACAATTGAACATACCAGGGTCACTGAGATGGGTATGTGAATGTATTTCCTAAGCATTGAAAATACGATGTTATGCACATACTTAGGTGTGTGAGATAAGTATGTGTAATATTATTTCTAAGTAATGAAATAATGATCTGTGAATATATTTACAAATTTGAGATGAGTATATGAAAACAGTTTCCATGTTATAAGGAGATTTACTAATAAAGGATTAACTGAACGAGATTAAGGAATTCCTTTGTGAAATAAACTTGTGTTTCTAATAGATTAATAACCGACTATCAGATCTTGGATAGTTTTAATATACCGATTTTCATTTTGATGAGACCGAGATAGGAACTAGATTTCTAAAAACCACTTCGATTTAGTTGAGTGACGAAATTGAAATGTTTTGAAAATGATGAACATTTTAAATGTAAAATGCATAAACATGTCATAACATAGCCTCAAGCCTCATCAACTAGGATTCGCTAAATTCAGGGGGAATGCATCAAAGTTAAGTGGGTTGCACCCAAGTAGAATATGATTATCACCCTTCTAGGTACATGCATTTTTCTTTTGGCAATGTGTGGGCCTATAAGGAAAGGGTTGCAAAGCAATCGAGGCGATGACATATTCGATACGACCAAGTCAATGATGGGTCGGACCTGTGTTGGTAAAGAGTCATAGGTTGAATCTCGGTACTGTTTTCTAGATTCTTAGCGGGTGGTACCATAGTGCCCAATCATTGTATGAAATCCAAACTCCAATACATGCCTTCACAGTTTTAGTTGTAAACCTATCATGTTGGAATTTAATGATTATAACGATTTGGGCTATGACTAATATTTATTTGTGGATTATAGGCACTATTATTATATCACTGAATTTTGGTATGAAGTGTTTTGGATATCATAGAGTAAAATCCATCTGTGTTTATGTGTGACGTGGTCTTATGAGATACCTTTAATTTCAAAAGTTGTAGAATTTAAAGGAATAAAGTTTGATGTGACTTGATTTTTCTCACGCTGGATTACTAGAATGACCTGGATGTAATTTACTTATAATGCTAAGGGTAAAATTAAATGTACTTATAGGATAATTTAGGTTTCTTAGAACTGGAGGTTAAGACGTATTCTCGTAGCTGTTATTTCCACTGTATTCATTGTTGTTTTGTTAGCATTTGTGAGGACAAACTATTATAATTGTCTAACTGATTTGGTTAGTAATCTGATGTATATCTGGTGGTTGTATTTATAAAAGTCTTTTCATTTATAATGACTACCATTATATTATAGATTGTTTATTCCATTGTGAGAATTTGTTTTGTCTTTTCTTTCATTTCCTTTGATGATTTGGTTTGTCGGCATTTAGATGTTCGATACATGAATATTGTGGCTGTATTAGTGTCAACTTTGAAGGATTGAAAAGTTGGGTCGTTGCACAGTATTAGCATTCTAAGTGTGAATTGCTAAGAGATGAAAATATTAATCATGACCTCACAATCCTCATAACCTGGTGATGACTAAAACATGGGATATATAACAAAGTTATGTGGGTCACACCTATTAGGAGAAGTCACTTCTCAATTTAGAATTGATTTATATTATATTCGTTACAAGACGAGCGGGCAAGGCTGGTGTACATTATTTTGAACTTGGTGCTAGAGGAATAATGTAACCCATAATGTCATGTTAAAGTGCCAACCGAGTATGTGTAGTAGGGAGTCATGCGAGGCTTTAGGTGCATTTTCTAGAGATGTATTATGGTGGGAGGGTACCTTGTAGTCCATTATGGGAAATCGAACCGTTAATACACGCCTTTGTGTTTTATTTATATACCTTTTATGCTACAATGCACTTATAGTAAAAGTTTCGGCTATGATTAATATTTATTTATGGTTTTCTAGATTTAAAATAAAAAGTGTTTTAATTATAGTATGGTAATAATTTTTTCATGCTTATATGCGACATGGTCTTACAAGATACCTTTAATTTCATAGGTCTTGTAAATTAAGAAAATAATTTCCCAGTGATTTGATTTTTCTTATGCTCATTTACCATATCGACCTGAGCATTATTTTTTTATAATTATCATGCCAGACCAAGTATATTTTCAAATTATTTTTAGATGGCTTTGGAGCTCGATGAGAGGAGATGGAGTCCAAGACTTATTCTTCTAATTAATTTATTTCTGCTATGTATGTTTTTGTATTTGCCAGCATTTGTGAGGACATGTTATTATAATTTTTCAGGCTAGTTTGTAGATTGGTACTCTGATTTATGTATGTATATTTTCTTTTTAGTAGAGGTCATTGCTATGTTATAGAATGTTAGTTCCGCTATGACATTCAACTCTCTATCTCCTTTCCTTTTATATGTAAGGATCGAAAAGACCAGTCATTACATATAAATGTATACCAATTCCTTTGTTAAACTTCTAGTTTGGAAACTTTTCATATATGGCTTTATTATGAATTAAATATATTAATATATATTATGAATGTGTAAATTTATTATAAAATAAATAATATAAACTAATTATATACAAAATTAGTATTTAAAATTTTTCATAAATTTACGAGAACATTTTAGAAGTTGGAAAAAAATTGAATTCTTTTCTAAATTAAAGTAATATTTTTAATTACTTAAATACCACATAGAAATTTTATAATTTAATTTTAAAAATATAGTATTAAACATGAAAAAATTGTGAATTTCTAAAAAATGCTTCTAAATGATGAAATAATTTTAAAAAAAATGTATAATTGAATTATGGAAACATTACTTATTTTGTATGTATAGATCTCATAGGAATTAAATAATGATAACTAAAATTTAATAATAATAACAATATAAAAATAATTTTTGGCTTTTACAGTTCATAATAAACATAAGATTGTATAGGAAAAATATTTGATCAATCCTATATAGTATATATAACTATATATGTTTTTACTCAAATTGTGTATATGTATTGATTTACAAATTAATATGTATGTATATTAATTAATATAATATTAAATTAATTTTTATTTGGCATAGAATATTGCACTATATATAAAATATAAGTGTAGGTGTTTCATTACACGCACACTCACACACACACACACACGCACACACGCATATATACACACACACACATTAAATTTATACACATAAACCAACCTTTATTGTAACTACAACAATACTTATTGATATCTCACCTAAGTAATTAAGAAACAATTATATGTACAAACATAGGCGTGTATGAGAAATAAATTATAACAAAACAAATATATACCTTGATTTTCTTCTTGTGGATATTCCCTGATTCTTCAAATTACTAGTCTTAGATCATAGATATTCTTGCTAGCAAATAACCTTGGATTTAAATAAGTTTTGTGATCCTCGTATCTGTAAAGTTGACAACTTGCTTAGATGATGTCATAAAGAAATTGTGTTGCTCCTTTCTACTTGGTAAAAGAAGAGCCAAATTTCTCAAGAAAATATCTTGTCACCTCCCCGTAACTCATAAATCATATTGCATTAAGGTCCACCGGGCGTGTCTCCTCTCGTTCATCAATGGGCTTCCAAGATAGTGCATCGTTTTCTTTTATCAGCAAGGTTGTGTTGTTGCCTCTATTACTAGAAGGGTTGCGTCGCCTTTCTTTAATAACCTACATCGCTTCCATAGAAATGGAAACAAAACCGCTTCTACTCTCATCCTACTCAACTGGATGGTGTCGCCTTTTCTAATTAACCATAATGTGTCACTTTACCTCAATCAGCTAGCAAGTAGTATAGCCTTCCAATCTAGATTAAGTTTTATTCCATTCCTATTAGAATATGTTAATTTGCTTCAACTAAAGAATTATATCGACTTCAATCACTTTGCTAGATTACGTCTTCTGTAAGGACCCGGAAAATTGAACATCTTATCTTTAAGTATCATAACTATTTGGAATATTTTTAAATGTTATAAATATTATTGTGTAATCATTTAAACATCATTTAATTAATAATTAAAGATCCTAGACTCAATTTGGAAAAATGCTTACAAAAATATATTTTTTGGAAAAGTAAAAAAAATGTGACTGAAAAACGTTTTATGGATATATAACTATTTTCCTAATAAAAGTTGTTGAAAATTTAAATGAATGTCTAGTTAATCATTAGGAAAGTAATTAGCAAATAAAAATATTTTCGTGTTTAGAGTTAACTAAATATTGATGATGTCATGCATGATGTAATCAAAGATATTTAGGAAATGTGTGAAAATGGAAATACTTCATTTGTAAGATAAGAATTTTAAGGGGTTTTTGGTATTTCCTCATTCACCTCCTATGTTTATATAAAGAGGGGAATACCTTCGCTTATCATTCACGAATTTTACCAAGCTTTAGGAATAAAAACAATGTCTTCTTTTTCCTCCTCTCTTCCTTACTAATTTTCTAAAAAAAAACTATACTCAAACCAACTACAAATCAACTCAAACTTGGAGTGAAACCTTCCTACAACATTACAATACCTCCCAGGGTCGGTCCTAGGATATTTGGTGCCTAAAGCGGAAAGCGGAAAAAGACCCTTCTATAAATGCCAATGTATGACAAGACCAGAAGTTAAATATTCCTCAAATTCATCAACATATGGTAAAAAATCAGGAATTGGAAAGGAAAACAAACTTGGAATGGAAGACAATGTGCTATACTCATAATCTAATTCTTTGGGCATGGATGACATCCAAAATTTGAATTTGTTGATATCCCATCTTTCTCATTTGTGATCGCAAACTGACAAAACCGATCAATGTCAAGTTGATTTGCTAACACATATATAGGATTTTCATATAGCCTAAATATAGTTGGAAATATTTTAACGAAAGTGAGGGTGTTATTTTATGCTAACAAATGCGAAATAAACATCAAAAACACATCTCTGACTTAGCCGAGTACACATATTATAGGTAACACTTATAATGGTTACACAAATATGGGTTTTAAACAAATTTTGCATTAATATTTGTATATATTTCTACAGTGTTCATTACTACAATGGCCATAATTTTGAAGGTTCATATTACCATTTTAAACACTATTTACTGATTCTGGAAACCAAATATGGAGAAGCAATATCTTTGTCTTTTGAATCTACTTTTTGGCTTTATCTAAAAGTGGTTTTTTGTTCCCAAGTTAAATTTATTAGATAAAATTGGCTGCCATATACCCTTCATTTAAGTACTTATTTAATTTAAGTAATGAACGAGTGTCAAAAAGAAGGGTAACAACAAAACTCACCTCCCTCCTTTATCTGCTCGATTGCAGGCAATACAAATGCATACAATAAAATTAAAACACAATCAAATTAATAAATTACTAACCGAAGAAGACTGAAGACAATATTGCGATTTGGAATTGGGTCCTCCCTGTCGATCGTCGCTTGGAGTAATTTCGCGATTTGGAATTGGATCGCCTTGATGTCGATCCTAGTTTCTTGTTAGGAGTAGTTTCGCAAATCATGATTTGGTTATTTGTATGTATCGCGATTTTTAGTTTCCCTATAGAATCGATTGTTGATGATGCCCTCTGTTTTTTGGTTCCCTAAGCCGTTGCTGTAGCGGCTTGGGGTAAAGGCCGAGCATGATACCTCCTAGCTAGTTATAAGTATAAAACATCAAGTCACTCTCCAAAAATATAAACAGGTTGTGGCCTATTAAGAGGGAATTGAAAAAATAAGAAAAATCAAGGAAAGGAAGGAAAGAAAGGAGATTACTAGCTTGGATCTTAGCTCTTGTTCTTCGATCTTGGATTTTTTAGGATTAAGGTGAGTTAACTCATTTTTTTGGATAGAAATATACAAACCATTTGTATGTGTTTAGCTATGCTAAAATTTGCTTGAATGCTGATAACATATGTTAAAAAGTAAACTTTGATTCTTACTTTAAAAATAAGAAACATATGTGGTCTATGTTAATGGATTGGAATGGAATTGAATGGACTTGTAATTGGACTTGAATTGACTTGTATGACAAGTGTAATGGACTTGAGACAAAGCACATAAGGATTAGTAGGACACTGACTTGTAGTGAACTCGAACTTGAAAGTGCACTTATAGTGATAACCGCTATAGATGCAGTTTGGAATTGTTGTGTTTTCAATACTTTATATGGAACTTTATAAAAACATCTGTAACAACCCGGAAAATGAGAGCCAATTTAAAAAAATTTATTTTGGCGATTTTCGCAAATTTTGAATATTTAAAATGAATTATTTTAAATAATAATGATGAGAAATTTATTTTGAATGGAATCAGAACATATATATTATATAGATCATCGATAGAATATAAAATTTTATTTTAAATTATAAAAGGAATTGAAAATGGCGCGGTAGTTCGATAATTCGATTTTAAAATTCAAATGAATGTACCGGATTCAAAATAAATCCGATTTTAGTGAAACCAAAAATATATGAATCTATTTGAGAATATCTTTCCAACGAATCCGGAAAATCGAAATTTTATAGCGGGAATCAAAACATATGTCCAGTTGAAAATTCAGAATAGTCGCTATGGAATTCTGGCCCTTAAAAATGGAAATTTTGCAAACAACCTCGGATTTCGACGAAACCACTTTTGTTGGATCCGTGATGTCAAGTTAATGCTAGGTTTCAAATTTCGTAATTTTTCGAATCAATATGTGAGCGTGGCAAAGGAAAACGCGTTTGACCAGTTTTAGTTGATTTTAATCGATTGGAAAATAGCCAATTTTCAAACGGTCTTGGAATTTGATGAAATAAGTTTTGTTAGGACCGTATCGTCAATACGAAGCTAGAAAATATTTTTTGGGAATTGTTAGAGTCCATATGTGACCCCGGTAATTTGAAATGTACATTCAAATTGAATATATACTGATTTATATTTTAAATTCGGCGGAAACTGAACGTAACGTTCGAATTGGCTTACGAAACATACCCCATTGTGTTCAGAATGGGGGTAATACGCTAGGGACGACAGTCGGTGGGCTCGATTTTGAGTCCGAAATAAAAAGTACCTTTATATGGATAATTAAATAATTAAAAACTCCCTCCCTTCCTTATCCCTTAGACTTGGTCAAATCTCCCCCCCCCCCCTCAATCCCTTTCCACTTCAACCATTCAAAATCAAAACAATATAAAAACAAACTGGAGCCTCCATCGTGAACCCGCCGCCGCCCCTTAAACCCTAACCGACCACCACCACGCATCCCCTCCGGCGTCGCAACCCCACCTCCCCCTCTCGCAGTACCCCTCATCATCCCTTCTCCCTCCTCTCTCATGCGTGGATCCCGAAGCCCCAAACCCCCACGAAAACCGACGCAGCCACCGAGACGTGCCACCAAAATTCTAGACGCCACCACAGGCCGGGCGCCGCCCCGTCCCACTTCCTCGACCACTGCACACGCCCTCATCGACCAACTCCTCCTCCCTCTTCATTCTAGTGAGTCTTCTATTCCCTTTATTTCATTTTTTTTAAATGTAAGGAGTGTAATCAATTTAGTAATTAACATTGAGGTTATTATATGTATGTGAGGAAGAAAGATATGATTTTTAAATGATTAAAAATATGATCTTTATAAAGTAGAGATATTAAAAATATGATTTTTATAAAGTAGAGATATTAAAAATTTGATTTTTGTTAAAGTAGAAATTTAAAAATGTAATCTTTATAAGGTTATGATAATAAAAAAATTCGATTTTTAAATATTGAATAGCGAAGTAAAAATTTGATTTTTATATATTGAATAGCAAAGTAAAAATTCGATTTTTATATATTGAATAGCGAAGTAAAAATTTGATTTTTATATATTCAATAGCAAAGTAAAAATTCGATTTTTATATATTGAATAGCGAAGTAAAAATACGATTTTTATATATTGAATAGCAAAGTAAAAATTCGATTTTTATATATTGAATAGCAAAGTAAAAATTCGATTTTTATATATTGAACAGCGAAGTAAAAATTCGATTTTTATATATTGAAATGAAACGATAAAAATATAATTTTTATTGTGAACAGCGTGAAAAGAACTACGTTGGAATTTCAAGTAGATCCAAACGGTTCAGCAGTTCAAAAGCAAAGCACGGCGGAGTGGAACCCTCTGTGAGAACTTCTCACTTTTAATTTAATTTTCTAGTTAAAATATATACTAGGATGCAGACGGTGTTTAGTAGCACCCGACACCCGTCGTCCACAGACCATGGACGGCTTGTATGCTTGTTTGTTTGATTTGGCTGTGTAGTTGATTGTGTGATGTGATGTGAAATGAAAATAAAATATTTATATAGTTAAAATATTTTATAGTCGAAAATAGAAATTTTAACGTGTATTTAAAATGAAATAAATAGTTATAAACAAATTAGACGATTTGTTTATATACATACGTTTGACTGATATTGATTGGGATGATAAATTTTACACATCGTCCAACTGCACAAATAAAATCTGTGTTTTATTGTTTGAAAACCGCACACGGGTATTGGGGTGATATATGACATACACTAATCCCAATAATTAATTGTATGTCGATCGATTGATCGACAGACTGTTATAAGCGTTGAATATTTATATTTGATGCTTATACAGGGTAGAATGCACTTTGGATGATGGTTGATTATTCATCGTTGTTATTGTATAAATGTGTTGTAGAAAATCCATATAATTAACATTATATGGTAATTGATTGGGCCTCATTCCAGTTTTGAAAAGTAGAAATATTTGAAAAAGAAATATTTGAAATAGAATATTTGAAAATAGAAAGATTTTATTCATTTTATAATGAACACCGAAAGTGATTTCAAAATATGATATTTTGAATAGAAATGAATTCGAATTGAAATTGAATAGAATTGAATTCGAATTGAAATTGAATAGAAATGAATTTGTATTGAAATTGAATTGAATTGAAAACGAACTGAAATTGAATTAGAAATCAATTTGAATTGAAATCAATTTGAAATGAATTTAAAACAAATTTGTACGGGAAAATTCAATTTTGATTTGAATTCGAAAAAGAAGTTGAAATCATTTTGAAAACGAATTTAAAACATTTAATAAAATACGTTTTAAAAGGAAATCGACGAAGTATATATTATATATATAATATAATGGCCTGAATAGAACGCGCCGCGCCGCGGCAGTTCGCGAATTTCGACCATTGACTTCGAATAGATATTACGGGAGATCCGACCATCGAATTCTCCTAAAACCGGAACCGTTGGGTTCGTATCGAAAAGAACTTTCAAACGAATAATAGAAATTATAAATCTAACGGTTGGATTTGGAATTATGTCCAAATCAAATTTGGAAAAGGTCATTGTAAGTGCAGTTCGATGGCCGTTGATGGAAATCGACTGTACGGGCCTTGATAAAATTATTAAAAATGGCAATAACTTGTGTAAAATCATAAAAAATGATTTGGGAAGAATTGGGATGAAAAACTCCATATTTGAAAAGATAAAAATAGACTTTTATTGAAATGAACTAATTTTGAATTAGAATAATAATTCATTTATTTTTAAATAAATAAATTGGATCTGAAAAGGGTTTTAAAAGTAACCAGAATTTCCAATAATTGAATTGGAATGGATTTGAATCGAAATTGTCTTTGGAACATTTCGATGTTGGATTTCGTGATTATACAGATGTTGTTATGGAAATTTGAAAGATATATATATCGTTATTTCCAATACAATATTTGTTGGTCATAGAATTTGATATTGAATATAAGCCGGTATATTTTCTATTCAGAGCCTTGTATTTAATATCAAATGTGATTTGGGTTTGTCGTGAATAGTGTCTTCATTAACACTGTTCTTAAACCCAGTAGAGAAAAAGATTAAATCTTTTTATTTAAATTTAATGAAGTGTACCAGTTAAATAATATTTAATTGGAATTGAATTTGTATTGATTTTTGGGTTTATCATGAACAGTGTTTTAAATAACACTTGTTCTTTAACCCGATAATTAATGAAATGTGATTTTGGGTTGTCGTGAACGGTATCTTCAATAATACTGTTCTTAGACCCAAAGGAGTTAAGAAAAATCAGAAACTAACTGGAGATTAGTTAAGTTGAGTGTTTTCTGGGGTATTGATCTGATGTTGGTTTCGGCCTTCGGGGTTAATACTTAGGGAATTGCTCACTTGCTAATTTACGGTTTGGGACTAATTGAAATGGAATGTGATTTTGGGTTTATCGTGAATCGTGTTTTTAAATGACACTGATTCTTTAACCCAGTTAAAGATTAAAACTAAGTGGAGTTTTAATGAATCTTTAATTAGATTGAAAAGATCGAGAATGGAGTATCACCAGTCTTGCTCCAGGCGATAGTTAAATCTTTAATTAGATTTGAACGTGAAATGGTAATTGAATTTACCGATAACATTGTGGTGTTAGATATGAAGTATTACCAGTTTTACTTCATGGGATGAATAGGTTGGGGTTGGGAAATTTAACAATTGATTACTTCGGTAAGGCTCGTTTTTGGTTTGAATTGATTTTCAAAGGATGATTAAAGAATAAATTTAAAGGAATTTATCTTTGATAAAATTAATGGGAACCTTTCCCTATGAATGTGAAATTTAGAAACCAACTATAGGTTGGCTAAGATGAATGGTTTCCTGGGTATTGATCTGATGTTGGTTTCAACCTTCGGGGTTAATATTTGGGGAATTATTCTCTGGCAAATTTACGGTTAGTGACTGATGAATTGGAATGAGGCGTATGTTGTGTTTGTGTAACACTTGTTTATTATATACGCAAGTTATTCAGAAAGACCAGGTTTATCCCATTCTGAATAACTGATTCGACGTGGTGTCGAAGATGAAGACGGTGGTTGAAGACCGGAGGTCTTCACATCGTTTGGATAATTACTGATGATCTTGATTGGGTCGTACACACAAAAGGAGGGAATCAGTTGGTGATCGTCCTGACGTACTTGGAGATTGATGGATATGCGGGGTACTAGGTGCCTCCGGTTTCGTTCAGACCCAGAACGGACTCATAAATGGACTGTGTGTCTGACATCGGATTTCATTCTGTGTGGTTGATTTCTATTAAATATATATCTGTTTGGCGGCGGAGGATTCATTCTCTTGCTTAACGCCCTTCTTTGAGACGTACAAGCTCAGAGGTTATATATTGATGGATATCAAACGCATGGAGTGAATTGCCTGTGTGGCATGCCTAAGTGACAATTGATCAAGGCTTCTGTTGAAAAGCAATGGTTGATGATCAAAGCACGACCTGTGTGGCATAGCTTTGTGTAACGTTGATTCGCGAACCTCATAACCCGGTGGTGAACCAAAAATGGGAGAGGACCTCAGGGAGGACATGCGTTTCTTTCTAGATAGAAGTGGCGTCAGTGGTTTTACACGCCCTGACGAGTTTGACTTATGTGGTTGTTGCTGTTATGAGGCACCTCAGATATATCGATGACTATGTGAAGCCGATGGAGTCATTCGTTGGCTCATTTACTGTGATGACCCCAAACTTTCGGTAGCCGAAAGTAAGGATAATCGTTTGGAATACAACATATTTACAACAACAACAGATCTCATATTATAACATAACACATAATTAACGCAGCGAAAAGATATAAGTCATAAACATCACATCAACAGAACCACAGAGTACGTAGTTTACATGATACAACTTAGCAAAACGAAAGTCTAAATCAAAGGAAATAAGCTCCAACTCCAAACGTACATCAAATCCAAGATAAAATAAAGTCTCTAAAAGCAGAAGATAAAAATAAAAGAGAGTCTTCGCCTTCTCCTTCCAAGTAGTCTTCAATGCAGAAAATGTCTCCCTAAGAACCTGTCACTTGGCTGCCCGTGTAAATAGAGGGCACCCGAGTTTTCAAAGTGAAACAAACATCGAGTCAGTCATGGGACTGCTGTGAGAAATCTTCCTATACTAAATATTAATATGGCGAATCACAGGACCACGCCGCTAATGCGGAACGGGTTTACTCCATTGGATTGCCAGTGCATAATTTTATAAAGTTTATATAAAACAGCAAAATGACTTTTGAAAAAATGAAATCATCATAAGACTCAAGTCCTATCACACATTGCCACGCACATAGGAGGATAGAGTTTTCCCTTATGATGATCAAACATGCTTAATACGTGAAAAGTAATATTTTAATACTATTAATAGTGTCTAAGAAATATTAAAATACTTCAATATAAATATATCAATCACAGACGGCATAGTACCCCATCCTACTATGTCGCCGTATATAAGTTTACAATCAAAACCGAAATGTCGTCGTATTGGGAATTGGTTTTCTGTCATGAAATCGAGGCTAGGGATCGTCCTCTTCCGATTCGAGGCACTCTAGCAAATGCCTCAGGATCCCCCGCAGTGAACCTTGGAGCGGTAGGGCTGGTCCCCCACCTAACGGTAGTGGATTGGCAATTCCTGAACACACGTTTC
The DNA here is from genome assembly GCA_030737875.1 of Allium sativum. Lineage (NCBI taxonomy): Eukaryota > Viridiplantae > Streptophyta > Magnoliopsida > Asparagales > Amaryllidaceae > Allium > Allium sativum. The sequence goes on along the minus strand of CM060920.1, from coordinate 930,691,419 downwards.
ACGGCCCTTTTGGACCTATAATATGACCACTTCCGGCCTATAAAAACCCGAGGTACCTCAATCCATAATCCACGTAAGTAAAATGTCGGGCCGTGTTAAAGCCCAAACACCACTTCTAGCTAGAAAGAAACGTATGCACTCCCTAGGGTTCATATCCCGTTTTTGACTCATACCGGGGTGTGAGGCTCGCGAAGTCACGTTATACACAAAGCTATGCCTAGACAGGCTATGCTTTGATCATCAACCACAAGGCCTGCTTTTCAACAAAGCCTTGATCATTGCATCTTGACGTGCCACCTTGACAATCACGCCATGTGATCGACAACTATTACTATATACTAGGGTGTTAAGTAGAGAATAAATTCTCCACCACCAAACAGACATATATTAATACAAGTTGATTTAATTACACGAAATGAATTCCAACGTCAGACACGCATCCATTTACAAGTCCGTTCTGGGTCTGAACAAAACCGGAGACACCAAAAAGGCGCTCGCTTATCCGCACGACCAACACACACGTCCGGACAATTACTGCTTCAACCCCGTCCTGGGAGCAAGTCAGTCCAAGGCATCAGTTGTCGTCGTCCATTCGATATGAAGATCGCCGGTCTTCAACCATCGTCTTCTTACATCTTTGATTTATTCGCCGTGCAATTATTTGAATTGAGTTAAACTCGGTCTTTTCAAATAATTGTCACATAATTATCATTTAAAACATTTCCTATATATTTATAACTATTTATCGCTATTTTTATTTATTTGAAAATAGCTCAAATAAATAAACGACGCACGGGTCAGCGGGCGGCCCTAGCGCTGTTTTTACCAAATTTTGATTTACACATATCTTAAAATCTAACCGTCGGATTTTGATGAATTTTATATCGTTAGAAAGCTCTTCCCAAAGAGGTCCTAACGGTTCCAGTTTTGGGAAAAACCAACGGTCGGATCTTTCGGTATAATCGTTTAAAGTTACGATTGCCAATACGCGAACTGCCGTGCGCGTTTCGTTAAATTTTATATTCATTTTTATATATAACTATATATGTATATATAAATCGTTTGTCGATTTCAACTATTATAATTTATTCTTTTTATCGCACCTAAAGTGACGATAAAATTTACATTTCTACTTTCTACTCTTTTCTCGTATCTTACCATGATGATAAAATGTGTTTCATAAATTCATGCAACTAGTTTGCAAATAACTATCCACTTATTTAAACAGTGATTTATTTTATACTATATGTACATAAATGAAATCTGTTTCTTTTCTTATTTATTTACACTACAATGTAAATAAGTGTTTTCATTTTCTTATTTATCCAACTAAATGTAAATAGGTGCTTTCATTATAAGTATGTTCTTTTTATTTACATAAGAAAATGTAAATAAAATGTCATCGCATAATTTGTTCTTTCTATTTACATAAGAAAATGTAAATAGAGTAAATCCCCTTTTTTCCTTTTTTATTTCCTTTTTTAGTTTTTCTTGTTTATTTACACCAAATACAAATAAATGTCCTTTTTGTCTAATTCATTTTTAATACATAAAAATGTACTTTTTATCCTATTCATTTTTATTACATAAAAATGTATTTTTTTATCCTATTCATTTTTAATACATAAAAAAGTAATTTTTTATCCTATTCATTTTTAATACATAAAAATGTATTTTTTTATTCTATTCATTTTTAATACATAAAAATGTATTTTTTTATGTTTCTATAAAATGTAAATATTTTATCTCCTTTTCTTTTACATTGAAAAATGTAAGTTCTTACCTCTTTTTCTTTTACAATAAAAAATGTAAATTCTTTACCTTTACATTGAAAAATGTAAACCTTTCATTTTTACATAGAGAAATGTAAATCTTTCATCTTCACATAGAAAAATGTAAATCTTATATTTTTACATAGAAAAATGTAAATCTCATATTTTTACGTAGAAAAATGTAAATCTTTCATCTTCACATAGAAAAATACGAATCTTATATTTTTACATAGAAAAATGTAAATCCTATATTTTTACATAGAAAAATGTAAATTTTCCATTTTTACATAGAAAAATGTAAATCTTTCATCTTCACATAGAAAAATGTAAATCTTATATTTTTACATAGAAAAATGTAAATCTTATATTTTTACATAGAAAAATGTAAATATTTTATTTTTACATTGAAAAATGTAAATCTTTTATTTTTACATAGAAAAATGTAAATCTTATATTTTTACATAGAAAAATGTAAATCTTATATTTTTACATAGAAAAATATAAATCTTTTATTTTTACATATTTTCTTATCTAACACACATGATAATTTGGTGTCAAAATATGATAATAAAAATATAATGGTTTTTGTCTAACCATTTCTATAATTTATCCAACGTCGTGATTTTCAATGTCAACATTTGATAATATGGTTTTTTTGTCTAACCATTTCTATAATTTATCCAACGTCGTGATTTTCAATGTCAGCATATGATAATATGGTTTTTTTTGTCTAACCATTTCTATAATTTATCCAACGTCGTGATTTTCAATGTCAACACAAACAACTCAACATATGATTTGGTGTGTAATTCTCATGAACCAAAATAAAGGTCTCATCTTTATTTAATTGTTAAATCAAGATAAGATATCTAAACTTTATGTATCTTTTAATTAAAATGGAGGAGATCTAAACTTCCTTTATATTATAAATCATAAATCAAAATTAAAGATTTAAATTTTCTCTTTTTATTTGTAAAACAAAAATTCAAACCTTTCTTTTTATTTGTGAATCAAAGATAAAGATTTACCTTTCCTTCATTTTGTTGAGCAAAATAAAGTTTCATCTTTTCATTTACTGTTGTGAATTAAAAATAAGGATTTAAACTTTCTTTTGTAAACCAGAATAAAGATTCAATCTTTCATTTTAATTTGTAAAACAAAATAAAGATTCAAAATTTCATTTTTGTTTGTAAAACAAACAAAGATGAAAATTTTCAATTTCTATAAAGGAATAAAAATAAAAAATAAAAATAAAAATAAAACTAATAAAGATGAGAACTTTATAGAGATTACATCAGAAATTATAGATCTAAACTAACACGGCTATATCATGATATCACAACGAATATTAATAACCATACAACAATCACAACATCGTAGATCAGAAATAATAACATACAATGATTCACAAAACAAATATAATTAAATTATTTAATTATTCAAAATTCAGAAATGTCACCGTCGTTCGTGATTTGGTCAAAATTTCAAACTGTTCAGAATTAGCTCTAGTCAATTTAAACGCGTTGATCTTAGTCACACGATCACACAGCTTCTAAAATTATTCGATTTCATGTTCGTATGGATTAGTTATGATTGAATTTACATTGCAAACATTTTAAATAAAATAAATTAAACAAAATGTTTTAGAAAATTACATCTTCTTCCTTCGTTCAAGTTCTGGCCGTGGGTTTCGATTTCTGTTCGATTCTAGGGTTGACTTCCGCGAGCACCACAAGGACCGAGCTACAGATCAGAAGACGCCACGCTCCAGCACTCCGAGAGGCGCGCTGGAACCACCCTGCCTCATTGAACACGGTGGCAGAAATTGGGTGGGGTTCGGCTGCGAACGGCGATTGCTCGTGGCCTTGGCACGGGCGGAGTTCAATGTTATACGGGATCCAACCGTACCAAATTGAAGATTGACAGGAGTGCTTCGGTTTTATGCTAGGATTGAGATCCAATTCGAATTGGATTGAGAGAAAATAAGGATTGAAATCTGGAGCAATCAGCCATTGATTTCATACGATGGCGGCTGTGTATAATGCGGTTTAGGGTTTGTACGGTGTATAGTGTATTTATACTACGTATTTCTGTTATTTATTTATTTATTTAATCCTTTTAAATCCAAAATATCGTTTAGCTTATACGAACTCCAATTCGAACCCAACTAGTGTCACCCCTAGCCAAATACCCCCATTCTGGACACAACGGGATATGTCCCGTAAGTCCAAACGGTTGTCTGTGGCCTATTTTATTCATTTTAATATTTAATTTCTTTATAAAATTAATTCATTCGCACAAATAAATTCACCGAGGCCACATACGGACTCAGAAAAATCCACAAAAAATATATTTGTCTTTGTTATGACGATACGGTCCTAACAAAACTACTTTCGTCGAATTCTGAGACTGTTTGAAAAATGACTATTTTTCAGTCGATTAAATTTGACCGAAACCGACAAAACACATTTTCTTTCGCCACGCTTACATACTAACTCGGAAAATTCTAAAAATTGAAACCTAGAAATAATTTGACATTTCGGTTTCAACAAAAGTGGTTTCGTCAAAAAAGAGATTGTTTGAAAATTTACTATTTTCACTGGCTTTAATATTATTTAAAAATGAAATTTTTAATTTCAGTCACATTTTTCCACCAAATTATTTAAAATAAATTTTTTAAATTGGTTCGGATTTTCCAGGTCGTTACAATCTCCCCCACTTAAGAGTTTTTCGTCCTCGAAAAGGAAGCAAAGTAAAGTAGGAAAAAGACGGAAAACGTAAATTGTGGTAAATGTACCTTACACAAGAATTATTCGGAGATGTCCACTCTGCACTTGGGGTAAGCCTTTTTGATGCTATCCTCTGTCTCCCAAGTACAGTCTCTAGGATCCCCACTCCATTGAACCTTGACTAGGTTGATCCTCTTGTTCTTCAAAATTTTGGTTTCTTTGCCAATGATCTTAATCGGGTCTTTTCTCACTGTTAGATTCGGAGCAATATCCAGGACTTGTTGATTTAATTCATCCTCAAAAAGATCTGGATCATGCACATGCTTGCGGAGTTGAGACACATGAAATACATCATGCACCCCTGACAACCAGTCAGGCAGCTGTACTCTATAAGCGAGAGTACCAATCCTTTCGAGAATAGGAAATGGACCAATGAATCTCGGTGCCAACTTTCCCGTCTTCCCAAAACGAATCACGCCTCTCAAAGGAGAAACCTTCAAGTATACTCGATCACCCATAGAGAATTCTAAATTTCTTCTTCGATGGTCTGCATAGCTCTTCTGTCGGCTCTGAGCAGTCAGCAAGCGCTTCTTAATCAAGTCAACCTTATCCGATGCTTCTCGAACCATGTCGGGGCCCAAGACTAGTCGATTGCCTGACTCCACCGAACATGCCGGAGATCTGCATGGCCTGCCATATAGTAATTCAAACAGTGACATCTTCAAGCTTGCTTGATAGCTATTATTATAGGAGAATTCCACCAAGTGCAAGTGGTCCTCCCATGAACAGCCATAATCAAGAATGCAAGCTCGCAACAAGACTTCCAAAACACGATTCACCCTCTCAGTCTGGCCATCTGTCTGAGGGTGATAGGCAGAGATCAGATTCAACTTGGTCCCAAGCTCTTCTTGGAAAGCTTCCCAGAATTTGCCGGTAAATAATGGATCCCGATCACTGACAATGCTTTTGGGAACCTCATGTAGTCTGACTATCTCTTTAAGATAAAGCTGCGCCAAACTTCGAGCTGTTCTATTGGACCTGACAGGGATGAAATGGGCAGATTTTGTCAAGCGATCCACAATCACCCATATGCTATCATTCCATTTTGTGCTTCGGGGCAAGCCATCTATAAAGTCCATAGAAATTTCCTCCCACTTCTAACCTGGAACTCCCAGTGGTTGCAACAAACCGGCCAACTTTTGTTGATCACTTTTAACTTGCTGACAAGTGGGACATCTAGCAACGTAAATAGAAATATCTCTCTTCATCGCTTTCCACCAAAAGGTGCGCTTACGATCATGGTACATCTTGTTTACACCTGGATGGACGCTGATTTTAGATTTGTGGCACTTATCCATAACTTCTCTTTTTAGCTCAGCAATGTCTGGCACACAAATTCGCCATTGCAATCTAAGGGTCCCATTATTGTCAATCTGGAAACTTGAGGCCTCGCCCTTTCGAACTCGCTCACAAAGCTTCTGAATAAATTTATCATTCTTCTGAAGAGCAGAAATTTTATCATCAAAGTAGGAGTGATAATGAGACTGGCAATAATGAAATTGTTGCATTCTGCATTCTTTCTACTAAGCGCATCGGCTACAACGTTGGCTTTTCCCGGAGTATATAGGATATCCAGGTCATATGATGCAAGAAATTCAACCCAGCGTTGCTGCCTCATATTCAAATCTCTTTGGGTAGAAAGATGTTTCAAGGATTTGTGATCCGTATAAATTTCGAACTTCTCACCCAAGAGATAATCCCTCCATATTTTAAGAGCAAACACAATAGCCATTAGCTCAAGATCATGCATGGCGTAATTCTTCTCATGTGGTTTCAGCTGGCGGCTAGCATATGCGACTACTCTGCCTCTTTGCATCAGCCCCGCACCAATACCTTAAATAAATAAGGGATAACATGTTAAAATGAGATTTGACATTAAAAGAAAATGTTATCTCTGACATGTTAATTTACAAAAGAAACAACCTTGCTTAGAAGCGTCGGTCCAGACCTTCAAATCCTGACTGCCATCTATGATGGTCAACATAGGAGCGTTGGTCAACCTCTTCTTTAGCTCTTGGAAAGCTATCTCGCATTCCGGTGTCCAATTGAATTTCGTATGCTTTTTGGTCAGGTTTGTCAATGGGCAAGCTACCTTCGAAAAATCTTTGAAAAATTTCCGATAATAGCCAGCCAGCCCTAAGAAACTTCTGACCTCTGTGGGAGTTCTAGGCTGCTTCCACTCTTGGATGGCTGAGATCTTTCCTGGATCTACTGAGATGCCTTCATTTGATACAACATGGCCGAGGAATTTCACCTCTTCTTGCCAGAATATGCATTTGGAAAATTTTGCTTTCAACACATTTCTTCGCAAAATCTCCAAGACTTCTCTCAGATGTTGTTCATGCTCAGCAGTGGATTTAGAAAAGATGAGGATGTCATCGACGAACACGAGCACAAATTTATTTAAAACATCTCTGAACACTCTATTCATCAGATCAACAAAATATGTTGGAGCATTACATAGACCGAAGGGCATTACTAGCCATTCATAAAAGATATCCGGCCCTCTGAAAGCGGTTAAAGGCACACACTCTTCTGCAATGCGAAGTTGATGGAAGCCTGTAGCTAGGTCCATCCTAGAAAATACTCGTGCTCCATGCAAGCGGTCAAGTAAGTCATCAATACGCGGCAGTGGGTATTTATTTTTCAGTGTTTGTTTGTTGAGATCGTGGTAATCCACACATAGCCTGAGTGTACTGTCAGATTTTGGGACGAACACCACTGCTGCACCCATACTGAGAAGCTGGGCCTGATCAGGCCCTTCCACAAAAGTTGCTAGGTTTGATTTCTCAGCTCCTCATTTTCTTTTGGTGACATTCTCCGAATGGGATGTACGACAGGCCTCGCATTCGGAGCTAAATCAATTCTGAAGCTGATTTCTCTATGCGGGGGTAAACCCTCAACTTCTTTAAATACATCATCGTAATATTTTAACAGGAATATCCTCAACATAAGTAGGAGTAACTTCTAGAGAAGACCAAAATATTTTTCTGTCGGTGGATGAGCCGTGGCACGGTATAGATATGGTATCTCCAAACTTGGGTTTGATCTTAACTATTCTTTCAGCACATACTAACTCAGCCTCATACTTTGCTAGCCAATCCATACCAAGTATGACATCATAGCCGGAGAAACTCATAATGATCAAATCAAAGGGAAACTGGTAGCGAAAATAAGAAATAGGTACTCTACAATACTGATCAAGAATAAGAGAACCTCCTATTGGACTATTATCTCTAATCAATTTTTTGAGTTTTCTTGGTTTCAGTTTCAACTTTTTAATTGCATCATTAGAAATAAAGCTTTGTGTAGCACCAGTATCAAATAAGACAGTAATAGGGATGTTTTTAATATTAAGAGTACCTCCCAAGACATCGGGTTTACCTGGCCCCTCAGTCGTAGCTGGTTCATCCGTTCCCTCATAAACATGTGCCACCTGAGCATTCTTTAGCAGTGGGCAGTTTGCCTTAATGTGCCCCTTTTGATGACAATTGTAGCATTCCCTCTTGTCCTGAGAACTCTGGCCACGATTCTGGGAACTCTGACCACGGTTCTGACTAGGGCCCGAATCATTCCTCTTGACCCTTTTAGGTGCTCTACACTCGTAATCAAAATGTCCAATCTTGCCGCAGTTATTGTAGGTCACCTTGCTGCTGTCCCTCTTCTTCCCTTAGGGCTTAGCGGTAGAAGAATTGCTCGCCTCCGATTTCTTGTTAGCTTGTTCCTTCGGGTTGTTTCCTTGGCTTATCACTCTATCCTGCGGTCCGGACTCGTCATTTTCCTTGTAGCGGCACACCATCTCCACTACTTCATTGAAGGGAAGCTTGATATGAGCAGTGACTCGGTTCAAATATTTCTTTGACAGACCCTTGATAAAAAATTTATTCTTCTCTACCGGATCTTGAATCAAACCAGGAGCATATCGTGAAAGCTCATCAAACTTCCTCACAGACTCAGAAACAGTCATATTCCCTTGCTGAAGGTTAACGAACTGCTCGCGCAGGCTCTCTCTAGCTTGTGGGGGTACATACTTCTCATTGAAAAGTTCCTTAAATTTGGCCCAAGACATATTGGCCACGTCATTGCAGATCTTAATCGTATCCCACCAATGCCCGGCTTCCTCTTTTAATTGCCATACTGCCAAGTAATGCTTTCGCTGATCTTCCAGTTCTAAGCCCTCTAGGATCTTTTCGCAATCTTTAAGCCATGCCTCTGCCTGAATCGCAGATCTCGCCCCGTGAAAGGTACAACTCCTAGGTTTTTGAATTTCTTTGACATTCTCTCCAAATCAAAGGGCTGTGGAGGTGGTTGTGCTACGACCTCTGAAGTATGTTGTTCCTGAGTGATGGGGGTCTCGTCTCTAGCTTGCCCTCCAGCTCCTACTCGGGCTCCTCCTCTGGCCCCGCCTCGAGTTCCACCTCGGCCTCCGCCCCGGGCTGTTCTTTCTCTAGTATCCATTTAAATCAGTCTGTACCATCAAGGAAAGAGTCAGACCAACCGAAATGAAAAATATCTAGAAAAGATAAAGTAAGGACAAGATGGAAAGGCCATGATGTAACAACTTATAAATATGTGTTATTCTGTTGTGCTCATTCTAGGACATTACCAGTCCTATCTCTAATAAGCTGCTCACCTTAGAATAATGTGGATTCTATCTAGACGAATTGTTCTAAATATGTTATATTCCGAAGCTAAGGTTAACCTCGCTCTGATACCAACTGTGATGACCCCAAACTTCCGATGGCCGAAAGTAAGGATAATCATTTGGAATACAACATATTTAAAACAACAACAGATCTCAGATTATATCATAACACATAATTATTGCAGCGGAAAGATATAAGTCATAAACATCACATCAATAGAACCACAGAGTACGCAGTTTACATGATACAACTTAGCAAAATGAAAGTCTAAATCAAAGGAAATAAGCTCCAACTCCAAATGTACATCAAATCCAAGATAAAATAAAGTCTCTAAAAGCATAAGATAAAAATAAAAGAGAGTCTTCGCCTTCTCCTTCCAAGTAGTCTTCAATGCAGAAAATGTCTCCCTAAGAACTTGTCACTTGGCTGCCCATGTAAATAGAGGGCACCCGAGTTTGCAAAGTGAAACGAACATCGAGTCAGTCATGGGACTGGTATGAGAAATCTTCCTATACTAACTATCAATATGGGAAATCACAGGACCACGCCGCTAATGCAGAACGGGTTTACTCCATTGGATTGCCAGTGCATAATTTTATAAAGTTTATATAAAACAGCGAAATGACTTTTTAAAAAATGAAATCATCATAAGACTCAAGTCCTATCACACAATGCAACGCACACAGGAGGATAGAGTTTTCCCTTATGATGATCAAACATGCTTAATACGTGAAAAGTAATATTTTAATATTATTATTAGTGTCTAAGCAGTATTAAAATACTTCAATATAAATATATCAATCCTAGACGGCATAGTACCCCATCCTACTATGTCGCCGTATATAAGTTTGCAATCAAAACCGAAATGTCGTCGTATTGGGAATTGGTTTTCTGTCATGAAATCGAGGCTAGGGATCGTCCTCTTCCGATTCGAGGCACTCTAGCAAATGCCTCAGGATCCCCCGCAGTGAACCCTTGGAGCGGTTGGGCTGGTCCCCACCTAACGGTAGTGGATTGGCAATTCCTGAACACACGTTTCCCGGCCCTTTTGGACCTATAATATGACCACTTCCGGCCTATAAAAACCCGAGGTACCTCAATCCATAATCCACATAAGTAAAATGCCGGGCCGTGTTAAAGCCCATACACCACTTCTAGCTAGAAAGAAATGTATGCACTCCCTACAGTCCATATCCCGTTTTTGACTCAAACCGGGGTGTGAGGCTCGCGAAGTCACGTTATACACAAAGCTATGCCTAGACAGGCTATGCTTTGATCATCAACCACAAGGCCTGCTTTTCAACAAAGCCTTGATCATTGCATCTTGACGTGCCACCTTGACAATTCACGCCGTGTGATCGACAACTATTACTATATACCAGGGTGTTAAGTAGAGAATAAATTCTTCACCACCAAACAGACATATATTAATACAAGTCGATTTAATTACACGAAATGAATTCCAACGTCAGACACGCATCCATTTACAAGTCCGTTCTGGGTCTGAACAAAACCGGAGACACCAAAAAGGCGCTCGCTTATCCGCACGGCCAACACACACGTCCGGACAATTACTGCTTCAACCCCGTCCTGGGAGCAAGTCAGTCCAAGGCATTAGTAGTCGTCGTCCATTCGATATGAAGATCGCCGGTCTTCAACCATCGTCTTCTTACATCTTTGATTTAATCGTCGTGAAATTATTTGAAATGCGTTAAACTCGATCTTTTCAAATAATTGTCGCATAATTATCATTTAAAACATTTCATATATATTTATAACTATTTATCGCTATTTTTATTTATTTGAAAATAGCTCAAACATATAAACGACGCTTCGGGTCAGTGGGCGGCCCAGGCGCTGTTTTTACCAAATTTTGATTTACGCATATCTTAAAATCTAACCGTCGGATTTTGATGAATTTTATATTTTTAGAAAGCTCTTCCCAAAGCGGTCCTAACGGTTCCAATTTTGGGAAAAACCAACAGTCGGATCTTTCGGTATAATCGATTAAAGTTACGATTGTCGATACGTGAACTACCGCGCGCGTTTCGTTAAATTTTATATTCATTTCTATATATAACTACATATATATATAAATCGTTTGGCGATTTCAACTATTATAATTTATTCTTTTTATCGCACCTAAAGTGATGATAAAATTTACATTTCAACTTTCTACTCTTTTCTCGTATCTTACCATGATGATAAAATGTGTTTCATAAATTCATGCAACTAGTTTGCAAATAACATTCCACTTATTTAAACGGTGATTTATTTTATACTATATGTACATAAATGAAATCTGTTTCTTTTCTTATTTATTTACGCTACAATGTAAATAAGTGTTTTCATTTTCTTATTTATCTAACTAAATGTAAATAGGTGCTTTCACTATAAGTATGTTCTTTTTATTTACATAAGAAAATGTAAATAAAATGTCATCGCATAATTTGTTCTTTCTATTTACATAATAAAATGTAAATAGAGTAAATCCCCTTTTTTCCTTTTTTATTTCCTTTTTTAGTTTTTCTTGTTTATTTACACCAAATACAAATAAATGTCCTTTTTGTCTAATTCATTTTTAATACATAAAAATGTACTTTTTTATCCTATTCATTTTTAATACATAAAAATGTATTTTTTTATCCTATTCATTTTTAATACATAAAAATGTACTTTTTTATCCTATTCATTTTTAATACATAAAAATGTATTTTTTTTATTCTATTCATTTTTAATACATAAAAATGTATTTTTTTTATGTTTCTATAAAATGTAAATATTTTATCTCTTTTCTTTTACATTGAAAAATGTAAGTTCTTACCTCTTTTTCTTTTACAATGAAAAATGTAAATTCTTTACCTTTACATTGAAAAATGTAAACCTTTCATTTTTACATAGAGAAATGTAAATCTTTCATCTTCACATAGAAAAATGTAAATCTTATATTTTTACGTAGAAAAATGTAAATCTTATATTTTTACATAGAAAAATGTAAATCTTTCATCTTCACATAGAAAAATGTAAATCTTATATTTTTACATAGAAAAATGTAAATCTTATATTTTTACATAGAAAAATGTAAATCTTTCATTTTTACATAGAAAAATGTAAATCTTTCATCTTCACATAGAAAAATGTAAATCTTATATTTTTACATTGAAAAATGTAAATCTTTTATTTTTACATAGAAAAATGTAAATCTTATATTTTTTACATAGAAAAATGTAAATCTTATATTTTTACATAGAAAAATTTAAATCTTATATTTTTACATAGAAAAATGTAAATCTTTTATTTTTACATATTTTCTTATCTAACACACATGTCAATTTGGTGTCAAAATATGATAATAAAAATATAATGGTTTTTGTCTAACCATTTCTATAATTTATCCAACGTCGTGATTTTCAATGTCAACATATGATAATATGGTTTTTTTGTCTAACCATTTCTATAATTTATCCAACGTCATGATTTTCAATGTCAACATATGATAATATGGTTTTTTTGTCTAACCATTTCTATAATTTATCCAACGTCGTGATTATCAATGTCAACACAAACAACCCAACATATGATTTGGTGTGTAATTCTCATGAACCAAAATAAAGGTCTCATCTTTATTTAATTTTTAAATCAAGATAAAATATCTAAACTTTATGTATCTTTTAATTAAAATGGAGGAGATCCAAACTTCCTTTATATTATAAATCATAAATCAAAATTAAAGATTTAAGTTTTCTCTTTTTATTTGTAAAACAAAAATTCAAACCTTACTTTTTATTTGTGAATCAAAGATAAAGATTAACCTTTCCTTCATTTTGTTGAGCAAAATAAAGTTTCAACTTTTCATTTGTTGTTGTGAATTAAAAATAAGGATTTAAACTTTCTTTTGTAAACCAGAATAAAGATTCAATCTTTCATTTTAATTTGTAAAACAAAATAAAGATTCAAAATTTCATTTTTGTTTGTAAAACAAACAAAGATGAAAATTTTCAATTTCTATAAAGGAAAAAAAATAAAAAATAAATATAAAAATAAAACTAATAAAGATGAGAACTTTATAGAGATTACATCAGAATTTATAGATCTAAACTAACATGGCTATATCATGATATCACAACGAATATTAATAACCATACAACAATCACAACATCGCAGATCAGAAATAATAACATACAATGATTCACATAACAAATATAATTAAATTATTTAATTATTCAAAATTCAGAAATCTCACCGTCATTCGTGATTTGGTCAAAATTTCAAATTGTTTAGAATTAGCTCCAGTCAGTTTAGACGCGTAGATCTCAGTCACACGATCACACAGCTTCTGAAATTATTCGATTTCATGTTCGTATGGATTAGTTATGATTGAATTTACATTGCAAACATTTTAAATAAAATAAATTAAACAAAATGTTTTAGAAAATTACATCTTCTTCCTTCGTTCAAGTTCTGGCCGTGGGTTTCGGTTTCTGTTCGATTCTAGGGTTGACTTCCGTGAGCACCACAAGGACCGAGCTACAGATCAGAAGACGCCACGCTCCAGCACTCCGAGAGGCGCGCCGGAACCACCCTGCCTCATTGAACACGGTGGCAGAAATTGGGTGGGGTTCGGCTGCGAACGACGACTGCTCGTGGCCTTGGCACGGGCGGAGTTCAACGTTATACGGGATCCAACCGTACCAAATTGAAGATTGACAGGAGTGCTTCGGTTTTATGCTAGGATTGAGATCCAATTCGAATTGGATTGAGAGAAAATAAGGATTGAAATCTGGAGCAATCAGCCATTGATTTCATACGATGGCGGCTGTGTATAATGCGGTTTAGGGTTTGTACGGTGTATAGTGTATTTATACTACGTATTTCTATTATTTATTTATTTATTTATTTATTTATTTAATCCTTTTAAATCCAAAATATCGTTTAGCTTACACGAACTCCAATTAGAACCCAACGAGTATCACCCCTAGCCAAATGCCTCCATTCTGGACATAACGGGATATATCCCATAAGTCCAAACGGCTGTCTGTGGCCTGTTTTATTCATTTTAATATTTAATTTCCTTATTAAATTAATTCGTTCGCATAAATAAATTCACCGAGGCCACATACGGACTCAGAAAAATCTAGAAAAAATATATTTGTCTTTGTTATGATGATACGGTCCTAACAAAACTAATTTCGTTGAATTCTGAGATTGTTTGAAAAATGACTATTTTTCAGTCTATTAAATTTGACTAAAACCGACAAAACACATTTTCCTTCGCCACGCTCACATACTAACTCGGAAAATTCTAAAAATTGAAACCTAGCAATAATTTGACATTCAGGTTTCAACAAAAGTGGTTTCGTCAAAAACAGAGATCGTTTGAAAATTGACTATTTTCACTGGCTTTAATATTATTTAAAAATGAAAATTTGAATTTCATTCACATTTTTCCACCAAATTATTTAAAATAAAAATTTTAAATTGGTTCGGATTTCCCGGGACGTTACATTTACGCCCGATAGGGCGGGGAGACGTATTGTTCAGGCACTATAATCCACTCCGTGTGGACCGGCCCTGTCGCTCCAAGGGGCAGCTGTGGCTGTTCCGGAGACATGGGCTAGATTGTCTCGAATCGATTGAGGACGATCCCTTGCCTCGGTTCAAAGATGGAAATCCAATTTCCAAATACGTGATTTTGCGGTTTTATTTGTAAAGCCTAGTATTGGCGACATGATATATGGTACCCATGCTGCCTAGGATTGATACTTATGATTTGAAATTGTTTTGACACTATACACTTATAATAGTATCAAATGATTTGTTTTAAACGTACCAAGCATGTTTGGCTATTATAAGGGAAAACCCTATCCCCAGCTTGCGTTGCATTGTGTGATAGGACCTGGGTCTTATAATAGCTTCATTTTTCTTTATTTAGCATTGCGCTATTGTTATATGCACTGGCATTCTTGGGAGGAAACCCGTTCCGTGTTATACGGCGTGGTCCCTTGATTTACCTAACTTTAAAATAAAGATTAATAACTGTTTTACCTGGAGTTTATTGTTTTAACCTAAACTCTGGGTGCCCTTATTTTGACACGGGCAGTTAGTAGTTTTGGTTTTGCAGATTTATATTCACAGGATCCTGATTTACAGCTGGAACGATACTCGGAAAGCTTTGTATCCGCGTATTACTTCTAGTTGTGTGTTGTATTATTTTCCGCTGCTATGTAATTTATTGTAATCTCTGATATTTTATGAACTGTAATATTTATTTATACTCTGTATATTCTTGTAATCTGATGGAATTGTTGTAATGTACAATGAGATGTTCTTCCGTCTGCGTTCTGATGTGGCTTGTTCTTGACTCAATCCGCGATTTCCCGTAAGGGGGATTTTGGGTCGTTTCATCGTGGTATCAGAGCTTTGGTTTACAAAGCTCAGAGAACAAGACACATTAGAATCATACGAAAGAATTCATCAGATATTGGATTAGTAACATCCAATGAGAATGACTCGTTAGAGATGGGATCAATAGTATCCTAGAACGAGTGTGAAGAGTATATTTTTAAAATTGAAAACAAGTTTTGTTTTGAAAATTTAAATCAATTATTCGTATTTGATTATTTATTTTATATTTGATTTGGACAATCCAATATATAAAGTTTTTGCATATATGTCTTGCAAACGTGTATTCGAAGTTTTAATATACTGGATAGTTATTGAATCATACTCTAGTTGCCTGGGAATAATTCTGGTAATGGGGCACCGTCACCAGTATTTATTTTCGAGTTTCGAAAGTGAGATTTCTATATATTTCCAATTGACTGGTGTGAGAACCGAAACTAAATAGGGCTTATTGTTATGATTTGGCATCAAAAACATGATTTTTTGACTATGTATCAAAGTTATGAATTTGAAATGATAATCAACTAATTGATTGATGGTAGTGTTGTTTGATTATTGTTTGTTTAACTGAAAATTTGAACTATTTAGCCAAATTGAATCAATTAGTGAATTGTATTGGAAATTTGTCTCATTTGCATGCATGTACATGTACTTACATTGAATAGGTCATAGCAAGGAGGCTAGAGCAGAAGAATAAAATTGTTTGCCCGACAAATAGGTACATGTTTACCATAATTTACTGCTTTGTTTGGGTGATAATGATTTTATGAGCCGATTGGCTTGCCGCTTGGCCTTTTCTTTTTCTTTTTGAGATCAGAGGGCCTGTATGGCAATTTCGGGATTTTCCCGGTGCTCCCGGTGCAGGGGAGGTTATGGCGAAATTTTTCGAAAATTTAAGGTGTTAGCCAAATTTTTTGAAAAATTTGAAAATTTCTTAGGAATTGAAAGGTTGAAGAACTTAAGCCGTAATGAAAATAATGAAAGTTGAGTTGATTTGTGAAACAACTTTCGGCTTCGTTCCTTTTCGGGGACGAAAATTTGAAGTGGGGGAGATTGTAACAAACCGGAAAATGCGAGCCAATTTAAAATTTTTATTTTGGCGATTTTAGCGAATTTTGAATATTTAAAATGAATTATTTTAAATAATAACGATGACAAATTTATTTTGAATGGAATCAGAACATATATATTATATAGATCGTCGATAGAATATAAAAATTTATTTTAAATTATAAAAGGAATTGAAAATGGCGCGGTAGTTCGATAATTCGATTTTAAAATTCAAATGAATGTACCGAATTCAAAATAAACCGGATTTTAGTGAAACCAAAAATATATGAATCTATTTGAGAATATCTTTCCAACAAATCCGAAAAATCGAAATTTTATAGCGGGAATACAAAGATATGTCCAGTTGAAAATTCAGTATAGTCGCTATGGAATTCTGGCCCTTAAAAATGGAAATTTTGCAAATGACCTCGGATTTCGACGAAACCACTTTTGTTAGATCTGTGATGTGAAGTTATTGCTAGGTTTAAAATTTTGTAATTTTTTGAATCAATATGTGAGTGTGGCAAAGGAATTCAAATGGGGTTGAATAAAGAAATTCCAATGGGATTTAAATATGAGATTTCAAATAGAAATTTAAATGAAGTTTAAATATTTAAATTCAAATATGATTTTCAAATATAACCATTCAAAAGGGATTTGATTATAGAATTTAAAGTGGAATTTAATTCAAGGGAATAAATTAAGGTATTGGGATTCAAGAAAATTAAATGTGGAGCTTAACTAATGAATTTGAATTTAGAATTCAAATGGTATTTGTAAATGAATTCGAATTTAGAATTCAATGGTGTTTGAAAGAAAATTGGAATATTTTAATTCAAATAGAGTTGGAAATAGATTTGAACATAGAAATTCAAATGGGGTTTGAATATTTGAATTTCAAAAAGGGAATTCAAAATGGAGTTGAATATCTAAATTCAAGTATGAATTTCAAATATAGAAATTCAAAAAGGAGTTGAATTAAAGTGGGAATTCGAATAGAGGATTTGAAATGGAATTCGAATAAAGAATTTGAAATGGAATTCGAATAAAGGATTTCAAATGGGATTTGAATACAGGATTTAAAACTATGGAATTTGAAATGTAAAGATTCAAATGGAATTTGGAATATATATATCTATATATATATATTAGAAGGGAGTTGAATTCATTTAACGAAGTTTAAAAAGTTTATATATATAAATATAATTAAAACGAACTCGCCGCAGCGATGCAGTTCGTAAATTGGCGATTCGAACTTCAATTGAATATACAGAACCCAATTGAAGTCGAAATTCTTTGAAACAAGAAACGTCAGGACCGGTTTGATAATAGTTTTCTAATGAAAGAGAAAAATATGAATTTCGTCGTATAGATTTTGAGTTATGTCAAAAGCAAATTTTCAGAAAAACAGCGCCAGAATCGTTTTAAAACCATAATGGTTTATTTAATATTATAAAAGGATTTTAAGCAAATAAAATCCGAAGATCTATTTAGAAAATTTCAGAGTGAGTTGCAAAATATATGCGAATTCAAGTTGTGTAAATGAATATGATTTTTGAAACAGAAACCAGATTTTGATTTATTGAATGGAATTAACTAAATTGAATAGAAATTAGTTAAGGAGCTTTTAAATGGATATTGGGCCTTAAATAAGTGAATTCGATTTGAAAATTTATATTCGAAATAGAAAAAGGAAACTAAAATTGAAATTGAAATTGAAATTCAATTTGGTTATGAACGAGTTAAATATTTTGTTTGAACATGTTATGTTCAACAAAGAAGTGAAATAGGCAAAAAGGCTAATTAAAGAATAATTGAGCGAAACTGAATTCAAACGATTCAAAATTTAATTAAAACGAATGGATTGAGTTGAATTGAATTGGAAACAGGTGAATAGGTGTTAAACAGATATGGGATGGAGTATATGAAGATTTTTATTTATGTGCCCGACAAAAAGGTACATGTTTAAATTCATATATGGGTTTTATGCGCCGTATCGGCTAGCCGCTTGGCTTCTTCTTTTTCTTTTTCAGATTAGAAGGACCGGGAAAGCTATTTGAAATTTCCCGATGCTCCCGATACAGGGGAGGTTATAGCGAATTTTTCCAGGAATTTAAGGAGTTAGAATATTTTTAAGAAATTTGACAATTAGAAATCTATATATCGATATATATATAGAATTCGACAAGGAAACGAAATCAAAAATAGCGAAAAGGGCCAATATGGTTATTGAAATATTTGGTTAACAAATATTGATAAGAGAATATAGAAGAGATTTAATTAATGAAATATTAATTAAAGGGCCCAGTGATTTGGTTGATATGTTGATTGAACACTTGTTTTTATTCGATAGTTAAATCACAGACTATCGAAGTTTTTGACCATCGTTGTCAATATGGAGAGACCGGTTGGATTATTATCCGAAGAACCACTCTGTATCGGCATAAGCGTTGCGAACCAAGTATGCTGAATATATTGAAGACGGAGTAAAGTGCAAGGGCTTTTCTATTTATAGAAATAGTGCCTTCGGTTTCGTTCAGTCCCAGAACGAACGTAAATGGACGGATGTCTGACAGAGTATTTCCAATGATCAAATGGGTTGGTCTGTATGAATATATATGGTTGCAACGGATTTATCCCTTAGCATAATATCCAGAATATTTGTGCAAACTCAACTAGTGATTAACGGATCTGACAATGTGGCATTCAAAGTGATTGTGCTATCAATGAATGGTAAGTATTCGTAGCCTCAGGCCTCAACAACCGGGAAAGGACAAAAATCGGGCAGGCAGCATGGCTATGTGGGTCGCACCCATTAGGGTGTATAATCACCTATCTAGAGAAATTCCTTTTGTTTCTAAATCTATCGATTCTGCCCATTCGGGAAACGGTGGTTTGAGTCCAACCGTTGGTGATATACATTCGATACACTCAAGCGAAATGAGTGGTCGGTCATGTGTGGGCCGGGTTACAAGATGTTCTTGTTGAACCCAGTGTATTCCTCTCTAGAGATACACAGTCGGAAGGTGGTTCCATACCTTGTCATGTTGGAAATCCAATCTCCAATAAGCGCCATGCGGTTTTTGATTTTATACTATGTATGTGGAGCGTGAGATGCAAGCGTTCTGCTATTTGGTTATTTACTTGATGTAGACATTATTATAATATCATTGGATTTGATATCAAAGTGTTTTGGGTTATAGTAAGGTAAAAACCGTCCGTGTTTATGTGTGGACTGATCTTACTATTATCTTTTCTTTCGAAAGGATTTTTAAAAGTTAAACAAGTGGTTGGAGTTTACTCACACCAGTCCCATGACTGACCCAGAGTTTATTTTGTTTTGTTTTCCCTAAACTCTTGGGTGCCCAAATTTGTACGGGCAGTCAAGTAGTCGGGATTTCACAGATTCAGTTGGAGGAGCTGGAAGCAGGAGGCTTCACCGGTTAGCTATAGGCTATCATATATTCCGCTGTGGACCTTGTTTGTATCTGGAAACAGATGTTTATAACTGTTCCAGAAATGACTGTTGTGCTCTGATGATGGTATGTATATAAAGTTACTGATTTGTATTTCAAAAGTTATGTTATATAATATATTTTATTCGTTCCGCTGTGAGTTATGATCTTCGTTCTTCTTCTATTCTAACATTTCTTTCTTTCTATTTCTCATCTTCTAACTTCTTTCTATTAATGGTTCGTATTTCTGTATTATTTGGGTTAGACGTGTGGTGTATTTAGTCAACTCAGATAGTACGGATTTGCGGGTCGTTTCAGTTGATATCAGAGCTTAGGTTGAGCGGACACCTAGGCTTGTGTGGCATGTGCTCATTAGAGATAGGGTCAGTAGTACCCTAGAATGAGTTGAGTGTATAGATACGAGAGAGCGTATTTGTTAGTTGATATAAAAATTGTTTATATTGTGTTGGCTTGTCTGTTGAGTAGTTTATGAATTCTGGTCGAATCGTGGGACGCCACGAAGTCGATAGGGATTTCTAAAAACTTGAACAGAAAATACAACATGATATTGTTTTAAAATGGGTAAATGAAATAATTTTACCCAAAATTTCTATTTTGATATAGAAAGAATAATCTTTAAAATTTTTAGAATATATGGATGTATTGGTTGTTATTATTATAATCAAATAAGATTATAACAAATAAAATGGTTATATAAAACCAAATAGAACTTGTATATGAATAAGATATACAAATGGGATGAAATTAAAATTGAATTCAAACCAGAATTTGAAATTTTAAATCCTGGGAAGTTTGAAGTATTTTTGGAAGTATATTAGAATAATATAGCTTTGTTTTAAAAGGATTTTAAATGGATTTTGAAAGTGATAAAGCACTGAACTCACTTCAGTGGCTGGGAAATTATTCTGATGATGATTGCAACATCATCAGTGTTCATTTCCGAGTTTCTAAGTGATGAAATTGCTACCTTAGAAAAAGTTTTGTTGGAAATTTGTTTGAAAATTCAAATGTTTTGAATTTGAGATGGAAATAAATATATGTATATTTTTGTGTGATTTCAAAAGGGTTTGGAATAGAAACCCGGGAATTTGAATTCTGGAATTAAATTTAACTTGGACAAGTAAAATGAATCAAAGTGAATAAATTGAATCAGAATCAATTTGAATGAATTAGAATGCATATGAAAGAAAACCAAAAGTTTTGGTGGAATTAAATTTGTTGGAATATGAAGAGGTGAGTTTCAACATAAGTGAATTGTTGAAAAATAATGAATTTGTACCATTTTTCCTACCTTAGCAATTTCGAGGACGAAATTTTTTAAGGGGGGAAGAATGTAACGACCCAGATTTTTGAACAGTTTATTTTAAATATTTAGTATCGTTTAAATATTGAATTAATAATATAAAAGAATTTTTATAGTAAATTATCGATCAAATAATCGAAATACTATTTATTTTGATAATCATCGAAATACGAGAACTGAAATAATTAAATTCAAAAGATAAAACTGAATTGAAATGATTCAGTCGATCAATATGAATCCTATTTGAGTATAAAAGATAATAATAACTTGTTTTCGATAAATTTGATTTTTCTGAAGTGGTTTATATTTTAAACAAATTAATTTAAAACATGAATATCGTTATTCTGTATATACGACCAAATTGAATTTTTGAAACCCACTTCGTTGAATTTAAAATAGGGAATAACGTTGGGGACATCGGTTGTCACGTTAAAAATAGCGGTTCGACATTGTGAATTAAGGACCGCAAGATATTTTATATTAAATTTCAAATCAAAATACAAATATATCAGCCGACCTAGAAACTGAAATCACACAGACCTAACATTTCAAAATTCACGCTGTTCTCTCCTCGAGCACAAGTTTGTGTCTTCCTCGTGGGATATCAAGGCAGCAAGAATTTAATGGTTTCAGTACTTCTGTTCCCTCGTTTCCACTTATAAAACCAAGCCTTATTACCTCATTTCTCCATTCGAAGAAAAAAAGCTGCAAATTAAAATAGGAAATGGTCGCTCCTCCTAACCTTTCGAAATCAAAATCTGTTCCTCCGTAAATAAATAAATGAAAAGAGAGAAAAGAAGGGGAAATTGAATCAAAATTAAAATCGCGGAATCCCCTGAAACCCGACGCGTTTGGAGAAGCTTGCGTTGGGGGTCTCGACTTCAACAGTTGAACTAGAGATCGAATGTTTCTGGAATTTGGGAAGTACTTGAGTTCGAACAATTGATTGATGGGTTCGACAGTGGGACTTGTGGGGTGTCGGCTTTGTTGAGTGTACGGTTGATTGCGGTTTCATGCTGAGGGAGGGCGGAGCTAGTATTGAGGGGAGATGCGATGAGATGGGTATTCAAGTGGAGGCGAGATGATTACCAGGAAGTGCGATCCAGGAGGAGGCCAACGACGGGGATGTCGATGTCATTACAAAGGAGTATGGGTATAGTGATTTGTACTTGTAGGCGCGATTCATTTTGGAGTGATGGAGCGAAGCTATACAGTGGGGCTGACACAATGCAAGGGCGTGACGGTGGTTCGCAGTGAGGCTGATAGTTGGAGGCAGTAGTTTAGAGGATTGAAATTGAAGTGGCTTGCAAAGTGTTCGATGAATTGCCGAAGTAGACTGATATCAAGTTTGAGGCTGATTTCAACTTTGGAGCTACTAAGGATTTGTTCGTAGTTGATCGATTAGATTTCAAGGCAAATAAGGTATATGTTTTGCTAAATTTAATTTCA
The DNA here is from genome assembly GCA_030737875.1 of Allium sativum. Lineage (NCBI taxonomy): Eukaryota > Viridiplantae > Streptophyta > Magnoliopsida > Asparagales > Amaryllidaceae > Allium > Allium sativum. The sequence goes on along the minus strand of CM060920.1, from coordinate 930,668,532 downwards.
TAAAGTAATTAATTTATTTTTGTTAAGATTAGTTTAAATAAATAATAGTTAATCGATAACTAAAAATAAAATCTTCGTAGGGTAGAATAAATGCATTCAAGAGGATTCAGATTGATCCGTTAGTCATGCGATGTTGAGTTTAAAATGGATATTCGGCAAATGAAAAATCTCGGTGAGTAAATCTCACTCACCTTTTATTTTAATTATTTTTATTTCGTTAAAAATAATTGTTGTTGCTTGTGTGGATGCTTTCTGCTTGTTTTATATATATTAGTTATTTAGGCTATATATATATATATATATTGGGTTGATTGATTGGTTGGATTCCCGCAGTCTCATTAGCGGATGCCCGCAGTTCATAGCGGATGATTACCCTATACGCCCCACGCTATGATTAGTGGATGACCTTCTATACCGCGATATTCTGCCACGAAGCAGAATGGGTATTATTTATGTGCTAACATCTGTGGATGCAGGAAAACAGGTTGGAGGAATCCAACTGGATTCCTCAAAAATATATTATCTGTTTGTTTATTTGGTTGCATATATATTTTTATATATATGATGTGTTAGAAAAATAAATAATTCGTTGCTTTGTGTGTTTAAATATCACTGGGCTTAAGTAATGATATTTAAAAATATCATGAAAGGATATTGGAGATTTAAAAAGGGAAAATTCTATTTTTAAATAGAATTTGAAATTTTAATGGAAATAAAAACATAAACTTGTTTTTGAAAAATAAAACAAGTAGTTTCTTTATAAACGAAGTTTATAAATAGTTCTTTTATAACGAAGTTATAAATGAAGTAAAAAGAATTATCATTTGATAATTCAGAAATAGAAATACAAGCATGGAATTGGGATTTGAAATGGGATTTCAAAATAAGATGTGAAAATGAAATTTTAAATATATAACTCAAATCAAATTTGAGTATAACAATTGAATAGTAGAATTAGAAAAGGAGTTAAATATTTGAATTTTAAAAGGAGACTGAATATTAGAAATTCAAATAGAAGTTCAAATAGAATTTGAATAGACGAAATTAGAATGAAAAATAGAATTTGAATTCAAGGAATTAAAATAGAATTTGAATTCGAAGAAATTCAAATAAAGAAAATTCAAATAGAGATTTGGATATAGAATTCGAATGAAATTCAAATATAGAAATTTGAATATGGAAGTTCAAATGGAATTTTAAATATAGAGTTTGAATAAAAGATTCAAACAGCATTTGAATAAGAGAGTTCAAAATGGAAGTTGAATAAGAAAATTGAAATAGAATTTGAATAAAGAAATTCAAATAGGGATTTGAATATAGAATTTCAAAATAGAATTCATAATAAACTTTGAACATAGGATTTAAAAGTAGAATAGGAAATCCAAATGGTTTGAAATGGAATTTGAATTCAAAGGAATTCAAATGGGGTTGAATAATGAAATTCCAATGGGATTTAAATATGAGATTTCAAATAGAAATTTAAATGAAGTTTAAATATTTAAATTCAAATATGATTTTCAAATATAACCATTCAAAAGGGATTTGATTATAGAATTTAAAGTGGAATTTAATTCAAGGGAATAAATTAAGGTATTGGGATTCAAGAAAATTAAATGTGGAGCTTAACTAATGAATTTGAATTTAGAATTCAAATGGTATTTGTAAATGAATTCGAATTTAGAATTCAATGGTGTTTGAAAGAAAATTGGAATATTTTAATTCAAATAGAGTTGGAAATAGATTTGAACATAGAAATTCAAATGGGGTTTGAATATTTGAATTTCAAAAAGGGAAATTCAAAATGGAGTTGAATATCTAAATTCAAGTATGAATTTCAAATATAGAAATTCAAAAAGGAGTTGAATTAAAGTGGGAATTCGAATAGAGGATTTGAAATGGAATTCGAATAAAGGATTTCAAATGGGATTTGAATACAGGATTTAAAACTATGGAATTTGAAATGTAAAGATTCAAATGGAATTTGGAATATATATATCTATATATATATATTAGAAGGGAGTTGAATTCATTTAACGAAGTTTAAAAAGTTTATATAAGTAAATATAATTAAAACGAACTCGCCGCAGCGATGCAGTTCGTAAATTGGCGATTCGAACTTCAATTGAATATACAGAACCCAATTGAAGTCGAAATTCTTTGAAACAAGAAACGTCAGGACCGGTTTGATAATAGTTTTCTAATGAAAGAGAAAAATATGAATTTCGTCGTATAGATTTTGAGTTATGTCAAAAGCAAATTTTCAGAAAAACAGCGCCAGAATCGTTTTAAAACCATAATGGTTTATTTAATATTATAAAAGGATTTTAAGCAAATAAAATCCGAAGATCTATTTAGAAAATTTCAGAGTGAGTTGCAAAATATATGCGAATTCAAGTTGTGTAAATGAATATGATTTTTGAAACAGAAACCAGATTTTGATTTATTGAATGGAATTAACTAAATTGAATAGAAATTAGTTAAGGAGCTTTTGAATGGATATTGGGCCTTAAATAAGTGAATTCGATTTGAAAATTTATATTCGAAATAGAAAAAGGAAACTAAAATTGAAATTGAAATTGAAATTCAATTTGGTTATGAACGAGTTAAATATTTTGTTTGAACATGTTATGTTCAACAAAGAAGTGAAATAGGCAAAAAGGCTAATTAAAGAATAATTGAGCGAAACTGAATTCAAACGATTCAAAATTTAATTAAAACGAATGGATTGAGTTGAATTGAATTGGAAACAGGTGAATAGGTGTTAAACAGATATGGGATGGAGTATATGAAGATTTTTATTTATGTGCCCGACAAAAAGGTACATGTTTAAATTCATATATGGGTTTTATGCGCCGTATCGGCTAGCCGCTTGGCTTCTTCTTTTTCTTTTTCAGATTAGAAGGACCGGGAAAGCTATTTGAAATTTCCCGATGCTCCCGATACAGGGGAGGTTATGGCGATTTTTTCCGGGAATTTAAGGAGTTAGAATATTTTTAAGAAATTTGACAATTAGAAATCTATATATCGATATATATATAGAATTCGACAAGGAAACGAAATCAAAAATAGCGAAAAGGGCCAATATGGTTATTGAAATATTTGGTTAACAAATATTGATAAGAGAATATAGAAGAGATTTAATTAATGAAATATTAATTAAAGGGCCCAGTGATTTGGTTGATATGTTGATTGAACACTTGTTTTTATTCGATAGTTAAATCACAGACTATCGAAGTTTTTGACCATCGTTGTCAATATGGAGAGACCGGTTGGATTATTATCCGAAGAACCACTCTGTATCGGCATAAGCGTTGCGAACCAAGTATGCTGAATATATTGAAGACGGAGTAAAGTGCAAGGGCTTTTCTATTTATAGAAATAGTGCCTTCGGTTTCGTTCAGTCCCAGAACGAACGTAAATGGACGGATGTCTGACAGAGTATTTCCAATGATCAAATGGATTGGTCTGTATGAATATATATGGTTGCAACGGATTTATCCCTTAGCATAATATCCAGAATATTTGTGCAAACTCAACTAGTGATTAACGGATCTGACAATGTGGCATTCAAAGTGATTGTGCTATCAATGAATGGTAAGTATTCGTAGCCTCAGGCCTCAACAACCGGGAAAGGACAAAAATCGGGCAGGCAGCATGGCTATGTGGGTCGCACCCATTAGGGTGTATAATCACCTATCTAGAGAAATTCCTTTTGTTTCTAAATCTATCGATTCTGCCCATTCGGGAAACGGTGGTTTGAGTCCAACCGTTGGTGATATACATTCGATACACTCAAGCGAAATGAGTGGTCGGTCATGTGTGGGCCGGGTTACAAGATGTTCTTGTTGAACCCAGTGTATTCCTCTCTAGAGATACACAGTCGGAAGGTGGTTCCATACCTTGTCATGTTGGAAATCCAATCTCCAATAAGCGCCATGCGGTTTTTGATTTTATACTATGTATGTGGAGCGTGAGATGCAAGCGTTCTGCTATTTGGTTATTTACTTGATGTAGACATTATTATAATATCATTGGATTTGATATCAAAGTGTTTTGGGTTATAGTAAGGTAAAAACCGTCCATGTTTATGTGTGGACTGATCTTACTATTATCTTTTCTTTCGAAAGGATTTTTAAAAGTTAAACAAGTGGTTGGAGTTTACTCACACCAGTCCCATGACTGACCCAGAGTTTATTTTGTTTTGTTTTCCCTAAACTCTTGGGTGCCCAAATTTGTACGGGCAGTCAAGTAGTCGGGATTTCACAGATTCAGTTGGAGGAGCTGGAAGCAGGAGGCTTCACCGGTTAGCTATAGGCTATCATATATTCCGCTGTGGACCTTGTTTGTATCTGGAAACAGATGTTTATAACTGTTCCAGAAATGACTGTTGTGCTCTGATGATGGTATGTATATAAAGTTACTGATTTGTATTTCAAAAGTTATGTTATATAATATATTTTATTCGTTCCGCTGTGAGTTATGATCTTCATTCTTCTTCTATTCTAACATTTCTTTCTTTCTATTTCTCATCTTCTAACTTCTTTCTATTAATGGTTCGTATTTCTGTATTATTTGGGTTAGACGTGTGGTGTATTTAGTCAACTCAGATAGTACGGATTTGCGGGTCGTTTCAGTTGGTATCAGAGCTTAGGTTGAGCGAACACCTAGGCTTGTGTGGCATGTGCTCATTAGAGATAGGGTCAGTAGTACCCTAGAATGAGTTGAGTGTATAGATACGAGAGAGCGTATTTGTTAGTTGATATAAAAATTGTTTATATTGTGTTGGCTTGTCTGTTGAGTAGTTTATGAATTCTGGTCGAATCGTGGGACGCCACGAAGTCGATAGGGATTTCTAAAAACTTGAACAGAAAATACAACATGATATTGTTTTAAAATGGGTAAATGAAATAATTTTACCCAAAATTTCTATTTTGATATAGAAAGAATAATCTTTAAAAATTTTAGAATATATGGATGTATTGGTTGTTATTATTATAATCAAATAAGATTATAACAAATAAAATGGTTATATAAAACCAAATAGAACTTGTATATGAATAAGATATACAAATGGGATGAAATTAAAATTGAATTCAAACCAGAATTTGAAATTTTAAATCCTGGGAAGTTTGAAGTATTTTTGGAAGTATATTAGAACAATATAGCTTTGTTTTAAAAGGATTTTAAATGGATTTTGAAAGTGATAAAGCACTGAACTCACTTCAGTGGCTGGGAAATTATTCTGATGATGATTGCAACATCATCAGTGTTCATTTCCGAGTTTCTAAGTGATGAAATTGCTACCTTAGAAAAAGTTTTGTTGGAAATTTGTTTGAAAATTCAAATGTTTTGAATTTGAGATGGAAATAAATATATGTATATTTTTGTGTGATTTCAAAAGGGTTTGGAATAGAAACCCGGGAATTTGAATTCTGGAATTAAATTTAACTTGGACAAGTAAAATGAATCAAAGTGAATAAATTGAATCAGAATCAATTTGAATGAATTAGAATGCATATGAAAGAAAACCAAAAGTTTTGGTGGAATTAAATTTGTTGGAATATGAAGAGGTGAGTTTCAACATAAGTGAATTGTTGAAAAATAATGAATTTGTACCATTTTTCCTACCTTAGCAATTTCGAGGACGAAATTTTTTAAGGGGGGAAGAATGTAACGACCCAGATTTTTGAACAGTTTATTTTAAATATTTAGTATCGTTTAAATATTGAATTAATAATATAAAAGAATTTTTATAGTAAATTATCGATCAAATAATCGAAATACTATTTATTTTGATAATCATCAAAATACGAGAACTGAAATAATTAAATTCAAAAGATAAAACTGAATTGAAATGATTCAGTCGATCAATATGAATCCTATTTGAGTATAAAAGATAATAATAACTTGTTTTCGATAAATTTGATTTTTCTGAAGTGGTTTATATTTTAAACAAATTAATTTAAAACATGAATATCGTTATTCTGTATATACGACCAAATTGAATTTTTGAAACCCACTTCGTTGAATTTAAAATAGGGAATAACGTTGGGGACATCGGTTGTCACGTTAAAAATAGCGGTTCGACATTGTGAATTAAGGACCGCTAGATATTTTATATTAAATTTCAAATCAAAATACAAATATATCAGCCGACCTAGAAACTGAAATCACACAGACCTAACATTTCAAAATTCACGCTGTTCTCTCCTCGAGCACAAGTTTGTGTCTTCCTCGTGGGATATCAAGGCAGCAAGAATTTAATGGTTTCGGTACTTCTGTTCCCTCGTTTCCACTTATAAAACCAAGCCTTATTACCTCATTTCTCCATTCGAAGAAAAAAGCTGCAAATTAAAATAGGAAATGGCCGCTCCTCCTAACCTTTCGAAATCAAAATCTGTTCCTCCGTAAATAAATAAATGAAAAGAGAGAAAAGAAGGGGAAATTGAATCAAAATTAAAATCGCGGAATCCCCTGAAACCCGACGTGTTTGGAGAAGCTTGCGTTGGGGGTCTCGACTTCAACAGTTGATCTAGAGATCGAATGTTTCTGGAATTTGGGAAGTACTTGAGTTCGAACAATTGATTGATGGGTTCGACAGTGGGATTTGTGGGGTGTCGGCTTTGTTGAGTGTACGGTTGATTGCGGTTTCATGCTGAGGGAGGGCGGAGCTAGTATTGAGGGGAGATGCGATGAGATGGGTATTCAAGTGGAGGCGAGATGATTACCAGGAAGTGCGATCCAGGAGGAGGCCAACGATGGGGATGTCGATGTCGTTACAAAGGAGTATGGGTATAGTGATTTGTACTTGTAGGCGCGATTCATTTTGGAGTGATGGAGCGAAGCTATACAGTGGGGCTGACACAATGCAAGGGCGTGACGGTGGTTCGCAGTGAGGATGATAGTTGGAGGCAGTAGTTTAGAGGATTGAAATTGAAGTGGCTTGCAAAGTGTTCGATGAATTGCCGAAGTGGACTGATAGCAAGTTTGAGGCTGATTTCAACTTTGGAGCTACTAAGGATTTGTTCGTAGTTGATCGATTAGATTTCAAGGCAAATAAGGTATATGTTTTGCTAAATTTAATTTCATAAAGTAATTAATTTATTTTTGTTAAGATTAGTTTAAATAAATAATAGTTAATCGATAACTAAAAATAAAATCTTCGTAGGGTAGAATAAATGCATTCAAGAGGATTCAGATTGATCTGTTAGTCATGCGATGTTGAGTTTAAAATGGATATTCGGCAAATGAAAAATCTCGGTGAGTAAATCTCACTCACCTTTTATTTTAATTATTTTTATTTCGTTAAAAATAATTGTTGTTGCTTGTATGGATGCTTTCTGCTTGTTTTATATATATTAGTTATTTAGGCTATATATATATATATTGGGTTGATTGATTGGTTGGATTCCCGCAGTCTCATTAGCGGATGCCCGCAGTTCATAGCGGATGATTACCCTATACGCCCCACGCTATGATTAGTGGATGACCTTCTATACCGCGATATTCTGCCACGAAGCAGAATGGGTATTATTTATGTGCTAACATCTGTGGATGCAGGAAAACAGGTTGGAGGAATCCAACTGGATTCCTCAAATTATATTATCTGTTTGTTTATTTGGTTGCATATATATTTTTATATATATGATGTGTTAGAAAAATAAATAATTCGTTGCTTTGTGTGTTTAAATATCACTGGGCTTAAGTAATGATATTTAAAAATATCATGAAAGGATATTGGAGATTTAAAAAGGGAAAATTCTATTTTTAAATAGAATTTGAAATTTTAATGGAAATAAAAACATAAACTTGTTTTTGAAAAATAAAACAAGTAGTTTCTTTATAAACGAAGTTTATAAATAGTTCTTTTATAACGAAGTTATAAATGAAGTAAAAAGAATTATCATTTGATAATTCAGAAATAGAAATACAAGCATGGAATTGGGATTTGAAATGGGATTTCAAAATAAGATGTGAAAATGAAATTTTAAATATATAACTCAAATGAAATTTGAGTATAACAATTGAATAATAGAATTAGAAAAGGAGTTAAATATTTGAATTTTAAAAGGAGATTGAATATTAGAAATTCAAATAGAAGTTAAAATAGAATTTGAATAGACGAAATTAGAATGAAAAATAGAATTTGAATTCAAGGAATTAAAATAGAATTTGAATTCGAAGAAATTCAAATAAAGAAAATTCAAATAGAGATTTGGATATAGAATTCGAATGAAATTCAAATATAGAAATTTGAATATGGAAGTTCAAATGGAATTTTAAATATAGAGTTTGAATAAAAGATTCAAACAGCATTTGAATAAGAGAGTTCAAAATGGAAGTTGAATAAGAAAATTGAAATAGAATTTGAATAAAGAAATTCAAATAGGGATTTGAATATAGAATTTCAAAATAGAATTCGAAATAAACTTTGAACATAGGATTTCAAAGTAGAATAGGAAATCCAAATGGTTTGAAATGGAATTTGAATTCAAAGGAATTCAAATGGGGTTGAATAAAGAAATTCCAATGGGATTTAAATATGAGATTTCAAATAGAAATTTAAATGAAGTTTAAATATTTAAATTCAAATATGATTTTCAAATATAACCATTCAAAAGGGATTTGATTATAGAATTTAAAGTGGAATTTAATTCAAGGGAATAAATTAAGGTATTGGGATTCAAGAAAATTAAATGTGGAGCTTAACTAATGAATTTGAATTTAGAATTCAAATGGTATTTGTAAATGAATTCGAATTTAGAATTCAATGGTGTTTGAAAGAAAATTGGAATATTTTAATTCAAATAGAGTTGGAAATAGATTTGAACATAGAAATTCAAATGGGGTTTGAATATTTGAATTTCAAAAAGGGAATTCAAAATGGAGTTGAATATCTAAATTCAAGTATGAATTTCAAATATAGAAATTCAAAAAGGAGTTGAATTAAAGTGGGAATTCGAATAGAGGATTTGAAATGGAATTCGAATAAAGAATTTGAAATGGAATTCGAATAAAGGATTTCAAATGGGATTTGAATACAGGATTTAAAACTATGGAATTTGAAATGTAAAGATTCAAATGGAATTTGGAATATATATATCTATATATATATTAGAAGGGAGTTGAATTCATTTAACGAAGTTTAAAAAGTTTATATATATAAATATAATTAAAACGAACTCGCCGCAGCGATGCAGTTCGTAAATTGGCGATTCGAACTTCAATTGAATATACAGAACCCAATTGAAGTCGAAATTCTTTGAAACAAGAAACGTCAGGACCGGTTTGATAATAGTTTTCTAATGAAAGAGAAAAATTTCGTCGTATAGATTTTGAGTTATGTCAAAAGCAAATTTTCAGAAAAACAGCGCCAGAATCATTTTAAAACCATAATGGTTTATTTAATATTATAAAAGGATTTTAAGCAAATAAAATCCGAAGATCTATTTAGAAAATTTCAGAGTGAGTTGCAAAATATATGCGAATTCAAGTTGTGTAAATGAATATGATTTTTGAAACAGAAACCAGATTTTGATTTATTGAATGGAATTAACTAAATTGAATAGAAATTAGTTAAGGAGCTTTTGAATGGATATTGGGCCTTAAATAAGTGAATTCGATTTGAAAATTTATATTCGAAATAGAAAAAGGAAACTAAAATTGAAATTGAAATTGAAATTCAATTTGGTTATGAACGAGTTAAATATTTTGTTTGAACATGTTATGTTCAACAAAGAAGTGAAATAGGCAAAAAGGCTAATTAAAGAATAATTGAGCGAAACTGAATTCAAACGATTCAAAATTTAATTAAAACGAATGGATTGAGTTGAATTGAATTGGAAACAGGTGAATAGGTGTTAAACAGATATGGGATGGAGTATATGAAGATTTTTATTTATGTGCCCGACAAAAAGATACATGTTTAAATTCATATATGGGTTTTATGCGCCGTATCGGCTAGCCGCTTGGCTTCTTCTTTTTCTTTTTCAGATTAGAAGGACTGGGAAAGCTATTTGAAATTTCCCGATGCTCCCGATACAGAGGAGGTTATGGCGAATTTTTCCGGGAATTTAAGGAGTTAGAATATTTTTAAGAAATTTGACAATTAGAAATCTATATATCGATATATATATAGAATTCGACAAGGAAACGAAATCAAAAATAGCGAAAAGGGCCAATATGGTTATTGAAATATTTGGTTAACAAATATTGATAAGAGAATATAGAAGAGATTTAATTAATGAAATATTAATTAAAGGGCCCAGTGATTTGGTTGATATGTTGATTGAACACTTGTTTTTATTCGATAGTTAAATCACAGACTATCGAAGTTTTTGACCATCGTTGTCAATATGGAGAGACCGGTTGGATTATTATCCGAAGAACCACTCCGTATCGGCATAAGCGTTGCGAACCAAGTATGCTGAATATATTGAAGACGGAGTAAAGTGCAAGGGCTTTTCTATTTATAGAAATAGTGCCTTCGGTTTCGTTCAGTCCCAGAACGAACGTAAATGGACGGATGTCTGACAGAGTATTTCCAATGATCAAATGGGTTGGTCTGTATGAATATATATGGTTGCAACGGATTTATCCCTTAGCATAATATCCAGAATATTTGTGCAAACTCAACTAGTGATTAACGGTTCTGACAATGTGGCATTCAAAGTGATTGTGCTATCAATGAATGGTAAGTATTCGTAGCCTCAGGCCTCAACAACCGGGAAAGGACAAAAATCGGGCAGGCAGCATGGCTATGTGGGTCGCACCCATTAGGGTGTATAATCACCTATCTAGAGAAATTCCTTTTGTTTCTAAATCTATCGATTCTGCCCATTCGGGAAACGGTGGTTTGAGTCCAACCGTTGGTGATATACATTCGATACACTCAAGCGAAATGAGTGGTCGGTCATGTGTGGGCCGGGTTACAAGATGTTCTTGTTGAACCCAGTGTATTCCTCTCTAGAGATACACAGTCGGAAGGTGGTTCCATACCTTGTCATGTTGGAAATCCAATCTCCAATAAGCGCCATGCGGTTTTTGATTTTATACTATGTATGTGGAGCGTGAGATGCAAGCGTTCTGCTATTTGGTTATTTACTTGATGTAGACATTATTATAATATCATTGGATTTGATATCAAAGTGTTTTGGGTTATAGTAAGGTAAAAACCGTCTGTGTTTATGTGTGGACTGATCTTACTATTATCTTTTCTTTCGAGAGGATTTTTAAAAGTTAAACAAGTGGTTGGAGTTTACTCACACCAGTCCCATGACTGACCCAGAGTTTATTTTGTTTTGTTTTCCCTAAACTCTTGGGTGTCCAAATTTGTACGGGCAGTCAAGTAGTCGGGATTTCACAGATTCAGTTGGAGGAGCTGGAAGCAGGAGGCTTCACCGGTTAGCTATAGGCTATCATATATTCCGCTGTGGACCTTGTTTGTATCTGGAAACAGATGTTTATAACTGTTCCAGAAATGACTGTTGTGCTCTGATGATGGTATGTATATAAAGTTACTGATTTGTATTTCAAAAGTTATGTTATATAATATATTTTATTCGTTCCGCTGTGAGTTATGATCTTCGTTCTTCTTCTATTCTAACATTTCTTTCTTTCTATTTCTCATCTTCTAACTTCTTTCTATTAATGGTTCGTATTTCTGTATTATTTGGGTTAGACGTGTGGTGTATTTAGTCAACTCAGATAGTACGGATTTGCGGGTCGTTTCAGATTTATATTTTAAATTTAATGGAAATTGAACATAACATTCGAATTGGCTTACGAAACATATCCCATTGTGTTTGGAATGAGGGTAATACACTAGGGATGACAGTCGGTGGGCTCGAGTTTGAGTCCGAAATAAAAAGTACCTTTATATGGATAATTAAATAATTAAAAACTCCCTCCCTTCCTTATCCCTTAGACTTGGCCAAACCCCCCCCCCCTCAATCCCATTCCACTTCAGCTGTTCAAAATCAAAGCAATAAAAAAAAACTGGAGCCTCCATCGTGAACCCACCGCCGCCCCTTAAACCCTAACCGACCACCACCACGCATCCCCTCCGGTGTCGCAACCCCACCTCCCCCTCTCGAAGCACCCCTCATCTTCCCTTCTCCCTCCTCTCTCATGCGTGGATCCCGAAGCCCCAAACCCCCATGGAAACCGACGCAGCCACCGAGACGCGCCACCAAAACTCCAAACGCCACCACAGGCCGAGCGTCGCCCCGTCCCACTTCCTCGACCACTGCGCACGCCCCCATCGACCAACTCCTCCTCCCTCTTCATTCCAGTGAGTCTTTTATTCCCTTTATTTCATATTATTTCTTTTTTAAGATGTAAGGATTGTAATCAATTTAGTAATTAACATTGAGGTTATTATATGTATGTGAGGAAGAAAGATATGATTTTTAAATGATTAAAAATATGATTTTTATTAAGTAGAGATATTAAAAATATGATTTTTATAAAGTAGAGATATTAAAAATATGATTTTTGTTAAAGTAGAAATATAAAAATATAATCTTTATAAGGTTATGATAATAAAAAATTCAATTTTTATATATTGAATAGCGAAGTAAAAATTCGATTTTTATATATTGAATAGTGAAGTAAAAATTCGATTTTTATATATTGAATAGCGAAGTAAAAAGTTGATTTTTATATATTGAACAGCGAAGTAAAAATTCGATTTTTATATATTGAATAGCGAAGTAAAAATTCGATTTTTATATATTGAAATGAAGCGATAAAAATATAATTTTTATTGTGAACAGCGTGAAAAGAACTACATTGGAATTTCAAGCAGATCCAAACGGTTCAGCAGTTCAAAAGCAAAGCACGGCAGAGTGGAACCCTCTATGAGAACTTCTCACTTATAATTAAATTTTCTAGTTAAAATATATACTAGGACGCAGACAGTGTTTAGTAGCACCCGACACCCGTCGTCCACAGACCATGGACGGCTTGTATGCTTGTTTGTTTGATTTGGCTATGTAGTTGATTGTGTGATGTGAAATAAAAATAAAATATTTATATAGTCAAAATATTTTATAGTCGAAAATAGAAATTTTAACGTGTATTTAAAATGAAATAAATAGTTATAAACAAATCGAACGATTTGTTTATATACATACATTTGACTGATATTGATTGGGACGATAAATTTTACACATCGCCCAACTACACAAATAAAATCTGTGTTTGATTGTTTGAAATCCCCACATGGGTATTGGGGTGATATATGACATACACTAATCCCAATAATTAGTTGTATGTCGATCGATTGATCGACAGACTGTTATAAGCGTTGAATATTTATATTTGATGCTTATACAGGGTAGAATGCACTTTGGATGATGGTTGATTATTCATCGTTGTTATTGTATACATGTGTTGTAGAAAATCCATATAATTAACATTATATGGTAATTGATTGGGCCACATTCCAGTTTTGAAAAGTAGAAATATTTGAAATAGAATATTTGAAAATAGAAAGATTTTATTCATTTTATAATGAACACCGAAAGTGATTTCAAAATCTGATATTTTGAATAGAAATGAATTCGAATTGAAATGAATTCGTATTGAAATTGAATTGAAAACGAACTGAAATTGAATTAGAAATCAATTTGAATTGAAATCAATTTGAAATGAATTTAAAACGAATTTGTAAGGGAAAATTCAATTTTTATTTGAATTCTAAAAAGAAGTTGAAATCGTTTTGAAAACGATTTATAAAATACGTTTTAAAAGGAAATCGACGAAGTATATATTATATATATTATATATATAGTATAATGGCCTGAATAGAACGCGCCGCGCCGCGGCAGTTCGCGAATTTCGACCATTGACTTCGAACGGATATTACGGGAGATCCGACCGTCAGATTCTACTAAAACTGTAACCGTTGGGTTCATATCGAAAAGAGCTTTCTAACGAATATTAGAAATTAGAAATCTAACAGTTGGATTTGGAATTATGTCCAAAAAAAATTTGGAAAAGGTCGTTGTAAGTGCAGTTCGATGGCCGTTGATGGAAATCGACTGTACGGGCCTTGATAAAATTATTAAAAATAGCAATAACTTGTGTAAAATCATAAGAAATGATTTGGGAAGAATTGGGATGAAAAACTCCATATTTGAAAAGATAAAAATGGACTTTTATCGAAATGAACTAATTTAGAATTAGAATAATAAATTATTTATTTTTAAATAAATAAATTGGATTTGAAAAGGGTTTTAAAAGTAACCAGAATTTCCAATAATTGAATTGGAATGGATTTGAATCGAAATTGTCTTTGGAACATTTCGATGTTGGATTTCGTGATTATACAGATGTTGTTATGGAAATTTGAAAGATATATATATCGTTATTTCCAATACGATATTTGTTGGTCGTAGAATTTGATATTGAATATAAGCCGATATATTTTCTATTCAGAGCCTTGTATTTAATATCAAATGTGTTTTGGGTTTGTCGTGAATGGTGTCTTTATTAACACTGTTCTTAAACCCAGTAGAGAAAAAGATTAAATCTTTTTATTTAGATTTAATGAAGTGTACCAGTTAAATAATATTTAATTGGAATTGAATTGGTATTGATTTTTGGGTTTATCATGAACAGTGTTTTAAATAACACTTGTTCTTTAACCCGATAATTAATGGAATGTGATTTTGGGTTGTCGTGAACGGTATCTTCAATAATACTGTTCTTAGACCCAAAGGAGTTAATAAAAATCGGAAACTAACTGGAGATTAGTTAAGTTGAGTGGTTTCTGGGGTATTGATCTGATGTTGGTTTCAGCCTTCGGGGTTAATACTTAGAGAATTGCTCACTTGCTAATTTACAGTTAGGGACTAATTGAAATGGAATGTGATTTTGGGTTTATCGTGAATCGTGTTTTTAATTGACACTAATTCTTTAACCCAGTTAAAGATTAAAACTAAGTGGAGTTTTAACAAATCTTTAATTAGATTGAAAAGATCGAGAATGGAGTATCACCAGTCTTTCTCCAGGCAATAGTTAAATCTTTAATTTGACTTGAACGTGAAATGGTAATTGAATTTACCGATAACACTGTGGTGTTAGATATGAAGTATTACCAGTTTTACTTCATGGGATGAATAAATTGGGGTTGGGAAATTTAACAATTGATCACTTCTAAGGTTCGTTAATCCCAACTAGTTTGGATAAACCAAAATTTGGTTTGAATTGATTTTCAAAGGATGATTAAAGAATAAATTTAAAGGAATTTATCTTTGATAAAATTAATGGGAACCTTTCCCTATGAATGTGAAATTTAGAAACTAACTATAGGTTGGCTAAGATGAATGGTTTCCTGGGTATTGACCTGATGTTGGTTTCGGCCTTCGGGGTTAATATTTGGGGAATTATTCTCTGGCAAATTTACGGTTAGTGACTGATGAATTGGAATGAGGCGTATGTTGTGTTTGTGTAACACTTGTTTATTATATACGCAAGTTATTCAGAAAGACCGGGTTTATCCCATTCTGAATAACTGATTCGATGTGGTGTCGAAGATGAAGACGGTGGTTGAAGACCGGAGGTCTTCACGTCGGTTGGATAATTACTGATGATCTTGATTGGGCCGTACACACAAAAGGAGGGAATCAGTTGGTGATCGTCCAGACGTACTTGGAGATCGATGGATATGCGGGGTACTAGGTGCCTCCGGTTTCGTTCAGACCTAGAACGGACTTGTAAACGGACTGTGTGTCTGACATCGGATTTCATTCTGTGTGGTTGATTTCTATTAAATATATATCTGTTTGGCGGCGGAGGATTTTTTTCTCTTGCTTAACGCCCTTCTCTGAGACGTACGAACTCAGAGGTTATATATTGATGGATATCAAATGCATGGAGTGAATTCCCTGTGTGACGTGCCTAAGTGACAATTGATCAAGGCTTCTGTTGAAAAGCAAAGTCTTGTGGTTGATGAACAAAGCACGGCCTGTGTGGCATAGCTTTGTGTAACGTTGATTCGCGAGCCTCACACCCCAGTAGTGAACCAAAAACGGGAGAGGACCTTAGGGAGGATATACGTTTCTTTCTAACTAGAAGTGGCGTCAGTGGTTTTACACGCCCTAACGAGTTTGACTTATGTGTTCGTTGCTGTTGTGAGGCGCCTCAGATATATCGGTGACTATGTGAAGCCGATGGAGTCATTCGTTGGCTCATTTACACCCCATAGGGCGGGGAGACTTATTGTTCAGGCACTATAATCCACTTTGTGTGGACCGGCCCTGTCGCCCCAAAGGCAGTTGCGGCTGTTCCGGAGACATAGGCTAGATTGTCTCGAATCGGTTGAGGACGATCCCTTGCCTCGATTCACAGAAGGAAATCCAATTTCCAAATACGCGAATTTGCGGTTTTATTTGTAAAGCCTAGTATTGGCGACATGATATATGGTACCCATGCCGCCTAGGATTGATACTTATGATTTGAAATTGTTTTGGCACTATACACTTATAATAGTATCAAATGATTTGTTTTAAACATACCAAGCATGTTTGGCTATTATAAAGGAAAACCCTATCCCCGGGCTTGCGTTGCATTGTGTGATAGGACCTGGGTCTTATAATAGCTTCATTTTTCTTTATTTAGCATTGCGTTGTTGTTATATGCACTGGTATTCTTGGGAGGAAACCCGTTCCATGTTATACGGCGTGGTCCCTTGATTTACCAAACTTTAAAATAAAGATTAATAACTGTTTTAGTTCTCACATCAGTCCCATGACTGACCTGGAGTTTATTGTTTTAACCTAAACTCTGGGTGCCCTTATTTTGACACGGGCAGCTAGTAGTTTTGGTTTTGCAGATTTATATTCACAGGATCCTGATTTACAGCTGGAACGGTAATCGGAAAGCTTTGTATCCGCGTATTACTTCTAGTTGTGTATTGTATTATTTTCCGCTGCTATGTAATTTATTGTAATCTCTGATATTTTATGAACTGAAATATTTATTTATACTCTGTATAATCTTGTAATCTGATGGAATTGTTGTAATATACAATGAGATGTTCTTCCGTCTGCGTTCTGATGTGGCTTGTTCTCGACTCAATCCGCGATTTCCCGTAAGGGGGATTTCGGGTCGTATCAACATCCTTAGTGATTTATTTCCATGTTGATATCGTATTATATTTAGGCTTACTACTTGAATTTATTAGATAGTATAAAGTTAAGTAACATATTGAAAATGAACAAAACCAAGACTACACAATTAACCTTGATTTTAGATTTCAAACTTTTATAAGCCACTTTAGGTTTATGTAGATTGTATCATCATTTTAATATTATTTCTTAACTCTAACTAGAGTGTTTTAAAGTATGAATTATGATCTTTTTAAAATATCTTCTTTCGAAAATATCTTCCTTCTAATATATCTGTAACGTCCCGTATTTTTACGGTATAATATTTAATTATCTAAATAGTGATTTAGGGATTTAAATGGTCTTATAAGTAAATTATATTGAATATTTAATGAATATAAATAATAGAATAATATATTTAATTCCGAAATAGTCGAGATTAGTGGAATTCGCAATATAATGTAAATTGAATCAGTCAAGAGGTTTAATTCAGTTTAGAATTGAATTATATAATCGAGTTTATTTATAAATGTCAGTTTGAACATATTATTATATTATAATTATAATCGTGCTCGAAATGGCGCGGCAGTTTGTAATTTGGCAATTCGAACTTTAAACGAATATACAGAATCCGTTTTAAGCCGGATTTCTGTGAAACAAGAAACGTTCAGAGCTTGCGAAGTATATTTTTCTAATGGAAAAGAAAAATCAGGATTTCATTGTGTAGATTTTGATTTATGTCCAAATCAAATTTCCAAATAGTCACTATGTAATTCATTTATAATTTATGGCGAATTTATAAAAGGATTTTTGTTTTAAATTTGATATCAATTAACTCTGATTTTGGAATATCGAATTATAAATCTCGATATATTTATTTTGGAGCTAGATAATATTCTATGTGAATATATACGATAATATTAATTTATTAATATTAAATTTAATTATTTTTAAATATAATAATATTTAAATGGATTTATTTAGAGCTTTAAAAATAGCCACTTTTGCAAACGACCTCCGTTTTCGATGAAACTAATTTTCTTAGATTTCAATTTTCATGATTTTTGGAGTCATTATGTGGCAGTACGGAATTTTAATGTGAGAAATAGTCGATAATTTAACTTTAAAAATACGTTGTGTGAGCAAATAGAGTCGGAATTCGACGAAACCAGTTTCTTTGAGTCTGTAATGTCGAACTGTAGTTGTATGCCCATTTTCATGATTTTTGAATGTTGTATGTGATTACACAAATTTTTAAACAGTAAAACAAATAGAATTTGATTATATATAAATACAAAATTCTAATTTAAAAATATTAAAACTTCCTATAAGTACCAATACCCTCCTCTCTAACCCTAACCATCATTCTTCTTTGGTCAAAACGTTTGGCCGCCACCAAATAAAGTAAAACATGAGAAGAATTCTCCATTCAAAAATCTTAACAATTCATATCAAATCCCTAAATTCATGAAATCGGTCTTTTTGAGTTCCTCGGATCATCCTCTTCATCCTCATATGAGTTTTAGAGGGCCCGAACTTGATAAGGTCGCTGTCGTGGTTATACAGCGCCGCCTAGGGTTCGGGAATTCATGGAATTAAAGTATAATTTGGCAAAATGAATATTGTATTCGGGTTAGTGAAGAGATTTGGCACCTGTGCGCATATTTTGGGAATTTTCTATGTAATTTGTTGTCGCGTGATTTATTGGAGGCGTGGTGTACGGGTTAGGACGGATCTTGAATTGGGCATTCGAGTTTGATATAGAGGGGATGGATTCGGAGAGGACGGGAAGAGGAGTAGAACGGTGTTGGTCTCATGCAGTTTCATGGAGGAGAGAAGTAGAAAGTGGAGGTCAAAATAGTCGGTAATGGTGAGCGGCTTACTGGAGTTTTCAGTTCGAAATAGAGAATGATTCGAGCTATGTAAATTGTAATTGGGAATGAAGAGTGGTTGATGAGGAGGAGTTTGATGTTTTAATTTTTGAATTTCATTTAGAATTGAGGAAAAGAAGATGAGAATAAGGAGAGCGAGTTTTGCCTGGCATGAAGAGGAGCAGGTTCAGATTTTTTTGAGGAGGAAGAGAGTGTCACGCATGTTAGGCTTTAGAGGGTAGCTGGTCGGGTTCAAAAAGTAAGGCCTAGAATTTTAGATAATTTAAGTTTTATATAAATTAAATAGTATAGGAAATTGTAAAATTCATAACTTCGTCATACATTATTAGAATCCGACAAAACAAGATCCGTTGGGATCGTATGGACGACGACAACACAATGGAACTGACCGAGAGTGAATTGGAGCGCGTTACAGTTTATAACGAAATAAATTGTCCGTCTGAGTCGACCAATAGTTATCGTTATTTAACGATGACCGTCCAATGTGAGTAAATCTCACTAACTCTCCTCAGTTATATTTTTATAAATATAATTTCGTATTGATAAATGATGATTGATTGTTGTGTGATGATTGTTTGGTTGAATTACTGATTTAGTGGTTGAATTTAATGACAACGATATATATATCGTTAATCAAATATTGATTATGTTTATCAGAATATTTCATATTGAAATGAAATCAATGTCATATATATTATTTAACATCTGTGGATGCAGGAAATAGGTTGGAGGGATCCAACTAGATTCCTCAAATATTATTACTGTTATTTTCATACATTGTGATATATGATGTGATATACTTTCTGTGATTGATTTTGTGTGTGTGGATAACACTGGCACTGTGGTTTGGTATTTCTAAAATACCATAAGCAATACTAGGATGTAAAATGGAAATTTTCAAAGTGTATTGAAAAATATTTATTTATAAAATTAAAGGATTTTATAAAAGAAATCATTTATAAAATAAATAGAATATTATAAAAGGAATATTTATTAAGAAAATAAATAAAATATTATAAAAGGAATGTTTATTTAGAAAATAAATAGATTTATAAATGGGATATTTATTTGGAAAATAAATAGAATTATAAAAGGAATATTTATTTAGAAAATAAATCGGATATTAAAAAAGGAATATTTATTTGGAAAATAAATAAGATTATAAAAGGAAAGTGACGAGATATAAAATAATTATGAGAAGATTATTTAAAGTGGATATTAAATAGAAATCTGTTTTTAATAGATAAATTGAAAGGATTAATTTATAAATAATGTTTATAAATTTAGTAAATTATTTATCATTGGATAAATTGGGTATATAATTTTGAATTTATATATATGGAAGTAAAAATCGGTTTTAACACCGATATTTGAGATTGAAATTGAATGTAGCAATTACAAAGGGATTTATAAATGAGATTTAAGTTTTAGAAATAAAAAGGAGATTTCATATGGAAAATTCTATAAATAGAAGTATAAATAGAATTTGGATATAGGATATTATTTTAAAATACGAAATCAAACTGAATTGATATATATAAAAAATATTGTTTACATTAGATGTGAATAATGGATTATAATAGTTATTTTATAAATTAAAACATTTATAAAGAAAATTGGGATTTGAAATAGAAATTCAAATGGAAATTTGGATAATATAGGAAATAGGATTAAAATAATATTAGTTATTCAAAATAGAGTTGAATCCAATATTAGTGATTCGAATTAGAGCTAATCGAATAGAGTTAATCGAATTAGAGTTAATCGAATATTAGTTATTCGATTAGAGTTAATCGAATTAGAGTTAATCGAATATTAGTTATTCGATTAGAGTTAATCGAATTAGAGTTAATCGAATATTAGTTATTCGATTACAGTTAATCGAATTAGAGTTAATCGAATATTAGTTATTCGATTACAGTTAATCGAATTAGAGTTAATCGAATATTAATTATTCGAATTAGAGTTATTCGATTAGAGTTAATCGAATTAGAGTTAATCAAATATTAATTATTGGAATAGAGTTAACCGAATATTAGTAAATCGAATAGAGTTAGTCGAATATTAGTTATTTAAATAGAGTGAATCGAATGCAAGTATTCGAGGAGAGATTATCGAATATAGTTTATTCGAAGGAGAGATTATCCAATATAGTTTATTTAGAAAAGAGTTATCGAATATAGTTTATTCAAAGAGAGTCATCAAATAGAGTTTATTCGAGAAAGAATTATACATTGGGATTCGACTATATCGAATGTAGGAAAGTATTATTTACTTTCTGGTTTTTAAATTAAGATTTATTTATTTAATATACCCTTAGTTTATTTATTTAAATTAAGAAATAGAAGTTATATTTAAGTTATTATATTTCAGAAGCATGGGATTAAAACACTATTGTTGTAATCAAATGATTTTTGTAAAAGCAGTGGATTCGTAAACAGAATCCGAGAGTTACGTAAGGAAGTTTGTTGAAGATTTTAAATGTGAACTTTGTCTATTTCGAGGTTAGAAACGTTGTTCAGTTAAGGTCTGAGAGGTAGTTATACTCCAACTTGATTGACTTCATTTTAACTAAGGAATGGTTAAGGTTCGATAGTGAAGGCTAGTTAATTGAATTTAGTTAATAAGTGTTAATGGTTCGAGTTGGCATAGCGATGTTTTATTTAAACATCTATTTGAATCCAATGAAGGAGTTATGGAAAAGTTTTCCAAATAAGAATCAGAAATGTTTTTAGTATAGAAAATAAGGAATAGGAGTAAATATGGAAATGTTTTCCAATGATTATTAACGTATATTTTCTAAATTTAGAAAATAAGAATTTATGAATATATGGGATCAGAAATAGGGAAATGAATAATTGAATGACAAATTAAATTAAAGGGATCAGTGTTGATTGATGATTTGCTCGGTAGGATTTCCACTTGGAAATACGACCGTTGTTTGTACACATGTTTTTCTTTGATAGTTAAATCATCGATTATCAAATTTTTGACCATTTTCCGTTGTTAATACGGAGAGACCGGGATCAGATTTATTATCTGAAAACCATTATGTATGGGCATTAGCGTTGTGAATCAAATATGATGAAGATAATTGAAGATAGAGTTGTGCAAGGGCTATTCTGGTGATCCTAGGTAGAAATTGCCCAAGATGGATTTACATAATAGTGCCCTCGGTTTGTCCAGACCCAGGACAACATGTATGGACGAATGTCTGACAGAGTATATCTAATGGATCACGCAAGTTGATCGCTTTAAAAGTATCTACGTTTGGTGGCGGAGAAATTCGTTTCTCTTTGCTTTATACCTGGGGTATTTTTGTGGAAATCAAGTTGTGATTTGACGGGTATGACGATGTGGCATTCAAAGTAAATGAATGTATGATCTGTCAAAAGATACGTTATTACCACAAGCCTTGTCAACCGGGAAATGAAAAAAATCGGGCAGGCAGCATGGCTATGTGGGTCGCCCCCATTAGGGTGTATTGTCACCATCTATAGAATATTCATATTTGTTACTTCTTTTCGCTTCTGTATCTCCCAGAAACGGTTATGTTGCTAGCAACCGTAAGTGATAATATATTCGATACACTCAAGAGAAATGAGTGGTCGGTCATCTATGGTCAGGTTGCAAGACGTTCTTGTTGAACCCAGTGTATTCCTCTCAAGAGATACACTATCGGCAGGTGGTTCCATACCTTTTCATAGTCGTAATCCAATCTCCAATAAGCGCCTGCGATTTTGATTGTATACTATATATGTGGAGCGTGAGATGCAAGAGTTCAGCTAGATCGTTAATTATTTGTGATTAGACATCATTATAATATTAGAAAATTATTGAATTTTGAAAATGTTTTGGGTTATCGTAAGGTAAAAACCATCCGTGTTTATGTGTAGATCGATCTTACGATTATCTTTTCTTTTGAAAAGATTTTTGAAAAGTTAAACAAATGTTTGGAGTTTACTCACAGCAGTCACATGACTGACCCAAAGTTTATTTTGTTTTGTTTTCCCCGAAACTCTTGGGTGACCAAATTTGTACGGGCAGTCAAGTAGTCGGGATTTACAGATACACCAGATGGAGCTGGGAGCAGGAGGCTTTAGCAGCATTTTATAGCTATTGTTTATTTCCGTTGTGATGTAAGTGTTGTACTCTAATATACAAATACATATTTGTGTTTCGTGCTACTCTGATGTTGTTGTGTTCTTCTTCTTCTTCTATTCTAATAGTTCTACCTTATCTATTCTCACCCTCTAACTTCTTTCTCTAAATGATTCAGTGTTTTCGATGTTTGATTAGTCGACATGGTGTTTTGTGTTGATTTTTAGGGTCGAAAATATGTGGTCATTACAGTGGTATCAGAGCTGAAGGTTAAGTGATTACCTTGGTTTTGTGGCATTACTTAATAGAGATGGAGTTAGCAATACCCTAGATTGAGTTTGAGTGAATATATACAAGTGAACGTATTTGTAGATTTTGTAAAAACAGTTTTATATTGCGGAGATTTATTGGAGGAGTTGTTTATGGATTATGATCGATCAGTTTGATCCACTGTATCGGTAGGGGTTTCTAAACACTCGAATACGATGAACCGACACAGTATGTTTTGAAAATAGGGTAAACGAAATAATTTTACCCAAATTATATTTTGATATAAAGAAATGATTACTATTTGAAGTATTATAGTATATTGGAAATATTGGTTGTTATTATAATCGGGTAAGATTATAAATTAAATGGTTATGTAAATAACCAATCAGAATTCATATAAGTGTAGTATATGGAATCAGATGGATTAAATCTGAAATTAAATCCGGATTGGAATTAAAATTCCTAAAAAATTTGGAGAAATGTTTATAAATGGATTCAGATTAAATATATGAGAATTTTAAAATCCTGGGTGATTTTAAATTGTTTTACGAGCATTGCGAATGGTATTTTGAAATAGTTTCAAAATAGAATTGTTTAATAATGGTTTTGAAAAGTGATATGGTATTGAACTCACTTCGATCGCTGGGAAATAACTCTGATGATGCTGGCCACATCCTCAGTGTTCATTTTCGAGTTGCAAGTGACAGATTACTACCTAAGAGATTGTTTTGAGAAAAACTAGTTGTTTTAAATCCCAAAAGGGAATAATTGATTTTTGAGAAAAGCAAAGCTGTTTAAAACTCCCAGGAAGAGACTGTTTGAATTAAAAACAAATTTAAGTAAAAAAATTGTGAAAGCAAATAGGAATTTAATTAAAGACCAGTTCAGTAGCAATTGAATTGAAATAGAATGATATCGAAAAAATTGGATTTGTGACATAAGGATTTGAAATGATATTGGGTTGAAGGGTTAAGTGTTTGAAATCGAGAGTGGAACTCGAATTTGAAATGGAATTTGATTTTGGTATAAGTGAATGATTGGGTTTGAGGATAAAAACTGATTTGGAGTTTGACTAGGATGACATTAGTGTATGCTGACTTGGTAGCAGGTGTAAAGGATATAATGTTAAGCCCGACAAAAAGGTACATGTTTACTTTTATTTGAGTTTGGTGATTCATGAGCCTATTTGGCAAGCCGCTTGGCTATTTGATTTTCTTTTGGGTTGGAGAAGGCCTAGAGAGGCGAGTTTAGTTGTACCGATTGACCCGTACAAAGGAGGTGCTGGCGAAATTTTTCGGAAATTTCGGATGTTAGAAAATTTTCAGAATTTTTGAATTTTTTTTGTTAATTGGAATGAATGAATAATTAATTGAAATTAATCGGTTCAATTAAAACTGAAGCTAAGAAGTAAATAAATTAATTTTAACCCAGTAAATACGGTTTGTTTTCTACCTAAGCAATTTCGAGGACGAAATTATTTTAAAGGGTGAAGAATGTATCATCCCGTATTTTTACGGTATAATAATTAATTAATTTAATTATTTAAATAGTGATTAAGGGAATTATATGGTCATTTAATTAAATAATATTAAAGATTTAATGAATATAAATAATAGAATAATATATTTAGTTCCGAAATAGTCGGGATTAGTGGAATTCACAATATAGTGTAAATTGAATCAGTCAAGAGGTTTAATTCTGTTTAGAATTGTATTATATAAATGGGTTTATTTATAAATGTCAGTTTGAATGTATAATTATATTATAATTATAATCGAGCTCGAAAAGGCGCGGTAGTTCGTAATTTTGCGATTCGAACTTTAAACGAATATATAGAATCCGTTTTAAACCGGATTTCTATGAAACAAGAAACGTTCGGAGCTGGTGAAGCATATTTTTCTAATGGAAGAAAAAAATCGGGATTTCATTGTGTAGATTTTGATTTATGTCCAAATCAAATTTCCAAATAGTCGCTATAGAATTCGTTTATAATTTATGATAAATTTATAAAAGGATTTCTATTTTAAATTTGATATCGATTAACTCTAATTTTGGAATATTGAATTATAAATCCCGATATATTTATTTTGCAGCTGGATAATATTCTATGTGAATATATACGATAATGTTAATTTATTAATATTAAATTTAATTATTATTAAATATATTAATATTTAAATGGATTTATTTAGAGCTTTAAAAATAGCCACTTTTGCAAACGATCTCCGTTTTCGACGAAACTAATTTTTTTGGATCCGGAATATTAAATTATTGTTAGATTTCAATTTTTGTGATTTTTGGAGTCAGTATGTGGTAGTATGGAATTTTAGTGTGAGAAATAGTCGATAATTTGACTTTAAAAATACGTTGTGTGAGCAAATGGAATCGAAATTCGACGAAACCAGTTTCGTTGAGTCCGTAATGTCGAACTGTAGTTGTATGCCCATTTTCATGATTTTTGAATGTTGTATGTGATTACACGAATTTTTAAGTAGCAAAACAAATAGCGGTTGATTATACATAAATTTAAATTCGAATTTAAAAATATTAAAACTTCCTATAAATACCAGTACGCTCCTCTCTAACCCTAAACATCATTCTTCTTTGGTCAAAATGTTGGCCGCCACCAGATAAAATAAAACGTGAGAAGAATTTTCCTTTCAAAAGTCATAACAATTCATATCAAATTCCTAAATTCATGAAATCGGTTTTTTGAGTTCCTTAGATCATCCCCTTCATCATCATTTAAGTTTCAGAGGGCTCGAACTTGATAAGTCACTGTCGTGGTTATACAGCAGCACCTAAGGTTCGGGAATTCATGGAATTGAAGTATAATTTGGCAAAATCAATATTGTATTTGGGTCAGTGAAGAGATTTGGCACCTGTGCGCATATTTTTGGAATTTTCTATGCAATTTGTTGTCGCATGATTTACTGGAGGCGTGGCGTATGGGTGAGGACGGATCTTGAATAGGGCGTTCAAGTTTGATATTGAGGGGATGGATTCGGAGAGGACGGGAAGAGGAGTGGAACGGTGCTAGTCTCATGTAGTTTCATGGAGGATAGAAGCAGAAAGTGGAGGTAAAAATAGTCAGTAATGGTGAGCGGCTTACTGGAGTTTTCAGTTCGAAATAGAGAAGGAGTCGAGCTGTGTAAATTGAAATTGGGAATGAAGAGTGGTTGATGAGGAGGAGTTCGATGTTTTAATTTTTGAATTTCATTTAGAATTGAGGAAAAGAAGACGAGAATAAGGAGAGCGAGTTTTGCCTGGTATGAAGAGGAGCAGGTTCGGATTTTTTGAGGAGGAAGAGAGGGTCACAGGTTGGGCTTTAGAGGGTAGCAGGTCGGGTTCAAAAAGTAAGGCCTAAAATTTTAAATAATTTAAGTTTTAATTAAATTAAATAGTATAGGAAATTGTAAAATTCATAACTTCGTTATACGTTATCAGAATCCGACAAAACAAGATCCGTTGGGATCGTATGGACGGTGGCTACACAACGGAACTAACCAGGAGTGAATTTGAGCTCGTTACAATTTATAGTGAAATAAATTGTCCGTCTGAATCAACCGACAGTAATCGTTATTTAACGATGACCGTCCAATGTGGGTAAATCTCACTAACTCTCCTCAGTTATATTTTTATAAATATAATTTAATATTGATAAATGAGTATTGATTGCTGTGTGATGATTATTTGGTTGAATTGCTGATTTAGTGGTTGAATTTATGGATAAAGTTATATATATATATATCGCTAATCAAATATTGATTCTGTTTATCAGAATATTTCACATTGAAATGAAATCAATGTCATATATATTGTTTAACATCTGTGGATGCAGGAAATTGGTTGGAGGGATCCAACTGGATTCCTCAAATATTATTACTGTTATTTTCATATATTGTGATATATGATGCGATATATTTGTGACGATCCCAAACCCCCGTTCCACGGTGGCAAGGGTAATCTTTGGAATATAACACATAAACAAATAACAGCAGAACAGTAATAAATACACCAGATAATGTACAATAGAATACACTGGATAAACGTAATCATCAGAATTACACAGTATACAGGATCATACTTAATACAAAAATACAGTTCAGTTTACATAAAATGTCTACGGTGGAATCAAAACATAATATGTGCAACAGGAGTTGAACAGCATAAAAAGAAAGAAGTGATAGAATCCATCTTCAGCTTCATATCTATCCAGAAAGAGCCTGCTAAGACCTGACTACAAGGCTGCCTGTGTAGAAAATAGGGCACCTGAGTTTGCAAGCAAAACAAATTATGAGTCAGTCATGGGACTGGTATGAGAAATCTACTTAACTTATTTTATAATAAGGCCAATCACAGGACCACGCTGCTAACATTCCGTAACGGGTTTACTCCATTGGATTGCCAGTTCTAAAACAAGTAATTTATTTAAACATCGCAATGCTTTTTGCAAAAATGAAGCCATTATAAGACTCAGTTTCCATCACACAATGCAATGCAAGCCAGAGGATAAAGTTTTACTTTATAATGGCCAAAATATGCTTGATACAGATAAAACAAGAGCATTTAATATTATTACTAGTGTTGATATGTTCCAAAAACAATTTCAATCATAAGTATCAATCATAGACGGCATAGGTACCATATATCATGTCGCCATATATAGGTTTACAATCAAAACCGCACAATGTCATATTTGGAAATTGGACTTCCATCATGAACCAAGGCAAGGGATCGTCCTTACCGCTTCGAGATGCTCTAGCCCGTGTCTCAAGATCAGAATGCATCGACCCTTGGATCGTCAGGGCCGGTCACCACGGAGTGGAATAAAATGCCTGAACACTGTGTTTCCCTGCCCTATGGGGCATCAAACTGGTCATATACCGACCAAACCATCGGCTCCGAAGAGACCGAAATAACCGAGGCGCCTCGCTATCCACCATTGACATAAGTAAAATGACCGGGCGTGTAAAACCCAAAACACCACTCCTACCTAGAAGGAAACGCATGTCCTCCCTGATGTCCTCTCCCATTTCTGGCTCATACCGGGGTGTGAGGCCCGTGAATCAATGCTAAATAAAAATCTAGCTATTTAAAGTCATGCTTTGATCATCAACCACAAGGCTCTTCTTTTCAACAAAAGTGTTGATCACTTCATCTCAGCATGCCACACAAGCAATTCACGCCATGAAACTGACGTATATCAGTCACACAGAATGAAATCCAATGTCGGACACACCATCAATTTACAAGTCTGTAACACCCCACCTCCGCCAGGGTGTCTCTTGCAAGCACCCTGACTTTGGAGGGGCGTTTGAATCAGGTAAACATGCATAATGATATATCAAGGCAGAACAAGAACATATGTATATATGTAAATAGAGTAAATAAGATAAGTAAAACAGCGGAAGATTTCAAACTATTTCAAAACAAGTCTGGTACACATAATGTCAACTTTCCAAATACACAAGTCTAGATAAAAACAACATCACTGAAAAACTGAAATACATAAGTACTATCCCCAAAATAAGTGATAACCATAGCTAGCTTCATGTCAAGACCGTACATGAGCTAAAATCCCACAAGCAAGTGATCAGAAATCCAAGCTAAGCTCCAATATTCCCACCCTGAGAACCTGGGGGGGGGGGGAACGGAAGAAAAGAGGCGAAAGGAAAACAGGTCAGTCAAAAAGACTGAGTAAGCCCTACTACAATCAATGTAAACTGATAAAGTTAACTGGCATGAGAAGCAGGGATGAACATAAGGATAACAACATACTAGCATGATGATTAACTAACAAGGTATATAAAGGTGTCATCGCATAATCAGGATTAAGGTTTTGCACCACAGGTGTACTAGCAAACTAACATGACTTGAATAAACAAGTATTGATCCCTTGGCCCAAGCTTTGGCCCAATAACATGAAGTGACCCTAAAACGCGGTCCAACCAAACGGTCTAGTCGATCGGCTCCCTATAAGCCTAACTCGTCACGTGTTGGTGTCAATGCGGCCCAATCATAATTGTAGTCAGACTGTGCAGGGTCTCCCGTCGGGTGTATCAAGCCCTAGGGTGTCAACCCTTGGACACCATAAACATAAGTGCACAGTCTCGATCTACTGGTACCCGTGCATGTTTTCCCTGGCTTCGGACTATGTGCACGACCATAGTCCGCCCAGAACTACACCGGCGTACCACTCTGCCGTCGCTTTTTGGCCTCTTACCGCAAGTCCAGTAATTGTGCCCCCACCCTAGCCTAGTCCCTAGGGTCTTAATGATACGAACTTGGGATTACTGATGGAGTGGACCCCCATTGCTAGGATTTTCTAGTGGGTTAAGTACGGTTTAACCCTTTTACTAATCATGGATTAACTTGGTTAAGTGTAACGATGAGTTCACGACTTAACCCTGATTAATCTACCAAGCCCAAATTGGTTAAGTATTAAGTGGACCATGACTTAACCCTAATCATGAGGCATTAATTAATTTAATGTGCCTTAACCTATCACATTAGACCTTGTTGTGGTTACTAGTTAAGCCGGGCGGGTCCGGGTAGCTTTACACCACAACTTGGTCTAACCTCGGGTTCAAGGTACAACATGACCAACTTCTCACATTAGGTCCTATTGTTTGTAGCAACTAGTTAAGCCGGTCGGTTCCGGGTAGTTTTACGCTACAAACTCAACCCAACCTCGAGTTGGTCACACTTATATTTTCTAAGTGTCATGTCCATCATGTTTCCAAAACATGTTACAAGTTTTCAAGAATTTGGGTAGACCTAACTTAATAGGTAAATTCCCAATGGGTAGAACTAACTTAATAGGTAAATTCCCAATCTTATGTTTTTATGTCTTTTAAGTTTACCCAACCCCAAACGCAATCCCATCGCTTACATATCGCAATAGCGCATAAAGGATAGAAGGAGGGAACTTGGCAGAATCATGACATAAAGGTGTTGAAGCCACAAGTTTAACATGTTGGCATATGAAATGTACATATGTTCATATACTTGCATATTACATTTTTAGGCCTCAAAAGCATGCATAAAACCAAACTTAGCATATTGGTGATACATGGTGATAAATGACATGTAGAAATGGCCATAAGTTCGCATTTAGCCTCACATGCAAGTTATCATAAGAGATATGATAACTTACATGTTGCCAAAATGCAACCTTTAGCATAAAGCTTGAAGCTTTATGTTCATATACTCAAGGTAAGCTTGCATAACATGATAACATGAGTAAAATGATTCACCCAAACTTGCATAACATACATGGCAAACTTGCATATCATAACATAACAAACTTGCATAACATAACATGGCAAACTTGCATATAAGCTTGCATATCATAACATGATAAACTTGCATATCATAACATGGAAAACTTGCATAACATAACATGATTAACTTGCATATCATAACATGATAAACTTGCATATCATAACATGGCAAACTTGCATAACATAACATGATTAACTTGCATATCATAACATGGCAAACTTGCATAGCATAACATGGTAAACTTGCATATCATAACATGGCATACTTGCATAACATAACATGATAAACTTGCATATCATAATGATCAACCAAACTTAGCATATCATAACATGGCAAACTTGCATAACATAACATGATTAACTTGCATATCATAACATGATAAACTTGCATATCATAACATGGCAAACTTGCATAACATAACATGATAACATGAGTAAAATGATTCACCCAAACTTGCATCATTCATTTAACTTTAGAGTTTAAATATGAAAGTAGAAAAGGGCTTACAATGCTTATGAAGACACAAAAATATGACAAAGCCCTTATGCAATCAAATAAACCCAAAATGCAAGTTCCAATAGAAAAACCCTTGAGCCAAAATGATCAAAACTCTTGCTTTATGATGTAAATATGGAAACTTGACTTGAATGCAAGCTAATGATGCTCATACAAGCTTGAAAACACTTGTATGCATGGAAAATCTCTCATAGAAATTTATTTAGGATTTTATTAAGAGAGTGGAGGCCATGAGAGGAATGATTTTGCCATAGTTTAGTTACTTGAATGAATAATGATGATTTAGGGTTAGGTTAGGGGCTTATTTATAGAGATTAGGATTAGTTTCAACCTTAGGATTAAACCCTAGTTCCAATCTCAGCCCTCAAAATCGAATCTGGCCCCAAACCTAACCAAAACCCCAAAATGGTGCACCAGGCAAAACTGCCCGGCTGAGCCAAGTCGACAGGGCTGTTGACTTGGGTCCAACCAAGTCGACTCCCAAGTCGACAGGGCTGTCGACTTGGGTGCTCTGGCGGGAATTTTCCCGCCTGGCCCAATCTGACCTAATTTCCAAATTCAAACTTGAATTTGAAATCTGTTTTTACTTTGAAATTTTCTGAAAACTTCGTTGGGCCTTAATCGGGTCATACGGACCCCGATTTTCGAAAACTCGGACTCTATTTCACGTATTTTTCCGAGACGAACGCAATGGCAAAGCCCATTACCCTTAATTCAGATTTATAAATTAAATTCTGCCTCGATTTACGTTATAACAGGTTATTGAAAATACGGGTTGTTACATTCTCCCCTCCTTAAAGGATTTCGTCCCCGAAATCTTCAAGTTCGGAAGAACATATCCTACCATCCAACATCCATCTACTCAAAACATCATCCACGAGCAATCATTGTCCTTACAAGATTCTAAATGTTGTATGAACATATGCAAAGGTGTGTGTATATGTACTTATCTAATGCAAATATCATCAATGCAAATTATGTTAGTGAAATGAATCCATATGTATGCAATTCCTAACATAATATATAACATCTATATGTGTGCACATAACATACATCCATATGCAACATCCATGTGATAACACAAAAATTTTCATCCATGAATAAGCGTAAACACTCATGCATATGCAATATGAGGAGTGTGTGAGCCGATCTAGTGCCTAATGTGTATAATGCATCCACGAGTAACCACTTGCAAACACTTGCAACCACTTGCAACCATCAAGCATAACATGTTTCAAACACATGTTTCATCCAAAGGGTTTCTACCTAAGGTTCTCATGACAAGATTAACATGATAAACTAGATAATCAAGACAAACATGGATAGCAAAAGATATGCTACAAAGAGATCGGGAAGATAAGCAGGATATACTCCTTTTGGATTACAAGAAATCCCTTCCTAACCCTGACATGTATTACTAGCCAATAAGTCATACCTCCTGACAGAAATAGGACCGAGAATGGGACCGAGAGGATATACGTAAAAAGATAACATGCGAGTAAGTTCCACAGGAAA
Organism: Allium sativum; assembly: GCA_030737875.1. Taxonomy (NCBI): domain Eukaryota; kingdom Viridiplantae; phylum Streptophyta; class Magnoliopsida; order Asparagales; family Amaryllidaceae; genus Allium; species Allium sativum. Next base: position 930,635,837 of record CM060920.1, on the reverse strand, counting down.
ACAAGGATCAAGGATATTCTCTTAAAAAGAGATATGATGCGCGTATCTAGCCTTCAGTCTTCTAAGTCATGTTTCCTTGAGCTTAACTCCACTGTGCTTTGACCGTCTTTTACTTCATGATTTCTTGGCTTCTTAACTCTTATTTCCAAATATGAGTTGGAACCCATTTCATTGTCGCCTCTCGTCTTCCTTTTTCACTTACTCTTCTATCATTCTTGGCTTAAACATAACTATGACCACATGGTTTCATGCAAGCTCTCCAAAATTCACCAGTGAATCCTGGATCTCGTTTACTTACTATAAAGTATTCCACGCAGCAGAACTTTTCTTGAAAATACCAATCCACGTTGCCAATTGCTCTTACTAACGTGATTTTCTATAACTCATGCTTGAACGAAATGAACCATCCGCCTACGAATGATAGGCCGTACTTAGATTCAGTTGCTTGCCCATGACTTCCCGTAGACTATCCCAAAACTGGCTAGTGAAGATTGAGTCATGGTTACTAACTATACTTTAGGGAACCTCGTGCCACCGCTTTATTTCTTGGAAGTAAACTGTCGCTAGTTATGACGCAGTCCTTTCGCTCTTTACTGGAGTGAAATGAGCACTCTTCGTGAGTCTACCTACTATGGCCCACATGCTCTTATTTCCTTTCTTGATCTAGGCAGTCCATCCACGAAATCCTTCGTGACGCTTTACTACTTCCATTGCGGGGACCTCCAATGGATGTAATAGCCCACCGGGCTTTTTATGACTCGGCCTTTAACCTGTTGGCACAACATGCACCTTGGGACAAACTCGGCCACCTCCTCGGGTGATGTGCATCTTCAAGAACCTTCTTTCTCTCATCGCGTCTTAGCCATCCCTTGTCATCTATAGCGAGGTGACTTACCATCTCGCCTCGAATCAACTTGTCCATGATCTCGACTAACTGCGGGTCTTCTTCCTGTGAAGTCCCTACTTGGTCCATAAGGGTAGGTCTAAGCTCAAGGGACGCTAACTAACTAATTAAACTGAGAGAACTTCTTACTTCAGTTGCATTCCTTGGAGTCTTCCAATCCTGAACTGCAACTACCTTAGCGGGATCCACCGCTAAGCCTTGCTTAGATACTATATGCCCAAGGAATCTAACTTCCCTTCTCCAAAAGTGACAATTGGAGAACTTGGCCTTCAACTGATGCGCTCTAAGCATATCCATCACCTCCACGAGATGCCTTGCATGCTCTTCCTCATCCTTAGAGAAGATCAGAATATCATCTACTAAGACCACGACAAATTTGTTCAAGAACTCCCTGAACACCATACTCATCAAGTCCACGAAGTAGGCGGGTGCATTAGTCAAACCGAATGGCATGACCAGCCATTCTAAGAATCCATCTGTAGTTCTGAACGCAGTTTCGCCTATACTATCCTCAGCAATTCTGAGCTGATGGAACAGATGTTCCTACAAGCTGATCAAACAAATCATCGATCCTTGGCAATGGTTGTCTATTCTCTTTGTTTAACTCACGATAATCAACACAAAGTCGAAGAGAACCATCTGCCTTGGTAGTAAATACTACAGGCGCTCCCCATTCAGATATACTTCGTCTAATGAAGTTCTTTTCAAGCAACTCCTTGACTTGCTTTCTTAACTCTCATCTTGCGGGGCCATGTGCCTAACCGGCCACGAAACTATCTTGGCATTATCAACCAGATAAATGCGGAAATCTATCCCTCGTTTAGGGGTAACCCCCTTCACTTTACCCAAGATATCAGGATATTCTCGGACCACCCTCACCGATTGCAAACTATCGATTAGACGAGTTGAGGGATTCAAGATAACACAACATGACGGGACTCATAGGGTTACTAGAAATTTTTAGGGTATTACCGAGGCGAGTCATGAGCCTCACAACCCTATGCTCAAAAACCAAGAATGGCTCCAAAACTGGACAACCAATCCATGCCCAAAATCAACCCATACCCCATGAAACCGAGAATATAAGCATCACACGAGAACTCTACACTAAAGATAGAGATTTTCAAATCCACTTAGATAATAGACAAATGGGCGGAACCTCCAATTGGATTTGAAACACACACGGGATCATTAACTAGACTAGTACTTAGGTGCAAACTTTCAACTAAAGCAGATGAAATAAACTATGCGATGCGCCAGAATCAAACAAAGTACGAACAGAAATGTAAACAAGACTTTCAACAGAAATACTACCTCGATCGGGAACTGGAGCGGCATTGAGAGCATGAACTTGCCCTCCTGAAGGTCCAGCACGCTGAGTCTGACCCTGGCCTTGCCCTTGCTTCTTCGGGCAATCCTTACTGAAATGTCCAGTCTCACCGCAGAAAAAGCATTCACCATTCTCGCTTTTCCTCTTCTTACAATCCTTAATAAGATGCCCAACTGAATCGCAATAATGGCACTTCCCCTTGTTGTTCTTGCCCTTGTTGCCTTGACTCTTGTTCTTGTTCTTGTTCCGATTGCCTTGACTGTTCTGACCACTTGGATTACCCTGATTTCCTTTCCACTGGGAATCAGTCTTCTTGGCTTGAGTATCATTCATCTTGATCTCTTTCTTGACATCTCCCTGAAGTAACGCCATATTACCAAACTCTCGAAAGTTGCCCCCAAGGGTATATGAGTCATGGCTAAACCATGTAATGGCTCGTTTAATCCTAGAGCAAAGTATAAGGCCTTCTTCTGAGCTGTGTTAACCAAGTCTAAACCGACCCGAGCCAGTTGATTAAACTTATCTATGTATTCCCTAATAGTCATGTCCCCTTGCTTCAGTGATAGGAACCTTAGTCCAAACTTTCCCCGAAAGTCATCCCAAGCCTCAATTGGCCTAGTAGCGGTGGTGACCACCCACCAACGTGCAGCTTCTTCCTTTAGCAACCATACTGCCAATAAAACCTTCCTACGGTCATCTATATCAAAGAAGGCTAAAAGATCTTCGGTTTCTTTCAACCAATTCCTGGCCTCTACAAAAGTCTCCGTTCCAATGAAATTCTTGCAACCCATCGCCTTAAAGTCTTTGCAAATCTCCGCGAAATCCTCTTGTGGATGCTGAGGGGGTGGAGGAAGAGGAACCTCAGCGACGGAGGAGGAGGAACATTAACTACCGGAGGAGGAGGAGGAGGAACATTAACTACCGGAGGAGGAGGAGGAGGAATATCTGCGGGGCCGGCTTCGGTCGCCCTAGCCTCCAAAAGTCTCCTATACCAAACAGGTACGTGTACTCCCTCCGGAATGGCAAAGTTATTGGCCATACTGAAAACGAAGAAAAAGATAGATTCAGGATGGAGAAAAACGAAGGAATTTTGCTAATGGCTTTTTGGGGATTAGCCTTTAAAATAAACTAGACTTTTCTTTGGAAAATACTTTATACTTGGTTTTGAAAATAGTTTTCCAAAAGTTTTCTAAAAACCTTTTTGTTCCTTCTCGTAAACCATATGCTCTGATATCAAATGTAACACCCCACCTCCGCCAGGGTGTCTCTTGCAAGCACCCTGACTTTGGAGGGGCGTTTGAATCAGGTAAACATGCATAATGATATATCAAGGCAGAACAAGAACATATGTATATATGTAAACAGAGTAAATAAGATAAGTAAAACAGCGGAAGATTTCAAACTATTTCAAAACAAGTCTGGTACACATAATGTCAACTTTCCAAATACACAAGTCTAGATAAAAACAACATCACTGAAAAACTGAAATACATAAGTACTATCCCCAAAATAAGTGATAACCATAGCTAGCTTCATGTCAAGACCGTACATGAGCTAAAATCCCACAAGCAAGTGATCAGAAATCCAAGCTAAGCTCCAATATTCCCACCCTAAGAACCTGGGGGGGGGGGGGGCGGGAGGGGGGAACGGAAGAAAAGAGGCGAAAGGAAAACAAGTCAGTCAAAAAGACTGAGTAAGCCCTACTACGATTAATGTAAACTGATAAAGTTAACTGGCATGAGAAGCCGGGATGAACATAAGGATAACAACATACTAGCATGATGATTAACTAACAAGGTAGATAAAGGTGTCATCGCATAATCAGGATTAAGGTTTTGCACCACAGGTGTATTAGCAAACTAACATGACTTGAATAAACAAGTATTGATCCTTTGGCCCAAGCTTTGGCCCAATAACATGAAGTGACCCTAATACGCGGTCCAACCAAACGGTCTAGTCGATCGGCTCCCTATAAGCCTAACTCGTCACGTTTTGGTGTCAATGCGGCCCAATCATAATTGTAGTCAGACTGTGCAGGGTCTCCCGTCGGGTGTATCAAGCCCTAGGGTGTCAACCCCTGGACACCATAAACATAAGTGCACAGTCTCGATCTACTGGTACCAGTGCATGTTTTCCCCGGCTTCGGACTATGTGCACGACCATAGTCCGCCCAGAACTACACCGGCGTACCACTCTGCCGTCGCTTTTTGGTCTCTTACCTCAAGTCCAGTAATTGTGCCCCCCACCCTAGCCTAGTCCCTAGGGTCTTAATGATACGAAATTGGGATTACTGCTGGAGTGGACCCCCATTGCTAGGATTTTCTAGTGGGTTAAGTACGGTTTAACCCTTTTACTAATCATGGATTAACTTGGTTAAGTGTAACGATGAGTTCACGAATTAACCCTGATTAATCTACCAAGCCCAAATTGGTTAAGTATTAAGTGGACCATGACTTAACCCTAATCATGAGGCATTAATTAATTTAATGTGCCTTAACCTCTCACATTAGACCTCGTTGTGGTTACTAGTTAAGCCAGGCGGGTCCGGGTAGCTTTACACCACAACTTGGTCTAACCTCGGGTTCAAGGTACAACATGACCAACTTCTCACATTAGGTCCTATTGTTTGTAGCAACTAGTTAAGCCGGTCGGTTCCGGGTAGTTTTACGCTACAAACTCAACCCAACCTCGAGTTGGTCACACTTATATTTTCTAAGTGTCATGTCCATCATGTTTCCAAAACATGTTACAAGTTTTCAAGAATTTGGGTAGGCCTAACTTAATAGGTAAATTCCCAATGGGTAGACCTAACTTAATAGGTAAATTCCCAATCTTATGTTTTTATGTCTTTTAAGTTTACCCAACCCCAAACGCAATCCCATCGCTTACATATCGCAATAGCGCATAAAGGATAGAAGGAGGGAAATTGGCATAATCATGACATAAAGGTGTTGAAGCCACAAGTTTAACATGGTGGCATATGAAATGTACATATGTTCATATACTTGCATATTACATTTTTAGGCCTCAAAAGCATGCATAAAACCAAACTTAGCATATTGGTGATACATGGTGATAAATGACATGTAGAAATGGCCATAAGTTCGCATTTAGCCTCACATGCAAGTTATCATAAGAGATATGATAACTTACATGTTGCCAAAATGCAACCTTTAGCATAAAGCTTGAAGCTTTATGTTCATATACTCAAGGTAAGCTTGCATAACATGATAACATGAGTAAAATGATTCACCCAAACTTGCATAACATACATGGCAAACTTGCATATCATAACATAGCAAACTTGCATAACATAACATGGCAAACTTGCATATAAGCTTGCATATCATAACATGATAAACTTGCATATCATAACATGGCAAACTTGCATAACATAACATGATTAACTTGCATATCATAACATGATAAACTTGCATATCATAACATGGCAAACTTGCATAACATAACATGATTAACTTGCATATCATAACATGGCAAACTTGCATAGCATAACATGGTAAACTTGCATATCATAACATGACATACTTGCATAACATAACATGATAAACTTGCATATCATAATGATCAACCAAACTTAGCATATCATAACATGGCAAACTTGCATAACATAACATGATTAACTTGCATATCATAACATGATAAACTTGCATATCATAACATGGCAAACTTGCATAACATAACATGATAACATGAGTAAAATGATTCACCCAAACTTGCATCATTCATTTAACTTTAGAGTTTAAATATGAAAGTAGAAAAGGGCTTACAATGCTTATGAAGACACAAAAATATGACAAAGCCCTTACGCAATCAAATAAACCCAAAATACAAGTTCCAATAGAAAAACCCTTGAGCCAAAATGATCAAAACTCTTGCTTTATGATGTAAATATGGAAACTTGACTTGAATGCAAGCTAATGATGCTCATACAAGCTTGAAAACACTTGTATGCATGGAAAATCTCTCATAGAAATTTATTTAGGATTTTATGAAGAGAGTGGAGGCCATGAGAGGAATGATTTTGCCATAGTTTAGTTACTTGAATGAATAATGATGATTTAGGGTTAGGTTAGGGGCTTATTTATAGAGATTAGGATTAGTTTCAACCTTAGGATTAAACCCTAGTTCCAATCTCAGCCCTCAAAATCGAATCTGGCCCCAAAACCTAACCAAAACCCCAAAATGGTGCACCAGGCAAAACTGCCCGGCTGAGCCAAGTCGACAGCCAAGTCGACAGGGCTGTCGACTTGGGTCCAACCAAGTCGACTCCCAAGTCGACAGGGCTGTCGACTTGGGTGCTCTGGCGGGAATTTTCCCGCCTGGCCCAATCTGACCTAATTTCCAAATTCAAACTTGAATTTGAAATCTGTTTTTACTTTGAAATTTTCTGAAAACTTCGTTGGGCCTTAATCGGGTCATACGGACTCCGATTTTCGAAAACTCGGAATCTATTTCGCGTATTTTTCCGAGACGAATGCAATGGCATAGCCCGTTTCCCTTGATTCAGATTTATAAATTAAATTATGCCTCGATTTACATTATAACAGGTTATTGAAAATACGGGTTGTTACAAAGTCCGTTCTGGGCCTGAACGAAACCGGAGGCACCTTATTCCTCTCCCATATGTCCAATGCAGTAGAGAGGCCCTCGCACATCTGAACGATCAACAAGTACGTCCGGTCAACCGCCACTGTAACCCCTTCAGGGTAGCAACTCCCATCAAAAGGCATCAGTAGTCACCCCTTCGATGTGAAGATCATCGGTCTTGCACCGTCTTCATATCTTTGACTTCTAATCATCGATCAATTATTTGAAATGAGAATTAACTCAGTCTTTTCAAATAAATCACGTATATTTAGAATTCAAATCAATTCATTTCCTAGTTAAAATATTTGACATCTATAATTCAATTCATTAATGTAATTTTCACGTCAAACACATTCAACCATCTACTATCCAATAAACCAAGTAAACTCAGTTTATTTCCATTCCATATCATTTATAATAATTTATAATGATTTATCGCTATTTTTATTTATTTAAATATAGCCAATTTATTCAAACAACGCTTCAGGCCATAACGCGGCCATGGCGCTGTTTTTATTCAGATTTGATTTACACCTATCTATAAATATAACCATTGGATCTTTACAAATTTTATACCATTAGAAAGATCTTTCCAAAACGGATCCAACGGTTCCAGTTTTGGGAAAATCCAACGGTCGAATCTCACGGTAAAATCGTTTGAAGTTACGATTTCAAAATACGAACTGCAGCTTCGTTATTCAATTTATTTTAATTATATTTATATATATATATAATCCGTTCTTCGATTTCCAAATGATTTCCATTCCATATATGTGATAAAAATAATATTTTTATCCAACAAATATTTATTTCAACACATGACTATTTTTAACACTTTATGTATATAATAAATGGGATTTTTTTATTGTTAAAACAATTTATTTCAAACATGATTATTTTAAATACTTCATATAGTTGATAAAAATGTGATTTTTTATTGTTAAAACAATTTATTTCAAACATGAATATTTTTAGCGATTCATATATATTATAAAAATGTGATTTGTATTGTTAAAACAATTTATTTCAAACATGCATATTTTTAGCGATTCAAATATATTATAAAAATGTGATTTTTATTGTTAAAACAATTTATTTCAAACATTCATATTTTTAGCGATTCAAATATATCATAAAAATGTGATTTTTTTGTTAAAACAATTTATTTCAAACATGAATATTTTTAGCGTTTAATATATGTTATAAAAATGTGATTTTTTATTGTAAAAACAATTTATTTCAAACATGAATATTTTCCATCACATGAATATATTTCAATACATGAATATAAATCAAACACATAAATATTTCAGAAAATTTCAGCACCATGATGGCAGGGGGTTAAAACCGGCACCGTCAAGAGTACAACTTCTCGCACTACCTTACGCCTCGCAGCGTTGCTTAAGGGGCTTATCCTTATAATCTAAATATTTTGATTCATTTTCATATAATAATGGATTTTTCTACAAACAATCCCAATTTTTTTTTAACCACAAACAATCATTATCAACCATTCGCATTTATCAACCAAATTTCACGTCAACCAAAATCCAAACAATCACAACCAATATATATCGACCATGGTCTGTGGAGGAGGGGAGTGTGTATATATATATTTATATATATCTGTATATACGCATATAAATATATTTCGATTTCATTTCAATATCATTTCAATTCCGTTCAACACACATATGATTTTTACAATGTATATATAACTTATACATTGCACATACAACTTATACAACGCCTATACATGAGGTGTACAATGCTTATATAACTTACATATCGATCGTATAATTTATACATCGCCATTCCATATCGTTTATAATTTAGAAATCTCACATTGGGTTCCACTCCTTCAAAAATTGTAGGAAGCTCCAAAAATTCTCCGGTCTCTTCTAGAATGTGGAAGACGTCCACACGAGTCGAATGTCTCTTGTTTCACTGGATTTCGACCATATAGCAAAAGGATATTATTTTTAGAAGTTAATCACACTTTACGACGATTTTAAACTGTTGAAACCATTTTAAATCAACTAACCCGTATCCCTTCTGAAATGGTTCGAACTAGGGTTCGGATTTTTCATCAAATCCGTGGAGCGTTGTGCCGATCAGACCAGACCACGGTGGAGAGCTCCCAGTCGTGCACAGATCGAGATAGGTGGGGCCCCATGTGATGGCGAATCCGAGGCGCGACGGCAGTTGAAAGTCGACGTCCTCGTGGTCTTGGTTCTCGCGAATCTCTAAACGATAAGGGGAGAAACCTATATGGATTTGAAGAGCTTAGGATGCTCTACAAAATCCCTAACTGGAGCCTGTGATTTTGAAGCGTGATTTGGAAGAAAAAGAGGAGAGAAGGGGGAAGCAGAAGTCGTCGTTCGTTTCAGAGGGGCGTCCGGGAGAGAGAAGCGGAAGATGAAATATGATTGGCCCATATATTTTATTTAATTATTTATTTCCAAAAATACCCCTTTCCTATTACGAACTCCAATTCTGACCCTACGATTGTCGTCATCAGATAAATACCCCTATTCCGAACATAATGGAATATGTTTCGTAGGCCCATTCGACTATTTTAGTCAGTTATTCTTCAAATTAAAATATAAAACATTCAATATTTGATTTGAACATACATTTCAATTTGCCGGTGCCACATACTGATCCCAAAAATTCCAGAAAAATTAATCTAGCTATGTTTGGACGATACGGTTCCAACAATCCAAGTTTCGTCGAATTTGGAGACCGTTTGAAAAATGGCCATTTTCTGGTCGATTCAAATTGACTGAAATTAACCGAACGCATTTTCCTTTGCCACGCTCACATATTAACTCCAAAAATTATGGAATTTGGAATCTAGCAATAATTCGTCATCCCGGATCCAACAAAAGTGGTTTCGTTGAAAACGGAGGTCATTTGCAAAATGTCTATTTTCAAGAGCTATATAAACTCTAGAGTGACCTTTTTGAAAATTCATTTGGTCATAACTTTTGATTCCCGCTATGAAATTTCGATTTTTCAGATCCATTAGAAAGATATTCATAAACAGATTTAAATATTTTTGGTTTCACTAAAATCTGTTTTATTTTACATCCTGTACAGTCAGCCAAAGTTTGAATTCAAATTTTCAAACTACCGCACCATTTCAGGCCTTGTTTTGTAATTAAAATAAATACATTCACCATAATTTCGATCCAAAAGAATTTTTTAGTTGTTATTTTTTAAAATAATTTATTTTAATTATTCAAGATACCTTAAAATATCCAAATTAAATTTTTTAAATTGGTTCTGATTTTCCGGGTTGTTACAATCTGCCCTACTTAAAATGTTTTTGTCCCCGAAAAGGAACGAAGCTGAAAGTTGTTTGACTAACCAACTCAACTTTCATTCTGGCTTTCATTCTTCAACTTTTCAGTTTCTAAGAATTTCCTAATTCTTCAAAAATTTGGCTAACACCCTAAATTTTCAATTTTTTTTTGCCATAACCTCCTTTGTGTGGGGAGGATTTAGAAATTTATTGAGTCGTATTAGGAACCCAATAAATCCTAATAAGCATACACATATTTATAGTGATATATTCCGGTGTCCACAAGGGAGTGTGTATAGATCATAACTCCAGAGATTAAATTCTTGTCACCCTATAAATGATTTTTGTGTCTTAATGACCAGAGAGGCATGTTTATTGTCATCTCCAGAACCGTGTGGGTTTTTTTTATTAATCTGGCCATTTACAGTTATATTTTATATAGTCCATATCATTCTTCGGTTCAACCTATAATATAGTCATCGCCATACAAGCCTCTCGCTCGTATGGTAAATCTTCAACCTCGTCACACGCGCCCCTAATGCTTATGTGGTATATGATAAAGTATGTTATCTTCAAGAAGTATGCCATGTAGTGTAGTTCAAAATTAATTGTTACTATCCTATGGTGACATTTATTATTACATACAGAACAACTAGCACTCCGCATCCAATGGCATTCACAGGAGTTGATATAATAATAAAATTGCGCATCTAACTCATTAAGGTTTACCTATTTGTCGGGCACACAAATAAATTCTTTACTCAACAACAAATCCATTTACCTGTTCAAACATGTATATAATGTACATGCATGTATTTCTATCTATTTTCGAATCAGTTTAATATTTGATTCACCTTGCATAAAGTTAGCATCATTTTCTTATTGATTAAATTAATTATCATTCCAATAATTTGATTAATCAAATTCATAATCACACAACGCAAACAACAATCAATTTGTTGATTAACTTTTCAAAAATATACTAATTAATTCATATACTCTTTTAAAATCATTCAGACTATATAATTAAAAAAATTACATCCAGGAAAAGGAAACAACAACAAAGTAGAAAACAAAACGGAATGCAAAATATGGTAAATGTATCTTGCACCAGAGTTAATCAGAGATATCCACCCTGCAATTGGGATAGGCTTTCTTAATGCTTTCCTCAGTTTCCCAAGTACAGTCTCGTGAATCTCCACTCCATTGCACTTTGACTAAGTGAACCTTCTTGTTCCTCAGCTCTTTAGTTTCTTTGCCAATAATCCTTATCAGCTCTCTCCTCACAGCTAATTCTAGAGTAATTTCCAAATCTTGTTGCGCGGCTTCTTCTACGACAAAGTCTGGATCATGTACATGCTTTCAAAGTTGAGATACGTGAACCACTTCATGTACTTCAGGCAACTAATCAGGAAATTGAACCCTATAAGCAAGAGTTCCAATCCGTTCGAGCATAGGAAATGGACCAATAAATCTGGGCGCCAACTTCCCTGTTTTGCCAAATCGGACTACTCCTCTCATGGGAGATACCCTCAAATATACATAGTAACCAACAGAAAAAGACAAATCTCTTCTTCTCGAATTTGCATAGCTCTTCTGTAGGCTTTGAGGGGCTAGTAATAATTTCTTAATGAAATCGACTTTGTCCGCAGCTTCGCGAATCATATTTGGTCCCAATACAAGCCTATTGCCAGGTTCTACCCAACAAGCGGGAGATCTACATGGTCTACCATACAATGCTTCGAATGGTGACATTTTTAGGCTCGCTTGGTAGCTGTTGTTGTATGAGAATTCAGCCAAATGCAAGTGGTCTTCCCATGATCCGCCAAAATCAATAACACAAGCCTGCAATAAATCTTCTAAAATACAATTCACCCTCTCAGTTTGACCATCTATTTGAGGATGATAAGCGGTGCTCAAGTTCAGTTTGGTTCCCAATTCTGCTTGGAATGCTTCCCAGAATTTACTAGCAAAAATCGGGTCATGATCGCTAACGATACTCATGGGAACTCCATGGAGTTTAACAATTTCTTAAAAATAAATCTATGCCAGACTCTGAGCGGTTCCATTCGATCTGATAGGTATAAAGTGGACGGTCTTCGTGAAACAATCTACGATCACCCAAATACTGTCATTTCCTTTCCTGGTTCTGGGCAAACCATCTATGAAATCGATAGAAATCTGTTCCCACTTCCAACTTGGAATTTCCAACGGTTGCAACAATCCGGCGAGTTTCTGTTGATCGCTCTTGACTTGTTGACAAGTAGAACACCGGCTAACATATAAAGAAATGTCTCTTTTCATCGATCTCTACCAGAAGGTGCGTTTGATATCATTTTACATTTTGCCCACTCCTAGATGGATACTCAGCTTAGATTTGTGATATTCATCCAGTACTCCTCTCTAGAGTTCAGGAATGTTTGGAACACAAATTCGGCCTTTTAACCTAAGAATCCCATTGTTATCAATCTGAAAACTCGAAGCCTCACCTTTCTGGATCCCCTCTCTGATCTTTTGAATGAAGTGATCACCCTTCTGAAGAGAAGATATGTTATCATTCAATGAAGGCGTGATTATAAGATTGACGATGATTACATTCTTTCTGCTAAGCGCATCAGCCACAACATTGGCTTTCCCCGGAGTATATAAAATATCAAGATCATATGCCACGTGAAACACCCCACCTCCGTTAAGGTCACTCACAAATGGAATGCCTTAATTTTGGTGGAGGTTTATAAGTAAAAGCCACAGATAAACTCAAGACAGATATAAATACACATATTTTAAACACCAGAAACCAAATAGACTTTTATTTCATCAATATGTGTTCAAAACCAAACATTCCATAATTGTCTCAAAATACTTCCAACATTACAACATCATTACTGTCTTGATAATTAAAGAAGCAGAAAACATAAATAAAGTGACAAAAATCCCCATAGTGATATCCAAAGCCATAGTCCGAGCAAAAGAGACCCAAATCATACATCTACGTTCTTGGAGCTTGTACAGAGCCTGACTGAGCTGAGCTGTTTCCTTCCTGTGGACCTGGGGGGACGAAAGAAAAGAAGACGAAAAGAAAATAGGGTCATACATAAAGCCTGAGTAAATCTAGTAACTCTTCAGTATGTGAATAAGAAAAGGGCATGATAAATATATACTGAAAATAGGATGGTGTCACAAGCTAAGGGAGTGTCGAATGTACTATCGCACCCATACTATACCTCTGCATCTACTTGAGTTTACTCTAACTGGCACCCCATGGTGAGGGTGAAGTGATCCCCAACTTTATTTAAAGATCGGCTCCTACTCGCGTTAACATGTGTCATATGACCCCCAAGAATTGTAGATACCTATGCTGGTCCCACCATGGGGTGTATCAAGTCCTATGGTGGCGGCCCCGACACAAATTCTAGAAGGCATAGGTTATACTACTGGTGTCCCCAGTACCCTGGTTGTCTGCTCCGGAGTGTGTGCATGCCTGCACCCCATTAGACCTGCACTGTGCACCCACCCCCGTCGTTTGATCGCTTACAATCAGCCCTGTAATCGTGCCCCACCCTGCCTAGTTTCAGGGTACCGTTGATACCTAACTTGGGTTACTGCTGAAACGGGTCCCTCGTTACCAGGATTTTCTAGTCAAACATGTTAAGTGGTTAAGTGTCTGTATTTACCTAACCCCACCCATCAATTCTTGTTAACATGTTGAATTTGGTTAAGTGTTATAGTTGACTTAACCCTACCATCTGTCTGTAGCCTCTTAGGAGCACAGGACCACTCACATTAGACAGGTATTGCTACGGTTACTGGATATGCCAGTCGGTTCCGGGCAGGTTTACACCGCAGCTCAGTCTAACCTCGGGTCATTATTGGGCTCAATGCTTAACCACCCACATTGGATAGGTATTGTTGCGACTACTGGACAGCCGGGCGGTTCCGGGCAGGTTTACATCACAACTCAATCCAACCTCAGGTTAAGCATATCGTGTTTTCTAAATTTTTATATTTTATTATTTCTCAATTATATATGTAAATGTCATATCTTTTATTTTTGGGTATAACAATTCATACCACTTTAAATGTCATTGTCGTTGGCATGTGCCAAACATGCCAACATGTATTTTCATGTTTTACACTGAACGTTATTACCCCTGTTTATACGCTCGCAACGTTATAACAAATGTTGGGCTCGACACAATTCAGCCCAACTTTATAAGCATAAGAAAAGGGAAATCAAGAACATGTAATAGTTGACAACATATAAGGGTGTGTGGCGCATGAACTTGCAATTTAGCGATATTCACACAAATGATGGGTCATGTGAACTTGCATTAAAATCAAAGTATAACTAAGTAGGTGACATATGAAATGGCATAATTTAGGCTAATACAACTTGTGTTTAAATATGTTTAACTTGGCATAATGTCAAACACAAAACTAGCATGATGTATATTCACCAAAAGGTCCAATTATAACATTAAATCACATAGCCTATTTCAACATGAACTTGCATAGTTTTTGAAACCCAAACGATACTTAACATAGATTCAATTACACTTGCAATTAAACATGAACTTGCATAGTTTATGAAACACAAATGATACTTAACATAGATCCAAATATACTTGCAAATAAACATGGAAGTGATATCATAGGTTTTGGGTCATGTAGGCATAAAAGTTTTCAAGTCTAAATCATGTTTACGTAAGCCTTAATTTAGGCTTAATGAATGTATAAGGTCCATGTCATAGCATAAACAAAAAGGGATCAATTTCTAGTTTTTGCCACAAACTTACAAGTGTCATTGTTTTCATACACAATTGTTTAATAGGCTTGCATCAATCAATTTATGCCACAAACATCAATACACAAGTCATGATAGAACCATCGCAATACATAGAATTTATAGAATACAATAACACAATTCTATTTTCATTTACATCGAATCACATCACAATTCTTATTCGTATTCTGAAAGGTCACTATAATTACAACGAATGTAGAATCTTGAATTCTGGATTCTGAATTCTGAAATTGAGATGCGCTCCTTTGGGTAGACTAACGTTGTGTTGATAAATTTGATTTAAACTTTAATCTTCTTCTTAATTTGATTTGTCTCTAAGCTTTTCCCTTGACGGCTATGTACAATTCCTCCCTAGCAGCACGACGACTCCTTTTTCATTTTTTGTGTGAATTTTCAGTTGAGATTTAGGGTGTATTTATAGATTTTTAAGTTGTTTTGAGCCGTCAGATGAAGACAGGAGGAATCTAGACCATTCAGAGTTCAAAGAGCCAATCAAGTGGTGACACGTCAGCCCTAGTGACACACAGAGCCACAGAAATTCGAGCCAGAGCCAGACCTGGCCAGCCAGGTCGACCAGGCAGGTCGACACCCAGGTCGACACTATGGTCGACCTTGGGGGACCAGGTCGACACTATGGTCGACCTGGTCTCTGGGCGGGAATTTCCCCGCCCAGCCCAGTTTGAACCTGAAATTCGAAATTTTGAAATTAAACTGAGCTGTTTGAATTTAAATTTGATTCTGAAACTTTCGAAGGCCATAACTCCTTCATACGGAGTCCGATTCGCACAAACTCGGACTCTATCTCAAGAAGAATTCCGAGACGAACGCAATGGCGTAACCCATTTCCCTTAATTCTTAGAATTAATTACACTTTAATTTGCGAATCCTAACATTATAGAATTCACGGGGTGTTACATTCTCCCTCCTTAAAAGGATTTCGTCCCCGAAATCTTCAAGTTAGGAAGAATGTATCTCCTACCATCCACAGTCCATCTACTCAACCAACAAACACAAGCATCCACTGTCCTTAAAAGACTTCTAATGCTTCATGATCATATGCATAGTGTGTGTATATGTCCTTATCTAATGCAGAAATCTGGTGGCCTACTGATTCAGTTGACCTCCTTAATGCGAATCATGTAAGTGTCATGAATCCATTATGTATGCAAATTTTCCTACTCATAATTCTACATCAGTGCACAACTATTCATACAAATGCGACAACCATATGACAACATATCAAGTTTCAACCATATACAATTGAGAATACATATATATGCATATGCAATATGAAGTGATTGAGCCGATCTATAGCCTAGGGTGTGTGTGTATATGCATCCACGAGCAACCACTAGCAATCACTAGCAACCATTTGCAGCCATCATCCATAACATGTTTTCAAATACATGTTTGCATCCATTTTTTTTCTACCTAAGGAGTTAGGAAAAGGACCGAGGAGATATACCTAAAAAGATAGATAAAGCATAACTTAAGGAAAAAGAGAGATCAAAGATGTACCCTCAAAAAGAAGAGGGTAAGCAGCGCGTATTCTGTCCTCAGTTTCTCAAGTCGCGTCTTCCTCGGCGTCGCTCCACTGGACTATAACGAGTTTGACTTCGCGGTTGCGTAGCTTTTTCACTTCAGTTCCTAAGATGCGGGTTGGAACTTTCCTCACAGTTGCTTCACGTTCCACTTCGGCTTCTTCTAGAATGCTAGGTTCCACCACTTCTGCAGACTCTTGCAAACACTTCCGGAGGTGAGAAATAAGAAAGACGTTGTGAAATCCGGCCAGTCTCTCGGGTAGCTCTAATCTGTAGGCCATCTTTCCAACCTTCTCGATGATAGGAAACGACCCTACAAATCTTGGTGCTAGCTTTCCTGTGGATCCAAAATGAACAACGTTCCTTAAAAGTGATACCTTTAGGAAAACCCTGTCCCCAACCTCAAACTCAAGGTCGGTCTTTCTTTTGTCGGCGTAGGATTTATGTCTGTCTTGAGCAGTCTTCATTCTCCTACGTATCAAGTCCACTTTCTCCGAAGTCTCTTGAATCATATCTGGCCCAAGTATAAGCATATATGTAGACTCCCACCAACAAGTTGGTGATTTGCACGGTCAGTCGTACAAGGCTTCGAAGGGTGCCATACCGATGGTAGCTGTTGTTGTAGGAAAATTCCACTAAAGGAAGGTGATCCTTCCAAGTCCCTCCAAAGTCAAGAACGCCAAGTCTCAAAAGATCCTCTAAAACTCTATTCACTCTTTCCGTCTGGCCATCGGTTTGGGGGTGATAGGCCATGCTCAAACATAACTGTGTGCCTACAGCTTCTTGCAGACTCCGCCAAAACTCACTTGTGAAGATAGGGTCTCGGTCACTAACAATGCTGGACGGTATCCCATGAAGTCGAACTATTTCCTTGAGATAAAGAGATGCTAGAGATGAGGCGGTCCTTCTACTCTTGATAGGTATGAAGTGGGCGCTCTTAGTAAGCCTATCCACTATTACCTAAATGCTAGTGTTGCCTCTTCTTGACCAAGGCAGTCGATCAATGAAGTCCATTGAAATGCTATCCCACTTCCACTATGGGACCTCCAAAGGGTGAAGAAGTCCTCCAGGCTTCTTCTGTTCTGCCTTGACCCGTTGGCAGGTCATGCACTTAGAAACGAAATCTGCCACGTCTTGTTTCATGCCGCTCCAAAAGAAAGTCCTTTTTATATCCTTGTACATCTTATCATCGCCAGGGTGTATGGTCATCTTAGAATGATGCGCTTCCTCGATAACCTTCTTTGTCAACTCCCTTGCTTGTGGGACACATAATCTTCCATCTCGCCTCAGCCATCCCTTATCATCGATGGCGTACCTACTGAGGTGACTAGAAGTCTCACCCCTAATAAGTTTATCAATCACATCAACAAGCTGAGGGTCTTCACGTTGTGCAGCCGCTATTGAGTCCAAGAGAGTAGGGCGTACTTCGAGAGATGCTAGCAAATCTGGTACAAAATCTGAGGAGGGCCTAAAGTTAAAACTGGCTACATACTCCAAGCTTTGCCTTTCCACAAAGAGAGGGCTTAAGGTTAGTTTCTTTCGGCTCAACGCGTCTGCTACTACGTTGCCTTTGCCGGGAGTATAGGAAATTTCAAAGTCGTACGAGGCAAGAAACTCCATCCATCTTTGCTGCCTCAAGTTAAGATCCTTCTGCGAGAGGAGATATTTCAACGATTTATGGTGAGTGTATAATTCGAACTTCTCACCTAGGAGAAAATGGCGCCAAGACTTAAGCGCAAAGACGATGGCGGCTAACTCGAGATCGTGGGTTGGGTAGTTCTTTTCATGAACTTTTAATTGTCTTCCACCATAAGCTACTACCCTTCCTTCTTGCATTAGAATAGCGCCTAGTCCCGTTCCACATGCATCCGTGTATACTGTGAACATTTTGCTTCCATCTGGCAAGGTCAGAACTAGGGCTGTTGTGGGAGCCCTTTTTAATCGTTGGAAAGCAAACTCGCAGTCCAAATCCTAAGTGAACGCCAGATTCTTCTTTGTTAGCCTTGTGAGTAGGCTGAGATTTTTGCGAAATCCCTAATAAATTTTCAGTGAAAACCGGCTAGCCCAAGAAAGCTTCGAACTTCGGTTGCATTTCTTGGTGTCTTCCAATCCTGCATTGCCACCACTTTCGCGGGGTCCATGGCCAAGCCTTCTTTGGACACTATATGTCCCAGAAATCTTACTTCCTTTCTCCAAAAGTGGCACTTGGAGAATTTGGCTTTTAGCTGATGTGAACGGAGAGTTTCCATGATTTCTTTCAGATGCTGAGCATGCTCTTCCTCATTATTTGAGAAGATTAAGATATCATCTACAAAGACAACCAAAAATTTCTTGAGGAATTCTCTGAACACCCTGCTCATTAGGTCTACGAAATAAGCGGGTGCGTTTGTCAAGCCGAAAGGCATGACAAGCCACTCGAAGAAACCGTCTGGGGTTCTGAACGCCGTTTTATCAATACTATCTTCAGCTACTCTTAGCTGATGGAACCCAGTTGCCAGATCAAGTTGGGAGAAGACCGTTGCACCTACAAGCTGATCAAACAAACCGTCGATTCGGGGAAGAGGGTGCCTATTTTTCTTGGTCAATTTGTTTAACTCCCTATAGTCGACGCAAAGGCGAAGCGAACCGTCCGCTTTGGTTGCGAACACCACTGGAGCACCCCATTCCGAAATGCTCCGTCTAATGAACCCTTTTTCGAGAAGTTCTTTAACCTGCTTACAGAGCTCCTTTCTCTCCCTTGGAGCCATGTGTCTGACAGGTAAAGCTACAGGCTTTGCATTATCCACAAAATATATGCGGAAGTCTATTTCCTGACTCGGAGGTAAGCCTTTCACCTCCTCAAAGACATCCGGATATTCCCGGACTACTCTTACTGATTGCAAATTCTCATCGGAAGCATCAAGCGACTCTAGATAACTAAGCATAATAGCATTCAAAGGATTATAAGAAATTTATAGAGTGTTACCAAGCTGGGTTAAGAGTCTAACTACTCTTTTCTCACAATCAAGAATGGCACTATTACTTGATAACCAGTCCATGCCTAAAATCAAACCATATCCCGAGAAGCCTATGACAAAGGCATTACAACTAAACTCAACGCTGAGAATAGAGATTTTCAAACCCAAACAAACCATTGACAAGTAAGCGGAGCCCCCAATTGGATTTGAAACTACTAAGGGATTTCTACCATACTAGTGTCAAGATGTAGAGATTCTACTAAGGCAGATGAAATAGAAGAGTGCGATGCGCCGGAGTCAAAAAGTGTACGAACTGGATGATCATAAAGATAGACTCCACTATCTACAGAAATATTACTACCTCGTTCCTGCTGAGGTGCCACTAGCGCATGAACCTGACCCCCTGAAGTGGATCCGGCTTTCAGTCCCTGCCCTTGCCTCTTTGGGTAGTCCTTAGCTTGATGCCAGACTCTCCACAATGAAAGCAACTGTAACACCCCACCTCAGTTAAGGTCACTCATAAAGGGAATGCCTTAACTTTGATGGAGCATTTTAGTAAACAGAACAGAATATTACAAGACAGATATAAAAATAATACTTGAAAAACTTTATAACTTTATTACAGCGGACAGTAATCAGTTTGGTTACAACTTTACCAAAAACTCAAGTACATATATATCAGCCTTGTTCAAAAGCCATCAGAGTGCAAAACTTTAAAATCATTATCCCTACCAAAGATGCCAGAAAAAGACAAGCCATACTTTAAGCACTTCAAGCAGGAAGAAAGATCCGGATCAAGCTAGAGTATTCCCTCCTTGAAAACCTGGGGGGGACGGAAGAAAAGAGGCGAAACAACAAGGGTCAGACATAAATTCTGGCAAGTCCAGTGACTTTCAGTTATGAACAGATAATAATGTCATGGCATACAAATAAAACTGGATGAGAGATAATAGGAAACAGGAATAACAGATATACTTCGGTTAAACAGAAGAAACATGATGATATTACTTTTCACTTCTCTACACTAATACTAGTATAACAGGATTAGGTGTTACCCTTATGTCTAAACAGAAACAAAAACAGAATAATGGGCCTTTACCACCCTAACAGAAGGTACATAAACATAATGCTAATAATGGGCCTTTACCACCCGAACAGAAAGTACAGAAACAGAATGCTAGTAATGGGCCTTTACCACCCGAACAGAGACAGAAACGGAAACAGAATAATCCCTACCGAAACAGAATGTTAGAATTAGGTGTGCACTAGTAAATGGGCCTTTACCACCCGAACCGAAAGTACAGAAACAGAATGCTAGTAATGGGCCCTTACCACCCGAACAGAAACAGAAACAGAATAATCCCTACGGAAACAGAATGTTAGAATTAGGTGTACACTAGTAAATGGGCCTTTACCACCCGAACAGAAAGTACAGAAAAAGAATGCTTGTAATGGGCCTTTACCACCCGAACAGGGACAGAAACGGAAACAGAATAATCCCTATGGAAACAGAATGTTAGAATTAGGTGTACACTAGTAAATGGGCCTTTACCACCCAACAGACGGTACCACGCAAAAACAGACAGGTGTTACCACCCAACAGAAACAGACGGTACCCCACAGAACAGACAGAACTAAGTGTACCCTAAATCCTACCCCACACGATCAGCTCCCTAATACATAAATACCCTGTGCCAGCCCCACAAAAGGGTGTATCATTCCCTAAAGTGGCAACCTTTGAATGACACAGACCTATTTATAGATGTCACGGCGTCTTACATCCTCAGAGGCAGACCGGGATCCATGCACGCACATGACCCGGTTGGAACGCACCATCAACACCCCTCGCCATTATCAGAATGAACCGCTTATAATTAGTTAAGTAAGCATGCCCGGACCCTACCTACTGTTGGGTCAAAGTTTTGATACCAGAAAGGGTTACTAACTAATATGGGTCCCAAATAACAGATGACACAAGTATTTTCCCTCCTAACCTTGTGCCCTCAGACTAACAGATTTCAGATTAACTTGTTTACAAGTTCAGACATACAGAGTTCAGGTCAACTAGTTCACAAATCAGAAAATCAAGTTAATAAGTTTTCAGACTAACGGATCAGACATACAGATTTAACAGATTTACAGACTTGTCTAACTTTGTACTGGGCCTACAGATTCATGAAACGGGTTTATTAATTTCATTAGTTGGTTTAACCCTATCCACCCAACACGTTTTAGACATCATATTTATCTCAGATTTTCATTAATTAAATATTAATGCCCAGACCTCTCACATTAGACTGACAGTTTGCGGCTACTGGTTAGGCCGGTTGGTTCCGGACAGATTTCTGCCACAAACTGAGTCTAACCTCGGGTTTCAAGCATGTTATGACTAACTTCTCACATTAGAACCTATTGTTTGCGGCCACTGGATGTGCCGGGTGGTTCCGGGCAGGATTACGCCGCAAACTCCTTCTAACCTCGAGTTAGCCATGTTTATCTTTGCGGCCAATTAATTAATAAATTACCATTTATGCCCCTGCCTAATATACATGTCAATTATTCATAACTATAGCCAATTCAGATTATGTCAATAATAGAATAAATATATCAACTCAGCAGATAACAGATTTCGCAGATTAGGCGACTTAACAGATTTAGCAGATTTAGCATATAACGGATTAGGCATTTTCAGCAGATTTAGCAGATGACAGATTAGTAGATGAGCAGATCTAGCAGATTAGGCAATATAGCAGAACTAGCAAATTAGGCAATATAGCAGATTTAGCAGATAACGGATTAGGCAATTTAACGGATTTAGCAGATAACAGATTTAGCAGATTATATATATCTAAAACTCTATTTACCTATCTTGCCTAATCATAGATTTAGCCTAAACTTACATGCCTAAATCAAGGTCATAATTCATAATAAAATATATGCCCCAAATCTTAGCCTTTATATTCCCATTTACAGTTTATGTCGAAACTAGATTTAATTTTCTAGTTTACCATTTTTGTCCGAGACTAATATGCATGTAAATCATTCTCTATCATAGCCAATTCAAATTATGCCAATATATTTATTAACTTAATTAAGCTACGCCCAATGTTTCAACAAGTTCTCTAAGTTCTCATGAAATGGCCCTAGCTAAAGGAATAGGAGATAAGCACAAGAAAGAATAGGCATGAAATAATGAACCAAATACAATGATAATGGCCCCACAAGGCTCGATGTACATAACATTGAATGGGAATAAACTTGCAAAGTTACATACTAAATATGAGATATAGTATCATTAAGGGAATAGGCGTAAGAAACTAACTACAATAGTCATGGGCGACAAATCACAATAGTTTCTTATTCAATGTCATAGGCAATAGTCTCATAGTCATGAATCATAGTCATAGGCAATAGTCTCATAGTCATGAATCATAGTCATAGGCAATAGTCTCATAGTCATGAATCATAGTCATAGGAAATAGTCTCATGTCCAATTATGCATTATTCATTATTCCCAAAATTTAGCGTTCGTGCGTTAATCTCTTATGAGATTCGGCGCAGGCTCGTAGTAGCCTGGCTATAGAACAGAAAGAAGAAAGATATATAGAATAAGATATATCTAAACAGAACAGAACAAACATAACCTCAGATTCAGATTTACAATTCATGCCACAATCATAATTAACGTTTATATCGGAAAATAACTGTACTTGCCTTTCGTGGCTAAAGAAAAGGATTATAAATCGAATTTGATGCAGAAACGCTGATTAATCTTCTTCGATTGTTGTTGCAGCTCTAAACTTTAATTTGAATTGTGAATGAACACTTGAGATTAGATTTAGAGGCGGCGGCTATGGTTTAAGAGAGTTTGGTAGCATAATGGTGTCATAGACAATATTCTATGAATTAGATTTAGGTTAATCACATATTTATAGGAGTAGAGAGTGTTTCAGAACCATTAGATCACCCTAGAAGCCATCAGGTCCGTCCAGCACATCAAAAATCGTCATTAGAACTCTCTAGAACCCTGTGCAGTTTTCTGGCTCGACATGGGCGCACTTCCCAAGTGCACCAGTGTATTTTTGTGCTGGCGCACTTCACAAGTGCGCCAGTGCATTTCTGGCTTGTTTCCGGTTTTTCTGCCTAACTTCGTTCGTCCATATCTCCTTCATACGATATCCGTTTTATGCAAACTCGGACTCTATCTCAAGCAGAATTTCGAGACGAACACAATGGCGCAACCCGTTTCCCTTAATTCTTCTCCTAAAAATTAAGTATACTTTAATTTGTTACTTATACGTTCACAGAAAATACGGGGTGTTACATTCTCCCCTCCTTAAAGGATTTCGTCCCTGAAATCTTCAAGTTAAGAAGGATGTGTCCTACCATCCAATCATCCATCTACTCCACCATCATCCACAAGCATCCATTTTCCTTAGAAAACTTTTAATGTTGTATGAACATATGCAAAAATGTGTGTATATGTCTCC
Source organism: Allium sativum (assembly GCA_030737875.1). NCBI lineage: Eukaryota > Viridiplantae > Streptophyta > Magnoliopsida > Asparagales > Amaryllidaceae > Allium > Allium sativum. The sequence goes on along the minus strand of CM060920.1, from coordinate 930,611,896 downwards.
TATCTAATGCAAAGATTAGGCGGTCTACTGATTCAGTTGACCTCCTCAATGCGAACCATGTTGGTGCCATGAGTCCAATTATGTATGCAAGAAATCCTATTTGATACACATCATTTCTATATGTGTGCGCAATCATTCATCCAAATGCTACATCCATGTGATGAATCAATCATTTTGCATCCACAAAATTGAAAATGCACACACATCCATATGCAGTATGAGAGTGTTTTCGAGCCGATCTAGTGCCTAGTGTGTGTATATGCATCCACGAGCAACCACTAGCAACCACTTGCATCCACTGGCAACCATCAAACATAACATGTCTCAAACACATGTTTACACCCATTGGTTTCTACCTAAAGTTCGAAGATTCGATCGATAGGATACAGTTGAATAATGGAAGCGAGTACAGATGAAACAAAAACTTGGCTTCCATTAGACCATGGTTGAGGGAATAATTTCCCTAAGTATCGGCCCCGAAGACCGAAACCAACATCAGATTGACACCCAGAGGATTACCCTCTTTAGACAATGTCAAAACTGGAAATCTTAACCTTATCAGAAATATTCAGATATTTACAGATTACTGGTACAGATCAGATTACCGAACTAAGCATGATAAAAACCATAATGTATGCGTCCTACTTGACACCTCACACATATATCTCTCAATCCCCAATCTATCACAAACAGATGAGTCCTAACCCTTAGGGGTTTGAGTCTACAGCGGAATCAGAAACAATACTAGTATTAAAGTTGTAACACCCCACTCCCGCTATGATCACTCACTAAGGGAATGCCATAGCATCGGTGGAGTATTTTAGTGAATATAGAACAGAAAAATTACAACAAGACAGATATAAATAGTACTTGAAATTTTTAAAACATCATCTCATAACAGCGGAAGTAAAACATGTCTGGTTACATCATAAAACCACAATAAAGGTCAAGTACAATATCCATCAAAATAAAGAAGTACATAATCCCACTCTCATACAATAGCCAAACAAAAGAAAAGATAACTGGATAACTGGAGCTTTACATCTATCCAAGCTCCTAAAGACTGGAACAGCAATCCGATCAAGCTCCACTACTGCTAGGATCCACCGTAGGACCTGAGGGTTGGGAAAAAGATAAAAACAACGGGGTCAGACATAAGTCTGAGCGAGTCCTATAACTTTAACAATACAATCGTTAAAGTAACCAGAGAAGACATAAACTGATATACGGTAACATATAGGGATGAATGGCTACCCTAAGCAGTCAACTAAACGAAGATAAAGGATAAAGACGCATCTACCCTCCCTAAGGTAAATTACTAAACTGCACCACACCAGTCGTTCCTAACTTAAAGGTTGATCCCACCCAAGGACTTATAAAATTTACTAATTAGTACCTGCGTACCCCTAGGTGACCAAGTAGGCGCCACGGGGCCCTACAATCCACTAGGTGTACACACTACTTCCCATTCGATCGGCTCCCTAACGTAGATACCCGTGCTGGCCCCACCGTGGGATGTATCATTCCCCAATGTGGCAACCTGATGGAACTAAAGGTGCACGGCTTATATCTACTCGATGCAACAACGGCTTACCTACCAGCCCGGGCCCACTCACGCATATGAAGCCCGTTGGACTTGCGTTGCCACCGCTAACCCGTTTGCCTCTTACAGTCAAGCCCAGTATGCGTGTCCCGTCCTCGACATGGGTCGAGCCCACAAAGATACGTATGGGTTACTGGTTGAAATGGGCCTCCACAAGCTACCCACCTAAGCTTGTCCCTTTTTCTAGTATATCCCACTTAACCCTTTAATCATGTTTTAATTACATGTTCCATTTTGGTTAAGTATTCTAATCGTATTTTCTATTGCCACCCAAGGCAACCACTAGATTTTCTCATGCCACCCGAGGCACCCACTTAACCCCTCATGTCCCTCTACATGCTAATATGGTTAAGTGTTTCTTAATTAATTAATTAAGAACGTAACCTTTGTAAAGACCTCTCACATTAGACTGTCTTTTATGACCGCTGGTTAAGCCGGTTGGGTCCGGGCAGCCTTATGTCATAACAGAGTCTAACCTCGTGTCTTTACATTAATTACGTATTTAGTTTGTGCCTAAGACCTCTCACATTGGGCTAACATTTGTAGCAACTGGTTAAGCCGGTTGGGTCCGGGCAGTTTTACGCTACAACTGAGTCCAACCTCGTGTCTTAGTCAATTAATTACACCTAATTAATCACCCTCATAATTTTATATTAATTATCCCTAATTAATCAAGTTTTCTTAACATGGGTAGACCTAACTTAATAGGTAAATTCCCATGGGGTAGACCTAACTCAATAGGTAAATTCCCAACACATAGTATGGGTACACCTAACCAAATAGGCAAATTCCCATACTATGTTTATTTATTTTGTGTTATGCATAATTATATTAATTTCACACAATCTTATTAACTTATGCATTTAATTACCCCATCGTTCCCACGTAATTTCGTTCATGATATAACACATATAAAAGGTGTCAACTTGCATATGAATGAACATGTTTCAAAGGTGCCATCTTGCATATTAACAAACACATAACTTGCATATGAACTTGCATAACATGTCACATAACTTGCATATAATATGTCACATAACTTACATATTCATTTTGCATAACAAACTTGCATATTAGCTTATAGACTTGCATAATGTGTCATCATGAACTTGCATATTAATAAACATGTAACTTGCATATTTACATACATGTAACTCGCATATTAACAAACATGTAACTTGCATATAAAGAAACATGTAACTTGCATATTTACATACATGTAACTTGCATATTAACAAACATGTAACTTGCATATTAACAAACATGTAACTTGCATATTTACATACATGTAACTTGCATATTAACAAACATGTAACTTGCATATTTACATACATGTAACTTGCATAGCATATTACCATGAACTTGCATAACATGCATATGATTACATAGCCCACAACTTGCATATTTAGCATCATGCAAACATAACATACATCATATTAAACTTGCATAAGCTTACATACTCAACATGCATAAACATAAGATTAATGCTAACATCATATCATATGATTCAAAGCTCATTAACCCACATACAAAACCATAAATCTCATCACATCTCATCTAATTAGTTTACCAAAAGATCATCAAAGTGATAGAAACTCACAACTAGCAACTTTGAACACCAAATGAAGAAGATTAAGATGCTAAGAAGGGATTAGAAGTTGATTAGAGAGTGATTAGTATGCAACCCTCTTCATAAAATTAGTGGAGGCCATGAGAGCTAGCATTTTGCCATAGTTTAGTCACTAGGTTTAATTATGAATGAATTAGGGTAGGTTAGGGTCTTATTTATAGATTAGGCAAGTGTTTTAGGCCATAGGATTAACCCTAGATTCAATCCAAGCCATCAAAGCATGTCTTGGGGAAGAAGTCAAGTGTAGGAACCATCTAGGGCCTTTAGATTAAAGATGGACCATGAGAACCATTCAAATGCAAAATCTGCACTTGAGCGAATCGGCCCACGGGTTGACAGCCAAACACCCTGGATTAACCCCTAGTCGACCCAGCGAGCTCGGGTCGACTTCAAAAATCGGCCGGTTCGGTTATTCCCCTCTCCCAATTCGCTGTTTTGAGCATTTTTGCATATTTATTTATTAAATTTTCAATTATATATATATATATATATATATATCAATATATATATATATATATATATATCTACACAACCCATTTCACTTAATTAAGTATACTTTAATTTGGGAATTTTCGTGAAACTTCGCGAGGCCATATCTTGGTCATACGGACTCCGATTTTCGAAAACTCGGACTCTATTTCGCGTATTTTTCCGAGACGAACGCAATGGCATAGCCCGTTTCCCTTGATTCCCATTTTAGAATTAAATTCTGCCTCAATTTATGTTATTACAGGTTATTGAAAATACGGGTTGTTACATTCTCCCCTCCTTAAAGGATTTCGTCCCCGAAATCTTCAAGTTAGGAAGAACGTATCCTACCATCCAATCATCCATCTACTCAAAGCATCATCCACGAGCAATCATTGTCCTTACAAGATTCTAAATGCTGGATGGATATATGCAAAAGTGTGTGTATATGTACTTACCTAATGCAAAAATCAGGCGGTTACTGATACAGTAAACCTCCTTAATGCAAACCATGATAGTGCCATGCATCCAATATGTATGCGAAACCCTATTGACACATACAAATTTCTACATGCGTGCACAACCATACACAAAAATGCATCATCCATATGATAACACAGCCATGATACATCCATCAATCTAACTACCACATCCATTTATGCAATATGCAACATGAAGTGACTGAGCCGATCTAGTGCCTAATGTGTGTGTATATGCATCCACGAGCAACCACTAGCAAACAATTGCATCCATATGCATCCATCAACCATAACATGTTTCAAACACATGTTTCAACCATAGGTTTTACCCTATCTAAAGGTCATAGGTATTAGCGAGAGGATATACTAAAGATAAGATAAGTACTAGACAAGCAATAAAGGAGAAGTTAAAAGACATACTCTCAAAAAGAAATGGATACAAAGAACGCATCTTTGCTTCCGTCTCCCAAGTAGCATTGCTTTCGTCATCTCCCCATTGCACTTTAACTAGCTGAACTTCTCTGTTCCTCAACTTCCTAGTTTCTGACCCAAGGATGCGAGTAGGAGCTCGTCGAATCGTCGCATCACGCTCTACCTCTACATCTCTAAGCAAGCTCGGCTCTACCACCTCCGCGGTCTCATGTAAGCACTTCCTCAAATGTGATACATGGAATACATCATGAACACCACTAAGTCTGTCGGGCAACTCCACCCTATATGCCATCCGTCCAATCCTTTCCTTAATAGGAAACGGCCCAACAAATCTCGGTGCTAACTTCCCTACGGACCCAAAGCGAACAACATTTCTCAATGGAGATACTTTGACAAAAACCATGTCCCCAACCTCAAACTCAAGATCCGTCCTTCTCCGATCCGCATAAGATTTCTGTCTATCTTGCGCTGCTTTCATCCTTTTTCGAATTAAATCAATCTTCTCTGAAGTCTCTCTAACCATATCCGGCCCAAGCAAGATCTTATCCGTAGATTCCCACCAACATGTAGGAGATCGACAAGGCCTTCCATAAAGAGCTTCGAAAGGAGCCATACCAATACTGGACTGAAAGCTGTTATTATATGCGAACTCCACCAAAGGAAGATGTTCTTCCCATGTACCTCCAAAATCCAAGATACAAAGCCTCAAAAGATCTTCTAAGATACGGTTCACCCTCTCAGTCTGACCGTCCGTCTGAGGATGATATGCGGTGCTCAAACACAACTGAGTCCCTACCGCCTCTTGCAAACTTCTCCAAAACTCACTAGTGAAAATAGGATCTCGATCACTCACAATGCTGGATGGTACGCCATGCAATCTAACAATCTCTCTAACATAGACTGAAGCAAGCCATGGAGCGGTCCTCTTACTCTTTACGGGTATAAAATGGGCACTCTTGGTAAGTCTGTCTACCACAACCCAAATTCCCGTATTGCCCTTCCTCGATCTCGGTAACCCGTCGATGAAATCCATCGAGACACTATCCCACTTCCACTGTGGAACTTCCAATGGGTGTAGCAACCCACCGGGTTTCCTTTGCTCCACTTTAACTTGTTGGCACACTAAGCATCTAGCCACATACTCGGCCACATCTTTCTTCATACCGGCCCAGAAGAAAACTCTCTTCATGTCTTGGTACATTTTGTCTCCACCGGGATGAATAGTCATTCTTGAACGATGTGCATCATCCAAAATAGCCTTCTTCAAACCCTCATCTTGCGGTACACAAAGTCTACCGTCTCTATGCAACCATCCCTTATCATCTATGGTGTATCTACCCAAATGGCTGGACGACTCCCCTCTTATAAGCTTCTCTACCAACACAACCAACTGTGGGTCGTCTCGCTGAGCCTCGCCAATCCGTCTCAAAAGAGTAGGTCTAACCTCCAAGGATGCCAACAAACCAGGTACAAAATCAACAGAAGGTCTGAAGTCAAACAAAGAAAGAAACTCCAAGCTTCGTCGTTCCACGAACAATGGACTCAAAGATAGCCTTTTTCTACTTAAGGCGTCTGCCACCACGTTACCCTTACCAGGGGTATACGCTATCTCGAAATCATAGGATGCTAAGAACTCCATCCACCTTTGCTGTCTTAAGTTTAAATCCTTCTGAGAGAATAAGTACTTCAATGATTTATGGTCGGTGAACAACTCGAATCTCTCACCAAGAAGATAATGGCGCCAAGACTTAAGTGCGAAAACAATCGCGGCCAACTCTAGATCATGGGTAGGGTAATTCTTCTCATGCACTCTCAATTGTCTCCCTCCATAGGCTATTACCCTTCCCTCCTGCATCAAGACTGCGCCTAATCCTGTTCCACAAGCATCGGTATAAACAACAAACGGCTTACTCCCATCCGGGAGCACTAAAACTGGAGCGGTGGTCAAAGCTCTCTTTAACCGTCGGAAAGCATCATCACAATCTACATCCCACGAGAAAACCAGATTCTTTTTCGTCAAGCGGGTTAATGGGGCTGATATCTTCGCGAAGTCTTTGATGAACTTCCTATAATGTCCTGCCAACCCCAAGAAACTTCTTACCTCGGTAGCATTTCTAGGAACTTTCCAATCCTGGATAGATACTATCTTTGCGGGATCCACAGCTATCCCTTCCTTAGAGACCACATGCCCTAAGAATCGCACTTCTCTTCTCCAAAAATGGCATTTAGAGAATTTAGCTTTAAGACTATGCGCTCGAAGAGTCTCCAACACTTCCTTGAGATGTAAGGCATGCTCTTCTTCATTCTTGGAAAAGACCAAGATGTCATCCACAAAAACTACTACAAACTTATTCAGATACTCTCTGAACACTCTACTCATGAGATCAACAAAGTATGCGGGGGCGTTTGTCAACCCAAATGACATCACTAGCCACTCATAAAAACCATCCGGAGTCCGGAAAGCAGTCTTCTCTATACTGTCCTCCGCCATTCTTAACTGATGAAACCCTGTAGCTAAGTCCATCTGCGAAAATACTGACGCGCCAACCAACTGATCAAAGAGATCATCTATCCTCGGTAATGGGTGTCTATTCTTCTTCGTGAGCTTATTAAGTTCTCTATAATCCACACAAAGTCTGAGGGACCCATCCGCCTTCGTGGCAAACACTACTGGAGCTCCCCACTCCGATATACTTCGCCTTATGAACCCCTTCTCAAGCAACTCCCCTACTTGCTTATGAAGTTCTCTTCTCTCACGAGGAGCCATGTGGCGTACTGGCAAAGACACTGGTTTGGCATTATCCACCAAATAAATTCGGAAATCTATCTCCCGCTTCGGAGGCAAACCCTTTACTTCTTCAAACACATCCGGATATTCCCGGACTACTCTGACAGAACACAAACTCTCGACCGAAGCATCGAGCGATTCAAGATAACTTAGCAAAACAGATTCCATGGGATTGCAAGAGATCTCGAGAGTGTTACCCAAGCGGGTCATGAGCCTGACAACTCTCCTTTCGCAATCAAGAACGGCACCATTACTGGATAACCAGTCCATGCCCAAGATCAACCCATAGCCCGTGAAGCCCAATACAAAAGCATCACATCTAAACTCAACGCTAAGTATAGAAATCTTCAAACCCAAACATATCATAGACAGATATATGGAGCCCCCAATTGGGTTTGAGACAACCAAGGGATCATCAACTAGACTGGTGTCTAAGTGCAGTGACTCAACTAACGATGATGAGATAAAAGAATGCGATGCGCCAGAGTCAAACAAAGTACGAACTGGATGATCAAACAGAAAAACCAGACTTTCAACGGAAATAGTTCTACCTCTCTGCTGAATCGGTGGAACTGAGAGAACCTGAACTTGCCCCCCTGACTGAGGTGGTGCTATAAGAGCTTGCACCTGGCCTCCTGAGGTAGACCCCGTCTTCTGCCCCTTCTTTGGGCAGTTTTTCACAAGATGCCCTGCTTCACCACAATGAAAGCAACCGGTTTTCTTCTTTTTGCGACAATCCTTACTAAGGTGTCCTGGTGTTCCACAATTGAAGCACTTCTTCTTCGTCTTCTTTTTGTCACCATTGCCTTTTCCGCCCTTGCCTTGTTGTTGCTGTTGCGGTTTCTTCTGATCCCCCTTTTTCTCTGGTGCCTTAGAATTCTTATCATCCTCATGCATAAGTGCCATGTAGACAAGCTTCTCAAAAGTGGCCCCCATAGGAATGTGAGTCATAGCTATTCCTTGCAATGGTTCGTTCAAGCCTCTAACGAACCTCAAAGCCTTCTTCTCCGGTGTATTCACCAACTCTATGCCAAACCTTGCTAATTGATTGAATTTGTTGACATATTCTTTCACCGTGAGATTCCCTTGCTTCAAATTCAAGAACTTCTCCATAAACAGATTCTCTTCCGCCCTTGAGAGAAACTTAGCCCCAAACCTTTGCTTAAAATCTGCCCAAGAGTCAACAGGGCGTTCTCCATTAGTGACCTCCCACCAGAATGAGGCCTCTCCCTTCATTAACCAAGCCGCCAACTTGACTTTCTTTCCCTCTTCCACTTCAAAGATATCTAGCAACTCTTCCACTTCCTTAAGCCAATCTCTAGCCTCTACGAAAGTCTCTGAACCAAGAAAAGGTTTTCCTCCTATAGCCTTGAACTCCTTGCAAATCTTAGCAAAATTATCCACTCTAGGCTGAGGAGGAGGAGCGGTTGTCTCTGGTGTAGTAGCATTGGCCGGACCCGCAGCCGCGGCCCTAGCCTCTTGCAATCTCCTATACCATAGTGGTATAACTAAACCCTCCGGGATGTTAAGATCTTCAGCCATGCTGAAACGAAAGAGGAAAGATTCAAAAAGGAGATTCCGAAAGATAAAGATATGGCTATTGGGGATTATGCTTTTCTTTTTCAAAAACTTTTTCTCTTAGAAGACATGCTTTTAAAAATCCTTTCTTCGAAAATACTCTTAGAAAGTAGTTTTTCTCAAAAATTTTATCTGTTCTGGTAACCTTAAGCTCTGATACCACGTGTAACACCCCACTCCCGCTATGATCACTCACTAAGGGAATGCCATAGCATCGGTGGAGTATTTTAGTGAATATAGAACAGAAAAATTACAACAAGACAGATATAAATAGTACTTGAAATTTTTAAAACATCATCTCATAACAGCGGAAGTAAAACATGTCTGGTTACATCATAAAACCACAATAAAGGTCAAGTACAATATCCATCAAAATAAAGAAGTACATAATCCCACTCTCATACAATAGCCAAACAAAAGAAAAGATAACTGGATAACTGGAGCTTTACATCTATCCAAGCTCCTAAAGACTGGAACAGCAATCCGATCAAGCTCCACTACTGCTAGGATCCACCGTAGGACCTGAGGGTTGGGAAAAAGATAAAAACAACGGGGTCAGACATAAGTCTGAGCGAGTCCTATAACTTTAACAATACAATCGTTAAAGTAACCAGAGAAGACATAAACTGATATACGGTAACATATAGGGATGAATGGCTACCCTAAGCAGTCAACTAAACGAAGATAAAGGATAAAGACGCATCTACCCTCCCTAAGGTAAATTACTAAACTGCACCACACCAGTCGTTCCTAACTTAAAGGTTGATCCCACCCAAGGACTTATAAAATTTACTAATTAGTACCTGCGTACCCCTAGGTGACCAAGTAGGCGCCACGGGGCCCTACAATCCACTAGGTGTACACACTACTTCCCATTCGATCGGCTCCCTAACGTAGATACCCGTGCTGGCCCCACCGTGGGATGTATCATTCCCCAATGTGGCAACCTGATGGAACTAAAGGTGCACGGCTTATATCTACTCGATGCAACAACGGCTTACCTACCAGCCCGGGCCCACTCACGCATATGAAGCCCGTTGGACTTGCGTTGCCACCGCTAACCCGTTTGCCTCTTACAGTCAAGCCCAGTATGCGTGTCCCGTCCTCGACATGGGTCGAGCCCACAAAGATACGTATGGGTTACTGGTTGAAATGGGCCTCCACAAGCTACCCACCTAAGCTTGTCCCTTTTTCTAGTATATCCCACTTAACCCTTTAATCATGTTTTAATTACATGTTCCATTTTGGTTAAGTATTCTAATCGTATTTTCTATTGCCACCCAAGGCAACCACTAGATTTTCTCATGCCACCCGAGGCACCCACTTAACCCCTCATGTCCCTCTACATGCTAATATGGTTAAGTGTTTCTTAATTAATTAATTAAGAACGTAACCTTTGTAAAGACCTCTCACATTAGACTGTCTTTTATGACCGCTGGTTAAGCCGGTTGGGTCCGGGCAGCCTTATGTCATAACAGAGTCTAACCTCGTGTCTTTACATTAATTACGTATTTAGTTTGTGCCTAAGACCTCTCACATTGGGCTAACATTTGTAGCAACTGGTTAAGCCGGTTGGGTCCGGGCAGTTTTACGCTACAACTGAGTCCAACCTCGTGTCTTAGTCAATTAATTACACCTAATTAATCACCCTCATAATTTTATATTAATTATCCCTAATTAATCAAGTTTTCTTAACATGGGTAGACCTAACTTAATAGGTAAATTCCCATGGGGTAGACCTAACTCAATAGGTAAATTCCCAACACATAGTATGGGTACACCTAACCAAATAGGCAAATTCCCATACTATGTTTATTTATTTTGTGTTATGCATAATTATATTAATTTCACACAATCTTATTAACTTATGCATTTAATTACCCCATCGTTCCCACGTAATTTCGTTCATGATATAACACATATAAAAGGTGTCAACTTGCATATGAATGAACATGTTTCAAAGGTGCCATCTTGCATATTAACAAACACATAACTTGCATATGAACTTGCATAACATGTCACATAACTTGCATATAATATGTCACATAACTTACATATTCATTTTGCATAACAAACTTGCATATTAGCTTATAGACTTGCATAATGTGTCATCATGAACTTGCATATTAATAAACATGTAACTTGCATATTTACATACATGTAACTCGCATATTAACAAACATGTAACTTGCATATAAAGAAACATGTAACTTGCATATTTACATACATGTAACTTGCATATTAACAAACATGTAACTTGCATATTAACAAACATGTAACTTGCATATTTACATACATGTAACTTGCATATTAACAAACATGTAACTTGCATATTTACATACATGTAACTTGCATAGCATATTACCATGAACTTGCATAACATGCATATGATTACATAGCCCACAACTTGCATATTTAGCATCATGCAAACATAACATACATCATATTAAACTTGCATAAGCTTACATACTCAACATGCATAAACATAAGATTAATGCTAACATCATATCATATGATTCAAAGCTCATTAACCCACATACAAAACCATAAATCTCATCACATCTCATCTAATTAGTTTACCAAAAGATCATCAAAGTGATAGAAACTCACAACTAGCAACTTTGAACACCAAATGAAGAAGATTAAGATGCTAAGAAGGGATTAGAAGTTGATTAGAGAGTGATTAGTATGCAACCCTCTTCATAAAATTAGTGGAGGCCATGAGAGCTAGCATTTTGCCATAGTTTAGTCACTAGGTTTAATTATGAATGAATTAGGGTAGGTTAGGGTCTTATTTATAGATTAGGCAAGTGTTTTAGGCCATAGGATTAACCCTAGATTCAATCCAAGCCATCAAAGCATGTCTTGGGGAAGAAGTCAAGTGTAGGAACCATCTAGGGCCTTTAGATTAAAGATGGACCATGAGAACCATTCAAATGCAAAATCTGCACTTGAGCGAATCGGCCCACGGGTTGACAGCCAAACACCCTGGATTAACCCCTAGTCGACCCAGCGAGCTCGGGTCGACTTCAAAAATCGGCCGGTTCGGTTATTCCCCTCTCCCAATTCGCTGTTTTGAGCATTTTTGCATATTTATTTATTAAATTTTCAATTATATATATATATATATATATCAATATATATATATATATATCTACACAACCCATTTCACTTAATTAAGTATACTTTAATTTGGGAATTTTCGTGAAACTTCGCGAGGCCATATCTTGGTCATACGGACTCCGATTTTCGAAAACTCGGACTCTATTTCGCGTATTTTTCCGAGACGAACGCAATGGCATAGCCCGTTTCCCTTGATTCCCATTTTAGAATTAAATTCTGCCTCAATTTATGTTATTACAGGTTATTGAAAATACGGGTTGTTACAAAAGTCCAGAGTATCGATTACAGAATCAAAATGCCAGAATCAGAAAGAGTTTTAACTCAAAAATCAAATAAGAAAATTAAACCTTCTACATAAATTTTCTTATTTCTACCCTATCTACTAGTCACTTGAGCATTCGCCTGTCCTCCAGAAGTGGGTTCTGCCCGCTGCCCTTGCCCTCGTTTCTTCGGGCAGTCCCTAGTAAAGTGTCCCATCTCACCACAGTTGAAGCAAGTGCCCTTCCTTTTTCTGCAATCCTTGTTCAGATGAGTCGAGCTTCCACAAGTAAAGCACTTTTCTCCTTCTTATCTTCAGACTTCTCATCCTTCTTTTGTGTTTCCTTTTTGGGCCATGCTTTCTTATTCTGTGGTTCTTCCTTCTTTGTCTCTTTCTGGCCCTTGTCTTCCTCGTGCAGCAGTGCCATGTCCACCAATTTCTCGTAAGTCGCTCCCATGGGTACATGGGTCATGGCTAGGCTATGTAGTGGCTCGTTCAATCCTTTAACAAAGCGGAGAGCCTTTTTATGCTGAGTGTTGACTAAATCCACTCCGAACCTAGCCAGTTGGTTGAACTGGTTGACTTATTCCTTGACCGTCATACTTCCTTGCTTAAGAGATAAGAACTTTTCCAATTGTAGACTTCGTTCGGCTTGCGAGAGGAATTTCGTCTCAAACGTTGTTCTGAAATCCATCCATGTTTCAACCGGCCTCTCGGCGTTAGTGACTTGCCACCAGTAGGAAGCTTCGTCTTTGAGCAACCATACCGCCAACTATACCTTTTGCCTATCGTTCACCTCAAAGATAACGAACAGATCCTCAGTTTCTTTAAGCCAGTTCCCCGCTTCTACGAATGATTCAGTTCCCTTGTAATCCTTTCCACCTATGGCCCTAAAGTCTTTACAGATCTTTGAGAAAGCAATTGCACGAGGAGGGGGCGGAGGAGGGGGATCATTTGCTGGACCTGCTGCGACGGTCCTAGCCTCAAGGTATTGACGAAACCAACCGGGTACATGAACACCCTCTGGTATCTCAGATGCTTCAGACATGCTGAAACGAAAAAGGAAAGATTTAATACAAAAAGGACCGAAGGAAAGATATATGGCTCTTGGGGATTATGTTTTTCAAAATAAGCTTTACTTTTGAAAATACTTCCTTTTAAAACCTTTTTGAAAATAGTTTTTAAAAACTTGTATCTAATCTGGTAACCTTCAGCTCTGATACCAAGTGTAACACCCCACCTCCGTTAAGGTCACTCACAAAGGGAATGCCTTAACTTTGATGGAGCATTTTAGTCAACAAAACAGAATATTACAAGATAGATATAAAAATAATACTTGAAAAACTTTATAACTTTATTACAGCGGACAGAAATCAGTTTGGTTACAACTTTACCAAAAACTCAAGTACATATATATCAACCTTGTTCAAAAGCCATCAGAGTACAAAACTTTAAAATCATAATCCCCACCAAAGATGCCAGAAAAAGACAAGCCATACTTTAAGCACTTCAAGCAGGGAGAAAGATCCGGATCAAGCTAGAGTATTCCCTCCTTGAAAACCTGGGGGCGGAACGGAAGAAAAGAGGTGAAACAACAAGGGTCAGACATAAAGTCTGGCAAGTCCAGTGACTTTCAGTTATGAACAGATAATAATGTCATGGCATGCAAATAAAACTGGATGAGGGATAACAGGAAACAGGAATAACAGATATACTTAGGTTAAACAGAAGAAACATGATGATAATACTTTTCACTTCTCTGCACTAATATTAGTATAATAGGATTAGGTGTTACCCTAATGTCTAAACAGAAACAAAAACAGAATAATGGGCCTTTACCACCCTAACAGAAGGTACAAAAACATAATGCTAATAATGGGCCTTTACCACCCGAACAGAAAGTACAGAAACAGAATGCTAGTAATGGGCCTTTACCACCCGAACAGAGACAGAAACGAAAACAGAATAATCCCTACGGAAATAGAATGTTAGAATTAGGTGTACACTAGTAAATGGGCCTTTACCACCTGAACAGAAAGTACAGAAACAGAATGCTAGTAATGGGCCTTTACCACCCGAACAAAGACAGAAACGGAAACAGAATAATCCCTACGGAAACAGAATGTTAGAATTAGGTGTACACTAGTAAATGGGCCTTTACCATCCGAACATAAAGTACAGAAACAGAATGTTAGTAATGGGCCTTTACCACCCGAACAGAGACAGAAACGGAAACAGAATAATCCCTACGGAAACAGAATGTTAGAATTAGGTGTACACTAGTAAATGGGCCTTTACCTCCCCAACATATGGTACCACGCAAAAACAGACAGGTGTTACCACCTAACAGAAACAGACGGTACCCTACAAAACAGACAGAACTAAGTGTACCCTAAATCCTACCCCACGCGATCGGCTCCCTAATACATAAATACCCTGTGCCAGCCCCACAAAAGGTTGTATCATTCCCTAAAGTGGCAACCTTTGAATGACACAGACCTATTTATAGATGTCACGGCGTCTTACATCCTCAGAGGCAGACCGGGATCCATGCACGCACATGACCCGGTTGGAACGCACCATCAACACCCCTCGCCATTATCAGAATGAACCGCTTATAATTAGTTAAGTAAGCATGCCCGAACCCTACCTACTGTTGGGTCAAAGTTTTGATACCAGAAAGGGTTACTAACTAATATGGGTCCCAAACAACAGATGACACAAGTATTTTCCCTCCTAACCTTGTGCCCCTAGACTAACAGATTTCAGATTAACTTGTTTACAAGTTCAGACATACAGAGTTCAGGTCAACTAGTTCACAAATCAGAAAATCAAGTTAATAGGCTTTCAGACTAACGGATCAGACATACAGATTTACAGACTTGTCTAACTTTGTACTGGGCCTACAGATTCATGAAACGGGTTTATTAATTTCATTAGTTGGTTTAACCCTATCCACCCAACACGTTTTAGACATCATATTTATCTCAGATTTTCATTAATTAAATATTAATGCCCAGACCTCTCACATTAGACTGACAGTTTGCGGCTACAGGTTAGGCCGGTTGGTTCCGGGTAGATTTCTACCACAAAATGAGTCTAACCTCGGGTTTCAAGCATGTTATGACTAACTTCTCACATTAGAACCTATTGTTTGCGGCCACTGGATGTGCCGGGCGGTTCCGGACAGGATTACGCCGCAAACTCATTCTAACCTCGAGTTAGCCATGTTTATCTTTGCGGCCAATTAATTAATAATTTACCATTTATGCCCATGCCTAATATACATGTCAATTATTCATAACTATAGCCAATTCAGATTATGTCAATAATAGAATAAATATATCAACTCAGCAGATAACAGATTTCGCAGATTAGGCGACTTAATTGATTTAGCAGATTAAGCAATTTAGCAGATTTAGCATATCACGGATTAGGCATTTTCAGCAGACTTAGCAGATGACAGATTTAGCAGATGAACAGATCTAGCAGATTAGGCAATATAGCAGAACTAGCAAATTAGGCAATATAACAGATTTAGCAGATAACGAATTAGGCAATTTAACGGATTTAGCAGATAACAGATTTAGCAGATTATATATATCTAAAACTCTATTTACCTATCTTGCCTAATCATAGATTTAGCCTAAACTTACATGCCTAAATCAAGGTCATAATTCATAATACAATATATGCCCCAAATCTTAGCCTTTGTATTCCCATTTACAGTTTATGTCGAAACTAGATTTAATATTCTAGTTTACCATTTTGTCCAAGATTAATATGCATGTAAATCATTCTCTATCACAGCCAATTCAAATTATGCCAACATATTTATTAACATAATTAAGCTACGCTCAATGTTTCAACAAGTTCTCTAAGTTCTCATGAAATGGCCCTAGCAAAAGGAATAGGAGATAAGAACAAGAAAGAATAGGCATGAAATAATGAACCAAATACAATGATAATGGCCCCACTAGGCTCGATGTACATAACAGTGAATGGGAATAAACTAGCAAAGTTACATACTAAATATGAGATCTAGTATCATTAAGGGAATAGGCGTAAGAAACTAACTACAATAGTCATGGGCGACAAATCACAATAGTTTCTTATTCAATGTCATAGGCAATAGTCTCATAGTCATGAATCATAGTCATAGGCAATAGTCTCATAGTCATGAATCATAGTCATAGGAAATAGTCTCATAGTCATGAATCATAGTCATAGGCAATAGTCTCATGTCCAATTATGCATTATTCATTATTTGTCCCAAAATTTAGCGTTCGTGCGTTAATCTCTTATGAGATTCGGCGCAGGCTCGTAGTAGCCTGGCTATAGAACAGAAAGAAGAAAGAGATACAGAATAAGATAGATCTAAACAGAACAGAACAAACATAACCTCAGATTCAGATTTACAATTCATGCCACAATCATAATTAACGTTTATATCGGAAAATAACTGTACTTGCCTTTCGTTGCTAAAGAAAAGGATTATAAATCGAATTTGATGCAGAAACGCTGATTAATCTTCTTCGATTGTTGTTGCAGCTCTAAACTTTAATTTGAATTGTGAATGAACACTTGAGATTAGATTTAGAGGTGGCGGCTAGGGTTTAAGAGAGTGTTTGGTAGCATAATGGTGTCATAGACAATATTCTATGAATTAGGGTTAGGTTAATCACATATTTATAGGAGTAGAGAGTGTTTCAGAACCATTAGATCACCCTAGAAGCCATCAGGTCTGTCCAGCACATCAAAAATCGTCACTAGAACTCTCTAGAACCCTATGCAGGTTTCTGGCTCGACATGGGCACACTTCCCAAGTGCGCCAGTGTATTTTTGTGCTGGCGCACTTCACAAGTGCGCCAGTGCATTTCTGGCCTGTTTCCGGTTTTTCTGCCTAACTTCGTTCGTCCATATCTCCTTCATACGGTATCCGTTTTACGCAAACTCGGACTCTATCTCAAGAAGAATTTCAAGACGAACGCAATGGAGCAACCCATTTCCATTAATTCTTCTCCTAAAAATTAAGTATAATTTTTTTTGTTACTTATACATTCACAGAAAATACGGGGTGTTGTAGCAACCACCCATCTTCGCCTTCCTTTTTCGGCAGTCTTTTGATATATGGCCCACAATGCCACAGAAATTGCACCTTCTCTTCTCACGGGGTTTATTGTTCGTCCCTCCTTTCTTGAAGTCTGTTTTCTTTGCTTGTAGACTTTCTTTCTTCTCCTCCACCTTAGTTTCTTTCTTGTCGTGGTCTTCCTCGTGTAGTAACGCCATGTCCACCAAGCTTTCATAAGTCGCTCCCGTGGATACATGGGTTATGGCAAGGCTGTGTAGAGGCTCATTCAAACCCTTGACGAAGCGAAGCGCCTTCTTGTGTTAGGTGTTTACTAAGTCTAACCCAAATCTGGCCAGCTGATTAAACTGATTAACATATTCCTTGATCGTCATGCTCCCCTGTTTCAGAGTTAGGAACTTCTCCATTTGCAGGCTTCTTTCCGCTTGGGAGAGAAATTTCATTTCAAACCTTGTCCTGAAATCTTCCCATGTTTCCACCGCCCTCTGAGCATTGGTAACTTCCTACCAATAGGAAGCTTCATCCTTAAGCAACCATACCGCTAGTTGTATCTTTTGCCTGTCATCAACCCCGAAGATGACAAACAGATCCTCAGTCTCCTTTAGCCAGTTTCTTGCCCCTACAAAGGATTCTGTCCCATAAAAGTCTTTTCCACCCATTGCCTTGAAGTCTTTACATGTTTTTGCAAAGGCATTTCCATGAGGAGTGGGAGGAGGGGGAGGAACTGTGACCACTGGAGGAGGGATGTCTGCTGGGCCCGCGCCATTGGCCCTTGCTTTTAAGTACCTCCTAAACCAGCCGGGAATCGGTACTCCTTCCGGGAGGTTAAGGTCTCCAGACATGCTGAAACAGAAAGGAAAAATTCAAAACGAAGGATAGAGAGAGATAGATAGGGCACATGGCTTTGGGGATTTTGTCTTTTATAAATATAACACTTTTTCTTGAAAAATGTTTCTTTAAAACTTTCTTTTTGAAAACAATTTCAAAAACTTTTATCTTGACTGGTAAACCTATGCTCTGATACCAAGTGAAACACCCCACTTCCGTTAAGGTCTCTCACAAAGGGAATGCCTTAATTTTGGTGCAGGTTTATAAGTAAAAGTCGCAGATAAACTCAAGATAGATATAAATATACATATTTTAAACAGCGGAAACCAAACAGACTTTTATTTCATCAATATGTGTTCAAAACCAAACATTCCATAATTGTCTCAAAATACTTCCAACATTACAACATCATTACTGTCTTGATAATTAAAGAAGCAGAAAACATAAATAAAGTGACAAAAATCCCCATAGTGATATCCAAAGCCATAGTCCGAGCAAAAGAGACCCAAATCATACATCTACGTTCTTAGAGCTTGTACAGAGCCTGACTGAGCTGAGCTGTTTCCTCCCTGTGGACCTGGGGGGGGGGGGACGAAAGAAAAGAAGACGAAAAGAAAATAGGGTCAGACATAAAGCCTGAGTAAATCTAGTAACTCTTCAGTATGTGAATAAGAAAAGGGCACGATAGATATATACAGAAAATAGGATGGTGTCACAAGCTAAGGGAGTGTCGAATGTACTATCGCACCCATACTATATCTCTGCATCTACTTGAGTTTACTCTAACTGGCACCCCATGGTGATGATGAAGTGATCCCCAACTTTATTTAAAGATCGGCGCTTTCTCGCGTTAACATGTGTCATACGGCCCCCAAGAATTGTAGATACCTATACTGGTCCCACCATGGGGTATATCAAGTCCCATGGTGGCAGCCCCGACACAAATTCTAGAAGGCATAGGTTATACTACTAGTGTCCCCAGTGCCCTGATTGTCTGCTCCAGACTGTGTGCACGCTCGCACCCCGTTACACCTGCACTGTGCACCCACCGCCGTCGTTTGACCTCTTACAATCAGCCCAGTAATCGTGCCCCACCCTTCCTAGTTTCATGGTACCGTTGATACCTAACTTGGGTTACTGCTGAAACGGGTCCCTCATTACCAGGATTTTCTAGTCAAACATGTTAAGTGGTTAAGTGTCTGTATTTACCTAACCCCATCCATCAATTCTTGTTAACATGTTGAATTTGGTTAAATGTTATAGTTGACTTAACCCTACCATCTGTCCTTAGCCTCTTAGGAGCACCTGACCACTCACATTAGACAGGTATTGCTACGGTTACTGGATATGCCGGTCGGTTCCGGGCAGGTTTACACCGTAGCTCAGTCTAACCTCGGGTCATTATTGGGCTCAATGCTTAACCACCCACATCGGATAGGTATTGTTGTGACTACTGGACAGCCGGGTGGTTCCGGGCAGGTTTACATCATAACTCAATCCAACCTCGGGTTAAGCATATCGTGTTTTCTAAATTTTTATATTTTATTATTTCTCAATTATATATGTAAATGTCATAACTTTTATTTTTGGGTATAACAATTCATACTGCTTTAAATGTCATTGTCGTTGGCATGTGCCAAACATGCCAACATTTATTTTCATGTTTTACACCCAACGTTATTACCCCCGTTTATACATTAGCAACGTTATAACAAATGTTGGGCTCGACACAATTCAGCCCAACTTTATAAGCGTAAGAAAAGGGAAATCAAGAACATGTAATAGTTGACAACATATAAGGGTGTGTGGCGCATGAACTTGCAATTTAGCGATATTCACACAAATGATGGGTCATGTGAACTTGCATTAAAATCAAAGTATAACTAAGTAGGTGACATATGAAATGGCATAGTTTAGGCTAATACAACTTGTGTTTAAATATGTTTAACTTGGCATAATGCCAAACACAAAACTAGCATGATGTATATTCACCAAAAGTCCAATTATAACATTAAATCACATAGCCAATTTCAACATGAACCTGCGTAGTTTTTGAAACCCAAACGATACTTAACATAGATTCAATTACACTTACAAATAAACATGAACTTGCATAGTTTATGAAACACAAACAATACTTAACATAGATCCAATTATACTTGCAAATAAACATGGAAGTGATATCATAGGTTTTGGGTCATGTAGGCATAAAAGTTTTCATGTCTAAATCATGTTTACATAAGCCTTAATTTAGGCTTAATGAATGTATAAGGTCCATGTCATAGGCATAAACAAAAAGGGATCAATTTCTAGTTTTTGCCACAAACTTACAAGTGCCATTATTTTCATACACAATTGTTTAATAGGCTTGCATCAATCAATTTATGCCACCAACATCAATAGACAAGTCATGATAGAACCATCGCAATACATAGAATTTATACAATACAATAACACAATTCTATTTTCATTTACATCCAATCACATCACAATTCTTATTCGTATTCTGAAAGGTTACTATACTTACAACGAATGTAGAATCTTGAATTCTGGGTTTTGAATTCTGAAATTGAGATGCGCTCCTTTGGGTAGACTAACGTTGCGTTGATAAATTTGATTTAAACTTTAATCTTCTTCTTAATTTGATTTGTCTCTAAGCTTTTCCCTTGACGGCTATGTACAATTCCACCCTAGCAGGATGACGACTCCTTTCTCATTTTTTTGTGTGAATTTTCAGTTGAGACTTAGGGTGTATTTATAGATTTTTAAGTTGTTTTGAGCCGTCAGATGAAGACAGGAGGAATGTAGACCATTCAGAGTTCAAAGAGCCAAACAAGAGGTGACACATCAGCCCTAGTGACACATAGAGCCACAGAAATTCGAGCCAGAGCCAGACCTGGCCAGTCAGGTCGACCAGGCAGGTCGACACCCAAGTCGACACTATGGTCGACCTGGGGGACCAGGTCGACACTGTGGTCGACCCTATGGTCAACCTGGTCTATGGGCGGGAATTTTCCCACCCAGTCTAGTTTGAACCTGAAATTTGAAATTTTGAAATTAAAACGAGCTGTTTGAATTTAAATTTGATTCTGAAACTTCCGAAGGCCATAACTCCTTCATACGGAGTCCGATTCGCGCAAACTCAGACTCTATCTCAAGCAGAATTCCGAGACGAACGCAATGGTGTAACCCATTTCCCATAGTTCTTAGAATTAATTACACTTTAATTTGCGAAACCTAACGTTATAGAATTCATGGGGTGTCACACCACGAGAAATTCTAACTAACGCTGCTGCCTCATATTCAGATCTTTCTGGGTGAACAAATAATTCAATTATTGATGATCAGTATATAATTCAAATTTCTCACCCAATAGATAATGACTCCAGATTTTTATAGCAAACACGATGGCTAACAATTCAAGATCGTGAGTTGCATAATTCTTCTCATGTAGCTTCAATTGACGGCTAGCATAAGAGACTACTTGGCCTCTTTGCATTAATACTGCACAAGACCTTCTTTAGAAGCATCTGTCTAGACTTTCAAATCTTGATTGCCATCAATAATTGTTAACACTGGAGTAGTTGTCAATCTTAACTTCAGCTTTTGGAAAGCTGCCTCACATTCTGGAGTCCAATTGAACCTTGAATGTTCCTTAGTAAGCTTCGTTAAGGAACTAGATATCTTCAAAAAATCCTTAACAAACTTTCAATAATAACTAGCTAATCCGAAAATACTTCGGACTTCGGACTTCTGTGGGTGTAGTTTGTTGTTTCCAATTCTGAATAGCAATGATTTTACTGGGATCCATAGAAATTCCTTTATTTGACACTACGTGACCAAGGAATTTGACTTCTTCTTGCCAGAATATATATTTGGAAAATTTTGCCTTTAAAACATTCTTTCTTAGAATCTCTAACACTTGTTCCAAATGTTTTGCATGCTCTCTCTCTCTCTCTCTGACTATGCTGGAGCGTTGCATAAGCCGAACGACATTACTAACCACTCATAGAATAAATCTGGACCTCTGAATGCTGTCAAAGGGAAACTCTCTTTAGCAATACAAAGCTGATGGGAACTTGTAGCTAGGTCCATTCGTGAAAATACTCTTGCGCCATTCAATCGATCCAATAAATCATCAATTCGCGACAATGGATATTTATTTTTTAATGTCTGCTTATTCAAGTCATGATAATCCACACATAATCTGAGAGTACCGTCTGACTTTGGGACAAACACCACTACTGCTCCCCAATCAGAGAAACTAGGTCTAATCAGACCCTTCAATACAAGCTGTCGAGTTTGGTTGTCTAACTCTTCTTTTTCCTTCAATGTCATTCTTCGAATAGAGTGAACTACTGGCCTTGCATTCGGAATTAAAGAGATTCTGAAATCTATTTCTCTACGCGAAGATAAGCTAACAACTTCTTCAAACACAACCGCATAATTCTTCACGACAGGGATATTGTAATGGCCGGGAAAAATTCGATACTTGAATTTTCAATAGTAATACAAAATCTTGTATTACTCGTCAAACAAAACCAAGTATTGAACTCCTGATTGTTAATAGAAAGAAATAAGAGGATGAGATAGGAAAGATAGGACTAATAGAATAGAAGAATAAGAAGAACATCAATATCAGAATCTCATAGCGGAATTTTAACAAAATATATAACATATCAAAGTCTGTTACATCATCATAATACATCTTACATGGTTACTGGCCCAACATGACCTGCAAACTTGATTCTTAGATATAGATATACTAATAAGCTAACTCCGGATCTTCTAGTCCAAAATACTCCAAAGGATTTCCATACATCACCTGGATCACTTATCTACCCATAACAATTGTTATGAGTACCCAAGAGTTTAGGAAACACAGAAAATAAACTCTGGGTCAGTCAGGGGACTGGTGTGAGTAAACACAGTTAAAAAGATTGTAAACGAGGAAATAAGAATAAGGTTTTCCATATTGGACAGATTCATTTACTTTGGAAATCTTTAGACCAATTCATAACTAAATATGGATGATGACCCAAATATTTTATATCAAAACATTTGATATTACGATAGTTTTTATCAAATAAATAATCATCTAGTGAAACGCTTGCATCTCACGTTCACGTATATAGTATAAAATCTTAAACCACAGAGCGCTTATTGGAGATTGGATTCCAACAAGCAAGGTAGGGGAGCACCTACCGATCAGTGTACTCTAGACACGATACACTGGGGTTCAACAAGAATGTCTTGCAACCCGGCCTCACATGACCGTCCACTCATTTAGCTTGAGTGTAACTATATTACCACCTCCACGGTTGGGATCAGCAACCGCTACCGAATGTTACAGCAGTGAAAAAGAGATTAGAAAACAAAAGGAATTTCTCAAGATGGTGATAATATACCCTACGTGGGTATGACCCAACTAGCTATGCTGCCTAGCCCGATTTTTTGTCATTTCTGGTTGATGAGGCTTTGAGGCTATGTTTTCTTCTAGTACATCTGGTCACCATTTACTTTGAATGCCACATCGTCAAACCCGTCAATCGCTAGTTGATCTTCCAAAAATATTACGGGTATAAAAGCTAAGAGAAACGAATTTCTCTGCCACCAAACGAAATACCTTGAAAAGATCGTCTTCTGTGATCTATTAGGAATACTTTGTCAGACACTCGTCCATATAAGTTGTCCTGGGGCTAGACAAATCGAAGGCACTATTCTGTAAGCAAAATAGCCCTTGCATTTCTCCATCTTCAGTTATCTTCTATCATCTCTGACACGCGACATATAAATCGAATCGAAGTGGGATATTAATCCCGGACTCTTCGAAACAATTTACGTAATGTCTTTTACAAATGAACAACTAAAGCGTGTGTGTCGCACATGATATTTTATTCAATATTGACTTTTGTAATAACCCGGAAATTCTGAGCCAATTTAAATTTTTTATTTTGGCAATTTTCACGAATTTTGAATATTTAAAATGAATTATTTTAAATAATAACGACAAGAAATTTATTTTTAATAGAATTAGAATGTATATATTTATTTGAATCTTCGTTAGAATATAAATATTTTATTTTAAATATAAAAGGAATTGAAAATGGCACGGTAGTTTGAAAATTCGATTTCAAAGTTCAAATGAATGTACCGAGTGCAAAATAAACCGGATTTTAACGAAACCAAAAATATTTGAATCTATTTGGGAATATCTTTCCAACGAATCTGAAAAATCGAAATTTCATAGCGGGAATCCAAAGATATGTCATGTTAAAAATTCAGAATAGTCGCTATGGAATTCAAGCCCTTAAAAATGGGAATTTTGCAAACGACCTCGGTTTTCGACGAAACCACTTTTGTTGGATCCGTGATGTCAAATTATTGCTAGGTTTCAAAATTCATAATTTTTCAAATCAATATGTGAGCGTGGAAAAAGAAAACGCGTTTGACCAGTTTTAGTTGATTTTAATCGACTGGAAAATGGCCATTTTTCAAACGATCTTAGAATTTGATGAAACTAGTTTTGTTAGGACCGTATCGTCAATACGAAGCTAGAAAATATTTTTCGAGGGTTTTTCGAGTTAGCATGTGGCCCCAGTAATTTGAAATGTGCGTTCAAATTCAATATATAGAGTTATATTTTTATTTCGAAGAAAACTGATCGAAATGATCGAATCAGCTTACGATACATATCCCATTGTGTTCGAAATGAGGGCAATTAGCTATAGACGATAGTCGATGGGTTCGATTTCGAGGTCGAAATAAAAAGTTGCTTTTTGAAAAATAATTAAAAAACTTAAAATAATAATAATAATAAAATCTCCTATACCCTCAGCTCCCCCCGGTCTATTTTCATAATCGAGTGCAATAAAAAAAAGAGGAGGGATGGGCCGCCGCTCTCGGATCAGGGCGCCGCTGTCGAAGGGCGAGCCCCCCCGTTTCCCCTTCCTCCGCCTTCTCTTCCTCCTCTCTCGATTCTCGTTCTCCCTCTCCTATACCGCGAACCCCCAAATCCGCGCTGCTAATCCTCCTAGCCGACCACCAGAAGGCGCCACAACCTCCTTGAGCCACTGCGCCGCTTTCCCCTCCTCCACTACTCGAAATCAATGAGTTATTATTATTATTTTTGCAAGAAAATCTGATTTTGTTTTATTTTGTTTTGTAGCATGTTAAAACTGTTATTTTTATACATATAAGTTTGAAATAAAAATCTAATTTTTATATGTATAACTTCGAGATAAAAATCTAATTATTTTGTATGAATACTTGGATTTTTACATGTGATATTTGCAATGAAAGGTCCGATTTTTATATGTGATATTTGCAAGGAAAGATCGTATTTTTATTATAGGAAAGATCGTATTTTTATTATAGGAAAGACTGTCTTTTAAACATTGAAAAGATTTGATTTTTAGTAAAGTAAAGAAGTTATTTTTGAAGACAAAAAGAAGTGATTTTTGATGAAGTTGAAAATATAAATTTTATATAAGTAGGATAATAAAAATACGATTTTTATATTATATAACTAATAAAAATTTGATCTTTATATATGTAGCGAAATAAAATTTTGATTTTTATTATACATATGTTGAAATAAAAATGTGATTTTTATAGAGATGATATAAAAATTCGATATTTATGTTAGAAGTAGATATAAAAATATAATTTTTATATAGGACGGAGCGTTATAAAAATATATTCTTTATTGGAAGAAGAGCGATATAAAAATATAATTTTTTATATAGAGAATAGTGTGATAAAAATATAATTTTTATTATATTACTAGCAATGTAAAAATAGAATTTTTATCTCTATAATAGCGGTATAAAAATAGAATTTTTATATACATAGCTACAATATAAAAATGTGATTTTTATATATGTAGTGGCTACGGACAGTGAAAGTGACAAAAGGCGAGCACGACGAAGATTTCTACATAAGAAGAGTCGTGGCATTTGGTTTAGCTTGGGTGAGAACTTCCCACTTTAAATCTTGTTTTCTAGTTAAAATATATACTAGGATGCAGACGGTGCTTAGCAGCACCCGACACCCGTCGTCCACAGACCATGGACAACTTGTATGCTTGTTTGATGTGTTGTGAAATTTGTTTGTGATGTTGATGTGAAATAGATAATAAAATAAATATTCATGTGTTGAAATAAATTGATTATCGTTAAAAATATAATTTTAACGTGAATGTGAATAAATAAATATTCATTTACAAACCGAACGGTTTGTTTATGTACACCTATTTGAAGGATATTGACTGGGACGATAAATTTTACACGTCGCCTAATAGCACAAATAATATTCAGTGTTTGTGGATTGAAACCCCACACGGGTGTTGGGATGATATTTGGCGTACACTAATCCCAATTATTTAGTTGTATGTCGATCGTTTGATTGACAGACTGTGTAAGCATTAATTTTTTATATTTAATGCTTATAAAGTTGTGTGGTGCACTTTGGATGATGTTTGATTATTTATCGTTGCTATTATATACATGTGTTGTATGGAATCCATATAATTAACATTATATGGTAATTGATTGGGCGTCATTCCAATTAGGAAAATAAAGAATAGAATAAAATATATATATTCATGTGTTGAATAGAATAATTAGTCATGTGTTGACGATGCTCATGTGTTGAGAATATTCATGTGTTGAAACTTATCATGTGTTGAGTAAAATATTTTAACAATAAAATTTACTTCTTTATCATATTAAAGATTAGAAGCTAACTGGAAACTAGATAAGATGAGTGGTTTCCTGGGTATTGATCTGATGTTGGTTTCAGCCTTTGGGGTTAATACTTAGGGAATCATTCTCTTACTACTTTACGGTTGGAGTCTGATTAAAAATCAAACGATAGATACCATAATTTTATAAAATATATTAAATAATAGAAATAGTCATGTGTTGAGAATATTCATGAGTTGAAAGAAATATAGATTCATGTGTTGAATAGAATAAATATTCATTTGTTGAATAGAATAATGAATTTATTGAAATATATAAAGCCGTGTTGATTAGAGATGCGCCATTTTGACGTGAGCGATATTTATATCGATTATATTCGTTTTTAAAATGAATATAGAAAAGGAAGTGATTTCAAAATATAACGTTTTGAAAAAACTATCATTTGTATATCGATGATGTGGAATATTCAATTTCGATTCGAAATTGGATATGAAGTTGAAATCATTTCGAAAACGAATTTACAACGATTTATAAAATATGTTTTAAAAGGAAATCGACGAAATATATAATATATATATATATATAATGGCCTGAATAGAATGCGCCATGGTAGTTCGTGATTTTCGACCATTGACTTCGAATTGACGTTGCGGGAGATCCGACTGTTGGATTCCCTTGAAACCGGAACCGTTGGGTTCGTATCGAAAAGAGCTTTCCAATGAATATTATAAATTTGAAATCTAACGGCTGTATTTGGAATTATGTCCAAATCAAATTTGGAAAAGGTCGCTGTAAGTGCAGTTCGGTGGCCGTTGATGGAAATCGACTGTACGGGCCTTGATAAAATTATTAAAAATATCAATAATTTGTGTAAAATCATAAGAAATGAATTGGAAAGAATAGGGATGAAAAACTCCATATTTGAAAAGATAAAAATAGATTTTTATTGAAATGAACTAGTTTTGAATTAGAATTAAAATCAATTTATTTTTGAAGTAAATAAATTGAATTTGAAAGTGGTTTTAAAAATAATCAGAATTTCCAATATACGAATTGGAATGGATTTGAATCGAAATTATCTTCGGAATATTTCAATGTTGGATTTCATGATTATACAGATATTGTTATGGGAATTTGAAAGATATATTTATATCGTTATTTCCGATACGATATTTGTTGGTCGTATAATTTGATATTGAATATAAGCCGATATATTTTCGATTCAGAGCCTTGTATTTAATATCAAACGTGATTTGGGTTTGTCGTGAATGGTGTCTTCATTAACACTGTTCTTAAACCCAGTTGAGAAAAAGATTAAATCTTTCTATTTAGATTTAATGAAGTGTACCAATTAAATAATATTAATTGGTTTTTGGGTTTATCGTGAGCGGTGTTTTGAATAACACCTGTTCTTTAACCCGATTAACAATGGAAAGTGATTTTGGGTTTATCGTGAACCGTGTTTTAGATGATAATGGTTCTTTAACCCAGTTAAAGACAGGATATTGATTTTTGAGAAGATTAAAACTAAGTGGAGTTTTAATGAATCAGTACTTAGATTGAAATGTGAATTGATAATTTAAATTATCAAATTTGGAAAGTGATCGAGAATGGAGTATCACCAGTTTTGCTCCAAAGCGATAGTTAAATCTTTAATTAGATTTGAACGTGAAATGGTAATCAATATTTACCTATAACACCGTGGTGTTAGATATGGAGTATTACCTGTTTTGCTCCATGGGATAAATAGATTGGGATTGGGAAATAAAATAAATAATTACTTCGGTGTGGTTTGCTAATCCCGACTAGTTTGGAAAACCATAATATGGTTTGAAATGATATCCAAAGGAAGATTAAAGAATAAATTTAGAAGAATTTATCTTTGATAAAATTAATGGGAACCTTTCCCTAAGAATGTGAAAGTTTGAATAAAAGAATATTCTGAATTGGAATGAGGCGTATGTTGGGTTTGTGTAATATTTGTTTATTATATACGCGGGTTATTCGGAAAGGTCGAGTTTATACCCATTCTGAATAACCGATTCGACGAGAAGTCAAAGATGAATACGGTGATTGAAGACTGGAAGTCTTCACATCGTTTGGCTGATTACCAATGATCTTGATTGGGCTGTACACCCAAGAAGAGGGAATTAGTTGGTGATCGTCCAGACGTACTTGGAGATTGATGGATATGCGAGGAATGTGCCTCCGGTTTCGTTCAGACCCAGAACGAACTTGTAAATGGACTGTGCATCTAACATTGGATTTTATTCTGTGTTGATTGATATCTATTAAATATACATATGTTTGGCGGTGGAGAATTTATTCTCTTGCTTAACGCCCTTCTCTGAGAAGTACGAGCTCAGAGGTTGTATATCGATAGACATCAGTCGCATGGAGTGAATTGCCTGTGTGGCACGCCTAAGTGGCAAATGATCAAGGCTTCTGTTGAAAAGCAAAGTCTTGTGGTTGATGATCAAAGCACAGCCTGTGTGGCATAGCTTTGTGTATAACGTGAACTCGCGAGCCTCACACCTCAGTATGAGTCAAAAACGGGATAAGGACCCAAGGAGTGCATGACGTTTCTTTCTAGCTAGTGGTGGTGTCAGTGCTTAAACTGGCTAACATTTATATACTTTTCACCTGTGTGGTTGTTGGAATGCGAGGCGCCTCGAATATATGGTCGATAACTGACACTATGTGAGACGCCGTACAGATCATTATATAGGTCCTATAGGACCGGGAAACGTGTGTTCAGGAATAACTAATACTCAAAAGTAAGAGAGGACTGGCCCTGGAGGTTCCAAGGGATAGCTGTGTGTGGTCCTGAGACATTTGCTAGAGTGTCTCGAATTGGAGAGGAGCTTGCATGTTGCCTCGACTCATGATGGAATCCAATTTCCAATACGTGATATTCGGTTTTATTTGTAGAACCTAGTATGGCAACATAGTAGGTGGTAGTTATGCCGCCTATGTTGATACTTATGATTGAAATTGTTTTGACACTATACACTTATAGTAATATCAAAATAATGTGTTTTTAAACGTATCAAGTATTCTTTGGCTATTATAAGGTAAAACCCTATCCTCCGGCTTGCGTTGCATTGTGTGATGGGACCTGGGTCTTATAATAGCTTCATTTTTCTTTATTCAGCATTGCCTGTTTGTTTTATGCACTGGTATTCTTGGGAGGAAACCCGTTCCGTGTTATCTGGCGTTGTCCCTTGATTTACCTAATTTTAAAATAAAGATTTATAACTGTTTTAGTTCTCACACCAATCACATGACTGACCTGGAGTTTATTGTTTTAACCTAAACTTTGGGTGCCCCTATTTTCCACGCGGGCAGCTAGTAGTTTTGGTTTTGCAGATTTATATTCACAGGATCCTGATTTACAGCTGGAACGATACTCGGAAAGCTCTGTATCCATGTATTACTTCTAGTTGTGTTTTGTATTATTTTCTGCTGCTATGTATTTAAATGTAATTTAAATCTCTGATATTTATCAAATGTGTAATATTTATTCGTACTCTGTATATTCTTGTATTCTGATGGAATTGTTGTAATAAACAATGAAATGTTTTTCTGTTTGCGTTCTGATTTGTCTTGTCCTCAACGCAATCCGTGCTTTCCTTCACGGGGAAGTTCGGGTCGTATCAGTTTGGTATTAGAGCTTTGGTTTACAGAGCTCGAGAACAAGACATATTAGAACCAAACGAAAGAATTCATCAGATATTGGATTAGTAATATCCAATAAGAATGACTCGTTAGAGATAGGATCAGTAGTATCGTAGAACGAGTGTGAAGAGTATATTTTTCAAATGAAAACAAGTTTTGTTTTGAAAATTTAAACTTTATTCAACGTATTTGAATATTTTATTTTATATTGATTTGGACAATCGAGTATATAAAGATTTCGCGTATACGCGTCATGAACGTATATTCGAAGTTTTAATATACTGGATAGATATAGAATCACATTCTAGACACCCGGGGATGATTCTGATGATGGTGCATCATCATCAGTTTTCATATTCGAGTTTCGAAAGTGAGATATCTATATATTTCCATTAGACTGGTGTGAAAACCAAATTAGATAGTTTTATTGTTGTGATTTGGCATCAAAAATATGATTTTCTGTATATATATCAAAAATTATGAATTAGAAATGATAATCAACTAATTGATTGATGGTTGTGTTGTTTGTTTATTTGTTTGGATCTTTAAACCATTTAGCCTAATTAAACTGAACATTGAACTGTATTGAAAATTGTTTGAAAATGCATGCATATACATGTAATTACATTGAACAGGTCATAGAAAGGAGGCTAGAGCCGAAGAATAAAATTGTTTGCCCGACAAATAGGTACATGTTTACAAATTTATTGGGATTTGATGATTTTATGAGCCGATTGGCTGTTTTTTTTTTTGGATTGATGAGGGCCATGGGAGACTATTTGAAATATCCCGAAGTCCCCGGCGCAGGGGAGGTTATGGCGAATTTTTTTGAAAATTTTGGGTGTTAGCCAAATTTTTTGAAAAATTTGAAAAGTTCTTAGAAACTAAAAAGTAGAAGAACTTAAGCCGTAATGAAAATAATGGAAGTTGAGTTGATTAGTCAAACAACTTTCGGCTTCGTTCCTTTTCGGGGACGAAAAGTTTTAAGTGGGGGAGATTGTAATAACCCGGAAATTATGAGCCAATTTAAAATTTTTATTTTGGTAATTTTCACGAATTTTGAATATTTAAACTGAATTATTTTAAATAATAACGACGAGAAATTTATTTTGAATAGAATTAGAACATATATATTTATTTGAATCGTCGTTAGAATATAAATATTTTATTTTAAATATAAAAGGAATTGAAAATGGCGCAGTAGTTTGAAAATTTGATTTCAAAGTTCAAATGAATGTGCCGGGTGCAAAATAAACCGGATTTTAGCGAAACCAAAAATATTTGAATCTATTTGAGAATATCTTTCCAACAAATCTGAAAAATCGAAATTTCATAGCGTGAATCAAAAGATACGTCCAGTTAAAAATTCAGAATAGTCGCTATGGAATTTAGGCCCTTAAAAATGGGAATTTTGCAAACGACCTTGGTTTTCGATGAAACTACTTTTGTTGGATCCGTGATGTCAAATTATTGCTAGGTTTCAAAATTCATAATTTTTCGAATCAATATGTGAGCGTGGCAAAGGAAAAAACGTTTGACCAGTTTCAGTTGATTTTAATCGACTGGAAAATGGCTATTTTTCAAACGGTTTTAGAATTTGACGAAACTAGTTTTTTTAGGACCGTATCGTCAATACGAAGCTAGAAAATATTTTTTGAGGATTTTTCGAGTTAGTATGTGGCCCCAGTAAATTGAAATGTGCGTTCAAACTCAATATATAGAGTTATATT
Source organism: Allium sativum (assembly GCA_030737875.1). Lineage (NCBI taxonomy): Eukaryota > Viridiplantae > Streptophyta > Magnoliopsida > Asparagales > Amaryllidaceae > Allium > Allium sativum. The sequence goes on along the minus strand of CM060920.1, from coordinate 930,579,506 downwards.
TTTATTTCGACGAAAACTGATTGAAACGATCGAATCAGCTTACGATACATATTCCATTGTGTTCGGAATGGGGGCAATTAGCTATGGATAACAGTCGGTGGGTTCGATTTCGAGGTCGAAATAAAACGTTGCTTTTTGAAATTAAATAATTAAAATAATAATAATAATAATAAAATCTCCTATACCCTCAGCCCCCCCTCCCGGTCTAATTTCAAAATCGAGTGAAATAAAAAATAAAGAAGAGGAGGGAGGTGCCGCCGCTCCTCCGATCAGGGCGCCGCCGTCGGAGGGCGAGCCCCCCCTCCCGTTTCCCCCTTCCTCCGCCTTCTCTTCCTCCTCTCTCGATTCTCGTTCTCCCCCTCCTATACCGAGAACCCCCAAATCCGCGCTGCTAACCCTCCTAGCCGACCACCACAAGGCGCCACAACCTCCCTGACCCACTGCGCCACTTTCCCCTCCTCCACTACTCGAAATCAGTGAGTTTTTATTATTATTTTTGCTAGAAAATCTGATTTTGTTTTATTTTGTTTTACAGCATGTTAAAGCTGTTATTTTTATACATATAAGTTTGAAATAAAAATCTATTTTTTATATGTATAACTTCAAGATAAAAATCTAATTTTTGTGGATGAATACTTGGATTTTTATATGTGATATTTGCAAAAAAAAGGTCGGATTTTTATATGTGATATTTGCAAGGAAAGATCGTATTATTATTATAGGAAAGATCGTATTTTTATTATAGGAAAGACCGTATTTTTAACAATGAAAAGATTTGATTTGTAGTAAAGTAAAGAAGTGATTTTTGAAAACAAAAAGAAGCGATTTTTAGTGAAGTTGAAAATATAAATTTTTATATAAGTAGGATAATAAAAATACGATTTTTATATTATATAACTAGTAAAAATTTGATCTTTATATATGTAGCTAAATAAAAATTCAATTTTTATTATAATTATTTTGAAATAAAAATGTGTTTTTTATAGCGATGATATAAAAATTCGATCTTTATGTTAGAATTAGATATAAAAATATAATTTTTATATAGGAAGGAGCATTATAAAAATATATTCTTTATTGGAAGAAGAGCAATATAAAAATATACTTTTTATATAGAGAATAGTGTGATAAAAATATATTTTTTATTATATTACTAGCAATGTAAAAATAGAATTTTTATCTATATAATAGCGGTATAAAAATAGAATTTTTATATACATAGCAACAATATAAAAATGTGATTTTTATATATGTAGTGGCTATGGACAGTGAAAGTGACAAAAGGCGAGCACGACGAAGATTTATACATAAGAAGAGCAGTGGCGTTTGGTTTAGCTTGGGTGAGAACTTCTCACTTTAAATCTTGTTTTCTAGTTAAAATATATACTAGGATGCAGATGGTGCTTAGCAGCACCCGATAACCGTCGTCCACAGACCATGGATGACTTGTATGCTTGTTTGATGTGTTGTGAAGTTTGTTTGTGATGTTGATGTGAAATAGATAATAAAATAAATATTCATGTGCTGAAATAAATTAATTATCGTTAAAAATATAATTTTAACGTGAATGTGAATAAATAAATATTCATTTACAAACCAGACGGTTTGTTTATGTACACCTATTTGAAGGATATCGATTGGGACGAAAAATTTTACACGTCGCCCAACAACACAAATAATATTCAGTGTTTGTGGATTGAAAACCCACACGGGTGTTGGGATGATATTTGACGTACACTAATCCCAATTATTTAGTTGCATGTCGATCGTTTGGTTGACAGATTGTGTAAGCGTTAATTATTTATATTTAATGCTTATGCAGTTGTGTGGTGCACTTTGGATGATGGTTGATTATTTATCGTTGCTATTATATACATGTGTTGTATGGAATCCATAAAATTAACATTATATAGTAATTGATTGGGCGTCATTCCAATTAGGAAAATAAAGAATAGAATAAAATATATACATTCATGTGTTGAATAGAATAAATAGTCATGTGTTGACGATGCTCATGTGTTGAGAATATTCATGTGTTGAAACTTATCATGTGTTGAGTAAAATATTTTAACAATAAAATTTACATGTTTATCATATTTAAGATTAGAAACTAACTGGAAACTGGATAAGATGAGTGGTTTCCTGAGTATTGATCTGATGTTGGTTTCGGCCTTCGGGGTTAATACTTAGGGAATCATTCTCTTACTACTTTACGGTTGGAGTCTGATTAAAAATCAAACGATAGATACCATCATTTTATAAAATATATTAAATAATAGAAATAGTCATGTGTTGACGATACTCATGTGTTGAGAATATTCATGTGTTGAAAGAAATATAGATTCATGTGTTGAATAGAATAAATATTCATTTGTTGAATAGAATAACGAATTTATTGAAATATATAAAGCCGTGTTGATTAGAGATGCGCCATTTTGACGTGAGCGATATTTATATCGATTATATTCGTTTTTAAAATGAATATAGAAAAGGAAGTGATTTCAAAATATAACATTTTGAAAATATTATCATTTGTATATCGATGATGTGGAATATTCAATTTCGATTCGAAATATAATATGAAGTTGAAATCGTTTCGAAAACGAATTTAAAACGATTTATAAAATATGTTTTAAAAGGAAATCGATGAAATATATATAATATATATATATATATTATATATATAATGGCCTGAATAGAACGCGCCGCGGCAGTTCGTGAATTTCGACCATTGACTTCGAATTGACGTTGCGGGAGATCCGACCGTTGGATTCTCCTGAAACCAGAACCGTTGGGTTCGTATCGAAAAGAGATTTCCAATGAATATTAGAAATTTGAAATCTAACGGCTGGATTTGGAATTATGTCCAATCAAATTTGCAAAAGGTCGCTGTAAGTTCAGTTCGGTGGCCGTTGATGGAAATCGACTGTACGGGCCTTGATAAAATTATTAAAAATATCAATAATTTGTGTAAAATCATAAGAAATGAATTGAAAAGAATTGGGATGAAAAACTCCATATTTGAAATAGATAAAAATAGATTTTTATCGAAATGAACTAGTTTTGAACTAGAATTAAAATCAATTTATTTTTGAAATAAATAAATTGAATTTGAAAGTGGTTTTAAAAATAATTAGAATTTCCAATATACGAATTGGAATGGATTTGAATCGAAATTATCTTCGAAATATTTCGATGTTGGATTTCGTGATTATATAGATATTGTTATAGGAATTTGAAAGATATATTTATATCGTTATTTCCAATACGATATTTGTTGGTCATAGAATTTGATATTGAATATAAGCCGATATATTTTCTATTCAGAGCCTTGTATTTAATATCAAACGTGATTTGGGTTTGTCGTGAATAGTGCCTTCATTAACATTGTTCTTAAACCCAGTTGAGAAAAAGATTAAATCTTTCTATTTAGATTTAATGAAGTGTACCAATTAAATAATATTAATTGGAATTGATTTTAAATTGGTTTTGGGGTTTATCGTGAGCGGTGTTTTGAATAACACCTTCTCTTTAACCCGATTAACAATGGAAAGTGATTTTGGGTTTATCGTGAACAGTGTTTTAGATGACATTGGTTCTTTAACCCAGTTAAAGACAAGATATTGATTTTTGAGAAGATTAAAACTAAGTGGAGTTTTAATGAATCTGTAATTAGATTGAAATGTGAATTGATAATTTAAATTATCAAATTTGGAAAGTGATCGAGAATGGAGTATCACTATTTTTGCTCCAAAGCGATAGTTAAATCTTTAATTAGATTTGAACGTGAAATGGTAATTAATATTTACCGATAACACCGTGGTGTCAGATATGGAGTATTACCAGTTTTGCTCCATGGGATAAATCGGTTAGGATTGGGAAATAAAATAAATAAGTACTTCGGTGTGGTTCGCTAATCCTGACTAGTTTGGAAAACCATAATATGGTTTGAAATGATATCCAAATGAAGATTAAAGAATAAATTTAGAAGAATTTATCTTTTATAAAATTAATGGGAACCTTTCCCTAAGAATGTGAAAGTTTGAATAAAAGAATATTCTGAATTGGAATGAGGCGTATGTTGGGTTTGTGTAACATTTGTTTATTATATACGCGGGTTATTCGGAAAGGCCGGGTTTATACCCATTCTGAATAACCGATTCGACGATAAGTCGAAGATGAAGACGGTGGTTGAAGACCGGAAGACTTCACATCGTTTGGGTGATTACTGATGATCTTGATTGGGCTGTACACCCAATATGAGGGGATCAGTTGGTGATCGTCCAGATGTACTTAGAGATCGATGGATATGCGAGGAAAGTGCCTCCGATTTCGTTCAGACCCAGAACGAACTTGTAAATTGATTGTGTGTCTGACATTGGATTTTATTCTGTGTTGATTGATCTCTATTAAATATACATCTGTTTGGCAGCGGAGAATTTATTCTCTTGCTTAACGACCTTCTCTGAGACATACGAGCTCAGAGGTTGTATATCGATGGACATCAGTCGCATGGAGTGAATTGCCTGTGTGGCACGCCTAAGTGGCAAATGATCAAGGCTTCTGTTGAAAAGCAAAGTCTTGTGGTTGATGATCAAAGCACAACCTGTGTGGCATAGCTTTGTGTATAACGTGAATTCGCGAGCCTCACACCTCGGTATGAGTCAAAAACGGGAAAAGGACCCAAGGAGTGTACGACGTTTCTTTCTAGCTAGTGGTGGTGTCAGTGCTTAAACTGGCTGACATTTATATACTTTTCACCTGTGTGGTTATTGGAATGCGAGGCACTTCGAATATATGGTCGATAGCTGGCACTATGTGAGCCGACATACAGACCATTATATAGGTCCTATAGGACCGGGAAACGTGTGTACAGGAATAACTAATCCTCAAAAGTAAGAGAGGACCGACCTTGGAGGTTCCAAGGGATCGCTGTGTGTGGTGCTGAGACATTTGCTAGAGTGTCTCGAATCGGAGAGGTGCTTGCCCCTTGCCTCGACTCATGATGGAATCCAATTTCCAATACGTGATATTCGTTTTTATTTGTAGAACCTAGTATGGCGACATAATAGATGGTAGATATACCGCCTATGATTGATACTTATGATTGAAATTGTTTTGACACAATACACTTATAGTAATATCAAAATAATGTGTTTTTAAATGTATCAAACATTCTTTGGCTATTATAAGGTAAAACCCTATCCTCCGGCTTGCGTTCACAGTGTGATGGGACCTGGGTCTTATAATAGCTTTATTTTTCTTTATTTAGCATTGCGCTATTTGTTTTATGCACTGGTATTCTTGGGAGGAAACCCGTTCCGTGTTATCCGGCGTGGTCCCTTGATTTACCTAATTTTATGATAAAGATTAATAATTGCTTTAGTTCTCACACCAGTCACATGACTGACCTGGAGTTTATTGTTTTAACCTAAACTCTGGGTGCCCCTATTTTCCACACGGGCAGCTAGTAGTTTGAGTTTTGCAGATTTATATTCACAGGATCCTGATTTACAGCTGGAACGATACTCGGAAAGCTCTGTATCCGTGTATTACTTCTAGTTGTGTTTTGTATTATTTTCCGCTGCTATGTATTTAAATGTAATTTAAATCTCTGATATTTGTCAAATGTGTAATATTTATTCATACTCTGTATATTCTTTTATTCTGATGGAATTGTTGTAATAAACAATGAAATGTTCTTCTGTTTGCGTTCTGATTTGTCTTGTCCTCAATGCAATCTGTGCTTTCCTTCATGGGGAAGTTCGGGTCGTGTCAACTATCCTTTATAAATGGACAACTAAAGCTTGTGCGTCGCACATGGTATTCTGCTTCGTTTGTTAGTTTTGTTTATACAACCTCTATATACAATTTACACTATCAACTTATTTGTAAATTGTCTTCTTAAACCCTCATTAATAATTTAATTCCTAATTTATATTCTTTTTGTTTTTATTTATTTTTATACTTGTCAAATTTCGAAAGCCATGCAACTGCGCTGATTTCCTTGCCACTGCCTTTCCTTCCACCTGTCCACTATATTCTTCTTCTCTATGGTTATATAAATAAAAGTCTCTATTTATTTATTCTTTAATTTTTCTATTTTTATTTTAAACCCCATCCAAAACCCTTCTTCTTCATTTGTCAAAGTACTAGTTTCTAAAGTGCCAAAGTGCTGGTTTTACCAAAGTACCAGTTTTACCGAAGTACCGGTTTTACCGAAGTACTGCATTCTTCCTTCTCTTTTTAACTGGTTCGCACCCTTTCTTTATTCTTATATTTTTTTTCTTTCTCTTATATTTTTCCTATCTATTTTCTTTACCATCCCTTTCAAATCTGTTTTCACGTGCTCCCTTATGTAAACGTTGAATATTTAAATATGTCATTTTCATTTATATCTTTATATAGAGTGAGTCGGGTTTATACTGTACGGAATATTTATGTATAAATATGGAATTTAGTAAATCATTTAAATAATACTACTGTAATATTACCCTGTTAATAAAATCCACTTATTTACTAAGTTAAAATTTATATAATAGATGGCAATTGTTTCAACCCTTTTAAGATACCAGCTTTCTGGGATATAACCTTATAATTTATTATATAAATACACTATAATGGTTACCTATCGCCTTCCTATGGTTTGAATTCATCCACTTAAATATTCTTATACAACAACAAAGGTATTTAGAGGACTTACCACCATTTATGATTATGTTCTTTGTTCTTTCTTTTATTTTCTTTTATTTCTTTTTCTCTAATTGATGTATCCCCAAAAACCTTCAGCCTATCATCCCTTCTTTTATATCTATATATTTTACTTGTTGAAGCCTTTGATCAGGTTCGAAATTTTCGTCCCAACTATACTTAAACTATACCATCCCCCCTTCCTTCTTTACTGTTGTCAACTTCTTCTTTTTTTCGTTACCCTACAGCCCTCTTCTCTTCTTTACTCTAGTCCCTTTTATTTTTGTTTAAATTATTATTTTATTGCCAATCTCCTTCGGCCTATATTCCCTTAAGCCCAACTTTGCTTGGCCTAGTCTTCTTATTCTTTCCTATTGTTTTTTTTACTTACGCCAACACCATCCTCTAATCCCCAAAACATCAGTGATGTACCATGGAGCCACCCATTCTTTCTTTGTTTCATTTTTTGAATTAAATCAACGTGGCTATAATAACCAAGTTCATCGAACCCATAACTGCACTGCTACACGCCTCCGCTTCTCCTTCTTGGTTCACTGATACTCCATTTGCACATACACGTACACGGTGCACATGTACACGCTGTCGAACCACCATCCACCCATCACGATCATCCACCCACGTCACCCATCGTCTCCCGGCCCCATTTCGTCCTCCATACTCTGCTCCGAACTATAGTGTCAAGATCTGGATGTTCAAACCCATTGTTACCAGAACTTACACCCAAGTTCGATCCATGTAAACTCCTCGTTACATCAACCCCTTCCACCGATTAACCTATAACTTCACCAGTCCGAAGTCCACTAAAGCCTCGATCCTCCGCCCAAAAATTGTGTCACTCGATCCGCCGTCTCCACGCAATTCGATGTCGAAGTCGCCCCTTCCAAACACCACTGAAAACCCTAAATCGAATTCGTTTGCGAAACCTATGCTATGGAAAAATTATCTGATATTTTTCCCTTGATCCTTGAGCTCTCGCGAAACTCTAGGTTCCTTGCCAGTGAACTCAGTTGCCTGGGTCATTGGAGTTTTCTCTTTGAACGATTTCCGTTCATCTCAACATATCCCAACCACCACATGTTTAAAAATCACGAAACTTACAGTAAAATTCATGATTTTCTCCTATGATTATACTTACATACCTGAAACATGGTTTAGAGATGATCAAAAGTTCATGTTTTGGCATTTGTTATAGTAAAATGGTTATACTGAAGGGTATATGAAATTATATACTTGGCAACTATTTTTGTTATATCCTATGGGGGTGTATGAACTACTTCCATGCAGGATCCTAACCTTGAAACCTGTTAGAATTTACATTGTAGATTTTTAACTATAGTATATAATTAGTTTACTTCTGTTTTCATGATTAAGTGTTTTTCAGAGTTTTGGCCATCACAGATTAATGTGTGAGTGTTATAGAAGATACACCCACCATGTATTCATACCAATAGCTTATGATCCTTCATAATCATCAAATTAACTATTTAGCAAAGGTTTATAATTGAGTTTACTCACCCATTCCTTTCGAATCCAAATTCCAGTAAAAGAAGGTTTTCTTTTCCAGACTATGATTCTTATGTTTTGATAACTTTTCAAGTGTATGTATCAGTGTATCAAGCAACTACCTACCAAATGTGCATATCTATATACAAGACAAAAGAAAAGAAAAGAAAGTTTACTCACCTTTTCCTCCCTGTTTTTGAATTTCCTGTTATACGATTTCTCAATTCCTTGTTCATGCTCGCCACTTGTTCGATTATTTTGTGTAAGGAAATGTATGGGTTTGTGGTGATATTTATAGCCAGGTTCTCATATTAAACAATTTAATTTCTTTATAACTTAACTCTTAAGGCTGCCAGTTTTTACTTGATTTCTTGTCTACATCTAGCTTCTAAAAACATTTTAACCATGCCTCATCAATGCACAAGATGGCCGCAGATTCTTCTTTGGATTTGGAGACATATAAACAAGATTTTTAATGTAAGATGTTTTCTTAAAAGTATTTTCTATTCATGCAAGTTGGTACAACCTAGTTTTTAGGGAAATGGCTTGTCTTCATAGCCACTATTGCGGGTGTTAAATCACAATTAAGGTTTATTGACTTTAGCTTCTTTTGTTTGTTTGTTACATGAGTATTTTCCCTTTGCTATTTTAATGAATTTTTTTACCGAACAGGTTATGTTCAATGTTCATAGATAGTCGTTCTTGACCATTCTTAGATAATCATGTTTTCTGTGATGATGTTTCCCCTCTTTGTTGTCTAAGGTTGTTTCCAGATTGAAGTTTGTTTCTAATTCCAAAGTAATTAATATTCCAACATTTATATCTATGTTAGGAATTATGATTTTAAGGTTTTAAAGTTTTTGTTGCAACTTATCTTATGATTCAAGTTAAACATGACTACAAATACGCATATTAATATATACATTCACTTGCATATCCAAACATAAAAATTAAAATTGTTTTATTTTGTTTGTTAATCGAATTTTACTTTAATTATCCCGTTATAATCAATATTTATTATCGAACAAAATCGTTTAAAAAAGGGGACATTACAATCTACCCACTTAAAAGAATTTCGTCCCCGAAATTAAAGAGTCACGCGTAGATTTCAGTTTTAATTATCTATTTCACCTACTGAATGTATTCCTTTTAAAATTAGTTATCCCTATTTCTAAAATCGAAAATTCTGATTTGATTTCAGAAAATCAGTTTTCTTAACTCACAGGGGTCTAAATCCAATTAATAACACAATTTTGTTTTTTATTACCAGGAAAATCCTAAACTTATTCACTGGATATTCTTTTAAATTTAATTCAATTTTATTTCCTATATGAATTTTACTCGATACTCTTCTAACTCAATTTAACTCCATTTAACTTATCCTAATGCCGACCCTGATTCATTTTACTCCTTCCATTGGTTGTGGTGGTTATCGCACTTGCTCCTCGGTATCTTCTTCCGTGTGAACTCATTTTCTACTTTCTGAGTATATGGTTTGAAAATCAATAACTCAATCGGAAGATATTCCTTAAATCAATAACTCTTGTTGTCCTATACTAAGTATACAATTTATTTTTTTAAATTTTCAAAATACGCTCTCTCAATACTTACCCAAACTCAATCTAGGGTGTTACTAAACCTATCTCTACTGATTTACGCCACAGAGCCAAGGTTACTACTCAACCAATAGCATTGATACCAACTGTAACGGCTAGGGAAAATTCGATACTTGAATTTTCAGCAGTAATACAAAATCCTGTATTACTCGTCAAACAAAACCAAGTATTGAACTCCTGACTGTTAATAGAAAGAAATAAGAGGATGAGATAGGAAAGATAGAACTAATAGAATAGAAGAATAAGAAGAACATCAACATCAGAATCTTACAGCGGAATTTTAACAAAATATATTACATTTCAGAGCCTGTTACATCATCATAATACATCTTACATGGTTACTGGACAAACATGACTTGTAAACTTGTTTCTTAGATATAGATGTACTAATAAGCTGACTCCGGATCTTCTAGTCCAAAATACTCCAAAGGATTTCCATTCATCACCTGGATCACTTGTCTACCCATAACAATTGTTATGAGTACCCAAGAGTTTAGGAAACACAGAAAATAAACTCTGGGTCAGTCAGGGGACTGGTGTGAGTAAACACAGTTAAAAGGATTGTAAATATGGAAATAATAATAAGGTTTTCCATATTGGACAGATTCATTTACTTTGGAAATATTTAGACCAATCCATAACTAATATATGGATGATGACCCATATATTTTATATTAAAACATTTGATATTACGATAGTTTTTATCAAATAAATAATCATCCAGTGAAACGCTTACATCTCACGTTCACGTATATAGTACAAAATCTAAAACCACAGAGCGCTTATTGGAGATTGGATTCCAACAGACAAGGTAGGGGAGCACCTGTTGATCAGTGTACTCTAGAGATGATACACTGGGGTTCAATAAGAACGTCTTGGAACCCGGCCTCATATGACTGTCCACTCATTTAGTTTGAGTGTAACGAATATATTACCACCTCCACGGTTGGGATCAACAACCGCTACCGAATGCTGCAGCAGTGAAAAAGAGATGAGAAAACAAAAGGAATTTCTCTAGATGGTGATAACACACCCTGCTTGGGTATGATCCAACTAGCCATGCTGCCTAGCCCAATTTTTTGTCATTTCTGGTTGATGAGGCTTTGGGGCAACGTTTTCTTCTAGTACATCTGGTCACCATTCACTTTGAATGCCACATCGTCAAACCTGTCAATCACTAGTTGATCTTCCAAAAATATTACGGGTATAAAAGCTAAGAGAAATGAATTTCTCCGCCACCAGACGAAATACCTTGAAAAGATCGTCTTATGTGATCTATTAGGAATACTCTGTCAGACACTCGTCCATACAAGTTGTCCTGGGAATGGACAAACCGAAGGCACTGTTCTATAAACAAAATAGCCCTTGCATATCTCCGTCTTCAGTTATCTTCTATCATCTCTGACACGCGACGTATAAATCGAATCGAGGTGGGATATTAATCCCGGACTCTTCAAAACAATTTACGTAATGTCTTTTACAAATGAACAACTAAAGTGTGTGCATCGCACATTGTATTTTATTCAATTTTGACTATACTTTATAAATGGACAACTAAAGCATGTGCGTCGCACATGGTATTCTGCTTCGTTTGTCAGTTTTGTTTATACAAGCTCTATCTGCAATTTACACTATCGGCTTATTTGTAAATTGTCTTCTTAAACCCTTATTAATAATTTAATTCTTAGTTTATATTCTTTTTGTTTTTATTTATTTTTATACTCGTCGAACTTTGGAAGCCAAGCTACTGCGCTGATTTCCTTGGCACTGCCTTTCCTTCCACCTGTCCATTATATTCTGCTTCTCTTTGGTTATATAAATAAAAATCTCTTTTTATTTATTTAATCTTTCATTTTTCTATTTTTATTTCAAAGCTTGGTTTATTTAAAACCCCATCCAAAACCCTGCTTCTTCATTTGTCAAATTACCAGTTTCTAAAGTGCCAAAGTGTTGGTTTTACCAAAGTACCGGCTTTACCGAAGTGCCAAAGTACCGGTTTTACAAAAGTACCGCATTCTTCCTTCTCTTTTTAACTGCTTCGCGCCCTTTCTTTATTCTTATATTTATTCTTTCTTTTATATTTTTCTGATCTATTTTCTTTGTCATCCCTTTCAAATCTGTTTTCACGTGCTTCCTTATGTAAATGTTGAATATTTAAATATGTTATTTACATTTATATCTTTATATAGAGTGAGTCGGGTTTATACTGTACGGATTATTTATGTATAAAGATGGAATTTAGTAAATCATTTAAACGATACTACTTTAATATTACCCTGTTAATAAAATCCACTTATTTATTAACTTCATATTTATATACACTAATAGATGGCAGTTGTTTCAACCCTTTTAAGATACCAGCTTTCTGGGATATAACCTTGTAATTTATTATATAAATACACTATAATGGTTACCTATCACCTTCCTACGGTTTGAATTCATCCACTTAAATATTCTTATACAACAACAAAGGTATTTAGAGGACTTACCACCATTTATGATTTTGTTCATTGTTCCTTCTTTTATTTCTTTTTCTCTAATTGATGTATCAACCCAAAAACCTTCAGCCTATCATCCCTTCTTTTATATCTATATATTTTACTTATTGAAGCCTTTGATCAGGTCCAAATTTTTTGGCCCAACTATACTTAAACTATACCGTCCCCCTTTCCTTCTTTACTGTTGTCAACTTCTTCTTTCTTTTCGTTACCCTACATCCCTCTTCTCTTCTTTATTCTAGTCCCTTTTATTTTGTTTAAATTATTATTTTATTGCCAATCTCCTTCGGCTTATATTCCCTTAAGCCCAACTTTGCTTGGCCTAGTATTTTTCTTCTTTCCTGTTGTTTTTAACTTGCGCCAACACCATCCTCTAATCCCCAAAACATCAGTGATGTACCATGGGGCCACCCATTCTTCCCATGTTTCATTTTCCGAATTGAATCAACGTGGCTATAATAGCCAAGTTCATCGAACCCATAACTGCACTGCTACACGCCTCCTCTTCTCCTTCTTGGTTCACTAATACTCCATCTGCACACACATGTACACGGTGCACATGAACACGCTGTCAAGCCACCATCTACCCATCACGATCATCCACCCACGTCACCCGTCGTCTCCTGACCCCATTTCGTCCTCCACACTCTGCTCCGAACTATAGTGTCAGGATTTGGATGTTCAAACCCATCGTTACCAGAACTTACACCCAAGTTCGATCCATGAAAACTCCTCGTTACGTCAACCCCTTCCACCGATTAACCTACAACTTCACCAGTCCGAAGTCCACCCAAGCCTCGATCCTCCGCCCAAAAATTGTGACACTTGATGTCGCCGTCTCCACGCAATTCGATGTCGAAGTCACCCTTACAAACACCACTAAAAACCCTAAATCGAATTCACTTGTGAAACCTATGCTATGGAAAAATTATCTGATATTTTCCCTTGATACTTGAGCTCCCGCGCAACTCCAGGTTCCTTGCTAGTGAACTCGGTTGCCTGGGTCATCGGAATTTTCTCTTTGAACGATTTATGTTCATCTCAACATATCCCAACCACCACATGTTTAAAAATCACAAAACTTATACTAAAGTTCATGATTTTCTCCTACGATTATACTTACATCCCTGAAACGTGATTTAGAGATGATCAAAAATTCATGTTTGGCATTTGTTATAGGAAAATGGTTATACCGAAGGGTATACACAATTATATACTCGGCAACTATTTTTGTTATATCCTATGGGGGTGTATGAACTACTTCCATGCAGGATCCTAACCTTGAAACCTATTAAAATTTTCATTGTAGATTTTTTACTATGGTATGTAATTAGTTTGCTTATGTTTTCATGATTAAGTGTTTTTCAGAGTTTTGGCCGTCACAGATTAATGTGTGAGTGTTATAGAAGATACACCCACCATGTATTCATACCAGTAGCTTACGATCCTTCATAATCATCAAAGTAACTATTTAGCAAAGGTTTATAATTGAGTTTACTCACCCATTCCTTTCGAATCCAAATTCCAGTAAAAGAAAGTTTTCTTTTCCAGAATGTGATTCTTATGTTTTGATAACTTTTCAAGTGTATGTATCAGTGTGTCAAGCAACTACCTACCAAATGCGCATATCTATACACAAGACAAAACAGAAGAAAACAGAGTTTACTCACCTTTAGCTTTCCTCTCTATTTTTGAATTTCCTGTTATACGATTTTTCAATTCCTTGTTCATGCTCTCCAATGGTTCGATTATTTCGTGTGAGGAAATGTATGGGTTTGTGGTGATATTTATAGCCAGGTTCTCATATTAAACAATTTATTTTCTTTATAACTTAACTGTTAAGGCTGTAGGCTTTCTATGAAGTTACAGTGCACCTTGTCTTTAGACCTCCCATTTCCTATATCCTATTATAGCTAATATGTATATCAAATACCAGATTTTTACTCGATTTCTTGTCTACATCTGGCTTCTAGAAACATTTTAACCATGCCTCATCAATGCACAAGATGGCCGCAGATTCTTCTTTGGATTTGGAGACATATAAACAAGATTTTTAATGTAAGATATTTTCTTAAAAGTATTTTCTATTCATGCAAGTTGGTACAGCCTAGTTTTTAGGGAAATGGCTTGTCTTCATAGCCAATATTGCGGGTGTTAAATCACATTTAAGGTTTATTGACTTTAGCTTCTTTTGTTTGTTTGTTACATGAGTATTTTCCCTTTGCTATTTTACTGAAACATTTTACCGAACAGGTTATGTTCAATGTTCATAGATAGTCGTTTTTTAGCATTCTTGGATAATCATGTTTTCTATGATGATGTTTCCCCTTTTTGTTGCCTAAGGTTGATTCCAAACTGAAGTTTGTTTCTAATTCCAAAGCAATTAATATTCCAACATTTATATGGATGTTAGGATTTATGATTTTAAGGTTTTAAAGTTTTTGTTGCAACTTATCTTATGATTCAAGTTAAACATGTCTACAAATACGAATATTAATATATACATTCACTTGTATATCCATACATAAAAATTAAAATTGTTTTATTTTGTTTGTTAATTGAATTTTATTTTAATTATCCCGTTATAATCAATATTTATTATCAAACAAAATCGTTTTAAAAAAGGGACATTACAGATATTTTCTACATCGACCAGAATATTCTCTGTAACGACAGGAACAGGTTCTAATGGTGCAGGAGAAACATCCAGAGATGACCAAAAGTTTTTCTATCAGAATTCGACCTTCAAATGGAATGGTTATATAATTCCCTGATTTAATCTCCGCCTTCACGACTCTGTCGGCGCATTTAACCTCAGCTTCATATTTGGTTAACCAATCCAATCCCAAAATAAGATCAAACTCTGTGAAATTCATGATGATCTGGATGGTAGGGAACCGATAACAGGAAAAAGAAACAGACACACTATAAATCCAATTAGGATCGAGGGAACCCCCAACCGAATTATGGACGGTCATGGGTGTTTTGAGCTTTTTCAAATACAAATCCAGTTTCTTAACCGCATTACTTTCTATAAAGCTTCGCGATGCGCCTATATCAAATAATACTTTAACTGGAATATCTTTGACAGTAAGCGTGCCTTCCAAAACATCTGGCACTTTCTGCCACTTCATTTACATGTACCTTTTCAGATTTCTTTAATAACCTACAATCCTTCGTAAGATTTCCAGTTCGATGGCATTGATTGCATGTTGTATTCTCTTGGAACTTGTCCTTGGATTTAAATCCACTCTTTATTCATTTCTTTAAGGGTCCGCAATTTATTGCCAAATGCCCTTTCCGATTATAGTTGGAGCAGGTGGCAATTGTTACTGGTCCCTTCCCAGATTTAACCTTTTTTCTATTGAATTTAGGCCACTTACTGAACTCGGACGTCGTACTTGCCTCAGGCTGCGTACTTGTCTCTGGGCTATCAGCTTCGAATTTCCTTTTGTTGCTAGGACTACACACATTTTTGTCCTTCAAAAGGCCTTGCTTATCTAGATCTTCATACTGATAAGCCATTTATTTCATTTTAGAAAAAGATTGTTGCATATGTGTAGTTACACTACTTTGGTACTTCCTTTGAAGCCCGTTAGTAAACCTCAGATTCTTCATCTATGGATTTTAAATTAGATGCGGGACAAAACGAGAAAGTTCATTGAATTTCTTTTGATATTCCAGAATGGTCATATCTCCTTGTATTAGATAGTAGAATTCATCAATTAACCGCTCAGTTGCTTCTGGAGGAATAAATCTTTCGTTAAAAATTTGTTTGGATCTATCTCACGTAATATTACCTTCTGGATTATCTTTAATAACGGTTTCCCACCAGATTAAAGCTTCGTCTTTGAGTGCCCAGGACACCAGTAATCTTTTTTGATCATTTCTCAGCTTGAAACCTTCAAAAAAATTCTCAGCAGAGCGCATCCAAGCTTGAGTTTGAATAATGGACTCATTGCCCGAGAATGGTACTGCACCCAGATTTCAATATCTCTTTAGTAGAGCTTCTATATCTGATCCTAGCTGTGGAAGCACAACTGGCTCATTAGATTGTCGAACCATAGGATTACTTCTTCTGCTTCTTCCACTCATTTTTCAATGTCTGCAAATAGCAGACAAAGTGTTAGGCCAACAGAAAAGGTATTTTAAAGCATAGTGTAACACCCCACACCCGCTACGGTCACTCACTAAGGGAATGCCATAACATCGGTGGAGTATTTTAAGTGAATATAGAACAGAAAAATTACAACAAGGCAGATATAAGTAATACTTGAGAATTTAAAACATCATTTCATTGCAGCGGAAAGTAAAACATGTTTGGTTACACCAAAACCATAAACAAGAGTCAAGTACATAATATCCATCCTGATAAAACAAAAGTACATAATCCCACTACATAACTTAATAGCCATAATAGAAAAGATAAACTGAGCTTTACATCCACGGTCCAAGCTCCAAAAGATAGATAAAGCAGTCTGATCAAAGCCCAATAGTGCTAGGCCCACTCTGATAACCTGAGGGTTGGGAAAAAGATAAAAACAACGGGGTCAGACATAAGTCTGAGCGAGTCCTATAACCTTAACAATACAATCATTAAAGTAATTAGGGTATGATATAAACAAGGTACGGTACCTCTGGGGATAATGACTACACTAAGTAGCCAACTAAACACAGGATATACTAAGGTAACCGAAAAGACGCATTTACCCACCCAAGGATAATTACTACACTGCACCATCCCAGATCTACCCACCCAAGGGTAATTCCTACACTGCACCACACCAGTTCTACCCACCCAAGGGTAATTCCTACTTAAGGTTGATCCCACTAAGTGTACTTAGTAATTTTCAATAGTAATTTCGTGTACCCCTAGCTGACTACATAGGTGCCGTCTGCCCCTATCTCCACTAGGTGTACCCACTACTCCCCAAGCGATCGGCTCCCTAACGTAGATACCCGTGCTGGCCCCACAGTGGGGTGTATCATTCCCCAAAGTGGCAACCTGATAATATCAACGGTGCACGGCTTATACCTACATGATGCAACAACGTCTTACTTACCAGCCCGGGTCCACACACGCATATGAAACCCGTTGGACTTGCGTTGCCACCGCTACCCCGTTTTGGCCTCTTACAGTCAAGCCCAATATGCGTGTCCCATCCTCGACTTGGGTCGAGCCCACAAAGATACGTTTGGGATATTGGTTGAAATGGGCCCCCACAAGCTACTACTTAAGCTTGTCATTTTATCTAGTGCATCCCACTTAACCCCTTTTTAAAATCATGCCCACTTACATGTTAAGGTTTGGTTAAGTCATCTAATCATATTTCAATTGCCACTCAAGGCCCCCATAAGCTACTACTTAAGCTTGTCATTTAATCATATTTCAATTGCCACTTAAGGCCCTCACAAGCTACTACTTAAGCTTGTCATTTAATCATATTTCAATTGCCACTTAAGGCACCCACTAGATTTCCACATGCCACCCAAGGCACTTACTTGATTCCCACATGCCACCCAAGGCACTTACTTAATTCCCACATGCCACCCAAGGCACTTACTTAACCCTTTAATCATGTTTAATTACATGTTCCACTTTGGTTAAGTATTCTAATCGTATTTTCTATTGCCACCCAAGGCAACCCACTAGTTTCCTTATGCCACCCAAGGCACCCCCACTAGTTACTACATGCCACCCAAGGCACCCACTTAACCCCTCATGCCTCACTACATGCTAATTTGGTTAAGTGTTTCTTAATTAATTAAGATCGTAACCTTTGTAAAGACCTCTCACATTAGACTGTCTTTTATGGCAGCTGGATATGCCGGTTGGTTCCGGGCAGCCTTACACCATAACAGAGTCTAACCTCGTGTCTTTACACTTGTCACGTATTTAGTTTATGACTAAGACCTCTCACATTGGGCCAATCATTTGTAGCCGCTGGATTTGCCGGTCGGTTCTGCGCAGTCTTATGCTACAAAAGGGTCCAACCTCGTGTCTTAGTCGATTAATTACACCTAATTAATCACCCCCATAATTTGTATTAATTATCCCTAATTAATTACAAATTTCAAGAATATGGGTAGACCTAACTCAATAGGTAAATTCCCAATTCCATAATATGGATAGACCTAACTTAATAGGTAAATTCCCAATTCCATAATATGGGTAGACCTAACTTAATAGGTAAATTCCCAATTATGTCCATTCACTTTATGTTATGCTTAAGCATACCCATTTCACACCATTTTATTAACATGCATATTAACCCCATCGTTCCCCACGTAATTCATTCTCATAACATGACATAATAAAGGGAAGATTCATCACAAATGTCATGGGTTTAACCAACATAGCATATAACTTCATCATGGGTTTAAAAGGTGTCAACTTGCATATATGAGCATACATTAAACCCAACTAGCATTTAACCCAAACTTGCATGAAGCACATATGTCACAAAGGGGGTAACTTGCATATGATTCTTATGTCATACAAAGGTGTGAACTTGCATAGCATGTCACATGTTAACTTGCATATAACCAAACACATAACTTGCATAACATGTTACATATGAACTTGCATATAATCATGCACATAACTTGCATATAACCAAACACATAACTTGCATAACATGTTACATATGAACTTGCATATAATCATGCACATAACTTGCATATAACCAAACACATAACTTGCATAACATGTTACATATGAACTTGCATATAATCATGCACATAACTTGCATATAACCAAACACATAACTTGCATAACATGTTACATATGATCTTGCATATAATCATGCACATAACTTGCATTACATGTTACATATGAATTTGCATATAATCTCACATATAGCTTGCATAACATGTTACATATGAACTTGCATATAACCTCACATCTAGCTTGCATAACATGTTACATATGAATCAATGTTCAACATAGTGTTTTGCATAATGAGCATCATAAAACATAGCATTATACTTGCATAACATATAGCATAAAACTCGCAAAACACACAACATACACTATACTAAACTTGCGTAAACACATTGATCCACAAACATAGCCATATCTTATCATATCCTATCATAATCAATTTAACAATTGATCATTAAGGCTATAGAAACTCACCACTAAACTCCAATAAGCAAACCCTTGCCAAAAATCACCCAAAAACTCTAGCCTTGAAAATAAAGCTTGCAACTTGATGATGAATGCAAGCTAATGATCACTCATACAACTTAAAAATGCTTGTATGAACATGAAAGCCTTCATAGAAATAGTTTAGAAAGAGGATGGAGGCTAGGGTTTTGAGTGGAGGCCATGATCATAGAAAATTTTGGCATAGTTTAGTTAGAGGATAGGATTATGATCATTTAGGGCTAGCTTAGGGTCTTATTTATAGGATTAGGATGTGTTTTAGACCCTTAGATTAACCCTCGGTTAGTTTAGGTCCATCAGATTTCGTCCTAAGCCCTCCAACCCAGCCCAAAACTCAACCAGGTGCACCCAGGCCAGAATCAGCCGACAGGGCAAGTCGACAGCCCTGTCGACTGCCAAGTCGACAGGCATGTCGACAGGCAAGTCGACAGCCCTGTCGACAGCCAAGTCGACTTGGCTGGGCGGGAGTTTTCCTGCCTGGCCCCCATTTCTGCATGTTTCGAAATTCAAATTTCCCGAAAACTTCTTTGGGCCTTAACCGGGTCATACGGACTCCGATTTACAAAATTTCGGACTCTATTTCGCGTATTTTTCCGAGACGAACACAATGACGTAACCCGTTTCCCGTGATTCTCACATCTGAGATTATTAATTCTGTAATTAGTGAATATCAGTGTTAACTGAAATTCGGGGTGTTACATTCTCCCCTCCTTAAAGGATTTCGTCCCCGAAATCTCTAAGCTAAGGAGAATGCATATCCTACCATCCAAACAACCATCTACTCAATCCATCAAACACGGGCATCCATTGTCCTTAAAACAATTTCTACTGATGTGTGAGCATATGCAAAAAGTGTGTGTATATGTTCCCTATCTAATGTATGAACATATGCAAACCGTGATAGTGCCATGCATCCAATATGTATGCGAAAGAACCCTATCGACACATACTATATCTACATGAGTGCACAATCATTCACCAAAATGCATCATCCATACGATAACACAACCATTATACATCCATAAATATAGCTACCTACACACAATTATATGCAATATGCAATATGAAGTGATTGAGCCATTCTAGTGTCTAGAGTGTGTGTATATGCATCCACTAGCAAACACTTGCATCCACATGCATCCATCAATCATAACGTGTCTCAAACACATGTTTCAACCATAGGTTTACCCTATCTAAAGGTCAAAGGCACTAACAAGAGGACATA
This sequence comes from Allium sativum, assembly GCA_030737875.1. Classification (NCBI taxonomy): domain Eukaryota; kingdom Viridiplantae; phylum Streptophyta; class Magnoliopsida; order Asparagales; family Amaryllidaceae; genus Allium; species Allium sativum. The sequence continues at coordinate 930,558,785 of CM060920.1, read as the reverse complement.
CTAAAGATAAGATAAGTACTAGACAAACGATAAAGGAGAAGTTAAAAGACATACCCTCAAAAAGGAATGGGTATAATGAACGCATTTTCGCTTCCGTCTCCCAAGTAGCGTTGCTCTCATCTTCTCCCCATTGCACTTTGACTAGTTGAACCTCCCTGTTTCTCAACCTCTTAATTTCTGACCCAAGGATGCGTGTAGGAGCTCGTCGAATAGTCGCATCACGCTCTATCTCTACTTCTCTAAGCAAGCTCGGCTCTACCACCTCTACGGTCTCATGTAGGCACTTCCTCACATGGAATACATCATGTACACCACTAAGTCTATCGGGCAACTCCACCAATGGAAGATGCTCTTCTCATGTACCTCCAAAATCTAAGATACATAGCCTCAAAAGGTCTTCAAAAATACGACTCACCCTCTCGGTCTGGCCGTCCGTCTGAGGATGATATGCGGTACTCAAACACAACTGAGTCCCTACCGCCTTTTGCAAACTCTTCCAAAACTCTCTAGTGAAGATAGGATCTCGATCGCTCACTATACTGGAAGGTACACCATGCAATCTAATAATCTCTCGAATGTAAACTGAAGCTAGCCATGGAGCAGTTCTCTTACTCTCCACGGGTATAAAATGGGCGCTCTTAGTAAGTCTGTCTACCACAACCCAAATTCCCGTATTACCCTTCCTCGATCTCGGTAATCCATCGAGACACTATTCCACTTCCATAGCGGAACCTCCAATGGGTGAAGCAACCCACCGGGTTTCTTCTGCTCCGCTTTCACTTGCCAGCACACCAAGCATCTAGCGACATACTCGGCCACATCTTTCTTCATACCGGCCCAAAAGAAAACTCGCTTCATGTCTTGGTACATCGTGTCCCCACCGGGATAAACGGTCATCTTCGACCGATGTGCATCATCAAGTATAGCCTTCCTCAAACCCTCGTCTTGCAGTACACAAAGTCTACTGTCTCTACGCAACCACCCCTTACCATCTAGGGTGTACCTACTCAAATGGCTGGACGACCCCCCCCCCTTATGAGCTTCTCTACTAACTCAACCAACTGTGGGTCGTCTCGCTGTGCCTCGCCAATCCGTCCCAAAAGAGTAGGCCTAACCTCCAAGGAGGCTAGCAAACCGGGTACAAAGTCAACGGAAGGTCTAAAGTCAAACATAGAAATAAACTCTTAGCTCTGTCGTTCAACGAACAATGAACTCGAGGACAACCTTTTTCTACTTAAGGCGTCCTCTACCACGTTACCCTTGCCATGGGTATACGCTATCTCAAACTCATAGGATGCTAAGAATCCCATCCACTTTTGCTGTCCTAAGACTATGCGCTCGAAGAGACTCCAACACTTCCCTAAGATGTAGGGCATGCTCTTCTCCACTTTTAGAGAAAACCAGGATATTACCCCATCCAAAATCATCACAACTGTCCATCTCTCATGCAGACCACCCTAGTCGAACTCGGCATCCCCCAAATGCAAGCCCCAAAGGCCTAAACCAATATCAGACAAACACCCAAGGGATACCTCCTTCGAATTCAGATGACCTACGTGAGATGATACTAGTAAAAACGACTAACTAATTAAGCCGTTGTCCAACTCTGGATGTCCTTGCCAGTCTCGCTCCAAAACCACCGTTTATCCCATAACTGGCTTTGCTCAACCTATTGAGCACATACGAAAACTTATTTCGCTCCTAGAAAAGACCAAGATGTCATTTACAAAGACCATCACGAACTTATTTAGGTACTCCCTAAACACCCTTCTCATCAAATCAATAAAGTATGCGGGGGCGTTCGTCAAACCAAATGGCATCACCAGCCACTCATAAAAAAAACCATCCGGAGTCCTAAAGGCAGTCTTATCTATACTATCCTCAGCCACTCTCAACTGACGAAACCCCGTGGCTAAGTCCAACTGCGAAAATACTGAGGCGCCAACTAACTGATCAAAGAGATCATCAATCCTCGGCAATGGGTGTCTATTCTTCTTTGTGAGTTTATTTAGTTTTCTTTAGCCTACACAAAGTCTGAGGGACCCATCCGCCTTCGTGGCAAAAACTACTGGAGCACCCCACTCCGATATACTTCGTCTTATGAACCCCTTCTCAAGCAAATCGTCTACTTGCTTATGGAGTTCCCTCCTCTCATGAGGAGCCATGTGGCACACTGGCCAAGATACTGGTTTGGAATTGTCTACCAGATATATTCGGAAGTCAATCTCCTGCTTCGGAGGTAAGCCCTTCACCTCCTCAAACACATCCGAGTATTCCCGGACCTCTCTAACAGATCGCAAACTCTAGACCGACGTGTCAAGCGATTCTAGATAACTTAGCATAACAGATTCCATGGGATTACAAGAGATCTCGAGAGTGTTACCCAAGCGAGTCATAAGCCTAACAACTCTCCCTTCAAAATCAAGAACGACACCCCTACTGGATAACCAGTCCATGCCCAAAACTACCCCATAGCCCGTGAAGCCCAAAAAGCATCACATCTAAACTCAACGCTAAGTATAGAAACTTTCAAACCCAAATACATCATGGAGCCCCAATTGGGTTTGAAACAACTAAGGGATCATCTACTAAACTGGTGTCTAAGTGCAGTGACTCAACTAACAATGATGAGATAAACGAACTCAATGCGTCAGAATCAAATAAAGTTCGAACCGGATAATAAAGAAATCCAAATTCCAACCTAGACGGTCCTATCCCCATCTGGTACACTAGCAGTGAGGGAATACAACTACCCTCCAGGAGATTCCGTACCTTGCCCTTGCCTCCTTGGACAATCCTAATAAGGTGTCCTATTCCTCCCAAAAGGATAACTACTAGCCTTCTTCTTCCCATTCTCCACTCGTAACCTCCCATCAATGAGGTTTTGTCCTTCATTAACCAAACAACTATTTGAGCCTTCCTCCCATCGTCTATCCCATAGGTACCTACAAGTCCTCCTCCTTCTTAAACCAGCTTCTAATCCGACAAATGTCTAAGTCCCTTGAAGTGGTTTTCCATTCTTATCTATCTTAGAAAGATCATCTATACACGGAGGGGAAACTCAAAACGAGAGAGGAAGAGATTAAAACGGAGAATTCGAAAGATAAAGATATGGCTATCGGGGATTATGCTTTTCTTTCTACATAATTTTATCTGTTCTGGTAACCTTAAGCTCTGATACCACGTGTAACACCCCACACCCGCTACGGTCACTCACTAAGGGAATGCCATAACATCGGTGGAGTATTTTAAGTGAATATAGAACAGAAAAATTACAACAAGGCAGATATAAGTAATACTTGAGAATTTAAAACATCATTTCATTGCAGCGGAAAGTAAAACATGTTTGGTTACACCAAAACCATAAACAAGAGTCAAGTACATAATATCCATCCTGATAAAACAAAAGTACATAATCCCACTACATAACTTAATAGCCATAATAGAAAAGATAGACTGAGCTTTACATCCACGGTCCAAGCTCCAAAAGATATATAAAGCAGTCTGATCAAAGCCCAATAGTGCTAGGCCCACTCTGATAACCCGAGGGTTGGGAAAAAGATAAAAACAACGGGGTCAGACATAAGTCTGAGCGAGTCCTATAACCTTAACAATACAATCATTAAAGTAATTAGGGTATGATATAAACAAGGTACGGTACCTCTGGGGATAATGACTACACTAAGTAGCCAACTAAACACAGGATATACTAAGGTAACCGAAAAGACGCATTTACCCACCCAAGGATAATTACTACACTGCACCATCCCAGATCTACCCACCCAAGGGTAATTCCTACACTGCACCACACCAGTTCTACCCACCCAAGGGTAATTCCTACTTAAGGTTGATCCCACTAAGTGTACTTAGTAATTTTTAATAGTAGTTTCGTGTACCCCTAGCTGACTACATAGGTGTCGTCTGCCCCTATCTCCACTAGGTGTACCCACTACTCCCCAAGCGATCGGCTCCCTAACGTAGATACCCGTGCTGGCCCCACAGTGGGGTGTATCATTCCCCAAAGTGGCAACCTGATAATATCAACGGTGCACGACTTATACCTACACGATGCAACAACGTCTTACTTACCAGCCCGGGTCCACACACGCATATGAAACCCGTTGGACTTGCGTTGCCACCGCTACCCCGTTTTGGCCTCTTATAGTCAAGCCCAATATGCGTGTCCCGTCCTCGACTTGGGTCGAGCCCACAAAGATACGTTTGGGATATTGGTTGAAATGGGCCCCCACAAGCTACTACTTAAGCTTGTCATTTTATCTAGTGCATCCCACTTAACCCCTTTTTAAAATCATGCCCACTTACATGTTAAGGTTTGGTTAAGTCATCTAATCATATTTCAATTGCCACTCAAGGCCCCCACAAGCTACTACTTAAGCTTGTCATTTAATCATATTTCAATTGCCACTTAAGGCCCCCACAAGCTACTACTTAAGCTTGTCATTTAATCATATTTCAATTGCCACTTAAGGCACCCACTAGATTTCCACATGCCACCCAAGGCACCCACTAGATTTCCACATGCCACCCAAGGCACTTACTTGATTTCCACATGCCACCCAAGGCACTTACTTAACCCTTTAATCATGTTTAATTACATGTTCCACTTTGGTTAAGTATTCTAATCGTATTTTCTATTGCCACCCAAGGCAACCCACTAGTTTCCTTATGCCACCCAAGGCACCTGCACTAGTTACTACATGCCACCCAAGGCACCCACTTAACCCCTCATGCCTCACTACATGCTAATTTGGTTAAGTGTTTCTTAATTAATTAAGATCGTAACCTTTGTAAAGACCTCTCACATTAGACTGTCTTTTATGGCAGCTGGATATGCCGGTTGGTTCCGGGCAGCCTTACACCATAACAGAGTCTAACCTCGTGTCTTTACACTTGTCACGTATTTAGTTTATGACTAAGACCTCTCACATTGGGCCAATCATTTGTAGCCGCTGGATTTGCCGGTCGGTTCCGGGCAGTCTTATGCTACAAAAGGGTCCAACCTCGTGTCTTAGTCGATTAATTACACCTAATTAATCACCCCCATAATTTGTATTAATTATCCCTAATTAATTACAAATTTCAAGAATATGGGTAGACCTAACTCAATAGGTAAATTCCCAATTCCATAATATGGATAGACCTAACTTAATAGGTAAATTCCCAATTCCATAATATGGGTAGACCTAACTTAATAGGTAAATTCCCAATTATGTCCATTCACTTTATGTTATGCTTAAGCATACCCATTTCACACCATTTTATTAACATGCATATTAACCCCATCGTTCCCCACGTAATTCGTTCTCATAACATGACATAATAAAGGGAAGATTCATCACAAATGTCATGGGTTTAACCAACATAGCATATAACTTTATCATGGGTTTAAAAGGTGTCAACTTGCATATATGAGCATACATTAAACCCAACTAGCATTTAACCCAAACTTGCATGAAGCACATATGTCACAAAGGGGGTAACTTGCATATGATTCTTATGTCATACAAAGGTGTGAACTTGCATAGCATGTCACATGTTAACTTGCATATAACCAAACACATAACTTGCATAACATGTTACATATGAACTTGCATATAATCATGCACATAACTTGCATATAACCAAACACATAACTTGCATAACATGTTACATATGAACTTGCATATAATCATGCACATAACTTGCATATAACCAAACACATAACTTGCATAACATGTTACATATGAACTTGCATATAATCATGCACATAACTTGCATATAACCAAACACATAACTTGCATAACATGTTACATATGATCTTGCATATAATCATGCACATAACTTGCATTACATGTTACATATGAATTTGCATATAATCTCACATATAGCTTGCATAACATGTTACATATGAACTTGCATATAACCTCACATCTAGCTTGCATAACATGTTACATATGAATCAATGTTCAACATAGTGTTTTGCATAATGAGCATCATAAAACATAGCATTATACTTGCATAACATATAGCATAAAACTCGCAAAACACACAACATACACTATACTAAACTTGCGTAAACACATTGATCCACAAACATAGCCATATCTTATCATATCCTATCATAATCAATTTAACAATTGATCATTAAGGCTATAGAAACTCACCACTAAACTCCAATAAGCAAACCCTTGCCAAAAATCACCCAAAAACTCTAGCCTTGAAAATAAAGCTTGCAACTTGATGATGAATGCAAGCTAATGATCACTCATACAACTTAAAAATGCTTGTATGAACATGAAAGCCTTCATAGAAATAGTTTAGAAAGAGGATGGAGGCTAGGGTTTTGAGTGGAGGCCATGATCATAGAAAATTTTGGCATAGTTTAGTTAGAGGATAGGATTATGATCATTTAGGGCTAGCTTAGGGTCTTATTTATAGGATTAGGATGTGTTTTAGACCCTTAGATTAACCTTAGGTTAGTTTAGGTCCGTCAGATTTCGTCCCAAGCCCTCCAACCCAGCCCAAAACTCAACCAGGTGCACCCAGGCCAGAATCAGCCGACAGGGCAAGTCGACAGCCCGGTCGACTGCCAAGTCGACAGGCATGTCGACAGGCATGTCAACAGGCATGTTTCGAAATTCAAATTTCCCGAAAACTTCTTTGGGCCTTAACCGGGTCATACGGACTCCGATTTACAAAATTTCGGACTCTATTTCGCCTATTTTTCCGAGATGAACACAATGACGTAACCCATTTCCCCTGATTCTCACATCTGAGATTATTAATTCTGTAATTAGTGAATATCAGCGTTAACTAAAATTCGGGGTGTTACACATAGATACATATACTTGAATGTAAATGTGTCTATCGGGATGTATTTCATTCTGCTACACTCATTCTAGGATATTACTGATCCTATCTGAAATGAGTTATTCATCATAGAATACTACTGATTCTATTCCTGATGAGTTCGTTAATATGTTATATTCCAGAACTAAGCTTAACCAAAGCTCCGATACCACGTGTGACGACCTTAAACCCCCGTTCCATGGTGACAAGTGTAATCTTTGGAATATAACACATAAATAAATAACAACACAACAAAAATATATAAATACACTAGATAATGTACAACATAATACACTGCATGAACATAATCATCGGTGTTACACAATATACAGGATCATATTAGTACAAAAATACAGTTTAGCTTTACATAAAATATCTACAGCGGAAACAAAACATAATATGTAAAACCGGAGCTGAATAGCATAAAAAGTAAGAAGTGATAGAATCCATCTTCAGCTCCATAGCTATCCAGAAAGAGCCTGCTAAAACCTGAATACAAGGCTGCCCGTGTAGAAAATAGGGCATCTGAGTTTGCAAGTGAAACAAACTACGAGTCAGTCACGGGACTGGTACGAGAAATCTACTTAACTTATTTTATAATAAGGCCAATCGCAGGACCACGCCGCTAATGTGGAACGAGTTTACTCCATTGGATTGCCAGTGCAAAAACAAGTAATTCATTTAAACATCGCAATGCTTTTTACAAAAATGAAGCAATTATAAGACTCAGTTCCCATCACACAATGCAACACAAACCGAAGGATATAGGTTTACCTTATAATGGCTAAAATATGCTTGATACGAATAGAACAAGAGCATTTGATATTATTACTAGTGTTTATATGTTTCAAAAACAATTTCAATCATATGTATCAATCGTAGACAGCATGGGTACCACATATCATGTCGCCATATATAGGTTTACAATCAAAACCGCACGATATCGTATTTGGAAATTGGACTTCCATCATGAACCAAGGCAAGGGATCATCCTTACCGCTTCGAGACGCTCTAGCCCCGTGTCTCAGGATCAGAACGCATCGACCCTTGGATCATCAGGGTTGGTCCATATGGGGTGGATTAAAAGGCCTGAACACTGCGATTCCCCGCCCTATGGGGCGTCAAACTGGTCATATCCTGACCAGACCATCGGCTCCGAAGAGACCTAAATAACCGAGGCGCCTCGCTATCCACCATCCACATAAGTAAAATGCCCGAGCGTGTAAAAACCAAAACACCACTCCTGGCTAGAAGGAAACGCATGTCCTCCCAGATGTCCTCTCCACGTTTCTGGCTCATACAGGGATGTGAGGCCCGCGAATCAATGATAAACACAAAGCTAGCTATTTAAAGTCGTGCTTTGATCATCAACCACAAGGCTCTGCTTTTCAACAAAAGTCTTGATCACTGCATCTCAGCATGCCCCACAGGCAATTCACGCCATGCAACTGATGTATATCAATCACATAGAATGAAATCCAATGTCGGACACACCATCCATTTACAAGTCTGTTCTAGGTCTGAACGAAACCGCAGGCACCTTATTCCTCTCCCGTATGTCCAATACAGGAGAGAGGCCCTCGCACATCCGAACGGTCAACAAGTACGTCCGGACAACCACCACTGAAACCCCTTTAGGGCAGCAACTTTCGTCAAAGGCATCAATAGCCATCCCTTCGATGTGAAGATCATCGGTCTTGCACCGTCTTCATATCTTCGACTTCTAATCGTCGATCAGTTATTTGAAATGAGAATTAACTCGGTGTTTTCAAATAAATCACGTATATTTAGAATTCAAATCAATTCATTTCCTGGTTAAATTATTTGACATCTATAATTCAATTCATTAATGTAATTTTCATGTCAAACACATTCAACCATTTACTATCCAATAAATCGAGTAAATTTAGTTTATTTCCATTCCATATCGTTTATAATATTTTATAATGATTTATCGCTATTTTTATTTATTTAAATATAGCCAATTTATTCAAACGATGCTTCAGGCCATGACGCGGCCATGGCGTTGTTTTTCTTTAGATTTGATTTACACCTATCTAAAAATCTAACCATTGGATCTTTAAGATATTTACAAAACGGATCCAACGGTTCTAGTTTTGGGAAAATCCGATGGTCGGATCTCCCGGTACAATCGTTTGAAGTTACGATTTGAAAATACGAACTGCAGCTTCGTTATTCGATTTATTTTAATTATATTTATATACGTATATATAAATATAATCCATTCTTCGATTTCCTAACCATTTCCATTCCATATATGTGATAAAAATAATATTTTTATCCAACAAATATTTATTTCAACACATGACTATTTTTAGCACTTCATGTATATAATAAAATTGGGATTTTTTTATTGCTAAAACAATTTATTTCAAACACGATTATTTTATATAGTTCATATAGATGATAAAAATGGGATTTTTTTAGAAGTAACCCTCTTTACTCGTCAATGGCGACCGCGTCATCGTCTCTTTCCTCGTCTTCCTCCTCCTTCGATCAAGCTTTCCCTCCTCTTCCCTCTCGTCCTCTTAATCCTCCTCCCTTTCATTCCTCTACTAATCCCTCTTTGGCTAATCCCTCTTCGGCTAATCCCTCTTCGGCTATTCCCTCTTTGGCTAATCTTGAAACTAATCCCTCTTCGTCTAATCCCCCTATGGCTAATCTTGGATCCAATCCCTCTTCGTCTAATCCCCCTATGGCTAATCTTGGATCTAATCCCTCTTTTTCAAATCTTCATTCTGGATCTAATTTCTCTTCTCAAGCCTCTTTTCCTTCTTTTACGAAAGTTGACTATGCTTCGCTCTTCAGTTCGTTACCTAGGAATGCTAGGGTATTCGTACCTCATCCTTTTGATGTTCCGCATGATGGTTTGCTGAGGAAAATACCAGAAGTTGTTAAGAATGAAGGACTGAAGTACTGGGACAATATCTTGGTTGGATTCTTCTTGGATGGCAGTTTATCCTACCCTATGGTGGTAAATTTTCTTCTTAAATATTGGAAATTAGAAGGTAACGTGAATATTCGATTGGATGGAGTTCATTTTTGTTTTGATTTTACTAGTGAAATCGATAGAATCAAAATTCTTAAATCTGATCCAATCTTCATTAGAGGGCGTATGTTCATCATAACTAAATGGGATCCCTTGATTGGTAATGCGCAATCTCAGATTAAGAAAGTCCCTATTTGGGTACAATTCTATAGGATTCCTACAATTTTATGGACTCTTTTAGGTATTAATTGGCTTGCGTGTAATGTTGGGAAATTAATTTGTCTAGATAGTAGTACTGAAAGAATGCAGAGATTTCGATATGCTAAAGCCTTAATTGAAGTTTGTTCTGATTTTGAGTTACCTGATAAAATAGTTCTTGATGATTTAGGACCAAATTGTCCTCCTGTTAGGATTACGTATAATTGGAAACCGCGGATATGCACTTCCTGTAAAGTGTTTGGTCATGATACAATCAATTGTGATTATAACTGTAATGCAAAGATGGATAACAATAATAATGATGATGTCTGTTTTGAGGAAATTCTAGTTAGGCAAACAAATTTTTCTGGTCCTCGTCACAATCATTATAATAATTGGAATTCTATTAAATATAAGAAATCATGGAGGAGGAAAAATTAGGATAATAGTAATCAAAATGTAGAGTCTCAACCTGTTGTGGTGAATGTGAATAACCCATTCGATGTTTTAAACGATGAAGCAAATAAAAGCAGTTCAGGGGTTGAGAGCAAGTTAAATGAGGAAATTCATGTAGATAAAGTGGTTGGTAATGCAGAGCTTAATGGCAAGGATCCTCAGGTTGGTGTTGGTGGTATTAAGGCTCAAGGAAATATTATTAATGAGAATGAACAAGTCTATGGGAAAGATGGTGAAGATAATAGGGTCTCAAAGGATAAAGCAGACCATTTTAGTATGGATACTATTCTTAATGGAGAAGAATCTTTTTTGGAAATTTGTATGATGATATATCTGAACAGGTGAATCATTCAGCTTCATCTGTTTCTGATACTTCTCGAGCTGCCAACTTTTCTTCAGTTTCTACATGTTCAGCTAGCTCTTTTTCTTCCACAAGTACAGGTTCAGCTAATTCTGTGAGCATGCCTTCTTCATCTAATCTTGCATCTGCTTCTTCCAATGCAACAATGTCTTATGCTTCAACATTTAGCTCTTATGTTCCCTCTTCTTCTAATGTTGGCAAGTCGAGCAACTCGTCTGCGTCCCCTTATGGTCATCTCTCTCTTCCTTCGCATATTATTCTTCCTCCTGCTTTGTCTCATGCTGCTTCATCTACAGTTGTCTCTAGGTCTGGGCTTACCTTTCCGAAGGTGCCATCTTAACCCAAGGGTAACAAATTGAAAGGGAAGTTTTACGCTGATGACGATTTGGATGATGGAATAGAATACAAACAGGATGATGTGCTACCTTATGGTAGTAAAATGAAATCAACAAAAAGGCATACGCAAAGTAATCCTTCACCCTTGTTCGATCCGTTCTTTACATAAGGTGTTTGAGCTGGTTGGATGCTATATGGATTATGAGAATCCATCCTGTAGTTTTGATATTCTTGTCAGATTTTTGGTAAATAGCTAATTGGCAGTTTTGGTTCAGGCATGGGAATACAGAAGATTTGTTCATATATGTTTTGTTTTGTGATTCATGGCTTGGCATAATTGGAATTGTACAATAACTTGGAATATACATAACGGAAGTGTTGAGCATCGAGTCTCTCTGATTCCTGCAAGCTGGAGTTGCATAACAGCATTGAGTTTTTTTTCAATTTTGCTTGCATACTTGTCAATCGTTTTTTCTCTCAATACTATTGTGTTGTAAATTTTGAATATGATAATCGATGTATAGATAGTGAAAAGATAGCGATGACTGATATTTCCTTGTAATTGTTCATTGTGGTAATAAAATCGTACTTGCCTTTCAAAAAAATGTGATTTTTTATTCTTAAAACAATCTATTTCAAACAAGAAAATTTTTAGCGATTCATATATATTATAAAAATGTGATTTTTATTGTTAAAACAATTTATTTCAAACATGCATATTTTTTAGCAATTCATATATATTTTAAAAATATGATTTTTTTTGTTAAAACAATTTATTTCAAACATGAATATTTTTGCTGTAAGGACCCGTAACTTCCCCGGTAAGGAAAGAGCGGATAGTTTGAAAACAACACACAAAAGAACGCAGACAGAAGAACAATTCATTGTTAATTACAACAATTCCATCAGAGCACAAGAATATACTGAGTATAAATAAATACTACACATTCGGTAAATATCAAAGATTACAATACATTACATAGCAGCGGAAAAATAATACAAAACACAACTGAAAGTAATACACGGATACAGAGCTTTCCGAGTATCGTTCCAGCTGTAAACCAGGTTCCTGTGAATATAAATCTGCAAAACCAAAACCACTAGCTGCCCATGCAGAAAATAAGGGCACCCAGAGTTTAGGTTAAAACAATAAACTCCATGTCAGTCATGGGACTGGTGTGAGAACTAAAACATTTATTAATCTTTATTTTAAAGTTCGATAAATCAAGGGACCACGCCGTATAACACGGAACGGGTTTCCTCCCAAGATCACCAGTGCATAAAACAACAGCGCAATGCTAAATAAAGAAAAATGAAGCTATTATAAGACCCAATTCCCATCACACAATGCAACACAAGCCGGAGGGTAGGGTTTTTACCTTATAATATCCAAAGAATGCTTGATACGCTAAATTTCATCTTTTATTATTACTATAAGTGAAGAAAACAATTTCAATCATAAGTATCAATCATAGATGGCATGGGTATCATATATCTTGTCGCCATATATAGATATACAATCAAAACTGCAAAGTCACGTATTGGAAGTTGGGTTTCCATCTGTGAACCGAGGCAAAAGATAGTCCTCTACCGATTTGAGACAATGTCTCAGGATCAGAGCTCGAGTGACCCTTGGAGCGACGGGGCCGGTCCACCGATGTGGATTAAAATTCCTGAACACTGCGTTTCCCCGCCCTTTGGGGCGTAAATGAGCCAAATGACTCCATTAGCTCCACACAGTCACCGATATATCCGAGGCACCTCGCAACAGCAACAACCACATAAGTAAAACTCGTCAGGGCGTGTAAAACCACTGACGCCACTTCTACCTAGAAGGAAACGCATGCCCTCCCTGAGGTCCTCTCCCGTTTCTGGTTCACAACCGGGGTGTGAGGCTCGCGAATCAACGCTACACAAAGCTATGCCACACAGGTCGTGCTTTGATCATAAACCACAAGACTCTGCTTCTCAATAGAAGCCTTGATCATTTGCCACTTAGGCATGCCACACAGGCAATTCACTCCATGCGTTTGATATCCATCAACATATAACCTCTGAGATCATACGTCTCAGAGAAGGGCGTTAAGTAATAGAATAAATTCTCCATGGCCAAACAGATATATATTTAATAGAAATCAATCACATAGAATAAAATCCAATGTCAGACACACAGTCCATTTACAAGTCCGTTCTAGGTCTGAACGAAATCGGAGGCACCTTGTACCTCGCTTATCCATCGATCTCTAAGTACGTCTGGACGATCACCAACTGATTCCCTCCTCTTGGGTGTACGACCCAATCAAGATCATCAGTAATCACCCAAACGACGTGAAGACCTCCGGTCTTCGACCACCGTCTTCATCCTCGACACCACATCGAATCAGTTATTCAGAATGGGATAAACCCGGTCTTTCTGAATAACTCACGTATATAATAAACAAGTGTTAAACAAACACAACATACGCCTCATTCCAATTCAGAATATTCTTTTATTCAAATATTCTTATACTTTGGGAAAGGTTCCCATTAATTTTATCAAAGATAAATTCTTTAAATTTATTCTTTAACCTTCTTTTGAATATCAATTCAAACTAGTCGGGATTAGCGCACCACACCGAAGTAATCATTTATTTTATTTCCCAATCCCAACCTATTCATCCCATGAAGTAAAACTGGTCATACTTCATATCTGACACCACGGTGTTATCGATAAATTCAACTACCATTTCACGTTCAAATCTAATTAAAGATTTAACTATCGCCTGGAGCAAAACTGGTGATACACCATTCTCGATCATTTCAATCTAATTAAAGATTCATTAAAACTCCACTTGGTTTCAATCTTCCAAAAAACAATATTAATGATTATTTAACTTGGGAAATCACATCCTGTCTTTAACTGGGTTAAAGAACCAATGTCATTTAAAACACGGTTCACTATAAACCCAAAATCACATTCCATTAATTATCGGGTTAAAGAACAAGTGTTATTTAAAACACCGTTCACGATAAACCCAAAAATCAGTTCAAATTTAATTCCAATTAAATCCCATTTAATTTGTACACTTCATTAAATCTAAATAAAAAGATTTAATCTTTTTCTCAACTGGGTTTAAGAACAATGTTGATGAAGACACCATTCACAAAACCACATTTGATATTTTATACAAGGCTCTGAATAGAAAATATATCGGCTTATATTTAATATCAAATTCTACGACCAACAAATATCGTATTGGAAATAACGATATAAATATATCTTTCAAATTTCCATAACAATATCTGTATAATCACGAAATCCAACATCGAAATATTCCAAAGACAATTTTGATTCAAATCCATTTCCACTTCAATTATTGGAAATTCTGGTTATTTTCAAAACCATTTCAAATCCACTTTATTTATTTCAAAAATAAATGGATTTTTATTCCAGTTCAAAACTAGTTCATTTTGATAAAAATCTATTTTTATCCTTTCAAATATGGAGTTTTTCATCCCAATTCTTCACAAATCATTTCTTATGATTTCACACAAATTATTACTATTTTTAATAATTTTATCAAGGCCCGTACAGTCGATTTCCATCAACGGCCATCGAACTGCACTTACAGCGACCTTTTCTAAATTTGATTTGGACATAATTCCAAATCCAACCGTTAGATTTCAAATCTATAATATTCATTGGAAATCTCTTTTCGATACGAACCCAACGGTTCCAGTTTCAGGAGAATCCGACGGTCGAATCTCCCGTAACGTCAATTCGAAGTCGATGGTCGAAATTCGCGAACTGCCGCAGCGCGGCGCGTTCTATTCAGGCCATTCTATATATAATATATATATATTATATATGTTTCGTCGATTTCCTTTCATAACGTATTGTATAAATCGTTTAAATTCGTTTTCAAAACGATTGCAACTTCCTTTTCAAATTCAAATCAAAATCGAATTTTTCAATATAAATTCATATTAATTTCATTTCAAATCGATTCAATTCAATTTCAATTTAATTTGAATTTCAAATCTATTCAATTTAATTTGAATTTCAATTCATTTCAATTTAATTCGAATTTCAATTCATTTCAATTTAATTCGAATTTCAAAATCTATTCAATTTAATTCGAATTTCAATTCATTCCAATTTAATTCGAATTTCAATTCATTTCAATTTATTCGAATTTCAATTCATTTCAATTTAATTCGAATTTCAAAATCTATTCAATTTAATTTGAATTTCAATTCATTTCAATTTAATTCGAATTTCAATTCATTTCAATTTAATTCGAATTTCGAAATCACTTTCAATATTCATTGAAAAATGAATAAAATCGATATAAATATCGTTCACGTCAAAATGGCATCAATCTAATCAAAACGGCTTTTATTCAACACATGAATGTTTATTCTATTCAACACATGAATATTTTTCAATTCAACATATGAATTTATTTTCTATTCAACACATGAATTTATTTTCTAAATTGGAATGAGGTCCAATCGATTACCATATAATGTTGATTATATGGATTTTCTACAACACATGTATATAATAGCAACGATAAATAATCAACCATTATCCAGAGTGCACCACACAATTGCATAAGCATTAAGTATCAATAATTAACGCTTACACAGTCTGTCAATCCATCGATTGACATGCAACTAAACAATCGGGATTAGTGTACGCCAAATCTCATCCCAATACCCATGTGGGGTTTCAAGAAATCAAACACATATTTTATTTGGGCAGTTGGGTGATGTGTAAAATTTATCGTCCTAATCAGTATCAGTCAAATCAGTGTATATAAACAAATCGTCCGATTTGTTTATTACTATTTATTTTATATACACGTTAAAAATCATATTCTATTTTCCACTATAAACTATTTTATTTTATTCACCATCACACAATCAAATTTCACAACACAGCAATTAAACAAACAAGACATACATGGTCTGTGGACGACGGGTGTCGGGTGCTGCTAAGTACTGTCTGCATCCTAGTATATATTTCAACTACAAAAATAAATAAAAGGTGAGGAGTTCTCACCTACTAGCTAAACCAAACGCCACGACTCTTCATATGTAGAAGTCTTCGCCGTTCTCGCCTTTTGTCACTTTCGTTGCCCGTATCCAATACATATAAAAAAATCGCATTTTTATGATATCACTTCATGTATAAAAATTATATTTTTATATCGCTACTTTAAAATTAGAATCACATTCTTATAAGTTCTCTTTCAATATTTTTATCGCCACTTCAAATATATAAAAATCATATTTTTATATAGCTACATATACATAAAAGATTATATTTTTATATCGCTACATGTACACAAAAGATTATATTTTTACAACGCTTCTTCCTATATAAAAATTATATTTTTATATTTCTAGTTCTTATATAAAGATCGAATTTTTATATCGCTTCTCATATAATAAAAATCATATTTTTAACCTGCCGTTCGTATAATAAAAATAAATCGTATTTTTATATTGATCTTTTCATTGAAAAAAAATCATATTTTTACTCTGTTAATCAAATAATAAAAATCATATCCTTTTCGCTATACGTATAATAAAAATGATATTTTAATTTTGAAACCACGTATATAAAAACAATATTTTTAATTCGCTAACCTATATATAAAAATCTTATCTTTCTATAGCTAAAAATTATATTTTTCTATATTCAAAAATCTAAGCTTTTCTATTTAAAAAAAATCAATCTCTTCTATAATTAAAAATCATACTTTTTATATTTATAAAAATTATAACTTAAAATAAACAACATTTAAAGAAAAAAATAATAATTCATTTAAAAATAAATTTCTCGTCGATATTATTTAAAATAATTCATTTTAAATATTCAAAATTCACTAAAATTGCAAAAATAAAAATTTTAAATTGGCTCAGAATTTCCGAGTTATTACATTTAGCGATGCATATATATTATAAAAAAGTGATTTTTTATTGTTAAAACAATTTATTTCAAACATGAATATTTTCCATCACATGAATATATTTCAATACATGAATATAAATCAAACACACAAATATTTCATAAAATTTCGACAACATAACGACAGGGGGTTAAAAACCGGCACCGTCCCAAGTACGGCTCCTCGCACTACCTTACGCCTCGCAGCATTCCCTTAGGGTAATATCCTTATAATCTAAATATTTCAATTCATTTATATATCACAATGGATTTTTCCATAAACAATCCCAATTTTGTTTCAACCACAAACAATCATTATCAACCATTTGCGTTTATCAACCAAATTTCACGTCAACCAAAATCCAAACAATCACAACCAATATATATCGTCCATGGTCTGTGGACGAGGGAAGTATATACATAGATATACGTATATAAATATATTTCAATTTCATTTCAATATCATTTCAGTTCCATTCAACGCACATATGATTTTTACAACGTATATATAACTTATACAACGCCTATACATGAGGTGTACAACGCTTATATAACTTATATATCGATCGTATAATTTATACATCGCCATTCCATATCGTTTATAATTTACAAATCTCACATTGGGTTCCACTCCTTCAAAAATTATAGGAAGCTCCAAAAATTCTTCGGTCTCTTCTAGAATGTAGAAAACGTCCACACGAGTCCAATGTCTCTTGTTTCACTGGATTTCAACCACATAGAAAAAAGATATTATTTTTAGAAGTTAATCACACTTTGCGACGGTTTTAAACTATTGAAACCATTTTAAATCAACTAACCCGTATCCCTTCTGAAATGGCTCGAACTAGGGTTCGGATTTTTCATCAAATCCGTGGAGCGTTGCGCCGATCAAACCAGACCACGGTGGAGAGCTCCCAGCTGCGCACAGATCGAGGTAGGAGGGGGGCCTGCGATGGCGAATCCGAGGCGCGACGGCAGTTGAAAGTCGACGACTTCATGGTCTTGGTTCTCGCGAATCTCTGAACGATAAGGGGAGAAACCTATATGGATTTGAAGAGCTAGGGATGCTCTACAAAATCCCTAACTGAAGCCTGTGATTTTGATGCGGGATTCGGAAGAAAAAGAGGAGAGAAGGGGAAGCAGAAGTCATCGTTCGTTTCAGAGGGGCGTCGGGGAGAGAGAAGTGGAAGATAAAATATGATTGGCCCATATATTTTATTTAATTATTTATTTCCAAAAATACCCCTTTCCCCTTACGAATTCCAATTCAAACCCAACGACTGTCGTCCCTAGCTAAATACCCCTATTCTGAACATAATGGAATATGTTTCGTAGGCCCATTTGAATGTTTCAGTCAGTTATTCTTCAAATTAAAATATAAAACTTTCAATATTTGATTTGAACATACATTTCAATTTGCTGGGGCCACATTTTGATCCCAAAAATTCCAGAAAAATAAATCTTGCTATGTTTGCACGATACGGTTCCAACAAAACAAGTTTCATCGAATTGGAGACCGTTTGAAAAATGGCCATTTTCTGGTCGATTCAAATTGACTGAAATTAACTAAATAGGTTTTCCTTTGCCACGCTCACATCTTAACTCCAAAAATTATGGAATTTGGAATCTAGCAATAATTTGACATCCCGGATCCAACAAAAGTGGTTTCGTCGAAAACGGAGGTCGTTTGCAAAATGTGTATTTTCAAGGGCTATATAAACTCCATAGCGACCTTTCTGAAAATTCATTTGTCCATAACTTTTGATTCCCACTATGAATTTTTGACTTTTTAGATCCTTAGAAAGATATTCATAAATGAATTTAAATATTTTTGGTTTCACTAAAATCCATTTTATTTTGCATCCTATATAGTCGGTCAAACTTCGAATACAAAATTTCAAACTGCCGCGCCATTTCAGGCCTTGTTTTGTAATTAAAATAAATATATTCACCATAATTTCGATCCAAAAGAATTTTTTAGCTGTTATTGTTTAAAATAATTTATTTTAAATATTCAAGATTCCTCAAAATAGCCAAATTAAAAATTTTAAATTGGTTCTGATTTTCCAGGTTGTTACATATTTTCTATAAATGATTTTTTATGTGTGGGTAACACTGGCACCATGATTTGGTATTTCTAAAATACCATAAGCAATACTGGGATGTAAAATGGAAATTTTCAAAGTGTGTATTGAAAATATTTATTTATAAAATCAAAGGATTTTATAAAAGAAATTATTTATAAAATAAATATAATATTATAAAAGGAATATTTATTTAGAAAATAAATAGAATATTATAAAAGGGATACTTATTTGGAAAGTAAAATGATTTATGAAGGGGATATTTATTTGGAAAATAAATATAATTATTAAAGGAATATTTATTTAGAAAATAAATAGGATATTAAAAAAGGAATATTTATTTGGAAAATAAATAGGATTATAAAAGGAAAGTGATGAGATATAAAAGAATTATGAGAAGATTATTTAAAGTGAATATTAAATAGAAATCTGTTTTTAATAGATAAATTGAAAAGATTAATTTATAAATAATGTTCATAAATTTAGTAAATTATTTATCATTCGATAAATTGGGTATATAAGTCTGAGTTTATATATATGCAAGTAAAAATCGGTTTTAACACCGATATTTGAGTTTGAAATTGAATGTAGCAATTACAAAGGGATTTAAAAATGAGATTTAAGTGTTAGAAATAAAAAGGAGATTTCGTATGGAAAATTCTATGAATAGAAGTATAAATAGAATTTGGATATAGAATTTTATTTTAAAATACGAAATCAAACTGAATTAATATATAAAAAAAATTATTGTTTACATTCGATGTGAATAATGGATTATAATAGTTATTTTATAAATTAAAACATTTATAAAGAAAATTGGGATTTGAAATAGAAATTTAAACGGGAATTTGGATAAGATAGGAAATAGGATTAAAATAATATTAGTTATTCAAAATAGAGTTGAATCCAATATTAGTTATTCAAAATAGAGTTGAATGCAATATTAGTGATTCGAATTAGAGCTAATCGAATAGAGTTAATCGAATTAGAGTTAATCGAATATTAGTTATCGATTAGAGTTAATCGAATTAGAGTTGATCGAATATTAGTTACTCGATTAGAGTTAATCGAATTAGAGTGTAATGGCCCGCAAATCCGTACCCTTTGAGTTGATCGAATATTAGTTACTCGATTAGAGTTAATCGAATTAGAGTGTAATGGCCCGCAAATCCGTACCCTTTGAGTTGACTAATAACACCACAGTCCAACCCAAATGACACAGAAATACGAATCATTAGTAGAAAGAAGTTAGAGGATGAGGAATAGAAAGAAAAGTTAGAACAGAAGAAAGACGAAGAACACAAATCTCACAGCGGAATGAATAAAATATATTAGGCAACATAAACTTTGAAATACAATTCGGTAACTATATATACATACCATTATAAGAGCATAACAGTTATTCCTGGAGCAGTTATAAACACTTGTTTCCAGATACAAACATTGTACACAGCGGAATATATGATAGTCTATAGCTAACTGGTGAAGCCTCCTGCTTCAAACTCCTCTAAGGAATCTGCAAAATACCAACTACTTGACTACCCATACAAATTTGGTCACCCAAGAGTTTAGGGAAAACAAAAAAAAACAAAAAAAAACTCTGGGTTAGTCATAGGGCTGATGTGAGTAAACTCCAATCATTTGTTTAACTTTAAAAATCCTTTCGAAAGAAATGATAATCGTAAGACCGATCCACACATAAACACGGATGGTTTTTACCTTACGATAACCCAAAATATTTTTGATATCAAATCCAGTGATATTATAATAATGTCTACATCAAATAAATAGAATCTAGCGGAATGCTTGCATCTCACGCACTATATATAATATAAAACCAAAAACCGTAGGGCGCTTATTGGAGATTGGATTTCCAACATGACAAGGTATGGAACCACCTTCCGACAGTGTATCTCAAGAGGGGAACACATTGGATTAACCAAGAACGTCTTGCAACCCCGCCCACACATGACCGACCACTAATTTCGCTTGAGTGTATCGAATGTATATCACCAACGATTGGGATCAGCAACCGTTTCCTGAATGGGACAGCATCAAATAGAATAAGGAATCAAATGAATCTCTAGATAGGTGATAATACACCCTAATGGGAGCGATCCACATATCCATGTTGCCTGCCCGATTTTTGTCATTTCCTGGTTGTTGAGGCTTGAGGCTACGATTTCTTATCATTCATTGATAGCACACTCACTTTGAATGCCACATTGTTAGATCCGTAAATCATTAATAGATTTGCACAAATAAATTCTGGATATTATGCTAAGAGAATAAATTTTACGCCACCATATATATCTATACAGACCAACATATGCGACCATTGGAAATACTTTGTCAAACATTCGTCCATACACTTCGTTCTGGGACTGAACGAAACCGAAGGCACAATTTCTATTAATAGAAAAGTCCTTGCACTTTACTCTGTCTTCGATTATCTTCATATAATCTGATTCGCAATGCTACTGCCAATACGGAGCGGTTCTCGGATAATAATCCAACCGGTCTCTCCATATTGACAATGATATAGGTAAGTACTTCGATAGTCGGTTATTTAACTATCGAAGAAAAACAAACATCCATTCAAAGCATCAAACAAATCAATGGGCCCTTTAATTAATATTTCATTAATTTAAACATTTCTCCATTTTCTTATCAATATTCGTTAACATGATATTTTCGATAATCATCTTGGCCTCTTACACTATTTGGAAAATATTTCCATATATCGCCTTCTTTTAATTTCTATACTTAGAAAATATATTATTTATAATTGGAAAACCTTCCAATTACTTATCTCTTTCACGACCATTCATTTATTTCTATACTCAGGAAATATTCATTATTATATTTCCAAATTTCCACTTACTTGGGTTAAAACGAATGTTGTGTAAAACATCGTTACAACAACCCAAAACACTGCATCCAACTAACTCTTATTCAAACATTTCTCTTCAACACTGGATCTTGCTATTTATCGGTTAAAAATGAAATCAATCAAGTTGGGGTATAACTACCTCTCAGACCTTGACTGAAAACATCCTTAACTTCAAAACAGACAAGACCACTTACCACGAATAATCAACATCATACAAACCAATTATTCATTTTTAAACCCGTATACGTTTCTCTTTCTAATGTTACCAAATTTAATTATAGATTTCCTTTTTTATAATATTCTATTTTTAAGTTCGTTTCCTTATCGAATTCTATATATATCGATACATTTATTTCTAACAATCCAATTTTCTTAAAAATATTCTAACTCCTTAAATTACCGAAAAATTTCGCCATAACCTCCTTTGTACCGGCAAACATCTCAAACCTCAAATCACCTCTCTAGGCCCTTTCCATTCAAAAAGAAAACCAAAAAGTCAAGTGGCTTGCCGATTCGGCGCATAAAACCTCATATGGAATTTAAACATATACCTTATTGTCGGGCACTAAATTTATAAACTTCATTCTCTTCACTCCATACCTGTCTAACACATTTCCAAATATTTCCAATTGGTTTCAACTCAATCCATTCGTCTTAACCTAATTCGCTAATTTATTTTCTAGTTAGTTATATTTGCCTGTTTCACTTCTTATTTGAACATATCACATTCAAATATATTTTAATCTACTCATGAACCCAAATTAATTCCATTTTCAACTCGAGTTACATATTCGATTTCGAATAAAAATTCTCAAATCTCTTTCACTTATCCAACGCCCAATTTCGATTCAAATCTCGATTAGCTATTTATTCTTCAAAATAGTTAAATCGATTTAATAACTAAAAATCTAATTTTTGTTTCAAAAATAATTTCACTTACTTCATTGGAGTTCATATTTATTTTATATCTCCAGTCGGGATTTTTCTAATGGCAATTCGGATTTTACTTCCTTAAAATCATTTTATTTATTTAAATAAACCTTTATGGCTATATAATGGTTCTAGCACTGTTTTTCTGAAAAACTGATTTTGACATAACTTAAAATCTATAAGACGAAATCCAGATTTTTTTTTTCTCTTCCATTAGAAAACTATTATCAAATCGGTCCTGATGATTCTTGTTTCAAAGGATTCCGACTTAAATTGAGTTCTATATACTCATTTAAAGTTCGAATCGCCAATTTACGAACTGCCATGCTATGGCGAGTTTGTTTTAATTATATTTAATATATAAACATTTTAAACTTCGTTTGATTTAAATTTCAACTCCATTCTAATATATATTTTAATATATATATAATTACAGTTTCCAAATTCAACTTAACATTTTCGATAAATCTCTAATCAACGATTTTTCATTACTTGATTATAAGTTTATTTATACTCAATTTTCTATATTGAACTCCGGTTCCCTTTGAAACAAATTGTTTTATAAAATTCGAAATAATCGAATTTCAATTATAAACCCATTGGATTTTTCTTAATTCAATTTATATCCCAGACCCCGGAATATAATCAATCATTCCATTTTCAACACGTTTTCCAATTTCACTTTTTAAATTCTTACTTGAATTTAAACTTCAAAATTTATCTAATGATAATTTATTTCACTAGATTTATAACATCGTTTGCAAATCCAACTTCCTTGTTTTATAAATTAAAACAAGTTTTCCATTTCAAATTCCATTTGAAATCCAATTCCTATTCTGGAATATTTTATTGACTTTACTTATATATTTTTTTGAAAATTGGTTCACTTTATTGCTTGAAACCAATAAAACCTCCTTTATAAGCCTTGTTAAAAATCCCGCAATCCCCCTACTGGGTACCTTACAGGGAAAAAGAGTACTTATAAATTTGGCATACATGAGCAAGTACGTATAACAAGCCAATCTCAAATACAGAAATACAACTGAAAAAAACAATAAAACAAGCGAGAATTTAAACTAAAAGAAAGTCCAGCTTCATGTCCCATCAGAAAGCCCAAAGATCTACTCCACTTCAAATCCAACTGCGCAAGATTTCATTACCCTATATCATGTAATTCGATCCCCCATCTCTCTTAGAATTGCACATTTCTCGAGCTTCTGATTGATTTACTTCCATTATCACGAGATAAAAAACAATTTCCTTTTCAATTTTCAACAAAGTAGGTAAAGAATAATTTTTACGCCCTTGAAAAATCCTCAAATTCCTTTCCCTCCAATTGAAATAGATTGCAGTTGAAAAAGCAGCACAAGCTATATCTCTCAATTGGTCCTTTGAGCTGAAATTTATGTGGATTAATCTAGCTTCAGCTTTCAGATCTGTACAATTATCAAGCGGTAGAGACAGCTTTTGTTTCTGCGACATCCAGATGAAAGCAGAAAAGTCACATTGAAAGAAGAGATGCTGAATTGACTCTGGTTGATTCTGACACAAAGGACATAAATCATTTGTGATGTTACCAAAATATTGAATTCTATCCTTCGTATTCAATCTCTCCATTATTGCAAGGTATGAAATAAAGCTCATTCTTTTACAATTTTTCAATATTTGTTATGCATCCACTTACTCCAAAGGGATGAATTTGGTAAATAGTTCCAAAGTATTATGATACATGCCACTTTCTTCAAATCTGATAAATTCTTTAAACCAATGCCCCCTTCACTTTTTGGTTTACAAAGAGTTTTCCATGCAACCTTACGAGAAGTCCCTCCCCAAAAAAAATCAGCACAAAGAGATTGCAGTTTATGAATTGTAAATTCTGGGATTTGATATATGAATAAACAATAAAGGATAATAGGAGTTATTACAGAGTTAATCAACTCAGCCCTACCAGACTTGAAAATGTCATCAACAGCTTCCAAAAGCCCAAATTTTATAGCATCCTAGTGAAATTTGAGAAACTTTGAATTTATTCCATCTGGACCAGGACTGGAATCATCATGAATGGAGAATAAAGCATCTTTAATTTCTAACATTTCAACTCTTTTCAATAGAAACTGATGGCCTTGTTCATTGATAGAGGCAATTGGAACAAAATCTGGAAAACCATTAGAATAGACCCTATTGAACATATCAGAGTAAAAATTAATGGCCTCATCCTCAATCTCATTAGGTTTAAACAATAAGTTTCCATTCTAGTCAATCAAAGCTCTGATATGATCAAAAAATCTTCTATTCGACATTCTAGAATAAAAGAATTTTGAATTTGTATCCCCTTGCTGAAGCCATGCAGTTTTAGCTTGTTGTTTGAAACCACTGAAATGAATATTTTGTATATTCTGAAAATACTTTTTTGCCTGGAGGTAATTGTCATAAATTTGCAAATCTTCTGGGTGGTTATCAACTTTCAGCTCTAAAACTCTCTGTTCAACCAATTTAAGGTTATTTGCATTTTTATCTCTCACTCTATTCCAATTATTAAGCTCTTTTTTACAATTTTGAAGTTTTTGTAAAAACTGGTAACTTTGAAAAACCCAAACATTTGACATTAAACCTCTTTGAACTGATTCATCATAACCAGGAAGAGAACACCAATTGTTTTTAAATCTGAAAGGAAAACCTTTGACTTCTGGGGTTGGACATAAATCTAAAAGTATAGGATTATGATCACTTGAATGTTGAGAAAAAGCTAAAGCTTTCAAATTGAGAAACTGATGCAGACAATTAATATTTACCAAGATTTTATCAATGTGTGTAGCAATCCCTCTTCTTCTCCATGTAAATTTAAAACCCAAAGGTTTGATTTCTATCAAAGCAGTTTGGATTATAAATATTTGAAAAACTCTAATCTGTTGGTATGGAATAGACAGTCCTCCTCTCTTATCATTAGGTGACAAAGCATTATTCAAGTCACCCATTAGGATCTAGGCATTAGAATAATTGATGGACTCATCTACCAAATTTTGCCATAAATGTTGTCTGCCCACAAAGGAATTACTATAATAAATAGTATTAAAATTTATAGAAAATCCACCTCTATTAAAAGCTTTAACTATCAAGTGTTAAGGAGAGTAGGTTACTAAAGACACATCCCATACATTTGTGTCCCAAATTAGAAGGATTCTACCACTAGAAACTGATGAGTTATTTGTCAGAAATCTCCATGAACTTAGAAGTAAAGCAGAAAATAAAATTAGGTTATTACTTGATAATTTTGTTTCAACTAAACCAACCAAGGTTGATTTAGTTAAGTTTAGGAGTTTGATCACATCTTTCATATGAAAAGATGTATTCATACCCCTAACATTCCAGGCAAATAATGTCATTTAATGGATGTAGAACTCCTCGTAGCCCTTTTAGAGAGGAGAGAATATGAATCAATTACAACCTTGTTTTTATTTCCATGCAAGTAGTCTTTATTCTTGTCAATAAATGAAGAGACATCCACCCGTTTACCCTTATCATTCACTTTGTCATTTCCTTCAATAACATCAGCTATGTTACATAAATTGTCTGGCATTACATCTTCAGGTAATTTGGAGTTAAGAAATCAAGGTTATCCACCTTTTCTGAAGAAGTTTGAGCTGCTGATTTCGTGTAACACCGCATGTATTCTATAACAGTGAAATTCAAAAATTAAAGTATAACTAATTTCAAATCAAAGAATTAAGGGCAACGGGATACGCCATTGCGTTCGTCTCGGAATTCTGCTTGAAATAGAGTCCGAGTTTGCGTAAAACGGACTCCGTATGAAGGAGTTATGGCCTCCGGAAGTTTCAGAATTCGGTTTAAAATTCAAACAGACCAAAACAGCTCAGAGAAACTAATTCAAAATTCAAAAATCGGGCCCATTTGGCCAAGGCGGGAAAATTCCCGCCCAAGGCACCCAGGTCGACTTGGCAGTCGACCTGGGGCTAGCCAGGTCGACTGGGCAGTCGACCTGGGTAACCCGTGTCGACTGCCAAGTCGACACGGTGTCGACTCGGGTGTCGACCTGGCCCCTGAGCCAGGTCGAACCCAGCCCACCCTGGCTGGCCTAGTCTGTGTTTGGTCAATTTTCTGAGCCTTGCCTTGTCACTAGGGCTAGGTGTCATCTCCTGGTTGGTCTGTCCTTTGAACGAACGACTATTATTAAACCAAGCTCCATCGACGGTCTAAATCAACTCAAAAACTCTATAAAAAGGACCTAAGACTAACCCTAATTCACACAAACTAAAATGGAGATGAGACCGTCATGCTGCTGAGGAGAGACTAAGGATAGCCGTCAGAAATTGAGAGACAATTAGGAGATAATTCAAAGCTTAAAGCAACGTCAATCAAATCAAAACAACGCCTACAACAAAGGATAGCATCTCCAAATTCAGAATTCAGATTCCTGAATTGAAGATTCGTCATACGTTGTAAGTAGAGTGCTATTCCGATGTGAATAATTAATTGCGTTTGATTTGTGTAAAATGCGAAATGGAATTGTGGCGACAATAATCCATATTTGTATGTTATTTTGATTCTAACGATTAGGGAATGTTTTGGTATACGATTGGATATTTGCAAGTATGTGATTTGCGTTGGAAGTTAACAACAAAATGGAATTGTGGCGATAATAATCTATACTTGTATGCTATTTTGATTCTAACGATTTGGGAATGTTATGTTATACGATTGGATTCATACAAGTATATGATTTATGTTGACAACCATATGTTGTAATAATTTATTTGGGATTCATGCAAGTATATGATTCACTATTATGCCAATATGATGTACATACTTTTATGATCACTTTTAGTGTGTAATTGGATTCGACTAAGTGCTATGATTTGTATGAATCTATGTTGAAATTAGCAAATCATACTTTTGTATTAGAAACAAAAGTAAGCACCTTTATGAACATGACTAAACTATGTTTGGTATTATGCCTAGTTGAAAGATGTTTTAGGCCTAAGTTGTTATCAAAACCATACGGTGATATATGTGACACAATTAAGTTAGATTTACATTCCAATTGCAAGTTTGCATGAATAGAATGATTCATGTTTAAGTATTATTTATGCCATGATTACATGAATAGAATGATTCATGTTTAAGTATTTTTTATGCCATGATTATATGAATAGAATGATTCATGTTTAGGCCATAATCATATGAATAGAATGATTCATGTTTAAGTATTGTTTATGCCATGATTATATGAATAGAATGATTCATGTTTAAGTATTGTTTATGCCATAATTATATGCTATTACAATTGCAAGTTCACATGTGCCTACTTTATGTTAATTGAATCGTTTGTTGCAAGTTCATGCGTTCACACTCCCCTTTTTCATGTTACCTTATAAACACCATGTTATAAGCCTCCCCTTTTCATATGGCTAAATTGGGTTTAAATATTAAACCCAACACACCTTACATTATAGCGAACGTGTAAAACGAGGGTAATGACGTTTGGGTTAAAATATAGAACATATGTGTTGGCATGTTTGACGCATGCCAATAACCTTGAAAAACAATTAAGTGGCATAAATAAATTTTAACCAATAAAGATGAATTTGAATAATGGGGCGCAAATATTTACATATAAAAATAAAAGAGACAAAATATGTAAATGTAGAAAATACGATGTGTTTAACCCGAGGTTGGATTGAGTTGTGATGTAAACCTGCCCGGAACCGCCCGGCTGTCAAGTAGTTACAACAATACCTATCCAATGTGGGTGGTTAAACACGGAGCCCAATAAGGACCCGAGGTTAGACTGAGTTGTGGCGTAAGACTGCCCGGACCCAACCGGCAACAGGCAGCCACAACAATACCTGTCTAATGTGAGAGGTCGAGGCTTTAATAAGACAATTAAGGCTGAGTCAGGATTGATAGGATTAAGTAAATTATATTAATACTTAATCAAAATGGAACATGCTAAACTATATAGACTGATTGGGGGTTAGGTTTATAAAAGACTTAACCAACTTAGCTTGTTGGCTAGAAAAAGAAAACCTAGTAGCGGGGGACCCTTTTCAGCAGTAACCCTACATGGTGTATCAGGATACCCTGAACTAGGCAGGGTAGGGCACGATTACTGGGCTGACTGTAAGAGGTCAAATCGACGGCGGGGGTGCAGCAGTGTAAGTTCTAACGGGGTGTGGGCGTGCACACACTCTGGCGCAGAAAAATAAGGCACTAGGCACCAGTAGCATACCTGTGCATTCTAGAATTGTGTCGGGCCGCCACCATGGGACTTGATACACCCCATGGTGGGACCAGCATAGGTAACTACAAAAGCGGGGGCCGTAAGACTCATGTAACTATGCGAGTAGGAGCCGATCATCAGAAAAAGGATCACTTCACCCTGATTATGGGGTGCCTGTTGGGAACTAGTTTATATGGGTACAGAGATTAATATGGGGTACGATAGTATTCGACCCTAGACAACTTAACTTAGTTTATGATGCTTTCCCATTTCCAGTTTATTCTTATCATACCCAGTTCTTTATTCATAGACTGAATAGTCCTAGACTTACTCAGGCTTTATGTCTGACTCTACTTTTCTTTCGCCTTCTTTTCTTTCATTTCCCCCCCAGGTCCACAGGGAGGGAATACCGCAACTTGACCAGCTTTCACATCCAGCTTGAAGACAAAGAATGTATTGCTTGGATCTTTTCCGTTTTGGACTATGGCTTTGGGCAGCAATTATGGGACTTATGCAGTTTATTTATGTTTTCTTTATGCTTCTTTAATAATGTAATCAAGACAGTTATGAAGATGTTATGTTTTTGGGAGAATTGTAAGACAAGTATGGCATGTTTTTGTGAACACGTATTTTAATGAAATAAAAGACGTTGTTGTTTTCCGCTGTTCAAAAATATGTGTTCTTATATCTGTCTTGTATATCTATGACTTATACTTATAAACCTCCACCAAAATTAGGGCATTCCCTTTGAGAGTGACCCTAACGGAGGTGGGGTGTTTCACTTGGTATCAGAGCATAGGTTTACCAGATAAGATAAAAAGTTTTGAAAATTTATTTTCAAAAAGGAAATTTAAAGAAGAATTTTTAAAAGATAAAATATTATTTTATTTTAAAAAGGCAAAGTCCCCCAAAGCCATAGGTACTATCTCTTATCCTTCATTTTGAATCTATCCTTTTTGTTTCAGCATGTCCGAAGAACTTAACTTGCCAGAGGGTGTACCAATACCTGGCTGGTTTAGACGGTTCTTAGAAGCAAGGGCCACTCAGCCAGGTCCTACCGTTCCTCCTTCCCCAGCTGCAGGAAATCATCCGGCTGTAGCAGCACCTCTTCCTCCACCTCCTCCGCGGGGAAACACTTTTGCTAAGATATGTAAAGATTTTAAAGCTATGGGAGGAAAGGATTTTCATGGAACTGAGTCCTTCGTGGCAGCTAGAAATTTGTTGAAAGAAACCGAGAACTTATTCATCATCTTTGAGGTAGAAGATAGGCAGAAAGTACAACTGGCGGTATGTCTACTAAAGGGCGAGGCTTCCTACTGGTGGGAAGTCACTAATGCAGAAAGACCAGTGGAAACATGGGAGGACTTTAGGGCAAGGTTTGAGGCTAAATTTCTCTCAGACGCGGAAAGGAGTTTGCAGTTGGAAAAATTCTTATTTCTTAAGCAAGGGAATAAGACATTCAAAGAGTATGTTAATCAGTTCCATGAGCTGGCTAGGTTCGGACTGGACCTAGTCAACACCCCGCACAAGAAGGCTCTCTGTTTTGTCAAAGGGTTGAATGAGCCATTACACAGTTTGGCCATGACCCATATACCCATGGGAGCTACATATGAAAGGTTGGTACAGATGGCATTGCTGAACGAAGAGGATAAGGGCAAGAAGGAGACAAAGGCAGAAAGCTCTCAAGGGAAGAAAGAGGGTTTACAGCCTAAGAAGACAGACTTTAAGAAGGGCGGGAAAGACAACAAAGATAAGAGGAAGTGTAATTTATGTGGCAAAGTGGGGCACTTAGTGAAAGATTGCCGGAAAAAGAAGGCCAAGATGAATGGTGGGTGCTTTTCTTGCGGTGAGACAGGCCACATGGCTAAGGACTGCCCAAAGAAACGAGGACAGAGGCAAAGGGCTGGATCCACCTCGGGGGCGCAGGTTCATGTGCTAGAAGCGCCGCCTCTGCAACAGCGAGGTATAAATACTTCTGTAGAAAGTGTAGTTTATCTTTATGATCACCCTGTTTGCACTTTATTTGATTCGGGCGCATCACACTCTTTTATCTCGTCTGCTTTAGTAGAATCTCTGCACCTAAAAACTAGTATGGTAGAGGACCCCTTAATTGTTTCAAACCCAATTGGGGGCCCAGCTCATTTGTCTATGATCTGTTTGGGATTGAAAATTTCTATTCTAAGCGTAGAATTTAAATGTAGTGCCTTTGTTTTGGGCTTTTCGGGATATGGTTTGATTTTGGGCATGGATTGGCTATCCAGTAATGGGGCCATCCTTGATTGTGAGAAAAGGGTTGTTAGGCTCCTAACCCAGCTCGGTAACACTTTGGAAATTTCTTGTAATCCCACGTATGCGGTTATGCTTAGTTATCTTGAATCGCTAGATGCCTCTGTTGAAAATTTGCAATCAGTTAGAGTGGTCCGGGAATATCCGGATGTCTTCGAAGAGGTGAAGGGCTTGCCTCCGAAGCGGGAGATAGACTTCCGCATATATCTTGTAGATAATGCAAAGCCCGTTGCGTTGCCCGTTAGACACATGGCTCCACGGGAAAGGAAAGAGCTCAGTAAACAGATTAAAGAGCTTCTAGAGAAGGGGTTCATTAGGAGGAGCATTTCAGAATGGGGCGCTCCAGTGGTGTTCGCTACAAAGGCGGATGGTTCACTCCGTCTATGTGTTGACTATAGGGAGCTCAACAAGCTAACGAAAAAGAATAGGCACCCTCTCCCCAGAATTGACGATCTTTTTGATCAGCTTGTAGGAGCGTCTGTTTTCTCCCAACTCGATTTAGCGACCGGTTTTCATCAGCTAAGGGTGGCTGAAGATAGCATCGATAAAACGGCATTCAGAACCCCAGACGGTTTCTTTGAATGGCTTGTCATGCCTTTCGGCTTGACAAATGCACCTACTTACTTCGTGGACCTAATGAGTAGGGTATTCAGAGATTTCCTCAATAAGTTCGTAGTGGTCTTCGTAGACGATATCCTTATCTTCTCAAAGAGTGAAGAGGAACATGCTCAGCACTTAAGGGCAATCATGGAAACTCTGCGAGTCCATCAGCTAAAAGCCAAATTCTCCAAATGCCACTTTTGGAGAGAGGAAGTAAGATTTCTTGGGCACATAGTATCCAAGGGAGGGTTAGCTGTAGACCTAGCTAAGGTAGTAGAGGTGCAGGATTGGAAGACACCAAAGAACGCAACTGAGGTTTGAAGTTTTCTAGGACTAGCAGGCTTCTATCAAAAATTCATCAGAGACTTTGCAAAGATATCAGCTCCGCTCACAAAGTTGACCAAGAAGAATCTAGTGTTCAATTGGGACTTGGATTGTGAGTTTGCTTTCCAGCGACTGAAAAGGGCTCTTACAACAGCCCCAGTTTTAACGTTGCCAGATGGAAGCAAGATGTTCACAGTTTATACAGATGCATGTGGGACAGGGCTAGGCGTTGTCTTAATGCAAGAAGGAAGGGTAGTAGCTTATGGAGGGAGGCAGTTGAAAGTGCACGAAAAGAACTACCCGACCCACGATCTTGAGTTAGCCGCCATCGTCTTTGCACTCAAATCTTGGCGACACTATCTCCTAGGTGAGAAGTTCGAACTTTACACTGACCATAAATCGTTGAAATATCTTTTCTCGCAGAAAGATCTTAACTTGAGGCAACAGAGATGGATGGAGTTTCTTGCCTCGTATGATTTCGAGATCTCCTACACTCCGGGCAAAGGCAACGTAGTGGCAGACGCGTTGAGCCGAAAGAAACTGACCCTAAGCCCGCTGTTAGTTGAAAGACAAAGCCTAGAGTTTATAGCCAGCTTTGACTTTAGGCCCTCCTCCGATTTTGTACCAGGCTTGCTAGCATCTCTCGAAGTACGCCCGACTTTAGTGGACTCGATAGGGACAGCACAACGCGAGGACCCTCAGCTTGTGGAGACGATTGATAGGCTAATTAGGGGTGAGACTTCAAGTCACCTCAACAGATACTCCATCGACGATAAGGGTTGGCTAAGGCGAGACGGAAGACTATGCATCCCACAGACAAGGGATTTAGTAAAGAAGGTTCTCGAGGAAGCACATCACTCCAAGATGACGATACACCCAGGCGGAGATAAAATGTACAAGGACATAAAAAGAACTTTCTTTTGGAACGGCATGAAGAAGGACGTGGCAGATTTCATTTCTAAGTGTATGGTGTGCCAACAGGTTAAGGCGGAACAGAAAAAGCCTGGCGGTCTGCTACATCCTCTAGAGGTCCCGCAGTGGAAGTGGGATAGCATCTTAATGGACTTCATTGATGGGATGCCTAGGTCTAGGAGAGGCAACACTAGCATTTGGGTAATAGTGGATAGGCTTACTAAAAGCGCCCACTTTTTACCTGTCAAAAGTAAAAGAACTGCCTCATCCCTAGCATCTCTTTGCCTCAAGGAAATTGTTCGACTCCATGGAATACCATCCAGCATTGTTAGTGACCGAGACCCTATTTTCACAAGTGAGTTTTGGCGGAGTCTGCAAGAAGCGGTAGGCACACAGTTACGCTTGAGCACAGCCTATCATCCCCAAACCGACGGCCAAACAGAAAGAGTGAACAAAGTTTTGGAGGACCTTTTAAGACTGTGCGTCCTTGACTTTGGAGGGACATGGGAAGACCATCTTCCTTTGGTGGAATTTGCCTACAACAACAGCTATCAAGCAACCATCGGAATGGCGCCCTTCGAAGTTTTATATGGAAGACCGTGCCGATCACCCACTTGTTGGTGGGAGTCTACTGATAAGCTCATACTTGGACCAAATATGATCCGAGAGACTTTAGAGAAAGTAGACTTAATACGAAAAAGGATGAAGACGGCCCAAGACAGACAAAAGTCCTACGCCGACAAGAGGAGGACCGACCTTGAATTTGAGGTTGGGGACAGAGTTTTTCTTAAGGTATCTCCGCTAAGGAACGTTGTTCGTTTTGGAACCACAGGAAAGCTAGCACCAAGGTTCATAGGGCCATTCCCTATCATCGAGAAAATTGGGAAAATGGCCTATAGATTAGAGTTAACCGAAAAATTGGCCGGAGTTCACAACGTCTTTCACGTTTCACATCTCCGAAAATGTCTACATGAGTCTGTTGAAGTGGTAGAGCCAAATATCCTAGAAGAAGCTGAAGTGGAACGCGAAGCAACCGTAAGGAAAGTTCCAACCCGCATATTAGGAACGGAAGTGAAGAAGCTACGCAACCGCGAAGTCAAGCTCGTCAAAGTTCAGTGGAGCGACACCGAAGAGGATGCAACTTGGGAAACTGAAGCTAGAATACGCGCAGCCTACCCTTTTCTTTTCGAGGGTACATCTTTGATCTTTCCTTTTTCCTTAAGTTGTGCTTTTATCTATCTTTTTTAGGTATATCTCCTCGACCTTATCTTTTAGGAAGAAACCCTTTGGATGAAAACATGTAATTGAAACATGTTATGGATGATGGTTGCAAGTGGTTGCAAGTGATTGCTAGTGGTTGCTCGTGGTTGCATATACACACACAATCTAGGTTTTAGATCGGCTCAGTCACTTCATATTGCATATGCATATATGTTTGCATTCATATATGGTTGAAATTTGATGTGTTGTCATATGGATATTGCATTTGTGTGAATGATTGTGCACTCATGTAGAATCATGAATAGGAGAATTTGCATACATAATGGATTCATGGCACTTACATAATTCGCATTAAGGAGGTCAACTGAATCAGTAGACCGCCTGATTTTGCATTAGATAAGTACATGTACACACATACTTCGCATATTGTGACGGCCCGCCCCGCACCAACCGACATTTACTCCAAAAGTGCGCTGTACACATGTCCAGTTAGCATGGAACGGGTCGCCAGAAGGGAAAGGAGGAAGGAAATGAACATACAAGTAACCTGTAGAATGTCTCACAGCGCATGGAACAAAATATAATAATAACATACTTGACATAAAACAGGAGAGACAGTGCATAAGCTGAAAATCAAAACTAAACATCATAGCAGCGGAAATCCAAAATACAGCTTATTACAACTTTTCAACTGTCTCAAAGCAAAGTAAGATAAATGAGGTACACTACTAATGCCCAAGTAGCGACTACCAACGACACAGGGAGAATGTGTGTGTGTGTATATATATATATATATATATATATATATATATATATATATATATATATATATATATATAATACGTGGAAGCCTCCTGCCCGCCTCCGAATCAGCTACTCGCGCATCACCAGCTAACCTGTCTCTAGTCTGCTCGTGTGAGCACCCAGAGTAATAAGAGGAAACATAAAACTCTGGGTCAGACATAAAGCCTGGTATGAGCGATAAGCATCTAAAGTGAACGATAACAGGTAGACTAAAACATACCTGAACCTGGACCTGCAACCAAAGAGTTAGCACTACATAGTGTACAACACTCTAAGGTATCATATCAAACAGTGTAAAGATACGGAGGTGGGGGAGGTGTGCATGTCATAATGATGGCAAACAATCAAGCATAGCATCCATCCTCACATCTCTCACTCAGTGCGTAAAGCATACGATATTCACCACTTCGATTACCCAACATTCCTTGCTACGATCACTTTGCCCCATGAAGTCATAAATGGCTTCACTGCACTAATAACGTAGCCACTAATTCCTCGCTATGTCCACTTGCCCCATGGAGTTATTCACCCCATCTGCGCTGGCTCATAGCCTTACTAATCCTTACTATGTCCACTTGCCCCATGGAGTTATTCACCCCATCTGCGTTGGCTCATAGTCTTACTACGCATCACCTTGCCCCTCAGGTCATAATGACCCTACTGCACTGATAACGTAGTCTTGCTACCATCACTTTGCCCCTCAGGTCATAATGACCCTACTGCACTGATAAGTAGCCCATCATTCCTTTTTAGTGGTGAATCGAAGTTATGAACGTCGACAACTCCTTAGCACACGTCCCGCAGCAAAGTCCAACCATGAAGTGAACTCGTTGGTTCCCAACTGGTTCCGGGATCCTGAGCTCTAACTTCCATTTGGACTACCTTTGCATCTCGGGTTATTGGTCATCACCATCGGATCGGATCGGATCAGCCTTCACATTCTTCATCGGATCGGATCGGCCATTGCATTCGGATCGGGTCGCGCTTCTTGCATCGGATCGGGTCGTGGTCCTCCAGCTCGTGGCTCCTCTTCCTGATTCGGATCGGCGTCACCACTTCGGATCGGATCGGGTTGCTTCATCCGGGTCGGGTCGTGTCTTCTGATCGGGTCGGATCGTCTCGCCTAGTACCCATCGACTCGTGAACTCCCCACCCTCTTCTGGTTCGGCTCGGGAGTGCTTGTTGGTTCGGATCGGGCTCCTACTACCGGATCGTGCCACCTAACTTAAGTCGTGACCAACTCCTTCAAACGGATCGTGACGCCCAGCTGGAACGGATCGAGTCGCGCTCCCCTTCACCGATCCGATCCGGATTCTGGGTCATTTCCTGCATGTTTCCTGTGACTGTTTTTACGCCATTCGACGGCGTTTTTGACCAATCTAACACTTCTAAACAATCACAAAGCATTTCATATAGTCATAGCAACATGCATAATCAGCCACAAACATCATTCACATCAATATAATAGGTTAAAATGGATCAAACATACCCAAAGCCCCATATTTTCCCCTAAGCATATTTAGGTGAAACTAATGATAGGATTAGCAAATATTAACCAAATTAACCCAAATTCATATCAGAGGCCTAAAACATCATTCCGAATTTTATAAATATTTTTCCAGAATTTTATCATGTTTAAATTCGCTAATTAACACTAATCACCCCTAATTAGCCATAATTAGTGCAAAACTATGCAAATCACTCACCTTAGCCACAAAATAAACTAAGATCTGAAATGATTCTCTGATTTGATGCGAATTTCAATACCAAACAGCAGCTCCTTGGTTGATTTGGTGAAGATCCTTCTTGATTAGGGGTTGCTAAGCCAAATCCTTAACCTAAAGGTGATTTGGAGGTGATTTAGAGGTTGGAGGCCATTTTTAGGGATCCTTGGTGATAAGTGGAGGCTAGAAAACTGAAATGGAATGATTCTCCATCTCATTTCAGCCCTCCCATAACCCTAATCCTGAAATGGGTTATGGGTCTACTCACTAATCACCCGATTTGGCCCGGTTAAGCAGTTTTTTCACCCTCCAAATCTTGTTTCAGCCATATCTCCCCAACGGTAAGTCCGTTTGGCTATTATGACCACTCTACGGAAAGAGAAACCATCAAACGAATCAAATGGAAGTGGTTTCAGGTCAAAATTCCTTTCCAATCAAAAGTTATGGCCAAAACTGTACCAACTAGGGGCAAAATGGTCATTTAAAAATCGACAAAAATCATGGACATGGGAAATGACTCTAATAGATGTTTCCCAAAGTTACTTGACCATACGACTTCACATGGGAAAGAAATAAATATTCTACGATCCTATGATGTGTAGAATACGGGTCGTTACACTCTCCCCCCCTTAAGAAATTTCGCCCCCGAAATTCCCTAATCCAAACACACACAAAGATTCCCGCATGCCTATCAATCATAAAACAACAATCAAACGTGCAAAATAAGCAAAACAAGTCTATCCTAGCGTGCGGAATAACTAAATCGCAAAGTAAATCTTACCAGGCAAAGGGTTCTGGATAAGCCTTCCTAATGCTCTCCTCTGTCTCCCAAGTACAATCATTCTCGTTCTCACCCTACTGAACCTTGACTAGCTTCACCGCCTTCCTTCGAAGTTGCTTCGTATCATGCCCCACAATACGAATTGGCTTGCGGTTCCCAACCGCCTCGGGTTCTACTTCGAAGTCCTCTAACTGATCAGGTGAAATAGTCATATCTGAGTCGTGAACGGACTTCCTTAGTTGGGAAACATGAAATACATTGTGAACTCCCGCCATCTTCTCTGGTAAGCCAACTCTATACGCCAAATTCCCGACTAGTTCAAGAACAGGGAATGGCCCAACAAATCTTGGTGCCAACTTGCCTCTCCTGCCAAATCGTATCACGCTCTTCAACGGAGAGATTTTTACAAACACCAAGTCACCAACGGAGAATTTCAAGTCTCTTCTCCTCTTATCGGCATAGCTTTTCTGTCTATCTTGAGCAGCTTTCATTCGTTGCTGAATGATCTTAATCTTATCCGACGTTTCTCTCACCACATCTGGTCCAAGCACAAACTTCTCGCCAGTCTCTATCCAACATGATGGTGAGTTGCACGGTCTTCCGTACAAAGCTTCATATGGAGCCATACCGATACTGGATTGGTAGCTATTATTATATGCAAACTCTACTAGATGCAAATGGTCATCCCATGAT
Organism: Allium sativum; assembly: GCA_030737875.1. NCBI lineage: Eukaryota > Viridiplantae > Streptophyta > Magnoliopsida > Asparagales > Amaryllidaceae > Allium > Allium sativum. The sequence continues at coordinate 930,520,147 of CM060920.1, read as the reverse complement.
CCACCAAAATCCAATATACACGCCCTCAAGAGGTCTTCCAATATACGATTCACCCTCTCCGTCTGACCGTCGGTCTGAGGATGATATGCGGTACTGAGATGTAATCCTGACCCTAGAGCCTCTTGTAAGCTCTTCCAAAACCCACTAGTGAACAACGGGTCTCGGTCACTCACAATGCTTTTGGGTACTCCATGAAATCTCACTACCCACTTCATATACAATTATGCCAACTTGGCTGCCGTTCTGGTCGATTTGACTAGTATAAACCTTGCGCTTTTAGTCAATCGATCCACAATTACCCAAATGCTATCATATCCCGATCTAGTCCTTGGTAGGCCATCGATGAAATCCATCGAGACTTGCTCCCATTTCCATTTGGGAATTTCTAATGGTTGCAATAACCCACTAGGCTTCTTTTGCTCGGCTTTAACTAGCTGGCAATTCATGCATTTGGATATAAACTTCCCAACGTCACTTTTCATCCCTTCCCAATAGTAAGTCTGTTTCATGTCTCGATACATCTTATTACCACCGGGATGTATAGTCAGTTTTGAGTGATGACATTCTCTAAGCACTTCATCTCTCAAACCATTCACGTTGGGCACAACTAGTCTTCCATTCTTTCGAAGCCATCCATCTCGATCAAGCCCATACACATTCATCTCCTCATCAATACCCATCTCTAACTCGGAGATGATTTCTAATAGATTAGGATCGTCCCTCTGGCTAGAACCAATCCGCTCTATCAGAGTGGGTCTGATCGTCAAACTAGCTAGCATAACTGGATCCAACTCGCACTTTGGTCTGAAATCAAACCCCGCGATATACTCCAGTTGCTTCCGTTCAAGAAACATTGCCCCTAAGCTGGCATGTCTCCTACTCAAGGCATCGGCTACCGCATTACCCTTCCCGGGTGTATACGCGATATCAAAATCATACGAAGCCAAGAACTCTAACCATCTCTGCTGACGGAGATTCAGATCTTTCTGAGAGAAGAGATACTTTAACGATTTATGATCGGTAAATAACTCGAATCTTTCTCCTAAGAGATAGTGTCTCCACATCTTCAGCGCAAATACAATCGCTGCCAATTCCAAATCATGGGTAGGATACTTCTTCTCATGCGGCTTTAGCTGTCGACTAGCATAAGCTACAACCCTACCTCCTTGCATCAATACTGCACCCAGTCTGGTACCACAAGCATCCGTGTATACCGTCATCTCTTCATTCCCTTTAGGAATGACTAACACTGGCGCACGCGTCAACCTCTCTTTTAGACTCTTGAAGGCATCCTCACACACTCCGTCCCAAACGAAGGACTGATTCTTCTTAGTCAACCGAGTCAATGGTGCTGCTATCTTGGAGAAATCTTGGATAAACTTACGATAATATCCAGCTAATCCCAAGAAACTTCTTACATCTGTTGCATTCTTGGGTGTAGGCCAATCCTGTACCGTAGCCACCTTCGCAGGGTCCACGGCAATACCACTCTCTGAAACAACATGACCCAAGAATCTTACTTCCCTTCTCCAAAAATGACACTTAGAGAATTTCGCTTTCAATTGGTGTTTCCTCAACACCTCGATCACTATCCTCAAGTGCCCCTTGTGTTCCTCCTCTGTTCTTGAATAAACAAGGATATCATCCACGAACACAAGAACAAACTTATTCAACTGATCTCTGAATACTCGATTCATAAGATCCACAAAATAGGCTGGTGCATTGGTCAACCCAAATGGCATAACCAACCACTCATAAAATCCAGACGGCGTCCTAAATGCCGTTTTCGGAACACTCTCATCTGCTACTCGAAGCTGATGAAATCCTGTCACGAGGTCCAACTGGGAGAACACTCTAGCTCCTTCCAGCTGATCAAACAAATCATCTATCTGTGGTAGAGGATACTTATTCTTCCTCGTCACCTTATTCAACTCGCGATAGTCCACACACAAACGAAGGGAACCATCTGCCTTAGTGGCAAACACAACTGGTGCTCCCCACTCGGAGACACTCCTTCTAATAAATCCCTTCTTCAAAAGATTGCTGACTTGCACCCCGAGCTCTCGCTGCTCCCTTGGTGCCATACGACGAAGTGGCATCACTATAGGTCTGGCATCTTTCACTAAATCAATACGGAACTCAATCTCTCGGTGTGGTGGAAGCCCGGTCACCTCCTCGAAGACGTCCGGATACTGGCCAACCACGGGCACATCTGACAACTCATCTTGCGGGATGTCGAGGGAATTTACAAAACTAGCCATAACCCCATCACTAGGTAGACTACCAAACACTACCCTCCGCCCATCATCCGCCCTCACTGTCACCAAAAAGCCCTCACAGTCTACCACCACCCCGTATCTTTGGAGCCAATCGACTCCCAATATAATGCCATACCCAGTAAAGCCCAAAACAAAGCAATCACATACAAACATACATCCATGACTCGATAAGACCAAATTCCTGCAAATCATATTAAGGCTAGTCGAACCACCAATCGGGTTCGTCACTATCAATGGTCTATCGACTATCTCGGGTTCCAGTCCCAACCTATCTACCAGGTCACTAGATATGAAGGAACGGGAAGCCCCGGTATCAAACAAAACTCGAACTGGTATATCATAAATAGAAAGCATACCTTGAATAACAACATTCTTTCCTTTCTCCACCGCAGTTGGGGCGTTCGACGAAGAAGGAACAACATCAATAGCATATGCTTTCACAATCTGCTTCTCCTTAAGAGGTTGCGGACACTTATCTTTCTGATGTCCCACTTGGCCACAGTTGTAGCTCTTCCTTTCCGCTAGCTTGGCCCGACATTCCTTAGCATAATGGCCTTTCTTTCCACAGCTGAAGCACTCAACATCCTTCTTGCTCTTTTTCTGGCCACCTTTTGATTGGTCCTGCTTCCTCTTATTCTGAGAATTATTCTTGCCTCCACCGCCTGCTTGCGGCTTTGGCCCTTCTGCAGATGCAGCCTCAGTCTTTGACTTAGGGTAAAGACTCTCTGACCTCAAAGCTTTTCCCACGATCGATTCAAAAGTCTCATCGATGTGGTTAATGAGCCTCTCCCCCAAGTACCCATCCAGACCAGTAATGAACTTCTCATTCTTCTTTTCAGGAGTATCGATAAGAGACAGTCCATACTTCGACAAAGTGTCGAACTCAGCAATATAATCAGAAACTGCCCTCCCATTCTGCTTGAGTTCCAAGATCCTCTTGAACAACACTGACTTCTGGGAAGCTGGAATAAACTTCTCGCTAAAGCGATCCTTGAACTGATCACAAGTAACTTGGTCCTCTGGAGTAGCTGTTCTGATAGCATTCCACCAATTCATCGCTCGCTCTTGCAGCTGACGAGACGCTAGCCTTCTCTTCATCGCATCCTCGAGACCCAAGTCATCAAAGATACGGTCATAGCTATCCATCCAATCTTGAACATCCTTGGCCGACTCCGTTCCGTGGAACGGCTTCCCACCAAGATTAGTGTAATCTTTGCACAACTTGGCGAAATCGACCCTAGGCGCCTGCACTACTGGGCCAACGCCAACTCCAGGATTGGGAATTGCCCCTTGCACTTCTCTAAGCATGTCTCTCATGAGGTTAGTAAACATAGCCCTCATGTCAGCGGCATTCCCTTGGTTGGTCCCTCTACCAGCACCTCTCGTCTCTCGGCTCATCGTTAATCTGTAAAAAGGGAAACGATTAACGACCCCATAGTGGTGCTAGTGCAGTGCGACTTCATCTTCATACTACCAATAGTATATACATACATAGATTTTGAAAACCAAAGTAATCACAAATACGCGCTCTCATATACGTACTAACTCTCCCTAGTGTCTTTCCCTAGGTTGACTACGCAACCTAGAGCTCTGATACCAAGTGTGACGGCCCGCCCCGCACCAACCGACATTTACTCCAAAAGTGCGCTGTACACATGTCCAGTTAGCACGGAACGGGTCGCCAGAAGGGAAAGGAGGAAGGAAATGAACATACAAGTAACCTGTAGAATGTCTCACAGCGCATGGAACAAAATATAATAATAACATACTTGACATAAAACAGGAGAGACAGTGCATAAGCTGAAAATCAAAACTAAACATCATAGCAGCGGAAATCCAAAATACAGCTTATTACAACTTTTCAACTGTCTCAAAGCAAAGTAAGATAAATGAGGTACACTACTAATGCCCAAGTAGCGACTACCAACGACACAGGGAGAATGTGTGTATATATATATATATATAATACGTGGAAGCCTCCTGCCCGCCTCCGAATCAGCTACTCGCGCATCACCAACTAACCTGTCTCTAGTCTGCTCGTGTGAGCACCCAGAGTAATAAGAGGAAACATAAAACTCTGGGTCAGACATAAAGCCTGGTATGAGCGATAAGCATCTAAAGTGAACGATAACAGGTAGACTAAAACATACCTGAACATGGACCTGCAACCAAAGAGTTAGCACTACATACTGTACAACACTCTAAGGTATCATATCAAACAGTGTAAAGATACGGAGGTGGGGGAGGTGTGCATGTCATAATGATGGCAAACAATCAAGCATAGCATCCATCCTCACATCTTTCACTCAGTGCGTAAAGCATTAGATATTCACCACTTCGATCACCCAACATTCCTTGCTACGATCACTTTGCCCCATGAAGTCATAAATGGCTTCACTGCACTGATAACGTAGCCACTAATTCCTCGCTATGTCCACTTGCCCCATGGAGTTATTCACCCCATCTGCGCTGGCTCATAGCCTTACTAATCCTTACTATGTCCACTTGCCCCATGGAGTTATTCACCCCATCTGCGCTGGCTCATAGTCTTACTACGCATCACCTTGCCCCTCAGGTCATAATGACCCTACTGCACTGATAACGTAGTCTTGCTACCATCACTTTGCCCCTCAGGTCATAATGACCCTACTGCACTGATAAGTAGCCCATCATTCCTTTTTAGTGGTGAATCGAAGTTATGAACGTCGACAACTCCTTAGCACACGTCCCGCAGCAAAGTCCAACCATGAAGTGAACTCGTTGGTTCCCAACTGGTTCCGGGATCCTGAGCTCTAACTTCCATTTGGACTACCTTTGCATCTCGGGTTATTGGTCATCACCATCGGATCGGATCAGATCAGCCTTCACATTCTTCATCGGATCGGATCGGCCATTGCATTCGGATCGGGTCGCGCTTCTTGCATTGGATCGGGTCGTGGTCCTCCAACTCGTGGCTCCTCTTCCTGATTCGGATCGGTGTCACCACTTCGGATCGGATCGGGTTGCTTCATCCGGGTCGGGTCGTGTCTTTTGATCGGGTCGGATCGTCTCGCCTAGTACCCATCGACTCGTGAACTCCCCACCCTCTTCTGGTTCGGATCAGGAGTGCTTGTTGGTTCGGATCGGGCTCCTACTACCGGATCGTGCCACCTAACTTAAGTCGTAACCAACTCCTTCAAACGGATCGTGACGCCCAGCTGGAACGGATCGAGTCGCGCTCCCCTTCACCGATCCGATCCGGATTCTGGGTCATTTCCTGCATGTTTCCTGCGATTGTTTTTACGCCATTCGACGGCGTTTTTGACCAATCTAACACTTCTAAACAATCACAAAGCATTTCATATAGTCATAGCAACATGCATAATCAGCCACAAACATCATTCACATCAATATAATAGGTTAAAATGGATCAAACATACCCAAAGCCCCATATTTTCCCCTAAGCATATTTAGGTGAAACTAATGATAGGATTAGCAAATATTAACCAAATTAACCCAAATTCATATCAGAGGCCTAAAACATCATTCTGAATTTTATAAATATTTTTCCAGAATTTTATCATGTTTTAATTCGCTAATTAACACTAATCACCCCTAATTAGCCATAATTAGTGCAAAACTATGCAAATCACTCACCTTAGCCACAAAATAAACTAAGATCTGAAATGATTCTCTGATTTGATGCGAATTTCAATACCAAACAGCAGCTCCTTGGTTGATTTGGTGAAGATCCTTCTTGATTAGGGGTTGCTAAGCCAAATCCTTAGCCTAAAGGTGATTTGGAGGTGATTTAGAGGTTGGAGGCCATTTTTAGGGATCCTTGGTGATAAGTGGAGGCTAGAAAACTGAAATGGAATGATTCTCCATCTCATTTCAGCCCTCCCATAACCCTAATCCCGAAATGGGTTATGGGCCTACTCACTAATCACCCGATTTGGCCCGGTTAAGCAGTTTTTTCACCCTCCAAATCTTGTTTCAGCCATATCTCCCAAACGGTAAGTCCGTTTGGCTATTATGACACTCTACGGAAAGAGAAACCATCAAACGAATCAAATGGAAGTGGTTTCAGGTCAAAATTCCTTTCCAATCAAAAGTTATGGCCAAAACAGTACCAACTAGGGGCAAAATGGTCATTTAAAAATCGACAAAAATCATGGACATGGGAAATGACTCTAATAGATGTTTCCCAAAGTTACATGACCATACGACTTCACATGGGAAAGAAATAAATATTCTACGATCCTATGATGTGTAGAATACGGGTCGTTACACATATGATCATGAAGCATTAGAAGTCTTTTAAGGACAATGGATGCTCGTGTTTGATGGATGGGTAGATGGATGTTTGGATGTTAGGATATACATTCTTCCTGAATTTGAAGATTTCGGGGACGAAATCCTTTTAAGTGGGGGAGAATGTAACACCCCGTGTATTCTATAACAGTGAAATTCACAAATTAAAGTATAACTAATATCAAATCAAAGAATTAAGGGAAACGGGATACGCCATTGCGTTCGTCTCGGAATTCTGCTTGAAATAGAGTCCGAGTTTGCGTAAAACGGACTCCGTATGAAGGAGTTATGGCCTCCGGAAGTTTCAGAATTCAGTTTAAAATTCAAACAGACCAAAACAGCTCAGAGAAACTAATTCGAAATTCAAAAATCGGGCCCAATTGGCCAAGGCGGGAAAATTCCCGCCCATGGCACCCAGGTCGACTTGGCAGTCGACCTGGGGCTAGCCAGGTCGACTGGGCAGTCGACCTGGGTAACCCGTGTCGACTGCCAAGTCGACACGGTGTCGACTGGGGTGTCGACCTGGCCCCTGAGCCAGGTCGAACCCAGCCCACCCTGGCTGGCCTAGTCTGTGTTTGGTCGATTTTCTGCGCCTTGCCTTGTCACTAGGGCTAGGTGTCAGCTCCTGGTTGGTCTCTCCTTTGAACGAACGGCTATTATTAAACCAAGCTCCATCGACGGTCTAAATCAACTCAAAAACTCTATAAAAAGGACCTAAGACTAACCCTAATTCACACAAACTAAAATGGAGATGAGACCGTCATGCTGCTGAGGAGAGACTAAGGATAGCCGTCAGAAATTGAGAGACAATTAGGAGATAATTCAAAGCTTAAAGCAACGTCAATCAAATCAAAACAACGCCTACAACAAAGGATAGCATCTCCAAATTCAGAATTCAGATTCCTGAATAAAAGATTCGTCATACGTTGTAAATAGAGTGCTATTCCGATGTGAATAATTAATTGCGTTTGATTTGTGTAAAATGCGAAATGGAATTGTGGCGATAATAATCCATATTTGTATGTTATTTTGATTCTAACGATTTGGGAATGTTATGGTATACGATTGGATATTTGCAAGTATGTGATTTGCGTTGGAAGTTAACAATGAAATGGAATTGTGGCGATAATAATCTATACTTGTATGTTATTTTGATTCTAACGATTTGGGAATGTTATGGTATACGATTGGATTCATACAAGTATATGATATATGTTGACAACCATATGTTGTAATAATTTATTTGGGATTCATGCAAGTATATGATTCACTATTATGCCAATATGATGTACATACTTTTATGATCACTTTTAGTGTGTAATTGGATTTGACTAAGTACTATGATTTGTATGAATCTATGTTGAAATTAGCAAATCATACTTTTGTATTAGAAACAAAAGTAAGCACCTTTATGAACATGACTAAACTATGTTTGGTATTATGCCTAGTTGAAACATGTTTTAGGCCTAAGTTGTTATCAAAACCATATGGTGATATATGTGACACAATTAAGTTAGATTTACATTCCAATTGCAAGTTTGCATGAATAGAATGATTCATGTTTAAGTATTATTTATGCCATGATTACATGAATAGAATGATTCATGTTTAAATATTATTTATGCCATGATTATATGAATAGAATGATTCATGTTTAGGCCATAATCATATGAATAGAATGATTCATGTTTAAGTATTGTTTATGCCATGATTATATGAATAGAATGATTCATGTTTAAGTATTGTTTATGCCATAATTATATGTTGTTACAATTGCAAGTTCACATGTGCCTACTTTATGTTAATTGAATCGTTTGTTGCAAGTTCATACGTTCACACTCCCCTTTTTCATGTTACCTTATAAACACCATGTTATAAGCCTCCCCTTTTCATATGGCTAAATTGGGTTTAAATATTAAACCCAACACACCTTACATTATAGCGAACGTGTAAAACGGGGGTAATGACGTTTGGGTTAAAATATAGAACATATGTGTTGGCATGTTTGACGCATGCCGACAACCTTGAAAAACAATTAAGTGGCATAAATAAATTTTAACCAATAAAGATGAATTTGAATAATGGGCCACAAATATTTACATATAAACAGAAAAGAGACAAAATAAGTAAATGTAGAAAATACGATGTGTTTAACCCGAGGTTGGATTGAGTTGTGATGTAAACCTGCCCGGAACCGCCCGGCTGTCCAGTAGTCACAACAATACCTATCCAATGTGGGTGGTTAAACACGGAGCCCAATAAGGACCCGAGTTTGGACTGAGTTGTGGCGTAAGACTGCCCGGACCCAACCGGCAACAGGCAGCCACAACAATACCTGTCTAATGTGAGAGGTCGAGGCTTTAATAAGACAATTAAGGCTGAGTCAGGAATGATAGGATTAAGTAGATTATATTAATACTTAATCAAAATGGAACATGCTAAACTATACAGACTAATTGGGGGTTAGGTTTATAAAACACTTAACCAACTTAGCATGTTGGCTAGAAAAAGAAAACCTAGTAGCGGGGGACCCTTTTCAGCAATAACCCTACATGGTGTATCAGGATACCTTGAACTAGGCAGGGTGGGGCACGATTACTGGGCTGGCTGTAAGAGGTCAAATCGACGGCGGGGGTGCAGCAGTGTAGGTTCTAACGGGGTGCGGGCGTGCACACACTCCGGCGCAGAAAAATAAGGCACTAGGCACCAGTAGCATACCTGTGCATTCTAGAATTGTGTCGGGCCGCCACCATGGGACTTGATACACCCCATGGTGGGACCAGCATAGGTAACTACAACAGCGGGGGCCGTAAGACGCATGTAACTATGCGAGTAGGAGCCGATCATCAGAAAAAGGATCACTTCACCCTGATTATGGGGTGCCTGTTGGGAACTAGTTTATATGGGTACAGAGATTAATATGGGGTACGATAGTATTCGACCCTATACAACTTAACTTTGTTTATGATGCTTTCCCATTTCCAGTTTATGCTTATCATACCCAGTTCTTTATTCATAGACTGAATAGTCCTAGACTTACTCAGGCTTTATGTCTGACTCTACTTTTCTTTCGCCTTCTTTTCTTTCGTTTCCCCCCAGGTCCACAGGGAGGGAATACCGCAGCTTGACTAGCTTTCACATCCAGCTTGAAGACAAAGAATGTATTGCTTGGATCTTTTCCGTTTTGGACTATGGCTTTGGGCAGCAATTATGGGACTTATGCAGTTTATTTATGTTTCTTTAATAATGTAATCAAGACAGTTATGAAGATGTTATGTTTTTGGGAGAATTGTAAGACAAGTATGGCATGTTTTTGTGAACACGTATTTTAATGAAATAAAAGACGTTGTTGTTTTCCGCTGTTCAAAAATATGTGTTCTTATATCTGTCTTGTATATCTGTGACTTATACTTATAAGCCTACACCAAAATTAGGGCATTCCCTTTGAGAGTGACCCTAACGGAGGTGGGGTGTTTCATTTCGACTTAAGGATTTCAGATCTATTCTCCTCAGAATTAGAAGCAACAATCTCTGAATCTTTATCTTTATGATTAGGAGTATTATCCTATGTTTCTTGAACATTAGAAGTTTCTATATGTAAACCTTCATGAGCTTCAGATGGAATCCATCTAGCATCACTGTTACCAGAATGATAATCTTCATCATGACCAAAAACATTACATTGTAAACATTTCATTGGAATAAACTCATATTCTACTGTAATTGTTGTTTTTTGGCCATTATGTAATAAAACAGGAATTTCTGTTTTAAGTTCAGTATGAGTGTCAATAGATATTAAAACTCTCGCATATTTTGTAAAGCGTTTATTTGCTATGTTTTCATCAATCAAAAGAGGATTTTGAGATAAAACTAGAAATCATTTGAGAAGCTTCAATATACCAAAGCTCCATAGGCAGATATAGCAATCGTATCCAGATCTGAGCTTCACTGCATGTTTTCGAACTTGAATCATAACCTGGATGCCAAGATTCGACATACATTAGCCTCCCATAATACGAGTATGTAGAGCCTTCAATGATGCGAGAAAAATCATCTGATCTTTCAAACTGAACAAAAAAATTATAGCTAGGAGAAATATGTATATTAAAACTACCCACTGGTTTCCAAACTTGGATATGTAATCTTTCATCTTAATCAATGATAAACGGAAATGGATTGGGATCAAAGCTACGATGTTCTTCCATGAAGATTCTGATATATTGAAAACTTTTCTGGAATAAAAATATATTCCAGATTCGGTTTTACAAAGCTAAGCTTTCTGAGATTTAAATCCAATGAGATCGGATCAGAGTTTGATGTAGGATTTAAAGAGGTTTTAGGTTGTGGATTTTCAGATGTAGATGATAAAGGGTTTGGAGAAGAAGATGAAGGTTGCGATCGAAGGAGAGAGAAAGAGGACGGAAATGCATGCTTTTTGTCTGCCATTAAAAGGAAAACCGTTAGGAGGTGAATTGATTTTACTTATATATATATATAATAGTGAATCTATTAAATTTAGGCTTTTATTTAATATAATCCTAATATATTTTTGTAAATATTTATCTAAATAAATTCGATCTAATTGAATTTGCATCATAAATCCATACGGATTTATTTTAATCCAATTTATATTCTGAATATCAGAATAAATTTCCTAGTTCCCTTTTTAACACAATTCCCAATCCTCGTTTTAAATTCCCATTTGAATTTAAATATTTAAATTACCCAATGAAAATTTTCCACCTTTCTCCTTTGAAAAAAAATAAGTATCCCTTTTTTTAAAAAAACACACTTGTACCTACATTTCTCAAATTATCTAAGTGATAAATTTTACCAATTCGTTTATAAATTCAACTTCATTTCCCTACATTATTTAATTTATAAACATCGTTTATAAATTTCTTAACCCATTCCAATTTCAAAATCTATTTTAGAAAAATAGATTTCCCTTTTAAATTTAGAATTCCCTTTCATGATACTTTTATATATCTTCAGGCCCAGTGATATTTAAACACCCTAAAACACCCAATCCTCCATCATGGGTTTTCTAACACATCATATATGATAATATATGTGAAACAAACAAACAATATTATTTTTGAGGAATCCAGTTGGATTCCTCCAACCTGTTTTCCTTCATTCACAGACGCTAGCCAACATAAATAATACGCATCCTACTTCGAGGCAGGATTTTGTGGTATAGAAGATCATCCACTATCATAGCGTAGGGCGTATAGGGTCATCCGCTAATGATACTGCGGGCATCCGCTAATGGTATTACGGGAACTATCCAATCACCAATATATATATATATATATATAATAACCATAAACACCAATCCTAAATAACTAATATATATTAAATAATAGCCACACTAATATTGTAATGCAAGTAAACAATCAACAAACAATTATTTTAATGAATAAAATAATTCTTAATAAAAATAGGAGTGAGATTTACTCACCTGATTTATTTAGCAGCCAATTCCAATCTGATTCCGATCGACTCCAAAACTTAAAACAAATCCCACCGTAAGCCTAAGATCGTATGAGTTCAAAAAATGTCGGTATCGAAAGGATCTAATTTGAATAAGGTATCACATTATTACTTTCTCACAAATTTATTTTAAACTAATACACTTATTATAATAATTAAATTTAATTATCTTAATTCATGTTTCTAAACATTTACTTCCTTTATGAAATAAAAACAGCATCCTTCCTTCTTCATAGTTTCTCACTATTAATAACATCCCTTTGGTTATAAGACTGCACTTCCCATGACTAGAATTTGCAACAGGCTCCCCCTCTTATTCCACCGCGACTTGGAACCCATAAAAGTCAAGAAACTTAAAACCATCGCAAGTTATTCAACACCTCGACTAACACAAACAAATGACTCAACTAACCACTATCTTCATACTGCAGCACCTTCGAAGCCTGTCTCTGAACTCGACTCCTTGCGTGACAGCAACTTGGCATCTCCAGAAAAAGGTGCGATAAGAACTGAAGTCGAAATCCATGAGCATTGGCCCACTAACGCTCTTCCACTTATTGATCGATACCCCATACCACATGTGTTCGCCCCAACTCAGGTTTGAGTTTCATAGATCTCGCAACAATAAACCCTAACCCAATGCTACTTCGATAACTAAAAACACCTCCGCACTTTTTCAAAAACCCAACTCCGATGTTCTTACTTCACCAATGAGTTTCCCCTAGGTCATCGCTACCCAAAATGTTAAACTCCATCAATAACTGACTAGTCGAGCTACTCCCCACTCGAGCCCCAACTTACCAGTCGTATCACAATCGAAATTGAAATTGAAATCCCCTAAAATTGAAAACTCTATCTACGTTGCAAACTTTTGCACCTTGATAATTGATCGCATAAGGACAGAACGATATAGAATTGAAGTAATTGAGGAAAGGATGATCGGTGTTTTCTTTTATTTAAGAATTGATTTGATACAGTTTTGAGGAATAACAGAAAGTGGAGTCTTCGATTTATTACTGCATGAAGAAAATGGTCTGGGTAGTAGCAGTTTTATAGAGATGAGACTTGGGCATTGTGGAATTGGGGAGTACAAGTAGGTCTGCTGTAGGATTTTGAAAATATTTAGATAGATTTTGATTTAATTACTAATTAATACGATTTGAAATAAAAAGTTTTTTATTTCTTTTAAACAGATTCTGATTTGATTTTGAACTTATCCATCAATCAAATATTACGGGGTTCGCAACATGAAACCGTGAACCGCTATTTTAACTTAACGACTGATATTTCAACGTTATAACTCTATTTTGAACTCAATGAAATAGATTATACATTTTAATTTGAACGTATATAAAATAACCATACTAAATTGGTATAATTTAAATTCAAAACAATTTATTCCTTGATAATAAATTATTATTATCGTATAAATTCAAACAGAATTTAATTTCATCATCTGAATTGTTTTGATTCAGTTTTATCTTTGAATTAAATTATTTCAGATCACGGTATTACGATAATTATATATATTCAAAATAACTTGTATTTCGATTATTAAATAGGTAATTCAATATAAAATATCATTTATATTATCAAATAAATATTTAAATCCATACTAAATATTTAAAGTAAATCGACCAAAAATCTGGGTTGTTACATTCTTTCGTCCTTAAAAGAATTTCATCCTCGAAATTACTAAGGTAGAAAAGTGCTTCAAACCCATTAACTTTTCAAAACTCATTTATGTTGAAACTCAACATTTCATCTTTCTACAAATTTAGTTCAACCAAAAGTTTTGGTTTTTATTCATTTAATTTGAATGACCTACAATCAACACATTTACATCCAATCTGATTCATATTCATTCAAATTGGTTCTAATCAATTTATTCACATCGATCCATTTAACTTGCTTAAGTTAAATTTTAAATTCCAACATTCAAAATCCCACGTTTTTATGTCAAATCCCTTTTGAAATAATATATACGTATATTTATTTCCATTTCAAATTCATGACAATTAAATTTTCAAACCCATTTGTTTTCCTTCAAACAAATTCCCATTAGAAGCTTTTCTAAGGTATCAATCCATCACTTAGAAACTCGAAAATGAATACTGATAATGCTGCAGTCATTATCAGAATTAATTTCCAGCTACTGAAGTGAATTCGGTGCTTAATCAATTGCAAAACCCATTCAAAAATGGTATTTATCCAAATCCTTTCAAGACAAAACTATATTATTATTTTTTATATACTTTCAGAAAATTATTATTTCTATATCAAAATAGAATTTTGGGTAAAATTATTTTATTTACCCACTAAAAACAATATTGTGTCAATTTCTCTGTTCAAGTGTTTTGAAATTCCTATCGACTACGTGGCGTCCCACGATTCGATCAGAATTCATAAACCACTCAACAGACAAGTCAACACAATATAGTACAATTTTTATATAAATTAACAAATACACTCTCTTGTATATATACACTCAACTCATTCTAGGGTACTGCTGACCCTATATCTAATGATAATAACTCCACCTAAGCCTAGGTATTCGCTCAACCTAAGCTCTGATACCAACTGTAACGGCCCGCAAATCCGTACCCTTTGAGTTGACTAATAACACCACCGTCCAACCCAAATGACACAGAAATACGAATCATTAGAAGAAAGAAGTTAGAGGATAAGGAATAGAAAGAAAGAAAAGTTAGAATAGAAGAAAAACGAAGAATACAAATCTCACAGCGGAACGAATAAAATATATTAGGTAACATAAAATTTGAATACAATTCGGTAACTGTATATACATACCATTATCAGAGCACAACAGTTATTCCTGGAACAGTTATAAACACCTGTTTCCAGATACAAACATGGTACACAGCGGAATATATGATAGTCTATAGCTAACTGGTGAAGCCTCCTGCTTCAAACTCCTCAAAGTGAATCTGTAAAATCCCGACTACTTGACTGCCCGTACAAATTTGGGCACCCAAGAGTTTAGGGAAAACAAAAAACAAACAAAACAAACTCTGGGTCAGTCATGGGACTGGTGTGAGTAAACTCCAATCATTTGTTTAATTTTAAAAATCCTTTCGAAAGAAATATTAATCGTAAGACCGATCCACACAAAAACACGGATGGTTTTTACATTACGATAACCCAAAATATTTTTGATATCAAATCCAGTGATATTATAATAATGTCTACATCAAATAAATAGAATCTAGCAGAACGCTTGCATCTCACGCTCCTTATATAATATAAAACAAAAATCCGCAGGGCGCTTATTGGAGATTGGATTTCCAACATGACAAGGTATTGAACCACCTTCTGATAGTGTATCTCTAGAGGGGAATACACTGGATTCAACAAGAACGTCTTGCAACCCGGCCCACACATGACCGACCACTCATTTTGCTTGAGTGTATCGAATGTATATCACCAACGGTTGGGATCCGCAACCGTTTCCCGAATGGGCAGCATCGAATAGAATAAGGAATTAAATGAATCTCTAGATAGGTGATAATACACCCAAATGGGAGCGACCCACATAGCCATGCTAGCTGCCCGATTTTTGTCATTTCCTGGTTGTTGAGGCTTGAGGCTACGATTTCTTATCATTCATTGATAGCACAATCACTTTGAATGCCACATTGTCAGATCCGTAAATCATCAATTGATTTGCACAAATATATTCTGGGTATTATGCCAAGAGAATAAATTCTCCGCCACCATATATATCTATACAGACCAACGTATGCAAGTGTAACTCCCTATGTCCATTAATGTCACTCACAAAGGGAATGCATCAATGTCCATGAAGCGTTATTGTTGTATAGAACAGATAAATTATAAGAATAAATAAAAAAAGCGGAAGTTAACACTTATTTTATTGCTTCTTAACTCAAAAAACGAGTTTACATAAGTGGTCTCCAAAACCATTACAACATGATCAATAGTCTTTTCCAAAAACTTCAAAGTACAGAAAGAAGCCAATACTTAAATAATATAAATGCATAAATCCCCACTGAGCATAAGCAAAGCCATAAAGATGAGAGGGTCCAAAGCAATACATCTTCTCTCTTCAAGCAACTGAAAGAAATTGGCACTAAGTTGTAGTTTTCCCTCCTTGCATACCTGAGGGGGGGGGGGGGGAAGGAAGAAAAGAGGTGGAAAGAAAAGGGGGTCAAACATAAAGTCTGGCGAGTACGATAACTTTAACAATACAATTATCAAAATAACTAGGATGAGGCATAAGCTGGAAAATAAGGAAATGACTGTGAAAAATTGGGTATGACAAAGCAAACGAGGAAATAAGACGATCAAAGACAACGTTAAAGGCGCACCTAATCACTATAGGATAATTACTATACTACACCACCACTAGTCACCCTAAAGGTTGATCCCGCCTACAGGACTTAATAATGATAATGGTAGTTCATCTACCCCTAGCTGCCTTCATAGGTACCGTCTGCCCCTATCTCCATTAGGTGTACCCACTACCCTCCCCATTCTAATTACAATATTTATTCATAATATGGTAGTTATACTCCTAGCTGTCTTCATAGGTGCCGTCTGCTCCTATCTCCACTAGGTGTACCCACTACCCTCCCCATTCTAATTACAATATTTATTCATAATATGGCAGTTATACTCCTAGCTGCCTTCATAGGTGCCGTCTGCTCCTATCTCCACTAGGTGTACCCACTACCTTCCCCATTCGATCGGCTCCCTAACTCGTAGATACCCGTGCTGGCCCCACAGTGGGGTGTATCACTCCCCAAAGTGGAAACCCCGATACAACCAAAAATGCACGGCTTATATCTACATGATGCAACAACGTCTTACCTACCAGCCCGGGCCCACACACGCATATGAACCTGTTAGACTTGCGTTGCCACCGCTAACCCGTTTTGACCTCTTACAATCAAATCCAGTACGCGTGTCCCATCCTCGACTTGGGTCGAGCCCACAAAGATACTAAATGGGTTACTGGTTTGAAAAGGGTCCCTACACAAGCTTTCCCCCTATGCTTGGTCCCCACTAGAATTTCCCACTTAACCCCTCTTATTCATGTCTTCTTACATGTTTCAATTTGGTTAAGTGTTTATAATTATATCCCACATGTCACCCATGTTACTTACTCAACAAATCAACATGTGTTATTGGTTAAACTTGTCTTAACCCTATCCACTTATCAAACTATTAGTTAAGTTTGTCTTAACCCTACCAGATCAATGTATATTATTGGTTAAGTTTGTCTTAATCCTACCCACTTAGTTTATGATTAGGTACTTCTTAGTTCACAGATACATTGGTTAAGAGAATAACTCCGTAAGTACTAACCCCAAAGACCGAGATCAACATCAGATCGTTACTCAGAGAATCACTCACTCAATCAAACTTCTGTTTGTCATCCATATTTGTCTTTAATCAGCATTAATTAATTATTGAGACACCTAATCGTATTTCACATGCCACCCAAGGTACCCACTTAATTTCACATGCCACCCAAGGCACCCACTTAACCCCCTCATGTCCCACTACATGTTTATCTGGTTAAGTGTTTCTTAATTCATTAAGACCATAACCTTGTAAAGACCTCCCACATTAGACTGGCATTTGTGGTAGCTGGATTTGCAAGGCGGGTCCGGGCAGTCTTACACCACAAACGAGCCAAACCTCGTGTCTTTACAACTATTATGCATTTAATTTATGCCTAAGACCTCCCACATTAGACTGGCATTTGTAGCAGCTGGATTTGCTGGGCGGGTCCGAGCAGTCTTACACCACAAACGAGTCTAACCTCGTGTCTTAGGCGATTAATTACACCTAATTAATCATCCCAAATTTAAATTAATTTCCCTATTCAAATTGCCAATCAATTACAAAATTTTACTATGTCCATAATTGACTCAATTATGTCCATATATTTATGATATATAAAATTATACCAATTAACATCACATTTAAGGCATTTATACCAATTCTCAATATTAAATCTTTTAATATTATCCCATTGCCCCACGTTGTACGTTCGTTCGTTTAACGTGAAATATACGTTAGACTCGAACAGTCTAACTTATGGAATAAAGAGAAAACGTCACGACATGCATAGAATAAAAACTAGATCTAAACATAAGGGGTGAACTTGCATGTGTGAATAAGGTTTTTCATTTAAAACTTGCATAGACAATGGGTGTCATAGATCTAATCATAAGGTGTAAACTTGCATAGGCAATAGTTACAATCTTACATTACATGATTCATACTCCAACAAATATATATATATATATATATATATATATGCATATGTGATTTATACAACATAGATTATGATGTAAACTTGCATGGCCTAGCCTTAGACCCAATTTACACATAAAATAGATGTCATGAAACATGTAAGGTTGTATATGATTTCCACTAACTTGCATATGATTCATATCTAAATTAACATCTAAACTTGCATACATACATACAACTAACATATGAATCAGTTCTAACAACGTAACCAAACTAGCATATGAAACATCATTATGAATTGATTGTACATAAGCCAACAATTAACATAGATTTACAACATAGATGATAACATCACAGCTTTACAACATAGATAATAACATCATAGATTTACAACATAGATAATAACATAACGGTCAATGATTCACAACATAACCATATAATCCAAATCATAATTATGTCCAATTAAATTGTTAATTATCTTATTAAAGAAATAGAACTCACAAAAAGAAGGTCTCGCGTTCTGAAATCTAATTTCTGAAATTAATTTAGCTCGCCTTTGTAGTAGATTCGTAATTGTTTAGATTAGAGTTGAATAGAACTGAATTGGTTAGCTTTGATTTCCCTCTAGTTGGTGGCGGCTACTCTAGGTTACAAGATGACAGCATGACGTCCATGATTCAGATTTTTATTTGATTTTAGGGTTTGAGTCTACCCATGTTTATATATAATTTTAATTTGATTATAGCCGTCGGATGATCTTTGGGTTAATCAAAACCATTCAGTTGGGATAGGGTGACACCTCAGCCCTAATGACTCGGCAAGGAGTCAGAAAGGACTCAGCAATGAGTCACAATATGGATCAGATTGCACCAGAAAGTTGTGCAGGCTTTCTGCTAGGCCTGGGCGCATTGGGAAGTGTGCAAATGTATTTTTGTACTGGCGCACTTCCCAAGTGCGCCAGTGCATTAATAATTTTTTTTCTCTCTTCTTTTCTAATTTTTTCGCCTGACTTCGTTCATCCATATCTCCTTCATCTGGTATCCTTTTTATGCAAACTCACACTCTATCTCAACCAGAATTCCAAGACGAACACAATGGCGCAACCCATTTCCCTTAATTCTCACATCTGAGATTAATTATTCTTGATTTAATTTAATTCGATTATTCAAAAATTCCGGGTGTTACATTCTCCCCTACTTAAAGGATTTCGTCCTAGAAATCTCTAAGTTAAGAAGAACGTATCCTACCGTCCAATCATCCATCTACTCAACCATCAATCACTAGCAACCATGGTCCTTAAAAGATTTCTAATGATTTTCATGTACATATGCATTGTGTGTGTATATGTCCGTATACTAAAGCTAAATCAGGCGGTCCACTGATTCAGTCGGCCTCCTTAATGCAAATAATGATAGTGCCATGTATCCATCATGTATGCAAAGAATCCTATACATATCATTACTACATGTGTGCACAACCATCAATTTAAATGCGACATCCATATGATACACACATTCATTTTACTAAATACATCCATTTATATGCAATATGCATTATGAAAGTGACTGAGCCGATCTAGTGCCTAAAGTGTGTGTATATGCATCCACGAGCAACCACTTGCATCCACATGCATCCATCATACATAACATGTCTCAAACACATGTTTCAACCATAGGACTACCCTATCTAAAGGTCAAATATACTAGAGAGAGGACATACTAAAGATAGAATAAGCACAAGTTAAGCGAAAAAGGAGAAATTGAAAGACATACCCTCGAAAAGAAAAGGGTACTATGAACGCATCTTCTCTTCCGTCTCCCAAGTAGCGTCGTTCTCATCATCTCCCAATTGCACTTTGACTAGCTCGACCTCTCGATTCCTCAACTTCTTAATCTCCGACCCAAGAATGCATGTAGGAGCTTGTTAAATCATCGCATCACGCTTTATCTCCACCTCTCTAAGCAAGCCCGGCTCTACCACTTCCGCGGTCTCGTGCAAGCACTTCCTCAAATGTGATACATGGAATACGTCATGTACACCACTAAGTCTCTCGGGCAACTCTACTCTATACGCCGTCTGTCCAATCCTCTCTTAGAAAACTTCTTATTTTCGTTGCTTTTCTTGGAACCTCCAACTCTTGGATTGCCTCCACCTTCGCGGGATCCACAACTATCCCTTCCTTAGAGGCCATGTGTCCTAAGAATCCTGCCTTCTTCCTCAAAAAAAAAAAAAAAAAAAAAAAAAAAAAAAAAATTGGTATCAACATAGGGTCCTAAACAATACATTACTTCACATCCCACTCGAGTCATCTCATAACCCTATTGAATCTAACTCGGGGCAGCCAATACCATCGAATAGTCTTATCATGTCACGGCTGCATATCACTTCTCGAGAAAACCAAGATATGATGCAATGAAAATCGCCACAACTATTTATCTCACACAAACCATCCTAGTCGAACTCGACATTCCCCAAGCACAAGCCCCAAAGGCCTAAACCAATATCAGACAAGCACCCAAGGAATATCTCCTCCGAATTCAGACAATCTACGCGAGACGTTACTAGCAAAGCAACCAAACAATTGAGCACCCCAATCTGATATACTACATCTTATGAACCCGTTCTCAAGCAACTCCCTTACTTTCTTTTTGAGCTCCCTCCTCTCACGAGGAGCCATGTGGCGTACTGGCAGAGATACTGGTTTCGCATTGTCTACAAGATAAATACGAAAGTCTATCTCACGCCTCGGGGGTAAACCTCGAACCTCTTTGAAGACATTACTATATTCACGAACCACACGAACAGATTTCAAATCATCATTGGAAACGTCAAGAGATTCTAGGTAACTAAGCATTACTGGACCTCTAGGGCCACAAGAAATATCAAGGGTCTTTCCATAACGAGTCAAAAATCTAACTACCCTTCTCTTACAATCTAGGATGGCACCATATCTAGTTAGCCAATCTATCCCTAGAATCAACCCATAGCCCATGAACCCAAGCACAAAAGCATTACATTCAAAAACTAATGCCTAAGATAGAAAATCTCAAATCCCTACAAACCATGGATAAATGAGACGACCCACCAATAGGATTTGAGACTGCAATGGGATCCACAACAAGACTAGTATTTAAGTGCAGTGTTTCAACTAATGATGTAGAGATAAACGAATGTGATGCGCCAGAATCGAATAAAGTACGGACAGGATGATCAAATAGAAAAACTAAACTCTCAACGGATATGTTTCTACCTCTCTCCTGTCCTGGTGCCATGAGAGCCTGAACCTGCCCTCTAGAAGTAGACCCTGTCCTCTACCCTTTTCTTCGGGCAGTCTTTAATCTTTGATCAGGTGTCCTGCCTCACCACAGTTGAAACAACCAGTCTTCTTTTTCTTCCTACAGTCCTTGCTCAGATGGCCTGGTGTTCCACAATAAAGACATTTCCTCTTGTCACGGGGTTTATTATTCTTTGCACCCTTCTCAGGTTCTACTTTCTTACCCTGTGCCCTATCCATGCCTCCACTATATGTTCTCCATTCGTGACCTCCGACCTACAAGAAACTTCATCCTTCATCAACCAAGCAGCTAGTCGAACCTTCCTCCCTTCATCTATCTCAAAGATACTGACAAGTTCTCCACTTTCTTGAGCTAACTTCTAGCCCCGACAAACATCTAAGTCCCATGAAGCGGTTTTCCACCCATCGTACGGAAGTCCTCATATATCTTAGGAAAAAGCATCTATACGCGGAGGAAGAGATTCAAAAAGGGAAAGAGGAAGAGATTCAAAACGGAGAATCAAAGGAAAGATATATGGCTCTTGGGGATTATGTTTAAAATAAACCTTTCTCTTGAAAATAGCTTCTTTAAAACAAGTTTTTGAAAATACTTTCTAGGAAAATAATACTTTTGAAAACATTTTTCAAAACTTTTTATCTGTTCTTGTAACCATAGCTCTGATACCACGTGTAACACCCCATGTCCATTAATGTCACTCACAAAGGGAATGCATCAATGTCCATGAAGCGTTATTGTTGTATAGAACGGATAAATTACAAGAATAAATAAACACAGCGGAAGTTAAAACTTATTTTATTGCTTCTTAACTCAAAAACAAGTTTACATATGTGGTCTCCAAAACCATTACAACAGGATCAATAGTCTTTTCCAAAAACTTCAAAGTACATAAAGAAGCCAATACTTAAATAACATAAATGCATAAATCCCCACTGAGCATAAGCAAAGCCATAAAGATGAGAGGGTCCAAAACAATACATCTTTTCTCTTGAAGCAACTGAAAGAAATCGACACTAAGTTGTAGTATTCTCTCCTTACAAACCTGAGGGGGGGGGGAAGGAAGAAAAGATGTGGAAAGAAAAGGGGGTCAGACATAAAGTCTGTCGACTGTGATAAATTTAACAATACAATTATCAAAATAACTAGGATAAGGCATAAGGAGGAAAATAAAGAAATGACTATGAAAATTTGGGTATGACAGAGCAAACGAGGAAATAAGACGATCAAAGATAACGTTAAAGGCGCACCTAATCACTATAGGATAATTACTATACTGGACCACCACTAGGCACCTTAAAGATTGATCTCGCCAACAGGACTTAATAATGATAATGGTAGCTCGTGTACCCCTAGCTGCCTTCATAGTTGCCATCTGCCCCTATCTCCACTAGGTGTACCCACTGCCCTCCTCGTTCTAATTACAATATTTATTCATAATATGGTAGTTATACTCCTAGCTGTCTTCATACGTGCCGTCTGCTCCTATCTCCACTAGGTGTACCCACTACCCTCCCTATTCCAATTACAATATTTATTCATAATATGGTAGTTATAATCCTAACTGTCTTCAAAGGTACCGTCTGCTCCTATCTCCACTAGGTGTACCCACTACCCTCCCTATTCTAATTACAATATTTATTCATAATATTGTAGTTATACTCCTAGCTGTCTTCATAGTGACATCTGCTCCTATCTCCACTAGGTGTACCCACTACCTTTCCCATTCGATCGGCGCCCTAACTCGTAGATACCCGTGCTGGCCCCACAGTGGGGTGTATCACTCCCCAAAGTGGAAACTCGATACAACCAAAAATGCACAGCTTATATCTACACGATGCAATAATGTCTTACCTACCAGCCCGTGCCCACACACGCATATGAACCTGTTGGACTTGCGTTGCCACCGCTAACCCGTTTTGACCTCTTACAATCAAATCTAGTACGCATGTCCCGTCCTCGACTTGGGTCGAGCCCACAAAGATACTAAATGGGTTACTGGTTTGAAAAGGGTCCCCATACAAGCTTTCTCCCTATGCTTGGTCCCCACTAGAATTTCCCACTTAACCTCTCTTATTCATGTTTTCTTACATGTTTCAATTTGGTTAAGTGTTTATAATTATATCCCACATGTCACCCATGTTACTTACTCAACAAATCAACATGTGTTATTGGTTAAGCTTGTCTTAACCCTATCCACTTATCAAACTATTGGTTAAGTTGTCTTAACCCTACCAGATCATTGTATATTATTCGTTAAGTTTGTCTTAACCCTGCCCACTTATCAAATTATTGGTTAAGTTTGTCTAAACCCTACCCACTTAGTTTATGATTAGGTACTACTTAGTCCACGGATACATTGGTTAAGAGAATAACTCCCTAAGTACCAACCCCGAAGACCGAGATCAACATCTGATCGTTACTCAGAGAATCACTCACTCAACCAAACTTCTGTTTGTCATCCATATTTGTCTTAAATTAGCGTTAATTAATTATTGAGACACCTAATCGTATTTCACATGCCACCCAAGGTACCCACTTAATTTCATATGCCACCCAAGGCACCCAATTAACCCCCTCATGTCCCACTACATGTTTATCTGGTTAAGTATTTCTTAATTCATTAAGACCATAACCCTGTAAAGACCTCCCACATTAGACTGGCATTGTGGTAGCTTGATCTGTCGGGCGGGTCCGGGCAGTCTTACACCACAAATGTGACGATCCCAAAATCCGAGGGGTGGTATTAAGGATAATCATAGGGAAATAACACATTAATCATCATAGCAGAGTACAGATAATAGCAGAAACAATAAATAAAATAATTTTACATGGATATGACAGCGGAATCACAACATGTAGGAATATCAGAATAGCATAACGTGGGATATAACTTAGTAAATAAAAGGAAAGTGACCAGTCATCATCGCCAGTGGCGAAATCATAATATAAGTACAGTAATGGCGTAAAATGTCAAAGTCATCTCTGAAGTCAGCCTCGCCATGATCCAAAAATGCACTCTATGCAGCAGTGCAGAGCCAAAAACAACCTGTCACCTGTGTACTAGGCTGCCCGTGTGAAAATAAGGGCACCCGCGTTTGCAAAGTGAAACAAACAACGAGTCAGTCATGGGGACTGGTATGAGGAATCTATTTAACAGTTAAACAACAGTAAATAGCAAATCATAGGACCACGCCACTTTCGCGGAACGGGTTTACTCCAGTGATTGCTAGTGCATTTAAAACAAAGTAAATTCTTTTAAAAACAACGCAATGCTTTTTGAAAGAATGAAGCCAGTATAAGACTCAGGTTCCATCATACAATGCAACGCAAGCCGGAGGATAGAGTTTTACCTTATAAGGGCCAAATATGCTTGGTACGTATAAAGCAAAAGCAATTGATATTATTACTAGTGCATATATGTTTCAAAAGCGAATCGCATCATAAATATCAATCATAGGCGGCATAGCTACCATCTATTATGTCGCCATACTAGTTCTACAATCAAGTCCGTTGTTTCGTATTGGAAATTGGATTTCCGTCATGAGTCGAGGCAAGGGGAAAGCTCCTCTCCGCTTCGAGACACTCTAGCAAATGCCTTGGGACTACACACTCTGGGTAACCCCTGGATGCTTCAGGGCCGGTCCTCACTTACGTTAGAGGATTGGCAATTCCTGAACACACGTTTCCCGGTCCTTACAGACCTATAATCGAGGCGCCTCGCATTCCAACAACCACAAAGGTGAAAAGTAGATATATATGTCAGGGCTGGTAAGTCACTGACACCACCATAGCTAGAAAGAAACGTCGTGCTCTCCCTGCAGTCTGTATCCCGTTTTTAACTCATACCGGGGTGTGAGGCTCGCGAATCTACAAAATACACAAAGCTAGGCCACGTAAACCTTGCTTTAATCATCATCCACAAGACTTTGCTTTGCAACAGAAGCCTTGATCATAGCATCTTGGCATGCCACATAGGCAGTCCACTCCATACGATTGATTTCCATCGATATATAACCTCTAAGCTTGTACGTCTCAGAGAAGGGCGTTAAGCAGAAGAATAAATTCTCCGCCGCCAAACAGATATATATTTAACAGAGATCAATCAGTATAGAACAAAATCCAATGTCAGACACACAATCCATTTACAAGTCCGTTCTGGGTCTGAACGAAACCGGAGGCGTCAAATTCCTCGCATATCCGTTCAATCAACATATACGTTCAGACGGCTACTACTTCCGTCCCCTTCCGGTAGCTACTCCGGTCGGGAACCTCAGTAGTGCCCATCCAACCGATACGAAGATCGTCGGTCTTGAATCGTCTTTGCATTTTTCAATTCGAATCGCTCGATAAATTATTTGAAATGAGGGTTAGCTCGGCCTTTTCAAATAATTCACGTCACTAGAATTTAAACCGATTCTTTCTATGGTTATATTATTCGACATCCATCTTTCAGTTATTTAGTGTTATTTTCGTGTCAAACACATACAACCATCCAATATCAAACAATTCAAGCCCAATTGGTTTATTTTCAATCAATGTTGCTTATAATATTTTATAACGATTTTTCGCCATTTTTATTTATTTAAAAATGGCCATATTTAATTAAACGACGTTTCAGGTCGTGCCGTGGCACTGGCGCTGTTTTTCCCCTAATTTGCTTTACACATATCGGAAAATCTAACCGTTGGATTTCTACAAAGTCTATATCAGTGGGAAGATATTCCCAAAGCGAACCCAACGGTTCCAGTTTCGTGAGAATCCGACGGTCGGATCTTCCACACTAGTCATTTGAAGTTATGGTTTCAAAATTCGAACTGCAGCATCGTTATTCTATTTAATCTAATTATATTTATATTTATATATAAATATAAATGATTCTGGCACTGTTTTTCTTCAGATTTGAATTTAACATTCCGAACAATCCAACCGTTGGATTGTTACAAGGTTGGTGTCGTTGGAAAGATATTTCCAAGGCGAACCCAGTGGTTGCGGTTTCAGGAAAATCCGATGGTCGGATTTCTCGCACTAATCGTTTCAAATTACGATTCCGAAACGCGAACTGCACGGCCTCTATACCTTTTAATTATATATATATATATATATATATATATATATATATATATATATATAGTTCATTCTATAATTTCAATGATAGTTTATTTCATATTTTCAATTTCGTTTTCACTTCAAATATTTCACTAATGCCTTAATATTTAGAAAAATTTCGCCATAACCTCCTTTGTACGGGGAGGGGTTTGGAAATTTATTGGACCGTATTAGGTACCCAATAAATCCTAAAAAGCATTCACATATTTATAGTGATATATTCTGGTGTTTACGGGGAGCATGTACTGATAATCACTCTAGAGAATAAATTCCCGTCACCCCGTTTCCGTGTGGAAATAAATAGTCCATGTGCCGTATCTAATAACTAGAGCGACGTGATTATTGTCATTTCCAAACCCGTGTGGGGTTTTTATTAATCTGGCAATTTATCGTTATACTTTATATAGTCCATATCAGTCATCAGTTCAACCTGTAGTACATAGTCATCGCCATACAAGCCTCTTGCTTGTATGGTAAATCTTCCACCTCGTCACACAAGCTCCAGTTGCTTATGTGGAATATGATGAAGTATGCCTATCATCAAGAAGTATGCCATGTAGTGTAGTTCAAAATTAATTGTTACTATCCTATGGCGTTATTTATTATTTCACACAGAAAAACCAGCACTCCGCATCCAATGGCATTCACAGGAGTTGATATATAAATAAAATTGCGCAGCCAACTCATCAAGGTTTACCTATTTGTCGGGCACGCAAATAATTTCTTTACTCTACAGCTAATCCATTTTTCCTGTTCAACACATGTATATATATGCAGAACAAAGCTAATAATAATATTTCTAGCAAATTGTTATTTATTTCAACACATGCGTATTTTTAACTAAGCGTATACATGATAAAAGGAATATTTTTATCATCAAAAATATTTATTCGACACATGTGTATTTTTAACTAAGTGTATACATGATAAAAGGAATATTTTTATCATCAAAAATATTTATTCGACACATGTATATTTTTAACTAAGCGTATACATGATAAAAGGAATATTTTTATCATCAAAAATATTTATTCGACACATGTGTATTTTTAACACTTCATATTCACTATGAAAATATAGTTTTCATTGTCGATTCATTTTATTTTTAAAAGATGATAACATTCAACACATGAACTTCAACTCAACGAATGAATTGCAATTCAACACATGAATATTCTATATATTTTGTATATATATAAAAATGTGATTTTATTGCTAAAGCCATTTGTTTAAATTCAAATAATATTCAACACATGAATTTCAACTCAACGAATGAATTGCAACTCAACACATGAATATTCTATATATTTTGTATATATATAAAAATGTGATTTTTATCGCTAAAGCCATTTGTTTAAATTCAAATAATATTCAACACATGAATTTCAACTCAACGAATGAATTGCAACTCAACACATGAATATTCTATATATTTTGTATATATATAAAAATGTGATTTTTATCGCTAAAGCCATTTGTTTAAATTCAAATAATATTCAACACATGAATTTCAACTCAACGAATGAATTGCAACTCAACACATGAATATTCTATATAGTTTGTATATATATAAAAATGTGATTTTATCGCTAAAGCCATTTGTTTAAATTCAAATAATATTCAACACATGAATATCAACTCAACGAATGAATTGCAACTCAACACATGAATATTCTATATAGTTTATATAATTTATTTCAACGAATGAAAATTATTCTAACACATGAATATTTCAGAAAAATTCGGCAGCATAACGGCAGGGTAGTTAAAACCGGGACCGTCCCTAGTACGGCTCCTCGCTCTACCTTAAAACCTCGCGGTTTTTGACAATGGGGATCATGCATCTAGTTCGCACGCAGGCGGCATGTTTTCTTTTCAATTCCACAATCCTATTCTATTTTGTTTCAACCACAAGAGGGTATTTTTCAACCATCATATCAACCACAAACAATTATTTCCAACCATTCGTCATACCATATAATATCACGTCAAACACAAGCAATAAATATCGTCCATGGTCTGTGGACGAGGGGAGTATATATATAATATATAATAATTCACTTGCATTTCATCACAATTCAAAGCATATATGTTTCAAACAACACTTGTATAATTTATACATCGCTAATATAACTTATACAACACATGTACATGGGGTATACAATGCGTATATAATTTATGCTTCACTTATATAATTTATACAACACGATTTCATTCACACAAATAGTTTAGATTCCTCACATTGGTTATTGCAGTGCTAAAAATCGTAGGAAGGTCAGAAAAATCCGCGGCTTCTTCTAGAATGTAGAGAGCCTCCTTGCGGTCACGGTGTCTCCTGTTTCATTGAATTTCGTTAAAGAACGAAAAAGATATTATTTTTCAAAGTTTTGCAACACTTAAAAGTGTTATTTTTACTTCAGAATTTACATCAGTAAAGTTTTTAAAAACTTCGAAACTAGGTCACAAATTTTCAGTCGATCCGTACCTCTATGCTTCGATCAGACCTTGCTGCGTCAAAGGGCTACGAAGCACCTCCAGATCGGCGGTGGTGGCGAAGGGTTCGGTGGCCTGTGCTCGTCGCGGCGGCGCTCTGAAGGTCGCGCCTTTCTTGTCGAATTCCGACGTCGATGGTTG
Source organism: Allium sativum (assembly GCA_030737875.1). NCBI lineage: Eukaryota > Viridiplantae > Streptophyta > Magnoliopsida > Asparagales > Amaryllidaceae > Allium > Allium sativum. Next base: position 930,490,800 of record CM060920.1, on the reverse strand, counting down.
ATGGGAGGAGGCGTGGGTTGGTCGGATGTGGAGAGGAGGCGAAGGCGGTCAGAAGTCTCAACTGGCGGCGGCGGTGAAATGGCCTGAGGCGGCGGCGATATCTACAAGAAGTTTTGAGCACTGTGCGTCGTCCAATCGTCTCTGGCGGCTAGGGTTTCGTGATTTTATTTTTTATTTTTATTTTTAAGAAAAATTCCTATTGGTCCATGCTTTATAGAAATTTTTAAATAGTGTTTTTGCAAACGGACTCCTTTTTAAACCCAACGACTGTCGCCCCTAGCTAAATACCCCCATTCCGGACACAATGGGATATGTTTCGTTAGCCATTTCGACTGTTACAGTTAGTTATTTTTCAAATTAAATTATATAACATTCGATATTTAATTTAAACGTACATTTCAATTTGCCAGGGCCACAAAATGAATCGAAAAATTCCAAAAAAATAAATCTAGCTTTGTTTTGACGATACGGTCCTAACAAAACCAATTTCGTCGAATTCTGAGCTCGTTTGACAAACGGCCATTTTTAGGTCGACCCATTTTAACAGAATTTGACCAAACACGTTATCTTTTGGCCCGCTCACATACTAGCTTCAAAAATTAGGAAATTTGAAACTTAGCAATAATTTGACATCCCGGACCCAACAAAAGTGGTTTCGTCGAATTCTGAGGTAGTATGCAAAATCTCAATTTTCAAGGGCTATATATACTATATAGCGACCTTTCTGAAAATTCATTTGGCCATAACTTTTGATTTCCGTTATAAAATTTCAATTTTTCAGATTCGTTAGAAAGGTATTGATAAACAGATTTAAATATTTTCAGTTTCACTAAAATCCGTTATATTTTCCACCCGGTACAGTCAGACAAAGTTTGTATTCAAAATTTCAAACTGCAATTTTATACCCAAATCTATATTTCGTGGAAATAGGCTATTTAAATTATTCAAATTCTTTGGTAATAACCTAATTTAAAAATTTTAAATTGGTTCACATTTTCCGGGTTATTACAATCTCCCCCACTTAAAACTTTTCGTCCTCGAAAAGGAAATAACAGCTAAGCAGGAAATAAAATGTAAATGCAAAGTATTGCAAAGGTACCTTGCACCGGAGTTAGTCAGAGATGTCCACTCTGCATTTGGGATAGGCTTGTTTAATGCTTTCCTCCGTCTCCCAAGTACAGTCTCTAGGATCACTACTCCACTGCACTTTGAATAGATGAATCCTTTTCCTCCTTAGCTCTCTGGTTTCTTTGCCAACTATCTTTAATGGCTCTCTACTGAGTGCTAATTTTGGAGTTATGTCAATATCATGTTGCGCTGCTTCTTCCACAATAAGGTCGGGATCATGAACATGTTTTCTGAGTTGAGACACGTGGAACACATCATGTATACCAGGCAACCAATTAGGTAACGAAACCCTATATGCAAGAGTTCCAATCCGTTCAAGTATAGGAAAGGGACCAATAAATCTCGGTGCCAACTTCCCAGTCTTGCCAAATCTGATTACTCCTCGCATTGGAGAAACTCTTAAATAAACATAATCGCCAACGGCAAACGATATATCCCTTCTTCTCGCATCAGCATAACTTTTCTGTCGGCCTTGTGCGGTTTTCAATCTCTTCTTAATGAAATCGACTTTATCCGATGCTTCTTGAATCATATCGGGCCCTAACACAAGTCTGTTGCCAGGTTCTACCCAACATGCGGGAGATCTTGACGGTCTACCGTATAATGCTTCAAATGGAGACATTCCCAAACTTGCTTGATAGCTATTGTTGTAAGAGAATTCTGCTAAATGTAAGTGATCTTCCCATGAGCCTCCAAAATCAATAATGCAAGCCCGTAGTAAATCTTCTAAAATTCTATTCACCCGCTCAGTTTGGCCATCTGTCTGTGGGTGATAAGCGGTGCTTAGATTTAATTTGGTTCCCAATTCTTCCTGGAATGCTTCCCATAATTTGCTAGTAAATAGGGGATCTCTATCGCTGACTATATTGAGCGGCACTCCATGTAGTTTAACTATTTCTCTGAAGTAAACCTGTGCTAGACATTGAGCCGTTCTGTTGGATCGGACAGGTATGAAATGGGCAGTCTTCGTGAAGCGATCTACGATTACCCATATACCGTCGTTTCCTTTCTTAGTTCGAGGCAAGCCATCAATGAAATCCATCGAAATTTGTTCCCACTTCCATCCTGGAATTTCTAATGGTTGTAATAATCCAGCCAATTTTTGCTGATCACTCTTAACTAGCTGACAAGTGGGGCATCTGCTAACATATAATGAGATATCTCTTTTCATCGCCTTCCACCAGAATGTGCGTTTGATATCATTATACATTTTGCTCACACCGGGATGGATACTTAATTTGGATTTGTGGCACTCATCAAGTATTTCTCTTCTGAGCTCGGGAAGGTTTGGGATGCAAATTCTGCCCTTTAATCTTAGAACTCCTTTGTCATCGAGTCGAAAACTTGTGGATTCACCTCCTTTGACTCTTTGACTGATTCTTTGAATAAATTCATCGTCTTTCTGAAGGGTCGAGATCCTGTCTATTAATGAAGACGTGATGACAAAACTGGCGATGATTTCATTCTTTCTGCTGAGCGCATCGGCTACAACATTGGCTTTCCCTGGAGTGTATAGAATTTCAAAATCGTATGCTGCAAGGAATTCTAACCAACGCTGTTGTCTCAAGTTTAGATCTTTCTGAGTGAACAGATATTTCAAGGATTGATGATTGGTAAATAGTTCGAATTTCTCGCCCAGTAAATAATGCCTCCAGATTCTTAAAGCGAACACGATAGCTAATAACTCAAGATCATGAGTTGCATAGTTTCTTTCATGCGGCTTTAGTTGACGACTGGCATAAGCGATCACTTGGCCTTTTTGCATTAACACTGCGCCTAGCCCTCTAATAGAAGCATCTGTCCATACAGTCAAGTCTTGGTTGCCTTCTATTATTGTCAATACTGGAGCAGTTGTTAACTTCAGTTTCAGCTCCTGGAAAGCTTCTTCACATTCGGGAGTCCATTTGAATTTCTCATGCTTCTTTGTAAGTTTTGTCAATACACCAGATATCTTTGAAAAATCCTGAACGAATTTCCGGTAGTAACTAGCCAATCCAAGGAAACTTCGAACTTCTGTGGGCGTAGTAGGTTGTTTCCAGTTCTGAATCGCTGTAATTTTGCTTGGGTCTACAGCAATTCCCTCTTTTGATACGACATGGCCTAGGAATTTAACTTCATTCTTCCAGAAGACACACTTAGAAAATTTAGCTTTCAAGACATTTCTCCTTAGAATTTTCAACACTTGTTCTAAATGTTTTGCATGTTCATCTTCCGACTTGGAGTAGATTAAAATGTCATCGATGAAGACTCGAACAAATTTATTCAATACCCCACGGAACACTCTGTTCATAAGATCAACGAAGTATGCCGGAGCGTTACACAAGCCGAACGGCATTACTAACCATTCATAGAATAAATCGGGACCACTGAAGGCTGTCAAAGGAACACAGTCTTCGGCTATACGTAATTGGTGGAAACCTGTAGCTAGGTCCATTCTGGAGAATACTGTTGCTCCATTTAATTGATCTAACAAATCGTCTATTCGGGGCAAGGGATATTTGTTCTTTAGTGTCTGCTTATTTAGATCTCGGTAATCAACGCAAAGTCTTAGAGTACCGTCTGATTTCGGGACAAATACTACTGCTGCTCCCCATGCTGAAAAGCTCGGTCTGATTAGACCTTTCCAAAGCAATTCTCGGGTTTGACTACTTAACTCTTCTTTTTCTTTCGGGGCCATTCTTCTAATTGGATGTACTACTGGTCGGGCGTTAGGAATTATATCTATCCTAAATTCAATTTCTCTTTGCGGCGGTAAGTTTTCTACTTCTTCAAACACATCCGCATAACTTTTAACGACCGGTATCTTTTCTAATGAAGGGGGAGTAACTTCTAAAGAAGACCAAAATTCTGTTCTATTGATTTCTAAGCCATGACATGGTATATATATAGGTCCAAGCTTCGTTTCGACTTTAACGGTTCTTTCGGCACATCTAACTTCGACCTTATATTTTGTCAACCAGTCAAGCCCCAGTATAACATCAAATTCGGAAAGGTCCATAACAATCGAATCAAAAGAGAACTTGTAGCAAGAATAAGAGATAGGCACTCTACTGTATGAACTGAGACTAACGGAACTTCCTATTGGGTTTCGAACCTTAATTGGTTCCTTAAGTTTTCTTCGTTTCAATTTTAATTTGTGAACAAGGTTACCAGAAATGAAGCTACGTGATGCACCAGTATCAAAAAGTACAGAAACAGGAATATTTTTAATGGTAAGGGTACCTCCCAAGACGTCGGGTTTACCTGATCCATCGGTGGTAGCTGGCGGGGTCTTCCCGTCATAGACATGAGCCACTTGAGCATTCTGCTTCAGAGGACAGTTCCTGCTATAGTGCCCCTTCTTATGGCAGTTGTAGCATTCGGCTGAGTCATTTGCCTTTGGCTTCCTCAGAGCTTTGCATACATTAGAAAAGTGACCTGGCTTCCCGCAGTTGTAGCAATTTCCTTTCGGGATCTTTGCAGGTTTCTGAGTAGCGGCCGCGGTAATGCTAGATTCGGGTTGATCTGTTGAAGCCTTGCGCTTATTTCCAGCTTGGCTTTTGGCGCGGTCTTGGCTAGCATGCCTCTCATCCATGTCTTCGTAATTGCAAGCCAATCTACCAGTTCTGTAAAGGAGAGTTTGATGTTGCTCATAGCTCTATCATGGTACTTGTGCTTCAGCCCAAATATGAATCTCTTGTTCTTTGCCTTGTTGGTCGTAATCAGCTCTGGAGCATAGCGCGACAAATGGGGTGAACTTATTTAGATAGTCCTGAATAGAGAGATCTCCTTGCTGGAGATTAGCAAACTGCTCTCGCATCCTCTCTAGAGCCTGTTCGGGTACAAACTTCTCATTGTACAAAGCTTTAAATTGTTCCCAAGTTCTAACAGTACCAGCTGCATCCACTGAGGTAATGGCATCCCACCACAGCTCTGCTTCCTCCTAGAGGAGCCAAATGCCAAGTCGGGCTTTGTTGTTAGTTCCCATACCCATGCCTTCAAAGATTTTCTCACAAGTTTTCAGCCAAGCTATAGCCTCGGTCACTGTACCGGTGCCAGTAAAAGGTTACCCCCCCAAGGTTTCTGTACCTCTTTGCTACTTTATCTAGCTCAAAGTCTTCTGGTGCTGGTGGCTGAACAATAGGGATTTCCACAACTACAGGGATATTCCCCCGTCCTCCTGCTGCATCTCCTCGGCCTCCACGGCCTCCTCTAGCTGCTGCTGCTCGTGTAGCCATCTAAGAGAATACTATATAAGCAAGAAAAGAGTCAAGCTAACAGATTTGATAATTTTCATAAATGATAAAGCAAGGGAATACAAGGAAAGATAATGATGATGTACTGATCAAATTGTTTTGCTAATCTTCTTAGCTCATTCTAGGACATTGCTAATCCTATCTCTAATGAGCTACTCGCATTAGAACACTACTGATTCTATTCTGACGAGGTGTTTAATGTGTTAGATCCCGGAACTAAGGTTAACCAAAGCTCTGATACCAACTGTGACGATCCCAAAATCCGAGGGGCGGTATTAAGGATAATCATAGGGAAATAACACATTAATCATCATAGCAGAGTACAGATAATAGCAGAAACAATAAATAAAATAAATTTACATGGATATGACAGCGGAACCACAACATGTAGGAATATCAGAATAGCATAACGTGGGATATAACTTAGTAAATAAAAGGAAAGTGATCAGTCATCATCGCCAGTGGCGGAATCATAATATAAATACAGTAATGGCGGAAAATGTCAAAGTCATCTCTGAAGTCAGCCTCGCCATGAGCCAAAAATGCACTCTATGCAGCAGTGCAGAGCCAAAAACAACCTGTCACCTGTGTACTAGGCTGCCCGTGTGAAAATAAGGGCACCCGCGTTTGCAAAGTGAAACAAACAACGAGTCAGTCATGGGGACTGGTATGAGGAATCTATTTAATAGTTAAGCAACAGTAAATAGCAAATCATAGGACCACGCCACTTTCGCGGAACGGGTTTACTCAAGTGATTGCTAGTGCATTTAAGACAATGTAAATTCTTTTAAAAACAACGCAATGCTTTTTGAAAGAATGAAGCCAGTATAAGACTCAGGTCCCATCATACAATGCAACGCAAGCCGGAGGATAGAGTTTTACCTTATAAGGGCCAAATATGCTTGGTACGTGTAAAGCAAAAGCAATTGATATTATTACTAGTGCATATATGTTTCAAAAGCGAATAACATCATAAATATCAATCATAGGCGGCATAGCTACCATCTACTATGTCGCCATACTAGTTCTACAATCAAGTCCGTTGTTTCGTATTGGAAATTGGATTTCCGTCATGAGTCGAGGCAAGGGGCAAGCTCCTCTCCGCTTCGAGACACTCTAGCAAATGCCTCGGGACTACACACTCTGGGTAACCCCTGGATGCTTCAGGGCCGGTCCTCACTTACGTTAGAGGATTGGCAATTCCTGAACACACGTTTCCCGGTCCTTACAGACCTATAATCGAGGCGCCTCGCATTCCAACAACCACAAAGGTGAAAAGTAGATATATATGTCAGGGCTGGTAAGTCACTGACACCACCATAGCTAGAAAGAAACGTCGTGCTCTCCCTGCAGTCCGTATCCCGTTTTTAACTCATACCGGGATGTGAGGCTCGCGAATCTACGAAATACACAAAGCTAGGCCACGTAGACCTTGCTTTGATCATCATCCACAAGACTTTGCTTTGCAACAGAAGCCTTGATCATAGCATCTTGGCATGCCACATAGGCAGTCCACTCCATACGATTGATTTCCATCGATATATAACCTCTAAGCTCGTACGTCTCAGAGAAGGGCGTTAAGCAGAAGAATAAATTCTCCGCCGCCAAATAGATATATATTTAACAGAGATCAATCAGTATAGAACAAAATCCAATGTCAGACACACAATCCATTTACAAGTCCATTCTGGGTCTGAACGAAACCGGAGGCGTCAAATTCCTCGCATATTTGTTCAATCAACATATACGTTCAGATGGCTACTACTTCCGTCCCCTTCCGGTAGCTACTCCGATCGGGAACCTCAGTAGCGCCCATCCAACCGATACGAAGATCGTCGGTCTTGAATCGTCTTTGCATTTTTCAATTCGAATCGCTCGATAAATTATTTGAAATGAGGGTTAGCTCGGCCTTTTCAAATAATTCACGTCATTAGAATTTAAACCGATTCTTTTTATGGTTATATTATTCGACATCCATCTTTCAGTTATTAAGTGTTATTTTCGTGTCAAACACATACAACCATCCAATATCAAACAATTCAAGCCCAATTGGTTTATTTTCAATCAATGTTGCTTATAATATTTTATAACGATTTTTCGCCATTTTTATTTATTTAAAAATGGCCATATTTAATTAAACGACGTTTCAGGTCGTGCCGTGGCACTGGCGCTGTTTTTCCCCTAATTTGTTTTACACATATCGGAAAATCTAACCGCTGGATTTCTACAAAGTCTATATCAGTGGGAAGATATTCCCAAAGCGAACCCAACGGTTCCAGTTTCATGAGAATCCGACGGTCGGATCTTCCACACTAGTCGTTTGAAGTTATGGTTTCAAAATTCGAACTGCAGCGTCGTTATTCTATTTAATTTAATTATATTTATATTTATATATAAATATAAATGATTCTGGCGCTGTTTTTCTTCAGATTTGAATTTAACATTCCGAACAATCCAATCGTTGGATTGTTACAAGGTTGGTGCCGTTGGAAAGATATTTCCAAGGCGAACCCAGCGGTTGCGGTTTCGGGAAAATCCGATGGTCGGATTTCTCGCACTAATCGTTTCAAATTACGATTCCGAAACGCGAACTGCACGGCCTCTTTTCCTTTTAATTATATTTATATATATATATATAAATATATATAAATATAGTTCATTCTATAATTTCAACTATAGTTTATTTCATATTTTCAATTTCGTTTTCACTTCAAATATTTCACTAACGCCTTAATATTTCGAAAAATTTCGCCATAACCTCCTTTGTACGGGGAGGGGTTTGGAAATTTATTAGGCCGTATTAGGTGCCCAATAAATCCTAAAAAGCATTCACATATTTATAGTGATATATTCTGGTGTTTACGGGGGAGCATGTACTGCTAATCACTCCAGAGAATAAATTCCCGTCACCCCGTTTCCGTGTGGAAATAAATAGTCCATGTGCCGTATCTAATAACTAGAGCGACGTGATTATTGTCAACTCCAGACCCGTGTGGGGTTTTTATTAATCTGGCAATTTATCGTTATACTTTATATAGTCCATATCAGTCATCAGTTCAACCTGTAGTACATAGTCATCGCCATACAAGCCTCTTGCTTGTATGGTAAATCTTCCACCTCGTCACACAAGCTCCAATTTCTTATGTGGAATATGATGAAGTATGCCTATCATCAAGAAGTATGCCATGTAGTGTAGTTCAAAATTAATTGTTACTATCCTATGGCGTTATTTATTATTTCATACAGAAAAACCAGCACTCCGCATCCAATGGCATTCACAGGAGTTGATATATAAATAAAATTGCGCAGCCAACTCATCAAGGTTTACCTATTTGACGGGCATTCAAATAATTTCTTTACTCTACAGCTAATCCATTTTTCCTGTTCAACACATGTATATATATGCAGAACAAAGCTAATAATAATATTTCTAGCAAACTGTTATTTATTTCAACACATGTGTATTTTTAACTAAGCGTATACATGGTAAAAGGAATATTTTTATAATCAAAAATATTTATTCGACACATGTGTATTTTTAACTAAGCGTATACATGATAAAAGGAATATTTTTATAATCAAAAATATTTATTCGACACATGTGTATTTTTAACTAAGCGTATACATGATAAAAGGAATATTTTTATCATCAAAAATATTTATTCGACACATGTGTATTTTTAACACTTCATATTCACTATGAAAATATAGTTTTCATTGTCGATTAATTTTATTTTTAAAAGATGATAACATTCAACACATGAACTTCAACTCAATGAATGAATTGCAATTCAACACATGAATATTCTATATATTTTGTATATATATAAAAATGTGATTTTATTGCTAAAGCCATTTGTTTAAATTCAAATAATATTCAACACATGAATTTCAACTCAACGAATGAATTGCAACTCAACACATGAATATTCTATATATTTTGTATATATATAAAAATGTGATTTTTATCGCTAAAGCCATTTGTTTAAATTCAAATAATATTCAACACATGAATTTCAACTCAACGAATGAATTGCAACTCAACACATGAATATTCTATATATTTTGTATATATATAAAAATGTGATTTTTATCGCTAAAGCCATTTGTTTAAATTCAAATAATATTCAACACATGAATTTCAACTCAACGAATCAATTGCAACTCAACACATGAATATTCTATATAGTTTGTATATATATAAAAATGTGATTTTATCGCTAAAGCCATTTGTTTAAATTCAAATAATATTCAACACATGAATATCAACTCAACGAATGAATTGCAACTCAACACATGAATATGCTATATAGTTTATATAATTTATTTCAACGAATGAAAATTATTCTAACACATGAATATTTCAGAAAAATTCGGCAGCATAACGGCAGGGTAGTTAAAACCGGGACCGTCCCTAGTACGGCTCCTCGCTCTACCTTAAAACCTCGCGGTTTTTGACAATGAGGATCATGCATCTAGTTCGCACGCAGGCGACATGTTTTCTTTTCAATTCCACAATCCTATTCTATTTTGTTTAAACTACAAGAGGGTATTTTTCAACCATCATATCAACCACAAACAATTATTTCCAACCATTCGTCATACCATATAATTTCACGTCAAACACAAGCAATAAATATCGCCGATGTTCTGTGGACGAGGGGTGTATATATATATATATAATATAATAATTCACTTGCATTTCATCACAATTCAAAGCATATATGTTTCAAACAACGCTTGTATAATTTATACATCACTAATATAACTTATACAACACATGTACATGAGGTATACAATGCGTATATAATTTATGCTTCGCTTATATAATTTATACAACGCGATTTCATTCACACAAATAGTTTAGATTCCTCACATTGGTTATTACAGTGCTAAAAATCGTAGGAAGGTCAGAAAAATCCGCGGCTTCTTCTAGAATGTAGAGAGCCTCCTTGCGGTCACGGTGTCTCCTGTTTCATTGAATTTCGTTAAAGAACGAAAAAGATATTATTTTTCAAAGTTTTGCAACACTTAAAAGTGTTATTTTTACTTCAGAATTTACATCAGTAAAGTTTTTAAAAACTTCGAAACTAGGTCACAAATTTTCAGTCGATCCGTACCTCTATGCTTCGATCAGACCTTGCTGCGTCAAAGGGCTACGAAGCACATCCAGATCGGCGGTGGTGGCGAAGGGTTCAGTGGCCTGTGATCGTCGCGGCGGCGCTCTGAAGGTCGCGCCTTTCTCGTCGAATTCCGACGTCGATGGTTGATGGGAGGAGGCGTGGGTTGGTCGGATGTGGAGAGGAGGCGAAGGCGGTCAGAAGTCTCAACTGGCGGCGGCGGTGAAATGGCCTGAGGCGGCGGCGATATCGACGAGAAGTTTTGAGCACTGTGCGTCGTCCAATCGTCTCTGGCGGCTAGGGTTTCGTGATTTTTTTTTAAAGAAAAATTTCTATTGGTCCTTGCTTTATAGAAATTTTTAAATAGTGTTTTTGCAAACAGACTCCTTTTTAAACCCAACGACTGTCGCCCCTAGCTAAATACCCCCATTCCGGACACAATGGGTTATGTTTCGTTGGCCATTTCGACTGTTACAATCAGTTATTTTTAAAATTAAAATATATAACATTCGATATTTAATTTAAACGTACATTTCAATTTGCCAGGGCCACAAACTGAATCGAAAAATTCCATAAAAATAAATCTAGCTTTGTTTTGACGATACGGTCCTAACAAAACCAGTTTCGTCGAATTCTGAGCTCGTTTGAAAAAACGGCCATTTTTAGGTCGACCCATTTTAACAGAATTTGACCAAACACATTATCTTTTGCCCCGCTCACATACTAGCTTCAAAAATTATGAAATTTGAAACTTAGCAACAATTTGACATCCCGGACCCAACAAAAGTGGTTTCGTCGAATTCCGAGGTCGTATGCAAAATCTCAATTTTCAAGGGCTATATATACTATATAGCGACCTTTTTGAAAATTCATTTGGCCATAACTTTTGATTTCCGTTATGAAATTTCAATTTTTCAGATTCGTTAGAAAGGTATTGATAAACAGATTTAAATATTTTCAGTTTCACTAAAATCCGTTATATTTGTATTCAAAATTTCAAACTGCAATTTTATACCCAAAGCTATATTTCATGGAAATAGGCTATTTAAATTATTCAAATTCTTTGGTAATAACCTAATTTAAAAATTTTAAATTGGTTCACATTTTCCGGGTTATTACAACAAATGAGCCTAACCTCGTGTCTTTACAACTGTTATGCATTTAATTTATGCCTAAGACCTCCCACATTAGACTGGCATTTGTGGCAGCTGGATTTGTCGGGCGGGTCCGGGCAGTCTTACATCACAAACGAGTCTAACCACGTGTCTTAGGCGATTAATTACACCTAATTAATCATCCCTAATTTGAATTAATCTCCCTATTCAAATTGCAAATCAATTACAAATTTTACTATGTCCATAATTGACTCAATTATGTCCATCTATTTATGGTATATAAAATTATACCAATTAACAACAATTTAAGGCATTTATGCCAATTTTCAATATTAAATCTTTTAATATTATCCCATTGTCCCACGTTGTACGTTCGTTCGTTTAACATCAAATATACATTAGACTCGAATCGTCTAACTTATGGAATAGAGAGAAAACATTATGACATGCATAGAATAAAAACAAGATCTAAACATAAGGGGTGAACTTGCATGTGTGAATAAGGTTTTTTATTTAAATCTTGCATAGACAATGGGTGTCATAGATCTAATCATAAGGTGTAAACTTGCATAGGCAATAGTTACAATCTTCCAATACATGATTCTTACTCCAACATATATATACTTGCACATGTGATTTATACAACATAGATTATGATGTAAACTTGCATGGCCTAACCTTAGACCCAATTTACACATAAAATAGATGTCATGAAACATGTAAGGTTGTGTATGATTTCCACTAACTTGCATATGATTCATATCTAAATTAACATCTAAACTTGCATACATACATACGATTTAACCTATGAATCAGTTCTAACAACATAGCCAAACTAGCATATGAAACATCATTATGAATTGATTGTACATAAGCCAACAATTAACATAGATTTACAACATAGATGATAACATCACAGCTTTACAACATAGATAATAACATCATAGATTTACAACATAGATAATAACATAACGGTCAATTATTCACAACATAACCATATAATCCAAATCATAACTCAGCCCAATTAAATTGTTAATTATCTTATTAAAGAAATCGAACTCACAAAAAGAAGGTTTTGCATTCTGAAATCTGAGTTCTGAAATTGATTTAGCTCGCCTTTGTAGTAGATTCGTTATTGTTTAGATTAGAGTTGAATAGAACTGAATTGATTAGCTTTGATTTCCCTCTAGTTGGTGGCGGCTACTCTAGGTTACATGATGACAACATGACGGACATTATTCAGATTTTTATTTGATTTTTGGGTTTGAGTCTACCCATGTTTTATTATAGCCGTCGGATGATCTTAGGGTTAATCAAAACCATTCACTTGGGATAGGGTGACACCTCAGCCCTAATGACTCAGCAAGGAGTCAGAAAGGACTCAGCAATGAGTCATAATATGGATCAAATTGCACCAGAAAGCTGTGCAGGCTTTCTGCTCGTCCTGGGCGCACTTGGTAAGTGCGCCAATGTATTTTTGTACTGCCACACTTCCCAAGTACGCCATTGCATTAATAATTTTTTTTCTCTCTTCTTTTCTGATTTTTCCGCGTGACTTCGTTTGTCCATATCTCCTTCATCCGATATCCGTTTTATGCAAACTCGGACTCTATCTCAACTAGAATTTCGAGGGGAACACAATGGTGTAACCCATTTCCCTTAATTCTCACATATGAGATTAATTATTCTTGAATTAAGTTAATTCGATTATTCAAAAATTTGGGGTGTTACAGCGACCATTGGAAATACTCTGTCAGACATTCATCCATACACTTCGTTCTGGGACTGAACGAAACCGAAGGCACAATTCTATTAATAGAAAAGTCCTTGCACTTTACTCCGTCTTCAATTATCTTCATATAATCTGATTCGCAACGCTACTGCCAATACGGAGTGGTTCTCGGATAATAATCGAACCGTTCTCTCCATATTGACAACGATATTGGCAAGTACTTCGATAGTCGGTTATTTAACTATCGAAGAAAAACAAACATCCATTCAAAGCATCAAACAAATCACGGGGCCTTTTAATTAGTATTTCATTAATTTAAAACTTTTCTCCATTTTCTTATCAATATTCGTTAACATGATATTTTCGACAATCATCTTGGCCTCTTACACTATTTGGAAAATATTTCCATATATCGCCTTCTTTTATTTTCTATACTTAGAAAATATATCATTTATAATTGGAAAATCTTCCAATTACTTATCTCTTTCACGACCATTCATTTATTTCTATACTCAGGAAATATTCATTATTATATTTCCAAATTTTCACTTACTTGGGTTAAAACGAATGTTGTGTAAAACATCGTTACAACAACCTAAAACACTGCATCCAACTAACTCTTATTCAAACATTTCTCTTCGAGACTAGATCTTGCAATTTATCAGTTAAAAATGAAATCAATCAAGTTGGGGTATAACTACCTCTCAGACCTTGACTGAAAACATCCTTAACTTCATAACAAACAAGACCACTTACCTCGAATAATCAACATCATACAAACCAATTATTCATTTTTAAACCCATATACATTTCGCTTTCTAATTCTACCAGATTTAATTATAGATTTCCTTTTTTATAATATTATATTTTTAAGTTCGTTTCCTTATTGAATTATATATATATCGATACATTGATTTCTAACAATCCAATTTTCTTAAAAATATTCTAACTCCTTGAATTCCCGGAAAATTTCGCCATAACCTCCTTTGTACCGGCAAACAGTTCAAACCTCAACTTAAAATATTTCGTTCAACACATGATAAGTTTCAACACATGAATATTCTCAACACATGAGTATCATCAACACATGACTATTTATTCTATTCAACACATTAATCTTTATTTTATAATATTCTTTATTTTCCCAATTGGATGAGGCCCAATCAATTACCATATAATGTTAATTATATGGATTCCCTACAACACAGGTATACAATAGCAACGATAAATAGTCAACCATCATCCAGAGTGCACCACACAACTGCATAAGCATTAAATATAAATAATTAATGCTTACACAGTCTGTCAACCAATCGGTCGACATACAATTAAATAATTGGGATTAGTGTATGCCAAATATCATCCTAACACCCGTGTGGGGTTTCAAATCAACAAACACATATTTTTATTTGTGTAGTTGGGCGATGCGTAAAATTTATCGTCCTAATCCATATTAGTCAAATGGGTGTATATAAACAAATCGTCCGATTGTCTATTCATATTTATTTTATATACACGTTAAAAATTATATTTTTAACTATGAAATATTTATTTCAACACATGAAAATATTTCCATTCATTCCACATCACAATCAATTTTCAACACACAATCAATCAAACAAACAAGTCGTCCATGTTCTGTGGACGACGGGTGTCGAGTGCTGCTAAGCACCGTCTGCATCCTAGTATATATTTCAATTAGAAATTAAAATAAAAGTGAGGAGTTCTCACCTAGAGCTAAACCAAATGCCGCACCTCTTCATGTGTAGAAAATCTTCGCCATTCTCGCATTTTGCCAATTTCATTGCCCGTATTCACTACATATATAAAAATCACATATTTTTACTTTGCCTTCAAGATGATAAAAATAACATCTTTAACACGATGTTCTCATTATAAAGATTATATTTTTATTCTAAACCTTTTCTATAAAAATCACATTTTTATATGGTATTCATATAAATAAAAATCACATCTTTATATGGTTTAAAAATCTAATCTTTTTATATTTGAAAATATAACCTTTTCTAAATTAAAAATGAAATCTTTCTCTAATTAAAAATGAAATCTTTCTCATGTTAAAAATCATAACTTTATGTTAATCAAAATCATATCTTTCATATATTTATAAATCACATTTTTATATCGCCACCTAGTATATAAAAATTGAATTTTTACTACGCTAAAAATCACATCTTTATATAGCTACACATATAAAAAGATCACATTTTTATGAAGTCATTCACATGATAAAAATCAAGTCTTTATAATGTTCAAAATCCAAACTTCATAGCATTAAAAATCTAATCTTTTATATAAAAATCTACTTTTTTCATTATTAAAAATATAATCTTTCCATTAACCAAAATACGGTCTTTCCTTTAACAAAAATATGGTCTTTCCTTTAACAAAAATATGATCTTTTCTTTAAAAAAATATAAACTTTCTTTTATATAAAAATCAAACTTTTCTTTAAAAGATCATAACTTTAACATTTTAAACATCTCAACTTTATATTGTTAAAAATCGCTACTTTATATTGTTTAAAATCGCTACAGAAAAGAAAATCAAAATAAAAAGCTTACAGTCTTTTCTTTGCGAGAGGAGGGGGTAGTTTGCTCGTTGTCGAAGGGGGTTGGGGCGCACTGGGCTCGCGAGGTGGTGGATGCCTCGAGGTGGTGCCGGTGGTTTAGGGTTTGGAGGGGGGTTTGGTCATGGATTTATTTCGAGAAGAGGGAGGGGGATTCAGAGAGAGGAGGAGGAGAGAATCGAAGAGGAGGTTGTGGAGAGGGGGCGGCGCGCGGGTGAACTCCAATGGCGGTGGCTGGAGGCAGGGCGCGGTCTCCTCCTGTCGTTCTTCTATTTTTTGTTCTTTTTATTTGATCGATCTGAAGTATAGAGGGGGGAGAGAGAAAGTAAGAGGGAATATATATATAATTATATTATTTAATTTCCTTGAAGGTTGACTTTTTATTCGACCTCCAAACGAGACCCAATGACTGTCGCTCCTTGCTAATTACCCCCATTCCGAACACAATGGGATATGTATCATGAGCAGTTTGGCTGTTACGATCAGTTTTCGTTAAATTTAAAATGTAAATCTATATATTCAACTTTAAAAGCACATTTCAATTTACCGGGGCCACATACGGACTCTGAAAATTCCAGAAAAATTATTTCTAGCTTTATATTGACGATGCGGTCCTACCAAAACTAATTTCGTCAAATTCTGAGATCGTTTGAAAAATGACCATTTTCAGGTCGATCGAAATTGACAGAAACTGTCAAAACGCGTTTTCTTTTCCCACACTCACATATTGATTCAGAAAATTACGAATTTTGAAACCTAGCAATAACTAGACATGCCGGATCTAACAAAAGTAGTTTCGTTGAAAACCGAGGTCGTTTGCAAAATTTCAATTTTTTTAAGGGCTAGAATTCCATAGCGACTATTCTGAATTTTCAATTGGACATAACTTTTTATTCCCGCTATGAAATTTCGAATTTTTGGATTCGTTGGAAAGATATATTCAAATAGATTCTAATATTTTTGGTTTCGCTAAAATCCGGTTTATTTTGAATCCTGCACATTCATTCGAAATTTGAAAACGAATTTTCAAACTACCGCGCCATTTTCAATTCCTTTTATAATTAAAAATAAATATTTATATTCTAACGTCGATTCAAATAAATATGTACGTTCTAATTCTATTCAAAATAAATTTCTCGTTGTTATTATTTAAAATAATTCATTTTAAATATTCAAAATTCATCAAAATTGCAAAAATAAAATTTTTAAATTGGCTCAGATTTCCGGGTTATTACAATCTCCTCCACTTAAAACTTTTCGTCCCCGAAAAGGAACGAAGCTGAAAGTTGTTTAAAAAATCAACTCAACTTTCATTATTATCTTTATGGCTTAAGTTCTTCAACTTTTTAGTTTCTAAGAACTTTTCAAATTTTTCAAAAATTTGGCTAACACCCTAAATTTTTGAAAAATTTCTCCATAACCTCCCCTGCACAGGGAGCTTTGGGATATTTCAAATAGCTTCCCATGGCCCTCACCAGTCCAAAAGAAAAAGCCAATCGGCTCATAAAATCATCCAAACCAAAAGAAATACAATAAACATGTACCTATTTGTCGGGCAAACAATTTTATTCTTCTACTCTAGCCTCCTTGCTATGACCTGTTCAATGTAAGTACATGTATATGCATGCATTTCCAAACAATTTTCAGTACAATTCACCATTTCGTTCAATTTGGCTAAAGGTTCAACATTTTAATCAATCAACCAATAATCAAACAAGACAATCAGCAATCAATTAGTTGATTAACGTTTCAATCACATAACTTTAATATATAGTCAAAAAATCACATTTTTGATGCCAATTTACAACCAATGTATTCTATCTAGTTTTGGTTCTCACACCAGTCAATTGGAATCATATAGGAA
Organism: Allium sativum; assembly: GCA_030737875.1. Taxonomy (NCBI): domain Eukaryota; kingdom Viridiplantae; phylum Streptophyta; class Magnoliopsida; order Asparagales; family Amaryllidaceae; genus Allium; species Allium sativum. Next base: position 930,473,016 of record CM060920.1, on the reverse strand, counting down.
TCCCACTTTCGAAACCTGAACATAAATGTTGATGATGCTCGAGCAATCATCAGAATCATCTCCGAGTGACTAGAGTGTGATTCTATATCTATCCAGTATATTAAAACTTCAAATACATGTGGATCAGACGTATACGCAAAACCTTTATATACTTGATTATCCAAATCAATATAAAAATAATATTCAAATACGAATAATTGATTTAAATTTTCAAAACAAAATTCATTTTCATTTTAAAAATATACTCCTCACACTCGTTCTAGGATACTACTCATCCCATCTCTAACGAGTCATTCTCATTCGATCTTACTAATCCAATCTTTGATGAATTCTTTCATTTGGTTCTAACGTGTCTTGTTCTCCGAGCTCTGTAAACCAAAGCTCTGATACCAAGCTATAACGACCCGAACTTCCCCGGTAAGGAAAGCACGGATTGTACGAAGAACAAGCCACATTGGAACACAAACAGAAGAACATTTCATTGCTTATTACAACAATTCATCAGAATACAAGAATATACAGAGTATAAACAAATAATATACATTTGATAAATATCAAAGATTACAATACATTGCATAGCAGCAAAAAAATAATATAAAACACAACTGAAAGAAATACATGGATACAGAGCTTTCCGAGTTTCATTCCAGCTATAAACCAGGATCATGTGAATATATATCTGCAAAACCAAAACTACTAGCTGCCCGTGTAGAAAATAGGGGCACCTAGAGTTTAGGTTAAAACAATAAACTCCAGGTCAGTCATGTGACTGGTGTGAGAACTAAAACAGTTATTTAAAGCTTTACTTTAAATTAGATATATAGCAAGGGACCACGACGTATAACACGGAATGGGTTTCCTCCTAAGAATACCAATTCATATAACAAAACAACGCAATGCTTTTTGGAAAAAATGAGGCTATTATAAGACCCAAGTCCTACCACACAATGCAACGCAAGCCGAGGGATAGGGTTTTCCCTTATAATAGCCAAACATGCTTGGTACGTTAAAAACAAATCACTTGATACTATTATAAGTGCATAATGTCAAAACAATTTCAATCATAAGTATCAATCATAGACGGCATAAGTGCCCCATACCACTATGTCGCCATATATGGGTATACAATCAAAACCGCACGATGTCGTATTTGGAAACTGGATTTCCACCTGTGAACCGAGGCAAAAGACAGTCCTCACCTATTCGAGACTGTCTAGCCTGAGTCTCAGGCAAGTACTTAGTCAAGCCTTTGGATCGTCAGGGCCGGTCCACCGATGTGGATTAAAATGCCTGAACACTGCGTTTCCCCGCCCTTTGGGGCGTAAATGAGTCCTATGACTCCATTGGATCCACATACTCACCGATATATCCGAGGCGCCTCACAATCCAACAACCACATAAGTCAAACTCGTTAGGGAATGTAAAACCACTGACGCCACTTCTAGCTAGAAGGAAGCACATGCCCTCCCTGATGTCCTCTCCCGTTTTTGGTTCACAACCGGGGTGTGAGGCTCGTGAATTAACGCTACACAAAGCTGTGTCACACAGGAGGTGCTTTGATCATCAACCACAAGACTCTGCTTTTCAACAAAAGCCTTGATCATTTGCTACTTAGGCATGCCACATAGGCAATTCACTCCATGCGATTGATATCCATCAATATATAACCCCTGAGCTCGTACATCTCAGAGAAGGGCGTTAAGCAAGAGAATAAATTCTCCGCCGCCAAACAGATATATATATAGTAGAAATCAATCACACAGAATAAAATCCAATGTCAGACACACAGTCCATTTACAAGTTCGTTCTCGGTCTGAATGAAACCGGAGGCACCTTGTACCTCGCATATCTATCGATCTCCAAGTACATCTGGACGATCACCAACTGATTCCCTCCTCTTGGGTTTACAACCCAATCAAGATCATTAGTAATCACCCAAACGACGTGAAGACTTCCGGTCTTCGACCACCGTCTTCATCCTCGACACATCGTCGAATCAGTTATTCAGAATGGGATAAGCCCGGTCTTTCTGAGTAACTCGCATATATAATAAAACAAGTGTTTCACAAACACAACATATGCCCCATTCCAATTCATCAGTCACTAACCGTAAATTAGTAAGAGAGCATTTCCCCAAATATTAACCCTGAAGGCCGAAACCAACATCAGATCAATACCAGGAAACCATTCATCTTAACTAATCTTCAGTTAATTGTTAAATTTCACATTCTTAGGGAGAGGTTCCCATTGATTTTATCAAAGATAAATTCCTTCAATTTATTATTTAATCTTTTTTTGAAAATCAATTCAAACCAAATTATGGTTTATCCAAACTAGTCGGGATTAACAAACCTTACTGAAGTAATCAATTGTTACATTTCCCAACCCCAACCTATTCATCCCATGAAGTAAAACTGGTAATACTTCATATCTAACACCACGGTGTGATCGATAAATTCAATTACCATTTCACGTTCAAATCTAATTAAAGATTTTACCATCGCCTGAAGTAAAACTGGTGATACTCCATTCTCGATCATTTCAATCTAATTAAAGATTCATTAAAACTCCACTTGGTTTTAATCTTCCCAAAAATCAATATTAATGATTGTTTAACTTAGGAAATCATATCCTGTCTTTAACTGGGTTAAAGAACCAATGTCATTTAAAACACAGTTCACGATAAACCCAAAATCATATTCTATTCCATTAGCCGTTAACTGTAAATTAGCAAGTGAACAATTTCCTAAGTAATAACCCCGAAGGCCGAAACCAACATCAGATCAATACCCAAGAAACCATTCAACTTAACTAATCTCCTGTTAGTTCCTAATTTTCTTAACTCCGTTGGGTCTAAGAACAGTATTATTAAAGATACCATTCACGACAACACAAAATCACATTCCATTAACAATAAAATTCACATTTTTGTCATATATAAAATTAGAAACTAGCTGGAAACTAGTTAAGATGAGTGGTTTCCTAGGTATTGATCTGATGTTGGTTTCAGCCTTCGGGGTTAATACTTAAGGGATCGTTCTCTTACTAATTTACGGTTGGAGCCTGATTAAGAATTAAACGATAGAAATCATAATTTTATTGTTAACAGACGAAAGTTAAAACAGCGGAAAATAAAACTTTCCTTTATTGATAAAATAGTTTGTACAATGATTACTTTACAATATCAGAGTATCATCTGTCTTACAAAATAAAGAAGCATAAAACAACATTTATATTCCCCAATGTAGCAAGAGCCAGCCATAGCATCTGAAAAGAGAATCCAAGCAAAACTTCGGCAAATCTTCAAGCTGGGAAAGAGTGACAGTCCAACTTAACCTGAGCTATACTATTCCCTCCTTTACTACCTTGGGGGGGGGGGGGGGACGGAAGAAAAGAAGACGAAAGAAAAACAGAGTCAGACATAAAGCCTGAGTAAGTTCAGTTACTTCTAGCATGTGAACATGGAAAAACAAAACGACATGAATTAACTGAATACAAGATAACACCATGATGATAGGGTCAGCAAGATTATACAAGATTAACACAAGATATGCTAAGATAAGATAAACTGGATATGCTCTAATACTTTCGCCGCTTCGCTATTTCCTTATTATACTGGTTTCTATATCTCTGCACCACCTAACTAGTGTCCCAACTAGTAACGATAACGTGATCCCAATCCCTGTAGTTTCCATTGCCTTCAGGCATACATTTATTATTTATTACCTAGATCTAATCTAGGGTTTTCTATCAAGTGCTTTCTAGATTCAACTAGAGTTTACGCTATCTGCTGAACGCTTCTCGGATTCATGGTTTATGCCACCTAGTCCAACTAGGGATTATGCTACCTGTCGAACGATGCCCCCTAGTCTAGAACACACTACCTAGAGTGGTATATGTTCCTAGACTTCCCCACGCATGTATCGCGAATCGTTATCGCTTATCTAGATGCACATGTCCTGTAATGTGCGGCCCGAGTCCTGTGGTAGGGCAAATCAAGAAACACAGAACTCGGTCGGGAGCTTTCAGATATCTGTCGGAGCAGATGCTAAAGTCTTTTTTTCTACCAGTGGTTATGGTCCCACGTGACCCCTCCCTCAACTAATGAAAGGCAATCCAAGAAAATCAAGCGCGAGAACTGTACTTTTGCCACCCTATGCCCTACTTTCCTATTGGCCAGCCTTACCCATAACTAGATAGCAAGTATATGGTCTGTTGGGAGTTCTCTGCATTTCCGCATACGTACAACGATTGACTAAAGATGGTAGGTAGACGACGAGTTGCTATCACTGGGCTACTGGTCTCGATGAATCACGCTGGTCCATCCTAGTCTTTAGGTTGCCTTGTATTGCAACCAAGGCATACTCTTGGTTCTTCTACCGCAGACCTTAACCTCTGTGAACCTAGGAGGATCATCTGCCACCTCACAGAGGGATACCAAGAGTACCCTCACGTCCCCTCGAAGCCTCGGGCTTCGTAACCCAATTCGTTGGAGCCTTCTTTTTAATCAGACGGACGTTCGCTCCTTCCCGTGTTATACTAAGAATTACTACTTAGTTTTGCTAACTAAGGTTTACCACTTAGTTTCCAGAATCGTTGTTTTCTTAACTAAGGTTTACTACTTAGCTCCTTTTAACTAAGGTTTACTACTTAGTTCTCTTCTCGTCAATTTGGATTGGTTAAGTGTCATTAGTCAATTCAAGCGAACTTAACCCTCTTCATTTATCCTATTAAACTGGTTAAGTGTTATCAGTAATTCCTGTTGACTTAACCCTAACACAAACCAAGTTATATTGGTTAAGTATTTCTTATTACTTAACCCTACCTATTCATCCTGTATTGGTTGAGTGTTCCTTTTTTTTAACTTAACCTTGCCCATCTGTTTTAACTAACATGTTATTAATGGTTAAGTATTATCCCTTCATGTTTTAAACTTAACCCTATTCATTTATCACACTCTGATGGTTAAGTGTTCAAGTTTACTTAACCCTACGGTCTAGTCCAGCTAACATGTCAAATTGGCTAAGTGTATTAACTTTACTTAACCCTACCTTCTAGTCTAGTTAACATGTTAATTTGGCAAAGTGTTTTCTTAGTTACTTAACCCTTACAAATCTTGTCTTGTTACCATATTAAGTTTGGTTAAGTGTCCCTATGGACTTAAGCCTCCCATTCTAGCTTAACTGTGTTAAGTTGGTTAAGTGTTCCTATGGACTTAACCCTCCCATTCTAGCTTAACTGTGTTAAGTGTCTGTATGAACCTAACCCCACCCATCGGTTTGGTTATCATGTTGAATTGGTTAAGTGTCTTAGTTAACTTAACCCTACTATTCTTATTCTAGCTTTAACTAAATAAATTAAAGCCGCGACCACTCACATTAGACAGATATTGTTGCGATTACTGGATGTATCGGTTGGTTCCGGGCAGGTTTACATCGCAACTCGGTCTAACCTCGGGTTAGGCATATTCATGTTTTCTAAGTTCAAAGGGTTTTGATTAATTTTCAAATCAGGTTTTGAAAGTAACCATCCCGTCCGTCGGATCAGTTAGGGATAGCCAGGGAGAGCAGGAAACTTGTATTTTCCAAACCCAAGCCTAGACACTATCCTCTTTATCACCTAGAACTTTCTGGTATGTTATTAAAAGAGATGTCGTTAATAAACCTTTAATTTGTCTAAATTTAAATTTTTTCATTTAGGACAAATTCTATAAGTAAATTATTCCTAATTTACTTATTTCATAATTACTCTTTTAATGTAAATTGTCAACATTTATTATTATGGCCCATTCTCCCCTCTATATCATATTTATGCTTTTTAATATGTAAACTATACCAAATTATGTGTCACTAACCATGATTTTGCTAAACATGACAATTACTCATAATTATGGCCAATTTCAAATTTATGCCAATATACTTGTTATGCCAAATTAGCTAATCCAATTCCGATTTAACATTCTAATTTCAGTTCATGTCAAACTAGACTTATTATTCTAGTTCACAGTTCATGTAAAATGCTAGATTTACAAGTCAATACTAGATTCAAATTACACATCCTATAATTCTTGTCAAATTTATTGAATTTGCATTTTTATGAACATGCCATAATACATGTTCCCAATTTATGCCAATTTCCAAGTTTATAACTACGTTTTAGTAAATTTCATATTTTTCCCAAATCGTATTCCCATCGTTCGTATAATCGTGATTCAACCTAGATTATAAATAAATCTGGATTCGTGGATAAAAGGGAATGAACCAAAATGTCATGAAAGAATAGACATAATAACTGGCATAAGATGATAATTCACAGGCATATAGATCTGGTAATATTACGACATGAAAAGGGTTGAATAGTATAGGTTCAAGAACATGGATAGACCTAACTTAATAGGTAAATTCCCAAGATCAAGATCCAAGGATAACTAGAAACGGAAAGTCAAGCCTAGATCCAATATAATGCCAGTTTGGGGTACAACATGGTTTTGTAACTACAGTGTCATGGGCATAAATAATAACCTTATATCCATAGTCATAGGCAATAAATCCTCACAGTTAATGAATCACAGTCATAGGCGATGTTTATAGTCAAAGGAAAATAATTCTCACAGTCATGAGTCACAGTCATAGGAAATGTTCATAGGCAATGTTCATAGTCAAAAAGGCATATGGTTTTAAGGTCCATAGTTTCATAGTCACAGTCTTATTGGTCCTCGAATCATAACAGTTCTTAATTAGGTCCAAAGATATAAGCACTGATTCGAATAGAAAGATTTGGCATATTCTTTTATTCCTTTAATTTCATGTCACGAATAGAGAAAACGTTCAAATCTAAAAAGTAACCGACTTACAGAGATTATATTTGATTCGTAGAGAAACAGTCGTTGAAGTCGTTTGAATCTTCACTTGAATCCTTGCTTGTTTTGAATCTCCTCTTGAAGGTCTTGAGCAGCATTTCCTCGTCTTGATTTATTTTATATATTATTTTATTTATTTATACATTTTCTCAGAGGCAGCATAAGGATAGAATGAAATGATGTAGAGAGAAGGAGGCCAGGAGGCTGTTTATATAGGATTAGGCAAACGAATCTAGGCAGAAAACGAGACCAGGTACATCAGAATGCACCCAGGCCCAAAAGTGGGTTTTTGCACCCAGGTCGACACCCATGTCGACTGGGCAGTCGACCTGGTCAAGGGGGGTCGACTACCCAGTCGACTCCCCAGTCGACTTGGGTCCTGGGCGGGAATTTTCCCGCCCAGGCCACTTCTGGGTTTGAATTCGAATTTTGAATTTGAATTTCGAGCTGTTTTCAATTCTGAAATTTTCTGAAACTTCGGGGGGCATATCTCCTTCATACGGACTCTGATTCTCGCAAACTCGGATCGTTTTCATGCAGAATTCCGAGACGAACGCAATGGCGCAACCCGTTTCCCTTGATTTGGATTTTAAAATTTAATTCTGCCTTGATTTGTGAATCCTAGTGTTACAGAATTACGGGGTGTTACAGTAGTTTTGGTTTTGCAGATTTATATTCACAGGATCCTGATTTACAGCTGGAACGATGCTCGGAAAGCTCTGTATCAGTGTATTACTTTCAGTTGTGTTTTGTATTGTTTTTCCGCTGTAGTACTTTATTTAAATCTCTGATATTCTTTGTTGTATAATATTTATTCATACTCTGTATATTCTTGTATTCTGATGAATTGTTGTAATAACAATGAAATGTTCTTCTGTTTGTGTTCTGATTCGTCTTGTCCTCACGGTAATTCGTTCTTTCTCTTCTCTTCGGAGACGAGGAAGTTCGGGTCCCTACATTTGGTATCAGAGCTTTGGTTTGCAGAGCTCGAGAACAAGACACATTAGAACCGAACGAAAGAATTCATCAGATATTGGATTAGTAATATCCAATTAGAATGACTCGTTAGAGATAGGATCAGTAGTATTCTAGAACGAGTGTGAAGAGTATATTTTTCAAATGAAAACAATTTTGTTTTGAAATTTAAACCATTTTATACGTGTTTGAATATTTTATTTGTATTGAATTTGGACAATCGAGTACATAAAGATTTTGCATATACGCGTCATGAACGTATATTCGAAGTTTTAATATACTGGATAGATATAGAATCACATTCTATACACCCGGAGATGGTTCTGATGATTGATCGATCATCATCAGAACTTATGTTCGTGTTTCGAAGGTGTGATATCTATATATTTCCATTAGACTGGTGTAAGAACCAAAATATAGCTAGAATACATTGTTGTGATTTGGCATCAAAAACAAGATTTTCAGTATATATATCAAAATTATGAATTTGAAACTCTAATTTACTAATTGATTGATGGTTGTGGTGTTTGTTTATTTGTTTAATAATTTTGAACCATTACGCCTAATTGAATCAAATATTGAATTGTATTGAAAATGATTGTGATTGCTTGCATATACATGTACTTACATTGAACAGGTCATAGCAAGGAGGCTAGAGCAGAAGAATAAAATTTGTTTGCCCGACAAATAGGTACATATTTACCATAATTTACTGTTTTGTTTGGGTGATGATGATTTTATGAGCCGATTGGCTAGCCGCTTGGCTTTTTCTTTTTCTTTTTGAGATCAGAAGGCATGTACGACAATTTTGGGATTTTCCCGGTGCTCCCGGTGCAGGGAGGTTATGGCGAAATTTTTCGAAAATTTAGGGTGTTAGTCAAATTTTTTGAAAAATTTGAAAAGATCTTAGAAACTGAAAAGTTGAAGAACTTAAGCCGTAACGAAAATAATGAGAGTTGAGTTGATTTGTTAAAACAACTTTCGGTTTCATTCCTTTTCGGGGACGAAAAGTTTTAAGTGGGGGAGATTGTAACAACCCGGAAATGCGAGCCAATTTAAAAATTTTATTTTTGGCGAATTTAGCGAATTTTGAATATTAAAAATGAATTATTTTAAATAAAATCGATGAGAAATTTATTTTGAATAGATTCGAACATATATATTTACATAGCTCGACGTTAGAATATAAATATTTATTTATATATATAAAAGGAATTGAAAATGGCGCGGTAGTTCGATAATTCGTTTTAAAACTTCAATTTAATGTACCAGGTGCAGAATAAACCGGATTTTAGCGAAACCAAAAATATTTGAATCTAATTGAGAATATCTTTCCAACGAATCCGAAAAATCAAAATTTCATAGCGGGGATAATAAGATATGTCCAGTTGAAATTTCAGAATAGTCGCTATAGAATTTCGACCTTTAAAAATTGCCATTTTGCAAACGACCTCCGATTTCGACAAAACCACTTTTGTTGGATCCGTGATGTCAAGTTATTGCTAGGTTTCAAATTTCGTAATTTTTTGAATCAATATGTGAGTGTGGCAAAGGAAAACGCGTTTGACCATTTTCAGTTGATTTTAATCGACTGGAAATTGGCCATTTTTCAAATGGCCTCAGAATTCGACGAAATTAGTTTTGTTAGGACCGTATCGTCAATACGAAGCTAGAAAATATTTTTCTGGAATTTTTCGAGTTATTATGTGACCCCGGTAAATTGAAATGCATGTTCAAATTCAATGTATAGAGTTATATGTTGATTTTGACGAAAACTGATCGAAACGGTCGAATCAGCCTACGATACATATCCTATTGTGTTCAAAATGAGGGTAATTAGTTATGGACGACAGGCGGGGGGCCTCATTTAGAGGTCGAATAAAAAAGTCAACTTTTTGAAATTAAAATAATTAAAAAAAATAAAACCTCTCTCCTCTCTTCCTTAATTCCTCTCAGGCCCCCACCCTCCCCCCCACCCCCGATTCATTTTCAAATCAGAAAAAAAAAGAACAGATCGAAGGGACCCCGTCTCCCTTCCTCGTCGCCGTCACCGGACCCCAACCCTTCGCCGCCCTGCCTCCGATCTGTCCACTCCTCCTCCTAAGCCACCGACGAGCCAACGCCACCCCCTCTTCTCAGTCATAGCCCCCACGAACCCTAGCCCCTAAATCAGACCACCCCACTGCAATTAGTAGCCCGCTGCCATCAGTAGCCCCTCTGGCACGTCAGCAGACCGCCAGCATCCCCTTCCGCCCTCCTCCGACGCAGCTGTGAGCTCCCCTCTTCCCCTCGACGAAGTCTAGATGCGACGACAATGGTTCATGGTCTGGTGGCTTGTCAGAGGTGCAGTTTCGAGCCCAAATTGCTGTTAATTGTTCGACAGTTCTGGAGTCATGATGAAGACGATTAGAAAAGGTAATTTACAGTGTTAAATTTCAGAATTTTAATTTCAGTTTTAAAAATATGATTATTTTATATGATGCAGTGAAGTAAAGATATGGTGTTAATTTTGAAAAGATCGTATTTTTGAAAGTAAAAAGATCAAATTTTTACAAAGGAAAAGATTAGATTTTTACTCGAAGAAAGAAGGGATTTTTCTATATATAAAAGTTAGGATTTTTCAATGTATGAATGCGAATTAAAAATATAATTTTTATTATAATAGAGCATTAAAAATATAATTTTTATATTATAGAAAGAATAAAAATACGATTTTTATATGATGTAGATACTAAAAATATTATCTTTATATATGTAGCGAAATAAAAATCTAATTTTTATTATGTATATGTTTGAAAGAAAATGTGATTTTTATAGCAAAGTAAAAATTCGATTTTTATATATTGGATAGCAAAGTAAAAATTCGATTTTTATATATTGGATAGTGAAGTAAAAATTCGATTTTTATGTATTGAATAGCAAAGTAAAAATTCGATTTTTATATATAGAGTAGCGTTGTAAAAATATATTCTTTATTGGAAGAAGAGCGATATAAAAATATAATTTTATATAGAGAATAGCGTGATAAAAATATAATCTTTATTATATGAACACCGTTATAAAAAAAATAGAATTTTTATGTATATAGTAGCGGTGTAAAAATAGAATTTTTATCTATATAGTAGTGGTGTAAAAATAGAATTTTTATCTATATAGTAGCGGTGTAAATATAGAATTTTTATCTATATAGTAGCGGTGTAAAAATAGAATTTTTATCTATATCGTAGCGGTGTAAAAATAGAATTTTTATCTATATAGTAGCGGTGTAAAAATAGAATTTTTATCTATATAGTAGCGTTGTAAAAATAGAATTTTTATCTATATAGTAGCAGTATAAAAATGTGATTTTCATATATATGTAGTGGCTACGGGCAACGAAAGTGACAAAAGGCGAGAACAGCGATGGCTTCTGCATAAGAAGAGTCGTGGCGTTTGGATTAGCTAGTCGGTGAGAACTTCTCACTTTAACTTTTCTTTTCTAGTTATATAAATATATACTAGGATGCAGACGGTGTTTAGTAGCACCCAACACCATCGTCCACAGACCATGGACTTGTTTGTTTGGTTGCGTAGTTGGTTAGATTATTTGAATTGGATTGTTTGGTGAAATGGAATGGATTTGATTGATATGTGTGGCGTGGGCCATTATTAGACCAGGGATAAGGCTAGGGCTTGTCCCGTTTCTAGTATCGTGTCGTTATGCCGCCGAAATTTTCAAAAATATGTTAGAAAAATAAAAATATCATTTTATTGAATAAAGGAACCAAATAGAATATTCATAGGTTGAATAAAATATTTTGGTCGTTAAATTTTTTTTTTTAACGAGAATGTGAATAAAATAAATATTCATTTACAAATCGAACGATTTGTTTATGTACACTGATTTGACTGACATTGATTGGGACGATAAATTTTACACATCACCCAACTGCACAAATAAAATCTATGTTTAATTGTTTGAAACCCCTCACGGGTATTGGGATGATATATGACATACACTAATCCCAATAATTAGTTGTATGTCGATCGATTGATTGACAGACTGTTATAAGCGTTAGGTATTTATATTTAATGCTTATGCAGTTGTGTGGTGCACTTTGGATGATGGTTGATTATTTATCGTTGCTATTATATACATGTGTTGTATGAAATCCATATAATTAACATTATTTGGTAATTGATTGGGCCTCATTCCAATTGGAAAATTAAAGAATATTATAAAATAAAGGTTCATGTGTTGACAGTACTCATCCGTTGAGATTAGTCATGTGTTGGATGCAATATTTTAACAATAAAATTTACATCTTTATCATATATAAAATTAGCAACTAACTGGAAATAGATAAGATGAGTGGTCTCCTGGATATTGATCTGATGTTGGTTTCGGCCTTCGGGGTTAATATTTAGGGAATCGTTCTCTTACTAATTTACGGTTGGAGTCTGATTTGAAATCAAACGATAGATACCATATTTTTTATAAAATATATTAAATAACAAAATTATTCGCGTGTTGACAGTACTCATCTGTTGAGATTAGTTATGTATTGAAAGAAATATATATTCATTTGTTGAATAGAATAACGAAGTTATCGAAATATACAAAGCCATGTTGATTAGAGATGCGCTATTTTGACGCGAACGATATTTATATCGATTATATTCGTTTTTATAACGAATATTGAAAAGAGATTTAAAATGAATTCGAATTGAATTAAATAGAAAACGAATTCGAATTGAATTGAATAGAAAACGAATTCGAATTGAATTGAATAGAAAACGAATTCGAATTGAATTGAATAGAAAACGAATTCAAATTGAATTGAATAGAAAATGAATTCGAATTGAATTGAATAGAAAATGAATTCAAAATTGAATTGAATTCAATTGAAAACGAATTGAAATATAATTGAAATCGATTTGAATTGAAATCAAATAGAAATCGATTTGATTTGAATTTGAAATGGAAGTTGAAATTGTTTTGAAACGAATTTAAAACGATTTATAAAATATGTTTTAAAAGGAAATCGACGAAATATATATTATATATATAATATATATAATATAATGGCCTGAATAGAACGCGCCGCGCCGCGGCAGTTCGTGAATTTCGACCATTGATTTCGAACGGACATTACGGGAGATCCGACCGTCGGATTCTCCTAAAACCGGAACTGTTGGGTTCGTATCGAAAAGATATTTCTAATGAATATTATAAATTTGAAATCTAATGGTTGGATTTGGAGATACGTCCAAATCAAATTTGGAAAAGGTCGTTGTAAGTGCAGTTCGATGGCCGTTGTTGGAAATCGACTGTGCGGGCCTTGATAAAATTATCAAAAATATCGATAATTTGTGTAAAATCATAATATACGATTTGTGAGGAACTGAGATGAAAAATCCCATATTTTTAAAGATAAAAATAGATTTTTATCGAAATGAACTGGTTTTGAACTAAATTTAAACCTAATTATTTTTAAATAAATAAATTGGATTTGAACGGGGTTTTAAAATAATCGGAATTACTAATATAGCTGATTGGAATTGAATTAGAGTTGATTTGTGGGTTTATCGTGAACGGTGTTTTAAATAACACTTGTTCTTTAACCCGATGCTAAATAGAATGTGATTTGGGTTTATCGTGAACTGTGTTTAAAATGACATTAGTTCTTCAACCCAGTAAAGGTAGTTTTAATGAATCTGCAATTAGATTGAAATGTGAATTGATAATTTAAATTATCAAATTTGGAAAGTGAGCGAGAATGGAGTATTACCAGTTTTTCTCCAAAGCGATAGTTAAATCATTAAATAGATTTGAACATGAAATGGTAATTAATTTTACCGATAACACCGTGGTGTTAGATATGGAGTATTACCAGTTTTGCTTCATGGGATGAATAGGTTGGGATTGGGAAATAAAATAAATAATTACTTCGGTGTGATTCGCTAATCCCGACTAGTTTGGAAAACCATAATTTGGTTTGAAATGGCATCCAAAGGAAGATTAAAGAATAAATTTGAAGAATTTATCTTTGATAAAATTAATAGGAACCTTTCCCTAAGAATGTGAAATTTAGAAACTAACTATAGGTTAGCCAAGAAGAATGGTTTCCTGGGTATTGATCTGATGTTGGTTTTGGCCTTCGGGGTTAATATTTGGGGAACTGTTCGCTTGTTAATTTACAGTTAGTGACTGCTAAATTGGAATGAGGCGTATGTTGTGTTTGTGTAACATTTGTTTATTATATACGCGGGTTGTTCGGAAAGGCCGGGTTTATACCCATTCTGAATAACTGATTCGACGATATGTCGAAGATGAAGACGGTGGTTGAAGACCGGAAGTCTTCTCATTGTTTGGGTGATTACTGATGATCTTGATTGGGCTGTACACCCAAGAGGAGAGAATCAGTTGGTGATCGTCTAGACGTACTTGGGGATCGATGGATATGCGAGGAAAGTGCCTCCTGTTTCGTTCAGACCCAGAACGAACTTGTAAATGGACTGTGTGTCTGACATTGGATTTTATTCTGTGTTGATTGATCTCTATTAAATATACATCTGTTTGGCGGCGGAGAATTTATTCTCTTGCTTAACGCCCTTCTCTGAGACGTACGAGCTCAGAGGTTGTATATCGATGGACATCGGTCGCATGGCCAGAATTGCATGTGTGGCACGCCTAAGTGGCAATTGATCAAGGCTTCTATAAGTCTTGTGGTTGATGATCAAAGCACGGCCTTTGTGGCGCAGCTTTGTGTATAACGTGAATTCGCGAGCCTCACACCTCGGTATGAGTTAAAAACGGGATAAGGACTGCAGGGAGAGCACGACGTTTCTTTCTAGCTTTGGTGCTGTCAGTGACTTACCAGCCCTGACATTTATATACTTTTCACCTATGTTGTTGTTGGATGCGAGGCGCCTCGATTTTAGGTCTATAAGGGCCGGGAAACGTGTGTTCAGGAATTGCCAATTCTCAAACGTAAGAGAGGACCGACCCTGAAGCATCCAGGGGTTACCTAGAGTGTGTAGTCCCGAGGCATTTGCTAGAGTGTCACGAATCGGAGAGGAGCTTGCCCCTTGCCTCGACTCATGATGGAAATCCAATTTCCAATACAAGATATTTCGGTTTTATTTGTAGAACCTAGTATGGCGACATAGTAGCATGGGATGCTATGTCGTCTATGATTGATATTTATGATTGAAATTGTTTTGACACTATACATTTATTATAGTATCAAATGATTTTTTTTTTAAACATACCATGCATGTTTGGCTGTTATAAGCTAAAACCCTATCCTCCGGCTTGCGTTGCGTTATGTGATGGGACCTGGGTCTTATAATAGCTTCATTTTTCGAAAAAGCATTGCGTTGTTTATCTATATGCACTAGTATTCTTGGGAGGAAACCCGTTCCGTGTTATATGGCATGGTCCCTTGATTTACCTTATTTTTAAAGTAAAGTTTTGAATAACTGTTTTAGTTCTCACACCAGTCACATGACTGACCTGGAGTTTATTGTTTTAACCTAAACTCTGGGTGCCCCTATTTTCGACACGGGCAACTAGTAGTTTTGGTTTTGTAGATTTATATTCACAGGATCCTGATTTACAGCTGGAATGATGCTCGGAAAGCTTTGTATCCACGTATTACTTTCAGTTGTGTTTTGTATTGTTTTTCCGCTGCAGTACTGTATTTAAATATCTGATATTCTTTGTTGTAGAATATTTATTCATACTCTGTATATTCTTGTATTCTGATGAATTGTTGTAATAACAATGAAATATTCTTCTTTTTGCATTCTGATTCGTCTTGTCCTCACGGTAATTCGTTCTTTCTCTTCTCTTCGGAGACGGGGAAGTTCGGGTCCCTACATAAACTATATTGGATAATCTCTCCTTCGAATAAACTATATTTGATAATCTCTCCTCGAATACTTATATTCAATTCACTTTATTTGAATAACTAATGTTCGACTAACTCTATTCGATTTACCAATATTCGGTTAACTCTATTCCAATAATTAATATTCCATTAACATTAATTCAATTAACTCTAATTCGAATAATTAATATTCGATTAACTCTATGTAACGACCCAGATTTTTGGTCGATTTACTTTAAATATTTAATATGGATTTAAATATTTAGTTGATAATATAAATGATATTTTATATTGAATTATCGATTTAATAATCAAAATACAAGTTATTTCGAATATATATAATTATCGTAATATCGGGATCTGAAATAGTTCTATTCAAAGATAAAAATTGAATCAAAACAATTCAGATGATGAAATTAAATTCTGTTTGAATTTATATGATAATAATAATAATTTATTATCAAGGAATAAATTGTTTTGAATTTAAATTATATCAATTTAATATGGTTATTTTATATACATTCAAATTAAATTGTATAATCTATTTTGTTGAGTTCAAAATAGAGTTATAACGTTGAAATATCAGTCGTTACGTTAAAATAGTGGTTCACGGTTTCATGTTGCGAACCCCGTAATATTTGATTGATGGATAAGTTCAAAATCAAATCAGAATCTGTTTAAAAGAAATACAAATCTTTTTATTTCAAATCGTATTAATTAGTAATTAAATCAAAATCTATCTAAATATTTTCATAATCCTACAGCGGACCTACTTGTACTCCCCTATTCCTTAATGCCCAAGTCTTCATCTCTATAAAACCGCAACTACCCA
The DNA here is from genome assembly GCA_030737875.1 of Allium sativum. Taxonomy (NCBI): domain Eukaryota; kingdom Viridiplantae; phylum Streptophyta; class Magnoliopsida; order Asparagales; family Amaryllidaceae; genus Allium; species Allium sativum. The sequence continues at coordinate 930,456,476 of CM060920.1, read as the reverse complement.
GACTATTTTCTTCATTCAGTAATAAATCGAAGACGCCACTATCTTTTATTCCTCAAAACTGCATCAAATCAATTCCTAAATAAAAGAAAACACCGATCCTCCTTTCCTCAATTACATCAATTCTATATCGTTCTGTCCTTATGCGATCAATTATCGAGGTGCAAATGTTTGCAACGCAGAAAGGGTTTTCAATTTTAGGGGATTTCAATTTCGATTGCGATACGAGTGATAAGTTGGAGCTCGAGTAGGGAGTAGCTCGACTGGTCAGTTATTGATGGAGTTTAACATTTTGGGTAGCGATGACCTAGGGGAAACTCATCGGTGATATAAGAACATCGGAGTTGGGTTTTTGACAAAGTGCGGAGGTGTGTTTAGTTATCGAAGTGGCGTTGGTTTAGGTTTTATTGTTGAGAGATCTCTGAAACTCAAACCTGAGTTGGGGCGAACGCATGTGGTATGGGGTATCGATCAATAAGTGGAAGAGCGTCAGTGGGCCAGTGCTCGTGGATTTTGACTTCAATTCTTATCGCACCTTTTTCTGGAGATGCCAAGTTGCTGTCACGTAAGGAGTCGAGCTCAGAGCCAGGCTTCGAAGGTGTTGCAGTACGAAGATGGTGGTTTGTTAAGTCATTTGTTGGTGTTAGTCGAGGTGTTGAATAACTTGCGATGGTTTTAAGTTTCCTGACTTTTGTGGGTTCCAAGTTGTGGTGGAATAAGAGGGGGATCCTTTTGCAAATTCTGGTCATGGGAAGTGCAGTCTTGTAGCCAAAGGGATGTTATTAGTAGTGAGAAACTACGAAGAAGGAAGGATGTTGTTTTTATTTCAGAAAGGAAGTAAATGTTTAGAAACATGAATTAAGGTAATTAAATTTAATTACTATAATTAGTGTATTAGTTTAAAATAAATTTGTGAGAAAGTAATAATGTGATACCTTATTCAAATTAGATCCTTTCGTGACCGACAATTTTTGAACTCATACGATCTTAGGCTTACGGTGGGATTTGTTTTAAGTTTTGGAGTCGATCGGAATCAGATTGGAATTGGCTGCTAAATAAAATCAGGTGAGTAAATCTTACTCCTATTTTTATTTATAATTATTTTATTCATTAAAATAATTGTTTGTTGATTGTTTGCTTGCATTAGAATATTACTGCGGCTATTATTTAATATATATTAGTTATTTAGGATTGGTGTTTGTGGTTATTATATATATATATATATATATATATATTGGTGATTGGATAGTTCCCGCAGTACCATTAGCGGATGCCCGCAGTATCATTAGCGGATGACCCTATATGCCCCACGCTATGATAGTGGATGACCTTGTATACCGTGATATCCTGCCTCGAAGCAGGATGGATATTATTTATGTTCGCTAACGTCTGTGAATGCAGGAAAATAGGTTGGAGGGATCCAATTGGATTCCTCAAAAATATTATTGTTTGTTTGTTTCACATATATTATCATATATGATGTGTTAGAAAACCCGTGATGGATGACTGAGTGTTTTGGGGTGTTTAAATATCACTAGGCCTGATGATATATAAAAGTATCATGAAAGGGAATTTTAAATTCAAAAGGGAAATCTATTTTTCTAAAATAGATTTTGAAATTGGAATGGGTTAAGAAATTTATAAACGATGTTTATAAATTAAATAATGCAGGGAATTGAAGTTGAATTTATAAACGTGCTAATAAATGAATTGGGAAAAATTATCATTTAGATAATTTGAGAAATGTAAGCACAAGTGTGTTTTTAAAAAAGGGATATTTATTTTTTTTCAAAGTAGAAAGGTGGAAAATTTTCATTGGGTAATTTAAATATTTAAATTCAAATGGGAATTTAAAACGAGGATTGGGAATTGTGTTAAAAAGGGAAGTAGGAAATTTATTCTGATATTCAGAATATAAATTGGATTAAAATAAATTCATATGGATTTTTGATGTGAATTCGATTAGATCAAATTTATTTAGATAAATATTTTCAGAAATATATTAGGATTATATTAAATAAAAGCTTAAATTTAATAGATTCACTATTATATATATATATAAGTAAAATCAATAAAATATTCCAGAATAGGAATTGGATTTGAAATGGAATTTGAAATGGAAAACTTGTTTTAATTTATAAAACAAGGAAGTTGGATTTACAAACGATGTTATAAATCTAGTGAAATAAATTATCATTAGATAAATTTTGAAGTTTAAATTCAAGTATGAATTTAAAAAGTAAAATTGGAAAACGTGTTGAAAATGGAATGATTGATTATATTCAGGGGTCTGGGATATAAACTGAATTAAGAAAAATCCAATGGGTTTATAATTGAAATTCGATTATTTTGAATTTTATAAAACAATTTGTTTCAAAGGGAACTGGAGTTCAGTATAGAAAATTGAGTATAAATAAATTTATAACCGAGTAATGAAAAATCGTCGATTAGAGATTTATCGAAAATGTTAAGTTGAATTTGGAAACTGGATTTATATATATATATATATATATATTAAAATATATATTAGAATGGAGTTGAAATTTAAATCAAACGAAGTTTAAAATGTTTATATATTAAATATAATTAAAACGAACTCACCGCAACATGGCAGTTCGTAAATTGGCGATTCGAACTTCAATTGAATATATAGAACTCAATTTAAGTCAGAATCCTTTGAAACAAGAATCGTCAGGACCGATTTGATAATAGTTTTCTAATGGAAGAGAAAAAAAAATCTGGATTTCGTCTTATAGATTTTGAGTTATGTCAAAATCAATTTTTCAGAAAAACAGTGCCAGAACCATTATAAAGCCATAACGGTTTATTTAAATAAATAAAAGGATTTTAAGGAAATTAAATCTGAATTGCCATTAGAAAAATCCAGACTGGAGATATAAAATAAATATGAACTCCAGTGAAGTAAGTGAAATAATTTTTGAAATAAAAATCAGATTTTTAGTTATTAAATAGATTTAACTAGTTTGAAGAATAAATAGTTAACCGAGATTTGAATCGAAATTGGGCGTTGGATAAGTAAAAGAGATTTGAGAATTTTAATTCGAAATCGAATATGTAACTCGAGTTGAAAATGGAATAAAATTGGGTTCATGAGTAGATTAAAATATATTTGAATGAGATAATAAGAAGTGAAATAGGCAAATATAGCTAATTAGAAAATAAATTAGCGAATTGGGTTAAGAAGAATGGATTGAGTTGAAACCAAATGGAAATATTTGGATATGTGTTAGACAGGTATGGAGTAAAGAGAATGTAGTTTATAAATTTAGTGCCCAATAATAAGGTACATGTTTAAATTCCATATGAGGTTTTATGCGCCGAATCGGCAAGACACTTGGCTTTTTGATTTTCTTTTTGAATGGAAAGGGCCTAGAGAGGCGAGTTGTAATAACCCAGAAATCCGAGCCAATTTAAAATTTTTATTTTGGCAATTTTGATGAATTTTGAATATTTAAAATGAATTATTTTAAATAATAACGATGAGAAATTTATTTTGAATAGAGTTATAATGTATATATTTATTTGAATCGACGTTAGAATATAAATATTTATTTTTAATTATAAAAGGAATTGAAAATGGCGCGGTAGTTTGAAAATTCGATTTCAAATTTCAAATTTCAAATGAATGTGAAGGATTCAAAATAAAAATAATTTTAGCGAAACCAAAAATATTAGAATCTATTTGAATTTATCTTTCCAACGAATCCGAAAAATCAAAATTTCATAGTGGGAATAAAAAGCTATGTCCAATTGAAAATTCAGAATAGTCGCTACGGAATTGTGGACCTTAAAAAAATGGAAATTTTGCAAACGACCTCGGTTTTCAACGAAACCACTTTTGTTGGATCCGGGATGTCTAGTTATTACTAGGTTTCAAAATTCGTAATTTTCTGAATTAATATGTGAGCGTGGCAAAAGAAAACGTGTTTTGCCAGTTTGTGTCTATTTCGATCGACCGGAAAATGGCCATTTTTCAAATGATCTAAGAATTTGACAAAATTAGTTCTGTTAGGATCATATCGTCAATACAAAGCTAGAAATAATTTTTCTGGAATTTTCAGAGTCCGTATGTGGCCCCGGTAAATTGAAATGAGCGTTTAAAGTTGAATATATAGATTTACGTTTTAAATTTAACGAAAACTGATCGTAACAGACGAACTGGGTCATGATGCATATCCCATTGTGTTCGGAATGGGGGTAATTAGCAAGGGGCGATAGTCGTTGGGTCTCGTTTGGAGGTCGAATAAAAGTCAACCTTCAAGGAAATTAAATAATATATATATATATATATATTCCCTCTTACTTTCTCTCCCCCCCCCCCCCCTCTATACTTCAGATTGATCAAATAAAAAGAATAAAAAAAAGAAGAACAACATGAGGAGACCGCGCCCCGCCTACAGCCACCGCCGTCGGAGTTCACCCATGCGCCGCCCCCTCTCCACAGCCTCCTCTTCGATTCTCTCCTCCTCCTCTCTCCGAATCCCCCTCCCTCTTCTCGAACTAAATCCGTGACCAAACCCCCCTCCAAACCCTAAACCACCGACACTACCTCGAGACAACCGCCACCGCGCGAGCCCACTGTGCCCCAACCTGAACCGTACCCCACGCCACCAGCACCCCCTTCGACAGCGAGCAAACCACCCCTCCTCTCGCAAAGAAAAGACTGTAAGCTTTTTATTTTGATTTTCTTTTCAGTAGCGATTTTAAACAATATAAAGTTAAGATGTTTAAAATGTTAAAGTTATGGTCTTTTAAAGTAAAGTTTGATTTTTATATAAAAGAATGTTTAAATTTTTGTTATAGAAAAGATCATATTTTTGTTAATGGAAAGATCATATTTTTGTTAAAGGAAAGACCGTATTTTGGTTAATGGAAAGATTATATTTTTAACAATGAAAAGTGTAGATTTTTATACATAGAAAGATTAGATTTTTAACGCTATGAAGTTTAGATTTTGAACATTATAAAGGCTTGATTTTTATCGTGTGAATGACTTCATAAAAATGTGATCTTTTTATATGTGTAGCTATATAAAGATGCGACTTTTAGCGTAGTAAAATTTTGATTTTTATATATGAGGTGGCGATATAAAAATGTGATTTATAAATATTTGAAAGATATGATTTTGATTAACATAAAGTTATGATTTTTAACATGAGAAATATTTCATTTTTAATTAGAGAAAGATTTCATTTTTAATTTAGAAAAGGTTATATTTTCAAATATAAAAAGATTAGTTTTTTAAACCATATAAAGATGTGATTTTTATTTATATGAATACCATATAAAAATGTGATTTTTATAGAAAAGGTTTAGAATAAAAGTATAATCTTTATAATGAGAACATCATGTTAAAGATGCTATTTTTATCATCTTGAAGGCGAAGTAAATATATATAATTTTTATACATCTAGTGAACATAGGCAACGAAAGTGGCAAAAGGCGAGAATGGCGAAGATTTTCTACATATGAAGAGTCGCGGCGTTTGGTGTAGCTCTAGCTGAGAACTCCTCACTTTTATTTTAATTTCTAGTTGAAATACATACTAGGATGCAAACGGTGCTTAGCAGCACCCGACACCCGTCGTCCACAGATCATGGACGGCTTGTTTATGTACAATAAATATGAATAGACAAATCAGACGATTTGTTTATGTACACACATTTGACTGATATGGATTGGGACGATAAATTTTACACATCGCCCAACTACACAAATAAAAATCTGTGTTTATTGATTTGAAACCCCACACAGGTGTTGGGATGATATTTCGCGTACACTAATCCCAATTATTTAATTGTATGTCGACCGATTGGTTGACAGACTGTGTAAGCGTTAATTATTTATATTTAATGCTTATGTAGTTGGGTGGTGCACTCTGGATGATGGTTGATTATTTATCTTTGCTATTATATACATGTGTTGTAGGGAATCCATATAATTAACATTATATGGTAATTGATTGGGCCTCATTCCAATTAGGAAGATAAAGAATATTATAATATAAAGATTCATGTGTTGAATAGAATAAATAGTCATGTGTTGATGATACTCATGTGTTGAGAATATTCATGTGTTGAAACTTATCATGTGTTGAACGAATTAATCTTGTAATTCATCTGCATCTTTTACCTTAAAATGCTCCACAGAACTTAGTGCATTCCCTTTGTGAGTGACACTAACGGATGTGGGGTGTTACACGTGGTATCAGAGCTGATGGTTACCAGATCAGATAAAGGATTTGAAAAATTATTTTCAAAACGGTTTTAAAAGAAGCATATTCAAGAGAAAAGATTTGTTTTAAAGGCATATTACCCAAAGCCATATGCACTATCTTCTCTTCCTCTGTTTGAATTATTTTCTCCTTCTTTCTTGAGTCTCTAGGGCTCCTGGCTTTCTGGGAGGTAACCTCATCGATGGGCGAGGTCGTGCTTGGCTTCCATCCATAGCCGTAGTTGTTTCACCTACGGCCAGTTTTCTTTCAAGCTTATAGGCTTTTCTGTACGATAGAAGCAGCTTTCGAGAGATTTGTCGACATGACTACACACGGAAGAGGATGAGGAATTCATGGATGTAGATTTAGCTAACAAAGAAGTAAGGAATTATAAAACCTAAGAAAAGAGGAGGTATCTTTACTAAGGTGTAATTAAGGGCAAAGGACAAGATTTTCAGAAGGGAAAGTACCTACTTTTGCCACCAAGTGTACCTAGGAGAAAGGTAGTAAAGTTCTGCTGGAAGAGTCTAGTTTTGTTGTTCGTACTCTTTCCTTTGGTTTTAGCACTTCGCATTTTTTCATATCCACTTCCATAGTTGAGTCTCTGCACCATAGTACTTGTATAGTAGAAAGATCCCACTAGAGTCTCAAATCCAATTGGTGGTCCGACCAGTTTATTTTTGGTTAGTAGGGATTTGAGAATAGCTATCGAGTTTGCTTATATCATCTCGCGTAGATCGTCTAAATTCGGAGGAGATATTCCTTGGGTGCTTGTCTGATATTGGTTTAGGCCTTTGGGGCTTGTACTTGAGGAATGTCGAGTTCGACTAGGATGGTTTGCGTGAGAGATGAATAGTTGTGGCAGACACTCTAAAAAGCACGTAGTGACCTTTCAACCCTTATAGTTATGGCATGGTGGATAAGAGGGAGACCTCTAATCATCTTAGTACATACACTTGGTACCGTGATTGACATCTGTTTATTTTGGAAATGGAGGTCAGAAACTTCACAATCGTGAAATTAAATTAGTTAAGATACAGTGGAGTAAAGCTCAAGAAGGCTAGATACTGGCATCATAACCCTTTTCCTTAAGGGTGCATCCTTGATTTCTTTTTTTTTCTTTTTTTTTGTAGGAGCTTTACGAATAATTGTCTCTCTCTCTTTCCAAAGTATATCCTCTAGGTCGTATCCTCGATCCTTAGGTAGAAACTCTTTTGGATGTAAACATGTATTTGAAACATGTTATAGTTGATGGTTGTGAGTGGTTGCTAATGATTGCTCGTGAATGCATATACATACATATTAGGCACTAGATCAGTTCGGATGCTTTCATATTGCATTTACAGATATGCATTTGTTTGTAAGTTGAACTCGATATGTTATCATATGGATGTTGCATATGGATGAATGGCTATGCACACATGTAGTATTTACATAACTAGGGATGCTTGCATACATGATTGGATGCATGGCACTGACATGATTCGCATTACGGAGGTCAACTGAATCAGTAGGCCGCCTGATCTTGCATTAGATAAAGGCATATACACACACTATGCATATGAACATGAAAGCATTAGAAATCTTTTAAGGAAAATGAATGCCTGTGATTGAATGGTTGAGTAGATGGGTGAATGGATGGTAGGACACATTCTTCCTAACTTGAAGATTTCGGGGATGAAATCCTTTTAAGTGGGGGATAATGTAACACCCCGTAATTATGTAACACTAGGATTCACAAATCAAGGCAGAATTAAATTTTAAAATCAAAATCAAGGGAAATGGGCTGCGCCATTGCGTTCGCCTCGGAATTCTGCATGAAAACGAGTCCGAGTTTGCGAGAATTAGAGTCCGTATGAAGGAGATATGACCCCCCGAAGTTTTAGGAAATTTCAGAATTGAAAACAGCTCGAAATTCGAATTCAAAATTCAAATTCAAACCCAGAAGTGGGCTGGGCAAGAAAATTCCTGCCCAGGACCCAGGTCGACTGGGGAGTCGACCCCCCTGACCAGGTCGACTGCCCAGTCGACATGGGTGTCGACCTGGGTGCAAAAACCCACTTTTGGGCCTGGGTGCATTCTGATGTACCTGGTCTCGTTTTCTGCCTAGATTCGTCCGCCTAATCCTATATAAACAGCCTGCTGGCCTCCTTCTCTCTACACCATTTCATTCTATCCTTATGCTGCCTCTGAGAAAATGGATAAATAAATAAAATAATATATAAAATAAATCAAGATGAGGAAATGCTGCTCAAGACCTTCAAGAGGAGATTCAAACATGCAAGGATTCAAGTGAAGATTCAAACGACTTCAACGACTGTTTCTCTACGAATCAAATATGTTCTCTGTAAGTCGGTTACTTTTTAGATTTGAACGTTTTCTCTATTCGTGACATGAAATTAAAGGAATAAAAGAATATGCCAAATCTTTCTATTCGAATCAGTGCTTATATCTTTGGACCTAATTAAGAACTGTTATGATTCGAGGACCAATAAGACTGTGACTATGAAACTATGGACCTTAAAACCATATGCATTTTTGACTATGAACATTGCCTATGACTGTGAGAATTATTTTCCTTTGACTATGAACATCGCCTATGACTGTGATTCATTAACTGTGAGGATTTATTGCCTATGACTATGGATATAAGGTTATTATTTATGCCTATGACACTGTAGTTACAAAACCATGTTGTACCCCAAACTGGCATTATATTGGATCTAGGCTTGACTTTCCGTTTCTAGTTATCCTTGGATCTTGATCTTGGGAATTTACCTACTAAGTTAGGTCTACCCATGTTCTTGAACCTATACTATTCAACCCTTTTCATGTCGTAATATTACCAGATCTATATGCCTGTGAATTATCATCTTATGCCAGTTATTATGTCTATTCTTTCATGACATTTTGGTTCATTCCCTTTTATCCACGAATCTAGATTTATTTATAATCTAGGTTGAATCACGATTATACGAACGATGGGAATACGATTTGGGCAAAATATGAAATTTACTAAAATGTAGTTATAAACTTGGAAATTGGCATAAATTGGGAACATGTATTATGGCATGTTCATAAAAATGCAAATTGAATAAATTTGACAAGAATTATAGGATGTGTAATTTGATTCTAGTATTGACTTGTAAATCTAGCATTTTACATGAACTGTGAACTAGAATAATAAGTCTAGTTTGACATGAACTGTAATTAGAATGTTAAATCGGAATTGGATTAGCTAATTTGGAATAACAAGTATGTTGGCATAAATTTGAAATTGGCCATAATTGTGAGTAATTGTCATGTTTAGCAAAATCATGGTTAGTGACACATAATTTGGTATAGTTTACTACCAAAAAGCATAAATATGATATAGAGGGGAGAATGGGCCATAATAATAAATGTTGACAATTTACATTAAAAGAGTAATTATGAAATAAGTAAATTAGGAATAATTTACTTATAGAATTTGTCCTAAATGAAAAAATGTAAATTTAGACAAATTAAAGGTTTATTAACGACATCTCTTTTAATAACACACCAGAAAGTTCTAGGGTGACAGAGAGGATAGTGTCTAGGCTTGGGTTTGGAAAATACAAGTTTCCCGCTCTCCCTGGCTATCCCTAACAGATCCGACGGACGGGATGGTTACTTTCAAAACCTGATTTGAAAATTAATCAAAACCCTTTGAACTTAGAAAACTTGAATATGCCTAACTCGAGGTTAGACTGAGTTGCGATGTAAACCTTCCCGGAACCAACCGACACATCCAGTAATCGCAACAATATCTCTCTAATGTGAGTGGTCGCGGCTTTAATTTATTTAGTTAAAGCTAGAACAAGAATAGTAGGGTTAAGTTAACTAAGACACTTAACCAATACAACATGATAACCAAACCGATGGGTGGGGTTAGGTTCATACAGACACTTAATACAGTTAAGCTAGAATGGGAGGGTTAAGTCCATAGGAACACTTAACCAACTTAACACAGTTAAGCTAGAATGGGAGGCTTAAGTCCATAGGGACACTTAACCAAACTTAATATGGTAACAAGACAAGATTTGTATGGGTTAAGTAACTAAGAAAACACTTTGCCAAATTAACATGTTAACTAGACTAGAAGGTGGGGTTAAGTAAAGTTAATACACTTAGCCAATTTGACATGTTAGCTGGACTAGACCGTAGGGTTAAGTAAACTTGAACACTTAACCATCAGAGTGTGATAACTGAATAGGGTTAAGTTTAAAACATGAAGGGATAATACTTAACCATTAATAACATGTTAGTTAAAACAGATGGGCAAGGTTAAGTTAAAAAAAAAAGGAACACTCAACCAATACAGGATGAATGGGTAGGGTTAAGTAATAAGAAATACTTAACCAATATAACTTGGTTTGTGGTAGGGTTAAGTCAACAGGAATTACTGATAACACTTAACCAGTTTAACAGGATAAATGAAGAGGGTTAAGTTAGCTTGAATTGACTAATGACACTTAACCAATCCAAATTGACGAGAAGAGAACTAAGTAGTAAACCTTAGTTAAAAGGAGCTAAGTAGTAAACCTTAGTTAAGAAAACAACGATTCTGGAAACTAAGTGGTAAACCTTAGTTAGCAAAACTAAGTAGTAATTCTTAGTATAACACGGGAAGGAGCGAACGTCCGTCTGATTAAAAAGAAGGCTCCAACGAATTGGGTTACGAAGCCCGAGGCTACGAGGGGACGTGAGGGTACTCTTGGTATCCCTATGTGAGGTGGCAGATGATCCTCCTGGGCTCACAGAGGTTAAGGTCTGCGGTATAAGAACCAAGAGTATGCCTTGGTTGCAATACAAGGCAACCTAAAGACTAGGATGGACCAGCGTGATTCGGCGAGACCAGTAGCCCTGTGATAGCAACTCGTCGTCTACCTACCATCTTTAGTCAATCGTTGTACGTATGCGGAAAGGCAGAGAACTCCCAACAGACCATATACTTGCTATCTAGTTATGGGTGAGGCTGGCCAATAGAAAAGTAGGGCATAGGGTGGCAAAAATACAGTTCTCGCGCTTGATTTTCTTGGATTGCCTTTCATTAGTTGAGGGAGGGGTCACGTGGGACCATAACCACTGGTAGAAAAACAGACCTTAGCATCTGCAACGGCAGATATCTGAAAGCTCCCGACCGAGTTCTGTGTTTCTTGATTTGCCCTACCACAGGACTCGGGCCGCACATTACAGGACATGTGCATCTAGACAAGCAATAACGATTCGCGATACATGCGTGGAGAAGTCTAGGAACATATACCACTCCAGGTAGTGTGTCCTAGACTAGGGGGCATCGTTCGACAAGTAGCATAATCCCTAGTTGGACTAGGTGGCATAAACCATGAATCCGAGAAGCGTTCAGCAGATAGCGTAAACTCTAGTTGAATCTAGAAAGCACTTGATAGAAAACCCTAGATTAGATCTAGGTAATAAATAATAAATGTATGCCTGAAGGCAATGGAAACTACAGGGATTGGGATAACGTTATCGTTACTAGTTGGGACACTAGTTAGGTGGTGCAGAGATATAGAAACCGGTATAATAAGGAAATAGCGAAGCGGCGAAAGTATTAGAGCATATCCAGTTTATCTTAGCATATCTTGTGTTAATCTTGTCTAATCTTGCTGACCCTATCATCATGGTGTTATCTTGTATTCAGTTAATTCATGTCGTTTTGTTTTTCCATGTTCACATGCTAGAAGTAACTGAACTTACTCAGGCTTTATGTCTGACTCTGTTTTTCTTTCGTCTTCTTTTCTTCCGTCCCCCCCCCCCCCCCAGGTAGTAAAGGAGGGAATAGTATAGCTTAGGTTAAGTTGGACTGTCACCCTTTCCCAGCTTGAAGATATGTCGAAGTTTTGCTTGGATTCTCTTTTCAGATGCTATGGCTGGTTCTTGCTACATTGGGGAATATAAATGTTGTTTTATGCTTCTTCATTTTGTAAGACAGATGATACTCTGATATTGTAAAGAAATCATTGTACAAACTATTTTATCAATAAAGCAAAGTTTTATTTTCCGCTGTTTTAACTTTCGTCTGTCTTGTAATTCATCTGCATCTTTTACCTTAAAATGCTCCACAGAACTTAGTGCATTCCCTTTGTGAGTGACACTAACGAATGTGGGGTGTTACAACTACTAGCTGCCCGTGTCGAAAATAGGGACACCCAGAGTTTAGGTTAAAACAATAAACTCCAGGTCAGTCATGTGACTGGTGTGAGAACTAAAACAGTTATTCAAAACTTTACTTTAAAAATAAGGTAAATCAAGGGACGATGCCGTATAACACGGAACGGGTTTCCTCCCAAGAATACCAGTGCATATAGATAAACAACGCAATGCTTTTTCGAAAAATGAAGCTATTATAAGACCCAGGTCCCATCACACAATGCAACGCAAGCCGGAGGATAGGGTTTTACCTTATAACAGCAAAACATGCTTGGTACGTTTAAAAACAAATCATTTGATACTATAATAAGTGTATAGTGTCAAAACAATTTCAATCATAAATATCAATCATAGACGACATAACATCCCATGCTACTATGTCTCCATACTAGGTTCTACAAATAAAACTGAAATATCTCGTATTGGAAATTGGATTTCGGTCATGAATCGAGGCAAGGGGCAAGCTCCTCCTCAATTTGAGACACTCTAGCAAATGCCTCGGGACTACACACTCTGGGTAACCCCTGGATGCTTCAGGGCCGGTCCTCTCTTACGTTTGAGGATTGGCAATTCCTGAACACACGTTTTCCGGTCCTTACAGACCTAAAATCGAGGCGCCTCGCATCCAACAACCACATAGGTGAAAAGTATATAAATGTCAGGGCTGGTAAGTCACTGACACCACCAAAGCTAGAAAGAAACGTCGTGCTCTCCCTGCAGTCCTTATCCCGTTTTTAACTCATACCGAGGTGTGACGCTCGCGAATTCATGTTATACACAAAGCTGCGCCACAAAGGTCATGCTTTGATCATCAACCACAAGACTTTGCTTTCCAACAGAAGCCTTGATCAATTGCCACTTAGGCGTGCCACACAGGCAATTCATGCCATGCGACTGATGTCCATCGATATACAACCTCTGAGCTCGTACGTCTCAGAGAAGGGCGTTAAGCAAGAGAATAAATTCTCCGCCGCCAAACAGATGTATATTTAATAGAGATCAATCAACACAGAATAAAATCCAATGTCAGACACACAGTCCATTTACAAGTTCGTTCTAGGTCTGAACGAAACAGGAGGCACTTTCCTCACATATCCATCGATCCCCAAGTACATCTGGACGATCACCAACTGATTCTCTCCTCTTGGGTGTACAGCCCAATCAAGATCATCAGTAATCACCCAAACGATGTGAAGACTTCCAGTCTTCAACCACCGTCTTCATCTTCAACATATCGTCGAATCGGTTATTCAGAATGGGTATAAACCTGGCCTTTCCGAACAACCCGCGTATATAATAAACAAATGTTACACAAACACAACATACGCCTCATTCCAATTCAGCAGTCACTAACCGTAAATTAACAAGAGAACAATTCCCCAAATATTGACCCCGAAGGCCGAAACCAACATCAGATCAATACCCAGGAAACCATTCTTCTTGGCTAACCTACAGTTAGTTTCTAAATTTCACATTCTTAGGGAAAGGTTCCCATTAATTTTATCAAAGATAAATTCTTTAAATTTATTCTTTAATCTTCATTTGGATGTCATTTCAAACCAAATTATGGTTTTCCAAACTAGTCGGGATTAGCGAACCACACCGAAGTAATTATTTATTTTATTTCCCAATCCCAACCTATTCATCCCATGAAGCAAAACTGGTAATACTCCATTTCTAACACCACGGTGTTATCGGTAAAATTAATTACCATTTCACGTTCAAATCTAATTAAAAATTTAACTATCGTTTTGGAGCAAAACTGGTAATACTCCATTCTCGCTCACTTTCCAAATTTGATAATTTAAATTATCAATTCACATTTCAATCTAATTGCAGATTCATTAAAACTCCCTTTACTGGGTTAAAGAACTAATGTCATTTTAAACACAGCTCATGATAAACCCAAATCACATTCTATTTAGTATCGGGTTAAAGAACAAGTGTTATTTAAAACACCGTTCACGGTAAACCCACAAATCAACTATAATTCAATTCCAATCAACTATATTAGAATTTCAGATTATTTAAAACCCCTTTCAAATCCAATTTATTTATTTAAAAATAATTGGGATTAAATTTAGTTCAAAACCAGTTCATTTCGATAAAAATCTATTTTTATCTTTACAAATGTGGGATTTTTCATCTCAGTTCTTCACAAATCGTATATTATGATTTTACACAAATTATCGATATTTTCGATAACTTTATTAAGGCCCGTACAGTCGATTTCCAACAACGGCCATCGAACTGCACTTACAGCGACCTTTTCCAAATTTGATTTGGACGTATCTCCAAATCCAACCGTTAGATTTCAAATTTCTAATATTCATTAGAAAAATCTTTTCGATACGAACCCAAAAGTTCCAGTTTTAGGAGAATCCGACGGTCGGATCTCCCGTAACGTCCGTTCGAAATCAATGGTCGAAATTCAAGAACTGTCGCAGCGCGGCGCGTTCTATTCAGGCCATTATATTATATATATAATATATATTTCGTCGATTTCCTTTTAAAACGTATTTTATAAATCGTTTTAAATTCGTTTCAGAACAATTTCAACTTCCATTTCAAATTCAAATCAAAATTGAATTTTTTCTTATAAATTCGTTTTACCTTCATTTCTATTTGATTTCAATTCAAATCGATTTCAATTCTATTTCAATTCGTTTTCAATTGAATTCAATTCAATTTTGAATTCATTTTCTATTCAATTCAATTCGAATTTATTTTCTATTCAATTCATTTTGAATTCATTTTCTATTCAATTCAATTCGAATTCGTTTTCTATTCAATTCGAATTCATTTTCTATTTAATTCAATTTGAATTCGTTTTCTATTCAATTCAATTCGAATTCGTTTTCTATTTAATTCAATTTGAATTCATTTGAAATCTCTTTTCAATATTCGTTATAAAAACGAATATAATCGATATAAATATAGTTCGCGTCAAAATAGCGCATCTCTAATCAACACGGCATTGTATATTTCGATAACTTCGTTATTCTGTTCAACAAATGAATATATATTTCTTTTAATACATGACTAATCTCAAACAGATGAGTACTGTCAACACGCGACTATTTTTGTTATTTAATATATTTTATAAAAATTATGGTATCTATCGTTTGATTTCAAATCAGACTCCAACCGTAAATTAGTAAGAGAACGATTCCCTAAATATTAACCCCGAAGGCCGAAACCAACATCAGATCAATATCCAGGAGACCACTCATCTTATCTATTTTCCAGTTAGTTTCTAATTTTATATATGATAAAGATGTAAATTTTATTGTTAAAATATTTCGTCCAACACATGACTAATCTCAACGGATGAGTACTGTCAAAACATGAACCTTTATTTTATTATATTCTTTATTTTTCCAATTGGAATGAGACCCAATCAATTACCATATAATGTTAATTATATGGATTCCATACAACACATGTATATAATAGCAACGATAAATAATCAACCATCATCCAAAGTGCATCACACAACTGCATAAGCATTAAATATAAATACCTAACGCTTATAACAGTCTGTCAATCAATCGATCGACATACAACTAATTATTGGGATTAGTGTATGTCATATATCATCCCAATACCCGTGAGGGGTTTCAAACAATTAAACACAGATTTTATTTGTGCAGTTGGGCGATGTGTAAAATTTATCGTCCCAATCAATGTCTGTCAAATCAGTGTACATAAACAAATCGTTCGATTTGTAAATGAATATTTATTTTATTCACATTCTCATTAAAAAAAAATATTTTTTAACGACCAAAATATTTTATTCAACCCATGAATATTCTATTTGGTTCATTTATTCAATAAACTGATATTTTTATTTTTCTAACATATTTTAGAAAATTTCGGCGGCATAACGACACAATACTAGAAACGGGACAAGCCCTAGCCTTATCCCCGGTCTAATAATGGCCCACGCCACACATATCAATCAAATCCATTCCATTTCACCAAACAATCCAATTCAAATCAAATAATCTAACCAACTACGCAACCAAACAAACAAGTCCATGGTCTGTAGACGATGGTGTCGGGTGCTACTAAACACCGTCTGCATCCTAGTATATATTTATATAACTAGAAAAGAAAAGTTAAAGTGAGAAGTTCTCACCGACTAGCTAATCCAAACGCCACGACTCTTCTTATGCAGAAGCCATCACTGTTCTCGCCTTTTATCACTTTCGTTGCCCGTAGCCACTATATATATAAAAATCACATTTTTATACTGCTACTATATAGATAAAAATTCTATTTTTACAACGCTACTATATAAATAAAAATTCTATTTTTACACCGCTACTATATAGATAAAAATTCTATTTTTACACTGCTACTATATAGATAATAATTCTATTTTAACACCGCTACTATATAGATAAAAATTCTATTTTTACACCGCTACTATATAGATAAAAATTCTATATTTACACCGCTACTATATAGATAAAAATTCTATTTTTACACCGCTACTATATAGAAAAAAATTCTAGTTTTACACCTCTACTATATAGATAAGAATTCTATTTTTTTTATAACGGTGTTCATATAATAAAGAATATATTTTTATCACGCTATTTCTATATAAAAATTATATTTTTATATCGCTCTTCTTCCAATAAAGAATATATTTTTACAAAGCTACTCTATATATAAAAATCGAATTTTTACTTTGCTATTCAATATATAAAAATCAAATTTTTACTTTGCCATCCAATATATAAAAATCGAATTTTTACTTTGCTATCCAATATATAAAAATCGAATTTTTAGTTTGCTATAAAAATCACATTTTCTTTTCAACATATACATAATAAAAATTATATTTTTATTTCGCTACATATATAAAGATAATATTTTTACTATCTACATCATATAAAAATCGTATTTTTATTCTTTCTATAATATAAAAATTATATTTTTAATGCTCTATTATAATAAAAATTATATTTTAAATTCGCATTCATACATTGAAAAATCCTAACTTTTATATATAGAAAAATCCCTTCTTTCTTCGAGTAAAAATCTAATCTTTTCCTTTGTAAAAATTTGATCTTTTTTACTTTCACTAATAAGATCTTTTCAAAATTAACACCATATCTTTACTTCGCCGCATCATATAAAATAATCGTATTTTTAAAACTAAAATTAAAATTCTGAAATTTAACACTGTAAATTACCTTTTCTAATCGTCGTCATCATGACTCCAGAACTGTCGAACAATTAACAGCAATTTGGGCTCGAAACTGCACCTCTGACAAGCCACCAGACCATGAACCATTGTCGTCGCATCTAGACTTCGTCAAGGGGAAGAGGGGAGCTCGCTGCTGCGTCGGAGGAGGGCGGAAGGGGATGCTGGCGGTCTGCTGACATGGCGGAGGGGCTACTAATGGCAGCGGGCTACTAACGGCAGCGGGGTGGTCTGATTTAGGGGCTAGGGTTCGTGGGGGCTATGACTGAGAAGAGGGGGTGGCGTTGGCTCGTCGGAGGCTTAGGAGGAGGAGGGGACAGATCGGAGGTGGGGCGGCGAAGGGTTGGGGTCCGGTGACGGCGACGAGGAAGGGCGATGGGGTCCCTTCGATCTGTTCTTTTTTTTTATATGAAAATGAATCGGGGGGGGGGGGGGAGGGGCTGAGAGGAATTAACGAAGAGAGGAGAGAGGTTTTTTTAATTTCAAAAAGTTGAATTTTTTATTCGACCTCTAAACGAGGCCCACCGCCCCTCGTCCATAACTAATTACCCCCATATCGAACACAATGGGATATGTATCGTAGGCTGATTCGACCGTTTCGATCAGTTTTCGTCAAAATCAACATATAACTCTATACATTGAATTTGAACGTGCATTTCAATTTACTGGGGTCACATACTAACTCGAAAAATTCCAGAAAAATATTTTCTAGCTTCGTATTGACGATACGGTCCTAACAAAACTAATTTCGTCGAATTCTGAGACCGTTTGAAAAATGGCCAATTTCCAGTCGATTAAAATCAACTGAAAATGGTCAAATGCGTTTTCCTTTGCCACGCTCACATATTGATTCGAAAATTTAGGAAATTTGAAACCTAGCAATAACTCGACATCACGGATTCAACAAAAGTGGTTTCGTCGAAATCCGAGGTCGTTTGCAAAATGGCTATTTTTAAAGGCCGAAATTCCATAGCGACTATTCTGAAATTTTAACTGGACATATCTTTTTATCCCCGCTATGAAATTTCGATTTTTCGGATTCGTTGGAAAGATATTCTCAATTAGATTTAAATATTTTTAGTTTCGCTAAAATCCGGTTTATTCTGCACCCGGTACATTCAATTGAAGTTTGAAAACGAATTATTGAACTACCGCGCCATTTTCAATTCCTTTTATATATATAAATAAATATTTATATTCTAACGTCGAGCTATATAAATATATACGTTCGAATCTATTCAGAATAAATTTCTCGTCGATTTTATTTAAAATAATTCATTTTAAATATTCAAAATTCGCGAAATTCGCCAAAAATAAAAATTTTAAATTGGCTCGCATTTCCGGGTTGTTACAATTTATTCGGAAAAGAGTTATTGAATATAGTTTATTCGAAAGAGAGTCATTGAATAGAGTTTATTCGAGAAAGAATTATACATTGGGATTCGACTAAATCGAATGTAGGAAAGTATTATTTACTTTCTGGTTTTTAAATCAAGATTTATTTATTTAATAAACACTTTGTTTATTTATTTAATTTAAGAAATAAAAGTTATATTTAAGTTATTATATTTCAGAAGCATGGGATTACAACACCATTATTATAATCAAATGATTTCTGTAAAAGAAGTGGATTCGTAAATAGAATCCGAGCGTTATGTAAGGAAGTTTGTTGAAGATTTTAAATGTGAACTTTGTTTATTTCGAGGTTAGAAAAGTTTTTTAGTTAAGGTCATAGAGGTAGTTATACCGCAACTTGATTGACTTCATTTTAACTAAGGAATGGTTAAGGTTCGGTAGTGAAGGTTGGTTAATTGAATTTAGTTAATAAGTGTTAATGGTTCGAGTTGGCATAGCGATGTCTTATTTAAACATATTTTTGAATCCAATGAAGGAGTTATGGAAATGTTTTCCAAATAAGAATCAGAAATGTTTTTAGTATAGGAAATAAGGAATAGGAGTAACTATGGAAATGTTTTCCAATGATTAGTAATGTATATTTTCTAAATTTAGAAAATAAGAATTTACGAATATATGGGATCGAAAATAGGGAAATGAATAATTGAATGGCAAATTAAATTAAAGGGATCAGTGTTGATTGATGATTTACTCGGGAAGATTTCCATTTGGAAATACGACCATTGTTTGTACACATGTTTTTCTTTGATAGTTAAATCACAGACTATCAAATTTTTGAACATTTTCCGTTTTCAATATGGAAAGACTGGGATCTGGTTTATTATCTGAAAACCACTTTGTATGGGAATTAGTGTTTCGAATCAAATATGATGAAGATAATTGAAGACGGAGTTGTGCATGGGCTGTTCTGGTGATCCTAGGTAGAAATTGCCCAAGATGGATTTACAGAATAATGCCTTCGGTTTGTCTAGACCTAGGACAATGTGTATGGACGAATGTCTAACAGAGTATATCTAATGGATCATGTAAGTTGATCGCTTCAAACGTATCCTCGTTTGGTAGCGGAGAAATTTGTTTCTCTTAGCTTTATACCCGGGGTATTTTTGTGGAAATCAATTTGTGATTTGGCAGGTATGATGATGTGGCATTCAAAGTAATTGAATGTATGATCTATCAAAAGATACGTTATGACCTCAAGCCTCATCAACCGGGAAATGACAAAAATCGGGCAGGCAGCATGGCTATGTGGGTCGCCCCATTAGGGTGTATTGTCACCATCTACAGAATATTCATATTTGTTACTTCTTTTCGCTTCTGTATCTCCCGAGAATGGTTATGTTGCTGGCAACCGTAGGTGACAATATATTCGATACACTCAAGAGAAATGAGTGGTCGGTCATGTGTGGCCGGGTTGCAAGACGTTCTTGTTGAATCTAGTGTATTCCTCTCTAGAGATACACTATCGACAGGTGGTTCCATACCTTGTCATAGTCGGAATCCAATCTCCAATGAGCGCCTGTAGTTTTGATTGTATACTATATATATGTGGAGCATGAGATGCAAGCGTTCTGCTAGATTGTTAATTATTTGTGATTAGACATTATTATAATATCAGAAAAGTATTGATTTTGAAAATGTTTTGGGTTATTGTAATGTAAAAACTATCCGTGTTTATGTGTGGATCGGTCTTACGATTATCTTTTCTTTTGAAAAGATTTTTGAAAAGTTAAACAAATATTTGGAGTTTACTCACACCAGTCACATAACTGACCCAGAGTTTATTTTGTTTTGTTTTCCCTAAACTCTTAGGGGCACAAATTTGTACGGGCAGTCAAGTAGTCGGGATTTACAGATACACTAGACGGAGCTGGGAGCAGGAGGCTTCAGCAGCATTTTATAGCTATTGTTTATTTCCTCTGTGATGTAAGTGTTGTACTCTAATATACAAATACATATTTGTGTTTCAATGTTATTTTGTATACTATATTTTATTCGTTTCGCTGTAAGATTCGTGTTACTCTAATGTTGTTGTGTTCTTCTTCTTCTTCTATTCTAATAGTTCTACCTTATCTATTCTCACCCTCTAACTTCTTTCTCTAAATGATCCGGTGTTTTCGATGTCTGATTAGTCGACATGGTGTTTTGTGTTGATTTTCAGGGTCGAAAATCTGCGGTCGTTACAATATCTTTCAAATAAATCAAAGGTTAGAAAGGCATATGAAATGCTAAACCTTGTCATGATTTAGTCACTTGATTAAAAGGTAATTGCTAATTCTAGATACTAATAAGCCAACGAAATAGGCTTATATATTTGTGCAAATTAAGATTGATGTTGATTAGGGCCAGTGCAATAGAGCTCTAACCTACCGCTTCCCCTCTTAGCCGAGGAATAGTTAGGTTGGGAATGTTATAAACGTACTAATCACGTTGATTACTTGCTTATTTATTGAATATTATGAATAGCGTGCTTAGTTCTAATAAGCAGACAATTAGGCTTATCAATTTGTGAATGTCAAGAATGGGGTGTCTAGGCAAAGGGTGATATGCAATTAGTGCTCTAACTTACCTGGCTTCACTCTTAACCGAGGAATAATATAAGTTGAGTTGTCGGAAACGGGTTAAGTGTACAAACCGTGATTTCTATAAAGGTTTGTTGTGACAATGTGTTAATTACATTCATCTTCAACCCTCTCAGATTGTATCATCGAAGTAAATATAACTCAATCTTTATACGAATTTTTAAAGATAATTATAAAGGAATTGTTTTCGGTTTCTTGTAAACTGTGTTTTGAAAAAAAAACCTGGAATATAGTTAAATTGGAAATATAGTGTTTAATGGCTTTAAATATACTTAGATATTTAACAACAGATTTTAAAGATAGAAATAAGTATGGGAATATTTCAAGATAAATATATGAATAAGATATTTTAACTTACAAAAGAAAAGAGGTTCTTAATAACCAGTGGTTTTAACCTCTTTGATTGTACTTAAAAGAAAGAACATCTTGTAAATGAAATGCGGAATTTACTTATACTGGAGGGATATGTATATGAATACTTTTTTAAGTAATGAAGACTATAAAGGAACAGGGAAATCATAAAATACACATATATCTTTCATATGTAAAAGTTGAAGATATACACTAGTATATAAAGGAATATTAATCAAGTAGGAGTTATTGATTAATAAATGAAGTGTTATTAGAAAAATGATGTTTTGTTAGATGAAAGAAATTTTACTAATAAAAGAAGTTTTAATTAATGAAATAAAATAAAATGGGAAAGGGATTATAAGTCATTTATGTGAGTTAATTGTGCTTGGACTGTTTATCATGCCATGTAACTTGATTATGCTTTAACTATTTATCATGCTTCATGACTTGATAGTGCTTTTGATGTTTATTCATTTGTTAATGAAATTGAGCGAGGCTGTTTTCCATATACATTTTTCTACTGTGTGACTTGATAGTCGATTAATCAACTATAGAACTTGACCTTAGATTTAGCATTTATGTAACACCCCGTAATTTTGCAACACTAAGATTCACAAATCAAGGCAGAACTAAATTTTAAAATAAAAATCAAGGGAAAGGGCTACTCCATTGCGTTCGTCTTGGAATTCTGCATGAAAACGAGTCCGAGTTTGCGTAAATCGGAGTTCGTATGAGGAAGATATGGCCTTCGGAAGTTTCAGCAAAGTTCAAATTTCAAAACAGACTCAGAAGCAGGTCGACTAGGGAGTCGACCCCCCCCCCCAGGTCGACTAGGGAGTCGACTGGGTAGTCGACCCCCCCAGGTCGACTGGGGAGTCGACTGGGTAGTCGCCCCCCTCCCCCCGCTTTTTCCAACTTTCTGAACCTGGTTCGTTCCTCTGTATCCGGACGCCATTCTGACCAGATTCGTTGACTTCTACACTATATAAACAGCCCTAGTCTTCTTCTCTATTCACAATTCTTTTCTATCCTTATGCTGCCTCTGAGAAAATAAATAAATAATATATAATATATAAAATAAATCAACATGAGGAAATGGTGCTAAAGATTTTCAAGAAGAGGTTCAAGTCAAGCTAGGATTCAAGAGGAGGTTCAAACGACTTCAACGACTGTTTTTCTACGAATCATAGCAACACCATCTTTCTATTCTAATCTCTGTAAGTCAGTTATTTCTAGATTTGAACGTTTTCTCTATCCATGACATGAAATTAAAGGAATAAAAGAATATGCCAAATCTTTCTATTCAAATCTGTGCCTATATCTTTGGACCTAATTAAGAACTGTTAGGCGTTGCCTATGACTATGAACATTACCTATGACTATGAACATTGCCTATGACTGTGACTGTGACTATAAGGATTATTTCCTTGACTATGAACACAAGCCTATGCCCTTGACTAGAAAGCATAAACTATTGCCTATGACATAACAAGGACAACTGTGACTAAACACCTATGATTCCTGACTAGGAAATTGTTGCTTAAGTTGTGTGACTATGAAATTGGGTCTAAACCTGATTTTTCTATTCTGTCTATTCTTGGTTTCCTTTGGTTTTAGACCTTGGGAATTTACCTATTAAGTTAAGTCTACCCATGTTCTTGAACCTACGTTTCTATTCTGTCTATTCTTGGTTTTCTTCGGTTTTAGACCTTGGGAATTTACCTATTAAGTTAGGTCTACCCATGTTCTTGAACCGACGTCGTTATTCAACCCTTTTTATGCCAGTTATTATGTCTATCTTTTGCATAGCATCTTTGGTTCATTCCCTATTTTCTACGAATCTAGATTTATCTATAATCTAGATTGAATCACGATTATACGAATGGTGGGAATACGATTTGGGCAAAATATGAAATTTACTAAAAACGTAGTTTAACTTGGAAATTGGCATAAATTGGGAACATGTAATATGGCATGTTCATAGAAATGCAAATTGGATAAATTTGACATGAATTATAAGATGTGTAATTTGAATCTAGTATTGACGTGTAAATCTAGCATTTACATGAATAGTGAACTAGAGTAATAATTCTAGTTTGACGTGAATTAGAATGTTGAATCGGAATTGGATTAGCTAAGTTGGCACGGTAAGTATATTGACATAAATGTGAAATTGGCCATAATTGGCAATAACTGTCAGGTTTAGCAAAATCATGGTTAGTGACACTTAATTTGGTATAGTTTACATACCAAAAGGGCATAAATATGATTTAGAGGGGGAAATGGGCCATAAGGATAAATGTTGACAATTTACATTAAAGGAGTAATTAGGAAATAAGTAAATTAGGAATAATTTACTTATATAATTTGTCCTAAATGAGAAAATACAAATTTAGACAAATTAAAGGTTTATTAACGACATCTTTTTTAATAACACACCAGAAAGTTCTAGGGTGACAGAGAGGATAGTGTCTAGGCTTGGGTTTGGAAAATACAAGTTTCCTGCTCTCCCTGGCTATCCCTAACTGATCCGACGGACGGGATGGTTACTTTCAAAACCTGATTTGAAGTTTAATCAAAACCCTTTGAACTCAGAAAACATGAATATGCCTAACCCAAGGTTAGACTGAGTTGCGATGTAAACCTGCCCGGAACCAACCGGCACATCCAGTAATCGCAACAATATCTGTCTAATGTGAGTGGTAGCGGCTTTAATTTATTTAGTTAAAGCTAGAACAAGAATGCTAGGGTTAAATTAACTAAGACACTTAACCAACTCAACATGATAACAAGACTGGTAGGTGGGGTTAGGTTCATACAGTTAAGCTAGAATGGGAGGGTTAAGTCCATAGGAACACTTAACCAACTTAGCATAGTTAAGCTAGAACGGAGGGCTAAGTCCATAGGGACACTTAACCAAACTCATGGTAACAAGACAAGATTTGTAGAGGTTAAGTAACTAAGAAAATACTTAGCCAAATTAACATGTTAACTAGTCTAGAAAGTGGGATTAAGTAAAGTTAATACACTTAGCCAAATTAACATGTTAACTAGACTAGAGGTTGGGGTTAAGTAAGATTTAATACACTTAGCCAATTTGATATGTTAGCTGGGCTAGACCGTAGGGTTAAGTAAACTTGAACACTTAACCATCAGATTGTGATAAAGGAATAGGGTTAAGTCTAAAACATGAAGGGATAATACTTAACCGTTAATAACATGTTAGTTAAAACAGACGGGCAAGGTTAAGTTAAAAAGGAACACTGAACCAATACAGGGTGAATGGGTAGGGTTAAGTAATATGAAGTACTTAACCAATATAACTTGGTTTGTGGTGGGGTTAAGTCAACATGAATTACTGATAACACTTAACCAGTTTGACATGATAAATGAAGTGGGTGAAGTCGGCTTGAATTAACTAATGACACTTAACCAATCCAAATTGACGGGAAAGGGAACTAAGTAGCAAACCTTAGTTAAGAAAACAGCGATTCTGGAAACTAAGTGGTAAATCTTAGTTAGTAGAACTAAGTAGTAATTCTTAGTATAACACGGGAAGGAGCGAATGTCCGTCTGAGTAAAAAGAAGGCTTCAACGAATTGGGTTACGAAGCCCGAGGCTTCGAGGGGACATGAGGGTACTCTTGGTATCCCTCTGTGAGGCTGCAGATGATCCTTCTGGGCTCACAGAGGTTAAGGTCTGCGTAGAAGAACCAGGGGTATGCCTTGGTTGCAATATATGGCAACCTAAAGACTAGGATGGACCGGCGTGATTCAGCGAGAAAACGGTAGCCCTGTGATAGCAACTCGTCGTCTACCATCCATCTTGAGTCAATCGAGATACGTGAAGCGGAAAGGCGGAGAACTCCAAAAGACCATATACTTGCTATCTAGTTATGGGTGAGGATGGCCATAGAATAGTAGGGCACCGGGGGCCTGCGTATAGTTCTCATTTTTCAAGGTGTGCCTTTCATTAATTGAGGGAGGGGTCAAGTGGGACCATAGCCACTGGAATAAAAACAGACCTAAGCATCTGCATCGGCAGATATCTGAAAGCTCCCGACCGAGTTCTGTATTCCTTGACTTGCCCTGACACAGGACTCGGACTGCACATTACAGGACATGTGCATCTAGACAAGCGATAAAGATTCGCGATACATGCGTGGGGAAGTACAGGAACATATACCACTCTACGTAGTGTGTCCTAGACTTGGGGGCATCGTTCGTCAGGTAGCATAATCCCTAGTTGGACTAGGTGGCATAAACCCTGAATCCGAGAAGCGTTCAGCAGATAGCGTAAACTCTAGTTGAATCTAGATAGCACTTGATAGAAAACCCTAGATTAGATCTAGGGAATAAACAATAAATGTATGCCTGAAGGAAATGGAAAATACAGGGATTGGGATCATGTTATCATTACTAGTTGGGACACTAGTTAGGTGGTGCAGAGATAATAGAAATCTGTATAACAAGGAAATAGCGAAGCGGCGAAAGTATTAAAGCATATCCAGTTTATCTTAGCTTAGTATATCTTGTGTTACTCTTGTCTAATCTTGCCAACCCAATCATCATGGTGTTATCTTGTATTCAGTTAATTCATGTCGTTTTGTTTTTTTCATGTTCACATGCTAGAAGTTACTGAACTTACTCAGGTTTTATGTCTGACTCTGTTTTCCTTTCGTCTTCTTTTCTTCCGTCCCCCCCCCCCCCCAGGTAGTAAAGGAGGGAATAGTATAGCTCAGATTTAGTTGGACTGTCACTCTTTCCCAGCTTGAAGATTTGTCGAAGTTTTGCTTGGATTCTCTTTTCAGATGCTATGGTTGGTTCTTGCTAAAATTAGGGAATATAAATATTGTTTTATGCTTCTTTGTTTTGTAAGACAGATGCTACTCTGATATTGTAAAGAAATCGTTGTACAAACTATTTTATCAATAAAGCAAAGTTTTATTTTCCGCTGTTTAATTTCTGTCTGTCTTGTAATTTATCTGCATCTTTTACCCTAAATGCTCCACAGAACTTAGTGCATTCCCTTTGTGAGTGACACTAACGGATGTGAGGTGTTACACGTGATATCAGAGCTGAAGGTTACCAAATCAGATAAAGGATTTGAAAAATTATTTTCAAAACGGTTTTTAAAGAAGCATTTTCAAAAGAAAAGATTTGTTTAAAAGGCATATTCCCCAAAGCCATACGCATTATCTTCTCTTCCTCTGTTTGAATTCTTACCTCCTTCTTTCTTGAGTCTCTGAGGCTCTTGGGTTTTTGGGAGGTAACCTCATCAAAGGGCGAAGTAGTGCCCGACTTCCATCGAAGGCTGTAGCTGTTTCACTTACGACCAGTTTTCTTTCAAGCTTATAGGGTTTTCTGTACGATGGAAGCAGCTTTTGAGAGATTTGTCAGCATGACTACGCACAGAAGGGGATGAGGAGTTTGGCTAAGGAGCATAACCCTAGGATGAGGAATTCATGGATGTAGGTTTAGCTCACGTAGGAGGAAGAAATTATAA
Organism: Allium sativum; assembly: GCA_030737875.1. Lineage (NCBI taxonomy): Eukaryota > Viridiplantae > Streptophyta > Magnoliopsida > Asparagales > Amaryllidaceae > Allium > Allium sativum. The sequence goes on along the minus strand of CM060920.1, from coordinate 930,428,980 downwards.
AACCTAAGACAAGAGGAAGTATTTTTACTAGGGTAGGATAGGGCGTATAATTAAAAGGACAAGGGCAAGAACGAGGAACAAGATTTTCAGAAGGGCGAGTACATACTTTCACCACCAAGCGTACCTAGGAGAAAGGTAGTAAAGTTCTGTTGGAAGGGTCTAGTTTTGTTGTTCGTATTCTTCCCTTTGATTTTAGCGCTTCGTATTTGTTCATATCCACTTCCATAGTTGAGTCTCTGCACCATAGTACTTGTATAGTAGAAAAATCCCACTAGAGACTCAAATCCAATTGGTGGTCCGACCAGTTTATTTTGGTTAGTAGGGATTTGAGGATAGCTATCGGGTTTGCTTATATAATCTCACATGGATTGTCTAAATTCGAAGGAGATGTTCCTTGGGTGTTTGTCTGATATTGGTTTAGGCCTTTGGGGCTTGTACTTGAGGAATGTCAAGTTCGACTAGGATGGTTTGCGTGAGAGATGAATAGCCGTGGCAGGCACTCTAAAAAAAGCACGTAGTGACCTTTTGACCCTCATAGTTATAGCGTGATGGATAAGCTTAGAGGAAAGACATTAAACCATCTTGGTATGTACACTTGGTATCATAGTTAACATCTGTTTATTTTGGAAATGGAGGTCAGAAACTTCACAATCGTGAAGTTAAATTAGTTAAGACACAGTGGAGTAAAGCTCAGGAAGGCTAGATACTAGCATCATACCCTTTTTCCTTAAGGGTGCATCCTTGGTTTCTTTGTTTAGGAGCTTTACGCATATTTGTTTCTCTCTTTCCAAAGTATATCCTCTAGGTCGTATCTTCGATCTTTAGGTAGAAGCCAATGGACGTAAACATGTATTTGAAACATGTTATGGTTGGTGGTTGCAAGTGGTTGCTAATGGTTGCTCGTGAATGCATATGCATACGTATTAGACACTAGATCAGTTCGGACGCTTTCATATTGCATTTACAGATATGTATTTGTTTGAAAGTTGAACTTGATATGTTGTCATATGGATGTTGCATATGGATGAATGGCTGTGCACGCATGTAGTATTTACATAACTAGGGAAGCTTGCATACATGATTGGATGCATGGCACCGACATGATTTGCATTAAGGAGGTCAACTGAATCGGTAGACCGCCTGATTTTGCATTAGATAAAGACATACACACACTATGCAAATGAACATGAAAGCATTAGAAATCTTTTAAGGACAATGAATGCCTGTGATTGAATGGTTGAGTAGATGGGTGATTGGATGGTAGGACACATTCTTCCTAACTTGAAGATTTCGGGGACGAAATCCTTTTAAGTGGGGGAGAATGTAACACCCCATAATTCTGCAACACTAAGATTCACAAATCAAGGCAGAATTAAATTTTAAATTCAAAATCAAGGGAAATGGGCTACGCCATTGCGTTAGTCTCGGAATTCTGCATGAAAATGAGTCCGAGTTTGCGTAAATCGGAGTCCGTATGAGGAAGATATGGCCTCCGGAAGTTTCAGCAAAGTTCAAATTTCAAAACAGACTCAGAAGCAGGTCGACTGGGGAGTCGACTGGGTAGTCGACCCCCCCTAGGTCGACTGGGTAGTCGACCCCCCCCCCCCCCCCGGTCAACTAGGGAGTCGACTGGGTTGTCGACCCCCCCCCCCCCCCCCCCCCAAGTCGACTGGGTAGTCGACCCCCCTCCCCCCCGCTTTTTCCAGCTTTCTGAACCTGGTTCGGTCCTCTGTATCCGGACGCCATTCTGACCAGATTCGTTGACTTCTACACTATATAAACAGCCCTAGTCTTCTTCTCTATTCACAATTCTTTTCTATCCTTATGCTGCCTCTGAGAAAATAAATAAATAATATATAATATATAAAATAAATCAACATGAGGAAATGCTGCTAAAGATTTTCAAGAGGAGGTTCAAGTCAAGCTTGGATTCAAGAGGAGGTTCAAACGACTTCAACGACTGTTTTTCTACGAATCATAGCAACGCCATCTTTCTATTCTAATCTCTGTAAGTCAGCTATTTCTAGATTTGAACGTTTTCTCTATTCGTGACATGAAATTATAGGAATAAAAGAATATGCCAAATCTTTCTATTCAAATCTGTGCCTATATCTTTGGACCTAATTAAGAACTGTTAGGCGTTGCCTATGACTATGAACATTGCCTATGACTATGAACATTGCCTATGACTGTGACTATTAGAATTATTTCCTTGACTATGAACACATGCCTATGCCCTTGACTAGAAAGCATAAACTATTTCCTATGACATAACAAGGACAACTGTGACTAAACACCTATGATTCCTGACTAGGAAAGTGTTGCTTAAGTTGTGTGACTGTGAAATTGGGTCTAAACCTGATTTTTCTATTCTTTCGATTCTTGGTTTTCTTTGGTTTTAGACCTTGGGAATTTACCTATTAAGTTAGGTCTACCCATGTTCTTGAACCTACGTTTCTATTCTGTCTATTCTTGGTTTTCTTTGGTTTTAGACCTTGGGAATTTACCTATTAAGTTAGGTCTACCCATGTTTCTTGAACCGACGTCGTTATTCAACCCTTTTTATGCCAGTTATTATGTCTATCTTTTGCATAGCATCTTTGGTTCATTCCCTATTTTCTACGAATCTAGATTTATCTATAATCTAGATTGAATCACGATTATACGAATGGTGGGAATACGATTTGGGCAAAATATGAAATTTACTAAAAACGTAGTTTAACTTGGAAATTGGCATAAATTGGGAACATGTAATATGGCATGTTCATAGAAATGCAAATTGGATAAATTTGACATGAATTATAAGATGTGTAATTTGAATCTAGTATTGACGTGTAAATCTAGCATTTACATGAATAGTGAACTAGAGTAATAATTCTAGTTTGACGTGAATTAGAATGTTGAATCGGAATTGGATTAGCTAAGTTGGCACGGTAAGTATATTGACATAAATGTGAAATTGGCCATAATTGGCAATAACTGTCAGGTTTAGCAAAATCATGGTTAGTGACACTTAATTTGGTATAGTTTACATACCAAAAGGGCATAAATATGATTTAGAGGGGGAAATGGGCCATAAGGATAAATGTTGACAATTTACATTAAAGGAGTAATTAGGAAATAAGTAAATTAGGAATAATTTACTTATATAATTTGTCCTAAATGAGAAAATACAAATTTAGACAAATTAAAGGTTTATTAACGACATCTTTTTTAATAACACACCAGAAAGTTCTAGGGTGATAGAGAGGATAGTGTCTAGGCTTGGGTTTGGAAAATACAAGTTTCCTGCTCTCCCTGGCTATCCCTAACTGATCCGACGGACGGGATGGTTACTTTCAAAACCTGATTTGAAGTTTAATCAAAACCCTTTGAACTCAGAAAACACGAATATGCCTAACCCGAGGTTAGATTGAGTTGCGATGTAAACCTGCCCGGAACCAACCGGCACATCCAGTAATCGCAACAATATCTGTCTAATGTGAGTGGTAGCGACTTTAATTTATTTAGTTAAAGCTAGAACAAGAATGCTAGGGTTAAGTTAACTAAGACACTTAACGAACTCAACATGATAACAAGACTGGTAGGTGGGGTTAGGTTCATACAGTTAAGCTAGAATGGGAGGGTTAAGTCCATAGGAACACTTAACCAACTTAGCACAGTTAAGCTAGAACGGAGGGCTAAGTCCATAAGGACACTTAACCAAACTCATGGTAACAAGACAAGATTTGTAGAGGTTAAGTAACTAAGAAAACACTTAGCCCAATTAACATGTTAACTAGTCTAGAAAGTGGGGTTAAGTAAAGTTAATACACTTAGCCAAATTAACATGTTAACTAGACTAGAGGTTGGGGTTAAGTAAGATTTAATACACTTAGCCAATTTGATATGTTAGCTGGGCTAGACCATAGGGTTAAGTAAACTTGAACACTTAACCATCAGATTGTGATAAAGGAATAGGGTTAAGTGTAAAACATGAAGGGATAATACTTAATCGCTAATAACATGTTAGTTAAAACAGACGGGAAAGGTTAAGTTAAAAAGGAACACTGAACCAATACAGGGTGAATGGGTAGGGTTGAGTAATACGAAATACTTAACCAATATAACTTGGTTTGTGGTGGGGTTAAGTCAACATGAATTACTGATAACACTTAACCAGTTTGACAGGATAAATGAAGAGGGTGAAGTCGGCTTGAATTGACCAATGACACTTAACCAGTCCAAATTGAAGGGAAAGGGAACTAAGTAGCAAACCTTAGTTCAGAAAACAACGATTCTGGAAACTAAGTGGTAAATCTTAGTTAGTAGAACTAAGTAGTAATTCTTAGTATAACACGGGAAGGAGCGAATGTCCGTCTGAGTAAAAAGAAGGCTCCAACGAATTGGGTTACGAAGCCCGAGGCTTCGAGGGGACGTGAGGGTACTCTTGGTATCCCTCTGTGAGGCTGCAGATGATCCTCCTGGGCTCACAGAGGTTAAGGTCTGCGTAGAAGAACTAGGGGTATGCCTTGGTTGCAACATATGGCAACCTAAAGACTAGGATGGACCGACGTGATTCGGCGAGAAAACGGTAGCCCTGTGATAGCAATTCGTCGTCTACCATCCATCTTGAGTCAATCGAGATACATGAAGCGGAAAGGCGGAGAACTCCAAAAGACCATATACTTGCTATCTAGTTATGGGTGAGGATGGCCATAGGATAGTAAGGCACCGGGGGCCTGCGTATAGTTCTCATTTTTCAAGGTGTGCCTTTCATTAGTTGAGGGAGGGGTCAAGTGGGACCATAGCCACTGGAATAAAAACAGACCTTAGCATCTGCATCAGCAGATATCTGAAAGCTCCCGACCGAGTTCTGTATTCCTTGACTTGCCCTGACACAGGACTCGGACTGCACAGTACAGGACATGTGCATCTAGACAAGCGATAACGATTCGCGATACATGCATGTGGAAGTATAGGAACATATACCACTCTAGGTAGTGTGTCCTAGACTTGGGGGCATCGTTCGTCAGGTAGCATAATCCCTAGTTGGACTAGGTGGCATAAACCCTGAATCCGAGAAGCGTTCAGCAGATAGCGTAAATTCTAGTTGAATCTAGATAGCACTTGATAGAAAACCCTAGATTAGATCTAGGGAATAAATAATAAATGTATGCCTAAAGGAAATGGAAAATACAGGGATTGGGATCACGTTATCCTTACTAGTTGGGACACTAGTTAGGTGGTGTAGAGATAATAGAAATCTGTATAACAAGGAAATAGCGAAGCGGCGAAAGTATTAAAGCATATCCAGTTTATCTTAGCTTAGTATATCTTGTGTTACTCTTGTCTAATCTTGCCAACCCTATCATCATGGTGTTATCTTGTATTCAGTTAATTCATGTCGTTTTGTTTTTTTCATGTTCACATGCTAGAAGTTACTGAACTTACTCAGGCTTTATGTCTGACTCTGTTTTCCTTTCGTCTTATTTTCTTCCGTTCCCCCCCCCCCCCCCCAGGTAGTAAAGGAGGGAATAGTATAGCTCAGATTTGGACTGTCACTCTTTCCCAGCTTGAAGATTTGTCGAAGTTTTGCTTGGATTCTCTTTTCAGATGCTATGGCTGGCTCTTGCTAAAATTAGGGAATATAAATATTGTTTTATGCTTCTTTGTTTTGTAAGACAGATGCTACTCTGATATTGTAAAGAAATCGTTGTACAAACTATTTTATCAATAAAGCAAAGTTTTATTTTCCGCTGTTTTATTTCTGTCTGTCTTGTAATTTATCTCCATCTTTTACCCTAAATGCTCCACAGAACTTAGTGCATTCCCTTTGTGAGTGACACTAACGGATGTGGGGTGTTACAATTTAGTTTGAGGAGATCCGGATAAGTGTCCTACTTATCAAAAACTGCTTCAAAACTAGTATATGAGCCCTATGTTTCGGAAGCTGTTGTGAAGTGAACTCTATGTGGAAATCCGAGATCTGCTGAGATGATTGAACAAATGTAGTGGTTATGAGATCTATTGATCAGGAATTTATATGCGATTTTGAGTTCAATTGATGTATTGGAATCCATGTGTGATTTCGATATCTATGGAGCAATTTATGTGTGATCCCAAGATCTATTATGTTGTATGATCTCAACTGGAAATTCTTGTTATGTTCGAGTGATGAAGACTTGTGTGAAAGATGCAAAACAAAACCACGACATCGGGTACTACTAAAGACAAAGTAGGCCACCTGATATAGGGTTTAGCTGACCTGCGGAAGGATACATTGACTCCATACATAGAGTATCCTTATAGATGTTGCACACGGGAGTTGGACATATTTGGTTCCACGTGGTGCACCCTAATGTTTTCATACGTGGGCTAGTCATGCTTTCCTCATGTTATATTCTATCTAGAGATATATAGCGCTCGGTAACTTCTGATCTTGTGCATGGCGTTCGGATTCAGGTTCACAACGGCATAGATTGCATCTGCAACACCAAAGAAGTGATGCAGGAGGTGCCAAAAAATGTTGGTATATGCCAAAAATGATCTGTGGCAACACTATTTCGGGGTTGCCTTTTGCCGCATTGCCTTAGAGTCAAATGCAACATCTTCACGACCCTAAGGCAACATCAGCACAGGTGTTGCCATAGGTACTAAATTTACAAAAATGTGGAGCCTACTAAAATCTGTAACCCGGGTTCACGGAATCCTGTCTGGCTATAGCCCGGGTTCATGGAATCCTGCTGTGGGGCCCACATGCATTAATCTATGCAACACTTTTACCATCCAATGGCAACACCATATCATAGCAATGGCAACATTTAACATCACATATAGCAACATTATATAAGAGCTATGGCAACATTAAATCACATACTGCAACATTACAGAATTTAACATCACACTGAATTAAACTAATTCTTATCTCGGATTCACGAGCAACACAAATAGTACTTACAAACATACTTACAAACATAGCCAGAAAAATCATGTTCATAGAGCCTACTTACAAACACAGCTAGTATGTACTAAATATCAATTCATGTTCACTGCAGTTGCACAATGATCCCAAATACCAATGACTAAGAGTGAAAGCTTCCACTGCGTTCACTGCTTTCAGTTTCAGTGCCTTCACTGCCAACTGTTGCATAAAGATCCCCCATATCAATATGCATGTCAGGGTTTGCTTCACCTAATTTATTAAGCATCCTTGTCAAGTTCTCCTGAACTTTTTCATTCACCTTTGCATCAAATTTACTTTGGACCATCTTGTTCACCTTTGCTTCGACTTCATCGGCTATATCTTCCCTTGTCTTCGTTGCCAGCTCCTATATGTATGTGCCTGCTGTTGGAGCAGCTTTTGAAACTTTTGGAGACTTTGTGTGTCGTCCTATAAGCCATGATGGACCGTGCGACTTTCAAGTTCATGAATAACTCCATCACTGCCTCCTTCACTAATTGCTTTTTCAATCTTCTCCTGCAAAATAAAGCAGTTTTAAAATAAGACATTAAATAAAATTAACAATTTTTAAACAAGTTTCTTAAACAAGAATTGCAACATATAACACGCTGAAACCAGAAAGTAAAAGATCACACCCATTGCTATGATCCTATTATCGGTTTCAACAAAACAAGATCTAAATCTACAATAATGACGATCAAGTGCAATGAGAAGCATTTTTTTTGACAACTAATTGAAGAGAAAATAAAATTCTTACAATTCTGCAGTTCATTATTGAAGCATTAGTCTTGTACATCTTTCACACTTTCCGCTTGCGAGTTTTAACACAAAGTTCTCCATCTGATTCCTTGGACTGATACAAAAAACATTAGATAGTAAAAGGATGTCAAACCAATTGTTCCGGAACATATATCACTAATATTGCTAAACAAGTTAAATAAGGATATGTAGTTTATTCACAAGTTAAACAAGGATACTGCATTCAAGTTAAACAAGCATACCTTCATATGACCTATATTATTAAACTAGCCAACCATAAAAATAAGCAAAATACATACCATCTTATGCTGAATTTGGGAAAAAAGTTTTAGACCAGCAGTGTGTATGTCAGTATACAATTTCCGATTTGCAGAATTTGTAAGGGCCTTGGACTACAAAACAACATGAAATAAATATGTCTATCTGACTGATTTGAATAAATATAAAGAGAAAAAATTCTATGATAAAACTTAAAATTATACCTAAACTTTTTCATCTCCCTAAAACTGCAAGAGTACTTTGAAATCCTAAAGTGGAATTTCGTGGGCTATTTTCAAGCCTATCTTCGTCTGTTTCATAAGCCGTATAATGTGCCTTTTTAATACGACCCTTGTACCCCTTCCAATCGTTACGAATTGACCTCAAAGCCCAATATTCAAATTCATTCGGAATAATATACCGTTGCTTAAATACAAATCAAACATAAAAAAGAACAGTCTTGCTACTTTCGTGACAAATTTCATATATTTAAGTAAAATTCAGATAAGTTTACAAATTACCTTCACATAGCTCCATAGCGTGTCTTTCAAACTTGCAGGAACATCAAACCAAGACTTGTAAGTAAGTGGAACACTCCTCTTCAGTGTTCCAAAAAAATAACTCAGTTCAGTCACTACTTGGTCATCGTCTGAAATAGGTTGATCCCGATCATTCATTTGGATTACAACTCTTTTGTCATATGGCCTTGAATGAACTTTATCCATCTTCATTTTTTCCCTGAGCCTTCTGAGAGCTCCGACTGCTGTTACAAAGTACATACAATATTGATAAGAAGGCTAGGTAAAACAAAAATGAGAACTTAAACTATTAAAATCAGAACTCAATCAAATACTACCTTCATCTTCTTATACTTTATCTTCTTCGTTTTCAATAGTTGTCTAGACATTTCCGACAACAGCCTTATTCCTTGCACTTCCACTTCCACTACTATTAATCTTCCGGCGTTCTCGCATAGCCAAATAAGCCGTTATTGTTCCTATTCCTTCATTGTATGGTAACTCAACGTTACATGGCGGACCATCAGATTGCATACAAACTATTACTTCCTCTGCCTTTGGAGTTGCATTCTTATCAGTTGCAGATTCAATATTGGCTCGTGAACGAGTTGTTGGTCCAGATTAAGGCTTTATAACCCTAACTTTTTTGATTCTCTAAAATAGGCACACAACAACAATAAAAAAAAATGAAGCTAGTCTATAATTACCAACATAAAATTAAATCTTCAGCTATAACGCACCTTTGCCTGCTTTTTTGAAGTATCAACTTCAAATTCTGGAACATAATCTTCGCTTTCCTCATCAAGCATTTTTGATTTTGCTTTATTTTTTCCAAATTCATTTCTCATTCCAGAAACTAATTTAGGCATCCTAAGTTTTTCAATAACACTATTCTTCTATGAGACATTTTTGCCTCTCTCCCTTTTTTATTATATAAGCGGTGGAGGTGGCAGAGGTGATAGATCATCATTCTAAAAGTAATTAAACAAGACATTATTGTAAATATTAGAAAAATATGTAGATCATATATTATAAGATCAGATTGTAGTCTTCTAACCAGAAACTCATTTTCATCTGTATTTTCCTCTTCATTATGTGGAGAATTATTGAAATCCAATTTACTCCTGACACCTGCTGAGTTGATATTCAAAGTTGCATCACTGACTTTAGTTGGATTTTCCTTCTCTGGTAACTTCATTGAACTACTGACTCTAGTTGACTTCTTGCTGAAAACTTTTTTCTAGTTCATATGTAGACTCGCCCAGTTTTGTTGATCACTTCTAAATTGTTCGTAACTGGATTATTTAGCCATGCCGAATTTCTAGGAGTAAAGACTTCAGTCTGCTTGTTGTTGATAGGTTAACTCACGGCAGCTTCGCTGATCACTTGGGAATTGTTTAGCCGTGTCGACTTTCTAGGAGTAAAGACTTGATCAGTTTGCTGATTCTTTTTTGCTACCTATTGCAGATGGTGAGCGGTGACAAACTGCCGTTTCTGCGATTTCGTAGATGCAACATACAAGTTCTTTATTATTCTACTAAGTGCACTAAAAATCAAATAAACCCTAAATAAAAAACATATTCAGCAAAATGACCAAATTCATCAAAATAGTACAAATGAGAAGACATATTTATACCTGGAAACAGATTCTTCCTTGGGCGTACGACAACAAGTGACTGCATTTGTTTAATTGGCTCTGTACTATCATCGATTACAGTGTCGACATAGAAATCAATGTAATCACCATTATTTTTCATTTGCATCATAAACAATAGATCTACATCATTAGCCACCAATTTCTACCCACTCATTGGACCTTTCCATGCATATATTCCTCTAATTTCGATGTACTCTAGCTCTTCCTTGACAAACTCCATCAGTACTGTGTACGAAAACCTATCCAGATCAATTCCCTTGACAATAGCCTCTTCTCCACCAACATATCCATTCTTCCCAAGTTTTCCCTTGTGGTGGAACCTAAGATTTACCTCCATCCTACACAAAATGGAGAAATTAACATTAGATTGAAATAATTACAAAATTAAATAAACCAAGCGCATTATAAAATAAAACAGCCACTTCACTAACATGTAATATTGGCAGAAACAGAAAAAGATACAAAAAGAAGTCACAAATATGATACATCAGTTACAACATTTAATCAAGGCAGAAACAATATTTTTTTACTTAAATAGCATGCAGTTATTTTTCTTGAAACATCACAAGTTTTGCAATTATTTTTCTCTTAATTTTTTTACCCAATATAGCATGTAGTCATTTGGACATGCATGTATTCTTTGGTAATCGAGGCCTAAATTTACACACAAATAACATGCAGTCATCTGAACTTAGGAAGTTCTGCCCATATTTTTTCCTCGTTCATCACTAATTTACACACAAATAACATACACAAATATTATTTAGCCATGACTATAAGGCAAAAAACACAATAATATTGCATGTAAGCACTGCTCAACATAAGTTTGTTACGAAAATAAACATAATAATAAAATCAGGAATATGATTACACCTGAATACACAAGTAAATCCGTAAATTAGGCAACACAACAATAAAATTAGGAAATACTTGAAATATACATTGAGTGATACCTTAAGCAGCAGATTAAATTGAATCCCTAATTGAAATTTGAGATCCAAACGTACCCCAATTGAAGACCTAATTGAAACACTGAAGCCCTAATTGAACTTGAACTCAAACTTGCCGTAATCGAACCCTAATTAAGCTTGTAAACTTGAACTTTTAGCCCTAATTGAAATTGCGAGTGAGAGTCTTTGATAGGTTGAGTGACGGCGTATTTTGTTAAGTTTTCGATTGAAACCCCTGAAAATTTTGCTAATTCTTTTGCCGCTATGTTTTTTTTAGTTTTTGCTTCCCGGATAAAGATTATTTCACGCGGATTGCTAACGTGGACCATTGGATCGTAATCACCCATATTGATAAATTTATTCACGTGGCTACTACAACACCTTGGATTTTCTATGGTAACACTTTGAAGCGTGTGTTGCAATAGACAAAAATCAGCATACCTATCGTTACATTATAGCTTGCAACACCTTGGATTTTCGTTGCGGCAGGCCATCTACGGCGTAGTGGTTCTCCGAAGAGATATCCACAAAAAATTCAATATGTAGACGTGCCAAAGTGATTTTGTTAGTACACTATGGTTGTCGAATGTAACTAATGTAACCATTTCACCTATTTGATTTATTTATATTCTACACTCTATACATTATCTATTATACAACTACACTTCTCCTAAAAAATGTTTAGATGTTATTGAGGGGATGACAGTTACGGACATTTGTGCGGTCTCAAATTGTATTGATATATGTCACATATATCTTAAATTATCTTACGCGGTTGTCTAGCTTGATCTGGGTGTTATTTTATTCTAATTCTCGGGTCCGGCGGAGTATATTTCCAAAATTAAAAGTGGTCAATTTGTAGAATCTGGAAGAGAGTTGGAATTTGACTTAAGTATTTTTTTTATATATGCTGCATTCTATGTTGTACATCAAAATTTATAAGTGCATGCTATTATAACTGTCCAAGGTAGGAATGAAAATGGGGCAAGTTGAGGCGGGTATCTTGTGCCCTAGACCCGACCTACACTTTTTAAATTCCTCCTTAGACCTGCCCCACAGACCCGGTGCGGGTATGGGATTTTGCCCCGTACCCGAAACCCGTATGGGTCAGGATAGACCAGCCCCACGACCCGGTGATATTGCATTCTTGTAACACCCCGCATTTTTAATATAACTAAAAATGTGTGTGTATATATATATATATGCATAGATAGGTTAACAGTGGTGATGTAAAATGCAAATTAATTAATACATGAGAGAGAAGGAAAGATTAATTTAGTGACAGTGTACGTAACAGAGAAGATAATAAAATAAGGATACTTAATTTAAATATTGGGAATTAAGTAAAACGGACATCACCATTGCGTTCGTCTCGAAATTCTGCTTGGAATAGAGTCCAAGTTTTCGAAAATCAGACTCCGTATGAAAGAGTTATGGATTGCGGAAGATTCAACCAAAATTCAGAAAAATACCCAGGCAGGTCGACGTGGGGGTCGACCTGGGGGTCGACCTACCCATGGAGGTCGACCTAGGGGTCGACCTTAGTGTCGACCTCCCCCCTTATTTTTCCAGATCTGGGCAGTGACGGCAAGGAATTTCGCTCGGTCCGAACCAGTCGCTAAACCGACCCAGACCGTTCGAAACGCCCTATCGTTTTGAGAACACGACAAAATAGAACGCATACAAAAGAACATTTCATTGTATATTACAACTATACATCAAATCACAAGAATATACAGAGTATAAATGAATATTACACAGAAATATCAGAGATTTAAATTACATTTAAATACATAGCAGCGGAAAATAATACAATACACAACTAGAAGAGATATACGGATACAAAGCTTTCCGGATATCGTTCCAGCTGTAAACCAGGATCCTGTGAATATAAATCTGCAAAACCAAAACTACTAGCTGCCCGTGTCAAAATAAGGGCACCCAGAGTTTAGGTTAAAACAATAAACTCCAGGTCAGTCATGTGACTGGTGTGAGAACTAAAACAGGTATTTATCTTTATTTTCAAAGTAAAGTAAATCAAGGGACCACGCCGTATAACACGGAACGGGTTTCCTCCCAAGAATACCAGTGCATAAAACAACAACGCAATGCTAAATAAAGAAAAATGAAGCTATTATAAGACCCAGGTCCTATCACACAATGCAACGCAAGCCGGGGGATAGGGTTTTTACCTTATAATAGCCAAGAATGCTTGATACGTTTAAAACAAATCATTTGATACTGTAATAAGTGCATAGTGTATAAAACAACTTCAAATCATAAGTATCAATCATAGGCGACATGAGCGTCCCATGCCACTATGTCGCCATATATAGGTTTACAAATAAAATCGCAAAGTCACGTATTTGGAAATTGGGTTTCCATCTATGAACCGAGGCAAAAGATAGTCCTCAACCGATTCGAGACTGTCTAGCCCGAGTCTCAGGATCAGAGCTCGAGTGACCCTTGGATCGTCAGGGCCGGTCCACCGATGTGGATTAAAATTCCTGAACACTGCGTTTCCCCGCCCTTTGGGGCGTAAATGAGCCAACGAACGACTCCATCGGACCCGAATCGTCCGATCAAACCGAGGCGCCTCGCAACAGCAACAACCACATAAGTCAAACTCGTCAGGGCGTGTAAAACCACTGACGCCACTTTTTAGCTAGAAGGAAACGCATGCCCTCGCTGAGGTCCGTCTCCCGTTTTTGGTTCATACCGGGTGTGAAACTCGTGAAGTAAACGTTACACAAAGCTACGCCACAAAGGCCGTGCTTTGATCATCACCACAAGACTTTGCTTTTCAACAGAAGCCTCGATCAATTGCCACTTAGGCATGCCACACAGGCAATTCACTCCATGCGTTTGATATCCATCAATATATAACACCTGAGCTCGTACGTCTCAGAGAAGGGCGTTAAGCAAGAGAATAAATTCTCCGCTGCCAAACAGATATATATTTAATAGAGATCAATCACACGGACTAAAATCCAATGTCAGACACACAGTCCATTTACAAGTCCGTTCTGGGGCTGAACGAAACCGGAGGCACCTTGTACCTCGCATATCCATCGATCTCCAAGTACGTCTGGACGATCACTAACTGTTTACATCTTCTTGGGTGTAGAGCCCAATCAAGATCATCAGTAATTACCCAAACGACGTGAAGACCTCCGGTCTTCGACCATCGTCTTCATCTTCGACTTATCGTCGTATCAGTTATTCAGAATGGGATAAACCCGGTCTTTCCGAATAACTCGCGTATATTTTAAATAAGTGTTACACAAACACAACATACGCCTCATTCCAATTCATCAGTCACTAACCGTAAATTAATCAAGAGAATAATTCCCCAAATATTAACCCCGAAGGCCGAAACCAACATCAGATCAATATCCAGAAAACCATTCTGTTTGGCTAACCGACAGTTAGTTTCTAAATTTCACATTCATAAGGAAAGGTTCCCATTAATTTTATCAAAGATAAACTCCTTGAATTTATTCTTTAATCTTCTTTTGAATTTTGATTCAACTAGTCGGGATTAACGAACCTTACCGAAGTAATCATTTGTTTTAATTTCTTAATCCCAACCTATTCATCCCATGAAGTAAAACTGGTTATACTTCATATCTAACACCACGGTGTTATCTGTAAATTCAATTACCATTTCACGTTCAAATCTAATTAAAGATTTAACTATCGCCTGGAGCAAAACTGGTGGTACTCCATTTTCGATCTTTTCAATCTAATTAAAGATTCATTAAAACTCCACTTAGTTTTAATCTTTAACTGGGTTAAAGAATCAGTGTCATTTAAAACACAGTACACGATAAACCCAAAATCACATCACATTAATTATCGGGTTAAAGAACAAGTGTTATTTAAAACACTGTTCATGATAAACCCAAAAATCAATATCAAATTCAATTAAATATTATTTAATTGGTACACTTCATTAAATCTAAATAAAAAGATTCAATCTTTTTCTCAACTGGATTCAAGAACAGTGTTAATGAAGACCCCATTCACGACAAACCCAAATCACATTTGATATTTAAATACGAGGCTCTGAATAGAAAATATCCCGGCTTATATTCAATATCAAATTCTACGATTAACAAATGTCGTATTGGAAATAACGATATAAATATATATATCTTTCAAATTTCCATAACAACATCTGTATGATCCCGAATTCCAACATCGAAATATTCCGAAGACAATTTCGATTCAAATCCACTCCAATGCAATCATTGGAAATTCTGGTTATTTTCAAAACCATTTTAAATTCAATTTATTCATTTAAAAATAAATAGAATTATAATTCTAGTTCAAAACTAGTTTACTTCGATAAAAATCTATTTTTATCTTTTCAAATATGGAGTTTTTCACCCCAATTCTTCACAAATCATTTCTTATGATTTTACACAAATTATTACTATTTTTAATAATTTTATCAAGGCCCGTACAGTCGATTTCCATCAATGGCCATCGAACTGCACTTACAACGACCCTTTTCAAATTTGATTTGGACATAATTCCAAATCCAACCGTTAGATTTCTAATTTCTAATATTCGTTAGAAAGCTCTTTTCGATACGAACCCAACGGTTCTGGTTTTAGGAGAATCCGACGGTCGGATCTCCCGTAATGTCCGTTTGAAATAAATGGTCGAAATTCACGAACTGCCGCGGCGCGGCGCGTTCTATTCAGGCCATTATATTATATATATATATAATATATATAATATATATTTCGTCGATTTCTATTTAAAATGAATTATATAAATAGTTTTAAATTCGTTTCAAAAGCAATTTCAACTTCCATTTCAATTCAAATCAAAATTGAATTCATTTCTATTCCATTTCAATTCGAATTCATTTATATTCAATTTCAATTCGAATTCGTTTATATTCAATTTCAATTCGAATTCGTTTATATTCAATTTCAATTCAAATTCGTTTATATTCAATTCTTTTCAAAATATCGGATTTTGAAATCACTTTCGATATTCATTATAAAATGAATAAAATTGATATAAATATCATTCACGTCAAAATGGCGTCAATCTAATCAATACGGCTTCATATATTCCTATTTTCAAATATTCTATTTCAAATATTTCTTTTTCAAAAATTTCTTTTTCAAATATTTCTATTTTAAAACTGGAATGAGGCCCAATCAATTACCATATAATGTTAATTATATGGATTTTCTACAACACATGTATATATCAACAACGATGAATAATCAACCATCATCCAAAGTGCCTTCTACACTGTATAAGCATCAAATATAAATATTCAACGCTTATAACAGCCTGTCAATCAATCGATCGACATACAACTAAACAATCGGGATTAGTGTATGTCATATATCATCCCAATACCCGTGTGGGGTTTCAAACAATCAAACACAGATTTTTATTCGTGCAGTTGGGCGATGTGTAAAATTTATCATCCCAATCAATGTCCTTCAAATAGGTGTACATAAACAAACCGTCCGGTTTGTAAATGAATATTTATTTATTCACATTCACGTTAAAAAATATATTTTTAACGATCAACTATTTTATTTAACCTATGAATTTTCTATTTGATTCATTTATTAAATAAAATGTTATCTTTATTTTTCTAACTTATTTTAGAAAATTTCGGCGGCATTACGGCACGATACTAGAAACGGGACAAGGCCTAGCCTTATCCCCGGTCTAGTGAAGGCCCACGCCATTCACACATCAATCAATCCAATTTCATTTCACCAAACAATTCAATTTCAAACCAAATAATCTAACCAACTACACAACCAAACAATCAAACAAACAAGCCATCCATGGTCTGTGGATGACGGGTGTCGGGTGCTACTAAGCACCGTCTGCATCCTAGTATATATATAACTAGAAAATTTAAATTGAAAGGTGAGAAGTTCTCACAGATTGCTTAACCAACGCCACGACTCTTCTGATGTAGAACATCTTCGCCGTGCTTCCACTCGGTCCCATCGCACTCTGTTTCACACAGTATGTATAAAAATCACATTTTTAACATAGCTATTCAATATATAAAAATTGAATTTTTATTTCGTTATTCAATATGTAAAAATCATATTTTTACTTCTTTACTCTATATAGAAAAATCGCATTTTTATTTCTTTATTCGTTAACAAACCCATATTTTTTTTCATAAACAAAAATCATAATTTTTCTAATTGAAAGATCTGATCTTTTTCTACTGTTCAAACCTCTAAAAAATCCAACCTTTTTCTTTATAAAAATTTGACCTTTTCTTATATAAAAACTCGACCTTTTCCTATATAAAAATTCGACCTTTTCCTATATAGAAATTCGACCTTTTCTTATATAAAAATTGGTTTAAATAAACTGATTTATATAAACAAAACTGATTTATATTTACACTAAAAATCGAAATTTCCTTAACTAAATACTTACCGGATTTTCTTTGGTTGGAGGGGGACTTCATCGTCGGGAGCTGCGTGGCCTGGTGGTGCTCCGAGTGGTGCGATTTGGGCTAGGGCTTCTTGCGATTCGCATCTGGGCTGGAGGTGTTTTCGGTTGCGAGGTGGGTTTCGCGAAGGGGGTGCGACTTTGGGTCTCGTGGAAAAGGAAAGGCACAAGGGGAGAGAAGAGAGGGCGAGAGGGGGGGCGGTCGTGTTGGGGTGGTCCGGTGCTGGCGCAGGCGGGGCGGGGTCCACGGTGGCAGCGTGGGGCTTCGGGGTGTTTCCGTTCGAGGCTGGAAGGAGAGAAGGGGAAGGCGGAGATTGGAGGAGGGGGACGCGCCTGAGGTGGGGCGTGGCATTCGGAGGTGGAGGGCGCCTTGGCCGGCGGCGCGCGTGAGGGGAGCGACGAGAAGAAAGGGGGATCGGGTTTTCTCGATTTAGAACGGGGGGGGGGGGTGACTGAGAATGGGAAAGGGGCAGGGGCTTATATGAAAAATATTATATAATATTTAATTATTTAATTTATCCTTAAAGTTGATTCTTCGTTCGATCTCCAAACGAGACCCAACGACTGTCGCCCCTAGCTAATTATCCCCATTCCGAACCCAATGGGATATGTCCCGCAAGCCAGTTCGACCGTTACGATAAGTTTCCGTCAAAGATAAAGTATAAATCAGTATATATTCAATTTTAACGCACATTTCTAATTACCGGGGTCACATACGGACCCAATAAATTCCAGAAAAATATTTTCTAGCTTCGTATTGACGATACGGTTCTAACAAAACTAGTTTCATCGAATTCTGAGACCGTTTGAAAAATGGCCATTTTCCAGTCGATTAAAATCAACTGAAACTGGTCAAACGCGTTTTCCTTCGCCACGCTCACATATTGATTCGAAAAATTATGAAATTTGAAACCTAGCAATAATTTGACACCGCGGATCCAACAAAACTGGTTTTGTCGAAATCCGAGGTCGTTTTCAAAATGTCCATTTTTAAGGGCCTGAATTTCATAGCGACTATTCAGAATTTTCAACTGGACATATCTTTTGATTCCCGCTATGAAATTTTGATTTTTCGGATTCGTTGGAAAGATATTATCAATCAGATCCTAATGTGTTTGGTTTCACTAAAATCCGGATTGTTTTGCACCCGGTACATTCAATTGAAGTTTGAAATCAAATTATCGAACTACCGCGCCATTTTCAATTCCTTTTATAATTATATATATAATTATTTATATTCTAACGACGACGTATATAATAAATACGTTCGAATTATATTCAAAATATTTTTCTCGTCGATATTATTTAAAATAATCTATTTTAAATGTTCAAAATTCGCTAAAATTGCCAAAATAAAAATTTTAAACTGGCCCAGATTTTTGGGTTGTTACAATCTCCCCCACTTAAAACTTTTCGTCCCCGAAAAGGAACAAAGTCGAAAGTGGTTTGATCATTCAACTCTACGTTCGATCTGGCTTCCATTCTCCAACTTTTCAGTTTCTGAGAATTTTCAAATTCTTCAAAAATTTGACTAACACCCTAAATTTTCGAAAAATTTCGCCATAACCTCCCCTGCACCGGGAGCATCGGGGAATTTCAAATAGCTTCCCCGGTCCTTCTAATCTCAAAAAGAAAAAGAAAAAGCCAAGCGGCTAGCCCATAGGCTCATAAAATCATCATCACCCAAACAAAACAGGAAATTATGGTAAACATGTACCTATTTGTCGGGCAAACAAATTTTATTCTTCTGCTCTAGCCTCTTTGCTATGACATGTTCAATGTAAGTACAAGTATATGCAAGCAAATGCGACCAATTTTCAATATAATTCAATATGTGATTCAATTAGGCTAAATGGCTAAAAATTAGCAAACAAATAAACAATCAACTCAAACATCAATCAATTAGTGAATTAGAGTTTAAAATTCATAACTTTGATATATAGTCAAAAATCAAATTTTTGATGCCAAATCACAACAATAAACCCTATCTAGTTTCGGTTCTCACACCAGTCAATTGGAAATTTATAGAAATCTCACTTTCGTTACTCGAAGATACATACTGGCGACGGTGCCCCGTTACCAGAATTATCCCCGGGCACTAGAGTACGATTCTATAACCATCCAGTATATTAAAACTTCGAATACACGTTTTCAAGACATATATGCAAAATCTTTATATATCGGATTGTCCAAATTCATATAAATAAATAATCAAATACAAATAATTGATTTAATTTTTTTAAACATAATTGTTTTCATTTTAAAAATATACTCTTCACACTCGTTCTAGGATACAACTGATCCTGTCTCTAACGAGTCATTCTCATTGGATATTACTAACCCAATATCTGATGAATTCTTTCGTATGGTTCTAATGTGTCTTGTTCTCGAGCTCTGTAAACCAAAGCTCTGATACCAACTGTGACGGTAAGGAATTTCGCTCGGTCCGAACCAGTCGCTAAACCGACCCAGACCGTTCGAAACGCCCTATCGTTTTGAGAACACGACAAAATAGAACGCATACAAAAGAACATTTCATTGTATATTACAACTATACATCAGATCACAAGAATATACAGAGTATAAATGAATATTACACAGAAATATCAGAGATTTAAATTACATTTAAATACATAGCAGTGGAAAATAATACAATACACAACTAGAAGAGATATACGGATACAAAGCTTTCCGGATATCGTTCCAGCTGTAAACCAGGATCCTGTGAATATAAATCTGCAAAACCAAAACTACTAGCTGCCCGTGTCAAAATAAGGGCAACCAGAGTTTAGGTTAAAACAATAAACTCCAGGTCAGTCATGTGACTGGTGTGAGAACTAAAACAGGTATTTATCTTTATTTTCAAAGTAAAGTAAATCAAGGGACCACGCCGTATAACACGGAACGGGTTTCCTCCCAAGAATACCAGTGCATAAAACAACAGCGCAATGCTAAATAAAGAAAAATGAAGCTATTATAAGACCCAGGTCCTATCAAACAATGCAACGCAAGCCGGGGGATAGGGTTTTTACCTTATAATAGCCAAGAATGCTTGATACGTTTAAAACAAATCATTTGATACTGTAATAAGTGCATAGTGTATAAAACAACTTCAAATCATAAGTATCAATCATAGGCGACATGAGCGTCCCATGCCACTATGTCGCCATATATAGGTTTACAAATAAAATCGCAAAGTCACGTATTTGGAAATTGGGTTTCCATCTATGAACCGAGGCAAAAGATAGTCCTCAACCGATTCGAGACTGTCTAGCCCGAGTCTCAGGATCAGAGCTCGAGTGACACTTGGATCGTCAGGGCCGGTCCACCGATGTGGATTAAAATTCCTGAACACTGCGTTTCCCCGCCCTTTGGGGCGTAAATGAGCCAACGAACGACTCCATTGGACCCGGATCGTCCAATCAAACCGAGGCGCCTCGCAACAGCAACAACCACATAAGTCAAACTCGTCAGGGCGTGTAAAACCACTGACGCCACTTTTTAGCTAGAAGGAAACGCATGCCCTCCCTGAGGTCCGTCTCCCGTTTTTGGTTCATACCGGGTGTGAAACTCGCGAAGTAAACGTTACACAAAGCTACGCCACAAAGGCCGTGCTTTGATCATCACCACAAGACTTTGCTTTTCAACAGAAGCCTCGATCAATTGCCACTTAGGCATGCCACACAGGCAATTCACTCCATGCGTTTGATATCCATCAATATATAACACCTGAGCTCGTACGTCTCAGAGAAGGGCGTTAAGCAAGAGAATAAATTCTCCGCCGCCAAACAGATATATATTTAATAGAGATCAATCACACGGACTAAAATCCAATGTCAGACACACAGTCCATTTACAAGTCCGTTCTGGGGCTGAACGAAACCGGAGGCACCTTGTACCTCGCATATCCATCGATCTCCAAGTACGTCTGGACGATCACTAACTGTTTACATCTTCTTGGGTGTAGAGCCCAATCAAGATCATCAGTAATTACCCAAACGACGTGAAGACCTCCGGTCTTCGACCATCGTCTTCATCTTCGACTTATCGTCGTATCAGTTATTCAGAATGGGATAAACCCGGTCTTTCCGAATAACTCGCGTATATTTTAAATAAGTGTTACACAAACACAACATACGCCTCATTCCAATTCATCAGTCACTAACCGTAAATTAATCAAGAGAATAATTCCCCAAATATTAACCCCGAAGGCCGAAACCAACATCAGATCAATATCCAGAAAACCATTCTGTTTGGCTAACCGACAGTTAGTTTCTAAATTTCACATTCATAGGGAAAGGTTCCCATTAATTTTATCAAAGATAAACTCCTTGAATTTATTCTTTAATCTTCTTTTGAATTTTGATTCAACTAGTCAGGATTAACGAACCTTACCGAAGTAATCATTTGTTTTAATTTCTTAATCCCAACCTATTCATCCCATGAAGTAAAACTGGTTATACTTTATATCTAACACCACGGTGTTATCGGTAAATTCAATTACCATTTCAAGTTCAAATCTAATTAAAGATTTAACTATCGCCTGGAGCAAAACTGGTGGTACTCCATTTTCGATCTTTTCAATCTAATTAAAGATTCATTAAAACTCCACTTAGTTTTAATCTTTAACTGGGTTAAAGAATCAGTGTCATTTAAAACACAGTTCACGATAAACCCAAAATCACATCACATTAATTATCGGGTTAAAGAACAAGTGTTATTTAAAACACTGTTCATGATAAACCCAAAAATCAATATCAAATTCAAATAAATATTATTTAATTGGTACACTTCATTAAATCTAAATAAAAAGATTCAATCTTTTTCTCAACTAGATTCAAGAACAGTGTTATGAAGACCCCATTCACGACAAACCCAAATCACATTTGATATTTAAATACGAGGCTCTGAATAGAAAATATCCCGGCTTGTATTCAATATCAAATTCTACGATTAACAAATGTCGTATTGGAAATAACGATATAAATATATATATCTTTCAAATTTCCATAACAACATCTGTATAATCCCGAATTCCAACATCGAAATATTCCAAAGACAATTTCGATTCAAATCCACTCCAATGCAATCATTGGAAATTCTGGTTATTTTCAAAACCATTTTAAATTCAATTTATTCATTTAAAAATAAATAGAATTATAATTCTAGTTCAAAACTAGTTTACTTCGATAAAAATCTATTTTTATCTTTTCAAATATGGAGTTTTTCACCCCAATTCTTCACAAATCATTTCTTATGATTTTACACAAATTATTACTATTTTTAATAATTTTATCAAGGCCCGTACAGTCGATTTCCATCAATGGCCATCGAACTGCACTTACAGCGACCCTTTTCAAATTTGATTTGGACATAATTCCAAATCTAACAGTTAGATTTCTAATTTCTAATATTCGTTAGAAAGCTCTTTTCGATACGAACCCAACGGTTCCGGTATTAGGAGAATCCGACGGTCGGATCTCCCGTAATGTCCGTTTGAAATAAATGGTCAAAATTCACGAACTGCCGCGGCGCGGCGCGTTCTATTCAGGCCATTATATTATATATATAATATATATTTCGTCGATTTCTATTTAAAATGAATTATATAAATAGTTTTAAATTCGTTTCAAAAGCAATTTCAACTTCCATTTCAATTCAAATCAAAATTGAATTCATTTCTATTCCATTTCAATTCAAATTCATTTATATTCAATTTCAATTCGAATTCGTTTATATTCAATTTCAATTCGAATTCGTTTATATTCAATTTCAATTCGAATTCGTTTATATTCAATTCTTTTCAAAATATCAGATTTTGAAATCACTTTCGATATTCATTATAAAATGAATAAAATCGATATAAATATCATTCACGTCAAAATGGCGTCAATCTAATCAATACGGCTTCATATATTCCTATTTTCAAATATTCTATTTCAAATATTTCTTTTTCAAAAATTTCTTTTTCAAAAATTTCTATTTTAAAAACTGGAATGAGGCCCAATCAATTGCCATATAATGTTAATTATATGGATTTTCTACAACACATGTATATATCAACAACGATGAATAATCAACCATCATCCAAAGTGCCTTCTACACTGTATAAGCATCAAATATAAATATTCAACGCTTATAACAGCCTGTCAATCGATCGACATACAACTAAATAATCGGGATTAGTGTACGTCAAATATCATCCCAATACCCGTGTGGGGTTTCAAACAATCAAACACAGATTTTTATTCGTGCAGTTGGGCGATGTGTAAAATTTATCATCCCAATCAATGTCCTTCAAATAGGTGTACATAAACAAACCGTCCGGTTTGTAAATGAATATTTATTTATTCACATTCACGTTAAAATTTATATTTTTAACGATCAACTATTTTATTTAACCTATGAATTTTCTATTCGATTCATTTATTAAATAAAATGTTATCTTTATTTTTCTAACTTATTTTAGAAAATTTCGGCGGCATTACGGCACGATACTAGAAACGGGACAAGGCCTAGCCTTATCCCCGGTCTAGTGAAGGCCCACGCCATTCACACATCAATCAATCCAATTTCATTTCACCAAACAATTCAATTTCAAACCAAATAATCTAACCAACTACACAACCAAACAATCAAACAAACAAGCCATCCATGGTCTGTGGATGACGGGTGTCGGGTGTCGGGTGCTACTAAGCACCGTCTGCATCCTAGTATATATATAACTAGAAAATTTAAATTGAAAGGTGAGAAGTTCTCACAGATTGCTTCGCCGTGCTTCCACTCGGTCCCATCGCACTCTGTTTCACACAGTATGTATAAAAATCACATTTTTAACATAGCTATTCAATATATAAAAATTGAATTTTTATTTCGTTATTCAATATGTAAAAATCATATTTTTACTTCTTTACTCAATATAGAAAAATCGCATTTTTATTTCTTTATTCGTTAACAAACCCATATTTTTTTCATAAACAAAAATCATAATTTTTCTAATTGAAAGATCTGATCTTTTTCTACTGTTCAAACCTCTAAAAAATCCAACCTTTTTCTTTATAAAAATTTGACCTTTTCTTATATAAAAACTTGACCTTTTCTTATATAAAAATTCGACCTTTTCCTATATAAAAATTCGACCTTTTCCTATATAAAAATTCGACCTTTTCTTATATAAAAATTGGTTTAAATAAACTGATTTATATAAACAAAACTGATTTATATTTACACTAAAAATCGAAATTTTCTTAACTAAATACTTACCGGATTTTCTTTGGTTGGAGGGGGACTTCATCGTCGGGAGCTGCGTGGCCTGGTGGTGCTCCGAGTGGTGCGATTTGGGCTAGGGCTTCTCGCGATTCGCATCTGGGCTGGAGGGGTTTTCGGTTGCGAGGTGGGTTTCGTGAAGGGGGTGCGACTTTGGGTCTCATGGAAAAGGAAAGGCACGAGGGGAGAGAAGAGAGGGCGAGAGGGGGCGCGGTCGTGATGGGGTGGTCCGGTGCTGGCGGAGGCGGGGCGGGGTCCACGGTGGCAGCGTGGGGCTTCGGGGTGTTTTCGTTCGAGGCTGGAAAGAGAGAAGGGGAAGGCGGAGATTGGAGGAGGGGGACGCGCCTGAGGTGGGGCGTGGCATTCGGAGGTGGAGGGCGCCTTGGCCGGCGGCGCGCGTGAGGGGAGCGACGAGAAGAAAGGGGGATCGGGTTTTCTCGATTTAGAACGGGGGGGGGGGGGGGGGGGTTGACTGAGAATGGGAAAGGGGCAGGGGCTTATATGAAAATTATTATATAATATTTAATTATTTAATTTATCCTTAAAATTGATTCTTCGTTCGATCTCCAAACGAGACCCAACGACTGTCGCCCCCAGCTAATTACCCCCATTCCGAACCCAATGGGATATGTCCCGCAAGCTAGTTCGGCCGTTACGATCAGTTTCCGTCAAAGATAAAGTATAAATCAGTATATATTCAATTTTAACGCACATTTCTAATTACCGGGGTCACATACGGACCCAATAAATTCCAGAAAAATATTTTCTAGCTTCGTATTGACGATACGGTTCTAACAAAACTAGTTTCATCGAATTATGAGACCGTTTGAAAAATGGCCATTTTCCAGTCAATTAAAATCAACTGAAACTGGTCAAACGCGTTTTCCTTCGCCACGCTCACATATTGATTCGAAAAATTATGAAATTTGAACCCTAGCAATAATTTGACACCGCGGATCCAACAAAACTGGTTTCGTCGAAATCCGAGGTCGTTTTCAAAATGTCCATTTTTAAGGGCCTGAATTTCATAGCGACTATTCAGAATTTTCAACTGGACATATCTTTTGATTCCCGCTATGAAATTTTGATTTTTCGGATTCGTTGGAAAGATATTATCAATCAGATCCTAATGTGTTTGGTTTCACTAAAATCCGGATTGTTTTGCACCCGGTACATTCAATTGAAGTTTGAAATCAAATTATCGAACTACCTCGCCATTTTCAATTCCTTTTATAATTATATATATAATTATTTATATTCTAACGACGACGTATATAATATATACGTTCGAATTATATTCAAAATATTTTTCTCGTCGATATTATTTAAAATAATCTATTTTAAATGTTCAAAATTCGCTAAAATTGCCAAAATAAAATTTTTAAACTGGCCCAGATTTTTGGCTTGTTACATCGACCTAGGGGTCGACCTTAGTGTCGACCTCCCCCCTTATTTTTCCAGATCTGGGCAGTGACGATTTTTGATGTGCTGGACGGACCGGATGGCTTCTAGGGCGATCTAATGGCTCTAAAACACTCTCTACACCTATAAAATAGTGCCTAGACCTAACCTAATTCATAAACAATTCCTTCTGACACCTCCGTGCCGCCAAACTTCAACCAAACATGGCCGCCGCCCCAAAACCCTAAACTAAAATTGCAAGTTCTTCATCAACTTTGGGGTTTAATCAAATTAGGAAGTGAAATTCTTCATCAACGATTCAAGCTCTTCACCAATAATTAAATAAGAAGATTAAATCAACGTTCTACATCAACAAATCGCTTATTTCTCTAATCTAGTCAATGTGAGTGGATTTGAACTATATTTATGCCTACGTTGAGTTCTCTCCTTTTTATCCTTTCCTTTTTATTTTTGGATCTAGGTTATCTCGAACCTAGACGAAATCTTAATATAAAATACGCACGATTGGAATATAGGGATATTGGAATATAATTTGTAATTTTGGGGTTTGTGGCATAACAATTATTATTGCATATATTGGGCATAATCTATTTTATGCAGTCGAGGAATATAATCTATAATGTTGAATTTATGTAAGATTGACATAATTGTCATTGGATATGGAATTGGTATAATTCAATATTAACAACATGTAATTGGATAACATGGATTGGTGAAATTTATTCGTGACTTGAAAAGTAAACCTAGAGGTTGAATTAGATTATATGTATGAACGTGGGAATGTTGGGATATATATATATATATATATATATATTAGGAAAATATTGATTGTATGAAATTGGGTATAATTGGATATTGGAAATTGGCATGTTTGGGTATGAATTACACGGAATTAGTGAATTTGGCTATAATTGGATAATTTAGGTAATATGAAAATTGGCTAACTATTATGTAATTGGTGTAGTGAATGGAAAATTGGAAATAGGCATAAAAATGAAATGTAATTAAGTTGAATTTGGAACATATGACATGAATTTGCGGTTTGGGTGAAAGATGATGGTTAATGAATGCCTATGACACGAGGTTAGATGCGTTTGTAGTGTAAGATTGCCTGGAACCGCCCAGCAAATCCAACAACCACAAGCGGACATCTAATGTGAGAGGTCAACGGCAAGAACTAGAGGCGTAATGGTTTATGACACGAGGTTAGACGCGTTTGTGGTGTAAGACTGCCCGGAACCACCCGACAAATCCAGCAGCCACGAACGGACGTCTAATGTGAGAGGTCATACATCGTTACGACATTATAAATAAATTAAGAAATACTAACCATAATAAGACATGTGGGTGACATGGGTATGGTTAGATGGTTAAGTGGATGATATAAGTGACATGTAAAGCATAACTAATGTAGACTTAACCATTGTGAGACATGTGATGTAAGACATAACCAAGGTAGACTTAATCATAGTAAAACATGTGTAAGACATGGAAACTATATTAAAAAGGGGGTTAAGTGGGACACGTGTGACATGTGAAACAGAATTTAGATATGCTTAACCAAATAGGACCCGTAATGGTATCATAAATTAATTGAATTTGGTAAAGTTTAAGTAACGGGTTAAGTAAAAGAAAGGGTTAACTCAAATCTAAAATTAATGATACAGTAATGGGGGAATGATAATTACCTATTATATATTTGCAGTGATGTAAAATTAAATAATAGGCAAACTTGTCATAGGGACAAGGAAGGTTATGACTTAAGATGTAATACAAGACTTGAAGGATGGGATGACTTATACTATGAAATAAGTCAAATCTAATTAATGACAAGAAATGGGGAAAGATAAATAACCTATTATGAATAAACTTGAATAAGGCAAGAAAGGATAATAGGTGGAAATTATAACTTATGGGACAAGATAAGTTATAGGAAACGATAAGGAAGACGAGATAACTTATATGTAAAGATATACTTAAATTAAGTGGTTTGGAAAGGAGAAATGTGAAATTAAAAATGATATAAGTTATATGAGTGGAAAAGAAGTAAATTAGAACCATATATGTTGGTTGGGTTGAGTAATTCTCTGGGTGCCTGTCTAATGTTGATTTCGGTCTTCGGGGCTGGTGTTTAGAGGGTTATTCTCCTAATCAGTATGTATGTGGGATAATGCATACTTAACTATGAATTTAGTATAACATGTTATTGTAACCCAAAAAGGGAATAATTTATGAGATTGGAAAATAATGTTGTGGGCTTATTAATGGACTTAAGTGGGTTAAGTATAAATTGAATTAATAAGCAAGGGTAACTTGGTGAATACGGGAAAAAAAAGGAAGCTAATGTGAATAACCAAGTTAAATGAGAAAGTTGACGAGGTGGCACAAGCCTGAAATAAATGGTTAGACTTAGGGTCTAATGACATATAAAACTAAGGCGCTTGAAGCAGTCCGTACGTTGTAGGTGAATAACCGAACGAGGTAGATCATGATGGTGTCATAAGGCACGAGGGGAGCACATGTTCGCTATTTTGGTGGCTCCACCGGACTGGAAGGGGAAGCACGCGGCTTCCTGAGACGCTAATGGTGCTCCTGGTAGTCCTCTGTAGTGGTTTAGCTTCGGGCTAGGATTATATAGGTTGGGTCTGCGCAGAACTACTAGGTGGGTGGGCCTTGAATGCACAATTAGGGGGCAGTCAGAATGCTGTACGCGGTGACATTTAGGGTGGTTCGGCGATTGCCTCAGGCGGAGGTGGAGGGTCAAGACCAAACGATAGTAAGATCATCTGACGCCTGTCACCAGCAGCCTATGGAATGCAAAAGGACAAGAGCTAACCCCTTGAGATCGTTAACCTTTGCTATCAAGGGATGGGTGCAGGGAGAACCCACATGGATGTTTAGAGTGTTTGCTTGTTAGGGGTGGTCGCTTAGCTCGTGTGGTCTTTACTAGTTGAGGGAGGGGCTGAGGTGGGGCCATAGCCATCATAGAAAAACCAGACCCGTGGGATATCTGTACATTGGATACTCTTAGAGGCGGGCCTGTACAGATATAGAAAAGCTCCAAACTGAGTTCCATGTTTTCTGGTGTAGCCCTGCCATGGAACTTGAGTGCATAAGTAAAGGTTATGTGTAGTAGAAACATCGAGTACGATTGATGATACGTACGTGGAAAAGTCTAGGTACAACCATGTCTGCTCTGGGTGGTGTATCACAGACTAGAGGGCATTATTCGGTGATGAAACCAAACTCGATCGAATAGTTCGAGGATAGCAGTCAGTACGCTTACGTAGCACTGCGATAGTGGCTCTATGCGGATGTAGCGTTGTACGTTACTATGTCATAGGATGAGGGACTGCGCATACTACTATGGCGATACGGAAGAGACCGTGCGAGTGGGGTATCACGGGTTGTACCTCAGTTTGGGGGTAGTTACATATACACTATATTAGGCTAATCTACTAGGGGGTAGATGGGTGTGACGTGTGTGTTAGCTTTGAGTGCTAATAACACGTATAACCTAATAAATAAGAAAGTGTAATTGAACGGTATATGTAGGATTATTCAAGAAGTGTAGTTTAAATTCATTCACACAGAACTTATGTTCTGACCCCCTCCTCATTACATTCGCAGGTTAGATAGAGACTTATAGCTTTGGGAATACTAATTTAGCAGTTTTGTGATTAAGGTAAAGCTATGCTTTAAAATATATTATATTTTATTCCTTCTGCTATGAGGTGTTTTTCCATACTCTGACATATCTCTTTTCTCTGTCTTTTCTGCAGGATACCAGAGCAATCAACTTAGGTCTCGATGGATTGAATTTTGAAAAAAAAAATCGGTCCATCGGAATCCGGGTTGTCACATCTGGTTTCAGGGCTTCGGTTTAGTGATTTTAGGGAGATATTGAGTGAACGTATTTGTATTTTCTAAATATAAATATATTATATATATATATATAAACCTAAATCCATAAAGTAGCCCACTAGGTAGGGAAAGAGTAGGGATATTTAGTTTGTACACTAAAGTAATAATCATAGAAAATTTTTAGATCCTTAGGTGGTTTGGTTGGAAAGTGTACAATATGAATTGGTATTTGAGAAAGCAAGTATCCCATAGAATTAAAACTGGAATGTTATTTCAGAGTAGTGGGTTCGGAAGTGAAATCTTATAGACTGGAAAAGGTTAAGATGTGGAAAATGGATTACGAATATATATAGTCGAGAGAATTGAATTTGCATAAGTGCCTAGGAAAGCCTAGTCGATTTGAAGACCAACTTTGAGACTAACCTAATGATAAGCTTTTAAGAACTTGAATCTGTAAGAGAATTTGTGGTATTTTTTCCAAGTTTTGATCTTAAAAGTATTTTGATGTTTTAGTGCATGATGGGTTTTAAAGTAAAGTGAGGTATATTGGGTAAAACAATGATTTCTTGTTTTAAAAGAATTCTCTCATGAAAAGGTGCATATTATGGAGCATAAATAGCTCGCTAGTTTTCATATATGAAAAGAAGTTTTGAAATCTCTATTCGGTTAACAATAAATTTTGATTATTGGTTTAAAAAGAAATTTTTGTTGGGTGAACAAAATAAGCGGTAAAGTGCAAGAATAGAGTAGATATTTGCGCCTTAGCAACCAAAATTAACAACTGTAAATAGGAACAATGTAACCTCGATAGTTGTCCTTGTCTACTCTAGTTTCATGATTTGAAGAAAATATTTTGCATTTTATTTTGTGACATGTTTTTTTTATGGTTTGGCAAAAGCAAGTTTTTGAGAAAAAAATAAAAGTTTTACCACTTTTAGTTTTTGGAAGGAGAACTTAATAAAAAGAAAGAAGGCCAAACCATGTTTTAAAAAAATGGAGTAGTTAAGGATTAAGGCCTAGAAAGAACGAGATTAAGTTAAAGCTATTAGAACCAACTAGGAATTGGTTGAGATGAGAAATTCTCTGAGTACCAATCTGATGTTGATTTCGGTCTTCAGGGTTGATACTTAGAGAGTTATTTTCTTGCAATTTACACTCAGGGATTAGATAATGTTAAACTAATGGAAAATTTCCCGTAGAATGCATAAGCATTGAGAAACCTACGTTTGTTGCTTGAGAAAAAGAAAAAGGATTGTTGCTTGGAAGAGAAGTATAGGCTAGTAATATGCAGCATGGACTAGTGGTGACTACTAGGCAGTGAAGGGAAAGCAAGTGTAAGATCATGTTGAGTGGACTCGTGACATAAGTCCTAAGATTCTTGGCCCAGAGTAGTAGCTGGTAGGATGCTGTTTGAGTTGAAAACGAAAAGGCTTATTTGAAAATAATAAACTTAAGTAATTTGATTAAGTCAAATAAGCTAAGAAAGAAACTAGCCTAACTAAAAAGAAAACAACAGAATCAATCAAGCAGCAAAACGAGATGGGAAAAGAAAATGGAAATCTTAAGAAAAAGATGAATAAATATTAAATTTTTCAAAGATAAGTGGAAAAAGAAAATAATTTTTTTTTGTGATTGTACTTGGATAGGAAAATAGAAAATCTTCATAGAATAGTCATATAAAAATCCAAGTACGATTAGAAAAGAAAAACGGAGGATGTGGATTTTTCAGTTTTACACCTTTTCGTAACATAAGAAATCGAATTTGGAAAATTAGATTTTTCTAAATTTTGAATTTAATGATGGTTGGTAGAGTTTTGGATGCGAAAATTGGATGAACTATGCTCTTACTCTTTAAGAGTATAGGAAAATTTGGATGAAAAACGTTTTGATTTTTCAAAAATATTGCATTCATATAGAACTGCAAGTATATTTAAGATGTGAGCATCATGTTTTGAAAGAGCTTTTAAAATTTTGCATACATATAGGTGGATCCAAATTAGGCATACATGATTTGCTATGATGTAATTCACTTTGCACATGTGCGCAATGTTGCAACAATTGGATGAACACTAATTGGATGTTGCGAGAGATTTTCTATTTTGCTCTTATCGAATTTCAGGGACAAAATTCCTTAAGGGTGGGAGAATGTAACACCCCGAATTTTTAATATAACTAAAAATGTATGTATATATATATGCATAATAGGTTAATAATGGTGATGTACAATGCAAATTAATTAATACATGAAAGAGAAGGAAAGATTAATTCAGTGAGAGTGTATGTAATAGAGAAGATAATAAAATAAGGATACTTAATTTAAATATCGGGAATTAAGTAAAACAGACATCACCATTGCGTTCATCTCAAAATTCTGCTTGGAATAGAGTCCAAGTTTTCGAAAATCGGGCTCCGTATGAAAGAGTTATGGCATGCGGAAGATTCAATAAAAATTCAGAAAAATACCCTGGCAGGTCGACCTGGTGGTCGACCTACCTAGGGAGGTCAAACTGGGGGTCGACCTACCCACGGAGGTCGACCTTAGTGTCGACCTCCCCCCCTAATTTTTCCAGATCTGGGAAGCGACGATTTTTGATGTGCTGGATGGACCGGATGGCTTCTAGGGCGATCTAATGGCTCTAAAACACTCTCTACACCTATAAAATAATGCCTAGACCTAACCTAATTCATAAACAATTCCTTATGACACCTCCATGCTGCCAAACTTCAACCAAACATGGTCGCCGCCCCAAAACCCTAAACTAAAATTGCAAGTTCTTCATCAACTTTGGGGTTTAATTAAATCAAAAAGCGAAATTCTTCATCAACGATTCAAGCTCTTCACCAACAATCAAATAAGAAGATTAAATCAGCGTTCTACATCAACAAGTCGGTTATTTCTCTAATCCAGTCAATGTGAGTGGATTTGAACTACATTTGTTGTATAATGTTGCTTTTATCGTTTACCATTCCCCATAATGAATATGATGTTAATTTAATAAGATCTGTTATTTTATTTATGCCTACGTTTGAGTTCTCTCCTTTTTATCCTTTCCCCTTTTTATTTTTGGATTTAGGTTATCTCGAACCTAGACGAAATCTTATTATACAATACGCACGATTGGAATATGGGGATATTGGAATATAATCTGTAATTTTGGGGTTTGTGGCATAACAATTGTTATTGCATATATTGGGCATAATCTATTTTATGCAGTCGAGGAATATAATCTATAATGTTGAATTTATGTAAGATTGACATAATTGTCATTGGATATGGAATTAGTATAATTCAATATTAACAACACGTAATTGGATAACATGGATTGGTGAAATTTATTTGTGACTTGAAAAGTAAGCCTAGAGGTTGAATTAGATTATATGTATGAACGTGGGAATGTTGGGATATATATTAGGAAAATATTGATTATATGAAATTGGATATAATTGGATATTGGAAATGGGCATGTTTGGGTATGAATAACATGGAATTAGTGAATTTGGCTATAGTTGTATAATTTGGGTAATATGAAAATTGGCTAACTATTATGTAATTGGTGTAGTGAATGGAAAATTGGAAATAGGCATAAAAATGAAATGTAATTAAGTTGAATTTGGAACATGTGACATGAATTTAAGGTTTGGGTGAAAGACGATGGTTAATTAATGCTTATGACACGAGGTTAGACGCGTTTGTGGTGTAAGACTGCCTGGAACCGCCAGGCAAATCCAGCAACCACAAGCGAACGTCTAATGTGAGAGGTCAACGGCAAGAACTAGAGGCGTAACGGTTTATGACACGAGGTTAGGCGAGTTTGTGGTGTAAGACTGCACGGAAACGCCCGACAAATCCAGCAGCCACGAACGGACGTCTAATGTGAGAGGTCATACATCGTTATGGCATTATAAATAAATTAAGAAATACTAACCATAATAAGACATGTGGGTGACATGGGTATGGTTAGATGGTTAAGTGGGTGATATAAATGACATGTAAAGCATAACTAATGTAGACTTAACTGTTGTGAGACATGTGATGCAAGACATAACCAAGGTAGACTTAATCGTAGTAAAACATGTGTAAGACATGGAAAATGTAATAAAAAGGGTGTTAAGTGGGACACGTGTAACATGTGAAACAGAATTTAGATATGCTCAACCAAATGGGGCCCGTAACGGTATCATAAATTAATTGAATTGGGTAAAGTTTAAGTAACGGGTTAAGTAAAAGGAAGGGTTACGTCAAATCTAAAATTAATAACACAGTAATGGGGGAATGATAATTACCTAATATAAACTTGAGTTGCAGTGATGTAAAATTAAATAATAGGCAAACTTGTCATAGGGACAAGGGAAGGTTATGACTTAAGATGTAATACAAGACTTGAAGGGTGGGACGACTTATACTATGAAATAAGTCAAATCTAATTAATGACAAGAAATGGGGAATGATAAATAACCTATTATGAATAAAATTGAATAAGGCAAGAAAGGATAATAGGTGGAAATTATAACTTATGGGATAAGATAAGTTATAGGAAACGATAAGGAAGATGAGATAACTTATATGTAAAGATATACTTAAATTAAGTGGTTTGGAAAGGTGAAATGTGAAATTAAAAATGATACAAATTATATGAGTGGAAAAGAAGTAAATTAGAATCATATATGTTGGTTGGGTTGAGTAATTCTCTGGGTGTCAGTCTGATGTTGATTTCGGTCTTCGGGGCTGGTGTTTAGAGGGTTATTCTCCTAATCAGTATGTATGTGGGACAAGGCATACTTAATATGAATTAAGTATAACATGTTGTTGTAACCCAAATAGGGACTAATTTATGAGATTGGAAAATAACATGTTGTGGGCTTATTAATGGACTTAAGTGGGTTAAGTATAAATTGAATTAACAAGCAAGGATAACTTAGTGAATACAGGGGAAAAAAGGAAGCTAATGTGAATAACTAAGTTAAATGAGAAAGTTGACGAGGTGGCACAAGCGTGAAATAAATGGTTAGACTTAGGGTCTAATGACATATAAAACTAAAGCGCTTGAAGCAGTCTGTACGTTGTAGGATGAATAACCCAACGAGGTAGATCATGATGGTGTCATAAGGCACGAGGAGAGCGCACGTTCGCTATTTTGGTGGCTCCAACGGACTGGAAGGGGAAGCAAGCGGCTTCCTGAGACGCTAAAGGCGCTCCTAGTAGTCCTTCGTAGTGGTTTAGCTTCGGGCTAGGATTACAAAGGTTGGGTCTGCGTAAAACTACCAGGTGGGTGGGCCTTGACTGCACAAGTAGGGGGCAGTTAGAATGTTGTACATGGTGGCATCAAGGGTGGTTCGGCGATTGCCTCAGGCGGAGGTGGAGGGTCAAGACCAAATGATAGCAAGATCGTCGGACGCCTATCACCAGCAGCCTAAGGAATGCGAAAAGACAAGAGCTAACCCCTAGATATTAACCTTTGCTATCAAGGGACGGGTGCGGGGAGACCCCACATGGATGTTTAGATTGTTTGCTTGTTAGGGGTGGTCGCTTAGCTCGTGTAATCTTTACTAGTTGAGGGAGAGGATGAGGTGGGGCCATAGCCACCATAGAAAAACCAGACCTAAGGGATATCTGTATATTGAACACTCTTAGAGGCGGGCCCGTACAGATATAGGAAAGCTCCCGACTGAGTTCCATGTTTTCTGGTGTAGCCCTGCCACAGAACATGGGTGCATAAGTAGAGGTTATGTACAGTAAAATATCGAGTACGATTGATGACAGGTACGTGGGAAAGTCTAGGTACAACCGTGTTTGCTCTGGGCGGTGTATCGTAGACTAGAGGGCATTATTCGGTGATGGAACCAAACTCGATCGAATAGTTCGAGGGTAGCAGTCAGTACGCTTATGTAGCACTGCGATAGTGGTTCTATGCGGATGTAGCGTTGTACACTACTACGGCATAGGATGAGGGACTGCGCATATAACTGTGGCAATACGGAGGAGACCGTGCGAGTGGGGTATCACGGGGTGTACCTCAATTTGGGGGTAGCTACATATACACTATATTAGGCTAATCTACTAGGGGGTAGAAGGGTGTGACGTGTGTGTAAGCTTTGAGTGCTAATAACACGTATAACCTAATAAATAAGAAAGTATAATTGAACGGTATATGTAGGATTATTCAAGAAGTGTAGTTTAAATTCATTCACACAGAACTTATGTTCTGACCCCTTCCTT
Source organism: Allium sativum (assembly GCA_030737875.1). Lineage (NCBI taxonomy): Eukaryota > Viridiplantae > Streptophyta > Magnoliopsida > Asparagales > Amaryllidaceae > Allium > Allium sativum. Next base: position 930,392,664 of record CM060920.1, on the reverse strand, counting down.
ATAACATTCGCAGGTTAGACAGGGACTTATAGCTTTGGGAATACTGATTTAGCAGTTTTGTGATTAAGGTAAAGCTATGTTTTAAAATATATTATATTTTATTCCTTCCGCTGTGAGGTGTTTTTTTGTACTCTGACATATCTCTTTTCTCTGTCTTTTCTGCAGGATACCAGAGCAATCAACTCGAGTCTCGATGGATTGAATTTTGAGAAAAAAATCGGTTCGTCGGAATCCGGGTTGTCACGGTTCTAATGGACACAAGTTTATATACTTATATTTTTTATCAACAAATTATAAATTATATTCATATTATAATGTGTTCACAGTGGTAAGAGAATATAATGAAATGAGTTACAAGATAATAGTTCAAATTGTATGCATTTGTTATTGCATGATTATCATTGATGTAACTTAATACTATGAAAAGGTTATAGTTTATTGATTGAAAGAATATAATATTCAAGTAATAATCATGCATATACCTAAGAAGATTAACAAGTAATCATTATAGTTATAAATTGTTTTAATGATATTCAATAATGCAGGTCGAGTTGGGGCGAGTGTAACACCCGTATTTTCTGTGAACATTATAGTAATGAATTAATGAATATTTAATTTTAAAAGCAGGAATTTAGGGAAACGGATTAGGCCATTGTGTTCGTCTCGGAATTCTGCTTGAGATAAAGTCTGGTTTTGCGTGAATTGGACTCTGTATGAAAAAGTTATGGAGTTCAGAAGATTTCAAGTTTAAGCAGAAAATAAATATAAATAATAATAAAAATAGTTCAGAACTCAAAAATCGGCTGATTGGGTAATTTCCCGCTTAGGGTGTCGACCCCCCCTGTAGGGAGTCGACCCCTTTGAGATCCAGCTCCTGTGACAAATTTTTACAGCCCTATGCTGTTGTGGCCTTCTCTGATTGGCCAATGACTGATTTCTGAGGTATTAGGGCATATGTGTCATGCTATGGTTGGCTGGATGACACATCTCTTTGGTTTGATGGCTCTGATTTTTCCTAGGCTAATCTAAAGGCTAGAATTAAATCTAGACATCTATATAATCACCCCAAACCTCAACCCTAAAACTCATTATATGAAGTCGTCATGTTGTCCGTCTACAAACTGGCCTAGCCTCCATTTATCTACCCCAACCTAGAGAATCAAATTCAAACAAGGAATCAATTAGAAGAACTAGAGAATCAAACGTCTACATCAAAGGATAGCTTTTCAAATTTAGAATCAGATCCCAAAAATAAAATCCATCCTTTTTCTGTAAGTACAGTTATTGATTAGATGTGAACACCTAATAAGAAATCATGACTGTAATAACTAGATCTAGAACTATGCCTAATACTATTCGTGCCTATCCTTTTGTCAATTCTGAATTGCCTATGCCTATGAGACTATTGTGATTGACATAATGAAACCTAACATGCCTATGAGACTGTTGGATTGACAAAATGGAACCTATCATGCCAATGGGACTGTTGTGATTGATTTATCATGTTGTACATCCTATGTCTATGAGACTATTGGACTGGCACAATTGAACCTACCATGTTGTATATGCAAATTACATGATAAGTTATGTTCATACTTGCTTACATGTTTAGATCCAAGCTAGTACCCATGTTTAAGATCTATATAAGTTCATGCTTATACAATTAGATCTATGCTAGTTCGCATGTTAATTGGATCTAATTTAAATGTAAGATCACGTTCATGTGGTTTATTAAGTTTATGTCATTCTATCCCAAATTTATACTACGCGTGTTGATCTATATTGCTTTTTCCTGTTGGAATGTTACATGTCCTTTTCTTTTGCCTTTTTATTATAAGTTGGGCTAATTTGCGAGCCTAACGTTCTATGTGAACTATGCAAATGAATAACAGGAGAGACGTTGGGAAAAAATATTAAACTACATGCTATTGGCATAGATTGGCTCATAATCATGTAAATGATTAGTAGCATGAAATGGTAGAATTTGTATATCCAGAATTATGGACACAATTTAGAGGGTAAATGGGGCATGACTTGAATTGACAACACTTGTGGATAATTTACATATGAACATAAATTGTAAATATGTAAATTAATTAAAAGATGAATATGTCTAACCGAAGGTTAGATTGAGTTAAAGTGTAAGACTGCCCGGAACCTCCCGGCACATCCAGCAACCGTAACAATATAGATCTAATGTGTGAGGTTAGCGCATTAAGCCCAAAAACCCAAGGTTAGACTGAGTTGCGGTGTAAGACTGCCGGGAATCGCCCGGCACATCCAGCGACCGCAACAATATAGATCTAATGTGAGAGGTTGGTGCTTTAATGAATTGATTAAAGCTAAGAAACAAACAGGCTAAGAATGGTAGGGTTAAGTTAATTAAGGCAACACTTAACCAATACAACATGTTAATTTAACAGAGGGGTGACGTTAGGTTAATTTGAGAACACTTAACCATTATAACATGTTGATTAGGAAACCCTAGTAATGGGGACCCATTTCAGCAGTAACCCACATAGATGTATCACGGTACCCTGAACTAGGCAGGGTGGGGCACGATTACTGGGTTGATTATAAGCGGACAAACTAGTGGTGGGTGGTGCGGCAGTTTAGGTCTCGATGGAGTACGGGCGTGCACATGCTCCAGAGCGGGAAAAGCCAGGCATTGGGCATCAGTAGTATACACTATGCATCTAGAATTTATGTCGGGTTGCCACCAGAGGAATTGATACACCCTATGGTGGGACCAGCACAGGTATCTACAATCTAACAGGGCCGAATGACACAAGTAATAAATGCATGCGAGTAGAAGCCGATCGGGAAAGGGATCACTTTGTTATGAACACATGATGGTAGTTGAAACCTTCTTAGTAGGTGCAAAGAAATAGAAATGAGTGCGATAGCATGTTCAATTTATCTTATCTTGTGTTATATTATTTCTATGGTATTGTCCTATGTTCAGTTTATTCATGTCATGATCCTTTTACCTGTTTACATGATGAATAATCACTGGACTTACCAGACTTATGTCTGACCCATTTTCTTTCGCCTTCTTTTCTTCCGTCCCCCCCCCCCCCCCCCCAGGTCCGTAGGGAAGGAGTACTTCAGCTTAGTGCAGACCTTTTCAAGCTTGAAGAGAATAGATATATTGCTTGGATTCTCTTTTCTTGTGCTATGGCTGTGATTACACTTTTATTGGGGATTTATGCTGCTTTACTTCTGTTTTATGCTTCTTTATGTACATGGAGATTTAAATCAAGACAGACGTTTTGTTTTAATAATTTGGAAGTTGGGTTTTGAGACAATGCTTGTAATGTTTTGACTGAACCACGCTATTTAATAAATAATTTTAGTTTTCCGTTGTTTATATGTCTGTCTTGTAAATTATCTGTGTTTTTTTTACCTAAAATGCTTCACCAAAATTAATGCATTCCCTTTGTGAGTGACCTTAACGGAGGTGGGGTGTTTCACTTGGTATCAGAGCGACGTTTTACCAGATCAGATAAAAGTTTTTGAAAAAAATTTTTTCAAAAAGAAATTTAAAGAAGCATTTTAAAGAAAAGTGTTACTTTATTTTAAAAGCGTAATCCTCAAAGCCATATGCATTATCTTTCTATCCTTTGTTTTGAACCTTTTCTTTCGTTTCAGCATGTTTGGGGATCTTAATCTTCCCGAGGGCGTACCGATACCTAGCTGGTTCAGAAGGTATCTGGAGGCTAACGCTAATGGCGCAGGCCCAACAGACGTTCCTCCTCCCCCAGCTGCAACTGTTCCTCCTCCTGCTCCTCCACATGTGAATGCTTTCTCGAAGATATGTAGAGACTTTCGAGCTATGGGCGGAAAGAACTTTAATGGGACTGAGTCGTTTGTAGAAGCAAGAAACTGGCTCAAGGAAATTGAAGATTTGTTTATTATCTTCGAAGTGGACGATAGGCAGAAGATACAATTGGCTGTATGGTTACTTAAATACGAAGCCTCTTACTGGTGGGAAGTTACTAATGCTGAGAGACCAGTTGAAACTTGGGAGGATTTCAGAAGGAGATTTGAAATGAAGTTCCTCTCGCAAGCTGAATGAGGTCTACAGATCTAGAAGTTCTTAGCACTCAAACAGGGAAGCCTATCGGTTATGGAATACGTCAACCACTTAAACTAGCTGGCTAGATTCGGACTGGAGTTAGTAAACACTCCACATAAAAAGGCTCTCCGATTCATTAAAGGGTTAAATGAGCCATTGCACAGCCTAGCTATGACCTATATACCTATAGGTGCGACTTTTGAGAGACTGGTGGACATGGCACTGTTAGAGGAGGAAGACAAGGATGGCAAGAAAGAGGCAAAGGTGGAAGAACCTCTGGACAAGAAAGGGGAGGGATCGCGGAATAAGAACACGGATTCTAAGAAAGGCGGGAAGAATAAAAAACCATGTGAAAAGTGGAAGTGCAAATTTTGTGGCATACCTGGACATCTAATTAAAGATTGCAGGAAGAAGAAGAGGAAGATCGGTGGTTGCTTTCAATGTGGCGAGACAGGACATATGGCTAAGGATTGCTTGAAAAGGCAAGGGCAAGGGCAGAGGACTGGACGTACTTCTGGAGGACAGATTCACGCTCTTATTGCACCTTCGCAAGAAAGAGGTAGGAATATTTCTGTTGACAGTTTAATTTATCTTTCTGATCATCCAGTTCGTACTCTTTTTGATTCTGGCACATCACACTCTTTTATATCTACTGCTTTAGTTGAATCTCTGCACCTAGATACCGGTATAGTAGATGATCCCATGGTTGTTTCAAATCCAATTGAAGGCCCGACTTATTTGTCCATGATTTGTTTGGATTTGGAAATTTCTATACTAAGCGTCAAGTTTAGGTGTAATGCTTATGCTTTGGGCTTCACGGGCTATGGGTTGATTCTAGGCATGGATTGGTTATCCAGTAATGGTGCCATCATCGATTGTGAAAAGAGAGTGGTTAGACTTATGACTTGCCTCGGTAACACTCTCGAAATCTCTTGTAATCCCATGAACTCTGTTATGCTTAGCTATCTAGAATCTCTTGATGCGTCTGTTGAAAACTTGCAATCTGTTAGAGTAGTTCGTGAATACTCGGATATCTTTGAAGAGGTGAAAGGTTTGCCTCCAAAATGAGAGATAAATTTCCGCATATAACTTGTTGATAATGCAAAACCTGTTGCTTTACCTGTTAGACACATGACTCCTAGGGAAAGGAAAGAGCTTAGAAAGTAAGTTAAAGAGTTGCTTGAAAAGGGGTTCATAAGGCGGAGTATTTCTGAATGGGGTGCTCCAGTGGTGTTTGCAACCAAAGAAGATGGTTCACTTCGTCTATGCGTGGACTATAGGGAGCTAAACAAGCTGACCAAGAAGAATAGGCACCCACTTCCTAGAATATACGACTTGTTCGACCAGCTCGTAGATGCCTCAGTTTTCTCCCAACTAGATCTGGCCACTGGATTTCATCAACTAAGAGTGGCTGAAGACAGCGTAGATAAGACTGCGTTCTGGACCCCGGATGGTTTCTTCGAATGGCTTGTCATGCCTTTCGGCTTGAAAAACGCACCTGCTTACTTCGTAAACTTGATGAGTAGGGTGTTCAGAGAGTTCCTTAATAAATTTGTAGTGGTCTTCGTGGATGACATTTTGATTTGCTCAAATAGTGAGGAAGAACATGCTTTGCATTTAAAAGGAAGTCATGGATACTCTTCGTGCACATCAGCTGAAAGAAAAATTCTCCAAATGTCATTTTTGTAGAGATGAAGTAAGGTTTCTTGGACATGTGGTGTCCAAAGAGGGGATAGCTATGGATCCCGCAAAATTAGTTGTAGTGCAAGATTGGAAGATCCAATGGAATGCAACCGAAGTACGATGTTTTCTCGGGCTAGCGGGCTTTCATAGAAAGTTCATTAAGGACTTTGCAAAGATCTCAGCCCCACTTATTAGGTTGACAAAGAAGAACCTAAATTTTGCTTGGGATTTGGATTGCGATGTTGCTTTCCAACCACTAAAAAGAGCTTTGAAAACAGCCTCGGTTCTGACATTGCCTGATGGGAGTAAGATGTTTACTGTATACACAGACGCATGCAGTATAGGATTGGGCGCTGTCTTGATGCAAGAGGACAAAACAGTTTGTTATGGAGGAAGACAGTTGAAGGTACATGAGAAAAACTACCCAACTCATGATTTAGAACTAGCTGCTATTGCTTTCGCTCTTAGGTTATGGCATCATTACCTGCTAGGAGAAAGGTTTGAATTATTTACTGACCATAAATCGTTAAAGTACCTTTTCTCATAGAATTATCTTAACTTGAGACAACAAAGGTGGATGGAATTTCTTGCCTCATACGATTTTGAGATTTCTTATACCCCTAGCAAGGGCAATGTTGTAGCAGACGCCTTGAGTGGGAAAAAGACGACCTTAAGTCCTCTCTTTGTAGAAAGGCAAAGTTTGGAGTACATAGCAAACTTCGACTTTAAACCCTCGTTCGAATTTGTACCTGGCTTATTAGCATCGCTAGAGGTGCGGCCTACTCTTTTGGACTCAATAGGAACCATGCAATGTGAAGACCCTCAACTAGTTGATATGATAGATAAGCTAATTAGAGGTGAGACTTCTAGTCACCTCAATAGATACTCCATCGATGACAAGGGTTGGTTGAGACGGGACGGAAGACTATGCGTACCACAAACAAGGGATTTGGTGAAAACTGTTCTCGAAGATGCACACCATTCTAAGTTGACCATACACCCAGATGGGGACAAGATGTATAAAGACATAAAAAGAGTTTTCTTCTGGAATGGCATGAAGAAGGGTGTAGCTGAGTTTGCCTCTAAGTGCTTGATATGCCAGCAAGTCAAGGCGGAACAGAAGAAGCCTGGTGGTATGCTTCATCCTCTAGAGGTCCCACAGTGGAAATGGGATAGCATTTCGATGGACTTTATTGATGGGTTGCCTAGGTCAAGAAGGGGCAATGCCAACATTTGGGTAATAGTGGACAGTATCATTAAAAGCGCTCACTTTATACCTGGTAAAAGCAGGAGGACTGCCTCATCATTAGCATCCATTTATCTTAAAGAGGTAGTTCAACTGCATGAGATACCCTCTAGCATAGTAAGTGATCGAGATCCCATCTTTACGAGCGAGTTTTGGAAGAGTTTGCAAGAGGCCGTAGGCACACAGCTATGCTTAAGCACTGCCTATCACCTTCAAACCGACGGTCAGACGGAAAAGGTGAACAAAGAATTAGAAAATCTTTTGAGACTGTGCATTCTTGATTTTGCGGGAACATGGGAGGATCACCTTCCTTTGGTGGAGTTCGCCTACAACAATAGCTACCAAGCCACCATAGGCATGGCACCCTTCTAGGCTTTATATGGAAGACCATGCCGATCACTAACTTGTTGGTAGGAGTCTACAGACAAGCTCGTACTTGGGCCTGACATGATCATAGAAACTTCAGAGAAGGTGGACTTGATACGAAGACGAATGAAGACCGCACAAGATAGACAGAAGTCCTACGTTGATAAAAGAAGGACCGACCTTGAGTTTGAGGTTGGAGACAGGGTTTTCCTTAAAGTATCTCCTTTGAGGAATGTCATTCACTTTGGGTATGCAAGAAAATTGGCACCAAGATTTGTAGGGTCATTTCCTATCATTGAAAGGATTAGGAAGATGGTTTATAAAGTTGAGCTGCCCGAAAGATTGGCTGGAGTTCATAATGTTTTTCATGTCTCTTATCTACGGAAGTGCTTACATGAGTCAGCAGAAGTTGTTGAGCCAAGCATACTAAAGGAAATAGACGTGGAGCGAGAAGCGACGGTGAGAAGAGTTCCAACTCGTATCTTGGGTACAGAAGTTAAAAGGCTACGCAGTCGTGAAGTCAAACTAGTTAAAGTACAATGGAGTGATGCAGAGGAAGACGCGACTTGGGAGACTGAGGACAAGGTACGTGCAACCTACCCTTATCTTTTTGAGGGTACATCTATGATCTCTTTTTTCCATAGAGTTTATGCATGCTTATATCTATCCTTTTAAGTATATCTCCTCGGTCCTATTCTTGATCCCTAGGTAGAAACCAATGGATGTAAACATGTATTTGAAACATGTTATGAATTATGGTTGCAAGTGGTTGCTTGTGGATGCATATATACACACACACACTAGGTACTATATCGGCTCAGTCACTTTCATATTGCATATGCATATATGTATTTATATATGGATTGGAACTTGATGTGTTATCATGTGGACGTTGCATTTGTATGAATGATTGTGCACTCATGTAGAAAGTATAATCAGGAATAATTGCATACATAATGGACTCATAGCACCGACATGATTCGCATCAAGGAGGTCAACTGAATCAGTGGACCGCCTGATTTTGCATTAGATAAGGACATATACACACACCATGCATATGATCATGAAAGCATTAGAAATCTTTTTAAGGACAATGGATGCCTATAATTGATGGTTGAGTAGATGGATGTTGGATATTAGGATACATTCTTCTTAACTTAGAGATTTTGGGACGAAATCCTTTAAGGAGGGGAAAATGTAGCACCCCGTATTTTCTGTTAACAATAAAATAACAAATTAAAGAATACTTAATTTTAAAAGTGGGAATTTAAGGAAATGGGTTACGCCATTGCGTTCGTTTCGGAATTCTACTTGAGATAGAGTCCGAGTTTGCGTGAATCGGACTCCATATGAAGAAATTATGGAGTTCAGAAGATTTCAAGTCTAAGTAGAAAATAAATATAAATAATAATTAAATAATAAAAACAGTTCAAAACTCAAAAATCGGCTGAGCGGGAAATTTCCAGCTCAGGGTGTCGACCCCCCTAGGGGGAGCCGACATCGGCGTCGACCCCATATAGGGGAGTCGACATAGGTGTGGACCCCCCTGTAGGGAGTCGACCCCTTTGAGATCCAGCTCCTATGACGAATTTTTACAGCCCTGTGCTGATGTGGTCTTCTCTGATTGGCCAATGACTGGTTTCTAAGGTATTGGGGGCATATGTTGTAACACCCCGAAAATTCTATAACTGTGAAATTATCAAATTAAAGTATAATTAATCTGAAATCAAAGAACTAAGGGAAACGGGATACGCCATTGCGTTCGTCTCGGAAAAATACGCGAAATAGAGTCCGAGTTTTCGAAAAACGGAGTCCGTATGAAGAAGATATGGCCTTCGGAAGTTTTGAATTAAATTTAAAATTCAAACAGAATAAAATAATTAAAAATCGGGCCCAATGGGCCAGGGCGGATAAACACCCGCCTAGGCCACCCAGGTCGACTGGGCTGTCGACCTGGGCTACCCATGTCGACAGGGCTGTCGACAGCCCTGTCGACAGGGGTGTCGACCTGGTCGAGCCCAGTCAACCTGGCTGGCCAGGTCTGTGTTTGGCCGATTCTCTGTGGTCTGCTTTGTCATTAGGGCTAGGTGGCGGGTTCTAATTGGTCTCTCTATCTAATGAATGGCTATGATCAATCCAAGCAACATCAAGGGTCCTAATCAGTTCCTAACCTCTATATAAACAACCCTAGACTAAACCCTAATCTATTCATTCAAAATTAAGAACATAGCCGCCATGTTGCTGAGGAACGACTAAGAATAGCCGCCAACTAGAGAGGGAATTAGGAAGAAAGTTCTAAAGCCTAAAGCAATTCAAGCAACCTAAAGCCAATCAATTCAACAAAGGAATCATATCTCTTAATTAGAGAATTCGCCGCAACCATTGTAAGTAGAGTATAACTTTTGGTATGAATAAACAACTGTGTTGATTTGTATGCTTGAATTGGGATAATAAAGTAATTCATATTTGTGCAAAATTATGTTATTCATTATAAAGAACTACATGCGGTAGTTCTATGCAAGTATACGTTTGGAATATTGCGTGAACTATGTAATCTATGTTGAAGCTACATGTATGTAGTTGATTGAAATTCATGCAAGTTTGGGGCTTTGTTATTATGTCATCATGATGTATATTTTTGTGCATAAATCATTTTGCAAGTAATTGAAACAAGTTTGGTTGTTATAGTTCATATGAAACTATGTTGGAATTTTGACACCATAATCCATGTATTAAGTCATGCTTTTGCAAACTTATGAATATGGCTAGGCTATGAATGATATTTGGCATAATTGAAATCCATGATTAAGTCTATCTTGTTTACAAGAATTATATGATGACATATGTGAGACATGGCTAGGTTAGACTCAAAAATCCCTTTTTGCAAGTTTAAAGCAAACACCATGATTAGGAATATTTATGCATAAGTATATTTATACCATCGTTATGTGATTAGACTTAAACCATGATTAAGTTGAACTATGCTTTTGTGTTAGTAACAAAGTATCCCCTTTGTAAACATGTAGAAACCTTATGAACATGACTTGTTTATGTTTATGCCTAAATGAGAACATAGGTCTATGTTGTAGTTAAGACTATGTGACACCTAATTTAGATTCTTATCTTAAGTTTACATGGTTTGGTTCATGTCACCTATGCTTTATGACCAAAGTATATATATGCAAGTACACCAGTTTCTATTATGTATTTCCAACGTCATATGCAAGTTCATGCGCTCACCTTCCCCTCTTTGTGTATGTAATCACACTTTAAGCCTCCCCTTTTCGCATGGCTAAATTGGGCTTTAAAAGGCTAAGCCCAATATATATAAACGGACGTGTAAAACGGGGGAAAATAACGTTGGGTTAAAATTAACTAATGAATGAAAATATAAAATAGAAGGGCCCAAGTTCAAGTATGGGTTGGGCCCATGATTGGTGTAACCTTTACACCATTAACTTAATAATGGGCCGCAAATATTTATATATAAGAAATAAAGAGGAATGACAAAATATGTAAATGTAGAAAATACGATATGTTTAACCCGAGGTTGGATTGAGTTGTGATGTAAACCTGCCCGGAACCGCCCGGCTGTCCAGTAGTCACAACAATACCTATCCAATGTGGGAGGTTAAACATGGAGCCCAGCAAGGACCCGAGGTTAGACTGAGTTGTGGCGTAAGACTGCCCGGAACCAACCGGCAACAGGCAGCCACAACAATACATGTCTAATGTGAGAGGTCAGGACCTTAATAAGACAATTAAGGCTGAGTCAGGATTGATAGGATTAAGTGAACTAAAAACTTAATCAAAATGGAACATGCTAAACAAAACGGACTGGTGGGGGTTAGGTTAGGAAACACTTAACCAACTTAGCATGTTGGCTAGAGATAGAAAACCAAGTAACGGGGGACCCTTTTCAGCAGTAACCCTAAAAGGTGTATCAGGATACCCTGAAACTAGGCAGGGTGGGGCACGATTACTGGGCTGATTGTAAGAGGTCAAAGCGACGGCGGTGGTGTAGCAGTGTAGGTTCTAACGGAGTGCGGGCGTGCACACACTCCGGTGCAGAAAAATAAGGCACTGGACACCAGTAGCATACCTGTGCATTCTAAGGTTGTGTCGGGCCGCCACTATGGGACTTGATACACCCCATGGTGGGACCAGCATAGGTAACTACAACATCGGGGGCCGTAAGACACATGTAACTATGCGAGTAGGAGTCGATCATCATAGAATGGATCACATCACCCTGATTATGGGATGCCAGTTGGAAACTAGTTTATATGGGTTCAGAGATTAACATGGGGTACGATAGTATATTCGACCCTAGACAACTTGACCAAGTTTATTGTGCTTGCCCACTTCTTGTTTATACTTATCATACCCAGTTCTTTATTCATAGACAAAATAGTACTAGACTTACTCAGGCTTTATGTCTGACTCTACTTTTCTTTCGTCTTCTTTCTTCCGTTTCCCCCCCCCCCCTCCCCCAGGTCCTCAGGGAGGGAACACAGCAGCTTGACCAACCTTAGCATCCAGCTTGAAGAAGAGAAATGTATTGCTTGGACTTTCCTGTTTTGAACTATGGCTTTGGACAATCCACTATAGGGCTTTTGCAGTTTATCTATGTTTTATTTATGCTTCTTTAAATAATGTACTCAAGACAGATTATGAAAGGGTTATGTTATGTTTTTTGGAAAGGATGTTGTTGTAACACGTATTTGACTTTATGAAATAAAAGTTTGTTGTTCTTCCGCTGTTTACAAATATGTGTTCTTATATCTGTCTTGTATATCTGTGACTTGTACTTATAAACCTCCACCAAAATTAGGGCATTCCCTTTGAGAGTGACCCTAACGGAGGTGGGGTGTTTCACTTGGTATCAGAGCATAGGTTTACCAGATAAGATAAAAAGTTTTGAAAAATTATTTTCAAAAAGGAAATTTAAAGAAGCATTTTTAAAAGAAAAATATTATTTTATTTTAAAAAGGCAAAGTCCACACCCCAAAGCCATAGGTACTATCTCTTATCCTTCGTTTTGAATCTATCCTTTTTGTTTCAGCATGTCGGAAGATCTTAACTTGCCGGAAGGGGTGCCAATACCTGGTTGGTTTAGACGGTTCTTAGAAGCAAGGGCCACTCAGCCGGGTCCTACCGTTCCTCCTCCCCTAGCGGAAGGGAATCATCCAGCTGCAGCAGCACCTTTTCCTCCACCTCCTCCTCGGGGAAACACGTTTGCTAAGATATGTGAAGATTTTAAAGCTATGGGAGGAAGGGATTTCCATGGAACTGAGTCCTTCGTAGCAGCTAGAAATTGGCTGAAATAAACGGAGGACCTATTCATCATCTTTGAGGTAGAAGATAGGCAAAAAGTACAACTGGCGGTATGGCTATTGAAGGGCGAGGCTTCCTACTGGTGGGAAGTCACTAATGCTTAAAGACCAGTGGAGACATGGGAGGACTTTAGGGCAAGGTTTGAGACCAAATTTCTCTCAGATGCGGAAAGAAGTTTGCAGTTGGAAAAATTCTTATTTCTTAAGCAAGGGGACAAGACAGTCAGAGAGTATGTGAATCAGTTTGATGAGCTGGCTAGGTTTGGGCTTGACCTAGTCAACACCCCGCACAAGAAGGCTCTCCGTTTCGTCAAAGGGTTAAATGAGCCATTACACAGTTTGGCCATGACCCATATACCCATGGGAGCCACGTATGAAAGATTGGTGCAAATGGCATTGCTAAATGAAGAGGATAAGGGCAAGAAGGAGACAAAGGCAGAAAGCTCTCAAGGGAAGAAAGAGGGTTTGCAGCCTAAGAAGACAGACTTTAAGAAGGGCGGGAAAGGCAACAAAGAGAAGAGGAAGTGTAATTTCTGTGGCAAAGTGGGGCACTTAGTAAAGGACTGCCGGAAAAAGAAGGCCAAGGAGAATGGTGGGTGCTTTTCTTGCGGTGAGACGGGCCATAGGGCTAAGGACTGCCTAAAGAAACGAGGACAGGGGCAGAGTGCTGGATCCACCCTAGGGGCACAGGTCCATGTGCTAGAAGCGCCACCTCTGCAACAGCGAGGTATAAATACTTCTGTAGAAAGTGTAGTTTATCTTTATGATCACCCCGTTCGCACTTTATTTGATTCTGGCGCATCACACTCCTTTATCTCGTCTGCTTTAGTAGAATCTCTGCACCTAAAAACTAGTATGGTAGAGGACCCCTTAATTGTTTCAAACCCAATTGGGGGCCCAGCTCATTTGTCTATGATCTGTGTGGGATTGAAAATTTCTATTCTAAGTGTAGAATTTCAATGTAGTGCCTTTGTTTTGGGCTTTTCGGGGTATGGTTTGATTTTGGGTATGGATTGGCTATCCAGTAATGGGGCCATCCTTGATTGTGAGAAAAGGGTTGTTAGGCTCCTAACCCATCTCGGTAATACTTTGGAAATTTCTTGTAATCCCTCGTATGCGGTTATGCTTAGTTATCTTGAATCGCTAGATGCCTCCGTTGAAAATTTGCAATCAGTTAGAGTGGTCCGGGAATATCCGGATGTCTTTGAAGAGGTGAAGGGCTTGCCTCCAAAGCGGGAAATAGACTTCCGCATATATCTTGTAGATAATGCAAAGCCCGTTGCGTTGCCCGTTAGACATATGGCTCCACGAGAAAGGAAAGAGCTCAGTAAACAGATTAAAGAGCTTCTAGAAAAGGGGTTCATTAGGAGGAGCATTTCAGAATGGGGCGCTCCAGTGGTGTTCGCTACGAAGGCGGATGGTTCACTCCGTCTATGTGTTGACTATAGGGAGCTCAACAAGCTAACGAAAAAGAATAGGCACCCTCTCCCTAGAATTGACGATTTGTTTGACCAGCTTGTAGGAGCGTCTGTTTTCTCCCAACTCGATTTAGCAACCGGTTTTCATCAGCTAAGGGTGGCTGAAGATAGCATCGATAAAACGACGTTCAGAACCCCAGACGGTTTCTTTGAATGGCTTGTCATGCCTTTCGGCTTGACAAATGCACCTGCTTACTTCGTGGACCTGATGAGTAGGGTATTTAGAGATTTCCTCAACAAATTCGTAGTGGTCTTCGTAGATGATATCCTTATCTTCTCAAAGAGTGAAGAGGAATATGCTCAGCACTTAAGGGCAATCATGGAAACTTTGCGAGTCCATCAACTAAAAGCCAAATTCTCCAAATGCCGCTTTTGGAGAGAAGAAGTGAGGTTCCTTGGGCACATAGTATCCAAACAAGGGTTAGCAGTGGACCCTGCTAAGGTAGTGGCGGTACAAGATTGGAAGACACCAAGGAATGCGACTGAGGTCCGAAGCTTCCTAGGACTAGCAGGTTTCTATCGAAAGTTCATAAGGGATTTTGCAAAAATCTCAGCTCCGCTCACGAAATTGACTAAGAAGAATCTAGTGTTCAATTGGGATTTGGATTGCGAGTTTGCTTTCCAAAGACTAAAAAGGGCTCTTACAACAGCCCCAGTTTTGACGCTGCCAGATGGGAGCAAGATGTTCACTGTTTATACGGATGCATGTGGGACAGGGCTAGGCGCCGTCTTAATGCAAGAAGGAAGGGTAGTAGCTTATGGCGGGAGGCAATTGAAGGTGCACGAAAAGAACTACCCAACCCACGATCTTGAGTTAGCCGCCATCGTCTTTGCACTCAAGTCTTGGCGACACTATCTCCTAGGTGAGAAGTTCGAACTTTACACTGACCATAAATCTTTGAAATATCTTTTCTCGCAGAAAGATCTTAACTTGAGGCAACAAAGATGGATGGAGTTTCTTGCTTCGTACGATTTCGAAATCTCCTATACTCCGGGCAAAGGCAACGTAGTGGCAGACGCGTTGAGCCGAAAGAAATTGACCCTAAGCCCGTTGTTTGTTGAAAGACAAAGCCTAGAATTTATAGCCAGCTTCGACTTTAGGCCCTCCTCCGATTTCGTATCGGGCTTGCTAGCATCTCTCGAAGTGCGCCCAACTTTAGTGGCTTCAGTAGGGACAGCACAACGCGAAGACCCTCAGCTTATGGAAATGATTGATAGGCTAATTAGGGGTGAGACTTCAAGTCACCTCAACAGATACTCCATTGACGATAAAGGTTTGCTAAGACGAGACGGAAGACTATGCGTCCCACAGACAAAAGATTTAGTAAAGAAGGTTCTCGAGGAAGCGCATCATTCCAAGATGACGATACACCCAGGCGGAGATAAAATGTACAAAGATATAAAAAGGACTTTCTTTTGGAACGGCATGAAAAAGGACGTGGCAGAGTTCGTTTCTAAGTGTATGGTGTGCCAACAGGTTAAAGCGGAACAGAAAAAGCCTGGCGGACTACTACATCCTCTGGAGGTCCCGCAGTGGAAGTGGGATAGCATCTCAATGGACTTCATCGATGGGCTGCCTAGGTCTAGGAGAGGCAACACTAGCATTTGGGTAATAGTGGATAGGCTTACTAAAAGCGCCCACTTTTTACCTGTCAAAAGTAGAAGAACTGCCTCATCCCTAGCATCACTTTACCTTAAGGAAATCGTTCGACTCCATGGAATACCATCTAGCATCGTTAGTGACCGAGACCCCATCTTCACCAGCGAGTTTTGGCGGAGTCTGCAAGAAGCAGTAGGAACGCAGTTATGCTTGAGCACAGCCTATCATCCCCAAACCGACGGCCAAACAGAGAGAGTGAACAGAGTTTTGGAAGACCTCTTAAGACTGTGCGTCCTTGACTTCGGAGGGACATGGGAAGACCACCTTCCTTTGGTGGAATTTGCCTACAACAACAGCTATCAAGCAACCATCGGAATGGCGCCCTTCGAAGCTTTATATGGAAGACTGTGCCGATCGCCCACTTGTTGGTGGGAATCCACGGATAAGCTCATACTTGGACCAGACATGATCCGAGAGACTTCAGAGAAAGTAGACTTAATACGAAGAAGGATGAAGACGGCCCAAGACAGACAAAAGTCCTATGCCGACAAGAGGAGGACCGACCTTGAATTCAAAGATGGAGACAGAGTTTTTCTCAAGGTATCACCACTAAGAAACGTTGTTCGTTTTGGAGCCACAGGAAAGCTAGCACCAAGGTTCGTAGGGCCATTCCCTATCATCGAGAAAATTGGGAAAATGGCCTATAGATTAGAGCTACCCGAGAAGTTGGCTGGAGTCCACAACGTTTTTCACGTTTCACATCTCAGAAAATGTCTACATGAGTCAACTGAAGTGGTGGAGCCAAATATCCTCGAAGAGGCTGAAGTGGAACGCGAAGCAACCATAAGAAAAGTTCCAACCCGCATCTTAGGAACGGAAGTGAAGAAGCTACGCAACCGCGAAGTCAAGCTCGTCAAAGTTCAGTGGAGCGACGCCGAGGGAGACGCGACTTGGGAAACTGAAGCTAAAATACGTACTGCCTACCCTTTTCTGTTCGAGGGTACATCCTTGATCTTTCCTTTTTCCTTAAGTTGCGCTTTTATCTATCTTTTTAGGTATATTTCCTCGACCTTATCCTTTAGGTAGAATCTTTTTGGATGAAAACATGTAGTTGAAACATGTTATGGATGATGGTTGCAAGTGGTTGCAAGTGATTACTAGTGGTTGCTCGTGGTTGCATATACACACACAATCTAGGTTTTAGATCGGCTCAGTCACTTCATATTGCATATGCATATATGTTTGTATTCGTATGTGGTTGAACTTTAATGTGTTGTCATATGGATGTTGCATTTGTATTGAATGATTGTGCACTCATGTAGAATCAAGAATAGGAAAATTTGCATACATAATGGATTCATGGCACTTACATAATTCGCATTAAGGAGGTCAACTGAATCAGTAGACCGCCTGATTTTGCATTAGATAAGTACATGTACACACACATTTCGCATATGATCATGAAGCATTAGAAGTCTTTTAAGGACAATGGATGCTCGTGTTTGATGATTGAGTAGATGGATGATTGGATGTTAGGATATACATTCCTCCTAACTTGAAGATTTCGGGGACGAAATCCTTTTAAGTGGGGGAGAATGTAACACCCCGAAAATTCTATAACTGTGAAATTAGCAAATTAAAGTATAATTAATCTGAAATCAAAGAACTAAGGGAAACGGGATACGCCATTGCGTTCGTCTCGGAAAAATACGCGAAATAGAGTCCGAGTTTTCGAAAAACGGAGTCCGTATGAAGAAGATATGGCCTTCGGAAGTTTTGAATTAAATTTAAAATTTAAACAGAATAAAATAATTAAAAATCGGGCCCAATGGGCCAGGGCGGATAAACACCCGCCTAGGCCACCCAGGTCGACTGGGCTGTCGACCTGGGCTACCCATGTCGACAGGGCTGTCGACAACCCTGTCGACAGGGGTGTCGACCTGGTCGAGCCCAGTCAACCTGGCTGGCCAGGTCTGTGTTTGGCCGATTCTCTGTGGTCTGCTTTGTCATTAGGGCTAGGTGGCGGGTTCTAATTGGTCTCTCTATCTAATGAATGGCTATGATCAATCCAAGCAACATCAAGGGTCCTAATCAGTTCCTAACCTCTATATAAACAACCCTAGACTAAACCCTAATCTATTCATTCAAAATTAAGAACATAGCCGCCATGTTGCTGAGGAACGACTAAGAATAGCCGCCAACTAGAGAGGGAATTAGGAAGAAAGTTCTAAAGCCTAAAGCAATTCAAGCAACCTAAAGCCAATCAATTCAACAAAGGAATCATATCTCTTAATTAGAGAATTCGCCGCAACCATTGTAAGTAGAGTATTACTTTGGTATGAATAAACAACTGTGTTGATTTGTATGCTTGAATTGGGATAATAAAGTAATTCATATTTGTGCAAAATTATGTTATTCATTATAAAGAACTACATGCGGTAGTTCTATGCAAGTATACGTTTGGAATATTGCGTGAATTATGTAATCTATGTTGAAGCTACATGTATGTAGTTGATTGAAATTCATGCAAGTTTGGGGCTTTGTTATTATGTCATCATGATGTATATTTTTGTGCATAAATCATTTTGCAAGTAATTGAAACAAGTTTGGTTGTTATAGTTCATATGAAACTATGTTGGAATTTTGACACCATAATCCATGTATTAAGTCATGCTTTTGCAAACTTATGAATATGGCTAGGCTATGAATGATATTTGGCATAATTGAAATCCATGATTAAGTCTATCTTGTTTACAAGAATTATATGATGACATATGTGAGACATGGCTAGGTTAGACTCAAAAATCCCTTTTTGCAAGTTTAAAGCAAACACCATGATTAGGAATATTTATGCATAAGTATATTTATACCATCGTTATGTGATTAGACTTAAACCATGATTAAGTTGAACTATGCTTTTGTGTTAGTAACAAAGTATCCCCTTTGTAAACATGTAGAAACCTTATGAACATGACTTGTTTATGTTTATGCCTAAATGAGAACATAGGTCTATGTTGTAGTTAAGACTATGTGACACCTAATTTAGATTCTTATCTTAAGTTTACATGGTTTGGTTCATGTCACCTATGCTTTATGACCAAAGTATATATATGCAAGTACACCAGTTTCTATTATGTATTTCCAATGTCATATGCAAGTTCATGCGCTCACCTTCCCCTCTTTGTGTATGTAATCACGCTTTAAGCCTCCCCTTTTCGCATGGCTAAATTGGGCTTTAAAAGGCTAAGCCCAATATATATAAACGGACGTGTAAAACGGGGGAAAATAACGTTGGGTTAAAATTAACTAATGAATGAAAATATAAAATAGAAGGGCCCAAGTTCAAGTATGGGTTGGGCCCATGATTGGTGTAACCTTTACACCATTAACTTAATAATGGGCCGCAAATATTTATATATAAGAAATAAAGAGGAATGACAAAATATGTAAATGTAGAAAATACGATATGTTTAACCCGAGGTTGGATTGAGTTGTGATGTAAACCTGCCCGGAACCGCCCGGCTGTCCAGTAGTCACAACAATACCTATCCAATGTGGGAGGTTAAACATGGAGCCCAGCAAGGACCCGAGGTTAGACTGAGTTGTGGCGTAAGACTGCCCGGAACCAACCGGCAACAGGCAGCCACAACAATACCTGTCTAATGTGAGAGGTCAGGGCCTTAATAAGACAATTAAGGCTGAGTCAGGATTGATAGGATTAAGTGAACTAAAAACTTAATCAAAATGGAACATGCTAAACAAAACGGACTGGTGGGGGTTAGGTTAGGAAACACTTAACCAACTTAGCATGTTGGCTAGAGATAGAAAACCTAGTAATGGGGGACCCTTTTCAGCAGTAACCCTAAAAGGTGTATCAGGATACCCTGAAACTAGGCAGGGTGGGGCACGATTACTGGGCTGATTGTAAGAGGTCAAAGCGACGGCGGTGGTGTAGTAGTGTAGGTTCTAACGGAGTGCGGGCGTGCACACACTCCGGTGCAGAAAAATAAGGCACTGGACACCAGTAGCATACCTGTGCATTCTAAGGTTGTGTCGGGCCGCCACTATGGGACTTGATACACCCCATGGTGGGACCAGCATAGGTAACTACAACATCGGGGGCCGTAAGACACATGTAACTATGCGAGTAGGAGCCGATCATCATAGAATGGATCACATCACCCTGATTATGGGATGCCAGTTGGAAACTAGTTTATATGGGTTCAGAGATTAACATGGGGTACGATAGTATATTCGACCCTAGACAACTTGACCAAGTTTATTGTGCTTGCCCACTTCTTGTTTATACTTATCATACCCAGTTCTTTATTCATAGACAAAATAGTACTAGACTTACTCAGGCTTTATGTCTGACTCTACTTTTCTTTCGTCTTCTTTCTTCCGTTTCCCCCCCCCCCCCCAGGTCCTCAGGGAGGGAACACAGCAGCTTGACCAACCTTAGCATCCAGCTTGAAGAAGAGAAATGTATTGCTTGGACTTTCCTGTTTTGAACTATGGCTTTGGACAATCCACTATAGGGCTTTTGCAGTTTATCTATGTTTTATTTATGCTTCTTTAAATAATGTACTCAAGACAGATTATGAAAGGGTTATGTTATGTTTTTTGGAAAGGATGTTGTTGTAACACGTATTTGACTTTATGAAATAAAAGTTTGTTGTTCTTCCGCTGTTTATAAATATGTGTTCTTATATCTGTCTTGTATATCTGTGACTTGTACTTATAAACCTCCACCAAAATTAGGGCATTCCCTTTGAGAGTGACCCTAACGGAGGTGGGTTGTTTCATATGTGTCATGCTATGGTTGGCTGGATGACACATCTCTTTGGTTTGATGGGTCTGATTTCTCCTAGGCTAATATAAAGGCTAGAATTAAACCTAGACTTCTCTATATAATCACCCCAAACCTCAGCCCTAGAGCTCATTTTATGAAGCCTTCATGATGTTTGTCTACAAACTGGTATTAGTGCATATGTGTCATGCTATGGTTGGCTGGATAACACATCTCTTTGGTTTGATGGCTCTGATTTCTCCTAGGCTAATCTAAAGGCTAGAACTAAACCTAGACTTCTATATAATCACCCAAAACCTCAACCCTAGAACTCATTTTATGAAACCGTCATGCTGTTCGTCTACAAGCTGGCCTAGCCTCCATTCATCTACCCCAAATTAGAGAATCAAATTCAAACTAGGAATCAATTAGAAGAACTAGAGAATCAAACGTCTACATCAAGGGATAGCTTTTCAAATTCAGAAATCAGATCCCAAAAATCAAGACCCGTCCTTTTTCTGTAAGTATGGTTATTGTTTAGATGTGAACACCTAATAAGAAATCATGACTGTAATAATTGGATCTAGAACTATGCCTAATACTATTCGTGCCTATCCTTTTGTCAATTCTGAACTGCTTATGCCTATGAGACTATTGTGATTGACATAATGAAACCTAACATGCCTATGAGACTGTTGGATTTACAAAATGGAACCTATCATGCCTATGGGACTGTTGTGATTGATTTATCATATTGTACATCCTATGCTTATGAGACTGTTGGACTGACACAATTGAACCAACCATGCTGTATATGCAAATTACATAATAAGTTATGTTCATACCTGCTTACATGTTTAGATCAAAGCTAGTACCCATGCTTAAGATTTATATAAGTTCATGCCTATACAATTAGATCTATGCTAGTTCGCATGTTAATTGGATCTAATTTAAATGTAAGATCACATTCATGTACTTAATTAAGTTTATGTCGTTCTATCCCAAATTTATACTACGTGTGTTGATCAATATTGCTTATGCCTGTTGGAATGTGACATGTCCCTTTCTTTTCCTTTTTTTTTATAAGTTAGGCTAATTTTCGAGCCTAACGTTCTATGTGAACTATGCGAACGAATAACGGAGGAGACGTTGGGAAAAAATATTAAACTACATGCTATTAGCATAAATTGGCTCATAATCATGTAAATGATTAGTAGCATGAAATGGTAGAGTTTGTATACCCAGAATTATGCACATAATTTAGAGGGTAAATGGGGCATGACTTGAATAATTGACAACATTTGTAGATAATTTACATACGAACATAAATTGTAAATATGTAAATTAATTAAAAGATGAATATGCCTAACCTGAGGTTAGATTGAGTTACGGTGTAAGACTGCCCGGAACCACCCGGCACATCCAGCAACCGTAACAGTATAAATCTAATGTGAGAGGTTAGCGCATTATACCCAAAAACCCGAGGTTAGATTGAGTTACGGTGTAAGACTGCCGGAAACCGCCTGGCACATCCAACGATCGCAACAATATAGATCTAATGTGAGAGGTTGGTGCTTTAATGAATTAATTAAAGCTAAGAAACAGACATGCTAAGAATGGTAGGGTTAAGTTAATTAAGGCAACACTTAACCAATACAACATGTTAATTTAACAGATGTTTGGGGTTAGGTTAATTTGAGAACACTTAACCATTATAACATGTTGATTAGAAACCCTAGTAACGGGGATCCATTTCAGCAGTAACCCATATAGATGTATCACGCAACCCTGAACTAGGCAGGGTGGGGCACGATTAATGGGCTGATTATAAGCGGTCAAAATAGCGGCGGATGGTGCGGCAGTGTAGGTCTCGACGGAGTACGGGCGTGCACGTGCTCCGGAGCGGGAAAAAGCAGGCACTGGGCATTAGTAGTATACACTGTGCATCTAGAATTTGTGTCGGGTTACCACCATAGGAATTGATACACCATATGGTGGGACCAGCACAGGTATCTACAATCTAGTGGGGCTAAATGACACAAGTAATAAATGCATGCGAGTAGAAGCCGATCGGGAAAGGGATCACTTTGTTATGAACACATGATGGTAGTTGAAACCTTCATAATAGGTACAGAAAAATAGAAATGAGTGCGATAGCATATTCAGTTTATCTTATCTTGTGTTATCTTATTTCTATGGTATTGTCCTATGTTCAGTTTATTCATGTCGTGATCATTTTACCTGTTTACATGCTGAATAATCACTGGACTTACCATTACTAGACTATGTCTTACCCGTTTTCTTTCTCCTTCTTTTCTTTCGTCCCCCCCCAGGTCCGCAGGGAGGGAGTACTTCAGCTTAGTGCAGACTCTTTCAAGCTTGAAGAGAGTAGATATATTACTTGGATGCTCTTTTCTTGGGATATGGCTGTGGTTACACTTTTATTGGGGATTTATGCTGCTTTACTTCTGTTTTATGCTTCTTTATGTATTTGGAGATTTAAATCAAAACAGATGTTTTGTTGTAATAATTTGGAAGTTGGGTTTTGAGACAATGCTTGTAATGTTTTGACTGAACCACGCTATTTAATAAATAATTTCATTTTTCCGCTGTTTATATGTCTGTTTCGTAAATTATCTGTGTCTTTTACCTAGAATGCTTCACCAAAGTTAATGCATTCCCTTTGTAAGTGACTTAACGGAGGTGGGGTGTTTCAGAGGGTTAGTCGTGCCTCGAACCCGACCCTATACCTAAACATCCAAAAACGGGTCGCGTTTCTACCCTTCCCAAAGACCAAATGATGCGAGTCTAAAAGGATCAAAACAGGGGCGAATCATCCAGGTTTGGATCCTAGACCCGCCTCATTACCATCCCATTAATCATGTTGTTTTAATTTATAAAGATCATTCCTTATATTATATGTTATCGTTCTGTCGTGAGATTCTTATATTGTGTTCTCTTCTTCCTTATTCTATTTCTTTTTATTTTTATTTCACCCTAACTTTTCTTCTTTTCGGCACTTGGGTGCTCAAGCATGTGAATACCGTAAATATATTAGTGTAGACATTTCAGAGTCAAAAAGGTGAGTCCTTACAACTTCATTATGAAAAGAAGAACATATCACTGTTTCTTTGTATTAACATTTATATCTTGTTTCAACCTATGGAATTTTGTTGCTCTTTCTTATTCTAAAGGTTGTATTGCTCTGTTCTACAAGGACTGCCTTCTTTTTTCAATAGCACTTAGCAAGCATTAATGTGAATTATCAATATCGACACCAATATACAAAGGTGAAAATATGATTCAACATAGCCGAAGATGATACAATGGAAGACACATATTAAGGCAACACGAAGCCTGATTTTAATATGTAAATAAAATAGAGGCGTATGGGTGCCTACAAAGTGGTCAAAATATCATTTCTCAGTCTACACCTTTTACATGTCTTTATAATCCTAAGATAACTGGGTACAAATACAATTTAAGAATTGTGAATTTTCCTTACGCAATAAAGGACTTGGACCTGAACCTGGACTATGCCACTTTGATTATGCATATTAAACACATTTGATTTGGTCATGACTTTCATAACATGATTCTTTTGAACTTATCATGAGACAGACTTTCATATATTTAAAACATGTCGTGTCGACAAAGGATGATAGACTATGAAAATTGCATAACTCACCAAGAAACAAGCTGAATTAGGGGGGGCTTCGCAAGATAACTTTTGCCTAGATTCATTAAGTCAAATGTCATTCTGTTAAAACAAGCCAACATTAACCACATCAATGTTTTTTATGTCACCCTTAGGTCAAACATATGCATTGAACTCTATTCTAAGATGCCTCACGATACGATCAAAATACTTAAGGCAGTCTATACTCTAAGGTGTCTCCTTTAGGTCGAAAGACTCGAAACACATGTATCAAATTATGCTCTAAGTGTTCATGGGAATCATTACTCCATATTGAATCTTTTCAGTTTATACTTAACCAAGTAAGTGAATTCACCCTCATGTCACAAATAAACCTGAGGTGAAACCCGACTGTTTCATTCACCCAACGTCTTGGATAGAAGGTGTATCGACATGCTTGAAATCAAGGACATTAGTCCAATTTTGGGTAACATTTGGTGGTGGAAATAGGGTCTGAAGCTCCGATTCCTTTACATCTATCTCATAGCCTAATAACGTTAATATGTGTTTCAGAAAAAATCTTAGGAAAGGCTTGGTGAGTTATACTACAACTGAAGTAGTCATTGAGCATGCGACGTAAGAACGTGTGGCACCAAGCTTCTATCTCAACAATGCAGAGGCTACGTAACATTAAAAATGATTGAAACCAGCCCAACCAGCTGCTAGCGAAGCCAAGATTAAGGAATTTTCTCTACAAGTGGAGACAATTAAGGATAGCTAAAGAAGGTGTCTGCATAGGAATCCTTCAAGCTCACCATAGATGATGAGGTTGAATCTCCAAGGAGGGGGATTAAGTATGTCTTTGCTCAAGAACAAATGTAAAACCATTAGTGAAGAAAAAGCTAAAGTCAACTATAAAGGAAGAGTAGAAGAACAGTCTTTCAAACAAACACAAGCTCGACCTTAAAGGGTTATAAACTGAGCCTAGGTAACTATATCAATGAAGAATCTACCTTAAAAGACCTAGTAGAGAAGATGGTAAAGGATATGCTTGCTAAAAAGGGGAAAGAACCAATGATGAAAGAGCAAATGATAACAGCAGAAAAGTGCCATTCACTCAGGAGATCATGTTTGTCAAGGTACCACACTACTTATATATATCAACCATCTAGTATAATGGGACAAATAATCCAGATGACCATCTTCTAGCTTTTGAAAGTCAAATGGATCTTTATGATGCAAAAGGAGCAGTAGGATGCAAATATTTTTTCCTATAACTTCAAGGAACTATAGCTAAGTGGTGCAGGTGGTACAATTAGAAAACCATATACACATGAAAGTAATTCTCATATGAGTTCTCAATACAATCTTGTATCTGTAAAATGCCAAATTGACAATACTATTTTGGCTCTCAAGTCAGGTCAGATGGGAGAGCTGTTAGGAGTTTATTTGAAAAGGTTTAATGCAGAAGCCTTGAAAGCAAAGGGTATGAATGATCGAGATGAGTTGCATGCGATTCAAACAAGATTAATCGAGCAGCCTCCATTTTGGAAGGGCTTTATACCCATGGCTGTAAAGACGTACATGACCACTTTCAAATGAACAAATTCGTCCATATGGATAAATGTTCATGTAAAAAGAAAGAATCCCTAAGGATAGATGGAGAAAAGGTTAGTTTTGATCGACATGGAAAAGCACAAAGATGAGACAAAAACATAATTACAATAATATCGCATTAAACCAGACAATATCAAACATATACGCCATCGTGAAGGAGAAGGGAGGGCACTTATTTTACGGAAGTCTAAAGCGGCCTTTTTCCCAGGTAAGGGAATGATTATTGCAAATATCACCAGCTAAATGATAATAAGATAGATGAATGCAGAGCTTTTGAAAGGATAGTTCATCTCCTATCCGAGACTCACAACCTAACCGAATTCACTAAAGATAATCAAAAGAGTAACTAGAAAGTAAATGTAGCCTAGATCAGATCCTTGCCAAAACCGATAATCTTATAGAAGTCGATGCTCAACTAGGCTTTATCCAACCACCTAGCAGGACCGACGTGATACATGGAGGTCCTCGTCAAACTGGGTTAGTAAAGGAGCAAGTAACTTCTCAATAAGGGATGCAAATGGAGGGAATCTTTTCAATTTTTGAAGAACAATTTAGACAGCATGCCAATATATGCCTGACCTTACCTTGCCATTACATCATAAGAGTTGAGACGAGTTCGACGACCCTATAATGATCCACTTATGATCACTGTTGAATCGAAATATCTATTGTGGAAAAGATCCTTGCGGATACCGGAAGCGCAGCTAACGTAATCTTCTAACATGCTTTTGACCAAATCGGCGTTCTTGACGAAAAGCTAGAGTCAAGCCTAGAACATATCTTTTGATTCGATAAAAAGGGTTCAACACTCATCGAGCAAATAAAGCTTCTAGTGTAGTTAAGAATTCGGCCTTGCTGTCGAGCATTCGAAAATCTTTTTCATCATTCACCAGCCATGGTACTATAATGACTTCTTTGGTAGGCCCGCTCTAAATGAGGTTGATGCAAACATTAAGCATCTGGCAGTGAAGTTTCTTGTAACCAATAGAGGAGAACAATTTAGCTCACATTAGATGTATTCCGCCACTCTAGTTCAGTACAAACATGAATATCCTTCTTCTTACAATTTTGAAAACTGTAATCACGCCAGGGCTTGGATGGAGAAGCCATTGCAATTTGGTTTTTCAAACTAAACATCGAAAGAAAAAACCGTTATTGATAACAAATCAGAGCACAAATTCAAACAACTCAGTTCGTATGAGAAAGGAATAAAAGGAAAAAGGGAAGAAGTCAACCCAAAAAAAAAATCAAAGTATGAAGAAATCATCAGAGAGATTGATTGTCGAGATGAGCAAAAAAGGGTGGAACCAACATAGGCTTTAGAAAAGATGTACTTAGATCCAAAAGATCAAACAAAAACCGCGAAAATCGGTGTAAAATGTGGAAAAGTAAACTAAAAGCGAATCAGTTTGATTCCTTCTAAATTCACATGGACTCATTCAGACAAGGTTGGAATAAATCCGACCAAAATGTGCCATGCTTTGAACACTGATGCAAATATCACACTAAGTAAACAGAAGACTAGGCAATTTAATAGAGTTAGATCACAAGCCTTGAAATATGAAGTTAAGGGTTGTTTGAGGATAGGTTTAATAGAGAAATTTTCTATCTGAAATGGCTAGCCAACCAGGTGTTGGTTAAGTAAGCTAATGTAAAATAAGTGACTTGCGTTGACTACATATATTTGAACAAAGCTTTTCCAAAGGGCTGCTACCCCTTTCCTTGGATTCACCGATCAGTAGATGAACGTAGCAAACCATAAACTTTTACCTTTTATTGATGCATGTTGACACTACCAAATCAAGACGCAGGAACTCAACCATCTGCACCCACGCTTCATCGCAGTATTCATTAAACACATGCAATTCCATTAAGCTTTCAAACCAATAGCATATAATCATGCATGGCAGAAGTTCAAATAACTTCCAAACCCATGCCTATAAAATCACACTTACATAAAACGACTAGGGCATTTGATGTAACTCTGTAGTCCTCCACAGCCACAACCACACCGTCGATCCATTTAACAAAACCTCCCATAATATTGTATACTTTAGAAGGTATCACATTCGATGTAATGAGATAGATGAATGAAAGTTTGTCTGAACATCAAATTAGGAACGAGTAAATAAACAAATAGCACAAAGTCAAACTGGGAAAGCACTAAAGAGTTGCTAAAATCTTAAATGAATTAACAATAAGATAAAAGGAAATATAAACATGCTGGAAGTTGACAAATTGAACTTACAATCCACATACAGCTTCTACTCCGATCTAACAAGTAAGAATCACAATCAAAATAATAATAATAATAATAATAATAATAATAATAATAATAATAATAATAATAATAATAATAATAATAATAATAATGGCACTTCCGAGAAGGAAATAAGCAAATGACATCATAAGTTTACTGAGGTGAGAAGAGTTTCAGAGTGGATAACAGACATGTTATTATATGGATAATGAGCCACCCCTTCAACATTTTGGTTAACAGGAAATATTTCCAAGCTCTTGTTATGGATGTTGTAGAGGTACAAATTTGCCACACCTTCACATATAATTCTACCATTGCCATCAATGTATAATGGATAGAGTGACCAATAATACAGTGGAGACAAGGCAGAATTATGGATCTCTAACTTGTACCAATGAATCCAATCAACATCTCTGACATTAAGCAGTTTCCATATGGTCATAGTTAAAGGCACATCAGATGTAGGAGTCGTTTGGATGCAACAAAGCTTTCCTTGCAACGATGTCAAATGCTTTCCCTTTATATAATTGTCTGATGTAAACTTGACTGGAGAATCTATAACATCCATTTTCTCAGTGCTTAGATCAAATACAAAAATTTGCATGATTTCATCCTCAATTGGAGTATTCATTTCACAGTATAGTACCCCATCAGCGTAAATTGGCTGCCACCAAAAATGGACAGCAGATTTATTGGAGACGTCAATCCTTCTCCAGGAAGAATCAACGTTCACCGTCAGCACATAACATTCTGAAATAGCTCGAATATATGGATCGATTATGAAATGAACAACTTTGTACTTTTGGCTTTTTAGGTCGAAACCAAAACCCCAATAGGTATAGCCCACTGGTGCATCTGGATTGTTTTTGGTTTCCAGCGCATAAAGGCTTGGCAGATCCGGAAGTGCCATGATATTTTCAGACGATGGGTTAAATAAAGCAACACTTTTGCTAGTCCATCCATGCAGGCAAACCAAACCGTAGGAAGATGGTTGTGACAATCTGTATCTATGTGTTTCAATACTTCTTACATGGCTGTACCTGTCGTTGCTTAAACTGTAGACGTGCAGCTTCGTTTGGTTAGTCGTATCCCAAATCAGATAATGTGACGGCTTCATGTTTCGTTCTCGATGTTCCTTGATGAATTGAGGATCCTGTGTGAAAGAGCCAAAGAGTTTGCAGGCGGATTTGAATCGTAGCAGAGATTTGCAAGGAAGACGCAAGAGGATCTCTCTTATTAAATCTGGATGAACGTACCTTTTCCGTTCAATCCTCCTTTTCTTCTCTGAGCCGGCGGCAGCCATTGTCGATAGCTTCTTTCGATGCCTCCTTGTTGTCCAAGTAATTGGGTATTTATACAGTAACGAAATGAGTATCGCTGGAAGCTTTTACCAATAGCAATACAACGGTCATTTTTCCCCAAATCAATATCTTGACATAAGCGAGAACACAAAATGCCCATCAATTCCTAAAATATACTTCAAATTATGAGTCTAATTAATATTAAAAAAAAAATTAAATTCACCCATGTTCACATGTAAAATAAAACAAGATTTTAAATTTTAAATGAAAGATAAACCCAGGACAATACTTTTAGATTATTTAAAAAATTTAACCATAAGAACATATATTAATAATTTATTGAGAAGCACAAAATTTTAGTCCATCCCAAAATTAATCCACTGTTTTTTCGTGTATATTCTCGTCCTTCAGCATCGTACACTACAGTATTGATACCATTTCAATTCTGGAAATTATGTTTTGATACCTCTATGCGGACGTGTATTTCTTTGCAGGCCAACGATTCAAAACGTTAAGTTTTCAGGACATAATTTTCGATTTGGTTCTAATTAACTACTCTTTTAGCCATCGTAATTTTATTAAAGACAAAACTCAAATTTCGTATTCCCAAACTAACCCTCTTCCACTTATGTTCTTTTTTTTCCACGAAATTTACATTCTCTTCTCCGCCTTTTCGCTTCAAGTCGTGTATCCAGAAATTAGGGTTCTTAGTACTACCGTTCTCCGCTTTTGCTTCGATCAAATAAACAAAAAGTTCCGCCGATCACCTAATTCTAGAACTGCCTTAGCTTTGTTCAGGTAATTTTTTCCTTATTTTGACGCCTTAAATGCATTTTAAATGTTAAGGTTATT
This sequence comes from Allium sativum, assembly GCA_030737875.1. Classification (NCBI taxonomy): domain Eukaryota; kingdom Viridiplantae; phylum Streptophyta; class Magnoliopsida; order Asparagales; family Amaryllidaceae; genus Allium; species Allium sativum. Next base: position 930,362,421 of record CM060920.1, on the reverse strand, counting down.
CAGTCCTCTTTAAACTTATATTTAATCAAATTGAGGTCTCTATCTTGTATTGTGATACTCTCTAATACGAAGAGGAAAATCAATTTGGGCGAGAAATCGTTTCAGTCCTCACTTTTTCTATTGGCGACTCGATTGTTGCTTGTCAGCATCTAATATTTCGTTATTCTGAAAATTCCCCAATGCATCTTTATTTATTTTCCCCAGTGTTTAAAACTTATAAGCCTGAATAGTTGAATACTGAAAAATTCCCAATGCTTGTTATTTTTTATTTTTTTCCCCAATGTTTAATAGTTGTTGCAGTTTTTCATAAAATTTCTAAGCCTGAATAGTTGAAAACCGTATTAATGTTACTAATCAGATGAGTACACTACTAGAAAATTGGTTGATTTCCGACGTCAATTAGTGACCACATAGTGACGCGGGGACGCTGCGGCGTCACTAAAATTTTGATCATCGCTAATCAATCACTAAGGCTGCACTATGCCGCTAATTGTAGACGACTTGATGACCAAAACTTCCCTATGTGTTGTTGATATTTATGCAATTAACGATGCCTTAAAGATGAGTAGTTAGCTGAGAGCAATTTACGTTCTCACGCTATGGTTAATTTGCCCCATTCAAATTGAAATAACTAACGCTCATAATTAGTCATCTGCGTGCATTTTTCAAAATAATTAGTCATCTGCGTTCTCACGTGATGGTTAATTTGCCCCATTCAGGTTGTTCTAGTGTTTGATTATACTGTAAGATTATTCGGCTGTAAGATTATATGTTTTATATTTTTTAATTAATTTATTTTATTTTTAGGGTTTTCTGTCATCATTTTCTAAATATTTCCCTAGGCGATCTTGGTAATCATTTTTTCTGATGGATAATCTAGGTGAAAGGTATGGTGTTTACTGAATCATTTTATAGTTTGTTTTTTATTTTATTATATTTAATGATTTTTTCTTTTCTTTATAGGAACAAAGAATCCGTTATGGTTGTTTTTAATTTTAACAACCATACTTTTAGTTTAAGAGTTAGTTTGGATTCTATAGTTTTATTTATTAGAGATAAGATTTGTGAAGTGTGGAAAAATCTTACTCCTTTATCTTTTGATCTTTGTTTCATTAAAGATTCTAAGACTACATTTATCGAAATGGATAGTGATTTGCAAGCTATTTTGTGTTTAATTTTCTATAGAAAAGAAGATTATTTGGTTTTATTTGTGAAGCGGAGGAAAATTGGTCATATAAATTTTGTTGCAAATAATAGCATATCTTGTTCTGATAGTAGATCTATTGGAAACGATGAAAGCACGGTTGATAGTGCTGACTTTTTAGGAAAAAAAGGGAAATTTGAATGAATTATTGAAAAAGGGTTCTAGTTTGAAATTTTTCGATGGAGTTGGACAAAAATTTGATTCTGCAACTGATTTTCGAAGAACTGTGGTTGGATATTGTATGAGAAATGGATTTAAACCTAAATTTGTAAAGAATAGTAAAGAGCGTATTATAGTTAGATGTCATGCTGATAATTGTTCTTTTAGAATCCATGCATCTTGTAAAATGAAGCAATTGGATCATTTTTTAGTACGAAAATTTGAGCCCAATCATACATGTGGTGGTGGTTTTAGATCTATAAGTAGTCCATTAATTAATAGTGATCTTGTGAAGACACTAATTCTAGACCAAGTACGAGACGAGCCATGTAGAAAAACGAAAGATATCAGAGCTAGTTTTAAAAGAGATGATGATATTGATTTAAGTTACTATTATGCTTATATGGGTAAAAAAATGGCTTTAAAGGAAATATTTGGTAATGAAGAACAATCATATAATGATTTAGTTTGGTATTTAAAGGCTGTTGATAGAACTAATCCGGGTAGATATTCTTCTATTAATGTTGATGAGTATACCAATCAATTTCAGTGAGTTTATTTATCAATTGAAGCTTGCATTTATGGATTTAGCCATTGTCGTCCTATGATATTTCTTGATGCCACCTTTTTACGAGGTAGAAATGGTTGCTTGATGGCTGCTACAGCAAAAAATGGGAATCAAGGTATGATTTTTTTATATTTAATATTCAATTGTAGGATGATATCTGTTAATTAATATTTATAACTGTTTACTTAATATGATGGCAAATTTATTAAAAAAATCATTTTTTTGCGATATGTTTATGTCATTTGTACCTTTCTACTTATAAACCCCCCAAATTAGAAAATATGAACCAAACGCGCTCTTAAGTTTTAGTTGTTGCTTTCTTTACTGCTTCAGGTTGCTCTTTCCTCATTCTTTTCACTTATTTACCTATTATTAGGGATTTGGTTGGCTTCATGTTGCAATTTTTACCACTATTGATGTCCAAATCTTAAAATTTGCTTTGAATTAGTTTTTTTTATAAAATGACAAATTTTACGATCTGTTGCATATTTACTTTAAATCAAAGGGTTTCTGTCACAATGTTATTTAGCTGGCAATAGAGTGGCTGGAGAATGTTTAGGTTTTCTTTAGGCTTTAGTTGCTTATTGAGCCTTAACTGATTTGGTATATAATCTGGGATCCTGGATGGAATAGCTTAAATTTAATTACGAACATTAGTGAGATTTATATACAAAAAATATCCTAATTAGTTCAAAGCTATCAGTGGTTAATATAAATGGAGGAGAGTAGAATTAGCCACCATTAAGGAATGTGATTTTATATTAAGAATGGATTTTGTAAGAAATATATTTAATAACGGCAGGATCATACGAACTGTTATATATATATATATATATATATATAAATATATATATAATTTTGTTTCTTCTTCTCGATTGAACTGTGCTATGAGCTCAAATGAAGCCTAACAATAGCTAATACATTTAACAATCAAAATACACTGCCCCTTATATATTTCAGTTAGACTCATTATTCAGGTTTATAACTTATGATATTTAATAAGAAAACAAATGTAAACCCCTCGAAGAACGGGGACTCCACATATAAACGTATAATGGTCTGTATAGTACGACATTTGAGAAGAAATGAATCCACATGCATTAGGCACAGCCGTGCAAATCGTCCACATCGGTCCACAAAACAAGATGCATGTTCACCATGCATATATCCAGTTCCCATTAGGCACATCACACATGAATGAGTGATTGCTCTGTAGGGAGGGACAGTGGTATGCCTTGTGATATCGATCGAACAAACTTCACTTAGATAATATAAACTGTTAGGAAATAGGAACTGTTTATTTTAATTTACTTAATATAAACTATTATGAACTGTTTATGTTTTTTTTTTTTTGGTTATTCAGTTTTTAATTTACTTTGTATTTTTTTCTTTTATGTTTTTTTCTTATGTTTAATATTTATTAAACAGAATTATTTACAATTTGAGTTTTGTTGGTACATTTGAAATTTAAATAATATCAGGCTTTCAAGTGAAATTCTAATTTTTAAGTGTGATTTTCTGAAATTTGATAGTGAATGACATAAATATATTGTTTGTTTCCAAATAATAATTATTTGTTTTGTATTTTTAGGTTTTTTCCCATTATCTATGGCTATTGTCTCCAAAGAAAATAAAGAAAATTGGTCTTGGTTTTTGGGTCATTTGAAAAGTACTATTGGAGTTGAGCGACAATTGGTTTTCATATCCGATAGACATTGGGGTTTGTTGCTTAGCATTCCTAAAAAATTTCCAAATTCTTGTCATTCATATTGCTTACACCATATGCAGAATAATATAGCTTCAATTATTAAAAGCGTAAAAGGACCTTGGATAGCTCATTTATTAGAACGTTGTGCTAGAGCTTCTAACAAGTATATTTCGATAGAGCTATGGCAAATCTTAGACAAAGTGGAGGTCAAAAAGCAATTGACTTTTTGAATGATAAACCTCTTGATTATTGGGCAGACCTTTTTTTCCTGGGTAATCGTTATGGTGAAAATAAATCAAATGTTGCAGAGAGTTTTAATTCTTGGATTTTAGATGAAATACACCTTCCCATTACCGCATGTATTGATGGAATTAGAACTAAACTTATGGTTCAAATGTCAAATAGAAGAGAAGAAGCATCAAAATGGGATAGTATTCTTTGTCCTAAAATTGAAGCTAGGCTATTGGCGCTAAAAGAAGAAGGATTTGGGTGGAATGTTTCTAAGTCTTCAGCTCAGACTTTCGAAGTACATTCTTCGATTTCTCATAAATTTGATCTATAAAATAGATTATGCACGTGTAATCAATGGAAAGTAACTGGTTTTCTTTGTTCTCATGCTTTGAAGTGTATAGTAGTCAGCAAACTTTCAGTTTATGACTATGTCGACTATTATTTTACTGCTGCCGCTTATCGTGCTAGTTATTCACATGTTATTCAACCAATTCCTATTGTTGATAAGCAACTTATTGTATCTGAAGGGTCTTCAATTATTCATCCTCTGAAACCAATTAGAGCAGCTGGTAGGCCTAGAGTTAATAGATTAGGAGGTCCTGATGTATTCCATGGAAAACAGAATAAATGTGGAAAATGCAAGAAATTAGGGCACAGTCGAAGAGGTCATGCAATGAATGTTTGATTAGTGTTACATTTTCTTTTTAATCTTCTTATTTAGATATTTGATATGAAATGTTGTTTCATTGTTTAGAAATGTATGGTGGTTTTAAATATGTTATCATGTCTTCTTATCAATTTATTTTAATGCTAATGCTAATTATAATTACAAATGTTTGAAAAAATAATATACTTTTTTTAAGTATTCAAGCTATTGTATAATTTTTTCCCTTTGTTTTCAATCTCGGATGTTTTTTTGACAAATTATTTGTATGACTTTAAAAAAAATAGTGTAATCAAACTGAAACAGTATTTTATAAAATTATGATTGTGCTATATGTTGAAGTTGAAGTATGAGGCAGTTTATTGTTAAGTATTCCTGCATTGCGTATGAGTAAATAGTGTTGAAGGTATGTTTTAATATTATCATTATATGATTATTATTACCAACTTATTATAATTGCTTTTATAAATAATTTGTAATTGTGCATGGAAGCATTGGTTTCGATTCATGCACTATGTTTGCCACCGGGATCTGCATAATAAAAAATTTGATGTAGCAATGTCCTCAGTTTTGAAATCTTTATCAAGACTCAAGTAAGTCTGTACTCAAGTATATAAAGGAATTTGTATTGATCCGGTGTACATGACTCATCTTCACAGTGCACTCATCGTTGCTCAGTGCAATAAGTGAGTCATGAACCATTTAATAATCTTTCTGTTTCATTTGTTGATGTAGTCATATGTGATATTTACACTAGGTTTTCCCAGTTTTTTACTTATATCTATTGTCATTATTTATTTGTGACAGGCATTTGGCAATATATTTATATGGAATTGTTATACTTGGGTTGATTTTGGCTGGAAGATTGGAAGAACACAAAGTTATATACTTACTAACTGGTAGTCTCTTGCATATAACGGGAATTCATTTTCCATATATTGTGCAAGTATCTTAAAATAACAATGTTTATATTCTGTTGCCAACAATACATTACTAAATCTGAATTACGACTTTTGTTGTACAGTGGTTACTGAGCTCATACAACACCCTAAATCTTGTCATTGTGTTTGTACTAATCATTTTGTTGTTGTTGGCTGGGTTCTTTGGTTATTATGCTCATCTTTATCTCATTAACATGACTACTAATGAGGTACTATTAATTCATCCTTATGCAAACTATGTATGTTTCTGGTTTTCTATTTTTTATGTTATTACGCAGTGAGATGTAAATTTATCATTTGTTTAAATTTATGCAGTGAGTAAACCAAGGCGGTTGACTTGAGAAAAGACAAAGTAGCTATTTGGAACGCCTTTACAGCGTCATGCAAGATCAGGTTGGTGCTAACTTGTCTTTCCTGCTCCACATTCACATATTGAAATAAATGTTTCAGCAACAAACCATAATGTCATGATGGACTTAAATGTATTGTGGGTTTATTCATATTGTTTTTAGCAATGTGAATATAACTCTGTTCATGATTGGTGGAAATAAATAAGACTCATACGAGTCTCTGATTTTCACCAATAGAAGTTAGTGTTTTGTTGACGCTATTAAAAACAGTGTCAACAAACTCGCTTTTGGGAAAATATTTGTATCAATTATTGATACATTCTCAGCGACCAAGGACAATCATTACTTTTCGTTCTCCATCTTGGAGCATTTATTGAGAGAAAGCAGTGTCAAAAGTAATATAAAAGAAAAATTATGACTGTATTCACCATTTTCAAATGACTAGGAGTGAAATCAATGCCCCTTTATAATTAATTTGGACAATGGCTGAATTCTCAATGGACAAAATTATGTATTCTAAAGCCATTTCCTTTACGGACCGATATAAAGGCTGGATGGTCCATGGACACCAAGACTAGACGCAAATCAATTAAATAACACCTTCCAGTCATTTATTCTTCTTTTCAATTAAGCAAGTGCATAAAACATTACTATATTATTTTTTTTGGATTTAATTGTGTAATACAACAAATACTAACATTAACAGACTACAAGTCATTCCTAGATCTAGCACAATACATAACTAATTATGCCAACTCTCCAAACTGAATTATTAGTAATTAATTTTTTTATTTTAATTAGATGATAATGATTCTTGATATCATTGTAATTTTAAATTAGAATTGATTATGAGACTTGAAAAGATAATTAATTAAAACTGGCTTTATTTTATATAGACTAAAATTTAAATTGATGAATATATTTATCATTATTTAGAATCACTACAACAAAAACAGTCTATTACAACGTCATTTTTACAACGGGCAGTGGTTGCCCATTGTAATAGAGTTCTATTACAACGGTCAATTAAGGCCCATTGTAATAGATGCCCTATACAACGCCTTTTTCACAACAGGCACTGGAAGCCCGTTGTAAAAGGTCTCTATTACAGTGGTTCTTCCTAGCCTGTTGTAATAGATATCAATTTTACAACGTTCAGTAAATGCCCGTTGTAATAGATGTCAATTTTACAACGGGCAAAAAGTGATCGTTGCAGTAGGTGCCAATTTTACAATGGCCCAAAATTGCCCATTGTAATCGTTATAGTGAATGTCTACTGTGAATTTAAATAATAAACAATTAATAATCACAATGTTTTCTTAAAATTAATATATATTATTTATTAGTATTTAATAATTTATCATTAATAATATTATATATATTAGTCATATGTTACTAATTACTAGCTATAATACTAATAATGTTTATCATAATAATCATACGCTACTAATAATATTATGTTATTTATTAATATTTATTAATTATTAATATTGTATTAATCATTTGTAACTTATAATACTTAATGATTATTAATAAATAATCACTAGTTACTAATTATTATATATAATTAATAATTAATTTTTATATATTTAATAATTAATGATATTTAATTATTAACAATTAGTAAATTAATTTCAGTTGTTTTCTTCCAAATGTAATAGATATCGGTGTTCATTGATATTTGTCCATTTTGATAGATGCTTGTTACAAGCATTTTATTTTGTCCGTTGTAATATGTCTATTTTAACATTGTTCTTGTAATTGTAATAGTATTTAGTACATCCTTTTTAGTTTACCACTTGTAATTGTGCCAATTTTCAACAATTCTTAACCAATCATCGTTATCTTAGATCCATTACTTAATGTTTCGAATGCTTGGTCGTCTCTATTAAAATCTCCTCATTTATCTAAATAATTTCATAATTTATATATCTTTAGTTAGATTTTTTGATAACGCTAAGCAAAAATACAAATAAAATAGTTATACTAGATGTGTTTGACACTAAATAACCAAAATTTCTAAATTTCTAAATATTAAAGGGAATCACTTAATAGTCTAATTTAAAATATATTACTTCATAGTCTAATTCTATTTTTATTTTTTTTATAAATTTGGACTGCCGCATGCGATTTCTTTAAACGAATTTCATTACACGTTTTGCTTCAGACCGTGAAATTTTGGCTCCACTGTTTTGGTTCAATAAACCTCCGTTCCATTTTATATTTGTTCCCCAGGTCTGAAAAGTTATTCTCTTTCTCAAACCCTAATCCCGCAACTGCTTCCATCATCGTCGAAGAACAAGCTACCTTCGATCCCGCTCCTGCTTTCATCATCGAAGATACAACCGCGAATTTGATTTCTGGCAATCTGATTTCAGCCCTCAACTTCGAGTATTTCGGGCCTCAACTTCTGATAATTTCAGGTGTTCTTTCCCTTTGATTCTTCCTAATTATTTAATTAATTGATTTTGATAGTAGTTAATTGTCATTATCCATGAGTTCAATTGTTATTTTTACATGTGTTTTCAGAACCACAATTTTCCTGGCGTTTGTTTTGGCTTTCATCGTTTTTAGAGACACCATCAGAGTGGCTCATAGAAATAGGACTTCCAACCTTTCTTTCATTATCCTTTTGAGTTGTATCAGCGCACTTTATAGTACACCTTGTTTACTGATGATATCCAAATAAGATAAAAAAAGTCTTTTAAATATCAATATCATATACCCTGTGTTCCATACCCCAACAAAATATAAGCTTACTTTTATATAGTTTATGTAATCCATAAAGTAAGTTTGATTTCCCTGAATACAAATGTTTTAATTTGAAAACTTTGAAATTAAATGTGTGGTCTTCTTTTGTGCATGTATTTGTTTAAAGTTGAGTTCAAATGATGTTGTATAGAATAATAGAAATTATAATCCAATTTTTTTAATATCTGTAATTAGTTAAGCATATGAATTTTGAAACCCTAGAACTCATAAATGAGTAAAGTACCAAAAGTGTAGTGTATGCTGAATCAGTTATATCAAGGATGCACATTGGGTACTTTAACTGGGATGTCAAATTTTTTATTCGTGAAGAGCACAGGAACGGTCTTCAGCTCATTATTTTTGTTTGGCCATAACCATTCAATTTCATTTAAACTACCTCTTTGATGGCCTTGTTAAGGATGCTCAACAGGGATAGCCTATGAGTATAACATCCCTTGGTTTAATAATAAGCATGCCATACATTCCAAGATGAATTTAATATAACAAGTAATTTGGCACCTGATTTGATGCATTGAAATTTAGAGGAAAATAATTTACTAAATAATATACCAGTATTATATTGAATAGTACCTCATTGGTACATTAGGTTAAGTAGCATTTTAGAAAGCTTCACTCAAGTGTCTGGCTTGTTACATTGTTTGCTATGTTGTGCATCAGAACAAATTTTTATTTGTAATCCAAAGTCTTCAAAATGTGTTTATCATTTTAGCTTTCTGATACAAGAATATCAGAGGTACCCACATTAGTTGGAGTTAGACCAAGGTTTAAAATATCCATTTCCGATTGCGATGTGGACAATGTAAATTTTCAAATTTTCTATTTTGTTTCAGAAATTTTGGACGTTCCGTCACAATTCCGATTTCGGATCTTATTATCATTCCGAAAATTGTTTATTAAGAAATACGACAAATTTGTACGATTATTATTACGTTTGGGCTTTCATTATCATTAGAATTATTTTTTCGTCAAACATAGTACAATCTCTTGCCAAATTATGAAATATATTTCATTTGAATGTCTTGAAATTAAAAAGAGCCCAATCAGCCACATTTTCTAAACGGCCTGGCAGTATACAAAATATCAGCTCCTGTTTCCTTACCTAAAACCAGCATCTTCAGCAAAAAGTTTCTTGATTTCTTCCTTAGTGCAATTTATCCTACTCTATTTCTCTTGCCTAAAATAAGTCTTTGCAGCATTAAGGGGTACAATGTGTTTATAATGCTAAGTTCAAAAAATCTTGGTTCAAAATATACCTTTTACTTTACATATATGCATTTTTATGGCTAGTTAACGATTCATATTTGCATTTTACTAAATTACAAGTGTGATGTCCTTACAGCTTATTAATGCAAAATCTTAAGAACATACTCTCTGAGTAATGAATATGCCTTGCTTTCTTCAGTTGCATTCAAAGTCTCATGTTATTATTACTTTGGACATGCATAACTAGTTAGAAGTAGCTTTGAGTTAGCAACTTCTGAATGTTCCAAGAGATTAGTAAAAAGCAAAGGCTTTGAGCGAAAAGTTAAAATTTTGATAAAAGTCCATCGGAAATGAAATGATTCATCAATATATGTTTCTTATGACTAATCCATTTTGGCAATTATATCTCATTCATACGTGTCGTTGTCAAAATATTCAAATGCAAATGAATGACTTAGTTATAAGCTTTTTTATTCTTGGTCTTTGACTACTTGTACAAGTAGTTACTGCAAAAGCTTTTAGTAATTTTAACTTCTGTTGTCATTTAGAAAAACTATACTTGGTTATGGCATCTCAAGCATTTAGTGTTGAAGCATTGGATGCTGATTTATATTCTAAGAGGGATTTTATTGATGTTGTTGCTACCAAAAAAAAAAAAAAAACCAAAATTATCTGGATTGTACAAACCACTTTTATTATTGAATAACTTATTTCTCTTGAATTTTATATAATGCGTGATCATTATTAGATTCCTATATTTCGTTATCGAGATATTCAAATTCAAGCGTGTAACTTAGTTATAAGCTTTTTTATTTTTTGACCAGTTGTACATATTAATACATATTGGACTATGTAATTCAAATAAAAGTTTTGACTTTGCTTAAGCAATGACTTCATTTAGCTAGAAAATCAGTGCTTGGATCACACATTCTAAGTTTTACATTTTACATCCTCACAATAGAGTTTTTTTAGATTAGAATGTTGTTCGATATTCATTTTACAACAAAACCTTTAGTTTTCTACCACGTGTCATTTTTCAACATTTTATGCGCTTTTTCCCAAACATATCTTCAATAATATGTTTTTGGAAGTTCCCCTCTTCTTATTTTTTGCATCTATATTGCATCCTATAACATATTTCTTCTTCAACTTTTTGAAACAATCAATGCATCAATGCCTCAATTGAATGATTCAACAACCATCAAATTTTGCTCTGGAACACGTTGAACACACCATAGCATTGGCAGAACTAGAAAATTTTGGGACTTGTATCAATGCAGGTAGTGCATTGCCGACTTGATATATTTCCCAAATTTATGTGTTATTACGTTTTCAAACATAGATTTTGTCGATGTCTGCATTGCTTTGACGTTGAACCTTTCGTTCTATAAGGGAATATTTGGAATTTTTTCTTTTGTTTTAATCATCCACGAAGCAAGAAAAATGTTTGTAGGTTCGAATAGAATAGGATTTGGAAGCTATGTTCAATTCATTGAAAGTTGGAAAATTCCAAATATGTGAAAATGAAAATTGATAACATTATTATGACAAATTCCAAGTTGGAGAATTCATTGAAGAGAATGTGATTCTACGCAATGTCTTTTTTGTTATGTAAACTATGGAGTAGCATGTTAAATTTATCCTGCTTGTATGTTGGAGAACATCAGATATAACTTGCATGGTGTTGAAAGTTTGCCTAAAACTTAATGTAATGGAATTCTATGTTAATATGATTGTCCCAATTTAAATTCAATTGATGATTTTGGTTGTTTTAGGCTTTTTGCCTTTCGTTGTTGAGTGGTTAACATAGCTTTCCACCCATGTAATAGACTTAGTCTGTTTGCCCCTAGTGGAGATTGCTTTCTCTAGAGATGAGGTAACCATATCATTTTGTTCTGCATTTACTATAATAAAAACACTTAAATATTTCTTAGTGTCTGCATTAGAAAGGTTTAACTTAAGAGGTGTTGAGGACGTTGCTTGACTGTGCATTTCTTTGTTATGGTTTATAGTTTTACAACCAATTTTTGATTGACCTGATCCTTTGTCATTTAAATTATGATTTATTAATTCAAACCATTTACCAAACTGGAAATTGATATTTGCCTGATATATGCATTTATTATACAGATTTAGTCCGATGTCAATGGATAACCTGAATGATGAAGTGCAGAACCATAATGAGACTGGGTATGCCTCTGAATGGACATGATGTTATCACAGCTATGTTAGCCTTTGATATATATATATATATATATATATATATCCTAGTGTGTATGGTACTGCAAAATTTTCTACCAGAAGCTGATGTTTGGAAGATGTGTGAATGTAGCGGTGGAACCAGAAGCTTTTTTGTTTAGGCCAAATTCGGAGATGTCCATTATCAAACATGCCGTTTGATCTACCGTCACGTAGCACAAAGATTACGTTTCCTTGGTCTAGTGTAGGTACTTATGAAACTAGTTACGTAATTTATGTTAGAACTATGTCGACATAACTTGTCTAACCTTTTATAATGTAAACTTATATAGTCTTTTGGAGTGTAAACTTATCGAACTTTTTGAAATGTGTTGGAATTATATGACTTGCTTTCGTCTTTTAGTATGTGTTATTATGTGATTTGGATTGTTGCATTACAATATTTGTTGCATGTTAAAATATTCATTATTATTATGGATGTATATCATAGTAATTATATTTAAATCTGCATTTATTTCGCAATGGGCAAAAACCGTTGTTATATACTGTATTACAACGGGCAGAAGCCGCTTGTAATTAATCAGCTATTACAACGGGTTTATAGCCATTGTCATAGAGCCCGTGCACGTGATAGAGGCACGTTATTACAACGGTCTTTTACAACAGTCAGCGACTGTGGTAAATTAGAAAGGACCTATTACGACAGTTCATATTAGGACGGGCTTTTGCCCGTTGTAAAAAGCATATAACAACGGTTTTTGCCCGTTGTAAAAGGACTGTTTTGCTGTAGTGAATGTAAAAAAAATGATGTGAAATTCGCTTATTGTTACATATAAAAGAGTTTCAGTAATAATCAACATACACTATTGTGTAAGTTGAGGATGAATATATGTTCTTTTATATTCAAGTAAATAATGATAAGTAAATTAACAACTAAAATTTCAATTAAAAAAATTGAAGAATTAAGTACATTTAGATCTCATTAATTATAGTTTATATGTTTCTAGCTTGATTTTTTTGTTAGATGATCGGTTATGTATTACTCTAGAGTTAATCCATTTTAATGCTAATTAAATGAATAAGTTACAACTGACTGTAAACATCAGTTTCAGAGATTGGACATCGTCCCCATAGAGACGTCTACCTTTGGGTTTAACGACATAAATGTCGAAAACTTATTGCAGAGTTTCTCGACGACCGAAGGGAGGAGTCTTGAGCAGGGTTATTAAAAGTAATCAACTAAAAACTAAACCCTAACGGCCCTATGATTATGATAGTAGTAGGCGGCATCGAAACTATTCTCGGCGCTCGCCTTCTCCACCACCAATTTCAAGGCTGACTGAGAACAAAACGGTAAGCACGAAAAAAATCAGCTTTTCACTATACCGAAAGTTTTATCCTCGTACTCAATTCAACTGGATGGTTATGGTAATTACTTCCTAAAGATTACTCGAATAACTAATTACTTTATGAAACAAACCAGTTTATATAAACTTTTTTGAAGAGGATGTTTGATTATTGTTGAAAGTAAATTTTGGATAGAAATATTTGGACATGCGTGGGAGTCAAGCACACTAAAGAAAGCCATTGCTGCAACTGTTTTCATTTTCATCTGGAATATTTCGTCTACCGATGCTCAAGTTTGGACTGGTAATATACATTTTTCTATCATTTAAGAAAAAAATGAACCTGTACACAATTTTACAAGTTAACATGACTACTACATGTTGGAAATGTTTTACAAACATTATGTGAATTATTAAAAATGATTGAATAAGTGTATGAATGGCTCCTATGTTTGAGTAGTCCCACATCATGGGATTATAGGGAAGAGGCAAGGATTTATACTTGTTTCTAAGAAGTCATGTTGGGGCCTTGGGCTCCCAATACATGCATTGTTGTGAGGAGGGAGACCATGCATCATGACCACCACACACGCGCGCGTGACCGACCGACTCGACTCGACCCGACCCGGCCCGGTTCGGTTCGGTTCGGGCTCGGGCTTGGGCTTGGGCTTTGTGGTGTAGGCACTTATATTTTTGGACCATAAAACTTAGTTGTTTTCGAACCGTTTTTTTTATGGAAAAATTATTTTGCGCACCGATATTTATTCTGCAACGGTAAAATAATTAATCCCCCCCCCGAAATTTTAGCAGATCCGATATTTTCTCCCAAAACCTAATTCTCGTTCTATATATACTATTTTATCTGAGACGAGAAAAACACCGAATTTTATATTCTCTTCTTCTCAGCCGCCATTAAAACTTCTAAGAAATTTCGAGCAGTATTTTTCCCGAAAGTGCAAATCTGCACTGATTTGTTTGTGCAAGCAAATCAGTTACTATTTTAGAGGCTGTTTTATCCTAGAGGCGGTGGCGAAGGAACGAATTGGTTTGCACCTCGGGCCAAATCGCCGAATCGTCTTCAAGAAAGCGACCTAGTCCGCGACTCAGCCATTGTTTTCCAACAATTTGAAGACGAACTGAAACAATGGCCTCGAACTCAACCATGGACGATTCTGCTCCTCCCTCTGCTTTTCACGGCCCTCTGGTGACTGCTGCTCCTTTCAAGTTCGAAGGTTTGCATTTCAAGCGCTTGCGTCAGACGATGGAGTTCTTCCTCACGATCAGGAAGGTGGGGGCTGCTCTGACTGCTGAAAAACCGCAGCTACCAGACAAGCCTGACGAGACTGATGCAGCAAAGATGGCATCATGGACTGAACAGTCAAAGCAACTGCAGACCTGGACTTAACAGGATTACTTATGCAAGAATTTTATACTGAATGGACTGAGCGATGATCTGTATGATTATTATAACTCAGATGAAAAGACGGCAAAGGAGATCTGGGAAGCACTAAAGAAGAAATATGACACAGAGGAGGCAGGGGCAAAGAAATACGCTGTAAGTCGCTACCTAAAGTATCAGATGACTGATGATAGATCGGTAGAGATGCAGTCTCATGAGCTTCAGAAAATAGCTCATGAGATCATCTCCGAAGGTATGGTCTTGGACGAACAATTTCAAATTGCTGTTATCATTGACAAATTACCCCCTAGCTGGAAAGATTTTAAGAACACTTTGCGACATAAGACTAAGGAATTTTCCTTAGAGAGCTTGATTACACGCCTCCGTATTGAGGAGGAAGCACGCAAGCAAGACCAGAAAGAAGAGGTGCTGATTGTCAATAACAACAGCACTAAGAAGACCACTCCCGCTGTTCTGAAACCAAATCAGAAATCATTTAAGAATCAGAACAGGCACAACAAACAGAATGGGAATCCGCAAGGAAACCCAAATGGACAGCAGAAACCAGCCCAAAAGAATGACTCTGGACAGTTGTTTCTATGTTACAACTGTGGAAAACCAGGTCATATGGCACGAAAGTGTCGGAACAGGCCAAGCTCTGCACCGCAGGCTAACCTGACTAAGGAGCCTCTTACGGCTATGGTTACTGAGATTCACCTTGTTGGTGGATCAGAGGGCTGGTGGGTAGATACTGGTGCTTCACGCCATGTCTGCTATGATCGTGCCTTGTTCTCTACATACACGGCTGCAGAAAATCAGAAAGTGCCGTTGGGAGATTCTCACACCACTACAGTTGCGGGGATTGGAAACATGGAACTCAAGTTCACCTCTGGAAAAACTGTAATTCTGAAAGATGTTATGCACACTCCAGAGATAAGAAAGAATCTGGTCTCTGGCTTCCTCCGTAATAAGGCTGGTTTCACTCAAGTTATTGGGGCTGATTTGTACACTCTTACTTATAAGGGAACTTTTGTGGGAAAGGGTTATGCTTGTGAGGGTATGTTTAAACTGAATGTTGAATCTAATAAAGTGACTACTTCTGCTTACATGTTGTGTGATTTTAATATCTGGCATTCTAGATTATGTCATGTTAATAATCGAATTATTCGTAATATGAGCACCCTAGATATGATACCTAAAATGACAGAATCTGAATCTGATAAATGTGAATTCTGTACACAAGCTAAAATCACAAAGAAACCTCACAAATCTGTTGATAGAGTTTATGAACCATTAGACTTGATTCATTCTGACATATGTGAACTTGATGGCACTTTAACTAGACAGGGACATCGTTATTTTATCACTTTTATTGATGACTGCTCTGATTTCACATATGTATATCTTATGAAAAATAAAAGTGATGCTTTTGACATGTTTAAAACATTCAAAACTGAGATTGAGAATCAAGCAAATAGAAAAATTAAGAGACTTCGTAGTGATAGAGGAACAGAATATGAATCTAATTCTATTCTGGATTTCTATAAACAACATGGTATAGTACATGAGAGAACTGCACCCTACTCACCTGAAATGAACGGTAAAGCAGAAAGGAAAAATAGGACCTTTACTGAGCTAGTAGTTGCCATATTATTAAATTCTGGTGCAGCAAAACATTGATGGGGGGATATTTTATTGACTGTATGCTACGTTCTGAATAGAATCCCTAAATCTAAGAATAAAATTTCACCTTATGAAATTTTAAAGAATCATAAACCCAATGTCTCATACTTTAGAACTTGGGGTTGTTTAGCATATGTTCGCATTCCAGACCCTAAGAGAATAAAATTGGCAAGTAGAGCATATGAATGTGCATTTATAGGCTATGCTATTAATAGCAAAGCATATAGATTTTATGACCTTAATGCACATAATATAATTGAATCAAATGATGCCGACTTTTATGAAACTAAATTTCCTTTCAAATTAAGGAATAGTGGGGGCACTTCAAATATGCCTATTAGAACAGAACTTAATGAAAATTCTGAAGCTGAACCTAGAAGAAGTAAAAGAGCAAGAACCATAAAAGACTTTGGTTCAGATTTTTGTGCTTTTACTATTGAGGAGGATACTATAAACCTCCAAGAAGCCTTATCTTCTTTAGATGCCGATTTCTGGCAAGAGGCTATAAACGATGAGATGGATTCTTTAGAATCCAATAAGACTTGGAACTTGGTAGATTTACCCCCTGGTTGTAAGTCTATAGGCTGTAAATGCGTACTTAAAAAGAAATTAAAACCTGATGGCACTATAGATAAATATAAAGCACGACTAGTAGCTAAAGGTTTTAAACAAAAGGAAAATATAGACTTCTTTGACACTTTTTCACCTGTAACTAGAATAACATCCATTCGGGTATTAATCTCACTTGCTTCCATTCATAATTTACTTATACACCAAATGGATGTTAAGACTGCTTTTTTGAACGGTGAATTAGACGAAGAAATTTATATGGACCAGCCTGAAGGATTTGTAGTACATGGTCAAGAACATAAAGTATGTAAATTGGATAAATCATTATATGGTTTAAAACAAGCACCTAAACAATGGCATGAAAAATTTGATAACTTAATCATTTCAAATGGTTTTAAATTTAATGAAAGTGACAAATGCATTTATTACAAATCTGAGAATGACATTTGCACTATTATATGCCTTTATGTAGATGACCTACTCATTTTTGGGTCAAATATTCATGCCATAAACTCAGTCAAATCCTTATTAAGTGTCAATTTTGATATGAAAGATCTAGGTGAAGCGAGTGTAATCCTTGGTATTAAGATTACTAGGTCAGAAAAGGGAATTTCTTTGGACCAATCTCATTACATTGAGAAGATACTAAAGAAATATAATTACTTTGACTGTAAACCTGCAAGTACGCCATATGATCACAGTGTAAAGTTATTTTAGAACACTGGTGAAGGTGTAAGACAGTCTGATTATGCGAGCATCATTGGCAGCCTTCGGTATGCCACTGATTGTACTAGACCCGACATTGCCTATGTCGTGGGATTATTGTGCAGGTTTACCAGTAGACCTAGTATAGAGCACTGGCAAGCTATTGAAAGGGTAATGAGATACCTTAAACGAACCATGAACCTTGGATTACATTATGAAAGGTTTCCAGCTGTACTTGAAGGATATTCTGATGCAGACTGGAATACCTTATCTGATGATTCTAAAGTGACCAGTGGCTACATATTTAGCATCGCTGGAGGAGCTGTTTCTTGGAAATCCAAGAAACAGACTATTTTGGCTCAGTCTACTATGGAGTCTGAGATGATAGCACTAGCTACAGCTAGTGAAGAGGCAGAATATTTGAGAAATCTGCTAGCTGAGATTCCCTTATGGGAAAAACCGATACCAGCAGTGTTGATACACTGCGATAGTACCGCGGCTATTGCAAAAGTTCAGAACCGTTACTATAACGGTAAGAGACGACAAATACGTCGTAAGCACAGCACCGTTAGAGAACTACTTTCCACAGGTACCGTTAGAGTGGATTACGTACGTAGTGAGGAAAATTTGGCAGATCCTTTGACGAAAGGACTGTCCAGAGAGAAAGTCCATAACTCTTCTAAAAGAATGAGACTATTGCCCTTAGATTGTTGAGTCACGCACAATGGTAACCCGACCTAAATGACTGGAGATCCCAAGAACTAGGTTCAATGGGTAATAACAAGTTGTGTAGTGATATGAGTTGAACATGCTATTTAATAAACCAAGAAGCATATATTCCTGAAGTGATTAGAGGATGAGTTAATAGAAACTCTTAATGAGATCTATACTCTATTTGGAGTGGAGTACCTACCTTCAGGAGTGTCTTGATAGACTCACCTTTGTGAATGTGGAAATGTGGCCGTTTCCTATGGAGTTTGGGCAAAACTTCTAGAGCATTCACTAAACTAGGATAGACGTGCAGGGCCATAAATGCACGGGCTTATCTGATTGCACTATAGAAAAGGTTGTGTGTGGTTTGATGTCAGGAATAGAGTTCAAGACTACGTGTCACTCTAGTAAAAACTGAATCTTACTCACTATGCAAAGGTTCAAGTCCTTGGACACCTTTGTTTATGCACAATCTTATGTTTTTAAGAAACCGCTCGAAAATATTTTTAAAAATTCAAGTGGGGGATTGTTGGAAATGTTTTACAAACATTATGTGAATTATTAAAAATGATTGAATAAGTGTATGAATGGCTCCTATGTTTGAGTAGTCCCACATCATGGGATTATAGGGAAGAGGCAAGGATTTATACTTGTTTCTAAGAAGTCATGTTGGGGCCTTGGGCTCCCAATACATGCATTGTTGTGAGGAGGGAGACCATGCATCATGACCACCACACACGCGCGCGTGACCGACCGACTCGACTCGACCCGACCCGGCCCGGTTCGGTTCGGTTCGGGCTCGGGCTTGGGCTTGGGCTTTGTGGTGTAGGCACTTATATTTTTGGACCATAAAACTTAGTTGTTTTCGAACCGTTTTTTTTATGGAAAAATTATTTTGCGCACCGATATTTATTCTGCAACGGTAAAATAATTAATCCCCCCCCCCTGAAATTTTAGCAGATCCGATATTTTCTCCCAAAACCTAATTCTCGTTCTATATATACTATTTTATCTGAGACGAGAAAAACACCGAATTTTATATTCTCTTCTTCTCAGCCGCCATTAAAACTTCTAAGAAATTTCGAGCAGTATTTTTCCCGAAAGTGCAAATCTGCACTGATTTGTTTGTGCAAGCAAATCAGTTACTATTTTAGAGGCTGTTTTATCCTAGAGGCGGTGGCGAAGGACGAATTGGTTTGCACCTCGGGCCAAATCGCCGAATCGTCTTCAAGAAAGCGACCTAGTCCGCGACTCAGCCATTGTTTTCCAACAATTTGAAGACGAACTGAAACAATGGCCTCGAACTCAACCATGGACGATTCTGCTCCTCCCTCTGCTTTTCACGGCCCTCTGGTGACTGCTGCTCCTTTCAAGTTCGAAGGTTTGCATTTCAAGCGCTTGCGTCAGACGATGGAGTTCTTCCTCACGATCAGGAAGGTGGGGGCTGCTCTGACTGCTGAAAAACCGCAGCTACCAGACAAGCCTGACGAGACTGATGCAGCAAAGATGGCATCATGGACTGAACAGTCAAAGCAACTGCAGACCTGGACTTAACAGGATTACTTATGCAAGAATTTTATACTGAATGGACTGAGCGATGATCTGTATGATTATTATAACTCAGATGAAAAGACGGCAAAGGAGATCTGGGAAGCACTAAAGAAGAAATATGACACAGAGGAGGCAGGGGCAAAGAAATACGCTGTAAGTCGCTACCTAAAGTATCAGATGACTGATGATAGATCGGTAGAGATGCAGTCTCATGAGCTTCAGAAAATAGCTCATGAGATCATCTCCGAAGGTATGGTCTTGGACGAACAATTTCAAATTGCTGTTATCATTGACAAATTACCCCCTAACTGGAAAGATTTTAAGAACACTTTGCGACATAAGACTAAGGAATTTTCCTTAGAGAGCTTGATTACACGCCTCCGTATTGAGGAGGAAGCACGCAAGCAAGACCAGAAAGAAGAGGTGCTGATTGTCAATAACAACAGCACTAAGAAGACCACTCCCGCTGTTCTGAAACCAAATCAGAAATCATTTAAGAATCAGAACAGGCACAACAAACAGAATGGGAATCCGCAAGGAAACCCAAATGGACAGCAGAAACCAGCCCAAAAGAATGACTCTGGACAGTTGTTTCTATGTTACAACTGTGGAAAACCAGGTCATATGGCACGAAAGTGTCGGAACAGGCCAAGCTCTGCACCGCAGGCTAACCTGACTAAGGAGCCTCTTACGGCTATGGTTACTGAGATTCACCTTGTTGGTGGATCAGAGGGCTGGTGGGTAGATACTGGTGCTTCACGCCATGTCTGCTATGATCGTGCCTTGTTCTCTACATACACGGCTGCAGAAAATCAGAAAGTGCCGTTGGGAGATTCTCACACCACTACAGTTGCGGGGATTGGAAACATGGAACTCAAGTTCACCTCTGGAAAAACTGTAATTCTGAAAGATGTTATGCACACTCCAGAGATAAGAAAGAATCTGGTCTCTGGCTTCCTCCGTAATAAGGCTGGTTTCACTCAAGTTATTGGGGCTGATTTGTACACTCTTACTTATAAGGGAACTTTTGTGGGAAAGGGTTATGCTTGTGAGGGTATGTTTAAACTGAATGTTGAATCTAATAAAGTGACTACTTCTGCTTACATGTTGTGTGATTTTAATATCTGGCATTCTAGATTATGTCATGTTAATAATCGAATTATTCGTAATATGAGCACCCTAGATATGATACCTAAAATGACAGAATCTGAATCTGATAAATGTGAATTCTGTACACAAGCTAAAATCACAAAGAAACCTCACAAATCTGTTGATAGAGTTTATGAACCATTAGACTTGATTCATTCTGACATATGTGAACTTGATGGCACTTTAACTAGACAGGGACATCGTTATTTTATCACTTTTATTGATGACTGCTCTGATTTCACATATGTATATCTTATGAAAAATAAAAGTGATGCTTTTGACATGTTTAAAACATTCAAAACTGAGATTGAGAATCAAGCAAATAGAAAAATTAAGAGACTTCGTAGTGATAGAGGAACAGAATATGAATCTAATTCTATTCTGGATTTCTATAAACAACATGGTATAGTACATGAGAGAACTGCACCCTACTCACCTGAAATGAACGGTAAAGCAGAAAGGAAAAATAGGACCTTTACTGAGCTAGTAGTTGCCATATTATTAAATTCTGGTGCAGCAAAACATTGATGGGGGGATATTTTATTGACTGTATGCTACGTTCTGAATAGAATCCCTAAATCTAAGAATAAAATTTCACCTTATGAAATTTTAAAGAATCATAAACCCAATGTCTCATACTTTAGAACTTGGGGTTGTTTAGCATATGTTCGCATTCCAGACCCTAAGAGAATAAAATTGGCAAGTAGAGCATATGAATGTGCATTTATAGGCTATGTTATTAATAGCAAAGCATATAGATTTTATGACCTTAATGCACATAATATAATTGAATCAAATGATGCCGACTTTTATGAAACTAAATTTCCTTTCAAATTAAGGAATAGTGGGGGCACTTCAAATATGCCTATTAGAACAGAACTTAATGAAAATTCTGAAGCTGAACCTAGAAGAAGTAAAAGAGCAAGAACCATAAAAGACTTTGGTTCAGATTTTTGTGCTTTTACTATTGAGGAGGATACTATAAACCTCCAAGAAGCCTTATCTTCTTTAGATGCCGATTTCTGGCAAGAGGCTATAAACGATGAGATGGATTCTTTAGAATCCAATAAGACTTGGAACTTGGTAGATTTACCCCCTGGTTGTAAGTCTATAGGCTGTAAATGCGTACTTAAAAAGAAATTAAAACCTGATGGCACTATAGATAAATATAAAGCACGACTAGTAGCTAAAGGTTTTAAACAAAAGGAAAATATAGACTTCTTTGACACTTTTTCACCTGTAACTAGAATAACATCCATTCGGGTATTAATCTCACTTGCTTCCATTCATAATTTACTTATACACCAAATGGATGTTAAGACTGCTTTTTTGAACGGTGAATTAGACGAAGAAATTTATATGGACCAGCCTGAAGGATTTGTAGTACATGGTCAAGAACATAAAGTATGTAAATTGGATAAATCATTATATGGTTTAAAACAAGCACCTAAACAATGGCATGAAAAATTTGATAACTTAATCATTTCAAATGGTTTTAAATTTAATGAAAGTGACAAATGCATTTATTACAAATCTGAGAATGACATTTGCACTATTATATGCCTTTATGTAGATGACCTACTCATTTTTGGGTCAAATATTCATGCCATAAACTCAGTCAAATCCTTATTAAGTGTCAATTTTGATATGAAAGATCTAGGTGAAGCGAGTGTAATCCTTGGTATTAAGATTACTAGGTCAGAAAAGGGAATTTCTTTGGACCAATCTCATTACATTGAGAAGATACTAAAGAAATATAATTACTTTGACTGTAAACCTGCAAGTACGCCATATGATCACAGTGTAAAGTTATTTTAGAACACTGGTGAAGGTGTAAGACAGTCTGATTATGCGAGCATCATTGGCAGCCTTCGGTATGCCACTGATTGTACTAGACCCGACATTGCCTATGTCGTGGGATTATTGTGCAGGTTTACCAGTAGACCTAGTATAGAGCACTGGCAAGCTATTGAAAGGGTAATGAGATACCTTAAACGAACCATGAACCTTGGATTACATTATGAAAGGTTTCCAGCTGTACTTGAAGGATATTCTGATGCAGACTGGAATACCTTATCTGATGATTCTAAAGTGACCAGTGGCTACATATTTAGCATCGCTGGAGGAGCTGTTTCTTGGAAATCCAAGAAACAGACTATTTTGGCTCAGTCTACTATGGAGTCTGAGATGATAGCACTAGCTACAGCTAGTGAAGAGGCAGAATATTTGAGAAATCTGCTAGCTGAGATTCCCTTATGGGAAAAACCGATACCAGCAGTGTTGATACACTGCGATAGTACCGCGGCTATTGCAAAAGTTCAGAACCGTTACTATAACGGTAAGAGACGACAAATACGTCGTAAGCACAGCACCGTTAGAGAACTACTTTCCACAGGTACCGTTAGAGTGGATTACGTACGTAGTGAGGAAAATTTGGCAGATCCTTTGACGAAAGGACTGTCCAGAGAGAAAGTCCATAACTCTTCTAAAAGAATGAGACTATTGCCCTTAGATTGTTGAGTCACGCACAATGGTAACCCGACCTAAATGACTGGAGATCCCAAGAACTAGGTTCAATGGGTAATAACAAGTTGTGTAGTGATATGAGTTGAACATGCTATTTAATAAACCAAGAAGCATATATTCCTGAAGTGATTAGAGGATGAGTTAATAGAAACTCTTAATGAGATCTATACTCTATTTGGAGTGGAGTACCTACCTTCAGGAGTGTCTTGATAGACTCACCTTTGTGAATGTGGAAATGTGGCCGTTTCCTATGGAGTTTGGGCAAAACTTCTAGAGCATTCACTAAACTAGGATAGACGTGCAGGGCCATAAATGCACGGGCTTATCTGATTGCACTATAGAAAAGGTTGTGTGTGGTTTGATGTCAGGAATAGAGTTCAAGACTACGTGTCACTCTAGTAAAAACTGAATCTTACTCACTATGCAAAGGTTCAAGTCCTTGGACACCTTTGTTTATGCACAATCTTATGTTTTTAAGAAACCGCTCGAAAATATTTTTAAAAATTCAAGTGGGGGATTGTTGGAAATGTTTTACAAACATTATGTGAATTATTAAAAATGATTGAATAAGTGTATGAATGGCTCCTATGTTTGAGTAGTCCCACATCATGGGATTATAGGGAAGAGGCAAGGATTTATACTTGTTTCTAAGAAGTCATGTTGGGGCCTTGGGCTCCCAATACATGCATTGTTGTGAGGAGGGAGACCATGCATCATGACCACCACACACACGCGCGCGACCGACCGACTCGACTCGACCCGGCCCGGTTCGGTTCGGTTCGGGCTCGGGCTTGGGCTTGGGCTTTGTGGTGTAGGCACTTATATTTTTGGACCATAAAACTTAGTTGTTTTAGAACCGTTTTTTTATGGAAAAATTATTTTGCGCACCGATATTTATTCTGCAACGGAAAAGTTTTGCAACGGTAAAATAATTAATCCCCCCCCGAAATTTTAGCAGATCCGATATTTTCTCCCAAAACCTAATTCTCGTTCTATATATACTATTTTATCTGAGACGAGAAAAACACCGAATTTTATATTCTCTTCTTCTCAGCCGCCATTAAAACTTCTAAGAAATTTCGAGCAGTATTTTTCCCGAAAGTGCAAATCTGCACTGATTTGTTTGTGCAAGCAAATCAGTTACTATTTTAGAGGCTGTTTTATCCTAGAGGCGGCGGCGAAGGAACGAATTGGTTTGTACCTCTGGCCAAATCGCCGAATCGTCTTCAAGAAAGCGACCTAGTCCGCGACTCAGCCATTGTTTTCCAACACTACATATAACATGATAATTTATTAAATTTTATTTTATTTAGCAATTATAATATAAATGGTTTTAATGTTAAGGACATTGCAACATAAAAGTTTCTCATTTACTTAACTGTTTTGGACAGTGTTTATTTTTATTGTGGTATTGAAGTTGTACAATCAACACTATGTGATGGATTGGCTTGAAGCAAAAAGAACAAAAGACATACCGGTAGAAAGTGAAAATATGGAAGCAAACATTTCATGCATTAGCAGTGAAGTTGCAGTAAAGGTAAAAAAACATGGCAATAGGAAATGAATTAACAGAATATGAAGAAATGAATAAACAATGAGTGTTGTAGCATGTGGACCAAATATTTGTGTACAAAAGAAGGGTTAAAAATATATATATTCAATCATGGAGAAAGCTTTAGCAGTATTGTATTGATCTTGATGATATTTAAACTCAGGAGAAGTATTTTTGTACAAATATTATGTGTGTGTTACGTTACTTTCTTATTTGTATTGTTGTATGATATTCAAGATTTGTGTACCAAAGATTTGTGTACAAAAGAAGTGAATACAATACAGTATTCCAATGAGTGCCGATTTTAATGATAGATAGATTATGTGTGTGTGTTGCTTTTCTTTCTTCCCTCTGCTACATGCATGTGCTTGTGATGTATTTACATATTAATGTGTTCTTTTGCTTTTTCTTCATGATATTTATTTCTTATGTGTTTCTTTGATTTATTTTTCACTTGTTATGCAGAAATGTATCCCAGTTAAAGTTTATTTAGATAAGCTTTCCATTACTGGTCCCGTCTAGACATTCCACATTTTTTCTTCAAAGCTTAAGGTCCTTTGGTTTAATTTGTATTTCGTGTCTTAATTTTTCAACATCAATAATAAAATATGAATTAATTCGAGGGACGATAAAAGGGATGAGAGGAAGATGAATTGACGAAAGAAAATGAGGAATGACAAAATGATATGTTGTCTCATATTCTTTTTTAATGTTTCAAAATATGAAAAATAAAAATAAAATTTTCATTTTATGTGTTAGTTTCGCTTTTCAGATTATTCATTTTTCACCATAGGAGTGTGTTGTGCACACTTTACATGGGTGAAAATCAAAAAATAAAAATAGCAAACCAACCATAGCAATTTTATAATTTTTCATTGTAGGTTTCAGGATGATACAAAAACTATATAAATAGGCAAACAAATAAACTGGAATATATATCTAAATGCTAAGAGCATATCTAGCAGTGTCACTAAATTAAAAAAATGAGGGAAATCACCGCTGTAACTTCTTTTCTCACGTTCTAGAAGCTAAAGTAATTTCGATGTTGGTAAAGGAGTAAAACAAAGGTCTCCCCATTTATTTTTAACAATTTTGATTGTAATTGGAAATCTGATTCCCGTTTAACATAAAAAATCTCATTTATATCATAAACCAAAATCATATTACTGTTTATAAAATAAGCAACGATAAGATTGCTATTTATAGATATAAAGGTATTTTTTTAATTAAAGAGGCATCTTTTTATTATAAAAGAACCTAAAAATGTTTTTTTGAAAATCATTTATAGAATAGAAGTATCTTGAAAACCATTTATAGAGTTTAGACAAAAAAAAAACTCACTTAGTTCTTGAGACGTGGAAATTTGTTATGCTTTATTTTCTCTTCCTTTTACTGATTTTAGACTTCCTGCTAGAGATGCTCTAAAGCATTGTTTGATTATAAATTAAAATAACTAATGTCTTCATAAATAAGACTTACGCAACACAGTTGGTTAAGGAATATTTTTTCTAACATAGAACCTCCAATATTAAAAAGTTTGAAGTCAACTTAAATTAGTTATTTATATTTTATTCTTATTTTATATTTTATACTTTATATTTTATAATTTATATTTCATTTTATATTTAGCTTGTAACTTAAATTAGTTATTTGTATTTTATTCTTATTTTATACTTTAAGTAACACCCCGTATTTTCTGTGAACTTAAGAATTACAAATCTAAGTGTAGTTAAAATATAAAATAAGAATCAGGGAAAGCGGGTTGCGCCATTGCGTTCATCTCGAAATTCTTCTTGAAAACGAGTCTGAGTTTGCGAGAATCGGAGTTCGTATGACCAAGTTATGGCCCTCCAAAGTTTCAGGAATTTTCAGAGTTCAAAACAACTCGAATTCGAATTCAAATTTCGAATTCAAAACCCAGAACATACTGGGCGGGAAATTTCCCACCCAGTACCCAGGTCGACTGGGCAGTCGACCCCCCCCCCCCCCCGCGACCAGGTCGACTGGTCAGTCAACCTGGGGGTCGACCTGGTCCCCGAACCTGGTTTTGGGCCTGGGTGCATTCTTATGTATCTGGTCTCGTTTTCTGCCTAGATTCGTCTGCCTAAACCTATTTAAGCAGCCCCAAACCTAGCCTTCTCTACACACAATTATATTCTGCTTCTACTCTGCCTTTGTTCTAAATAAAAATAAAAATGGCGTCGCTACTCTGCTGGAATCAAAACTAGAAGCTAATCAACATCAACCTAAGCAACTCAATTCAAGCTTGAAACTTCAACAACGGTTAAAGAAGATCAACTAACGTCGCTACAACTATCTTTTTTTTAGAATCCAATCAAGACAAGTGCAGTTATTTTCCGATATAAACTTTAATCATAATTGTGATATGATTGTAAATCTGAATTTGAGATTGTGTATGTTCTGTTCCGATCTATTTTATTCTGTATCTCTTCTTCTTTCTGTTTTATAGCCAGGCTACTACGAGCCTGCGCCAGCCTCCTAAGAGATTAACGCACGAACGCTAAAATGTTTGGGACAAATAATGAATGTGGCATAATTGGACATGGCTAATCTGTGACTGATTTAAGAAAAAGGGCATAGGTTGTAAAATAGATTTAGATCTATGCATATTATGTGAATTGGAAGAAGAGGAACCATGGTATGTTAACATGTGACATGAGACTTTGGATATAACGCATATTTTGAATAAAGATCTGTATAACTAGATTGTTGGGCATATTGTTTATATAGCAATTCATGATTTGAAAGAGAATATGACTTAGGTGTGAAGATCTATATTAAGATTTGATAACTATCAAATGTGAATAACACCTATGTAGTAGATTTTTGAATATTTGACATGCATTGAAATCGATGGCTATATTTGGTATAATTTGTATGTGAATCTTTTGTACTAGGCAAGTTTAACTAGATTTTGGGACATGTGTTATATGGTAAATAATGACCATAATCCGTGCCATGTAAATTCAATGCAAACGTGGGGTATATGACCATATTGTGAATCATGACAACTATTTAGGCAGCATATGTTTATGAAACTTTAAGGAATGATTCAATCTGTTATATTGCCTAATCTGCTAGTTCGGTTATATTGCCTAATCTGCTAGTTCTGCTATATTGACTAATCTGCTAGATCTGTTCATCTGCCAAATCTGTCATCTGCTAAGTCTGCTAAAAATGCCTAATCTGTTATATGTTAAATCTGCTAAATTGCTTAATCTGCTGAATCCGTCAAGTCGCATAATCTGCGAAATCTGTTATCTGCTATATCTGTTGAGTTGATATATTTAGTCTGTTATTGACATAATCTGAATTAGCTATGAATAATTGACATGTATATTAGGCGTGGGCATAAATGTTAAATTATTAATTAATTGGCCGCAAAGATAAACATGGCTAACTCGAGGTTAGAATGAGTTTGCGGCGTAATCCTTTCCGGAACCGCCCGGCTCATCCAGTGGCCGCAAACAATAGGTTCTAATGTAAGAAGTTAGTCATAATATGCTTAGTCACGAGGTTAGGTCTGGCTTGTGGTAGAATTCTGCCCGGAACCTCCCGGCCCATCCAGCGGCCACAAGCTAGCGACCTAATGTGAGAGGTCTGTGCATTAATAATTAATTAATGCAAATCTGAGATAAAAATGATGCCCAAAACGTTTTGGGTGGATAGGGTTAAACCAACTGGACTTATATATATAATAAACCCGTTAATGAATCTGTAGGCCCAATACAAAGTTAGACAAATCTGAAATTCTGTTAAATCTGTACATCTGATCCGTTAGTCTGAAAACTTGTTGATTTGATTTTCTGATCTGTGAACTAGTAAATCTGATCTCTGTATGTCTGAACTTGTAAACAAGTTAATCTGAAATCTGTTAGTCTGGGGACACAAGGTTAGGAGGGAATTTACTTGTGTCATCTGTTGTTTGGGACCCATATTAGTCAGTAACCCTTTCTGGTATCAAAACTTTGATCCAACAGTAGGTAGGGTCCGGGAAGGCTTACTGAACTAATTATAAGCGGTTCATTCTGATAATGGCGAGGGGTGTTGATGGTGCGTTCCAACCGGGTCAT
Source organism: Allium sativum (assembly GCA_030737875.1). NCBI lineage: Eukaryota > Viridiplantae > Streptophyta > Magnoliopsida > Asparagales > Amaryllidaceae > Allium > Allium sativum. The sequence goes on along the minus strand of CM060920.1, from coordinate 930,333,136 downwards.
GTGCGTGCATGGATCCCGGTCTGCCTCTGAAAATGTAAGACGCCGTGACATCTGTAAATAGGTCTGTGCCAATTGGTTGTCACTTTAGGGAGTGCTACACCCTACTGTGGGGCCGACACAGGGTATTTATGTATTAGGCAGCCGATCGCTTAGTTCTGTCTGTTTCTGTTGGTACCGTCTGTTTCTATTGGGTGGTAACACCTGTTTGTTTCTGCGTGGTACCATTTGTTGGGGTGGTAAAGGCCGATTACTAGTGTACACCTAATTCTACATTCTGTTTCCGTAGGGATTAATCTGTTTCTGCTTCAGTCTGTTTCTGTTCGGGTGGTAAAGGCCCATTAGTAGCACTCTCTTTTGTGGAAATTATTCTGTACCCGTTTCTGTTTCAGTTTAGACATTAGGGTGACACCTAATTCTGTTATACTAGTATTAGTGCAGAGAAGTGTAAAGAAATAGCTTATGTCATTCTGTTCTTCTGTAATATCCGCTACACCTAATACTGTTATCTCTCATCCAGTTTTATTTTCATGTCATGTTATTATTATCTGTTCATAATTGAAAATCACTGGACTTGCCAGACTTTTTGTCTGACCCTTGTTGTTTCGCCTCCTTTCTTCCGTTTTCCCCCAGGTTTTGTAGAAGGGTGTACTCTAGCTTGATCCAGATTTCTTCCGCTTGAAGTGCTTAAAGTATGGCTTGTCTTCTTTTGTGGGGATTATGATTTTAAACTATTCATTCTGAAGGCTTTTGTACACGACTGATATTTTGTACTTGAATTATGATATTGTGATTTGAAAGGATGTAACCAAGCTTATTTTGGTTTCTGTTGTAATAAAGTTATAAATTTTTCAGGTACTGTTTTATCTGTCTTGTAAGTTTTTGTTCTGTTTACTAAAATGCTCCACTAAAGTTAAGGCATTCCCTTTGTGAGTGACCTTAACGGAGGTGGGGTGTTACACTTGGTATCAGAGCTGAAGGTTACCAGATTGGGTAAAGTTTTTGAAAACTATTTAAAAAAAGGTTTTGAAAGGAAATATTTTCAAAAATAAAGCTTATTTTGAAAAACATAATCCCCAAGAGCCATATACCTTTCCTTCAGTCCTTTTTGTAATTGAATCTTTCCTTTTTCGTTTCAGCATGTCTGAAGCATCTAAGATACCAGAGGGTGTTCATGTACTCGGTTGGCTTCATCAATATCTTGAGGCTAGGACCACCGCCGCAGGTCCAGCAAATGATCCCCCTCCTCCACCCCCTCCTCGTGCAATTTCTTTCTCAAAGATCTGTAGAGATTTTAGGGCTATGGATGGAAATGATTTCAAGGGAACTGGATCATTCGTAGAAGCGAGGAACTGGCTGAAAGAAACTAAGGATCTGTTCGTTATCTTTGAGGTGGACGATAGGCAGAAGGTACAGTTGGCGGTATGGTTGCTTAAAGACGAAGCTTCCTATTGGTGGGAAGTCACTAACGCCGGGAGGCCGGTTGAGACATGGATGGATTTCAGAACAAGGTTTGAGACAAAATTCCTCTCGCAAGCTGAACGAAGTCTACAACTGGAAACGTTCTTATCTCTTAAGCAAGGAAGTATGACGGTCAAGGAATACATCAACCGGTTTAACCAACTGGCTAGGTTCGGACTGGATTTAGTCAACACTCAGCATAAAAAGGCTCTCTGCTTTGTTAAAGGATTGAATGAGCCACTGCACAGCCTAGCCATGACCCATGTACCCATGGGAGCGACTTACGAGAAATTGGTGGACATGGCACTACTGCACGAGGAAGACAAGTGCCAGAAAGAGACAAAGAAGGAAGAACCACAGAATAAGAAAGCAGGGCCCAAAAAGGAAACACAAAAGAAGGATGAGAAGTCTGAAGATAAGAAGGGGAAAAAGTGCTTTACTTGTGGAAGCTCGACTCATCTGAATAAGGATTGCAGAAAAAGGAAGGGAACTTGTGTGATGACCCCAAACTTCCACTAGGTGAAAGTAAGGAATATATATATGGAATACAAAATAAATATAACAATACATATCACTGATACAATATAGCAGAGGAAAACCATAGCATAATAACATCATAGCAGCGGAAATATAATGTCATAAACCACATAATCCCAACAGTCACAGAATCCAAATTATTACATCAAGTTTGCAGAAATGAAAATAAGTTCCAACTCCCAAAATAAGCAATACGAAATGAAACAAGTCTAATGACTGAACTTAAAGATAGAAAAATGCAATAGAAGTAAATGATAGCTGAGCTCCAAGTCATCACCTCTCCGCAAAAGCAAATCCAAGCAAAGATAATGAGCAACTCCAAGAAGACTCCAAGCAAAGAATGAACCTGTTTACTTGGATTTTGGCAATAATTTAAATGAGCGTATAAGGCAAATTGAGAATGGAACGGATTTGCAAATGGCAACGTTGTCTTAGGAATAAATATAAATGGGATCGATTAGGGATTAAACGAGGTGATCTTTAGGCAATAAATAAATGATAGCAAAAACTAACGTTTTGAAACTCAAAACGCAAATGGAAATGAATGGATGCGATATTAATTCAAATGATGCATAGAAACAGATAATAAATGTCATGAGGAACCGAAAATGAATGAATGTAGGAAAATATATGGAAGGAGATGAATGTTTTAATTTTTTATTTATATAAGACGTTTCACTTATGTTGTGAGCCCCAACAATGCATGAAATAATGGGACAAACATAATGCATTGCTTATATACATATGCGTTAAATTTTTAGTTTAATGACACCGTTTGTACATCAAAATTTCATTAACTTTATCACAATTAATACCGTAATGAATTTAGATTTTAACGGTTTATCTACAACAAAATTTATTTAAGCGTTTTATTACACTATTTACTTAACGGTTTAAATTGTAAATAAATTTATCTTAATGTTATTATATTTTACACAAAATTCTTTACTCAATATAATTTGTTTCTTCAATTAAATTTGAATTTATTTCATATTTTATTCCTATCCTTTTATTGCTCATTTGTTATACAAATATGGTTAAGTTTTCCGGTTTTGATTACCCATGATCTTTCAAAGTTTCTTTATTTATAATGGTAGTAACTGTACCATAAATAATACCATAATAAATTCAATCCTAGCGGCTATTTAAAACAAAGTTAATTACTCTTTATAACTTAATTTCGGCATTGCTAACAATTAAATTTTCTTCTCTTAATGTATGCATATAAAGTTAGAACATTTTCATTACATTAATTGTACGATAATAATTTAAACGTATTGGTTTACAAAATTAACCACCATTAAAATTTCAAACATATGTTAATTTAATGTTTAATTACCTTTTACTTGTTGGTTTACTGCAAATAAATTAATCTTAACTATATTTTGCTATGCAAATAATTTCTATGTTCAAAATCAATAAATCTTTTCAATCAGAATTTATTTAAAAATTTATTTTAGTTCCAATGTCAAGCTTAATATTCCAATAGCTCACTATTTGTACCATCATAAATTTTTTGACAAACATTTATACTGACACCATATTCACAATGCGCCTTTATCTTTAGAATAAACCCTACATTAAATACCAATCTAAATTGAATTTCAAACATATATTTTCTTCTTATCAAACTCTATGATAAGTATTAAATTCATTTCTTACTTAAATTGCAAAACAAAAAATTGAAATTACTGCACCCTTTTGGGCTTGGAATGGAATTTATATAAATTTTATAGTCTTACTTCAAATAAAAAAATTTAATCATTATTATTTAAAATAAATTATTTAAAATAGTCAAAACTCATTAAAATAACTTAAAATAAAATTTTAAATTTTCCCCAAAAATCAGGGTTGTTACAACTTGCTTCAACTGTGGTGAGATGGGACACTTCACTGGGGACTGCCCGAAGAAACGTGGGCAAGGACAGAGGGCAGAACCCACTTCTGGAGGACAGGCGAATGGATAGGATAGAAATAAGAAATTTTGAGTAGAAGGTTTAAGTTTCTTATCAGATTGTTGAGTTAAAACTCTTTCTGATTCTGGCATTTTGATTCTGTAATCGATACTCTACACTTTAATACTAGTATTGTTTCAGATTCCGCTGTAGACTCAAACCCATAAGGGTTATGACTAATCTGTTTGTGATAGATTGGGGTTTGAGAGATATTTGTGTTAGGCGTCAAGTAGGACGCATACATTTTGGGTTTTATCATGCTTAGTTCGGTAACCTGATCTGTACCAGTAATCTGTAAATATCTGAATATTCCCGATAAGGTTAAGATTTCCAGTTTTGACATTATCTAAAGAGGGTAATCCTCTGGGTGTCAATTTGATGTTGGTTTCGGTCTTCGGGGCCGATACTTAGGACCCATGTCTAATTAGAAACAAGTTTTTGTTTTATCTGTATTCGCTTCCATCATTCGACTGTATCCTATCGATCGAATCTTCGAACTTTAGGTAGAAACTAATGGGTGTAAACATGTGTTTGAGACATGTTATGTTTTATGGTTGCAAGTGGATGCAAGTGGTTGCCAGTGGTTGCTCGTGGATGCATATACACACACTAGGCACTAGATCGGCTCGAAAACACTCTCATACTGTATATGGATGTGTGAGCATTTTCAATTTTTGTGGATGAAAAATGATTGACTCAGCACATGGATGTTGCATATGACTGAATGGTTGTGCACTCATATAGAAATGCTATGTATTGAGTAGGAAAATTGCATACATGTTGGACTGATGGCACTGGCATAATTTGCATTAAGGAGGTCAACTGAATCAGTGGACCGTCTGATCTTTGCATTAAATAAGGAACATATACACACACTTTTGCCTATGTTCATACGACATTAGAAGTTTCTAAGGACAATGGACCCTAGTGATTGATGATTGAGTAGATGGATGTTGGATGGTAGGACACATTCTTCTTAACTTGAAGATCTCGGGGACGAAATCCTTTAAGGAGGGGAGAATGTAACACCCCGTATTTTCTGTGAACTTAAGAATTACAAATCTAAGTGTAATTAAAATATAAAATAAGAATTAGGGAAAGAGGGTTGCGCCATTGCGTTCGTCTCGAAATTCTTCTTGAAAACGAGTCCGAGTTTGCGAGAATCGGAGTCCGTATGACCAAGTTATGGCCCTCCAAAGTTTCAGGAATTTTCAGAGTTCAAAACAGCTCGAATTCGAATTCAAATATCGAATTCAAGACCCAGAACAGACTGGGCGGGAAATTTCCCGCCCAGTACCCAGGTCGACTGGGAAGTCGACCCCCCCCCCCCCGACCAGGTCGACTGGGCAGTCGACCTGGGGGTCGACCTGGTCCCCGAACCTGGTTTTGGGCCTGGGTGCATTCTTATGTATCTGGTCTTGTTTTCTGCCTAGATTCGTCTGCCTAAACCTATTTAAACAGCCCCAAACCTAGCCTTCTCTACACACAATTCTATTCTGCTTCTACTCTTCCTCTGTTCTAAATAAAAATAAAAATGGCGTCGCTACTCTGCTGGAATCAAAACTAGAAGCTAATCAACATCAACCTAAGCAACTCAATTCAAGCTTGAAACTTCAACAACGGTTAAAGAAGATCAACTAACGTCGCTACAACTATCTTTCTTTTAGAATCCAATCAAGGAAAGTGCAGTTATTTTCCGATATAAACTTTAATCATAATTGTGACATGATTGTAAATCTGAATTTGAGATTGTGTATGTTCTGTTCTGATCTATTTTATTCTGTATCTCTTCTTCTTTCTGTTCTATAGCCAGGCTACTACGAGCCTGCGCCAATCTCCTAAGAGATTAACGCACGAACGCTAAAATGTTTGGGACAAATAATGAATGTAGCATAATTGGACATGGCTAATCTCTGACTGATTTAAGAAAAAGGACATAGGTTGTAAACTAGATTTAGATCTATGCATATTCTGTGAATTGGAAGAAGAGGAACCATGGTATGTTAACATGTGACTTGAGACATTGGATATAACGCATATTTTGAATTAAGATCTATTATAACTAGATTGTTGGGCAGATTGTTAATATAACAATTCATGATTTGAAAGAGAATATGACTTAGGTGTGAAGATCTATATTAAGATTTGATCACTATCAAATGTGAATAACACCTAAGTAGGAGATTTTTGAATATATGACATGCATTGAAATCGATGGCTATATTTGGTATAATTTGTTTGTGAATCTTTTGTACTAGGCAAGTTTAACTAGATTTTGGGACGTGTTATATGGTAAATAATGACCATAATCCGTGCCATGTAAATTCAATGCAAACGTGGGATATATGACCATATTGTGAATCATGACAACTATTTAGGCAGCATATGTTTATGAAACTTTAAGGAATGATTCAATCTGTTATATTGCCTAATCTGCTAGTTCGGTTATATTGCCTAATATGCTAGTTCTGCTATATTGCCTAATCTGCTAGATCTGTTCATCTGCCAAATCTATCATCTGCTAAGTCTGCTAAAAATGCCTAATCTGTTATATGCTAAATCTGCTGAATCCGTCAAGTCGCCTAATCTGCGAAATCTGTTATCTGCTATATCTGTTGAGTTGATATATTTAGTCTGTTATTGACATAATCTGAATTAGCTATGAATAATTGACATGTATATTAGGCGTGGGCATAAATGGTAAATTATTAATTAATTGGCCGCAAAGATAAACATGGCTAACTCGAGGTTAGAATGTGTTTGCGGCGTAATCCTGCCCGGAACCGCCCGGCACATCCAGTGGCCGCAAACAATTGGTTCTAATGTGAGAAGTTAGTCATAATATGCTTAGACACGAGGTTAGGTATGGCTTGTGGCAGAAGTCTGCCCGGAACCGCCCGGTCCATCCAGCGGCCACAAGCTAGCGACCTAATGTGAGAGGTCCGTGCATTAATAATTAATTAATGCAAATCTAAGATAAAAATGATGTCCAAAATGTGTTGGTTGGATAGGGTTAAACCAACTGGACTAATATATATAATAAACCCGTTCATGAATCTGTAGGCCCAATACAAAGTTAGACAAATCTAAAATTCTGTTAAATCTGTACATCTGATCCGTTAGTCTGAAAACTTGTTGATTTGATTTTCTGATCTGTGAACTAGTAAATCTGATCTCTGTATGTCTGAACTTGTAAACAAGTTAATCTGAAATCTGTTAGTCTGGGGACACAAGGTTAGGAGGGAATTTACTTGTGTCATCTGTTGTTTGGGACCCATATTAGTCAGTAACCCTTTCTAGTATCAAAACTTTGACCCAACAGTAGGTAGGGTCCGGGAACGCTTACTGAACTAATTATAAGCGGTTCATTCTGATAATGGCGAGGGGTGCTGATGGTGCGTTCCAACCGGGTCATGTGCGTGCATGGATCCCGGTCTGCCTACGAGGATGTAAGACGCCGTGACATCTGTAAATAGGTCTGTGCCAATTGGTTGTCACTTTAGGGAGTGATACACCATACTGTGGGGCCGACACAGGGTATTTATGTATTAGGGAGCCGATCGCTTGGGGTAGGGTTTTAGGGTACACTTAGTTCTGTCTGTTTCTGTTGGTACCGTCTGTTTCTGTTGGGTGGTAACACCTGTCTGTTTCTGCATGGTACCATCTGTTGGGGTGGTAAAGGCCCATTACTAGTGTACACCTAATTCTACATTCTGTTTCTGTAGGGATTAATCTGTTTCTGCTTCTGTCTGTTTCAGTTCGGGTGGTAAAGGCCCATTACTAGCACTCTCTTCTGTGGAAATTATTCTGTACCCGTTTCTGTTTCAGTTTAGACATTAGGGTGACACCTAATTCTGTTATACTAGTACTAGTGCAGAGAAGTGTAAAGAAATAGCTTATGTCATTCTGTTCTTCTGTAATATCCTCTACACCTGTTACTGTTATCTCTCATCCAGTTTTATTTTCATGTCATGTTATTATTATCTGTTCGTAACTGAAAATCACTGGACTTGCCAGACTTTTTGTCTGACCCTTGTTGTTTCGCCTCCTTTCTTCCGTTCCCCCCAGGTTTTGTAGAAGGGAGTACTCTAGCTTGATCCAGATTTCTTCCGCTTGAAGTGCTTAAAGTATGGCTTGTCTTCTTCTGTGGGGATTATGATTTTAAACTATGCATTCTGAAGGCTTTTGTTCATGACTGATATTTTGTACTTGAATTCTGATATTGTGATTTGAAAGGATGTAACCAAGCTTATTTCGGTTTCTGTTGTAATAAAGTTATAAATTTTTCAAGTACTGTTTTATCTGTCTTGTAAGTTTCTGTTCTGTTTACTAAAATGCTCCACCAAAGTTAAGGTATTCCCTTTGTGAGTGACCTTAACGGAGGTGGGGTGTTACACTTTATATTTTATAATTTATAATTTACACTTTATATGTTATATTAGATAATTTATAATTTATAATTTATAATTTATTTTGTGTTTTGTATTTTATATTTTATACTTTATATTTTATATTTATAATTTGTATTTCATATTATATTTTATACTTTATACTTCCTATTTTATATTTTATAATTATATTTTATATCTTTTTATATTTTATATTTTATAATTTAGCTTTTATTCTATAAACAATCTAATATTTTTTTAGATAATTTATATTTTATATTATCCAACAAAATTTATACTTTATATTTTATAATTTTTATTTTATACTTTATGTTTTAAATGAAGTATAAGGATTTGGTTATGACCTTAATATTTTATATTTTATATTTTGTATAAAGATTAAAGATTCGGTTAATTTTATATTTTATACTTTGTGCTTTATATTTTATTTTTTACACTTTTTTTTATATTTTTATAATTTTTATTTTTTTATATTTTATATTTTTTAATTTAGGTTTTAATCAATAACCGATCTAATAATTGAGCCATAAACATGCGCATGACCTAGCTTATGAATGAGCCCATGACGGAGCCTATTACATAGCACATGACTGAGCACATGATTGAGTCCATGACCAATCTCATAACCGAGCGTATGATTGAGCACTTGACCAAGAACATGAGCAAGCACTTGACTAAGCACATGACCGAGCACATGACTGAGCACTTCAGCAAGCACATGAGCAAGCACTTGACTAAGCACATGACCAATCACATAACTGAGTTAAAATCAAACTCATAACTAATCTAAAAATAAAGTTCATAACCGAGCGCATAATTGAGACCTTAATCAAGCACATAATCGTGATCTTAACTAAATCTCTAATCAAGCTCATATTTTACATATCATATTTTGTAGTTTATAATTTTTATTTTATACTTTATACCTTATACTTTATACTTTTTATTTTGTATTTTATATTTTATATTTCATACTTTATGCTTTATATTATATATTATATATTTTATAATTTTTTATGGTTTATAATTTTAAAATTTATAACTTATAATTTATAATTTATTTTATACTTTATACATTATAGTTTATATTCTATAATTTTATTTTATATATTTTTATATTATATATTTCCTAATTTAGCTTTTTATTTATAACCAATCCAACAACTGAGCCATAATGACCGAGCCCATGACCAAGCCTTTGACCTAGCACATGATTGAGTCCTATAACCAAGAACATAACGAAGCCTATGACTGAGCCCATAACTGTTGCGTGTAGAGGTCTTTTACGTGTCATAGGTACCCGATTAGGCCTTGCGTGCGTGAATCTTTTACATGTCATGGGTACACGCTCGGTTAACAAATTCCTACTGGATGTAGAATCGTTGATGGAGTACCCAATTAGGCCTTGCGTGTGGAAGTCTTTTACGTGTCATAGGCACCCGATTAGGCCTTGTGTGCGTGAGTCTTTTACGTGTTATGGGTACCCGCTCGGTTAACTAATTTCTACTGGGTGTAGATTCGTTGCTGGAGTACCCGATTAGGCCTTGCGTGCAGAAGTCTTTAACGTGTCATAGGTACTCGAATCCATAATTGAGTCCATAATTGGGCCCATAATCGAGCCTTTATAATTTTTACTTTATATTATATGCGTATTTTATACTTTATATTTTATATTTTATGTTTTATGTTTTATACTTTATACTTTATATTTTATACTTTATACTTTATATTCTATTTTTATATTTTTTATTTTATACTTTATACTTTATATTCTATACTTTATAATTTATAATTTATATTTTATACATTATGCTTTATATTTTATATTTTATATAACGAATAAAGATTCGGTTAATTTTTAATTTTGTACTTTATGCTTTATATTTTATATTTTTTACTTTTTATTTTATATTTTATATTTTTATACTTTTTATTTTACTTTAATTTTTTTTTAATTTAGCTTTTAATCTATAACCGATGCAATAATTGAGCCATAAACTTGTGCATGACGTAGCCTATGACTGAGCCTATTACCTAGCACATGACCGAGCACATGATTGAGTCCCATATCCAAGAACATAACCGAGCTCATGACTAAGCCCATAACCGCGCGCATGGCCGAGTACTTGACCAAGCACATTACCAAGCCCCATAACCAAGAAAGTGATTGAGCCATGACCAAGCCCATGACCGTGCACAAGCTCGAGCACATGACCGAGCACATTACAGAGAACATAACCGAGCCCATGACTAGCTCATAATCAATCTCATTACCTAGCACTTGACTGAGCACATGACTAAGACCATAACCGATCCTATGACCGAAGCCATGACTGAGCCCATGGCCGAGCCCATTACTAAGCACATGACCGAGCACTTGATTGAGAACATAACCGAGGCCATGGCCAATCCCATAACCAAGAATATGACTGAGCACTTGACCAAGAACATGAGCAAGCACTTGACTGAGCACATGACCGAGTACATCACTGAGCACTTGACCAAGCACATGAGCAAGCACTTGACTAAGCACATGACCAATCACATGACTGAGTTAAAATCAAACTCATAACTGATCTGAAAACCAAGTTCATAACCGAGCGCATAACCGAGACCTTAATCAAGCTCATAATTGTGATCTTAACTAAATCTGTAATCATACTCATATTTTACATATTATATTTTGTAGTTTATAATTTTTATTTTATAGTTTATACTTTATACCTTATACTTTTTACGTTTTATTTTGTATTTTATATTTTATATTTTATATTTTATATTTCATGCTTTATGCTTTATATTATATATTATATATTTTATAATTTTTTATGGTTTATAATTTTAAAATTTATAACTTATAATTTATAATTTATTTTATACTTTATACGTTATAGTTTATATTCTATAATTTTATTTTACATATTTTTATATTATATATTTCCTAATTTATCTTTTAATTTATAACCAATCCAATAACTGAGCCATAATGACCGAGCCCATGACCAAGCCTTTGACCTAGCACATGATTGAGTCCCATAACCAAGAACATAACCAAGCCTATGACTGAGCCCATAACCGTTGCGTGTAGAGGTCTTTTACGTGTCATAGGTACCTGATTAGGCCTTGCGTGCGTGAATCTTTTACATGTCACGGGTACACGCTCGGTTAACAAATTCCTACTGGATGTAGAATCGTTGCTGGAGTACCCAATTAGGCCTTGCATGTGGAAGTCTTTTACGTGTCATAGGCACCCGATTAGGCCTTGCGTGCGTGAGTCTTTTACGTGTTATGGGTACCCGCTCGGTTAACAAATTCCTACTGGGTGTAGATTTGTGACGGCCTGGAATTTCGCTCGATCCGAATCAGTCGTTTAACCGATCTAGACCGTTCGAAACCCCTGATCGTTTTGAGAACAGGACAAAATAGAACGCAGACGGAAGAACATTTCATTGTTATTACAACAATTCCATCAGATACAAGAATATACAGAGTATAAATGAATAAATTACATTCGATAAATATCAGAGATTACAATAAATTACATAGCAGCGGAAAATAATACATAGCACAACTGAGGGTGATATACGGATACAGAGCTTTCTGGATATCATTCCAGTTGTAAACCAGGATCCTGTGAACATAAATCTGCAAAACCAAAACTACTAGCTGCCCGTGCGGAAAATAGGGGCACCCAGAGTTTAGGTTAAAACAATAAACTCCAGGTCAGTCATGTGACTGGTGTGAGAAATAAAACAGTTATTTAAAGACTTTACTTTAAAAGAGAGTAATTCAAGGGACCACGCCGTATAACACGGAACGAGTTTCCTCCCAAGAATGCCAGTGCATAGAATAAACAACTCAATGCTTTTTCGAAAAATGAAGCTATTATAAGACCTAGGTCCCATCACACAATGCAACGCAAGCCGGAGGATAGGGTTTTCCCTTATAATAGCCAAACATGCTTGGTACGTTTAAAACAAATCATTTGATACTATAATAAGTGTATATTGTCAAAACAATTTCAATCATAAATATAAATCATAGACGACATAGCATCCCATGCTACTATGTCGCCATACTAGGCTCTACAATTAAAACCGAGATATCTCGTATTGGAAATTGGATTTCCGTCATGAGTCGAGGTAAGGGGCAAGCTCCTCTCCGCTTTGAGACACTCTAGCAAATGCCTCAGGACTACACACTCTGGGCAACCCCGGATGCAGCTGGGCCGGTCCTCACTTACGTTAGAGGATTGGCAATTCCTGAACACACGTTTCCCGGTCCTTACAGACCTATAATCGAGGCGCCTCATTCCAACAACCACAAAGGTGAAAAGTATATAAATGTCAGGGATGGTAAGTCACTGACACCACCAAAGCTAGAAAGAAACGTCGTGCTCTCCCAGCGGTCCGTATCCCGTTTTTAACTCATACCGAGGTGTGAGGCTCGCGAATCCACGGTATACACAAAGCTACGCCACAAAAGGCCGTGCTTTGATCATCAACCACAAGACTTTGCTTTTCAACAGAAGCCTTGATCCATGCAACTCAGCATGCCACACAGGCAATTCATGCCATGCGACTGATATCTATCGATATATAACCTCTAAGCTCGTACGTCTCAGAGAAGGGCGTTAAGCAAGAGAATAAATTCTCCGCCGCCAAACAGATATATATTTAACAGAAATAAATCAACACAGAATAAAATCCAATGTCAGACACACAATCCATTTACAAGTTCGTTCTGGGTCTGAACGAAACCGGAGGCACTTTCCTCGCATATCCATCGATCTCCAAGTACGTCTGGACGAACACCAAATGATTCCCTCATCTTGGGTGTACAGCCCAATCAAGATCATCGGTAATCACCCAAACGATGTGAAGACTTCCGGTCTTCAACCACCGTCTTCATCTTTGACATATCGTCGAATCGGTTATTCAGAATGGGTATAAACCCGGCCTTTCCAAACAACCCGCGTATATTAAAAACAAATGTTACAAAAACACAACATACGCCTCATTCCAATTCCACATTTTTAGGGAAAGGTTCCCATTAATTTTATCTAAGATAAATTCTTTAAAATTTATCCTTTAATCTTCCTTTGGATGTCATTTCAAACCAAATTATGGTTTTTCAAGACTAGTCGAGATTAGCGAACCACACCGAAGTAATTATTTATTTTATTTCCCAATCCCAACCTATTCATCCCATGAAGCAAAACTGGTAATACTCCATATCTAACACCACGGTGTTATCGGTAAATTAATTACCATTTCACGTTTAAATCTAATTAAAGATTTAACTATTCGCTTTGGAGCAAAACTGGCGATACTCCATTCTCGCTCATTTTCCAAATTTGATAATTCAGATTATCAATTCACATTTCAATCTAATTGCAGATTCATTAAAACTCCTTTTACTGGGTTAAAGAACTAGTGTCGTTTAAAACACAGCTCACGACAAACACAAATCACATTCTATTTATTATCGGGTTAAAGAACTAGTGTTATTTAAAACACCGTTCACGATAAACCCACAAATGAATTTTAATTCAATTCCAATCAAATATATTAGAAATTCCGATTATTTAAAACCCCTTTTTAAATCTAATTTATTTATTTAAAAATAATTGTGTTTTAAATTTAGTTCAAACTAGTTCATTTTGGTAAAAATCCATTTTTATCTTTTCAAATATGGAGTTTTTCATCCCAATTTTTCCCAAATCATTTCTTATGGTTTTACACAAATTATTACTATTTTTAATAATTTTATCAAGGCCCGTATAGTTGATTTTCATTAATGGCCCTCGAACTGCACTAACAACGACCTTTTTCAAATTTGATTTGGACGTATCTCCAAATCCAACCGTTAGATTTCAAATTTCTAATGTTCGTTAGAAAGCTCTTTTCGATACGAACCCAACGGTTCCAGTTTTAGGAGAATCCGACGGTCGGATCTCCCGTAATGTCCGTTTGAAGTAAATGGTCGAAATTCACGAACTACCGCGGCGCGGCGCGTTCTATTCAGCCCATTATATTATATATATAATATATATTTCGTCGATTCCTATTTAAAACGAATTTTATAAATAGTTTTGAATTCGTTTCAAAAACAATTTCAACTTCCATCTCAATTCAAATCAAAATTGAATTTTTCCTTATAAATTCGTTTTAAAATTCATTTCTATTCAATTCAAATTTCAATTCAATTCAAATTCGTTTTCTATTCGATTCAATTCAAATTGGTTTTCTATTCGATTCAATTCAAATTGGTTTTCTATTCGATTCAATTCAAATTGGTTTTCTATTCGATTCAATTCAAATTAGTTTTCTATTCGATTCAATTCAAATTGGTTTTCTATTCGATTCAATTCAAATTCGTTTTCTATTCAATTCATTTCGAAATCGTTTTCTATTCAATTCATTTCGGTTTTCTATTCAAATCAAATCAAATTCGTTATATATTCAATTGAAATCAAATTTGTTTTCTATTCAATTCAAGTCGAAATCGTTTTCTATTCAATTTAATTCAAATTTCATTTCAAAATATTCGATTTCGAAATCACTTTTCAATATTCATTTTAAAATGAATAAAATCGATATAAATATCGTTCACGTCAAAATGGCGTCAATCTAATCAACACGGCTTCATATATTCCTATTTTCAAATATTCTATTTCAAATATTTCTTTTTCAAATATTTCCTTTTCAAATATTTCTATTATTAAAATATTTCGTTCAACACATGACTAATCTCAACGAATGAGTACGGTCAACACATGAACCTTTATTTTATAATGATAAAGATGTAAATTTTATTATTAAAATATTTCGTTCAACACATGACTAATCTCAACGGATGAGTACGGTCAACACATGAACCTTTATTTTATATTATTCTTTATTTTCTAAATTGTAACGAGGCCCAATAAATCACCATATAATGTTAATTATATGGATTTTCATACATCACACGTATATAATAGCATTGAAAAATAATCAACCATCAACCAAAGTACATTACACTGTATAAGCAACAAATATAGATATCTAACGCTTATAACAGCCTGTCAATCAATCGATCGACATATTTAATCAATCAGGATGAGTGAACTTCAAATTTCATCCCAACACCCGTGTGGGGTTTCAAACAATCAAACACAGATTTTAGTTGTGTAGTTGGGTGATGTGTAAAATTTATCGACCCAATCAATATCAGTCAAATCAGTGTATATAAACAAATCGGCCGATTTGTTTATAAATATTCATTTATTCACTTTCACGTTAAAATTTATATTTTTAACGACCAAAATATTTTATTCAAACTATGAATATTCTATTCGGTTCATTTATTCAATAAAATGATATTTTTATTTCTCTAACATATTTTAGGAAATTTCGGCGGCATAACGACACGATACTAGAAACGGGACAAGGCTTAGCCTTATCCCCGGTCTAGTGAAGGCCCACGCCATTCACACATCAATTAAATCCATTCCATTTCACCAAACAATTCAATTCAAACCAAATAATCTAACCAACTACGCAACCAAACAAACAAGTCCATGGTCTGTGGACGATTGTGTCGGGTGCAACTAAACACCGTCTGCATCCTAGTATATATATATATATATATATATATATATATATATATAACTAGAAAAGAAATTGAAGAGTGAGAAATTCTCACCAATAGCTATCCAATACCACGAATCTTCATTTATAGAAATCTTTATTGTTCTCGCCTTTTTATCACCTTCGTTGCCCGTATTCTCTACATATGTAAAAATCGAATTTTTACTTCGCTATTCAATATATAAAAATCGAATTTTTACTATGCTATTCAATATATAAAAATCGAATTTTTTCTTTGCTATTCAATATATAAAAATCGAATTTTTACTTTGCTATTCAATATATAAAAATCGAATTTTTACTATGTTATTCAATATATAAAAATCGAATTTTTACTATGCTATTCAATATATAAAAATCGAATTTTTTTCTTTGCTATTCAATAAATAAAAATCGAATTTTTTCTTTGCTATTCAATATATAAAAATCGAATTTTTACTTTGCTATTCAATATATAAAAATCGAATTTTTAATTTGCTATTCAATATATAAAAATCGAATTTTTACTATGTTATTCAATATATAAAAATCGAATTTTTACTTTGCTATTCAATATATAAAAATCGAATTTTTACTTTGCTATATATATAATAAAAATAAGATTTTTATTTCACTACTTATATAAAGATAATATTTTCACTAGTTATATAATATAAAAATCGTATTTCTATTCTTTCTATACTATAAAAACATAATCTTTTTATATACTAAAATATTCCTAACGTATGATAAAAATCTTTGCTTTAAAATAAATAAAAATCATGTCTTTAAAATAAGAAAAAAAGTGTCTTTAAAAGAAGTAAAAAAAACATGTCTTAGTTTTTCTATGATAATGAAAACTGATTTTTTTCTTCTTTTAAACTGATTTCAAAAGAAAGCATAAAGAAAATAAAATTCACTGTTGACTCATTACCTTCCTCGCGCTTCGCTCAGTAAGCCTTCCTTGACTACTTCATTGACTGCCATTCCCAGCTACTCCGGCGAAGTCATGGGTGAGCGAAGATAGGGGGAAGAGGTGGCAGGAGAGGTGAGAGCGGCGCGACTTGGGGTTCCGCGAGGTCTGGGTGGCTTCCTCGCGTCGGAAACTGGGTGAGAGCGCATCCTTCGATGGGGGGGTTCGCCATTGGGGCGGCGGTCGTATGGGTTCGGGGCGTCGGGTTCTGAAAAATGGGGGTTTGGGTTCAACATTCAAGAGGGAGAGGAGCAAGAGGGGGGTTCGGTTGGGGGTTGCGGCTGGTGGTCCGCCGTCGATGACGAGGCGGAGGGGGAAAGAGGGCTCGATCGATTAGGGATTTGGTTTTCCCTTTTTTTTCTTCTGCTAAAATCGATTGAAAATCAAAAAAAGGGGGGCCAAAGGAATTTAAGGGGAGAAGAGAAGGATATATATTTTTTTATTTAATTATTTAATTCAAAAAGTTGACTTTTATTTTCGACCTCGAAACGAGGCCCACCGCCTGTCGTCCATAGCGTTTTACCCCCATTCCCAACACAATGGGATATGTATCGCAAGCTGATTCGATTGTTTCGATCAGTTTTCGTCAAAATCTACATATAACTCTATATATTGAATTTGAACGCGCATTTCAATTTACTGGGGTCACATACAAACTCTATAAATCCCAGAAAAATACTTTCTAGCTTCGTATTGACGATACAGTCCTAACAAAACTAATTCCGTCGAATTCTGAGACCGTTAGAAAAATGGCCATTTTCCTGTCGATTAAAATCAACTGAAACTGGTTAAACGCGTTTTCCTTTTCCACGCTCACATATTGATTCGAAAAATTATGAAATTTGGAATCTAGCAATAATTTGACACTACGGATCCAACAAAAGTGGTTTCGTCGAAATCCGAGGTCATTTGCAAAATGCCCATTTTTAAGGGCCTGAATTCCATAGCGACTATTCAGAATTTCCAACTGGACATATCTTTTGATTCCCGCTATGAAATTTCAATTTTTCGGATTCGTTGGAAAGATATTATCAATTAGATCCTAATGTTTTTGGTCTCACTAAAATTCGGATTGTTTTGCACCCGGTACATTCAATTGAAGTTTGAAATCGAATTATCGAACTACCGCGTCATTTTCAATTCTATTTATAATTATATATAAATATTTTTATTCTAACGACGATGCGTATAAATATATACATTCTAAATATATTCAAAATTAATTTTCCATCGATATTATTTAAAATAATTCATTTTAAATGTTCAAAATTCGCTAAAACTGCCAAAATAAAAATTTTAAACTGGCCCAGATTTTACGGGTTATTACTATCTCCCCCACTTAAAACTTTTCGTCCCCGAAAAGGAACAAAGCCAAAAGTGGTTTGATTAATCAACTCTACATTCGATCTGGTTTCCATTCTCCAACTTTTCAGTTTCTGAGAATTTTCAAATTTTCAAAAATTTGGCTAACACCCTAAATTTTCGAAAAATTTCGCCATAACCTCCCCTGCACCGGGAGCCACGGGAAAATCCCGAAATTGCCCTAAAGGCCTTCTGATCTCAAAAAGAAAAAGAAAAAGCCAAGCGGCTAGCCAATAGCTCATAAAATCATCATCACCCAAACAAAACAGTAAATTATAGTAAACATGTTCCTATTTGTCGGGCAAACAAATTTTATTCTCTGCTCTAGCCTCCTTGCTATGACCTGTTCAATGTAAGTACATGTATATGCAAGCAAATGCAACCAATTTCAATATAATTCAGTAATTGATTCTATTAGGCATAATGGTTCAAAATTATCAAACAAATAAACAAACAACACAAACATCAATCAATTAGTGAATTAAATGTTTCAAATTCATAATTTTTGATATATATACTGAAAATCATGTTCTTGATGCCAATTCACAACAAATAAATCTATCTATAAAGGTTTTGGTTCTCACACTAGTCTAATGGAAATATGTAGATATCACACCTTCGAAACACAAAAACAAACCACTGATGTCGTACGTCATCAGTGGAATCATCCTCGGGCTACTAGAGTGCAATTCTATATCTATCCAGTATATTAAAACTTCGAATATACGTTCATGACGCGTATATGCAAAACCTTTATATACTAGATTGTCCAAATCAATACACATAATATATTCAAATACGTATTAAAACGATTTAAATTTTCAAAACAAAATTGTTTTCATTTGAAAAATATACTCTTCACACTCGTTCTAGGATACTACTGATCCTATCTCTAACGAGTCATCCTAATTGGATATTACTAATCCAATATCTGATGAATTCTTTCATATGGTTTTAATGGGTCTTGTTCTCAAGCTCTGTAAACCAAAGCTCCGATACCAAATGTGACGGACCGGAATTTCGCTCGATCCGAATCAGTCGTTAAACCGATCTAGACCGTTCGAAACCCCTGATCGTTTTGAGAACATGACAAAATAGAACGCAGACGGAAGAACATTTCATTGTTATTACAACAATTCCATCAGATACAAGAATATACAGAGTATAAATGAATAAATTACATTCGATAAATATCAGAGATTACAATAAATTACATAGCAGCGGAAAATAATACATAGCACAAATGAGGGTGATATACGGATACAGAGCTTTCCGGATATCATTCCAGTTGTAAACCAGGATCCTGTGAACATAAATCTGCAAAACCAAAACTACTAGCTGCCCGTGCGGAAAATAAGGGCACCCAGAGTTTAGGTTAAAATAATAAACTCCAGGTCAGTCATGTGACTGGTGTGAGAACTAAAACAGTTATTTAAAGACTTTACTTTAAAAGAGAGTAATTCAAGGGACCACGCCGTATAACACGGAACGGGTTTCCTCCCAAGAATACCAGTGCATAGAATAAAGAACGCAATGCTTTTTCGAAAAATGAAGCTATTATAAGACCCAGGTCCCATCACACAATGCAACGCAAGCCGGAGGATAGGGTTTTCCCTTATAATAGCCAAACATGCTTGGTACGTTTACAACAAATCATTTGATACTATAATAAGTGTATAGTGTCAAAACAATTTCAATCATAAATATAAATCATAGACGGCATAGCATCCCATGCTACTATGTCGCCATACTAGGCTCTACAATTAAAACCGAGATATCTCGTATTGGAAATTGGATTTCCGTCATGAGTCGAGGCAAGGGGCAAGCTCCTCTCCGCTTCGAGACACTCTAGCAAATGCCTCAGGACTACACACTCTGGGCAACCCCGGATGCGGCTGGGCCGGTCCTCACTTACGTTAGAGGATTGGCATTTCCTGAACACACGTTTCCCGGTCCTTACAGACCTATAATCGAGGCGCCTCATTCCAACAACCACAAGGGTGAAAAGTATATAAATGTCAGGGCTGGTAAGTCACTGACCCCATCAAAGCTAGAAAGAAACGTCGTGCTCTCCCAGCGGTCCGTATCCCGTTTTTAACTCATACCGAGGTGTGAGGCTCGCGAATCCACGTTATACACAAAGCTACGCCACAAAGGCCGTGCTTTGATCATCAACCACAAGACTTTGCTTTTCAACAGAAGCCTTGATCCATGCAACTCAGCATGCCACATAGGCAATTCATGTCATGCGATTGATATCTATCGACATATAACCTCTAAGCTCGTACGTCTCAGAGAAGGGCATTAAGCAAAAGAATAAATTCTCCGCCGCCAAACAGATATATATTTAACAGAAATCAATCAACACAGAATAAAATCCAATGTCAGACACACAATCCATTTACAAGTTCGTTCTGGGTCTGAACGAAACCAGAGGCACTTTCCTCGCATATCCATCGATCTCCAAGTACGTCGGGACGACCACCAACTGATTCCCTCATCTTGGGTGTACAGCCCAATCAAGATCATCAGTAATCACCCAAACGATGTGAAGACTTCCGGTCTTCAACCACTGTCTTCATCTTCGACATATCGTCGAATCGGTTATTCAGAATGGGTATAAACCCGGCCTTTCCGAACAACCCACGTATATGAAAAACAAATGTTACACAAACACAACATACGCCTCATTCCAATTCCACATTCTTAGGGAAAGGTTCCCATTAATTTTATCCAAGATAAATTCTTTAAAATTTATCCTTTAATCTTCCTTTGGATGTCATTTCAAACCAAATTATGGTTTTTCAAGACTAGTCTAGATTAGCGAACCACACCGAAGTAATTATTTATTTTATTTCCCAATCCCAACCTATTCATCCCATGAAGCAAAACTGGTAATACTCCATATCTAATACCACGGTGTTATCGGTAAATTAATTACCATTTCACGTTCAAATCTAATTAAAGATTTAGCTATTCGCTTTGGAGCAAAACTGGCGATACTCCATTCTCGCTCATTTTCCAAATTTGATAATTCAGATTATCAATTCACATTTCAATCTAGTTGCAGATTCATTAAAACTCCTTTTACTGGGTTAAAGAACTAGTGTCGTTTAAAACACAGCTCATGACAAACCCAAATCACATTCTATTTATTATCAGGTTAAAGAACTAGTGTTATTTAAAACACCGTTCACGATAAACCCACAAATGAATTTTAATTCAATTCCAATCAAATATATTAGAAATTCCGATTATTTATAACCCCTTTTTAAATCTAATTTATTTATTTAAAAATAATTGGGTTTTAAATTTAGTTCAAACTAGTTCATTTTGGTAAAAATCCATTTTTATCTTTTCCAATATGGAGTTTTTCATCCCAATTTTTCCCAAATCATTTCTTATGGTTTTACACAAATTATTACTATTTTTAATAATTTTATCAAGGCCTGTACAGTCGATTTTCATTAATGGCCCTCGAACTGCACTAACATCGACCTTTTTCAAATTTGATTTGGACGTATCTCCAAATCCAACCGTTAGATTTCAAATTTCTAATGTTCATTAGAAAGCTCTTTTCAATACGAACCCAACGGTTCCGGTTTTAGGAGAATCCGACGGTCGGATCTCCCGTAATGTCCGTTTGAAGTAAGTGGTCGAAATTCACGAACTACCGCGGCGCGGCGCGTTCTATTCAGGCCATTATATTATATATATAATATATATAATATATATTTCGTCGATTCCTATTTAAAACGAATTTTATAAATAGTTTTGAATTCGTTTCAAAAACAATTTCAACTTCCATCTCAATTCAAATCAAAATTGAATTTTTCCTTATAAATTCGTTTTAAAATTCATTTCTATTCAATTCAAATTTCAATTCAATTCAAATTCGTTTTCTATTCGATTCAATTCAAATTGGTATTCTATTCGATTCAATTCAAATTGGTTTTCTATTCGATTCAATTCAATTTGGTTTTCTATTCGATTCAATTCAAATTGGTTTTCTATTCGATTCAATTCAAATTGGTTTTCTATTCGATTCAATTCAAATTCGTTTTCTATTCAATTCATTTCGAAATCGTTTTCTATTCAATTCATTTCGGTTTTCTATTCAAATCAAATCAAATTCGTTATATATTCAATTGAAATCAAATTTGTTTTCTATTCAATTCAATTCGAAATCGTTTTCTATTCAATTTAATTCAAATTTCATTTCAAAATATTGGATTTCGAAATCACTTTTCAATATTCATTTTAAAATGAATAAAATCGATATAAATATCGTTCACGTCAAAATGGCGTCAATCTAATCAACACGGCTTCATATATTCCTATTTTCAAATATTCTATTTCAAATATTTCCTTTTCAAATATTTCTATTATTAAAATATTTCGTTCAACACATGACTAATCTCAACGGATGAGTACGGTCAACACATGAACCTTTATTTTATAATGATAAAGATGTAAATTTTATTATTAAAATATTTCGTTCAACACATGACTAATCTCAACGGATGAGTACGGTCAACACATGAACCTTTATTTTATATTATTCTTTATTTTCTAAATTGGAATGAGGCCCAATCAGTCACCATATAATGTTAATTATATGGATTTTTATACATCACACGTATATAATAGCATTGAAAAATAATCAACCATCAACCAAAGTGCACTACATTGTATAAGCATCAAATATAGATATCTAACGCTTATAACAGCCTGTCAATCAATCGATCGACATATTTAATCAATCAGGATGAGTGAACTTCAAATTTCATCCCAACACCCGTGTGGGGTTTCAAACAATCAAACACAGATTTTAGTTGTGCAGTTGGGTGATGTGTAAAATTTATCGACCCAATCAATATCAGTCAAATCAGTGTATATAAACAATTCGGTCGATTTGTTTATAAATATTTATCTATTCATTTTCACGTTAAAAATTATATTTTTAATGACCAAAATATTTTATTCAAACTATGAATATTCTATTCAGTTCATTTATTCAATAAAATGATATTTTTATTTCTCTAACATATTTTAGGAAATTTCGGCGGCATAACGGCACGATACTAGAAACGGGACAAGGCCTAGCCTTATCCCTGGTCTAGTGAAGGCCCACGCCATTCACACATCAACTAAATCCATTCCATTTCACCAAACAATTCAATTCAAACCAAATAATCCAACCAACTACGCAACCAAACAAACAAGTCCATGGTCTGTGGACGATTGTGTCGGGTGCTACTAAACACCGTCTGCATCCTAGTATATATATATAACTAAAAAAGAAATTGAAGAGTGAGAAATTCTCACCAATAGCTATCCAATACCACGACTCTTCATTTATAGAAATCTTTATTGTTCTCGCCTTTTTATCACCTTCGTTGCCCATATTCTCTACATATGTAAAAATTGAATTTTTACTTCGCTATTCAATATATAAAAATCGAATTTTTACTATGCTATTCAATATATGAAAATCAAAATTTTTCTTTGCTATTCAATATATAAAAATCGAATTTTTACTTTGCTATTCAATATATAAAAATCAAATTTTTACTATGTTATTCAATATATAAAAATCGAATTTTTACTGTGCTATTCAATATATAAAAATCGAATTTTTTCTTTGCTATTCAATATATAAAAATCGGATTTTTTCTTTGCTATTCAATATATAAAAATCGAATTTTTATTTTGCTATTCAATATATAAAAATCGAATTTTTACTTTGCTATTCAATATATAAAAATCGAATTTTTACTATGTTATTCAATATATAAAAATCGAATTTTTACTTTGCTATTCAATATATAAAAATCGAATTTTTACTTTGCTATATATATAATAAAAATCAGATTTTTATTTCACTACTTATATAAAGATAATATTTTCACTAGTTATATAATATAAAAATCGTATTTCTATTCTTTCTATACTATAAAAACATAATCTTTTTATATACTAAAATATTCCTAACGTATGATAAAAATCTTTGCTTTAAAATAAATAAAAATCATGTCTTTAAAATAAGAAAAAAACATGTCTTTAAAATAAGTAAAAAAACATGTCTTTGTTTTTCTATGATAATGAAAACTGATTTTTTTCTTCTTTTAAACTGATTTCAAAAGAAAGCATAAAGAAAATAAAATTCACTGTTGACTCATTACCTTCATCGCGCTTCGCTCAGTAAGCCTTCCTCGACTACTTCATTGACTGCCACTCCCAGCTGCTACGGCGAAGTCATGGGTGAGCGAAGATAAGGGGAAGAGGTGGCAGGAGAGGTGAGAGCGGCGCGACTTGGGGTTCCGCGAGGTCTGGGTGGCTTCCTCGCGTCGGAAACTGGGTGAGAGCGCATCCTTCGATGGGGGAGGGGGGTTCGCCATTGGGGCGGCGGTCGTATGGGTTCGGGGCGTCGGGTTCTGAAAAATGGGGGGTTGGGTTCAACGTTCAAGAGGGAGAGGAGCAAGAGGGGGGTTCGGTTGGGGGTTGCGGCTGGTGGTCCGCCGTCGATGATGAGGCGGAGGGGGAAAGAGGGCTCGATCGATTAGGGATTTGGTTTTCCCTTTTTTTTCTTCTGCTAAAATCGATTGAAAATCAAGAAAAGGGGGCCAGAGGAATTTAAGGGGAGAAGAGAAGGATATTTTTTTATTTAATTATTTAATTAAAATAGTTGACTTTTATTTTCGACCTCGAAACGAGGCCCACCGCCTGTCATTCATAGCGTTTTACCCCCATTCCGAACACAATGGGATATGTATCGCAAGCTGATTCGATCGTTTCGATCAGTTTTCGTCAAAATCTACATATAACTCTATATATTGAATTTGAACGCGCATTTCAATTTACTGGGGTCACATACGAACTCTATAAATCCCAGAAAAATACTTTCTAGCTTCGTATTGACGATACGGTCCTAACAAAACTAATTTCGTCGAATTCTGAGACTGTTAGAAAAATGGTCATTTTTCAGTCGATTAAAATCAACTAAACTGGTTAAACGCGTTTTCCTTTGCCACACTCACATATTGATTCGAAAAATTATGAAATTTGGAAAATAGCAATAATTTGACACTACGGATCCAACAAAATTGGTTTCGTCGAAATCCGAGGTCGTTTGCAAAATTCCCATTTTTAAGGGCCTGAATTCCATAGCGACTATTCAGAATTTTCAACTGGACATATCTTTTGATTCCCGCTATGAAATTTCAATTTTTCGGATTCGTTGGAAAGATATCATCAATTAGATCCTAATGTTTTTGGTTTCACTAAAATCCGGATTGTTTTGCACCCGGTACATTCAATTGATGTTTGAAATCGAATTATCGAACTACTGCGTCATTTTCAATTCTATTTATAATTATATATAAATATTTATATTCTAACGACGACGCGTATAAATATATACGTTCTAAATATATTCAAAATAAATTTTCCGTCGATATTATTTAAAATAATTCATTTTAAATGTTCAAAATTCGCTAAAACTGCCAAAATAAAAATTTTAAACTGGCCCAGATTTTACGGGTTATTACAAGATTCGTTGCTGGAGTACCCGATAAGGCCTTGTGTGCAGAATTCTTTTACGTGTCATAGGTACCCGAATCCATAATTGAGTCCATAATTGGGCCCATGACCGAGCCATTATAATTTTTACTTTATATTATATGCGTATTTTATACTTCATATTTTATACTTTATATTTTATACTTTATATTTTATATTTTTTAATTTATGTTTTATACTTTATACTTTATACTTTATATTTTATACTTTATACTTTATATTCTATTTTTATATTTTATATTTTATATTTTATACTTTATATTCTATACTTTATATTTTATAATTTATAATTTATATTTTATACTTTATGCTTTTTATTTTATATTTTATATTTTTATACTTTATACTTTATGTTTTAAATAAATATAAAGATTTGGTTACAACCTTAATTATTTTATATTTTATATAACGAATAAAGATTTGGTTAATTTTTAATTTTGTACTTTATGCTTTATATTTTATATTTTTTACTTTTTATTTTATATTTTTATACTTTTTATTTTACTTTAATTTTTTTATATTTTATATTTTTTAATTTAGCTTTTAATCTATAACTGATCCAATAATTGAGCCATAAACTTGCGAATGACGTAGCCTATGACTGAGCCTATTACCTAGCCCATGACCGAGCACATGATTGAGTCCCATATCCAAGAACATAACCGAGCTCATGACTAAGCCCATAACCGCGCGCATGGCCGAGTACTTGACCAAGCACATTACCAAGCCCCATAACCAAGAACGTGATTGACCCATGACCAAGCCCATGACCGTGCACAAGCTCGGGCACATGACCGAGCACATTACAGAGAACATAACCGAGCCCATGACTAGCTCATAATCAATCTCATTACCTAGCACTTGACTGAGCACATGACTAAGACCATAACCGATCCCATGACCGAGGCCATGACCGAGCCCATGGCCGAGCCCATTACTAGGCACATGACCGAGCCCTTGATTGAGAACATAACCGAGTCCATGACCAATCCCATAACCAAGCATATGACTGAGCACTTGACCAAGAACATGAGCAAGCACTTGACTGAGCACATGACTGAGCACTTGACCAAGCACATTAGCAAGCACTTGACTAAGCACATGACCAATCGCATGACTGAGTTAAAATCAAACTCATAACTGATCTCAAAACCAAGTTCATAACTGAGCGCATAACGAGACCTTAATCAAGCTCATAATTGTGATCTTAACTAAATCTATAATCAAGCTCATATTTTACATATTATATTTTGTAGTTTATAATTTTTATTTTATAGTTTATACTTTATACCTTAAACTTTATACTTTTTATTTTTTATTTTATATTTTATATTTCATACTTTATGCTTTATATTATATATTATATATTTTATAATTTTGTATGGTTCATAATTTTAAAATTTATAACTTATAATTTATAATTTATTTTATACTTTATACGTTATAGTTTATATTCTATAATTTTATTTTATATATTTTTATATTATATATTTCCTAAATTAGCTTTTAATTTATAACCAATCCAATAACTGAGTCATAATGACCGACCCCATGACCAAGCCTCTGACCTAGCACATGATTGAGTCCCATAACCAAGAACATAACCAAGCCTATGACTGAGCCCATAACTGTTGCGTGTAGAGGTCTTTTACGTGTCATAGGTACCAGATTAGGCCTTGCGTGCGTGAGTCTTTTACGTGTCACCGGTACATGCTCGGTTAACAAATTCCTACTGGATGCAGAATCGTTGCTGGAGTACCCAATTAGGTCTTGCGTGTGGAAGCCTTTTACGTGTCATAGGTACCCGATTAGCCTTGCGTGCGTGAGTCTTTTACGTGTTATGGGTACCCACTCAGTTAATTAATTTCTACTTGGTGCAGAATCGCTACTGGAGTACCCGATTAGGCCTTGCGTGCAGAAGTCTTTTACGTGTCATAGGTACCCAATTAGGTCTTGCGTGTGTGAGTCTTTTACGAGTCACGAGTACCTGCTCAGTTAACTAATTCCTACTGGTTGAGAATCGTTGCTGTAGTACCCGATAGGCCTTGCCTGTGGAAGTGTTTTACGTCTCACGGGTACCTGCTCGGTTAACAAATTCCTATTGGGTGCCGAATTGTTGCTAGAGTACCCGATTAGGCTTTGCGTGCGGAAGTGTTTTACGTGTCATAGGTACCCGATTAGGCCTTGCATGCAGAAGTCTTTTACGTGTCATGAGTACCCGCTCGGTTAACAAATTCCTGCTGGGTGCAGAATCATTGCTGGAGTACCTGATTAGGCCTTGCGTGCGGAAGTGTTTTATGTGTCATAGGTACCCGATAAGGCCTTGCGTGCATTAGTCTTTTACGTGTTATGGGTACCCGCTTGGTTAACTAATTTCTACTTGGTACAGAATCGTTGGAGTACCCAATTAGGCCTTGCGTGCAGAAGTCTTTTACGTGTCATAGGTACCCGATTAGGCCTTGCGTGCGTGAGTCTTTTACGTGTCACGGGTACCCGTTCGGTTAACTAATTCCCACTAGGTGCAGAATCGTTGCTATAGTACCCGATTAAGCCTTGCTTGCGGAAGTGTTTTACTTGTCATAGGTACCCAATTAGGCCTTGCGTGCGTGAGTCTTTTACATGCCATGGGTACCCGCTCGGTTAACTAATTCCTACTAGGTGCAGAATCGTTGCTAGAGTACCCGATTAGGCCTTGCGTGCAGAAGTCTTTTACGTGTCATAGGTACCCGAATCCATAATTGAGTCCATAATTGGGCCCATAACCAAGCCAATATAATTTTTCCTTTATATTGTATGTGTATTTTACACTTTATATTTTATATTTTTTATTTTATGTTTTATGTTTTATACTTTATACTTTATACTTTATATTTTATACTTTATACTTTATATTTTATACTTTATATTTTATATTTTATATTTTATGTTTTATAATTTATATTTTATATTTTACACTTTATATTTTATACTTTTTATTTTATATTTTATACTTTATATTTTATCTTTTATACTATAAATTTTATATATAGTAATTAATATTTTATTTTATGTTTATATTTTTTATTTTCTAATTTATATTTTATACTAGGTAATAACCAAATCTTTAACCTAGGTCATAACAAGAGCCATAACCGAACCTAGCCAATAACTGAGACCCTTCACATAGCCGATCACATAAACAAGTCCATAACCAAAACCGTAATTGAGCCCATAACCGAGACCCTTCATATAACCGAGTCCATAACCGAGCCCATAACCGAACCTATAACCGATCATATGTCCATAACCGAGACCATAACCAATCACATCTCCATAACCTAGGCCATAACCGAGTCCATAACCAAGCTCATAGCCGTATTCGTAATTGAGCCCATAATTGATTCCATAATTGAGTCCATAACCAAGCCCATAACCGTTTTCGTAATTGAGCCCATAACTGAATCCATAATTGAGTCCATAATTGGGCCCATATTCGAGCCAATATAATTTTTACTTCATATTATATGCGTAATTTATACTTTATATTTTATATTTTATACTTTATATTTTATCATTTATATTTTATACTTTATACTTTATACTTTATATTTTATACTTTATATTCTATACTTTATATTTTATATTTTATATTTTTTACTTTATATTTTATATTTTATATTTTATGGTTTACAATTTATATTTTATGTTTTATACTTTATACTTTATATTTTATACTTTATATTTTATACTTTAAATTTTATACTTTATATTTTATCTTTTATACTTTAAATTTTATATATAATAATTAATATTTTATTTTATGTTTATATTTTTTATTTTCTAATTTATATTTTATACTAGACCCTTCATATAGCCGATCACATAAACGAGTCCATAACCAAATCCGTAATTTAGCCCATAACCGAGACCCTTCATATAACTGAGTCCATAACCGAGCCGATAACCGAACCTATAACCGATCATATGTCCATAACCGAGACCATAACCAATCACATGTCCATAACCTAGGCCATAACCGATCACATGTCTGTAGACCCTTCACATAACCGAGCCCATAAGTGAGCTCATACTTGATTCCATAACCTTGCCAATAATTGAGACCCTTCACATAGCTGATCACATAACCGAGTCCATAACCAAATCCGTAATTGAGCGCATAACCAAGACCCTTCATATAACCGAGTCCATAATCGATCCCATAACCGAACCTATAACCGATCACATGTCCATAACTGAGACCACAATCGAACCCATAAACGATCACATGTCTATAACCTAGGCCATAACCGAGGCCATAACTGTATTCGTAATTGAGCCCATAACCGAATCCATAATTGAGCCCATAATCGAGAGCCTTCAAATAAATGAATCCATAACGGAGCCCATAACCAAACCTATAACCGATCATATGTCCATAACCGAGACCATAACCGATCACATGTCCATAACCTAGCCCATAACCGTATTCGTAATTGAGCCCATAACCGAATCCATAACCGAGTCCATAACCGAGCCCATAACCGTATTCGTAATTGAGCCCATAACTGAATCCATAATTGAGTCCATAATTGGGCCCATAAAGGAGCCAATATAATGTTAACTTTATATTGTATGCGTATTTTATAGTTTATATTTTATATTTTATACTTTATATTTTATAATTTATAATTTATGTTTTATACTTTATACTTTTTATTATATACTTTATATTTTATACTTTATAGTTTATATTCTATACTTTATATTTTATAATTTATATTTTATACTCTATAATTTAAATTTTATATTTTATATTTTATATTTTATGTTTTATAATTTATATTTTATGTTTTATACTTTATACTTTATATTTTATATTTTACATTTTATATTTTATAGTTTAAATTTTATACTTTATATTTTATCTTTTATACTTTAAATTTTATATATAATAATTAATATTTTATTTTATATTAATATTTTTTATTTTCTAATTTATATTTTATACTAGGTAATAACCAAATCTTTAACCTAGGTCATAACACGGACCATAACTGAACCTAGCCAATAACTAAGACCGTTCACATAGCCGATCACATAAACAAGTCCATAACCAAATCCGTAATTGAGCCCGTAACTGAGACCCTTCATATAACTGAGTCCATAACCAAGCCCATAACCAAGACCCTTCATATAACTGAGTCCATAACCAAGCCTATAACCGAACCTATAACCGATCATATGTCCATAACCGAGATCATAACCGATCACATGTCAATAACCTAGGCCATAACCGAGTCCATTAGTGAGCCCATAGCCATATTTGTAACTGAGCCCATAACCGAATCCATAATTGAGTCCATAACCGAGCCCATAACCGAGCCAATAAACGAGTCAATATAATTTTTACTTTATATTGTATGCATATTTTATACTGTATGCATATTTTATACTTTATATTTTATATTTTGTATTTTATATTTTATATTTTATATTTTGCATTTTATACTTTATACTTTATATTTTTATACTTTATATTTTATAAATTATACTTTAAATTTTATACTTTATACTTTATATTTTATATTTTATAATTTATATTTTATTTTGTATATTTTATTTTTTAAACTTTATATTTTATGTTTCATACTTTCTACTTTTTATTTTATGTTTTATATTTTATACTTTATAGTTTATACTTTGTATAATTTTTACTTTATACTTTAAATTTTACATTTTATACTTTAAGTTGTATATTTTATACTTTATATTTTATATATAATAATTAATATTTTATTTTTTTTTTATATTTTTTATTTTCTAATTTATATTTTATACTAGGTCTTAAACAAATCTTTAACCTAGGTCATAACAAGGACCATAACCGAACCTATAACTGGTCACATGTAGATAATTGAGACCATAACAGAACCATAACCGGTCACATGTCCGTAGACCCTTCACATAACCGAGTCCATAATCGAGCCCATAAGTGAGCTAATACTTAATTCCACAACCTAGCCATTAATTGGGACCCTTCACATAGACGATCACAAAACCAAGTCCGTAACCAAATCCGTAATTGAGCCCATAACCAAGACCCTTCATATAACTGAGTCCATAATCGATCCCATAACCGAACCTATAACCGATCACATGTCCATAACTGAGACCATAATCGAACCCATAACTGATCACATGTCCATAACCTAGGTCATTACCGAGTTTATAACCGAGCCCATAACCGTATTCGTAATTGAGCCCATAACCGAATCCATAATTGAGCCCATAATCGAGAGCCTTCATATAACTGAATCCATAACAGTGCCCATAACCGAACCTATAACCGATCATATGTCCATAACCGAGACCATAACCAATCACATGTCCATAACCTAGGCCATAACCGAGCCCATAACCGTATTCGTAATTGAGCCCATAACCGAATCCATAACCGAATCCATAATCGAGTCCATAACCGAGCCCATAACCATATTCATTATTAAGCCCATAGCCAAATCCATAATTGAGTCCATTATTGGGCCCATAATCGAGACCATAACCGACCTAGGTCATAACCGAGTCCATAACCGAGCCAATAGCCGTATTCATAACCGAGCCCATAACTGAATCCGTAATTGAGTCCATAATCGAGCTCATAACCGAGTCCATAACCGAGCCCATAACCGTATTCGTAGCCGAGCCCATAACTGAATCGATAATTGAGTCCATAATCGAGCTCATAGCCGTATTCGTAATTGAGCCCATAACCGAATCCATAATCGAGTCCATAACCGAACCCATAACCAAATCCATAATTGAGACAATAACCGAACCCATAACCGATCACATGTCCGTAAACCCTTCACATAACCGAGTCCATAATCGAGCCCATAAGTGAGCTCATACTCGATTCCATAACCTAGCCAATAATTGAGACCCTTCACACGGGCGATCACATACTTTATACTTTATATTTTATACTTTATAGTTAATATTTTTTAATTTTTAATTTTTATTTTATAATTTTTATTTTATGTTTTATATTTTATATTTTATATTTTATACTTTATATTTTATAATAAATTTTTTATTTAATAATTAATATTTTATTTTATGTTTATATTTTTTATTTTCTAATTTATACTTTAAATTAATATTTATAATTAATATTTTATTTTTTATTTTATGTTTATATTTTTTATATTTTATGTTTATATTTTATTTTCTAATTTTATATATAATAATTAATATTTTATACTTTAAATTTTATACTTTATATTTTATATTCATAATTATGGCATGTGATCGATAAAGTATAAAGTATTTTATGTTTTATACTTTATATTTTATACTTTATATTTTATATTTTATATTCATAATTATGGCATGTGATCGATGAAGTATATTTCATATCCATAATTATTAGCACACTATATTTTATGCTTTATACTTTATATTTTATACTTTATAATTTATATTTATTTTTTATAATTCATAATTTATATTTTATATTTTATACTTTATATTTTATATTTTATGTTTTATACTTTATATTTTATACTTTAGTTAAGAACCTTTACATAGCTGATCACATAACTAAGTCCCTATCTGAATCCGTAATTAGGCCCATAATTGAGACCCTTCATATAATAACGAAACTACGTGACGTCCTATTTTGCTATATTAAAAAAAACATTAGAGAAAAGGATACCAGATTGTCCCCTAAATGTAGTATAAAATTTATTAAATTAAATAGCTACAAAAATAAAATAAAAACAATTAATGTGTTGTACTTCAAATGTAATTTTCTTTATGCAATATTCTATAACAATTCAAAATCAATTATTACTATTTACTAAAAAATAATTAAACAAATAAATAAATAAAATGCATACAAACAAACATTCTACTGTAGCACATCTAGACACTTAGTTCACTTTCACAATGCATCCTTAGTTTAATGGAGAAGGGGAATATCATGGCCACATGAATTATTATCAATTCTATAATAATTTATTTCATCTTTTTTCCCCCAAAAGTAAAAGATGCAGAAAGAGAAAAACTTGATAAAAAGCAACAAAATTATGCCTTCCTTGTTGAATATTGTTTATTTCCTCCTTATTCTTCTATTTTCTTCTGCTTTTAGCAGAAACGTGGGTCGTTCAAATGAATGAATCATGGTTCCTACAGCACATATGCATTTTAAACTATGGTTCTCAGCTGTGTCATCATTTGGCATGGCAGCTAAGACCATGTTTGCAATATAAAATTTCACTAAGATAATAAATAAAAGTAGTGATCAATATAAACATTAGAGAGCAATCACTTTTGGCAAGAAACAACTAAATAATAAATATAGCTCCTGCACAACTACTTAATTTCCAAAAAACAAATCAATATAACTAGCTATAGAAATTAAAACAGACGAACAACATCACAGATTGTGCACAGAATTGTGTTTTAAAACTTCAAACTTCAACAAACTACTCATGCTTTCTATTGTCATGCTTTCTACTGTCAACAAAGTACCAACAAATTTCAACAAACTACTCTAATCTCGTACTGAATATGCCAAATTTACACAACAGACTACATATTTCAAGTACCCAATGATTCGCCCACCTTACACGACAGTAGTTTATCAAGTATGTATAAAGGAGAAAGACTAAGAAACAACAAATAAAATTTAGCCTTCAACATTTTTTTTACTGTTTAGAACTGCAGAATTTTTCAAGTGTCAAATTGTATGGATTGTCTAACAGAATATCATGTGCTATTTGTCCTCTCATTTTTCTTATTAAATCTTCAGATACATCTTTAGTAACGTCCAATCCCTTCACTCTTCTTTCCATGTTTAGCATAAAAAACAATCCACAATCAACTCTTAAAATTTAAAACGTAATAAATATATAAGTATAATGATGTAATCACCGATGTCTATTTTCTATCTAACACAGCCAAACAATACATAACATACATGCATTTGGACCTATAGATGGATTTACATGGTCTAAAATTAGACTTAGGTGGACTCTGAACTGGATAGAAGAGTGTTCCTGTGCTATACTTAAGACTTTTGACATGTACATGGATAAGAGAAATAGTTAACTCTAATATTGTTTGTATGAGCTAGAATTGTGTCAACGTCTTTGGACTTCAAATAATTGTTTCATGTGAAGGACGTTTAACAACAATAACACATGATCGTGACCCAAAGTAAATATTCGTAAACACGCATTTATTAGTCATTAAGTTCCTTGCATTGTTTGTTGACAGATGAGAAATTTAAAAACAATATCCATTTGCTAGTTGACAGAATATCCATCTAGCAATAATAACACGATAAGCAACTCAAGTCTTGAACTCTACCAACGATAGTCATTTTAATATTTGGAGTGTTCTAATTGTATGCAAATTAAATGCAAAGGTTAAATGTATACCAACAGAACTATGTAATTTAGTATGAAATAACATTTTCAAATTTACTTTCAAAAATAGAATTGAACAGTACTAATGAACAACCCAGCTTTCTCATGTGCCATACACACTTAGAAATTAGATCGATGTCATTCAAACTTTCAAAAATATGAATTATATTGCTTTTGTTGTTGTATGGATTATAATACAACCATACAGTAAGATAAAACCAACCATTATAGCCCAAACATTCCCACGTTCAAGTTCAAATCAAGGTGTAAACAAACATATAGTAAGATATAACTAAATGTTCCAACAGCAAAAGAAAGTGATGTAATTTATTAAAATAAAAAAATGAAACTTGAACGGCAGTTAACAAGTCATGCAAGTAATCTAAAGTCTTCAAGTCTCTCCAAATAAAGAATGCCAACAAGAAGTGTGTTCACATAAGTGGCAACTCAAACCATGCAACAAACGTTATATAGATGGTCTAAACATAAACAAATGTTCTCATGTATATGGAACACATGGATATGGACTCTCACAAAAATCTTGCTGCATAAGATAATGTATAATATATTGTATACAAATTAATATAAATAAGAAATAAATCAAATTGCAGAAATTACCCATTAGACTGCTGTGTGCACTTCGAATAAGTAATCAATTTTTTGTTATTTAACTTGACTGTTAATCCTTCATTCTTTAATTTTGCTATAACATCTTCTACAAAACTTTTCTACAAAAACAATAAAAACAAATTATGAGAACAATTTTAAACTTAACACTTTTTATTTTTTAAAAAAAAAACTTACAATTTTCAGCGCTGCTTTCATGTGACTATTTCTTTTAGACGAAGTATGACGGAGTTGAAGAGAATCGTATAAATACCATTTAAAGTCCGCAATATCTAATTCCAGAAGAGTCCAATGATCATTGATGGGAAACAATATGCTGCAACACAATCTATTTGAAAGGGCTTTTTGTACAGCTGGTATGAATAAAGATTCTCTAGTGTTAGTCAAGCATGTGGTTGCACTATTCTACAAAAACATTCATATTAGTATATTGTAATTAATTAAACATAGAACTATAGTATAATGACATATTATGAAAAACATAAACTTTCGGTCATAATGGTGTTTATATAGATGAAGCTTTCGCTTTCATATAGGAAATTCAGTTTCCGTTCCCAATACCAATCTATTATCTGATCAATTAAAAAAATAAAGTAGTTAATTCAAAATGCATGATGTATAGTTGAAGCATTAATATATGCGTAATGCAGCATAAAAGTATTTATTTGTTAAGCGTAATGCAACATACAAGTATTTGTACTTGATTTCTTGTAAAACATTAATATATTCGTGTATAATAAAAATATACATTAGAGCATTATAAATGAAACCATATTTCTAGTTGTGACTTTGGGCAGAGAAATAGATTCAAGTTAAGATCGAAAATCCTTTAGACATTGGTTTAAAGAGACAATCTTCCAAAGTAAAGATCTTAAATAATGACAGATCAACATGTAAGTTGAGGTAATTATGCTTTAAAAAAATGTTAACTTTAAAGATGTCTACTGATTCAGTAAAACTGAGTGATGACATTACTATAAAACGAATACAACAGGATAAAACTGCAAGCAAGCAAAAGCCTAAAAAAATCCACTTGTTCACTTTACATATAATTTTGAAGACAATGCCTGTCCTGACCTGAGCGAGGCTATCGCCACAACACCCGCACCATTTTCTAATCCGACCTGGTCTACTTCCCCTTCTCTATTCCTTCCAAAATTCAAAAAACCTGAATCCTGCAACCGTGCACTGTGTGCAATTGTCACCTACGCTCGCTCATCGAACCACTCAGCCGAAGACCAATGAATTCCACCTAATAACTACAGTAGTGGAACTTCCACACCCCAAGTCTACTGCAACCCACTATATCACCAATCGTTGACTATGCCGCCATCAACACCAAATCCTAACCCCTAAGAGCATAGCCAAGGTCCAACCCAACAAAAACCTTAACTTAAAAGAGGTCTACTGATTCAGTAAGCAAAAACCTTAACTTAAAAGATGTCTCTAGTATGCATGTCATCAGCAGCAAAACTAGCCTTCAGACTCAGGTAAGACCAAAATGAAATAGTTTATCCAACATCACCAAACTGGTTTCAAAGCACTTGTATATATGTTTAAAAGTCACAGTAGCATAAAGAATAACATCATATTGGAATAAATACCTGCCTAAATGCATAATGATTAAAAATCAATTCTCCTATCATTTCATAATTGTATTGAATGAAAGAATAAAACTATAACATTTACTTGTTATTATCAACAATTTTGAAGAAAGTTTTCACGACATTACTCATTTGTTGATTCATATCATGAATCAAATGACATTGTTCTATATCATATTACTAGGAACAACCGCTTTTGCATAAACAAAATCTGGATCTTCTTTAGGAACCCTTGTTTCTTTTTTAATTCTCTTTATCATGGAAGGGATAGAAGTAGCAGCTTTTTTTTTTTTGATTTTGATTCAAAGTCCAAAAGTTCAATACTTCCCTAATCTTCATTGGTTGTTTTTAAAAGCTGTGGTGTAATGCCCAAATTAAAATTTGGATACTCATCTTTATCATCGACCTATAGTAAACATAAAAAATATTCAATTTATTTATTACATTATTAAATAAACATTTGTAAATCTTAAAAATTCACTAAGCTTCTTTTTTTTCCTTGCACAAAGTTTATTTCTTCTTTTTGGAATCACATTTGAATTTTTAACTTCAACATCCAAATCAAAAAACATTCGTGTTCCTTCTTCAACATCATTTAAATGATCGATCTAAACAAAATATTAACAAGGAATATTTACTATAGTTCACAAAATAAATTTAAAACAATGAATTATAATTATCAAAACATACCCTTTCTTTTTCCATTTTGGAATCAATGTTGTCCTTTGCATTGCTTTTGAAATCCACGTTTTTATCTTCTCCTTTTATTTTTTCCTCCTTGTCTGATTCAAAAACTGATTCTGGAACAGTTGACATGTAACTTTCAAAGTTCAACTTTTCTTTAATTTCTTTCAACTCTTGTTCCATCAATTGTCTTTTTCTTTTTTCTTCATCTAAGCTTGCAGATAACGATGACACTTATTTGTTAACATTATTTAATTCTACTCTCAATGAATCCACTTGTGCTTTGCTGTCAAATGAACAAGATTCTTTCTGAACGTGCCATTCATACTTTCTAACATTAGCAGTACTGAATCTTTTAGGGCTCTCTTCATGCAGTTCTTTATTTTGACCACTTTGACCCTCTCTCTTTTCAAGCAAATCATTCTCAACTTCACTGTCGGGAATTTCATCAAACATCTGTTTTGATAATTGAACATATTACAATCAAAAGTTCGAAATTAGAGAAGGTAAGTCTAAAAGATGAATTATGGCAGTTCTAAAAGGGAAATTAGTACACAGATGCCAAGAATTTTGCAGTGGAATGTGGATCTTAAAAGATAATCTATTCTTAATTTTTTCATTTTAGTCAAATATTATGAAGATGAAATTTTTAATATTGTTCTTGAACAGATTTCAGAAAAACGATGTTAAAGATATGGTCAGTTTCTACAATTCGATCGCTAAGTGACTTGACAAATGGGAAGTATTGTTTCAATTTTTTTCTACTTCAAATCCCAGCAATATTCTACTATACTTATTACAGTGATGTTGATGTATTATCATAAAATCAAGACAACTATCCAAGGATGTTCTCCAACTGTTGATTAATACATGTGTACCAAATTTATGTTTAGAGATGCAGAAACTGGATGATGTTCAGGGATAACATCTGTTGAAATGTTTACGGGTTATCTGAAACTGGATTGAGTAGTGGATGAGTTGAGTAGTGGATGGATGAAACTGTATATGCGGTTCCAGTTACTGGTGACACAAAATATGCGATTTAGATTGTCAGTAGCCATGCTAACATAAAATGCTTAAAAGGCATATTACAATGTACGTAAGAGTGTGATGGTATGGTTGTGGATTAAGTTAGACACGGCACACACAGACCAGATCAAAGCGAGTGAGTGAACCAAACGCACAAGACAATATAGGGTTGAGCAAATGGACCAACACAGCAAAAACTCAAGAGATACGCAACACCTAAACCGACAAGATCATACATGCACAAGGGTACATAAATGCAACATACACAAAAGGACTCAGAAAACCAAACTGAACAGCAGTGGACAAGAGTAGACATAGGATGCCAACAGTTCAACATGGAAGTAAAATGTTACATACAACAAGGATCATAAGCAACAATCAATGCAATAGTTAGCAAACATAAATATACAGAGTAACACAAAGTAGTCAAGTGTATAAATTTGTGGATTAAGTTAGTTGTAACTACGCAGTTCTTTACATGAAGATAGTGGGTATAACATGTTTAATACTAATAATACCTGATTATCTTCAATTCTTTGCAATTTCGAAAGTGTCAACTGACTTTTCAGACTTGATAGATTCCACTTAATGAACCGAGGATATCCAGTTACATTTTTTTCTTCAATGAGAGCTATTCTTTCACATATCCAATACTATATTAAAAATAAAAAAATTAACAATGGTACTTAAAACTAATACAAAAAAATGAAAAAAAATCCTTACCAGTAAAAACAACGTGTCAACTACAAATTTTGACCAACAAACTGAATTCATATTATTCCAATCAAGTAAATATGGTATGAAGCTCCATGATAAATATCCATTATTATTCGGATACAAGAAAGACACCACAAACAATATGATAATTAATTTCATTAAATCTTCCCCTTGATATCTTTGAGAAATCAAAAATTCTAATCCCTCCTCTAACATTTTTTTGGTAATCCTGTTGTTATCTTAAAAGTGAAAATCTATGAATTCATGATATACTTTCGGTACCGACTTTCTACCAGAATGTTTAATAGGAAATATTTCCTTACCACCGATCGGAAAACCAAATATCAAACTAACATCCTTTTCTGTTAGTTTTAACAACTTTCCTCCTATTTCAAATGATTTTTCATCTACATTATACGTCTGAATGACATCATCTAATGTCTTTGAATTTTTCCTAAAATCACGCCTTGTTATTTTGTTTTCAACAAATACTCTTAAGAAGTTTTTGAATGGACTTTTATTCATGTTTTCCACCAAGTCTTGATTCAAAATCTTTTTTCTTCTTAATTTCATAAATATTTTGTGCAATGAATCAAGATTGCAATAATAAGATCCATACACTTTTTCATCCTTTTTAATACTGTCCAAATTTTCTCCATCTTCAAACATTGTTTATTTGTTACCATCTCTTCATCATTTTGCATTGCTTTTAAATCTAATTCTTCATCCGATTCCATTGAATGTGTACTAAGACTAGTATCTGAAGTTTCTTGGTAGTTTGGCATTATATCCTTTGTCATACTTTTTGGCTTTTTTTCATCCTAAACAATAAAAAAATACACATGTATAAAAAAACCTGCATATATAAACATGTTTAAAAAAATTATATTAAATCAAATAAATACATAAACAACAATACAAGCAGTCATAGTAGACCTACTTAAAGCAACTAACATTGGCATGCCTTGTATACTAAGTAAAGTGCCATAAAAAAAAATTCAGTACCAAACAAAACTACACATCAGATTATATTTTTAAAATCTTTAATTACCATCACATATGCATCAAACTCATTTAAACAAACTTAAAATATAATTTTTTTCAACTGTTGCTGATTTTTATTTGATCCTTGGATTTGATTTTGATAGGTTAAGTCTAACACATATGTCACAGTGTGCCACTCACAATGTTAAAATTTATACAACAATGCAAATAAATTTAAAAAAACTTACAAATTTTTTTTAAAAATCTCTTGTCTGTAATTCTTCACTTTGTTGAGAATGAAGCTCGCAAAAAGATGTATTTGAAGATATTAAATTGATACACTGTTTTCTGCCGTTATTAATAAATATACATTGCGCCCTCTTTTTCTTCCCTAAATTTCTTGTTAACATGATGATCCTGCAAAATAAAATAAAAAATGTTACGTATTAAATTCATATTAAATAAACAAATATACTTAACAATCTGTATATTTACTTCTCCAGTATAATCATAATAAAAGGGTGAAGACTAGTAAGCAATCCAATTTCAAATGCAAGTCCATTTTCAGTAGGATACATCAACAAAAAAAGGCATGAGCTTCCTAAAGAGAACAACCTATTGCTTTATTTGATCAATAGCAATTGTTAGATTCCATATTATACTTTCTACTATTTTTTGTAGATACTAAAAAAATAATATGCATAAACCTAAATGAAAGAGTGGGTCAATATTTTCAATCAGATAAACACTCACTTAAAGATTGTATAAATTCCTGGTAGATACAACCGTCAAGGAAAATACACTTAAGTTGGTGACAAGAACTCGAATTTTAAATGGCGAAATATGCACAGGCCAGAGAGTACACAGGCAATATGGACATCAAAACGAAACAAGTTTATAGTGATTCGTACATCAACAAGTACAAAGCAAGAGGAAAAAGTAAAAGTATTCCAAAGGTTTTAAGCCTAACTACAAAATGAAGAATGGTCAAGCAAAGACCCGAGCCCGAAGAATTCAGATCAGGGATAACCATGAGTTTAGTATTAGGAAAATTTTCTCAACACTTCTAGTACAGATGCAACAGAAATATGACATGTAACAAGTGGCATGTCTATCAGGTATAAACTATAAGATGAAAATCTGCACACAGACATACCCCGTGCTGGAAATCAGCACAGTCTGCACTTAAACCAACAAGTAGAGAGACACGAAAGGTAAAGTCAAATAAACAGGAAAGAGATACAAGTGCAATGATAAGTAAACTACAGGCCAACCAAAGCAGTATATCAACTCACAGGAAAATATCAGCATCAACATCGAACACAAATGATTTTATACAAGGTACTAAAATCATAATTTCTGGTTGTGAAAATTCTTGACAAATGATTTTTTCAAAAATTATACAAATGAAGGGTCAAACTTCCAATAATATTCAGTTGTAATAATTTAACACATTAGGTATCCTTTACAATGGAAGATTCAAGCCCATAATCAACTTGTAATACTTTTCTCTTCAGGATTCCTCTTAATACAACAGGTAACCTATGTTATCCCAAACACAATAATAATAATAAATTACAGAGATTAGTTATGGCAACACTAAGCAACAATGTTTATGTTAAATTTTAGCAACAGTTAGAATTAAAATATAAAACTAAAAACAACAAACCAATGACCGAAAATCGTGTCCATTGCCATGCAATGAAATATATTATGAATCAACATCAAGGTACAAATTTTCAAATCCAAATATAAACTATCAATAAAATTACTAAATCAAATATTCATTCAACTCAGAATGTCTTCTTTCTACACATCCAAGAAATTAATAATTCATAAACAAACATAAATAAAAAGACCCTAAAATTACTCCCAACTAGTAATCACTAAAAATGCACCGGTAAATTTAGTCTTAGCTTTGATACCCAAGGAAACCACATGCTTTGCAAGTTCGCTAGGAAGGGAAAAGTTTAGACCTAATTTCAGTAACATATGAAGGGAAAAGATTTTATTGCATCTACAAGTTAAATCCCTTAGACATAAGTTCAGTAGCATTAGCACAAAGCCATGCATTAACTTAATAATGTTTAAACTACTTTATTCGGTTTTTTTATCAACATGCAAATCTAAAATTTTGTTTATACTGCAATTTTGAACATAGGTAAAAGAAATTAGGTACATATCTAATATTTAAGCTAAAAAAAAAGAAAAAACACTAAACATTAACTTATTTCGTGACATTAACATCACCTCTATTACTTCTTTCAAAAGGAATTTGAAGAAGATATGCAACAAGTTGAAGTAGAAACGGAGACAAAATAAATCGCCTGATAGTTCGATTCGGAAACTGAGAAGTTGTTTGATTTAGAATTTCGATTCGGAAGCTGAGAAGTTGTTCGATTAGGAATTTTGATTATTAACTTTGTTTGATTCGGAAGCTGAGAAGTTGTAAAATTAAGAGTGCGAGAAGAATTAGGAAAATAGGAAATTCGATAAACCCTTATAATCGACTGGAATGTAGCTGATTGGTTTAACATAAAATAAAGGGTAAGTCTGT
Source organism: Allium sativum (assembly GCA_030737875.1). Classification (NCBI taxonomy): domain Eukaryota; kingdom Viridiplantae; phylum Streptophyta; class Magnoliopsida; order Asparagales; family Amaryllidaceae; genus Allium; species Allium sativum. The sequence goes on along the minus strand of CM060920.1, from coordinate 930,289,636 downwards.
AATTTTGCAAGTATGTGACCTTAAAACTAATTGACTTGAGCGACGGGCTTGGAAACTTATTAATTTACCTATCCAGGTCCTTTATCCTAAAAATTCAAAACTGATAATGTTTTTGTTAATTTTCTAACAATAATATTCATATTCAAAAGGAAATTGCTCAAATAAAAAGGAAACAAATCCAAGGCCAAGAGCAAGAAGAGAATGATGAGAATTTGGTAAGAAAAATGATTTTTGTGTGTGTTAGCAAACTGATACTATTGAAATTTGATCCAACAACAGATACCCAAAAACTGATAATTTTGTGTTAGAAAACTAATACCGATAAACTACAAGTAAGAACATACCAAAAACTGATATCTACTAAGGCATAAAATTGATATCTATACGCTGTAAGAAAGAAAAGTATAAAAACAAATACCTGTAGGCATAGAAAACTGATACCTATAAACTGTACACAATAAAATTAATAGAAACCGATACCTACAGTGATATAAAACTGATACCCACCTATTGTAACCAAAGAAAAACATACATAACTAATACTTGCAAGATAGTAAAACTGATACCCCTAAACTATGCAAAACACATTACATGTGAAAGAATGATTCTGAAATTATTAACTAATTATGTAACACCCCACCTCTGCTAGGGTCACTCACAAAGGGAATGCTCTAGTTTTGGTGGAGTATTATCTAGGTAAACATGCACAGAGATATCACAAGGCAGAACATAAATAAAGCAGCGGTAGAAATTAAAAACCAACTTTTTATTACTTTCAAGAAAAGAGTCAAAACATCATATATCCAAGATACAAATTATTCCATTACATCAAGTTCCAAATAAAGAAGCATAAACTTAAGATAACAAAAGTAAATTATTCCCCATAAATAGCAGAAGCAGCCATAACATAGCTCAAGACCAAACTGTACATGAGCTATCAGAAAGCAAGCTAAGTCCAAGCTAAGAGCTAGTGTTTCCTCCCTGAGAACCTGGGGGGAAAACAAAAGAAAAAGAGGCGAAAGAAAAAGGGTCAATCATAAAGACTGGTAAGCCCTAGTGACTTTCAGTATGAAAACTAGTAAAGGTAACATGATATGTGAAAACTGGAATTAAACATAAAGATGATAACAGAACTGGTAGGATAATTAAGATAACAAGATAAGTCAAGTCTAGCATCGCATATTCAAGGTTCGCTGCACCAACTGTACTAGTGTTCTAACCCATGTCAAGTATTAATCATGAAATGATCCCTTGGCCCAGTATCATGAAGTGACCCATTACGGGGTCCTACGGTATGATCTACTAATCGATCGGCTCCCTACAAGTCCTAGCTCGTCATGTGTCTGCGTCATACGACCCTATCCTGAAATGTAGTTACCTGTGCTAGGTCCACCATAGGGTGTATCAAGCCCTATGGTGCCAACCATCTACACGAATCAAGCACGCACAGTGTAAATCTATGGGTGCCCAAAGCCTGCTTTTTCAACTCCGGACTACGTGCATGACCATAGTTCGCCTGAAATCAATGGCGCACCTACTCAGTCGTCATTCTGGTCGCTTACAATCAGCCCAGTAATCGTGCCCCACCCTGCCTAGTTCCAGGGTATCGTGATACATCCAAGTGGGTTACTGCTGAAAAGGACAGCGTAACTAGGGTTTCTAATGGGTTAAGTGTTGTCATTTAAATTCATGACTTAACCCTATCCAAATCATGTATCAAGTTAGTTAAGTGTGTTCAAGCGGTTCATGACTTAACCCTATTAAATCATCGTGCCAAGTTGGTTATGTATATTCAAGTGGTTCATGACTTAACCCTATCATGTGGAATTAATTCATTAATGCACCCAACCTCTCACATTAGACTAACTGTTGTGGTCACTGGATTTGCCGGGCAGTTCCGGGCAGATTTACAGCACAAAATAGTCTAACCTCGGGTTTTTCGTGTGATATGACCAACTACCCACATTGGATCCTATTGTTTGCAGTCACTGGATTTGCCGGGCGGTTCCGGGCAGATTTACACTGCAAAATCAACCCAACCTCGAGTTGGCCATTTTCAAGTTTATCTAATTGTGTTGCCCACGTTCAGGTTTTCATGTCAAAATTCATGTCGAGTTTTCATGTCATGTTTCATGTCAAATCGTGTCAAGTTCATGTCCATATCCAGTTTCAAGTTATAATAACGTTCATGTTCAAAGTCAATTCATGTTTTACCTAGTCTACCCAAATCGTATTCCCATCGCACGTAAGTTCGAATCGATACAAATAAATCTAATTAGGGAATAACATAAAAATGGACGGGTATAAGGTGGCAAAAGTGATTATTAGCATAGCATGGTATGACTTGAGATAAAGGATTATAACATTACTGGCATATGGAATATTGGCCTCAAATATAAAGATCACAAATCTAGCAAAATGACGTACTAGTCAAGATAACAGTTGTCATAAGGTGATAGTATAGTCATGGTAACGATTGACATAAGGTGATAGTATAGTCATGGTAGCTATTGACATAAGGTGATAGTCATAAACTTGTGACTAATAGGAGATTCAACATGATAATATGAGGTTTTTTTTGATTTACAACATGAATAGGCCCCAAATCAATGTCATAGTAATATCCAAGAGTCAAGATCCAAGATGAACAAGAATGGATGTAAAACAGTCATCATACATAGGTCCAATTTCAATTTGCAACATATTTATATTACATTTACAGTTTAAATCTAAAAATAAATGGGGCTTATAGATCGTGATTCGAGAATTAGAAAAAGAGAGTCGATGTTGAATCTTTATATGCTTAGTCAAGTCCTAACAGAAATCCCCAAATCAGCAACGTAGTTTCGACGTAGAAGAAGTAGTCCCTTTCTCTAACTTTTCAACCAGAATTAGAGCAGCATAAGGTCAGAAAGAATTTTTTGTGGAGAGACTAGTGTGAGGTGCTGTATATATAGGGTCAGGTCAACGAATGTAGACAGAAATGAGGCCAGAAACATCAGAGTGAATCCAGCTTCAAAAGTGGACTCGGCCACCAGGTCGACCCCCAGGTCGACACTATGGTCGACCAGGTCCTAGGCAGGTCGACTACATAGTCGACCCCCAGGTCGACCTGATCCTGGGCGGGAAATTTCCTGCCCAGTCCATTCTGAGGTTTGAATTTCGAATTTTGAATTCGAATTGAGCTGTTTTGAACTTGAAAACTTCTGAAAACTTCGAAAGGTCATAACTTGGTCATACGTACTCCGATTTTCGAAAACTTGGACCTTTTTCCAAGCAGAATTTCGAGAAGAACGCAATGGCATATCCAGTTTCCCTTGATTCTTATTTTAAAAATTAATTCTACCTTGATTTATGGTTATTACACGTTATAAAAATACGGGTTGTTACATTCTCTCGTCCTTAAAGGATTTCGTCCCCGAAATCTCTAAGTTAGGGAGGATGTGTCCTACCATCCACCATCCGTCTACTCAAAACATCATCCATAGGAAACCATTGTCCTTAAAAGATTTCTAGTGCTGTATGAACATATGCAGAATGTGTGTGTATATGTACTTATCTAATGCAAAAGATCAGGCGGTTACTGATCCAGTAAACCTCCTTAATGCAAAATATGTTAGTGTAATGAATCCAACATGTATGCAAATTCCTAGCATAATTTATAATCTTTACATGAGTGCACAAACATTCATTCATATGCAACATCCAAGTGATAGCATAACAAGTTCCATCTATGTACAAGTATAAGCACTCATGCATATGCAACATGAAAATGTGACTGAGCCGATCTAGTGCCTAATGTGTGTCATGCATCCACTAGCAACCACTTGCAACCATTTGCAAACATCAACCATAACATGTTTCAATCACATGTTTACATCCATATGGTTCTACCTAAGGTTCTGAAGACAAGATCGAGAAGATAACAAAACAAACGTAGATAGTAGAAGCATGATACGAAAAGGTTTTAAAGTTTATAGGAAAAAGAGATCGAGAATGTACCCTCAAAAAGAAATGGGTAAAGCGCGCGTATCTTCTCTTCGGTTTCCCAAGTTGCGTCTTCTTGGGCTTCACTCCACTGCACTTTAACTAGCTTGACTTCTCGATTCCTCAACTTCTTAATCTCCATTCCTAAGATACGAATCGGAGATCGCTTCAATGTTGCCTCTTTTTCCACTTCTACGTCTTCAAGGATGCTTGGCTCAATCACTTCGACCGACTCATGCAAGCACTTTTGGAGATGCGAGACGTGAAAGACATTGTGTACTCCAGATAACTTCTCGGGTAAGTCTACCTTATAGGTCATCCGTCCAATCCTCTCAGTGACGGGGAATGGTCCTACGAACCTTGATGCTAGCTTTCCAACTTCTACAAAGCGAAATACATTGCGTAACGGAGAAATTTTTATAAAGACCATATCTCCGACTTCGAACTCTAGGTCTGTCCTTCTCTGGTCCGCATAAGATTTCTGTCTATCTTGGGTCGTTTTCATCCGTCTTCGTATCAACTCAATCTTCTCAGAAGTGTCTATTATCATGTCAGGCCCAAGTATAAGTCTGTCTGTCGTCTCCCACCAATAAGTTAGCGATTTGCACGGTCTTCCATACAGGGCTTCGAACGGTGCCATTCCGATGCTAGCTTGGTAACTGTTATTATATGCAAACTCCACGAGAGGAAGATGGTCTTCCCAAGTACCACCAAAGTCAAGAATGTATAGCCTTAGGAGATCTTCTAGTACTCTATTTACCCTTTCGGTTTTTCCATCCTTCTGTGGGTGATAGGCCATGCTTAAATTTAGTCGTGTACCCATTGCTTCTTGCAGACTATTCCAAAACTGGCTAGTGAAAATCGGGTCACGATCACTAACTATACTAGAAGGAACTCCATGCAACCATACTATCTCTCGAAGGTAAATAGACGCTAGCCCTGGTGTGGTTCTCTTGCTTTTCACCAGAATGAAGTGAGCACTTTTCGTGAGTCTATCAACTATGATCCATATGCTAGTATTTCCCTTCCTTGACCTAGGAAGTCCATCCACGAAATCCATCGAGATACTTTCCCATTTCCATTACGGAACCTCTAAAGGATGTAATAGCCACCAGGCTTCTTCGACTCAGCCTTTACTTGTTGGCACACCATGTACTTCGAAACGAACTCTGTCACATCCTTTTTCATTCCAGCCCAAAAGAAAATGTGTTTCATATCCTTGTACATCTTATCCCCTTCGGGATGTATAATCATCTTCATGTGATGCGCCTCTTCGAGAACTTTCCTTACTAGGTCTCCCACTTATGGGACACATAGCTTTCCATCGTGCCTTAGCCATCCCTTGTCATCTATGGCATACCTATTGAGGTGACTTGACGTCTCACCACTAATCAGCTTGTCCATGATTTCGACTATCTGTGGGTCTTCCTTCTGTGAAGTCCCTACTTGATCTAGAAGTGTAGGTCTTAACTCAAGAGATGCAAACGTAGCAGTCAATGAATCAACAGCAGGTGTAAAATCAAAGGTTGCTATTAACTCAAGGCTTTTCCTTTCAACAAACAAGGGGCTCAAAGTCAACCTTTTTCTACTTAGCGCATTCGCCACCACATTACCCTTTCCAGGGGTATAAGCTATATCGAAGTCATATGATGCCAAGAACTCCATCCACCGCTGTTGTCTCATATTCAAGTCTTTCTGTGAGAAGAGGTACTTAAGTGATTTGTGGTCAATATACAGCTCAAACCTCTCTCCTAGAAGATAATGGAGTCAAGCTTTAAGTGCAATAACAATCGCAGCCAACTCCAAGTCATGCGTGGGATAGTTTTTCTCATGAACTTTAAGTTGTCTGCCCCCATAGCATATTACTCTTCCTTCTTGCATTAGGACAGTGCCTAATCCCGTGCCGCACGCATCTGTCTACACCGTAAACACCTTGCCTCCGTCAGGTAATGCCAAAACTGGAGCTGTGGTGAAGGCTCTCTTGAGTCTCTGAAAAGCAACGTCACACTCTATGTCCTATACAAAAGCTAGGTTCTTCTTTGTTAACTTAGTAAGAGGGGCTGAAATCTTAGCGAAGTCCTTAATGAACTTCCTGTAGTAGCCCGCCAAACCGAGAAAGCTCCTCACCTCCGTTGCATTCTTAGGAATTTTCCAGTCCTGTACCGCAATTACCTTTGTGGGGTCCACGACTATGTCTTGCTTAGAAACTACATGTCCAAGGTACCAAACTTCTTTCCTCCAAAAATGGCATTTGGAGAACTTAGCCTTTAACTGGTGTGCTCTAAGTGTTTCCATGACCTCCTTGAGATGTCTAACATGCTCTTCTTCATCTTTTAAGAAGTCCAAAATATCATCCATGAAAAATACCACAAACTTGTTAAGGAACTCCCGAAACACCCTACTCATCAAATCCACAAAGTATGCGGGTGCATTTGTTAACCCAAACGGCATGATGAGCCATTCGAAGAACCTGTCTGGAGTCCTAAACGCAGTTTTGTCAATTCTATCCTCAGCCACTCTAAGCTGATGAAATCCTGTGGCTAGATCGAGTTGAGATAAAATAGATGCCCCCACAAGCTGATCAAACAAATCGTCGATTCTTGGTAGTGGGTGCCTATTCTTCTTTGTCAGCTTGTTTAACTCACGATAATCTACGCATAGATGAAGCGATCCATCCGCCTTAGTAGCGAACACCAATGGAGCACCCCATTTAGAAATGCTTTGTCTTATGAAATTTTTCTCAAGCAACTCATTAACTTGTTTACTGAGCTCTCTCCTTTCTCGCGGGGCCATGTGCCTAATGGGCAATGAAACTGGCTTAGCATTATCAACAAGATAAATTCGGAAGTCTATCTCGCGTTTAGGAGTTAACCCCCTCACCTCATCAAAGACATCCAGATATTCTCGGACCACTCTTACATATTGCAAATTATTGTTGGACGAGTCAAGGGATTCAAGATAACACAACATGACCGGACCCTTAGGGTTGCAAGAAATTTCAAGGGTATTACCAAGGCGAGTCATGAGCCTCACTACCCTTCGTTCACAATCAAGAATGGCTCCATAATCAGACAGCCAATCCATACCTAGGATCAAACCGTGTCCCATAAACCCGAGAACATAAGCATTACACGTGAATTCTACGCTTAAGATAGAGATCCTCAAATCCACACACATCATAGATAAATGGGTGGAGCCCCCAATTGGATTTGAAACTATAACGGGATCCTCAACCAGACAAGTACTTAGGTGCAGATTTTCAACAGTATCAGAAGAAATAAAAATATGCGATGCGCCAGAGTCAAATAAGGTTAGAACAGGAAAGTCAGAAATGTAAACAAGGCTTTCTATGGAAATATTACTACCTCGGTCAAGAGCTGGAGTTGTGTTGAGAGCTTGCAACTACCCTCCAGAAGGTCCTGTTCGCTGGGTCTGCCCTTGCTTCTTAGGGCATTCCTTGCTGATGTGTCCAGTATCTCCACAATGAAAGCATTCACCCAACTCCCTCTTTTTCTTTCTACAGTCTTTAGCTAGATGTCTAGTAATACCACAAAAGTTGCACTTCCTCATCTCATGTGGTTTGCTGTTGCTCTTGTTATTCTTGTTGCCCCCTTCTTGAAGTCAGCTTTCTTAATCTGAGTCTCATTAGGCTTAATCTCCTTCTTGCTATTCTTGTTTTCCTCATGAATTAGAGCCATATCCACCAAGCTTTCAAAAGTCGCCCCCATGGGTATATGAGTTAGGGCCAAGCTGTGTATTGGCTCGTTCAATCCTCGAGCAAAGCGTACAGCCTTCTTCTAGGCTGTGTTGACCAAATCCAAACCGAACCGAGCAAGCTGATTAAACCTATTCACATACTCCCTAACAGACATGTCCCCTTGCTTGAATGCTAGGAACCTCTCCATCTGAAGGTTCTCTTCTGCTGACAATAAGAATTTAAGCCCAAACCTCTCTCTAAAGTCTGCCCAAGTCTCAACTGGTCTGGTAGCGTTGGTGACTTCCCACCAAAATGCATCTTCCTCTTTCAACAACCATGCTGCCAACTGAACTCTCCTATGGTCCTCCATATCAAAGATAATGAACAAGTCTTCTGTCACCTTTAGCCAGTTTCGTGCCTCAACAAAGGTTTCAGTTCCAAAGAAGTTCTTGCCGCCCATTGCTTTAAAGTCTTTACATATTTTGGAAAAGGCAGTACCAGGAGGAGGAGGAACCGCGGCCACTGGGGGAGGAGGAGGAGGGATGTCTGTCGGGCCTATGCCATTGGCCCTGGCTTCTAAGTAGCTTCGGAACCATCCAGGCATGGGTATTCCCTCAGGCAGGTTAAGATCAGCCATGCTGAAAAATGAAAAGAAAAAGATTCAAACGAGGAAACAAAGGGAATTGCTAATGGATTTTGGGGAATAGCCTTTTTAAACATAAAACTTTTCTTGAAAAAAATGCTTCTTTATAAATGGTTTTGAAAATAGTTTCAGAAGGTTTTTAAAACTTTTGCCCAGCCTGGTAACCTTCAGCTTTGATACCAAATGTAACACCCCACCTCCGCTAGGGTCACTCACAAAGGGAATGCACTAGTTTTGGTGGAGTATTATCTAGGTAAACATGCACAGAGGTATCATAAGGCAGAACATAAATAAAGCAGCGGTAGAAATTAAAAACCAACTTTTTATTACTTTCAAGAAAAGAGTCAAAACCTCATATATCCAAGATACAAATTATTCCATTACATCAAGTTCCAAATAAAGAAGCATAAACTTAAGATAACAAAAGTAAATTATTACACATAAATAGCAGAAGCAGCCATAGCATAGCTCAAGACCAAACTGTACATAAGCTGTCAGAAAGCAAGCTAAGTCCAAGCTAAGAGCTAGTGTTTCCTCCTTGAGAACCTGGGGGGGAAACGAAAGAAAAAGAGGCGAAAGAAAAAGGGTCAGTCATAAAGACTGGTAAGCCATAGTGACTTTCAGTATGAAAACTAGTAAAGGTAACATGATATGTGAAAATTGGAATTAAACATAAAGATGATAACAGAACTGGTAGGATAATTAGGATAACAAGATAAGTCAAGTCTAGCATCGCATATTCAAGGTTCGCTGCACCAACTGTACTAGTGTTCTAACCCATGTCAAGTATTAATCATGAAATGATCCCTTGGCCCAGTATCATGAAGTGACCCATTACGGGGTCCTACGGTACGATCTACTAATCGATCGGCTCCCTACAAGTCCTAGCTCGTCATGTGTCTGTGTCATATGGCCCTATCCTGAAATGTAGTTACCTGTGCTAGGTCCACTATAGGGTGTATCAAGCCCTATGGTGCCAACCATCGACACGAATCAAGCACGCACAGTGTAAATCTACGGGTGCCCAATGCCTGCTTTTTCAACTCCGGACTACGTGCACGACCATAGTCCGCCTGAACCTACAACGGCGCACCTACTCAGCCGTCGTTCTGGTCGCTTACAATCAGCCCAGTAATCGTGCCCCACCCTGCCTAGTTCCAGGGTATCGTGATACATCCAAGTGGGTTACTGCTGAAAAGGACCGCGTAACTAGGGTTTCTAATGGGTTAAGTGTTGTCATTTAAATTCTTGACTTAACCCTATCCAGATCATGTATCAAGTTGGTTAAGTGTGTTCAAGCGGTTCATGACTTAACCCTATCAAATCATCGTGCCAAGTTGGTTAAGTATATTCAAGTGGTTCATGACTTAACCCTATCATGTGGCATTAATTCATTAATGCACCACAACTGTTAGAAACTCTATTGTTGGATTTTGATGACAACAACTATACAATTATACCAAAGAACCTCTACGCTAACCTGCAAGTACATGGATATCAAAAAGAGAAATATATGATAATATATGCATATTGACATATTGACAGGGGGAGTTACATATACAGTTGTCATTATCAAAAAGGGGGAGAATGTTGGATCTCGCTATATGGCGTTTTGATTATGACAACTATACATGTACATATATATTATTATCGACTAACTTTGTCTTGCAGGAAGATACTTAACAACAGATTCAAGAGCTACAATTGAAGATTAAATATGTTGTAAGAGTCTGTTAGTCTTAGATATTAATGTTAAAGTCTTCCTTGATGATCACACACACACATTTTATATGTATATAGCTTCTCTTATATAAATTAAGCAAGGAATAGTCTGATAACAGAAAACAGACGTCTGGTCTGAAATTTTCAGACGTCTGTTTGCTGAAACAGAATGTTTTTAAATACAATATTCAGACGTCTGGTTGATATATTTTAGACGTCTGAAATGCCCCCGAAATACACTATTTCCTTTCTGATTTGATTTTTAAAATAAACAGACATCTGAATTTTATTTTCAGACATCTGAATTCCGAAGAGTTGCATCCTTTATGAAGAGATACAACTATTTAATCCATATCTCTTCATTAAAACTCTTCACGATCAGTTGTATCTTTTTATATATTATAAATAGAGAATTGCTTAGATGATCTAACAAACGATTTTCATTCTAATTCTCTCTATCTTATACAAAAGCCCTCTAAATTCTAAAGTGATCTATTTTCATACTCGAGACTTTTAAACTTCCATAATCCTTCACATACTTCACGATTATCATCAAGGAAAGGCTATAGGAAGGGTGTACTTAACATTCGACAATCCGTGTTATCAAGAACACAAAAGAGTCAACAATTATTCTGTATTAGTGAAGACCTCTTCAGTGGTTGAGGCAAGAAATCCCGTTCGGCTGTTCGGGTAATTGTGAACCTATTCCTCCAGGTGAAGTGAGGGTTGTTGCGTTAGTGAAATTCCAGAAGGGAGTCTGGGACTGGACATAGGACGGTGATCCGAACCAGTATAAATCGACTGTGTGATTTACTACTTACTACTGCTACTTTAGTATTCTACTTATACTCCATTCTATACGATCCTACCGCTGCATAGCTTCTTTCAACAACCTCTCACATTAGACTAACTGTTGTGGTCACTGGATTTGCTGGGCGGTTCCGGGTAGATTTACACCACGACATAGTCTAACCTCGGGTTTTTCATGTGATATGACCAACTACCCACATTGGATCCTATTGTTTGCAGTCACTGGATTTGTCGGGCGGTTCCGGGCAGATTTACACTGCAAACTCAACCCAACCGCGAGTTGGCCATTTTTAAGTTTATCTAATTTTCATGCCCACGTTCAGGTTTTCATGTCAAAATTCATGTCGAGTTTTCATGCATGTTTCATGTCAAATCGTGTCAAGTTCATGTCCATATCCAGGTTCAAGTTATAATAACGTTCATGTTCAAAGTCAATTCATGTTTTACCTAGTCTACCCAAATAGTATTCCCATTGCACGTAAGTTCGAATCGATACAAATAAATCTAATTAGGGAATAACATAAAAAGGGACGGGTATAAGGTGGCAAAAGTGATTACTAGCATAGCATGGTATGACTTGAGATAAAGGATTATAACATTACTGGCATATGAAATATTGGCCTCAAATATAAAGATTCCAAATCTAGCAAAATGAGGTACTTGTCAAGATAACAGTTGTCATAAGGTGATAGTATAGTCATGGTAACGATTGACATAAGGTGATAGTATAGTCATGGTAGCTATTGACATAAGGTGATAGTCATAAACTTGGGACTAATAGCAGATTCAACACGATAATACGAGGGGTTTTTCATTTTGATTTACAACATGAATAAGCCCCAAATCAATGTCATAGTAATATCCAAAATTCAAGATCCAAGATGAACAAGAATGGATGTAAAACAGTCATCATACATAGGTCCAATTTCAATTTACAACATATTCATATTACATTTACAGTTTAAATCTAAAAATAACTTGGGCTTACAGATCGTGGTTCGAGAATTAGAAAAAGAGAGTCGATGTTGAATCTTTATATGCGTAGTCAAGTCCTAACAGAAATCCCCAAATCAACAACGTAGTTTCGACGTAGAAGAAGTAGTCCATTTCTCTAACTTTTCAACCAGAATTAGAGCAGCATAAGGTCAGAAAGAATTTTGTGTAGAAAGACTAGTGTGAGGGGCTATATATATAGGGTCAGGTCAACGAATGTTGACAGAAACGAGGCCAGAAACATTAGAGTGAATCCAGCTTCAAAAGTGGACTCGGCCACCAGGTCGACCCCCAGGTCGACACTATGGTTGACCTGGTCCTAGGCAGGTCGACTACATAGTCGACCCCCAGGTCGACCTGGTCCTGGGCGGGAAATTTCCCGCCCAGTCCATTCTGAGGTTTGAATTTCGAATTTTGAATTCGAATTGATCTGTTTTGAACTTGAAAACTTCTGAAAACTTCGAAAGGTCATAACTTGGTCATACGCACTCCGATTTTCAAAAACTCGGACTCATTTCCAAGCAGAATTTCGAGACGAACGCAATCACGTAACCCATTTCCCTTGATTCTTATTTTAAAAATTAATTCTGCCTTGATTTATGGTTATTACACGTTATAAAAATACGGTTTGTTACAAATTATTTATGTAGAAGTACATTAAAACTGATACTAGCTAACCATAGCATTCAATTTTATACTGATTTCAATATAAAAATCAGGACGATGACTTCGTGAACCCACGACCTAGAGACGCGGAAGTGATCACTACAACAAACAAAAATATGGACATAGCTACAGATGAAGAGAGAAAAAGTGATACCACGTATAGATGTGATTTGCAAGCAGCATACAAAATGATCAAACTGGTAAAGGATAAAAAAATCTCTAATCAAAAAACAAAGTGAATTATTGAAATGTACTTCATTCTTCGAGTTTTTCAGTGTTTTCTATGATGATAAAATTGCTTGAAAGAGTGCAAAAAAATCAAGAGAATGTTGATGCAGTTTACACTTGCTAGTCGCAAAACGGAAGAAGCTTTTGTGTTTGGTGAAGATAAATTGAAAATAACGGAAAAAGATATCAGCTTACTATTTTACATGCCATTGGAAGGAAGCAATGTAGAAGAAACACCAAAAATGACAAATCCGACAATACCAGTGGATTACAAAGATTTTGTTTTGAGGAACTTCTGGTCAGCAACCTTTATCACTAGAAATTAAATAGAAAGACGAATAAAGCAAGAAGTGGGAAAAGGGAAAAACAGAACAAAGTAGACATACCGTTGCTTCTAATCATGCAGATACTACTTATATTCTTCTTCCTCAACAACCAACAGAAGCTACAATGGGCATTTGTACGGTTCTTGTTAAAAATTAACAAAATGAATTCTGTTTCAAGACCAAAAACAATCCAACCAAATTTATATAAAAAAATTATCCACAAGCCTAGGAACATGTCTAGATGCTCAATGCTTCCTTTGGTAAGAAAAGGTTTTTTACAATATTTTTATTTTTAATCCAAACATAACAATACGATTTCATGTTTACATTGTTTTTATTTTTTATTTAGTATGTCATGTGTGAGAAGATCAATCTCATTAAGCAAAGAAGAAACTTCAACAATAAACTCCCACGTTTGGCAAGGTGGGACCTTAAGGGTCTAAAGAACATTGTTAACAGAAAATTCTTGAACGAATTAAAGCGTGGGGAGGTATAAGCTTTTGATTTAACTTACTATTTCATCTCTTGTTAATATATAAAACAATGTTTTTCAGAACTGGTACCTTATACAAGTCAAAACATATACCTCAGTCCCATGTCATATTGATATTTTTAAATATTGATACCTAAAAAAATGCTAAAACTGATACCTAAAAACTAACACATTAAAAGTGATAAATGAATAATGCTAAAATTAACATCTTAAAAATGCTAAAACTGATACCTTATAAGTGACATTATAAAACTAATATCTAAAAAATCCTAAAACTGCTACCTTAAAACTGACACTTTATATCTGACACTTTAAATCTGATACCTGAATTATATTAAAACTGCTACTTTAAAACTAAAACCTTAAAAATGACACCTAAATATTTACGAATCTGGTGCCTACATAATATCTTTCTAATGTTTCAAAATGTGCATGTTAAGGAAATGACAAATATTGAGCCACACGAGGCTAAGATTTTAACATCAGAAGCTTTAACAAGCAGAACTATAAGAGGAAATGTTGTTGGAACAAAAAAGAAAACGAGGAGAACAGCAAGAACAAGTGGATTATTTCCAACAAGATGTCTCAATCAGAATTTTAAACCTCCACATTAAAGATATTGAACAAAAAAAAGGAGTTAACAGAGGAGCTAAAGAAAGAAGGAAATTTGAGAAAACACGTAGAAGATGAACTTTTCAAACTGAGACAACAGCCAAAACAACAAAAGCCAGACTCTGAACATGAAAGAATAGAGGAAAACGAAGATTCAGAAGCAATAATGAATGATTTAACTATGGCAAAGAGAGAATAAATTCATGAAACAACAAAAATTGATTTGAATGCTGAAGTAGAAGAGGTAGAAAAACAAACAGAAAGTATTTTAGTTAAGGAAGAAAAAACAGCTCAAAAGAAAGACAAGTCAGTTGAAGAACAACATGAAACCACACAAAGAAATGACACTGAAATCATCAAAGACAATGGTACAGTTGAAAAGCAAAAACAAGCATTTTAAGACATCACTCCTTTCACCTTTGATTTGGGTGTCACTCAAGCATGTTCAGAAAAAAAATTTGATGAAGGTAGTGGTGGAAAAAAACATCCTAAAAAAGGATAAAAAATCAGCCGTCAAGCCAACAAGTAATAAATCAATTTCATACATTCAAAGACTGAAGGCAAAAAGAAGAATTAAAAAAAGTATTGATTCATATGAATAATCACAAAAAGCAAGCAAAAAAGGGTAGAAAACATAAAACAAGAAAGAAGATGAAGCAGGTGAAGAAAAAAAAGGAAGAATTGCTGCTTGCATTGGTAAAAAAAGATGAAGCAAAATGCAAAAACCAACAAACTAAACAAGATGAAAAAGAAGATGAAGCAAACATAGATACAATGGAGACAAATCAAGTAGTAGAGCCTACATGGAGAGACCTACAGTTGTCACACTACCAAAGTGTGACAAGTCATCTAAATGAGGAAGGGGAAAGGATTATAAAGAAAAAAAATCGTTTGCCAAAGCTGATATATAGTAAGTTTCTATTTTATTTGTTTTGTTAGACTATACATAAATTTATATTTACTGGTTTTTTTTTTTGAAACAAACAGTCAAGTTTCTTGGGAAAACGACGATGTGATGAGGGGAGGATGTATTATTAATAAATATATGCTAAGACATGTACTAGAAGGCCGCTTCACAGAAGAGAAGGTAAATTTATTTACCAAATTTTAATACTGATACCCAATTTCATAAGAAAACCGATACCCAACATCTGTATCTTAAATAGAATAAGTATTGTTAACATGAAACTGATACCTACATACATATCAAACTGATACCCAATAATTGGAAATTTTTTATTCAACCTATAGAGTACTAAAACTGATACCTTTAGAGGTACCAAACTACCACCTACTAGCAATTACAATAAAAACTGATATTATAAAATATATAAAAATGATACCTTATAACTGTCCATAACAAAAAACTGATACCTTCTAACATAAAAAACTTATATCTAACAAATAATAAATGCAAAACGGATGGAATAACATATCAAGTTGTCATACAACAAAAGCTAACATATCAATTTAATTTGTGTAACATTTTTTTTTTGATTCATAAATCAGATTATTGATTGGTTCAGCCTTAAATGTGTCTTGGTCAAAAACAATTGTGCATTGTCTACAACCATGACAGTAAGTACAATTCAAATTCCAATATACAGTTATTATTATTTTTACAAGATTGATTTATATATTAAATACAAACATACACTTCGATTTGAGCAGAAAGACATTGTTGAAAAAAGGGATGGAATTATAAAACATTTAGTTATTCCATTCTTAAAGAAGCTTCTCTAAACAAGTACAAGAAAATGATATACTTCCCAATGCACTGTGATAGCCATTAGACACAACTTACATTAAAAGAAGCTGCAAAATGTAATGAAATGAAAAAAGTTGTTATTTTTTTTGTATCCGTAGTTAACTTGAATGTTGTTTCTATTTTTTTATTTAATTTGATTTAATCTTTTGTTGAATATTTGGTAATTGGATTAACTTTTATGTGTGTAAATCTTCAATACAAGGATGGATGTGCAGAATTAGAAATGAACCAGGTGGAATTAATATGTTAAAAGAGATTTTCCTTCGTTTTACAAGGCAAGCCTAAAATGATAAAATTTGTGCAAAAGTACATCATAAGCAGATAGAATAAGGATTCAGTTTGTAGGTATCAGTTTTATCGCAGTAGGTATCAATTTTAATTATTTTCTTTCTTCACAGTGTTTAGGTATCAGTTTTATGCCTTGATAGGTATCAGTATTCTATTTTTTATTATCTACAGTTTATGGGTATCAGTTTTACAGCATTTTAGATGTTAGTTTTCGATAAATTCAGTCGTGTTTGACTATCATAGTATCGCTGCTGCATCAAAACTGGTATCACTTCAATAATTTGTCATGCAAAACAACAATATTATGAACATTTCATCCATTAATGGTATGGTCGCACTTCGATTCTATGAGGCCAAGACATTCAATTGAAAGAAATAATCCAAATTTGAGAGATTCCATAACTATGATACGGAAAATTTTCTAGTTAGATTTTTTTAAGTTATACTAATGTATATTTATTGCAGAGATTAGAAGTTGAAAAAATATTGCAGCAATTGTGGACAGAGAATAATATTCATGATATGCAGCATAGACAGGTAGAGATACATCAACTAGAATGTGCACAGCAGTATTCTGACGCGTAATCTTTTTTATGACTTTTCTTTCTTGAAAATATTCATTTTTATGTGGCAAATTTTCAAACTGATACCAATACAAATCCAAATCGATACCAACATTTATTCAAATTGATACTCACTAATTAAAAAAGAAATACCAATTATCACCATGCACACTACCAATAGTGAAATCACTACTAGCATACATAAATCATTTCAGTTCATACAAAAATTATGTTTGTTCATACATTTAGTTAAAACCATCACTTGTACGATTGTTGCCATAATCTAATCACTTGTATCGTACACTACAACAATTATTTTTAACCATTAAAATATTTCAATCATGCAGAGTTTATTGTGGAATATTTTTCATCATTTTTATGGTCACACACAACAGATCTGAAGTACCACTGAAAGTGACAAAAAATTATGCTGAAAGCCAGAGCAAGAATTGTTTGTGAAGTACTTGCAGGTAGTGCATGCTGCTAGGATTTAGTTAAATTCATGAATGGATTGAGTAAAAGTACAAGTAAGTGAATGAATTCATGCTTGAGTTGAGAAAATGTGATTGTTATATTCAAGAGCAGTGTTGTATATAATTAGATCGTGTAAGAAAACAATGTTTTTTATGTCAATTATATATGTAAACAGTTTTGTATGTTCTACGTATTGGTTATAACTGGATTGATGTATTGAAGACTAATGTTGCTCATATATACGTTGATGGATGAAAAGTTCATAATATTGTTGTTTTGCATGAAAAATTATTGAAGTGATACCAATTTTAATGCAGTAGTGATACTGTGACAATCATACACGACATAATTTATCAAAAGCTGATCACCTAAAATGCTGTAAAACTGATCCCCATAAACTGAAAGTAACAAAAAATAGAATACTAATACTTACCAAGGCATAAAATTGATACCTAAACACTATGAAGAAAGAAAATAATTAAAATTGATACCTACTGCGATAAAACTGATACCTAAACACCGTGACGAAATAAAATAATTAAAATTGATACCTACTGCG
This sequence comes from Allium sativum, assembly GCA_030737875.1. Lineage (NCBI taxonomy): Eukaryota > Viridiplantae > Streptophyta > Magnoliopsida > Asparagales > Amaryllidaceae > Allium > Allium sativum. Next base: position 930,271,807 of record CM060920.1, on the reverse strand, counting down.
ATAAAACTGATACCTACAAACTGAATCCTTATTCTGTTTGCTTATGATGTGCTTTTGCACAAATTCTATCATTTTAGGCTTGCCTTGTAAAAAAAAGGAAAATCTCTTTTAACATATTACTTTCACCTGCTTCATTTCTAATTCTGCACATCCATCCTTGTATTGAACATTTACACACAAAAAAAGTTAATCCAATTACCAAATATTCAATAAAAGATTCTTGATTTACCCCTCCCATTATTATTATTATTATTATTATTATTATTTTAAACTGAATAAATCCATCATGCCTCCTGAATAATTAAATTTATCTTCAATCAAATTAAATAACGAATAGAAACATCATTCTGGTTAACTACGGATACAAAAAAATTACAACTTGTTTTTTATTTCATTAAACTTTGCATTAAAATTTAGAGCAAAGAAAAATAATAATTAATCAACAATATAGCCATAGCATCCCTTTTAACTGGTCATGAAATTGAAAAGACACATGTCTTAGCATGTTCAGTCATTAAAAATGAATCGAACAAACCATTTTCGAAGATAATTCTAATATAGTCAGCATTCATAAGGTGTAGGAGCATTTATAAAATAATATCATTTGGGAATATATATGTAGTTCATCTCATAAACATTAAATGACCCTATATTAAAATATTGAATACTTGCTCACAAGTGAAGTAATGTATCAAAAAACGGACATTAACAATCCACTATTCAAGACCTACTACAAGTGTTACCCCCAAAATTATCTAGCATCCTATATTATTTGGTAAGTGACAAATACAAATTTAAGTTTTAATCACTCAATGTCATTTCCTAAAAAAGGAGTTATTCTCCTAATTATACATACACACACACATATTAAACTAATCAAACTCAACTAACCACTTAATAACACGAAATAAGTGCAAAGTGTACATATCTTTATTAGAGCAGACAGTTATTTACCTGTATATAATTAGTGTACATGTCTGTATTAAAATAAAAAATGAGTCTACCTACATGTACATGTCAGGATTATTTGGCTGTATGTATATGTCCAGATGATTTTATATATAGAAATGTAATATCAAAAATCTGCCCAAATGCACTACAAGAAAACTTCACATAGACATCAGCTAAAAAACGATGTCTCGGTTTCTAGGGAGCGATGTTGATGTCGGTGATGTCCAAAGTGCCAAATAATTTATATCGGATAAAAAACGATGTTGAAGCTGCAGTAAGACATCATAATATAATTAACAAATGATGTATTAAGCCCTTTTTTTGTTTATTTGCATGAACTGAATGCTGATAATGGCTTATTATAATTCTTGTATTACTATAAACATATAGTGTAAGTAGTACAAAATGACTAATACATCGTTTATGGTGGGAATAACTACTGTAATATATATATATATATATATATATATATATATCATTTATTTCTAAAAGAAGTGATGTCTATACACCAAACAGATATCAGTTCATTTTCAGTGAAATGATGCCTATGTGTCGTTTAGACATCGTTTCCCTTTAAAGGAGAGATGTCTTTGTTCTCACTGTTTTTGTTCTGCATAACTGATGTCAGTTATAATTTTAAACATCAATATTTTTCCTGATATATGATATAGCCCTACCAAAAGAAAAAATGCAATACCAATACCAATACCAAAAACAAAAATGCAATATTGGTCACAAACATTAAACATAAAATATTCTTATATTCTATTAAACCATCCACCACAAACATTAAACAAGCCCATGTTCTTACATTCCATAAAACCATCCACCAGAAACATTAAACAAGCACATGTTTTTGTTCTACATTACATTCCAATCAGATTTTCATTAAACAAGATTTACAAGTGTTCTTCAACAAAACCGAGCGCCTCGTTACTCACCTCCTCCAACTGATCCACATTGTAAGAATTTCGATTCTTCATGCTCCACTACAAAGTTGATAAATAGCTCATTATATACTTTATATTCCTACTAGAATCAAGTGCAAAAGTTCGACGTCGCACACAATATGGCAAAACCATTCAGATGCCAACGATACCAGTATGGAAAAACCATTCATATTTTTAATTTCAATGTCATACTATGTGATACATATGTGATACACATCACTTCGAGTTCACAGTATATTAATTCAAAACAGAATGTACTTTACTGAAAATGTCATAAGTATTGTTTCGGTAAGGATGTATAAATTGCTCAGTTTAAACTTTAAAAAATGCTACTAATACCCAAACTTAATATCCTAATACCCTAAGCTTAATACTAACATCATTTCGACTTGATTACTTATAACATGATAGAAATTATCCTTCATGTAGTTATTTGGTGAAATATAAGGGAAAGCATCATTTCTTTTTTCTGGTAGTAATCAGGTTTTCCATTGCAATACAATTGAAACTGGATTTAAACATAGATAATAAAGATTTGCTCTTGTATGGTAAATTTTCCAATGTGCGTAAGTTGTTGCTTATCGGTTAAGCAGGTAAAAGAGTCCATTTTTCTTTTTATAGTAATAATTTGTGTATTTGAAATTGATTATGATATTAGAGCTACTGCATCTAAATTAAGAACTTATATTTCCCTCTGGTAACTTATACCATCTTTATTTTGGTTCGCTAACAATATAATTTAATTATAGATTCAAGCAAACATTTTTGATATTCCTTGTTTTAGAATGAATTGAATATTTCCCTTGAATCGAAAGATTCAGATGTTTGAGTCACTATATTACTGGACATAATGATATTCAGATTGAGTTTTGGATCAGACCTTGAGAATCATATGGAAATTGTGAAGGGCAAACGTGTACCGGGACATCCCAAGAGTTTAATACTTAGAAGATTAGATACAAACCATCGTCGACGTCATTTCGACTTGATTCACTAAAATACTAACATCCAACACAAAACTTATAGGAAACTTAAAGTTAAATAAAATCCCACAGTGGTTTTTTTAGATATGAGACTAGTATTCTTTCAGCACTATCCAGACAGCACCCCAATGATAGTAAAATCAAAACATGTATTTTTGCACTTCATTATACTAGTATGAAGCAAACAAGCATGAAATAAATGTAAAGTTATCAAAGTTGCATGTCAAATATCTAATGCTCACAGTATTCAAACGCATGCTTCTTCCAAACAAATCTACAGACTAATTATTTATCTAAACAATATATATTTACCTTTTTAAGCAAAGTAAATTCCTTATCCTCAATGATTTCTTTCATGTAGCGCATCACCACGTAACCATATTCATGGCCAGTAGGCTATTTTGGACATCCTTATTCCAATAAAGTAATGACATATATATCAGCTTCCAATTAATTAAACATTAATTTAAGTATGCCATAGTTAGAAGTGGAAAAATACTTACAGTGAGATTCTTTACTTTAGGCATTTTCTTGCCCTTGCCTGTTTGAGAATTGAAATTAGTAACTGCCTTGCAAATTGTATAGAAATACTTCGTCATGTCAAACTAAAAAAAGCATCGATGATGATAAAAAAACCTATTAGGAAAAATTACTTCGTTAATGGTTTTTTTAAAGTCGAAAAACAACCTAGAACAGATAATGGATTGAGAATATGAATATCACCATCCCATATTATACTTAAAATCCAGTGTATGCTAATATCATAAAAAATACTCCAAAGTCAAAATAATACATATTCACACTAATGTTTATATGCCGAAATATATATACATATAGGTTTCATCAAATACTTACCTGCTACTATCCGGTATGCAATATATGTGATCATTGTGGTCTCTCAGCCTTTGCACAATGTAAGATTCATAATCTCTGTCGAGTTCAACCATCTGTCCAGGATAAAAAAACCAAATGTGTCCAAATCATTTGCCTCGCGTATCTTAGTAAAAAGGAACCTAGATAAATAAAATATAAAAATTTAAACCGAAACATGCAGAATTGGAAAAAAAATACTAACATCATATAGGCTGATATAACAGCTTGCCTGATCATTTCAAACTGCAATAGTGCTACATTCTCATCCAAAAAAAATTGTCTTCTCTTCCCCAAAAACCTCTGCATCGCATGGAATCTAGATCAAGGCCCCACCATATTTCATCAAGGTCATTGCATGTTTATATATCAACCTCCGCCTCTTTGGCACACTTTTAGGTGGCTCTGCTTGAGAATACAAGGTCTGTAATCTCTGCAACGGCTCACCTATTTTTGGTGATGGAAACTCCTTTTGCTTAATCTATAGAAAAATAATCAACCATTATACAAACATCAAACACGTTTCTATTTCCTCATTTCATGCACATAGAATAAACATATATTATTTAGGTAAGCACATACATAGGTTGTGGGAAACAGATCAGTTCCACAAGCCAGGCTACAACAGAGCCAACAACTTGATGTACAACCTCCATTCCACCAGGTGCCGGCATAGGAAGCAACACTTCTGGGTTAGTACATCCATTCTCTGAAACACGAAGACAACCAGACGGCGTTTCCCTTCCGTTCATTTTATTACTCGATTCATCTCCAATAGGGAAAACAACACCAAATGCAACCATGGTGTCTATACTACCAACTGCCAACTCACATTTTCGCATAAGCTACGAATTATAAATAAAAAGTCTCCCCATCTTTTTCTCATAGTAAGTGTGTTATGCAAATTTTTGTTAATATAAATCTAATTATATAAATCATAAGATGGAAATTATATATATCTAACTATTACCTTTACTTCTGGAACTAGTGGATTATCAATAGCTACACAGTTATCAACATAACGTTTATTCCCCGATGCTTTGTCATTCCCCTTTTTTTAATTATAGTTTAAGATCCTACTTTATTTTGGAGAACACCGATAGTACTTCCCCGAACATCGTTTATTAGTTCAGCTTCCAATTAATATCGATCTTTGTACCATCCAACACCAATACTTTTGCAGTTTTTGGTTTCTTTTCATCTTCGTCTCCTGGTGGTTGGAAACGTGCTTTGTCAGACAAATTTGGCGACTGATGATTGGCTCTAGCATTGATCATCGCCTTCAATTTTTCGATTTCTGCCATCATCTCTTGCTTTGCCGACATCAGATCCTTCTTTGCTTTCTCTAGCTCCGCTGACCTCTGCCGATCACGCGCCATCAGCTCCGACTTGGTGATTTAAAGCTTTCTCTGTCTTGGAAAATTAAAGTAAATCTTGGGAGTAACGAAGCTTCCAACTGCCCGGACCCTACCTGAATGCTCACGAGTTTCCAGTGCAACAGTTAGAACATCATTACTTCTACAAGGGCTAAACTCCCCCTTTTGTTTCTTTTCAAGCAAGGCATCCTATACACACAAAAAATTAAATAAAACCATGTTTCATGATGATTTTGAAAAAAACAAAAATAAAATTATCATAGGAGGCTTACAATTTTTTCAATCACCTTAGCCAATTCTTCATTTACTTCCATGTCATCCTTTGGCTTTCGAGCCTTCTTCGAGAAAACTGCTCGATCAACTTCTTCACCGACCTCTAGCTTCCCCAACTTTATCTATTTAAGAGGAATCAATATTTCAAATCCTCCAGAAAATGATGAAAATTACAATTTACTAGTTCTTAATTCCTCTTCCTTCAAACCAATGTACCCTTTTCTTGACAACCGATGACAATATTTCCTCTTACCAACCACAACACTTAGTTCCTCATGAATTTGCAGCGACCAAAAATACAAATATGTACTTTTTGTTTTTATTTTTATTTTTTATTATTTTGAAAATTATTAATAAGTAATCTATAACTTAATCTTTTTATATTTTTTTATTACCTTGAAATTGTGATCTACTTATTGATATTCATATTTATGATATACTTATGTATGCCATGGAATTTATAAAAACAAAACTAACAAATTAAAATAAGCGCATATACCTGCCAACTAGAAGAAGTCCTCTGTGCAACAAATTTTTTCCAACTCAACTTACCAACAAACACATATTGCTTTGGTGGCCTAGAAAGCTTCTTCTTATGTCCAACAAATGGAAGCAAAAATTTACGAGTCAAATTTATCTTGAACTGTCTCCATTTACAGCCTGTAGATTTTAATACAAAATTCTTGAGCGTGGGATATATTTTGAATGTATCATGCACAACATTTAAATACACATCTTACTTACATACATACATACATACATACATACATATATATATATATATATATATATATATACACATACCATAAGCTCAATATTCACTAACTCATCACAAATTTAAGGAAAAACAAACTACCTGAACATCGAGCCATATTTTTTCTTTCGAATCACGATCTACATTTGGCCAGCTTATAATGTCTATGGGACCAATGTTCTATCTAACATGCCTATGTAGGACTGCAATATCTTTCGAGTATCCCCTTCCACTACAAGAAAAATACCCTATTGCAACTTGCTATTTGCCACAGGCGATAAATGACAGTTGTAGTAAATGATATTTAGCAACAAACCTATTATAGCAGTTGCAATAGATAATATTTAGCAATAGGCCTTTTCTTTCTGTTGCGAAAAACATATTTTTAGCAACTTCGCTTCCCTTCATACTGCAAAAACATACTTTTAACAACAGTGTTACCGTAACAGTTGCAACAAACATATTATTTGCAACTGCACTTTCAAGCCAGTTGTAAATAAATACCTTTAGCAACTGTTTTCGCCACTTGCAACACCTGTAATTTTTTTACAACATACTATTAAAAATTAGCATTAGCTTTTAATGGTTAACTTTCAATAATTAATTTTAAATAATTATTTTAAATGATCAACTACTAGTAATTATATAATAATCAAGATTAATATTTATTATTTATTATTAATAATAAATTTTAAGTATTATAACGTGATACTTATAACTTATAATTAAATAATATTTATTAATAATTAACAAATAATAATTAAAATTTAAAAATAATAAAATAAATAAATAATTATTAAATAATAATAAATTAATAATAAAGAACTAATGGGTAATAATTAATAATTAATTTGAAATATGAATATGTTTATATATTAAATAAATAATTTATAATTAAATAATCAACAAATTCATAATGAAAATGATAGTTGATTAATTTTACTATTAAGGAGTAATTAATAATTAATAATAATTTCTTGTATGAATTATAATTAATGTTTGATAGAGGTATTTTTATGAGTTAATAAATAGTTTCTAGTTATCATTAATAATTATTTTTATATTTGTGATATTATATTTAATTATTAGTGATCAGTAAACTGTAGTTAATAATCATTAATTACTTTTAATAATTAATAAATAAATAGTTATATTAAATAATTAGTAATCGATAACCAGTACTTAATAATTAATGTTTAACATTTGATATTTAATTTATAAATAATGTTTAACGATTAAAAATTAGTAATTAGTTGTTAATTTTTAATACTTAATAATTACAATTAAATAATAAACCATTACTACTTTAGCACTATAAGAGAGAGCGTCAGTTTTGAAACATTCATAAAATTAAAAAGTAAATTTTTAATTTGTTTACAAGAAGTTATATTTAAAACAAAATTTGTTGTGATGTGTATTGAAGTCTTACAACTTTCTAAATGCTTTAATTTCAAAAAAAATTACGATAATATATTTGTAATTGGTTCGTAGTTATACATTACTACCGCTTTTTCCTAAATAATTAGGTTTTCTCTTTTTACCCCTAAAACCCTATAATCTTGAAGCTTCCGCTAAAATTTTGCTAACTCAGCGCATCCGCTTTTCCTAACCGTTGAATTAAAACCGACTTTCAGTCGCTGCTCATCATTCGGAATTTCACATTTCTGCCCACATTTGAAGTTCTCACATCCGATTATATATATGTGGAGGAAAAAGGCGATTCTATTTTCATGTGATTTCCCCCATTTTTATCGGATTGCCTGAAACTACATCGGTATCTGAGTCCTAATTAAAGTTAAATCCCAACTTTCTTCATTGTAGCGGATCAAGTTTCAGAGAAATCATTCTCTAAAATCAAACCTTCGAAGTCATGACTGGAATCGCTTGTTTGATTGACTGGCAAAGGTTCATGTCATCAGAGAAATAGGGGTTTGACGGAATCGATCTCAAATTTAAATATCTGGTGCTGATTTTTTTCCATTTCTACAACCCGAACCATCATATGATCGGATCTGGGGGTCGAGCTTGATCGACAATGGGTAAGATTCCTGCAAATTGGTAAAAAAAATTCATTTTGGGGTTCATTGTTGTATGGGCTTGTTATATTTCAATGGCAAAAATCGGTTTTCACTGTCAAAATCTCACGCCAAAATCTGGAAGATGGTATCTTTGTTAGGAATTACTGCATGTTTTTGACTAAATTTTTTTTAAAAATGAAATCGCTAGTTCGATGTCCTTTAATACACACTGCACAGTTGATTTTGATTAGAATATTTTAATGAATGTGATCTTCCGAGCACCTATGTTAAATGCTATATCTAGGCTATAATTCTGAACTACAAACTGATCAAAATCATTTTCTTTCCCATTCAAAATTTAGTTGAATCCCTTTCCTTTTCCTGTATATATTAATTTTGTAATTGTCAATTCCTTTTTTCTGACCAAAGAAAAAAGAAGAACCTATGAGTCATATTGAATTGTGTTTCCATCTACCACATGTTTCCTTCAAAAAAAAAAATGCAGTAGGCTTCTCAGCAACTGGTTTAAAGAATCATTACTTGTAACAACCCGAAAATCTGGGCCAGTTTAAAAATTTTATTTCGGCAATTTTAGTGAATTTTGATTATTTAAAATAAATTATTTTAAATAATATCGACGAGAAAATTTCTTTTTAATAAAATTCAATCGTATATAGTTATATAGATCGACAATAGAGTATAAATAATTATATATAATTATAAAAGGAATTGAAAATGGCGCGGTAGTTCGATAATTCGATTTCAAATTTCAATTGAATGTACCGGGTGCAAAACAAACTAGATTTTAGTGAAACCAAAAATAATGGAATCTAATTGTGAATATCTTTCCAACGAATCTGAAAAATTGAAATTTCATAGCGGGAATCAAAAGATACGTCCAGTTGAAAATTCTGAATAGTCGCTATGGAGTTCAGGCCCTTAAAAATGGAAATTTTGCAAACGACCTCGGATTTCGACGAAAGCACTTTTGTTGGGTCCGTGATGTAAAGTTAATGCTAGATTTAAAATTTCATAATTTTTCGAATCAATATGTGAGCATGGCAGAGGAAAATGTGTTTGACCAGTTTTAGTTGATTTTAATCGACTGGAAAATGACCATTTTTCAAACGATCTCAGAATTTGACGAAACTAGTTTTGTTAGGACCGTATCATCAATACGAAGCTAGAAAATATTTTTCGGGAATTTTCTGAGTTAGTGTGTGGCCCCAGTAAAATGAAATGCGCGTTCAAATTCAATATATAGAGTTATATGTTGATTTTGACGGAAACTGATCGAAATGATCGAATTAACCTACGATACATATCCCATTGTGTTCGGAATGGGGGTGAAACGCTAGGGACGACAGGCGGTGGGTCTCGTTTCGAAGTGGAAATAAAAAGTCAACATTTCAGAAATTTAAAATATTAAATAAATTAAAATAAATTACCCCCTTCCATCTACTTTACACTAAGACCCCCCGTTACCTTTTTCTTCAATCAGAAAATCGAATTGGAAATTAAAAAAACCTAAGCTACCGCCGACCCCCCCCCCCCCCCCGCCAAGCGGCGCGCCACCGCACGACCCCCCCTCCCCCGGTGCCAGACCGCGACACAACCCCCCTCCTCCTCTGCCTCGACCGCGACACCCCACCCCCTTGCTCGAAGACCGCCTGCGACACCCCCCTCCACTGCGCGATCGATACCCCCTATCCTCCTCTACGCGATCGATACCCCCCCATCCTCCTGTTGCCGACCGAAGACCCCCCTTGCTCCAGCGATGCCCTCCGGTCACCTATAGCCCCTTGTGCCTCTCCTCTTCGAATAACGGTGAGTCTTCTTCTTTAAATCTGATTTTATTTAAAATGTACTACCCTATTTAAATCAGTTCTTAGTTTGAATTTGGTTTTTATAAATTAATGTTGTTTTCTAAATTCAGTTTTATATAAGAGGCGACCTAAAGTTCTGATTTTGTTTATAGATCCATAGAAAAGATTAGATTTTTAAAATAGAAAAGATTAGATTTTTAAAATAGAAAAGATTAGATTTTTAAAATAGAAAAGATTATATTTTTAAAATAGAAAAGATTAAATTTTAAAAATAGAAAAGATTAGATTATTAAAATAGAAAAGATTAGATTTTTAAAATAGAAAAGATTAGATTTTTAAAATAGAAAAGATTAGATTTTTAAAATTTGAAAAGGCGAAATCTTTATGCGAAATCTTTATATAGAGAATAGCGATGTAAAAATTCGATTTTTATATATTGAATAGCAAAGTAAAATTTCGATTTTTATACATTGAATAGCATAGTAAAAATTTGATTTTTATATATTGAATAGCAATGTAAAAATTCGATTTTTATATATTGAATAGCGAAGTAAAAATGTGATTTTTCTATATTGAATAGCGAAGTAAAAATGTGATTTTTACATATGTAGAGAATACGGGCAAAGAAAGTGATGAAGGGCGAGTGGCGAAGATTTTCTGCGAAGAAGAGTCGTGGCGTTGGATTAGCTATTCAGTGAGAACTTCTTACCTTTAATTTTATTTTTCTAGTTATAAATATATACTAGGATGCAGACTGTGTTTAGTAGCACCCGACACCCGTCTTCCACAGACCATGGACGGCTTGTATGCTTGTTTGTTTGATTTTGATGTGTGGTTGATTGTGTGATGTGATGTGAAATGAAAAAAAAATATTTATATAGATGAAATAAAATATTTTATAGTGGAAAATATTTTATAGTTAAAAATAGAATTTTAACGTATATATTAAATGAAATAAAATAGACAAATCGGACGATTTGTTTATATACACACATTTGACTGATATTGATTGGGACGATAAATTTTACACATCGCCCAACTGCACAAATAAAATCTGTGTTTGATTGTTTGAAACCCCACACGGGTATTGGGATGATATTTGACGTACACTAATCCCGATTGTTTAGTTGTATGTCGATCGATTGATTGACATACTGTTATGATCGTTAAATATTTATATTTGATGCTTATACAGTGTAGAATGCACTTTGGATGATGGTTGATTGTTCATCGTTGTTATTGTATACATGTGTTGTAGAAAATCCATATAATCAACATTATATGGTAATTGATTGGGCCTCATTCCATATTTGAAATAGAAATATTTGAAATAAAAATATTTGAAATAGAAATATTTGAAATAGAATATTTGAAAATATGAATATATGAAGCCGTGCTGATTAGATATACGCCATTTCGACGTGAACGATATTTATATCAATTTTATTCATTTTATAACGAATATCGAAAGTGATTTCAAAATCTGAAATTTTGAAAAGAATTGAAATTAGAATTAAATTAAATAGAAATGAATTCAAAATTAAATTAAATAGAAATGAATTCAAAATTAAATTAAATTGAAATGAATTCAAAATTAAATTAAATAGAAATGAATTCAAATTGAAATTGAATAGAAATGAATTCGAATTGAAATTGAATAGAAGTGAATTCGAATGAAATTGAATAGAAGTGAATTCGAATTAAATTGAATATAAATGAATTCGAATTGAATTTGAATATAAATGAATTCGAATTGAAATCGATTTGAAAAGAATTTAAAACGAATTTATATTGGAATATTCAATTTTGATTGGAAATTGAATATGAAGTTGAAACCATTTTGAAAAAGAATTTAAAACGATTTACAAAGCACGTTTTGAATTGAAATCGACGAAGTATATATTATATATATAATATAATGGCCTGAATAGAACGCGCCGCGCCGCGGCAGTTCGCGAACTTCGACCATTGACTTCGAACGGACATTACGAGAGATCCGACCGTCGGATTCTCCTGCAACCGGAACCGTTGGGTTCGTATCGAAAAGAGCTTTCCAACGAATATTAGAAATTAGAAATCTAACGGTTGGATTTGGAATTATGTCCAATTTAAATTTGGAAAAGGTCGCTATAAGTGCAGTTCGATGGCCGTTGCTGGAAATCACTGTACGGGCCTTGATAAAATTATTAAAAATAGTAATAATTTGTGTAAAATCATAAGAAATGATTTGGGAAGAATTGGGATGAAAAACTCCATATTTGAAAAGATAAAAATAGATTTTTATCGAAATGAACTAGTTTTGAACTAGAATAGTAATTTATTTATTTTTAAAATAAATAAATTGGATTTGAAATATTTTGAAAATAACCAGAATTTCCAATAATTGCATTGGAATGGATTTGAATCGAAATTGTCTTCGGAATATTTCGATGTTGGATTTCGTGATTATACAGATGTTGTTATGGTAATTTGAAAGATATTTATATACCGTTATTTCCAATACGATGTTTGTTGGTCGTAGAATTTGATATTGAATATAAGCCGATATATTTTCTATTCAGAGCCTTGTGTTTAATATCAAATGTGATTTGGGTTTGTCGTGAATGGTGTCTTCATTAATACTGTTCTTAAGCCCAGTTGAGAAAAGATTAAATCTTTTTTTATTTAGATTTAATGAAGTGCACCAATTAAATAATATCTAATTGGAATTGAATTGGTATTGATTTTTGGGTTTATCGTGAACAGTGTTTTAAATAACACTTGTTCTTTAACCCGATAATTAATGAATGTGATTTTGGGTTTATTGTGGGCCGTGTTTTAAATGACATTGGTTCTTTAACTCAGTTAAAGATTAAAACTAAGTGGAGTTTTAGTGAATCTTTAATTAGATCGAAAAGATCGAGAATGGAGCATCACCAGTTTTACTCCAGGCGATAGTTAAATCTTTAATTAGATTTGAACGTGAAATGGTAATCGAATTTACCGATAACACTGTGGTGTTAGATATGAAGTATAACCAATTTTACTTCATGGGATGAATAGGTGTGGGTTGGGAAATTAAAACAAATGATTACTTCGGTAAGGATCGTTAATCCTGACTAGTTGAATCGAAATTCAAAAGAAGATTAGAGAATAAATTCAAGGAATTTATCTTGGATAAAATTAATGGGAACCTTTCCTTATGAATGTGAAATTTAGAAACCAACTGTCGGTTTGCCAAGCAGAATGGTTTTCTGGATATTGATCTGATGTTAGTTTCGGCCTTCGGGGTTAATATTTGGGAAATTATTCTATTGATTAATTTACGGTTAGTGACTGATGAATTGGAATGAGGCGTATGTTGTGTTTGTGTAACACTTATTTAAAATATACGCGAGTTATTCGGAAAGACCGGGTTTATCCCATTCTGAATAACTGATACGACGATAAGTCGAAGATGAAGACGGTGGTTGAAGACCGGAAGTCTTCACATCGTTTGGGTGATTACTGATGATCTTGATTGGGCTGTACACCCAAGATGAGGGAATCAATCGGTGGTCGTCCAGATGTGCTTGGAGATCGATGGATATGCGAGGAAAGTGCCTCCGGTTTCGTTCAGGCTCAGAACGGACTTGTAAATGGACTGTGTGTCTGACATTGGATTTCATTCTGTGTGACTGATATCGGTTGCATAGAGTGGTTTGCCTGTGTGGCATGCTAAGATGCAATTGATCGAGGCTTCTGTTGAAAAGCAAAGTCTTGTGGTGATGATCAAAGCACAGCCTGTGTGGCACAGCTTTGTGTAACGTGAATTCGCGAGCCTCGCACCCCGGTTGTGAACCAAAAACGGGAGAAGGACCTCAGGGAGGACATGCGTTTCTTTCTAGCTAGGGTGGTGTCAGTGACCTACCAGCCCTGACATTTATATACTTCTCACCTGTGTGGTTGTTGCTGTTGCGAGGCACCTCGGTCAGATCGGACGATCCGGGTCCGATGGAGCCATTCGTTGGCTCATTTACGCCCGAATGGGCGGGGAAACGTAGTGTTCAGGCATTTTAATCCACATCGGTGGACCGGCCCTGTCGCTCCAAGGCTTGACTGAGTACTTGCCTGAGACATGGGCTAGATTGTCTCGAATCAGTAGAGGACGATCCCTGGCCTCGGTTCATAGATTGAAATCCAACTTCCAAATACGTGACATTTGCGGTTTTATTTGTAGAGCCTAGTATGGCGACATAGTGGGATGGGGCGCTTATGCCGTCTATGATTGATACTTATGATTTGAAGTTGTTTTATACACTATGCACTTATAATAGTATCAAATGATTTGTTTTAAACGTATCAAGCATTCTTGGCTATTATAAGGTAAAAACCCTATCCTCCGGCTTGCGTTGCATTGTGTGATGGGACCTGGGTCTTATAATAGCTTCGTTTTTCTTTATTTAGCATTGCGCTGTTTGTTTTATGCACTGGTATTCTTGGGAGGAAACCTGTTCCGTGTTATACGGCGTGGTCCCTTGATTTACAGAACTTTAAAATAAAGATTAATAACTGTTTTAAGTTCTCAAACCAGTCCCATGACTGACCTGGAGTTTATTGTTTTAACCTAAACTCTGGGTGCCCCTATTTTGACACGGGCAGCTAGTAGTTTTGGTTTTGCATATTTATATTCACAGGATCCTGGTTTACAGCTGGAACGATATCCGGAAAGCTTTGTATCCGTATATCTCCTCTAGTTGTGTATTGTATAATTTTCCGCTGCTATGTAATTTATTGTAATCTCTGATATTTCTGTGTAATGTATATTCATTTATACTCTGTATATTCTTGTAATCTGATGCATTGTTGTAATATACATGAAATGTTCTTCCGTCTGCGTTCTGTTGTGGCTTGTTCTCGAACTATCCGCACTTTCCTTACCGGGGAAGTTACGGGTTTTCACAGGTGGTATCAGATCTTTGGTTTACAAAGCTCAGAGAACTAGGCACATTAGAACCATATGAAAGAATTCATCAGATATTGGATTAGTAATATCCAATGAGAATGACTCGTTAGAGATGGGATCAGTAGTATCCTAGAACGAGTGTGAAGAGTATATTTTTCAACTGAAAACAATTTTGTTTTGAAATTTGAATCAACTATTCGTATTTGAATATTTATTTTAAATGAATCTGGACAATCCAATATATAAAGATTTTGCATATATGTCTTGCAAACGTGTATTCGAAGTTTTAATGTATTGGATAGTTATAGAATCATACTCTAGTGCCCGGGGATAATTCTGGTGATGAGGCACCGTCGCTAGTATTTATGTTCGAGTAACGAAAGTGAGATTTCTATATTTCCAATTGACTGGTGTGAGAACCAAAATTAGATAGGGCTTATTGTTGTGATTTGGCATCAAAAATATGATTTTTGACTATATATCAAAGTTATACATTTGAAATGATAACCAACTAATTGATTGATGGTTGTGTTGTGTGATTATTGGTTGATTAATTAAAATTAGTACCATATAGCCAAATTGAACCAAATATTGAATTGTATTGAAAATTAGTCGCATTTGCTTGCATATACATGTATTTACATTGAACAGGTCATAGCAAGGAGGCTAGAGCAGAGAATAAAATTTGTTTGCCCGACAAATAGGTACATGTTTACTATATAATTTACTGTTTTGTTTGGATGATGATGATTTTATGAGCCGATTGGCTAGCCGCTTGGCTTTTTCTTTTTCATTTGAGATCAGAAGGCCTATATGGTAATTTCGGGATTTTCCCGTGGCTCCCGGTGCAGGGGAGGTTATGGCGAAATTTTTCGAAAATTTTGGGTGTTAGCCAAATTTTTGAAACATTTGAAAAGTTTTTAGAAACTGAAAAGTTGAAGAACTTAAGCCATAATCAAAATACTGGAAGTTGAGTTGAATTGTTAAGCAACTTTCGGCTTCGTTCCTTTTCGGGGACGAAAAGTTTTAAGTGGGGGAGGTTGTAACAACCCGAAAATCTGGGCCAGTTTAAAATTTTTATTTCGGCAATTTTAGCGAATTTTGATTATTTAAAATGAATTATTTTAAATAATATCGACGAGAAAATTTCTTTTGAATAAATTCAATCGTATATAGTTATATAGATCGACAATAGAGTATAAATAATTATATATAATTATAAAAGGAATTGAAAATGGCGCGGTAGTTCGATAATTCGATTTCAAATTTCAATTGAATGTACCGGGTGCAAAACAAACCGGATTTTAGTGAAACAAAAAATAATGGAATCTAATTGTGAATATCTTTCCAACGAATCTGAAAAATTGAAATTTCATAGCGGGAATCAAAAGATACGTCCAGTTGAAAATTCTGAATAGTCGCTATGGAGTTCAGGCCCTTAAAAACGGAAATTTTGCAAAAAACCTCGGATTTCGACGAAACCACTTTTGTTGGGTCCGTGATGTATAGTTATTGCTAGATTTCAAATTTCATAATTTTTCGAATCAATATGTGAGCGAAGCAGAGGAAAACGTGTTTGACCAGTTTCAGTTGATTTTAATCGACTGGAAAATGGCCATTTTTCAAACGTTCTTAGAATTTGACGAAACTAGTTTTGTTAGGATCATATCGTCAATACGAAACTAGAAAATATTTTTCGGGAATTTTCTGAGTTAGTGTGTGGCCCCAGTAAAATATAATGCGCGTTCAAATTCAATATATAGAGTTATATGTTGATTTTGACGGAAACTGATCGAAACGATCGAATTAACCTACGATACATATCCCATTGTGTTCGGAATGGGGGTGAAACGCTAGGGACAACAGGCGGTGGGTCTCGTTTCGAAGTGGAAATAAAAAGTCAACATTTCATAAATTTAAAATATTAAATTAATTAAAATAAATACCCCCCTTCCATTTACTTTACACTAAGACCCCACCCATTACCTTTTTTCTTCAATCAGAAAATCGAATTGGAAATTAAATAAAAAAACCTAAGCTACCGCCGACCCCCCCCCAGGCGGCGCGCCACCGCACGACCCCCCTCCCCTGCGCCAAACCGCGACACGACCCCCCTCCTCCTCTGCCTCGACCGCGACACCCCCCTTGCTCGAAGACCGCCTGTGACACCCCCTCCTCTGCGCGATCGATACCCCCCTATCCTCCTCTGCGCGATCGATACCCCCCCATCCTCCTGCTGCCGACCGAAGACCCCCCTTGCTCCAGCGATGCCCTCCGGTCACCTATAGCCCCTTGTGCCTGTCCTCTTCGAATAACGGTGAGTCTTCTTCTTTAAATCTGATTTTATTTAAAATGTACAACCCTATTTAAATCAGTTCTTAGTTTGAATTCGGTTTTTATAAATTAGTTTTGTTTTCTAAATTCAGTTTTATATAAGAGGCGACCTAAAGTTCTGATTTTGTTTATAGATCCATAGAAAAGATTAGATTTTTAAAATAGAAAAGATTAGATTTTTAAAATAGAAAAGACTAGATTTTTAAAATAGAAAAGATTAGATTTTTAAAATTTGAAAAGGCGAAATCTTTATATAGAGAATAGCAATGTAAAAATTCGATTTTTATATATTGAATAGCAAAGTAAAAATTCAATTTTTATATATTGAATAGCATAGTACAAATTCGATTTTTATATATTGATTAGCAAAGTAAAAATTCGACTTTTATATATTGAATTGCGAAGTAAAAATGTGATTTTTCTATATTTAATAGCGAAGTAAAAATGTGATTTTTACATATGTAGAGAATACGGGCAAAGACAGTGATGAAGGGCGAGCGGCGAAGATTTTCTGCGAAGAAGAGTCGTGGCATTGGATTAGCTATTCAGTGAGAACTTCTCACCTTTAATTTTATTTTTCTAGTTATAAATATATACTAGGATACAGACAGTGTTTAGTAGCACCCGACACCCGTCGTCCACAGACCATGGACGCTTGTATGCTTGTTTGTTTGATTTTGATGTGTGGTTGATTGTGTGATGTGATGTGAAATGAAAAAAAAATATTTATATAGATGAAATAAAATATTTTATAGTTAAAAATAGAATTTTAACGTATATATGAAATGAAATAAAATAGACAAATCGGACGATTTGTTTATATACACACATTTGACTGATATTGATTGGGACGATATATTTTACACATCGCCCAACTACACAAATAAAATCTGTGTTTGATTGTTTGAAACCCCACACGGGTATTGGGATGATATTTGACGTACACTAGTCCCTATTGTTTAGTTGTATGTCGATCGATTGATTGACAGACTGTTATGATCGTTAAATATTTATATTTGATGCTTATACAGTGTAGAATGCACTTAGGATGATGGTTGATTGTTCATCGTTGTTATTGTATACATGTGTTGTAGAAAATCCATATAACCAACATTATATGGTAATTGATTGGGCCTCATTCCATATTCGAAATAGAAATATTTGAAATAGAAATATTTGAAATAAAAATATTTGAAATAAAAATATTTGAAATAGAAATATTTGAAATAGAATATTTGGAAATATGAATATATGAAGCCGTGTTGATTAGATATATGCCATTTCGACGTGAACGATATTTATATCGATTTTATTCATTTTATAACGAATATCGAAAGTGATTTCAAAATCTGAAATTTTGAAAAGAATTGAAATTCGAATTAAATTAAATAGAAATGAATTCAAAATTAAATTAAATAGAAATGAATTCAAAATTAGATTAAATAGAAATGAATTCAAAAATAAATTAAATAGAAATGAATTCAAATTGAAATTGAATAGAAATGAATTCGAATTGAAATTGAATAGAAGTGAATTCGAATGAAATTGAATAGAAGTGAATTAGAATTAAATTGAATGTAAATGAATTCGAATTGAATTTGAATATAAATGAATTCGAATTGAAATCGATTTGAAAAGAATTTAAAACGAATTTATATTGGAATATTCAATTTTGATTGGAAATTGAATATGAAGTTGAAACCATTTTGAAAAAGAATTTAAAACGATTTATAAAGCACGTTTTGAATTGAAATCGATGAAGTATATATTATATATATTATATATATAATATAATGGCCTGAATAGAACGCGCCGTGCCGCGGTAGTTCGCGAACTTCGACCATTGACTTCGAACGGACATTACGGGAGATCCGACCGTCGGATTCTCCTGGAACTAGAACCATTGGGTTCGTATCGAATAGAGCTTTCCAACGAATATTAGAAATTAGAAATCTAACGGTTGGATTAGGAATTATGTCCAAATCAAATTTGGAAAAGGTCGCTATGAGTGCAGTTCGATGGCCGTTGCTGGAAATCGACTGTACGGGCCTTGATAAAATTATTAAAAATAGTAGTAATTTGTGTAAAATCATAAGAAATGATTTGGGAAGAATTGGGATGAAAAACTCCATATTTGAAAATATAAAAATAAATTTTTATTGAAATGAACTAGTTTTGAACTAGAATAGTAATTTATTTATTTTTAAAATAAATAAATTGGATTTGAAATGGTTTTGAAAATAACCAGAATTTCCAATAATTGCATTGGAATGGATTTGAATCGAAATTGTCTTCGGAATATTTCGATGTTGGATTTCGTGATTATACAGATGTTGTTATGGAAATTTGAATGATATTTATATATCGTTATTTCCAATACGATATCTGTTGGTCGTAGAATTTGATATTGAATATAAGCCGATATATTTTCTATTCAGAGCCTTGTGTTTAATATCAAATGTGATTTGGGTTTGTCGTGAATGGTGTCTTCATTAACACTGTTCTTAAGCCCAGTTGAGAAAAGATTAAATCTTTTTTTATTTAGATTTAATGAAGTGCACCAATTAAATAATATCTAATTGGAATTGAATTGGTATTGATTTTTGGGTTTATCGTGAACAGTGTTTTAAATAACACTTGTTCTTTAACCTGATAATTAATGAATGTGATTTTGGGTTTATTGTGGGCCGTGTTTTAAATGACATTGGTTCTTTAACCGAGTTAAAGATTAAAACTAAGTGGAGTTTTAGTGAATCTTTAATTAGATCGAAAAGATCGAGAATGGAGTATCACCAGTTTTACTCCAGGCAATAGTTAAATCTTTAATTAGATTTGAACGTGAAATGGTAATTGAATTTACCGATAACACTGTGGTGTTAGATATGAAGTATAACCAGTTTTACTTCATGGGATGAATAGGTCAGGGTTGGGAAATTAAAACAAATGATTAATTCGGTAAGGTTCGTTAATCCTGACTAGTTGAATCGAAATTCAAAAGAAGATTAGAGAATAAATTCAAGGAATTTATCTTGGATAAAATTAATGGGAACCTTTCCCTATGAATGTGAAATTTAGAAACTAACTGTCGGTTAGCCAAGCAGAATGGTTTTCTGGATATTGATCTGATGTTGGTTTCGGCCTTCGGGGTTTATATTTGGGAAATTATTCTCTTGATTAATTTACGGTTAGTGACTGATGAATTTGAATGAGGCGTATGTTGTGTTTGTGTAACACTTGTTTAAAATATACGTGAGTTATTCGGAAAGACCGGGTTTATCCCATTCTGAATAACTGATACGACGATAAGTCGAAGATGAAGACGGTGGTTGAAGACCGGAAGTTTTCACATCGTTTGGGTGATTACTGATGATCTTGATTGGGCTGTACACCTAAGATGAGGGAATCAATCGGTGATCATCCAGACGTGCTTGGAGATTGATGGATACGCGAGGAAAGTGCCTCCGGTTTCGTTCAGGCCCAGAACAGACTTGTAAATGGACTGTGTGCCTGACATTGGATTTCATTCTGTGTGACTGATATCGGTTGCATAGAGTGGTTTGCCTGTGTGGCATGCTAAGATGCAATTGATCGAGGCTTCTGTTGAAAAGCAAAGTCTTGTGGTGATGATCAAAGCACAGCCTGTGTGGCACAGCTTTGTGTAACGTGAATTCGCGAGCCTCGCACCCCGGTTGTGAACCAAAAACGGGAGAAGGACCTCAGGGAGGACATGCGTTTCTTTCTAGCTAGGGTGGTGTCAGTGACCTACCAGCCCTGACATTTATACACTTTTCACCTGTGTGGTTGTTGCTGTTGCGAGGCGCCTTAGTTAGACCGGACGATCCGGGTCCGATGGAGCCATTCGTTGGCTCATTTACGCCCCAAAGGGCGGGGAAACGTAGTGTTCAGGCATTTTAATCCACATCGGTGGATCGGCCCTGTCGCTCCAAGGCTTGACTGAGTACTTGCCTGAGACATGGGCTAGATTGTCTCGAATCGGTAGAGGACGATCCCTGGCCTCGGTTCATAGATGGAAATCCAACTTCCAAATACGTGACATTTGCGGTTTTATTTGTAGAGCCTAGTATGGCGACATAGTGGGATGGGGCGCTTATGCCGTCTATGATTGATACTTATGATTTGAAGTTGTTTTATACACTATGCACTAATGATAGTATCAAATGATTGGTTTTAAACATATCAAGCATTCTTGGCTATTAAAAGGTAAAAACCCTATCCTCCGGCTTGCGTTGCATTGTGTGATGGGACCTGGGTCTTATAATAGCTTCATTTTTCTTTATTTAGCATTGCGCTGTTTGTTTTATGCACTGGTATTCTTGGGAGGAAACCCGTTCCGTGTTATACGGCGTGGTCCCTTGATTTACCGAACTTTAAAATAAAGATTAATAACTGTTTTAAGTTCTCACACCAGTCCCACGACTGACCTGGAGTTTATTGTTTTAACCTAAACTCTGGGTGCCCCTATTTTGACACGGGCAGCTAGTAGTTTTGGTTTTGCAGATTTATATTCACAGGATCCTGGTTTACAGCTGGAACGATATCCGGAAAGCTTTGTATCCGTATATCTCCTCTAGTTGTGTATTGTATAATTTTCCGCTGCTATGTAATTTATTGTAATCTCTGATATTTCTGTGTAATGTATATTCATTTATACTCTGTATATTCTTGTAATCTGATGCATTGTTGTAATATACATGAAATGTTCTTCCGTCTGCATTCTGTTGTGGCTTGTTCTCGAACTATCCACACTTTCCTTACCGGGGAAGTTACGGGTTTTCACATTACTGATATTGTTTGTTCTAACATTTGAGACTAATGAGCATTACTCAATTGTCTAATAATGCAACGTGAAAATAAGTTTGACAAGATTGAACCAAATATATGAGTAGTGCATGTGAAACTTATTGTGCATGCAGAAAACAAAGAATACTGTATGTTTTCATCCAAACTGGAATAATATTAATAGAACCTAACTTTTATTGGATTCCAACAAGCCAACAGTTATGCTGGTTATATAATAAATATGTAGTAATCGATACTGGGAGGAATAAGGCAGTTCCATAATCAGGAAAGTTTTGTCTCAAGTTGATATTAACTTCCAAATCTTATTTACCATATAAGCTTCTATTGAAATAAAGATCCATGGTTTAAGTTTACTATATACTATCATGTTGTACACAGTTCATTTTCGTCACTCAGAAGTCGGAACACCTAATTTGTTTTCGTACATAAGCCAATGAAATTTCATTTTTACTATAGAATCATAAATTTTATACTCTTTAAACAAAGGTTCATATATTACAAATCATAAATTTATGTTTTTTAAATAAGTTCGATGCACCATGAAATCATACATGCAAGATTCTCAAATTTCAGTTTTTTTCCTATTTGTGCACGTATCCCCAATGAATGTTCGACACATCATATATTTTGAAAAAAAGAACCACAATATGAAGAACAGTATATTCTTTTGCAAATATTCCAAGCTTTCGTTGAGTAGGTACACATGGATGGACAAATTCAGAACTAAGTGATTTGGTTCTGCATTGTTATGTATTAACTTGGTTATAAGGTTTGCTTATTTTTAAAACTTAAGGGTAGATTAATCACCTCTGTAAATGCAGTCAGTGTAAATGGTCTTTAAATTTGCTTATTTTTAAAATTTAAGGGTAGATTAATCACCTCTGTAAATGCAGCCAGTGTGAATGGTCTTTAAATTTGTTTTTTTTGTCACAATGGCAGGTTGCGAATATTTTTTCCAGATCAAGTCTATTGTTGCAGTTTAGCTTATGTTCTCATGTAACAATAATATGCATGTCTCCCCGCTCCGTATTTTAAGTTTCTCGTTGTTTCAGAAGTTTTCAGTTGAACATCCAGAGGTAGCTTATAAATTTCCTGTTATTCATATATATATTTTTTAACTTGAATACACCGAGTTTTATGTAATTAAATTTAGCTCTTTGTGCGCTTTCTTTTCACAGGTTTATTATTCAATTGTAATAAAGGAGCTTTCTCTGAAATTTCCAAGAGATTCCTAGAAGAACTCTTGATACATCTGATCAATCTAAAAAAGGTGGAAATTTGTTTGCTGGAGCATTTCTGAACATTGCTGTATGATGTGTGTTACCCACAAATACAATAAAGAAAAAAGATACTATGGTGGGGAGAAATGAAGGCTCAGAGGATCTTCCTGTTAAATGTATGTCATACAAAGAGTTTCGTGATCAAGTAAGTTGTTATTCCAATCTTGTTAACAAATATCAACAAAAGGCACATTCAGGACGCCTAATAGATAGTACAAACAAAGGAGAAAACAACAAGTTGTCGCTTCCACCATACAATATTTATCCATAAAACTAAATTAAAATGACCATACAAGCTGAGTATTTAAAGAAGCATATTGTTGTTGTTATCTCAGAACTTATCGGTGAATCCTTGCACTTATTACATTATCCTCATATTGTTGTTGTTATCTCAGATTATGTTCATATATGAAATAACTGGCAAATTGGAGATATGATTCTCTCGAGTGTCTATCACATTTATATTTAAAGAAGCATTCACAAGCAGAACACGCAAAATGCTGGCTTTCTCCAAAGGCTAAGGTTCGTCTTCTCTTGTTTGCTTCAGTGAAAATTATGTACAATGCTATTACCTTCTTCTTAAGCATTGCACATACTGACAAAATGTTATTTCCTTGACAATAATGTAGAGTATAGTGAACATATTCCTGGATAGGCATGCGCATGTTCATGACCGACAGCAAGCTTGGAGCATGAACTGCAAATTTGTTCTGGTGAACTGAATATATTTATTCTCTTATTATAGTA
The DNA here is from genome assembly GCA_030737875.1 of Allium sativum. NCBI lineage: Eukaryota > Viridiplantae > Streptophyta > Magnoliopsida > Asparagales > Amaryllidaceae > Allium > Allium sativum. The sequence continues at coordinate 930,247,700 of CM060920.1, read as the reverse complement.
TATGTATGATAGAGTAGAAATATGATTATAAAATATTCTATTCGAAAAAAATGCGTTGTGTGAGAGAAGAAATTGTTGTACATGAACGATGTATGAAAATTATAGGAATGTTGTAATTGTTTGTACTACCAAAACTATGTTAAAATAAAATTTTCATTTGTTTATTTCATTTTGTGGTCATTGTTTCTAAAATGAATACATTTAACATGTAATATAAGCTGTAATATTTTTTTTAACGATTTATGAATCTATTGCAACGTGCATATACTGTTGCAAAAGGATCTATTGCAACAACAAAAGCCTGTTGCAAAAAAGTATACTGCAACATCTTATTGCAACGGGCAAAAACCGCTGCGAAAAGGGACCGACCTTTTGCAACTTCGGCTATATAGACGGGCCCTGGTCTGTTGCAATAGGTCTACTACAACAGATATGGCCTATTGTGGAAAGTGTTTTTTGTTGTAGTATTCGGGAACTCTAAGTACATTACAGGTAACTTTTAACTTTTTTCCTTGAAATTTTCTCACAACCACTTTGTGCATGGCACATACACTTCGTGCAACGCCATATTTCCATTGTGTATATTTAGTAGTAGTACTTGTTGGTTGCGTCGAGTTTGATGATGTAGGTTCCAACGCTTGCCCGGAGTCTGATAATGGACATTTCGGCTCTATCACCTTTATTTGCAGTTCTGCTTCATCGGCGATTGTTTGTTCCTTAACACATCTTTGTTTTTTTTCGTGCCATTTCACTCATCTTTGTTCAATCTACAAAATTATAGAACATAATGAAGCAAATTAATTAGACATGGCATGATGAAAGAAATTAATTAGACAATTATGAAGAATTGAATTAATATAAGAATCATATATAAACAAGAAACTAAAAATAAATTATTTATGGTGAATTGTCATACCAAAGGACTACAAGAACAACAGTATAGAAGAAAATAGCAAATTAACTAGAAGCAAATTTTAACTAATACATAAGACCTAATGTAAACTACACTACAATATTCGCGTTTTCACCCAAATCCCCTTAACATTCTGCCTTTGATTACTAGCACTAGCTTCAACGTCATCCACAAAATCGCATAAAGGGATTTCAGAGCAGAATGGTGGAATTTTTTAAGGAGGTGTCTCCTATACCATCTTCGTAGTACACCTCATGATAGTCTCGAGTCTTAGACTTAGGCACAACAGACCAAGTAGCATCAACTGGATCATCGACATAAAAAACTTGTTGGACTTGGTCAACAGACACATATTTGTCCTTCTTGTAGCCTTGTCGACTAAAGTCCACAAGTGTAAATCCAAGCTCATCAAGCTTGTTACCTCTATCATTTGCTGCCCATTTACACAAATACAAGGGGCCTTTGAATGCATGGTAATCCAACTCCCATATTTCTTCGATTATCCCATAAAATGTCATATCACCTTCCACGGGATTTAAATCGTTATCACTAGCGATTTGGATGGTCTTGGCAACTAATGAAACCCCACTGATTTGGACAACTCTTGCATCTTCTCAGTTCTTTGTGTAGTATCGGACCCCATCAACTAGATACCCTTCGTAGGTTAAAACAAAAAATGCTGGTTTGCCTACCAACCAACATATCGTTTTAGAAACAGCTTCGTCCCCATTTTCCATTATTTCCGTACTAACCTGCAAATATAATTACCCACACAATGTAAATACACTTCAAATTATCATATATATTAACAACCACAACTAAGAATACACAATAATACAACAATGAATTTTCATTTAAGCAACATGACTTTTATGTAGTATGATTTTTCATATTTGTACATTGTCTAATGTAAACTAACCTTTCTTCCGAACCAATCAACAAACAGTCGATTATGTTCTCCCACCGACCACTGAACACTCTTTCTGTTTCCTCGATAAATACTTTCCAGATACTCCTTATGCATCTTGAAAATAATTACATAATATGAGAATTACTAAACATAAATATATAAAAAATGATAATTCTTAAAGAATTGGATACTTATACAATTACAAAATACTTACAAAATATATGGCTCAACTTCATTGTTGTTAAGAAGGACATGTAGATGCGCCTCATCTTGTTCTTTTTCTTCCACCAACTTTATTATTGCGGCAGATAATGGACCAGAAAGTTTGTCTTCATCCTTCCGAAGGCCAGCAGTTGTACAACTGTGTTTAAGAAACTCCGTGCAAAATTCAATTGATTCTTCTCTAAGATAACTTTTAGCTATACAACCTTTCAGAGAAAATCGATTTCGTACACAACTCTTCAATACTTTATTGAACCGTTTAAGTGGAAACATCCATCTATAGAACACCGGTCCACATAAATGCGATTCTCTAACCAAATGGACAGTGAGATGTAACATTATAGTGAAAAATGAGGGAGGAAATATTTTTTTCCAACTCGCACAAGGTCATTGCAACTTGTTCAGTTTAGACGCATCTACGACTTTGATGCACAGAGAATTGAAGAAGAAGCACAATCTAATTATACTAACCCTAACATTCTTTGGAAGTAAAGAACGTATTGATACTGGTAGTAATTATTGAAGGAGGGTATGACAATTGTGGGACTTCAACCTATACAACTTTAAATCAGGTAATGATATACAATTTTTAATATCTGATGCATGTCCATAGAGAAGCTTCACATTTGACAATGAAGATAACATTTTTTTCCTGCCTTGGACAAAGTATAAGGGGCAGGGAGTAAGTACATTTTCTTTTCTCCAATTACAGGAGCTAAATCAGCTCTTATACCCGTTTCAACCATATCAAGACGAGAGGTTACACTATCTTTATTCTTAAATTTCAAATTTAATAATGTCCCTATCAAATTATTGCACACATTTTTCTCGATGTGCATAACATCAAGATACTGACGAATATGGTGAAACTTCCAATAGTCTAACTCAAAAAAAATTGATTTCTTCTTCCATACAGATTCTACCTTATTTGACTTCTTCACCTTAAATTTCAAGTGTTCTTACTGCCTTAACACTTGTTCTCCAGAAAGGGGCATTGGTGCGTATCCGAACTCTTGTTCTCCATTGAAGGCTACCCTTTGCCTCTTATGCAGATGACCTTGATCCAAATACCAACGATGACCTTGGTAACACAATTTCCTATTGCGACTTAAATACTTAACTATGGTATCATCGCCACATATTGGACAACACTTATAACCCTGATTGATGCAACCGGAAAAATTTCCATATGCAGGGAAATCATTTATCGTCCACATTAAAGCTTCTTTTAAAGTGAAATATTTCTTATAAATGCGTCACATACATTTGGTTCACCTTTGAAACGACCCGAACTTCCCCGGTCTCCGAAGAGAAGAGAAACAACGAATTGTTTTGAGAACACGACAAAATAGAACGCAGACGGGAGAACATTTCATTGTATATTACAACAATTCCATCAGATACAAGAATATACAGAGCATGAATGAATATTACACAGAAATATCAGAGATTTAAATTACATTTAAACACATAGCAGCGGAAAATAATACAACACACAACTAGAAGAGATATACGGAAACAAAGCTTTCCGGATATCGTTCCAGCTGTGAACCAGGATCCTGTGAATATAAATCTGCAAAACCAAAACTACTAGCTGCCCGTGTCAAAATAAGGGCACCCAAAGTTTAGGTTAAAACAATAAACTCCAGGTCAGTCATGAGACTGGTGTGAGAACTAAAACAGTTATTAATCTTTATTTTTAAAGTTAGGTAAATCAAGGGACCACGCCGTATAACACGGAACGGGTTTCCTCCCAAGAATACCAGTGCATAAAACAAACAGTGCAATGCTAAATAAAGAAGAATGAAGCTATTATAAGACCCAGTTCCCATCACACAATGCTACACAAACCAGAGGATAGGGTTTTACCTTATAATAGCCAAGAATGCTTGATACGTTTAAAACAAATCATTGGATACTATTATAAGTGCATAGTGTATAAAACAACTTCACATCATAAGTATCTATCATAGACGGCATAAGCGCCCCATCCCACTATGTCGCCATACTAGGCTCAACAAATAAAACCGCAAATGTCACGTATTTGGAAATTGGATTTCCGTCTGTGAACCGAGGCAAAAGAAAGTCCTCTACCGAATTCGAGACTCTCTAGCCCGAGCCTCAGGCTACAGCCGCGACTGCACCTAGGAGCCACAGGGCCGGTCCACCGATGTGGATTAAAATATCTGAAAAATGCGTTTCCCCGCCCGTTGGGGCGTAAATGAGTCCAATGACCCCACCGGTTCCGGATCGACCGATATATCCGAGGCGCCTCGCAACAGCAACAATCACACAGGTGAAATGTATATAAATGTCAGGGCTGGTAGGTCATTGACACCACCCTAGCTAGAAAGAAACGCATGCCCTCCCTGGATCCTTCTCCCATTTTTGGTTCACAACCGGGGTGTGAGGCTCGCGAATCAACGCTACACAAAGCTATGCCACACAAGCCGTGCTTTGATCATCAACCACAAGACCCTGCTTTTCAACAAAAGCCTTGATCATCTGCCACTTAGGCATGCCACACAGGCAATTCACTCTATGCATTTGATATCCATCAGTATATAACCCCTGAGCTCGTACGTCTCAAAGAAGGGCATTAAGCAAAAGAATAAATTCTCCGCCGCCAAACAGATATATATTTAATAGAAATCAATCACACAGACTAAAATCCAATGTCAGACACATAGTCCATTTACAAGTCCGTTCTGGGTCTGAACGAAACCGGAGGCACCTAGTACACCGCATATCCATCGATCTCCAAGTACGTCTGGACGATCACCAACTATTTCCATCTTCTTGGGTGTACAGCCCAATCAAGATCATCAGTAATCACCCAAACGACGTGAAGACCTCCGGTCTTCAACCACCGTCTTCATCTTCGACACCACGTCGAATCAATTATTCAAAATGGGATAAACCCGGTCTTTCTGAACAACTCGCGTATATATAATAAACACGTGTCACACAAACACAACATACACCTCATTCCAATTCAGAATATTCTTTTATTCAAATATTCTTATATTTTGGGAAAGGTTCCCATTAATTTTATCAAAGATAAATTCTTAAAATTTATTCTTTAATCTCCTTTGAATATCAATTCAAACTAGTCGGGATTAGCGAACCACACCGAAGTAATCGTTTATCTTAATTTCCTAATCCCAACCTATTCATCCCATGAAGTAAAATTGGTCATACTTCATATCTAACACCACGGTGTTATCGGTAAATTCCATTACCATTTCCCGTTCAAATCTAATTAAAGATTTAACTATCGCCTGGAGCAAAACTGGTGATACTCCATTCTCGATCATTTCAATATAATTAAAGATTTATTAAAACTCCACTTATTTTTAATCTTTAACTGGGTTAAAGAATCGGTGTCATTTAAAACACAGTTCACGATAAACCCAAAATCACAATCCATTAATTATCGGGTTAAAGAACAAGTGTTATTTAAAACACTGTTCACGATAAACCCAAAAATCAATATAAATTAAATTCCATTTAATTGGTACACTTCATTAAATTTAAATAAAAAGATTTAATCTTTTTCTCAACTGGGCTTCAGGAACAGTGCTAGTCAAGACACCATTCACGACAAACCCAAATCACATTTGATATTAAATACAAGGCTCTGAATAGAAAATATATTGGCTTATATTTAATATCAAATTCTACGACCGATAGATATCGTATTGGAAATAACGATATATATATCTATATCTTTCAAATTTCCATAACAACATCTTTATAATCACGAAATCCAACATCGAAGCATTCCGAAGACAATTTCGATTCAAATCCACTCCAATGCAATCAATGGAAATTCTAGTTATTTTTAAAACCCTTTTCAAATTCAATTTATTTATTTAAAAACAAATAGAATTTTAATTCTAGTTCAAAACTAGTTCATTTCGATAAAAATATATTTTTATCTTTTCAAATATGGAGTTTTTCATCCCAATTCTTCCCAAATCATTTCTTATGATTTTACACAAATTATTACTATTTTTAATAATTTTATCAAGGCCCGTACAGTCGATTTCCCTCAACGGCCATCGAACTACACTTACAGCGACCTTTTCCAAATTTGATTTGGAAATAATTCCAAACCCAACTGTTAGATTTCAAATTTCTAATATTAGTTAGAAAGCTCTTTTCGATACGAACCCAACAGTTCCGGTTTTAGGAGAATCCGACGGTCGGATCTCTCGCAATATCCGTTCGAAGTCAATGGTCGAAATTCGCGAACTACCGCGGCGCGGCGCGTTCTATTCAGGCCATTATATTATATATATAATATATACTTCGTCGATTTCAATTCAAAACATGCTTTATAAATCATTTTAAATTCATTTCAAATCGATTTCAATTCAAATTGATTTCTAATTCAATTTCAGTTCCAATTCGAATTCATTTATATTCAATTTCAATTCGAATTCATTTATATTCAATTTCAATTCGAATTCATTTATATTCAATTTCAATTCGAATTAATTTCTTTTCAAAATATCAGATTTTGAAATCACTTTCGATATTCATTATAAAATGAATAAAATCGGTATAAATATCGTTCACGTCAAAATGGCGTCAATCTAATCAACACGGCTTCATATATTTTTATTCTCAAATTTTCTATTTAAAATATTTCTATTTCAAATACTTCTTTTTCAAATATGGAATGAGGCCCAATCAATTACCATATAATGTTAATTATATGGATTTTCTACAACACATGTATACAATAACAACAATGAATAATCAACCATCATCCAAAGTGCATTCTACACTGTATAAGCATCAAATATAAATATTCGACGCTTATAACAGTCTGTCAATCAATCGATCGACATACAATTAAACAATCGGGATTAGTGTACGTCAAATATCATCCCAATACCCGTGTGGGGTTTCAAACAATCAAACACAGATTTTATTTGTGCAGTTAGGCGATGTGTAAAATTTATCGTCCCAATCAATATCAGTCAAATGTGTGTATATAAACAAATCGTCCGATTGGTTTATTTTTATTTCATTTCATATACACATTAAAAATTCTATTTTTAACTATAAAATATTTTATTTCATTTCACATCACATCACACAATCAACTACACATCAAAATCAAACAAACGAGCATACAAGCCGTCTATGGTCTGTGGACGACGGGTGTCGGGTGCTACTAAACACCGTCTGCATCCTAGTATATATTTTTAACTAGAAAATTAAATTAAAAGGTGAGAATTTCACACAGATTAGCCAATCCAATGCCACGACTCATCTTATGTAGAAATCTTCGCCGTTCTTGCCTCTTGTCACTTTCTTTGCCCGTATTCTCTACATATGTAAAAATCACATTTTTACTTTGCTATTCAATATATAAAAATAGAATTTTTACTTTGCTATTCAATATATAAAAATCGAAATTTTATTTCGCTATTCAATATATAAAAATCGAAATTTTATTTCGCTATTCAATATATAAATGTTAGCCTGCTTTGTGACCAGACTATCTAAAGCCGAAGAACTCTATCAGGAAGGCCACTCAAGGCTTGAGTATGAACTGCCAGAGATCGACATCTGCTTGGACGAAGTAACGAAGGATGGGAAAACTCGTATTTCTGTGCATATAAGATTTGGGTTGGATTCCACCATTTCGGATCAAGCTAAAGCGAAAATTTCTGACCAACCAAACCGGATCGGGTAAACCGGATCGGATCATCCGGATCGGGTAAACCGGATCGGGTCATCCGGAACGGGTTATCCGGATCGGGCCAACCGGATCGGGTCTCTACCCCTAACCGAATTCTGGGCAGTTAAAGACCATTTCCGCATGTTCTCCACTACTTCCGAGATTTACTCTGAAGCTACCACGTGGCCACTCAACCCTAACCGAATTTCTACCTATAAATACACATACAACACATCATTTAAGGGGACTTTTTGCCTCAAGGAAGCTCTATCTATTTCGGCCATGGCTACCAACGAAGAACCTTCATCCTCTTTAATAAAATCAATGAATTCGGAGAGTATTATTCATTGTAATTGAGTGCTTGAGCGTCAATACTCATTGTATTTGTAATTTCTGAATGAATTGAGAAGCTATGAAGTGGATGTAGGCTTGTTAACGCCGAACCACTATAAATTCCGTGTGTTGATTGATTTTTCTTGCCTTTTGTTCATGATTCCTCATTATTCTCTACAAAACATTATCAATTGGGTGTTAGGACCATTTTTTGGTCTAACATTTTGGTGCTTTCACTGAGAAGATTGAATCCTCAGCTTTCTGGATTATTATTCTATTGTTTGGATCACCAAATCCGAAGAGATTATCCACGTTTTCCATGCCTACAAGAAAAGATAAAAAGAAACGGGCTTATCGTAGAAATGAAGTGAGTACAGAACAAGATGACAAGCAGGCTGCAGGTTTCGTTCCAGTCACTGGTTCAGGTGTGCCCGGGTCGGGTCGGACCCGAACCGACCCGATACTGACACCTCAATCCGACTCGATCCCCTATCACCTCGAATGAGAGCCAAGTAATTCAAGTTCCTGGCAAGCTTTATCATTGGATCGGATGTGTACCCCCGACCCGAGCCATAAAGGAGTGGCACCACGAACCGACCCGGGGACAGTGCTCCGACCCGACTTATTGAGCAGGACTCGAATCCAGCTGCTGTTGATACCCCGACCCGACCCAATGATGCATCTCCGAACTGAACCGAAGAAGGTGCCCCGAACCGAACCGAAGAGGGTGCCCCGAACCGAACCGAGGAAATGAATGTTACTGATGGTGCATCCATAATCCGACCCAGCCTAAAGGCACTCCCGAGCCGTAATTTGAAGGGATGATCCGATCCGACCCGAAACAGCTATTTTTGGAAAAAATACATTTTTAAGATCATTTCAGAAAAGGCTCCATCTTCCCAAATTGAAAAAATCGTGCGCTGCGCTCGGACCCGCTGACGGCCTCGCCTTCAGCTCGGAACACGGCTCGCCTTCGGCTCGACGTATATTTTGACCAACAGTAGTCATCAAAGTTTGTTAATGAAGACAAGGTGGATAGTCAAAGAATATGACAGCCAAATGGCAACGACTAGGATTCCTCCAGAAGCCATAGCCTCTATTTGCCGATGCCATTCAATGGGAGGAGCTGTCAGTCAGATTCAGCTTTCTATCAACGACAGTATACGAGATAATGATTGTCTAATAGTAGCCTCATCTTCTGGAACTCCGATAGTGTAGATTTTAGCAATGCAACTGATGTTGTTCCCTAATGAGTAGTGACCATCCCATTTATATGACTTAAACCTGTCCAATCGATGGAGCATCGAATGACGGTTATATAGAACAGTTCGAGCACTACTTCAAAGATGATTCATATGATCTTAGTGACCATGATTGTCAATAGTGGGATACCAGAAAGCAGCTAAGGATCCCAACGTCCCAAAGCTACACTTCAATTGTATGATGTGATGAATAAAATGTCCTGCGTCTCACCTCCCGAAGAACTTAGCTAACCTTTGCAATGGCTATTTGCTGTCAATCGCATTGAGGAAGACTGATTTCCATCGAATAAGGGTTAGGTCAACATACTTTGGTGCCCAGCGATAGGTAACAGCTGAACCCCTGCAGGCCATGATTGGACATATGAATCTTTGCTCGGATGATAGCAACTTGGCTGCTCACCAGTCACCATATGACCTTTGTCAAGAGATGAGAGTTCGAGATCAAAACAAATATGAATCGACCGTTAGCTCTCGACTTCATACATCAATTGTGATAGAAAACGTGAACATTACTTCAAGCCATGGAAGCCATGCTATTGTAGTCAAGTTTATCTGACTAAGGTCTAAACTGACCAGCTCTAGCGGCGATTAGAGCTTACATTGCACCCTGGTATCTATTGCTAAAATTCCTAATGAAAGATGGAATGGGAATGGTCCATGGCGACCATGTTACTGGAAGAGCTTGCTATTTAGCTAATTAGGAGATGCTACTCAATGGAGATGGCAAGTTAAAGGTTTAGAGCACTTAAGCCTGGATGCTGATTGATTATCTGTGCATTAGATCTTATTCCCAACATGGGACTAAAGGCATATCTGCGGATGGATGAGATATGACTATCCCCCTAGCAGCCCTGACTCCCTTATACTCAATCCTTGCCCTTAGCATGGGGGCAAGAAGTCGATTGAAATAAGATGCGACCTCGTCATTCTCTTATAGTATTTACCTAATTGCCTTTGTCACTCTAAGTCCTCCATCAAGGTCTGTTCATTCTTAGGACCGCCACCCCACAACGGTTTGAAAAGACGTTCATCACCAGCTAAAGATTTTGACAGCCATCCCCTGACAGAGATGTAGTGAGGAAAAATGGACCTGCAAAGAGCGTGCAATGCCATCTTCGCACAGAATGATATTCATTCCTTTAACAGGATTACTTTTTAACCATGACTCTTATATTTCCATGCTTTATGAGTTATTGATGTAACTAACTCAGATGAATTTATATGTGGATGATGTAGGTACCCCGAATCTGGTACCGATCAAACTTTGAGCACCTACAGGAAGAATTATGGAGCATTGCCGTAACGAGCCCGATTGAACTGCTCGTTTACAGAGCCACGTCCTTCGCCTGAGAGAAGTTGTATAGCTTAAGATGGATCCGAGGTGACCATCCACTCATTGGCTCACACGTGGCAGACCTCAAGATAATTGTGCATTGACGTTTGACGTCGGAATCCGATTTCGGATGAATGCAGTTCGACCGTCTACATGGCTCGATCCGTTAAAGGAGGCAGCACTGCCCCTTGATATGCTTACTTTTCAATCATACAATTTACTTTTACATGCTTCCTGAGTTATGGACATGACTAACTCATGCGATATGAATGATGCAGGTACCCGAAGTTTGGTGCCAATCACTCCTCCCATAGATTGATCGGAGGAACGCAAAGCTTTGGCCAACGTCTTTTGACTGTTTGCCCGACTAACTCTAATCCTCAGAGTTTGGATAGAAGTACCAACCTAGGACGAGGGTTATGGGTGTGCCATGATTGAAAGATCACTTGATCCGTGACTCTAGCTCTCATGATTTGAGAGAACATTTAAAGGACAATATTGCAGCTTTCGATCGAACTTCATCCCACGAGTTGACGGGATGAGAGATACTTGATTACTGCAAACAACCACCTTTACCCATGAATCGTAAATTATGAGGTAGCACCTCGGCGAGTGCGATCCGACCGCTTGCCCGAAAAGCTCCATCCGCCAGAGTGAAGCGTGGAGTAAGGACTAAAATCGAGTTTGAGAACGACACTCGAGACGGCAGACTCCTAGTCTTCGAAATAGATTGAAGAAGGAGCACCAAGGCGAAAGACACGACCATTCGCCTGGACAACTCTAACTCTCATGATTCAAGAGAGAGAGTATAAAGGACGGGAAGATGACATCCCCAAGGCGTGATGGTGCACCACGATTAAAAGACCGCCTTGATTCCACTCTACCTTAGGCATTCGACGGGAGAGTATAAAGGCGCCAAAGACTGGCACCGCAAGAACTCCTATCCTGCTGAAGGATCGGGGAGCAGACTGAAAGCTGAGTTCGAACTCTATCCTGGGCATACGACAGAAGAGTATAAAGGCATGTTGATTAAATGCCATAAAAGGACTCCTACCCTGCTGTAGTACCGGGGGCAAGAGTGAAAGCTTAGCCCGAACCCTTCATGTCCGGACATGAGGGGCAATGCACCGTCGATCCTAATCAATCCCAAACAAGCCCTGGGCAGGCACTTTATTCATGATTGATTGGGGGCACACACACATCACCCCTTTAGATAAATTCTATATGATTTGGTAGATATTATTTGATTGCAGGGATTCTGAATTGGGACCCTTGCTTGATTGTGATGTGCTTTATTACCTATTACTTAGAGATTTGATTTGTTTACAGAGTGCAGGCTTGTACAAGATAACAAGACAAGAATGCGAGCACCGCACTCGCGACAACCGCAACAGGCCGGTGGAAAACAAACAAAGGGTTACGTCCAGAAGGCTGACATTGATGCCTAATGATAAACTTCTCAAGAGACTCAAGGCGATGACAGAAAGGAGGCCTTGAGAGTGAATTGTTCAATGACGTGTCACACGACTTAAGGCAATGACCAAAAGGAGGCCCTAAGAGTGATATATCAAATCAACATACACACCCATGTGTGACTGGCCATAGCCCAAGTGCAACGACGAGTGCTACCTCGAAAATACGTTGAATGGAAAACGTGATAACTCGAGCACTTGGATAACTCAATCACATAAGCTTATAAAGCAATGTCTCTTTTCCATGCATCCATGTCTAAATTTGAATGGGAGGTGATACAACTACCGACCTTTCGCCATTACCCCTGGACTGGGGCCACATTGCTGCTTGAGGACCACGAAATGGATGCAGAATGAACGTCCATTTGCTAGTCCAGACCGAATTCCCGGTTGAAAGACCCCATATAAAGGAGGGCGCCATTACTTTGACTTCTAACTTGCGAGGAGGCAAATTGCCTGACACTCAAAGGCTAAGAAGAAGGAAGATAGAAATTTCTTCCGTGCTGAGGATATTGGCGCAGAAGGCGCTTGGAACGAAGGAAGTCAGCAAATTTCTTCTTGCAATGATCCCTTAGCATGTCAAGCTAGATATGAAATAGATGGTACCCTCGCTGATTTGAGAACTCAGATGGCTCAGTGAGACAAACTTCTCTGGAAACGACAGAAAATGATGGATAACTTTTTTACTTGGATAGATGGAAGGCCGAGTAACTACGGCTTACTCGCTGGAGCGAGCACCATGGAAATTCAAGCGACAACGAACTTGGCTCAAACACTCCCTGCTCCATGGTCCAGATCATATGGGACCCTAGGACAAGTTGGCATAGTCATCTTTAATGAAACAAGATGCAACCAACCTCCTCCCAGGAATTTGTAGCATGCAACTTCCGACTGTAACATTTTGGATGAAAACGATGGATATGCAAGAGCCACCGAAAAATTAAACGAAGCCCGACCAACCTTTGCTCCAATTCGGAGGAATGTTTAAAATCCAGCTCAACCTCAACATGAGGCTCCCCATGTAGGGGGAAGACGAGAGCATTCGAGAAAGCTATAGTCTAACTTCATTGCCATCCGACTCCGAACCTCAAAGCTTGGATGGGAGACCAAGGACTAACATGAGCTGGACACGAATAAATCATTTTCTATCAAACTCTAACTCACAGCTCGATGAGGGAGTATGAATTCAGAGAATACGTGGATTTGATGACCACCATTTAGTAAAATCCCCATGGATGGGGAGTACAGGATAAGAGCTTCGAACATCATCATCTGACTATCTGCCAGCTTTAGGCACATTTACGATTATCTGAGCTTCACAATAACACAGACTATAAGTAGAAGAATGGCTCCTCAAGAACAACCTGCATACATCTAAGTAGCAGATCACCATCCAGAATTAAAAAATAGAATCCTGATTGACTGCTATTACATATGCGCAACCAAGAAGCCAGAAACCGGCTTCCACCCAATTTAAGACTTCATACCGAGGGGCACTAGCGCTAAATTATGTAATTAGCGACAACTTCTCAAAGATGAGGGCCAAATTGGCAACATTAATTGATGCTTCAACAGAGATCAGGCGAGACCCTGCATGCATTCCTTGAAAGAATCAACGCCGCAGTGGCATCGGTAAATCGACCTGGACCATATATAGCGTTGATTGCTGTAGTATCCGGTATTCTGGATATCTCAAACTTCAAATCTCTTTGCATCGAGACCCACCAAGAGGACTTGGTGGATTCACCTCTGAAACAAACCTCGGTACCTCTCTACCATGAGATTATCCTAGAAACGTTGGAAAATCCTATCCTGAGACAGACAGATTCGTGCAATAAGAGTGTGCTAATGTTGAAATGGATGATCTCAATGTCTTCACGACAGAATGGAGCACCATCTGACTCTTGAAATAATAAAGGAAAAAGAAAAGCCCCAGGAAAGACTAATAGGAATTTACAATTCTGGAAATGACCAATGTCATTAATCGCGCCCGCGGTCTTGATTGTCAAGCTTAATGGAACCAAGCATGGGAGATAGACTCAACAAGACTATGATGGCTATTTCGGATTATGCCAAAGCGTGAACGAAGGAGCTCGAATAATTCACTAATGACGTTCGCTCGCTTGCAAGATTGACGAGCTTACTCAACTCTGCAGCTGATGCGAGGAGAGTATCGAAGTTTGCCGATATACTCAATAAGGCGATCACTGCTTTCTAGCTAAACAGATGGGTTGACCCCAACGCGAATGTGATTCGACCATTCACATATACAACTCCAACCCTTGATGACTTGGGAATGTGCACATAACGACACAGGGTGACTAAGATTGTTGAACCTACATGTCTAACCCGATGCGGCAGAAAAAAGTATAAAGGCTAAAAGATTGGATGTCTTATTGACCTATCATAACCCCCAACAATGCTGGGGGCATAAGCACTGACTTCGCTCGCCCTCCACTAATGCTAGAAACATCAACTTCAACCGACAAATTGACTTTAAACATGAACCTGACTCAATGCATGATTCAGAACATATACATTATATCTTTAGAATATGACGTGATTCATCCCGACCATCCAAGTGAGAGAAATTACGGATCAAGCAAGAATTCAAAGACTTGATCTGCAACTGCATCAAATGGAGAGTATGATGAACTCCTCTGCTGCCTTACAATTGTGATAATCCTACCAGCTATTAGCTTGCATGTTTTCAACACCATCTCGTACTGACTCGTATGTGATCACGGGACTATAAAACAATCTGAAGTGATCATGGCTTTCGGATGCACTATTATTACGATTAGATGCAATCATGGAGTCCTAGATTAATATCTTGATATCGAGATAGTCCAAATCCAAGCAAAAATGACAAATTCATATGCCGACTCTGATGCGCTCTATCCGAACGGTCCAGATTCTAGCTCAAGATACGAAGTTTCTGACACCATACTATGACTTGGACGGCTATTGTATACATTGACTTATACATTAAAGAAATCTTAGCTTAGTAATGCACTTGACTTGTTTAGGAAGATGGCGTCGTTTGGCATCAACTTTTACATGTATGATCTCACACGGGAGCCAAACATACCGCATGACCAATGATGAAGGAATTCTACCTCTTGATTCTATGAAGTCTAAACGATTACTTGATCATCTTGACCACTCTAGCCATGAAATTTGGCCCGATAAGCATCAACGGAAGCAATGCGGCATATGACAAGCCATTTATACAAAAAAAGACCCAAAAAGATTCATCTCGACTTATTCAAAGCATCTTATTTGCAACAAGATGTACTTTAGGGGGCAAAATGTTAGCCTACTTTGTGACCAGACTATCCAAAGCCGAAGAACTCTATCAGGAAGGCCACTCAAGGCTTGAGTATGAACTGCCACAGATCGACATCTGCTTGGACGAAGTAACGAAGGATGGGAAAACTCGTATTTCTATGCACATAAGATTCAGGTTGGATTCCACCATTTCAGATCAAGCTAAAGCGAATATTTCTGACCAACCAAACCGGATAGGGTAAATCGGATCGGGTCATCCGGATCGGGTAAATCGGATCGGGTCATCCGGAACGGGTTATCCGGATCGGGCCAACCGGATCGGGTCTCTACCCCTAACTGAATTCTGGGCAGTTAAAGACCATTTCCCCATGTTCTCCACTACTTCCGAGATTTACTCTGAAGCTGCCACGTGGCCACTCAACCCTAACCGAATTTCTACCTATAAATACACATACAACACATCATTTAAGGGGACTTTTTGGCCTCAAGGAAGCTCTATCTATTTCGGCCATGGCTACCAACGAAGAACCTTCATCCTCTTTAATAAAATCAATGAATTCGGAGAGTATTATTCATTGTAATTGAGTGCTTGAGCGTCAATACTCATTGTATTTGTAATTTCTGAATGAATTGAGAAGCTATGAAGTGGATGTAGGCTTGTTAACGCCGAACCACTATAAATTCCGTGTGTTGATTGATTTTTCTTGCTTTTTGTTCATGATTCCTCATTATTCTCTACAAAACATTATCAATTGGGTGTTAGGACCATTTTTTGGTCTAACAATAAAAATCGAATTTTTACTTCGCTTTTCAATATATAAAAATCGAATTTTTACTTTGCTATTCAATATATAAAAATCAAATTTTTACTTCGCCATTCAATATATAAAAATCGAATTTTTACTTCGCTATTCAATATATAAAAATCAAAATTTTACTTCGCTATTCAATATATAAAAATCGAATTTTTACTTCGCTATTCAATATATAAAAATTGATTTTTACTTTGCTATTCCATATATAAAAATCGAATTTTTACTTCGCTATTCATTATATAAAAATCGAATTTTTACTTTGCTATTCTTATAAAGATAATATTTTTATATCCTCTATTATATAAAAATCATATTTTTAATACTTCTACTTTATAAAAATTATATTTTTATTCTATACATCATATAAAAATTGGATTTTTAAACTAATGACCTTCATATAAAAATTGGATTTTTAACATGCTAGATTATATAAAAATCGGTTCTTTATGACTTCAACTTCATATTTCCCCTACGATAAAAACTAAGCTTTTCTATTCTAAAAATAATAATAATGCCATTTATATATATAAACTGATTTATTTTAAAACTTCAAAAATAATTACATAGAAAATGAATAAACAAAATTGAAAATGGGCTTATTGTTTTTCTCATTCGAAGGAGGCGGGTTTTCAGTCGAAGAAGAAGGGGGAAGGGGGGTCTTCACTGCGGCGCGATGGCCCACGGCGGCGCCTGGACCTTTGGCGGTGGCGCTCTGAGGTACTGCGACGGATTTTAGGGGCTCAGGGGGTTTGGGGGTTCGGTCTCGATTTCAGGGGGGTGAGCTTCGCGAGGTAGGAGGTCGAGGGGGGGCTGGGCTCCGCGAGATCGGGGAAGGCGGCGCAAGGGGGGAGGTGATGCCTGAACGGCGGCGGCGCGCCTAGGGTGGCGGGTTCGATTTTGAAAAGGGGGATCGGGTTCAGAAAGAAAAGAGAATGAGAGTATAAAAGGGGGGGTTATATATAAATAAGTATATATATACTATTATTAAATTAATTCAAAAAGCAACTTTTTATTTTGATCTCGAAACGAGACCCACCGCCTGTCGTCCCTAGCTAATTACCCCCATTCCAAACACAATGGGATATGTATCGCAAGCTGATTCGACCGTTTCGATCAGTTTTCGTCAAAATCAAAATATAACTCTATATATTGAACTTGAACGCGCATTTTAATTTACCGGGGCCACATACTAACTCGAAAAATTCCCGAATAATATTTTCTGGCTTTGTATTGACGATATGGTCCTAACAAAACTAATTTCGTCGAATTCTGAGATCGTTTGAAAAATGGCCATTTTCCAGTCGATTAAATTCAATTGAAACTGGTCAAATGCGTTTTCCTTTGCCACACTCACAAATTGATTTGAAAAATTATGAAAATTGGCATCTAGCAATAACTTGACATCACGGATCCAACAAAAATGGTTTCGTCGAAATCCGAGGTCGTTTGCAAAATTTCCATTTTTAAGGGCCTGAATTCCATAGCGACTATTCAGAATTTTCAACTAGGCATATCTTTTGATTCCCGCTATGAAATTTCGATTTTTCGGATTCGTAGGAAAGATACTCACAATTAGATTCCATTATTTTTGGTTTCACTAAAATCCGGTTTATTTTGAATCCGGTATGTTCAATTGAAATTTGAAATCGAATTATCGAACTACCGCGCCATTTTCAATTCCTTTTATATTTATAAAATAAATATTTATATTCTAACGACGATCTATATACTATATACGTTCGAATTCTATTCAAAATAAATTTCCCGTCGATATTATTTAAAATAATTCATTTTAAATAATCAAAATTCGCTAAAATTGCCAAAATAAAAATTTTAAACAGGCCCAGATTTCCGGGTTATTACAATCTCCCCCACTTAAAACTTTTCGTCCCCGAAAAGGAACAAAGCCGAAAGTTGTTCAACAATTCAACTCAACTTTCATTATTTTCACTACGGCTTAAGTTCTTCAACTTTTCAGTTTCTTAGAACTTTTCAAATTTTTCAAAAATTTGGCTAACACCCTAAATTTTCGAAAAATTTCGCCATAACCTCCCCTGCACCGGGAGCACGGGAAAATCCCGAAATTGCCATATAGGCCTTTTGATCTCAAAAAGAAAAAGAAAAAGCCAAGCGGCTAGCCAATCGGCTCATAAAATCATCATCACCCAAAAAAAACCGGTAAAATATGGTAAACATGTACCTATTTGTCGGGCAAACAATTTTATTCTTCTGCTCTAGCCTCTTTGCTATGACCTGTTCAATGTAAGTACATGTATATGCAAGCAAATGCGACCAATTTTCAATACAATTCAATATTTGATACAATTAGGCGTAATGGTTCAAAATCATCAAACAAATAAACAAACAACACAAACATCAATCAATTAGTGGATTAACGTTTCTAATTCATAATTTTGTTACATATACATATACAGAAAATCATGTTTTTGATGCCAATTCACAGCGATAAGCCCTATCTAATTTCGGTTCTCACACCAGTCTAATGGAAATATATAGAAATCTCACTTTCGTCGCTCGAATATAAATACTGGCGATGGTGCCCCATCACCAGAATTATCCCCGAGCAACTAGAGTGTGATCCTATAACTATCCAATACATTAAAACTTCAAATACACGTTTGCAAGACATATATGCAAAATCTTTACATATTGGATTGTCCAAATCAATATATAATAAATAATCAAATACGAATAAATGATTTAAATTTCAAAACAAATTTGGTTTTCACTTTATTTTTCAAAAATATACTCTTCACACTCGTTCTAGGATACTACTGATCCAATCTCTAATGAGCCACTCTAAATTGGATATTACTAATCCAATATCTGATGAATTCTTTCGTATGGTTCTAATGTGCCTTATTCTCTAAGCTTTGAAAACCAAAGCTCTGATACCACGCTGAAACGACCCGAACTTCCCCGGTCTCCGAAGAGAAGAGAAAGAACGAATTGTTTTGAGAACACGACAAAATAGAACGCAGACGGGAGAACATTTCATTGTATATTACAACAATTCCTTCAGATACAAGAATATACAGAGCATGAATGAATATTACACAGAAATATCAGAGATTT
This sequence comes from Allium sativum, assembly GCA_030737875.1. Taxonomy (NCBI): domain Eukaryota; kingdom Viridiplantae; phylum Streptophyta; class Magnoliopsida; order Asparagales; family Amaryllidaceae; genus Allium; species Allium sativum. The sequence goes on along the minus strand of CM060920.1, from coordinate 930,228,355 downwards.
AAATTACATTTAAACACATAGCAGCGGAAAATAATACAATACACAACTAGAAGAGATATACGGATACAAAGCTTTCCGGATATCGTTCCAGCTATGAACCAGGATCCTGTGAATATAAATCTGCAAAACCAAAACTACTAGCTGCCCGTGTAAAAATAAGGGCACCCAGAGTTTAGGTTAAAACAATAAACTCCAGGTCAGTCATGGGACTGGTGTGAGAACTAAAACAGTTATTAATCTTTATTTTTAAAGTTAGGTAAATCAAGGGACCACGCCGTATAACACGGAACGGGTTTCCTCCGAAGAATTGCAGTGCATAAAACAAACAGCGCAATGCTAAATAAAGAAGAATGAAGCTATTATAAGACCCAGTTCCCATCACACAATGCTACACAAACCAGAGGATAGGGTTTTACCTTATAATAGCCAAGAATGCTTGATAAGTTTAAAACAAATCATTGGATACTATTATAAGTGCATAGTGTATAAAACAACTTCACATCATAAGTATCAATCATAGACGGCATAAGCGCCCCATCCCACTATGTCGCCATACTAGGCTCTACAAATAAAACCGCAAATGTCACGTATTTGGAAATTGGATTTCCGTCTATGAACCGAGGTAAAAGATAGTCCTCTACCGAATTCGAGACTCTCTAGCCCGAGCCTCAGGCTACAGCCGCGACTGCACACCTAGGAGCCACAGGGCCGGTCCACCGATGTGGATTAAAATGCCTGAACACTGCGTTTCCCCGCCCTTTGGGGCGTAAATGAGTCCAATGACCCCACCGGTCCTGGATCGACCGATATATCCGAGGCGCCTCGCAACAGCAACAACCATACAGGTGAAAAGTATATAAATGTCAGGGCTGGTAGGTCACTGACACCACCCTAGCTAGAAAGAAACGCATGCCCTCCCTGGATCCTTCTCCCGTTTTTGGTTCACAACCGGGGTGTGAGGCTCGCGAATCAACGCTACACAAAGCAATGCCACACAGGCCATGCTTTGATCATCAACCACAAGACCCTACTTTTCAACAAAATCCTTGATCATCTGCCACTTAGGCATGCCACACAGGCAATTCACTCTATGCGTTTGATATCCATCAGTATATAACTCCTGAGCTCGTACGTCTCAGAGAAGGGCATTAAGCAAAAGAATAAATTCTCTGCCGCCAAACAGATATATATTTAATAGAAATCAATCACACAGAATAAAATCCAATGTCAGACACTCAGTCCATTTACAAGTTTGTTCAGGGTCTGAACGAAACCGGAGGCACCTAGTACCCCGCATATCCATCGATCTCCAAGTACGTCTGGACGATCACCAAATATTTCCATCTTCTTGAGTGTACAACCCAATCAAGATCATCAGTAATCACCCAAACGACGTGAAGACCTCCGGTCTTCAACCACCGTCTTCATCTTCGACACCACGTCGAATCAGTTATTCAGAATGGGATAAACCCGGTCTTTCTGAACAACTTGCGTATATATAATAAACACGTGTCACACAAACACAACATACGCCTCATTCCAATTCAGAATATTCTTTTATTTAGATATTCTTATATTTTGGGAAAGGTTCCCATTAATTTTATCAAAGATAAATTCTTTAAATTTATTCTTTAATCTCCTTTGACTATCAATTCAAACTACTTGGGATTAGCGAACCACACCGAAGTAATCATTTATTTTAATTTCCCAATCCCAACCTATTCATCCCATGAAGTAAAACTGGTCATACTTCATATCTAACACCACGGTGTTATCGGTAAATTCAATTACCATTTCCCGTTCAAATCTAATTAAAGATTTAACTATCGCCTGGAGCAAAACTGGTGATACTCCATTCTCGATCATTTCAATCTAATTAAAGATTCATTAAAACTCCACTCAGTTTTAATCTTTAACCGGGTTAAAGAATCGGTGTCATTTAAAACACAGTTCACGATAAACCCAAAATCATATTCCATTAATTATCGGGTTAAAGAACAAGTGTTATTTAAAACACTTTTCACGATAAACCCAAAAATCAATATCAATTCAATTCCAATTAAATTCCATTTAATTGGTACACTTCATTAAATCTAAATAAAAAGATTTAATCTTTTTCTCAACTGGGCTTCAGGAACAGTGCTAGTCAAGACACCATTCACGACAAACCCAAATCACATTTGATATTAAATACAAGGCTCTGATTTGAAAATATATCGGCTTATATTTAATATCAAATTCTACGACCGATAGATATCGTATTGGAAATAACGATATATATATCTATATCTTTCAAATTTCCATAACAACATCTGTATAATCACGAAATCCAACATCGAAGCATTCCGAAGACAATTTCGATTCAAATCCACTCCAATGCAATCAATGGAAATTCTAGTTATTTTTAAAACCCTTTTAAAATTCAATTTATTTATTTAAAAACAAATAGAATTTTAATTCTAGTTCAAAACTAGTTCATTTCGATAAAAATCTATTTTTATCTTTTCAAATATGGAGTTTTTCATCCCAATTCTTCCCAAATCATTTCTTATGATTTTACACAAATTATTACTATTTTTAATAATTTTATCAAGGCCCGTACAGTCGATTTCCCTCAACGGCCATCGAACTGCACTTTCAGCGACCTTTTCCAAATTTGATTTGGACATAATTCCAAATCCAACTGTTAGATTTCAAATTTCTAATATTAGTTAGAAAGCTCTTTTCGATACGAACCCAACGGTTCCGGTTTTAGGAGAATCCGACGGTCGGATCTCCCACAATATCCGTTCGAAGTCAATGGTCGAAATTCGCGAACTGCCGCGGCGCGTTCTATTCAGGCCATTATATTATATATATAATATATACTTCGTCGATTTCAATTCAAAACATGCTTTATAGATCGTTTTAAATTCATTTCAAATCGATTTCAATTCAAATTGATTTCTAATTCAATTTCAGTTCCAATTCAATTCAATTCCAATTCCAATTCATTTATATTCAATTTTAATTCGAATTCATTTATATTCAATTTCAATTCGAATTCATTTATATTCAATTTCAATTCGAATTCATTTATATTCAATTTCAATTCGAATTCTTTTCTTTTCAAAATATCAAATTTTGAAATCACTTTCGATATTCATTATAAAATGAATAAAATCGATATAAATATCGTTCACGTCAAAATGGCGTCAATCTAATCAACACGGCTTCATATATTTTTATTCTCAAATTTTCTATTTCAAATATTTCTTTTTCAAATATGGAATGAGGCCCAATCAATTACCATATAATGTTAATTATATTGATTTTCTACAACACATGTATACAATAACAACAATGAATAATCAACCATCATCCAAAGTGCATTCTACACTGTATAAGCATCAAATATAAATATTCGACGCTTATAATAGTCTGTCAATCGATTGATCGACATACAATTAAACAATCGGGATTAGTGTACGTCAAATATCATCCCAATACCCGTGTGGGGTTTCAAACAATCAAACACAGATTTTATTTGTGCAGTTGGGCGATGTGTAAAATTTATCGTCCCACTCAATATCAGTCAAATGTGTGTATATAAACAAATCGTCCAATTTGTTTATTTTTATTTCATTTCATATACACATTAAAAATTCTATTTTTAACTATAAAATATTTTATTTCATTTCACATCACATCACACAATCAATTACACATCAAAATCAAACAAACAAGCATACAAGCCGTCCAATGTCTGTGGACGACGGGTGTCAGGTGCTACTAAACACCCTCTGTATTCTAGTATATATTTTTAACTAGAAAATTAAATTAAAAGGTGAGAAGTTCTCACAGATTAGCCAATCCAACGCCATGACTCTTCCTATGTAGAAATTTTCACCGTTCTTGCCTCTTGTCACTTTCTTTGCCCGTATTCTCTACATATGTAAAATTCACATTTTTACTTTGCTATTCAATATATAAAAATCGAATTTTTACTTTGCAATTCAATATATAAAAATCGAAATTTTATTTCGCTATTCAATATATAAAAATCGAAATTTTATTTCGCTATTCAATATATAAAAATCGAATTTTTACTTCGCTATTCAATATATAAAAATCGAATTTTTACTTCGCTATTCAATATATAAAAATCGAATTTTTACTTCTCTATTCAATACATAAAAATCGAATTTTTACTTCGCTATTCAATACATAAAAATCGAATTTTTACTTCGCTATTCAATATATAAAAATCGAATTTTTACTTCGCTATTCAATATATAAAAATCGAATTTTTACTTCGCTACTAAATATATAAAAATCGAATTTTTACTTTGCTATTCCATATATAAAAATCGAATTTTTACTTTGCTATTCCATATATAAAAATCGAATTTTTACTTCGCTATTCAATATATAAAAATCGAATTTTTACTTTGCTATTCCTATAAAGATAATATTTTTATATCCTCTATTATATAAAAATCATATTTTTAATACTTCTACTTTATAAAAATTATATTTTTATTCTATACATCATATAAAAATTGGATTTTTAACATGCTAGATTATATAAAAATCGGCTCTTTATGACTTCAACTTCATATTTCCCCTACGATAAAAACTAAGCTTTTCTATTCTAAAAATAATAATAATGCCATTTATATACATAAACTGATTTATTTTAAAACTTCAAAACTAATTACATAGAAAATGAATAAATAAAATTGAAAATGGGCTTACTGTTTTTCTCATTCGAAGGAGGCGGGTTTTCAGTCGAAGAAGAAGGGGAAGGGGAGTCTTCTCTGCGGCGCGGTGGCCCACGGCGGCGCCTGGACCTTCGGCGGTGGCGCTCTGAGGTGCTGTGACGGATTTCAGGGGCTCAGGGGGTTTGTGGTTTGGTCTCGATTTCAGGGGGGTGGGCTTCGCGAGGTAGGAGGTTGAGGGGGGCTGGGCTCCGCGAGATCGGGGAAGGCGGCGCAAGGGGGGGAGGTGATGCCTGAACGGCGGCGGCGCGCCTAGGGTGGCGGGTTCGATTTTGAAAAGGGGGATCGGGTTCAGAAAGAAAAGAGAAAGAGAATGAGAGTATAAAGGGGGGGTTATATATAAATAAGTATATATATTTTATTATTAAATTAATTCAAAAAGCAACTTTTTATTTCGATCTCGAAACGAGACCCACCGCCTGTCGTCCCTTGCTAATTACCCCCATTCCGAACATAATGGGATATGTATCGCAAGCTGATTCGGCCGTTTCGATCAGTTTTAGTCAAAATCAAAATATAACTCTATATATTGAATTTGAACGTGCATTTCAATTTACCGGGGCCACATACTAACTCGAAAAATTCCCGAATAATATTTTCTGGCTTCATATTGACGATACGGTCCTAACAAAACTAATTTCATCGAATTCTGAGATCGTTTGAAAAATGGCCATTTTCCAGTCGATTAAATTCAACTAAAACTGGTCAAACGCGTTTTCCTTTGCCACACTCACATATTGATTTGAAAGATTATGAAAATTGGCATCTAGCAATAACTTGACATCATGGATCTAACAAAAGTGGTTTCGTCGAAATCCGAGTTCGTTTGCAAAATTTCCCTTTTTAAGGGCCTGAATTCCATAGCGACTATTCAGAATTTTCAACTGGGCATATCTTTTGATTCCCGCTATGAAATTTCGATTTTTCGGATTCGTTGGAAAGATATTCACAATTAGATTCCATTATTTTTGGTTTCACTAAAATCCGGTTTATTTTGAATTCGGTATGTTCAATTGAAATTTGAAATCGAATTATCGAACTACCACGCCATTTTCAATTCCTTTTATATTTATAAAATAAATATTTATATTCTAACGACGATCTATATACTATATTCGTTCGAATTCTATTCAAAATAAATTTCTCGTCGATATTATTTAAAATAATTCATTTTAAATAATCAAAATTCACTAAAATTGCCAAAATAAATTTTTTAAACAGGCCCAGATTTCCGGGTTATTACAACCTTCCTCCCATAACTTCTTCAAATCATCAATCATTGGTTAAAGATTTACGTCATTATTATTACCTGGTTCATGCGGCCCAGAAACTAATACTGTTAGCAACATAAACTTCCTCTTCATACACAACCATGGCGGCAGATTATAAATTACTAACACAATTGGCCAACAACTATATCTATTACTTAGGCCATTAGCATGTAGGTTTATACCATCTGCCGCCAATGCTAAGTGCCGTAAGTTTCTTGGCTCACTACCAAACTCAGGCTACCTGTGATCAATATTTCTACAAGAAGGAGAATCTGCTGGATGACGCATGTGTCCATCTTCAATTTGGTAGTTTGCATGCCAGGCCATTAGTTTAGCAGTGCATTCAGACTTAAACAATCGTTTAAATCTGGAAATTATGGAAAAATACCACATAACTTTTGCTGGTATATTAATCCTAACTTTACCATATTTTCCAACCTTCCAGCAAGATATATGGCATTTCGTACGCTCAGAGGCCTCAAGACTTATACCACTATATTATACGCAATCATTCGGACATGCTGGAATTTTATATACTCAAGTCCTAAATTACATACGGTTTTCTTCGCTTCATATGTCGTACCAGGCAGCACATGATCTTTAGGTAGGAAAGAACCAACAGAAGTGAGAAAATCATTGAATGCGGCATTGCTAATCCCAAACCTAGCTTTATAGTTATACAACTTGAACATTGACTCTAACTTTTTCCCTCAAAAGAGGTTGTTCGACATCAGCCACAAACATCTTGAACTCAAATGATTCTTTATCGTAATCCCCATGATTGTAGGCTGTTTCATTAATATCAATTGTTTCCGAGGTAGGGGTCTACTTTGTAGCAAAACTCGTACTACCAACAGATCATGTGGTATGCCTAGAAAACTCTTCCCCATGCCAGATCCACTCAATGTACCTTAAACTAAGCCCATTTTCATATAGATGACCTCTAATTGTTTTAATCGGAATTTTTTTCAAATTAACACAAACGTCCACATGCGTAGGGAATTTTCATAGGATTTTTAACATTTCCTTCAGCAAATATCAAGAAGTTTTCAACACCAATTTCATATTCCAAAGAATCCCTATCTTCTTTAATCCATGACTTATCCATTTCAACCACTTACAAATCAAAAATACCAAATTCAAGCTTACCCACTTAGAACAAATATAAATTAGAAATATCAAACCAAGTTTAACCACTTACTAACCAAAAGCAATGCCAATAGAAAATTCTATCCGAACTAGATTTGAGCAGCTTACCACTTACAAACCTAGATTTGAGCTTCAAGCTTCACAAGTTTGGGCTTTGAGTATGAGTGGAGAGAGCAGCTTCAGAAATTAGGGTTCAAGTGATTAGGGGGAAAAGTAAAAATTCGCGGCGGAAAAGTAAAAAAATTCTGATTTGTTTTCAATTTTAGTTCTTTAAAATTTTGGCTAAAGGCACTGGGGAAATAATTTGGTTGAGGGAGGGAAACAAAATGTTAAGGGGGAAATAATTTGGCTAAGACGCGACCTGATTTTTCATTTTTTTTTCTAAAGCGTGTATAGGACATCGCTCCTTAAATAAAACGATGTGCAGCCTGATTTTTCTTTTTTTCTAAAGCATGTATAAGACATCGCTCCTTCAATAAAACAATGTCTGTGAAACCAACAAAATCAATTTTCTTTTTGATGATGTTAAAAATCGTTCTGGCATCGGCTTAGATTGCAACCGATGTTAAAACTGTGATGTCTATTCTATTTTTCCTTGTAGTGATGCTTGAAAGAATCATGTAAAATGCTTGAATTGTTATAACTGAATTAGAAAGAATACATATTCAAATGGTGGTAAGGATCTTGCAATGCCAGATATCTACGGATGAGGGCAGGGCACAAAAGATCTGGGCAGATAAAGACTGTAGTGGCTAGTAGAAACAAGGACTTAGCAAAAAATATAGAGAGTTGAGAATAATAATAATTAATAAGTTAGGGAGAGAAAGAAGATATGAGATGCATGAAGAAAGGGATTAGGAAACCAGCTGAGTTGAGGAAAGGAAAAGAAGAAAAAAGTGAGGCGACTGAAGAAAAAAAATGAGATGCACAAAAACAAAGTAAGATAAGTTACTTGATCCTTAATCCAATAATGAATGTTGAATCATTTAATGCATTTTTGTGCTTAAAGAGGAATATGAGATGCATTAATGCATGTTACTTTCTTTTCTATTCTATTCCATTTTTTTAAGGACAAAGAGTAATATTATAATTTTTGTACACAAAGATTAGTATAGATTTCTAATTTTGTGGATTTTGAGTTTTTAATTCATACGAAATTAATGTGATAAATCATTTTCAAATTCTGTTCATGTCCATTTCCTAAGTTATGTGTTTAGTTAAGTGAAAATTAGGCTCACATCCCTATTTTGAAACTTATTTAAAGCCACGTCCACCCATACTTTTATTTATAAATCCGGTCCCTAAAATCAGATGCCGCCCAAACTTTTGATCCCTTCCGCCTACTCCTCAAGTCCCCTTCGCCTTTATCAATTTGTGGCAAAAAAAAATGCTCTAATGCATAAAAAAATAATCTAAATTCTGGAAATAATCCCAGGAGCCCACGCAAACTGAAAAAAAAAGTTGCATACATGTATGCAACTTTTTAAATACACATGCAAAAAAGATCCGCAAGCCTGCTGAATAATTGCATACAAGTATGTTGTTATTCAAAATAGCTGCATACTTGTATGCAGTAATGTGTTGAAAGCCGAAGGCGTGACAATATGTGCATACTTGAATGCATATTTTCTGCATAACTGCATACTCGTATGCACATATGCAAGCATGCGTGTTTTCCATGCAGAAATCGAATAGATGCATGAAATCATGCATGTATTTCGGAAAATCTGCATACATGTATGCATATATGCTGCTGTATGATGCGGAATTGAAATAGATGCATACATGTATGCAACTATTTGAAATATGTGCATGTTTTTATGCATTTTACAACATTTTTCGCTGTTTTGTGTATTTTTTGATTTTGACGTGTTTGTTGATTGATTTTCCACCTGATTTTTTTGGCGTGAACATGTTTTATTTAATTAAGAATTTACGTGATTTTTATATATATTTTTATATTTTTTTATATGTTTTTGAAAAATAGGGACCTAATTTACAATAAGTTTAGGACTGGATGTGAGCCTAATTTTGAAACTTAATAGGGACCTGTGACAAACGGACCCTTTAGTTAATTGAACTTCTAATTAATTATTATATTTCAATAGAAACTGCATTGATAGAACATTTCTAATTTTCCATGTGATGTCTAAAAAGTGTACAATGGATCATCATCTATAACTCATTTAGATTCAAACCATGTGGTTGGGATGCATATATAATGAAATGAATCAAGACAAAGAAACTAAACAACATTGTTTATTGAAATTATCAATTAAAAGAGGCATCTTGATAAAATCAAGAATGCCATGGCAAATGGAACAGATGTTGACAACCAATATAAATCAAGCTAAGGACTATGTCAAAAATTTCTGTGTTATTACTTGTTGGGTTTCAATGTCAAATGATGTGGATATCAGTTTCAATTCACAAATTATCAAGGTGGCATGACACAATTCATCGTCCAACATTAACACTATCAAATTGCTAACCATTATAGTTATCCTGTATCCGTAAAAAAATTGCACATGCAACACGGTTAATTTTGATACTCCGCATTTAACGAATTTCATCTCCTAATATCAGGAAAGATATAACAAAAGAAACTATATTTTTTGTCAACAAAGAAAAAGCATAAGTACCCAGTGCCGGCCCTCAGTGTGGCGAGGCCCTAGGCCAATTTTTTTTGTAGGCCCTAGAGAAAGGGGAAACAAATGGAAAATTTGTAGAAAAAGGAAAACAGAATTACTCTACAGACATGACAGGATTCAAACTGTGGTTGCATGACAGGAAGCTAGCAATGTTACCACTAGACCATGACAATTTCTCATTTAGAAGAGTAGCTAAAACGTATCAATATTCGTATTAACCGAAATTTTGAGGCCCCCTTCTTCCTTCCTCCTCCTCCTCGGTCCGACGCCCTAGGCGACCGCCTAGATCGCCTATGCCCAGGGTCGGGCCTGTAAGTACCATGTCATTAAACATAGCATATGCCAATCTCTCTTCTATGAAAATTGTAACAAGTAATGTTTGAGGGCTACCACAAGGTTCTATAATGATCAAACTAGTAGGTTTGGCAATAGAAGAGGATTCAGGTGTGGTTTTGAGTTTTGTAAATCAAAATGTTCTGGATTTATACATTGAAGGGTAAAATAAATATTGTATTACATCATAATAAAATGTCTTATTTGAGTGTCAAACAAGAATGAACCAAATTTCAAAAACAAATGGAAAAAAGTTCCCATTTAAATGTAAAATCATGTGTAATAATTCATTTAAAATAAATATATTCCAAGGAAAGGTTCATATTTGTTCATTCAATTATTGAAGAATAGTGTTAATTCATGAATGTATAAATTTTGTGAATTCTGCAATTTGGACTAGTAGATATGGCCCTGTATGTTTGATAACTTAGAGCTTACATAATCCTTGAACCATAACTTTGTTATTGTTAATTTTTGTATGTTATATTGTTTACTTATTAGTATGTTCCATAATCAATAATCAATCTCTAGCTACCATAACATAATTCATTATTGGAGATAGATTATATATATACGCACACACACACACACACATATATTTACCTATATGCTTTTTTTTAAGGCTAATGCAAATTTATCCAAAGAGCCCATGACAGTTGGATACTATGCAAAAACTAACAAGCTTCACCTGTAAATCAATCCAAATAACTTAAACTATTCAAGTACAAAGGACCAAAAACTTAAAAAGTATAAATGAAAGAGAAGAAGGTGTGCCATGAGATTTTTTCTTTTCTAAATAGAAAAGATATTTGAAATGAATTTTTTAACAAATCCAATCATACTATGAGTGCGTGGTAATATTTCATTCCTAGGTCTACAGTTTCTTGCATCTTTTTAGGAGGAATTTATGGTAATAACATATTTTCAGGAGGCTAATGGGTATAACAATGAAATTTTGGGATATATATAAGCTAATTAACCATACAATACTGATTCCTAATCCTCTTACGTTTTTAAATAAATCACAACTTCATTAATAGAAGTGTTGACTTTGAATTTGTGATTATCTTAAATTCATATGTCAATATATGTTGTGCTTGCACATGAATCTTAGTAACATCTCGACTATTTTGCTTTTCCCACATGCTATGGTCCATGGATGCTTTGCAAAGCTCAATATATGCATACAACAATTTAATCCAGCATGTTCAATGATATATTTACCCACCCATTTTCATTACAAAAGAAATACAAAATAACAATATTTCAACGTTCAACACATGGTAAGCATCACAACTACAGTAATAATATCAATATAATTCTCAAAGCACAAAGCAACGTGCCATCGTCGATGAGTTTTAGAATAAATGCATACGTTGATCGCCTAACTACTATAAACAAAGTTTGATTTGGTAAGTAGTAGCATAGCAATAAACTGATTAATAAATTGCATATAAAATTAGAGTTTCACAATAAGGTACATTCAGATCAGGAATTTAGGATTTTAAGTGTTATAGTTAACATATTTAGTGATTTGACCAGAAGATAATCATCATTAAGAACTAGAAAACAACATTTCAACTTTATAAAATTTACGTTGACAAATTTTGGGATACTAAATTAATTGTTCGATTCATGTTAAACCCAGCTACAAATCTACAGAATTAACCACAAGATCTAAAATCAATTCCAAAATACTAGTGAGTTCATGAAAATGGCACATATATTCTAATTTTAGGAAACAAAAATCAAGTCAAACAACTTGAACAATTATACAACTAAAACAAAAATTAGGTTTAAGACGTTCCTCGTCTAAAGACTAGAAAAACTAGTTCCCTCTAACAGCAAATCAAACCTGAGAAGCATGGATGGTTGATGCTCATAGTAGTTTGAATCGAAAAAGCATTGATGGTAGCGATGTTTAGGGATTGGGATCTATTGATAATTTGGCTGATTGTAGCACCGGTTGACTATTTTTTGATTTCGTGGATTTTACTTTTCTGGAAGTGATAAGTAGGAGGAACATGGCTTTCTGAGACGATGATAATACATACTCTTTTTCTTGCAAAATTTTCATTTCCCACCCTTTCACTATATAGCGTTGAGCACGCAATATTCATGCGCTAGAACCCTAAATTTAATATCCTCTAAAAGGGTATTAGTGGAAACTCTCTATCCTAATGCTATCAAAAGTACATATCTTTGTAGTGTTGCATGCTACCGGTACAACATTGGTTGTATCACTTAGTATTTAAACTATATGTCAATGGCCATAAGACCCTTTTCTCCTTTCTAATTGAGATGGTTAATTAATAGAGGGCGACTCAGTATTTTATATTACTTCAAAATCATAGCCACTTCAAAAAACTTTTCAAAATGAGTGAAATCAACCATGCTTCTCCTATGGGCCTTAAATTAACCTAACTTTTCAAACGAGACAGATAACTATCAAGTCAATGAAAAAAAATTGAATTACAACATGGCAGAAGGCAGAGCCTTATCTCTTCGAGATTGATGTTATCCAACTAGGACGGTTTAACCTTCTATCTTATTTCTAAAGGAAATAATTGTAACGTCCTAGAATTTTCGTGATTTATTAATTAATTTATTTAATTATTTAAATGTTGATTTAGTAATTTAAATGGCTTGAATTAAATAATTGTGATTATTTAAATAATATAAATAATGGGATAATCTTATATTTATTTCTGAAATAGTCGGAAATAGTTGAATTGGCAATTTGTGTAAGTTGGTTTATTTAAGAAGTTTAATGGAGTTTATATTTGAGTTATAATAATGAATATATTATTGAAATGACAGTTGAACTTATTAATTATAATATAAATTTATAATAAAGCTCGTAACGTCATGGCAGTTCATAATATTTCGATTTGAACTTCAAATGGGTGTACATAATTCGTTTTAAGTCGAATTTCTTTGAAACAAGAAACGTTGGATTCTAATTAACTGTATTTTTCTAATGGAAGTGGAAAATCAAGATTTCATCTTATAGATTGTAAGTTATGTCCAAATCAAATTTTCAACTAAACGTTATGGAATCGTTTATAAGCCATAACAATTTATTTAATATAAATAAATACTTTTTTCGAATTTGGAAAAGATATTTGAGATGTATACTTAGTTTAATTTTTAGAATTTTACAGTAATTTTTATTTTGGGAAAATAAGCAACTTTTTATTTGGAGTACTTAACAACCTAAACCAGCATTTTGAGATTTCACAAAATGAGTTATCTTGTATATTTTTTTATAGTTTTGGAATTGTGGAGCATTGCCTGATACGATGGTGTTTTTATTTTTGTCCGTAGTAGCTCGAACATGAATGGAATTTGGTACATCAAGATATATAAATTTTTAACAACAAGCAAAAGAAACGATTCATTTAAAAATTTAAAATAATAATTAAATAGAGTATGCTTAATCCCTAATTTAATTTTTTATATATAAATATTCTATCATGTACAACAACAGTCGATTGAAGGGAAAGTTCATGGCAGTGCAGGCCTGTGATCTAGAATAGCATGTACCCCTTAGTTGCGTTTCTTAAGCATGAAGCTTTTTCATCTATAAATATACACTAGCTCCCATTTAGTTTCTTCTTCTAGATATTTTATCAAAGCTTTGCCACGACGTTAAAACAAAAAACCGAATATATGAAACGCTGGCGAGTGTGAAGCATCATTTCTGGGAGCATTTGTCACTATTCAAACCACTTTAGTTCGCAACCTTTAACACCATAAATATAAAGTTTGGATTCCTCGAAGCTTTGATGATGTTTGGCAAAAGCAAGTGTTGCACGAGTCTGGGGTCTGGGAAGCAGTGGTTTTACAGGAGCTGGGTGAGAGTTTTCAATGAAAATTTTATAGGGAAAAGGAGTCATATGCGAAGTAGCAGTGGTTGGAAATATTGGCGGTCTGAGTTCACAAGTTAAGGGAGGCCGTCGATTTTGCACAGGGGACGATGGGAGGAAGGAGCATGAGCCAAGGGGAAAGGCTTTCATGGCAACATGAATATAGAGCAGGAGCAATAATGCTAGGATGGTGTGGCATTTTGATGTGTTTGGGAATTGAGGTGAGGGAGGTTTTTCGTCAAGGATTGGTGTTGGGATGGACATTGGAGATCAGGACGTGAAAAATGGTGTATAGTGTGGAGCAGTGTGTGATAGCAGGCAACGAAGAGGAAAGCTATTGTCTGGAGCTGGATAAATTTTAAGAGGAAGACAATATAGTACGAAGCGGGTTGGGGTGTAAGGTGAATGGGCTGAATGTATATATATTGGTAAGCCCAGTTTTAAAAGAAGAAAGGAAGAAAGTAAAAGAAATGGCATGGAATAGGCAAACGCATGCAAGGGGCTAAGGAGTGTTCTAATGAAAGAAGACAGGCGCTCATATGACATAACCAAAAACGTAAATAGGGTTGGAAGATTCTACCTTTCTCCATCATCAAACACATGACTAAATTCAATGGAAGATACAAAACAAAAGGTTAAATATCAATGTGAAGAAATTTATCAATGAAGAATCTCAAGTATAGTCATTTGTAATAATTCGGAAGATGCAACATTGGTTGAAACAAAAACGTGAAGATGGGAAGGTTACCTTACGGTTCGAAGGTGTCTGAAGAAGATGACGCAGGTCTAGGTCAAGTATGGATGGGCCGTCAAAGTATGGTAAGGCCCATATCAGAGTAATCTAAGTTTTAAATATAATCAAGTATTGGATCAACTTATTAATTTAATATCTAGACCAAACGACATCGAAATTTGGAGCGGTTGGGAACATTGGATTCGTGTGTTTGGAGGCTACGTTTTGGAACTAGTCTGGAGAGATTTAGAGATTGTTACAATTTTGGGAAAATTAAACGGCTGAAATAATCAACCAACGTTAACTGTTATTCAACGATTAACAACCTAGGTGAGTGAAGTCGCTAACTCTGTCATGTTTTATAATTTTATAAACATTATTTAATATTGATAAAATGATTAAATGCTGTATGTGATGGTTGTTTGGATGATTTTCTTATTAATTGGTTGAAATTATATATATAATCATACATATATAAACAGTTGATTGAATATTGATCTCTATTTATTTTAATATCTTGTGTGTTTATGAAATTAGTGTTATTTATATATGATTAACATATATGGATGCAGGAAACATGCTGGAGGGATCCAACAGGATTCCTCAATAATTATATTGTTGCTTGTCATATATTGCATTGTATGATGTGTCAAATAATATGTGATTGATTACTGTATGTTTTGGGATGTTAAATGATATGACCTAAAATAATTGGTATTTAAATACCGTATAATATATTCGAATATATTGGAAAATAATTTAGGGTTTAAAAAGGGAGAAATCTATTTTTAAATAGAAGTTGAATTTCTAGTGGATTAAAATATAATAACTTGTTTTAATTATATTAAAACAAGTGGTTTTATTTAAAAAAAAATATTTAGAGATAAAATGGAATAATTATTTTTAAATAATTTAGGATATAAGAATGAATGATAGAAGGGGCAATTGGAATCATTAAAAAAGAAACAATGAAATCATTTCGATGTTCAAAATGTAAATATAATAAAAATAAACACATAAGGAATTATAATTTGATTTTGACTATGTCGATTATTATAAAGATGATTCATTTTAGAAATTATAGATTATAAAACTTAGAAATTGACATGATAGTTAATATTCAGTTTAAAAACCAATAATTTATAATCGAATGTGTAATCGAGATTTATTTATAAACTTGATATATAATTAACAAGAAACTGATTTATCAATGGAGTTTATAAAGTGAGATATGAAATAACTTGATAAATAGAATTTTAACTTGTAATGGTATTTATAAATAAAATTCAAGATTTGATTGATATAACGGTCCAGTTTTCTATAAAGGAATAATATTCACTTTATAAAGTGAATAACGGTTTTAATAACAAACGTTTCGAAAATTGGAATAGTGTCAAATGGGAAATAGTAAATGTTGGAAGTAATAAATTCAAAAGTGAATTCAGAAACCGTGTTAACGTAAAACGGTAAGTCTACTCCGAAGTTCGGAATGTTAGTCAAATATAGATCATTCAAAAGAGAATTATAAGTTGAAATTCAATTATATCAAATTAAGGAAAATACTATTTACTTTCCAGTTTTTATCAAGATCTACTTATTATTTATTTATTTAAATTAACTGATCTAAGTTATATTTTGAAGTTAAACATTTCGGAAACATGGATTGTTACGCTATCGTTATAATCAATAAATTTCCGGTAAAGAAGTGGATTCGTAAAATAAATCCGAGAGTCGAGATGAAAATGATTTGATAAGAAATTTAGAAATGAAAAAGATAATCAGAAACTGACTGGAAATATGTTGAGTTGAATCATTCCTTGAGTATTGGTCTGATGTTGGTTTCGGCCTTTTGGATTGATACTTAGAGAATTGTTCTCTTACTAGTTTACAGTTAAGGACTGATGGATGTGGAAAAACAGTGATGCGTGGATAAGATATGGAAATGTTTTCCAATGTTAATAACGTATATTTTTGAAATACATGATATAAAGAGTTGTGAATATATGGAAATGTTTTCCAAGAAATCGTGAGAGGATAAGCGAGTTGGGAAAAATATATGGTAAAGATATTTGAGGGAAATTAGGAAATGAAATGATTATTGATAAATCTATTTAAAGGGACTCGGTATTAATTGATTATTGATCCATTAGATTTCCATTAGGAAATACGACCGTTGTTTGTATATATGTTTTCCTTTGATAGTTAAATAACCAACAACCAAAGGTTTTAACCATTTTTCCGTTGTTAATATGGAGAGACCAGAATCAGATTTATTATCTGAAAACCACTATGTACGGACATTAGCGTTGCAAGTCTAGTAAGTTGAAGATAATTGAAGACAGAGTTTATGCAAGGGATGTTCTGGCAATCCTAGTTAGAAATTGTCTAAGATGGATTTACACAATAGTACCTTCGGGTCGTCCAGTCCCAGGACAACGTGTATGGATGAATGTCTGACACACTATATCAAATAAATCGTATAAGTTGATCTCTTCAAATGTATTTATGTTTGGTGGCAAAGGAATTCGTTTCTCTTAGCTTTATACCCGTGGTATTTTTGGGGAAATCAATTTGTGATTTGGCGGATATGACAATGTGGCATTCAAAGTAAATAAAAATGTGATCTGAGTAATGGTACGTTATGACCTCAAGCTTAATCAACCGGGAAATGACAAAAATCGGACAGGCAGCATGGCTAAGTGGGTCGCACCCAATTAGGGTATATTGTCACCATCTAGAGAATATTCATATTTGTTACTTCTTTCAATTTTGTATCTCCCGGGAACATTTGTGTTGGTATACCAACCATAATGTGATAATATGTTCGGAACATTTAAGCAAAATGAATGGTTGGTCATGTGTGGCCGAGTTACAAGATGTTTTTGTTGAACTCCAGTGTATTGCTTCTAGAGTACACTGATCGAAAGGTGGTTCCGTACCTTGTCATAGTTGGGAATTCATTCTCCAGTAAGAGCCCGCGGTTTTTGATTTTATATTGTATATGTAGAGCTTGAGATGAAAGCGTTCTACTAGATCATTATATACTTGTATTAGACACTATTATAATATCAGAATAGTAGTGCTTTTTGGAAAGTGTTTTGGGTTATCGTAAGGTAAAAACCATTCGTGTTTATGTGTGGATCGGTCTTATGATTATCATTTCTTTTACAAAAAGGATTCGGAAAAGTTAAACCAAGTGTTTGGAGTTTACTCACACTAGCCACATGATTGACCCAAAGTTTGTTTTGTTTTGTTTTACCCTAAACTCTTAGGTGCCCAAATTTGTATGGGCAGTTAAGTAGTCGGGATTTTACAGATACTTGGAGGAGCTTGGAGCAGGAGGCTTCAATATATATATATATATATATATATATATATATAGTTTATTTTCTCTACGATACGAATGTGATGTACTTTGATTAGATATGTAAGTAGAAACAAAGTTTTAAATTTCAAAAGTTGTTATATGATATATTTTATTCGTTCCACTATGAGATTCGTGTTTACTCTTATTTTGTTCTGTTGCATTCTTCTTATTCTATTCTAAATTTCTTTCTTTCTATTTCTTTCACTCTAACTTCTTTCTATTAATGACCAAGTATTCTCAGTGCTTGAATAGTCGACATAGTGTGTTGTGTTGATTCTCAAGGTCGAAAATCTCTGTTCGTTACACTGGTATTAGAGTGGAATGTTAAGTGATTACCTTGTCTCTGTGGCGTAACTCATTAGAGATGGGGTTAGTAATATCCTAGGTTGAGTTTAGTGTATATATACGTGAGTACGTATGTAATGTCCCGTATTTTTACGGTGTAATAATTAATTTATCTAATTATTTAAATAGTGATTTAGAAATTTAAATGGTTGTTTAATTAAATAATATTGAATATTTAATTAATATTAATAATTAAATAATATATTTAGTTTCTGAAATTGTCGAAAATAGTAGACTTCGCAATGTTGTGTGAATCAGAGGATTTAACTAATTTAATTCAGTTTAAAATTTTAATTATAATAACGAATATATTATATAAACGATAGTTGAACGTATAATTTATATTATAATTATAATCGATCTCGAAATGGCGCGGCAGTTCGTAATTTGGCGATTCGAACTTTAAACGAATATATAGAATCTGTTTTTAGTCGGATTTTTGTGAAACAAGAAACTTTCAGAGCTAGTGAAGTATATTTTTCTAATGGAAAAAAAAATCGAGATTTTGTCGTGTAGATTGTAAGTTGTGTCCAAATCAAATTTTAAAATAGTCGCTGTGGAACCGTTTATAATCTATAACGGTATATTTAATTTTAATTAAATATTGTCTTCATATTTGGACAGGACCTTTGAGACGTAGGTATAATTTAATTTTTAGAATTTTTCTGTAATTTTTATTTTATAAAATAAGCACTTTTTATTTAGAGTATTTTACACCCTATATCAACATTTTGGGGTTTCATAGAATAAGTTAACGGACCTATATTATTATATTTTTGGAATCGTCACACCTCGTTGAGCACGATCGTATTTTTATTTTTGTCCGTGGTGGCTTTTATTTGAATGGAGTTTTATGGATACACAAAGAATCATGTTATACCCTTTCTTAATGGATTTGATTGTTATGTTAAACAAACTAATCATGCTGCACGGTCATATTCATCAAATTATAATTATAATTAACGAACCTAAATATTTACTTGAGTTACATATAAACCAAATCCTTCTCACCTTCCTACCACATGCCAAAACGTACATATGCAGCTACATAATGTATTGTCTCAAATCAAGCCTATAACTTCACAGCGAAGAGAAGAAATTTTGGCACAGACCTATGTAATGATTTAATTAAAAACAGTACCTATCCTATACAAAGCCTCCCTCACGTCCTCTCCTGTCTCATCATCTATACAAAGTCATGGTTCCTACAAACTTAGCTTAGGGAGTAAGTAAAATCTATATATATTATATTATCTTACATTTCTTACATACTAAGGAATTTAAACATATAAATAAGCCAGCGCAGACTTCATCTTTTCCTCTTTAGCAGATCAAAAGCCGCCATTTCCAATGAAGCACCAAATTCAAAAAAATAATATAATAATAATGCGAGAGCTATATATAAGGGTCGTAGCTTACCAGTGCAGCGTTTCCTGGGTGACGCCTCGTTCTTTGAGAGTGTACTGATCTCGTTTTCAAGGGCTGTTGAGTTGCTGGGCAAACCAGTGGTTGGTGTAAACGCTAGTGAACATAATGGTGTTCGGTGGTAACTGGTAAGGAGTGTGGCATGCATGAATCAGGGGGACTGTGTGTTATGATGGAAATAAGGGAGAGTCGGTTTCAAAGGGGATGAAGTAAGTTTCAGGAACATGAGCATTATTTTTGGTAAGGCATGAAGCCTGAATAGTGCGAAAATGGTGGAACTGGTTGCCTCATTTTCAATTTCAGAGTATAATCATTAACTTTGTTCCAAAGTGGTTCTCTACAGCTCGAACTTGGTTGCATGCGAGCTGCTGTTAGTTGGTGGAGTTGATAACAAAAAAATACGCGAGGGTAGAGAGGACGAAAATGGCAGTATAGGGTACGAAGCTTGTTGGAGTTTATATGGGTGGGATCAGTTTAGCGTTTTGTTGAACGGTGAAAAGAAGTATATAATGAGGAGTAGTTATAATAGGTTTCATGAGAAGCCGTAAGGGAAGACTTTGGCAAACTTTCAGTAATAATTTCTTTTGCAAATAAACAAGAGCGGTGGTTTATTTGTGAGGCGTAGACACTATTGAAACCAGGAAGAATTGAGGGAGTGACAGTTGGCTTGTATCCCCAAGTTCGAAGTATAAAGAGCAGCAATGGTCAGGAGAAAATCTATTACGTGTTCTATTCTTGGTTGGGGAAGAAAGAGGCGCGGGCCGGGTGGAAATTAAACATAGGAGTGGGCCGAAGTTTTAATAGGGAAAGCCCAGTAATAAATAAAAATATATATCTATACTTGTTTAATTTAATAAAATTAGTGTACTAACTTTAAATTATCGTACCCGACACATATGATAACATAATTTCGAACAGGCAGATCCTTTGAGATCATATGGACGAGCGCTGCACAATGGAACAGATTGGGAGTGAATTAGTGCTCGTTACAATTTATAGCAAAATAAATTATCTGTCTGAATCAACCAATAGTTATCATTGTTCAACGATGACCGTCCAATGTAAGTAAAACTCACTAACACTGTTTAATATATATTTTTATAAAATATAATCTATTAATGATAAATGATGATTGATTGCTGTGTGTTGATTGTTTGATTGAATTGCTGAATTATTGGTTGAAATTTCAGATAATGATATATACACATATCATTAAACAAACATTGATTCTGTTTATCAGAATATGTCATATTGAAATGAAATTGATGTGAATTATATTGTGTAACATCTGTGGATACAGGGAAACAGGTTGGAGGGATCCAACTGGATTCCTCGATATTTATAATTCTATTTGTTTTCATATATTGTGATATATGATGTGATATATAATCTGTGATTGATTATGATGACATTGGTCATGTTATTTGATATTTTAAATACCATATGAAATACTGGAATGTAAAAAGGAAAATTTCAAAGCGAATATTGAAAATGAAATATTTATACATGAAATAAATATGATATTATAAAAGGTAATATTTGGACAACAAATATTGGAAAATATAATTAAGGAAATATTTGGGAAATGAATAGAATTATATAAAAGGATTTATATAAAATTAGTAGAATTATATAAAGGGAATTATAAATAGGATTATAAGTGTTAGAAGAATAAAATGAGATTTTATATGAATAATTCTATAATTAGAAGTATAAATAGAAATTGGATTTGGGATATTGTTTTTAAATACGAAATCAAACTGTTTTGATTGCAAAGAAGAAATATTATTCACATTTAATGTGAATAAAGGATTTAAGTAAATATTTTGCAAATAAAACATTATAAAGGAATTTGGGTTTGAATTAGGAATTTAAATTGAATTACTGAAATTAGAAACTGACTGGAAATTAGTTGAGTTGAATGGCTTTCTGGATATCGATCTGATGTTGGTTTCGGCCTTCGGGGTTAATACGTAGGGGGTTGTTCTCTTACTAGTTTACAGTTAGAGATTGATATATGTGAGAAGATAGTGATGCGTGAACCAGAAATGGAAACGTTTTCCAAAGTTAATAATGTATATTTTCTAAAATTAGAAAATAAGGATTTGATGAATATATGGAAACGAGAAATGGGGAAATGAATAAATGTTGACTGATGATTGATCGATAGAATTTCCATCTGGAAATAATATCGTTGTTTGCATACATGCTTTTCTTTGATAGCTAAATCACCGACTATCAAAGTTTTTGACAATTTTTCCGTCGTCAATACGGAGTGACCGAGATCAGATTCACTATCTGAAAACCACACCGTATAGCATTAGCGTTGCGAATCAAGTATGATGAAGATAATTGAAGACAGAGTTAAGCAAGGGCTGTCCTGTTTACGGAGTAGTGCCTTCGGTCTGTCCAGTCCCAGGACGACCTGTATGGAAGAATGTCTGACGGAGTATATTTAATAGATCGCGTAAGTTGATCTCTTCAAATGTATTTACGTTTGGTGGTAGAGGAATTCATTTCTCTTAGCTGTTTACCCGTGATATGTTTGGAGAAATCAATTTGTGATTTAGCGGGTATGACGATGTGACATTCAAAGTGAATGAAGATGCGGTTTGTAAAGGATATGTTATGGCCTCTAGCCTCACAACTGAGAATGGTATAAAATTGGGTAGGTCGCATGGCTAAGTGGTTAGCTGCCAATTAGGGTGTATTGTCACCTGATCTAGAGAAATTTGATTTACTTCTATAATCTATTTCGATGCTGTCCCTTTTAGGAAATGGTTGCTGATCCCAACCATTGGTGATAATACATTCGGTACACTCAAGCGAAATGAGTGACCGGTCATGTTTAGCCTGGGTTATAAGATGTTCTTGTTGAACCTGGTGTATTCCTCTTTAGAGATACAAGGTGGTCCCATACCTTGCCAGCTGGAATTCATT
The DNA here is from genome assembly GCA_030737875.1 of Allium sativum. NCBI lineage: Eukaryota > Viridiplantae > Streptophyta > Magnoliopsida > Asparagales > Amaryllidaceae > Allium > Allium sativum. Next base: position 930,205,512 of record CM060920.1, on the reverse strand, counting down.
AACAAATAAGCGCCCGCGGATTTTGATTGTATATTATATATGTGGAACGTGTGATGAAAGTGTTCCACTAGATTGTTATTTATTTGATTTAACATTATTATAATATCAGAAGAGTATGGATTTTAAAAGAATTTTAAAAGTTAAACAAATGGTTGGAATTTACTCACACCAGTTACATGAATAACCTAGAGTTTATTTTGTTTTGTTTTCCCTAAACTCTTAGGTGCCCAATTTTGTATGGGCGGTCAAGTAGTCGGGATTTTACAGATATACTAAGAGCTTGGATCAACAGGCTTCAGGGTTATATAACTATTGTTATTTCCGCTATGTTGTAAGTGTTGTACTCTGATAATGTTACTATATACATAGACTTGTTTTATTTCAAAGTTATGTATCTATTATACATTATTCGTTCCGCTGCGAGTTTCGTGTTACTCTGATGATGATGTATGTTCTTTTTCTTCTTCTATTCTAAGTTTCTATCTTATCTATTCTCACCCTCTAATTTCTTTCATGGACTATCCGGTGTTTTCGATGCTTGGATAGTCGACATTGAGTTTATGTCGATTACTTAGGATCATGAAAACTCGGGTCGTTACAGTGGTATCAAAGCTGAAGGTTAAGTTATTACCTTAGCTCTGTGGCGTGACTCAGTAGAGATGGGGTTAGTAATACCCTAGATTGAGTTTGAGTGTATATATACAAGAAAGCGTATTTGTTATTTGAAATAAAATGATTTTATATTGTGGAGATCTATTGGTTGAATCGTTTATGTGTTCTGATCGATCAATTTGATCCATTGTATCGGTAGTAGTTTATAAACACTCGAATACGATGAACCGACATGATATGTTTTGAAAATACGGTAAATGATATAATTTTACTAAAAATATATTTTTGATATAAACAGATGATTTATATTGATATTATTATTGAATGTGTTAGTTGTAATTATAATCGAATAAGATTATAGTTGGAATGGTTATGCAAATAGCCAATCAGAATTCATATGAATATAACACATGAAATGAGATGAGAAGACCCGAAATCCCGTTCACACGGAGACAAGGGCTATCTTTGGAATATAACACAGAAATAGATAATAGCAGAACAAAATTAAATAAATACACCAGATAATGAACAATAGAATATACTGGATAAAAGTAATCATCAGAGTTACACAGTATACAGGATCTTACTTAGTACAAATACAGATCAGCTATACATAAATGTCTACAGCGGAAAACAAACAAAATATGTACAATAGGAGCTGAACAACATAAAAAGAGATAAATGATAGAATCCATCTTCAGCTCCAGCTATCCAGAAAGAACCAGCTAAACCTAAATAAAAGGCTGCCCGTGTAGAAAAAGGGGCACCCGAGTTTGAAAGTGAAACAAACTACGAGTCAGTCATGGGACTGGTATGAGAAATCCATTCAACACATATATAATATGGCTAATCACAGGACCACGCCACTTTCGTGGAACGGGTTTACTCCATTGGATTGCCAGTGCTTTAAACAAATCATTCTTTTAAACATCACTATGCTTTTTATAAAAATGAAGCCATTATAAGACTCAGTTCCCATCACACAATGCAACGCAAACCGGAGGATAGAGTTTTTACCTTATAACGGCCAAAATATGATTGATACGAATAAAACAAAGGCATTTGATATTATTGCTAGTGTTTATATGTTTTGAAAGCAATTTCAAATCATAACTATCAATCATAGACGGCATTAATGCCCCATACCACTATGTCGCCATATATAGGTATACAATCAAAAACCGCACAGTCACGTAATTGGAAATTGGATTTCTGTCATGAACCAAGGCAAAAGATAGTCCTTACCGAATTCGAGACTGCCTAGCCCGAGCTTCAGGAACAGTCGCAACTGCCCCTTGGAGCGACAGGGCCGGTCCACCGATGTGGATTATTGTGCCTGAACAATACGTTTCCCCGCCCTTTGGGGCGTAAACGAGCCAACGAATGACTCCATCGGACCCGGATCGTCCGATCAAACCGAGGTGCCTCGCAACAGCAACAACAACATAGGTGAAAAGTATATAAATGTTAGGGCTGGTAGGTCACTGACACCACCATAGCTAGGAAGAAACGCATGCCCTCCCTGAGGTCCTTCTCCCGTTTCTGGTTCATATCGGGGTGTGAGGCTCGCGATTTCACGTTATACACAAAGCTACACCACACTGGCGGTGCTTTGATCATCACCACAAGACTTTGCTTTTCAACAGAAGCCCTGATCACTGCATCTTAGCATGCCACACAGGCAATTCATGCCATGCGACTGATGTTCATCGATATACAACCTCTGAGCTCGTGCGTCTCAGAGAAGGGCGTTAAGCAAAAGAATAAATTCTCCGCCGCCAAACAGATGTATATTTAATAGAGATCAATCAACACAGAATAAAATCCAATGTCAGACACACAGTCCATTTACAAGTCCGTTCTGGGTCTGAACGAAACCGGAGGCACTAAATACCTCCCAAACCCTTCGATCACCACGTACGTCTGGACGATCACCACTCATTATCCATATTTCGGGATGCCTCCCAATCAGGACCTCGGTTACCATCCAAACGAGGTGAAGATCTCCGGTCTTCGACCACCGTCTTCATCTTCGAATTTCAATCGTCGGTCAATTATTCGAAATGAGAATTAACTCGGCCTTTTCAAATAATTCACGTATATTTAGAATTTCAAATCAATTTATTTCAATGGTTAAATTATTCGACAACACCAATATTGTTCTTTAATGTAATTTTCACACCAAACACATTCAATCATCAAATACAACATAAATCGAGCAAATTCAGTTTATTTCCACTCCATATTGTTTATGGTACTTTATAATGATTTATCGCTATTTTTATTTATTTTAAAATAGCCCATTTATTCAAAACGACGCTTCGGGCCATAACGCGGCCGTGGCGCTGTTTTTCTTCAGATTTGATTTACACATATCTGAAAATCTAACCATTGGATCTTCACAAATTTTACATCATTAGAAAGGTCTTTTCAAAACGAATCCAACGGTTCCAGTTTCGGGAAAATCCGATGGTCGGATCTCCTGGTACAATCGTTTGAATTTTCGATTTCAAAATACGAACTACAGCGTCGTTATTCGATTAAATATAATTATATTTATATATATATAAATATAATCGTTCCTGGCGCTGTTTTTCTTCAGGTTTGATTTAAACATTCCAGGCAATCCAACCGTTGGATCTTCACAAGGTTGGTGCCGTTGGGAAGATATTTCCAAGGCGAACCCGACGGTTGAGGTTTCGGGAAAATCCAATGGTCGGATTTCCCGCACTAGTTGTTTGAAATCACGGTTTCAAAATACGAACTGCACGACCTCGTTTCATTTTAATTTTATTTATATTTATATATTTATATAAATATAGTTCATTCAATGATTTCAATATCGTTTTCACTTCAAATATTTCACTAACGCCTTAAAATTTTGGAAAATTTCGCCATAATCTCCCCTGCACCGGGAGCATCGGGAAATCTCAAATAGCTTCCTCGGTCCTTCTAATCTCAAAAAGAAAAAGAAAAAGCCAAGCGGCTAGCCAACAGGCTCATAAAATCATCACCCAAACAAAACAGTAAATGTGTACCTATTTATCGGGCACAAAATTTTATTCCTCTTCTCTAGCCCCTTTGCTATAACCTGTTCAATGAATATGCATGTACATATATATAGTTCTTATCATTTATCATTTTCTATTCAACTTCATATTTGATTTCTATTTGGTTTAAAAAAAAAACACCATTCATTCTAATGTTACATACATAGGTACAAATCATATCAATAGCTAATTAATGAATATTTCAACTCATATATATTTATTTGAACAAGTGGCTATTTTTAACACTTCACATTTCAACGATTCATGCATATAATAAAAATGTGATTTTTATTGTAAAACAACTCATTTCAAAACACTATTATTTTATATATTTCATATTGGTGATAAAAATAGGATTTTTCTTATAAAACAATTTCTTTCAAAACGAGATTATTTTACACAGTTCATATAGTCGATAAAAGGTGATTTTTATTATCAAACAATTTATTTCAAAATATGGATACCATTCAACACATGAATTTCAAATCAACGAATGAATATCGATTCAACACATGAAGGTTTTCTATAGTTTCTATATATAGATAAAAATGTGATTTTTATATTTAAAACGCGAATACCATTCAACACATGAATTTCTAATCAACGAATGAATATCGATTCAACACATGAATGTTTTCTATAGTTTCTATATATAGATAAAAATGTGATTTTTATATTTAAAACGCGAATACCATTCAACACATGAATTTCTAATCAACGAATGAATATCGATTCAACACATGAAGGTTTTCTATTCAGTGAATAAATATAGTTTTAGCAAATGAAAATAATTCAAACACATGAATATTATTCAAAATTTCGGCAGCATAACGGCAGTGTAGTTAAAACCGGGACCGTCCCTAGTACGGCTCCTCGCTCTACCTTAAAACCTCGCGGTTTTTGACAATGGGGATCATGCATCTAGTTCGCACGCAGGCGGCATGTATATATTTATTTCATTTCCACAAACTAATCCTATGTGGTTTCAACCAAATATTTTTCAATCACAAACGGGTATTTTTCAACCACAATCAATCAATATCAACCACAAACAATCCCAAACAACCATTCGCTATCAATCAATTTTCACACCAATCACAATCAATAAATATCGTCCATGGTTTGTGGACGAGGGGCGTGTGTGTGTATATACATATATATATATATTTATATTTATATATAGCAATTCACTTTTATTTCTACGCAAATATAATTTTTACAACGCATATATAACTAATACATCGAACGTACAACTTATACAATGCTTATACAAGAGGTGTACAACGTTTATATAACTCATACATCGACTATATAATTTCAACATCGTCGTTTTCCATATTGTTTTTAAATTAGAAATCTCACATTGGGTTCCACTCCACCAAAAATAGCAGAAGGCTCAGAAAAATACGCAGTCTCTTCTAAAATGTAGAAGGCGTCCACACGATCCCAATGTTTCCTGTTTCATCGAATTTCGTTAACATAGCAAAAAGATATGATTTTTCAAAGTTTGCAACACTTTAAAACTGTCGAAATCAGTTTAAAATAGATTAGCCGTAAACCTGTTTGAAATCTTCGAAATTAGGTTTCGATTTTTCCTTCGATCCGTGCAACTTAGAGACGATCGGAGTACACCACCTTGTAGTGCTTGGAACGACGCTCAGGCGGAGGTAGGTGGGGCCCACTTCGACGCAGGGAGGAGGACGCAGCGGCGGTTCGAAGTGCCGAACTTCGTGACGTCGGTTCTTCCAATCCACACAATGAAAAAATCCAAACTATATATGGATTTGAAGATCTTCTCGTGCTCTTCAAAATCTTCAACAGGAGGAAGGCGTGATTTTGCTTGTAGGAGGAGAAACGGAGGAGAGAAGGCACGGGCGGTTTTCCATCGTATATCGCGATCGGGGAGAGAGAAAAGCGGGGGGAGGGGGTCTGACGTGGACGAATGATGTTTTTTTTATAAAGTTTTAAAATCCGTAGATACCCCTTTCCTCTTGCGAACCCCAATCCAAACCCAACGACTATCATCCCTAGCGTTTTACCCCCATTCCGAACACAATGGGATATGTTTCGAAGGCATATTCGACTGTTTCAGTCAGTTTCCCTTCAAATTAAAATATAAAACATTCAATATTTAATTTGAAAATACATTTCAATTTGCTAGGGCCACAAACTGATTCGAAAAATTCCAGAAAAATAAATCTAGCTATGTTTTGACGATACGGTCCCAACAAAACTAGTTTCGTCGAATTCTGAGACCGTTTGCAAAAAGGCCCATTTTTGGTCGATCCAATTTAACTGTAATTGACCAAAACACATTTTCTTTTGCCACGCTCACATACTAGCTTCAAAAATTATGAAATTTGAAACCTAGCAATAACTTCTCATCCCGGATCCAACAAAAGTGGTTTCGTCGAATTCCGAGGTCGTATGCAAAATGGCCATTTTCACGGGCTATATAAATTCCATAGCGACCGTTCTGAAAATTCATTCGGTCATAACTTTTTCTTTCCGCTATGAAAATTCGATTTTTCAGATTCGTTAGAAAGGTATTCACTAAGAGATTTAAATATTTTTGGTTTCACTAAAATCCGGATTGTTTTGCACCCGGTATAGTCCGACAAAGTTTGAATTCGATTTTTGAAGCTACAGCGCCATTTCAGGCCTTGTTTATAATTATAATTAATTATATTCGTTTTCAATTGTCGATTCAAACTCAGTTTTCATCGCCATTATTTAAAATATTTATTTTAAATATTTAAAATCCATTATTTTAGCCAATTAAAAAATTTTAAATTGGTTCAGATTTTCTGGGTCGTTACATGAGATGAAGTAAATCTGAATTTAGAATCAGAATTGGAATTAAAAGTTGGATAAGTGTTTGTTAATGGAATGGAAGTAAGGATATGAGAATTTTAAAATCCTGGGAGATTTTAAATTGTTTACAAGCATTGTGAAGGATATTTTGAGATTGATTTCAAAATGAAGGTGTTTAAATATGGTTTTGAAATTGTTATAGTATTGAACTCACTTCGATAGCTGGAAAATAACCCTGATGATGATGGTCACATCATCAGTGTCATTTTCGAGTTGCTAAGTGACGGATTACTACCAAGGATTTGGTTTTTGAATTGTTTTGTGAAAATCAAGTAGTTTTGAATCATGAAAAGGGATATCTGGTTTTAGAAAAGCTAAAATGTTTAAAAATTCCCTAGCGGAGATTGTTTGGATTGAAACAAATTAAATTAGAATTTGTAAAAGTAAATAGAAATAGAAATTGAATTGAAACCACTTAAGGGAAAAATGAATTGAGATAGAATTATCGAATTAGATTGGATTGAAGATAATCCGAAATGAAATTAGACTAGTAAGTTAAGAGTTGAAATTAAAAATGGAATCTGAGTTAAGAACAGAATTTGGCTTGGGTATAACCGAATGATTGGGATTGCATTGGTATATGCAGAATAAGTAACAAATGGAAAGGATGTATTGATATGCCCGATAAAAAGGTACCAGTTTATATTATATATGGGTTTGAGATTTTGATGAGCCGAATTGGCAAGCCGCTTGGCTGTCTGATTTTCTTTTGGGTTGAAGAAGGCCTAGAGAGGCGAATTGGAGTTTGAGCTAATTAACCAGTACAAAGGAGGTGCTGGCGAAATTTTTCGAAAAGTTAAGGTGTTTGAAAATTTTCAGGATTTTAGAAAATTTTCATTGGTATGAATTAATTAATAATTTAATTGAAATCAATTGGGTCAGCGAAACTGAAATTTAAGAAGTAAACAAATAATTTTAAACCAGTTAATAGGGTTTGTCTTCTACCTTAGCAATTTCGAGGACGAAATATTTTAAGGGGGGAAGAATGTAATGTCCCGTATTTTTACGGTGTAATAATTTATTTATTTAATTATTTGAATAGTGATTTAGAAATTTAAATGGTTGTTTAATTAAATAATATTGAATATTTAATTAATATTAATAATTAAATAATATATTTAGTTTCTGAAATTGTCGGAAATAGTAGAATTCGCAATGTTGTGTGAATCAGAGGATTTAATTAATTTAATTCAGTTTAAAAATTTAATTATAATAACGAATATATTATATAAATGACAACTGAACGTATAATTTATATTATAATTATAATCGAGCTCGAAATGCCGCGGCAGTTCATAATTTGGCGATTCGAACTTTAAACGAATATACAGAATCCGTTTTAAGTCGGATTTCTATGAAACAAGAAACGTTCAGAGCTGGTGAAGTATATTTTTCTAATGGAAAAGAAAAATCGAGATTTCGTCGTGTAGATTGTAAGTTGTGTCCAAATCAAATTTTAAAATAGTCGTTGTGGAACCGTTTATAATCCATAACGATATATTTAATTTTAATTAATTATTGGCTTCAAATTTGGATAGGACCTTTGAGATGTAGGTATAATTTAATTTTTAGGATTTTTCTGTAATTTTTATTTTGTAAAATAAGCACTTTTTATTTTAGAGTATTTTACACCCTATATCAACATTTCGGGGTTTCACAGAATAAGTTAACGGACCTATGTTATTATTTTTTGGAATCGTGGCACCTTGTTGAACATGATCATATTTTTATTTTTGTCCATAGTGGCTTGTATTTGAACAGAGTTTTACGGATACACAAAGAATGTTGCTACCGCCTTTCTTAATGGATTTGATTGTTATGTTTGTGATTAAATGGGACAAACTAATCATGCTGCACGGTCATATTCATCAAATTATAATTATAATTAATGAACCTAAATATTTACTTGAGTTACATATAAACCAAATCCTTCTCACCTTCCTACCACACGCCAAAACGTACATATGCAGATACATAATGTATTGTCTCAAATCAAGCCCATAACTTCATGACGAAGAGAAGAAATTTTGGCACATACCTATGTATTGTTTTAATCAAAAACAGTACCTATCCTATACAAAGCCTCCCTCACGTTCTCTCTTGTCTCATCATCTATACAAAGTCATGGTCCTACAAACTTAGCTTAGGGGGTAAGTAAAATCTATCTATATATATATATATATATATATATATATATATATATATATATAATCTTACATTTCATACATACTACGGAATTCAAACCTATAAGTAAGCTAGCGCGGACTTCATATTTTCCTCTTTAGCAGATCAAAAGCCGCCATTTCCAATGAAGCATCATACTCCAAAAAATATATATTAATAATGCGAGAGCTATATATATATATATATATATATATATATAAGGGTCATAGCTTACCAGTGCTGCATTTCCTGGGTGATGCCTCGTTCTTCGAGAGTGTACTGATCTCGTTTTCAAGGGCTGTTGAGTTGCTGGGAAAACCAGTGGATGGTGTAAACGCTAGTGAACAGAATGATGTTCGGTGGTAAGGAGTGCGACATGCGTGGATCAGGGGGAGTGTGTGTTATGATGGAAATAAGGGAGAGTCGGTTTCAAAGGGGATGAAGTAAATTTTGGGAATGTGAGCATCATTTTTGGTAAGGCATGAAGCCTGAACAGTTGCGAAAATGGTGGAGCTGGTTGCCTCATTTTTAGTTTCAGAGTATAATCATTAACTTTGTTCCAAAGAGGTTCTCTACAGCTCGAACTGGGTTGCATGCGAGCTGATGTTAGTTGGTGGAGTTAATAACAAAACCATACGCGAGGGTAGAGAGGACGGAAATTGCAGTATATGGTACGAAGCTTGTTGGAATTTACATGGGTGGGATCGGTTTAGCGTTTTGTTGAATGGTGAAAAGAAGCATATAATGATGAGCAGTGATAATAGGTTTCGTGAGAATCCGTAAGGGAAGACTTAGGCAAACTTTCAGTAATGATTTCTTTTGCAAACAAACAGGAGCGGTGGTTTGTTTGTGAGGCGTGGACACTTTTGAAACCAAGAAGAATTGGGGGAGTGACAGTCAGATTGTATCCCCAAGTTCAAAGTATAAAGAGCAGCAATGGTCAGGAGAAAATCTGTTGCGTGTTCTATTCTTGGTTGGGGAAGAAAGAGGCGCGGGCCGGGTGGAAACTAAACATAAGAGTGGGCCGAAGTTTTAATAGGTAAAGCCCAGTAATAAATTAAAATATATATCTATATTTGTTTAATTTAATTAAATTAGCGTACTAATTTTAAATTATCGTTCCTGACACATATGATAAAAGAATTTCAAATGGGCAGATCCTTTGAGATCATATGGACGAGCGCTGCACAATGGAACTGACTGGGAGTGAATTGGTGCTTGTTACAATTTATAGCAAAATAAATTATCTGTCTGAATCAGCCGACAATTATCGTTATTTAACGATGACCGTCCAATGTGAGTAAAACTCACTAACACTGTTCAACATATATTTTTATAAAATATAATCCAGTAATGATAAATGATGATTGATTGCTGTGTTTTGATTATTTGATTGAATTGTTGAATGATTGGTTGAAATTTCAGATAACGATATATACACATATCGTTAAACAAACATTGATTCTGTTTATCAGAATATGTCATATTGAAATGAAATTGATGTGAATTATATTGTGTAACATCTATGGATGTAGGGAAACAGGTTGGAGGGATCCAACTGGATTCCTCAATATTTATAATACTGTTTGTTTTCATATATTGTGATATATGATGTGATATATATTCTGTGATTGATTATGATGACACTGGTCATGTTATTTGGTATTTTAAATACCATATGAAATACTGGAATGTAAAATGGAAAAATTCAAAGTGAATATTGAAAATGAAATATTTATACATGAAATAAATATGATATTATAAAAGGTAATATTTGGACAACAAATATTGGAAAATATAATTAAGGAAATATTTGGGAAATGAATAGAATTATATAAAAGGATTTATATAAAATAAGTAGAATTATATAAAGGGAATCATAAATAGGATTATAAGTGTTAGAAGAATAAAATGAGATTGTATATGAATAATTCTATAATTAGAAGTATAAATTGGATTTGGAATATTTTTTTAAATACGAAATCAAACTGTTTTGATTGCAAAGAAGAAATATTATTCACATTTAATGTGAATAAAGGATTTAAGTAAATATTTTGCAAATAAAATATTATAAAGGAATTTGGGGTTTGAATTAGGAATTTAAATTGAATTACTGAAATTTGAAGCTGACTGTAAATTAGATGAGTTGAATGGCTTTCTAGGTATCGATCTGATGTTGGTTTCGTCCTTCGGGGTTAATACGTAAGGGGTGGTTCTCTTAATAGTTTACAGTCTCTAACTGATATATGTGAGAAGATAGTAATACGTGAATCAGAAATGGAAACGTTTTCCAAAGTTAATAACGTATATTTTCTAAATTAGAAAATAAGGAATCGATAATATATGGAAACGAGAATTGGGTAAATGAATAAATGTTGATTGATTATTGATCGATAAAATTTCCCTTTCCATCTGGAAATAATATAGTTGTTTGCACACATGTTTTTCTTTAATAGTTAAATCACCGACTACCAAAGTTTTTGACAATTTTTTTGTCGTTAATACGGAGAGACCGGGATCAGATTCATTATCTGAAAACCACTCCGTATGGCATTAGCGTTGCGAATCAAATATGATGAAGATAATTGAAGACGGAGTTATGTAAGGGCTATCCTGTTTACAGAATAGCACCTTCGGTCTATCCAGTCCCAGGACGACCTGTATGGAAGAATATCTAACGGAGTATATTTAATAGATCGCGTAAGTTGATCTCTTCAAACGTATTTACGTTTGGTGGCGGAGCAATTCGTTTCTCTTAGTTGTTTACCTGTGATATGTTTGGTGAAATCAGTTTGGGATTTAGTGGGTATGACGATGTGACATTCAAAGTGAATGAAGATGTGTTTTATAAAGGATACGTTATGGCCTCTAGCCTCACAACCGAGAATGATATAAAATCGGGTAGGTCGCATGGCTAAGTGGTTAGCTGCCAATTAGGTTGTATTGTCACCTGATCTAGAGAAATTCCATTTACTTCTATAATCTATTTCGATGCTGTCTCTTTCGGGTAACGGTTGCTGATCCCAACCGTTGGTGATAATACATTCGGTACACTCAAGCGAAATGAGTGACCGGTCATGTTTAGCTTGGGTTGCAAGATGTTCTTGTTGAACCCGGTGTATTCCTCTCTAGAAATACACCGTCGGAAGGTGGTCCCATACCTCGCCAGTTGGAATTCATTAACCAATAAGCGCCCGTGGTTTTTGATTGTTTATAATATATGTGGAATGTGAGATGAAAGTGTTCCACTAGATTGCTATTTATTTGATTTACACATTATTATAATATCAGAAGAGTATGGATGTTAAAAGAATTTTAAAAGTTAAACAAATGGTTGGAATTTACTCACACCAGTCCCATGACTGACCCTAAGTTTATTTTGTTTTGTTTTCCCTAAACTCTTGGGTGCCCAATTTTGTACGGGCAGTCAAGTTGCCGGGATTTTACATATATACTGAGAGCTTGGAGCAGGAGGATTTAGGATTATGTAGCTATTATTATTTCCGCTGTGTTGTAAGTGTTGTACTCTGATAATGTTACTGTATACATATACTAGTTTTATTTCAGAGTTATGTATCTATTATATATTGTTCATTCCGTTGTGAGTTTCGTGGTACTCTGATGATGATGTATGTTCTTCTTCTTCTATTCTAAGTTCCTATCTTATATATTCTCACACTCTAATTTCTTTCACGGACTATCCGGTGTTTCAGATGCTTGGATAGTCGACATTGAGTTTATGTTGATTACTCAGGATCGCGAAAACCCGGGTCATTACAACGTATTTGTAAATTTTATAAAAACATTTTATATTGTGGAGATTTAGTGGTTGAGTGGCTTATTAATTTGGTCAATGGTGGGGCACCACGATGTCGATAGGAATTTCTAAACGCTCGAATACGATGAATCGACACGATATGTTTTGAAAGAGGGTAAATAAAATGATTTTACACAAAATTATTTTGATATAAAAGAAGTATATAAATGAGAATTTTTACAATATATATTGGATGTGTTGATATGTTAATATAATCGTATCAGATTATAATCGAAATTGGTTATAAATAACCAATCAGAATTGTATAATCAGATGAACAAAATGTAGAATTAAACCAAAACTGGAATTAAAACTTTGAAAAATTGGAATTTTTTTGTAAATGAAGTGAATGTAAGGAAATTTTAAGATCTTGTGGGAATTTGAAAATGTTTTTGGAGCATCTTAAAGGATATTTTGAAATGATTTCAAAATGGAAGTATTTGAAAATGAGTTTTGATAAGTGATATAGTATTGAACTCACTTAGATCGCTGGGAAATAACCATGATGATGCTAGCCACATCATCAATGTCATTTTCAAGTTTCTAAGCAGCGGATTACCACCAAAGATTTTGTTTTGAATCGTTTTGAGGAAATAAGTTGTTAAAAAATTCAAATGATTTGAATTACTGTTATTACATATAAGTATATATGATTTCATACTAATTTGAAGTAAAACCTAGGAATTTGAATTCTGGAATTTAAATTTAACTAACAAAGTTAAATAAATTGAAATGGAAAAAGTGAATGAATAATTTAAAATTTAACTTAAAATAAGTTAAATAAAATTGGATTTAATTAGAGATTTTGTAATGGAACCAAACTTGGTTATGGAATTATTGAATAAGAATTTGAATTGAGAATGGAATCAAGTTTGAAATAGAATTCAGTTTGGGTATATGAGAATGATTTGGTTTGAGGATAAGTTGTTTGGAGATCAATTACGGAGGCATGGATATATGCTAAAGTGATAGCAAATGGAAGTGATAGAGTTGAACGCCCGACAAAAAAGTACAGGTTTATATTTAAATTGAGTATGAGATTTATGAGCCTGTTTCGCAAGCCATTTGGCAGTTTGATTTTTTTTTTTTTTTTTGGATTAGAGGAGGCCTAGAGAGGCAAGTTGCAGTTGTACCAATTGAGCCATGCAAAGGAGACATTGGCTAAATTTTTCAGAATATTTGAAAATTTTCATTAGTGGAAATGAATTAATATTTTAATTGAAATCAATTGATTTAGTTGAAAATGATATTAAATAAGTAATACAAAATATTTTTAACCCAATTATAATAGAGTTTATAGCATTTTTCTTACCTTAGTAATTTCAGGGACGAAATTCTTTTAATGGGGGAAGGAATGTAACATCCCGGAATTTTCGTGACTTATTAATTAATTAACTTAATTATTTAAATATTGATTTAGTAATTTAAAAAGATTGAATTAAATAATTGTGATCATTTAAATAATATAAAAAATGGGATAATCAAATATTTATTTCGAAACTAGTCAGAAACAGTTGAATTGGCAATTTTGTGTAAATTGGTTTATTTAAGAAGTTTAATCGAGTTTATATTCAAGTTATAATAACGAATATATTATTTAAATGACAGTTGAACGTATTAATTATAAGATAAATTTTGATCGTGCTCGTAACGTCGTGGCAACTCATAATATTTCGATTTGAACTTTAACTGGGTGTACAGAATTTGTTTTAAGTCGGATTTCTTTGAAACAAGAAACGTTGGAGTCTAATTAACTATATTTTTCTAATAAAAGTGGAAAATCGAGATTTCGTCTTATAGATTGTAAGTTATGTCCAAATCAAAATTCCCAATATTCGCTATGGAATCGTTTAAAAGGCATAACGATTTATTTAATATAAATAAATATTGGTTTCGAATTTGGACAAGATATTTGAGGCGTATACTTAGTTTGACTTTTAGAATTTTACTGTAGTTTTTATTTTGGACGAATAAGCAACTTTTTATTTAGATTATTTTACACCCTAAACCAGCATTTTGAGATTTCACAGAATAAGCTACCTTGCCTATTTTTCTATAGTTTTGGAATCGTGGATCATTGCCCGATAAGACAGTGTTTTTATTTTTGTCCGTAGTAGTCCGAACGTGAATGGAATTTGGTAAATCAAGATACATAACATTTTAACAACAACCAAAAGAAACGATTCATTTAAAAATTCAATAAACCAATTAAATAGAGTATGCTTAATTGCTAAGTAAAATTTACACATTTAAATAGTCTATCACATACATACAACAGTTGACTGAAGGGAAAGTTCATAGCAGTGCAGGCCTGTGATCTAGAGTAGCATGTACCCTTTGTTGCGTTGCTTAACTATGAAGCTTTTTCATCTATAAATATACACTAGCTCCCGTTCAGTTTCTTCTTTAAGAAATTTTATCAAAGCTTTGCCATGACAACAAAAAATATATTAAAAACCGAATACATGAAACCCTGGGGAGTGTGAAGCTTCATTTCTAGGGGCATTTGTCACTGTTCGAACCAGTTTAGTTTGCAACCTATAACACCGTAAACATAGAGCTTGGATTCCTTGAAGCCTTGATGTTGTGGGAAAAAGCAAGGGTTGCGCGATCTTGGGGTCTGGGAAGTGGTGGTTTTATAGGAGCTGGGTGAGAATTTTCAGTGAAAATGTTATGGGGAGGAGGAGTAGTATGCGAAGTAGCAGTGGTTGGAAATAATGGCGTTCTGAGTTCGCAAGTTAGGGGAGGCCGTCGAGCTTGCACAGGGGACAATGGGATGATGAAGCATGAGCCAAGAGGAAAGGAATTAATAGCAATGAGAATATAGAGCAGGAGCAGTAATGCTGGGATGGTGTGGCATTTTGATGTGTTTGGGAATTGAGGTAAGGGAGATTTTCATCAAGGATTGTTGCTGGGATGGATATTGGAGATGGGGACGTGAAAAATTGTGTATAATGTGGAGCAGCGTGTGAAAGAAGGTAACGAAGAGGAAAGCAATTGTCTGGAGTGGGATAAAATTTTGAGAGGAAGACAATATAGTACGAAGCGGGTTGGGGTGTAAAGGTGAATGGGTCGAATGTATATATATTGGTAATCCCAGTTTTAAAAGAAGAAAAAAAAGAAAGGAAAAGAAATGGCATGAAATAGGCAAACGCGTGCAAGGGGCTAAGGAGTGTTCTCCATCATCAAACACGTGACTAAATTCAGTGGAAGATACAGAACAAAAGGGTAAATATCACCGTGAAGCAATTTACCAATGAAGAATCTCAAGTCTAGTCATTTGTAATAATTTGGAAGAAACAACATTGGTTGAAACAAAAGCGTGAAGATAGGAAGGCTACCTTGCGGTTCTAAGATGTTTGAGGATGATGACGTGGGTCTGGCTCAAGTGTGGATGGGCCGTCAAAGTATGGCAAGGCCCGTATCAGAATATTCTAAGTTTTAAATAAAATCAAATATCGTATCAACTTATTAATTTAATATCTAGACCATACGACATCGGAGTTTGGAACGGTTGGGAACGTTGGAATCGTGTGTTCGGAAGCTACGTTTTAGAACTAGTCTGGAGGGATTGGGAGATCGTTAAAATTTTGGGAAAATTATAATGTTGAAATAATCAACCAACATTAACCGTTATTCAACGATTAACGACCAAGGTGAGTAAACTCACTAACTCTGCCCAGTTTTATAATTTTATAAACATTATTTAATATTGATAAAAATAAATTAATGATGGGTGTGATGGCTGTTTGGATGATTTGCTTATTAATTGGTTGAAATTATATACATAGTCATATATATATATATATTTGATTGAATACTGATCTCTATTTATTTTAATATCTTGTATTATTATGAAATTAGTGTTATTTATATGTGATTAACATCTGTGAATGCAGGAAAACCGGTTGGAGGGATCCACTGGATTCCTAAACAATTATATTGTTGCTTTTCATATATTATATTATATGATATGTCAAATAATCTATGATTGATTATTGTGTGTTTTGGGATGTTAAATTACATCGATCTGAAATAATAGGTATTTAAATACTGTAAAATATATTTGAATATATTGGAAAAGAATTTGGGGTTTAAAAAGGGAGAAATCTATTTTTAAATAGAAGTTGAATTTCTAATGGACTAAAATATAATAACTTGTTTTAATTATACTAAAACAAGTGGTTTGATTTAAAAACGATATATAGAAATAAAATGGAATAATTATTTTTAAATAATTTAGGATATAAGAATGAATAATAGAAGGGGAAATTGGAATCATTGAAAAAGAAACAATGTAAATTTAACCGAAATAAACCCATAAGGAATTATAATTTGATTTTGACTATGTCGATTATTATAAAGATGATTTATTTTAGAAATTATAGATTATAAAACTTAGAAATTGACATGATAGTTAATATTCAATTTAAAAACCAATACTTTATAATCGAATGTGTAATTGAGATTTAGTTATAAAATTGATATATAATTAACAAGAAACTGATTTATAAATGAAGTTTATAAAGTGAGACATGAAATAACTCAATAGACAGGATTTGATCCTGTAATGGTATTTATAAATAAAATTCAAGATTTGATTGATATAATGGTCCAGTTTTCTTTAACGTAATAATATCCACTTTATAAAGTGAATAACAGTTTTAAAAACATACGTTTTGAAAATTGGAATAGTGTCAAATGGGAAATAGTAAATGTTGGAAGTAATAAATTCATAAGTGAATTTAGAAACCGTGTTAACCTGAACTGGTATGTCTATTCCAAAGTTCGGAATTGTAATCGAATATAGATCACTCGTAAGAGAATTATAAGTTGAAATTCGATTATATCAAATTAAGGAAAGTAATATTTACTTTCCAATTTTTATCAAGATCTATTTATGATTTATTTATTTATTTAAAGTAATTTATCTAAGTTATATTTAGAAGTTAAACATTTTGGAAACATGGAAGGTTACGCTATCGTTATAATCAATAAATTCCCGGTAAAGAAGTGGATTCGTAAACTGAATCCGAGAGTCGAGTTGAAAATGATTTGATAAGAAATTTAGAAATGAAAAGGATAATCGGAAACTTACTGGAAATATGTTGAGTTGAATCGTTCCTTGAGTATTGATCTGATGTTGGTTTCGGCCTTCGGGATTGATACTTAGGGAATTGTTCTCTTACTAGTTTACAGTTAGGAACTGATGGATGTGGAAAAATAGTGATGCGTGAATAAGATTTGGAAATGTTTTCCAATGTTAATAATGTATATTTTCGAAATACATGAAATAAAGAGTTGTGAATATATGGAAACGCTTTCCAAGAAATCGTGAGAGGATAACTGAGTTAGGAAAAATATATGGGTAAAGATATTTAAGGGAAATTAGGAAATGAAATGATTATTGATAAATCTATTTAAAGGGGCTCAGTGCTAATTGATGATTGATCGGTAAGATTTACATTTGGAAATACAACTGTTGTTTGTATGTATGTTTTCCTTTGATAGTTAAATAATCGACTACCAAAGTTTTTTACCATTTTTTCGTTGTTAATACGGAGAGACCGGAATAAGATTTATTATCTGAAAACCACTCTGTATGGACATTAGCATTGTAAGTCAAATATGATG
Organism: Allium sativum; assembly: GCA_030737875.1. Lineage (NCBI taxonomy): Eukaryota > Viridiplantae > Streptophyta > Magnoliopsida > Asparagales > Amaryllidaceae > Allium > Allium sativum. Next base: position 930,187,362 of record CM060920.1, on the reverse strand, counting down.
AAGATAATTGAAGACGGAGTTTATGCAAGGGATGTTCTGGCAATCCTAGGTAGAAATTGCCTAAGACGGATTTACAGTATAGTACCTCCGGGTCGTCCTGTCCCAGGACAACGTGTATAGACGAATGTCTGACAGGGTATATCAAATAAATCGCGTAAGTTGATATCTTTAAACGTATTTACGTTTGGTGGCGGAGGAATTCGTTTCTCTTAGCTTTATACCTGCGGTATTTTTGGGGAAATCAATTTGTGATTTGGCGGGTATGACGATGTGGCATTCAAAGTTAATAAATAAGTGATCTGAGTAGTGGTACGTTGTGACCTCAAGCCTCATCAACTGGGAAATGACAAAAATCGGGCAGGCAACATGGCTAAGTGGGTCGCACCCAATTAGGGAATACTGTCACCATCTAGAGAATATTCATATTTGTTACTTCTTTCAACTCTGTATCTCCCGGTATTAGTTATGTTGGTATACCAACCGTAAGGTGACAATTTATTTGGAACATACAAGCAAAATGAATGGCCGATCATGTAGCAGAGTTACAAGATGTTCTTGTTGAACTCCAGTGTATCCCTTCTAGAGTACACTGATCGGAAAGTGGTTCCATACCTTGTCATAGTTGGGAATTCATTCTCCAGTAAGAGCCAATGATTTTTGATTGTATATTATATATGTAGAGCGTGAGATGAAAGTGTTCTGCTAGATCATTATGTACTTGTATTAGATACTATTATAATATCAAAATAGTATTGATTTTTGTGAAGTGATTTAGGTTATCGTAAGGTAAAAACCATCTGTGTTTATGTGTGGATCAGTTTTACGATTATCATTGCTTTTAAAAATAGGATTCGGAAAAGTTAAACCAAGTGTTTGGAGTTTACTCACACCATTCACACGACTAACCCAGAATTTATTTTGTTTTGTTTTACCCTAAACTCTTGGGTGCCTAAATTTGTACGGGCGGTCAAGTAGTCGGGATTTTACAGATACTTGGAGGAGCTTGGAGCAGGAGGCTTCAATATGTATAGAGTTTATTTTCGATGTGATATGAGTGTGATGTACTTCGATTAGATATGTAAGTACAAACAAAGTTTTGTATTTCAAAAGTTGTTATATGATATATTTTATTCGTTCCACTATGAGATTCGTGTTTACTATGATTTTGTTCTATTGCGTTCTTCTTCTTCTATTGTAAATTTCTTTCTTTCTATTTCTTACCCTCTAACTTCTTTCTATTAATGGCCAAGTATTCTCGATGCTTGAATAGACGACACAGTGTGTTGTGTTGATTTTCAGGGTCAAAAATCTCTGTTTTTTAAAATAATTTTAAGCTTAAACATTCTTTTATTCAAGGGGTTGAAAAAATTACCGGTTTTTAAAAATGCTTATGAATTTCTGAGTGAATTCGAATTGTATACATCCGCAACCAAAACACAACAATTATCAAATGAATCGATCAAGCTAAGGCTAATTTCATTTGCACTACTCGAAAGCGCTAAAAGATGCTTAAATTATTTTCCAAAACAAGTTGGGATGTATTCGTCACTATAGTCTTAAAAAGGTTTATCCCCTATCATAAGAATTCAAAAATCAAATCTGAAACAAATCAGTTCTCCCAAAATAAAGGGTAAACCTTTTCAAAATACTTTAAGAGATTCAACCAATCATTATATTTTGTCCTCATTATGAAGTCCTTAAACACGGCTTGTATTGAATTATATATGAAGGGCTAAACTAACAAAATAAATCATAATTAGAATCTATGTGTAGAGGAGAATGTATGCCTAAAACTACCGATGAAGCTTAGGAATTCTTAGAGAAATATTCTTAAAAGGACACGCATTGGGAGTCAATTCATGCTCTCATCCATGCTTCAGTCAGAGGAGTGCATGTCATGGATCCAAATCACCTTCCCTTAGAAACTCAAACTCCGCAAATCAGAGAAGGACTACACTGTTATTACTCCCAAGACCAAATCAATGTTATAGCTCAAAATAGTCCTTACTTATCCACTTATAACACTAGTAGGAGAATCATGCAAAATTCTCTTGGTCAAATCCTAATAATTCATTGAATCCATCTCACATGCAACCTATGATTTCGAACTGAATTACCTAGCTTTATTTTCCAGTCACTAGGCCACTCAAGTTGCACCTCAACCCAATCCTTTGATTCAACCATATATGCATTCTAACTCTTAGTCATCAGCTCAACCTCCTCAATCTTCCAAACATTCACAAAAATTGTTCGATTAGAGAAACAAATAAATGATCAATATGCTAATATTAAAAAAAATGAACATGACGAAGGACTTAATGAAAAGTAATAAGAAAGAGAAATTGGCTAGTCAACCCAAGGTAAATCCAAAATATGATTATCGTACTGTGAATTCCTATGAGGACGAAAAAGTGTAATTCTATCAACACAGTCACCACTCTTAGGTCAGGAAAGAGCATTGGCACTAATGTTGGCAATCTCGGCAACCCTTCGTGACCCCGATTCAAAAGCTTGACATTCATCTGATGTCAACCAAGGCCAATTCCTCTAAATCTTCCAAATCCCCATCCTTTTCAAATGTTGGCAATCCCAATGTCTCTTCCTCTAATGTTGGCAACCTGACAACATTTCATCCTCTAGGGTTAGAAGTACCAACATCTCATCTTCATCATTACTACCACCTTCACTTTCCATGGCCAAACCTTTTTTGAATCAAATTACTGAAAGAGTCTATAAACTAGTTGCTACATATCTTCATAGACTTAACAATAAGTAGATAGATGCAAATTTATTAAAAAAATCTTGAAATCTTCAAACAAGTTCATGTAGGTATTCTACTCTTGTATACAATTTGGCTAACACCCCAAATTTTCGAAAAATTTCGCCATAACCTCCTTTGTACGGGGAGGGGTTTGAAAATTTATTGGCTCGTATTAGGTACCCAATAAATCCTAATAAGCATACACATATTTATAATGATATATTCTGGTGTCCACAAGGAATGTGTATAGATCATAACTCCATAGAATAAATTCTCATCATACTATAAATGGTTTTTGTGCCTTAATGACCAGAAAGACGTTTTTATTGTCATCTCTAGACCTGTGTGAGGTTTTTATTAATCTTTCAATTTACCGTTACATTTTATATAGTCCATATCAGTCATCAGTTCAACCCGTAATATATAGTCATCGCCATACAAGCCTCTCGCTCATATGGTAAATCTTCAACCTCGTCACACAAGCTCCAAATGCTTGTGTGGTATATGATGAAGTATGCCATGTAATGTATTTAAAAATTAATTGTTACTATCCTATGGCGACGTTTATTATTACACACAGAACAACCAACACTCCGCATCATATGGATGGCATTCACAGGAGTTGATATAATAATAAAATTGCGCATCCAACTCATTAAGGTTTACCTATTTGTCGGGCATGCAAAAAAATTCTTTACTCAACAGCTAATCCATTTACCTGTTCAAACATGTATAATGTACATGCATATATTTCTATCTATTTTTAAATCAGTTCAATACTTGATTTAATTGCATAAATTTACCATCATTCTCTTATTGATTAAATTAACTATCATTCTAATAATTTAATTAATCAAATCCACAATCACACAACACAGACAACAATCAATTTACTTTTAACTTTTCAAAATAATACTAAATAATCCTTATACTCCTTTAAAATCATTCAGACTATATAATTAAAAAGTTTGCATCCATGAAAAGAAAACAACAAAAAAGTAGAGAACAAAATGGAAATGCAAAATATGGTAAATGTACCTTGCACCGGAGTTAATCAGATATATCCACCCTGCACTTGGGATAGGCTTTCTTAATGCTCTCCTCAGTTTCCCAAGTACAGTCTTGTGGATCTCCACTCCATTGCACTTTGACTAAGTGAACCTTATTATTATTCCTCAGCTCTTTTGTTTCTTTGCCAATACTCTTTAGCGGCTCTCTTCTCACATCCAATTCTGGAGTAATTTCCAAATCCCATTGCGTGGCTTCTTCCACGATCAAGTCTGGATCATGCATATGCTTTCGAAGTTGAGATACGCGAAACACATCATGTACTCCAGGCAACCAATCAGGTTATTGAACTCTATAAGCGAGAGTTCCAATCCATTCTAGAATAGGAAACGGACCAATAAATTTGGGCGCCAACTTCTCTGTTTTACCGAACCGGATTACTCCTCTCATCGGAGATACCTTCAAATACATGTGGTCGCCAACAACGAATGATAAATATCTTCTTCTCTTATATGCATAGCTCTTCTATCGGCTATGAGCGGCTAGTAATCGTTTCCTAACGAAATCGACTTTGTCTGCAGCTTCGCGAATCATATCGGGTCCCAATACAAGTCTATTACCAGGTTCTACCCAATAAGCAGGAGATCGACACAGTCTACCATACAGTGCTTCGAATGGTGACATTTCCAGGCTCGCTTGGTAGCTATTGTTGTATGAGAACTCAGCCAAATGCAAATGGTCTTCCCATGATCCACCAAAATCAATAACACAAGCCCACAATAAATCTTCTAGAATATGATTTACCCTCTCAGTTTGGCCATCTGTTTGAGGATGATAAGCGGTGCTCAAGTTCAGTTTCGTTCCCAATTCTACTTGGAATGATTCCCAGAATTTACTAGCGAAAATCGGGTCACGATCGTTAACGATGCTCATGGTAACTCCATGCAGTTTAACAATTTCTCTAAAATAAATTTGCGCCAGACTCTGAGCGGTTCTATTCGATCTGACAGGTATGAAATGGGCGGTCTTCGTGAGACGATCTACGATCACCCAAATACTGTCATTCCCTTTCCTGGTTCTGGGCAAACCATCTATGAAATCCATAGAAATATGTTTCCACTTTCCACCTGGAATTTCCAATGGTTGTAACAATCCAGCGAGTTTCTACTGATCGCTTTTGACTTGTTGACAGGTGGAACACCAGCTAACATATATAGAGGTATCTCTTTTCATCGCCTTCCACCAGAAAGTTCGCTTGGGGTGATTATACATTTTACTAACCCCTGGGTAGATACTCAGTTTGGACTTGTGACTCGCGTCCATTACTTCTCTTTTGAGCTCAAGATTGTCGGGAACACAAATTCTTCCTTTCAATCTCAGAACTCCTGCGCTATCCACTTGGAAACTGGAGACTTCGCCCCTTTGAATTCTTTTGATCATCTCTTTAACAAACTATCGTCTTTTTGAAGAATAGATATTTTATCAATTAACGATGGTGTAATCATAATACTTGCAAAGATCACATTCTTCCTGCTGAGCGCATCAGCTACAACATTGTCCTTCCCCGGAGTATACAAAATACCAAGATCATATGCTGCGAGAAATTCTAACCAACACTACTGCCTCATATTCAGATCTTTCCGAGTGAATAAATATTTCAAGGATTGATGATCAGTGTATAATTCAAACTTCTCACCCAATAGATAGTGCCTCTAGATTTTCATAGCAAACACGATGGCTAACAATTCAAGATCGTGAGTTGCATAATTCTTTTCATGTGGCTTCAATTGATGGCTAGCATAAGTAACTACTTGGCCTCTTTGCATTAACACTACACCCAGACCTTCTTTAGAAGCATTAGTCCGGACTTTCAAGTCTTGATTGCCATTAGTAATTGTTAACACTGGAGCACTTGTCAGTTTTATCTTCAGCTCCTGGAAAGCTGCCTCACATTCCTGTAACAACCGGTAATTTTTACCGATTTAAAATCCGATTTAAATCAAAATTTTATTTTGAAATTATTCTATGGTTTTTCATAACGGGAATTCGAAATTTGTAATACGTACAGTGAGATGTAGCAACTGTAAAAATTTCATCGGAAAATTTGACTGTTGTCGGTCGTGCAATTTTCAGTGCAAAGCTGCGCATAACAGATCAAATTTTAGCGATTTTAAAATTTCTCCAAAACCAGTTCGGACAAACACGAAAAATATTCTATTCGTTGTCACGAATCCGACGGTGAAATTCGTTTCGCGAAAATCGGACGTTTTTACCTCCGTTTTTGTCCGCATTTTTACGTCAAAGGGGTCCGTAACGCGCTTTTGAACGGAGCATCCGGACACTGCAAATTATACACCGTTGTGTCCGTCTCGTTGAGCTGATTACCAAAAAATATTCATTTGTCAGTTTCGGTGCTCGGTTCGCGCTGAAATTGCGAAAATGCTTGCACTGTTCATTTTTGAAACAGAGTCATCTGAGTTCGATGTGTCCCTTTTTCGATCTTACATACTTTTCTAGCTATTTTGGGTCTGCAAACCATGTCTTTTTATTTTATTAAGCCACCCATATATTTATTTATTTCAAGGCTTACAGGGACATATATTTTACATAAACTATGCATGCATGTCACTCCCTGTATAAATTCCTAAGACACCTAAGCCATGCATACGTTAGTTTCTCTTTGTTTTTCCAAACCATTACATTCTTCATTTGCATGCACCATGTACGTACACTTTATGCGTGGCCTTTTCTTTGAATTTGAAAACCATGCATACATATTGCTTCCACTTCTCACGTTGGATCATGAAAAAAGAAAAAAAGTGTAATTTTAATTTTAATTGAACCATTTTATTTACTTCAAAATTCAAATCCGCATTTTTTTGAAACGTGTGAAATGCTTTCTATATCCCATGTAACCAGTTCAAACTTTGTTTCCAGTAGTCTAGTTCTGCCCATAAACTCTATGATTGCCAACCGTTTCCTAAGTCCTTAAAAAAAACACGTTTAGAAATAAAAAGGAAAAAGACCCGTTTGTTCCTAGACCCATTCAAACTGTGCCCTTTCAAAACGCCAGGTTTGAGCTGTTCTTATTCCTATTTGTATTCCACTCGTTGCATGTTTCCATCTCCCTTTTAATACATCTCGTGATGAACCCACTGCCATTTTTCTGAAACCTCATCTCCAATCCGACGACGCTCTCCGGCTACCATCCCATGCCTTCCACTGCCAACAAACCTTCTTCTTTCGACAGCCGACACCGGAGCAAACTATCCACCCACCGATCTCTTCTCCAGTTACACGTCGCCTTGTTTTCCTCTCCTCCCAGTCCAGTTTGCATTAGTATGATACTGTGTGTAATTAGTTGTGTGGTGTGTGTTTTCATGGGTTACTGTAAGGGTGTGTTGGAGTATATGGGTTATGTTGGCATGTGTCTTCATGTTTGCTGTGTGTATGTATGTAGAGATCTGTGTGTTGATTTCAGTGTGTGTCCTTTCCTTGTGTGTGTTAGTGTATGTGGAGTTTGACAGTGGCGTGAGTTTTGGTGTGTGAGTTTGGTTTTGTTTACTGTGTTTAGTTTGTATTAGTTACAAAGAAGGAAAATTTTGTGTACTGTATTTGTTGTGTGGTTACGTGAAAGTATATATTTTGGTGTGAGTCATGGAGATTTATTTATTTTAAAATTTTATGTACATATATATTATTATGTGTGTTCGCGTTGATTTTATATATAATTTACATTTTACAGTTATGGTGTGGGATTTTTATATATATTATGGTTTCGGTGTGTATACATATATATATATATAACTATTTATAAATTTTATAAACTTGTTTCTAAAAAAAAAAAATTGTGTTTATTTTGAATCGTATTTGGTGTCGAGTTGAAAATCATCCCAGAAAACCCAATAACCATACCTATCCATCGAAAATTCCTTAGCTCCTCTTATGAAAATAATATATATCTTGAGCGACTACCGTGATTTGAATCTATTCCGAGTCGTGCCTGGAAGTCGTCATTTCATTCTGTGTCAAATCCGTTCTTCGTCTCCATTTCTGTGCCACGAAAGGTGAGTTTATCTCACACCTGACTCACATTTTTCATCGATGTTAGATCAATAATGAACTATTATATGAAATGTATAAGATTGCTGTTAGAAATTGTTTGATTTGATATGTATGCACATTTCATATGCGACACGATATATTCATATGACACGTAGTTGCACTGATGATATATATGTTGTGATTGATACTATGTGATTGTTGATACCCTAGTTTTAGGAAAATCACTAAGGGTTGAAATGATACATACCCGAACGAACATTAGAATAGGAAAAATCTTTATGGGTTGAAATGATAGATCTGAACGATTTTTATTGAATTTGGGATCGCAGGTTGAAATGATAGACCCGTAGAAATTTTATCAATTGCGGATTGAAATGATAAATATCCGTATCACTTGACCATAGGGTAGAAAACTATATACGGACACCGTCGGTCATGTTTTCGAAGTAAAATGAGTTTTAATTTAAAATATTTACTTAAGACTTTATATATTTATATTTATATTTATATTCATATTTTATTTAAATATAAATTATTTTATATATTTTAAATTATGTGTTTTAAAATGATTTATTTGTAAATAGGGATTTAAATGTTTATTTAAGATTTTACTTAGAAATTTATTTATTTTAAACCATATAATCGATTCCTATAAGTATTTTAATTTTTTTTTATATTATTATAAATATTTCTTTAAATCTATTTTTATATTATTTTAAACTTATATATGTTTATAATCTATTTCTAATTTATTTTAGAGTTTTATAAACTTATATATATATATACATATCTATTTTTCAAAGTTAATTTTCTTATATATATATTTTATAAACTTTAATAAAGTCAAGATGGATAGTTTATATTTTGCGATTTAAATTCGAAGTTTAAAGATGTAAATCTATATAACGATATTTGAATAACAAATGAACTCATATTAAGTTATGAATTGGAATCGATACGAATTTTTGTAGAGATGAACTTGAATTGGTAAATTTAAGAAATTGAATTTGATTTGGTTTAAATTATGAACCTTGATAAGAAATGAATGTGAATTTGGTAAATTGATTTATTTTGAATTTATAGTCGATAAGAATTAAATTCAATTTTAAGTGATTAATTATGAATTGGAATATATAGATGTTATATGCGGAATTGATTTTTATATCATTTGGTTTGAATTAAGAATTTGTTAAATCAATGTATAAGAATGGTTTTAAATCATAATTTGGTTGAATGGAAATATAAGATTTTGATTTGAAATGTAGAAGTAATAGTTTTGAACTATATAACTTGAATTATAGTTATAAGACGATTTGGTTTATATTGAAGTTTAAGATTTCGTTTTAAATTATATAAAAGGAAATTTGAACCTAAGTGTCGAATTTCATTAATCGACTAAAATGATGAGTTGTTTTCAAAATTTAATATATTCGAAGTTAGATATTTAATTTTGAATTCAAATTCGAATATGAGAATTCGTATAAACTATTTTATAAATTGATTTATAAAATAATGACCATGGTGTGAAAAATATAAACGATTGGTTGTTAAAGAGACCGGGATCGGCTATTGTCATACTCTCTGCCAATATCGAAAACCACTTTGACAACTGTGTACGCGGTGGAGTTCCAGAATGAAGGGGATGACTTGGCGAACGACTCCATTTTTTTATTTCATATTAATTACGAGACCCTGACTACCTTAAGTCAGCTTGATGTGGCTAAAACAGGAGCTACGCACGGACCAAGTGAGGTCATACCTCTTATCGAGCACACTTCTTCAATATTATTCTATTACTGTTGAGATTCGATTTGGGCCCTTTTGATTATGGGAGTGTGTATCGAGGTGGGCGGTAGTTGCTACTATGCGTTACCACCAGTCCGGCTCTGCAAACGGTGAATCCACCCTGGCATTCCTTGTGTGCCTTGTCACATGCCTTATACGAGCCCACTACGATTTTTTTTTTGTACTGTTTTATATGGAGTGCCCTCTGATCAACCTCCAGTTTACGGAGGAATTACGGTACTGTATATACTATGGGAATATATAAACGGTGTAAGGGTAATCATGGTAATCCCGCTTACGCTATTTTGATATTTTTACTTTACTGATAGACACTATTGTATATAGCGTATTATACTATATAGTATTAGTTTGACGGATCCTTAGAGGATGGTGATCCCAAACATCCTCTAAGTTACTGATTGCATTTCATCGAACATTTCATTTGAGTTGATTTACTTCCATGAGAATGTTAGTCCTGATCCGAGTTGTTTTGTTTTGCATTATTGCTCGGGTCAGATCGAGTATTACAGTTTCGAGATTCACTCTTGGAGTTGGAGCTTATGTTGGATTTTTGCTCATCTATATCTACCTATTCAGTTGATCCAGTTCTAACTATTCTTTTCATTTCTGTTTTTGTAGTTATCTTTCATTTACTGTATTAGTCTTCCGTTGAATTATTTATGTAAACTCTGATGTAAAAGCTTCATAAACTACTATTGTATTCTAAATTTTCCGCTGTGAGATATTATATTGCTCTGTATCTGTGTCTGTGATATGTGATTCTGTGATTTATTCTATTTACCTCAGAAGCTAATGACAATCTGTTATTTTGGACGATTCGAGTTGACATGTTTTGTCGATTCGGCACGGTCAAAATGGCATGTCGTTACATTTGGTATCAGAGCTTTGGTTATCAAAGCTTTAACTTATGGGGTAAAAACTCATTAGAGATAGGGTAGAGATACCCTAGAATGAGTGGAATCAGTTGCAGAATCCTTCTTGAGAGAGCGTATTTTTAAAGTAAAAATAGTTTACAAAATGGTTTTAAAATGTTTTTAAATAAATATTTCGAATATAAAATTCTGTTTAATATTTAAATCTTCTTCTGAGTTTCCTTTCCATTTGAATCTATCTTCCTTCGTAGATCCTTTTGATTAGGTACTTTCGTCCGTTCAGCTTTTAACTCGAATTCTATTAGTTATCCTTGTCCATCACAAGGTAAGAAGTAAAAAGAGAGTATAAATCTCTAATGAATTCATCCTTACTAAATATTGGTTTGAAATTTATATTTTGAAAGATATTATTATATAAGATCTTCTTAATGTAATATTTAATTTGATATTTGTAAATAATTTGGTAATACCAATGGTTTGTAAAGATTTTATGTGTAATGTATTCATATGTTAACTTATAGAATTAATTAAGTGTTATAAGTTTAAATATTGATAACATGAATTTGAAAAGATTTAGATATAGTATAGAATGATTTTGTTATATATTTGATTTAATAATAATATTGTTGTATATTTATTAAGAATTATAGTTGAATTCTAACAAATAAATGAGTGGGGGAGAGATACATTTTCCCTACTTGAAATTTTAATGATTTGAAATATATTATTTATAATATATGATTTAGAGTGTGGTATATATTCTATTTAAATATAAAAAGATGTCTTGAGTACTTATTTGACGTTAAAATTGGCCTATCGAATACTTAGTGACTTGGTGTATACGTCTGATCAACGTATATGTTAAATCCTATACGTATTAGATAGATATAGAGTCACACCCTAGTCGCTTGAAAATGATTCTAGTGATGACCGCGGCATCATCGATATCTATTTTCGGGTTTCGAAAGTGGGATAAATATATATAGCCAATCGTAACGTCGAGTGAATACTTGAAATGTTTGAATATATTTTATCTTTTGATTTATATATATTTAAAATTATATATGTATAGGGATAAATATGAATCATTGGTTTAAATATATTAATTATTTAATTACTATTTCCCTACCTCGTACCTTTTCGGGGACGAAAAGTTTTGAGTAGGGGAGATTGTAACAACCGGTAATTTTTAACGATTTAAAATCCGATTTAAATCAAAATTTTATTTTGAAATTATTCTATGGTTTTTCATAACGGGAATTCGAAATTTGTAATACGTACAGTGAGATGTAGCAACTGTAAAAATTTCATCGGAAAATTTGACTGTTGTCGGTCGTGCAATTTTCAGTGCAAAGCTGCGCATAACAGATCAAATTTTAGCGATTTTAAAATTTCTCCAAAACCAGTTCGGACAAACACGAAAAATATTCTATTCGTTGTCACGAATCCGACGGTGAAATTCGATTCACGAAAATCGGACGTTTTGACCTCCGTTTTTGTCCGCATTTTTACGTCAAAGGGGTCCGTAACGCGCTTTTGAACGGAGCATCCTGACACTACAAATTATACACCGTTGTGTCCGTCTCGTTGAGCTGATTACCAAAAAATATTCATTTGTCAGTTTCGGTGCTCGGTTCGCGCTGAAATTGCGAAAATGCTTGCACTGTTCATTTTTGAAACAGAGTCATCTGAGTTCGAGGTGTCCCTTTTTCGATCTTACATACTTTTCTAGCTATTTTGGGTCTGCAAACCATGTCTTTTTATTTTATTAAGCCACCCATATATTTATTTATTTATTTCAAGGCTTAGAGGGACATATATTTTACATAAACTATGCATGCATGTCACTCCCTGTATAAATTCCTAAGACACCTAAGCCATGCATACGTTAGTTTCTCTTTGTTTTTCCAAACCATTACATTCTTCATTTGCATGCACCATGTACGTACACTTTATGCGTGGCCTTTTCTTTGAATTTGAAAACCATGCATACATATTGCTTCCACTTCTCACGTTGGATCATGAAAAAAGAAAAAAACTGTAATTTTAATTTTAATTGAACCATTTTATTTACTTCAAAATTCAAATCCGCATTTTTTGAAACGTGTGAAATGCTTTCTATATCCCATGTAACCAGTTCAAACTTTGTTTCCAGTAGTCTAGTTCTGCCCATAAACTCTATGATTGCCAACCGTTACCTAAGTCCTTAAAAAAAAAACACACGTTTAGAAATAAAAAGGAAAAAGACCCGTTCGTTCCTAGACCCATTCAAACTGTGCCCTTTCAAAACGCCAGGTTTGAGCTGTTCTTATTCCTATTTGTATCCCACTCGTTGCACGTTTCCATCTCCCTTTTAATACATCTCGTGATGAACCCACTGCCATTTTTCTGAAACCTCATCTCCAATCCGACGACGCTCTCCGGCTACCATCCCATGCCTTCCACTGCCAACAAACCTTCTTCTTTCGACTGCCGACACCGGACCAAACTATCCACCCACCGATCTCTTCTCCAGTTACACGTCGCCTTGTTTTCCTCTCCTCCCAGTCCAGTTTGCATTAGTATGATACTGTGTGTAATTAGTTGTGTGGTGTGTGTTTTCATGGGTTACTGTAAGGGTGTGTTGGAGTATATGGGTTATGTTGGCATGTGTCTTCATGTTTGCTGTGTGTATGTATGTAGAGATCTGTGTGTTGATTTCAGTGTGTGTCCTTTCCTTGTGTGTGTTAGTGTATGTGGAGTTTGACAGTGGCGTGAGTTTTGGTGTGTGAGTTTGGTTTTGTTTACTGTGTTTAGTTTGTATTAGTTACAAAGAAGGAAAATTTTGTGTACTGTATTTGTTGTGTGGTTACGTGAAAGTATATATTTTGGTGTGAGTCATGGAGATTTATTTATTTTAAAATTTTATGTACATATATATTATTATGTGTGTTCGCGTTGATTTTATATATAATTTACATTTTACAGTTATGGTGTGGGATTTTTATATATATTATGGTTTCGGTGTGTATACATATATATATATAACTATTTATAAATTTTATAAACTTGTTTCTAAAAAAAAAAAAATTGTGTTTATTTTGAATCGTATTTGGTGTCGAGTTGAAAATCATCCCAGAAAACCCAATAACCATACCTATCCATCGAAAATTCCTTAGCTCCTCTTATGAAAATAATATATATCTTGAGCGACTACCGTGATTTGAATCTATTCCGAGTCGTGCCTGGAAGTCGTCATTTCATTCTGTGTCAAATCCGTTCTTCGTCTCCATTTCTGTGCCACAAAAGGTGAGTTTATCTCACACCTGACTCACATTTTTCATCGATGTTAGATCAATAATGAACTATTATATGAAATGTATAAGATTGCTGTTAGAAATTGTTTGATTTGATATGTATGCACATTTCATATGCGACACGATATATTCATATGACACGTAGTTGCACTGATGATATATATGTTGTGATTGATACTATGTGATTGTTGATACCCTAGTTTTAGGAAAATCACTAAGGGTTGAAATGATACATACCCGAACGAACATTAGAATAGGAAAAATCGTTATGGGTTGAAATGATAGATCTGAACGATTTTATTGAATTTGGGATCGCAGGTTGAAATGATAGACCCGTAGAAATTTTATCAATTGCGGATTGAAATGATAAATATCCGTATCACTTGACCATAGGGTAGAAAACTATATACGGACACCGTCGGTCATGTTTTCGAAGTAAAATGAGTTTTAATTTAAAATATTTACTTAAGACTTTATATATTTATATTTATATTTATATTCATATTTTATTTAAATATAAATTATTTTATATATTTTAAATTATGTGTTTTAAAATGATTTATTTGTAAATAGGGATTTAAATGTTTATTTAAGATTTTACTTAGAAATTTATTTATTTTAAACCATATAATCGATTCCTATAAGTATTTTAAATTTTTTTATATTATTATAAATATTTCTTTAAATCTATTTTTATATTATTTTAAACTTATATATGTTTATAATCTATTTCTAATTTATTTTAGAGTTTTATAAACTTATATATATATATATATCTATTTTTCAAAGTTAATTTTCTTATATATATATTTTATAAACTTTAATAAAGTCAAGATGGATAGTTTATATTTTGCGATTTAAATTCGAAGTTTAAAGATGTAAATCTATATAACGATATTTGAATAACAAATGAACTCATATTAAGTTATGAATTGGAATCGATACGAATTTTTGTAGAGATGAACTTGAATTGGTAAATTTAAGAAATTGAATTTGATTTGGTTTAAATTATGAACCTTGATAAGAAATGAATGTGAATTGGGTAAATTGATTTATTTTGAATTTATAGTCGATAAGAATTAAATTCAATTTTAAGTGATTAATTATGAATTGGAATATATAGATGTTATATGCAGAATTGATTTTTATATCATTTGGTTTGAATTAAGAATTTGTTAAATCAATGTATAAGAATGGTTTTAAATCATAATTTGGTTGAATGGAAATATAAGATTTTGATTTGAAATGTAGAAGTAATAGTTTTGAACTATATAACTTGAATTATAGTT
Organism: Allium sativum; assembly: GCA_030737875.1. Classification (NCBI taxonomy): domain Eukaryota; kingdom Viridiplantae; phylum Streptophyta; class Magnoliopsida; order Asparagales; family Amaryllidaceae; genus Allium; species Allium sativum. Next base: position 930,172,265 of record CM060920.1, on the reverse strand, counting down.
ATAAGACGATTTGGTTTATATTGAAGTTTAAGATTTCGTTTTAAACTATATAAAAGGAAATTTGAACCTAAGTGTCGAATTTCATTAATCGACTAAAATGATGAGTTGTTTTCAAAATTTAATATATTCGAAGTTAGATATTTAATTTTGAATTCAAATTCGAATATGAGAATTCGTATAAACTATTTTATAAATTGATTTATAAAATAATGACCACGGTGTGAAAAATATAAACGATTGGTTGTTAAAGAGACCGGGATCGGCTATTGTCATACTCTCTGCCAATACCGAAAACCACTTTGACAACTATGTACGCGGTGGAGTTCCAGAATGAAGGGGATGACTTGGCGAACGACTCCATTTTTTTATTTCATATTAATTACAAGACCCTGACTACCTTAAGTCAGCTTGATGTGGCTAAAACAGGAGCTACGCACGGACCAAGTGAGGTCATACCTCTTATCGAGCACACTTCTTCGATATTATTCTATTACTGTTGAGATTCGATTTGGGCCCTTTTGATTATGGGAGTGTGTATCGAGGTGGGCGGTAGTTGCTACTATGCGTTACCACCAGTCCGGCTCTGCAAACGGTGAATCCACCCTGGCATTCCTTGTGTGCCTTGTCACATGCCTTATACGAGCCCACTACGATTTTGTTTTGTACTGTTTTATATGGAGTACCCTCTGATCAACCTCCAGTTTACGGAGGAATTACGGTACTGTATATACTATGTGAATATATAAACGGTGTAAGGGTAATCATGGTAATCCCGCTTACGCTATTTTGATATTTTTACTTTACTGATAGACACTATTGTATATAGCGTATTATACTATATAGTATTAGTTTGACGGATCCTTAGAGGATGGTGATCCCAAACATCCTCTAAGTTACTGATTGCATTTCATCGAACATTTCATTTGAGTTGATTTACTTCCATGAGAATGTTAGTCCTGATCCGAGTTGTTTTGTTTTGCATTATTGCTCGGGTCAGATCGAGTATTACAGTTTCGAGATTCACTCTTGGAGTTGGAGCTTATGTTGGATTTTTGCTCATCTATATCTACCTGTTCAGTTGATCCAGTTCTAACTATTCTTGTCATTTCTGTTTTTGTAGTTATCTTTCATTTACTGTATTAGTCTTCTGTTGAATTATTTATGTAAACTCTGATGTAAAAGCTTCATAAACTACTATTGTATTCTAAATTTTCTGCTGTGAGATATTATATTGCTCTGTATCTGTGTCTGTGATATGTGATTCTGTGATTTATTCTATTTACCTCAGAAGCTAATGACAATCTGTTATTTTGGACGATTCGAGTTGACATGTTTTGTCGATTCGGCACAGTCAAAATGGCAGGTCGTTACAATTCCAGAGTCCAATTGAATCTCGAATATTTCTTAGTAAGCATTGTTAAGGGACTGTATATCTTTGAAAAATTCTTAACGAATTTCCGATAATAACTTGCCAATCCGAGAAAACTTCGGACTTCTGTGGGTGTACGAGGTTGTTTCCAATTCTGAATAGCAGTGATTTTACTGGGATCAGCTGAAATCCCTTCCTTTGACATGACGTGGCCAAGAAACTTTACCTCTTCTTGCCAGAATATACAATTTAAAAACTTGGCTTTTAAAACATTCTTTCTGAGAATTTCTAACACTTATTCCAAATGTTTTTCATGCTCGCTTTCTGACTTAGAGAAGATGAGAATATCATTAATGAAAACCAGAACAAATTTATTCAATACTTCTCTGAATACCCTGTTCATTAGATAGACAAAATAAGCTGGAGCGTTACATAAGCCGAACGACATTACTAACCACTCGTAGAATAAGTCTGGACCTCTGAATGATGTCAAAGGAATACAATTTTTGGTAATACGAAGCTGATGGAAACCTGTAGCTAGGTCCATTCGGGAAAATACTTGCGCACCATTCAATCGATCCAATAAATCATTAATCCGTGACAATGGATATTTGTTCTTCAGCGTTTGCTTATTCAAGTCACGATAATCCACACATAGTCTGAGAGTACCGTCTGACTTCGGGACAAATACCACTGTTGCTCCCCAATCAGAGAAACTAGGCCTGATCAGACCCTTCCATACTAGCTGTCGAGTTTGACTATCTAGCTCTTCTTTTTCCTTCAAGGTCATTCTTCGAATAGCGTGAACTACTGGCCTTGCATTCGGAACTAAAGAGATTTTAAAATCAATTTCTCTACGCGGAGGTAAGCTAACAACTTCTTCGAACACATCCACATAGTTCTTGACAATTGGAATATTTTCTATGTCAACCGGAATATTCTCCGTAACGACAGGAACAAGTTCTATTTGAGCAGCAGAGACATCCAAAGCTGACCAAAATTCTTTTCTATCAGAATTCGGACCTTCGCATGGAATGGTTATATAATTCCCTAATTTAATCTTCGCCCATACGACTCTGTCGTCGCATTTAACTTCAACTTCATATTTGGTTAACCAATCCATTCCCAGAATAAGATTAAACTCTATAAAATTCATGACGATCACTATAGTGGGGAATCGATAAAAGGAAAAAGAAACAAGCACTCCACAAACCCAACTAAGATCGAGGGAACCCCCAACCAGATTATGGACAGTTATCGGTTCTTTGAGCTTTTTCAAATTCAAATCCAGTTTCTTAACCGCATTCTTTGCAACAAAGCTTCGCGACGCGCCCGTATCAAACAGTACTTTAACTGGGATGTCTTTGACAGTAAGCATGCCTTCTAAAACATCTGGCCTTCCCTGGCTAGCGGAGGGTTCAGAAGTTTCTGCTACTTTATTTACCTGAACCACTTCAAATTTCTTTGATAGTCGGCAATTTTTTGAAATGTGACCAGCTTGGTGGCATTTATAGCATCCCCTATTCTCTAGAAGCTTGTTCTGGGATTCAGATTTATCCTTCTTTCGTTTGTTCTAAGATTTGCAATTTATCGCCAAATGCCCTTGCCTATTGCAGCTCGAGCATGTGGCAGTCGTTATTGGCACTTCCTCATATTTAACCTTTCTCTTATTGACTCTAGGTTTCTTTCTGGCCCCAAACATCGTACTTGCCTCAGCATGTATACTTGTCTCTGTACTATCAGCTTCTAATTTCCTTTTGTTGCTAGAACTACATTTTTCTTCTTCTTCCAAAAGGCCTTGACTTATCAAGATTTTTATACTGATAAACCATGTATATCATTTCAGAAAAAGATTGTTGCACACGTGCAATTACCTTACTTTGGTACCTTCTTTAAAGCCCGTTAATAAACCTCAGATTCTTCATCTTTGGATTCTGAATAAGATGCGGGGCAAAGCGAGAAAGTTCGTTGAATTACTTATGATATTCTGGAATAGTCATATCCCCTTGAATCAAAAAGTAGAATTCATCGCTTAGCCGCTCAGTTGCTTCTGGAGGAATAAATCTTTCATTGAAAATTTCTTTGAATCTATCCCATGTGATATCACCCTCTGGACTATCTTTAATGATTGTTTCCCACCAGATTAACGCTTCTTCTTTGAGCACCCAAGATGCCAGTAATCTTCTCTGATCATCTCACAGCTTGAAACCTTCGAAAATTCTCTTTGCATATCGCATCCAGGCTTGAGTTTGAATAATAGATTCATAGCCCGAGAATGGTACTCCACCCAGATTTCGGTATCTCTTCAATAGAGCTTCTATATCTGATCCTAGCTGAGGGAGCACAACTGGCTCATTAATTTGCTGAACCATAGGATTATTTCTTCAGCTTCTACCACTCATTTTTTTATGTCTTCAAAAGCAGACAAAGTGTTAGGACAACAAAAAAGATTTTTTTTTTTAAACATAGAGACATATACTTGAATGTAAATGTATCTACCGAGGTGTATTTCATTCTTCTTATGATCCTATCTGAAATGAGTGATCCAACAAAGAATATAACTAATCCTATTTCTGACGAGTTCGTTAATATGTTATATTCCAGAACTAAGCTTAACCAAAGTTCTAATAACACGATGTGACGTCCCCAAACCCCGTTCAAGGGTAATATTTGGAATATAACACATAAACAGATAACAATAAAACAGAAATAAATAAATACACCACATAATAAACAACAAAGTATAGTGGAAATAATAATCATTAGAGTTACACAGTACACATGATCATACTTAGTACAAAATACAGTTTAGCTTTACATAAATGTCTACAGCGGAATCAAAACATAATATGTACAATAGGAGCTGAACAGCATAAAAAGAAAGAAATAATAGAATCCATCTTCAGCTTCATAGCTATCCAGAAAGAGCCTGCTAAAACCTGAATACAAGGATGCCCATGTAGAAAATGGGGCACCCGAGTTTGCAAGTGAAACAAACTATGAGTCAGTCATGGGACTGGTATGAGAAATCTACTTAACATACTTTACATTAAGTCCAATCACAGGACCACGCCGCTAAGGCAGAACGGGTTTACTCCATTGGATTGCCAGTTCTTTAAACAAGTAAGTCTTTTAAACATCGCAATGCTTTTTTTCACAAAAATGAAGCCATTATAAGATCAGTTCCCATCACACAATGTAATGCAAACCGGAGGATAGAGTTTTGCCTTATAATGGCCAAAATATGCTTGATACGAATAAAACAAAAGCATTTGATATTATTACTACTGTTTATATGTTTCAAAAACAATTTCAATCATAAGTACCAATCATAGACGACATTAATGCCTCATACCACTATGTCGCCATATATAGGTATACAATCAAAACCGCACGATGTTGTATTTGGAAATTGGATTTCCATCATGAACCAAGGCAAGGGATCGTCTTTACTGCTTCGAGATGCTCTAACCCACTCCTCAGGACCCAGACTCAGGTGGGCCCTTGGATCGTCAGGGCCACTCCACACGAAGTGGATTAAAATGCCTGAACACTGCGTTTCCCCACCCTATGGGGTATCACGGTTCATATCAGACCAAAACATTGGCTTAGAAGAGACCGTAGTAACCGGGGCCTCGCTTTCCATCATCCATATAAGTAAAATACTCAGGCATGTAAAACCCAAAGCACCACTCCTAGCTAGAAGGAAACGCATGTTCTCCTTGATGTCCTCTCCCGTTTCTGGATCATAACGGGGTGTAAGGCTCGCGAAACAATGCTAAACACAAAGCTAGCTATTCAAAACCGTGCTTTGATCATCAACCACAAAGCTCTGCTTTTCAACAAAAGCTTTGATCACAACATCTCTGCATGCCATGTTGTCAATATACAATGTCAGACACATATCCATTTACAAGTCCGTTCTGGGTCTGAACGAAACCGGAGGCACCTTATACCTCGCACATCCGTACAATCAACAAGTACGTCCGGACGGCTACTACTTTAGCCCCTTCAAAGTAGCTACTCCCATCGTGAGCATTAGTAGCCCCCATCCATTCGATGTGAAGATTGTCGGTCTTGCACCGTCTTCATATCTTCGACTTCTAATCGTCAATCAATTATTTGAAATGAGAATTAACTCGGCCTTTTCAAATAATTCACGTATATTTAGAATTTCCAATCAATTCATTTCAATGGTTAAATTATTCCACATCAATAATTTTGTTCTTTAATGTATTTTTCACGTCAAACACATTCAACCATCAAATATCCAATAAACCGGGTAAATTTGGTTTATTTACATTCCATATCGTTTATAATATTTTATCATGATTTATTGCTATTTTTATTCATTTTAAAAATAGCCAATTTATATAAACGACGCTTCAGGCCATAACGCGGCCATGGCGCTATTTTTCTCTAAATTTTATTTACACATATCTGAAAATCTAACCGTTGGATCTTTACAAATTTTATATCATTAGAAAGAATCGAACGGTTCCAGTTTTGGGAAAATCCGACAGTCGGATCTCCTGGTACAATCGTTTGAAGTTACGAATTCAAAATACGAACTGCAGCGTCGTTATTCGATTTATTTTAATTATATATATAATCGATTCTAGCGCTGTTTTTCTTTAGATTTGTATTAAACATTCCAGACAATCCAATCGTTGGATCCTTGCAAAGTTGGTGTCATTGGAAAGATATTTCCAAAGCAAACCCAACGGTTTCAGTTTTGAGAAAATCCAATGGTCGGATCTCCCGCAACAATCGATTGAAATCACAGTTTCAAAATACGAACTGCAGCTTCATTATTCGATTTATTTTAATTATATATATATAAAATTCATTCTTCTATTTCAAAACCATATTCTTTTCATATATTTGATAAAAACGATATTTTTATCCAACATATATTTATTTAAACGCATCACTATTTTTAACAATTCATATATATAATAAAATTGTGATTTTTATTGTAAAACAATTTATTTCAAAACACGATTATTTTATATACTTCATATAGATGATAAAAATGTGATTTTTATTGTAAAACAATTTATTTCAAAACACGATTATTTTATTTACTTCTATAGATGATAAAAATGTGATTTTTATTGTAAAACAATTTATTTCAAAACACGATTATTTTGTAGTGAATATTAGGCTCACATCCCTATTTTGAAATTTAATTAGGCTCACATCCGGTCATAAACTTATTATAAATTAGGTCCCTATTTTCAAAACATATAAAATAATAATTAAAAAAAATAAAAAAATTCGTAAATTAGTAATAAAATAAAGTATGCATTATACAAAAAATTCAGTTCAAAAAACAACAAAAATCATGTCAGAAAGAAGAAAACAGCAAAAAAAAGAAAAAAACTGCAGTTAAATGCATAATATTATGCACCTTTTTGAGTTTATTGGATGCATATGTGCAATTATTACAGTTCTTGCAGCGCCTAGATTTAACTACATATTTCAGTTCATTTTTATTTGCATCCAAATGTGCAAATATCTCAGAAAACATGCACACATGTGTGCAACATTTTTATAGGATAACACGTTAGCTAAAAGTAGGGTCCTAATTTATATAAAAAAAAAGAAATTTAAAATTAAAACCCGCCCCCTATTTTCTGAGTTTTGCCTTTTTTTTAAAAAAAAAATGTGTGGTACTTGATAAAAAAATTCTAAAATCTGGAAATAATTTCAGGATTCCACGGAAATAAAAAAAATAGTTGCATACATTTATGCAATTATTACTGATAATTGCATATATGTATGCAACTTTTCCGTAAGCTGTGTTCGGTTTGGAAATCTGAAAATAAACCTGCACAAATGTGTGCAAGTATTTGAAATATTTGCACACATGTAAGCATGTATTTTCATGAATAAAAATCAACGAGGATGAATGTAGTGAAAAATAAGCACGGATATATGCAGGAAAATGATATATCTGCATACTATTATGCATTTAACTGCAAATTTCGTTTTTTTCTGTTTTTATGATTTTTTACGCCTTGTTTAATGGTTTTTTGTTCTGAATTTTTTAGTGTTTACATGTTTTATTTAAATACGAATTTACGTGATTTGTTTATATTTTTTTAATATTTTTTTGATGAATTTTCAGAAAATAGGGACCTAATTTACAATAAGTTTATGACCGGGTTTTTTTTATATTTTGAAACTTAATAGGGAAAATGCACCCTATTTTATATACTTCATATAGATGATAAAAATGTGATTTTTATGTAAAACAATTTATTCCATTGATTCAATAAAAATGTTATTTTTATCGTTCAAACCATTCTATTTCATTCATCACATGAATATATTTCAATACATGAAAATAAATCAAACACATAAATATTGCAGAAAATTTCGGCAGCATAACGGTAGGGTAGTTAAAACTGGCACCGTCCCTAGTACGACTCCTCGCTCTACCTTAATGCCTCGCAGCTTTTGACAATAGGGATTTCAATATCTATTTTGTACGCAGACGAATTTTCCCATATATTAATCCTATTGGGATTTCAACCACAATCAATCATTTCCAATCAACCATTCATGATATTCACCAAATTTCACATCAACCAAATCCAAACAATCACAACCAATATATATCGTCCGTGGTCTGTGGACGAGGGGAATATATATATAGATATACGTATATAAATATATTTCGATTTCATTTCAATATCATTTCAATTTCATTCAACGCATATATGATTTCCACAACGCGTATATAACTTGTACATCGAACATACAACTTATACAATGCTTATATACATGAGGTATACAACGCTTATATAACTTTTACATCGACTATATAATTTATATATCGTCATTTTCATATCGTTTATAAATCAGAAATCTCTCATTGGGTTCCACTACTCCAAAAATTGTAGAAGGCTCAGAAAAATATCCGATCTCTTCTAAAATGTAGAAGACGTCCACACGATCCCGGTGTCTCTTGTTTCACTGGATTTCGACAACATACGAAAAAGATATGATTTTTATTGTAAAATCATAAATCGTAGCGCTTTAAAGTGTTATAAACAATAAAATAAAATTAAAGTTGTTACCTTTCTTTGAATCTTCGAAACTAGGTTTCGATTTAGCGAACAAACCGTTGCACGAGGTTGAAATCGACCAACACCATGTCGTAGAGCATCGAAGGGCGCGCAAAACGAGGGTAGCCTCGTTGAACTCGGTGGTCGGACGCGTTCCTGGCGGCGGTGCGAAGTCGGCTTCTTCCCGGGCTCGTAACTCTCCAAATACTCAATGAAAAACTCAACTACTAGTATGGATTTAAAGCTTGAAGAGGGCTCTCCAAAATTCCCAACAAGACGGGGATTTATTCTGCGCAGATCGAGAGGAATCGAAGGGGAAAGGTTTGGATGGCTTTCCGCCGTCGTCGACAGGAAGATCGGGGAGCGAGAAGTTGAGATGTCGCTTTGTGATTGGCCAATGGGTTTTTTTATTTATATATTTTTAAATTCAAAAATACCCCTTACCACTTATGAACTCCAATCTAAACCCAACGACTGTCAACCCCAGCTAAATACCCCTATTCCGAACACAATGGGATATGTTTCGTAGGCCCATTCGACTGTTTCAGTCAGTTTCTCTTCAAATTAAAATATAAACCATTCAATATTTGATTTGTAGTACATTTAAATTTGCTAGGGCCACAGACTAATCCCAAAAATTCCAGAAAAATAAATCTAGCTATATTTTGATAGTACAATCCCAACAAAACTAGTTTCATTGAATTCTGAGACCGTTTGAAAAATGGCCATTTTCTAGTCGATCCAATTTAATTGAAATCAACCAAACACATTTTCCTTCGCCACGCTCACATATTAACTTCAAAAATTATGGATTTGAAACCTCGCAATAATTTGACATCCTGGATCCAACAAAAGTGGTTTCATCGAAAACAGAGGTCGTTTGCAAAATGGCTATTTTCACGGGCTATATATTCTCTATAGCGACCTTTCTGAAAATTCATTTGGCCATAACTTTTGACACCCGCTATGAAATTTTGATTTTTCAGATTCGTTAGAAAGATATTCATAAACAGATTCAAATATTTTTGGTTTCACTAAAATCCATTTTATTTTGCACCCGGTACAGTCAGTCAAATTTTGAATTCAAATTTTCAAACTACCGCGCCATTTTAGGCCTTGTTTATGATTAAATTAAATATATTTATTTTCAAACATCGATTCAAATAGGCTTTTCATCGTTATTATTTAAAATAATTTACTTTAAATATTCAAAATCTACTGAAATAGCCAAATTAAAAATTTTAAATTGGTTCACATTTCCCGGGTTGTTACAAATTTGGAATTATGTCCAAATCAAATTTGGAAAAGGTTGCTGTAAGTGCAGTTCAATGGTCGTTTATGGAAATCGACTGTACAGGCCTTGATAAAATTATTAAAAATATCAATAATTTGTGTAACATCAAAATAAATGATTTGGAAATAATTGGGATGAAAAATTCCATATTTGAAATGATAAAAATATATTTTTATCGAAATGAACTAGTTTTGAAATAGAATAATAAGTCCAATATTTTTAAAATAAATAAATTGGGTTCGAAATGGTTTTAAAAATAACCATAATTTCCACTATATGAATTGGAATGGATTTGAATCGAAATTATCTTCAGAATATTTCGATATTGGATTTCGTGATTATACGGATATTGTGGAGGAATTTGGAAGATATATATATTTCGTTATTCCAATACAATATTTGTTGGTTTCAGAATTTGATATTGAATACAAGCCGATATATTTTCTATTCAGAGCCTTGCATTTAATATCAAATTGGATTTTGGGTTTGTTGTGAATGGTATCTTTAATATTACTGTTCTTAAACCGAATGTAGTTAAGAAAATTAGAAACTGTCTGGAGATTAATTAAGTTGAATGGTTTCCTTGGTATTGATCTGATGTTGGTTTCGGCCTTCAGGGTTAATACTTAGGGCATTGTTCTCTTACTAATTTACGGTTAGAGACTGATTGGATTTTGGGTTTGTTGTGAACTGTGTTTTCAACGACATTTGTTCTTTAACCCGATTTACAGTGAAATAAGATTTGGAATTTATAAATCTTTTTATTAAGATTTAACGGGAATTTTCCAAAGTAAAGTTTTCCAATTTAATATATTTAATTGGAATTGCATTGAAATTGGATTTTGGGTTTGTCGTGAATGGTATCTTTAATAATACCATTCTTGAACCGAATGTAGTTAAGAAAATTAGAAACTGACTGGAGATTAGTTAAGTTGAATGGTTTCTTGTGTATTGATCTGATGTTGGTTTCGGCCTTCGGGGTTAATACTTAGGGAATTGTTCTCTTATTAATTTATGGTTAGAGACTGATTGGATTTTGGGTTTGTTGTGAACTGTGTTTTCAACGACATTCGTTCTTTAACCCGATTTACAATGAAATAAGATTTGGAATTTATAAATCTTTTTATTAAGATTTAACGGGAATTTTCCAATGTAAAGTTTTCCAATTTAATATATTTAATTGGAATTGCATTTAAATTGGTCTTTGGGTTTATCGTGAACGGTGTTTTAAATAACACCGATTCTTTAACACGATTAACAATGGAGTTAAGAAAATCAGAAACTAACTGGCGATTAGTTAAGTTGAATGGTTTCTTGGGTATTGATCTGATGTTGGTTTCGGCCTTCGGGGTTAATACTTAGGGGATTATTCATTTGCTAATTTACGGTTTGAGGCTGATGGAATGGAATGTGATTTTGGGTTTATCGTGAACCGTGTTTTAAATAACATTGGTTATTTAACCCAGCTAAAGACAGAATACGATTTGAGATGATATCCAAAGGAAGATTAAGGAATAAATTTTAAAGAATTTATCTTTGATAAAATTAATGGGAACCTTTCCCAAAGTATGTGAATATTTGAATTAAAGAATATTCAGAATTGGAATGAGGCATATGTTGTGTTTTTATAACAATTGTTTAATATATACGCGAGTTATTCGGAAAGGCCGGGTTTATACCCATTCTGAATAACGGATTCGACGATATGTCGATGATGAAGACGGTGGTTGAAGATCGGAGGTCTTCACATCGTTTCGATGATTACTAATTTCTTGATTGGGCTGTACACCCAAGCCGAGGTAATAAGTAGTGATCGTCCAGACGTACTTGGAGATCGACGGATATGCGAGGACCTCTCCCCTATATTGGACATATGGGGGAGGAATAAGGTGCCTCCGGTTTCGTTCAGACCCATAACAGACTTATAGATGGATTACGTGTCTGACATTGGATTTTATTCTGTGTTGATTGATTTCTATTAAATATATATCTGTTTGGTGGCGGAGAATTTATTCTCTTGCTTAACGCCCTTCTCTGAGACGTACGAGCTCAGATAGATATCAGTCGCATGGCATGAATTTCCTGTGTGGCATGCTGAGATGCAGTGATCAAGGCTTTTGTTGAAAAGTAGAGTCTTGTGGTTGATGATCAAAGCACGGCTTTAATACAGCGTATGTAGTGTCCCGTATTTTTAATAGTTAAATATTTATTTTATTATATTATATTAAATATTTATTTAGAATATTAATGGATTTAAATTATATATTCCGTTTACAAAACGAAGCTTGAACGTTATAATTTGTATATATTTATAAACGAATTAGAAATGGTGCGGTAGTTCGTAAATTTCGTTTTGAACTTCAACTGAATATACATATTCTGTTTAAAGTCGAAATTTTGTCAAACCAGAAATGTTTGAATCGGTTTGATTATAATTTTCATATGCAAGAGAAAAATCGAGATGTCGTGTTATAGATTATTAGTTATGGCCAATTCAAAATTTTAAATAGTCGCTATGGAAATCGTTTATAAACGATAACGTTTACTTAAAAAATTAAATAAGAAATTATATATATTGATATCGTTTAAATCAAATTTATGAATGTCAAGTTTCAAATCCATCTTAGTATTATTTGAAGTTTTCGTTTTGAATATATTCGATGATATCGGTATATTATTATTCAACTCAACTGTTTGAAATTTAATTTGTAGTGTATCAACATTATAAAAGATTTATAAATATCTCAATCTATAGCTTGTGTACAACATTCACACAACTTACGTTTTCAATACATATCAAATGAAACCCAACACATATTTAGGTCAATACAAAGTAAAACACTATGTATATTCACATATTTTTGTTGGTACTAGTGCAAAACAAATGGAAAAAGCAATTCATGTTGAACAATACAGCAAGCATGTCTTGCGCCCTTTCAGTGAAACAGTAGCACAAAATTTTCTTCCTTTAAACAGAAAATGGAACAGCTAAAGAAAACAATAACATGAACATATCAATGAACAGTTAAAGCAACAATAAACCGAAAATCCCTAATATACACAGTACAACTCATATGCAAAAAGTCACTATTTCCATATATATAAAAATGGAAATAAATTCTATATTACAAACTCCAGAATCTCTGATTTGAACTATTATTTCATAGCTTCACCATCACCTAACCTCTATAGGTTCAATCATTGTCATATTCGAACAAAAGAAAACTATAAAATCCTATACTAAATCAACAAAGTGTCTGCTAACCATCACATCTCTTTCAACATCTAGTAAATCGATCTGAAAAGATGAAAGAAAAAAAGTAAGATACACAGCTATTGAACAGTAAATTCAGAAGCTAGAGAGGTTAGTAACAGGAACAACTAAAGAAAAATATATACGAATATATTTATACCATCAATTGAACCGCTAACATATCTTTATATATAACCAAATTCATGTACAATCACTGTTCTCATACTTTTAAAAATGGGAAGAAAATCTACAACAATATACTCCAAATCTCATGTACAATCCCATAAGGACTGATCTGCCATACCTGAAGTATAGGGTGTACATGTCACAGTTTTTGGAATTTTCAAAAGGGAATAAACAAATCAAAAAGGCCTCATGTATACAGACCACTTGAACAAACAACTCGAATAGCTACGAATAAACAATTCATAGTTGTACCTAGTTGATGTAGGAATATCCGATTGATGTATACATCTGAGCAGAAACAGTACATGAAAAATCCAATTTCAAATCTTCACACTAAACTGCTAAACATTACACAGAAACCAAGTTTCTATCACAAACAGTTCAGTCACACTACACATGGCTGAAACGAAAAGGAAACAACACCTAGGATCTAAGCACACCTAAATCTAACCTAGCATGTTACAATTCGAGATGGACAGTGACCTTATAGGGATCATTCACTAGTATAAATAAACGGTGTGCTCTAAGAACAAACCAAATCAACTCAGTTTGGAATAAACCAAATTTGAACCACAAGAAAATCAAAACAGAAATTGAATCGGGAAGTTTGTTTACTTATCTGGTTCGTGACATGGTCTATTTTCTGAAGCCGTAGTGGGTGCGGAGCTTTTAAATTTCAGGAATGGGGTTTTGAGATTTTCTTTGTCAAACGTTGGCTAGAGAATGGTTCTTTGGTGTACGAGGTTTCACGAGAGGTGCAACTTCTGACAGAATCTGGAGAAGATGGGGCCGATGCGAGGTGGTAGGAGCAGGGCGTCGTGGACTGACAATGGTCGGAGTTGGAAGCGATGGAAGAGGGTTTCGGCATGGAGGGATTTGTTTCATTGATTTTGGTGGCGGTTGATAAATTGTGAGGAGAAAAAAAAAAAAGAGATCCGATGGTTTTAAGGAAGAGAAGTGGATGCGGGGGTGGTTTCAAGTTTGGGCTGGACTGAAAATAGTGTAAGGCCTAAAACTAAGATTTTAATTTAAGTTTTATAATTCAAATGTTTTTATAACTTCAAATATTAATTTCAAGTGCGTACGTGGTCAGAATTCGATAAAACAGAAAACACCAGAACCACGTCAACGAAGGCTACAATATGGAAAAGAACCAGACAGGACTGGAAGCAGCTGGATTTTTCAGTTAAATTAAACGCCATTTAATTTAACTGAAACGAGCTGATTTAACGACGGAATCAAATCATAGTGAGTTAAACTCACTCAGTTCCCATTTATATTTTATATAAATTGGGTATTTTTATTTTGTGTGCTCTGTTTGCTATGGTTGACTATACGCTGGTATATATCTATTTATTGATTTAACTGATGAAATTAAACTGTCGTTTAATTTCAGTGAAATATCAAATTGTTATTTTAATGAATTGGACCCAATGAAGGTAATTTACCTCATTGGTCACGTTTATAAAATAAACGTGTTTTTGTTTGAATTGTGTGAACTGATGAAAATGTTTTGTTGGTTGGTTGGTATTAAATAGTTGCTATTTACTATAATATATCATTTAAATGGAATGGAATGATCTGGTTTGTGATAACCGTTTTGAATACAGGGAAAAACAGGTTGGAGGGATCCAATCGGATTCCTCAAATATATTATTTATTTTCATATTATCATATATGAACTGCCCTGTTTGTAGTGATTGATTATTGAATATTCAATATCTGTTAGTTTAAAACAATGGGCGGTATTGGTTGAGTATTTGGCAGCGTATGGCCTATAAAATCAATCGTTTTATAAATACTGATTCACCGCCAGGTGAGTCGATAGAGATGAAGTTATAAAAAATTATCTTTAACTGGAGATAGATTTTTAAATAAAAGTTATAAAAGGGAAATAAATAAATATTTTATTTATTTAAGACATTGATTTATCATTAATTGATTCTATAAAGTCAAATCTAATATTAATTAGATTTATAGGTACAAGAAGAAATAAATCAAATGGTCAAGCTTAGATAATTGTTTTTTTAGAAAAAATTAAATGGAAATTATTTAAATTAATTATATTATTAATTGATTTAAAATGAGAACTAATTGGAATCGGGTAATGGAATAACCGAGTTTTAAGTTAATTAAATCGACCGTTTTGAATTAGAATTGATTATTAAGTTAATGTGTTTTGAATAAAATAGTTAAATGAATATTGTTTAATTTTAATAAGGTTTTAAAAAGGGATTTACCATTTATCTAGTTAATAAAGAGATTAACTACTTCTATAGTAGTTAATGATTGAAGTAAAATATACTATAGTTAATGATAATTTAAGGAATTACTTTTTATTTGAATTCATTTGAAAAGTAATTAAAGTTGAAAGGAAATCTAATGGGATGGTGAAAGAAGTTTATGGATAATTTTTATATTTAAAATCCGATTTTTTATAACAAAGTTATAAAGAGAATGGTAAGCGAATACGAGGGCTTAAATTAAAAGATATTTGAATTAAGTTAGAGGAAATTAAGAAAAAGGGTTCATAATAAACCAGGGATTTTATATAAAGGAGGTTTAAAGTGTAAAGCGTTAATTTTATATTAACGTTACTTGAAAATGAGATTAAGTGAAAAGGGGATATTGAAATAAGATTTCCAAAGTGGGGAATGGTTGAATTAATTTGAAAGGGGATTGGAAAAAGTGAATTTGGGTAAAGAAGTGGGTCATAGGGTTGTATAACCGAATCCAATTTATAATGGAATTTGTTTGAGACTGGAATGGAATACTGGTTTTTGATTATGACTTATATTTATCTGAAGGTATGAATGCTGTTGATCAACGTCTAAGAGGTGATTAAAATACCCCAACTTGAACGGCATCAGGATTACCTAAGGATGGTATTAGTTGGTAATCATAAAAGAGGTTAGTGACAAATTATTATTTCCACTAGTGAAATAATAATACACCGTTTGGTGAAAATTTGGAGAACATATAACGAGAGATCCGAAGTAAAGGAAATTAGTAAGAAGGGAAAATTATATAATGAGAATTCCAAAGTAAACAAAAACAAAAAGGGGTTGCATGAAAATATAACGATATTTTCGGGTTAAGTAGGAAATGTGGAGTTTTGTTTTATTTTATACAAATAAATATTAGTTATTGTTTCAAAAATGGAATAGACGAAATTACGTAACGTTGTGTCCGAATAATAAGTTGAATGGATTTCCCAAATGTAAATAATAAAGAATGAAATAACAAATGTTTTGAAAGTAGAATTAAGGGGAATGGAATATGGTTATATGTTATTTTATTAAGTATTATAGAGCAATGGTTTCGAGAACATTAGTATATTAAGAATTCAATTATCATATTTTTAAATATTAAAAGAGTTAGAAGTTTAATTAAGAAGAAATGAACTAGTTTGTTTTTAATTAAAAGGCCAGGCGATGTTGAATACTAAACCAGTGAACTCATTGGATTTTCATGATTGAATCACTATATATTTTGACAGCTAAATCACCGACTATCAAATCTGGCCAATACGATTGTTGGTACGGAAAGACCGGGATCGAATTTATGTTCGAAAACCATTCTGACCAACAAATACGTGAAGATATTAGAAGATGATCGAGATGGAGCATTGAAGACTGTGGATTTTCGTAAACGGAAAAACTGCTACTAATCTCTGGATCACAAACAGAGACAAACTGTGGTTCTGTCGTGGTTGGAATCTACGGATTGCAAGGATTTCTCGCTACTGTTCCATGGGGTGATTCTTATATTGGATGGGAGAGTACCTTCGGTTCATCCTGTTCCTGGATGACTTATATGGACGTATGTCTGACAAAGTATTTCTAGAAGGATCACGTACGTTGATTTCTTCAAACGTGCTATAGTGGTTGGCGGGGAATGGCCGTTCTCTTAGCTTAACTGCTAAGAGTATTTTTTATGGACGTCAATTAGTGATATCGGGCGGATCTGATGATGTGGCATTCAAAGTGAATGGTGGCCAGGTGTTGTAAAAGATAATTCAAACCTCAAGCCTCACAACCGGGAAATGACAAAAATCGGGCAGGCAGCATGGCTATGTGGGTCACTCCCATTAGGGTGTACAATCACCTATCTAGAGAAATTCCTTTTGCTTCTTTAATCTATATTTCGATGATGTCCCTTTTCGGGAAACGGTTGCTGATCCCAACCGTTGGTGATATACATTCGATACACTCAAGCGAAATGAGTGGTCGGTAATGTATGGGTCGGGTTGCAAGACATTCTTGTTGAACCCAGTGTATCCGCCTCTAGAGATACACTAACGGCAGGTGGTCCCATACCTTGTCATAGTCGGAATCAATCTCCAATAAGTGCCCGCGGTTTTGATCGTATACTATATGTGTGGAGCGTGAGATGTAAGCGTTCTACTAGATTTTATTTATTTGTATTTCGACACTATTATAATATCAGAAAAGATATTGATTTCAAAAACATTTTTGGTTATCGTATGGTAAAAACCTCCGTATTTATGTGTGGATTTGGTCTTACGATTATCCTTTTCTTTCGAAATGATTTTAACTTTAAATCAGGTTGTGTGATACCCTTAATACTGTGCGTGTTTTTTTCTCACTCTGGTTCACCAGACTACCCGGTGTTCTGCAAATTCTCGGGTTAGCCCGGGGGGTACAGTTCCAGCTTATCAGATATCGCGAAGTTCAGAGACGAGCTGGAGAGATTCAGATGTTTGATATTATATAGCTACTATTCCACTGTGTGTTGTTTATGGGACAGATTAGTATAACTGTCCAGAGATGTTGATGTACTCTGATATAGTAAGTATTTCTTAATAGCTCTCAATAAATATTTATTTCTGTATTATATTTTGTTACGCTGCGATGTGAGACTCTGATTCTGTGTTGTGGTATTTTCTTCTTCTTCTATTCTAGTATTTCTTTCTTTCTTATCTCACCCTCTAATTTCTTTCTATTAACTATCCAGTGTTTTCGGTGTTTGGAAGGTCGACATGAGGTACGGGAAATGTATTTATGCCTATTTTTGGGGCCGAAAATCGTTGGGTCGTTACAGTGGTATCAGAGCTATTGGTTTAGCAAAAACCTTGGCTCTGTAGCGTAACTCGATGGAGATGGGGTTAGTAATACCCTAGATTGAGTGTGAATATATATATATATATATATATATATATATATATATATGAGAGCGCGTATTTGTAATTTGATATAAAATTATTTTTGAAATTATTTTTGCCCAATTTAGTTTATAAAATAATAAAAGTAAGGATTTTCATAAATTTTTATGATATGGGCAAAATCAATTGGATTTGTTAATATTGATTGGAACGATATGTTTGGATTGTGTTGTGGGTTGCTTGAATATAAATTTGAAAATGGATAAACTTGGTTGAAAACTAATCCGAAATGAATAAGTTAGATAAATAATCCAGATTAATAAACCTGAATGGATAATTAAAGGAATAAATGAAGTGATTATAAATAATTATGATCTCATGTGGATTGGATTGTGTGTAGAACTGGTTGGATCGTATTATATGGATATTTGAAACTAATTGATGTTGTTTTGGAGACTAATGAAATTCATTTGAACTGAGAACGGGTGCAGAGTGAATTCACCCTTAAACCCATCAAAGTGAATTCTGGAGTGAATTGAATCCAATTTGAATAGAGCTGCATAGTAACCAAGCAAGCTCGTTTATAATATATTGCTTATCGCGTAATAACGCTTGCAAAAAGGTACGCCTATGCAAAATATAAAATATTGATTTTTATTTGGGTTTTGAGTTTGGTTTTTGAATTTTTCCAACCCTGTTGGTCGATGTATATATATTTCTTGAACCTGTGATATTGCAGATGTTCCTCCGTACAGGGGAGACTCTGCCAAAAAAATTTCATAATTTAAGGTGTTAGAAATTTTTGAAGTTTTTTTTTTTGGAAAATCTGTTATTTGAAATAAATTGGTTTTAAAACCAATTAGTTTAGTTTTGGAAAATAAAAAATGAGTTTTGACTAAATATTTTTGTAAAGACAATGGGTTGTAACGCTCTTTCTTACCTTAGCAATTTCGAGGGCGAAATTATTTTAAGGGGGAAGAATTAATGTCTCGTATTTTTGATAGTCAAATATTTAATTTATTTTATTTTATTAAATATTTATTTAGAATATTAATGGATTTAAATTATTTATTCCGTTTATAAAATGAAGCTTGAACGTTATAATTTATATATATTTACAAACAAACTAGAAATGGCGCGGTAGTTCGTAAATTTGGTTTTGAACTTCAACTGAATATATACAGATTATGTTTAAAGTCGAAATTCTGTCAAACCGGAAACGTTTGAATCGGTTTGATTATAATTTTCATATGGAAGAGAAAAATCGAGATTTCGGATTATAGATTATTAGTTATAGCCAATTTAAAATTTTGAATAGTCGCTATGGAAATCGCTTATAAACGATAATGTTTATTTAATAAATTAAATAAGAAATTATATATATATTTGATATCGTTTAAATCAAATTTATGAATGTCGAGTTTTAAATCCATCTTAGTCTTATTCGAAGTTTTCGTTTTGAATATATTCGACGATATCGGTATATTATTATTCAAATCAACTGTTTGGAATTTAATTTGTAGTGTATCAACATTATAAAAGATTTATAAATATCTCAATCTATAGCTTGTGTACAACATTCACACAGCTTACGTTTTTAATACATATCAAATGAAACCCAACACATACTTAGGTCAATACAAAGTAAAAAAAATATGTATATTCATATATTTTTGTTGGTATTAATGCAAAACAAATGGACAAAGCAATTCATGTTGAACAATACATCAAGCATGTCTTGTTCCCTTTCAGTGAAATAGTAGCACAAAATTTTCTCCGTTTAAACGGAAAATGGAACAGCTAAAGTAAACAATAACATGAACATAACAATGAACAGTTAAAGCAACAATAACCGAAAATCCCCAATATACATAGTACAATTCATATGTAAAAAGTCACCATTTCCATATATATAAAAATGGAAATAAATTCTATATTACAAGCTCCAGAATCTCTGATTTGAACTAATATTTCATAGCTTCACTATCACCTAACCTCTATAGATTCAATCATTGTCATATTCGAACAAAAAAAACTATAAAATCCTATACTAAATCAACAAAGTGTCTGCTTACCATCACACCTCTTTCACGCAGCCAATAAATCGATCTGAAAAGAAGATAGGAAAAAAAATAAGATATACAGCTATAGAACAGTAAATTTAGAAGCTAGAGAGGTCTGCAACAGGAACAACTAAAGAAAAATATATACGAATATATTTATACCATCAATTGAACAGCTAACATATCTTTATATATAAACAAATTCATATACAATCACTATTCTCATACTTTTAAAAATGGAAAGAAAATCTACAACAATATACTCCAAATCTCATGTACAAACCAATAAGGACTGGTCGGCCATACCTCAAGTATAGGGTGTACATGTCACAATTTTTGGAATTTTCAAAAGAGAATAAACAAATCAAAAAGGCCTCATGTAAATAGACCACTTGAACAAACAACTCGAACAGCTACGAATAAACAATTCATAGCTGTACCTAGTCGATATAGGAACAACCGATTGATGTATACATCTGACCAGAAATAGTGCATGAAAAATCCAATTTCAAATCTTCACACTACACTGCTAAACATAACACAGAAACCAAGTTTCTATCACAAATAGTTCAGTCAAACTACACATGGCTGAAACGAAAAGGAAACAGCACATAGGATCTAAGCATAGCTAAATCTAACCTAGGATGTTACAATTCGAGATGGACAGTGACCTTATAAGGATCATTCACTAGTATAAATACACCGTGTGTTCTAAGAACAAACCAGATCAACTCAGTTTGGAATAAACCAAATTCGAACCATAAGAAAATCAAAACATAAATTAAAATCAAGAAATTTTTTTACTTATCTCGTTCGTGACTCGGTCTATTTTCTGAAGCAGTAGTGGGTGCGGAGCTTTTAAATTTCAGGAATGAGGTTTTGGGCATTTTCTCTGTCAAACGTTGGCTAGAGAATGGTTCTTTGCTGTATGAGGTTTCATGAGAGGAACGACTTCTGATAGAATTTGGAGAAGATAGGGCCGATGCAAGGTGGTAGGAGCGGGGCATCGCGGACTGACAATGGTCGGAGTTGGAAGCGATGGAAGAGGATTTCAGCATGGAGGGTTTTGTTTCACTGATTTTGGTGGTGGCTGATAAATTGTAAAGAGAAAAAAAAAGAAATCCGATGGTTTTAAGGAAGCGAAGTGGATGCTGGTGTGGTTTCAAGTTTGGGCTAGACGGAAAATAGTGTAAGGCCCAAAACTTAGGTTTTAATTTAAGTTTTATAATTCAAATGTATTTATAACTTCAAATATTAATTTCAAGTGCGTACGTGGTCAGAATTCAATAAAACAAACAACACCGGAACCGCATCAACGAAGGTTATAGGATGGAAAAGAACCAGACAGGACTGAAAGCAGCTGGATTTTTCAGTTAACCGTTTAGTTTAACTGAAATGAGCTAATTTAACGATGGAATCAAATCAAAGTGAGTTAAACTCACCCAGTTCCCATTTATATTTTATATAAATTGGGTATTTTTATTTTGTATGCTCTGTTTGCTATGGTTGACTATTCGCTAGTATGTATCTATTTATTGATTTAACTGATGAAATTAAACTATCGTTTAATTTCAGTGAAATATCAAATCGTTATTTTAACGAATTGGACCTAATGAAGGTAACTTACCTTGTTGGTCACGTTTATAAAATAAACGTGTTTTCGTTTGAATTGTGTGAACTGATGAAAATGTTTTGTTGGTTGGTTGGTATAAAATAGTTGTTATTTACTATTATATATCAGTTAAATGGAATGGAATGATCTGGTTTGTGATAACCGTTTTGAATACAGGGAAGAACAGGTTGGAGGGATCCAATCGGATTCCTCAAATATATTATTTATTTTCATATTATCATATATGAACTGCCCTGTTTGTAGTGATTGATTTGGTTGTTGATTACTCAATATTCAACATCTGTTAGTTTAAACCAATAGGCGGTATTGGTTGAGTATTTGGCATTGTATGGCCTATAAAATCAATCGTTTTATAAATATTGATACACCGCCAGGTGAGTCGATAGAGATGAAGTTATAACAATTTATCTTTAACTGGAGATAGATTTTTAAATAAAAGTTATAAAAGGAAAATAAATAAATATTTTATTTATTTAAGACTTTGATTTATCGTTAATTGATTCTATAAAGTCAAATCTGATATTAATCAGATTTATAGGTACGAGAAGAAATAAATCAAATGATCAAGCTTAGATAATTGTTTTGTTAGAATTAATTAAATGGAAATTATTTAAATTATTTATATTATTAATTAATTTAAAACGAGAACTAATTGGAATCTGTTAATGGAATAACCGAGTTTTAAGTTAATTAAATCGACCGTTTTGAATTGGAATTGATTATTAAGTTAAGAGCATTTTCTTTTAAAGGACAAAGTTAATAGATTCTTTGGCCAAAAGTATGGAAAGTTTGGTTTTTGGCCAACAGTCCACATTTTAGTGCAAATGTGGAATTCAGGGGGCCCACTGCCATTTCCACTTTACACTAAAATGTGTCCTTTTGGCCTAAAACCAAACTTTCCATACTTTTGGCCAAAAATTTTGTTAGGTTTGACCTTCTCACTATTTTCCACTTAAGTTAATGTGTTTTGAACAAAATAGTTAAATGAATATTGTTTAATTTTAATAAGGTTTTAAAAAGGGATTTGCCGTTTATTTAGTTAATAAAGAGATTAACTACTTCTATAGTAGTTAATGATAATTTAAGGAATTACTTTTTATTTTAATTCATTTGAAAAGTAATTAAAGTTGAAAGGAAATCTAATGGGATGGTGAAAGAAGTTTATGGATAGTTTTTATATTTAAAACCCAATTTTTTATGACAAAGTTATAAAGAGAATGGTAAGAGAATATGAGGGCTTAAATTAAAAGATACTTGAATTAAGTTGGAGGAAATTAAGAAAAAGGGTTTATTATAAACCAGGGGTTTTATATAAATGAGGTTTAAAGTGTAAAGCGTTAATTTTAAATTAACGTTACTTGAAAATGAGATTAAGTAAAAAAGGGATATTGAAATAAGATTTCCAAAGTGGGGAATGGTTGAATTGATTTGAAAGGGGATTGGAAAAAGTGAATTTGGGTAAATAAGTGGGTCGTAGGGTTGTATAACTGAATCCGATTTATAATGGAATTTGTTTGAAACTGGAATGAAATATTGGTTTTTGATTACGACTTATATTTATCTGAAGGTATGAACGTTGTTGATCAAGGTATGAGAGGTAATTAAAATACCCCAACTTGAACGGCATCAGGATTATTTAAGGATGGTATTAGTTGGTAATCATAAAAGAAGTTAGTGACAAATTATTATTTCCATTAGTGAAATAATAATACAACATTTGGTGTAAATTTGAAGAACATATAACGAGAGTCCCAAATAAAGGAAATTAGTAAGAAGGGAAAATTATATAATGAGAATTCCAAAGTAAAAGAAAAACAAAAAGGGGTTGCGTGAAAATATAACGATATTTTCGGGTTAAGTAGGAAATGTGGAGTTTTGTTTTTTTATACAAATAAATATTAGTTATTGTTTCAAAAATGGAATAAACTACGTAACGTTGTGTCCGAATAATAAGTTGAATGGATTTCTCAAATGTAAATAATAAAGAATGAAATAACAAATGGTTTGAAAGGAGAATTAAGTGGAATGTAATATGGTTATAAGTTATTTTATTAAGTATTATAGAGTAATGGTTTTGAGAACATTAGTATATTAAGTAAGATTCAATTATCATATTTTTAAATATTAAAAGAGTTAGAAGTTTAATTAAGCAGAAATGAACTAGTTTGTTTTTAATTAAAAGGCCAGGTGATGCTGAATACTGAACCAGTGAACTTATTGGATTTTCATGATTGAATCACTATATATTTTGATAGTTAAATCACCGACTATCAAATCTGGCCAATACGATTGTTGGTACGGAAAGACCGGGATCGAATTTTTATTCGAAAGACATTCTGACCAACAAATACGTGAAGATATCAGAAGATGATCGAGATGGAGCATTGAAGATCGTGGATTTTCATAAACGGAAAAACCGCTACTAATCTCTGGATCGCAACCAGAGATAAACTGTGGTTCTGTCGTGGTTGGAATCTACGGATTGCAAGGATTTCTCGCTACTGATCCATGTGGTGATTCCTATATTGGATGTGGTAGGAGAGTACCTTTGGTTCATCCTGTTCCTGGATGAGTTGTATGGACGAATGTCTGAAAAAAGTATTTCTAGAAGGATCACGTACGTTGATTTCTTCAAACGTGCTATAATGGTTGGCGAGGAATGGCCGTTCTCTTAGCTTAACTGCTAAGAGTATTTTTTGTGGATGTCAATTAGTGATATCTGGCGGATCTGATGATGTGGCATTCAAAGTGAATGGTGGCTAGGTGTTGTAAAAGATAATTCAAACCTCAAGCCTCACAACCAGGAAATGACAAAAATTGGGTAGGCAGCATGGCCATGTGGGTCGCTCCCAATAGGGTATATAATCACCTATCTAGAGAAATTCTTTTTGCTTCTTTAATCTATATATCGATGTTGTCCCTTTTCGGGAAATGGTTGCTGATCCCAACAGTTAGTGATATACATTTGGTACACTCAAGCGAAATGAGTGGTCGGTAATGTGGGGGCCGGGTTGCAAGACGTTCTTGTTGAACCCAGTGTATCCGCCTCTAGAGATACACTAATAGCAGGTGGTCCCATACCTTGTCATAGTCGAAATCCACTCTCCAATAAGCGCCCGCGATTTTGATTCTATACTATATATATGGAGCGTGAGATGCAAGCGTTCTACTAGATTTTATTTACTTGTATTTTGACACTATTATAATATCAGAAAAGATATTGATTTCAAAAACGTTTTGGGTTATCGTATGGTAAAAACCGTCCGTATTTATGTGTGGATTCGGTCTTACGATTATCCTTTTCTTCCGAAATGATTTTAACTTTAAATCAGGTTGTGTGATGCCCTTAATACTGTGTGAGTTTTTTTCTCACTCTGGTTCACCAGATTGACCCGGTGTTTTGTAAATGCTCGGGTTAGCCCGGGGGTACAGGTCCAGCTTATCAGATATTGCGAAGTTTAGAGACGAGCTGGAGAGATTCAGATGTTTTATATTATATAGCACTATTCCGTTGTGTGTTGTTTATGGGATAGATTGGTATTACTGTCCAGAGATGTTGATGTACTCTGATATAGTAAGTATTTTTTAATAACTCTCAATAAAGATTTAGTTCTGTATTATATTTTGTTCCGCTGTGATGTGAGACTCTGATTCTGTGTTATGGTATTTCCTTCTTCTTCTATTCTAATATTTCTTTCATTTTTATCTCACCCTCTAATTTCTTTCTAATAACTATCCAGTGTTTTCGATGTTTGGAAGGTCGACATGAGGTACGGAAAATGTATTTATGCCGATTTTTGAGGACAAAAATCGTTGGGTTGTTACAGCGTAGCTCTGTGTATGGCATTAATTCGCGAGCCTCATACCTCGGTATGAGTCAAAAATGGGATCGTGACTGCAGGGAGTGCATGATGTTACTTTCAAGCTATAGGTGGTGTCAGTGTTTTAGCAAGGCCCGACATTTTATATTTTTACCTTTGTGGGTGTTGGATTGCTAGGCGCCTCGGATATTTCGGTCTCTTCAGAGCCGATGGGTTTAGGTCTGATAGGACCGAGAAACATGTGTTCAGGAATAACCAATCCTCAAACATAACGGAGGACCGGCCCTGAAGATCCAAGGGTTACCCAGAGTGTGGAGTCCTGAGACGTTTGCTAGAGTGCCTCAAAGCGGTAAGGAGCCATCCCTGGCCTTGACTTATAGATGGAATCCAATTTCCAATACGTGACATTTCGGTTTTGATTTTATAGCCTAGTATGGCAACATAGTAGCATGGGATACTATGCCATCTATGATTGATACATTTATATTTGAAGTTGTTTTCATACACTTTATACTATAATAGTATCAAAATGATTTGTTTTAAATGTACCAAGCATGTTTGGCTATTATAAGGTAAAACTCAATCCTCCGGCTTGCGTTGCATGATGTGATGGGACCTGAGTCTTATAATAGCTTTATTTTTCCAAAAAGAATTGCGATGTTTATTCTATGCACTAGTATTCTTGGGAGGAAACCCGTTCTGTGTTATACGGCGTGGTCCCTTGAATTACTCTCTTTCAAAGTAAAGTTTTAAATAACTATTTTAGTTCTTACACCAGTCACATGACTGACCTGGAGCTTATTGTTTTAATCTAAACTCTGGGTGCCCCTATTTTCCACACGGGCAGCTAGTAGTTTTGGTTTTACAGATTTATATTCACAGGATCCTGATTTACAGCTGGAACGATACTTAGAAAGCTATGTATCCGTGTATTACTTTCAGTTGTGTTTTTTATTATTTTTCCGTTGCTATGTAATGTGTTGTAATCTTTGATATTTTTCTGATATGTAATATTTATTCATACTCTGTATATTCTTGTATTCTGATGGAATTGTTGTAATAAGCAATGAAATGTTCTTCTGTTTGTTTTCTGATTCGTCTTATTTTCAATTCAGTCCGTTCTTTCCTTCATGGGGAAGTTCGGGTCACCATATTTGGTCTTAGAGCTTTGGTTTACAGAGCTCGAGAACAAGACACATTAGAACCATTCGAAAGAATTCATCAGAGATGGATTAGCAATATCCAATGAGAATGACTCGTTAGAGATGGGATCGGTAGTATCCTAGAACGAGTGTGAAGAGTATATTTAAAAAAAAAATGAAAACCATTATTGTTTTGAAATTTTAAACCTTATTCGACGTATTTGAATATTTATTTGTACTGAATTTGGACAATCCAATGTATAAAGATTTTGCATATACGCCTTGCAAACGTATATTCAATATTTTAATATACTGGATAGATATAGAATCATACTCTAGTAGCCCGAAGATGATTCTGATGATTGAGTACTCATCATCAGAATTGATGTTCGAGTGACGATAGTGGGATTTCTATATGATTCCAATTGACTAGTGTGAGAACCAAAACTAGATAGGGCTTATTGTTGTGATTTAGCATCAAAAATTTGATTTTTGACTATATATCAAAATTATGAATTTGAAACGTTAACTTACTAATTGATTGATGGATATGTTGTGTGATTATTCATTTAAACCATTATGTGAATGTACGGTAAATTTAGCCAGTTTGAATCAAATATTGAACTGCATTGAAAATTATTGGAAATTGCATGCATATACATGTGTATACATTGAACAGGTCGTAACAAGGAGGCTAGAGAAGAGGAATAAAATTGTATGCCTGAAAAAAAGGTACATGTTTACTAATTTCTTGGGTTTTTGATGGTTTTATGAGCTGATTGGCTAGCCGCTTGGCTGTTTCTTTTTCTTTTTGGATTGGAGAGGGCTATATGGAAATTTCGAGATTTTCCCGGTGCTCCCGAACAGGGGAGGTTATAGCGAAAATTTTTCAAAAATTTAGGGTGTTAGCCAAATTTTGAAGAATTGGAAAATTCTTAAAAACTGAAAAGTTGAAGAATAAAAGCCAAATTGAAAGTCGAGTTGGTTAGTAAAACAACTTTTAGCTCTGTTCATTTTTTAGGACGAAAAGATTTTAGGTGGGGGAGATTGTAATAACCCGAAAAATCCAAACCAACTTAAAATTTTTGTTTTGGCAATTTTAGTGAATTTTGAATATTTAAAATGAATTATTTTAAATAATAACGACGAGAAATTTATTTTGAATAGAATTAGAACGTATATATTTATTTGAATTGGCGTTAGAATATAAATATTTATTTTTAATTATAAAAGGGATTGAAAATGGCGCGGTAGTTTGAAATTTCGATTTCAAATTTCCAATGAATGTATAGGATTCAAAATAAACCGGATTTTGGTGAAACCAAAAATATTTGAATCTATTTGAGAATATCTTTCCAACGAATCCAAAAAATTGAAATTTCATAGCGGGCATAAGAAGTTATGCCCCGTTGAAAATTCAAAGTACTCGCTATGGAATTTTGGCCCTTAAAAATGGATTTTTTGCAAACAACCACCGTTTTTGACGAAACCACTTTTGTTGGATCCAGGATGTCAAGTTATTACTAGATTCCAAAATACATAATTTTCTGAATCAATATGTGAGCATGGCAGAGTTAAACAAGTTTTGATAGTTTTAGTCAATTTGGATCGACCAGAAAATGACCATTTTTCAAACGGCCTTCAAATTTGACGAAATTAGTTTTGTTAGAACCGTATCGTCAATACGAAGCTAGAAAATATTTTTCGGGAATTTTTAGAGTCCGTATGTGGCCCCGGTAAATTGAAATGTGCGTTCAAATTCAATATATAGATTTATATTTTGATTTTGACGGAAACTGGTCGAAACAGCCGAATTGGCTTACGATACATATCCCATTATGTTCGGAATGGGGGTAATTAGCTGGGGGCGACAGTCTTTGGGTTTAAATTGGAGGTGAAATGAAAATTTGACTTTTTGGAATTTAAAATAATAATATTATAAATTATTATATAATTTAGTCAAACCGCCTCCCTCACTTCCTTTCTCTCTCTCTTTCATTCTGAAAGAAAAAGGAAAAAAAACCGCTTGCCCCAAATTCCCATCGCCACCTCCGATTGCCCACTATCGGACCTCGCTGCACCCCCAGTTCCTCCTTCGCCATCTCCTTCTTTTCCCCCTCCTTGAAGCCGACGTGACTCCCCATTCCCCAAAATCGAGACCCCCCTGAAGCCCTAAACCCCTAATTCGCTGTCGTCCATCCTCATTCCACCGCCGCACCTCCTAACCCACCACCCGCATCGCCTCCTTAGCCCTGCGCCGCCCAGTCGACACCCACGCCCCTCCCTCTCCGTTGAAACCCGCTAACACCCCCAATCGAATGCTGATGTCCGTCGGAAATGCACCAACGGCCTGCTGCAGCGTCGATGCCTTCGCGGGCTCCAAAACAATGGACAATGAGTTTATATTTCGATTTTTATTTATTTACTTTGACACAATTGCGATTTTTGTATTAATAGCTTTGCAATAAAAATTTGATTTTTATTTATATAGAAACATAATAAAAATGTGATCTTTTTTATATATGAAAACATAGGGATAAAAATGTGATTTTTATTTAGAAGGTAGCAAATTAAAAATATGATTTTTATATTATGGAGATATTAAAAACATGATTTTTATAGTATGGAGATAATAAAAATATGATTTTTATATTATGGAGATAATAAAAATATGATTTTTATATTATAGGAATAATAAAAATATGATTTTTATATTATATACATAGTAAAAATTTGATCTTTATTTATGTAGCGATAGAATAAAAATACGGTTTTTATATATGAAGGGACGATATAAAAATGAGATTTTTATCATATGTGAAGCAAAGTAAAAATACGACTTTTATCATTGAAATGGCAATGTAAAAAGTGATTTTTCTATATTCATTAGCAATAGAAAGACTTGATTTTTATCTATATAATAGCAGCATAAAAATGTGATTTTTATCTATGTAGCATTGTTGCAAAAATATGAAATTATTTTTATAAAGATAAAATATATAACTTTTAGCCTATGTATTTTATTTATAAAATAATCATACAAAATAATTACTGATTGGTTAAAAATATAATTTTTAACGTAGGTATACTACATAGATTGACAAACAAAGCACGGCGGAGTGGAACTCCAAGGTGAGAACTTCTCACTTTTATTTTATTTTCTAGTTAAAATATATACTAGGATGCAGACGGTGCTTAGCAGCACCCGACACCCGTCGTCCACAGACCATGGACGGCTTGTTTGTTTGATTGTTTGTTGTTGTGAAAATTGGCTATGATGTGGAATGGATAAATAAAATATTCATAAATGGAAATAAAATATTTTATAGTTAAAAATATAATTTTTAACGTGTATATGAATAAAATAAATATATATAAACAAATCGGACGATTTGTTTATGTACACACCTTTGACTGATATTGATTGGGACGATAAATTTTACACATCGCCCAACTGCACAAATAAAATTTGTTATTTGCTGATTGAAACCCCACACGGGTATTGGGATGATATATGTCATACACTAGTCCCAAAAATTAGTTGAATGTCGATCGATTGATTGACAAGCTGTATGAGCATTGAATATTTATTTTAATGCTTATACAGTTGTAGAATGCATCTGGATGTTGTTTGAATTTTTAATGATTGTTTATCGTCATTGTTGTATACATGTATTGGGTACAATCCATATAACTGAAATTATATGGTAATTGATTGAGTCTGATTCCAATTCCGAATTAACGAGTATTTCAAAATGATATTCAGTGAATATTGGAATGTGAAGCCGTGTTAAGTAGTCAAACGCCATTTTAACACGAACGGGAATTTGGTCGATTTTATTCATTTTATAATGAATATCGAAAAGTGATTTCAAAATATGATGTTTTGAAAATATCGAAGTGATATAGAATATTCAATAGAATTTAAATCGATTTAAAGTGAATTCAAAACGAATTGAAATCGAATTGAAATTGAATTGAAATCGATTTAAAGCGGATTCAAAACGAATTGAAACTAAATTGGAATTGAAATTGAATTGAAATCGATTTAAAGTGAATTCAAAATGAATTGAAATTGAATTGAAATTGAAATTGAATTGAAATCAATTTGAAATGAATTTAAAACGAATTTATAACGGAAAATTCAATTTTGATTTGGAATTAAATATGAAGTTCAAACTGTTTCGAAAACAAATTTAAAACGATATATAAAATAGGTTTTTAAAAGGAAATCGACGAAATATATAGTATATTATATATTATATATACATAATGGCCTGAATAGAACGCGCCGCACTGCGGTAGTTCGCGAATTTCGACCATTGACTTCGAATGGACATTATGGGAGATCCGACCATCGGATTCTCCTAAAACTGGAACCATTGGGTTTGTATCGAAAAGAGCTTGCTAATGAATATGAGAATTTTGAAATCTAACGGTTGGATTTGGAATTATATCCAAATCAAATTTGGAAAAGGTCGTTGTAAGTGCAGTTCGATGGCCGTTTATGGAAATCGACTGTATGTGCCTTGATAAAATTATTAAAAATATCAATAATTTATGTAAAATCAAAATAAATGATTTGGAAAGAATTGGGGCGAAAAATTCCATATTTGAAAAGATAAAAATATATTTTTATCGAAATGAACTAGTTTTGAAATAGAATAATAAATCCAATATTTTTAAAATAAATAAATTGGATTTGAAATGGTTTTAAAAATAACCAGGATTTCCAATATATGAATAGGAATGGATTTGAATCGAAATTCTCTTCAGAATATTTCAATATCGGATTTCATGATTATACCGATATTGTGGAGGAATTTGGAAGATATATATATCGTTATTCCAATACAATATTTGTTGGTTTCAAAATTTGATATTGAATAAAAGCCGATATATTTTCTATTCAGAGCCTTGCATTTAATATCAAATTGGATTTTGGGTTTGTCGTGAATGGTATCTTTAATAATATTGTTCTTGAACCAAATGTAGTTAAAAAACTTAGAAACTGACTGGAGATTAGTTAAGTTGAATGGTTTCCTGGATATTGATCTGATGTTGATTTCAGCCTTCGGGGTTAATTCTTAGGGAATTGTTCTTTTACTAGTTTACGGTTAGAGACTGATTGGATTTTGGGTTTGTTGTGAACTGTGTTTTCAACGACATTCATTCTTTAACCCGATTTACAGTGAAATAAGATTTGGAATTTATAAGTCTTTTTATTAAGATTTAACGGGAATTTTCCAAAGTAAAGTTTTCCAATTTAATATATTTAATAGGAATTGCATTGAAATTGGATTTTGGTTTTTTCGTGAATGGTATCTTTAATAATACTATTCTTGAACCGAATGTAGTTAAGAAAATTAGAAACTGATTGGAGATTAGTAAAGTTGAATGGTTTCCTGGGTATTGATCTGATGTTGGTTTCGGCCTTCGGGGTTAATACTTAGGGAATTGTTCTCTTACTTATTTGCGGTTAGAGACTGATTTGATTTTGGGTTTGTTGTGAACTGTTTTTTCAACGACATTTTTTCTTTAACCCGATTTACAGTGAAATAAGATTTGGAATTTATAAATCGTTTTATTAAGATTTAACCGGAATTTCCCAAAGTAAAGTTTTCCAATTTAATATATTTAATTAGAATTGCATTGAAATTGGTCTTTGGGTTTATCATGAATGGTGTTTTAAATAACACTGGTTCTTTAACCCAATCAACAATGGAGTTAAGAAATTCAGAAACTAACTGGAGATTAGTTAAGTTGAATGGTTTCTTGGGTATTGATCTGATGTTGGTTTCAGCCTTCGGGGGTTAATACTTAGGGGATTGTTCACTTGCTAATTTACGGTTAGAGGCTGATGGAATGTAATGTGATTTTGGGTTTATCTTGAACCGTGTTTTAAATGACAATGGTTCTTTAGCCTAGTTAAAGACAGAATACGGTTTGAAATGATATTCAAAAGAAGACTAAAGAATAAATTTTAAAGAATTTATCTTCGATAAAATTAATGGGAACCTTTCCCAAAGTATGTGAATATTTGAATAAAAGAATATTCAGAATTGGAATGAGGCGTATATTGTGTTTTTATAACAATTGTTTATTATATACGTGAGTTATTCGGAAAGGCCGTGTTTATACCCATTCTGAATAACTGATTCGACGATATGTCGACGATGAAGACGGTGGTTGAAGACTGGAGGTCTTCACATCGTTTGGATGATTACTGATGTCTTGATTGGGGTGTACACCCAATCCGAGGTAATAAGCGGTCATCGTCCAGACGTACTTGGAGATCGATGGATACGCGAGGACCTCTCCTTTGTATTGGACATATGGGGGAGGAATAATGTGCCTCCGGTTTCGTTCGGACCCAGAACGGACTTATATATGGATTGTGTGTCTGACATTGCATTTTATTATGTGTTGATTGATTTCTATTAAATATATATATCTGTTTGGCGGCGGAGAATTTATTCTCTTGCTTAACGCCCTTCTCTGAGACGTACGAGCTCAGAGGTTATATATCGATAGATATCAGTCTCATGGCATGAATTGCCTGTGTGGCACGCTGAGATGCAATGATCAAGGCTTTTGTTGAAAAGCAGAGTCTTGTGGTTGATAATCAAAGCAGGACTTTAATACAGCGTAGCTTTGTGTATGGCGTTAATTCGCGAGCCTCACACCTCGGTATGAGTCAAAAACGGGATCGTGACTACAGGGAGTGCACGACATTTCTTTCTAGCTACAGGTGGTGTCAATATTTTAGCAACACCTGACATTTTATATTTTTACCTTTGTGGATGTTAGATTGCGAGGCGCCTCAGATATATCGATCTCTTCAAAGCCGATAGATATAGGTCCGATAGGACTGGGAAACGTGTGTTCAGGAATAACCAATCCTCAAACATAATGAAGGACCAGCCCAGAAGATCCAAGGGTTACCCAGAGTGTGTAGTCCTGAGACATTTGCTAGAGTGTCTCGAAGCGGTGAGGAGCCATCCCTGGCATCGACTCATAGATGGAATCCAATTTCCAATACGTGACATTTCGATTTTGATTGTAGAGCCTAGTATGGCGACATGGTAGCATGGGATACTATGCCGTCTATGATTGATACATTTATATTTGAAGTTGTTTTCATACACTTTATAATATAATAGTATCAAAATGATTTGTTTTAAATGTACCGAGAATGTTTGGCTATTATAAGGTAAAACTCTATCCTCCGGCTTGCGTTGCATTGTGTGATGGGACCTGAGTCTTATAATAGCTTCATTTTTTCAAAAAAGCATTGCGCTGTTTATTCTATGCACTAGTATTCTTGGGAGGAAACTCATTCCATGTTATACAGCGTGGTCCCTTGAATTACTCTCTTTTAAAGTAAAGTTTTAAATAACTGTTTTAGTTCTCGCACCAGTCACATGACTGACGTAGAGTTTATTGTTTTAACCTAAACTCTAGGTGCCCCTATTTTCCAAACGGGCAGTGAGCAGTTTTGGTTTTGTAGATTTATATTCACAGGATCTTGATTTACGGTTGGAATGATACTCGGAAAGCTCTATATTCGTGTATTACTTTCAATTGTGTTTTGTATTATTTTTTCGCTGCTATGTAATGTATTGTAATCTCTGATATGTTTCTGATGTGTAACTTTTATTCGTACTCTGTATATTCTTGTATTCTGATGGAATTGTTGTAATAAGCAATAAAATGTTCTTCTGTTTGTGTTCTGATTTGTCTTGTTCTCAATTCAATCCGTTCTTTCCTTCACGGGGAAGTTCGGGTCGCCATAGATTATTTGTATACGTTTCCATAGAATGTTCAATAAAAGTCTCATTCATTTCAATTAAAGACTAATTGCTAAGAAAATGCTATGCTCCCATATCAACACTAGATCAATCTCAAAAGAGGTAGTGGCTCACTGGTAAAGGCCTGAAAATTTTGGAAAGAGTTTGGTGAGTTCAATCCCTACCAAAGGCCTATTTTTTTTTTTGAAGTAAGAGAAGTTGACATTGCACACCTACCTATGGATACTATCGACCAAATTTGTAGCGTCTCGGGAAATTCGACGCTCGAATTCCTACACTAATACATTGTGTGTCCAAACTAAAGTATCGAAAACCCAAGAAGCTAGAAGAAAGAAATTAGAGGGTGAGAAAAGAAAGAAATATTAGAATAGAAGAATAAGAAGAAGAACCAACACAGAATCAGAGTCTCACATCGTAGCGAAACAAAATATAATATAGAAATAAAATTTTATTGAGTGCTTTTAATAAAACTTACAATCATGAGGGTACACCATACATCTGGACCGTTATAAAAATCTGTCCTCATATACAACACACATCGGAATAATAACTATATAAAATCATATGTCTGAACTCTTCCAGCTCGTCTCTTCACAACATCTGATAACCTGATCCTGTAAAACTTGGTCTGACCCAAGCATTGCGAACGCCAGGATCAGTCCGATGGTCCAGTTTGAGAAAACTCGCTATGTTTATATATATCATCGAACTTGATTTTGAAGTCAAAATCTTTTCAAAAGAAAATGATAACTGTAAGACCAAATCCACATATAAAAACAAATGGTTTTCACCTTACAATAAACCAAAATGTTTTTAAATCATATCTTTTCTAATATTGTAATAATGTCTAAATCAAATAAACAACCATCTAGTAAAACGCTTGCATCTCACGCTCTACATACATAGTAAATAATCCAAAACCGCGGGTTCTTATTGGAGAATGGATTTCCAACTGGCAAGATATGGGATCACCTTCCGAAAGTGTACCTTTAGAGAGAATACACTAGGATTCAATAAGAACATCTTGCAACCCTGGACAAACATGACCGGCCATTCACTTCGCTTGAATGTTCCGAATATATTATCACCTTACGGTTGGTAGCAACATAACCATTCTCGGAACATACGAAAGCGAAAGAAGAACAAATAGGAATTTCTCTAGATGGTGACAATACACCGTTTTTATGGGAGCGACCCATAGAGCCATGCGACCTACCCGATTTTATACCATTTCCCGGTTGATGAGGCTTGAGGTTTAAAGCTTCTTTTTACAACATTTGGCCATTATTCACTTTTGAATGCCACATCGTCAGATCCGTCAAATCACTAATTGATGTCTACAAAAATACTCTGGGTGTCTAAGAAGTAAGAATAAATTCCTCTGCCATAACCAAAAGTATGTTTGTAGTAATCACTATATGCGGTCCTTTGGTAATACTTTGTCAAGCATTCGTCCATACATGTCATCCAGGAACAAGATGAACCGAAGGCACCCTCTTACCACATCTTAGGAATCACCCTATAGATCAGTAGCGAGTAGTCCTTGCAATCCGTAGATTTCAATCACGACAGAATCATTGTTGAAATATCTCTAGGGATCAGCCAGAGAGATTCAACAAGAGTTTTTCCGCTAATGAATATTTATAGTCTTCAATCGCTCCATCTTGATCAGCATCAAATATCTTCTTTATTTACGTATTTTTTGGTTCGGATTGGTTTTCGAATATAAATTCAGACCCGGTCTTTCCGTACCAACAACGCAGGCATGATTTTGATAGTCGGTTATTTAACTATCACAATAAACAACCGTAAAAATAAAATGGACCCACTGGTTTATTACACGGCTTCACTTGGCCTTTTAATTTTCTATCCGTTAATCAAAATCTTTAAATCTTCCAATATTTGGAACAGATCTTTCTCTTCTCGTTTCAAAAATAATATTATACTCAAATGCTTTTATTCAATTTATAAAACGTTATATATTAATTTTAACCATCTCAGAACATTATATACACCCCTTCATTCTATTATAAATAGAATCCTTTTTAATAAACTTCCGATAAGTTCTTCAAATCATTTTAGTTATATTTCGATAAAACCTCATCCCACTCTCAAAATATGCAAATTTAGATAAAACTTTATAACTTAATTCACCTAACCACTTTAAGTCAAATTTGGGTTCCCGTCGATTTCTGTTTTATTTGTTCACGAGTTCGTAACCGCAAATCAGTAAGAAAATAATTCCCTAAATATCAACCCCAAAGGTTGAAACCAACATCAGATCAATACTCAAAAAATCATTTGACTCAACCAATCTCTGGTTAGGTACCAATTCTTAAATTTCATATCTCGGAGTTTATCCCTTTCACAAGCCATTTCTAATAATTCGTTCCAATAATATATTCAATAAAATTGGGTTTTATAACTTCATTAAAATATTGAATTTTACAGAATCCAATTAAATATAATTCCAAATACGAATCCACTTTAAAACTTTAATTTAAACATAACTAATATCATTAACAATATAAAATCGCTCAAAATTTCACTTTACTAGAGACAGTTCCTTATGGTTTCATGAACCTTCATTAAATGGATTTTAATTCCAAGATTACCACCTTAATTATTATTAAATAAATAATAATCAACTTTCAACATTTTATTAAAAATAGAAATGGTTTACTTTACCATTTACCATTAAATTAATAACCCAAATTCAATAATCCAATTTAGTTTAACCAGCTGACTCGGTCAACTCTAAACATGATTAATTCAATAATCAACTTCCATTTGTCTTCAAATTAATTGATAATATACATGATTTAAATAATCCCCATTTACTTTGATTATTATTAAATAAATGATAATCAATCTCAATATAATCCCATTTTAAATTGTTTCTTAAAGCAATTAATCTCGATTATTAATCGTTACGTTAGCTTTATAAAATCATTTAATAATTACATATAACTTATATAATTAATATAAATATTTATTTACTTTTTATAAACATCCGTTCAAAATAATGGATTTCAAAATCTATCTTCAGTTATAAAACTAAAATTTATAACTTCATGTATATCGATATGCCTAACGGTAAATCAATCTTTATAAAA
Organism: Allium sativum; assembly: GCA_030737875.1. Classification (NCBI taxonomy): domain Eukaryota; kingdom Viridiplantae; phylum Streptophyta; class Magnoliopsida; order Asparagales; family Amaryllidaceae; genus Allium; species Allium sativum. The sequence continues at coordinate 930,134,376 of CM060920.1, read as the reverse complement.
CGGTGTATATTTATAGGCCATGTACTGCCGATTTCACAACCAATACTACCCATTGGTTAATAACGAAATAGATGTTGAATTTGGATTCATCGACCAATAATCAAATCAGCCAGCCAATTAGATTGGGTAAATAGTTCATATAATGATAATAAACAATAAATTTAAGGAATCCAGTTGGAACTCTCCAAACAGTTTTTTTCTCTGCATCCAAATAGGTTACCTAAAATAAAATAATCCATTCAATCTGATAATTAATGAAAAAATATAATTCAACTGATAATGGTCAACTAATAATAACGATTCAAGCATACAACTTAATCTAATACGTTTATATTATTATAAACGTAACCAACAAGGTAAGTTACCTTGTTTGGAAATAATCGTCAAAAATAACGATTAATTTCGATTACATTAAACAAATGTTTAATTTAAATCAGTTACATAAAAATATTCAGCATACATGCAAAAATCATTAAATCATCCATAACAATCATAACATTCAAACATTAAAACCGACTTATATAAAATATAATTGGGAGAACTGAGTGAGTTTAACTCACCCTGATTTTCATTCATCTTTACAACGTTTGTTTTCATTAAATTAAACAAGCGTTTAATTTGATTAAAACTTCCAGATGCGTCCATCTCTGTCCAAACCAGCTTCAAAATGTTACGCTTGTCGATACGGTTCGAACGTTTATATTTGGTCTGATCCTGCTAATATATAAACGAGTTATGAATAATTTGAATTCACACGATTTAAATTAGTAATTACTTCCTTTATTAACATTTACTATAACTAACTATTTTAGTTTTCCTTAATTATAATTAACTATATGAGTTACACATACTATAGATGGGACATATCAAATAGGATTTTACAGATACCTGTTTTGTTTGTTTACATTAATAAGATCTTACTTAAGTTAATTATATGTTAACATCAAATAGGCCTCGTAAATTGGATCATGCAAGTTAAAAATATCCTCACCTGCTACTGCACGTCGCTCCTACACATCCAAATCATCCCATTTTTTCTCGTTCTACGTGAACATTACATTTCTTCGTTTGTTCCCAACTCCATTTATTTTTTTCTTTTTTCTTCCTTTTCTTTATAATGATGGCCCAAAACCCACTATCCATGCTTCTTAAACCCACAAACCTGCACAGTAAATTTTCATCTTCCCCAAACCATGTTATCCTAAAATTTGCTCCTCACGTACACAACTTTGCACACCATTCATTGCCACCACACAATCAACCCTAAACCACTAATGTAACGACCCAGATTTATGGATGATTTATTGTAAATATTTAATATGGTTTAAATATTGAGTTGATAGAATAAATCGATTTTTATATTGAGTTATCGATTTAATAATCGAAATATGATTTATATTGAATATATATAATTATCCAAATACGAAAATGAATTTATTTGAATTCAAAGTTAAAATTGAATTGAAAACAGTTCAGATGATCAGTACAAAATTCTGTTTGAATTAGAATAATAATATTAATTTATTTTTGAGAAATAAATTATTATAAATTTAATTTATATCGATATAAATTTATATCTTCTCCGGATGATCGAATAAGGCTTTGAATCCTGTTCCAGTGTGTTCCGAATAGCGGTTAAATCCTCGAAACGTCAGTTGTTGTGTTTCAATTAGAGTTCAAGACCCCAAAATATATTATTTTAAAATTTAATGGATAAGATGAATTTGAAATCAAATTAAATCAAATCATAATTAATTTGGTGTACCCTACATTTACTAAATTTCCTTAATGACTAAGCTATTGGTCTTCTATAAAATCGCATCATCATCTTCAGTGTTTGTAAATAAAAATCAAAGCATTGCTTCTGTAAACATTTAAAATGGCCATTTCTTATGTTTAAGACCACAATTACCCCTCTCTCTTTTTCTCTTTTTTGGAATGCAAATCAAAATATGAATCTACCTTATTTCTTCTTAAAAAGGAAATCAAAACAAAATATAACTCAATGCATGGATCTGCTAATCTCATGAGCTAATTTCTTCTTTGGGATCGGAATTGAATCACTAGCTATACTCTTTGAAGCCCTAAATCAGTGCAAGCGTTCGCGATTGGGAATGGAACGAAACATTTGAACTCGAGCTGGTCGAGTTAGGAAAGAGGATGACTGAATTTACAGGAGTGCGTGAGGTTGAAATCAAATCAGAAGAAGGCGCGACAGTGAGCAACTCGCGTTGGGCTTTGGGTTGTAATCTGAGCTCGTGACAGTGAAAATGATGTTGTGTTTTGGTTTAGTGGCACTAACAGGAAGAAGGATTCGAGCTTCACAAAAATGGTCGTGGTAATTTTTGATGTTCAACCAAAAATCGAAAATCAATTCAAGATTTTGGGGAACGGAGTTGGTTTGGGCAAATCGATTTGGGGGTTACTGTACTATGATGGTAGGAAGGCCGAAGGGGTGTTAAGGGGAGGTTGCAAGCTTGTTGTGGTGGTGTTCGTGAGATGCGAATTAGGGCAGCGACAGTAATGTACGGTGATAGTGTCGATGGAGAGAATCTGAGATGCGGAATGGTGCATTCATGGTTGGTGAAAGTGTGAAGGTGAGGCTCAAATTTGTTATTTGGGAAGGAGGGATGGTAGTTGACAGTGAAGAGATTTTGTTATAGGCAATCTACATTTTTCTAAAGTTGAGAAGAAGAAAATAGCAAAAGGTAATTAACAATGATTAGCTTATTATTAGCTTATGGTAATTATTTTTAATTTAGTAATTAAAGTTTAAATTTCATTTAAAATATTCAATAGTGTAAATAATAAATGACATGTTAAACTTATACAAGGTTTTATCAAATAAAATCAGTCGAGTTGATCACAACTACGGGTTACATAATCTGGAATAAGAAAATAAAATTGGAATCAGAATCATCGGATAAAAATCACGGTGAGTAAATATCACTCCTATTTTTATTTAGAATTATTTTATTCATTAAAATAATTGTTCGTTGGTTGTTTGGTTGCACTGAAATATTATTGTGGCTATCAAACATATATTAGTTATTTAGGATTGGTGTTCGTGGTTATTATGTATACATTGGGTTTGGATATTTCCCACAGTACCATTAGCGGATGCCCGCGGTATCATTAGCGGATAACCCTATGCACCCCACGTTATGATAGTGGATGACCTTCTATACCGCGATATCCTACCTCGAAGCAGGATGGGTATTATTTATGTTGGCTAACGCTTGTGGATGCTGCAAAACATGTTGGAGGAAACTAACTGGATTCCACAAAAATATTATTATTTGTTTGTTGTCATATATATTATCACATATGATGTGTTAGAAAACCTATGGTTGATAATTGTGTGCTTTTGATTGGTTGAATATCACTGGCCCTAAATATTGATTATATAAAAAAAAATCGTGAAAGGATATTTTGAGATTTAAACGGGAAATTCTATTTTTCTAAAAATAGAATTTGAAATTCGAATGGACTAGAAATATTAACTTGCTTAAATATATAAAACGAGTATTAAATTTATAAACGTCGTTTATAAATTAAATAATCAGGGAATTGAAGTAAATTTATAAACGGTGTTTATAAATAAAATGGAATGGTTATCATTGGATAACCAGGTAACTGAAGTGAATTTATAAACGATGTTTACAAATGAAGTAAAATGAATTATCAATGGATAATTGGGAAAATGTAAATACAAGTGTGAAGTTAAAAAGCGAAATTTATCTTTTTAAAGTAGAAATTATAATTTCAAACGAATTTAAATCGAGACTTGTTTAAATATATAAACAGGTAATATAAACGATGTTTATAAAGAAAGATGAAAAATTATCAACTGAATAATTTAAATATTTAAATTCAAATATGAATTTAAAAGGAGAATTTGGGAATCGTGTTAAAAAGCGAAATGAGGAAATATGTTCTGATGTTCGAAATATTAAAATAAATCCAAACGGATTTATGGTTAGAATTCGACTATATCAAATTTATAAAAATAAATTATATCCAGAAAGGATATTTAAATAACATTAAATAGAAAATTGTAATTTATTATAAAAATATATTATGCATTATATATAAAAGCTATAAAAATAAAATGTAATAACTCGGAAATCTGAGCCAATTAAAAATTTTAATTTTGGCAATTTTAGCAAATTTTGATTATTTAAAATGAATTATTTTAAATAATAACGACGAGAAATTTATTTTGAACAGAAATAGAATGTATATAATTATTTGAATCGTCATTAGAATATAATTATTTATTTTTAATAATAAAAGGAATTGAAAATGGCGCGGTTGTTTGAAAATTCAATTTCAAATTTCAAATGAATGTACAGGATTCAAAATAAACCGGATTTTGACGAGACCGAAAATATTAGAATCTATTTGAGAATATCTCTCCAACGAATCCGAAAAATTGAAATTTCATAGCGGGGATAAAAAGTTATACCCATCTGAAAATTAAGAATAGTCGCTATGGAATTCTAGCCTTTAAAAATGGAAATTTTGCAAACGACCTCGGTTTTCGATGAAACCACTTTTGTTGTATCCGTGATGTCAAGTTATTGCTAGGTTTCAAAATTCGTAATTTTCTGAATTAATTTGTGCGTGTGGAAATGGAAAACGCGTTTGAGCAGTTTCAGTTGATTTTAATTGACTGGAAAATGGCCATTTTTCAAACGGTCTCAGAATTCGATAAAATTAGTTTTGTTAGGACCGTATCTTCAATACGAAGCTAAAAAATATTTTTCTGGAATTTATTGAGTCAGTATGTGGTCCCGTTAAGTTGAAATATGCGTTCAAATTCAATAAATAGAGTTATATTTTGATTTTGACGAAAACTGATCGAAACGGCCGAACTAGCTTACGAAACATATTTCATTGTGTTCGGAATGGGGGTAATTAGCTATGGGAAACAGTCGGTGGGTTCGATTTGGGCTTTGAAATAAAAAGTTGCTTTTTGGATTTAAAATAAAATAAATGTATATATTATAAATGGTCAACCCTTTTATCCTCTCTCCTCCCCCACGTTCATTTTCTCAGATCGGTTTTAAAATAAAAAGAAAAAGAAAAAAGGGCCCCGACGACGGTCGATGCCACTCCCATCGCCCTCCACCGCCACGCCTTAGTGCCGACCACCGCTGCTCCGGCGAGCTTCCCAGACATGACGTCAGCCCCTCAGCCTCCCCTCTCTCAAACCCCAACGCCCGATATTGAACCCAAATCGAGCAGCCCCCTTCAAGCCGCCACCTCCGTTCCCTGGCCAACCACTGGTAGCATAGCATTTGTAATAACCCGGAAATTCTGAGCCAGTTTAAAATTTTTATTTTGGCAATTTTAGCGAATTTTGAATATTTAAAATAGATCATTTTAAATAATATCAATGAGAAATTTATCTTGAATATAATTAGAACGTATATATTATATACGCCGTCGTTAGAATATAATTAATTATATATAATTATAAAAGGAATTGAAAATGGCGCGGTAGTTCGATAATTCGATTTCAAACTTCAATTGAATGTACCGGGTGCAAAACAATCCGGATTTTAGTGAAACCAAAAACATTATAATCTAATTGATGATATCTTTTCAACAAATCCGAAAAATTGAAATTTCATAGCGGGAATCAAAAGATATGTCCAGTTGAAAAATCTGAATAGTCGCTATGGAATTCAGGCCCTTAAAATGGAAATTTTGCAAACGACCTCGGATTTCGACGAAACCACATTTGTTGGAACCATAATGTCAAATTATTGCTGGGTTTTAAATTTCATAATTTTTCGAATCAATATGTGAGCGTGGCAAAGGAAAACGCGTTCGACCAGTTTCAGTTGATTTTAATCGACTGGAAAATGGCCATTTTTCCAATGGCCTCAGAATTCAACTAGTTTTGTTAGGACCGTATCGTCAATACGAAGCTAGAAAATATTTTTCGGGAATTTTTCGAGTTAGTATGTGACCCTGGTAAATTGAAATGCGCGTTCAAATTCAATATATAGAGTTATATGCTGATTTTAACGGAAACTGATCGAAAAGTTCGAATCAGCATATGATACATATCCCGTTGTGTTCGAAATGGGGGTATTACCCTAGGGACTACAGTCGGTGGGCTCAAAAAGGAGTTCGAATTTTTAAAAGTAACTTTTTGAAGGTAAAATTAAATTAAAAAAATATATTAATATATATATTGCCCCCCCATCTCCTTTCACAGTCGAAATTGGAAATTGAAAAGAAAAAGAAAAAACCCTCGATCGACAGCCGCCTCCCCTCCCCATCGTTCGCCCGCCGCACCTTCTTCCTCCAACTCCGATCTCCATCCTCTTCTCCCCTCTCCTTCTTCTTCTTCACGAAACCCACGATACCCCATATCCCCTTGCCTCGCAATACCTCACACCCCCCCTGCCTCAACCGACGCAAGCTACCCCCCCTTTTCGAGCACCGCAATCGACCCCCCCCCCTCGTTCGTCAGCCCACCGCCGCAACCCAACCCGATGCACCCCTGAAACCCTCGCCTCGACTAGCAGTGCCGACGCCCCTCCTACAGCAGATCCACCAGGCCCCTGCGTCGCCGATTCACCATGACAGCGAACCCTCTCCTCCCCGTTCAACATTAAAACAGTAAGTTTTTCCCCTGATTTTTATTTTATAGAAAGTATGAATTTTTATAAGTTGAATGTCCGTATTTTTATAATTAGAAGGATTAAATTTTTATATACATCAAGAATGGGTTTTATCAACATAAAGTTCGTGTTTTATATAGATAAAGTTTAGATTTTTATAAGGAATAAAAATTCGATTTTTAATATATGAAAGTTGGGATTTTTGTAGAACATGAAGTCAGGATTTTTAACACTTTAATGATTTGATTTTTAGGAAATAAAAATATGATTTTTACATAATGGCGATAATAAAAATATAACTTTTATAAGGTAGAGAATATAAAAATCCGATTTTTATATATGTAGCAAAGTAAAAATATAATTCTTTATATTTTTGAAAAGGCGAATTCTTTATATTTTTCAAAAGGCGAATTCTTTATATTTTTGAAAAGGTGAATTCTTTGTATTTTTGAAAAGGCGAAATCTTTAAAATTGAAAAGGCAAAATATTTATATAGAGAATAGCGATGTAAAAATAGAATTTTTATCTATATGATAACGATGTAAAAATAGAATTTTTATCTAGATAGTAGCGTAGTAAAAATAGAATTTTTATCTAGATAGTAGCGTAGTAAAAATAGAATTTTTATCTAGATAGTAGCGTAGTAAAAATAGAATTTTTATCTATATAATAGCGAAGTAAAAATTCGATTTTTATATATTGAATAGCGAAGTAAAAATTCGATTTTATATATTGAATAGCGAAGTAAAAAATCGATTTTTATATATTGAATAGCGAAGTAAAAATTCGATTTTTATATATTGAATAGCGAAGTGAAAATTCGATTTTTATATATTGAATAGCAAAGTAAAAATTCGATTTCTATATATGTAGTGGCTACGGATGGTGAAAGTGACAAAAAGGCGAGAACGACGAAGATTTCTACTTATGAAGTGTCGTGGAGTTGGAATAGCTATCGGTGAGAACTTCTCATTTTTTTGAAAATTCCTTTTTCTAGTTATATTATAATATATGCTAGGATGCAGACGGTGTTTAGTAGCACCCGACACCCGTCATCCACAGACCATGGATGGCTTGTTTGTTTGATTGATGTGTTGTGAAATTTGTTTGTGAAATTGATGTGAAATAGATAGAGAAATAAATTCATGTGTTGGAATAAAATGTTTTATCATTAAAAATATAATTTTTAACGTGAATGTGAATAAATAAATATTCATTTACAAACCAGACGGTTTGTTTATGTACATCTATTTGAAGGACATTGATTGGAACGATAAATTTTACACATCGCCCAACTACACAAATAAAAATCTGTGTTTGATTGTTTGAAACCCCACACGGGTATTGGGATAAAATACAACATACACTAATCCCAATAATTAGTTGTATGTCGATCGATTAATTGACAGGCTGTTATAAGCGTTAAATATCTATATTTGATGCTTATACAGTGTAGTGCACTTTGGTTGATGGTCGATTATTTTTCAATGCTATTATATACATGTGTTGTATGGAATCCATATAATTAACTTTATATGGTAATTGATTGGGCCTCATTCCAATCGGGAAAATAAAGAAAATTATAAAATAAAGGTTCATGTGTTGACCGTACTCATCCGTTGAGATTAGTCATGTGTTGAACGAAATATTTTAATAATAAAATTTACATCTTTATCAATATAAAATAAAGGTTCATGTGTTGACCGTACTCATCCGTTGAGATTAGTCATGTGTTGAACGAAATATTTTAATAATAAAATTTACATCTTTATCAATATAAAATAAAGGTTCATGTGTTGACAGTACTCATCAGTTGAGATTAGTCATGTGTTGAACGAAATAGAAATATTTGAAATAGAAATATTTTGATAATAAGAAATATTTGAAATAGAATATTTGAAAATAGAAATATATGAAGCCGTGTTGATTAGATTGACGCCATTATGACGTGAACGATATTTATATCGATTTTATTCATTTTAAAATGAATATTGAAAAGTGATTTCAAAATCGAATATTTTGAAATGAAATTTGAATTAAATAGAATAGAATCGAATAGAAAACGAATTCGAATTGAATTGAAAATAAAACGAATTCGAATTGACTTGAAAAGAAAACGAATTCGAACTAAATTGAATAGAAAACGAATTTGAATTGAATTGAATATATAATGAATTTGATTTGAATAGAAAATGAATTTGATTTGAATAGAAAATGAATTTGATTTGAATAGAAAATGAATTTGATTTGAATAGAAAACGAATTTGATTTAATTAGAAAACGAAACAAATTTGATTTGAATTGAAATGGAAGTTGAAATTGTTTTTGAAACGAATTTTAAAACTATTTATAAAATTCGTTTTAAAAGGAAATCGACGAAATATATATTATATATATTATATATATAATATAATGGCCTGAATAGAACGCGCCGCGCCGCGGTAGTTCGTGAATTTCGACCATTGATTTCGAACGGATATTACAGGAGATCCGACCGTCGGATTCTCCTAAAACCGGAACCGTTGGGTTCGTATCGAAAAGAGCTTTCCAATGAATATTAGAAAATCGAAATCTAACGGTTGGATTTGGAGATAGGTCCAAATCAAATTCGAAAAAGGTCGCTATAGGTGCAGTTCGATGGCCGTTGTTGGAAATCGACTGTACGGGCCTTGATAAAATTATTAAAAATATCAATAATTTGTGTAAAATAATAAGAAATGATTTGGGAAAAATTAGGATGAAAAACTCCATATTTGAAAAGGTAAAAATAGATTCTTATCGAAATGAACTAGTTTTGAACTGAAATTAAAACCCATTTATTTTTAAATAAATAAATTGGATTTGAAATGGGTTTAAATAGAATCGATTCATGGGCTTATCATGAACTGTGTTTTAAATGACACTAGTTCTTTAACCCAGTAAAAGGAGTTTTAATGAATCTGCAATTAGATTGAAATGTGAATGGATAATCTAAATTATCAAATTTGGGAAATGAGCGAGAATGGAGTATCACCAGTTTTGCTCCAGAGCGATAGTTAAATCTTTAATTAGATTTGAACGTGGAATGGTAATTAATTTTACCGATAACACCGTGGTGTTAGATATGGAGTATTACCAGTTTTGCTTCATGGGATGAATAGGTTGGGATTGGGAAATAAAATAAATAATTACTTCGGTACGGTTCGCTAATCTCGACTAGCTTGGAAAAACCATAATTTGGTTTGAAACGACATCCAAAGGAAGATTAAAGGATAAATTTTAAAGAATTTATCTTGGACAAAATTAATGGGAACCTTTCCCAAAGAATACGAAATTTAGAAACTAGCTGTAGGTTAGCTAAGAAGAATGGTTTCCTGTTTATTGATCTGATGTTGGTTTCGGCCTTCGGGGTTAATATTTGGGAAATTGTTCTCTTGTTGATTTACGGTTAGTGGCTGCTGAATTAGAATGAGGCGTATGTTGTGTTTGTGTAACATTTGTTTTTAATATACGCGGGTTGTTCGGAAAGGCCGGGTTTATACCCATTCTGAATAACCGATTCGACGATATGTCGAAGATGAAGATGGTCGTCGAAGACCGGAAGTCTTCACATCGTTTGGATAATTACTGACGATCTTGATTGGGCTGTACACCCAAGATGAGGGAATCAGTTGGTGGTCGTCCAGACGTACTTGGAGATCGATGGATATGCGAGGAAAGAGCCTCCGGTTTCGTTCAGACCCAGAACGAACTTGTAAATGGATTGTGCATCTGACATTGGATTTTATTCCATGTTGATTGATTTCTGTTAAATATATATCTGTTTGGCGGCGGAGAATTTATTCTCTTGCTTAATGCCCTTCTCTGAGACGTACGAGCTTAGAGGTTATATATCGATAAATATCAATCGCATGGCATGAATTGCCTGTGTGGCACGCTGAGTTGCATGGATCAAGGCTTCTGTTGAAAAGCAAAGTCTTGTGGTTGATGATCAAAGCACAGCCTACGTGGCAGCTTTGTGTATAGTGTGGATTCGTGAGCCTCACACCTCAGTATGAGTCAAAAACGGGATGAGGATCCAAGGAGTACACGACGTTTCTTTCTAGCTATGGGTGGTGTCAGTGACTTACCAGCCCTGACATTTATATACTTTTCACCTTTGTGGTTTGGATGCGAGGCTCCTCGATTATAGGTCCTATAGGGCCGGGAAACGTGTGTTCAGGAATAACTAATCCTCAAACGTAAGAGAGGACTGGTCTTGGAGGATCCCAGGGTTTCCCAGAGTGTGTAGTCCTGAGGCATTTGCTAGAGTGTCTCGAAGCGGAGAGGAGCTTGCCCCTTGCCTCGACTCATGACGGAAATCCAATTTCCAATATGTGATATTGCGGTTTTAATTGTAGAACTAGTATGGCGACATAGTAGATGGTAGCTATGCCGCCTATGATTGATATTTATGATTGAAATTTTTTTGACACTATAAACTTATTATAGTATCAAATGATTTGTTTTAAACGTACCAAGCATGTTTGGCTATTATAAGGGAAAACCCTATCCTCCGGCTTGCGTTGCATTGTGTGATGGGACCTAGGTCTTATAATAGCTTCATTTTTCGAAAAAGCATTGCGTTGTTTATTCTATGCACTAGTATTCTTGGGAGGAAACCCGTTCCATGTTATACGGCGTGGTCTCTTGAATAACTCTCTTTTAAAATAAAGCTTTAAATAACTGTTTTAGTTCTCACACCAGTCACATGACTGACCTGGAGTTTATTGTTTTAACCTAAACTCTGGGTGCCCCTATTTTCCGCACGGGCAGCTAGTAGTTTTGGTTTTGCAGATTTATATTCACAGGATCCTGATTTGCAGCTGGAATGATATCCGGAAAGCTCTGTATCCGTATATCACCTTCAGTTGTGCTTTGTATTATTTTCCGCTGCTATGTAATTTATTATAATATCTGACATTTATCGAATGTAATTTATTCATTTATACTCTGTATATTCTTGTATCTGATGGAATTGTTGTAATAACAATGAAATGTTGTTCCGTCTGCGTTCAAATATGTCATGTTCTCAAATGATCAGGGGTTTCGAACGGTCTACATCGGTTTAACGACTGATTCGGATCGAGCGAAATTCCTTGCCGTCACATTTGGTATCAGAGCTTTGGTTTACAGAGCTCGAGAACGAGACACATTAGAACCATACGAAAGAATTCATCAGATATTGGATTAGTAATATCCAATTAGAATGACTCGTTAGAGATAGGATCAGTAGTATCCTAGAACGAGTGTGAAGAGTATATTTTTCAAATGAAAACAATTTTGTTTTGAAATTTAAACCATTTTACACGTATTTGAATAATTTATTTATATTGATATGGACAATCTAGTATATAAAGGTTTTGCATATACGCGTCATGAACGTATATTCGAAGTTTTAATATACTGGATGGATATAGAATCACATTCTAGACACCCGGAGATGGTTCTGATGATTGATATATCATCATCAGAATTTGTGTTCGTGTTTCGAAGGTGTGATATCTATATATTTCCATTAGACTGGTGTGAGGACCAAAACTTATATAGATAGATTTATTTGTTGTGATTTGGCATCAAAAATGTGATTTTTGTATATATAGTAAAATTTATGAATTTGAAACATTAATCCACTAATTGATTGATGTTCGTGTTGTTTGTTTATTTGTTTGATAATTTTGAACCATTTAGCCTAATTGAACCAAATATTGAACTGTATTGAAAATTGGTCGCATTTGCATGCACCTATATGTACTTACATTGAACAGGTCATAGCAAGGAGGCTAGAGCAGAGAATAAAATTTGTTTGCCAGACAAATAGGTACATGTTTACTATAATTTACTGTTTTGTTTGGGTGATGATGATTTTATGAGCCTATTGGCTAGCCGCTTGGCTTTTTCTTTTTCTTTTTGAGATTAGAAGGCCTATATGGCAATTTCGGGATTTTCCCGTGGCTCCCGGTGCAGGGGAGGTTATGGCGAAATTTTTCGAAAATTTAGGGTGTTAGCCAAATTTTTGAAGAATTTGAAAATTCTCAAAAACTGAAAAGTTGGAGAATGGAAGCCAGATCGAACGTAGAGTTGATTAATCAAACCACTTTCGACTTTGTTCCTTTTCGGGGATGAAAAGTTTAAAGTGGGGGGGAGATTGTAATAACCCGGAAATTCTGAGCCAGTTTAAAATTTTTATTTTGGAAATTTTAACGAATTTTGAATATTTAAAATAGATCATTTTAAATAATATCAGTGAGAAATTTATTTTGAATATAATTAGAACGTATATATTATATACGCCGTCGTTAGAATATAATTAATTATATATAATTATAAAAGGAATTGAAAATGGCGCGGTAGTTCGATAATTCGATTTCAAACTTCAAATGAATGTACCGAATGCAAAACAATCCGGATTTTAGTGAAACCAAAAAAATTAGAATCTAATTGATGATATCTTTTCAACGAATCCGAAAAATCGAAATTTCATAGTGGGAATCAAAAGATATGTCCAGTTGAAAATTCTGAATAGTCGCTATAGAATTCAGGCCCTTAAAAATGGAAATTTTGCAAATGACCTCGGATTTCGACGAAACCACTTTTGTTGGAACCGTGATGTCAAATTATTGCTAGGTTTTAAATTTCATAATTTTTTGAATCAATATGTGAGCGTGGCAAAGGAAAACGCGTTTGACCAGTTTCAGTTGATTTTAATCGACTGGAAAATGGCCATTTTTCCAACGGCCTCAGAATTCGACGAAACTAGTTTTGTTAGGACCGTATCGTCAATACGAAGCTAGAAAATATTTTTCGGGAATTTTTCGAGTTAGTTTGTGACCCCGGTAAATTGAAATGCGCGTTCAAATTCAATATATAGAGTTATATGTTGATTTTAATGGAAACTGATCGAAACGTTCGAATCTCGTACGATACATATCCCGTTGTGTTCGGAATGGGGGTATTACCCTAGGGACGACAGTCGGTGGTCTCAAAAAGGAGTTCGAATTTTTAAAAGTAACTTTTTGAAGATAAAATTAAATTAAAAAAATATATTAATATATATATTGGCCCCCTATCTCCTTTCACAGTCGAAATTGGAAATTGAAAAAAAAGTGAAAAAAACCCTCGATCGACAGCCGCCCCCCTCCCCATCGTTCGCCCGCCGCCGCCGTACCTTCTTCCTCCACCTCCGATCTCCATCCTCCTCTCCCCTCTCCTTCTTCTTCTTCACGAAACCCGCGATACCCCATACCCCCCTGCCTCGCGATACCTCACACCCCCCTTTGCCTCGACCGACGCAAGCTACCCCCCTTTTCGAGCACCGCAATTGACCCCACCTCCCCCGTTCGTCAGCCCACCGCCGCGACCCAACCCGATGCACCCCTGAAACCCTCGCCTCAACCAGCAGTGCCGACGCCCCTCGTACAGCAGCTCCACCGGGCCCCTACGTCGCCGATTCACCATGACAGCGAACCCTCTCCTCCCCGTTCAACATTAAAACAGTAAGTTTTTCCCCTGATTTTTATTTTATAGAAAGTATGAATTTTTATAAGTTGAATGTCCGTATTTTTATAATGAGAAGGATTAAATTTTTATATACATCAAGAATGGGTTTTATCAACATAAAGTTCGTGTTTTATATAGATAAAGTTTAGATTTTTATCAGGAAGAAAAATTCGATTTTTAATATATGAAAGTTGGGATTTTTGTAGAACATGAAGTCAGGATTTTTAACACTTTAAAGGTTTGATTTTTAGGAAATAAAAATATGATTTTTACATAATGGCGGTAATAAAAATATAATTTTTATAGAATATAAAAATTCGATTTTTATATATGTAGCAAAGTAAAAATATAATTCTTTATATTTTTGAAAAGGCGAATTCTTTATATTTTTGAAAAGGCGAATTCTTTATATTTTTGAAAAGGCGAATTCTTTGTATTTTTGAAAAGGCGAAATATTTATATAGAGAATAGCGAAGTAAAAATAGAATTTTTATCTATATGATAACGATGTAAAAATAGAATTTTTATCTAGATAGTAGCGTAGTAAAAATAGAATTTTTATCTAGATAGTAGCATAGTAAAAATAGAATTTTTATCTAGATAGTAGCGTAGTAAAAATAGAATTTTTATCTATATAATAGCGAAGTAAAAATTCGATTTTTATATATTGAATAGCGAAGTAAAAATTCGATTTTTATATATTGAATAGCGAAGTAAAAATTCGATTTTTATATATTGAATAGCGAAGTAAAAATTCGATTTTTATATATTGAATAGCGAAGTGAAAATTCGATTTTTATATATTGAACAGCGAAGTAAAAATTCGATTTTTATATATGTAGTGGCTACGGACGGTGAAAGTGACAAAAAGGCGAGAACGACGAAGATTTCTACTTATGAAGTGTCGTGGAGTTGGAATAGCTATCGGTGAGAACTTCTTATTTTTTTTAAAATTCCTTTTTCTAGTTATATTATAATATATGCTAGGATGCAGACAGTGTTTAGTAGCACCCGACACCCGTCATCCACAGACCATGGATGGCTTGTTTGTTTGATTGATGTGTTGTGAAATTTGTTTGTGAAATTGATGTAAAATAGATAATGAAATAAATTCATGTGTTGGAATAAAATGTTTTATCGTTAAAAATATAATTTTTAACGTGAATGTGAATAAATAAATATTCATTTACAAACAGGACGATTTGTTTATGTACACCTATTTGAAGGACATTGATTGGGACGATAAATTTTACACATTGCCCAACTGCACAAATAAAAATCTGTGTTTGATTGTTTGAAGCCCCACACGGGTATTGGGATAAAATACAACATACACTAATCCCAATAATTAGTTGTATGTCGATCGATTGATTGACAGACTGTTATAAGCGTTTGATATCTATATTTGATGCTTATACAGTGTAGTGCACTTTGGTTGATGGTCGATTATTTTTCAATGCTATTATATACATTTGTTGTATGGAATCCATATAATTAACTTTATATGGTAATTGATTGGGCCTCATTCCGATCGGGAAAATAAAGAATATTATAAAATAAAGGTTCATGTGTTGACCGTACTCATCCGTTGAGATTAGTCATGTGTTGAACGAAATATTTTAATAAAAAATTTTACATCTTTATCAATATAAAATAAAGGTTCATGTGTTGACCGTACTCATCCGTTGAGATTAGTCATGTGTTGAACGAAATATTTTAATTATAAAATTTACATCTTTATCAATATAAAATAAAGGTTCATGTGTTGAAAGTACTCATCCGTTGAGATTAGTCATGTGTTGAACGAAATAGAAATATTTGAAATAGAAATATTTTGATAATAAGAAATATTTGAAATAGAATATTTGAAAATAGAAATATATGAAGCCGTGTTGATTAGATTGACGCCATTATGACGTGAACGATATTTATATCGATTTTATTCTTTTTAAAATGAATATTGAAAAGTGATTTCGAAATCGAATATTTTGAAATGAAATTTGAATTAAATTGAATTGAATCGAATAGAAAACGAATTCGAATTGAATTGAAAAGAAAACGAATTCGAATTGAATTGAAAAGAAAACGAATTCGAACTAAATTGAATAGAAAACGAATTTGAATTGAATTGAATATATAATGAATTTGATTTGAATAGAAAATGAATTTGATTTGAATAGAAAATGAATTTGATTTGAATAGAAAATGAATTTGATTTGAATAGAAAACGAATTTGATTTAATTAGAAAACGAAACGAATTTGATTTGAATTGAAATGGAAGTTGAAATTGTTTTTGAAACGAATTTTAAAAACTTTTATAAAATTTGTTTTAAAAGGAAATCGACGAAATATATATTACATATATTATATATATAATATAATGGCCTGAATAGAACGCGCCGCGCCACGACAGTTCGTGAATTTCGACCATTGATTTCGAACAGATATTACGGGAGATCCGACCGTCGGATTCTCCTAAAACCGGAACCTTGGGTTCGTATCGAAAAGACCTTTCCAATGAATATTAGAAATTTGAAATCTAACGGTTGGATTTGGAGATACGTCCAAATCAAATTCGAAAAAGGTCGCTATAGGTGCAGTTCGATGGCCGTTGTTGGAAATCGACTGTACGGGCCTTGATAAAATTATTAAAAATATCAATAATTTGTGTAAAATCATAAGAAATGATTTGGGAAAAATTAGGATGAAAAACCCCATATTTGAAAAGGTAAAAATAGATTCTTAACGAAATGAACTAGTTTTGAACTGAAATTAAAACCCATTTATTTTTAAATAAATAAATTGGATTCGAAATGGGTTTAAATAGAATCGATTCATGGGTTTATCGTGAACTGTGTTTTAAATGAAACTAGTTCTTTAACCCAGTAAAATGAGTTTTAATGAATCTGCAATTAGATTGAAATGTGAATGGATAATCTAAATTATCAAATTTGGGAAATGAGCGAGAATGGAGTATCACCAGTTTTGCTCCAGAGCGATAGTTAAATCTTTAATTAGATTTGAACGTGGAATGGTAATTAATTTTACCGATAACACCGTGGTGTTAGATATGGAGTATTACCAGTTTTGCTTCATGGGATGAATAGGTTGGGATTGGGAAATAAAATAAATAATTACTTCGGTATGGTTCGCTAATCTCGACTAGCTTGGAAAAACCATAATTTGGTTTGAAACGACATCCAAAGGAAGATTAAAGGATAAATTTTAAAGAATTTATCTTGGTTAAAATTAATGGGAATCTTTCCCAAAGAATATGAAATTTAGAAACTAGCTGTAGGTTAGCTAAGAAGAATGGTTTCCTGGGTATTGATCTGATGTTGGTTTCGGCCTTCGGGGTTAATATTTGGGAAATTGTTCTCTTGTTGATTTACGGTTAGTGGCTGCTGAATTGGAATGAGGCGTATGTTGTGTTTGTGTAACATTTGTTTTTAATATATGCGGGTTGTTCGGAAAGGCCGGGTTTATACCCATTCTGAATAACCGATTCGACGATATGTCGAAGATGAAGACGGTGGTCGAAGACCGGAAGTCTTTACATCGTTTGGATAATTACTGATGATCTTGATTGGGCTGTACACCCAAGATGAGGGAATCAGTTGGTGTTCGTCCAGACGTACTTGGAGATCGATGGATATGCGAGGAAAGAGGCTCCGGTTTCGTTCAGACCCAGAACGAACTTGTAAATGGATTGTGTGTCTAACATTGGATTTTATTCCGTGTCGATTGATTTATGTTAAATATATATCTGTTTGGCGGCGGAGAATTTATTCTCTTGCTTAACGCCCTTCTCTGAGACGTACGAGCTTAGAGGTTATATATCGATAAATATCAATCGCATGGCATGAATTGCCTGTGTGCCACGCTGAGTTGCATGGATCAAGACTTCTGTTGAAAAGAAAAGTCTTGTGGTTGATGATCAAAGCATAGCCTACGTGGCAGCTTTGTGTATAGCGTGGATTCGCGATCCTCACACCTCGGTATGAGTCAAAAACGGGATGAGGACCCAAGAAGTGCACGACGTTTCTTTCTAGTTATGGGTGGTGTCAGTGACCTACCAGCCCTGACATTTATATACTTTTCACCTTTGTGGTTTGGATGCGAGGCGCCTCGATTATAGGTCCTATAGGACCGGGAAACGTGTGTTCAGGAATAACTAATCCTCAAACGTAAGAGAGGACCGGTCTTGGAGGATCCCAGGGTTACCCAGAGTGTGTAGTCCTGAGGCATTTGCTAGAGTGTCTCGAAGCGGAGAGGAGCTTGCCCCTTGCCTCGACTCATGACGGAAATCCAATTTCCAATACATGATATTGCGGTTTTAATTGTAGAACTAGTATGGCGACATAGTAGATGGTAGCTATGCCGCCTATGATTGATATTTATGATTGAAATTTTTTTGACACTATAAACTTATTATAGTATCAAATGATTTGTTTTAAACATACCAAGCATGTTTGGCTATTATAAGGGAAAACCCTATCCTCCGGCTTGCGTTGCATTGTGTGATGGGACCTGGGTCTTATAATAGCTTCATTTTTCGAAAAAGCATTGCGTTGTTTATTCTATGCACTAGTATTCTTGGGAGGAAACCCGTTCCATGTTATACGGCGTGGTCCCTTGAATTACTCTCTTTTAAAGTAAAGCTTTAAATAACTGTTTTAGTTCTCACACCAGTCACATGACTGACCTGGAGTTTATTGTTTTAACCTAAACTCTGGGTGCCCCTATTTTCCGCACGGGCAGCTAGTAGTTTTGGTTTTGCAGATTTATATTCATAGGATCCTGATTTGCAGCTGGAATGATATCCGGAAAGCTCTGTATCCGTATATCACCTTCAGTTGTGCTTTGTATTATTTTCCGCTGCTATGTAATTTATTGTAATCTCTGATATTTATCGAATGTAATTTATTCATTTATACTCTGTATATTCTTGTATCTGATGGAATTGTTGTAATAACAATGAAATGTTGTTCCGTCTGCGTTCAAATATGTCTTGTTCTCAAACGATCAGGGGTTTCGAACGGTCTAAATTGGTTTAACGACTAATTCGGATCGAGCGAAATTCCTTGCCGTCACAGCATCCCTACCTCCGACGCAGCGAGCAAACCCCCCTCCTCCGCGAATAGTAAGTTTTTATTTATTTTATTTTATTTATTTCATTTCAGTTTTTTTGGGAAACAATCTTTAAATAAAATCTGATTTTCTAGCGTTTGTAAAGTTGTGATTTTTTTAGAAAAGATTTTATCTTTATTTTTGAAAAGCTATGATTTTTATATGAAAGATAAGATTTTTGATTGAAGCAAAAATACGATTTTTTAACATAGCAAAAAATAAGATTTTTAACTTAACGAAGATTTGACTTTTGTTTATGAATAGCAAAAGTAAGGATATGATTATATATATATATATATATATATATATATATATATATATACGTGAAAAGGTTAGATTTTTAATAATATAAAGATGAGATTTTTATACGTGAAGTGACATTAAAATATGATTTTTATATTATAAAAAGAATAACAATATGATTTTTATATTATAGAAAGAATAAAAATATGATTTTTATATTATAGAAAGAATAAAAATATGTTTTTTATATCGGTAGAGTATTAAAAATATGATTTTTAATGTATAGAACATCATATTAAAAATGTGATTTTAATATGAACAGCGTGGACAAGACTGCGTTGGAAGTACGGACAGTTCCAGATGTTCTGAATTATAGAAATAAAATGGAGGAGTGGAACCCTCGGTGAGAACTCCTCACTTTTATTTTAATTTATAGTTTGAAATATATACTAGGATGCAGACGGTGCTTAGCAGCAGCCGACACCCGTCGTCCACAGACCATGGATGACTTGTTTGTTTAATTGCTGTGTTGTGAAATTTGATTGTGTGAGGTGGAATGAAATAAAATATTATATAGTGGAAAATATTTTATAGTTAGAAATATAATTTTTAACGTGTATATAAAATAAATATTTATAAACAAATCGGACGATTTGTTTATATACACTGATTTGACTGATATTGATTGGGACGATAAATTTTACACATCGCCCAACCACACAAATAAAATATGTGTTTGTTGTTTTGAAACCCCACACGTGTATTGTGATGAGATTTGACGTACACTAATCCCGATTGTTTAGTCGTATGTCAATCGATGGGTTGACAGACTGTGTAAGCGTTAATTATTTATATTTAATGCTTATGCAGTTGTGTGGTGCACTCTGGATGATGGTTGATGATTTATCATTTCTGCTATATACATGTGTTGTAGAAAATCCGTATAATTAACATTATATGTTAATTGATTGGGCCTCATTCCAATTTGGAAAATAAGAAATATTATAAAAGAAAATTCATGTGTTGAATAGAATAAAAATTCAGGTGTTGAATAGAAAGAAAATTCATGTGTTGAATAGAATAAAAATTCATGTGTTGAATAGAATAAAAATTCATGTGTTGAATGGAATAAAAATTCATGTGTTGAATAAAAATAGAAAATTCATGTTTTGAAGAAAATATTCATTTGTTGAATAGAATAACAAAGTTATTGAAATATATAAAGCTGTGTTGATTAGATTGCCGCCTTTCTAACATGAACGATATTTATATCGATTTTATTCATTTTTATAATGAATATCGAAAAGTAATTGATTTCAAAATATAACGTTTTGAAAATATTATCATTTATAGATTAATGATATGGAATATTCAATTTTGACTAGAAATTGGATATGAAGTTGAAATCGTTTTGAAAACTAATTTAAAACGATTTATAAAATATGTCTTAAAAGGAAATCGATGAAATATATATAATATATATATTATATATTAAATGGCCCGAATAGAACGCGCCGCGCCGCGGTAGTTCACGAATTTCGACCACTGATTTCGAATGGATAGTACGGGAGATCCGACCGTCAGATTCTCCTAATACCGGAACTTTTAGGTTCGTATCAAAATGATCTTTCTAACCAATATTAGAGATATGAAATCTAACAGTTGGATTTGGAATTATGTTCAAATCAAATTTGGAAAAGGTCGCTGTAAGTGCAGTTCGATGGTCGTTGATGGAAATCGACTGTACGGGCCTTGATAAAATTATTGAAAATAGTAATAATTTGTGTAAAATCATAAGAAATAATTTGTGAAGAATTGGGATGAAAATCTCCATATTTGAAAAGATAAAATAGTTTTTTATTGAAATGAACTAGTTTTGAACTAGAATTAAAATCCATTTATTTTTAAAATAAATAAATTGTATTTGAAATGGTTTTAAAAGTAACCAGAATTTCCAATAATTGAATTGGAATGGATTTGAATCGAAATTGTCTTTGGAATATTTGGATGTTGTATTTCGTGATTATACAGATATTGTTATGGAAATTTGAAAGATATATTTATATCGTTATTTCCAATACGAAATTTGTTGGTCGTAGAATTTGATATTGAATATAAGCCGATATATTTTCTATACAGAGCCTTGTATTTAATATCAAATGGGATTTGGGTTTGTCGTGAATAGTGTCTTCATTAACACTGTTCTTAAACCCAGTTGAGAAAAAGATTAAACTTTTTATTTAGACTTAATGAAGTGTACCAATTATATGGTATTTAATTGGAATTGAATAGAATGTGATTTTGGGTTTATCATGAACCGTGTTTTAGGTGACATTGGTTCTTTAACCCAGTTAAAGAGAGGATATTGATTTTTGGGAAAATTAATACTAAGTGGAGTTTTAATGAATCTTTAATTAGATTGAAGTGATCGAGAATGGAGTATCACCAGTTTTGCTCCAGGCAATAGTTAAATCTTTAATTAGATTTGAATGTGAAATGGTAATTGAATTTACCGATAACGCCATGGTGTTAGATATGAAGTATGACCAGTTTTACTTCATGGGATGAATAGGTTGGGATTGGAAAATAAAATAAATGATTACTTCGGCGTGGTTCGCTAATCCCGACTAATTTGAATTGATATTCAAATGAAGATTAAAGAATAAATTTAAAGAATTTATCTTTGATAAAATTAATGGGAACCTTTCCAAAAGTATAAGAATATTTGAATAAAAGAATATTCTGAATTGGAATGAGGCATATGTTGTGTTTGTGTAACACTTGTTTATTATATACGCGAGTTATTCAGAAAGATCGGGTTTATCCCATTATGAATAACAGATTCGACGTGGTGTCGAGGATGAAGACGGTGGTCGAAGACCGGAGGTCTTCACATCTCTTGGGTGATTACTGATGATCTTGATTGGGCTGTACACCCAAGAGGAGGGAATCATTTGGTGATCATCCAGACGTACTTGGAGATCGATGGATATGCAAGGTACAAGGTCCCTCCGGTTTCGTTCAGACCCAGAACGAACTCGTAAAAGGACTATGTGTCTGACATTGGATTTTATTTTGTGTGATTGATTTCTATTAAATATATATCTGTTTGGCGGCGGAGAATTCAATCTTTTGCTTAATTCCCTTCTCTGAGACGTACGAGCTCAGGGGTTACATATTGATGGATATCAATCGCATGGAGTGAATTGCCAGTGTAGCATGCCTAAGTGGCAAATGATCAAGGCTTTTGTTGAAAAGAAAAGTCTTATGGTTGATGATCAAAGCACTGCAAGTGTGGCATAGATTTGTGTAACGTGAATTCGCGAGCCTCACACCCCGGTTGTGAACCAGAAACGGGAGAGGACATCAGAGAGTGCATGCGTTTCCTTCTAGCTAGGGTGGTGTCAGTGACCTACTAGCCCTGACATTTATATTATTTTCACCTATGTGGTTGTTGCTGTTGCGAGGCGCCTCAGATATATCAGTGATTGTGTGGAGCCGATGGAGTCATTTGGCTCATTTACGACCCAAAGGGGGGAACGCAGTGTTCAGGCATTTTAATCCATATCGGTGGACCGGCCCTGATGATCCAAGGGTCACTTGATCTCTGATCCTGAGGCTTGGGCTAGACAGTCTCAAATCGGTGAGGACTATCTTTTGCCTCGATTCATAGATGGAAACCCAACTTCTAATACATGACTTTGCGGTTTTGATTGTAGAGCCTAGTAAGGAGACATGATATATGGTACCCATGCCGTCTATGATTGATACTTATGATTGAAATTGTTTTGACACTATACACTTATAGCAATAATAAAACATGAAATTTAGCATATCAAGCATTCTTTGGCTATTATAAGGTAAAAACCCTATCCTCCGGCTTGCGTTGCATTGTGTGATGGGACCTGGGTCTTATAATAGCTTCAGTTTTCTTTATTTAGCATTGCGCTGTTATTTTATGCACTGGTATTCTTGGGAGGAAACCCGTTCCATGTTATACGACGTGGTCCCTTGATTTACCTAACTTTAAAATAAAGATAAATAACTGTTTTAGTTCTCACACCAGTCACATGACTGACCTGGTGTTTATTGTTTTAACCTAAACTCTGGGTGCCCTTATTTTGACACGGGCAGCTAGTAGTTTTGGTTTTGCAGATTTATATTCACAGGATCCTGATTTACAGCTGGAACGATACTCGGAAAGCTCTGTATCCATGCATTACTTTCAGTTGTGTATTGTAATCTCTGATATTTTATGATGTGTAATATTGATTCATACTCTGTATATTCTTGTATTTTGATGGAATTGTTGTAATAAGCAATGAAATGTTCTTCTGTTTGCGTTCTTTTGTGTGTTGTTCTCAAAGTATCCGTACTTTCCTTACCGGGGAAGTTACAGGTCTTTACAGTTGGTATCAGAGCTTTGGTTTACAGAGCTCGGAGAACAAGACACGTTAGAACCATACGAAATAATTCATCAGAAATTGGATTAGGTATATCCAGTGAGAATGACTCGTTAGAGATAGGATCATTAGTATCCTAGAACAAGTGTGAAGAGTATATTTTTAAAATTGAAAGCAAAATTTGTTTTGAAAAATTAAATTCAATTATTCGTATTTGAATATTTATTTGTATTGATTTGGACAATCAAGTATATAAAGATTTTGCGTATATGTTTGATCCACGTATATTTGAAGTTTTAATATACAGGATAGATATAGTATCACACTCTAGTCGCCTGGAGATGATTCTGATGATTGACTAGTCATCATCAACATTCTTGTTCGAGTGACGAAAGTGGGACTTCTATATATTTCCAATTTACAGGTGTGAGAACCAAAACTAGATAGGGCTTATTGTTGTGATTTGGCATCAAAAATCTGATTTTTGGACTATGTATTAAAATTATGAATTTGAAAAGCTAATCAATTAATTGATTGCTGATTGTTTTGTTTGATTATTGTTTGATTAATTTAAATGTTGAATCTTTAGCCAAATTGATCAAATGGTGAATTGTATTGAAAATTTATCGCATTTGCATGCATATACATGTATTTACATTGAACAGGTCATTGCAAAGAGGTTGGAGCAGAAGAATAAAATTGTTTGCCTGACAAATAGGTACATGTTTACAAATTTATTGGGTTTGGATGACTTTTGAGCCGATTGGCTAGCCGCTTGGATGTTACTTTTTCTTTTTGGATTGATGAGGGCCATGGGAGGCTATTTGAAATATCCCGAAGCTCCCGGTGCAGGGGAGGTTATGGCGAAATTTTTCAAAAATTTAGGGTGTTAGCCAAATTTTTGAAAAATTTGAAAAGTTCTTAGAAACTGAAAAGTTGAAGAACTTAAGCCATAAAGAAAACAATGGAAGTTGATTTGGTTTGTTAAACAACTTTCGGTTTGTTCCTTTTCGGGGACGAAAAGTTTTAAGTGGGGGAGATTGTAATAAACCGAAAATCTGAGCCAATTTAAAATTTTTATTTTGGCAATTTTAGCGAATTTTGATTATTTAAAATGAATTATTTTAAATAATAACAATGAGAAATTTATTTTGAATAGAAATAGAACGTATATATTTATTTGAATCGTCGTTAGAATATAATTATTTATTTTTAATTATAAAAGGAATTGAAAATGGCGCGGTAGTTTGAAAATTCAATTTCAAATTTCAAATGAATGTACAGGATTCAAAATAAACCAGATTTTGACGAAACCAAAAATATTAGAATCTATTTGAGAATATCCTTCCAATGAATCCGAGATATTGAAATTTCATAGCGGGGATAAAAAGTTATACCTAGTTGAAAATTCAGAATAGTCGCTATGGAATTCTGGCCTTAAAAATGGAAATTTTGCAAACGACCTCGGTTTTCGACGAAACAACTTTTGTTGGATCCGTGATGTCAAGTTATTACTAGGTTTCAAAATTCATAATTTTCTGAATCAATATGTGAGCGTGGCAAAGGAAAACGCGTTTGACCAGTTTCAGTTGATTTTAATCGACTGGAAAATGGCCATTTTTCAAACGGTCTCAGAATTCGATGAAATTAATTTTATTAGGACCGTATCTTCAATACGAAACTAAAAAATATTTTTTTGGAATTTATTGAGTCAGTATGTGGTCCCTGTAAGTCGAAATGTGCGTTCAAATTCAATATATAGAGTTATATTTTGATTTTGACGAAAACTGATCGAAACGGCCGAAATGGCTTACGAAACATATCCCATTGTGTTCGGAATTAGGGTAATTAGCTATGGGCGACAGCCGGTGGGTTCGAGTTGGGCTTCGAAATAAAAAGTTGCTTTTTGGATTTAAAATAAATAAATAAATATATATATATATATTATAAATGGTCAACCCTTTTATCCTCTCTCCTCCCCCACGTTCATTTTCTCAGATCGGTTTTAAAATAAAAAGAAAAAGAAAAAAGGGCCCCGACGACGATCTATGCCGCTCCCATCACCCTCCATCGCTGCGCCCTAGCGCTGGCCACCGCTGCTCGGGCGTGATTCCCCAGACACGACGTCAGCCACTCAGCCTCCCCTCTCTCAAACCCCAACGCCCGAAATCGAAGTCAAATCGAGCAGCCCCCCTCAAGCCGCCACCTCCCTCCCTGGCCAACCGCCGGCGGCACAGCATCCCTACCTCCGACGCAGCGAGCAACCCCCCCCCCCCCCCCCCCCCCGCGAATAGTAAGTATTTATTTATTTTCTTTTATTTATTTCATTTCATTTTTTTGGGAAATCATCTTTAAATAAAATCTGATTTTCTAGCATTTGTGAAGTTGTGATTTTTTATAGAAAAGATTTTATCTTTATTTTTGAAAAGCTATGATTTTTATATGAAAGATAAGATTTTTGATTGAAGCAAAAATACGATTTTTTAACTTAGCAAAAAAATAAGATTTTTAACTTAGCGAAGATTTGACTTTTGTTTATGAATAACAAAAGTAAGGATATGATTTTTTTATATATATACACATGAAAAGGTTAGATTGTTAATAATATAAAGATGATATCTTTATACGTGAAGTGACATTAAAATATGATTTTTATATTATAGAAAGAATAAAAATATGATTTTTATATTATAGAAAGAATAAAAATATGATTTTTATATCGGTAGAGTATTAAAAATATGACTTTTAATGTGTAGAACATCATATTAAAAATGGGATGTTAATATGAACAGCGTGGAGAAGACTGCGTTGGAAGTAAGGACAGTTCCAGATGTTCTGAATTACAGAAATAAAATGGAGGAGTGGAACCCTCGGTGAGAACTCCTAACTTTTATTTAATTTCTAGTTTGAAATATATACTAGGATGCAGACGGTGCTTAGCAGCACCCGACACCCGTCATCCACAGACCATGGATGACTTGTTTGTTTAATTGCTGTGTTGTGAAATTTGATTGTGTGAGGTGGAATGAAATAAAATATTATATAGTGGAAAATATTTTATAGTTAAAAATATAATTTTTAATGTGTATATAAAAAAAATATTTATAAACAAATCGGACGATTTGTTTATATACGCTGATTTGACTGATATTGATTAGGACGATAAATTTTACACATCGCCCAACCGCACAAATAAAATCTGTATTTGTTGTTTTGAAACCCCACATGGGTATTGGGATGAGATTTGACGTACACTAATCCTGATTGTTTAGTTGTATGTCAATCGATGGGTTGACAGACTGTGTAAGCGTTAATTATTTATATTTAATGCTTATGCAGTTGTGTGGTGCACTTTGGATGATTGTTGATGATTTATCATTGCTGTTATATACATGTGTTGTAGAAAATCCATATAATTAACATTATATGGTAATTGATTGGGCCTCATTCCAATTTGGAAAATAAGGAACATTATAAAAGAAAATTCATGTGTTGAATAGAATAAAAATTCAGGTGTTGAATAGAAAGAAAATTCATGTGTTGATTAGAATAAAAATTCATGTGTTGAATAGAATAAAAATTCATGTATTGAATGGAATAAAAATTTATGTGTTGAATAAAAATAGAAAATTTACGTGTTGAAGAAAATATTCATTTGATGAATAGAATAACAAAGTTATTGAAATATATAAAGCCGCGTTGATTAGATTGCCGCCATTTTAACGTGAATGATATTTATATCGATTTTATTCATTTTTATAATGAATATCGAAAAGTAATTGATTTCAAAATATAACATTTTGAAAATATTATCATTTATAGATTAATGATATGGAATATTCAATTTTGACTAGAGATTGGATATGAAGTTGAAATCGTTTTGAAAAAGAATTTAAAACGATTTATAAAATACGTTTTAAAAGGAAATCGACGAAATATATATAATATATAATATATATTAAATGGCCTGAATAGAACGCGCCGCGCCACGGGAGTTCGCGAATTTCGACCATTGACTTCGAATGGATATTACGGGAGATCCGACCGTCGGATTCTCCTAAAACCGGAACTGTTGGGTTTATATCAAAAAGAGATTTCTAAAGAATATTAGAGATTTGAAATCTAACGGTTGGATTTGGAATTATGTCCAAATCAAATTTGGAAAAGGTCGTTGTAAGTGCAGTTCGATGGCCGTTGATGGAAATCGACTGTACGGGCCTTGATAAAATTATTAAAAATAGTAATAATATGTGTAAAATCATAAGAAATGATTTGTGAAGAATTGGGATGAAAATCTCCATATTTGAAAAGATAAAATAGATTTTTATCGAAATGAACTAGTTTTGAACTAGAATTAAAATCCATTAATTTTTAAAAGAAATAATTGGATTTGAAATGGTTTTAAAAGTAACCAGAATTTCCAATAACTGAATTGGAATGGATTTGAATCGAAATTATCTTTGGAATATTTGGATGTTGGATTTCATGATTATATAGATATTGTTATGGAAATTTGAAAGATATATTTATATTGTTATTTCCAATACGATATTTGTTGGTCGTAGAATTTGATATTGAATATAAGCCGATATATTTTCTATTTAGAGCCTTGTATTTAATATCAAATGGGATTTGGGTTTGTCGTGAATGGTGTCTTCATTAACACTGTTCTTAAACCCAGTTGAGAAAAAGATTAAATCTTTTTATTTATATTTAATGAAGTGTACCAATTATATGGTATTTAATTAGAATTGAATTGAATGTGATTTTGGGTTTATCGTGAACCGTGTTTTAGATGACATTGGTTCTTTAGCCCAGTTAAAGACAAGATATTGATTTATGGGAAGATTAAAACTAAGTGGAGTTTTAATGAATATTTAATTAGATTGAAGTGATCGAGAATGGAGTATCACCAGTTTTGCTCCAGGCGATAGATAAATCTTTAATTAGATTTGAACGTGAAATGGTAATTGAATTTATCGATAACACTGTGGTGTTAGATACGAAGTATGACCAGTTTTACTTCATGGGATGAATATGTTGGGATTGGGAAATAAAATAAATGATTACTTCGGCGTGGTTCGCTAATCCCGACTAATTTGAATTGATATTCAAAAGAAGATTAAAGAATAAATATAAAGAATTTATCTTTGATAAAATTAATGGGTACCTTTCCCAAAGTATAAAAATATTTGAATAAAAGAATATTATGAATTGGAATGAGGCATATGTTGTGTTTGTGTAACACTTGTTTATTATATACGCGAGTTATTCAGAAAGTCCGGGTTTATCCCATTCTGAACAACTGATTCGACGTGGTGTCGAGGATGAAGACGGTGGTCGAAGACCGGAGGTCTTCACATCTCTTGGGTGATTACTGATGATCTTGAATGGGCTGTACACCCAACATCGAATGGATATTCTGGTTACTTGGAGATCGATATTTGTTCGTCCAGATGTACTTGGAGATCGATGGATATGCGAGGTACAAGGTGCCTCCGGTTTCGTTCAGACCCAGAACGAACTTGTAAATGGACTGTGTGTCTAACATTGGATTTTATTCTATGTGATTGATTTCTATTAAATATATATCTGTTTGGCGGCGGAGAATTTATTCTCTTGCTTAACTCCCTTCTCTGAGACGTACGAGCTCAGGGGTTATATATTGATGGATATCAATCGTATGGAGTGAATTGCCTGTGTCGCATGCCTAGGTGGCAAACGATCAAGGCTTTTTTTGAAAAAGAAAGTCTTGTGGTTGATGATCAAATCACTGCCTGTGTGGCATAGCTTTGTGTAACGTGAATTCGCGAGCCTCACACCCCGGTTCTGAACGAGAAACGGGAGAGGACATCAGGGTGGGCATGCGTTTCCTTCTAGCTAGGGTGGTGTCAGTGACCTACCAGCCCTGACATTTATATTATTCTCACCTATGTAGTTGTTCCTGTTGCGAGGCGCCTCGGATATATCGGTGACTGTGTGGAGCCGATGGAGTCATTTGGCTCATTTACACCCCAAAGGGCGGGGAAATGCAGTGCTCAGGCATTTCAATCCACGTCGGTGGACCGGCCCTGATGATCCAAGGGTCACTCGAGCTCTGATCCTGAGGCTCGGGCTAGACAGTCTCGAATCGGTGAGGACTATCTTTTGCCTCGATTCACAGATGGAAACCCAACTTCCAATACGTGACTTTGCGGTTTTGATTGTAGAGCCTAGTATGGCGACATGATATATGGTACCCATGTCGTCTGTGATTGATACTTATGATTGAATTTGTTTTGACACTATACACTTATAGTAATAATAAAACATGAAATTTAGCATATCAAACATTCTTTGGCTATTATAAGGTAAAAACCCTATCCTCTGGCTTGCGTTGCATTGTGTGATGGGACCTTGGTCTTATAATAGCTTCATTTTTCTTTATTTAGCATTGCGCTATTGTTTTATGCACTAGGAGGAAACCCTTTCCGTGTTATACGGCATGGTCCCTTGATTTACCTAACTTTAAAATAAAGATATAACACTGTTTTATTTCTCACACCAGTCACATGACTGGCCTGGAGTTTATTGTTTTAACCTAAACTCTGGGTGCCCTTATTTTGACACGGGCAGCTAGTAGTTTTGGTTTTGTAGATTTATATTCATAGTATCCTGATTTACAGCTGGAACGATACTTGGAAAGCTCTATATCCGTGTATTACTTTCAGTTTTGTATTGTATTATTTTTCCGCTGCCATGTAATGTATTCTAATCTCTGATATTTTATGATGTGTAATATTGATTCATACTCTGTATATTCTTGTATTCTGATGGAATTGTTGAAATAAGCAACGAAATGTTCTTCTGTTTGCGTTCTTTTATGTGTTGTTCTCAAGTATCCGCGCTTTCCTTACCGAGGAAGTTACGGGGCTTTACATAAAATACTCCAAAATAAGATTTGTTTTTAAATAGATTTCGAAATGGAACTTGTTTAAATATATAAAACAAGAAAATTTATAAATGGGGTTTATAAGTATGATGAATTAATTATCAAGACATAATTTGAAGTATTAAGTTCAAGTATGAATTTAAAAGTATAATTTGAAATCATTTCAAAAATGGAGAATTACAGTTTTATTTCGGAATTAGGAATATAAAAGGAATTGAGTTTCAAAACAGATTTTGAAATGAAACGTGTTTTAATATATGAAACTAGGAAGTTGAATTTATAAATAGGGCTGTAAATTTTGTTCGAATGTCCGACGCCCGTTCGTGTTTGTGACCGAAATACGTCCGTCCTAGTCCGTCCGATTTTCATTTAGGACACGAGTTAGGACAACAAGATTTGTACGAGAAAAAATCATGTCCGGTCCAAGTTCGTCCGAATTCGTCCGAATTACTTGAAATTCGGCGTATAGTTCAGAAAAAGTACAAAATATAATATAAATAGTCATGTCCGACCGAGTCTGACCTAGTCCGCCCGTGTCCGTGTCCGACCGATTTTATTTAGGACACGAATTAGGACAACGAAATTTGTCCAAGAAAAAATTTGGTCCGGTCCGTGTTCGGTCAGATTTTTTTTATGACAGAAACTGAACATACCTCCGTCCGGTCCGGTCCAACCGATTTACACCCCTATTTATAAATGGTTTTATAAATTTAATAAAATAAATTATCATTTGATAATTTAGGAATCTAAATTCAAATATGAATTTAACAGTGAATTGGAAATCGTTTCGAAAAAGGAACGACGGGTTTATTTATGGAATTCGGAATATAAACTGAGATGTGATAAATCAAAAGGATTTATAATTTGAAATTCAATTTATATCGAATTTTATAAAATAAGTTATTTATAAAGGAAATTGTAATTTAATAAAGCAAATTGAGTTGTAAATAAATTAAAATAGAGAAATGAAAAATCGACGAGTTGAGAAAATCAAAAATGTTAAGTTGAAATTGAAAACTGGATTTAATATATATACAAATATATATTAGAACGAGATTGAAATTTAGATTAAACAAAGTTAAATGTTTATATTTCAATATATTTAAAACAAACTCACCGCAGCGCGGCAGTTCGTAATTTGGCATTTTGAACTTCAATTGAGTATATAAGACTCAATTTAAGTTGGAATTCTTTGAAACAAGAATCGTCAAGACCTATTTGATAATAGTTTTCAAATGAAAGAGAAAATTATGGATTTTGTCCTATAGATTTTGAGTTATGTCAAAATCAAATTTTCAGAAAAACAGCGCCATAACCATTATTAAACCATAACGGTTTATTTAAATAAATTAAAGGATTTTAAGCAAGTAAAATCTGAATCTTCATTAAAAAAATCACGATTTGAGTTATAAAATATATTTGAACTCAAGTGGAGTAATGAAATGATTTTTGAAAAAAAAAATCAGATTTTTAATTGTTGAATAGAATTAACTAATTTGAAGAAAAATTAGTTAATGGAATTTTAGATCGAAATTGGGCTTTGGATCAGAAAAGGGGCTTGTATATTCATATTCGAAATCGAATATGAAACTTGAATTTGAAATGACATTCGATTGTTTTATAAACAAATATATATATATATATATATATATATATGTATGTATATATATATATATATATATATATATTAGAACGTGGTATGTTCAAATAGAAAGTGAAATAGGCAAAAGAGCTAATTAAAGAATAAATTAGCGAATTGAGTTAAAATGTCTAGATTGAGTTGGAATATATTGGGAACGGACGTATATGAGTTAGACAGGCATGAGGTGAAGTGTATGAAGGTTATAACTTGTGTGCTCAACAAAAAGGGTCATGTTTAAATTCCATATGAGATTTTATGCATTGAATCGGCAAGCCGCTTGGCATTTTGACTATCTTTTTAAATGGAAAGGGCCCAGAGAGATGTTTTTTAGTTGTACCGAGTAACCCGTACAAAGGAGGTTATGGCGAAATTTTTCGAAAATTTAAGGAGTTAGAATATTTTTAAGAAATTTGGATAACCAAAAATCAATGTATTGATATATATATAGAATTCGATAAGAAAACAAGCTTGAAAATAGAATATTATAAACAAAAAGGAAATCTATAATTTAATCTGGTAAAATTAGAAAGAGAAACGTATGCGGGGTTAAAAATGAATAATTGGTTTTTTGATGTTGATTATTCGAGGTAAGCGGTCTTGTCTGTTTTGAAGTTAAAGATGTTTTCGGTCAACATCTGAGAGGTAGTTATACCCCAACTTGATTGATTTTATTTTTAACCTATAAATAGCAAGAGTAGTCTCGAAGATAAATGCTTGAATAAGAGTTAGTTGAATGCAGTATTTTGGGTTGTTTGTAACGATGTTTTACACAACAGTTCTTTTAACCCAGGTAAGTGGAATTTTGGAAATATAACAATAAATATTTTCTAAGTATAGAAATGAACAATCGTGAAAGGGATAAGTAACTGGAATGTTCTCCAATTATAATTAGAAGATATTTTCTAAGTATAGGAAATAAAAGAAGGCGATATATGGAAATGTTTTCCAAATAGTGTAAGACTCCAAGATGATTGTTGAAAATATTGGGTTAATGAATATTTACGAGGAAATGGAGTATGATTTAATTAATGAAATTTTAATTAAGGGGCCCAATGATTGTTTGATGCTATGAATGGATATTTATATTTCTTCGATAGTTAAATAACCGATTATCGATAGTTAAATATTAATTATCGTTGTCAATATGGAGAGACCGGTTGGATTATTATCCTAGAACCACTCTGTAATCGAAGATAGAGTAAAGTGCAAGGGCTTTTTCTATTAATCCTAGGTAGAAATTTCCTAAGATGGGTTAATGGAAATTGTGCCTTCGGTTTCGTTTAATCCAAGAACGAACGTATATGGATGAATGTCTGACAGAGTATTTCCAATGGTCGCATAAGTTATCTGTACAAATATATATGGTGGCGGAGAATTTATTCTCTTAGCATATTATCCAGAATATATTTGTGCAATCAATTAGTGATTAACGGATTTGACAATGTGGCATTCAAAGTGATTGTGCTATCAATGAATGGAAAGTAATCGTAACCTCAGGCCTCAACAACCGGGAAATGACATAAAACGGGCAGGCAGCATGGCTATGTGGGTAGCTCCAATAAGGGTGCATTATCACCTATCTAGAGAAATTCATTTAATTACTTATTCTATTCGATGCTGTCCCATTCGGGAAAACGGATGCTGATCCCAGTCGTTGGTGATATACATTCAATACACTCAAGCGAAATGAGTGGTCGGTCATGTGTGGTTGGGTTACAAGATGTTCTTGTTGAACAAAGTGTATTCCTCTCTGGAGATACACTATCGGATGGTGGTTCCATGCCTTGTTATAGTCGGAAATTCATCACCCAATAAGTGCCTGCGGTTTTGATTGTATATTATGTATGTGGAGCGTGAGATGAAAGCGTTCAACTAGATTTCTATTTATTTGATTTAGACACTATTATAGTATCAAAAAAAAATTGATATTAAGATTTTCATTTCTTTCAAAAGGGTTTTGAAAGTTAAATCAAGTGTTTAGATTCTCATAAGGGAAAAACCTGTTTCGTGCTATACGGCGTGGTCTTATGAGATATCGTTTATTTCTCAAACTATTTTAAATTCTTTACTCGTGCCAGTCCCATGACTGACCCAGAGTTTATTTTGTTTTGTTTTACCTTAACTCTTGGGTGACCAAATTTTGTACGGGCACTCAAGTAGTTCAAGATTTTACTGATACATCTAAAGGAGCTTGGAGCAGGAGGCTTCAGCGTTATTTAGTTGTTGTTTTTCCGTTATGTTATAAGTATTGTACTCTAATGATGATATGTTATACAGGATAAAAATTTTGTACTCCAAAAGTTGAGATATATATATATATATATTATATTTGTTCCGCTGCGATGTGAGATTCTGTATTGTTAATTTTGTTCTTCTTCTACCTTTTTCTTCTTTAAAAAAAATGATTCGTATTTCTGTGATATTTGGGTTGGACGCGTGGAGTATTCATTCAACTCAGATAGTATTGATTTGCGATCTGTTACAGTGGTATCAGAGCTTAGGTTGAGCAAACACCTAGGCTTTGTGGGGGTTTACTCATTAGAGATAGGGTCAGTAGTACCCTAGAATGAGTTGAGTGTATATATACGAGAGTGCGTATTTGTTAAGTGATATAAAAAAACTGTTTTATATTGTGTTGGCTAGTATGTTGAGTGGTTTATGAATTCTGATCGAATCGTGGGACACAACAAAGTCGATAGGAATTTCTAAATACTTAAACATAAAATTTCGACATGATATTGTATTAAGTGGGTAAATGAAATAATTTTACCCAAAATTCTATTTTGATAGAAAAAGAATAATTTTCTGGAATTATTATATTATATGGATGTATTTGATGTAAATATTATAATCCGATGAGATTATAAAATAGGAATCAACATAACCCAAATAGTATTTGTATATGAATGGAATGTATACAAATGAGATGAATTAAAAGTTAATTCAAACAAGAATTGGAAATTTTAAATCCTGGGTGTTTGGAAAAATATTTTTTAAAGTATATTAGAAGAATATAGCTTTGTTTTGGAAGGATTTATGAATAAAAATCATTTTGAATGGATTTTTAAAAGTAATAAAGCACTGAACTCACTTCCGTAGCTGGAAGATAGTTCTGATGATGAATGCATCATCATCAGTGTTCATTTTCGAGTTTCTAAGTGATGGATTGCAACCTTAGAAAAGTTTTAGTAGAAATTTGTTTGAAAGAAAACAAGTTGGTTTGAATATTCAAATGTTTTGAAATTTGAAATCATTATAAATATATGTATATACTTATGGGATTTCAAAAGGATTTGAAATAGAAACCAGCGAAAAAAATTCGCAATTAAATTAATTTAACCAAGTTATGTGGATTGAAGTGAATAAATCGAACTAAAATCAATTCGAATTCATATGAATGAATATGAATTGGATATGAATATATTGGGTGTAAATCATCCAGGTTAAATGAATATAAGTTTATATGATGTGTAGTATGGATAAAAAAACCAAAAGTTTTTGTGGAACTAAAGTTGTAGAAATAGGAAATGTTGAGCTTCAAAATAAGTGAGTTTTTGAAAAGTAATAGGTTTCTAACATTTTTCTACCTTAGTAATGTCGGGGACGTTTAAGGGGGAAAGAATGTAACGACCCAGATTTATGGGCGATTTATTGTAAATATTTGATATGGTTTAAATATTGAGTTGATAATATAAATCGATTTTTTATTGAGTTATCGATTTAGTAATCGAAATACGA
Organism: Allium sativum; assembly: GCA_030737875.1. Taxonomy (NCBI): domain Eukaryota; kingdom Viridiplantae; phylum Streptophyta; class Magnoliopsida; order Asparagales; family Amaryllidaceae; genus Allium; species Allium sativum. The sequence continues at coordinate 930,098,129 of CM060920.1, read as the reverse complement.
TTTATTTTGAATATATATAATTATCGAAATACGAAAATGAATTTATTTGAATTCAAAGTTAAAACTGAACTGAAAACAGTTCAGATGATCAGTACGAAATTCTATTTGAATTAGAATAATAATATTAATTTATTTTCAAGAAATAAATTAATATAAATTTAATTTATATCGATTTAAATTTATATCTTCTCCAGATGATCGAATAAGGCTTTGAATCCAGTTCCAGTGTGTTCGGAATAGTTGTTAAATCCTAGAAACTTCAGTCATTGCGTTTCGATTGGAGTTCAGGACTCTGAAATATATTATTTTAAAATTTAATGGATAAGATCAATTTCAAAGCAAATCAAATCGTAATTAATTTGGTGTACCCTACATTGACTAAATTTCCTTAATGACTAAGCTATTTTTCTTCTATAAAATTGCATCATCATCTTCAGTGTTTGTAAAAACAAATCAAAGCATTGCTTCTGTAAACATTTAAAACGACCATTTCTTTTGTTTAAGACCATGATTACCCCTCTCTTGTTTTCTCTTTTCTGGAACGTAAATCAAAATAAGAATCTGCCTTATTTCTTCTTAAAAAGGAAATCGAAACAAAATATAAATCAAAGCATGGATCTGCTAATCTTGTGATCTCAGTTCTTCCTTGGGATCAGAATTGAATCACTTGCTCTACTTTCTCAAGACCTAAATCAGTGGAAGCGTTCGCGATTTGGAATGGAACGAAACATTCGAACTTGAGCTGGTCGAGTTAGGCAAGAGGATAACGAAATTTACAAGGGCGCGTAAGGTTGAAATTAAATCAGAAGAAGGTGCGACCTTGAGCAACTCGCGTTGGGTTTTAGGTTGTAACCTGAGCTCGCAATAGTGAAAATGATGTTGCATTTTGGTTTAGTGGCACTAACAGGAAGAAGGATTCGAGATTTACAAAAATGGCTGTGGTAATTTTTAATGTTCAACCAAAAATTGAAAATCAATTCAAGCTTTTGGGGAATGGTGATGGTTTGGGCACATCGATTTGGGGATTGCTGTACTATGATGGTAGGAAGGCTGAAAGGGTGTTAAGGGGAGTTTGCGAGCTTGTTGTGGTGGTGTTCGTAAGATGCGAATTAGGGTAGCGACAATAAGGTATGGTGGCCGTGTCGATGGAGAGAATCTGAGATGCGGAATGGTGCATTCATGGTTGGTGAAAGTGTGAAGGTGAGTGTAACACCCCGCCTCCGCTAGGGTCACTCGCAAGGGAATGCACTAGCTTTGGAGGGGCATTATTGGTAAACATGCACAGAAATTTCACAAGACAGAACAAATAAAATAGCGGAAGTAAAATCAAACTTTCATAACATGAATAAATAAGGTCTAAAGCCTTTTACATCAGAGTACATCAAAACCTGTCTTGCAATAGTAAAGAAACATAAAGACTTTTTCATAAATTATTCCCCAAGTAAAAACAGTAAAGTAGCCATAGCCTAGTAAAGTCCGAGCCATCCATGATGACCTTCAAGCAGAAGTAGTCCGAACTAAACAACAGTATTTCCTCCCTGTAACCTGGGGGGAAACGGAAGAAAAGAGGCGAAACAAAACGGGTCAGTCAAAAAGACTAAGTAAGCCCTATCTACTATCAGCATAAAAACTAGTAAAGTTAACCGTCATGAGAAACTGAGATGAGCATAAGCATGATGACATGATAGATAAACTAAATCAAAATAACAGGATGAACTACTGAACTCAGATAAACTAAGGTGTCATGATAAATTACGATATCAAGATAAAACAAGGTATCACCTCGTCAAGTTTCTATCAAGTATAATATCCCCAAGATATCTATTACGTATAACGTCCCATGGTATCTATCCTGTACATCTGCTCTACACCTACCGTACTAGTATCCCAACTGTATCATGTGTTACCCGTGAATGACCCTTACTCAAAAGTCGTATAATGGTCCATGTCAACCTAATAGGCCGCATATATAGGTTACTGAACTTATATGTTCCTTTCCGTGTATAAGTTTAGTCCCGTGCCGTAGACCATACGGGCTTTCCCACGAGATTCTATATTACTTTAACATAGTTCCATGATCCTCAAGATCGGTTTGGACTGTTACCCTAAACCTAGCTAGGGTCTTCCAACATGAATTATCGTTTGTACAACTAGGACTTATGCTACCTAGGGCTACTAGGGATTACGCTTACCTATTGCACGTTTTCGTATTTCGGTTTGGGTTCAGCCACCCAGGGCCACTGGGAATTACGCCAACCGTCAACCGCGCCCGTTTTCCCATGCATTCACCGTGAATCGTTTTTCCATGACTGTATGCACATGTATCACATCGTGCCATCCGAGTCCTGTCACAGGGCAGACCAGGAAATACAGGACTTGGTCGAGAGCTTACGATTTATCTGCCGATGCAGATGCTAAGGTCTGTTTTTCTATACGTGGCTATGGTCCCACGCGACCCCTCCCTCAACTAGTGAAAGACAAGACAGGATAAATCCTGTATGAGAACACAACACTGGCCAACCCACATCCAAGCCTTACCGCAACCATAATTAGATAGTAATTATGGTCTATTGGGTGTTCTCTGCCTTTCCGTACGTACACGCTTGACCAAAGATGGTAGGTAGCCTGACGAAATGCTATCTAGGGTACGATCGTGTATCGTCGACTATCCCCTATCCACCCCCGTCTTTAGGTCGCTCATATATCAACCAAGGCATACTCTTGGCTCTTCTAACGCAGACCTTAACCTCTCATGAGCCTAGTATAGTCACCTAGCAGCTCAAAGAGGGATACCAAGAACATCCTCACGTTCCCCGAAGCCGCTGCTTCGTTACCCGGTTCGTTGGAGCCTTTATCTAAATCAGATACTTGCTCCTACTCGTATACTTAAACGATGACCTACCGTATCAGGTTACTCATCTATATATGAACTGGTCCAAATCCCCTTGACTAAGAATTATTACTTAGCTAGTCTTCAACTAAGGTTTACCACTTAGCCTTATTCCCGTTATTCTTGTTACTTACAGTTATCCACCTAATTCTCCGAATTAGGGTTTATATAATGGATTACGTGTCACTTAAGTTCATGACTTAATCCCGTCTACAAATCATGTCAAAATTGGCTAAGTACCCAAGTCCAAGACTTAACCCTACAAACCGTGTTCACGTTGGTTAAGTATGTATTAACTTGACCCTATCAAATCACTGAGTCAAATTGGTCAAGTGTATTCAAATGATTCGTGACTTAGCCTTATCATGTTATCACGTTAGATTGGTTAGTATTGGTTGACTTAACCTCAATAAATTCTCGAGTTAGATTGGTTAAGTATAGGTCACCTAACCACATCAAATTATCATGTTAGATTAGTTAAGTGTTTAACTTAACCCCATTAAACTACCAAGTGGGATTAATTAAGTCTAGGCTAACTTAACCCCATCTGATTTCCATGTTCAGACTAGTCGAGTCTAATCTTAACCCCATCCATTAACTGTATTTTTCGGTTAAGCGCCATTAAGAAAACTTACTTAACCTTACCAAGTTATCGAGTTGGATTGATTAAGTGTTGGTTAACTTAACCCCGTCCACTAGTCGTGTAAAAATGGTTAAGTGTCATTAGGCAAATCAAGTTACTTAACCCATATGTCCATGTCATATTTGATTAAGAGTCATTAATCAAATTAACTTAACCCTATCATGTGGCATTAATTACTTAATGCACCTCAACCTCTCACATTAGACTTTGTTGCGGTTACTAGTTAAGCCGGTCGGTTCCGGGTAGCTTTACACTACAACTTGGTCTAACCTCGGGTCTAAGCACAACATGACCAACTTCTCAGATTGGGTCCTTTTGTTTACAACTACTAGTTAGGCCGGTCGGTTCCGGGTAGTTTTACGTTGCAAACTCAACCCAACCTCGAGTTGGCCACTTTCATGTTTAGTCTAGTGTCATGTCCATCGTGTTTCCAAAACACATTACAAGTTTTCAAGCAATTGGGTAGACCTAACTTAATAGGTAAATTCCCAATGGGTAGACCTAACTTAATAGGTAAATTCCCAAGCTTATGTTTTTATGTCATTAGAAATTTCCCCCTAACCTAACCCAACGCTTTTAAGCTCGCATATACGTTCGCAACAACGTAATGGATTAAAAGAATAGACTTGGCAAAGGCATGGCAATAATGGATATCAAGCCACAAGTTAATCATGGTGGCAAATGAGGCACAAATGTGTTCATTAACTTGCATGTTACATTCTTAAGCCTCAAAAACATGCATAAACCCAAACTTGGCACATAAACGAATCATGGTGACAAAAGACATGGAATGATGACTAGTAACTCGCTTATATCATCATATAAGGGTTATGACTTCATATGCAAGTTGACATAAAGGTTATGAATGTTCTCATGTTGCATAATGCAACATTTCAACACAAAGGTTGTAGCTTTTAGCTCACAAGATCAAGATAATGACTTCATAAACTTGCATGACATGATAGCATGTATCATTCTCAATGATCAAACCCAAACTTGCAACATGAACATTTAACTTCATAGTTAATATCTAAGAGTAGGGAAAGGGCTTACATTGCTATAAAGGAACAAATCGAAATGCAAAACATAGATTGTGATGAAGCCTATGCATGCCATCATCCAAAAACCCCATCTTTATGAACAAAAATCAAAGCTTTTGCCTTGAAATCAACTTGAGAGGCTCTCATACTAACATAGAAACTCTCTAACACTCTCATGATCATGAAACCTCTCATAGGAATTTGCTTAGGAATTTTAGAATGAGGGTGGAGGCCATGAGAGTGAAAATTTTGCCATAGTTTAGTTGCAAGAATGAATAATGAGGGTTTAGGGTAGGCTTAGGGGTGTTTTTATAGAGATTAGGAGTGATTAGGACCTTAGGATTAACCCTAGGACCAATCTGAACCTTTAAAACCCGTCTCAGGCCACCAGACTAGACCAAAACAGATGACCAGGTGCACCAGGCCGCAACACACAAAAGTGTGTTTTTGGGCCCAGTCGACACCCAAGTCGACAGCCTTGTCGACTTGGGTTCTGGGGTGTCGACAGCCCTGTCGACTCCCCAGTCGACATGGGCTTTGGCGGGAAAATTCCCGCCTACCCCGCCTGGACCAAAGTTCTGAGTTTTCGAGTTGTTTCCTACTTGAAATTTCCTGAAAATCGATATGGGCCTTAACTGGGTCATATGGGCTCCGATTCTCGAAAACTCGGACTCTATTTCGCGTATTTTTGCGAGACGAATGCAATGGTAAATTCCGTTTAACTTAATTCTAAAAGTATAAACAGAATATCTTTTATTTTCATAGTTCATTAGTTTATACGCTTGCGTATTATCACATACATACGTAAATTTCTTATTTTTAAAGCGTAAAAATACGGGGTGTCACATTCTCCCACCCTTAAGGAATTTCGTCCCCGAAATTCAATAATAGTAGGATATATGTCCCCACATTATCATCCATAAGTGTTCAGCCAATTGTTGCAACCATGTGCAAAAGTGAATCACAATATAGAAAAATATGTATGCCTAACTTGTGGTACCACCTATATGAATGCTATTTCTTGAAAATTTCTTTTTTGAAAACATGATGCTCTCATCCTAAAATATACTTGCAGTTCTAAATGAATGCAAAAATTTGAGAAAGCAATTTCATCCAAATTTTCCCACACTCTTACAAGATAAGAGTGAAGTTCATCCAATTGGCGCATCCAAGACCTTACCATCCATTGTTAATTTAGAAAAATCTAATTTTCTAAACTTTATATAACGGAAAGATTTCCCGTTTTATTACTTTCTCGCTTTACTTTGTTTATAAGGCATTATCGTGCAATATTTCATAATTACATTGAGCACAACAGATTTCATAAACAAACAACGTGCAAATATTAAGATAGCTTTCAGTACATCGTTACTACCAGATAACAAAGAAAACAGTACTGAATGAAAATACTATCCTAGGGATACACTGATAGAAGTCAATCCTGATGGAAGTAGCCACGGATGAGCTCCTCTAAGCTATCTAACCTCTCTTCATGTCGGTGGTTCCCCTGCCTAACTTCTAACTGTATGTCCTGTATCCCCGCTCCTAACTGATCATAGGAGCTACCCATGTCTTGAAGCATCTGCTGCTGAGTCTGAGCTAGGTCTACCTGTGCCTGCAGCATTTCCTGCTGTGACTTCATTATGTCCCGGTGGCTCCTCATTATGCGAGCCTGCTGCTCTGAAACACACCTCAGCTCAGTCCTCCAATCTGGATCCCTAGCAACCCATGGATCCCAGGCACCTGTATCTGAAGCCCCCTGCGCCGGGGCCTGATGAGCCCAAGCTCCTTCCCAAGCATGCCCTGTCTGTGCCTGCTCGTCCTCATGCTGTGGTGCCTGATAGGGTTCCTCAAATTGTCCGAACTGACCATCATGTAGTTCTTCCTCCTCGTTACCTTCACTCTCTCCCTCATCTAATCCCTCATTCTCCATAGGTTGTGGCTCATCTTGCAGATCTTGCATATTTATGCCCATCCTTCCTAGTGCAGCCTCAGTGATGATAGCAGAGGGATGGTTAGAAAGTGTCAGATAATCCTCATCATGCAAATCAACCCCAAATCGGTGAAAAACTGTGGTCCATAAGTTCCCAAAGCAAATATTGGCGTGCCTTGCTTCCCTATAAATTTGGTATTGCTGTAAGATGGTCCTTGTCCATTTCATTTGTATGCCCCCAAAAATAGCATAAGTGGCGGCCTTAACAACGACTGGGACTCTATCAAACCCAGCATTTTGCCCCGCAAGATTATATAGCAATATTCTGACCACAAACCTAGCTAGCGGGCGCAAATGTGTACTATCCCAATGTCTCATCAATCCATTAAAAAAGATCCTACCCCACACATTCAAATCATTCATCTCAAGATCGTTCGTATCTAGTCCCGTACCACGGATATTCAACATGTCCCCAAACTGGATCTCATTCATAAATATATGGGTACCCTTAACCCTTGAACTATAGGTTATTAGCCCATCATTATCCACACCAATTTCCAAATGAGCATCAAAAAGTCTTACCATACGCTTGTAGCCTCTCCTCTCGGCCGTGCGCGTATCCAGAATATGAATCAAACCCGCATTAGCAAACAAATTTTCCACGGCGGTTCCCGCAAAATCCGCAAACCTCACCGGTCGGCCTAAAAGCAAATTCCTATTGGCGATCCACGCGTAGTGCTCGATTATCTCTTGTTGCTCGTCACACCACTCGACCTCTTGCGCGGTCAATTGAGGGTAAAGCTCGTAGAGATTGGGTGGATTAGCCATGGTGATTCGGGCACGAATCGGAAGAGGTAGACTATAGATCCGGGTAGAGAGGGTCTTTAGCTTCGATTTAAGACCAAATTTATGAAGAATAGTGGAGAAACGAGGTGATGGGAGGTGGGGGAAGTGGTGAATTTTCAGGTTTGGTGGCTGAAAGGGAAGAGGCAAGAGAAATGGGGGTTTGGGGGAAGAAAGCCGTCAGCTGCGTCTTTATATTTTTTTTCCCCTACAGGCGCCGTGTCGACAGCGCTGTCGACAGGTGGGGGGGGCGGGGTAAGTCGACTGCCCTGTCGACTTGCCCTTTTTTTTTTTTTCCTCCTTTGCCCAGCTATCCTTCCACTACCATCCTTTGTCCTAACTCAGTTCTATTTCTCTCGAGAACTATCTCCATCGTATAGAAAACACTTTCCTAATTCGGAAACTAATCGTAACCAAAACCCTCGTGACTACCGATGGAAGAGAGAAAGGAAAAGGGGATTCAACCGATAAAACGAGGACAGTACTAATGGCCTTTGGGGAATAGCCTTTTTCTTTTAAAAGAAAAATTTTCCTGAAAAATGCTTCTTTGTAAACGGTTTTCAAATAGTTTTCAGAAGGTCTTTTTTTTAAAAAAAAAAAAAAACTCTTGCCCAGTCTGGTAACCTTCTGCTCTGATACCAGATGTAACACCCCGCCTCCGCTAGGGTCACTCGCAAGGGAATGCACCAGCTTTGGAGGGGCATTATTGGTAAACATGCACAGAAATTTCACAAGACAGAACAAATAAAATAGCGGAAGTAAAATCAAACTTTCATAACATGAATAAATAAGGTCTAAAGCCTTTTACATCAGTGTACATCAAAACCTGTCTTCCAATAGTAAAGAAGCATAAAGACTTTTTCATAAATTATTCCCCAAGTAAAAACAGTAAAGTAGCCATAGCCTAGTAAAGTCTGAGCCATCCATGATGACCTTCAAGCAGAAGTAGTCCGAACTAAACAACAGTATTTCCTCCCTGTAATCTGGGGGGGGGAAACGGGAGAAAAGAGGCGAAACAAAACGGGTCAGTCAAAAAGACTGAGTAAGCCCTATCTACTATCAGCATAAAAACTAGTAAAGTTAACTGTCATGAGAAACTGAGATGAGCATAAGCATGATGACATGATAGATAAACTAAATCAAAATAACAGGATGAACTACTGAACTCAGATAAACTAAGGTGTCATGATAAATTACGATATCAAGATAAAACAAGGTATCACCTCGTCAAATTTCTATCAAGTATAATATCCCCAAGATATCTATTACGTATAACGTCCCATGGTATCTATCCTGTACATCTGCTCTGCACCTACCGTACTAGTATCCCAACTATATCATGTGTTATCCGTGAATGACCCTTACTCAAAAGTCGTATAATGGTCCATGTCAACCTAATATGCCGCATATATAGGTTACTGAACTTATATGTTCCTTTCCGTGTATAAGTTTAGTCCCGTGCCGTAGACCATACGGGCTTTCCCACGAGATTCTATATTACTTTAACATAGTTCCATGATCCTCAAGATCGATTTGGACTGTTACCCTAAACCTAGCTAGGGTCTTCCAACATGAATTATCGTTTGTACAACTAGGACTTATGCTACCTAGGGCTACTAGGGATTACGCTTACCTATTGCACGTTTTCGTATTTCGGTTTGGGTTCAGCCACCCAGGGCCACTGGGAATTACGCTAACCGTCAACCGCGCCCTTTTTCCCACGCATTCATCGTGAATAGTTTTTCCATGACTGTATGCACATGTATCACATTGTGCCATCCGAGTCCTGTCACAGGGCAGACTAGGAAATACAGGACTCGGTCGGGAGCTTACGATTTATCTGCCGATGCAGATGCTAAGGTCTGTTTTTCTATACGTGGCTATGGTCCCACGCGACCCCTCCCTCAACTAGTGAAAGAAAAGACAGGATAAATCCTATATGAGAACACAACACTGGCCAACCCACATCCAAGCCTTACCGCAACCATAATTAGATAGCAATTATGGTCTATTGGGTGTTCTCTGCCTTTCCGTACGTACACGCTTGACCAAAGATGGTAGGTAGCCTGACGAAATGCTATCTAGGGTACGATCGTGTATCGTCGACTATCCCCTATCCACCCCCGTCTTTAGGTCGCTCGTATAGCAACCAAGGCATACTCTTGGCTCTTCTAACGCAGACCTTAACCTCTCATGAGCCTAGTATAGTCACCTGGCAGCTCATAGAGGGATACCAAGAATATCCTCACGTTCCCCGAAGCCGCTGCTTCGTTACCCGGTTCGCTGGAGCCTTTATCTAAATCAGATACTTGCTCCTACTCGTATACTTAAACGATGACCTACCGTATCAGGTTACTCATCTATATATGAACTGGTCCAAATCCCCTTGACTAAGAATTATTACTTAGCTAGTCTTCAACTAAGGTTTACCACTTAGCCTTATTCCCGTTATTCTTGTTACTTACAGTTATCCACCTAATTCTCCGAATTAGGGTTTATATAATGGATTACGTGTCACTTAAGTTCATGACTTAATCCTGTCTACAAATCATTTCAAAATTGGCTAAGTACCCAAGTCCAAGACTTAACCCTACAAACCGTGTTCACGTTGGTTAAGTATGTATTAACTTGACCCTATCAAATCACTGAGTCAAATTGGTCAAGTGTATTCAAATGATTCTTGACTTAGCCTTATCATGTTATCACGTTAGATTGGTTAATATTGGTTGACTTAACCTCAATAAATTCTCGAGTTAGATTGGTTAAGTATAGGTCACCTAACCACATCAAATTATCATGTTAGATTAGTTAAGTGTTTAACTTAACCCCATTAAACTACCAAGTGGGATTAATTAAGTCTAGGCTAACTTAACCCCATCTGATTTCCATGTTTAGACTAGTCGAGTCTAATCTTAACCCCATCCATTAACTGTATTTTTCGGTTAAGCGCCATTAAGAAAACTTACTTAACCTTACCAAGTTATCGAGTTGGATTGATTAAGTGTTGGTTAACTTAACCCCGTCCACTAGTCGTGTAAAAATGGTTAAGTGTCATTAGGCAAATCAAGTTACTTAACCCATATGTCCATGTCATATTTGATTAAGAGTCATTAATCAAATTAACTTAACCCTATCATGTGGCATTAATTACTTAATGCACCTCAACCTCTCACATTAGACTTTGTTGCGGTTACTAGTTAAGCCGGTCGGTTCCGGGTAGCTTTACACCACAACTTGGTCTAACCTCGGGTCTAAGCACAACATGACCAACTTCTCACATTGGGTCCTTTTGTTTGCAACTACTAGTTAGGCCGGTCGGTTCCGGGTAGTTTTACGTTGCAAACTCAACCCAACCTCGAGTTGGCCACTTTCATGTTTAGTCTAGTGTCATGTCCATCGTGTTTCCAAAACACATTACAAGTTTTCAAGCAATTGGGTAGACCTAACTTAATAGGTAAATTCCCAATGGGTAGACCTAACTTAATAGGTAAATTTCCAAGCTTATGTTTTTATGTCATTAGAAATTTCCCCCTAACCTAACCCAATGCTTTTAAACTCGCATATACGTTCGCAACAACGTAATGGATTAAAAGAATAGACTTGGCAAAGGCATGGCAATAATGGATATCAAGCCACAAGTTAATCATGGTGGAAAATGAGGCACAAATGTGTTCATTAACTTGCATGTTACATTCTTAAGCCTCAAAAACATGCATAAACCCAAACTTGGCACATAAACGAATCATGGTGACAAAAGACATGGAATGATGACTAGTAACTCGCATATATCATCATATAAGGGTTATGACTTCATATGCAAGTTGACATAAAGGTTATGAATGTTCTCATGTTGCATAATGCAACATTTCAACACAAAGGTTGTAGCTTTTAGCTCACAAGATCAAGATAATGACTTCATAAACTTGCATGACATGATAGCATGTATCATTCTCAATGATCAAACCCAAACTTGCAACATGAACATTTAACTTCATAGTTAATATCTAAGAGTAGGGAAAGGGCTTACATTGCTATAAAGGAACAAATTGAAATGAAAAACAAAGATTGTGATGAAGCTTATGCATGCCATCATCCAAAAACCCCATCTTTATGAACAAAAATCAAAGCTTTTGCCTTGAAATCAACTTGAGAGGCTCTCATACTAACATAGAAACTCTCTAACACTCTCATGATCATGAAACCTCTCATAGGAATTTGCTTAGGAATTTTAGAATGAGGGTGGAGGCCATGAGAGTGAAAATTTTGCCATAGTTTAGTTGCAAGAATGAATAATGAGGGTTTAGGGTAGGCTTAGGGGTGTTTTTATAGAGATTAGGAGTGATTAGGACCTTAGGATTAACCCTAGGACCAATCTGAACCTTTAAAACCCGTCTCAGGCCACCAGACTAGACCAAAACAGATGACCAGGTGCACCAGGCCGTAACACACAAAAGTGTGTTTTTGGGCCCAGTCGACACCCAAGTCGACAGCCTTGTCGACTTGGGTTCTGGGGTGTCGACAGCCCTGTCGACTCCCCAGTCGACATGGGCTTTGGCGGGAAAATTCCCGCCTACCCCGCCTGGACCAAAGTTCTGAGTTTTCGAGTTGTTTCCTACTTGAAATTTCCTGAAAAATCGATATGGGCCTTAACTGGGTCATATGGGCTCCGATTCTCGAAAACTCGGACTCTATTTCGCGTATTTTTCCGAGACGAATGCAATGGTAAATTCCGTTTAACTTAATTCTAAAAGTATAAACAGAATATCTTTTATTTTCATAGTTTATTAGTTTATACGCTTGCGTATTATCACATACATACGTAAATTTCTTATTTTTAAAGCGTAAAAATACGGGGTGTCACAGTGAGGCTCGAATTTGTTATTTGGGAAGGAGGGATTGTAGTTGATAGTGAGGAGATTTTGTTACAGGCAATCTGCATTTTTCTAAAGCCGAGAAGAAGGAAATAGCAAAAGGTGATTAACAATGATTAGCGGCTTATTAGCTTAAGGTAATTATTTTGAATTTAGTAATTAAAGTTTAAATTTTATTTAAAATATTCGATAGCGTAAATAATAAATGACATGTTAAACTTATACAAGGTTTTATCAAATAAAATCAGTCGAGTTGATCACAACTACGGGATACATAATATGGAATAAGAAAATAAAATTGGAATCAAAATCATCGGATAAAAATCACGGTGAGTAAATCTAACTCCTATTTTTATTTAGAATAAAAATAATTGTTCGTTGGTTGTTTTCTTGCACTGAAATATTATTGTGGCTATCAAATATATATTAGTTATTTAGGATTGGTGTTTGTGGTTATTATATATATATATATATATATATATTGGAGTTGGATATTTCCCGCAGTACCATTAGCAGATGCCCGCAGTATCATCAGCGGATGGCTCTATGCGCCCCACGCTATGATAGTGGATGACCTTCTATACCGTGATATCATGCCTCGAAGCAGGATGGGTATTATTTATGTTGACTAACGTCTGTGGATGCAAGAAAACATGTTAGAGGAATCCAACTGGATTCCTCAAAAATATTATCATTTGTTTGTTGTCATATATATTATCACATATGATGTGTTAGAAAACCTATGGTTGATAATTGCGTGCTTTTGATTGGTCGAATATCACTGGCCCAAAATATTGATTATAAAAAAAATATCGTGAAGGAGATTTTGAGATTTAAACGGGAAATTCTTGTTTTCTAAAAATAGAATTTGAAATTCGAATGGACTAGAAATATTAACTTACTTAAATATATAAAACAAGTATTAAATTTATAAACGTTGTTTATAAATTAAATAATCAGGGAATTGAAGTAAATTTATAAATGGTGTTTATAAATAAAATGGAATGATTATCATTGGATAATCAGGGAGCATAAGTGAATTTATAAACGATGTTTATAAATGAAGTAAAATGAATTATCATTGGATAAATGGGAAATTGTAAATACAAGTGTGAAGTTAAAAAGGGAAATTTATTTTTCAAAGTAGAAATTATAATTTCAAATGAATTTGAAACAAGACTTGTTTAAATATATAAACAAGTAATACAAACGATGTTTATAAAGAAAGATGAAAAATTATCAATGGAATAATTTAAATACAAATATGAACTTAAAAGGAGAATTTGGGAATCGTGTTAGAAAGCGAAATAAGGAAATTTATTCTGTTATTCGGAATATAAATTAAACTAAATCCAAACGGATTTATGGTTAGAATTCAACTATGTCGAATTTATGAAAATAAATTATATCCAAAAAGGATATTTAAATTATATTAAATAGAAAACTGGAATTTAATATGAAAATATATTATAGATTATATATGAAAGCTATAAAAATGAAACATTCGAAAATAAGATTTGGTTTTAAATAGATTTCGAAATGGAACTTGTTTAAATATATAAAACAAGAAAATTTATAAATGGGGTTTATAAATATGATGAATTAATTATCAAGAGTTAATTTGAAGTATTAAATTCAAGTATGAATTTAGAAGTAAAATTTGAAATCAGATCGAAAAATGGGAATGATAGTTTTTTTTGGAATTAGGAATATAAAAGGAATTGAGTTTTCAAAACAGATTTTGAAATGAAACTTGTTTCAATATATGAAACAAGGAAGTTGAATTTATAAATGGTATTATAAATTTAGTGAAATAAATTATCTTTTGATAATTTAGTAATTTAAATTCAAATGGGAATTTAACACTGAATTGGAAATCGTTTCGAAAAAGGAACGACGGGTTTATTTATGGAATTCGGAATATAAACTAAGATGTGATAAATCAGAAGGATTAATAATTTGAACTTCGATTTATATCGAATTTCATAAAATAATTTATTTATAAATAAAATTGTAATTTAATATAGTAAATTGAGTTGTAAATAAATTATAACAGACAAATGAAAAATCGACAAGTTGAGAAAATCAGAAATGTTAAGTTGAATTTGAAAACTGGGTTTAATATATATATAAAAATATATTAGAATGAGAATGAAATTTAAATTAAACAAAGCTAACTGTTTATATTTCAATATAATTAAAACGAACTCGCCGCAGCGCGGCAGTTCATACATTGGCGTTCTGAACTTCAATTGAGTATATAAGACTCAATTTAAGTCGAAATTCTTTGAAACGAGAATCGTTAAGACCATTTTGATACTAGTTTTGCAATGAAAGAGAAAAATCTGGATTTCGTCCTATAGATTTTGAGTTATGTCAAAATCAAATTTTCAGAAAAAACAATGTCATAACCATTATTAAACCATAACGGTTTATTTAAATAAATAAAAGGATTTTAAGAAAATAAAATCCGAATCTTTATTAGAAAAATCCCGATTTGAGTTATAAAATATATCTAAACTCAAGCGGAGTAATGAAATGATTTATGAAACAAAAATCAGATTTTTAATTGTTGAATAGAATTAACTAATTTGAAGAAAAATTAGTTAATGGAATTTTAAATCAAAATTGGGCTTTGGATCAGAAAAGGGGTTTGTATATTCATATTCGAAATTGAATATGAAACTTGAATTAGAAATGACATTCGATTGTTTTATAAACATATATATATATATATATATATGAAGGTGGTATGTTCAAATAAAAAGTGAAATAGGAAAAAGAGCTAATTAAAGAATAAATTAGCGAATTGAGTTAAAATGGCCAGATTGAGTTGGAATGAATTAGGAACGGACGTATATGAGTTAGATAGGCATGAGATGAAGTGTATGAAGATTATAATTTGTATGCCCAATAAAAAGGTACATGTTTAAATTACATATGAGATTTTATGCGAAAAATTGGCAAGCCGCTTGGCTTTTTGATTTTCTTTTTAAATGGAAAGGGCTTAGAGAGACGTTTTGTAGTTGTACCGACTAACCGTACAAAGGACGTTATAGCGAAATTTTCTGGAAATTTAAAGAGTGAGATTATTTTTAAGAAAATTGGATAACTAGAAATCAATGTATCGATATATATATATAATTCGATAAGAAAACGAACTTGAAATAGAATATTATAAACAAAAAGGAAATCTATAATTTAATCTGGTAAAATTAGAAAGAGAAACGTATACGGGGTTAAAAATGAAAAATTCATTTTTATGATGTTGATTATTCGAGGTAAGCGGTCATGTCTGTTTTGAAGTTAAGGATGTTTTCGGTCAACATCTGAGAGGTAGTTATACCCCAACTTGATTGATTTTATTTTTAACCTATAAATGGAAAGATCAGTCTCGAAGATAAATGCTTCAATAATGAATGCAGTATTTTAGGTTGTTTGTAACGATGTTTTACACAACAGTCGTTTTAACCCAGGTAAGTGGAATTTTGGAAATATAACAATAAATATTTTCTAAGTATAGAAATGAACGATCGTTGAAGAGATAAGTAATTGGAATGTTCTCCAATTATAATTAGAAGATATTTTCTAAGTATAAGAAATAAAAGAAGGCGATATATGGAAATGTTTTCCAAATAGTGTAAGAGGCCAAGATGATTGTTGAAAATATTGGGTTAACAAATATTGATGAAGAAATGGAGTAGTGATTTAATTAATGAAATATTAATTAAGGGGCCCGGTGATTGTTTGATGCTATGAATGGATGTTTGTTTTTCTTCAATAGTTAAATAACCGACTATCGAAGTGTTTTCCAACATCATTGTCAATATGGAGAGACCGGTTGGATTATGATCCGAGAACCACTCCATATTGGCAGTAGCGTTGTGAATCAGATTATATGAAGATAATCGAAGACAGAGTAAAGTGCAAGGGCTTTTTCTATTAATCCTTGGTAGAAATTGCCTAATATAGGTTAATGGAAATTGTGCCTTCGGTTATATGGACGAATTTCTGACAGAGTATTTCCAATGATCGCATATGTTGTTCTGTACAAATATATATGGTGGCGGAGGATTTATTCTCTTAGCATAATATCCAGAATATATTTGTGAAATCAATCAGTGATTAACGGATCTGACAATGTGGCATTCAAAGTGATTGTGCTATTAATGAATGGAAAGTAATCGTAGCCTCAGGCCTCAACAATTGAGAAATGACAAAAATCGGGCTGGCAGCATGGCTATGTGTGTAGCTCCCATTAGGGTGTAATATCACATATCTAGAGAAATTCATTTAATTCCTTATTCTATTCGATGTTGTCCCATTTGGGAAAACGGTTGCTAATCCCAACCGTTGGTGATATACATTCGATACACTCAAGTGAAATGAGTGGTCGGTCATGTGTGGTCGGGTTACAAGATGTTCTTGTTGAACCCAGTGTATTCCTCTTTGGAGATACACTATCGGAAGATGGTTCCATACCTTGTCATAGTTAGAAATTCATCACCCAATAAGTGCCTGGGGTTTTGATTGTATATTATGTATACGGAGCGTGAGATTAAAGCGTTCCACTATATTTCTATTTATTTGATTTAGACACTTTTATAATATCAAAAGAGTTTTGATATAAAGATTTTCGTTTCTTTCAAAAGGATTTTGAAAGCTAAATCAAGTGTTTGAACTCTCATAAGGGAAAAACCCGTTTCTTGTTGTACGGCATGGTCTTATGAGATATCCTTTATTTCTCAAACTGTTTTAAATTCTTTACTCATACCATTTTCATGACTGACCCAGAGTTTATTTTGTTTTGTTTTACCTTAACTCTTTGGTGCCCAAATTTTGTACGGGCAATCAAGTAGTTCAGGATTTTATAGATATATCTAAAGGAGCTTGGAGCAGGAGGCTTCAGCGTTATTTGGTTGTTGTTTTTTCGCTGTATTGTAAGTATTGTACTCTGATGATGATATGTTATACAGCATAAAAATTTTGTACTCCAAAAGTTGATATATATATTATATTTGTTCCAATGTGATGTGAGATTCTGTATTGTTAATTTTGGTCTTCTTCTACCTGTTTCTTCTTTAAAAAAAATGATTTGTATTTTTGTGATATTGGGTTAGACGTGTGGTGTATTTAGTCAACTCAGATAGTATGAATTTGCAGTTCGTTACAACTAATTTAACATTACAGTTTGATCTCTCTTTTCATGCTTGACTTGCCTACGCCTAAGCTCCACCTCTGGTGCTCTCCTCCATGATCCGACGCCAGTAAGCCTTCTCTAAGTGCAACATAATTCTTGTCCAGAATACCAAAAAAATACTGCAGGTGCATCATTCGATGCTGATCACCATTATACACATGAATTCGTTTTATATATAAAATCTAACCTAGTTTTCAAGACCCCATATCGACCTATGTCATTCTAAAATCTAAGATAGTGGGTGTGTAGAGGTTGATTTTAGGGGTGTATTGATCCATATATCGTTATTTATGGGTAGTGTATGGATCAAAATGGTTTTTCAAAGCTCGACACCATGGTTTTTGTTTACTGTAAAAAAAAACAAAGAAGACATAGCCTATTTATTGCACGGGAAGCCATGGTTGTCATGGATATGGAAGCTTATCTATCACAGCACTTAGTTTGGCATGCAATTAATTGTTGATAGGCAGTAGTATAGTTGGGTGTCCTCTATCTTCCTGTGTCCTTCCATTTCATAGCCAGGTGCTAATATTTTAGGGTAGGATCTTGTTTGAAGAAAAAAAATTAGGTATTGTGCGTGTTCACTTCAGTAGGCTTTAAGTAGTTGTAAGCTTCGAAGAAGGCATGTGCTTTGTTAAAATATTAGCTTGCAGAATGATAGATTTGAAGAATGTAGGATGTGCCATTTATAAAGAATGAAATGTCACTTTCTTTGTACAATTAGTGGCGAATGGATAGGTGCAATGAAAATAGGTCTACACATTCACTTATTGCTAAAGGAAGGCACAAGTACACCTAGGTAGGTAAACATAGGGTAGATTTTACTTAGGAGTTAAGATTTCCTGTTTTATTATTTATATGGTTATCGCTATTTAACGCGGTACATTCACGCCGATTCTCATGAACTCCAAACACAACGAAATTGGACATGCTGCTAGATCTTGCCGTTTTGGATCCAATGAAATTAATTTCTTTGAAAACCGACTCCGTTTGCACAATGACGATATTTTAATTTCAATATATTCATCGGTTCACATTTAAAAATCGCATACTCACAAAACAACTCCATTTGGCTCCAAACTAGAAATCTAGCAATAACTAGATATACGTATTCTAATAAAATTCATTTCGTAAAAAAAGGAGGTTGTTTGGAAAATAACTATTTATAAGGCTTATATAATATAGATAAAATATAAATAATTCCCAAAACAATTAAATTAAATAATAATAAATTATTATAGTCGTATATATCCAAATAAAATAATATATTACTTCAAACCCAATCAATATAGAAATATAACTCAATAGTAATATCTTTGAGTTAAAAGATATCCAAATTCTATTAAAATTTCTATTTAATTTATTAAATAAATGTTATTGTTTATAAACGATTCCATATCGACTAATTTGAAATTTGATTTGGATACAACGTACAATATATAAGATAAAATCTTGATTTAGAAAATTATAATCTAATAGATTCTAACGTTTCTTGCTTCATAGAATTTCGACTTAAAACAGATTCTGTATATTCAATTGAAGTTCAAAACTCAATATTACGAACTACTATGATGTAACGAGTTCGTTTTAAATATAAATATAAATTAAACATTCAATATTCATTTAAATAAACGAATTCTATATTAAATTCATTAATATTCCAAATATAATACTTAAAACAGATTTAAATATTCGAACTTAAATGACCGAAAAATCTGGGTCATGACATTTTTCCCCTCTTAATAGAATTTTGTCCCTGAAATTAGTATGTAAGAAGGATGTTCTAACCCAATTATTTTTAAAATAATTATTATCAAATTTTTAAAATTTTACGAAAAATTCGCTAGTGTCTCCTCTGCATGATTCAATCGAAACAACTACAGCTGTCAATCCAGGCCTCACATCGATCAAAAGAAAACAAAGCCAAGCGGAAACCCAACTCAAGGGTATAAAATCAATCAACTAATCAGTATAATATTAAGGTTCACCTATTTGTCGGGCAACCAATACTCTAATCACGTAGCAAAGCAACTAACAGTTCTTCCTTTGCCAACCCGCACTTAAACAATATAATGCAAACAACCAATACAAGGCTAAATCATCTAGTTTCATTTCATAAGTCATTTAATACCAATTCATTATATTGAAATTTACTGTATTAGTTTCCAATTCAATTTTGCTGATGAATTTTTATTATTCAACCAATCTGTCATCCAATAAACAAACAATCAACGTAACCCAAACCAATTGAATTCATATTCAATTAACTAATTAATCTTTCTATTATTTTACTTTTGATCTTCTGATTTTTATTTAAATTAGCTTTAAGTTAAATCCTGAATCATTTAATTCCATATTAAAATTCTTATTCACATATCCTTCTAGTTATATTAAACCATTCAAATTCAATTCCATTTGGATTTTATTCAAATCAATCAACAAATCAATATCTCTACGATATGATAAAATTATTTCTTTTCTAAACGAAAATATAATTTGGGCAAAATTATTTCATTTACCCTATTTACAAAACAATATTGTGTTAGTTGCTGGTTCAACTTGAACCGATCCAACAACACAATACAAAACATTAGTATATATGAAATCTACAAATACGCTCTCGCATATATATACTCAAACTCAGTTTAGGGTATTACTAACTCAATTTCTATCCAGTTCTACCACAGAACCAAGAGTATTACTAAACCATTGCTCTGATACCAACTGTAGCATCCGGGAAATTCGACGCTCGAATTCCAACACTAATACATCCCGTCTCCAAACTAGAGTATCAAAAACCCAGAAAGCTAGAAGAAAGAAATTAGAGGGTGAGAAAATAAAGAAAGAAATATTATAATAGAATAATAAAAAGAAGAACCAATGCAGAATCAGAGTCTCACATCACAACGGAACAAAATATAATATAGAAATAAAAATTTATTGAGAGTTTGTAATAGAACATACAACGTCAAGATACATCATACATCTGGACAGTTATAACAATATGTCCGCATATACAACACACAGCGGAATAATAACTATATAGCATCATACATCTGAACTCTTCCAGCTTATCTCTTCATATCATTCGATAATGTGAACCTATGAAAACCCGGTCTGACCCGAGCATTGCAAACGTCAGGATCAGTCTGGTGAACCAGCGTGCGAAAACTCACTAAGTTTATAGGTATCATTCAACTTGATTTTAAAGTCAAAATATTTTCGAAATAACATGATAATCGTTAGACCAAATCCACAAATAAAACAGACCATTTTTACCTCATGATAGCCTAAAACATTTTGAAATCATAACTTTTCTTAGATTATAATAATGTCTAAATCAAATAAATAACCATCTAGAAGAACCTCGCATCCCACGCTCTACATACATAATATATAATCGAAAACCGCAGGATCTTATTGTAGAATGGATTTCCAACTAGCAAGGTATGGGACCACCTTCAGACAGTGTACCTTTACAGAAATACACTAGGATTCAACAAGAACATATCGCAACCCTGGATAAACATGACCGGCCATTCACTTCGCTTGAATGTTCCGAATATATTGTCACCTTACGGTTGCTAGCAATATAACCGCTCCTAGGACATACAGAAGCGAAAGAAGAGAAAATAGGAATTTCTCTAGATAGTGACAATACACCCTTTTAATGGAAGCGAATCACATAGCCATGCGACCAGCCCGATTTTATATCATTTCCCAGCTGATGAGGCTTGAGGTTTTTCTTTTTAGAACATCTGGCCATCATTCACTTTTAAATGCAGATCGTTAGATCCATCAAATCACAAATTGATGTCTATAAAACCCCATAATTTTATAACACTTTAAAATGATAAACTGAGGAATACTTAATTAAACATTGAGAATTAAGTAAAATGGAATACGCCATTGCTTTCATCTCGGAATTCTACTTAAGATAGACCCCATGTTTGCATAAAATGGACATCGTATGAAGAAGATATTAAGGTTTGAAGTTTATAAACATATAGGCCATATATATATATAATGATTCCAGAAAATAAAAATTAAAGGTGGAAAAAATAGGGGGAAAATCAGCTCGTTAGGGGTCGACCCCAATCCTTGGGGTGTCGACCCATGGGTCGACACCAACACAGGGGTGTCGGCACCCATGTCGACCCCTATACAGATCTGGGAAGAATACAGATTTCGAATGTGGACTTGTTTATGGCTTGGTACATTAGCTTTAGGCTATAAATTGGACCCCATTTCTATTGTTTTTACACACCAAAAACAATGGAGACAATGAGAAGCTGCCTGTAACGACCCGCATTCTATGTATCGAAGGATCGTAAAATATTTATTCCCTTCACATACGAAGTGGAATGGTAATGTAACTTTGGGAGACGACTATTGGGGTCATTTCCCATGTTCTTGATTTTTGCCGATTTTAAAATGATTGTTTTGCCCCAAGCTAATCTTGTTTCGGTCATAACTTTTGATTAGAAAGGAGTTTTGACCTGAAATCACTTCCATTAGATCCGGTTGATGGTTTACCTTTCCGTGAGTGGTCATATGTGAAAAAAGGACTTACCGTTTGGGAGATATGGCTGAAATAAGGTTTGGAAGACGAAAAACTGCTTAACCGGGTCAAATGAGGTGATTAGTGAATGGGTCCATAACCCTTTTCAGGATTAGGGTTATGGGGAGGCTGAAATGAGCTAGGTTTTAATTTCATTTCAGTTTTCTAGCCGCCAGTTATCTCCTAGGAACCCTAACATTGGCCTCCAACGTCTAGAGTCATCTCCAATCACTTTCTAATCAAGTATTAGCCTAATCTACGTCAAATCAAAGGGAAATAGCACCAAAGCAAGGTTGGAGCTGCTGTTAAACATCAGTATTCACCCAAATCAGCGGAGTTTCAGTTTTGAAAGTTTTAATTTTTGGCTAAGGTGAGTGATTTGCATAGTTCCTCACTAATTATGGTTAATCAAAGGCAATTAGTGTTAATTAATGAATTTAAACATGATTAAATTCTGGGAAAATATTTATAAATTTCGAAATATTGTTTTAGGCCTCTGTTAGAAAATTTGGTTAATTTGGTTAAGTTTTGCTAATCATATCATTAGTTATGCTTAAACATGATTAAGGGAAAATATGGGTATTTGGCTATGTTTGATCCATTTTAATACATCATATTGTTGTGTTGGTGTTTGTGGTTGATTATACATGTTGCTATGACTGTATGGTATGCTTTGTGATTGATTAGAAAAGTTAGAATGGTCAAAAATGCCGTCGTATGGCGTAAAACAGTCGCTGGAAAAGTTGCAGGAAATGTGCAGAGTTTCGAACCGGATCGGATCGGGTATGGGGCTCAGATCGGATAAGGGAACTGAGCACGGGGATTCGATTTGGATCGGGGCTTGGCATAAGAGGCTTGGCAAGAAGAAAGGACATTTGAAAAGAGTTGGTGCTGGGTTGGGAATCAGATCAGAGCTGAGCAGGGGATCAGATCGGAAGCAAGTGCGTGGACATCGGATCGGATAAGAGCTAGGGAGCAGGATCGGATCGGAGGACCAAGCTTGGAGTTGGTGTTGGAGTGAAGCACCGAACCAGATCGGAATCTATGAGCACCAAACCGAACCGACAGAATTGAAGGGGGACTACCGAACCGAACTGACTGAAGTGGAACGATGGGGACTACCGAACCGAACCAACCTGAAGTGGAACACCGAACCAAATGGGAAGCCTAGGAGCGATGTATTCGAATCGAACTGACTGAAGCAAGTCGGACCGAATCATATTGGAGCTGCGATTACGCGATGACTCTTCTGAAGACCGACTCCAATTCGACTCAAACCCGAGATGCAAAGGAAGTCCAAATAGGAAGTAGAACTTAGGGTCCAGTTGGGAACCAACGAGTTATCTTCATGAGTTGGGCTTTGTTGCGGGACGTGTGCAAAGGGGTTATCGATGGTTATAACTTTGGATCACTATGGAGTATGGGGTATGTGGACGGATTCAGGGCCACAGTGGCCTAGGTAGGACTATTGGCTATGGACCAATGAGGTGGGGTCATTTGTAAGGATTGAGCCATGACTCCATGGGGAAAGCTTGGTGGTAGCAATAGTTATACAAGTCAGACTACGTCACTACCTCGATGGGTCTAGTGATCTAAGTGGTGGATATCGTATGCTTTACGCACTGAGTGAGAGATGTGAGGAAGATTGCTATGCTTGATTGTTTTCCATCACTATGACATGCACACCGCCACCACCGTATTCTTTACAACATATGTTAGTGGCACCTTAGAGTATTGTATAGTATGTTGTGCTAACTCTTTGATTGCAAGTCCAGGTTCAGGTATGGTTTAGTATACCTGTTATTATTCTGGTTTGCTGCTTATCGCTCATACCAGACTTTTATCTAACCCAAATTTTTATGTCTCTTTTTATTACTCTGGGTGCTCTTAAACGGGCAGATTAGAGACATGTTAGCTGGTTATGCACGAGTAGCTGATCCGGAGACGAGCAGGAGGCTCCTACGTATTATCTACATATATTCTCCCTGTGTCGCTGCCGGTCACTGCTTTGGGCATTAGTCGTGTACCTTCCTTATTTGCTTTAGAGACAGTTGTCAAAAGTTGTAATAATGATGGTGTGGAACTTAAGCAGTATTTGGATTTTTCGCTTCTATGATGTTTATTTTTCAGCTTATGCACTATCTCGCCTGTTTTATGTCGAAGTATGTTATTATTATATTTTACTACATGCGCTGTGAGACATTCTACAAGTTCTTTGTTAGTCCACTGTTAAGTTTCCCTTACCTTTCCTTTCTTTTACTATCATCCCATGCTGGTAGGACATCGGCACAACTCACTCTCATTGGAAATGTCGGCTGGTGCAGGGCGGGCCATCACATTTGGTATCAGAGCTCTAGGTTGCGTAGTTAACCTAGGGAAAGACACCAGAGAGAGAAAATACGTATATAAGAGCGCGTATTTGTGATTATTTAGATTTTCAAAAGCTATATATATATATGCACACACTATTAGTATAGCTAAAGATGAAGTCGCACTGCACTGACACCACAAAGAGGATGGTTAATCGTTTCTCTTTACAGATTGAACGATGAGCCAATATACTAGGGGTACTAGTAGAGGATCTAATAATGGGAATGCTCCCGACATGAGGACTATGTTCATTGACTTCATGAGAGAGATGCTTAGGGACGTGCAGAGGGCAGTTCCTAATGCAGCTAATGGTGGTGGTGCAGCGGTGCAGGCGCCTAGGGCCGATTTCGCCAAGCTTTGCAAGGATTACACTAGTCTTGGTGGGAAGCCGTTCCACGGAATGGAATCGACCATAGAAGTTCAGGATTGGTTGGATAGCTGTGAGCGTATCTTCGAAGACTTGGGTATCGAGGATGCGATGAAGAGGAAGTTAGCATCCCGTTAGCTGCATGGAAGGGTGATGAATTGGTGGAATATTATAAAGGCAGCTACTCCTGAGAATCAGATTACTTGGGATCAGTTTAAGACTCGCTTTAGCTACAAGTTTATTCCAGCTGCACAGAAGTCAGTATTGTTTAAGAGGTTCTTGGAGCTAAACCAGAATGGTAGAGCTATCTCGGAGTACATTGCAGAGTTCGATACTCTATCGAAATATGGATTGTCCCTTATTGATACTGCCGAGAAAAAGAACGAGAAGTTCATAACTGGTTTGGATGAGTACTTGGGAGAAAGGCTTATTAACCACATCGATGAGACATTTGAATCGATTGTGGGGAAAGCATTGAGGTCAGAAAGTCTTTACCCTAAGACGAAAACTGAGGTTGCATCTACAGAGGAGCTAAAGCCGCAAGCAAGCGATGGAGGCAAGAATGGTTCTCAGAATAAGAGAAAGCATAATCAGACCAAGGATGGCTAGAAGAAAGGAATAAGAAAGATTTTGAGTGCTTCAGCTATGGTAAGAAGGGCCATTATGCTAAAGAATGTCGGACCAAGCCAGCGGATAGGAAGTGCTTCAATTGTGGCCAAGTGGGACATCACAAGGATAAGTGTCTGCAACCCCCTAAAGAAAAGCAGATTGTGGAAGCATATGCTATCAATGTTGTTCCTTCTTCGTGAATGCCCCAACTACGGTAGAGATAGGAAAGAATATCGTCATTCAAGGTATGCTTTCTGTTTATGATGTTCCTGTTCAGTACTGTTTGATAC
Organism: Allium sativum; assembly: GCA_030737875.1. Classification (NCBI taxonomy): domain Eukaryota; kingdom Viridiplantae; phylum Streptophyta; class Magnoliopsida; order Asparagales; family Amaryllidaceae; genus Allium; species Allium sativum. Next base: position 930,072,512 of record CM060920.1, on the reverse strand, counting down.
CGGAGCTTCTCGTTCCTTCATGTCTAGTGGCCTGATAGATAGGTTGGCACTGGAACCCGAGATAGTCGATAGACCTTTAGCAGTGACGAACCCGATTGGTGGTTCAACTAGCCTTAGCATGATTTGTCGTAATGTGGTCTTATCAAGTCATGGATGCATGTTTGTTTGTGATTGCTTTGTTTTGGGCTTTACTGGGTTTGGAATTATTTTGGGAGTCGATTGGCTCCAAAGATACGGGGTGGTGGTAGACTATAAGGGCTTTTTGGTGTCAGTTAGAGCGGATGATGGGCCGAGGGTAGTGTTTGGTGGTCTACCTAGTGATGGGGTAATGGCTAGTTTCCTAAATTCCCTCGACATCCCGCATGATGAGTTGTCAGATGTGCATGTGGCTGGCTAGTATCCGGACGTCTTCGAGGAAGTGACTGGACTTCCAGCACACCGAGAGATTGAGTTCCGTATTGATTTAGTTAAAGATGCCAGACCTATAGTGATGCCACTTCGTCATATGGCACCAAGAGAGCAGCGAGAGCTCGGGGTGAAGGTAAGCGATCTTTTGAAGAAGGGATTTATTAGAAGTGTTTCTGAGTGGGGAGCACCAGTTGTATTTTCTACCAAGGCCGATGGTTCATTTCGATTATGTGTGGACTACCACGAGCTGAATAAGGTGACGAGGAAGAATAAGTATCCTCTACCGCGGATAGATGATTTTTTTGATCAGTTGAGTGGCGCGAGGGTGTTCTCCTAGTTGGATCTCGCGACAGGTTTTCATCAGCTTAGAGTGGAAGCTAAGAGTACTGCTAAAACGGCATTTCGGACGCCGTCTGGATTTTATGAGTGGTTGGTCATGCCATTCGGATTGACCAATGCACCATCATATTTTGTGGATCTTATGAATAGGGTATTCAGAGATCAGTTGAATAAGTTTGTTCTTGTGTTCGTGGACGATATACTTGTTTATTCGAGGACAGAGGAAGAACACAAGGAACACTTGAGAATAGTGATGGAGGTGTTGATAAAACACTAATTGAAAGCAAATTTTTCTAAGTGTCTCTTCTGGAGGAGGGAGGTGAGATTCTTGGGCCATGTTGTTTCAAAGAATGGTATTGCCGTGGATCCTGCGAAGGTGGCTACGGTACAGGATTGGTCTATGCCCAAGAATGCAACCAATGTAAGAAGTTTCTTGGGATTAGCTAGGTATTATCAGAAGTTCATCCAAGACTTGTCCAAGATAGCGGCATCGTTGACTCAGTTGACCAAGAAGAATCAAGCTTTCATCTGGGATGAAAAGTGCGAGAATGCATTCAAGAGCCTAAAGGAAAAATTGACGTATGCATCAGTATTCATTCCTAAAGGGAAAGAAGATATGACAGTATACACAGATGCATGTGGTACCGGGCTAGGTGCTGTATTGATGCAAGGAGATAGGGTTGTAGCTTATGCTAGTCGGCAACTGAAACTGCATGATAAAAGATATCCTACCCATGATTTGGAATTGGCAGCAATCGTGTTCGCATTGAAGATGTGGAGACATTTTCTCTTGGGAGAAAGATTCGAGTTGTTTACCGATCATAAATCGTTAAAATATCTTTTCTCTCAGAAGGATCTAAATCTCCGATAGCAAAGATGGTTAGAATTCTTGGCTTCCTACGATTTCGATATCACATACACCCCACGAAAGGGCAATGTGGTAGCTAATGCATTGAGTAGAAGACATGCTGGTTTAGGGGCTATGTTTTTTGAGTGGAAGCAACTGGATTATATCGCTGGGTATGATTTCAGACCAAATTGTGAATTGGATCCAGAAATGTTAACAAGTTTGACGATTAGACCCACTTTGATTGAGTAGATTGGTTCCATCCAGAGGGACGATCCTAACTTATTGGAAATCTTCCCCAAGTTAGAGATGGGTATCGATGAGGAGATGAACAAGTATGGGCTTGATCGAGATGGATGGCTCTGAAAGGATGGAAGACTAGTTGTACCCAATGTCAATGGGTTGAGAGATGAAGTTCTTAGAGAATGTCATCACTCAAAACTGACTACAAACCCCGGTGGTAAAAAGATGTATTCGAGACACGAAGCAGACCTACTACTTGGAAGGGATGAAAAGAGACGTTGGGAAATTTATGTCTAAATGCATGAATTGCCAGCTAGTTAAAGTTGAGCAAAAGAAACCTAGTGGTTTGTTGCAACCATTAGAAATTCCATAATGGAAATGGGAACAAGTCTCAATGGATTTTATTGATGGGTTACCAAGGACTAGATCGGGCCATGATAGCATTTGGCTGATTGTGGACCGATTGACCAAAAGTGCTAGGTTTATACCTATCAAGTCGAGTAGAACGGCAGCTAAATTAGCTGAACTGTATATGAAGTGGGTAGTGAGATTTTATGGAATACACAAAGGCATTGTGAGTGACCGAGATTCGTTGTTCACTAGTGGGTTTTGGAAGAGCTTACAAGAGGCGTTAGGATCAGGATTACATCTCAGTACCGCGTATCATCCTCAAACCGACGGTCAAACAGAGAGGGTGAATTGTATATTAGAAGATCTCTTGAGAGCTTGCATATTGGATTTTAGTGGATCATGGGATGACCATTTACATCTAGTAGAGTTTGCATATAATAATAGTTATCAATCCAGTATTGGTATGGCTCCATTTGATGCTTTGTACGGAAGACCATGCAACTCACCGTCATGTTGGTTAGAAACTGGTGAGAAGTTTGTGCTTGGACCAGATGTGATAAGAGAAACTTCATATAAGATTAAGGTTATCCAACAGCGAGTGAAGGCTGCTCAAGATAGACAGAAGAGTTATGCTAATAAGAGGAGAAAAGATCTAAAATTCTCAATTAGCGACTTGGTGTTTGTCAAGATTTCTCCGTTAAAGAGCGTGATATGATTTGGCAGGAGAAGCAAGTTAACAACAAGATTTATTGGTCCATTCCCTGTTCTTGAGCAAATTGGGAATTCGGCATATAAAGTTGAATTACCAGCGAAGATGGCAGGAGTTCAAAACGTATTTCATGTTTCCCAGTTAAGGAAGTTTGTGCACGACCCTAGTGTGACTATTACACCGGATCAGTTGGACGATATCGAGGTTGAAACCGAGGCGGTTGGGAACCGCAGGCCTATTCATATTGTTGGGAACGATACAAAGCAGCTTCGAAGGAAGGCGGTGAAATTAGTCAAAGTTCAGTTGGGGTGGTGATGAGGAAGACTGTACTTGGGAAATAGACGAGAACATAAGGAGGAAGTATACAGAACTCTTTGCCTGGTAAGGTTTTTATATCGGTATAGTACTCCCTTGTTAGTAAACCATGCTAGGATTGGCTTGTTTTTTTGTATGCTTTATTGTTTTGTTAATGATTGGTAGGCATGCGGGATCCTTTGTATGTTTTGGGTTAAAGAATTTTAGGGACGAAACTTCTTAATGGGGGGAGAATGTAACGACCTACATTCTACATATCAAAGGATCATAGAATATTTATTTCTTTCACATACAAAGTCATATGGTAATGTAACTTTGGGAGACAACTATTGGGGTCATTTCCCATGTTCATGATTTTTGTCGATTTTAAAATGATCGTTTTGCCCCTAGCTGATCTTATTTCGGTCATAACTTTTGATTGGTGAGGAGTTTTGACTTGAAACGACTTCCATTAGATTCGGATGATGGTTTACCTTTCCGTAGAGTGGTCATATGTGAAAACGGACTTACCGTTTGGGAGATATGGCTGAAATAAGGTTTGGAATATGAAAACTGCTTAACTGGGCCAAATGAGGTGATTAGTTAATGGGCCCATAATCCATTTCGGGATTAGGGTTATGGGGAGGCTGAAATAAGATAGGTTTTCATTTCATTTCAGTTTTCTAGCCGCCATTTACCTCCTAGGAAACCTAACAATGCCCTCCAACATCTAGAATCTTCTCCAATCACTTTCTAATCAAGTATTAGCCTAATCTACGTCAAATCAAAGGAAAATAGCACCAAAGCAAGGTTAGAGCTGCTTTTAGCCATCAGTATTCGCCCAAATCAGCGGAGTTTCAGTTTTGAAAGTTTTAATTTTTGGCTAAGGTGAGTGATTTGCATAGTTCCTCACTAATTATGGTTAACTAAGGGCAATTAGTGTTAATTAGTGAATTTAAACATGATTAAATTCTGGGAAAATATTTATAAATTTCGAAATATTGTTTTAGGCCTCTGTTAGAAAATTTGGTTAGTTTGGTTAAGTTTTGCTAATCATATCATTAGTTATGCTTAAACTTGATTAAGGGAAAATATGGGTTTTTGGCTATGTTTGATCCATTTTAATACATCATATTGTTGTGTTGGTGTTGGTGTTTGTGGTTGATTATACATGTTGTTATGACTGTATGGTATGCTTTGTGATTGAATAGAAATGTTAGATTGGTCGAAAACGCCGTCATATGGCGTAAACAGTCATTGGAAAAGTTGTAGGAAATGTGCAGAGTTTCGGACCGGATCAGATCGGGTATGGGGCTCGGATCGGATAAGGGAAATGAGCAAGGGTATTTGATTTGGATCGGGGCTTGGCATAAGAGGCTTGGCAAGAAGGAAGGCCATTTGCAAAGAGTTTGAGTTGGGCTGGGAATCAGATCAGAGCTGAGTAGGGGATCAGATCGGAAGCAAGGGCGTGGAGATCGGATCGGCCTAAAGCTAGGGAGCAGGATCGGATCGGAGGACCAAGCTTGGAGTTGGAGTTGGAGTGAAGCATCGAACCGGATCGGGATCCATGAGCACCGAACCGAATCGACTGAATGGAAGGGGGACTACCGAACCGAACTGACTGAAGTGGAAAGATGGGGACTACCAAACCGAACAAACCTGAAGCGGAACACCGAACCGAACGGGAAGCCTAGGAGCGATGTATTCGAATCGAAGTGACTAAAGCAAGCCGAACCGAACCGGATTGGAGCTACGATTACGCGATGACTCTTCGAAGACCAACTCCAATTTGACCAAAACCCGAGATGCGAAGGAAGTCCAAATAGGAAGTAGAACTCAGGGTCCAGTTGGGAACCAACGAGTTATCTTCATGAGTTGGGCTTTGTTGCGGGACGTGTGCAAAGGGGTTATCGATGTTTATAACTTTGGATCACTATGGAGTATGGGGTATATGGACGGAATCAGGGCCACAGAGGCTTAGGTAGGACTATTGGCTATGCACCAATGAGGTGGGGTGATTTGTAAGGATTGAGTCATGACTCCATGGGGCAAGCTTAGTGGTAGCAATAGTTATACAAGTTGGACTCCGTCACTACCTCGATGGGTCTAGCGATCAAAGTGGTGGACATCGTATGCTTTACGCGCCGAGTGAGAGATGTGAGAATGATTGCTATGCTTGATTGTTTGCCATCACTATGACATGCACACCCCCACCCCTGTATTCTTTACACCATATGTTAGTGGCACCTTAGAGTATTGTACAATACGTAGTGCTAACTCGTTGGTTGCAGGTTCAGGTATGGTTTAGTATACCTGTTATTATCCTGTTTTGCTGCTTATCGCTCATTCCAGACTTTTGTCTAACCCATAGTTTTATGTCTCTTCTTATTACTCTGGGTGCTCTTAAACGGGCAGACTAGAGACATGTTAGCTGGTTATGCACGAGTAGCTGATCTGGAGACGAGCAGGAGGTTCCTACGTATTATCTACATATATTCTCCCTATGTCGCGTTGGTCACTGCTTGGGGCATTAGTAGTGTACCTTCCTTATTTGCTTTAGAGACAGTTTTCAAAAGTTGTAATAATGATGGTGTGGAACATAAGCTGTATTATGATGTTTAGTTATCAGCTTATGCACTATCTCGCCTGTTTTTTGTCAAAGTATGTTATTATTATATTTTACTCCATGCGTTGTGAGGCATTCTACAGGTTCTTTGTTAGTCCACTGTTAAGTTTCCCTTACCTTTCCTTTCTTTGATGACCGTCCTGTGCTGGTAGGACATCGGCACAACGCACTTTCATTGGAAAATGTCGGCTAGTGCGGGGCGGGCCGTCACATTGCCCCAGCTTAAATTGAGTTAGTCGATTTCCTTCAACAACAACTTATACCCATTTAAGAATTTCTTCTACAACTTCAGCTTGTTATTCTTTATATCGAGTCACAGTGATTCATGTTATTTTTAGATATAAACAATTAAAAAGTAATCTTGACATGTTTATAAGTTTGGATTTAAGCCTAAGCCTATGCCTATTAATGACCTGAATCATAACAGATCTGTCACTGCTTGTACACCTAATATATTGTTCTCTTATGCCCAATTCTGCCACCATATGCCTATCTTGTTATTAAGATCAATTTTATCATCATATTTCTATTTTTTCATTATGCATATTCTTGTTCTCTTCCCTTCCATTTTTTCCATTCTATTTTTATAGCCAGGCTACCTTTGAGCCTAGGCATACCGCTAAAATATGTGAACGCATGAAATTGGGGAACGTTAAAATTGGGGCATAACTTGTATTGGGATTTTTGGGGCCATAATTTATGCATTGGTCGAAAGCTATAATTTGGGCATAACTCGTATTATGAACCATGATTGATGTTTTCTTTGGAGGCGTAACTTATACTATACAATTTGACTAAAACTTGGGGCAAATGTTATATTGTGAATTATGACCGTAATTTGGAGTATATCAATCTGTAGGATTAATTTAAGATTTAGCAGAACATGATAATAAAACTGTGAGTAACCTGCTGTAACTTGCGGAGATGTTTAATCTGTTAAAATGAAAAATCTACTGAAATCTGTTGAAACTGATTACCGTAGTTGAAAAACCTGCTATGAACATGAATAATTGTTTAAGAATGAATATGCCTAGATTTATAGTAATTAGAAACTGTAAAAGCACTTAGACACAAGGTTAGATTACACTTGCGATAGAAGTCTACTCGGAACCGCCCGACAAATCTAGCGTCAACAAGTGGTTAGCATCAACAAGTGGTTAATCTAATGTGAGGGGTCAAGTGCATAAATGTACATGTAATAGTGCTAAGACACGAGGTTAAGTTGTGGTAGAAGTCTGCCCGGAACCGCCCGACAAATCCAGCATCCACAAGTGGTTGGCTTAATGTGAGGTCTAGTGCATAAACATTTATATGAATATATGTATATAAAAGAATAGAAATAAATGGTACTAATTGTGATTAATGGAAATGAACGGAATAAATGGGGAATGATAACAAGCTATTATAATTAATTACATTAATGAGATTGTTATCCTACTCAACATGTTATACCTGCCTTATGATACTATTATCTCACTCTCCAGTTTATATGCCTGTCATGATGTTTTTATTTATTTATATGCTAAATGTAACTGGACTAGCCAGATTTTATGTCTGACTCATTTTTTTTCCTCTTCTCTCTCTTCTGTAACACCCCGTAATTTTATAACATTAAAATTCACAAATTAAAGTATACTTAATTTTTAGAAAAGAATTAAGTGAAATGGATTGCGCAGAGAAATATATATATTGATATATATATATATATATATATATATATATAAAAATTAAAAATTAAATAAATAAATATGCAAAAAAGTTCAAAACAGCGAATTGGGAGGGGAAATAACCGAACCGGCCCATTTTTGAGGTCGACCCAAGCCCCGCTGGGTCAACTAGGGGTTAATCCAGGGTGTTTGGCTGTCAACTCGTTGGCCGATTCGCTCAAATGCAGATTTTGCATTTGATTGGTTCTCATGGTTCAGGGTTAATCTAATGGTCCTAAATAACTTCCTACACCTATAAATACATCCTAATGCTAACCCTAAACCTAATTAAAATAGAATAGTTACCGTCATACCATCGCCATGGAAATCAATGGAGCCGCCGCCAACTAAGAAAGAAGAAAAGCAAAATTCAATTCTAATTCTCTCAACCCTAAAGCAAAGAAAAACTCTCTCTTTTCTTCTCTAAATTGTGAGTATGATGATATTAACAAGATTATTATCATTTTAATTAGGTTGAGTTATGAATGGATTATGAGTAGATGATGTGAATTATCATATATGTTGTTGTAAACCCCTTTTGCTATCATGTATATTGTAAATCCAATGTTATGTGATGATGATATCTTATATGTTGTAAATCATGCTATGATGATGTTATGTATTTTGAAAGTTTCTATGCTAAGTTGTGATGAATCATACATGTTAAAAAGGCCATGATGTTACCATCTATGCTAGTTAGTTCATATTAATTAAATCATCATGTTTGGGTTATGTTGATCTATATGACAAGTCACATATGCAAGTTAGATTGATTAGAAAAGTTATGAACATATGCCAAGACATCTATTATGACATCTAGAATTATGCTATGACATATGTGATATCCTATGCTAGTTCACACCATCATTATATTGCCTTAAAACCCCATATGCAATTTATGTATAGATTTGGGCTATGATCATATCATGTAAATTGAGACATTTAACAAGTTGACACCTTTTGATCCTTAACATGTGTAGTTTATGCAAGTTTCACTCCTATTATGATTAGATTTATTTTAATTGTCTATATGTTGTGATAATTTATCTTTGTGCTAGGTGTTAGACTATACAAGTCTAGCCTATATTATGCGTTGAATAAGCGAACGTATAAACGTGGGGTAGGGGTAATATTAAGGATTTAATATTAAAAAGTTGGGGTGCAATTGATATGATTTTGCATGCCATAAGTGGATGGCCATAATTGAGTCAATTATGGACATCATTAAAAGTTGACTTAATTAATAATTTGAATAGGGAATTATTAAAACTGGGGTAAAAGATTTTAAGTATTAATCAATGCTTAGGACACGAGGTTGGACTCGTTTGTGACGTAAACCTTCCCGGACCAGCTCGGCAAATCTAGTGGTCACAAATGTCAGCCCAATGTGAGAGGTCCTAGGCCTAAACTAAATCATAACAGTTGTAAAGACACGAGGTTAGACTCTTTTATGGTGTAAGACTGCCCGGACCCGCCCGGCAAATCCAGCTGCCATAAATGCCAGTCTAATGTGAGAGGTCTTTATGAGGTTATGGCCTGAATGAATTAAGAAATACTTAACCAGAGAAACATGTAAGGTGGGACATGGGGGTTAAGTAGGTGCCTTGGGTGGCATGAGGAATCTAGGGGGTGCCCTTAGTGGCATGTGAAATACGATTAGTAAGACTTAACCAAACACACATGTAAATGAACATGACTAAGAGGGTTAAGTGGGATATACTAGTGACAAGCTTAGGTGGGTAGCTTATGGGGGCCCATTTCGACCAGTATCCCAAACGTATCTTTGTGGGCTCGACCCAAGTTGAGGACGGGACACGCATGCTGGGTTCGACTGTAAGAGGCCAAAACGGGGAGCGGTGGCAACGCAAGTCCAACGGGTTTCGTATGCGTGTGTGGACTCGGGCTGGTAGGTAAGACGTTGTTGCATCGTGTAGGTATAAGCCGTGCATTCTCAAGTTGTATCGGGTTGCCACTTTAGGGGAGTGATACACCTCACTGTGGGGCCAGCACGGGTATCTACGAGTAGGGAGCCGATCGAAAGTGGGTAGTGGGGTACACCTAGTGGAGATAGGGGCAGACGACACCTATGTAGTCAGCTAGGGGTACGTAAGGCTATTTATAAAGTTTCTGTGTGAAGCAAGTGGGATCAAACAATAGGGTGACTGGTGTGGTGCAGTGTATTAATGTGCGGTGCAGTGTAGTAATCATTCGTTAGTAATTAGGTGTGCCTTTACCGTTATCTTTAACGTTATCTTAAACGCTTTCTTTATCTTCCTAAGAGTTCATAGACATTTACTTTTCTTCCAGCTTATGCCTTAGTCTAGTTATTTTGATAATAGTATTGTTAGAATTATCATACTCGCCAGACTTTATGTCTGACCCCCTCTATTTCTATCCTTTTTCCCCCTCCAGGTCCTCAGGTTGGGCCCAGCTCTAGTGGAGTTTGATTGAATTGCTTCATCTCTCTTTGGGAAGCTTGGACCGTTGAAGTAAAATCCAGCTTGTTATCTTTTTAATGGCTATTTATTTAATGGGATTATGTATTTTGTTTTTATGAAGATGGATATTGTACTTGGTTATGATCTATGGTTTTATGATGTAACAAACATGTTTAATTTCCGCTGCAATAAAATGAAGTTTTAGATTTCCAAGTACTATTTATTATCTGTCTTGTTGTAATTTTTCTGTTCTATATTCACTTATAACCTCCATGGAAGTTAATGCATTCCCTTTGTGAGTGACAGTAATGGACGTGGGGTGTTACACGTGGTATCAGAGCTTAAGGTTACCAAAACAGATAAAAATACTTTAGAAAAATAGTTATTTTTGGAAGAAGTGTTTTCAAAAACATGTTTTAATGAGAAATTTAAATAGAAAAGTTTTTAAGAAAAAAAAAACATAATCCCCAATAGCCCATATCTTTATCTTTCGAATTCTCCATTCCGAATCTTTCCTTTTTTGTTTCAGCACGGCTGAAGATCTTAATCTACCCGACGATGTAACGATACCAGGATGGTATAGGAGGTTATTAGAGGCTAGGGCCGCTGCAGGTCCAGCCAATGTTCCTCCACCACCAGTTGCACCCGTTCCTCCTCCTCCTCGCGTAGATACTTTTGCAAAGACGTGCAAGGAATTCAAGGCTATGGGTGGAAAACCATTTCAAGGGTCAGAAACGTTTGTGGAAGCTAGAGATTGGCTTAAGGAGGTGGAAGAATTGCTAGAAATCTTTGAAGTAGAAGAAGGGAGGAGAGTTCGATTAGCAGCTTGGTTGATGAAGGGAGAGGCCTCGTTTTGGTGGGAGGTCACTAATGGGGAGCGTCCTGTTGACTCTTGGGTGGATTTCAGACGTAGGTTCGAGGCGAAGTTTCTCTCAAGGGTGGAAGAAAATCTATATATGGAAAGGTTCTTGACATTGAAGCAAGGAAGCTCATCAGTGAAAGAATATGTCAATAAATTTAATCAGTTAGCAAGGTTTGGCTTGGACTTAGTAAACACGCCGGAGAAGAAGGCTCTAAGGTTCGTGAATGGCTTGAATGAACCATTGCAAGGGTTGGCTATGACCCACATCCCGATGGGGGCCACCTTTGAGAAGTTAGTAGAAATGGCGCTCATGCATGAGGAGAAAAGCGCTAAAGCTGATAAGGCACCCGAGAAGAAGGGGGATCAGAAGAAACCACAACAATAATGGCAAAGGAAAGAAGAAGTGCTTTAACTGCGGAACCCCAGGCCATCTCAGCAAGGATTGCCGAAAGAAAAAGAAGACAGGCTGTTTTCATTGTGGCGATGCAGGACATTTAGTGAAGGACTGCCCAAAGAAGGGGCAGAGGGCAGGAGCTACCTCGGGAGGACAGGTGCAGGCTCTTATGGCACCAGGGCAGGAAAGGGGATAAGTTCAGGCTCTCGCGGTCCCACCGCTGCAAGAACGAGGTAGAACCATTTCTGTTGAAAGCTTAGTTTTTCTGTTTGATCATCCTGTCCGTACCTTATTCGATTCAGGCACATCACATTCGTTTATCTCTACATCATTAGTTGAATCACTGCACTTAAACACCAGTTTAGTAGAGGATCCCTTAGTTGTTTCGAATCCAATAGGGGGCTCAGCTTATTTGTCCATGATGTGTTTGGATTTTAAAATTTCCATACTTAGCGTTGAATTTAGATGTGATGCTTATGTGTTGGGCTTCACGGGCTATGGGCTAATTTTAGGAATGGATTGGTTATCCAGAAATGGGGTCGTTCTTGATTGTGAAAGGAGTGTGGTTAGGCTCGTGACTTGCCTTGGCAACACTCTCGAAATCTTTTGTAATCCTATAAATTCGGTTATGCTAAGTTATCTAGAATCGCTTGACGCGTCTGAAGAAAATCTACGATCTGTTAGAGTGGTCAGAGAATATTCGGATGTGTTTGAGGAGGTGAAGGACTTGCCTCCGAAGCGGGAGATAGATTTTCGAATATATCTTGTGGATAGTGCGAAACCAGTATCTTTGCCAGTACGCCACATGGATCCACGTGAAAGGAGGGAACTCGTTAAGCAAGTGAAGGAGTTGCTTGAGAAGGGGTTCATAAGACGAAGTATATCAGAGTGGGGTGCTCCAGTAGTATTTGCCACAAAGGCGGATGGGTCCCTTAGACTTTGTGTGGACTATAGAGAACTTAATAAGCTTACTAAGAAGAACAAACACCCACTGCCGAGGATTGACGATCTCTCCGATCAGTTAGTTGGCGCCTCAGTGTTTTCGCAGTTGGACTTAGCCACTGGGTTCCATCAGTTGAGAGTGGCTGAGGATAGCATAGACAAGACTGCCTTTAGGACTCCGGATGGTTTCTATGAATGGCTAGTGATTCCCTTCGGTTTGACAAACGCCCCAGCATATTTTATTGATTTGATGGGTAGGGTGTTTAGGGAGTACCTTAACAAATTTGTGGTAGTCTTTGTAGATGACATCGTGATCTTTTCTAAGGATGAAGAAGAGCATGCCCTACATCTTAGGGAAGTGTTGGAGACTCTTCGAGCGCATAAGCTTAAAGGTAAATTTTCTAAGTGTCACTTTTGGAGGAAGGAAGTACGGTTCTTAGGACACGTGGTTTCCAAAGAAGGGATAGCTATAGATCCCGCGAAGGTGGTGGCCATCTAAGATTGGAAGGTTCCTAAAAATTCTACTGAAGTGAGAAGTTTCTTGGGGTTGGCTGGCTACTATAGGAAGTTTATCAAAGACTTCGCAAAGATATCAGCTCCATTGACACGCTTGACGAAGAAGAACCTAGTTTTCACATGGGACGTAAATTGTGATGATGCGTTCCAACGTTTGAAGAGAGCTTTGACTTCAGCCCTAGTCTTAGTATTGCCAGACGGGAGTAAACCATTTACCGTTTATACTGACGCTTGTGGGACAGGACTAGGCGCAGTCATAATGCAAGAGGATAGGGTAATAGCCTATGGTGGAAGGCAATTGAGAGCGCATGAGAAAAATTATCCTACACATGACTTAGAATTGGCCGCTATTGTTTTCGCGCTTAAGTCTTGGCGTCATTATCTTCTTGGCGAGAAATTCGAATTATTCACTGACCACAAGTCTTTAAAATACTTATTCTCTCAAAAGGACTTGAACTTAAGGCAGCAAAGGTGGATGGAATAATTAGCGTCCTACGACTTCGAAATAGCCTATACCCCTGAAACACCCCACCTCCGTTAGGGTCACTCTCAAAGGGAATGCCCTAATTTTGGTGGAGGTTTATAAGTATAAGTCATAGATATACAAGACAGATATAAGAACACAAATTTTTGAACAGCGGAAAAACAACAACTTTTATTTCATTAAAAATACGTGTTACAACAACCATACCATAATTGTCTTACAATACTTCCAAAAACATAACATCTTCATAACTGTCTTGATTACATTATTTAAAGAAGCATAAAGAAAACATAAATAAACTGCAAAAGTCCCATAGTTGCTGTCCAAAGCCATAGTCCAAAACGAAAAGATCCAAGCAGTACATTCTTTCTCTTCAAGCTGGATATGAAGGCTGGTCAAGCTGCGGTATTCCCTCCCTGTGGACCGGGGGGGGACGGAAGACAAGAAGACGAAAGACAAGTAGAGTCAGACATAAAGCCTGAGTTAGTCTAGGACTATTCAGTCTATGAATAAAGAACTGGGTATGATAAGTATAAACTAGAAATGGGAAAGCACCATATACTTAGTTAAGTTGTCTAGGGTCGAATATACTATCGTACCCCATATTAATCTCTGTACCCATATAAACTAGTTCCCAACAGGCACCCCATAATCAGGGTGAAGTGATCCATTTTATGATGATCGGCTCCTACTCGCATAGTTATATGTGTCTTACGGCCCCCGATGTTGTAGTTACCTATGCTGGTCCCACCACGGGGTGTATCAAGTCCCATGGCGGTGGCCCGACACAACCCTAGAATGCACAGGTATGCTACTGGTGCCTAGTGCCTTATTTTTCTGCGCCGGAGTGAGTGCACGCCCGCACCCCGTTAGAACCTACACTGCTGCACCACCGCCGTCGATTTGACCTCTTACAGTCAGCCCAGTAATCGTGCCCCACCCTGGCTAGTTTCAGGGTATCATGATACCTTATAGGGTTACTACTGAAAAGGGTCCCCCGCTACTAGGTTTTTCTATTTCTAGCCAACATGCTAAGTTGGTTAAGTGTTTTATAAACCTAACCCCCAATCAGTCTGTTTAGTTTAGCATGTTCCATCTTGATTAAGTATTAATATAATTTACTTAATCCTATCAATCCTGACTCAGCCTTAATTGTCTTATTAAAGCCTTGACCTCTCACATTAGACAGGTATTATTGTGGCTGCCTGTTGTCGTTTGGGTCCGGGCAGTCTTACGCCACAACTCAGTCTAACCTCGGGTCCTTATTGGGCTTCATGTTTAACCACCCACATTGGATAGGTGTTGTTGTGACTACTGGACAGCCGGGCGGTTCCGGGCAGGTTTACATCACAACTCAATCCAACCTCGGGTTAAACACATCGTATTTTCTACATTTACATATTTTGTCTTTCTTCTTTATTTTCTTATATGTAAATATTTGCGGCCCATTATTCAAAATCAATTTAAGCTAATGGTGTAAAGGTTTACACCAATCATGGGCCCAACCCATTCTTTAATTTGGGCCCCTCTACTTTTATATTTTCATTTATTAATTAATTTGGCCCAACGCTATTTCCCCCGTTTAATACGTTCGTTTATTATAATATATGTTGGGCTTAGCCTTTTAAGCCCAACTTAGCCACGTGAAAAAGGGGAGGCTTAAAACGTGATTATATACACAAAAAGGGGAATGTGAACGCATGAACTTGCAACATAACGTTGGAACTACAAAATAGAAACTGGTGTACTTGCATTGTAGTAACATATACTTTGGTCATAAAGCATAAGTGACATGAATCAAACCATGTAAACTTGTAGTTAAGTTAAGAATCTAACTAAATTAGATATCATTATTGACACATAGTCTTAACTACAACATAAACCTATATTTTTACTTAGGCATAATGTCAAACATAAGCAAATCATGTTTATAAAATTACTATATGTTTACAAAGGTGCTTACTTTTGTTACTAATACAAAAGTATAGTTCAACTAGAATTATTCCAACTTAATCATGATTTTTAATCTATTCACATAATCATGGCACAAATATACCCAAACATGAAATCATGGTTTTTGATCTATTCATGCAAACTTGCAATTGGAATGTAAATCTAACTTAGCTATGTGTCACATATATTATCATATAGTTCTTGTTAACAATATAGGCCTAACACGTTTTTCAATTAGGCATAATACCAAACATAGCCTAGTCATATTCATAAAATCAACATAAGTTCACAAAGAGGCTTACTTTTGTTTCTAATACAAAAGTATGGTTTTATACATAGATCATGATGCCAGTTCCAACATAATTTCATATGAATCATAATACCCCAAATTTGATCCAATTACACAAAAAGTGATTTTGTACAAAAAATATACATTATGTTGGCGTAGTAGCAAAACCACATACTTGCATGAATCTCAATTAAACAACCACAAACATGTAGCTTCAACATGAATTACATACTTGCGAATATCCAATCGTATACTTGCATGAATCTCAAATAAACTACCGCAAACATGTAGTTTTTATCATGAATTACATACTTGCGAATATCCAATCGTTATATCACAACATTCCAAATCGATTAGAATCATAGCAACGCACAAATATGAATTACTATCACCACAAATCAAGTGTAATTCTCATTTTACACAAATCAAACACAGTTATTTATTCACATCAGAATAGTACTCTACTTACAATCGTGTGACGAATTCTTCAATTCAGGAATCTGAATTCTGGATTTGGAGATGCTATTTCTTTGATGTAGGCGTTGATTTGATTTGTTTAAGTTTAACTTGTAGTTGCTTTATGCTTTAGAGTTTGTCTCCTAATTGTCTCTCAAATTGGTGGCTACTCCTAGTCGTTCCTCAGCAGCATGATGGCCTCATTCTTATTTTTGAATGAATAGATTAGGTAGAGTCTAGGGTCATTTTTATAGAGTTTATGAACTGATTAGGACCGTCGATGTAGCTTGGGTTAATCGTAGCCATTCATTCGAAAGAGAGACCAATCAGGAGCTGACACCTAGCCCTCGTGACAAAGCAAGCCTCAGAAATTCGGACCCAGCACAGACCAGGCCAGCCAGGCCGACCAAGCAGGTCGACCTGCAAGTCAACACCCGTGTCGACTGGGCAGTCGACACGGGGGGGGGGGGGGGGTGTCGACACCCCTGTCGACTTGTCCTGGGCGGGAACTTTCCCGCCCTGCCTCCCTACGTGTTTGAAATTCGAATCTTCGAGCTGTTTTCTGATTTTGAAATTTTCTGAAAACTTTGACGGGCCATAACTTGGTCATACGGACTCCGATTTTGGAAAACTCGGACTCTATTTCACGTATTTTTCCGAGACGAACACAATGGCACAACCCGTTTCCCTTAATTCTTTGATTTGTAATTAATTATACTTTAATTTGTGAATTTCACTGTTATAGAATACACGGGGTGTTACATTCTCCCCCACTTAAAAGGATTTCGTCCCCGAAATCTTCAAGTTTAGGAAAAATATATATCCTAACATCAAAACATCCATCTACTCATCCATCAAACACGAGTATCCATTGTCCTTAAAAGACTTCTAATGCTTCATGATCATATGCGAAGTGTGTGTGTACATGTACTTATCTAATGCAAAATCAGGCGGTCTACTGATTCGGTTGACCTCCTTAATGCGAATTATGTAAGTGCCATGAATCCATTATGTATGCAAATTTTCCTATTCATGATTCTACATGAGTGCACAATCATTCATACAAATGCAACATCCATATGACAACACATTAAAGTTCAACCATATACGAATGCAAACATATATGTATATGCAATATGAAGTGACTGAGCCGATCTAAATCCTAGATTGTGTGTGTATATGCAACCACGAGCAACCACTAGCAATCACTTGCAACCACTTGCAACCATCATCCATAACATGTTTAAATTACATGTTTTCATCCAAAGGGTTTCTTCCTAAAAGATAAGGTCGAGGAAATATACCTAAAAAGATAGATAAAAGCGCAACTTAATGAAAAAGAAAGATCAAGGATGTACCCTCGAAAAGAAAAGGGTAGGCAGTGCGTATTCTAGCTTCAGTTTCCCAAGTCGCGTCTCCCTCGGCGTCGCTCCACTGAACTTTGACGAGCTTGACTTCGCGGTTGCGTAGCTTCTTCACTTCCGTTTCTAATATGCGAGTTGGAACTTTCCTCACGGTTGCTTCGCGCTCCGCTTCAGCTTCTTCTAGGATATTTGGCTCTACCACTTCAGCAGACTCATGTAGACATTTTCGGAGATGTGAAACATGAAAAACGTTGTGAACTCCGGCCAGCTTTTCGGGTAGCTCTAATCTATAGGCCATTTTCCCAATTTTCTCGATGATAGGGAATGGCCCTACGAACCTTGGTGCTAGCTTTCCTGTGGTTCCAAAACGGACAACGTTCCTTAGCGGAGATACCTTAAGAAAAACTCTGTCTCCAACCTCAAATTCAAGGTCGGTCCTCCTCTTGTCGGCGTAGGACTTTTGTCTGTCTTGGGCCGTCTTCATCCTTCTTTGTGTTAAGTCTACTTTTTCTGAAGTCTCTCGGATCATATCTGGTCCAAGTATGAGTTTATCAGTAGACTCCCACCAACAGGTGGGCGATCGGCACGGTCTTCCATATAAAGCTTCGAAGGGCGCCATCCCGATGGTTGCTTGATAGCTGTTATTGTAGGCAAATTCCACCAAAGGAAGATGGTCTTCCCATGTCCCTCCGAAGTCAAGGACGCACAGTCTTAAAAGGTCCTCCAAAACTCTGTTCACTCTTTCTGTTTGGCCGTCGGTTTGGGGATGATAGGCTGTGCTCAAGCATAACTGCGTTCCTACTGCTTCTTGCAGACTCCGCCAAAACTCACTGGTGAAGATAGGGTCTCAGTCACTAACAATGCTGGATGGTATTCCATGGAGTCGAACGATTTCCTTGAGGTAAAGAGATGCTAGGGATGAGGCAGTTCTTTTACTTTTGACAGGTAAAAAGCGAGCGCTTTTAGTAAGCCTATCCACTAATACCCAAATGCTAGTGTTGCCTCTCCTCGACCTAGGCAGCCCATCGATGAAGTCCATTGAGATGCTATCCCACTTCCACTGCGGGACCTCTAGAGGATGTAGCAGACTGCCAGGCTTTTTCTGTTCCGCCTTAACCTGTTGGCACACCATACACTTAGAAACGAATTCTGCCACGTCCTTTTTCATGCCGTTCCAAAAGAAAGTTCTTTTTATGTCCTTGTACATTTTATCTCCGCCTGGGTGTATCGTCATCTTGGAGTGATGTGCTTCCTCGAGAACCCTCTTTACTAAATCCCTTGTCTGTGGGACGCATAGTCTTCCGTCTCGCCTTAGCCAACCCTTATCGTCGATGGAGTATCTGTTGAGGTGACTTGAAGTCTCACCCCTAATTAGCCTATCAATCGTTTCCACAAGCTGAGGGTCTTCGCGTTGTGTTGTCCCTATTGAGTCCACTAAATTCGGGCGCACTTCGAGAGATGCTAGCAAGCCTGGTACAAAATCGGAGGAAGGCCTAAAGTCGAAGCTGGCTATAAACTCTAGGCTTTGTCTTTCAACAAACAGCGGGCTTAGGGTCAGTTTCTTTCGGCTTAACGCGTCTGCTACTACGTTGCCTTTGCCCGGAGTGTAGGAGATCTCGAAATCATACGAGGCAAGAAACTCCAACCATCTTTGTTGCCTCAAGTTAAGATCTTTCTGCGAGAAAAGATATTTCAATGATTTATGGTCAGTGTAAAGTTCGAACTTCTCACCTAGGAGATAGTGTCGCCAAGACTTGAGTGCAAAGACGATGGCAGCTAACTCAAGATCGTGGGTCGGGTAGTTCTTTTCGTGCACTTTCAACTGCCTCCCGCCATAAGCTACTACCCTTCCTTCTTACATTAAGACGGCGCCTAGCCCTGTCCCACATGCATCTGTATAAACAGTGAACATCTTGCTTACATCTGGCAACGTCAAAACTGGGGCTGTTGTAAGAGCCCTTTTTAGTCGCTGGAAAGCAAACTCGCAATCCAAGTCCCAATTGAACACTAGAATTTTCTTGGTCAATTTCGTGAGCGGAGATGAGATCTTCGCAAAATCCCTTATGAACTTTCGATAGAAACCTGCTAGTCCTAGAAAACTTCGGACCTCAGTTGCATTCCTTGGTGTCTTCCAATCCTGTACTGCCACTACCTTAGCAGGGTCCACTGCTAACCCTTGTTTGGATACTATGTGCCCAAGGAACCTCACTTCTTCTCTCCAAAAGTGGCATTTGGAGAATTTGGCTTTTAGTTGATGGACTCGCAGAGTTTCCATGATTGCCCTTAAGTGCTGAGCATGTTCCTCTTCGCTCTTTGAGAAGATAAGGATATCGTCTACGAAGACCACTACGAACTTATTGAGGAAATCTCTGAATACCCTACTCATCAGGTCCACGAAGTAAGCAGGTGCATTTGTCAAGCCGAAAGGCATGACAAGCCATTCAAAGAAGCCGTCTGGGGTTCTGAATGCCGTTTTATCGATACTATCTTCAGCCACCCTTAGCTGATGAAAACCGGTCACTAAATCGAGTTGGGAGAAAACAGACGCTCCTACAAGCTGATCAAACAAATCGTCAATTCTGGGGAGAGGGTGCCTATTCTTTTTCGTTAGCTTGTTGAGCTCCCTATAGTCAACACATAGACGGAGTGAACCATCCGCCTTTGTAGCGAACACCACTGGAGCGCCCCATTCTGAAATGCTCCTCCTAACGAACCCCTTTTCTAGAAGCTCTTTAATCTGTTTATTGAGCTCATTCCTTTCCCGTGGAGCCATGTGTCTAACGGGCAATGCAACGGGCTTTGCATTATCTACAAGGTATATGCGGAAGTCTATCTCCCGCTTCGGAGGCAAGCCCTTCACCTCTTCGACGACATCCGGATATTCCCGGACCACTCTAACTGATTGCAAATTTTCAACAGAGGCATTTAGCGATTCAAGGTAACTAAGCATAACCGCATACGAGGGATTACAAGAAATTTCCAAAGTATTACCGAGCTGGGTTAGGAGCCTAACAACCCTTTTCTCACAATCAAGGATGGCCCCATTACTGGATAGCCAATCCATGCCCAAAATCAAACCATATCCCGAAAAGCCCAAAACAAAGGCACTACATTTAAATTCTACGCTTGGAATAGAAATTTTCTATCCCAAACAGATCATAGACAAATGAGCTGGGCCCCCAATTGGGTTTGAAACAATTAAGGGGTCCTCTACCATACTAGTTTTTAGGTGCAGAGATTCTACTAAAGCAGACGAGATAAAGGAGTGTGATGCGCCAGAATCAAATAAAGTGCGAACGGGGTGATCATAAAGATAAACTACACTTTCTACAGAAGTATTTATACCTCGCTGTTGCAGAGGTGGCGCTTCTAGCACATGAACTTGTGACCCTGAGGTGGATCCAGCCCTCTGCCCCTGTCCTCGTTTCTTTGGGCAGTCCTTAGCCCTGTGGCCTGTCTCACCGCAAGAAAAGCACCTACCATTCTCCTTGGCCTTCTTTTTCCGGCAATCTTTCACTAAGTGCCCCACTTTGCCACAGAAATTACACTTCCTCTTCTCTTTGTTGCCTTTCCCGCCCTTCTTAAAGTCTGTCTTCTTAGGCTGCAAACCCTCTTTCTTCCCTTGAGAGCTTTCTGCCTTTGTCTCCTTCTTGCCCTTATCCTCTTCGTTCAGCAACGCCATCTGTACCAACCTTTCATGCGTAGCTCCCATGGGTATATGGGTCATGGCCAAACTGTGTAATTGCTCATTCAACCCTTTGACAAAACGGAGAGCCTTCTTGTGCGGGGTGTTGACTAGGTCCAGCCCAAACCTAGCCAGCTCATCGAACTGATTAACATACTCTTTGACTGTCTTGTTCCCTTGCTTAAGAAATAAGAATTTTTCCAACTACAAACTCCTTTCCGCATCTGAGAGAAATTTAGCCTCAAACCTTGCCCTAAAGTCCTCCCATGTTTCCACTGGTCTTTCTGCATTAGTGACTTCCCACCAGTAGGAAGCCTCACCTTTTAGCAACCATACTGCCAGTTGTACTTTCTGCCTATCTTCTATCTCAAAGATGATGAATAAGTCCTCGGTTTCTTTCAGCCAATTTCGAGCTGCCACGAAGGACTCAGTTCCATGGAAATCCTTTACTCCCATAGTTTTAAAATCTTTACATATCTTAGCAAACGTGTTTCCCCGTGGAGGAGGTGGAGGAAGAGGTGCTGCTACAGCTGGATGATTTCCTGCAGCTGGGGGAGGAGGAACGGTAGGACCTGGCTGAGTGGCCCTTGCTTCTAAGAACTGCCTAAACCAACCAGGTATTGGTACACCCTCTGGCAAGTTAAGTTCTTCGGACATGTTGAAACAAAAAGGATAGATTCAAAACGAAGGATAAGAGATAGTACCTATGGCTTTGGGGGGTGGGGGACTTTGCCTTTTTTTTAAAAAAAAAAAATATTTTTCTTTTAAAAATGCTTCTTTAAATTTCTTTTTTTTTTGAAAATAAATTTTCAAAACTTTTTATCTTATCTGGTAAACCTATGCTCTGATACCAAGTGAAACACCCCACCTCCGTTAGGGTCACTCTTAAAGGGAATGCCCTAATTTTGGTGGAGGTTTATAAGTATAAGTCACAGATATACAAGACAGATATAAGAACACAAATTTTTGAACAGCGGAAAAACAACAACTTTTATTTCATTAAAAATACGTGTTACAACAACCATACCATAATTGTCTTACAATACTTCCAAAAACATAACATCTTCGTAACTGTCTTGATTACATTATTTAAAGAAGCATAAAGAAAACATAAATAAACTGCAAAAGTCCCATAGTTGTTGTCCAAAGCCATAGTCCAAAACGAAAAGATCCAAGCAATACATTCTTTCTCTTCAAGCTGGATATGAAGGCTGGTCAAGCTGCGGTATTCCCTCCCTGTGGACCTGGGGGGGGGAAACGGAAGAAAAGAAGACGAAAGAAAACTAGAGTCAGACATAAAGCCTGAGTAAGTCTAGGACTATTCAGTCTATGAATAAAGAACTGGGTATGATAAGTATAAACTAGAAATGGGAAAGCACCATATACTTAGTTAAGTTGTCTAGGGTCGAATATACTATCGTACCTCATATTAATCTCTGTACCCATATAAACTAGTTCCCAACAGGCACCCCATAATCAGGGTGAAGTGATCCATTTTATGATGATCGGCTCCTACTCGCATAGTTACATGTGTCTTACGGCCCCCGATGTTGTAGTTACCTATGCTGGTCCCACCATGGGGTGTATCAAGTCCCATGGCGGCGGCTCGACACAACCCTAGAATGCACAGGTATGCTACTGGTGCCCAGTGCCTTATTTTTCTGCGCCGGAGTGAGTGCACGCCCACACCCCGTTAGAACCTACACTGCTGCACCACCGCCGTCGATTTGACCTCTTACAGTCATCCCAGTAATTGTGCCCCACCCTGCCTAGTTTCAGGGTATCATGATACCTTATAGGGTTACTGCTGAAAAGGGTCCCCCGCTACTAGGTTTTTCTATTTCTAGCCAACATGCTAAGTTGGTTAAGTGTTTTATAAACCTAACCCCCAATCAGTCTGTTTAGTTTAGAATGTTCCATCTTGATTAAGTATTAATATAATTTACTTAATCCTATCAATCCTGACTCAGCCTTAATTGTCTTATTAAAGCCTTGACCTCTCACATTAGACAGGTATTGTTGTGGCTGCCTGTTGCCGGTTGGGTCCGGGCAGTCTTACGCCACAACTCAGTCTAACCTCGGGTCCTTATTGGGCTCCATGTTTAACCACCCACATTGGATAGGTGTTGTTGTGACTACTGGACAGCCGGGCGGTTCCGGGCAGGTTTACATCACAACTCAATCCAACCTCGGGTTAAACACATCGTATTTTCTACATTTACATATTTTGTCTTTCTTCTTTATTTTCTTATATGTAAATATTTGCGGCCCATTATTCAAAATCAATTTAAGCTAATGGTGTAAAGGTTTACACCAATCATGGGCCCAACCCATTCTTGAATTTGGGCCCCTCTACTTTTATATTTTCATTTATTAATTAATTTGGCCCAACGCTATTTCCCCCGTTTAATACGTTCGTTTATTATAATATATGTTGGGCTTAGCCTTTTAAGCCCAACTTAGCCACGTGAAAAAGGGGAGGCTTAAAACGTGATTATATACACAAAAAGGGGAATGTGAACGCTTGAACTTGCAACATAACGTTGGAACTACAAAATAGAAACTGGTGTACTTGCATTGTAGTAACATATACTTTGGTCATAAAGCATAAGTGACATGAATCAAACCATGTAAACTTGTAGTTAAGTTAAGAATCTAACTAAATTAGATATCATTATTGACACATAGTCTTAACTACAACATAAACCTATATTTTTACTTAGGCATAATGTCAAACATAAGCAAATCATGTTTATAAAATTACTATATGTTTACAAAGGTGCTTACTTTTGTTACTAATACAAAAGTATAGTTCAACTAGAATTATTCCAACTTAATCATGATTTTTAATCTATTCACATAATCATGGCACAAATATACCCAAACATGAAATCATGGTTTTTGATCTATTCATGCAAACTTGCAATTGGAATGTAAATCTAACTTAGCTATGTGTCACATATATTATCATATAGTTCTTGTTAACAATATAGGCCTAACATGTTTTTCAATTAGGCATAATACCAAACATAGCCTAGTCATATTCATAAAATCAACATAAGTTCAAAAAGAGGCTTACTTTTGTTTCTAATACAAAAGTATGGTTTTATACATAGATCATGATGCCAGTTCCAACATAATTTCATATGAATCATAATACCCCAAATTTGATCCAATTACACAAAAAGTGATTTTGTACAAAAAATATACATTATGTTGGCGTAGTAGCAAAACCACATACTTGCATGAATCTCAATTAAACAACCACAAACATGTAGCTTCAACATGAATTACATACTTGCGAATATCCAATCGTATACTTGCATGAATCTCAAATAAACTACCACAAACATGTAGTTTTTATCATGAATTACATACTTGCGAATATCCAATCGTTATATCACAACATTCCAAATAGATTAGAATCATAGCAACGCACAAATATGAATTACTATCACCACAAATCAAGTGTAATTCTCATTTTACACAAATCAAACACAGTTATTTATTCACATCAGAATAGTACTCTACTTACAATCATGTGACGAATTCTTCAATTCAGGAATCTGAATTCTGGATTTGGAGATGTTATTTCTTTGATGTAGGCGTTGATTTGATTTGTTTAAGTTTAACTTGTAGTTGCTTTATGCTTTAGAGTTTGTCTCCTAATTGTCTCTCAAATTGGTGGCTACTCCTAGTCGTTCCTCAGCAGCATGATGGCCTCATTCTTATTTTTGAATGAATAGATTAGGTAGAGTCTAGGGTCATTTTTATAGAGTTTATGAACTGATTAGGACCGTCGATGTAGCTTGGGTTAATCGTAGCCATTCATTCGAAAGAGAGACCAATCAGGAGCTGACACCTAGCCCTCGTGACAAAGCAAGCCTCAGAAATTCGGACCCAGCACAGACCAGGCCGACCAAGCAGGTCGACCTGCAAGTCGACACCCGTGTCGACTGGGTAGTCGACACGGGGGGGGGGGGTGTCGACTGGCAAGTCGACACCCCTGTCGACTTGTCCTGGGCGGGAACTTTCCCGCCCTGCCTCCCTGCGTGTTTGAAATTCGAATCTTCGAGCTGTTTTCTGATTTTGAAATTTTCTGAAAACTTTGACGGGCCATAACTTGGTCATACGGACTCCGATTTTGGAAAACTCGGACTCTATTTCACGTATTTTTCCGAGACGAACACAATGGCACAGCCCGTTTCCCTTATTTCTTGGATTTGTAATTAATTATACTTTAATTTGTGAATTTCACTGTTATAGAATACACGGGGTGTTACAACCCCTGGCAAGGGTAACGTGGTGGCAGACGCCTTAAGTAGAAAAAGATTATCCTTAAGTCCTTTGTTTGTTGAGCGGCGAAGTTTAGAATTCATTTCGATGTTTGACTTTAGACCTTCTGTTGACTTCGTACCCGGTTTGCTAGCATCCTTGGAGGTCAGACCTACGCTTTTGGGATGGATTGGCGAGGCACAGCGAGACGACCCGCAGTTGGTTGAGTTAGTAGAAAAACTCAAAGGAGAGGAGTCATCAAGCCATCTCTGTAGGTATACCCTAGACGATAAGGGTTGGTTTCGTAGGGACGGTAGACTTTGTGTACCAAAAGACGATGACCTAAGGAAGACTATTCTTGACGAAGCACATCATTCGAAGATGACCATTCATCCCGGTGGGGACAAGATGTACAAAGACATGAAGAGAGTTTACTTTTGGGCCGGCATGAAGAAAGATGTGGCCGAGTATGTCGCTAGATGCTTGGTGTGCCAACAAGTAAAAGCGGAGCAAAAGAAACCGGTGGGTTGCTTCACCCATTGGAGGTTCCACTATGGAAACGGGAAAGCATCTCGATGGATTTTGTGGATGGATTACTGCGATCGAGGAAGGGTAATACGGGGATTTGGGTTATAGTAGATAGACTTACTAAAAGCGCCCATTTCATTCCCATGAAGAGTAAGAGGACTACTCCATGGTTAGCTTCTGTATATGTCCGAGAAATAGTTCGTTTGCACGGTGTTCCTTCTAGCATAGTGAGCGACCGCGATCCTATTTACACTAGCGAATTTTGGAGAAGCTTACAAGAGGCGGTAGGGACTCAGTTATGTTTGAGCACCGCATATCATCCTCAGACGGACGGCCAGACTAAGAGGGTGAATCGCATTCTAGAGGATCTGTTGAGGCTATGTATCCTAGACTTTGGGGGTACATGGGAAGAGCATCTTCCATTGGTTGAGTTCTCATATAATAATAGCTTTCTGTCCAGCATTGGTATGGCACCATTCGAAGCTCTATATGGACGACCTTGTCGTTCACCTACATGTTGGTGGGAATCTACGGATAAGATCTTACTTGGGCTCGATATGATTAGGGAGACTTCGGAGAAGATCGACTTGATTCGAAGGAGGATGAAAGCAGCGCAAGATAGGGAGAAATCTTATGCGGATAAGAGGAGGACAGATCTCGAGTTTGAAGTTGCGGACATGGTCTTTGTCAAAGTGTCTCCATTATGAAACATTGTTCGCTTTGGGTCCGTTGGGAAATTAGCACCAAGGTTTGTAGGGCCGTTTCCTATTAAGGAGAGGATTGGACAGATGGCGTATAGAGTGGAGTTGCTCGAGAGACTTAGTGGCGTACATGACGTATTCCATGTGTCACATTTGAGGAAGTGCTTGCACGAGACCGCCGAAGTGGTAGAGCCGAGCTTGCTTAGAGAGGTGGAGATAGAGCGTGATGCGACAATTCGACGATCTCCTTCGTGCATTCTTGGGTCGGAGATCAGGAGGTTGAGGAATCGAGAGGTCAGACTAGTCAAAGTGCAATGGGGAGATGATGAGAGCAAAGCTACTTGGGAGACGGAAGAGAAGATGCGTTCACGATAGCCTTTTCTTTTTGAGGGTATGTCCTTTAATTTCTCCTTTATAGCTTAGCTTGTACTTATCTTATCTTTAGTATATCCTCTCGCTAGTATCTTTGACCTTTAGTTAGGATAATCCTATGGTTGAAACATGTGTTTGAAACATGTTATGTATGGTGGATGCAAAGTGGATGCAAGTGTTTGCTAGTGGTTGCTCATGGATGCATATACACACACTATTAGGCACCAGATCGGCTCAGTCACTTCATATTGCATATTGCATATATATGGATGTATTTAGTAAAATGGATGTATAATGGTTGTATTATCATATAGTTGCTGCATTCGGGTGGATGGTTGTGCACGCATATAGAATTAATATGTATCATTAGGAGTCTTTTGCATACATATTGGACGCATGGCACTATCATGAATTGCACTAAGGAGGTCGACTGAATCAGTAGACCTCCTAATTTTGCATTAGATATGGACATATACACACACTGTGCATATAAACATTAAAGCATTAGAAGTCTTTTAAGGACAATGGATGCTGGTGTTTGATGGTTGAGTAGATGGAC
This sequence comes from Allium sativum, assembly GCA_030737875.1. NCBI lineage: Eukaryota > Viridiplantae > Streptophyta > Magnoliopsida > Asparagales > Amaryllidaceae > Allium > Allium sativum. Next base: position 930,045,171 of record CM060920.1, on the reverse strand, counting down.
GATTAGATGGTAGGATATACATTCTTCTTGACTTGGAGATTTCGGGGACGAAATCCTTTAAGAAGGGGAGAATGTAACATCCCATAATTTTATAACATTAAAATTCACAAACTAAAGTATACTTAATTTTTAGAAAAGAATTAAGTGAAATGGGTTTCGCAGAGAAATATATATATATTGATATATATATATAAATTAAATAAATAAATATGCGAAAAAGTTCAAAACAGTGAATTGGGAGGGGAAATAACCGAACCGGCCCATTTTTTAGGTCGACCCAAGCCCCGCTGGGTCGACTAGGGGTTAATCCAGGGTGTTTGGCTATCAACCCGTAGGCCGATTCGCTCAAATGCAGATTTTGCATTTGATTGGTTCTCATGGTTCAGTGTTAATCTAATGGTCCTAAATAACTTCCTACACCTATAAATACATCCTAATGCTAACCCTAAACCTAATTAAAATAGAATAGTTACCGTCATACCATCGCCATGGAAATCAACGGAGCCGCCGCCAACTAAGAAAGAAGAAAAGCAAATTCAATTCTAATTCTCTCAACCCTAAAGCAAAGCAAAACTCTCTCTTTTCTTCTCTAAATTGTGAGTATGATGATCTTAACAAGATTATTATCATTTTAATTAGGTTGAGTTATGAATGGATTATGAGTAGATGATGTGAATTATCATATATGTTGTTGTAAACCCCTTTTGCTATCATGTATATTGTAGATCCAATGTTATGTGATGATGATATCTTATATGTTGTAAATCATGCTATGATGATGTTATGTATGTTGAAAGTTTCTATGCTAAGTTGTGATGAATCATACATGTTAAAAAGGCCATGATGCTACCATCTATGCTAGTTAGTTCATATTAATTAAATCATCATGTTTGGGTTATGTTGATCTATATGACAAGTCACATATGCAAGTTAGATTGATTAGAAAAGTTATGAACATATGCCAAGACATCTATTATGACATCTAGAATTATGCTATGACATATGTGATATCCTATGCTAGTTACACCATCATTATGTTGCCTAAAAACCCCATATGCGAGTTTATGTATAGATTTGGGCTATGATCATATCATGTAAATTGAGACATTTAACAAGTTGACACCTTTTGATCCTTAACATGTGTAGTTTATGCAAGTTTCACCCCTATTATGATTAGATTTATTTTAATTGTCTATATGTTGTGATAATTTATCTTTGTGCGAGGTGTTAGACTATACAAGTCTAGCCTATATTATGCGTTGAATAAGCGAATGTATAAATGTAGGGTAGGGGTAATATTAAGGATTTAATATTAAAAAGTTGGGGTGCAATTGATATGATTTTGCATGCCATAAGTGGATGGCCATAATTGAGTCAATTATGGACATCATTAAAAGTCGACTTAATTAATAATTTGAATAGGGAATTATTAAAACTGGTGTAAAAGTTTTTTAAGTGTTAATCAATGCTTAGGACACGAGGTTTGACTCGTTTGTGACGTAAACCTACCCGGACCCGCCTGGCAAATCCAGTGGTCACAAATGTCAGCCCAATGTGAGAGGTCCTAGGCCTAAACTAAAGCATAACGGTTGTAAAGACACGAGGTTAGACTCTTTTATGGTGTAAGAATGCCCGGACCCGCCCGACAAATCCAGCTTCCATAAATGCCAGTCTAATGTGAGAGGTCTTTATGAGGTTATGGCCCAAATGAATTAATAAATACTTAACCATATAAACATGTAAAGTGGGACATGGGGGTTAAGTAGGTGCCTTGGGTGGCATGAGGAATCTAGGGGGTGCCCTTAGTGACATGTGAAATACGATTAGTAAGACTTAACCAAACACACATGTAAATGAACATGACTAAGAGGGTTAAGTGGGATATACTAGTGACAGGCTTAGGTGGGTAGCTTGTGGGGGCCCATTTCGACCAGTATCCCAAACGTATCTTTGTGGGCTCGACCCAAGTCGAGGACGGGATACGCATGCTAGGTTCGACTATAAGAGGCCAAAACGAGGAGCGGTGGCAACGCAAGTCCAACGGGTTCCGTATGCGTGTGTGGACCCGGGCTGGCAGGTAAGACGTTGTTGCATCGTGTAGGTATAAGCCGTGCATTCTCAAGTTGTATCGGGTTGCCACTTTAGGGGAGTGATACACTCCACTGTGGGGCCAGCACGGGTATCTACGAGTAGGGAGCCGATCGAAAGTGGGTAGTGGGGTACACCTAGTGGAGATAGGGGCAGACGGCACCTATGTAGTCAGCTAGGGGTACGTAAGGCTATTTATAAATTTTCTGTGTGAAGCAAGTGGGATCAAACAATAAGGTGACTGGTGTGGTGTAGTGTAGTAATGTGCGGTGCAGTGTAGTAATCATTCGTTAGTAATTAGGTGTGCTTTTACCGTTATCTTTAACGTTATCTTAAACGCTATCTTTATCTTCCTAAGAGTTCATAGACATTTACTTGTCTTCCAGCTTATGCTTTAGTCTAGTTATTTTGATAATAGTATTGTTAGAATTATCATACTTGCCAGACTTTATGTCTGACCCCCTCTATTTCTATCCTTTTTCCCCTTCCAGGTCCTTAGGTTGGGCCCAGCTCTAGTGGAGTTTGATTGAATTGCTTCATCTCTCTTTGGGAAGCTTGGACCGTTGAAGTAAAGTCCAGCTTGTTATCTTTTTAATGGCTATTTATGTAATGGGATTATGTATTTTGTTTTTATGAAGATGGATATTGTACTTGGTTATGATCTATGGTTTTATGATGTAACAAACATGTTTAATTTCCGCTGCAATAAAATGAAGTTTTAGATTTCCAAGTACTATTTATTATCTGTCTTGTTGTAAATTTTCTGTTCTATATTCACTTATAACCTCCATGGAAGTTAATGCATTCCCTTTGTGAGTGACATTAATGGACGTGGGGTGTTACATCTTCCGTTCCCCCCTAGGTTGTCACGGTGGGAATACTCAAGCTTGATCAGGATTCTTCTTTCATTTTGCTTGGAGCTTCTTAGACATATTGCTTGATTTCGTATCTTCTCTTCTATGGCTATATTTTGGGGATTATGCTCTTTTTATGTATTATTGTACTCTGATGATAATTTTGGTACAGGACAGAAGTTTTATGTTTTCAGCATTTCAGACTTATTATGTAATTGGGTTTAGACCACGAAGCTTTTCTATTTAATAAAGTTTTTCATTTCACTGTTATTTTATATCTATCTTTTGATGTTTCTGTTTTTGTTTACCTATAACGTTTCACGAAACTTAATGCATTCTGATAAAGAGTGACATTAACGGACGTGGGGTGTCACACTTGGTATCAGAGCTGAAGGTAACTAGATCAGATAAAAGATTTTGAAAATTATTTTCAAAAAGGTTTTAAAATAAAGCATTTTCAAAAAAAAATGTTTTGAAAAACATATTTCCCAAAGCCATATAAAATATCTCTCGATTCTCTGTTTGAATCCATTCTTCCTTTTCGTTTCAGCATGTCGAGGGAACCGAATATTCTGGAAGGCGTTCAAGTACAGGATTGTTTTCGTAGGTATCTTAAGGTTACGGTACCTACCGGGAGAAAAGGAGATGTCCCTCCCCCAGCTGCAGCCGTTGTTCCTCCACCATCGCGAGTAGGTAACTCTAAGAAATGACATGGGTGTAAGTGCATGGGTCATTTGGTCAAAAATTGATGAAAAAGGAAGAACGCTAGCTGCAACTGTAGTGAAGTTGGACTCTATATTAGAGAATACCTGAAGAAGCAAATACAAGGCCAAAGGGCTGGATCTTTTGGAGGACATATGCATTCTCTTGTGGCTAGTGTACCGGATAAAGGTAGTAAAGTTTTTGTTGAAGGTTTGATTTCTCTTTCCAATCATCCTGTTAGAACTCTTTTTGATTCTGGCGCTTCGCATTCTTTTATATCTGATTCTGTGGTTGAGTCTCTGCACCTTAGTACTAGTATGGTTTTGGATCCCGTTGTCGTCTCAAACCCCATTGATGTTACGACTCATTTATCTATGATTTGTCGGGGTTTGAGAATATCTGTGTTAGGCGTCGAGTTTGAGTGCGATGTATACATGCTTGCTTTCATGGGCTATGGTTTGATTCTGGGGATGGACTGGCTAGCCATGTATGGTTCCATTATAGATTCTAAGAGGAGGGTCGTTAGACTTTTGACTTGCCATAGGAGGACCCTTGATATTTCTTGTGACCCTAAGGGGTCTGTCATGCTTAGTTTCCTAGAGTCTCCTGAAGCATATATCGATGATTTACGATCTATACCAGTAGTCTGTGAGTATCATGATGTTTTCAAGGAGGTTCGGGACTTACCTCCGAGGTGCGAGATTGATTTCCGTATATACTTGATGGACAATGCAAAGCCAGTTGCATTGCCTGTGCGCCATATGGCTCCAAGAGAAAGGAGGGACCTCAGTAAGTAAGTAGGGGACCTACTCGAGAAAGGGTTTATTATGCGAAGCATATCTGATAGTATTCGCAACTAAGGCGGATGATTCGCTTTGCTTATGTGTGGATTATCGAGAGTTGAATAAGTTCACTAAGAAGAATAAGCACCCACATCCACGGGTAGATGATTTGTTTGACCAGCTTGTTGTCGCATATGTTTTCTCTCAGTTAGACTTGGCCATGGGGTTTCATCAGTTGAGGGTGGCCGAGGATAGTATAGACAAGACCACTTGTGACGGCCCGCCCCGCACCAGCCGGCATTTCCTCTTTAAGTGCGCTGTACACATGCCCGACTAGTACAGAACGGTCGCCAAAGAAAGGAAAGAAGAGGATGAGCTAATCAAGAACCTGTAGAATGTCTCATAGCGCATGGGATAAAATATAATAACAACATACTTGACATAAAACAGGCGAGACAGTGCATAAGCTGAAAACTAAAACTACACATCATAGCAGCGGAAACCCAAATACAGCTTATGTTCCACATCACCATTATTACAACTTTTCAAACTGTCTCTAAAGCTAAGCAAAGGAAAAGGTACACTACTAATGCCCAAAGTAGTGACCCGCAGCAACACAGGGAGAATATCTATATATGTCCTACGTGGAAGCCTCCTGCTCGTCTCCGGTACAGCTACTCGTGCATCACCAGCTAACCTATCTCTAGTCTGCTTGTGAGAGCACCTATAGTAATAAGAAGAGACATAAATCTCTGGGTCAGACAGAAAGTCTGGTATGAGCAATAAGCAGCAAAACAGAACAATAACAGGTATACTAAACCATACCTGAACCTGGACCTGCAACCAAAGAGTTAGCACTACATACTGTACAATACTCTAAGGTGCCACTAACATATGGTGTAAGGAATACGGGGGTGGGGGTGTGCATGTCATAGTGATGGCAAACAAATCAAACATAGCAACCATCCTCACATCTCTCACTCAGTGCGTAAAGCAGACGATGTCCACCACTCTCGACCACTAGACCTATCGAAGTAGTGACGGAGTTCGACTTGTACGACTACTGCTACCACCAAGCTTACCCCATGGAGTCATGACTAAATATTTACAAATGACCCCGCATCATTGGTCTATAGCCCATTAGTCGTACCTAGACCACTGTGGTCCTGAATCCGTTCACATACCCCCTACACATAGTGATCCAAAGTCATAGACATCGACAACTCCTTAGCACACATCCCGCAGCAAAGCCCAATTCACGAAGTTAACTCGTTGGTTCCCAAATGGATCCTAAGTACAAGCTTCACACTTGGACTTCCTTTGCATCTCGGTTTTTGGTCGAATTGGAGTTGGTCTTCAGAAGAAGTGTTCACGATGAAGTAAAATTATACATCTAGTTCGGTTCGGTACTCCCAACCCGTTTCAGTTCGGTGGTCCTAGCCCATGCCTTGATCAGTGCTCTATTCCTCCTCGGTTCGGTCCACTCACACTTGCTTGGTTCGGTTCAAAAGTATAGAGCCTATCCTCTGTTCGGATTGGTCCTCCAGCTCTGGTTCGGTTCGGTTCGGTTATGACAACCAGATCCCATCCGTTGCTCCATCTCCTCTTCTCAGATCTGATCTGCAGCCCCTTCCTTGTTCCCCATCCGAACCCAACTCTAGCTTTTATGTATGGACTTCCTTCTTTCCAAGTCTCCTTTAGTGCAAAGTTCCGATCCAGTTCGGTTTCTCTGCCCAGTCCACCATCCGATTCGAGCCCCCTAACCCGATCCGATCTGAAACCCTGCACATTTTCCTGCAACTTTTCCAGCGACTGTTTTAAGCCATACGACGGCTTTTTCGACCACTCTAACTGTTTTAGACAATCACAAAGCATGCCATACAGTCATAGCAACAATTAGAGGTGACCACAAACACCAAAACAACAACTTAATAAATTAAGATGGATTAAACATAGCCAAAACCCCATATTTCCCCTTAATCATGTTCAAGTATAATTAATGATAGGATTAGTAAAACTTAACCAAATTAACCCAAGTTTCTAACAGAGATCTAAAACATCATTTCGAATTTTATAAATATTTTTCCAGAATTTAATCATGTTTAAATTCGCTAATTAACACTAATCAACCCTAATTAGCTATAGTTAGTGTAAAAACATGCTTATCACTCACCTTAGCTAAAAAAAACCTTTAGAACCGAAACTTTACTGTTTGGGTGCGAATACCAATACAACACAGCAGCTCTACCTTGATTTGTGTGCTAAACCGCCTTGATTTGATGTTGATTAAGCCAAAACTTGATTAGAAAGTGATTAGAAGTTGAATTGGGTGTTGGAGGCCATTGCTAGGGTTCCAAGAATGAAAATGGCGGCTGAAAGAAATGTTTTCTAACCCTAATCAACCCCTATATACCCCTAATCCCGAAATCCCCCATTGGGCCTAGCTGTTAATTACCCAATTTAGCCCAGTTAAGCAGTTTTTTTCCCTTCAAACCTTGTTTCAGCCATATCACCCAAATGGTAAGTCAGTTTTTCACATGTGACCACTCTACGGAAATGTAAACCGTCATCTGGAGCCAATGGAAGCGATTTCAGGTCAAAACTCCTGTCCAATCAGAAGTTATGGCCAAAACAAGATCAGTTAGGGGCAAAATGGTCATTTAAAAATCGGGAAAAATCATGAACATGGGAAATGACCCCATTAGTCGTCTCCCAAAGTTACATGACCGTACGACTTCGTATGTGAAAGAAATGAATATTCTACGATCCTTCGATGCGTAGAATGTGGGTCATTACATTCTCCCCCCTTAAGAAATTTCGTCCCCGAAATTCCTTAACCCAAAACATACAAAGGATCCCGCATGCCTACCAATCATATACAACAATCAAACATGCAAAACAAATAAAACCAACCTATCCTAGCATGCAGAAAGACTAAATCGAAACTGAAATTTTACCAGGCGAAGAGTTTTGGATACATCTTCCTAATGCTCTCCTCTATCTCTCAAGTACAGTCATTCTCATTCTCGCCCCACTGAACTTTGACTAATTTCACCGCCTTCCTTCAAAGCTGCTTCGTATCGTTCCCAACAATACGCATAGTCCTGCAGTTCCCAACCGCCTCGGGTTCAACTTCGATATCATCCAACTGATCAGGTGAAATAGTCACATCTAGGTCGTGTACGAATTTCCTTAGCTGGGAAACAAGAAACACGTTGTGAACTCCTGCCATCTTGTCTGGTAATTCAACTTTATATGCCAACATCCCAATTTGCTCAAGAACTGGAATGGACCAACAAATCTTGGTGCTAACTTGCCTCTTCTGCCAAATCGTATCACGCTCTTCAACGGAGAAATCTTGACAAACACCAAGTCGCCAATGGAGAACTTTAATTCTCTTCTCCTCTTATCAGCATAGCTTTTCTGCCTATCTTGGGCAGCCTTCATTCGCTGTTGGATAACCTTGATCTTTTCTGATGTTTCTCTTATTACTTCTAGTCCAAGCACATATTTCTCATTGGTCTCTAACCTCCTTGCATAAGCTACAACCCTACCTCCTTGCATCAATACAGCACCTAGCCCTATGCCACATGCATCCATATATACTTTCATCTCTTCATTCCCCTTAGGAATGACTAACACTGGTGCACATGTCAACTTTTCCTTTAGGCTCTTGAATGCATTCTCGCATTTTCCGTCCCAGACGAAAGCTTGATTCTTCTTGGTCAACTGAGTCAACGGTGCTGCTATCTTGGAGAAGTCTTGGATAAACTTACGATAATATCCAGCTAACCCCAAGAAACTTCTTATGTCTGCTGCATTATTGGGCGTAGACCAATCTTGTACCATAGCCACCTTCGCGGGGTCCAAGGCAATACCATTCTCTGAAACAACATGGCCCAAGAATCTCACTTCCCTCCTCCAGAAGTGACACTTAGAAAACTTTGCTTTTAGCTGGTGTTTTCTCAACACCTCCATCTCTATCCTCAAATGTTCCTTGTGTTCTTCCTCTGTCCTCGAATAAACAAGTAAATCGTCCACGAACACAAGAACAAACTTATTCAACTGATCTCTGAATACCCTGTTCATAAGGTCCACAAAATATGTTGGTGCATTGGTCAACCCAAATGGCATGACCAACCACTCATAAAATCCAGACGGCGTTCGAAAGGCCGTTTTAGCTATACTCCCAGCTTCCACTCTAAGCTGATGAAACCCTGTCACGAGATCCAACTGGGAGAACACTCTCGCGCCACTCAACTGATCAAACAAATCATCTATCTGCGGTAGAGAATACTTATTCTTCCTCGTCACCTTATCCAATTCGCGGTAGTAAACACACAATCAAAGGGAACCATCTGCCTTGGTAGCAAACACAACTGGTGCTCCCCACTCAGAAATACTTCTTCGGATAAATCCCTTCTTCAGAAGATCGCTTACCTGCACCCCGAGCTCTCGCTGCTCCCTTGGTGCCATCCGACGAAGTGGCATCACTGTAGGTCTAACGTCTTTCACTAAATCAATATGGAACTCAATCTCTCGGTGTGGTGGAAGCCCGGTCACTTCCTCGAAGACGTCCGGATACTGGCCAACCATGGGCAAACCTGACAACTCATCATGCGGGATGTCGAGGGAATTTGGAAAACTAGCCATTACCCCATCACTAGGTAGACCACCAAACACTACCTTCCGTCCATCATTCGCTCTAGCTGTCGCCAAAAAGTCCTCACAATCTACCACCACCCCGTATCTTTGGAGCCAATCGACTCCCAAAATAATGTCAAACCCAGTAAAGCCCAAAACAAAGCAATCAAAAACAAACATGCATCCATGACTCGATAAGACCACATTACAACAAATCATGCTAAGGTAATCGAAGCACCAATCGGGTTCATCACTACTAAAGGTCTATCGACAATCTCGGGCTCCAATCCCAACCTATCTAGCAGGTCACTAGATATGAAAGAACTGGAAGCTCCGGTATCAAACAAAACTCTAACAGGAACATCATAAACAGAAAGCATACCTTGAATAACGACATTCTTTCCCTTCTCCGCTGCAGTTGGGGCATTCGACAAAGAAGGAATAACATTAAGGGCATATGCTTTCACCATCTGCTTTTCTTTAAGGGGTTGCGGACACTTGTCCTTGTGATGTCCCACTTGGCCACAGTTGAAGCACTTCCTGTCTGCTGGCTTTGCTCGACAATTACTAGCATTGTGGCCCTTCTTGCCATAGCTAAAGCACTCAACATCTTTCTTCTTCTTCTGGCCATCCTTATTCAGGTTCTGCTTCCTCTTATTCTGAGAAGCACTCTTGCCTCCACCGCTTGCTTGCGGTTTTGGCTCCTCTGTAGATGCGACCTCAGTCTTCGACATAGGGTAAAGACTTTCCGATCTTAAAGCTTTCCCCATAATCGATTCAAACGTCTCATCGATGTGGTTGATAAGCCTTTCCCCCAAGTATCCATCCAAGCCAGTTATGAACTTCTCGTTCTTCTTCTCGGCAGTATCAATAAGAGATAACCCATATTTCAATAAAGTATCGAACTCAGCAATATACTTCGAGACAGCCCTGACATTTTGCTTAAGCTCCAAGAACTTCCTAAACAGTTCCGATTTCTGAGCAGCTGGGATGAACTTATCGCTGAAGCGAGTCTTAAACTGATCCCATGTAATCTAATCCTCTGGGGTAGCTGCCTTTGTAGTGTTCCACCAATTCATTGCCTGTCCTTGCAGCTGACGGGATGTTAGCCTTCTCTTCATCGCATCCTCGATACCCAAGTCTTCGTAGATACACTCGCAGCTATCCAGCCAATCCTGAACATCCGTAGCCGACTTCGTTCCGTGGGACGGCTTCCCACCAAGACTAGTATAATCCTTATTCAGCATGGCCAAATCGGCCCTAGGCGCTTGCACTACTGGACCACCTCCATTACCAGCATTGGGTGCTGCCCTCTGCGCATCCCTAAGCATCTCTCTCATGAGGTCAGTAAACATCATCCTAATCTCAGCAGCATTCCCATTATTGGCTCCTCTACCGGTACCCCTTACGTAGCGGCTCATCGTTCAATCTGCACAGAGAAAACGATTAACCATCTCCATAGTGGTGCCAGTGCAGTGCGACTTCATCCTTAGATATACTAATAGTATATATATATATATATATATATATAGCTTTTAAAAACCCAAATAATCACAAATACGCACTCTCATATACGTATACTATCTCTCCCTAATAAATTCCCTAGGTTAACTATGCAACCTAGAGCTTTGATACCAAGTGTGACGGCCCGCCCCGCACCAGCCGACATTTCCTCTTTAAGTGCGTTGTACACATGCCCGACTAGCACGGAACGGTCGCCAAAGAAAGGAAAGAAGAGGATGACCTAATCAAGAACCTGTAGAATGTCTCACAGCGCATAGGATAAAATATAATAACAACATACTTGACATAAAACAGGCGAGACAGTGCATATGCTGAAAACTAAAGCTACACATCATAGCAGCGGAAACCCAAATACAACTTATGTTCCACATCACCATTATTACAACTTTTCAAATTGTCTCTAAAGCTAAGCAAAGGAAAAGGTACACTACTAATGCCCAAAGTAGTGAACCGCAGCGACATAGGGAGAATATCTATATATGCCATACGTTGAAGCCTCCTGCTCGTCTCCGGTACAGCTACTCGTGCATCACCAGCTAACCTGCCTTTAGTCTGCTCGTGAGAGCACCCAGAGTAATGAGAAGAGACATAAAACTCTGGGTGAGACAGAAAGTCTAGTATGAGCGATAAGCAGCAAAACATAACAATAACAGGTATACTAAACCATACCTGAACCTGGACCAGCAACCAAAGAGTTAGCACTACATACTGTACAATACTCTAAGGTGCCACTAATATATGGTGTAAGGAATACGGGGGTTGGGGTGTGCATGTCATAGTGATGGAAAACAAATCAAACATAGCAACCATCCTCATATCTCTCACTCAGTGCGTAAAGCATACGATGTCCACCACTCTCGACCACTAGACCCATCGAAGTAGTGACGGAGTTCAACTTGTACGACTACTGCTACCACCAAGCTTACACCACGGAGTCATGACTAAATTTTTACAAATGACCCCGCTTCATTGGTCTATAGCCCATTAGTCGTACCTAGACCACTGTGGTCCTGAATCCGTTTACATACCCCATACACATAGTGATCCAAAGTCATAGACATCGACAACTCCTTAGCACACGTCCCGTAGCAAAGCCCAACTCACGAAGCTAACTCATTGGTTCCCAACTGGATCCTGAGTACAAGCTTCCCACTTGGACTTCCTTTGCATCTCGGGTTTTGGTTGAATTGGAGTTGGTCTTCAGAAGAAGTCGTCACGATGAAGTAAAAGTATACATCTGGTTCGGTTCGGTACTCCCAACCCGGTTCGGTGGTCCTAGCCCATGCCTTGACCAGTGCTCCATTCCTCCTCGGTTCGGTCCACTCACACTTGATTGGTTCGGTTCGGAAGTATAGCGCCTATCCTCTGTTCGGTTCTGTCCTCCAGCTCTGGTTCGGTTTGGTTATGACCACACGATCCGATCCGCTGCTCCATCTCCTCTTCTCAGATCCGATCCGCAGTCCCTTCCTTGTTCCCCATCCGAACCTAACTCTATCTTTTATGCAAATGGACTTCCTTCTTGCCAAGTCTCCTTTAGTGCAAAGTTCCGATCCGGTTCGGTTTCTCTGCTCAGTCCACGATCCGATCCGAGCCCCCTAACACGATCCGATCCGAAACCCTACACATTTTCTTGCAACTTTTCCAGCGACTGTTTTACGCCATACAACGGCATTTTCGACCACTCTAACTATTTTAGACAATCACAAAGCATGCCATACAGTCATAAAAACAAATAGAGGTGACCACAAACACCAAAACAACAACTTAATAAGTTAAAATGGATCAAACATAGCTAAAACCCCATATTTCCCCTTAATCATGTTCAAGTATAATTAATGACAGGATTATTAAAACTTAACCAAATTAACCCAAGTTTCTAGCATAGGTCTAAAACATCATTTCGAGTTTGATAAATATTTTTCCAGAATTTAATCATGTTTAAATTCGCTAATTAACACTAATCAACCCTAATTTACCATAATTAGTGTAAAAACATGCTAATCACTCACCTTAGCCACAGATAAAACCTTTAGAACCGAAACTCTACTGTTTGGGCATGAATACCAATACAACACAACAGCTCTACCTCGATTTGTGTGCTAAACCGCCTTGATTTGATGTTGATTAAGCCAAAACTTGACTAGAAAGTGATTAGAAGTTGATTTGGGTGTTGGAGGCCATTGCTAGGGTTCCAATAATGAAAGTGGCGGCTGAAAGAAATATTTTCTAACCCTAATCAGCTCCTATATAGCCCTAATCCCGAAATCCCCCATTGGGCCTAGCTGTTAATTACCCAAGTAAGCCCAGTTAAGTAGTTTTTCGCCCTTCAAACCTTGTTTCAGCCATATCTCCCAAACGGTAAGTTCATTTTTCACATGTGACCACTCTACGAAAAGGTAAACCATCATCCGGAGCCAATGGAAGTGTTTTTAGGTCAAAACTCCTTTCCAATCAAAAGTTATGGCCAAAACAAGATCAGCTAGGGGCAAAACGGTCATTTAAAAATCGGGAAAAATCTTGAACATGGGAAATGACCCCAATAGTCGTCTCCTAAAGTTACATGACCATACGACTTCGTATGTGAATGAAATGAATATTCTACGATCCTTCGATGCGTAGAATGCGGGTCATTACACCGCTTTTAGAACACCAGATGGTTTCTTCGAGTGGCTCGTCGTGCCTTTTGGGTTGACGAATGCACCGACCTATTTTGTCGATCTAATGAGTAGGGTGTTTCGGGAGTTTCTAAATAAGTTCGTTGTGGTCTTTGTTGATGACATCTTGATTTTCTCGAAAAGCAAGGAAGAGCATGCCCGACATTTAATGTAGGTTTTGAAAACTCTCCATGCACACCAACTTAAGCTAAATTCTCGAGATGTCATTTTTGGAGAAAAGAAGTGAGATTTCTAGAGCATGTTGTACAGGTCTTGTTGCGGTTCTGATGTAAGTGGGAATGGTAGTATGTTATAGAGGTAGACAGTTAAGAGATCATGAGAAGAACTACCCTACCCATGTTTTGGAATTAGCTGCTATAGTTTTCGCATTTAAGACATGGCGGCAGTATTTTCTTGGAGAGAGGTTCGAGTTATACATGGACCATAAGTCACACAAGTATCTGTTCTCGTAGAAGGATCTCAAATTGAGGCAGCGGAGATAGGCTTCTACTTGGACCTAAGACGATTAGAGAAACTTCAGAAAAGATTGATCTTATCCGCAGGCGCATGAAGACAACTCAGTACAAGCAGAAGTCACACGTGGATAAGGGAAGGACTGATATTGAGTTTGAGGTGGGAGACATGGTTTCATCAAAGTATCACCTCGGAGGGATGTGGTTCATTTTGGATCTATAGGGAAACTGGTGCCAAGGTTTGTAGGACCATTTCCCATAATGGAAAGAATAGGTCAAATTGCTTATAGGGTAAAGCTACCAGAGAGATTAGCGAATGTTCATTTGCGGAAATATTTGCACGATACAGTAGAAGTAATTGAGCCGAGTATGCTTGAGGAAGTAGAGGTGGAACGGGAGGCGACAGTTAGACAAGTTCCTACCTGTATTCTTGGACCAGAGGTTAAGAAGCTACGCAACCAAGAAGTCAAGTTGATGAAAGTTCAATGGGGAGATAACCACGAGATGCAACTTAGGAGACCGAAGACAATATTCGCGCTTTGTACCCTTTTCTTTTCAAGGGAATGTTCTTAATTTCTTTTCCAAAGCTTTTATTCGTACTTGCTTCTAGCATCTAGGTATATCCTATCGATCGGATCTTCAACCTTTAGGTAGGAGTCCCATGGATGTAAACATGTGTTTGAGACATGTTATGTTTGATGGATGCAAGTGGATGTGAGTGGTAGCAAGTGGATGCTCGTGGATGCATATACACACACATTAGGCACTAGATTGGCTCAATCACTCTCATACTGCATATGAATATGTGTGCATTTTCCTTCTTTTATTGGATGAAAGTGGGTGTATCATTATATGGATGTTGCATTTGGATGAACGATTGTCCACACACATAGAACTTACATGTTATGATAGGATTATTTGCATACATATTGGATTTATGGCACTAACATACATTGCATTAAGGAAGTCAACTAAATCAGTAGACCGCCTGATCTTAGCATTAGTATAGGGACATAGACACACACCTTTTCATATGTGCATATAAGCATTAAAACCTTTTAAGGACAATGGATCCAGTGATTGGTGGATTAATAGATGGATGTTATGATATACATTCTTCTTAACTTGGAGATTTCGGGGACGAAATCCTTTAAGTTGGGGAGAATGTAACATCCCATAATTTTATAACACATTAAAATGATAAACTAAGGAATAATTAATTAAACATTGAGAATTAAGAAAAACAGACTGCATCATTGCGTTCGTCTCGGAATTCTACTTAAGATAGACCCTAAGTTGCGTAAAACGGACATCGTATGAAGAAGATATTAAGGTTTGAAGTTTATAAACATATAAGCCATTTATATATATATATATAATAATTCCAGAAAATCAAAATCAGAGGCAGGAAAAATTGGGGGAAATCGGCTCGTTAGGGGTCGACCCCAACCCTTAGGGTATCGACCCATGGGACAACACCAACACAAGAGCGTCGACACCCATGTCGACCCCTATACAGATCTGGGCAAAATTCAGATTTCAAATGTGGACTTGTTTGTGGCTTGGTTCGTTGGCTTTAGGCTATAAATAGGAACCCATTTCTACTGTTTTTACACAACAAAAACAATTGATACAATGAGATGCTGCCCCAGCTTAAATTGAGTTAGACTATTTCCTTCAGCAACAGCTTATACGCATTCAATAATTTCTTCTACAACTTCAGCCTGTTGTTCTTTAGATCCAGTCACAGTGAGTTCATGTTATTTTTAGATATAAACATTTAAAAAGTAACCTTGACATGTTTATAAGTTTGGATCTAAGCCTATTCCTACTAATAACCTGAATCATAATAGATTTTCCATTGCTTGTCACCTGATCTACTGTTCTCATATGCCAAATTCTTCCATCATATGCCTATCTTGTTATTATGATCAATTTTATCATCATATGCATGTTTTGTCATTATGCCTATTCTTGTTCTCTTCCCTTCCCTTTTTCCCTTTTTATTTTTATAGCCAAGCTACCTTCGAGCCTAAGCATACCGCTGAAATATGCGAACACACGAAATTGGGAAATGTTAAAACTGGGGCATAACTTGTATTGGGATTTTGGGGAATAACTTGTATTGGGTTTTGGGGGCATAATCTATACATTGATCTAAAGAATAATTTGAGCATAACTCGTATTATGAATCATGATTGGGGTTTTCTTTAGGGGTGTAACCTATACTGTACAATTTGACTAAAACTTGGGGAAAATGTTATATTGTGAATTATGACCGTAATTTGGGGTATATAAATCTATAGGCTTAATTTAAGATTTAGCTGAACATGACAATAAAACTATGAGTAACCTGCTGTAACTTGCGGAGATGTTTAATATATTAAAATGACAAATCTGCGGAAATGTGTTGAAACTGAATACTGTACTATGAACATGAATAAGTGTTTAAGAATGAAATGCCTAGATTTACAGTAATTAGAAACTGTAACGGCACTTAAACACGAGGTTAGATTACACTTGTGGTAGAAGTGTGCCCGGAACCGCCCAGCAAATCCAGCGTCCACAAGTGGTTAATCTAATGTGAGGCGTCAAGTGTGTAAATGTACACGTAACGGTGCTAAGACACGAGGTTAAGTCCAACTTGTGGTAGAAGTCTGCCCGGAATCGCCCGGCAAATCCAGCATCCGCAAGTGGTTGGCTTGATGTGAGAGGTCTACTGCATAAACATATATATATATATATATATATATATATATATATATATGTATATAAAAGGATAGAAATAAATGGTACTAATTGTGATTAATGGAAATGAATTGGATTAAATGGGGAATGATGTAACAACCCAGATTTTGGAACCAATTTATTTTATTTTATTTTTAATTGGTTCAATTTATTTTAAGAATTTAAAATGATTTATTTTGAGAATTAATGATTTAAAATTTATTAAAATCGAAGTTAGAACGTATAAATTTAAAATTTAATTAAAACGAACTCGAAATGGCGCGGCAGTTTGAAATTTTGGTTTTAAACTTCAATTGAATATACAGAATTCAATATAAGTTGGAATTTGATAAAACAAGAAATGTTGGAATATTTTGAACTGTAATATTCTAACGAATACAAGAAACTGAGATTTCACTTTATAAATTGTAAGTTATGTCCTATTTAAAATTTTGAATAGTCACTATGGAATTTATATATATTTTAAATTATATATAGCACTTAAAAATAGCCATTTTGCAAACGACCTCGTTTTCGATGAAATTACTTTTGTTGGATCCGGAATGTCAAATTATAGTCAGGTTTAAAATTTCATAATTTTTAGAATTAATATGTGAGCGTGGTAAATTTAAACGCGTTTTCAATTTTAGTTTAAATTTAATAAACCAGTGAAAAGGCCATTTTTCAAACGGTCTCCAAATTCAACAAAATTAATTTTTTTTGGGATCATATAGTCAAAACATAGCTAGATTTCAATTTTCACAATTTTTTGAGTCAGTATGTGGCCCCGGTAAATTAAAATGTACGTTGGAATTTAATATTGAACATTATATTTATTTATATTTTAATTTTGATAAAAACTGATCAAAACAGTCAAATTGGCTTACGAAACCTATCCCATTGTGTCCGGAATGTGGGTATTTGGTTAGAGGCAATAGTTGTTGGGTTTGATTTGGAGTTCGGAATCATATTGAGATAATTGGTGAATAAATTATATTAGAATATTTCTCCACAAAAAAAACCTAATATAATCGCTCAGAAAAATCCGCCGCCACCACATTTGTCTAAAGGCCCAAATTGCTCCTTCCTTCTCATCTATTTTCCTCTCCATCCCTTCGTCCAATTTGAAAGCGCCCAAGGTGAAAAATGTCAAGCTCCCCGAGATCTATTGTTCTAACAGTTATGATCTTTTCTAGTTTCATGAGTTGAGAGTATTTTGTCCTCTACCTTTCTACGTTCGAAGTCATTTTCCAAGCTCCAGGAGCCGTTGAGTTCACTGTGGTGGCCAAGGTGGGGGTAGCGGCGCATAGGCAGAGGAGGTGGTGACCTTGGATGATCGGCCAATGGCCTCGTGTGGCGTGCATGAGCAATTTGAGGGGGGCGACGATGGGTTTAAATCGTTACACGAGAACGAGGGAAATGAAAGTTAATTTGGGGAAAGATTAAATTAATTATTTAATTAATTATATGCTAATGATGATTAATTTATACAATGTTTAAAATGTCATATCTTTTTCATACGAGATCGAAATTCGACGATTTCAGTTGCGTTGCGATTGTGACAACGAACACTACAACATGGAACTGACCAAAATGGAAACGGAGCAAGTTGAATTTTGAGCTAAATTAAACGGTCGTTTAATTTAGTTTAAAAACTGAAATTCTCAAATAAAGACTGACGAAGTGGAAACCAATGTGAGAACTCTCTCACTCAAATATTTATACAGTTATTTATTTTATAACTGAATATATGAATTGCCAGTATTGATTTTTATCTGTTTTAATTATCATAATATGTTGTATGGTGTTTGTTAGCTCACTCCACTGTTGTTTGAAAACCCATGAATGATCTGATTCACTGTATGGTGCTATGATTGTGATGTTTAACATATTAAAATAATGTTAATAAATTTATGGTATTGAAATTAAATTTTAAATATCCATTTATAATTTAATGCTAAAAATTGATTAATTAGAAAAATAATTCGAATCAAATTAGAATTGGTTAAATTTATTAACCAGTGATTAACTTGAATTCATTGTTGTTGGTTTAAACCCCACACGGGTCTGGGGATGATAATAATTCACATCTCCCTTGGAGTTGACAGATGTCAACCGATTGATTGACAAACTATTATAAGCATTATTTAAATATTTAATTCTTATACAGTTGTAAATTGCACTATGGTTGTGAACGAAATGTTAATAGTTTTTTATCAGTATTTTTGAATACATGCGATGTATGGAATCCATATAAATAAAATTATATGGTAATTGATTGAGTCTGATTCCAATTGAGAATATAAACAAATATTTTAGAATAATATTCAGTAAATAACAAAAATAAGATTTTGATGTCCGATTTTGGATGAACACAAAAATATTGAAATATATGAAGCCAAATTAATTAATATACGCCATTTTAACTCAAATGGGATTTTCTGTCGATTTTATTTATTTTATAATGAATATCGAAAAGGTTTAATTTCAAAATATGATATTTTGAAAATATTATCATTTTAAAATTATAATGATATGGAATATTCAATTTTGATTTAAAATTGAAATGGAAGTTGAAATCGTTTCAAACTGAATTTATAAACGATTTTTAAAAATATGTTTTTAAAAGGAAATCAACTAAATGTATTATATATATTTAAATGGTTTGAATAGAACACATCACGCAGCAACCGTTCGTGAATTTCAACCATTGACTTTAATTGATGTAACGGGAGATCAGAACATCGGATTCTCCTAAAACTGGAACCATTGGGTTCGTATCGGGAAGACCTTTAAATGAATATATGAGATTTAAATTTGAACGGTTAGATTTTAAGATATGTCCAAATCAGTTTTGGAAAAGGTCGCTGTGGATGCAGTTCGGTGGCCGTTATTGGAAACCGACTGTGAGGGCCTTAATAAAATTATTAAAAATATGGAAAAATTATGTATAATTATAACTAATGATTTGGCAAGATTTTGGATGGAAAATTCTGAGTTTGAAAGGATAAAAGATATTTTTATCTAAATGGTCTAGTTAATAACTAGAATAAAAATCCAATGATTTTTTGGAATAATAAATTGGATTTGCGAATGGGTTTTAACATAACCAGGAATTCCATATAAATTGGAATGGAGTTGAATGGAAATAATATTCGAAATATTTCGATATTGGATTCCGTGATTATATGGATATTGTTGAGGAATTTGGAAGATACAGATATCGTTATTCCCAATACGATATCCTTTGGTTTCAGGATTTGATATTGAGTATAAGCCGATATTATTTTTATTCAGAGCCTTGTATTTAATATAAAATTGGATTTTGGGTTTGTCGTGATTGGTGTCTTTAATAACACCGTTCTTAAACCCCGTTGAGAAAAGAATAAATCTTTTAATTAAGACTAATGAAGTTTTCCAATTTATAAATATAAATTGGAATTAAATGGTAGTTGATTTTGGGTTCATTGTGAACGATGTTCAAAATAACATTTGTTCTTAAAACCTAATTAACAGTGAAGATATGATTTGGAATTTATAAATCCTTTAATTAAGATTTAATAGAAATTTTCCAAAGTAAAGTTTTCCAATTTAATACATTAAATTGGAAATTAGTGGAGTTTGATTTATTAATAATCGAGGTGAGCTTCTATGAAGGAACATCTTTACTATGTATGGAATTTAAAAGTCTTTGCCATTATTCCATTTATATTATTAGTCTAATACAGAAATTTATATCAATTATATATTGATCTGTATTCCCGTGAAGATTCCATAGTTAATGGAAGTTGATTTGGGTTTATTGTGAACTGTGTATTTAATAGCATTGGTTCTTTAACCTAGTCAAATATAAGATTATTTCTTAAAGTTGAATAATCATAAAGTAATGATTTTTGAGATTAAAACCAAGTTGGAGTTTTGATGAATCTTTAATTAGATTGAAATGAGAATAGGGTAATTAAATTTATCGAATTCAAGAAATGATCGAGAATGGAGTACCACCAGTTTTACTCCATGCGATAGTTAAATATTTAATTAGATTTGAAATTGGAAATGGTAATTAAATTTACCGATAACATAGTGGGTGTTAGGTATAGAGTACTACCAGTTTTTCTCCATGGGATGAATAGGTTGGGATTGGGGTAATAAAATAATAAATGATTATTTCAGTAAGGCTGGATAATCCCGACTAGTTAATAAACCTTAATTTGGTTTAGAATTGTTAGAGGATAAAATAAAACCTTTTGAAATTGATACCCAAAGAAAGATTAAAGAATAAGTTTAAAAGAATTTATCTTTGATAAAATAAATGGGAACCTTTCCCTAAAGATGTGAATATTTGAGTAAAAGAATATTCTGAATTGAAATGAGGAATATGATATGTTTTTCTAGCACTTGATTATTGATTATAAAATACGTGAGTTATTCGGAAAAACCGGTTTTATCCCATTCTGAATAACTGATACGGCGACTAAAAGTCGACGATAAAGACGGTGGTTGAAGACCGGAGATCTTCACATAGTTTGGATGATAACCGATGTCTTGATTGGGTTGTACACCCAAGACAAGGTAATAACTGTTGATCATTCAGACATACTTGGAAATCGACCAGATATGCGAGGACCTCTCTCCTGTATTGGACATATCGGACGAGGTGCCTCCGGTTTCGTTCAGACCTAGAACGGACTTGCAAATGGATGGTATGTATGACATTGTATTCCTTTATATTATATTCGTTGATCTCTATTATATATATATTTGTTTAGTGGCGGAGAATTTATTCTCTTTCTTAACACCCTTCTCTGAGACGTACGAGATTAGAGGTTATATATTGGTGGAAATCAGTGGTACGGTATGGCCTGATAATGTGGCATGCTAAGATGCGATTGTTCAAGGTGTTTGTTGAAAAGTAGGGCCTTTTGGATGATGATCAAAGCACAACTTTAAGTAGCATAGCTTTTTGTATAGCGTTGACTCGCGAGCCTCACACCCCGGTATGAGTCTAAAACGGGAGCAGGGACGCAGGGAGTGCATACGTTTCTTTCTAGCTAGAAGTGGTGTCATGGTATGGAACCCAGACATTTTTACTTATGTGGATGATGGATTGTGAGGTGCCTCAGATATAGGGTTATATGCTCATAGAGTCGACGTACTGACCCGTTTGTAGGTCCGATAGGACCAGGAAACGTATTGTTCAAGAATAATTAATCCACTATAGTGTGGACTGGTCCTGCAGAAACCAAGGGCTCGCCAACTTCCGAGCCCTGAGACATTGCTAGAGTGTCTCAAATCGGAAGGATCCATCCCTTGCCTTGACTCATGATGGAAATCCAATTTCCAATACGACATCGTTCGGTTTTAGTTGTAAACCTATGTATGGCGACATAATATATGGTACCTATGTCGTCTATGATTGATACATTTATATTTGAAATTGTTTTGACACTATGCACTTATAGTAATATCAAAATGATTTGTTTTAAAGCGTATCAAGTATGTTTAGCTATTATAAGGTAAAACTTTTTCCTCTGGTTTGTGTTGCATTGTGTGATGGGACATGAGTCTTATAATAGCTTCATTTTTCAAAAAGCATTGCGTTGTTTACAAATTGTTTTAGTTCAGAGTATTAAGGGGAGTAAACCCGTTCCGTGACATGCGGCGTGGTCCCATGATTTACTTTATTTTAAAGTGAAGATTAATAACTATTTTGAGTTCTCACATCAGTCCCATGACTGACTCGAAGTTTATTGTTTCTACCTAAACTCTGGGTGCCCATATTTTCCACACGGACAACTAGTAGTTTTGGTTTTCCCATATATTTCTTTTCATGGGATCCTGGTTTATAGGTGGAGTTATATTCGGAAAGCTTTGTATCTGTGTATTTCCTTCAATTGTATTAGTTGTTGTATTTCCGATGTACATTGTATTTATGCATTATATAGTTGTTTTGTAATTTGTAAATCTCTAATATTTATTTTTCCGCTGTATATTATTTATCTGAACACTGATATATTCTTGTACTCTGATGTAAATTGTTGTAGTAGTAAGGAAATGTTCTCATGTTTGTGTTCTGATGCGTCGTGTTCTCAAAACAATCTGGGCTCCTCCGTCTCTTCAGGGATCGGGGAAGTCTAGGTTGCCATAAATGATAACAACATATTATAATTAATTACATTAATGAGATTGTTATATAATAGGTAGGCTTGTCCTAGGGGCAAGTGGAAATTATAACATAAATTAAGATAAAAGGAAAGGAAACTTATTAGTAAATCTTAGTTAAGAGAACTAAGTTAATAAGTAAACAACTACAAGTTGTAGTGACATGTTAAACAGAAAACATGTGAATTGAGATGAATTATACTTAATTACATATTAAGTAAAACATGTTATTGTAACTATGGAATAAGACAATGAATAATATAAAGGGATTGTAGATTACTTCCGTTAATTACAATCCGGAGATAATAGATTGTAGATTACTTTCGTTAATTACAATCTAAAGAATAACATATGATGGGCTTATTAATAAACTTAAATGGATTAAGTTACATATATATATATATATATATATATATATATATATATATGAAATTAATAAGAAAGAGGAATTGGTAACTTGAAAAGAAGTCAATGTGAATGGTGATAACCTGATAACCTGTAATACTTAACCTGTTTAAATCTATGGGGGTTACATGAACCTGTCAAATTGAGTAGGGGTTAAGTAAACTTGCTTGGATCAGTGGGAGGGTTAAGTTAATCTTATTAAATATGTGGGGACGGGTTATACATATAAACCCGATAAACTTAACCTGTTAGGGTTATGCAATCTTGTTAAACTGGTAGGCATAACCTGTTTAAATCCTAGTAGCGGGGATACAAGCCTAGAGAGAAGCTTGTATCATCTGGTGTGTGGGACCCGTATAATTCAGTCACCTATATTGGCATCAAACGGAGAACCCCGAACTAGGTCGGGGTCAAGGAACGCTTACTGAGTTAGTTGTAAGAGGTCCATCTAAGGGATGGTGTGGGCGGCACATTCCGACGGGGTCATGTGCGTGCATGGGTCCGGTCCAGGGAGATTAAGACATCGCGACACCTGTAGATATGGTTTGTGCGCATCTTGTAAATAAAGGGTTGCCACTTTAGGAAGTGATACATCCTATTGTGGGGCCAGCACAGGGTATCTACGAGTTAGGGAGTCGGTCGATTGGGGTGGTAATTAAGGTACATCTACTCTTGCTTGTTTAGGAGCCTGTTAATATCGTTGGGGGTAACACCTGTCAATTCTGTTGGGCTACCTGTTGTTGTAGGGGAAAACCTCTCACTGGAAGTACACCTACGTCTACCATCTTGTACTTGTTGGGATCATCTTGTTTATGTTATATACTAATATTGGTGCAGAGAGAAAAGTATTAGAGAAGCGCAATATATTCTGTTCTGTTTATCCTATTCACCATGTTATACCTGCCTTATGACACTATTATCTCACTCTCCAGTTTATATGTCTGTCATGATGCTTTTATTTATTTATATGCCAAAAGTAACTAGACTTGTAACAACCCGGATTTTCAGAACTAATTTAAAAATTTTATTTTAGCTATTTTTATGGATTTTGAATATTTAAAATGATTTATTTTAAATAATCACGAATAAAAATTTATTTTAATCGAAGTTAGAACGTATAAATTTATTTTAATTATATAACAAGCCCGAAATGGTGCGGTAGTTTGAAAATTCGATTTTAAATTTCAATTGAATATACATGATTCAAAATAAATCGGATTTCAGTTAAACTTGAAATATTTGAATCTGTTTAATTATATCTTTCTAACAAATGTAAGAAAATAAGATTTCACTTTATAAATTGGAAGTTATGTCTAGTTTAAAATTCAAAATAGTCGCTATGGAATTTATATATTTTTTAATTAAATATATAGCCCTTAAAAAAATCCATTTTGCAAACGACCTTCGTTTTCAATGAAACCACATTCGTTTGCTCCGGAATGTCAAATTATTGCTAGATTCCAATTTTCATAATATTTGGAATTAATATGTGAGTGTGGTAAATTTAAATGTGTTTGGTAATTTCAGTCTGAATTTAATCGACTAGAAAGTGGCTATTTTTTAAATGGTCTCCAAATTCGACGAGATTAGTTTTGTTAGGACCGTATCGTCAAAACATTTATAGATTTATTTATTTTTTGGAATTTTTGGAGTCGGTATGTGGCCCTGGTAAATTAAAATGTAAGTTTAAAATCCAATATGTAGACTTATATTTTAATTTTGATGAAAACTGGTCGAAACAGTCGAATTGGCTTAAGGAAAATATCCCATTGTGTTCGGAATGGGGTTATTTGGCTATGGGCGACAGTCATTGGGTTCGATTTGGGCTCCGAATGCAAAATCTAACTTTTGGAAATAAAATAATAATTTAAAAATATTATAAATAGCCAAAATTTTCCAAAACCCTAATTCACTAAAAACTGGGCCGCCTCTTATCAAAATCGACGGGCAAACCGCTCCGAATTTGTTCCTCAAAAATCTCCCGTTCTAAGCTTCAGTTCAATAAACTTCAAACATAAACATTCAAGATCAACGTCAGATCTACAAATAGATACCAATTTGATGAACCCTAGTTGCTTGGATGGTGTGAAATTCCACCTCGAAGTGGATCCGTTCGAACGGAAATCAAGGGGCCTAGGGATGCACGAGTTCGTCAGCGACGCTGGCAGGGGAAGAAGGTGCTGCTGCGGTTCGAATGGAGGCAGGCAATCGTCGATCAAGCGATTGTGGTAAAGACGACGGCCGGTTTCTTCCATCAAATGATATGGAATCGTCGAGCAGGCAATCGTCGATCAGGCGATTGTCGATCAGGCAATTAGATTTATCGAATCCAAGAAATGATCGAAAATGGAGTTCCACCAGTTTTACTCCAGGTGATAGTTAAATCTTTAATTAGATTTGAACGTGAAGTGGTAATTAATTTTACCAATAACACCGTGGTGTTAGATATGGAGCACTACCAGTTTTGCTCCATGGGATGAGCAGGTTGGGATTGGGAAATAAAACAAATGATCGGTGTGGTTCGCTAATCCCGACTAGTTTGAAAAACCTTAATTTGGTTTAAATTGTGAAAAGAATATTTGAATAAAAGAATACTCTGAATTGGAATGAGGCGTACGTTGTGTTTTTATAACACTTATTTATAAGATACGCGAGTTACTCGAAAAGACCGAGTTTATCCCATTCTAAATAATTGATACGACAATAAGTCGAAGATGAAGACGGTGGTTGAAGAACGTAGATCTTCACATCGTTTAGATGATTACTGATGTCTTGATTGGGAGGCATTCCAAGACGAGGTAATAAGTGGTGATCGTCCAGACGTACTTGGAGATCGACCGGATATGCGAGGAACTCTCTCCTGTATTGGACATATGGGACGAGGAATAAGATGCCTCCGGTTTTGTTCAGACCCAGAACGGACTTGCAAGTGGATAGTATGTCTGACATTGTATTCCTTTATACTGTATTCGTTGATCTCTGCTATATATACATATGTTTGGTGGCGGAGAATTTATTCTCTTGCTTAACACCCTTCTCTGAGATGTACGAGCTTAGAGGTTATATATTGGCAAAAATCAGTGGTACGGTATGGAGTGACAGTGTGGCATGCTGAGTGGCATGTGATCAAGGATTTTGTTGAAAATCAGAGCCTTGTGGTTGATGATCAAAGCATAGCTTTAAATAGCATAGCTTTGTATATAGCGTTAATTTGCGAGCCTCACACCTCGGTATAAACCAGAAACAGGAGAGGACTGCAGGGAGAACATGTGTTTCCTTCTAGCTAGGAGTAGTGTCATGGTATGGGGCCCAGAGATTTTACTCATGTGGACATTGCATATTATTTGATGGATAGCGAGGTACCTCGGATATATCGGTCACTACGGGGTCGATGGATGATATGGTCGACATACTGACCATAACGCCCTATAGGGCGGGGAAACGTATTGTTCAGGAATAACTAATCCTCAAATGTAAGAGAGGATCGGCCTTGAAGATCCAAGGTGCAGTTGCGGCTGAATCCTGAGACACGGGCTAGAGCGTCTTGAATTCGGCAAGGACGATCCCTTACCTTGGTTCATGATGGAATCCAATTTCCAATACGTGCCTTTTCGATTTTAGTTGTAACCTTATATGGCGACATAGTGGGATGGGGCGCTTATGCCGTCTATGATTGATAAATTTATATTTGAAGTTGATTTTGACACTATACACTTATAATAGTATCAGAATGACTTGTTTTTAAATGTACCAAGCACGTTTGGCTATTATAAGGGAAAACTCTTTCCTTCGGCTTGCGTTGCATTGTGTGATGGGACCTGAGTCTTATAATAGCTTCATTTTTTAAAAAGCATTGCGCTATTTATTTTATGCACTGGTATTCTAGGGGGTAAACCCGTTCCGTGTTATACGGCGTGGTCCCTTGATTTACTTAACTTTAAAACCAAGTAAATAATTGTTTTAGTTCTCACACCAGTCCCATGACTGACCTGGAGTTTATTGTTTTAACCTAAACTTTGGGTGCCCCTATATTCCACATGGGAAGCTAGTAGTTTTAGTTTTGCAGATTTTTCTTTATGCAGGATCCTAGATTTACAACTGGACCTATATTCGGAAAGCTCTATATCCGTGTATTTATTTCAATTGTGCTGTTGATGTATTTTCCGCTACGCATTGTATATATACATTTTATTTTCACTGATATGTAACGTATTTTAATATCTGATATTTTTCTAATGTATATTATTTATCCATACTCTGTTATATTCTTGTACTCTGATGTAATTTTGTAATAGCAATGAAATGTTCTTATGTTTGCGTTCGGATTCGTTGTGTTCTCAACTCAATCTGCCTTCTTCCGTCTCTTCGGAGATAGAGGGAGTTCGGGTTGTTTTTGGACTCGCCAGACTTTATGTCTGACCCATTTTGTTTCCTCTCCTCTCTCTTCCATTTCCCCCCAGGTTGTCAGGGTAGGAATACTCAAGCTTGATCAGGATTCTTCTTTCATTCTGCTTAGAGCTGCTTAGATGTATTGACTGATTTCGTATCTTCTCTTCTATGGATGTATTTTGGGGATTAGGCCTTTTTTATGTATTATTGTACTCTGATGATAATTTTGGTACAAGACAAAAAATTTATGTATTTAGTATTTCAGACTTATTATGTAATTGGGTTTAGACCACGAAGCTTTTCTATTTAATAAAGTTTTTAATTCCGCTGTTATTTTATATCTGTCTTGTGATGTTTATGTTTCTGTTTACCTATAACACTTCAAGAAACCTAATGCATTCTAATAAAGAGTGACATTAACGAACATGGGGTGTCACAATGCCTACAAAAATACTCTGGGTGTCTTGTTGGATCTAGATTGACCTTAGAGGGGGGTGAATAGGGTTTATTAAAATAACTCGAGATATTAAAAATATCAAATCACAAATAATAGCAGAGTAAGTAAATGCAGAATATAAATAACACACAGATATACCCAGCTTCTGCAAACTCTGCCTACTACTGCATTCACTAAGGTTTCTACTAGGTAATAAAACAGATCCCGCTTACAAACCCAGTAAACTCATGAATCCTGCTCTTCTTCTAATCCTACGCTCAAAACCCTAGAATAATTTATATCCCCTAGATTATATTTTCCCCTAGCTACAAACCTGTAGCCAGTAATCCCTAGTTTTTACCAACTCTAGTAAACTGCTTAGATTTTACAGACTCTAGAAAACTGATCGATGGTTTATAAAATAATTAAAACAATAAAATATAAAGATAATAAATCAAAACCCTCCCTTTTTATATTAAAATATTAGGCCAGCCCACTTTCTATTTTTAACCCGATTACTTTTTCTCTCTAGCAAATGTCGGTCGGCGATGGAAAACTAAATTAGTGGGTTTTGAGGAAATCCCAAATCGTCACTTCGAATTGCTAGAAAATTGTTCTTGGATAATCTTCATATGTCTCTGCTCTTGCTTGCTAAAGATTTGGGATGCTTTCGATCAAAACTAATAAAAAAGTGAGTTTTCTGTTTTTGATTCTCTCCTTGAATTTGTTGCTTTTGGTTTTCAATCATTTGTGCCGATGATGAATAGGTATATAAATAGGATTTTTAAATCCTAAAAATGCTCTGATTTCATATAAATGATTTGCTCTAATTTCGATTAATTGCATGGTTGATTTGTGCGTAGTTGCAGAATTTGTCCCTTGAAACTCCGATTCAATTCTAAAATGATTCATTCCTGAAATGATGTCGTGACTTTGTTTCCTTCATTTAAATTGCGTGATTGTTTTTCTTGCCAAAAACTAGAACGTAAATTCTTGAGCATTCACAGTAATTTCTGGAAAAACTTCCTTGATGAACCTAGTCAACTTTATGAATTATTGTGAACTTGAAAACAATATTTGATTCCAGAAATAATGCTTGCCCCATTTAAATTGATTGTTGCTCTTTCTTGTGCATGCTGAGTTTCAAATTGATGATTTTAGGAAACCATGAACTGATTTCATGCCATATGCAAATCCATTCACTAATTTTCCGGAACTATACCCTTGATAGAATCTGTAGAGCACTGATTTAAAAATAAAATAGTTGCCAAAGTGGTATTGAGATTTTTGTACACATTGAAAATTTTCCAAAAGATATATATTCATTTCAAGAAACTTTTCTTGCATGATTGTTGTGTTCATTAACTTGCACTCGTCATTTCTAAACATGAAAATTGGTTTGTTTTAAATTGTTGAACCATGCTAGCTTGATCACTTTTGTAAAAGTTTGTTGTTTACTTGCATGTCTATACCATGTTTACAAGTACTCACTATATATTGATTTCCCTGTGCACATATGTGTCATCATACTTGATTTGTGTTTTGCCTTGTTGAGCTTCTTATATGTGTATACATGCACTTGCCTGCACCCATGCTTGAACACTTATAGGCCATGTTGCTTGTCTCTTGTTGTGTACGTTGGCATATATTTGTTGAGCCTAACCATTTCTATGTAACTTCTCTTGACCATTTGTTTTGTTTACCCTGTTCTTATGCCTGCTTTGCACACTATCATGCTACTTGTGTACGACTCTCCTTGTATATATATGTGTGTATATACACGTATGCGTGTGTGTGTGTGTATATGTGTGTGTATGTGTGTGTTTGTATGTATGTGGCTATTCGAATGAATATTTATCAGCAGACCGCTATTACTGCATTATGGCTGTTAAGAATCAACCAATTATGACGCCGGTTCTGATCAGCAAACCAGTGTAGTGTGTTGAGGCTAATCTGCGAGCACTAGAAATACTGTCTACCTTGTGGTATTTACATTGTATCACTGTGAATATCACAAGCTATCTAGACACATATTGAAATATATATATATATATATATATATATATATATATATATAACAGATCAGGTCATGAAAAATGATGAGAAGTACACCAAAATTATGAGGAAAATAATTTTTTTTAAAAATAAAAATTATATCTGCTAGAATTTAAAATATTATTTCTGTTCCAAATAATTTGTATGTGTTTCTATATGTGACAGGTGTGGATGACTAGACTGACTGAAAGTTGTGATGACAGAAGACTAGGACAGCGTCAGTGAGTGTTTTAACACTGAATGTATGTATACATGAAACTGTAAGTGTTGTAATGAGGAACTGATATGTATAAGAAATGTATATGAAATGTAATGTATTATTGTATTTCAGTGAAATGTACAAGTAGTGGAGTTATAAATTTGTATTGTTTGGAATGTTGAAATAAAATATTATATTTAAATAAAATATTATTTTGAATATTTATATTCTTGTATAGTAGTATTCTATTTAAATATAAATATTATATTCTGTCTGTGATGTAGTATAACAGTACAATTACAAACACATTTATGATAACAACTACATGTTTGTTATCATCAAACAAAAATCATAGACTTGTTAGACACAACAATCTCCCCTTTTGATGATGACAAACATAAAACAATATTTTGAATATAATATATTATAATAAATGTGTTTGACAGTGAATTATTGAACTCTCCCTATTTGTGTGCTCCCCTACAACAAAACTCCCCCTAGATATGTGCATGAGTGAAGAACAGTAATTGAAATTTCAATATTAAAATATTCAAAGAATATTCACTCATCGATCAAAATCATAACCCGTTCTCCCCCTTTTGTTATCATCAAAAGGATACAGAAATTAAAATAGTGATGAAATAATTGACTAAAAATATAATATCAACTTAAGAGGAAGAATGTTCATTATAAATCTCAATTAATCAAACAAAAATCATATTATTCTAAGAACTAGTGGCAAATTTCACATTGTAGAATGATGGATTTACAATGAAATTTATAAAAATGGAGAGAGTTTTAAAAAACATATGATTCCAATTATTTTCCAATAAAATTTTTAAAAAAATGCGCACAAAAAAAAGTGATGGATTTGGACTACAATTATACATTCAATTTAAGTGAGGCAATCAAATAATCTCAAATCCCAATAGCTATCAATCAACAAATCATAATATATTAACACATTTCACAAACTAGAAAATGGATTGATAAGTTAGTTTTTACACACCAAGGAGAATTTCATAAAAATTTATTTATATCAAACTATTTTCTTTTCCATTTTTTAATTTAAGAGCAAACTGACCACGCATAACTAGATCTTGGATTTTTAAATGAGGTAAGTTGCAGCTTAAATATAAGTAATCTCTTAACCATGCATGACCAGAGCTTGGATTTTTAACTGAGGTTAGAGACAAACTTATGAATATTATATTTTTATTATTTTCTGTTTTCAAAAGAAAAACTCCTCAGTATATAAAACCAATATGGATGATAGAAATGTGGTAGGTACAAAAATGGTTTGTGAAATAAATTTCTAAATTAATTATATTATGAAATATGCTCAACTGTACTGGGATTCTTGAAAATTTTCAATTATCACTATTTCTAAAAAAATAATTTAATCACAATTCCATCACAAATATTTCCACTGTTTATTTAAGATGATTTTTAAAAAATAATAAACTCTTCACATTAATATAAAATCATAATGGATGGCAGAATGATGATAGACTAAGAAGATGTTCGTGAAATAACCGCCAATTCAAAGATATTATAAAAATGTTCAATCATCATGACAATTAAAATAAAATTTCCTCTTGTTGTGAAATATAATGCAGTCACAACTCATCACAATTTCAAAATTTTGATAATAATTTTGATGAATTATAAATACGGTTCAATTTGGTTATTGATTTCAATTTCAAAATAAATAATCGATAAATGATTTTAAAATTGAAAAATCAATTACAAGAGGGAAAAGATATATACAAGACAAAAAAATATATACAGGATGAGAATCAAATCATTAAAAAAATTCAGCACTTCTAGTCTGATAACACTTGTTGTTTCTGCAAACAAGGATTTTAATATGCCACTGGTAGCTAACAAGGGTATCTCAGTCAACAAAATTCAATCACTAAGTCCAAGCAATAAAATCTAACAATTTAGTTCCATCAATCAAAGCAGCAAAACAAATTACATAAGAAGCTCACAAGAAAGTTTTCATAAACTTTACAACAAATCCAAGAAGTTGAATCATGATTCAGTTCCAACCATTTTATTACAGAAGCAAATGATACCAAAATCATGTAGTCACTAGAACATTTTCAAAACGATTTCTTTTATCAGAGCAGCACACCGGTCAATTTCAAAGTAGACTTGTCAGGAGAATGTTACACAAATATTTCTGATAGACACATAATATGATTCATGACCCAAGATTAAATATAGTGTTTTTTAAATCATTTGAAGGAATATGAAAATCTCAATATTCAGTGAATTTATCACACCACATTATAAATGTCAGTTCCAAGATTTGTGTGAGATTCACGAATTAATAATTTCAAATGATTTCAAACAAACAAATATTCAAATCAAATAATCATGAAATAATAGTGAGTTCCAAGACCAGATTTCCAAAGATTTTTTCAAAAAATTTACATCAAGTATGAGAGATAATTTATGATCAAAAATTAAAACGATTTATTTGAAATCACTTGAATAAATGTGAATTTTGAGATACAAAGAATCAATCACACAAGATTATTAATTTCAAATCTAAGAAGTGTGTGAGATTCAAAATATTATAAGTTTTAGATGATTTCTGTAACACCCTGAATTTTGTGTGACTATTAAAAGAATGAATTTAAGAATACTTAATTGTTAAATTGAGAATTAAGGGAAATGGTTTAGCCATTGCGTTCTTCTCGAAATTCTGCTTGGGATAGAGTCTAAGTTTTCATAAATCAGACTTCGTATGAGGAAGTTATGGCCCTCAGAAGTTTCAGGAATTTTATATAAATTAAAATAGTTCAGAATAAAAATTCGAAATTCAAATTCAAATAGGGAAGCGGGCTGGTCGGGATTTCTCCCACCCAAGGCCAGGTCGACCAGGGGGTCGACCTCCCTTATACAGGTCGACCAAGGGGTCGACCTACCTCCCGGGGTAGATCAGAAATCAGACGATTCTGACTTGTTGCTGAGTCTTTCCTGACCTGTTGCAGAATCACTAGGGTATAGGTGGCAATTATGGATAACTCTATCTAGTCTGGGCGGTTGTGATTGCCCCTATGATAATCTAACGGCTTATGTTGAATTAAACTTCTATATAAGCACGCATAGAATCAAGCCCTAAACCTAAACTAAATTAATCTCTTGGCCTCCATGCTACTGCTAGAATAGTACTTCTTCTTAAAGCTTAGGAATTGCAAGTCAGAATTCTAATACAAACGACGAACAAATCATTCTCTTCTCTAATCCGTCTTTGTGAGTAAAATTTCTTTCACAAAATAATTAATAAATTAATTATAATGAGTTATAATTTGGATTATGAGAACATTCCTGTTGAATCATGTGACGTTACTTAATTTTGTTATCGTCTGTTTGTGAACATATGACAATTTCGTTAACTTATGTTAGTAGATCTATTTCATATGTCCTATCACATATATTTAACTTGATTCGTTTTATGACATCAGTTTATATGCAAGTCTGTATGCGAATTATACACAAGTTTATATGTGAACCAAGTATATATATACTTGCAAGTTTATATGTAAAACGTGTGATATTAGTTTACATGTTTAAATTCATGATGTTGATTCATATGTCTAAACATATATGCTAGGTTTGATTCATTTTGTGGCATTTACATGTCTAAATCATATGCAGGTGTAAATGTAAATCTTAATTTACTTGTCTAAATTCTATATGCAAGTTTAAATATAAGTTTGGATGTGAATCATATGCTAGTTTATATGTAAGATTATATGCGAATCATATGTAAGTCCTAATTTACATGTCTAAATTGCATATGCAAGTTTAATACAAGCTTGTATATAGATCATGTGCAAGTTTTTGCGAAAACCATGTTCATAGATGCAAGTTCACCTTTATGTGTATAGATCTATGCAAATCATATATTATATAATTTGATCCATGCCAGTTTGTAGTTTCTGCAAATTATGCCTATTGCCTATGCAAGTTATTGATTATGCAAATTTATGATTATAAAAATTATGATCATGCAAGTTTTGATCCATGCTAGCCTACTTTTATTTGCAAGTTAGATCTACTTTTACGTGTTATGCAAGTTGTGATGTTTTTGTGAGTTAGGCTTTTTGCTAGCCTACGTATTATATGTATTACACGTACGAACAATGTGGGGGCAATGGGAAAATATTAAATATTAATATTGTAAAAATTGGCATAAAATGGCTTAAAAGCATATAATAATTTTGTGACATTAATTGGCCTAATTTATATGCATAGAAATTGTAGACATAATTTAGGTGACAATTATGGACATAGATTAATTTGGAAGTTATTGACAATTTGAAATAGGGATATTAATTCAAATTGGGGTTGAATAATAATGTGTAATAATAAATGCCTGAGACACGAGGTTAGACTCGTTTGTGGTTTAAGACTGCCCGGAACCGCCTGGCACATCCAGCAACCACAAACGACAGTCTTATGTGAGAGGTCAAAGGTATAAATTAAATGAGTAATAAATGCCTATGACACGAGGTTAGACTCGTTTGTGGTATAAGACTGCCCGGACCCGCCCGGCACATCCATCAACCGCAACAGCAGTCTAATGTGAGTGGTCGTAGGCATAATTAAAAGATGCTTAGACACGAGGTTAAGTCTGGCTTGTGGTGGAAGTCTGCCCGGAACGGCCAGGCATATCCAGCGGCCACAAGCAATCGACTTAATGTGAGAGGTCTCTGCATTAATAATTAATTAATGCTGATCAAAGACGAGTATGAATGATAAACAGAAGTTTGGTTGAGTTGAGTAATTCTCTGAGTACCAATCTGATGTTGATTTCGGTCTTTGGGGTTGATACTTAGGGAGTTATTCGCTTAACCAATGTATCTGTGAACTAAGATGTACTTAATCATAAATTAAGTAAAACTTAATCATAAATTAAGTAAAACATGTTATATGATATATATATATATATATGATACATAATATATCTTATAAGTGGATAGGGTTAAGACAAACTTAATAAATAATACATATTGATCTGATAAGTGGAAAGCGTTAAGAACAACTTAGCTAATAATATTTAAGTGGATAGGGTTAAGACCAACTTATCCAATAATATATAAGTGGATAGGGTTAAGACCAGCTTAACCAATAATATAAATATTGATCCGATAAGCGGATAGGGTTAAGACAAGTTTAATCAATAACAAATGTTGATTTGATAGGTGGGTAACATGGGTGACATGTGGGATATAATTATAAACACTTAACCAAGTTGAAACATGTAAGAAGACATGAATAAGAGGGGGTTAAGTGGGAAAATCTAGTTGGGACCAAGCATAGGTGGAAAGGTTGTGTCATGTGTGGGGACCCTTTTCAACCAGTAACCCATTTAATATCTAAGTGAGTTCGATCTAGATCGAGGACGGGACACGCTTAGTGGGTTTGATTGTAAGAGGTCAAAAAGGTTTAGCCGTGGCAACGCAAGTCCAATGGGGTCATGTGCGTCTGTGGGCCCGGGATGGTAGGTAAGACGTTATTGCATCATGTAGGTATAAGCCGTGCATCTTTAGTGGTATCAGGTTGCCACTTTGGGAAGTGATACACCCCATTATGAGACCAGCACGTGTATCTACGAGTTAGGGAGCCGATCGAATGGGGAAGGCAGTGGGTACAACTGGCGGAGATAGGAGCAGGCGGCACCTATGAAGACAGCTAGGAGTCCAACTAACATATTATGAATAAATGTTGTAATTAGAATGGGGGGTAGTGGATACGACTAGTGGAGATAGGAGCAAGCGGCACCTATGAAGACAGCTAGGAGTCCAACTACCATATTATGAATAAATGTTGTAATTAGAATGGGGAGGGTAGTGGGTACAACTAGTGGAGATAGGAGCAGGCGGCACCTATAAAGACAGCTAGGGGTACACGAAAGTACCATTATTATTATTATGTTCGGAAGGCGGGATCAACTTTTAGGGTGACTAGTAATGGTGCAGTATAGTAATTATCCTATAGTGATTAGAAGCGCGATTAACGCCAGTATATTCCTCTTGTTTGTCTTATCTTGCCCACTTGCTTCAAAGTCATTCCTTGTTTTACCAGTTTATGCCTTATCCTAATTACTTTAATAATTATATTGTTAAAGTTATTGAACTCGCTAGACTTTATGTTTGACCCCCTTTTTTCGCCTCTTTTCTTCCTCCTCCCCCCCCCCCAAGGTTCTCAGGGTGGGACTTGTGTAGCTTGATTTGGATTTTTCTCTCTCTTTTAGAAGTGCTTGGATTGCTAAAAGTAAAGTTCAGCTCATCTCTTTTATGGCTACTTATGTTGGGGTTATTCTTTTTTTTACTTTCTATACTCAGAAAACAATTTGTCAAGATGGATACTTAGTGTACTTGGTTTTATGGTTGGTTTATGATGTTGTTATAATCAAACTATTTCTCCGCTGCAATAAAAGTTGTTTTAAAATTTTCAAGTACCAACATATATATCTGTCTTGTTATATTCTGTTCTACACACCAATAATACTCCATGAAAGTTAATGAATTCCCTTTGAGAGTGACAATAATGGACGTGGGGTGTTACACGTGGTATCAGAGCTGAAGGTTAACAGAACAGAAAAGATATTTTGAAAAACTGTTTTTCAAAAGCATTTTATAAAGATTTACTTTCAAAAATATGTTTTACGGAGAGTATTTTTAAGAGAACGGTTTGTTTTAAAAACATAACCCCCAAGAGCCATATATCTTTCCTTCGATTCTCCGTTTTGAATCTCTTCCTCTTTCCTTTTTGAATTTCTTCCTCCACGTATAGACGCTTTTTCTAAGATATGTAAGAACTTCCGTACGATGGGCGGAAAACCGCTTCATGGGATTGGGACGTTTGTCAAAGCTAGAAGGAAGCGGAGGACTTTTTAGTACGTTTAAGATAGATGATGGGAGGAAGGTTCAATTACTTGCTTGGTTAATAAAGGACAAAGCCTCATTTTTGGCGGGAGGTCACGAATGGATAATGTACAGGAGAGACATGGATAGGACACACGATAAGAAAGTAGATCCAAAGAAAGGCGGTAAGGATAACAAGGGGCCAAGAGAAAAGGAAGCGCCACACTTGTAAAATACCTGACTACTTAAATAAAGATATTAGAAAGAAGAAGACTAGTTGTTATCATTACGGAGAAACAGGACATCTTATTAGGATCGTCCAAAGAAGCAAAAGGCAAAGGTAAGGACAATGTACAGGATCTTCTGGAGGGCAGATGTGTTCCCTCACGGCTGACATACCTGATAGAGGTAGAAATATCTAGGTTAGAAGTTTGGTTTATTTTTTTGATCATCCTGTTCGAACCTTGTTTGAATTCTGGCGCTTGACACTCATTTGTATCTGCTTTGTTAGTTGAAACACTGCACCTAAATACTAGTCTAGTTACGGATCCCATGGTAGTCTCAAATCCTATTGGTGGTTCGACTCATCTTTCGATGATTTGTCGGGATTTGAGAGTGTCAATCTTGGGCGTTGGGTTTGAATGCAACGCCTTCGTTCATGGTTTCGTGGGCTACGGCTTGGTTTTAGGCATGGATTGGCTAGCCAGATACGGTGCCATCCTAGACTATGAAAGAAGGGTAGTTAGATTGTTGACTCTTTGTGGAAAGACCCTTGATATTTCTTATGACCCTAGAGGTCCGATGATGCTTAGCTACCTAGAATCTCTTGACGCGTCCAACGATGATTTGGAATCTATTCGTGTGGTCCATGAATATAGTGATGTCTTTGATGAAGTTCGGGGTTTACCCCCGAGGCGTAAGGTAGACTTTTATATATACCTAGTAGATAATGCAAAGCCAGTTGCATTACCAGTGCGCCATACGGCTCCTAGGGAGAGAAGAGAACTCAGTAAGCAAGTGAAAGAGTTGATTGAGAAAGGGCTCATAAGAAGAAGCATTTCGGAATGGGGTGCTCCAGTTGTTTTTGCTACAAAGGCTGATGGTTCCCTTAGATTGTGCGTGGACTATAGAGAGCTGAATAAACTCACGAAGAAGAACAGACACCCATTGCCGAGGATAGACGATTTGTTCGATCGGTTGTTTGGTGCTTCGATTTTCTCGCGGTTGGGTTTGGCTACAAGATTTCATCAGCTAAGAGTGGCTGCGACAGCATAGATAAGACTGCATTTAGAACTCCTGACAGTTTCTTCGAGTGGCTCGTCATGCCTTTTGGTTTGACGAATGCACCCGTATACTTCGTTGATTTAATGAGTAAGGTGTTTAGGGAGTTTCTAAACAAGTTTGTGGTAGTCTTTGTGCACGATATCTTGATTTTCTCTAGAAGTGAAGAAGAGCATGCCCTACATCTTAGGGAAGTCTTAGAGACCCTATGAGCGCATCAACTCAAAGCTAAGTTCTCCAAATGTCATTTTTGGAGGAAAGAAGTGGGGTTTTTAGGACACGTGGTCTCTAAGGAAGGGATAGCTGTGGATCCCGCAAAGGTGGTGGCAATCCAAGATTGGAAGATTCCTAAGAATGCAAAAGAAGTAAGAAGCTTTTTAGGGCTGGTTGGTTATTATAGGAAGTGCATTAAGGACTTCGCGAAGATATCAGCCCCACTTACTCAGTTAAAGAAGAAGAACTTGACTTTTGCTTAGGATGTTGACTGTGACGATGCATTTCAGCGTCTGAAGAAGGCTTTGATGACAGCTCCAGTTTTAGTTTTGCCAGACAGGAGTAAGCCATTCACAGTGTATACCGGTGCTTGCGGGGCAGGGCTTGGAGCAGTTTTCGATGCAAGAGGAAAAGGTGATATGCAAAAGGCGGCAAGTACGAGCATCGCTTATCATCCACAGACGGATGGACAGACAAAAAAGGGTGAATAGAATCCTTGAAGATTTATTGAGGTTATGTATCCTATATTTTGGAGGGACATGAGAAGAGGCAACGAGCTTAGTGGCGTTTATGACGTGTTTCACGTTTCGCATTTGCAGAAGTGTTTACAAGATATCGCAGAAGTAGTAGAGCCGAGCAGGCTTAGAGAAGTGGAAGTGGAGTGAGATGCCCCAATTAGACGAGCCCCTACATACATCCTTGGATCGGAGGTAATAAAACTACGCAACCGTGAAGTCAAGCTTGTTAAAGTTCAATGGAGTGACACTGAGGAAGACACGACTTGGGAAACTGAGAGGAAAATACGCGCAGCCCTACCCTTTTCTTTTTTAGGGTACCTCCTTGATCTCTTCTTCCATAAGTCTATTCATGCTTATATCTATCTTTTAAGTATATCTCCTCGGTTCTATTCTTTATCCTTAGGTAGAAACCAATGGATGTAAACATGAATTTGAAACATGTTATGATCGATGGTTGCGAGTGGTTGCAAGTGGTTGCTAGTGGTTGCTCGTGGATGCAAGTGGTTGCTAGTGGTTGCTCGTGGATGCATGTACACACACATTAGGCACTAGATCGGCTCAATCATCTTCATATTGCATGTAAATATGTGTGCATATTTAAATTAATGGATGTATAATGGTTGTGTTATCATATGGATGCTGCATTTTGATGAATGGTTGTGGACACATGTAGAAGTAATATGTATCGTTAGGATTCTTTTGCATACATAATGGACGCATGGCACTATCATGATTTGCATTAAGGAGGTCAACTGAATCAGTGGACCACCTGATTTTGCATTGGATAAGGAACATATACACACACTTTTTGCATATGTTTATATGGCATTAGAATTCTTATAAGGACAATGGATGCTTGTGTTTGATTGTTGAGTAGATGGATGATTGGATGTTAGGATATACATTCTCCTTAACTTGGAGAATTCAGGGGCGAAATCCTTTAAGGAGGGGAGAATGTAACACCCTGAATTTTCTATGACTATTAAAAGAACAAATTTAAGAATACTTAATTGTTAAAGTGAGAATTAAGGGAAATGGGTTATGCCATTGCGTTCGTCTCGAAATTCTGCTTAAGTTTTCGTAAATCGGACTTCGTATGAGGAAGTTATGGCCCTCGGAAGTTTCGGGAATTTTATATAAATTAAAACAGTTCAGAATAAAAAATCGAAATTCAAATTCAAACAGGGCAGCGGGCTGGGCGGGATTTCTCCCGCCTAAGGCCAGATCGACCAGGGGGTCGACCTCCCTTATACAGGTCGACCAAGGGGTCGACCTGGGGGCCGACCTACCCCCACGGGGCAGATCTGAAATCAGATAATTCTGACTTGTTGCTGAGTCTTTCCTGACCTGTAGCTGAGTCAATAGGGCATAGGTGACAATTCTGGATAACTCTATCTAGTCTGGACGGTTGTGATGGCTCCTATGATAATCTAATGGCTTATGTTGAATTAAACTACTATATAAGCACGCATAGGCTCAAGCCCTAAACCTAAACTAAATTGATCTCTTAGCCTCCATGCTGCTGCTAGAATAGTTCTTCTTCTTAAAGCTTAGGAATTGCAGGTCAAAATTCTAATACAAACGACGAACGAATCATTTTCTTCTCTAATCTGTCTTTGTAAGTACAATTTCTTTCACAAAATAATTAATAAATTAATTATGATGAGTTATAATTTGGATTATGTAATCATGTATGTTGAATCATGTGACATTACTTAATTTTGTTATCGTCTGTTTGTGAACATATGACAGTTTTGTTAACTTATGTTAGTAGATCTATTTCATATGTCCAGTCACATATGTTTAACTTGATTCATTTTATGACGTCAGTTTATATGCAAGTCTGTATGCGAATTATACGCAAGTTTATATGTGAACCAAGTGTGTATATATATATACATGCGAGTTCATATGTAAAACGTGTGATATTAGTTTACATGTTTAAATTCATGATGTTGGTTCATATGTCTAAACACATATACTAGATTTGATTCATTTTGTGACATTTACATGTCTAAATCATATGCAAGTGTAAATGTAAATCTTAATTTACATGTCTAAATTATATGTGCAAGTTTATATATAAGATTGGATGTGAATCATATGCTAGTTTATATGTAAGATTGTATGCGAATCATATGTAAGTCTTAATTTACATGTCTAAATTGCATATGCAAGTTTAATACAAGTTTGTATGTAGATCATATGCAAGTTTATGCGAAAACCATGTTCATAGATGCAAGTTCACCTTTATGTGTATAGATCAATGCAAATCATTTGGTAATCATGGGACCACGCCGTATAACACGGAACGGGTTTACTCCACATCAATACTAGTTTAAAACATAAAAAAATGCAATGCTTTCTGAAAAATGAAGCTATTATAAGACTCAGGTCCCACCACATGATGCAACACGGGCCGGAGGATAGATTTTTCCCTTATAATAGCCAAACATGCTTGGTACATTTAAAACAAATCATTTTGATATTACTATAAGTGCATATTGTCAAAAACAACTTCAACTATAAATGTATCAATGATAGTTTATGTGAAAACCATGTTCATAGATGCAAGTTTACCTTTATGTGTATAGATCTATGCAAATCATATCTTATATAATTTGATAAATTCTAGTTTGTAGTTTATGCAAATTATGCCTATTGCCTATGCAAGTTATTGATTAAGCAAATTTATGATTATAAAAATTATAATCATGCAAGTTTTGATCCATGCTAGCCTACTTTTATATGCAAGTTAGATCTATTTTTACGTGTTATGCAAGTTGTGATGTTTTTGTGAGTTAGGCTTTTTGCTAGCCTACGTATTATATGTATTACACGTACGAACAACGTGGGGACAATGGGAAAATATTAAATATTAATATTGTGAAAATTGGCATAAAATGGCTTAAAAGCATATAATAAATTTGAGACATTAATTGGCCTAATTTATATGCATAGAAATTATGGACATAATTTAGGTGACAATTATGGACATAGATTAATTTGGAAGTTATTGACAATTTAAAATAGGGATATTAATTCAAACAGGGTTTGAATAATAGTGTGTAATAATAAATGCCTGAGACACGAGGTTAGACTCGTTTGTGGTATATGACTGCCCGGAACCGCCCGGCACATCCAGCAGCCACAAACGGTTGTCTAATGTGAGAGGTCAAAGGCATAAATTAAATGAGTAATAAATGCCTAAGACACAAGGTTAGACACGTTTGTGGTATAAGACTGCCCGGACCCGGCTAGCACATCCAGCAACCATAAATGGCAGTCTAATGTAAGAGGTTGTAAGCATAATTAAATGATGCTTAGACACGAGGTTAAGTCTGGCTTATGGTGGAAGTCTGCCCGGAACCGGCCGGAACCGCCCGGCATATCCAGCGGCCACAAGCAATCGACATAATGTGAGAGGTCTGTGCAATAATAATTAATTAATGCTGATCAAAGACGAAGATGAATGATAAACAGAAGTTTGGTTGAGTTGAGTAATTCTCTGAGTACCAATCCGATGTTGATTTCGGTCATCAGGGTTGATACTTAGGGATTTATTCTCTTAACCAATGTATCTGTGAACTAAGATGTACTTAATCATAAATTAAGTAGAACATGTTATATGATATATATATATATACATATATATATATATGATACATAATATATCTGATAAGTAGATAGGGTTAAGACAAACTTAACCTATAATACATATTGATCTGATAAGTGGAAAGGGTTAAGACCAACTTAGCCAATAATATATAAGTGGATA
This sequence comes from Allium sativum, assembly GCA_030737875.1. Lineage (NCBI taxonomy): Eukaryota > Viridiplantae > Streptophyta > Magnoliopsida > Asparagales > Amaryllidaceae > Allium > Allium sativum. Next base: position 930,002,403 of record CM060920.1, on the reverse strand, counting down.
GGGTTAAGACCAACTTAACCAATAATATATAAGTGGATAGGGTTAAGACCAGCTTAACCAATAATATATATATATATATATATATATATATATATTGATTTGATAAGCGGATAGGGTTAAGACAAGCTTGGCCAATAACACATGTTGATTTGATAAGTGGGTAACATGGGTGACATGTGGGATATAATTATAAACACTTAACCAAGTTGAAACATGTAAGAAGACATAAATAAGAGGGGGTTAAGTGCGAAATCCTAGTGGGGACCAAGCATAAGTGGAAAGGTTGTGTCAAGTGTGGGGGCCCTTTTCAACCAGTAACCCATTTAGTATCTAAGTGAGCTCGATCTAGATCGAGTACGGGACACGCTTACTGGGTTTGATTGTAAGAGGTCAAAAAGGGTTAGCGGTGGCAACGCAAGTCCAATGGGGTCATGTGCGTGCGTGGGCCCGGGCTGGTAGGTAAGACGTTGCATTGTGTAGGTATAAGCCGTGCATCTTTAGTGGTATCGGGTTGCCACTTTGGGAAGTGATACACCCCATTGTGAGACCAGCACGGGTATCTACGAGTTAGGGAGCCGATCGAATGGGGAAGATAGTGGGTACGACAAGTGGATATAGGAGCAGTCGGCACCTATGAAGACAGCTAGGAGTCCAACTACCATATTATGAATAAATGTTGTAATTAGAATGGGGAGGGTAGTGGGTACGACTAGTGGATATAGGAGCATGCGGCACCTATGACGACAGTTAGGAGTCAAACTACCATATTATGAATACATGTTGTAATTAGAATAGGGAAGGTAGTAGGTACAACTAGTGGAGATAGGAGCAGGCGGCACCTATGAAGACAACTAGGGGTATACAAAACTACCATTATGATTATTATGTTCAGAAGGCGGGATCAACTTTTAAGATGACTAGTAATGGTGCAGTATAATAATTATCCTATAGTGATTAGGAGCGCAATTAACGCCAGTATATTCCTCTTGCTTGTCTTGTCTTGCCCACTTGCTTCACATTCATTCCTTGTTTTACCAGTTTATGCCTTACCCTAATTACTTTAATAATTATATTGTTAAAGTTATTGGACTCGCCGGACTTTATGTCTGACCCCCTTTGTTTTTGCCTCTTTTCTTCCTTCCCCTCCCACCAGGTTCTCAGGGTGGGAGTAGTGCCAGTGGAGCTTGATTTAGATCTTTCTCTCTCTTTTAGAAGTGCTTGGATTGCTAAAAGTAAAGTTCAGCTCATCTCTTTTATGGCTACTTATGTTGGGGTTATGCTTTTTTTTTACTTTATGTACTCAGAAAACAATTTGTCAAGTTGGATACTAAGTGTACTTGGTTTTACTGTTGGTTTAGGATGTTGTTGTAATCAATCTATTTCTCCGCTGCAATAAAAGTTGTTTTAAATTTTTTAGGTACCAATATATGTGTCTGTCTTGTTATATTTTGTTCTATACACAAATAATATTCCATAAAAGTTAATGCATTCCCTTTGAGAGTGACATTAATGGACGTGGGGCGTTACACGTGGTATCAGAGCTGAAGGTTAACAGAACAGATAAGAGATTTTGAAAAACGGTTTTTCAAAAAGCATTTTATAAAGAAGTACTTTCAAAAATATGTTTTAAGGAGAGTATTTTCAAGAGAAAGGTTTGTTTTAAAAACATAACCCCCAAGAGCCATATATCTTTCCTTCGATTCTCCGTTTTGAATCTCTTCCTCTTTCCTTTTTGAATTTCTTCCTCCATGTATAGACGCTTTTTCTAAGATGTGTAAGAACTTCCGTACGATGGGCGGAAAACCGCTTCATGGTGCTGGGACGTTTGTCAAAGCTAGAAGGAAGTGGAGGACTTGTTGGTACCTTTAAGATAGACGATGGGAGGAAGGTTCAATTAGCTGCTTGGTTAATAAAAGACGAAGCCTCATTTTTGGTTGGAGGTAACGAACGGAGAATGTACAGGAGAGACATAGATAGGACACACGATAAGAAGGTAGATCCAAAGAAAGGCGGTAAGGATAACAAGGGTCCAAGAGAAAAGGAAGGGCCACACTTGTGAAATACCTGACTACTTAAATAAAGACGTTAGAAAGAAGAAGACTAGTTGTTATCGTTACGAAGAAATAAGACATCTTATTAGGATCGTCCAAAGAAGCAAAAGGCAAAGGTAAGGACAAAGTACGGGATCTTCTGGAGGGCAGACGCGTTCCCTCGTAGCTGGCATACCTGATTGAGGTAGAAATATCTTGGTTGGAAGTTTGGTTTATCTTTTTGATCATCATGTTCGAACCTTGTTTGAATTCTAGCGCTTCACACTCGTTTGTATCTGCTTCGTTAGTTGAAACACTGCACCTAAATATGAGTCTAGTTACGGATCCCATAGTAGTCTCAAATCCTATTGGTGGTTCGTCTCATCTTTCGATGATTTGTCGGGATTTGAGAGTGTCTATCTTGGGCGTTGGTTTTGAATACAACGCCTTCGTTCATGGCTTCATGGGCTACGTGTAACAACCCGGAAAATCCGAGCCAATTTAAAAATTTTATTTTGGCAATTTTGATGAATTTTGAATATTTAAAATGATTATTTTAAATAATATCGACGAGAAATTTATTTAGGATAGAATTAGAACGTATATATTTATTTGAATCGTCGTTAGAATATAAATATTTCATTTCTAATTATAAAAGGAATTGAAAATGACGCGGTAGTTTGAAATTTCGATTTCGGTTTTCAAGTGAATGTACAGGATTCAAAATAAACCGGATTTTAGCGAAACCAAAAATATTAGAATCTATTTGAGAATATCTTTCCAACGAATCCGAAGAATCAAAATTTCATGGCGGGGATAAAAAGTTATGTCCAGTTGAAAATTCAGAATAGTCGCTATGGAATTCTGGCCCTTAAAAATGGAGATTTTGCAAATGATCTCGATTTTTGACAAAACCACTTTTGTTAGATCCGGGATGTCAAATTATTGCTAGGTTCCAAAATTCATAATTTTTCAAATCAATATGTGAGTGTGGCAAAGGAAAACGCGTTTGACCAGTTTAAGTTGATTTTAATCGACTGGATAATGGCCATTTTTCAAACGGTCTCAGAATTTGACGAAATTAGTTTTGTTAGGACCGTATCGTCAATACGAAGCTAGAAAATATTTTTCTGGAATTTTTAGGGTTCGTATGTGGCCCCGGTAAATTGAAATGTGCGTTTGAATTGAATATATATATTTATATTTTAATTTAAATGAAAACTGATCATAACAATCGAATTGGCCTACGTGACATATCCCATTGTGTTCGGAATGGGGGTAATTAGCTAGGGACGATAGTCGTTGGGTCTCGTTTGAAGTTCGAATGCAAAGTCAACTTTTCAGGAAAATTAAATAATAAAATATAAATATATTTTCACTTAACTCCCCCCTCTCTTCCTTTGACCAAATCGATACCACAGAATAAAAAAAGTAGAAGGACGGTGAGACGACCCGATTTCCCGTTCTCACGGAAACAAGGTTATCTTTGGAATATAACACAGAAACATATAATAGCAGAACAGAATTAAATAAATACACCAGAATGAACAACAAAATATACTGGATAAAAGTAATCATCAGAGTTACACAGTATACAGGATCTTACTTAGTACAAATACAGTTCAGCTATACATAAATGTCTACAGCGGAAATAAACAAAATATGTACAATAGGAGCTGAACAGCATAAAAAGAAATAAATGATAGAATCCATCTTCAGCTCCAGCTATCCAGAAAAGAACCAGCTAAACCTGAATACAAGGCTGCCCGTGTAGAAAAAGGGGCACCCGAGTTTGAAAGTGAAACAAACTACGAGTCAGTCATGGGACTGGTATGAGAAATCCACTCAACACATATATAATTGGCTAATCACAGGACCACGCCACTTTCGTGGAACGGGTTTACTCCATTGGATTGCCAGTGCTTTAAAACAAATCTTTCTTTTAAACATCGCTATGCTTTTTATAAAAATGAAGCCGTTATAAGACTCAGTTCCCATCACACAATGCAACGCAAACCGGAGGATAGAGTTTTTACCTTATAACGGCCAAGATATGCTTGATACGAATAAAACAAAGGCATTTAATATTATTGCTAGTGTTTATATGTTTTGAAATCAATTTCAAATCATAACTATCAATCATAGACGGCATTAATGCCCCATACCACTATGTCGCCATATATAGGTATACAATCACAACCGCACGATCACGTATTTGGAAATTGGATTTCCGTCATGAACCAAGGCAAAAGATAGTCCTTACCGAATTCGAGACAATCTAGCCCATGTCTCAGGATCAGAGCTCGAGTGACCCTAGGAGCGACAGGGCCGGTCCACCGATGTGGATTAAAATTCCTGAACAATACGTTTCCCCGCCCTTTGGGGCGTAAACGAGCCAACGAATGACTCCATCGGACCCGGATCGTCCGATCAAACCGAGGCGCCTCGCAACAGCAACAACCACATAGGTGAAAAGTATATAAATGTTAGGGCTGGTAGGTCACTGACACCACCCTAGCTAGAAGGAAACGCATGTCCTCCCTGAGGTCCTTCCTCCCGTTTTAGGTTCAAACCGGGGTGTGAGGCTCGCGAATTCACGTTATACACAAAGCTATGCCACACAGGCGGTGCTTTGATCATCACCACAAGACTTTGCTTTTCAACAGAAGCCCTGATCACTGCATCTTAGCATGCCACACAGGCAATTCACCCCGTGCAACTGATGGCTATCAATCACACAGAACAAATTCCAATGTCGGACACACAGTCCATTTACAAGTCCGTTCTGGGTCTGAACGAAACCGGAGGCACTAAATACCTCGCAAACCCTTCGATCAACACGGACGTCTGAACGATCACCACTCATTATCCATATTTCGGGATGCCTCCCAATCAGGACCTCGGTTACCATCCAAACGAGGTGAAGATCTCCGGTCTTCGACCATCGTCTTCATCTTCGAATTTCAATCGTCGGTCGATTATTCGAAATGAGAATTAACTCGGCCTTTTCAAATAATTCACGTATATTTAGAATTTCAAATCGATTTATTTCAATGGTTAAATTATTCGACAACACCAATTGTGTTCTTTATATAGTTTCCACACCAAACACAATCAACCATCAAACATCACATAAATCAAGCAAATTCAGTTTATTTCCATTCCATATCGCTTACGATATTTTATAACTATTTATCGCTATTTTTATTTATTTTAAAATAGCCATTTTATTCAAAACGACGCTTCGGGCCATAAGGCGGCCGTGGCGCTGTTTTTCTTCAGATTTGATTTACACATATCTGAAAATCTAACCGTTGGATCTTCACAAAATTTACATCTTCAGAAAGGTCTTTTCAAAACGAATCCAACGGTTCCAGTTTCGGGAAAATCCGACGGTCGGATCTCCCGGTACAATCGTTTGAATTTTCGATTTCAAAATACGAACTGCAGCGTCGTTATTCGATTAAATATATAATTATATATATATATATAAATATAATCGCTTCTGGCGCTGTTTTTCTTCAGATTTGAATTAAACATTCCAGACAATCCAACCATTGGGTTTTTACAAGGTTGGTGCCGTTGGAAAGATTATTCCAAGGCGAACCCGACGGTTGAGATTTCGGGAAAATCCAATGGTCGGATTTCCCGTACTAGTTGTTTGAAATCACGGTTTCAAAATACGAACTGCACGGCTTCGTTTCGTTTTAATTTTATTTATATTTATATATTTATATATTTATATAAATATAGTTCCTTCAATGATTTCTATATCGTTTTCACTTCAAATATTTTTCTAACTCCTTAAATTTTGGAAAAATTTCGCCATAACCTCCCCTGCACCGGGAGCATCGGGAAATCGCAAATAGCGTTCCCGGTCCTTCTAATCTCAAAAAGAAAAAGAAGAAGCCAAGCGGCTAGCCAACAGGCTCAAAATCATCACCCAAACAAATCAGTAAATGTGTACCTATTTGTCGGGCACAAATTTTATTCCTCTTCTCTAGCCCCTTTGCTATAACCTGTTCAATGAATATTGCATGTACATATATATACAGTTCATATCATTTTTCAATTTCTATTCGACTTCATATTTGATTTCTATTTGGTTTTAAAACTCCATTCATTCTAATGTTACATAAATAGGTGCAAATCATTTCATTAGCTAATTAATGAATATTTCAACTCATATATGTTTATTTTGAACAAGTGGCTATTTTTAACACTTCACATTTCAACGATTTATGCATACAATAAAAATGCGATTTTTATTGTAAAACGATTCATTTCAAAACGCCATTTTTCTATATAGTTCATATAGTCGATAAAAGGTGATTTTTATTATCAAACAATTTATTTCAAAATATGAATACCATTCAACACATGAATTTCTAAACAACGAATGAATATCAATTCAACACATGAATGTTTTCAATAGTTTTTATATATAGATAAAAATGTGATTTTTATTATCGAATAATTTATTTCAAAATATGAATACCATTCAACACATGAATTTCTAAACAACGAATGAATATCAATTCAACACATGAATGTTTTCAATAGTTTTTATATATAGATAAAAATGTGATTTTTATTATCGAATAATTTATTTCAAAATATGAATACCATTCAACACATGAATTTCTAAACAACGAATGAATATCAATTCAACACATGAATGTTTTCAATAGTTTTTATATATAGATAAAAATGTGATTTTTATTATCGAATAATTTATTTCAAAATATGAATACCATTCAACACATGAATTTCTAAACAACGAATGAATATCAATTCAACACATGAATGTTTCCAATACAATGAATAAATATAGTTTAAGCATATGAAAATAATTCAAACACACAAATATTATTCAAAATTTCGGCAGCATAACGGCAGGGTAGTTACACCGGCACCGTCCCTAGTACGGCTCCTCGCTCTACCTTAAAACCTCGCGGTTTTTGACAATGGGAATCATGCATCTAGTTCGCACGCAGGCGGCATGTATATATTTATTTCATTTCCACAAACTAATCCTATGTGGTTTCAACCAAATATTTCTCAACCACAAATGGGTATTTTTCAACCACAATCAACCAATACCAATCACAAACAATCCCAAACAACCATTCAATTTTCACGACAATTTCAACCAAATAAATATCGTCCATGGTTTGTGGACGAGGGGCGTATATATATATATATATATATATATATATATTTATATATAGCAATTCACTTTTACTTCACACATATATATATAAATTTTAAATCAAAAATCTCACCAATAGCTATCCAATACCAAGACTCTTCTTAATAGAAATCTTCGCCTATTTGTCGCTTTCACCCGTATTCTCTGCATATGTAAAAATAGAATTTTTACTACGCTATTCAATATATAAAAATATGATTTTTACTTTTGCTCTCAACATATAAAAATATAATTTTTACTTTTGAAAGAAATCAGTTTTCAACCTTTCAAGAAAACCAGTTTTTATATTTTTATAAATCACAGTTTTTATACTTTTTATAAATCAGTTTTATTCTTTCATAAAAATGCAGTTTTTAGTTTCTTTTTTTAAAAAAACAGTTTTTAAAATCTTTTTAAATCAGTTTTATTCTTTCTAAAAATTGCAGTTTTAACTTAATAAAAATTTCAGTTTTTCTTTTACTAAAAAAAATCAGTTTTTCTTTTATTAAAAATCAGTTTTAAATTTTTAAAACCTAAATCAGTTTTTATCTTTATTTAGAAAACAGTTTTTACTTTATTTTTAAAACAGTTTTTATTTTATTTTTAAAACAGTTTTACTGATTAAAATAAAATAAAATAAAAAAGAAAATAAAATACATATATAAAAAAAAAAAAGGAAACGCTCACCGAACTGCGAAGAAGGGGAGGGGAAAGAAGAGGTCGTCGGCGGCTTCCAGGGGCTCGCGGTGGCGTTCGAACGGTCGTGGCAGGAGGCGCTGGCTTCCTCGTCGGCGTCGAGGGCTTCAAGGGGGGGCGCGGCTTCTTCGTCGGCGTCAAGGGCTTCAAGGGGGGGGGGGGCTTCGTCGAATCGATTTAGGGTTTTTTTTTTTTTTTTTTCTTTTTTTTTTCTGTTATGTTTTATAACGAACGGGGGGGCCAAGCAGAAGATAAGAGGGAGGGAGGGAATTAAAAATTATTTTATTATTTTATTATTTAATTTCGCAAAAAGGTTGACTTTTACATACGACCTCTAAACGAGGCCCACCGCCTGCCGTCCATAGCGTTTAACCCCCATTCCGAACACAATGGGTTATGTATCGCAAGCTGGTTTGATCGTTATAATCAGTTTCCTTTTGAATTTTCATTTAAATCACTATATTGAATTTTAAACGCACATTTCAAATTACCGGGGTCACATACTAACACTAAAAATTCCAGAAAAATATTTTCTAGCTTCGTATTGACGATACGGTCCTAACAAAACTAGTTTCGTCGAATTCTGAGACCGTTTGAAAAATGGCCAATTTCCATTCGATTAAAATCAACAGAAACTGGTCAAACGCGTTTTCCTTTGCCACGCTCACATATTGATTCGAAAAATTATGAAATTTGAAACCTAGCAATAACTTGACACTGCGGATCCAATAAAAGTGGTTTCGTCGAAATCCGAGGTCATTTGCAAAATGTCCATTTTTAAGGGCCTGAATTCCATAGCGACTATTCAGAATTTTCAACTGGACATACCTTTTGATTCCCGCTATCAAATTTCGATTGGTCGGATTCGTTAGAAAGATATCATCAATTAGATACTAATGTTTTTTGGTCTCACTAAAATCCGGATTGTTTTGCACCCGGTATATTCAATTGAAGTTTGAAATCGAATTATCGAACTACCGCGCCATTTTCAATTCTATATATAATTATAATTAATTATATTGGTTTTCAAATGTCGATTTCAACTCAGTTTTCATCTTTATTATTTAAAATATTTATTTTAAATATTTAAAATCCATTATTTTAGCCAATTTAAAATTTTTAAATTGGTTCAGATTTTCTGGGTCGTTACAATCTCCCCCACTTAAAACTTTTCGTCCCCGAAAAGGAATAAAGTCGAAAGTGGTTTGATAAATCTATAATCATACAACACAACAACCAATTTGTTTCTAATATTCAGAGTATAGAATAAACAATGCACATCCATGGGAAGAAAATAGTAACAGAATAGAGAATTAAATGGTAATGCAAAGTGGGGTAAATGTACCTTGCACCTGAGTCAATCAGAGATATCTACTCGGCATCTAGGATAAGCTTTCTGAATGCTCTCCTCAGTTTCCCAAGTACAATCTCGCGGATCTCCACTCCATTGCACTTTGACTAAGTGAACCTTCTTGTTTCTCAGCTCTTTGGTTTCTTTGCCGATAATCTTTAGCGGCTCACGCCTCACAGCTAGTTCTGGAGTAATTTCAATATCCTGCTGAGCTGCTTCTTCCACGATCAAGTCTGGATCATGAACGTGCTTTCGAAGTTGAGATATATGAAATACATCATGCACTCCAGGCAACCAGTCAGGCAGTTTGACTTTATATGCGAGAGTTCCAATCCGTTCCAAAATAGGAAACGGACCAATGAATTTGGGCGCTAACTTTCCTGTTTTACCGAACCGGATAACTCCTCTCATCGGCGATACTTTCAAATATACATAGTCGCCAACTTCAAAGGATATATCTCTTCTTCTTTTATCAGCATAGCTCTTTTGTCGGCTTTGAGCGGCGAGTAATCGCTTCTTAATAAAATCGACTTTGTCGGCAGCTTCCCGAATCATATCAGGCCCTAACACAAGTCTATTCCCAGGCTCGACCCAACAGGCAGGAGATCGGCACGGTCTACCATACAATGCTTCGAATGGCGACATTGTCAGACTCGCCTGGTAGCTGTTGTTATAAGAGAATTCAGCCAAATGCAGATGGTCTTCCCATGATCCACCGAAATCTATAACACAAGCCCGCAATAGATCTTCTAAAATGCGATTCACCCTCTCAGTCTGACCGTCTGTCTGAGGATGATAAGCGGTGCTCAAGTTTAACTTCGTTCCTAGCTCGACTTGAAATGCTTCCCAGAATTTACTAGTGAATATTGTATCCCTATCACTGACTATACTGAGTGGCACTCCATGTAGTCTAACTATTTCCCTGAAGTATATCTGCGCCAGACTCTGAGCGGTTCTATTTGATTTGACAGGTATAAAATGGGCGGTCTTCGTGAAGCGATCTACGATCACCCAAATACTGTCATTTCCCTTTCTGGTCCTGGGCAAACCATCAATGAAATCCATAGAAATATGTTCCCACTTCCAGCCAGGAACTTCTAGTGGTTGTAATAATCCAGCCAATTTCTGTTGGTCACTTTTGACTAGCTGGCAAGTAGGGCATCGGCTAACGTATATTGAAACGTCTCTTTTCATAGCCTTCCACCAGAATGTTCTTTTGAGATCGTTATACATTTTGGCCACGCCAGGATGGATACTCAGCTTGGACTTGTGACACTCGTCTAACACTTCCCTTTTTAGCTCGGGAACGTCAGGAACACAAATCCTTCCTTTTAACCTCAAGGTCTCGTCGTTATCTATTTGAAAACACGAGGGTTCGCCTTTCTGAATCCTTTTGATCATTTCCTTAATAAAGTTATCCTCCTTCTGAAGAATAGATATTTTGTCAATCAAGGAAGTCGTGATAATAAAGCTGGCGACCATTACATTCTTTCGACTCAGCGCATCGGCCACGACATTGGCTTTTCCTGGAGTATATATTATTTCAAAGTCATATGCTGCAAGAAACTCCAGCCAACGTTGCTGCCTCAAATTTAAGTCCTTCTGAGTGAACAGATACTTTAACGACTGGTGATCTGTAAACAGTTCGAATCTCTCGCCCAGAAGATAGTGTCTCCAGATTTTCAAAGAGAATATGATAGCCAATAACTCAAGATCATGAGTTACGTAGTTTTTCTCGTGTGGCTTCAGTTGACGGCTAGCATAAGCAATTACTTGGCCTCTTTTCATTAACACTGCGCCAAGGCCTTCTCTAGAAGCATCAGTCCAGACTTTTAAATCCTGGTTGCCATCAATGATGGTTAACACTGGAGCTGTTGTTAGTCTCAACTTTAGCTCTTCAAAAGCCTCCTCACTCTCTTGAGTCCATTTGAATTTAGAATGCTTCTTTGTAAGCTTCGTTAAGTGACCAGATATCTTCGAAAAGTCTTTAACGAACTTCCGATAATAGCTAGCCAATCCGAGAAAACTGCGGACTTCAGTGGGAGTACTGGGCTGTTTCCAATTCTGAATAGCTGTGATTTTGCTTGGATCCACAGCGATTCCATCTTTCGATACGACATGGCCCAGAAATTTCACTTCATCTTGCCAGAATATACATTTGGAAAACTTGGCTTTTAATACATTCCGTCTGAGAATTTCTAACACTTGTTCCAGATGCTTTTCATGTTCGGCCTTTGATTTAGAGAAGATTAGAATATCATCAATAAAAACCAGAACGAATTTATTCAATACTCCTCTGAATACTCTGTTCATCAGATCGACGAAGTAAGCTGGAGCGTTACATAAGCCGAACGGCATTACTAACCACTCGTAGAATAAGTCGGGGCCTCTGAACGTTGTCATTGGAACACACTCTTCGGCAATTCGAAGTTGATGGAATCCTGTAGCTAGGTCCATTCGTGAGAATACTTGTGCTCCATTTAATCGATCCAACAAATCATCAATCCGCGGCAATGGATATTTGTTCTTTATAGTCTGCTTGTTTAAATCACGATAATCCACACATAACCGTAGAGTACCGTCAGATTTTGGGACAAACACCACTGCTGCACCCCAATCAGAGAAACTAGGCCTGATCAGACCCTTCCATACTAGCTGTCTTGTTTGATTGTCTAATTCCTCCTTTTCTTTCAAGGACATTCTTCGAATAGCGTGAACTACCGGCCTTGCATTGGGAATTAAAGCAATTTTGAAATCTATTTCTCTCTGCGGAGGTAAGCGAACGACTTCCTCAAACACATCCGCATAATCCTTGACGACAGGAATATCTTTAATGAGGTCAGGAATATTCTCAGTGATTTCAGGGATATTTTCTATTTGAGCTGGAGAAACATCGAGAGCTGACCAGAAATCTTTTCTATTTGAAGTCGGGCCTTCACATGGTATGGTTATATAATTCCCCGATTGGGCCTTTGCTTTAACCACTCTCTCGGCGCATTTAACTTCAGCTTCATATCTAGTTAACCAATCCAATCCCAGAATAAGATCGAATTCATTAAAATTCATGATGATAGAGATAATAGGGAATTTATAGCAAGAAAAAGAGACAGGTACTGCACAAATCCAACTGAGATTGATGGAACCTCCCACTGGATTTTGGACAGTCATTGGCTCTTTGAGCTTCTTCAAATTCAAATCCAGTTTCTTGACTGCACTCTTTGCAATAAAGCTTCGCGACGCGCCTGTGTCAAACAGTACCTTAACTGGAATGTTTTTGACATTGAGCGTGCCTTCTAAAACATCGGACCTTTCCTGAGCAGACGAGGAGGCAGGTACTTCTACCACTTCATTTACATGTATTGCTTTAGGTTTTCTGAATAGCGGGCAGGCCTTTGAAAGATGACCGGACTGATGGCATTGACTGCACTTTCTATTCTCCTGGAACTTCTTACCGGATTTAGATCCACTCTTTGCTCGTTTTTTCGAGGGTTTGCAATTCCCCTGAAAATGCCCCGGCTTATGGCAGTTATTGCATATGGCAGTCGTTACTAGTTCTTTTTCGGATCTGGCCCTTTTTCGATTTACTTCGGGCTCCTTACCAACTTCAGATATTGTACTGGCCTCAGGACGATCAGTTTCAGACTCAATTTTATTACTAGAGCTGACTTCCTCTTCGTCGCATAACATTCCTTTCTTATGAAGATCTTCATACTGATAAGCCATGTAAATCATTTCAGAAAAAGGAAGCTTCACATGCCCCAATACTTTATTCTGGTATTTCCTTTGAAGGCCATGAATAAATCTCAGATTTTTCCTCTTTGGGTTTTGAATTAGATGAGGAGCAAAGTGAGCAAGTTCGTTGAATTTCTTATGATATTCTGGGATGGTCATATCACCTTGTATTAGATAAGAAAATTCGTCACATAATCTCTCGGTCGCTTCGGGAGGAGTAAATCTTTCTAAGAAAATCACTTTGAATCTGTCCCAGGTGATATCACCTTCTGGATTATCCTCTATAATCGAATCCCACCAGAACAAAGCTTCATCTTTGAGAGCCCAGGAGGCCAGTAATCTTTTCTGGTCATCTCTAAGCTTCAATGCTTCGAAGATTTTCTCAGCCGAACGAATCCAAGCTTGTGTCTTCATAATAGATTCTTCACCAGAGAACGGTATTCCACCCATATTTCGATATTTGATTAATAGGGCCTCAATATCCGGCTCTGCATTCCTTCTGTTTCTGACACTCATTTTCTAGAACTTCTGCAAATTGCAGACCAAGTGTCAGGTCACAGAAAAGGTATTTTTAAAATATAGAAACACATACTTCAAATGTAAATGTGTCTATCAAGGTGTAATTTCATTCTGCTTTACTCATACTAGGATATTACTGATCCTATCTGTATTGAGTTACCCGTCCTAGAACACTACTGGTTCTATTTCTGACGAGTTCGTTCAAATGTTATATTCCAGAACTAAGCTTAACCAAAGCTCTGATACCACGATGAGACGACCCGATTTCCCGTTCTCACGGAAACAAGGTTATCTTTGGAATATAACACAGAAACATATAATAGCAGAACAGAATTAAATAAATACACCAGAATGAACAACAAAATATACTGGATAAAAGTAATCATCAGAGTTACACAGTATACAGGATCTTACTTAGTACAAATACAGTTCAGCTATACATAAATGTCTACAGCGGAAATAAACAAAATATGTACAATAGGAGCTGAACAGCATAAAAAGAAATAAATGATAGAATCCATCTTCAGCTCCAGCTATCCAGAAAAGAACCAGCTAAACCTGAATACAAGGCTGCCCGTGTAGAAAAAGGGGCACCCGAGTTTGAAAGTGAAACAAACTACGAGTCAGTCATGGGACTGGTATGAGAAATCCACTCAACACATATATAATTGGCTAATCACAGGACCACGCCACTTTCGTGGAACGGGTTTACTCCATTGGATTGCCAGTGCTTTAAAACAAATCTTTCTTTTAAACATCGCTATGCTTTTTATAAAAATGAAGCCGTTATAAGACTCAGTTCCCATCACACAATGCAACGCAAACCGGAGGATAGAGTTTTTACCTTATAACGGCCAAGATATGCTTGATACGAATAAAACAAAGGCATTTAATATTATTGCTAGTGTTTATATGTTTTGAAATCAATTTCAAATCATAACTATCAATCATAGACGGCATTAATGCCCCATACCACTATGTCGCCATATATAGGTATACAATCACAACCGCACGATCACGTATTTGGAAATTGGATTTCCGTCATGAACCAAGGCAAAAGATAGTCCTTACCGAATTCGAGACAATCTAGCCCATGTCTCAGGATCAGAGCTCGAGTGACCCTAGGAGCGACAGGGCCGGTCCACCGATGTGGATTAAAATTCCTGAACAATACGTTTCCCCGCCCTTTGGGGCGTAAACGAGCCAACGAATGACTCCATCGGACCCGGATCGTCCGATCAAACCGAGGCGCCTCGCAACAGCAACAACCACATAGGTGAAAAGTATATAAATGTCAGGGCTGGTAGGTCACTGACACCACCCTAGCTAGAAGGAAACGCATGTCCTCCCTGAGGTCCTTCCTCCCGTTTTAGGTTCAAACCGGGGTGTGAGGCTCGCGAATTCACGTTATACACAAAGCTATGCCACACAGGCGGTGCTTTGATCATCACCACAAGACTTTGCTTTTCAACAGAAGCCCTGATCACTGCATCTTAGCATGCCACACAGGCAATTCACCCCGTGCAACTGATGGCTATCAATCACACAGAACAAATTCCAATGTCGGACACACAGTCCATTTACATGTCCGTTCTGGGTCTGAACGAAACCGGAGGCACTAAATACCTCGCAAACCCTTCGATCAACACGGACGTCTGAACGATCACCACTCATTATCCATATTTCGGGATGCCTCCCAATCAGGACCTCGGTTACCATCCAAACGAGGTGAAGATCTCCGGTCTTCGACCATCGTCTTCATCTTCGAATTTCAATCGTCGGTCGATTATTCGAAATGAGAATTAACTCGGCCTTTTCAAATAATTCACGTATATTTAGAATTTCAAATCGATTTATTTCAATGGTTAAATTATTCGACAACACCAATTGTGTTCTTTATATAGTTTCCACACCAAACACAATCAACCATCAAACATCACATAAATCAAGCAAATTCAGTTTATTTCCATTCCATATCGCTTACAATATTTTATAACTATTTATCGCTATTTTTATTTATTTTAAAATAGCCATTTTATTCAAAACGACGCTTCGGGCCATAAGGCGGCCGTGGCGCTGTTTTTCTTCAGATTTGATTTACACATATCTGAAAATCTAACCGTTGGATCTTCACAAAATTTACATCTTCAGAAAGGTCTTTTCAAAACGAATCCAACGGTTCCAGTTTCGGGAAAATCCGACGGTCGGATCTCCCGGTACAATCGTTTGAATTTTCGATTTCAAAATACGAACTGCAGCGTCGTTATTCGATTAAATATATAATTATATTTATATATATATATATATAATCGCTTCTGGCGCTGTTTTTCTTCAGATTTGAATTAAACATTCCAGACAATCCAACCGTTGGGTTTTTACAAGGTTGGTGCCGTTGGAAAGATTATTCCAAGGCGAACCCGACGGTTGAGATTTCGGGAAAATCCAATGGTCGGATTTCCCGTACTAGTTGTTTGAAATCACGGTTTCAAAATACGAACTGCACGGCTTCGTTTCGTTTTAATTTTATTTATATTTATATATTTATATATTTATATAAATATAGTTCCTTCAATGATTTCTATATCGTTTTCACTTCAAATATTTTTCTAACTCCTTAAATTTTGGAAAAATTTCGCCATAACCTCCCCTGCACCGGGAGCATCGGGAAATCGCAAATAGCGTTCCCGGTCCTTCTAATCTCAAAAAGAAAAAGAAGAAGCCAAGCGGCTAGCCAACAGGCTCAAAATCATCACCCAAACAAATCAGTAAATGTGTACCTATTTGTCGGGCACAAATTTTATTCCTCTTCTCTAGCCCCTTTGCTATAACCTGTTCAATGAATATTGCATGTACATATATATACAGTTCATATCATTTTTCAATTTCTATTCGACTTCATATTTGATTTCTATTTGGTTTTAAAACTCCATTCATTCTAATGTTACATAAATAGGTGCAAATCATTTCATTAGCTAATTAATGAATATTTCAACTCATATATGTTTATTTTGAACAAGTGGCTATTTTTAACACTTCACATTTCAACGATTTATGCATACAATAAAAATGCGATTTTTATTGTAAAACGATTCATTTCAAAACGCCATTTTTCTATATAGTTCATATAGTCGATAAAAGGTGATTTTTATTATCAAACAATTTATTTCAAAATATGAATACCATTCAACACATGAATTTCTAAACAACGAATGAATATCAATTCAACACATGAATGTTTTCAATAGTTTTTATATATAGATAAAAATGTGATTTTTATTATCGAATAATTTATTTCAAAATATGAATACCATTCAACACATGAATTTCTAAACAACGAATGAATATCAATTCAACACATGAATGTTTTCAATAGTTTTTATATATAGATAAAAATGTGATTTTTATTATCGAATAATTTATTTCAAAATATGAATACCATTCAACACATGAATTTCTAAACAACGAATGAATATCAATTCAACACATGAATGTTTTCAATAGTTTTTATATATAGATAAAAATGTGATTTTTATTATCGAATAATTTATTTCAAAATATGAATACCATTCAACACATGAATTTCTAAACAACGAATGAATATCAATTCAACACATGAATGTTTCCAATACAATGAATAAATATAGTTTAAGCATATGAAAATAATTCAAACACACAAATATTATTCAAAATTTCGGCAGCATAACGGCAGGGTAGTTACACCGGCACCGTCCCTAGTACGGCTCCTCGCTCTACCTTAAAACCTCGCGGTTTTTGACAATGGGAATCATGCATCTAGTTCGCACGCAGGCGGCATGTATATATTTATTTCATTTCCACAAACTAATCCTATGTGGTTTCAACCAAATATTTCTCAACCACAAATGGGTATTTTTCAACCACAATCAACCAATACCAATCACAAACAATCCCAAACAACCATTCAATTTTCACGACAATTTCAACCAAATAAATATCGTCCATGGTTTGTGGACGAGGGGCGTATATATATATATATATATATATATATATATATATATTTATTTATATATAGCAATTCACTTTTACTTCACACATATATATGTAAATTTTAAATCAGAAATCTCACCAATAGCTATCCAATACCAAGACTCTTCTTAATAGAAATCTTCGCCTATTTGTCGCTTTCACCCGTATTCTCTGCATATGTAAAAATAGAATTTTTACTACGCTATTCAATATATAAAAATATGATTTTTACTTTTGCTCTCAACATATAAAAATATAATTTTTACTTTTGAAAGAAATCAGTTTTCAACCTTTCAAGAAAACCAGTTTTTATATTTTTATAAATCACAGTTTTTATACTTTTTATAAATCAGTTTTATTCTTTCATAAAAATGCAGTTTTTAGTTTCTTTTTTTAAAAAAACAGTTTTTAAAATCTTTTTAAATCAGTTTTATTCTTTCTAAAAATTGCAGTTTTAACTTAATAAAAATTTCAGTTTTTCTTTTACTAAAAAAAATCAGTTTTTCTTTTATTAAAAATCAGTTTTAAATTTTTAAAACCTAAATCAGTTTTTATCTTTATTTAGAAAACAGTTTTTACTTTATTTTTAAAACAGTTTTTATTTTATTTTTAAAACAGTTTTACTGATTAAAATAAAATAAAATAAAAAAGAAAATAAAATACATATATAAAAAAAAAAAAAGGGAAACGCTCACCGAACTGCGAAGAAGGGGAGGGGAAAGAAGAGGTCGTCGGCGGCTTCCAGGGGCTCGCGGTGGCGTTCGAACGGTCGTGGCAGGAGGCGCTGGCTTCCTCGTCGGCGTCGAGGGCTTCAAGGGGGGGGGCGCGGCTTCTTCGTCGGCGTCAAGGGCTTCAAGGGGGGGCGCTTCGTCGAATCGATTTAGGGTTTTTTTTTTTTTCTTTTTTTTTCTGTTATGTTTTATAACGAACGGGGGGGGGGCCAAGCAGAAGATAAGAGGGAGGGAGGGAATTAAAAATTATTTTATTATTTTATTATTTAATTTCGCAAAAAGGTTGACTTTTACATACGACCTCTAAACGAGGCCCACCGCCTGCCGTCCATAGCGTTTAACCCCCATTCCGAACACAATGGGTTATGTATCGCAAGCTGGTTTGATCGTTATAATCAGTTTCCTTTTGAATTTTCATTTAAATCACTATATTGAATTTTAAACGCACATTTCAAATTACCGGGGTCACATACTAACACTAAAAATTCCAGAAAAATATTTTCTAGCTTCGTATTGACGATACGGTCCTAACAAAACTAGTTTCGTCGAATTCTGAGACCGTTTGAAAAATGGCCAATTTCCATTCGATTAAAATCAACAGAAACTGGTCAAACGCGTTTTCCTTTGCCACGCTCACATATTGATTCGAAAAATTATGAAATTTGAAACCTAGCAATAACTTGACACTGCGGATCCAATAAAAGTGGTTTCGTCGAAATCCGAGGTCATTTGCAAAATGTCCATTTTTAAGGGCCTGAATTCCATTGCGACTATTCAGAATTTTCAACTGGACATACCTTTTGATTCCCGCTATCAAATTTCGATTGGTCGGATTCGTTAGAAAGATATCATCAATTAGATACTAATGTTTTTTGGTCTCACTAAAATCCGGATTGTTTTGCACCCGGTATATTCAATTGAAGTTTGAAATCGAATTATCGAACTACCGCGCCATTTTCAATTCTATATATAATTATAATTAATTATATTGGTTTTCAAATGTCGATTTCAACTCAGTTTTCATCTTTATTATTTAAAATATTTATTTTAAATATTTAAAATCCATTATTTTAGCCAATTTAAAATTTTTAAATTGGTTCAGATTTTCTGGGTCGTTACAGACGGAGGCAGAAAACATCCACCATCGCGCCCCCCTAGGCGGCGCCGCCCACCGCCGGACTCCCCCACACCGACGCGATCACCCTCCCCCCCCCCCCCCCGCTTCCACCTTCTCTCTCCTCTCTACCCTCGCTCCTTGCTCCTCCTTCGTTAAAACCACCGAATCCTAGCCACTGTAAATATCCACCACCGCGCCCTGAAGGCCAACCACCACCTCGCGCCCCTGCGCGCAACCCCCCTCTAGCCTTCACCTCAGTCCGCCGTGGAACCCCTCCAACCAAAAAACAGTGAGTTCCCTCTATTTTCTGTTTTAAATAACATTGTATATATCTTATTTCAAGTCAGTTATAGTTATGTAAATTAAAAGAAATACATAAATATTTAATTTTTGTTTCAAAAATATAAAAAAAGTTGATTTTTAATATGATAAAGATTGTTTTTTTTATTAGAAAAAATTGATTTTCATAGTAATAAGAAGTAGATTTTTACGGAATAAAAAGGTCGGATTTTTATATAGTTAATGACATAGAAAAGGTCAGATTTTTATATAGTTAATCACATAGAAAAGGTCAGATTTTTATATATAATATTAGCAAAGAAAGGTCGGATTTTTATGTATGATGTTAGCGAAGAAAGGTTGGATTTTTAATGAAGTAAAAATATAATCATTAGCGAAGTAAAAATATAATTTTTATATAATGTAGAGTAATAAAGATGTGATCTTTATAGAAGTAGCAATATAAAAATATGATTTATATATCATAGGAAGAATAAATATGATTTTTATTAATATAGAGTAATAAAAATAAAAAATTTATTATATTACTAGCGAGATAAAAATAGAATTTTTATCTATATAGTAGCTTGTATAAAAATAGAATTTTTATCTATATGGTAGCAGTATAAAAATAGAATTTTTATCCATATAGAGTGATTACAAAAATGTGATTTTTATATACATAGCAACAATATAAAAATGTGATTTTTATATATGTAGTGGGTACGGACGACGAAAGTGACAAAAGGCGAGCATGGCGAAGATTTCTACATATGAAGAGTCGCAGTGTATTGGTTTAGCTAGTCGGTGAGAACTTCTCACTTTGAATTTTTTTTCTAGTTAAAATATATACTAGGATGCCGACGGTGCTTAGCAGCACCCGACACCCGTCGTCCACAGACCATGGACGACTTGTATGCTTGTTTGATGTGTTATGAAGTTTGTTTGTGATGTTGATGTGAAATGGATAATAAAAGATTCATGTGTTGAAATAGATTAATTATCGTTAAAAAAATAATTTTTAACGTGAATGTGAATAAATAAATATTCATTTACAAACCGGACGGTTTGTTTATGTACACCTATTTGAAGGAAATTGATTGGGACGATAAATTTTACACGTCGCCCAACTGCACAAATAATATTCAGTGTTTGTGGATTGAAACCCCACACGGGTGTTGGGATGATATTTGACGTACACTAATCCTAATTGTTTAGTGGTATGTCGATCGTTTGATTGACAGATTGTATGAGTGTCAATTAGTTATATTTAATGCTTATGCAGTTGTGTGGTGCACTCTGGATGATGGTTGATTATTTATCGTTGCTATAATATGCATGTGTTGTATGGAATCCATATAATTAACATTATACGGTAATTGATTGGGCCTCATTCCAATTGGTAAAATAAAGAATATAATAAAATATATATTCATGTGTTGAAAATATTCATGTGTTGAGTAAAATATTTTAAACAATAAAATTTACATCTTTATCATAATTTTATAAAATATATTAAATAATAAAAATAGTCATGTGTTAACGATACTCATGTGTTGAGAATATTCATGTGTTGAAAGAAATATAGATTCATGTGTTGAATAGAATAAATATTCATTTGTTGAATAAAATAACGAAGTTATTAAAATATATAAAGCCGTGTTGACTAGAGATGCGCCATTTTGACGCGAACAATATTTATATCGATTATATTCGTTTTTACAATGAATATAGAAAAAGATGTGATTTCAAAATATAACATTTTGAAAATATTATCATTTGTATATCGATGATGTGGAGTATTCAATTTTGATTCAAAATTGAATATGAAGTTGAAATCGTTTCGAAAAAGAATTTAAAACGATTTATAAAATACGTTTTAAAAGGAAATCGACGAAATATATATATAATATATATATATATATATTAAATGGACTGAATAGAAGGCGTCGCGCCATGGCAGTTCGCGAATTTCGACCATTGATTTCGAATTGACGTTACGGGAGATCCAACCGTCGGATTCTCCTGAAACCGAAACCGTTTGGATCGTATCGAAAATTGATTTCCAATGAATATTAGAAATTTGAAATCTAATGATTGGATTTGGAATTATGTCCAAATAAAGTTTGGAAAAGGTCGCTGTAAGTGCAGGTCGGTGGCCGTTATTGAAAACCGACTGTACAGGCCTTGATAAAATTATTAAAAATATTAATAATTTATGTAAAATCATACTATATGAATTGGAAAGAACTGGGATGAAAATTTCCACATTTGTAAAGATAAAAATAGATTTTTATCGAAATGAATTAGTTTCGAACTAGATTTAAAGTGGTTTTGAAAATAATCAGAATTTCCAATATACGAACTGGAGTGGATTTGAATCGAAATTATCTTCGGAATATTTCGATGTTGGATTTCGTGATTATACAGATATGGTTGTGGAAATTTGAAAGATATATTTATATCGTTATTTCCAATAAGATATTTGTTGGTTTCAGAATTTGATATTGAATATAAGCCGATATATTTTCTATTCAGAGCCTTGTATTTAATATCAAATGGGATTTTGGGTTCATCGTGAATGGTGTCTTAAATAACACTGTTCTTGGACCCAGTGTTGAAAAGAATAAATCTTTTAATTAAGATTTAGTGAGACTGTCCAGTTAATTAATAATATTAATTGGAATTGAATTTAAATTGGTTTTGGGTTTATCGTGAGCGGTGTTTTGAATAACACCTTTTCTTTAACCCCAATGGGAAGTGATTTTTGGTTTATCGTGAGCCGTGTTTTAGATGACATTGGTTCTTTAACCCAACTAAAGACAGGATATTGATTTTTAGGAAGGTTAAAACTAAGTGGAGTTTTAATGAATCTTTAATTAGATTAAAGTGATCGAGAATGGAGTATTACCAATTTTGCTCCAAAGCGATAGTTAAATCTTTAATTAGATTTGAACGTGAAATGGTAATTAATATTTACCGATAACACCGTGGTGTTAGATATGGAGTATTACCAGTTTTGCTCCATGGGATGAATAGGTTGGGATTGGGAAATAAAATAAATAATTACTTCGGTGTGGTTCGCTAATCCCAAACTAGTTTGGAAGACCATAATATGGTTTGAAATGATATCCAAAGGAAGATTAAAGAATAAATTTAGAAGAATTTATCTTTGATAAAATTAATGGGAACCTTTCCCTAAGAATGTGAATATTTGAATAAAAGAATATCCTGAATTGGAATGAGGCATATGTTGTGTTTGTGTAACACTTGTTTATTATATACGCGGGTTATTCGGAAAGGCCGGGTTTATACCTATTCTGAATAACTGATTCGATGATATGTCGAAGACGAAGATGGTGGTTGAAGACCGGAAGTCCTCACATCGTTTGGATGATTATTGATGATCTTGATTGGGCTGTACAACCAAAAGGAGGGAATCAGTTGGTGATTGTCCAGACGTACTTGGAGATTGATGGATATGCGAGGAAATTGCCTCCGGTTTCGTTCAGACCCAGACTTGTAAATGGACTATGTGTCTGACATTGGATTTTATTCTGTGTTGATTGATCTCTATTAAATATACATCTGTTTGGCGGCGGAGAATTTATTCTCTTGCTTAACGCCCTTCTCTGAGACGTACGAGCTCAGAGGTTGTATATCGATGGACATCAGTCGCATGGAGTGAATTGCCTGTGTGGCATGCCTAAGTGGCAAATGATCAAGGCTTCTGTTGAAAAGCAAAGTCTTGTGGTTGATGATCAAAGCACAACCTATGTGGCATAGCTTTGTGTATAGCGTGAATTCGCGAGCCTCACACGTCGGTATGAGTCAAAAACGGGATGAGGACTTAAGGAGTGCACGACGTTTCTTTCTAGCTAGTGGTGGTGTCGGTGCTTAAACTGGCTGACATTTATATACTTTTCACCTGTGTGGCTGTTGGAATGCGAGGCGCCTCGAATATATGGTCGATAACTGGCACTATATGAGCCGACATACAGACCATTATATATGTCCTATAGGACCGGGAAACGTGTGTTCAGGAATACTAATCCTCAAAAGTGAGAGAGGACCGGCCTTGGAGGTTCCAAGGATCGCTGTGTGTGGTCCTGAGACATTTGCTAGAGTGTCTCGAATGGAGAGGAGCTTGCCCCTTGCCTCGACTCATGACGGAATCCAATTTCCAATACGTGACTTTCGGTTTTATTTGTAGAGCCTAGTATGGCGACATAGTGGTATGGGACACTTATGTCGTCTATGATTGATACTTATGATTGAAATTGTTTTGACACTATACACTTATAGTAATATCAAAATAATGTGTTTTTAAATGTATTAAGCATTCTTTGGCTATCATAAAGTAAAAACCCTATCCTCCGGTTTGCGTTACATTGTGTGATAGGACCTGGGTCTTATAATAGCTTCATTTTTCTTTATTTAGCATTGCGCTGTTTGTTTTATGCACTGGTATTCTTGGGAGGAAACTCATTCCGCGTTATACGACGTGGTCCCTTGATTTACCAAACTTTAAAATAAAGATTAATAACTGTTTTAGTTCTCACACCAGTCACATGACTAACCTAGAGTTTATTGTTTTAACCTAAACTCTGGGTGCCCTTATTTTCGACACGGGCAGCTAGTAGTTTTGGTTTTGCAGATTTATATTCACAGGATCCTGATTTACAGCTGGAATGATGCTCGGAAAGCTCTGTATCAGTGTATTACTTTCAGTTATGTTTTGTATTATTTTTCCGCTGCTATGTAATTTATTGTAATCTCTGATATTTATCGGATGTTTAATATTTATTCATACTCTGTATATTCTTGTATTCTGATGGAATTGTTGTAATAAACAATGAAATGTTCTTCTGTTTGCGTTCTGATTGGTTGTCCTCAAAGCAATTCGTGCTTTCCCTACCGGGGAAGTTACGGGTTACTACATTTGGTATCAGAGCTTTGGTTTATAGAGCTCGAGAACAAGACATATTAGAACCAAACGAAAGAATTCATCAGAGATTGGATTAGTAATATCCAATGAGAATAACTCGTTAGAGATAGGATCGGTAATATCCTAGAACGAGTGTGAAGAGTATATTTTTCAAATGAAAATAAGTTTTGTTTTGAAAATTTAAACCATTGTATACGTATTTGAATATTTTATTTGTATTGATTTGGACAATCCAATATATAGAGATTTTGCATATACGCGTCATGATCGTATATTCGTAGTTTTAATATACTGGATAGATATAGAATCACACTCTAGTCGCGGGGGACAATTCTGATGATGATTGCAACATCATCAGTATTTATGTTCGAGTTTCGAAAGTGGGATTTCTATATATTTCCATAGACTGGTGTGAGAACCAAAACTAGATGGGTTTATTGTTGGGATTTGGCATCAAAAACATGATTTTCTGTATATATATCAAAATTATGAATTTGAAACGATAATTAACTAATTGATTGCTGGTTTTGTTGTTTGATTAATTAAAATTTTGAACCATTATGCCAAATTGAACCAAATATTGAACTGCATTGAAAATTGTTTGAAATTACATGCGTATACATGTACTTACATTGAACAGGTCATAGCAAGGAGGCTAGAGCAGAGAATAAAATTGTTTGCCCGACAAATAGGTACATGTTTACAAATTTATTGGGATTTGATGATTTTATGAGCCGTTTGGCTGTTTCTTTTTCTTTTTCGATTGGTGAGGGCCATGGGAGGCTATTTGAAATATCCCGAAGTCCCCGGTGCAGGGGAGGTTATGGAGAAATTTTTTGAAAATTTAGGGTGTTAGCCAAATTTTTGAAAAATTTGAAAAGTTCTTAGAAACTGAAAAGTTGAAGAACTTAAGCCGTAAAGAAAATAATGGAAGTTAAGTTGATTAGTTAAACAACTTTCAGCTTCGTTCCTTTTCGGGGACGAAAAGTTTTAAGTGGGGGAGATTGTAACAACCCGGAAAATCTGAGCCAATTTAAATTTTTTATTTTGGCAATTTTGATGAATTTTGAATATTTAAAATGATTATAACAAATAATATCGACGAGAAATTTATTTAGGATAGAATTAGAACGTATATATTTATTTGAATCGTCGTTAGAATATAAATATTTTATTTTTAATTATAAAAGGAATTGAAAATGGTGCGGTAGTTTAAAATTTCGATTTCGAATTTCAAATGAATGTAAAGGATTCAAAATAAACCGGATTTTAAAAAAACCAAAAATATTACAATCTATTTGAGAATATCTTTCCAACGAATCCGAAAAATCAAAATTTCGTAGCGTGGATAAAAAGTTATGTCCAGTTGAAAATTCAGGATAGTCGCTATTGAATTCTGGCCCTAAAAAATGGAGATTTTGCAAACGACCTCGGTTTTCGACGAAAATACTTTTGCTGGATCCGGGATGTCAAATTATTCCTAGATTCCAAAATTCATAATTTTTCAAATCAATATGTGAGTGTGGCAAAGGAAAACGCGTTTGACCAGTTTTAGTTGATTTTAATCGACTGGAAAATGGCCATTTTTCAAACGGTCTCAGAATTTGACGAAATTAGTTTTGTTAGGACCGTATCATCAATACAAAGCTAGAAAATATTTTTCTGGAATTTTTAGAGTTCGTATATGGTCCCAGTAAATTGAAATGTGTGTTTGAATTGAATATATATATATATTAATTTAAACGAAAACTGATCATAACAATCGAATTGGCCTACATGACATATCCCATTGTGTTCGGAATGGGGGTAATTAGCTGGAGACGACAGTTGTTGGGTCTCGTTTGAAGTTCGAATGTAAAGTCAACTTTTTAGGAAAATTAAATAATAAAATATAAATATATTTTCACTTAACTCTGCCCCCCCTCTCTTCCTTTGACCAAATCAATACCACAGAATAAAAAAAATAGAAGGATGGAGGCAGAAAACATCCACCATCGCGCCCCCCTAGGCGGTGCCGCCCACCGCCGGACTCCCTCACCCCGACGCGACCCTCCTGCTTCCCCCTTCTCTCTCCTCTCTACCCTCGTTCCTCCTTCGTTAAAACCACCGAAACCTAGCCACTGTAAATATCCACCACCGCGCCCTGAAGGCCAACCACCACCTCGCGCCCTTACGCGCAACCACCCTCCAGCCTTCTCCTTCACCTCAGTCCGCCTTGGAATGCTTCCAACCGAAAAACAGTGAGTTCCCTCTATTTTCTAGTTTAAATAACATTGTATATGTTATTTCAAGTCAGTTATAGTTATGTAAATTGAAAGAAATACATAAAGATTTGATTTTTGTTTTAAAAATATAAAAAAAACTTGATTTTTAATATGATAAAGATTGTTTTTTTTATTAGAAAAAAAATGATTTTCATAGTGAATAAGAAGTAGATTTTTATGGAATAGAAAGGTCGGATTTTTATATATGATATTAGCAAAGAAAGGTCGGATTTTTATATATGATGTTAGCGAAGAAAGGTTGGATTTTTAATGAAGTAAAAATGTAACAGCCCGCACCTCCATTCATGCAAGATATTGTCCCCAACTTAGCCACCGTATAGGTGTGGGGTTTTGTTCCTCAAAAGGCCGCGGCATTAGTTGGAGATGGGCTCTACTATAGAATTCCACACTTCACATAAGCTTCCACGATGTGGGACATAGGGGTGTTACATTCTCCCCTCCTACTGAGCCCAACGTCCCCGTTGGCTCACGAACACCTCACCCAGGCGATGTGGACCACAAAGGAGCCACAATTCCGGCTGGGTATTGGCTCTGATACCACTGTAAAAGCCCGCACCTCCATTCATGCAAGATATTGTACCCAACTTAGCTACCGTATAGGTGTGGGGTTTTGTTCCTCAAAAGCCCTCGGCATTAGTTGGAGATAGGCTCTACTATATAAGTCCACACTTCACATACGCTTCCACGATGTGGGACATAGTGGTGTTACAAAAAATATAATCTTTAGTGAAGTAAAAATATAATTTTTATATAATGTAGAGTAATAAAGATGCGATCTTTATAGAAGTAACAATATAAAAATATGATTTTTATATCATAGGAAGAATAAAAATATGATACTTATTAATGTAAAGTAATAAAAATATAATTTTTATTATATTACTAGCGAGATAAAAATAGAATTTTTATCTATATAGTAGCGGTATAAAAATAAAAAATTTATCTATATAGTTGCAGTATAAAAATAGAATTTTTACCCATATAGAGTGATTACAAAAATGTGATTTTTATATACATAGCAACAATATAAAAATGTGATTTTTATATATGTAGTGGCTACGGACGACGAAAATGACAAAAGGCGAGCACGACAAAGATTTCTACATATGAAGAGTGGTGGTGTATAGGTTTAGCTAGTCGGTGAGAACTTCTCACTTTGAATTTTCTTTTCTAGTTAAAATATATACTAGGATGCAGACGGTGCTTAGCAGCACCCGACACCCGTCGTTCACAGACCATGGACGACTTGTATGCTTGTTTGATGTGTTGTGAAGTTTGTTTGTGATGTTGATGTGAAATGGATAATAAAACATTCATGTGTTGAAATAAATTAATTATTGTTAAAAATATAATTTTTAACGTGAATGTGAATAAATAAATATTCATTTACAAACCGGACGGTTTGTTTATGTACACCTATTTGAAGGACATTGATTGGGACGATAAATTTTACATGTCGCCCAACTGCACAAACAATATTCAATGTTTGTGGGTTGAAACCCCACACGGGTGTTGTGATGATATTTGACGTACACTAATCCCAATTGTTTAGTGGTATGTCGATCGTTTGATTGACAGACTGTGAGCGTCAATTAGTTATATTTAATGCTTATGCAGTTGTGTGGTGCACTCTGGATGATGGTTGATTATTTATCATTGCTATTATATACATGTGTTGTATGGGATCCATATAATTAACATTATATGGTAACTGATTTGGCCTTATTCCAATTGGAAAAATAAAGAATATAATAAAATATATTTTAATGTGTTGAAAATATTCATGTGTTGAGTAAAATATTTTAAACAATAAAATTTACATCTTTATCATAATTTTATAAAATATATTAAATAATAAAAATAGTCATGTGTTGACGATACTCATGTGTTGAGAATATTCATGTGTTGAAAGAAATATAGATTCATGTGTTGAATGGAACAAATATTCATTTGATGAATAGAATAACGAAGTTATTGAAATATATAAAGCCATGTTGACTAGAGATGCACCGTTTTGACTCAAACGATATTTATATCGATTATATTCGTTTTTATAATGAATATAGAAAAAGAACTGATTTCAAAATATAACGTTTTGAAAATATTATCATTTGTATATCGATGATGCGGAGTATTCAATTTTGATTCGAAATTGAATATGAAGTTGAAATCGTTTCGAAAACGAATTTAAAACGATTTATAAAATACGTTTTAAAAGGAAATCGACGAAATATATATAATATATATATATATTATATATATTAAATGGCCTGAATAGAACGCGCCGCGCCGCGGAAGTTCGCGAATTTCGACCATTGATTTCGAATTGACGTTACAGGAGATCCAACCGTCGAATTGACGTTACAGGAGATACTAATGGGTTCGTATCGAAAAGATCTTTCCAATGAATATTAGAAATTTGAAATCTAATGGTTGGATTTGGAATTATGTCCAAATAAAATTTGGAAAAGGTCGCTGTAAGTGCAGTTCGGTGGCCGTTATTGAAAACCGACTGTACGGGCCTTGATAAAATTATTAATAATTTGTGTAAAATCATAATATATGAATTGGAAAGAACTGGGATGAAAAATTCCACATTTGTAAAGATAAAAATAGATTTTTATCAAAATGAACTAGTTTTGAACTAGTTTTGAACTAGATTTAAAGTGGTGATTTGAATCGAAATTATCTTCGGAATATTTCGATGTTGGATTTCGTGATTATACAGATATGGTTGTGGAAATTTGAAAGATATATTTATATCGTTTTTTCCAATACGATATATGTTGGTTTCAGAATTTGATATTGAATATAAGCCGATATATTTTCTATTCAGAGCCTTGTATTTAATATCAAATGGGATTTTAGGTTCGTCGTGAATGGTGTCTTAAATAACACTGTTCTTGGGCCCATTGTAGAAAAGAATAAATCTTTTAATTAATATTTAGTGAGATTGTCCAATTAATTAATAATATTAATTGGAATTGAATTTAAATTGGTTTTGGATTTATCGTGAGCGGTGTTTTGAATAACACCTGTTCTTTAACCCGATTAACAATGGGAAGTGATTTTTTGTTTATCGTGAACCGTGTTTTAGATGACATTGGTTCTTTAACCCAGATAAAGATAGGATATTGATTTTTAGGAAGACTAAAACTTAGTGGAGTTTTAATGAATCTTTAATTAGATTAAAGTGATCGAGAATGGAGTATCACCAGTTTTGCTCCAAAGCGATAGTTAAATCTTTAATTAGATTTTAATGTGAAATGGTAATTAATATTTACAGATAACACCGTGGTATTAGATATGGAGTATTACCAGTTTTGCTCCATGGAATGAATAGGTTGGGATTGGGAAATAAAATAAATAATTACTTCGGTGTGGTTCGCTTATCCCGACTAGTTTGGAAGACCATAACATGGTTTGAAATGATATCCAAAGGAAGATTAAAGAATAAATTTAGAAGAATTTATCTTTGATAAAATTAATGGGAACATTCCCCTAAGAATGTGAATATTTGAATAAAAGAATATCCTGAATTGGAATGAGGCGTATGTTGTGTTTGTGTAACACTTGTTTATTATATACGCGGGTTATTCGGAAAGGCCGGGTTTATACCCATTCTGAATAACTGATTCGACGATATGTCGAAGATGAAGACGGTGGTTGAAGACCGGAAGTCTTCACATCATTTAGATGATTGTTGTTTATCTTGATTGGGCTGTACACCCAAGAGGAGGGAATCAGTTGGTGATTGTCCAGACGTACTTGGAGATTGATGGATATGTGCCTCCGGTTTCGTTCAGACCCAGAACGAACTTGTAAATGGACTATGTGTCTGACATTGGATTTTATTCTGTGTTGATTGATCTCTATTAAATATACATCTGTTTTGCGGCGGAGAATTAATTCTCTTGCTTAACTCCTTTCTCTGAGACGTACGAGCTCAGAGGTTGTATATCGATGGACATCAGTCGCATGGAGTGAATTGCCTGTGTGGCATGCCTAAGTGGCAAATGATCAAGGCTTCTGTTGAAAAGCAAAGTCTTGTGGTTGATGATCAAAGCACGGCCTACGTGGCATAGCTTTGTGTATAGCTCGAATTCGCGAGCCTCATACCTCGGTATGAGTAAAAAATGGGATGAGGACCCAAGGAGTGCACGACGTTTCTTTCTAGCTAGTGGTTGTGTCGGTGCTTAAACTGGCTGACATTTATATACTTTTCACCTGTGTGGTTGTTGGAATGCGAAGTGCCTCGAATATATGGTCGATAACTGGCACTATGTGAGCCGACGTACAGACCATTATATAGGTCCTATAGGACCGGGAAACGTGTGTTTAGGAATACTAATCCTAAAAAGTAAGAGAGATCGGCCTTAGAGGTTCCAAGGATCGTTGTGTGTGGTCCTGAGACATTTGCTAGAGTGTCTCGAACGGAGAGGAGCTTGCCCCTTGCCTTGACTCATGATGGAATCCAATTTCCAATACGTGACTTACGGTTTTATTTGTATAGCCTAGTATGGCGACATAGTGGTATGGGACACTTATGCCCTCTATGATTGATACTTATGATTGAAATTGTTTTGACACTATACACTTATAGTAATATCAAAATAATGTGTTTTTAAACGTATCGAGCATTCTTTGGCTATCATAAGGTAAAAACCCTATCCTCCGGCTTGCGTTGCATTGTGTGATGGGACCTGGGTCTTATAATAGCTTCATTTTTCTTTATTTAGCATTGCGCTGTTTGTTTTATGCACAGGTATTCTTGGGAGGAAACCCTTTCCGTGTTATATGGCGTGGTCCCTTGATTTACCTAACTTTAAAATAAAGATTAATAATTGTTTTAGTTCTCACACCAGTCACATGACTGGCCTGGTGTTTATTGTTTTAACCTAAACTCTGGGTGCCCTTATTTTAGACACGGGCAGCTAGTAGTTTTGGTTTGCAGATTTATATTCACAGGATCCTGATTAACAGCTGGAACGATGCTCGGAAAGCTCAGTATCCGTGTATTACTTTTAGTTGTGTTTTGTATTGTTTTTCCGCTGCTATGTAATTTATTGTAATCTCTGATATTTATCGAATGTGTAATATTTATTCATACTCTGTATATTCTTTTATTCTGATGGAATTTTTGTAATAAACAATGAAATGTTCTTCTGTTTACGTTTTGATTGGTCTTGTCCTCAAAGCAATTCGTGCTTTCCCTACCGTGGAAGTTACGGGTTACTACACTACTGCTTGATTCTAGGCACGGATTGGTTAGCCAAGTACGGTGCCATCCTAGATTGTGAAAGAAGGGTAGTTAGATTGTTGACTCGTTGTGGAAAGACCCTTGATATTTCTTGTGACCCTAGAGGTCCGGTGATGCTTAGCTACCTAGAATCTCTTGACGCGTCCAACGATGATTTGGAATCTATTCGTGTAGTCCGTGAATATGGTGACGTCTTTGATGAAGTTCAGGGTTTACCCCCGAGGCGCGAGGTAGACTTTCGTATATACCTAGTAGATAATGCAAAGCCAGTTGCATTACCAGTGCGCCACATGGCTCCGACGGAGAGAAGAGAACTCTGTAAGCAAGTGAAAGAGTTGCTTGAGAAAGGGCTCATAAAAAGAAGCATTTCGGAATGGAGTGCTCCAGTTGTTTTGGCTACAAAGGATGATGGTTCGCTTAGATTGTGCGTGGACTATAGAGAGTTGAATAAGCTCACGAAGAAGAACAGACACCCATTGCCGTGGATAGATGATTTGTTCAATCAGTTGGTTGGTGCTTCGATTTTCTCGTAGTTGGGTTTAGCTACAGGATTTCATCAGCTAAGAGTGGCTGAAGGCAGCATAGATAAGACTACATTTAGAACTCCTGACAGTTTCTTTGAGTGGCTCGTCATGCCTTTTGGTTTGACGAATGCACCTGCATACTTCATTGATTTAATGAGTAAGGTGTTTAGGGAGTTTCTAAACAAGTTTGTGGTAGTCTTTGTGGACAATATCTTGATTTTCTCTTGAAGCTAAGAAGAGCATGCCCTATATCTTAGGGAAGTCTTAGAGACCCTACGAGCGCATCAACTCAAAGCCAAGTTCTCCAAATGTCATTTTTGGAGGAAAGAAGTGGGGTTCTTAGGACACGTGGTCTCTAAGGAAGGGATAGATGTGGATCCCGCAAAGGTGGTGGCAATCCAATATAGGAAGATTCCTAAGAACGCAACATAAGTAAGAAGCTTTTTAGGGTTGGTTGGTTATTATAGGAAGTGCATTAAGGACTTCGCGGAGATATCAGCCCCACTTACTCGGTTAACGAAGAAGAACTTGACTTTTGCTTGGGGTGTTGACTGTGATGATGCTTTCCAGCGTTTGAAGAAGGCTTTGACGACAGCTCCGGTTTTAGTTTTGCCAGATGGGAGCAAGCCATTCACAGTGTATACCGGTGCTTGCGGGACAAGGCTTGGAGCAGTTTTCGACGCAAGAGGAAAATGTGATATGCAAAAGGCGGCAAGTACGAGCATCGCTTATCATCCACAGACGGATGGACGGACAGAAAGGGGTGAATATAATCCTTGAAGATCATTTGAGGTTATGTATCCTAGATTTTGGAGGGACATGAGAAGAGGTAACGAGTTTAGTGGCGTTCATGACATGTTTCACGTTTCACATTTGCGGAAGTGTTTACAAGATATCGCGGAAGTAGTAGAGTTGAGCAGGCTTAGAGAATTGGAAGTGGAGTGAGATGCCCCGATTAGACGAGCCCTTACATGCATCCTTGGATCGGAGGTCATAAAGCTACGCAACCATGAAGTCAAGCTTGTTAAAGTTCAATGGAGTGACGCTGAGGAAGACGCGACTTGGGAAACTGAGAGGAAAATACGCGCAGCCTACGCTTTTCTTTTTGAGGGTACCTCCTTGATCTCTTCTTCCATAAGTATATTCATGCTTATATCTATCTTTTAAGTATATCTCCTCGATCCCATTCTTTATCCTTAGGTAGAAACCAATGGATGTAAACATTTATTTGAAACATGTTATGATTGATGGTTGTTAGTGGTTGCAAGTGGTTGCTAGTGGTTGCTTGTGGATGCATATACACACACATTAGGCACTAGATCGGCTCAATCACCTTCATATTGCATATAAATATGTGTGCATATTTAAATTAATGGATGTATAATGGTTGTGTTATCATATGGATGCTGCATTTTGATGAATGGTTGTGCACACATGTAGAAGTAATATGTATCGTTAGTATTCTTTTGCATACATAATGGATGCATGGCACTATCATGATTTGCATTGCAGAGGTCAACTGAATGTGTGGACCGCCTGATTTTGCATTGGATAAGGAACATATACACACACTTTTTGCATATGTTCATATGGCATTAGAAATCTTGTAAGGACAATGGATGCTTGTGTTTGATGGTTGAGTAGATGGATGATTGGATGTTAGGATATACATTCTCCTTAACTTGGAGATTTCGGGGGCGAAATCCTTTAAGGAGGGGAGAATATAACACCCTAAATTTTCTGTGACTATTAAAAGAACGAATTTAAGAATACTTTGTTAAATTGAGAATTAAGGGAAATGGGTTACGCCATTGCGTTCGTCTCGAAATTCTGCTTGGAATAGAGTCCAAGTATTCGTAAATCGGACTTCGTATGAGGAAGTTATGGCCCTCGGAAGTTTCAGGAATTTTATATAAATTAAAATAGTTCAGAATAAAAATTCGAAATTCAAACAGGGAAGCGCGCTGGGCGAGATTTCTCCCGCCCAAGGCCAGGTCGACCCGGGGGTCGACCAGAGGGTTTACCTCCCTTATATAGGTCGACCAGGGGGTCGACCTATCGCCCGGGCAGATCTGAAATCAGACGATTCTGACTTGTTGCTGAGTCTTTCCTGACCTTTTGCTGAGTCATGTAACGACCCGGAAAATCTGAACCAATTTAAAAATTTTAAATTGCCTAAAATAGTGGATTTTAAATATTTAAAATAAATATTTTAAATAATAAAGACGAAAACTGAGTTTGAATCGACAATTGAAAAGGAATATAATTAATTCTAATTATAAACAAGGCCTGAAATGGCGCGGTAGTTTCAAAATTTGAATTCAAAGTTTGACTGACTGTACCGGGTGCAAAACAAAACGGATTTGAGTAAAACCAAAAATATTTAAATTTGTTAGTGAATACCTTTCTAACGAATCTGAAAAATCGAAGTTTCATAGAGGAAAGAAAAGTTATGGCCAAATGAATTTTCAGAAAGGTCGCTATGGAATTTATATAGCCCGTGAAATTGGCCATTTTGCAAACGACCTCGGAATTCGACGAAACCACTTTTTTGGATCCGGGATGTGAAGATATTGCTAGGTTTCAAACTTCATAATTTTTGAAGTTAATATGTGAGCGTGGCAAAGGAGAATGTGTTTTGGTCAAATACAGTTAAATTGGATCGGCCAGAAATGGGCCATTTTTCAAACGGTCTCAGAATTCGACGAAACTAGTTTTGTTGGGACCGTATTGTCAAAACATAGGTAGATTTATTTTTCTGGAATTTTTCGAAATCAGTATGTGGCCGCGGCAAATTGAAATGTACATTCAAATTAAATATTGAATGTTTTATATTTTAATTTGAAGTAAAACTGACTGAAACAGTCAAATGGGCCTACGAAACATATCCCATTGTGTTCGGAATGGGGGTAAAACGCTAGGGACGACAGTCGTTGGGTTTAGATTGGAGTTCGTATGAGATAAGGGGTATTTTTGGATTTTTAAAATTTATATATATAAAAAAAACCATTGGTCAACGTCTTTCTCTCTCCCCGATAAAACCATCTGACCGACGGCGATAAAAGTTTCTGACCTTCCCTCCTTTTTTTCTCTCCAATCTCTCCACGAAATCGCTTGCTCCAGTTAAGCTTTTTGCAGATCTTCCCGAGCTCTTCAAATCCATGCAAGGATTGGGGTTTTTCGTTGCCTGTAGCTCGAGATCCACCTGCTCGAACTCGCCAACTTCAAGCCGCCGCCAGAGCCGATGGACGCCGTCGAGTTCGCCAAGCCCGGGGTCGATCTGTGCGCCTCTCCAAGCTCTCCAAGGTGGCGTTGGCCGATCGTCACCAAACTCGACGGATTGCACGAAAAACGAGACCCTAGTTTTGAACAACATCAGAAAGATACGGTTGATTTTATATTAAACTATTTAATAGCACTTTAAAGCGCTACGGTTTTTTATTTCACTTTAAAAATCAAATCTTTTTGCTATGTTGACGAAATTCAGTGAAACAAGAAATAGTGGACTCTTGTGGACGTCTTCTACATTCTAGCAGAGACCGCATATTTTTCTAAGCCTTTTGCTATTTTTGGTGGAGTGGAACCCAATGTGAGATTTCTAAATTATAAACGATATGGAAAACGATGATGTATAAATTATATAGTCGATGTATGGGTTATATAAGCGTTGTACACCTCTTGTATAAGCGTTGTATATGTTGTACGTTCGATATATAAGTTGTATATGCGTTGTAAAAATTATATATGTGTTGAAATAGAAGTGAAATGCTATATATATATATATATATATACTCCCCTCGTCCACAAACCGTGGACGATATTTATTGGTTGTGATTGGTGTGAAAATTGATTGATAGCGAATGGTTTATTGAAATTGTTTGTGGTTGAAATTGGTTGATTGTGGTTGAAAAATACCCGTTTGTGGTTGAGAAATATTTGGTTGAAACCACATAGGATTAGTTTGTGGAAATGAAAAAAATATACATGCCATCTGCGTGCGAAGTAGATGCATGATTTCCCATTGTCAAAAGCTGCGAGGCTTTAAGGTAGAGCGAGGAGCCATACTAGGGACGATCCCGGTTTTAACTACCCTGCCGTTATGCTGCCGAAATTTTGAATAATATTCATGTGTTAGAATTATTTTCCTGTGTTGAAACTATATTCGTCTGTTGAATAGAAAACTTTCATGTGTTGAATCGAAATTCATTCGTTGAATAGAAATTCATGTGTTGAATGGTATTCGTGTTTTCAATATAAAAATCACCTTTTTATATATATATAAACTATAGAAAACCTTCATGTGTTGAATCGAAATTCACTCGTTGAATAGAAATTCATGTGTTGAATGGTATTCGTGTTTTAAATATAAAAATCACCTTTTTATCTATATATACATATATATAAACTATAGAAAACCTTCATGTGTTGAATCAAAATTCATTCGTTGAATAGAAATTCATGTGTTGAATGGTATTTGTATTTTGAAAGAAATTGTTTTATAATAAAAATCCTATTTTTATTATCTATATGAACTATATAAAATAATCTTGTTTTGAAATAAATTGTTTTATAATATGAATCATATTTTTATTACCTATATGAACTATATAAAATAATCGTGTTTTGAAATGAATTGTTTTACAATAAAAATCACATTTTTATTATATACATGAATTGTTAAAAATAGTGAAGTGTTGAAATAGAAGACAGTTAGATAAAAATATCATTTTTATCAAGTGTATGAAAATCATATAGTTTTGAAATCGAAGAATCGATATATATATATATATATATATATATATATATATATAGAAAAATAGAATTGAAATATATCGAATAACGAAGCTGCCGTTCGTATTTTGAAACCGTGATTTCAAACGATTAGTGCGGGAGATCCGACCATCGGATTTTCCCGAAACCGCAACCGTTGGGTTCGCTTTGGAAATATCTTTCCAACGGCACCAACTTTCTAAAGATCCAACGGTTGGATTGTCTGGAATGTTTAATTCAAATCTGAAGAAAAACAGCGCTAGAATCGATTATATATATATATATAATTATATTAAATCGAATAACGACGCTACAGTTCGTATTTTGAAATCGAAACTTCAAACGATTATATCGGGAGATCCGACCGTCGGTTTTTCCCGAAACTGGAACCGTTGGATTCGTTTTGAAAAGACCTTTCTAACGATGTAAATTTTGTGAAGATCCAACGGTTAGAATTTCAGATATGTGTAAATCAAATCTGAAGAAAAACAGCGCCACGGCCGCGTTATGGCCGGAAGCGTCGTTTGAATAAATTGGCTATTTTAAAATAAATAAAAATAGCGATAAATCGTTATAAAATATTATAAACGATATGGATGTGAAATTTAGAAATTAACTGAAGGTTAGCTAAGTCGAATGGTTTCCTGGATTTTGATCTGATGTTGGTTTCGGCCTTCGGGGTTAATATTTGAGAAATCGTTCTCTTACTGATTGATGGTTAGTGACTAATGAATTGAAATGATGTGTATGTAGTGTTTGTGTAGCATGTGTTTATTATATACGTGAGTTGCTCAGAAAGACTGGGTTTATCCCATTCTGAATAACTGAATCGACGATAAGAAATCGAAGATGAAGACGGTGGTTGAAGACCGGAAATCTTCACCTCGTTTGGATGGTAACTGATGTCCTGATTGGGAGGCATCCCGAAATATGGATAATGAGTGGTGATCATCCAGACGTATGTGGAGATCGATGGGTTTGCGAGGTATATAGTGCCTCTGGTTTCGTTCAGACCCAAAACGGACTTGTAAATGGATGGTGTGTCTGACATTGGAATTTATTCTGTGTGATTGACAGCCATCAGTTACATTGTGTGAATTGCCTGTGTGGCATGCTAAGATGCAGTGATCAGGGCTTCTGCTGAAAAGCTAGGGCATAGGTGGAAATTCTGGATAACTCTATCTAGTCTGGAGGTTGTGATTGCTTCTATGATAATCTAACGGCTTATGTTGAATTAAACTTCTATATAAGCACGCATAGATTCAAGCCCTAAACCTAAACTAAATTAATCTCTTGGCCTCCATGTTGCTGCTAGAATAGTTCTTCTTCTTAAAGCTTAGGAATTGTAAGTCAGAATTCTAATACAAACGACGAACGAATCATTCTCTTCTCTAATCCGTCTTTGTGAGTAAAATTTCTTTCACAAAATAATTAATAAATTAATTATGATGAGTTATAATTTGGATTATGAGAACATGCCTGTTGAATCA
This sequence comes from Allium sativum, assembly GCA_030737875.1. Taxonomy (NCBI): domain Eukaryota; kingdom Viridiplantae; phylum Streptophyta; class Magnoliopsida; order Asparagales; family Amaryllidaceae; genus Allium; species Allium sativum. The sequence continues at coordinate 929,963,475 of CM060920.1, read as the reverse complement.
TGTGACGTTACTTAATTTTTTTATCGTCTGTTTGTGAACATATGACAGTTTTGTTAAGTTATGTTAGTAGATCTATTTCATATGTCCAATCACATATGTTTAACTTGATTCATTTTATGACATCAGTTTATATGCAAGTCTGTATGCGAATTATACACAAGTTTATATGTGAACCAAGTATATATATATACACACACATGCGAGTTTATATGTAAAACGTGTGATATTAGTTTACATGTTTAAATTCATGATGTTGGTTCATATATTTAAATACATATGCTAGATTTGATTCATTTTGTGACATTTACATGTCTAAATCATATGCAAGTGTAAATGTAAATCTTAATTTACATGTCTAAATTATATATGCAAGTTTATATATACGTTTGGATGTGATTCATATGCTAGCTTATATGTAAGATTGTATGCGAATCATATGTAAGTCTTAATTTACATGTCTGAATTGCATTTGCAAGTTAAATACAAGTTTGTATGTAGATCATATGCAAGTTTATGCGAAAACCATGTTCATAGATGCAAGTTCACCTTTATGTGTATAGATCTATGCAAATCATATCTTATATAATTTGATCCATGCCAGTTTGTAGTTTATGCAAATTATGCCTATTGCCTATGCAAGTTATTGATTGTGCAAATTTATGATTATAAAAATTATAATCATGCAAGTTTTGATCCATGCTAGCCTACTTTTATTTGCAAGTTAGATCTATTTTTGCGTGTCATGCAAGTTGTGATGTTTTTGTGAGTTAGGCTTTTTGCTAGCCTACGTATTATATGTATCACACGTACGAACAACGTGGGGGCAATGGGAAAATATTAAATATTAATATTGTGAAAATTGGCATAAAATGGCTTAAAAGCATATAATAAATTTGAGACATTAATTGTCCTAATTTATATGCATAGAAATTATGGACATAATTTAGGTGACAATTATGGACATAGATTAATTTGGAAGTTATTGACAATTTGAAATAGGGATATTAATTCAAATTGGGGTTGAATAATAATGTGTAATAATAAATGCCAGAGACATATAAGACTGCCCCGAACCATCCGACACATCCAGCAACCACAAAAGGCAGTCTAATGTGAGAGGTCAAAGGCATAAATTAAATGAGTAATAAATGCCTTAGACACGAGGTTAGACTCGTTTGTGGTATAAGACTGGCCGGACCCGCCCGGCATATCCAGCAACCGCAATTGGAAGTCTAATGTGAGAGGTCGTAGGCATAATTAAAAGATGCTTAGACACGAGGTTAAGTCTGGCTTTTGGTGGAAGTCTGCCCGGAACTGCCCGGCATATCCTGCGGCCACAAGCAATCGACTTAATGTGAGAGGTCTGTGCATTAATAATTAATTAATGCTGATCAAAGACGAATATGAATGATAAACAGAAGTTTGGTTGAGTTAAGTAATTCTCTGAGTACCAATCTGATGTTGATTTCGGTCTTCGGGTTGATACTTAGGGAGTTATTCTCTTAACCAATGTATTTGTGAACTAAGATGTACTTAATCATAAATTAAGTAAAACATGTTATACGATATATATATGTGAACATAATGTATCTGATAAGTGGATAGGGTTAAGACAAACTTAACCAATAATACATATTGATCTGATAAGTGGAAAGGGTTAAGACCAACCTAGCCAATAATATATAAGTGGATAGGGTTAAGACCAACTTAACCAATAATATATAAGTGGATAGGGTTAAGACCAGCTTAACCAATAATATATATATTGATCTGATAAGCGGATAGGGTTAAGACAAGCTTAACCAATAACACATGTTGATTTGATAAGTGGGTAACATGGGTGACATGTGGGATATAATTGTAAACACTTAACCAAGTTGAAACATGTAAGAAGACATGAATAAGAGGGGGTTAAGTGGGAAATCCTTGTGGGGATCAAGCATAGGTGGAAAGCTTGTGTCAAGTGTGGGGACCCTTTTCAACAAGTAACCCATTTAGTATCTAAGTGAGCTCGATCTAGATCAAGGACGGGACACGCTTACTGGGTTTGATTGTAAGAGGTAAAAAGGGTTAGCGGTGGCAACGCAAGTTGTAATGACCTGCATTGGCAGGGGTATTATGATTAATTTATTTAATTATATTAATAATGATTTAGGGAATAAAATCGTCGTTAATTAAATTATGATGAATATTTAATCTAAAATAATAATTAAATAATATAATTAATTCTGAAATAATCAGAATTGGCTAAAATGGCGATATGTGTGAATTGGGCAATTCGAATTATATAATTCAGTTTAAAGTTGAATTATAGTAACGAATATATTCAATCGTCGATAGTTGAATGTATAGTTTATAATATAATTATAAACGAGCTTGAAATGGCGCTGCAGTTCGTAAATCGGCGATTCGAACTTCAACTGAATGTACAGGGTTCGTTTTTAATTGGATTTCTGTGAAACAAGAAACGTGTGGAGCCCGTGGAGTATATCTTTCTAGTGGAAGAGAAAAATCAGGATTTCGTCATGTAGATTTTGAGATATGTCCAAATCAAATTTTAAAATAGTCGCTATAGAATCGTTTATCGACCGTAACGGTTTATTCGATATAACTAGAGATCAGGTTTGAATTTAGACAAGGTTCTTTTGGGACATAACGATAATTTAATTTTTAGAATTTTACTGTAATTTTTAATTAATTAAATAAGCGATTTTTTTTATTTGGAGTATTTCGCACCCTGAAATCAACATTTTGAAGTTTCAAAATATGAGTCCACCTACCGGTATTATTATATTTTTGGAACCGTGGTACCTTACTCATCACAACGGTATTTTTATTTGTGTCTGTAGCAGCTTGTATGTAAGTAGGATTTCGTAACAAGGTAATGGCCTTTGGAGTGAAAGGTAAACTTTATATTGGTACGCATAACTTAACGTTAATGATGGAAAGAGGAACACGTCTATCAATATCAACCAACCACATAAAACAAAATATATAGACATAAATTGGCCACATTTCTCTCTTTACATGAGCAATGACTTACTTCCTCCCTTCATTACAGGGATTCACGAAAACGATTTCAAAACCCGAAAACAAATGGCCTCAAAAGTAAATTTTAAAAAAAACAATTACTTCGTTTCTTTTACAATCGAAGAGAGAAGCATCTGTGGTATTCATTTAGATTTTTAACGAGTAGGCTATGGAGGAATGGATGTGGAGTAGAAGAGGACTGGCGTGAGAGTGGTGAAGCTCCAGTTCGAGCCATAGCGGAAGAAGCTGGGTACGGTCAGGGAGGGTAATGGGTTTGGTGAGGAACTAAGCTGGGGCGGTGTTTGGTTTGGAGTTGGCAAAGCAACAGTGACGTTAGGAAGGAATGAGCACGGCAGTGGGATTCTGGAAGAAGGAAGCATCGATGGAGGACTGTCGTTGAGGGTTATAAATGGATTTCGATGGGTTCTGTTGATCTGGAAATCGCGTTTCACTATAATGGTGGAGCAGCGTTCAAGGATTGATGAAAAATAGGAGAACATGAAGAGGAATTTCAGTGTGTGTTTTGTTGTAATTACGGGATGAGTCAGCATAAGTGTTTTCGCTATTGCATGGGGTAAGGGCGAAACTGGGTACATAATTTGTTAGCACGGTCGTCTTCGATTGGTGATCTGTAAGTGGAAGATGGATGACTAGAAAGGGATGTTGGGATGTTTAAATGTGTGCAGGGGGAGGGACGTGCACTTTGCATGAATAAGGGTGGACGTCAGGACAAGAAGCGGTTGTTCAAAATGAATTGGGGTGTGAGTTTTAACATGGCGTTGGGAAGAAGAAACACGGTGGACTGCATGAAGGGGATACGGTGACTGAAGAACTGAGATTTGCGGTGTCCTACTGGAAATAGGGGCAGCGGGTTCAAATGCTTGAGCGGGTATAATGAGGGGCAGACCATAATTTTGTTGAGAAGAAGCATATGGTAGAGTGAAGACGGAAATGGCACCGTGAAGGAAATTGTTCTTCGTGACCAGTTGGTGGAAACAAACGTGGTGATTTCTTAGCAGGCCGTGGGTTTCTAAAAGGTAGTGGGCCGGTGTATAAAAGGGGTAAGGCCCGAATTTAATTATAAATTAAGTTTAATTTTTAATAAAATATGTATGAACTTGTTAACACAATATCTCGTGCATACAAACACAGTTTGACGAACGGTCGATCACGTTGGGATCGTAGGGACGAGGGCAACACCATGGCACTAACTGGAAATGGATTTAAGCTCGTTTAAATTTCGGGCGAAATGAATTATTTGAATCAAAATCAAACAAACAGTTTATCGTTCTTTAACGATGAACAACCAATGTGAGTAAATCTCACTAACTCTGAACAGTATATAATTTCATGTTGTATTTTTAGAACTGTTAGAAATTGTCTGGTTTACTGTGTGTTGATTGTTTGATTGAACTGCTAGTCAGTTAGTTAAATTTTCTATATTGATTCTGTTTAACAGAATATATCATATGGAACTGAAAGTGATGTTATCTATATTGTTTAACATCTGTGATGCAGGGAAACAGGTTGGAGGAATCCAACTGGATTCCTCAACATTTATTTTTCTGTTTTCATATATTGTGATATGTGATGTGTTATATAATCTGTTATGGATTATGGGTGTTGGAATGATGTTGATCATTTTTATTCGATATTTTAAATATCATAAAAGACCCTGGGATGTAAAAAGAATGATTTCAATGTATATTGAAATAAAAGGATTTTATAAAATCAACATATTTTATAAAAGGAAATATTTCGAAAATAAATGAAAGGGAAAAATGTTTTTAAAACGAATAGAGTTTTATAAAAGGGAAATCATTTGTAAAGTGAAAAACTGTTACTAAAAGTAATCTTTATAAAGGAATAGTTTATTCGAATAAAGTAAAAGAAGTTAATCGATGTTAGTTAATCGATTAGAGAAAGTAAGAGGAGTTAATCGATGTTAGTTAATTGATTAGAGAATAAAGTAAAAGAAGTTAATCGATGTTAGTTAATCGATTAGAGAATAAAGTAAAAGAAGTTAATCGATGTTAGTTAATCGATGTTAGTTAATCGATTAGAGAATAAAGTAAAAGAAGTTAATCGATGTTAGTTTAATCGATTAGAGAGAAAGTAAAATGAGTTAATCGAATATAGTTTATTCGAATAGAAAGTAAAATGAGTTAATCGAATATAGTTTATTCGAATAGAAAGTAAAATGAGTTAATTGAATATAGTTTATTCGAATAGAAAGTAAAATGAGTTAATCGAATATAGTTTATTCGAATAGAAAGTAAAATGAGTTATCGAATATAGTTTATTCGAATAGAAAGTAAAATGAGTTAATCGAATATAGTTTATTCGAATAGAAAGTAAAAGGAGTTATCGAATATAATTTATTCGAAAGGAGTTAAGTGAAATGAGTAAATCAATAGTGTTAGTCAAATAGAGTTAATCCAATAGTGTTAGTCCAATAGACTTAATTGATAAGGGTTAATCGAATAGAGTTAAGTGAAAAGAGTAAATCGAATATAGCTATTCGAAGGAGGGTTAAGTAAGGAAGTTAGTAAAAGAATATAAAGTGAACTTTGCCTATTTCAAAGTTAGAAATGTTGTTCAGTTGAGGTCTGAGAGGTAGTTCTACCCCAACTTGATTGACTCCATTTTTAACTAAGGAATAGTTAAGGTTCGGCAGTAAAGGAAATGGTTTGAGTTGGCATCGCGATGGTTTGTTTAAACATCTGTCTAAGTCCAATGAAGAAGCTTTGGAAATGTTTTCCAAATAAGAAACCAGAAATGTTTTCAAATAAATAAAACAAGAAATGGAAATGTTTTCCAATGGTAATAACATATATTTTCTAAATTTAGAAAATAAGAAATGTTGAATATAGGGAAACAGGAGATGAAAAAAATGAACTAAGGAGATGAAAAATGAACTAAGGAGATGAATGTTAAATGATGTTTGATTGATATAAATTTCCATTTGGAAATAATATCGTTGTTTGCACACCTGTTTTTATTCGATAGTTAAATCACAGACTATCGAAGTTTTGACTATTTTAACGTTGTTAATATGGAGAGACCGGTTGGATTATTATCCAAAGAACCACTCTGTATTGGCATAAGCGTTGCGAATTATATATGCCAAAGGAAATTGAAGACGGAGTTATGCAAGGGCTATCCTGTTTATAGAATAGTGCCTTCGGTTCATCCTGTTCCTGGGTGACTTGTATGGACGGATGTCTGACAGAGTATTTCCAGACGATCACGTATATTGATTTTTCCAACTGTACCAAGAGTGGAAGCGGAGAAGGAAACTTCTTTTAGCTAACGCGTAATGTATGGTTGAGGACGTCAATCGGTGATTTGATGGATTTGATGATGTGGCATTCAAAGTGAATCTGATGTGATGATAAAGCGTAGCTTCTAGCCTCATCATCCGGTAAATGACAGAAATCGGGCAGGCAGCATGGCTAAGTCAGTTGCACCGAAGTAGGGTGTATAATCACCTGATCTAGAGTTTCATTTACTTCTAAAAATCTATTGTTGATGTTGTCCCATTCGGGAAACGGTTGCTGATCCCAACTGTTGGTGATATACATTCGATACACTCAAGCGAAATGAGTGGTCGGTCATGTGTGGCCGGGTTGCAAGATGTTCTTGTTAAACCCAGTGTATTCCTCTCTAGAGGTACACGAGCGAAAGGTGGTTCCATACCTTGTCATAGTTGGAAATCCATTACCCAATACATGCTTGCGGTTTTGATTGTATACTATATATGTAGAACGTGAGATGAAAGCGTTTCTGCTAGATGATTATTATACTGTGGTTGATAGACATTATTATAATATCAAAAGGTTTTGATATAAAGATAATTTGGATTCTCATAAGGGAAAACCCGTTCCGTTATGCGGCGTGGTCTTATGAGATATCGATTACCTACTTGAACTGTTTTAAACTGTTTTACTCACACCAGTCCCATGACTGACCCGGAGTTTACTTTGTTGTTTTCCCTAAACTCTTGGGTGCCTAAATTTGTATGGGTAGTCAAGTAGTCGGTATTTTACAGATACATTTGAAGAGCTTGGAGCAGGAGGCTTCAGGATCATATAGCTATAGTTATTTCCGCTGTGTTGTAAGTGTTGTACTTTGATAATGATATGTATATTCAAGTACAGATTTGTATTTCAAAGTTATGTTATGAAATATATTTATTCGTTCCGTTGTGTGGTTCGTGTTACTCTGATGTTGTGTTCTTCTTCTTCTTCTATTCTAAGTTTCTATCTTATCTTTCCTCACCCTCTAATTTCTTTCACTAATTACCAGGATTTTTCGATGTTTTGGTTATCGACATCGAGTTTATGTCGATAACCAAAGTCGCTCGAAATCCGGGTCGTTACAGTTGGTATCAGAGCTTAAGTTAAGTGAATTACCTTGGCTCTGTGGCGTGACTCGGTAGAGATAGGGTTAGTAATACCCTAGACTGAGATTGAGTGTATATATACGAGTGAGCGTATTTGTTATTGATATAAAAATTGTTTTATATTGTGGTGATTCATTGGTTGAGTTGTTTATGAGTTCTGGTCGATCAGTTTGATCCACTGTATAGGTAGGAGTTACTAAACACTTGAATATGATGGGTCGACAAGATATGTTTTGAAAAGAGGGTAAATTAAAATAAGTTTACCCAAGGTATATCTTGACATAGAGAAGATATATATATCAGAATTTTAATATAGTGTATATATTGGTTGTTATTATAATCGAGTAAGATTATAGATTAAATGGTTATGTAAATAACCAATCAGAATTCATATAAGTGAAATACGTGAAATCAGATGAGTTAAATATGAAATTTAAACCAGAAATCTAATTAAAATTCTGGAAAATTGGATAAGTGTTTGTAAATGGATTTGGATTAAAAATAAGGAAAATTTAAGATCCTGGGAGATTTTAAATTGTTTTACAAGCAGTATGAATTATATTTTGAAATGAATTTCAAAGTGGAAATGTTTAGAAATGGTTTTATAGTATTGAACTCACTTCGATCGCTGGATAATAGATTCTGATGATGACAGCTGCATCATCAGTATTCATTTTCGAGTTGCAAGTGATGAATTACTACCAGAGATACTGTTTTGAATTTGTTTTGGGAAAGACAAGTGTGTTGAATTTCAAAATGGGATTTATAATATAGAATTTGAATTTTTAAATAGATTTGAAATATTAACTCGTTTTAAAAGAAATAAAACGATAAGTTCCTTTATAAACGAAGTTTATAAATAGTTCTTTTATAAACGAAGTTTATAAATGAAGTGAAGAGAATTATCATTGGATAATTCAGAAATAAAAATACAAGTGTGAAATTAAAAGGGAAATCTATTTTCCTGAGGTAGAAATATCGCTTTCAAAAGGAATTGAAATCGAGACTTATTTAAAGGAATTTGAATAAAGGAAGTTCAAAGATAGAATTTAAATAAGAAAATTCAAAGGGGATTTGAATATAGAAATTCAAAGGGAGTTTGAATATATAAAATTCAATGGAATTGAAATAGGAATTGAATATAGAAATTCAAAGGGAGTTTGAATATATGAAATTCAATGGAAGTGATATAGAATTTGAATAAAGGAAATTTGAATATAAAATCGAATAGAATTTGACATATGAGAAATCGAATAGAATTTGACATATGAGAAATCGAATAGAATTTGACATATGAGAAATCGAATAGAATTTGACATAAGAGAAATCGGATAGAATTTGAATAAGAGAAGTGACATAGAAATTGAATAAAGGATTTGAAAAGGAATTTGAATATTTGTAATTCAAATTGAATATAGAAATTTAAAGAAGTTTAAATATATGAAATTCAAATAGAATTTGAATTAGGAAAATTCAAATAGAGTTAAAAAGGAATTTGAATATAGGATTCAAATAAAATTCAAATGGAATTTTAATATAGCATTCAAAGAGGATTTGAGGATTTATATTCGAAATTGAATATGAAGCGTAAGTTGAAAATGGAGTTCAAATTAGTTTATAAGTAAGTTAAAATATATTTGAACATATCATGTTCAAATATAAAAGTGAAATAGACTAAAGAGTTAATTAACAAATTAATTAACGAATTGAGTTAAAACGATCAGGTATAGTTAAAATAGATTGGGCAGGTATAAATATACGTGAGACAGGTTTGGAATAAAGTGTTAGAAGGTATATAAATAGAATGCTCGACGAAAAGGTGTGTATTTAATTCATGAGATTTTAAGCGTCGTATCGGCTAGCCCTTGGTTTTTCATTTTCTTTTTGATTGGAGAAGGCCTGTGTGGCAGTTTGGGGATTTTCCCAATGCTCCTAGTACAAAGGAGGTTATGGCGAAATTTTTCCAGGAATATAAGGAGATAGAATATTTTTAAGATAATTTGATAGTTAGAAATCAACGAATCGACATATATAGAAGTCGATAAGGAAACGAACTTAGAAATAGAATAGTAAAATCAAAAAGGAAGACTAAGAATAAAATCTAGTAAGAATAGAACGAGAAAGCGTATACATGTTTAAAAGTGAATAACTAGTTGTATGGTATTGATTATTCGAGTAAGTAGTCATATCTGTTTTGACGTTATAAATGTTATTAAGTCAAGGTCTGAGAGGTAGTTATACCCCAACTTGATTGATTTCGTTATTAACAAATAAATAGTAAGATTTCAGGCTCGAAGATCAATGTTGAATAAGAGTTAGTTTAATATAGTATTTGGATTGTCGTAACGATGTTTTACACAACATCCGTTTTAACCCAAATAAGTGTAACTTGGAAATAGAAATAAAGGATATTTCCTAAGTATAGAAATAAACGAGATCGGAAAGGAGATAAGTAATTGGAATATTATCCAATTATAAATAGCAAATATTTTCTAAAAAAGTTTAGAAAATAAAGGAAGGCGATATTCGGAAATGTTTTCCAAATAAAAAGGCCAATATAGTTATTGAAAATATTTTGTTAACAAATATTGATAAAGAAATAGAGAAGTAATTTAACAAATGGAATATTAATTAAGGGCTCTGTGACATGTTCAAAAGGAAAATTTGATTTTTGAAAAGAGTAAACTGTTTAAAAACTCCCAGGGAAAGACTGTTTGAATTAAAAACAAATTTAACAAAAATTTGTGAAAGCAGATTTGAATTAAAGTAAAGTCAGTTAAGTGGTAACTGAAGTTGAATTGAAATCGAATAAGATTGGACTTGTGAAATTAGAATCTGAAATGATATTGGATTGAGGAGTTAAGGAATTGAAAATCAAGAATTGAAACTCGAGTTAAAACGATATTTGGCTCGGATATAAGCGAATGGTTGTGTTGTGGATAAAAGCAGATTGGAATTTGATTGGCATAACATTGGTATATGCTGAATTGATAGCAGATGTGAGGGATATAATAATATGCCGACAAAAGGTACAAGTTTATATTTCATATGGTATGAGATTTTGATAAGCCGAAGCGCAAGCCGCTTGGCTGTTTGATTTTCTTTTGGGTTGGAGATGGCCCGGACAGGCGAGTTGGAGTTTGACGTATTGACCAGTACAAAGGACATGCTAGCGAAATTTTTCGAAGAGTTAAGGCGTTAGAAAATTTTCAGGATTTTTGAAAATTTTTGTTGATAAGAATTAATTAATAATTTAATTGAAATTAAATTGGTTCAGTTGAGACTGAAGTTAAGAAGTGAACAAATATGTTCTAACCAGTCGATATGGTCGTTCTCTACCTTTTAGCAATTTCGAGGACAAAATTATTTTAAGTGGGGAAGATTGTAATGACCCGCATTGGCAGGGGTATTATGATTAATTTATTTAATTATATAAATAGTGATTTAGGGAATAAAATCATCGTTAATTAAATTATGGTGAATATTTAATCTAAAATAATAATTAAATAATATATTTAATTCTGAAATAATCAGAATTGGCTGAAATGGCGATATGTGTGAAATGGGCAATTCGAATTATATAATTCGGTTTAAAGTTGAATTATAGTAACGAATATATTCAATCGTCGATAGTTGAATGTATAGTTTATAATATAATTATAAACGAGCTTGAAATGGCGCTCCAGTTCGTAAATTGGCGATTCGAACTTCAACTGAATGTACGTGGTTCATTTTTAATTGGATTTCTGTGAAACAAGAAACGTGTGGCGCCGGTGGAGTATATCTTTCTAGTGGAAGAGAAAAATCAGGATTTCGTCATGTAGATTTTGAGATATGTCCAAATCAAATTTTAAAATAGTCGCTATAGAATCGTTTATCGACCGTAACGGTTTATTCGATATAACTAGAGATCGGGTTTGAATTTAGGCAAGGTTCTTTTGGGACATAACGATTATTTAATTTTTAGAATTTTACTGTAATTTTTAATTAATTAAATAAGCGAATTTTTTTTTATTTGGAGTATTTCGCACCCTGAAATCAACATTTTGAAGTTTCAAAATATGAGTCCACCTACCGGTATTATTATAATTTTTTTGGAACCGTGGTACCTTACTCATCACAACGGTATTTTTATTTGTGTCTGTAGCATCTTGTATGTAAGTAGGATTTCGTAACAGGGTAATGGCCTTTGGAATGAAAGGTAAACTTTATATTGGTACGCATAACTTAACGTTAAAGATGGAAAGAGGGACACGTCTATCTATATCAACCAACCACATAAAACAAAATATATAGACATAAATTGGCCACGTTTCTCTCTTTACATGAGCAATGACTTACTTCCTCCCTTCATTACAGGGATTCACGAAAACGATTTCAAAACCCGAAAACAAATGGCCTCAAAAGTAAATTTAAAAAAAACAATTACTTCGTTTCTTTTACAATCGAAGAGAGAAGCATCTGCAGTATTCATTTAGATTCTTAACGAGTATGCTATGGAGGAATGGATGTGGAGTAGAAGAGGACTGGCGTGAGAGTGGTGAAACTCCAGTTCGAGCCATAGCGGAAGAAGCTGGGTACGGTCAGGTACGGTCAGGGAGGGTAACGGGTTTGGTGAGGAACTAAGCTGGGGCGGTGTTTGTTTTGGAGTTGGCAAAGCGACAGTGACGTCAGGAAGGAATGAGCACGGCAGTGGGATTCTGGAAGAAGGAAGCATCGATGGAGGACTGTCGTTGTGGGTTATAAATGGAGTTCGATGGGTTCTGTTGATCTGGAAATCGCGTTTCACTATAATGGTGGAGCAGCGTTCAAGGATTGATGAAAAATAGGAGAACGTGAAGAGGAATTTCAGTGTGTCTTTTGTTGTAATTACGGGATGAGTCGGCATAATAGTTTTCGCTATTGCATGGGGTAAGGGCGAAACTGGGTACATAATTTGTTAGCACGGTCGTCTTTGATTGGTGATCTGTAAGTGGAAGATGGATGACTAAAAAGGGACGTTGGGATGTTTAAATGTGTACAGGGGGAGGGACGTGCACTTTGCATGAATAAGGGTGGACGTCAGGACAAGAAGCGGTTGTTCAAAATGAATTGGGGTGTGAGTTTTAACATGGCGTTGGGAAGAAGAAACACGGTGGACTGCATGAAGGGGATACGGTGACTGAAGGACTGAGATTTGCGGTGTCCTACTGGAAATAGGGGCAGCGGGTTCAAATGCTTGAGCGGGTATAATGAGGGGCAGATCATAATTTTGTTGAGAAGAAGCATATGGTAGAGTGAAGACGGAAATGGCACCATGAAGGAAATTGTTCTTCGTGACCAGTTGGTGGAAACAAACGTGGTGATTTCTTAGCAGGCCGTGGGTTTCTAAAAGGTAGTGGGCCGGTGTATAAAAGGGGTAAGGCCCGAATTTAATTATAAATTAAGTTTAATTTTTAATAAAGTACGTATGAACTTGTTAACACAATATCTCGTGCATACAAACACAGTTTGACGAACGGTCGATCACGTTGGGATCGTAGGGACGAGGGCAACACCATGGCACTGACTGGAAATGGATTTAAGCTCGTTTAAATTTCGGGTGAAATGAATTGTTTGATTCAAAATCAAACAAACAGTTTATCGTTCTTTAACGATGAACTGCCAATGTGAGTAAATCTCACTAACTCTGAACAGTTTATAATTTCATGTTGTATTTTTAGAACTGTTAGAAATTGTCTGATTTACTGTGTGTTGATTGTTTGATTGAACTGCTAGTCAGTTAGTTAAATTTTCTATATTGATTCTGTTTAACAGAATATATCATATGGAACTGAAAGTGATGTTACCTATATTGTTTAACATCTGTGATGCAGGGAAACAGGTTGGAGGAATCCAACTGGATTCCTCAACATTTATTTTTCTGTTTTCATATATTGTGATATATGATGTGTTATATAATCTGTTATGGATTATGGGTGTTGGAATGATGTTGATCATTTTTATTCGATATTTTAAATATCATAAAAGACCCTGGGATGTAAAAAGAATGATTTCAATGTATATTGAAATAAAAGGATTTTATAAAATCAACAGATTTTATAAAAGGAAATATTTCGAAAATAAATAAAAGGGAAAAATGTTTTTAAAACGAATAGAGTTTTATAAAAGGGAAATCATTTGTAAAGTGAAGAACTGTTACTAAAAGTAATCTTTATAAATGAATAGTTTATTCGAATAAAGTAAAAGAAGTTAATCGATGTTAGTTAATCGATTAGAGAAAGTAAAAGGAGTTAATCGATGTTAGTTAATCGATTAGAGAATAAAGTAAAAGAAGTTAATCGATGTTAGTTAATCGATTAGAGAATAAAGTAAAAGAAGTTAATCGATGTTAGTTAATCGATTAGAGAATAAAGTAAAAGAAGTTAATCGTTGTTAGTTTAATCGATTAGAGAGAAAGTAAAATGAGTTAATCGAATATAGTTTATTCGAATAAAAAGTAAAATGAGTTAATCGAATATAGTTTATTCGAATAGAAAGTAAAATGAGTTAATCGAATATAGTTTATTTGAATATAAAGTAAAATGAGTTAATCGAATATAGTTTATTCGAATAGAAAGTAAAATGAGTTATCGAATATAGTTTATTCGAATAGAAAGTAAAATGAGTTAATCGAATATAGTTTATTCGAATAGAAAGTAAAAGGAGTTATCGAATATAGTTTATTCGAAAGGATTTAAGTGAAATGAGTAAATCAATAGTGTTAGTCAAATAGAGTTAATCCAATAGTGTTAGTCCAGTAGAGTTAATTGATAAGGGTTAATCGAATAGAGTTAAGTGAAAAGAGTAAGTTGAATATAGCTATTCGAACGAGGGTTAAGTAAGGAAGTTAGTAAAAGAATATAAAGTGAACTTTGCCTATTTCAAAGTTAGAAATGTTGTTCAGTTAAGGTCTGAGAGGTAGTTCTACCCCAACTTGATTGACTCCATTTTTAACTAAGGAATAGTTAAGGTTCGGCAGTAAAGGAAATGGTTTGAGTTGGCATCGCGATGGTTTGTTTAAACATCTGTCTAAGTCCAATGAAGAAGCTTTGGAAATGTTTTCCGAATAAGAAACCAGAAATGTTTTCAAATAAAGAAAACAAGAAATGGAAATGTTTTCCAATGGGAATAACATATATTTTCTAAATTTAGAAAATAAGAAATGTTGAATATAGGGAAACAGGAGATGAAAAAAATGAACTAAGGAGATGAAAAATGAACTAAGGAGATGAATGTTAAATGATGTTTGATTGATATAAATTTCCATTTGGAAATAATATCATTGTTTGCACACCTGTTTTTATTCGATAGTTAAATCACAGACTATCGAAGTTTTGACCATTTTAACGTTGTTAATATGGAGAGACCGGTTGGATTATTATCCAAAGAACCACTCTGTATTGGCTAAGCGTTGCGAATCATATATGCCAAAGGAAATTTAAGACGGAGTTATGCAAGGGCTATCCTGTTTACAGAATAGTGCCTTCGGTCCATTCTGTTCCTGGGTGACTTGTATGGACGGATGTCTGACAGAGTATTTCCAGACGATCACGTATATTGAGTTTTCCAACTATACCAAGAGTGGAAGCGGAGAAGGAAACTTCTTTTAGCTAACGCGTAATGTATGGTTGAGGACGTCAATCGGTGATTTGATGGATTTGATGATGTGGCATTCAAAGTGAATCTGATGTGATGATAAAGCGTAGCTTCTAGCCTCATCATCCGGTAAATGACAGAAATCGGGCAGGCAGCATGGCTAAGTCGGTCGCACCGAAGTAGGGTGTATAATCACCTGATCTAGAGTTTCATTTACTTCTTAAAATCTATTGTTGATGATGTCCCATTCAGGAAACGGTTGCTGATCCCAACTGTTGGTGATATACATTCGATACACTCAAGCGAAATGAGTGGTCGGTCATGTGTGGCCAGGTTGCAAGATGTTCTTGTTGAACCCAGTGTATTCCTCTCTAGAGGTACATGAGCGAAAAGTGGTTCCATACCTTGTCATAGTTGGAAATCCATTACCCAATACGTGCTTGCGGTTTTGATTGTATACTATATATGTAGAACGTGAGATGAAAGCGTTTCTGCTAGATGATTATTATACAGTGGTTGATAGACATTATTATAATATCAAAAGGTTTTGATATAAAGATAATTTGGATTCTCATAAGGGAAAACCCGTTCTGTTATGCGGTGTGGTATTATGAGATATCGATTACCTGCTTGAACTGTTTTAAACTGTTTTACTCGCACCAGTCCCATGACTGACCCGGAGTTTACTTTGTTGTTTTCCCTAAACTCTTGGGTGCCTAAATTTGTATGGGTAGTCAAGTAGTCGGGATTTTACAGATACATTTGAAGATCTTGGAGTAGGAGGCTTCAGGATCATATAGCTATAGTTATTTCCGCTGTGTTGTAAGTGTTGTACTTTGATAATGATATGTATATTCAAGTACAGATTTGTATTTCAAAGTTATGTTATGAAATATATTTATTCGTTCCGCTGTGAGGTTCGTGTTACTCTGATGTTGTGTTCTTCTTCTTCTTCTATTCTAATTTTCTATCTTATCTTTCCTCACCCTCTAATTTCTTTCACTAATTACCAGGATTTTTCGATGTTTTGGTTATCGACATCGAGTTTATGTCGATAACCAAAGTCGCTCGAAATCCGGGTTGTTACACAAGTCCAACGGGGTCATGTGCGTGCGTGGGCCCGAGCTGGTAGGTAAGACGTTGTTGCATCGTGTAGGTATAAGCTGTGCATCTTTAGTGGTATCGGGTTGCCACTTTGGGAAGTGATACGCCCCATTGTGGGACCAGCACGGGTATCTACGATTTAGGGACCCGATCGAATGGGGAAGGTAGTGGGTACGACTAGCGGAGATAGGAGCAGGCGGCACCTATGAAGACAGCTAGGAGTCCAACTACCATATTATGAATAAATGTTGTAATTAGAATGGGAAGGGTAGTGGGTACGACTAGTGGAGATAGGAGCAGGCGGCACCTATGAAGACAGCTAGGAGCCCAACTACCATATTATGAATAAATGTTGTAATTAGAATGGAAAGGGTAGTGGGTACAACTAGTGGAGATAGGAGCAGGCGGCACCTATGAAGACAGCTAGGGGTACACGAAACTACCATTATGATTATTACGTTCAGAAGGCGAGATCAACTTTTAGGGTGACTAGTAATGGTGTAGTATAGTAATTATCCTATAGTGATTGGGAGCACAATTAACGCCAGTATATTCCTCATGTTTGTCTTGTCTTTCCCGCTTGCTTCACAGTCATTTCTTGTTTTACCAGTTTATGCCTTATCCTAATTACTTTAATAATTATATTATTAAAGTTATTGGACTCGCCAGATTTTATGTCAGACCCCCTTTATTTTCGCTTGATTCCCCCCCCCCCCCCCCCCCGGTTCTTAGGGTGGGACTAGTGCTAGTGGAGCTTGATTTGGATCTTTCTCTCTCTTTTGGAAGTGCTTGGATTATTGAAAGTAAAGTTCATCTCATCTCTTTTGTGGCTACTTATGTTGGGGTTATGCTTTTTTTTACTTTATGTACTCAGAAAACAATTTGTCAAGATGGATACTAAGTGTATTTGGTTTTACTGTTGGTTTATGATGTTGCTGTAATCAAACTATTTCTTCGCTGCAATAAAAGTTGTTTTAAAACTTTCAAGTACCAATATATGCATCTGTCTTGTTATATTCTTTTATATACACCAATAATGCTCCATGAAAGTTAATGCATTCCCTTTGAGAGTGACACTAATGGACGTGGGGTGTTACAATTTCGAACAATAAAGATGATCATAAATAAAGATGAATTTCATGATGTAAATAATAATTCAAGGAAAAAAATTTGTTCAGAAATAATCAAGCCAATCGAAAATCAATGAAATTATCATAGTTGAAAAATACTAATGTGCTGTAATGAGTACAAATTTTCAGGCTTTTTCCAAAATGAATTAGAAGAAACTCAAAACAGCAGAAGTGTGTGAAATTTCACTAATTTTTCAGATCTTCAAAAACTTAGGATTCAAAAATAACAGTGTTCAAGATATAAAAGGAATGCTTCAGCACTGTTAGGAATTCAAAAAAAATGAACTTAAAATACAATTGCAGATATACACAAGTTTAAATTCAAGATCTAGAAATGATTAAAACATCATAGCTTTATGCAGATGAAGCGAATTTCCAAAAGATCATGAATTCTGCAATTTGAAGTTAAGAAAGCCCAGAATAATAGAAAATAATATGGCAGTGTCAAATCAAATCAACATAATCAAAAGAAAATAGAAGAATTAAAAGGAGGAATAAACAAAGCAGAATAAAAACAGCGAATACTAACAAAGATTAGTCTAGCGGTCACACCTAAATTCAGTGTAAGGAAACGAATCTCTAACTCAGCAGATTTGGCTAAAGGAACTCTGAATGGTACAGAAATATGGAATAGATTGAATTCAATTCTCTTTTATACAGCAGTTCCTCAGCCAACATAGGTACTTAATGGTTCAAAGGATCGAGCGGTCTAACAAAATTTGTAAAACCACGCTCAATTGTTTTCTTATGTTTACGTACCCAAATCTATTTGTATAACAATCCATCAGAATTTACCAAAGTTCCTTTAGGGACCCAAATCTGTTTGAATTTTTATGAATTCACTTTATTTCTTTTTGAGATCCAAAATGGACTAGATAGATTGTTATCAAACAATTTCTTATCACGTTTGTGATTCAACAAACCTTTGAAATATTCAGAGTTCAAATTTACAGAACGATCCTTCTTGAAGCAACTTGAGGGATTTTTAAAAACATTTGAATTGACATTTTCAAAAACATTATTTTCCCAAAGCCAATACCATATTTATTCCCAATAGAAACTTGATTTTGCAACAACATATTCAACGATTTTCCCCATTAGAGGATTTTTCCAAAGTTGATTATAATCATTGAATTTTGGATTTAAGATCACCGTTTTCTTTGATTAAATCTGTACAACGATTATTAGTGATCTTTCTTTTAGTATCATGTTTTTTTCAAAACCAAATTTTCAGATTCCAATAATTTGATTTTGGCTTGTGACTCAGAGATTTCAAATTCAAAATGTTTTTTCTTTTCAAACTCATGTTTTCAAATTCTTGAATTTTAAAATTTCATTTTCTAACTCTTTCAAAATCAAATCAGTTTTCAATAAGCTTTCTTTTTCAGTAATTTCATGTTTGGAATTTTTGGTTGTCTTAAAATTTCAAATTAATTTTGTAGAAGATTGTTCGAACTTAATAACTCAACCTCGTTCTCTTTAAGATCAAAATTTCATTCTCAAGTTTTTGAATATTTTATTGAGATGAACGAATTCAATTTTTAAATTCAAATAGTTTTCACAATTAGAATTTTCTAATTTCATGATATTTGAATGTTTTGATTACAAACAGTTAATTTTGCTAGTCAACTCATGATTTTTAGATTTCAATGATTTGTTTTTCAATTGGAGTTTATCAACAGATTTAGTTAAATTGGCACTCATATAAACAAAATCTTCATATGAGAAAGTTCCGTTATTATCGTCTATTGAATCTCCATCTTTCGATCTATCTGAAATTTTCATCTGTAAGACCTGTTAAGAATAGATTTTAATCTAAGTTGACATTTGAGGATTTTGAGCAGTTGTTGTTTATTCCATACAACTTGTCAAGAGTTTTCCAAATATCCTACGCAGTCAAACAACGAGAGATAAGTTTAAGCTGATTATTACTGAGATAAGAATACAAAATATGCATAACACGAGCATTGACAACTTTATTTTTCTTATCTAGAATATCTCCCAAATTTTCAATAATTTCCAATATTCAAAATTAACATATTTTAAATAGATTTCAATTTCCAAATTAAAAAATCTGTCCTATTGAAAATAATTGGAATATTACCAGACTGACTCTCACTATACTGACAACTAGGGAACACTATGACTCTATAGTTAATGAATAACCTGGCTCTGATACCACTTGTTGGATCTAGATTAACCCAGAGGGGGTGAATATGGTTTATTAAAATAATTCAAGATATTAAAAAATACCAGATCATAGATAATAGCAGAGTAAGTAAATCTGGAATGTAAATAACACACATATATACCCAACTTCGGTAAACTCTGCTTACTGCTGCATTCACTAAGGTTTCTACTAGGTAATAAAACAGATCCCGCTTACAAACCCGATATACTCGCGAATCCTTCTCTTGTTCTAATCCTACGCTCAAAACCCTAGACTGATTTATATCTCCTAGATAATATTTTCCCTTAGCTACAAACCCGTAGCTAGTAATCCCTAGTTTTTACAGACTCTAGTAAATAGCCTAGATTTTACAGACTCTAGAAAATTGATCGATGGTTTACAAAACAATTAAAACAATACAACATAAAGATAATAAATCAAAACCCTCCCTTTTGATATTAAAAAATTAGGTCGGCCCACTTTCTATTTTTAACCCGATTACTTTTTCTCTCTAGCAAATGTCAGCCAACGATGGAAAACTAAATTAGGCTTTTGAGGAAATCCCAGATCGTCACTTTGAATTGCTGGAAAATTGTTCTTGGATAATCTTTGTATGTCTCTGTTCTTGCTTGCCAAAGATTTGGGATGCTCTCGATCGAAACCAATAAAAAAGTGAGCTTTCTGTTTTTTGATTCCCTGCTTGACTTTGTTGCTTGTGGTTTTCGATCATTTGTGCCGATGATGAATAGGTGTATAAATAGGATTTTTTAAATTCTAAAATTGCTCTGATTTCATATAAATAATTTGCTCTGATTTCGATTAATTACTTGCCTGATTTGTGCGTAATTGTTGAATTTGTCCGTTGAAACTCCAATTCAATTCTGAAATGATTCATTCCTGAAATGATGCCACGACTTTGTTGCCTTCATTTAAATTGTGTGATTGTTTTTCTTGCCAAAAACGGGAACATAAATTCTTGAGCATTCACAGTAATTTCCAGGAACACTTCCTTTATGAACCTAGTCGACTTTATGAATTATTGTGAACTTGAAAATAATATTTGATTCCAGAAATAATACTTTCCCCATTTAAATTGATTCTTGCCCTTTCTTTTGCATGCTGAGTTTCAAATTGATGATTTCAGGAAACCTTGAATTGATTTCATGCCATATGCAAATCCATTCACCGATTTTATGGAACTATACCCTTGATTGAATATATAGAGCATTGATTTAAAAATAAAACAGTTTCCAAAGTGATATTGAGATTTCTGGACACATTGAAAAATTATCAAAAGATATATATTCGTTTCAGGAAACTTTTCTTGCATGATTGTTGTGTTGATTGACTTGCACTCATCATTTCTGAACATGAAAAATGGTTTGTGTCCCTCGACTTTTGCTTGGCTAGAAACATGCTTCTTCATGTTCCTAAAGTTGCTTACTTGTTTCCATAATTTCTTGACTTTGACTTGCACCTTGGCTTTATCCAAATGCATTTTTCCTGATCTTGTGCATATTGACATCTGCCATGTACATTTTTGTTCATACCATATCACCTTGTGCATGCACACATGAAACATGTGCATGAAAATCTGTATATATCTTGTTTCTGGTCTGATCTAAATTTGAAGAACTTGTCGACCTGCTTGGACATGCATTCACATATATTGATTTGTGTATTTTGGCTTGAATCTGGACTTGATCACTATGCACAGCTGTATTGTGATCTTTCTTGCATACTTGGCTTGAACACAAAATATAAAAGGACCTGACTTTGTTAAATCGTTGAACCATGCTAGCTTGATCGTTTTTGTACATGTTTGTTGTTTACTTGCATGTCTGTACCATGTTTACAAGTACTCATGTATATTGATTTCCCTGTGCACATATGTGTCTTCATACTTGATTTGTGCCATGTCTTGTTGAGCTGGTTATATGTATATACATGCACTTGCCTGCACCCATGCTTAAACACTTACAGACCACGCTGCTTGTTGTGTGTGTTGGCATATATTTGTTGAGCTGAACCATTGCTGTGTGTAACTACTCTTGACCATTTGTCTTGTTCACCCTGTTCTTATGCATGCTTTGCACACTTTCATGCCACTTGTGCACGATTCTCCTTATATACGTATATGTATATATACATGTATGAATATGTGTGTGTGTATGTGGCTATTCGAATGAATATTTATCAGCAGACCGCTATTACTGCGTTGTGACTGTTCAGAATCAGCTAATTATGATGTTGGTTCTGATCAGTAAACCAGTGTAGTGTGTTGAGGCTGATCTGCGAGCAGTAGAAATACTATCTACCTTGTGATATTTACAGCGTATCACTGTGAATATCACAAGCTGTCTAGACACAGATGGATATATATACACATATATATATATATATATGTATTTGTGTATATATATAACAGATCAAGTCATGAAAAATGATAAGAAACACACTAAAATTCTGAGGCAAATAATTAATTTTTTAAAATAAAAATTATATCTACTAGAATTTAAAATATTATTTTTGTTCCAGATACTATGTGTGTGTTTTTGTATATGACAGGTGTGGATGACTGGACTGACTGAAAGCTGTAAAGACAGAAGACTAGGGTAGTGTTAGTGAGTGTATGTAACAGTGAATGTAAGTATATATGAAATTGTAAGTGTTGTAGTGAGGAACTGATATGTACAAGAAATGTATATGAAATGTAATGTATTGTATTTAAGTGAAATGTACAAATAGTGGAGTTATAAATTTGTACAGTTTGGAATGTTGAAATAAAATATTATATTTAAATAAAATACTGTTTGAATATTTATATTCTTGTACAGTAGAATTCTATTTAAATATAAATATTATATTCTGTCTGTGATGTAGTATAATAGTACAATTACAAAAACATTTATAATAATAAATATATGTTTGTTATCATCAAACAAAACTCATAGACTTGTTAGATACAACATGTCTAAGCAGTAAGAACTAATTCCTCTACCACCAACAGAAGTATATTTGTAGAAATCAATGTATGCAATCCTTTGGAAATACTTTGTCAGTCATTCGTTCATACAAGTCATCCACGAATAGGATGAACCAAAGGCACCCTCCTACCACATCCTAACAATCACCCTACAGATCAGTAGAGAGTAGTCCTTGCAATCTGTATATTTCTATCATGACAGAATCATTGTTGAAATATATTCCAGGGATCGGTCTGAGAGATTCAACAAGAGTTTTTCCGCTCATGAAAATTTACGGTCTTAAATTGCTTCATCTCGATCAGCATCAGATATCTTCTTTATTTACGAATTTTCTGGTTTATAATGGGTTTCGAATATAAATTTGATCCCAGTTTTTCCATACTAGCAATGCATTAGGCATGATTTTGATAGTCGGTTATTTAACTATCAAAATAAACAAACATAAAAATAAAATGGATCCACTGGTTTATTATACAGCGTCACTTGGCCTTTTAGTTTTCTATTTGTTAATCAAAATCTTTAAATCTTCCAATATTTGGAACACATCTTTCGCTTCTTGTATCAAAAATAATATTATACTCAAATGCTTTTATTCAACTTATAAGACTTTATATATTAACTTTAACCATCTCAGAAACATTTTATACACGCCTTAATTCTACTATAAATAAAATCCTTTTGATAAGTTTTCTTCAAACCCATTTTAGTTATATTTCGATAAAAACTCTCCCATTCTCAAAATATGCGAATTTAGATCAAACTTTATAATTTAATTCACCTAACCACTTTAATCAAATTTGGGTTTCCATTTCGATTTCCATTTCATAACTTCATAAGTACCTAACCATAAATCAGTAAGAAAATAATTCCCTAAATATCAACCCCGAAGGCTGAAACCAACATCAAATCAATACTAAGAAAATCATTTAACTCAACCGATCTACAATTAGGTTCCAATCCTTAAATTTCATATCTTTGACGTTATCCCATTCATAAGCCATTTCTAATAACTCGCTCCGATAATATATTCAGTAAAACTTAGTTTTATAACTTCGTTAAAATCTTGGATTTTTATAGAATCCAACTAAATATCATTCCAAATAAGAATCCACTTTAAAACTTTAATTTAAACTTAACTTATATCATTATTAATAAAAAATCGCTCAAAACTTCACTTTACTATAAACAGTTCCTCGTGGTTTCATAAACCTTTATTAAATGGATTTTAATTCCAAAATTACCACCTTTGTTATTATTAAATAAATAATAATCAACTTTCAACTTTTTATTGAAAATAAAAATGGTTTACTTCACCATTTACTATTAAATTAATAACCCAATTCAATAATCCAATTCAGTTAAAACAGCTGACTCGGTCAACTCTAAACCTGATTAATTCGTTAGTCAACTTCCATTCGTTTTTAAATAAATTGATAATATAATTGACATAAATAATCCCCATTTACTTCGATTATTATTAAATTTTAATAATCAATCTCAATATAATCCCATTTTAAATTGTTTCTTAAAAAATTAATCTCGGTGATTAATCGTTACGTTAATTCCTGCTCACTTGCATGTCAATCTTATTAGCTTTATAAAATCATTTAACAATTACATATAACTTAAATAAAAAATATAAATATTTATTTCTTTTTGTAAACTTCCGTTCAAAATAATGGATTTCAAAAGTTATCTTCAATTGTAAAAATAAATTTTATAACTTCGTTTTTATCGATTTGTCTAATGGTAAATCAATCTTTATAAAACGGTGTGTATTTATAAGTCATCTATTACCAATTTCTCAACCAATACTACACTCTGGTTAATAACAAAACAAACATTGAAATTGGATTCAACGATCAATAATCAAATCTGTCAGCCATCAAATTGGGTAAACAATTCATATAATGATAATATGAAAATAAATAATAAATTAGAGGAATCCAGTTGGATCCCTTCAACCTGTTTTTTTCCTACATCCAAATAGGTTACCTCAAATAAAATAATCTTCAATCTAATAATTTAAAATTAACTGTCAACTAATAATAACGATTCAAGCATTCAACTTAATCTAATACGTTTATATTATTATTAACATAACCAACAAGGTAAGTTACCTCGTTTGGAAATAATCATTAAAAATAATGATTAGTTTCGATTAAATTAAAGAAGCATTTAATTTAAATCAGTTATGTAAAAATATTCAGCATACATACAAACAATCATCAAATCATCCAATAATTAACAATCATAACACACAAACATTAAACCTGACTTATATATGTAGAACAGAGTGAGTTTAAATCACCTTGATTTTCGTTCGTCTTTACAATGATTTGTTTTAATTAAATTAAACAAGCGTTTAATTTAATTAAAACTTCTAGTTTTGTCCGACTCTATCCAAACCAACTTCAAAATGTTACACTTGTCGATACGGTTCCAACGTTTACTGTTTGGTCCGATCCTGCTAATATATGAACGAGTTATAAATAATTTAAGTTCACATGATTTAAATTAGTAATTAATTCCTTAATAAACATTTATTATAACTAACTATTTTACTTCTCCTTAATTATAATTAATTATATGAGTTACACATACTATAGATAGGGGTCCTGTTAATGGAAGGACATATCAAATAAGATTTAACATATACTTATTTTAGTTGTTTACACTAGTTAGATCTTACTTACTTTAATTATATGTTAACGTTAAATAGGCGACGTAAATTGGATCACGAAAGTTAAAACTCTCCTCACCTGCTACTGCATGTCGTGCCTACCCATCCAAATCGTACCATCTTTTTCATTCTGCATGAACACTTCATGTCTTCGTTTGTCCCAATTCCATTTCTTTTTTTTCTTCCTTTTTTTTTATAATGACGGCCCAATGCCCATCGTCCATTCTTCTTAAACCCACAAACCCGCACCGTAAATGTTAATCTTCCCCAAACCAAGCTTTCCTGAAATATGTTCCTCATGTACACGAACGTGCACACCATTCATTGACACCACGCAATCAACCCCAAACCACTAATTTAACATTACAGTTTGATCTCTCTTCTCAGGCTTGACTTGCCTATGCCCTAAGCTCCTCCAGCGGTGCTACCCTCCATGATCCGACGCTAGTAAGCCTCCTCCAAGTGCGACATAATTTTTGTCCTGAAAACCTAAAAAATACTAAAGGTGCACTATTCGATGCAGATCACCATTATATGCATGAATTCGTGTATCGCGCCTTGAATTTCTATATAAAAGCAAATCCAGTTTTCAAGACCCCACGTCGATCTGCGTCGGTCTAAAATATAAGATAGTGGATGTGTAGTGGATGATTTTAGGGGTGTATTGATACATATAACGTGATTTGTAGGTGGGGATCGAAATGATTTTTCAAAGCTTGACACCATGGTTTTTGTTCACTGTAAAATGAACAACAAAGAAGACGGAGCCTATTTATAGCATGGGGAGTCGTGGTTGGCACAGAGATGGAAGCTTGACTACCACGACACTTAGTGTTTCATGCAAGTAATTGTTGATAGGTAGTAGGATAGGTGGTCTCCTCCGTCTTCCTATGTCCTTCCATTCCATATCTAGGTGCTAAGATTTTAGGGTAGGCTGTTGTTTGAAGAAAAAAAAATTAGGGACTGTTGTGTTCACTTCGGAAGGCTTTAGGTAGCTATAAGCTCGAAGAAGGCATGTGCTTTGTTAAAATATAAGCTTGCAGAATGATAGATTTGAAGAATGTAGGACGTGCCATTGATAAAGAATGAATGTCACTTTCTTTTGTACAGCTAGTGGCGAATGGATGGGTGCAATGAAAATAGGTCTGCACTTACATTTATCTTGCTTATTACTTAAGGATGGCACAAGTACACCTAGGCAGGTAAATGTAAGGTAGGTTTTACTTAGGAGTTAAGATTTCCTATTTTATTATTTATATGATTATCGCTATTTAACGCGGTACATTAAATTCACATCGATACTCACGAATTCCAAACACAACAAAATTGGACACATTGCTACGTCTTGCCGTTTCGGATCCAATGAAATTAATTTCATTGAAAACCGACTCTGTTTGCACAATGACAATGTTTTAATTTCAATATATTCATTGGTTCACGTTTAAAAGTCGCACATTCACAAAGCAACTCCAATTGGCTCCAAACTGGAAATCTAGCAATAACTAGCTATACATATTCCAATAAAATTCGTTTCATCAAAATAGAGGTTGTTGGGAAAATAGCGATTTATAAGGCTATATAATATAGATAAAATATAAATAAATCCCAAAACAATTAAATTAAATTAAATAATAATAAATTATTATTGTTGTATACATCCTAATAAAATAATATATTACTTCGAATCCAATCAATATGAAAATATAACTAAACAGTAATATCTTCAAGTTAAACAATATCCAAATTCTACTAAAATTCCTATTTAATTTATTAAATAAATGTTATCGTTTATAAACAATTCCATAGGGACTATTTTGAAATTGGATTTGGACATAACTTACAATATTTAAAATAAAATCTCGATTTTTCTCTTTCACTAGAAAATTATAATATAATAGATTCTTATGTTTCTTATTTCACAGAATCCCAACTTAAAACGGATTTTGTATATTCAATTGAAGTTCAAAACTCAATATTACGAACTACTATTACATTACGAGTTCGTTTTAAATATAAATATAAATTTAACATTAAATATTCTTTTAAATAAATGAATTCTATATTAAAAACATTAATATTCCAAATAAAATATTTAAAACAGATTTAAATATTCAAATTTAAATGACTGAAAAATCTGAATCGTTAAAAAATCATTCAAAGATTCGATGGGATATCATCACTAAATCAAAAGATTTCGAATCAGATTTCTTCATCTTATATGTCGATCGACACCACTAATAGTGCCACGTATCAAAATTTGGAGGAAGGAAATCTTTAATTAAAATCTCCATTCCAGCATTATAAAGAGAATATTCCTTTCCTTTGTAAAGAAAATAATTTTAGAGATTTTTCCTAGGCCTAATATTCAGGTAGATAGGTGAAAGGACCCGAAACTTCCCCGGTCTCAAAAGAGAAGAGGAAGAACGGATTGCTTTAAGGACAAGACGAATCAGAACACAAACAGAAGAACATTTCATTGCTTATTACAACAATTTCATCAGAATACAAGAATATACAGAGTATGAATAAATATTACACATTTATTAAATATCAGAGATTTATAAGTTACAATGCAGCGGAAAAAAATACAAAACACAACTGAAAGGAGTATACGGATACAGAGCTTTCCGAATATCATTCCAGTTGTAAACCAGGATCTTGTGAATATAAATCTGAAAAACCAAAACTACAAGCTGCCCGTGTGGAAAATAGGGGCACCCAGAGTTTAGGTTAAAACAATAAACTCAAGGTCAGTCATGTGACTGGTGTGAGAACTAAAACAGTTATTTAAAACTTTACTTTAAATCAGATATATCAAGGGACCGCACCGTATAACACGGAATGGGTTTCCTCCCAATAATACCAGTGCATATAACAAAATATCACAATGCTTTTTGGAAAAATGAAGCTATTATAAGACCCAGGTCCCATCACAAAATGCAACGCACGGCGGAGGATATGGTTTTCCCTTATAATAGCCAAACATGCTTGGTACGTTTAAAACAAATCATTTGGATTCTATTATAGTGTAATGTGTATAAAACAACTTCAAATATAAATGTATCAGTCCTAGACGGCATGGGTACCATATATCATGTCGCCAATACTAGGCTCTACGATCAAAACCGCAAATGTCACGTATTGGAAGTTGGATTTCCATCTGTGAACAGAGGCCAGAGATCATTTGCACCGCTTCGATACAATCTAGCCTACCATGTCTCAGGACCCGGACTCAGGTGGGCCCTTGGATCGTTAGGGCCGGTCCACTCGATGTGGATTAAGATGCCTGAACACTGCGTTTCCTCGCCCTATGGGGCGTAAATGAGCCAAATGACTCCGTCGGCCCCAGATCGACCAATATAACCGAGGCGCCTCGCAATCCATCATCCACATAAGTAAAATGCCAGGGCAAGTAAAACGCTGACACCACTCCTAGCTAGAAATAAATGTATGTCCTCCCTGAGGTCCTCTCCCGTTTCTGGTTCACATCGATGTGTGAGGCTCGCGAATTAACGCTACATAAAGCTACGCTATATTAAAGTCGTGCTTTGATCATCAACCATAGGAATCTGCTTTTCAACAAATGCCATGATCATTTGCATCTCAGCATGCCACACAGGCAATTCACGCTATGCAACCAATGTATATCAATCACATAGAATGAAATCCAATGTCAGACACACATCCATGTACAAGTTCGTTCTGGGTCTGAACGAAACTGGAGGCACTTTATTCCTCCCCATATGTCCAATACAGGGGAGAGACCCTCACATATCCGGTCGATCTCCAAGTACGTCTAAACGATCACCACTTATTACCTTGCCTTGGGTGTACAACCCAATCAAGACATCAGTAATCATCCAAACGATGTGAAGACCTTCGGTCTTCAACCACCGTCTTCATCCTCGACATATCGTCGAATCAGCTATTCAAAATGTCCGTTCGAAGTCAATGGTTGAAATTTGCGAACTGCCGCAGCGCGGCGCGTTCTATTCAGGCCATTATATATATATATATATATATATATATATATATATATATATATATATATATATATATTATTTCGTCAATTTCCTTTTAAAACATATTTTATAAATCGTTTTAGATTCGTTTTCAAAACGATTTCAACTTCATATTCAATTTCAAATAAAAATTGAATATTCCATATCATCGATATATAATTGATAATATTTTCAAAATATTATATTTTGAAATCAATTCCTTTTTTATATTCGTTATAAAAATGAATAAAATTAATATAAATATCGTTCGCGTTCAGATGGCGTCAATCTAATCAACACGACTTTATATATTTAAATATATTCGTGTCCATCCCAAATCGGACATCAAAATCATATTTTGATTCTTTTCTAAATATTCGTTATTCTAAAATAATCGTTATTTTAAAATATTCATTCTTTCTGAACTGGAATCAGACATAGTCAATTACCATATAATTTGATTATACGGATTTCATCCAATACATGTATACAACAACAGTGATAAATAATCATCCATCATCCAGAGTGCATTCTTCACTGTATAAGCATTAAATATAAATATTTAACGCTTATAACAGTCTGTCAACCAATCGATTGACATACAACAAACTATTGGGATTAGTGTATGTCTAATATCATCCCAATACCCGTGTGGGGTTTCAATCAACAAATAATGAATTTTATTTGAGCGGTTGGGCAATGTGTAAAATTTATCGTCCCAATCCATAACAGTAAAATGAGTGTACATAAACAAATCGTCTGATTTGTAAATAAATATTTATTTTATTCATATACCTGTTAAAAACTATATTTTTAACGATAAAACATTTATTCGATTCATTTACACAATAAAAATGATATTTTCATTGTTCTAACATATTTTAGAAAATTTTGGCAGCATAACGGCGCGATATCAAAATCGGGTAATGTCTAGCATTACCCCTCTCCTGATACTGGCTCGCGCCGTATATATATATATATATATATATATATATATATATATATATAATAAATTCATTTCACCCAAACAACCAATTTCAACCAAATAATCTAATCAACCAAACTAAACAATCAAACAAGTCATCCATGGTCTGTGGACGACGGGAAACAGTTCATATATGCAGTTATAAAAATAAATAACTGTATAAGAAAATATGGTGAGGAGTTCTCACCTTTGGGTTCCACTCCACCCTTTTTATTTTTGAATTTCAGAATAGTCCTGACTTGCCTGAAATTCCAACGCAATCTTCTTCACGCTGTTCATAATAAAAATCACATTTTTATTTCAGTTCTAAAATTTATATTTTTACTTCGCTAAAAATTATATTTTTAATACTCTACATATGCAAAAAATCATATTTTTAATGTCGCTACATGTGCATAAAAATCATACTTTTATAACGCTACTACATAGGTAAAAATCATATTTTTATCTTTCTAAAAAAACATTTCCATGTCATACACTAGTTAAAAATTATATTTTTATTCTTGCCAAAAATATTTCCTTCCTACGATAAAAATCCTATTTTTAACTAACCCAAAATGATATTTTTACATAACTAAAAAGCATAACTTTATGTAATTAAAAATCATAACTTTATATAAATAAAAATCATAACTTTACATACTTCATACGTCAAAAACCATAGAAGCTTTAAAGCGGAGAAAACTCACATATTTTCTATCGCCCAGATTTGTTGTTCTGGTTCCAGAATTTGCAAATGAGCTGCAATCTTCACACCATCTTTTTTGCTAGCTTAAACGCGCCATTCCGAACAACTTTCTCCTAGTGGTATTCCTTCCGAAAATGTGCCATTTCGCCGGAAATCGCAAAAAGACAGTATTTTGACAGTGTTTGGACAGCAGACATTGGATGCATTTCCCGACAACTCCGCAATCCAAAATAGGACTATCATATACCAAATCGAAGAGAAAATCGTGTTCTTCGAATTTGGTACTCTGGAGTTTTGGCCAGAAGCGCACCGTTTGAGAGTTATTGGCAAAATAGTGACAGGGGGTTTTATGCAAAAACAGGAATTTTATGAAAATGGGTTTTTGGTGACGGGGGGACCTACGGCCGGAGCTGGATGGCCAAAGGGCGGCGGCGGGACCTTCTGGTGGTGGGGGAGGTACAGGAGGAGGTGCTAGGGTAGTGGTGGGCCACGGCGGCTAGGGTTTGCAATTTGGGGCTTAAGGTTTGCAAATTTGAAGAGAGAAGAGGAGGAGAGAGAGTAGAGGAGGAAGAGGAGGAGGGGAGGAGGAGGGCGGTGTTGGCAGCGAACGATGATGAAGGAGGGAGAGAGAGAGAGAGAGAGAGAGAGAAAAGGGGGTTGACTTTTTATATATTTAATTAAATTTTATTCCTAAAAGTTACCTTTTTAACTCTAACTTCAAATCGAACCCAACGACTGTCGTCTCCAACCAAATACCCCTATTCCGGACACAATGGGATAGCTCCCGTAAGCCAATTCGACTATTTCCATCAGTTTCCATTCAAATTAAAATATAAATCATTATATTGAATTTTAAATGTACATTTTAATTTATCGGGGCCACATACGGACCCCAAAAATTCCAGAAAAATAAATCTGGTTATGTTTTGATGATACGGTCCTAACAAAACTTGTTTCGTCGAATTTGGAGACCGTTTGAAAAATATTCATTTTCTGGTCGATCCAAATTGATTGAAATTGACAAAATACGTTTTCTTTTGCCACGCTCACATTTTGATTCCAAAAATTATAAAAATTGGAATCTAGCAATAATTCAACATCTCGGATCCAACAAAATTGGTTTCATCATAAATGAAGGTCGTTTGCAAAATGGCTATTTTTAAGGGCTATATTTTCCATAGCGACTATTCTGAATTTTCAACTGGGCATAACTTTTTAGTCCCGCTATGAAATTTCAATTTTTCTGATTCGTTGGAAAGATATTTTCAGATAGATTCTAGTATTTTTGGTTTCGCTAAAATTCGGTTTATTTTGAATCCTGTACATTCATTTGAAATCGAATTTTCGAACTACTACGCCATTTTCAATTCCTTTTATAATTAAAATAAATATTTATATTCTAACGTCGATTCAAATAAATATATACGTTCTAATTCTATTCGAAATATATTTATTTCATTATTATTTAAAATAATTCATTTTAGATATTCAAAATTGCCAAAATAAAATTTTTAAATTGGTTCAGATTTTCCGGGTTGTTACAATAGGAGACCCATCCACTATAAATATTCATTGTACTCATTATAAACCTCGTACTCTTTCCTCTTCTTCTCCATTAATAAAGCTTTGCTTTCTTCTTTATTATTTTTTTATATTTTGCATTTTCTTGGAAATTTGTGTTGTCTAGTCAATTAGATTAGTTAGAAAACAAATTGCTATTTCATTTAATTTTCTTATTAGTGACTAACCATTTGATTGGATTCAACGCTAATCCTAATTTTTTACTTTCTGTTTGTTTATTTTTGTTTGTCATTTTTTAATTCCAGTATTTTTTTCTTAGCTAGTTATTGAATTTAATTTTGATCCGATTAGATTTGAATTTGTAATGAATTCAATTGTAGTTTTATTTGTTTTTCTCTAGTTTTTTTATTGATAATTGCAATTTTATTGTTGGATCAATTAAATTTCTTCCGACCTAAACTGCAATATCAATTTCAAATGAACTAATCCAAATTAGTCTATCTCTCCCATGAAATTTCATAAATAGTAGAATTTAATTTTCCTTCCTTTGTTCTACCTGCATATTACACCCCTGCTCACTTGTAATATTACTTCGTAATTCGTGATTTTCTAATCAACGTATAAAAATTACAAACAGCAGGTCGCGCTGCGCTTTTAAAGGAGTTTGAAGTTTTGAAAGAAGCGTGCGGTTAGGTTTTCGGTGAGGAAGAATGGTATGGGTAGATGAAAGAGACATACGGTTCCAGCTCCTGATGCAAATACATGCAAGTGACAAGAAGAGGTTATAGAATTTGGCATTTATGTTTCTTTGAATTTGTTTTAGTTTTATTTTTTTGCATTTGATTTTGTGAAAAGAATCAATTGAATTAGGGATCTAAGATTCAGAAAGGAAGAGAGAAGGAGATTGAAAAGTTCAAAGAAAATGGAATGGGAAAAAAGAAAGGATATGTGAATTTTTATTTCCATGAGAAAGCGGTGACCAAATATTAAGTGACAATTAATAGATGACCCTATAGATTCAATACACATTTTTAAATTCAATATTGGTATAACTACTAGTGAGAACATCAGAGAAGATGTAGATGAGATATAGAATAATTACGGGAAAACATACACATGACAATGTCATCTGTTTTACAGGGTTTTACAGTTAAAAATGTGAATTCCAAACAAATGAAATTGAATTTTAACGAATCAAAAAATGTTAGACAACTCAGAAATAAATGTAGATTCATAAAAAATATAGATATGAATTTTGAAGCTTTTAAATTTTCAGCTTGAATTCAAATTTTAACTAGTTTTGACAAAAACTTGAATTTTTCGGAGTATTTTAATCAATTTGCAGAATTATAATACTCGTAAATTCAAAATATGTTATATAAATTTAAGTATTAGACATTTAAATTCGAATAACGCAAATTAAGTTAGTTCAACAATTAGATTCTGATTTTACAGTTGTTTTAAATTCATTACGTCGATTGTAATAATTTATCCATATACTAAATCATATCCATTTGTTTCTTATAATTCAGAATAAATTGAAATTTGAAAATAAAAAATTAAATTTCAATCAAATTACTGATTTAAAATCTAACAAAGTTCAGGTTGCTACATGACACATTACTATGCACGGGTATATTTTTATTTTGTCATTCGCAGCTCGTATTTGAACGAGATTATGGATAATAGGGTACACCATAACATTTTAAAAACTAAAATAAATTATGTACAAATCACATACTATATTTAATGCCTGTAGAAAACCTGTCTTCTCCATTCCTTCATATAAAGCTCTATGTCTCTATTTTAATACACCATCCATTTTGACTTCACACTTAAATATCATTGCATATAGATTTAATATATTACGAGGACACACATTATGTTTTACCTTATCCCTTTGTTCATCATGCAACACTCAAGAAGGCCACAGGGAAGATCATATTCCTTTTCATTCCTTTCCCACTAATGGAAAAATGTCCATATTCTACCCTTCAAATTCATTACCTGTCAATCCACATAGAATTAGCTCGAGTGAACAATATGAAATTTGTCCATCCATATCTCTAGTATTTTTAAAAATTGATTGCTCAAGATTTCATCGTGAAATGATAGTAAAATCTTCAAAATATATTAAAATGGAAAATGTACATCAAACCTTAAAAAATGATTTCTCACAATCTGATTTTAATTGCACGACACTCTAAGTGTCATTTGGATCATATTAACAAGAAGAATTTTTCAAGAAGTTTCGACGTGGTTTGGTGATGGTGAATGAAGATGGTTGGATAAGAGATTTGGAGATAGTTGAAATTAGAGGCATTGATGGTGGAATCAAAGGGTGCTATTGGATTCGAAGAGGAGCACGTTGCGGCAAATTTGGCGATATTTTGCAACTAAAAGCGTCGCACTATTATAATAACCTAAAAAAATATACCCTACATAATCATACATAATTAAATTAAGAATGAATAACAATAATTACTAAAATATTAACGGGATAAAAATACAAATACTCAATAATTGAGAATTTAGTCATGAAAATATTACCATTATATTAATGAAATTCATACATGTTTTCATGTTTTATTTATTGAAAATGGAGTTTGTATGACAAAGTTATGGATAAAACAAGTTGTAAAAGAATAATATATACACATCATTTGAATTCCAAACTATAGATGTAAATCTGGGATAAAAATAGATACCAATGACATAATGAAATGTTCCTTTTTGAATTTCAACCTTTGTATAAATATAAACATTCAAGAGTGGGAAATAAAAGAAAGAAAGAAACAGTATTAACGAGAAGGAATAATGAATTGATAGAAAAATGAACATTTAGGAGAATTGAATTCTCCATTTGGTTTTTAAAAAGGCGAAGCCATTTGAAACTCCCAGGTAAAGATTGTTTGAAATCAACACAAATTAAATAGAAATTTGTGAAAGCAAATTTGAAGTTGAATGTAATTGAAATAGAATGGTATCAGTAGAATTGGACTGGATTAGAGATAGCCTAGAATGGGAATAAATTGTTGAGTAAGAATTTTGAATTGAGATTGGAATTGCAGTTTGATTGGAATTTGGCTTGGTTAAGCGAAAGCTTGTGTTGGAGACAAAAGTGATTGGAGATTGATTGGATGATATTGGGATATGCTAAGTTGATAACAGAGCTAAATGCCCGACAAAAAGGTACACGTTTATATTCATATGAGTTGATGGGATTTATGAGCCTGTTTGGCAAGCCACTTGGTTGTTTGATTTTCTTTTGGGTTGAAGAAGGCCTAGAGAGGCGAGTTGGAGTTTGAGCTATTGACCAGTACAAAGGAGGTGCTGGCGAAATTTTTCAGAAATTTCGAGTGTTAGAAAATTTTCAGAATTTTTGAAAATTTTCGTTTATAGAAATAAATTAATTTAAAATAAATTGGTTTAGTGAAACCGGAGTAAACAAATAGTTTTAACCTGGTTATAGGGTTCATTTTTCTACCTTAGCAATTTCGAGGACGAAATTATTTTAAGGGGGAAAGAATGTAACGCCCTGTATTTTTGGCAACCAAATATTTTATTTATTTTAAATATTTATTTGGAATATAAATGGATTTTAATATTTAATCGCTATTTAAACGAAGTTGAACGATATATATTCATATATAAAATAAAACGAGCTCAGAACAGCGCTGCAGTTCGTAAAATAGAGTTTTGAACTTCAACTGGATATACAGAGTCCGTTTTAAATCAGATTTCTGTGAAAACAAGAAACGTACAGAGCTGGTGAAATATATTTTTCTAGTGGAAGAGAAAAATCAGGATTTCGTCGTGTAGATTGGAAGTTATGCCCAAATCAATTTGGCAGAAAAACAGCGGCGTAATCGTTTATCGACCGTAACGATTTATTGGATATAACTGCATATCGGTTTCGAATTTAGACAAGGTTCTTTTGAGGCGTAGTGATAATTTAATTTTTAGAATTTTATGGTAATTTTTAATTAATTAAATAAGCAACTTTTTATGTGGAGTATTTTGCACCCTGTAATCAACATTTTGGGATTTCACAATACGAGTCAAACTACCGGTATTATTATATTTTTGGAATCCTGGCACATCGCTGATTACAGCGGTATTTTTATTTCCGTCGATTGAGGTCCGAAAGACAAGTGTGGTTTTCTTTTGGAACTGGGGTAACTTTTATTGAATGGTTAACTGGTCAAACAGACTCCAAATTCAACGAAACAAGTTTCATACGAAACCTTAGGAAGAGGTCTAGTGAAACGTCAAGGCCTCATATTTTTAGGATTTTTTCTGTAATTTTTAGGAATTAAAGCTCGGTGTTTTTCATCGATATTTTCTAAGGGATTTTCGCAAACGGTGTCGGAATTCGACGAAACCTGTCCCATTGGATCCGGAATATTTTTTTTATGTTAGGAATAGGTGTCTTCATCTCAATTTGGGATCGTACGTAGTGATTTTTGACATGATTTCTCTACGACGAAGTTTTGCGCATTAAAATATTATTAAAACTATCCCACCATCTAACCTTTTCTTTTGCTTTTACTTTGCGTACGTTACTTTTGGACCCTGCTACTATTCATTTTTATTTGTTCATGGAAGGAACCGTACTTTCTTAACCCAAAATAAATAAATAAAAAAAAATGAAAAAGAGCACATGCAAGAGTACCCCCTAAACCAAGCATGCACTGCATACCTAGTCCCCTATCGAAACGTGATGGCCAAACCATGAACAGTAAACCGTGGCAGCCAAGGCATGCATCGAGAATTCCACCTCACGCACAGTTATTTATATTTTACTGCAAACCTATGGTCCCTTTCCTTGCTGTCCACGGTGCTTCTCCACTATAAATACATCTGCCCCGTTCTTTTTCTTTCTTTAGTAATGCGAAATGAACCCAACGTCCATAAAAAAAACATTAAAAAAGAGAGAGAAAAGAAGGGAGGACGGAAGGAAGGGTAGCAGGAAGGGAAAACGTGTGGGGATGAATGGAAAATGAGAAGAAGAGTTACTGTGTATTTTGGTAATAGTAGATGCGGCGGGAAGACTTGCGTGGGGACCTTGGGCCGGTCATCTTAAGGCCCAAAAGGAAAAAAAAGGAAAAAAAAAAGGAAAAAAACCCAAACAATCAAAGAAATGGCGGAAGTGTTGGGTACACATGCGAGAGGAAGCAGGGGAGTTTTCATGCAGAAAAAGGAAGCAAGTGGCGCAACAACGGTGGGGATTTAGCAGTGAAGTGGCGCAGGTGGTTTCTGGTACGAATGGTGGGTGCGGACCGTTCCGTGTCAATGCAACAGCGTTGTGTGACAGTGGATCTGGAAACAAAAACAGTGGACTATTTGGAGCGGGTGTCATCTGGATCTCGTTAGTACGTCTAATGAAGGGTATAATTTTTGTAATATAAAGCCTAATCATATTATTGCCTAATCACACTTAAGGTTTTCCTAATCTATATATATTTTATCTTTTTAGTAAGGCCTAAGTATACATGTGATAATCTTATCATTGGCACCGATGTATACATGACCCTATTCGAAATGTGCCAAATTCTTTCAAAAGGACAGGACCGAAAATTTATAAATGTAGGCAAAGATTAGGTTAAATAAATTATTAAGAAAATTAATATTATTTAGTTATTTATAATATCGAGTAACGCTAAGAAATTTATATATGTGACATACTGTAACAGAAGTGGATAAAACATGCGGCGTCGGAACCGTATTGACGTGCACAACCGGATGGAGCTGATTTGATCAGAGTTGGCAGCTGTTACGATTTTAATTAAATTAAACATCAGTTTAATTTAATTAAAACGGACTGTTTCAGCGGCAAACGAAATCAAGGTGAGTTAAACTCACTCAGTTTTCCCTTCTTATATTTTATATAAGTTGGGTTTTTAAATTGTGTGCTATGATTGCTTGTTTGTTTGTTCGTTGTTGATTTTATATTCATATGTTGACTGAACAGTTAAATTGAACGACGGTTTAATTTAATTGAAAACTAATCGTTATTTATAACGATTAAATCCAAGTGAGGTAACTTACCTCAGTGGTTACGTTTATAACAATATAAACGTTATAAATAAATGATTTATGCTTGAATTGCTATTGTTAGCAAATTATTGACTGTTATAGTTATTATTGACAGTTATTATTAAACTGTTCATGTCATCTGTTTAGATGAAAAACCAATATTTATTGGCCATCATGAATTGATTGAATGGAACTGTGTTAACCCATTGTTTTGCAAGGAATCACTGTCTCACTAATATTGATAACGTTTATCGATATGATTACATTATTTGTTATGAAATGTGAAATTGGTTTATATTTCATGGTTTGGTACTACGGTAGCCATTTGCCTCTTTAGTACCGTCAGTGAAAGAAATGATTTTTTTGAAAATCGATATTAATGAATTTCAACTGATTTCAAAGATATAAATATATTTTTATGGATTTGAAATGCATGTTTGCTGTAAAGATAAATATGTTAAAGTTAAATATATATATATATATATATATATATATATATGGATGCATGATATCATTTAACATATGCTTAAAACGATATAAATCTGTCGTGTTGCTATTTAAATGTTGAAATGGTTTATAAAGACCTTAACGGTCGTAATGGAAGTTTAATTGGATTTCAAATATCGACATTGGATCATGGTTATGCGAAATTTAGAAAAGCATTTAAAGAATGATATTTTTGTAGAAAATGGACGTTTCAACAAATGATGTTTAAATAATGTTAAAAGTTTTGGAATAACAACAGCAAATATTAGTCGTCGACAATGGATTGAAAATGGGATTTTTATTGGAGATGTGAAAATGATACGAATGGTGAGTTGTCGTAATTTATTTACAAAGGATTTTGTAAATGGAGATTTAGCGTTCTGGAAATGAATCCAAGTTAGTAAATGAAGTGAGTTGTTTGTAAATGTATTTTGTAACATTGGTTACAAATGAAATGAACTATTTTTATATATGAGGTTTTATAAAGGTTTTTTTTATATATGTTTTAGACAACAAATAAGTTGTCGAGTACGATTTAAATGAGAATGTGATGAACAAAAGAAAAACGGCTTTGAAAAAGAATCTGTAACATTTGATAAGATGAAGTGTTTTGGTTATTATCAATAGAATAATTTGGAAAGATGTCAATATAATAATCGTATAAGATTTATAAAAAGCGTTGTTTTTTTAAACAAATGAAAGTTAGTTGTTAAAAAGGAATTATAAGATAGTAATAAAGGGACATTAAGGAATTTTTATAAGGATTCTATTTCTAATGGAATCAAAGCACATATGATATTGTAAATGATTATTAATATAAATCGAAAGAGTTTACTTAACAATTAGTTAAGTAAAAGTGATCGAGATTTAAATAGGTTTCCAAGGGAACGTGTAGTTAATAAACTTCTATTTATTCTGAAGATATGAATGTTGTTGGTCAAGGTCTGAGAGGTAGCTAAAATACCCCAACTTGAACGACTCCATGATTATCCAAGAATGATATTAGTTTATAAACGAGAATAGTCGAGGAAAACATAAGTTATGATTTCCGTTAATGATATTATAAACTATTTTCGAAAAGTTTATAAGATTGAATAAACTGAATCTGAAGGATATTCTTATTTTAAAATAAGAAGTAAAAGCGATGTTTCAAATATTGGAAAAGTAAAGGATATAACCAACGGACGGTTCGTTAAAGAGGCTAAATGATACTGAGTATTGAATCGGTGAACCCATTTTCTTTCATGGATAAATGGTTCTTTTATTTGATAGTTAAATAACCGACTATCAAATTTGGCCCATACGATTGTTGGTACGGAAAGACCGGGATCGAATATATATTCGAAAACCATTCCGTCCAGCAAATACGAATACGATGAAGATGCTGATTCAAGATGGAGCTATTGAAGACCGTGGATCTTCATAAGCGGAAGGATTACTTAAAATCTCTGACTTGCAACCAGAGATAAACTGTGATTCGGTCATGGTTGGAATCTACGGATTACAAGGACTTCTCGCTACTGATTCTCAGGGTGATTCCTAGAATGCAGTGGGAGAGTGCCTTCGGTTCATCTTGTTCCTGGGTGACTTGTATGGATGGATGTCTGACAGAGTATTTCCAGAAAAGTCACGTATATTGATTTCTCCAACCGTACCAAGAGTGGAAGCGGAGAAGGAAACTTCTTTTAGCTAACACGTAATGTACTGTTGTAGACATCAATTAGTGATTGTTGATGGATCTGACGATGTGGCATTCGAAGTAAATATGATGTGCTGATTAAGCGTAGCCTCAAGCCTCATCAACCGGGAAATGACAAAAA
The DNA here is from genome assembly GCA_030737875.1 of Allium sativum. Taxonomy (NCBI): domain Eukaryota; kingdom Viridiplantae; phylum Streptophyta; class Magnoliopsida; order Asparagales; family Amaryllidaceae; genus Allium; species Allium sativum. Next base: position 929,922,809 of record CM060920.1, on the reverse strand, counting down.
TCGGGCAGGCAGCATGGCTATGTGGGTCGCTCCCATTAGGGTGTATAATCACCTATCTAGAGAAATTCCTTTTGCTTCTTTAATCTATTGATGTTGTCCCTTTTCGGGAAACGGTGGTTTGAGCCCATCCGTTGGTGATATACATTCGATACACTCAAGGGAAATGAGTGGTCGGTCATGTGTGGGCCGGGTTGCAAGATGTTCTTGTTGAACCCAGTGTATTCGCCTCTAGAGGTACACTATCGGCAGGTGGTCCCATACCTTGTCAAGTCGGAATCCAATCTCCAATAAGCGCCCGCGGATTTGATTGTATATTATATATGTGGAGCGTGAGATGCAAGCGTTCTGCTAAATTGATATTTACTTGTATTTAGACACTATTATAATATCAGAAAAGATATTGATTCCAAAAATGTTTTGGGTTATCGTAAGGTAAAAACCGTCCGTATTTATGTGTGGATTTGGTCTTACGATTATCCTTTCCTTTCGAAAAGATTTTTGAACTTTAAAATCAAGTTGGATGATTTCCCTTAATACTGTGCGAGTTTTTCTCACTCTGGTTCATCCAGACTGACCCGGTATTTTGAAAATGCTCGGGTTAGACCGGGTTGTACAGGTTCAGGTTATCGACTGCTGTAAAGAGACGAGCTGGAAGAGTCCAGACGTATGATATTAGATAGCTACTATTCCGCTGTGTTGTATATGGGACAGATTTTTACAACTGTCCAGATGTTGATGTACTCTGATATTGTAGTATTTTTAAAAGCTCTCAATAAAGATTTATTTCTATATTATATTTTGTTCCGCTGCGATGTGAGACTCTGATTCTGTGTTGATTCTTCTTCTTCTTCTATTCTAATATTTCTTTTTTTCTTATCTCACCCTCTAATTTCTTTCTCATAACGCATCTGGTGTTTTCGATACTTGAATTCTGACAAGTGATACAGGAGTTGTGTATTATTGTCGGTAATTCAGGCGTCGAAACTCCCGGGTCGTTACACTCTGGATCCAGCCCATACTTTTAGTCGATCTTGGGTTACCCGAATACTTAGCCACCTACTTGCTAAATCATTTTATATCCCAAAGTAGGGAAAATCATTTCACAACATAATAATCACAAGTACTTTCAAACTATAGTACTTCACATCAGCAATTCACACATATGATCAGTCACTATTAATCACATAACCTTTGAGCTCGTACGTCTCAAAGAAGGGTGTTAAGCAAGAGAATAAATTCTCCGCCACTAAACAGATACATCACTAATAGCAACTAATAGAATATGTGACGAACTACAATGTAAAACCATAATATATTTCCAAATCATTTCAAAATCATTTGGTTTTAGCCCTCGAAATCCTTTTTGTTTTATAAAACATTTTTATAAAACATTCCCTCTCCAAAATCGGAAATACTTGTCTTTTCACTTAAGAAAAATATCATTTCAAAATCATTCATTAAATTTTAAATGAATACAACAACGTCGCTACACATCTCATAGTCAAATCGTGAAGTGTTTCACAAGATGTTAGCCTACCAGTATTTCTAACCAACCCAATGCTAAATGTAAAAGCATATCTTGCTCATAAACTGGTCGAGCACAATGCAAACAACCAAGTAAGTTTGGTTTAATCACATCACGTGTTTTGGTAAATTCAATTACCATTTATTAATTCACAATGTATTTAAAGATTTATTCACACTCCAAATGGTTTTTATCCCAAAAATCATTTCTTATTGATTGTTCAACTTTCTGGAAATTAATCCTGCTTTTGCTCGGTTTAAAGAACTAATGTCATTTAAACACAGTACACGACAAACCCAAAATCCAATTTAATATTAAATACAAGGCTCGGAATAGAAATTATATCGGCTTATATTCAATATCAAATTCTGAAACCAACAGATATCGTATTGGAATAACAATATCAACATCTTCCAAATTCCCACAACAATATCCATATGATCATGAAATCCAATACCGAAACATTCCGAAGATCATTTCCATTCCAATTCATATGTTGGAAATTTCTGGTTATATTAAAACCCTTTTCAAACCCAATTTATTTATTTAAAAATTATTGGATTACTAATCTAGTTAATAACTAGTTCAATTTGATAAAAATATATTTTTATCTTTACAAATGTGGAATTTTTCATCCAAATACTTTCCAAATCATTTATTATAATTTTACACAAATTATTAACATTTTTAATAATCTTATCAAGGCCCATACAGTCGATTTCCATTAACGGCCATCGAACTGCACTTACAGCGACCTTTTCCAAATTTGATTTGGACATAATTTCAAATCCAACAGTTAGATTTCAAATCTCTTATATTCATTGGAAATCTCTTTTCGATAAGAACCCAACGGTTCTGGTTTTAGGAGAATCCGACAGTCAGATCTCCCGTAATGTCAATTCAAATTCAATGGTTGAAATTCGCAAACGGTCGCGGCGCGGCGCGTTCTATTCAGGCCATTAAATATATATAATATATATCGTCGATTTCCATTCAAAACGTATTTTATAAATTGTTTTAAATTCGTTTTAAAAATGATTTCAACTTCATATTCAATTTTAAATCAAAATTGAATATTCCATATATATTTTTAGTTTTCATTCCATATTTATATTTATTTTCCATTCCATATATATATATTCATATTTTCCATATCGTGTATATATATATATATATATCACATATATATATATATATATCACATATATATATTTATATTTTTCATTCCATATATATATTTATATTTTCCATTCCATATCACATATATATTTTCCATATCGTATATATATATTCCATATCGCATATATATTTATACTTTCCATTTCACATCACATATATATTTTCCATATCATATATATATTCCTTATCGCATATATATTTATATTTTCCATTTCACATCACATATATATTTTCCATATCATATATATATATATATATATATATATATATATATATATATATATATATATATTCCATATCGCATATATATTTATATTTCACATCGTATAAATATAATTCACATTACAATCACAATCACTACACAAACAAATAAATCGTCCATGATCTGTGGATGATGAGAAGAATTTCATATATGTAATTATAAAATAAATAACTATACAAGAATTTTATAATGAGAGAATTCTCACATTGATCGGTTTTGAATTGTTGAATACGATGGTTTTTTAATTAAATTAAACAAAGTCGTTTAATTCAATCAAAATTTCCAATTACTTCAAAATTTGTCCAGGATGGTTTCATGACGCAGATCTTTCTGAGACGATTCCATCGCACTTTGAATCGTCCAAATTTGATAAAATTTGAATAAATTACAGTCTTTTGAACTTTAAACAATCCCATTATTAATTAGCAATCAATTAATTAATTTAATAATATATTAACCTTTCCCTAATCATCCTTAAACCCCGCTCATCATCGTTTCCTTTCTGGGGTTATTCGAACCCAAAAACACCATCGTAGGTTTCCATTTCGCATGCCATTCAGAGCATCGGACCTCCATCGATCCCCCCCCTAGGTGATGCACCTCCTTGAGCCCCGTCATCTCCCCCAGTTGTGGCCAACTCGGCCCCCTTAATGGCCCTGAATCCTAGCTCAAACAACATGGCTTTAGGGAAGTAATTCAAACAAAATTGTTCACGAAAACCGATCTCAGTTGTATGGATTTAAAGAGGCTTAAAGTCTCTACCAATTTTGTTTTGATTTCATGAAGTAATTAGTTGTAATTCGGGAGAGAAACGAGATTCAAATTTGGAGCTTCTGGTCCGTTATTTCAGGAGACGACGGTCGGCTTTGTGAGTGGAACTAGGGTTTCTTCAATTTGGGGCTCCTTTACAGAAAATATTTTATATTATTAAATTCTTTAATTCCAAAATTACATGTTTATCCATACGAACTCCAAACCGAACCCAACGAGTGTCGCCCCTAGCCAAATACCCCCATTCCGAACACAATGGGATATGTTTCTTAACCCAATTCTATCATTTTGATCAGTTTTTCTTTAAATTAAAATATAAATCAATATATACTAAATTCAAACGTATATTTTAATTTACCGGGGCCACATACTGACTCCAAAAACTCCAGAAAAATTATTTCTAGCTTCGAAATGTCGAAATAGTCCTAAAAAACTAATTTCGTCGAATTTGAAGACCGTTTGAAAAATGGCCAATTTCTGGTCAATCCAAATTGACTGAAACTGTCAAAACACGTTTTCTCCTGCCACGCTCACATATTGATCCCAAAAATTATGAAAATTGGAATCCAGTAATAACTTGACATTCCGGATCCAACAAAAGTGGTTTCATCGAAAACGGAGGTCGTTTGCAAAATCGCAATTTTTAAGGGCTATATTTCCATAACGACCATTCAGAATTTTCAACTAGTTATAACTTTTTATTTCCGCTATGACATCTGGATTTTTCACATTCGTTGGAAAGATATTTTCAAACAGATTTAAATATTTCTTGTTTTGCTAAAATCCGATTTATTTTGAATCATGTACATACATTTGAAATTTTAAATCGAATTTTCAAACTACCGCGCCATTTCAAATTCCTTTTATAATTAAAAATAAATATTTTTATTCTAACTTCGATTTAAATAAATATATACTTTCTAATTCTATTCAAAATAAATTCCTAGTCGTTATTATTTAAAATAGTTCATTTTAAATATTCAAAATTCATTAAAATTGCCAAAATAAAAATTTTAAATTGGTTCTGATTTTCCGGGTTGTTACAATCTCCCCCACTTAAAATCTTTTCGTCCTCGAAAAGGAACAGAGCTGAAAGTTGTTTTACTAATCAACTCAACTTTCAGTTTGGGTTTCATTCTTCAACTTTTTAGTTTCTAAGAATTTTCCGATTCTTCAAAAATTTAGCTAACACCCTAAATTTTCGAAAATTTCGCCATAACCTCCTTTGTACGGGGACCGCAGGGAAAATCCCCAAACCGCCACATAGGCCCTCTCATCTCAAAAAGAAAAAGAAAAAACCAATCGGCTCATAAAATCATCCAAACCCAATAAATTAGTAAACATGTACCTATTTGTCGGGCATACAATTTTATTCCTCTTCTCTAACCTCCTTGCTATGACCTGTTCAATATATATATATATATATATATATATATATATATATATATATATATGCATGTACATGTACGCAATTTTAATCAATTTTCAAATCAGTCCAATATTTGATTCAATTTGGCTTAATGGTTCAAAATTTTAATTAATTAACCAAAAATCAAACAACACAACCAGCAATCAATTAGTTGATTATCTTTTCAAACATACATAAAAAATTTATATAGTCAAAAATCATATTTTTAAAACCAGATTATATATAATCACAAATACGCTATTTATAAACCTATCACTCTCAACTTATTCTAGAGCATTTCCAACCCCATCTCTAATGAGTTTCTCATTCTAGAATGCTACTGATTCTGCCTCTAATGAGGATTCTTCAATAGGATACTACTAATCCTATCTTTGATGAGTCTTTTATTCTGTTCTAACGAGTTGCACCCCAAAGATTTGAGTTAATCAAAGCTCTGATACCATATGTAACAATATGGATTTCGCTCGGACCTAATCCATTGCTAAATTGACCAAGACTGTTCAAAACCCGGATACGCTAATTCTGGGCATGCAACACATCAGAACAAATAATAGAATACTTTTATAAACATCATAATAATGTTACATCAGAGTACAGAATATCAGAGTATATCGGAAAAAAAATACAGCGAAAGATTAATTTATAATAAATGTAATACAATGCACAGCGGAAGACTAAAATGGCTCGACACAGCTTAAAGCTTCAATCCAGAATCCTGCTCAATATATCTGCAAAATAAAACGACTTGACTGCCCGTGTGGAAAATAGGGGCACCCGAGTTTGCAAGGGAAACACAAATTACAGGTCAATCATGGGACTGATGTGAGAAACTCTAAACAATTATAAACTTATATAAATGATAAGGCGAATCATAAGACCATGCTGCTAACGCGGAACGGGTTTACCCCCATGAATGCCAGTGTATAAACAACAATCAGTAATAAGGATATGGATCTACTATGCATCAATCAACATGCAATATCCCAATCTACCCATTTAGATTAATCACCACACTTAGATTTTCCAAATCAAATTCAATTTACAGAAATTATTCCATTGGACTTTATTTCCCGATTTCTATTTCAAATCATTTGAAATACATATCTAACTTTTATATCAAAGTAGATTTCACTTCGGGATCTTAAATCAAATCATTTGGAAATATGAATTCCAAAACATAACAATGCATACAAACAAATATGCAACCAAATACCGAGCATGGCCCTCAGACCGGGCAGTATGCACCCAACTGAACTGATATATATATATATATATATATATATATATATATATATATATATATATATATATATATATATGCACCTCCCACGCATGGAGCAGGTTACACTGCTGACCACTCACCCTAAGGCACTGGATCCAGCCCACACTTTTAGTCAATCTTGGGTTACCCGAATATTTAGCCACCTACTTGCTAAATCATTTTATATCCCAAAGTGGGGAAAATCATTTCACAACATAATAATCACAAGTACTTTCAAACTGTAGTACTTCACATCAGCAATTCAAAAATATGATAGTCACTATTAATCACATAACCTTTGAGCTCGTACGTCTCAAAGAAGGGTGTTAATCAAGAGAATAAATTTTCCGCCACCAAACAGATACATCATTAATAATAACTAATCGAATATGTGATGAACTACTATGAAAAACCATAATATATTTCCAAATCATTTCGAAATCATTGGGTTTTAGCCCTCGAAATCCTTTCTGTTTTATAAAACATTCCCAGTCCAAAATCGGGAATACTTTTCTTTTCACTTAAGAAAAATATCATTTCAAAATCATTCACTAAATTTGAAATGAACACAACAACGTCGCTCCACATCTCATAGTAAAATCGTGAAGTGTTTCACAAGATGTTAGCCTACCAGTATTTCTACCCAACCCAGTGCTAAATGTAAAAGCATATCTTGCTCATAAACTGGTCGAGCACAATCCAAACAATCAATCAATCACCATCATGAATATCAACAACGAAGTACACATCACGTGTTTTGGTAAATTCAATTACCATTTATTTATTCGTAATCTATTTAAAGATTTATTCATACTCCAATTGGTTTTAATCCCAAAAATCATTTCTTATTGATTGTTCAACTTTTTGGAAATTAATCCTACTTTTACTAGGGTTAAAGAACTAATATCATTCAAACACAATTCACGACAAACCCAAAATCCAATTCAATATTAAATACAAGGCTCAGGATAGAAATTATGTCGGCTTATATTCAATATCAAATTCTGAAACCAACGGATATCGTATTGGAATAACGATATCAATATCTTCCAAATTCCCACAACAATATTCGTATAATCACGGAATCCAATACCGAAACATTCCGAAGATTATTTCCGTTCAAATCCATTCCAATTCATATATTGGGAATTTCTGGTTATATTAAAACCCATTTCAAACCCAATATATTTATTTAAAAATTATTGGATTACTAATCTATTTAATAACTAGTTCAACTTGATAAAAATATATTTTTATCTTTACTAATGTGGAATTTTTCATCCAAATATTTTCCAAATCATTTATTATGATTTTACACAAATTATTAACATTTTTAATAATTTTATCAAGGCCCGTACAGTCGATTTCCATAAACGGCCATCGAACTACTCTTACAACGACCTTTTCCAAATTTTATTTGGACTGAATCCAACCGTTAGATTTCAAATCTCTTATATTCATTGGAAAGCTCTTTTCGATACGAACCCAATAGTTCTGGTTTTAGGAGAATCCGACGGTCGGATCTCCCGTAATGTCAATTCGAAGTCAATGGTCGAAATTCGAGAACGGTCGCGGCGCGACGCGTTCTATTCAGGCCATTAAACGATTCGAGAACGGTTTAGGAGAATCCAACGTATTTTATAAATCGTTTTAAATTCATTTTAAAAACGATTTCAACTTCTTTTTAAATTTTAAATGAAAATTGAATATTCCATATGTATTTTTATTTTCCATTCCATATATTTATTTATTTTCCATTCCATATATATTCATATTTTCCATATTGTATATATATCGCATATATATATATATATATTGCATTCCATATATATTTATATTTTCCATTCCACTTCACATATATATTTTCCATATTGTGTATATATATATATTCCATATCGCATATATATTTATATTTTCCATTTCACATCACATATATATTTTCCATATCGTATATATATTCCATATCGCATATATATTTATATTTCACGTTGTATAAATATATTTCACATTACAATCACAATCACTACACAATCAAATAAATCGTCCATGGTCTGTGGATGACGGGGAACAGTTCGTATATGCAGTTATAAAATAAATAACTATACAAGAAATTTATAGTGAGAGAATTCTCACATTGATCAGTTTTGAATTGTTGAATACGATGATTGTTTAACTAAATTAAACGAAGGCGTTTAATTTAATCAAAATTTCCAGTTACTTCAGAATTTGTCCAGGTTGGTTTCATGATGCAGGTCTTTCTGAGACGGTTCCATCGCACTTTGAATCGTCCAAATCTGATAAGATTTGAATAAGTTATAGTCTTTTGAACTTTAAACAATCCCATTATTAATTAGCAGTCAACTAATTATTTTAATAATATATTAACCTTTCCCTAATCATACTTAAACCCCGCTTATCATCGTTGCCTTTCTGGGGTTATTTGAACCTGAAAACACCATCGCAGGTTTCCATTTCACACCCCATTCAGAGCATCGGACCTCCATCAATCCCTCCTAGGCGATGCGCCTCCTCGAGCCCCATTGTCTCCCCCAGTTGTGGCCAACTCGCCCCCCTTAATGGACCTGAATCCCAGCTCGAACAACATGGCTTTACGGTAGAAATTCAAACAAAATTGTTCACGAAAACCAATCTCAGTTGTATGGATTTAAAGAGGTTTAAAGTCTCTACCAATTTTGTTTTGATTTCATGCAGTAGTTGTAATTTGGGGGAGAAATGGGATTCAAATTCGGAGCTTCTGGTCCGTTATTTCAGGAGATGGCGGCTGGCTTTGTGAGTGGAACTAGGGTTTCTTCAATTTGGGGCTACTTTATAGAAAATATTTTATATTATTATTTTTTTGAAAAACAAAATGTGTGATCTTCTGAAAAGAAGAGAGCACACACACACATATATATATATATATATATATATAGCCAAAAACTACAAAATTTGACTACATAAAACCAGACTCTGCTATATAAATGTAGAGGAGGTAGATAGATGAGCTCCAGATAAACCACCGCCCATCATACTTCAATATCGAATTTCGGCAAGGCCACCACCCGATATTAAAGAATATCTACTCCAATACAAACAAAACACATCGATACAGCCATAAGGTTAAAAAACAACCAAATACAACACTCCAAATCTAACTGTAAAAAACAGCCCCCACAACAACTACAACCAATCCATCTAGCTATCCGCTAAGCTCTTCCTCCTTATCAACAACCTGAATCTACGTAAAGCTCAACAAATTATTAGTAATTTGTCACACATATATATGTGGAAATATTTATGTATGGATATATATATATATATGTATTATATAGGCATATATATATATTCATACACATGTATATACCATACATATATGTGTAGAAAAAATACAATGGAAAAAACATGATAAAAGAAATTAACAACCAATGCGATATCTAATACGAAAAAAACTGCTGATTCTAATAAATAAATTCAAATTAAATCTAACCGTACTCAAAAAACTCTCAAAGCCCAATTTCCCGAATAGCTTGTAATGTGAATTAGACATCTAATCCAAACTAAAAAAAATATTTTAATAATTAAATTATCCATAGAAATAGAATTAGAATTAGAATGAAAAGATCTCTGATTTCTTTCAAACCAAATGAACCAACTTATGATAGTGACTAAAGAATCTAATATGTATCTTTTACTAACATTATAAACAAATCTATAAGAATCCCAATAATCAACACAACTATTAAAAGAATTAGGACAATCAAAAACAAAAATCCTTAAAACCACATTAAAAACAAAATTTGTGATATTGCATGAGAAAAATAAATGATCAACATCCTCAATCAAAAGATTACAAAAATTACACTTAACATCAAAAAAGATATTCTTCCTCTTAAGAAGCTCAATCGTATTAAGTTTCTTATGAGTGAGTAACCACATTAAAAATTTAGCTTTAAGAGGAGAATTAGATTTCCAAATAAACTTAAACGACCGAAATGAGATTTCCGAAAAATTTATAAAGTTATACATAGAATTTACCGAATAAACTTGATTTTTATCAATACCCCAACTAATAAAATCCCTACACTCATCAATATGGTATAATGATAACTTAGCATAAAGTAAAGCTAATTGTCTTAACATTTCCCGTTCTAAAATATTATCAAAAGAGAACTCCCATGGGGGATCCAAATCTCTTCTAAAAACATCTTTAATCAATGCATTTTTAAAACTACAATTATTAAAGAGCTCCCTAAATTCAATTTTAAGTGGTAAACGAGAAATCCACGTGTCATGCCAAATGTAAGACATATTACCCGAATGTACAATCACCTTATAACCTAAGTTAAAAAAATCAAAGCATTTTAATACTAACTTCCAAAAGTAAGATAATCTATTATACCAACTACCACTAGATACAATAATAAACTCTCCACCTGAATAGTAAAATTTAGATACAATAACCTTCCACGTAGTCAACACTAAAGGACACCAAAATTTCCACAACCATTTGGTTAATAAGGAAGAGTTAAAATTAGTTAAATTAATAATCCCCCATCTTTATTAGACTTACAACACACCTCCCAGTTTACTAAACATTTGAAACCCCTACAAATAGGATCCCCACCCCAACTCCATAGATAATTACGTCTTATTCTATCAATTTTTCCAATAACCCATTGAGGAAATCTATGTACAGACATCCAATAAGCAGGGATAGCAGTTAGTACTGAGTTAACCAGTACTAATCTACCTGCTCTTGACAAAAAGCTATTGCTCCAACTTGATAGTCTACTATTAATCATATCGATTATGGCTAACCAATTTTCCTTCTTTAGTTTCGAAGGCCTAATCTTAAAACCCAAATAATCAAAAGGAAATTTCATGATAGAACAATTTAATGTGCTAGCAACCATGGCCTCTACATTACCAAAATCATTAATGACCATAATAGAACTCTTGTCAAAGTTAATTCTAAGACCTGATAACATCTCAAAACAATAAAGAATAAACTTAAGCGCAATAATGTGCTTTGGTAAATGAGAAGAAAATAATAAGGTATCATCCGCAAATTTAAGAATAGATAATTCATTGTTAAATTCCTCATTACCTACATTGCCCAAAACACCTAATCTCCCAGTTCTCTTAATAATTCTAGCAAAAACATCCACCGCTAAATTAAATAATAGAGGTGATAGGGGATCTCCCTGTCTAAGCCCCCTCTTAGATTGGATCTTCTTCCCCACAACCCCATTGACAACACTATTAGAACTACCAGACCTAAGTAAAAGTATTATCCAGTTAATCCATTTGACACTAAAACCTCTAGCAAGACATACTTCGCAGATGTAATCCCAATCAATAGAATCGAATGCCTTCTCAAAATCTATTTTCAAAATTGCACATGAAAAATTATTTTTAACACATACATTAATGTACTCCTGTACAGCTGCCACTCCATCCACTATTTGTCTACCTTTAATAAAAGCAGTTTGTGAATGATCTATAAGATTATTCATCTTACTACTAAGCCTATTCGCTAGAACTTTAGAAATAATCTTAACAGATACATTTATTAAAGAGATAGGTCTAAAATCCTGTAAAATTTTTGCATCCTCTCTCTTCTTAATAAGGATAACATTAGCAAAATTAAAGTTTCCTAAACACAAATTACCGCTATAAAAATCATTAAATAAATTAATAACATCAGATTTCAAAACCTCCCAAAACTGTTTATAAAATAGAACAGAAAAACATCAGGCCCCGGAGCTTTATCACTAGGCATATAACAGATAGCCTTCCAAATCTCCTGCTCAGAAAAAGGCTTATCTAAATCTACTAACTCACCCTTAATATCATTAGGGTAGATGCCCTTCCAATTAACGTTAATTCTTCTCTTTATCCTAGTCCCAAAAATTTGTTTATAGTGATTGGTGAAAGCTTTATTTAAATCACACTGAACTGTCAATTCCTCATCATTAATAACTATAGAGTTAATCAAATTATCCCGCCTCCTCTTATTAGCCATACTATGAAAATATTTCGTGTTATTATCACCTTCCTTAATCCATTGAACTCTAGATCTTTGCCTCCACATAGTTTCTTCCATTTCCAATATCATTTTGAAATCATTTCTGAGATTGCAAAGCCTACCTCTCTCAACTAGATTAAGAGTCCTAGCTTATCTAAGTCTAACGTCTCACATAAAATCTTATCTTTCTTAATTCTAACACTACCAAAAACAAATTTATTCCACCTCTTAAGAAAAATCTTAATTTACCAAGTTTTGAAACAAAAATCTTTGCAGAATTACCATTGTACAAATTATTAAAATAGAATAACGAATTCCACTTAACAGTAACAAGTTTAATAAAACTGGTGTCTAATAGCCACATCTTTTCAAAATTAAAATTGTTACTAATTAAAATATTTGAATCACACGAGAGGATTAAAGGACAATGATCCGAATGTAAAAAAGGTAAACCCTTTACTTTACAAATTGGAAATCTCTCATCAACCTGCATACTTATAAAAAAATCTATCTAATAAAGCAAAAGACGGACTGTCTCTAACATTAGACCATGTAAAAGATCTATTGTTAAGCGGAATCTCAATCAAATTATTATCAAGAATGAAATCACTGAATTCCTCCATATCTGAGAAATCTCCTTCTTGAGGAGATCTCTGTCCTAAAAACCTAGTAACGTTGAAATCCCCCCCCCCCCAATCCAAAGATTAGGGGCAAGGTTCCTAAAGTCCGAACATTCGTCCCACAAATGTCTCCTCTCAATCTTTGTGTGAGGGCCATACACATTAGTAATGCCCAACGAAGAGTTATCATTAAGTGAAGCTAATATAACGTGTAATGAATGTAACTTAGAAAATTCCTGCATAAATCTATATTGACTATCTTTCCAACCAACCATAGGCCCCCCTGCACTACCAATTGCCGGTAGACAGACCCAATTACGAATAAGGGACTCACCTAACCTTGCATAAAATCTATAATCAGGGCTTTCAATTTTAGTTTCTTGTAGCAATACAATGTCAATATGATGATCTACAAAGAAAGTCCTAACCATAGCAAATTTTTTAGGTTCATTTAAACCCCTAATATTCCAACTAACAATCCTCATCTACTCATAGAAGAAACTCTCTCTAATTCCCTACTCCTAATGAACTCAGCATCTAACTCAATATCCATAAAAATAAAAGTTGTATCGTTTGCAAGATGAAATAACTTACTAGTCGAAAGACTACCCAAGGCATAAGGAGAATAATCACTACCATAAACCGAAGTCATACCTGAGCCTAAATCCGAATTGCTACTACTAGCAATCGGACTCTGGGACCTACCTCGAAATGAAGAGGAGCTAGATCTGATCCTAGCACTGCGGCGAATCAAACCAGAACTGGGTACTACTCTCCGACGCCTCCTCCTCCTAACCGAAGAAAAAGGAACATCACCACTCTGAAAATACTCTCCAATAGCCCCCTCCGAACCTTCCCTGCTCGATAAACTAGAATCAGCACCAATAACCATCACCGATAAACTAGAACGAGGTAAATCTCCCTCCAGACAAAAAACACAAGAGCTCGGTCTCAAATATAAGGAGACAAGCTTTATATCCTTCACGCACACAACCACGGAGCATGCATCTTTGTCCCACGAGAATATTAAACCACCTAATGAAAAATCTATCAGAGATTCCAGCACAGTAAAAGCATCGTCTACCAACACTATACTGTCACTGGACGCCAAACCGACAATAGCACCAACCCTATAGTTTGATTCCTTAACCACACCATTCTGTTTTTCCAACCTGCACATACCCTCTACCCCAATGACTTCACGACCCATAGGTCTTGCCACCTGTTCCACATACCCTAAAACTGCCATATCGTTACCACAATTTCTCGAGTCCAACACTATACTTTCACTGAAACTGACAATAGCACTCGACGTACAACCTGAATCATCAACAACACCGTTCTACTTTTCTAACATGTACACATTTTCTACCCCAATGGCATCACAACCCGAGGACCTTACCACCTGTTCCATAAAACAGCAGAATCTAAACCACCATTTCCCATATCCTTATTATCATGGATCGCCAACTCCTCCCTATCTCGCTCTAGTCTACTCTTGCACGAATCCTTTGATTGAACCTTCCTAGTACATTTAACCCTTCCTACTCTAAAACCCCTCCTCGACAAAGATACTGGCTTCGGAACAGCCATTACGTTTGAACCACCTGGCATTACATTTCTCGAAGCCTCTTCACATTCCTCTAACAGTCCAAAACTATTCGAGAGAACGACATCCTCTTCCACTAACCAGTCAATCTCTTCCACCTCCCCTGCGTCCCTAACTGGCGCTACCTTGATGACATCTTTAGTAATATAGCCACTCATGTCCATCTCATCATTCCCTGTCATTGCTACCATAGCCTTCCTATTATTAACTATCTCACCACCATTAAACCAAGATGCTTCAATGGGTCCCAAACATTTCATTACACACGGATCAGTTAACATCAAATCACTCATCGCAGGCCACTGAAAACCAACAACTTCCAACATCTCTTCTTCATAAAAAACCACTCCATCAGTCTCGAAATCTGATTTGCCAGCCTCATTGTTTCCCATACAATCCTTAACCAGCAATATACTATCAGGATGGACCTGAAAATTCATCTTTCTACTCCCACAGTTTACAACAGTATTAATAGTATTGAAATGCACTAAGATCCCATCCAATATATGAAATACTAACCTCTTATTTTTGGCATTCGATTCCAAGTAAATCCTCCTCAATTTAATGAGGTTCAGACTGAACGAGAAGGCGTGCTTCTTTCTTGTTAGTGAACGAGGAAGTGGCGGATAAACATTGACAATATCAATTCTCTTGCTCCACAGAATCCCATCGACAATCCCTTCTAAATGCCACCCCATCAATAATGTCATATAAGCCCCTTCATTCTCATAGTCAGGGAAGTCCACCGCATATAAATCTAAGAATTCGATCATTTTCAGACAAATCTTCAATCAGTTGAAGTGCAAAAGCTCCAACACTGATTTTCCATTGAACCAGTCTGGACAACTATTTTTCTGATGCCCCACTCCACCACAATTAAAACATCGCAAACCATTCCTACAATCCTTCGCTAGATGAAATGAATCACCGCAACGAAAGCAGAATCGATCTCCAACACTTTTCCTAAAGTTTGGCATGACCGCATTCCAATTGGGCATATTATACAGAGAGTGACTTACCACTTCAGCATAAGAGCGATTGTTCTTTGAAAAATGATTCGCATTTCGAGCATTACCTGTATTTGAAAGTTCACTCTGTCTGAATGTAAGATTCAACCTACCCCCTTTCATGTTGGTCATCTCGCTAAGCATAACCGGAGCCATATTTTTGTAGATGCCTGCAATGCCATGGAATATACCTCTTGATTTCCCTCCAAATATAAGGACATCTCCTGATTCAAGTATGATTTTACTGATCAAACCATTCTCCTCCCTGTAAATGAATTCAACCGAGTCTCCTAAAGACAAAGAAACTATAGGAAGGCCAGCCGAAAGACCGTCCTTACTTTCGTCCTTATCTTGATGTAGGCCCAATTTCCAGTCCGAATTGTAAAAATTAACAATGCAGACATCAGGAGACATCAGTGGAAGATCATCCAATTTTCCACCATTTTCCATTATTTCTTTATGAGCAATTGACATGGTATCGCTAACCAATTTTTTGAACTCAATTGGAATCGGTGGAGGTAAAGCACCATCAAATTTCCTCCTTTCTTCATATTTCCTGGATTGTGGATCCCAATTTTTGCCCAAACACATCATAAAGAGTTTAAACAATGCCCCATTCTCATATCCCGGTCTGTAGAATCCTCCTTCACCCAACCCTAATTCTTGGCATTTTTTCACAAAATGAACCTGATCGTTGATATTTATGAAGTTCTTTGATAATATCATGCCAGAGTTCAAAATTTGATTTCGCCCTTGCCCAAAATTCCTCACAACACCCTTATCATCTTCTGTAAATCTATCAACATACTCACAATAAAATTCCCCTTTTGAAGAAATCGAACAGTTGCCACTACGATGACCCGATTGACCACAGTTATAACATCTGATTTAGTTTCTACAATTCCTCACAAAATGATTATCACTTCCACATCGAAAACATCCACCATGACAAAATTGAGATTCCGTAGAAGCCAATTCAGAACGAGCAACAACATTCGCCTTATTTCCCTTCTCAATCAGGTTTGATTTACTGGATAAAGATTGGGAAAGAATATGTTTTGAACGAGAATTATTCAAAGAAAAAGAAAGAGAAGTTTCAGCCGCCATTCGAAAATATTTTATATTATTAAATTCTTTAAATCCAAAATTACATGTTTATCGATATGAACTCCAAACCGAACCCAACGAGTGTCGCCCCTAGCCAAATAACCCCATTCCGAACACAATGGGATATGTTTCGTAACCCAATTCTATCATTTTGATAAGTTTTTCTTTAAATTAAAATATAAATCAATATATATTGAATTCAAATGTACATTTTAATTTACCAGGGCCACATACTAACTCTAAAAATTCCAGAAAAATTATTTCTAGCTTCGTATTGATGATACGGTCCTAACAAAACTAATTTCGTCGAATTTGAAGACCGTTTGAAAAATGGCCAACTTCTGTTCGATCCAAATTGACTGAAATTGTCAAAACATGTTTTCTCTTGCCACGCTCACATATTGATCCCAAAAATTATGAAAATTGGAATTCAGCAATAACTTGACATTTCGGATCCAACAAAAGTGGTTTTGTCGAAAACGGAGGTCGTTTGCAAAATCGTTTTTTTAAGGGCTATATTTCTATAGCGACCATTCAGAATTTTCAACTGGACATAACTTTTTATTCCCGCTATGAAATCTGGATTTTTCACATTCATTGGAAAGATATTTTCAAACAGATTCAAATATATCTTGTTTTGCTAAAATTCGATTTATTTTGAATCCTGTACATTCGTTTGAAATTTGAAATCGAATTTTCAAAATACCGCGCCATTTCCAATCCCTTTTATAATTAAAAATAAATATTTATATTCTAACTTCGATTTAAATAAATATATACGTTCTAATTCTATTCAAAATAAATTTCTAGTCATTATTATTTAAAATATTTCAATTTAAATATTCAAAATTCATTAAAATTGCCAAAATAAAAATTTTAAATTGGTTCTGCTTTTTCGGGTTGTTACAAGTTGGGTGCGGATTGGTGGTATTTTTGGATGCCTCGTTACTGTAGGGGGAAGGAGCAGTTGAAAGTTTCTTCGGCAGCAAGGTGGAAGCTCAACGTCGGTTATCAAGAGGATTTTGGGTTAGAGATGGTTGGTGTGAGGTACACACGTGAGTTAAGTTGGTGATAGGGAAGAATGGGGGAGAAGAAGTTGGCGGTTTGGCCTCAGGTTAAATAACTAAATGAAAGAAAGAAGGCCACTTTGTTATTTTTCCTATTCTTTGGTTAGCACATTTAGTTTTGCTTATCCAATTTTTATGGCTTCTAATTTGTATTTGCTTTCAGTTCAAGTAATAGTCTACATATGTATGGCTTTAGTTGATAAATAAAGATAAGATATATTTTCGAGCTTTTATTTTCATTTCTATTATTCTCAACAATTGGTATCAGAGCCATAAACTTAACACTAGAGCCGATCTTGGTATTCCATTTTGTCCAGCGGCGGTAGCCACCGTTTAAGGCTATCATCCGCTGGGTTAGAGTCGTCCACATCATATTAGATCATAAATAAAGGTTGATATTGCTGCCGAAATCATATGATATCTACCCCTTGCTATAATCAGTTGTCGCTGCCATGGAATGATGAGCCTCCATGGAGCCTAGTGTTTGATTCCTTTCGGATCTGATGGTGTATCTTTTCTGGGGATGTTCTGTTGTAGTTTGATGCCATTTAGATTTGGAGATGAAATGAAAACGATTTGGGCTGATGTGAGATGTAGATGATTGCCTGGAATTTTAAGAGAAGTCTTGCTGCCTCTAATTTATTTCGTTGTGCTGGATCTTGTTGGAAAACTCACTCTATTGATATGAGCTTCCAGATCTGACTTTGCTCGATAAGATATTTGCAAGTTTGAGACCAACATCGGCTAAAGTTATGATTTGCGTTGATGTTGGAATTCGTGAATTCAGTTATGGAGATCTGTAGTAAGTAGGAGTGAAGAGGAGATTGTGCAATTGTCTTCATTCTGGAAAAAAAAATCATTCCAAGTTTGCACCTGTGTTGTAAGGAGGTGGCAACTCAAATCTGTAACGAGCTTGACTGCTGCCAAGAGATACTTTTGGAATCGCTGCAAAGTTAAGCACTGTTGTCTGGTGAATCGGATCTAGAAGGTGATGTTTGTAATGTCTATGTTGATGAGGAATAGGCAGCTGCTTTGTTGGACTATGATGTTAGGATTAGCAGACGAAATGAAGTTGGAGTAGTTGAAGGGTGGTCATTGTTGGCAGTGTTTGGAAGTGCAATATAGTGGGTGAATATGCAGAGGTGGATGTTGGTTGTGACAATGGGGAGTTGCGTCTTGGGTGAAAACGATTTGTCGTGGTTAATGGATGAAGTGTAGGTGGATACTGGATTTGTGTGATAACCGTGAAGTTGAATGGTGAGTGCTAGCTAATGAAGAAGGAAGTTTTGGTGGATTTGCAGAGGTAGTATAGGGACGAGTGAGTTGTTGGTGCTTGATGAAGTTTGACAGTGGGTAGTCGTTAGTGTGATTAGTTGCTCAATTTTGTTTGAGTTCAGATAGTAGTTCCACAGGCCAAGGTTTGTAGCCAATGATGGTGATGACGCAGAGAAGGAGATAATGTGCAGGCTAGTGAATATTATGAGATAATGGTGGAACATTAGTGAACTGCAGTTTGATTAATTAAGGAGTTGTTGTAGGAGATGGTTGGCTTTGGAATTTGAAGAGTTTATGTGTTGGTAATGTGATAGTTATATTGAAGTGGCAGGAGGATGGTAGAGGTTGCAGAGATTATGAGTGAAGGCAGTGAAATGGTTTTGGGTGTTCTGTGAGACGACAAGAAGAGAGACAAATAATCAGTCATGACCTCGGTGTCAACGTGGGTACTACAGGGAATGTAGTGAAAAACATGAATAGTAAGACCAGACTTAATAAAGGGATGGTAGCCATTAGAAATATATTCAACATTCTTGAAGGAATTAAAAAGAGGGTGAATTTTCTGCTTCTAATTCCTATGATGATAACAAGATCAAACATAACTTGTTAGAAATTAATGTGTTATTTTGCATGAGGCTCAATCTTACCTGCATGGAGTAGTGTGCATGCAGGATAGCTCAACGTCCAATTTAGTTCAAGTAAAACGGTGGATCATGTGCATGATAATACTACAATAGGTTTTATTGATTTAGTGTAGCATGGAAGTTGTGACGACCCCAAACCCCGATAAGACGATGACAAGGGTAATCTTTGGAATATAACACATAAACAGATAATAGCAGAACAGAAATAAATAAATACACCAGATAATGTACAATAGAATACACTGGATAAACATAATCATCAGAGTTACACAGTATACAGGATCATACTTAGTGCAAATATAGTTCAGCTATACATAAATGTCTACAGCGGAAAACAAAACATAATATGTACAATAGGAGCTGAACAGCATAAAAAGAGATAAATGATAGAATCCATCTTCAGCTCCAGCTATCCAGAAAGAGCCTGCTAAAACCTGAATACCAGGTTGCCCGTGTAGAAAAGGGGGCACCCAAGTTTGCAAGTGAAACAAACTACAGTCAGTCATGGGACTGGTATGAGAAATCTACTTAACACATTTTACAATATGGCTAATCACAGGACCACGCCACTTTCGCGGAATGGGTTCACTCCGTTGGATTGCCAGTGCTTTTAAAACAAATAAATCTTTTAAATATCGCAATGCTTTTTATAAAAATGAAGTCATTATAAGACTCAGTTCCCATCACATAATGCAACACAAACCGGAGGATAGAGTTTTACCTTATAATGGCCAAAATATGCTTGATACGAGCAAAACAAATCATTTGATATTATTGTTAGTGTATATATGTTTCAAAAACAATTTCAATCGTAACTATCAATCATAGACGGCATGGGTACCATATATTATGTCGCCATATATATATACAATCAAAACCGCAGGGTGTCGTATTTGGAAATTGGATTTCCATCATGAACCAAGGAAAAAGATAGTCCTTACCGAATTCGAGACGCTCTAGCCCTTGTCTCAGGATCAGAGCTCGAGTGACCCTTAGGAGCCATAGGGCCGGTCCACCGATGTGGATTAAAATGCCTGAACACTGAGTTTCCCCGCCCTTTGGGGCGTTAATGAGCCCAATGACTCCATCGGTCCCGGATCGACCGATATATCCGAGGCGCCTCGCAACAGCAACAACCACACAGGTGAAAATAATATAAATGTCAGGGCTGGTAGGTCACTGACACCACCCTAGCTAGAAAGAAACGCATGTCCTCCCTGGATCCTTCTCCCGTTTCTGGTCCATACCGGGGTGTGAGGCTCGCGAATTCACGTTATATACAAAGCTATGCCACACAGGCTGTGCTTTGATCATCAACCACAAGACTTTGCTTTTCAACAGAAACCTTGATCATCTGCAACTTAGGCATGCCACACAGGCAATTCACTCCATGTGAATCGATATATAACCTCTGAGCTCGTACGTCTCAGAGAAGGGCGTTAAGCAAGATAATAAATTCTCTGCCGCCAAACAGATATATATTTACTAGAGATCAATCAACATAGAACAAAATCCAATGTCAGACACACAGTCCATTTACAAGTTCGTTCTGGGTCTGAACGAAACCGGAGGCACTCAATACCTCGCATATCCGTACAATCAACAAGTACGTCCGGATGGCTACTACTTCAGCCCCTTCAAGGTAGCTACTCCCATCCTGAACATCAGTAGCACCCCTCCATTCGACCTGAAGATCATCGGTCTTGCACCGTCTTCATATCTCGACTTTCACTCGTTGATCAACTATTTGAAATGAGAATTAACTCGGCCTTTTCAAATAATTCACGTATATTTAGAATTTCAAATCAATTCATTTCAATGGTTAAATTATTCGATATCACTAATTCTTCCCTTTAATGCAATTTTCACGCCAAACACATTCAACCATCAAATGTCACATAAACCAAGCAAATCCAGTTTATTTCCATTCCATATCGTTTATAATATTTTATCATGATTTATTGCTATTTTTATTTATTTAAAAATAGCCAATTCATTCAAAACAACGCTTCAGGCCATAACGCGGTCGTGGCACTGTTTTTCTTCAGATTTGATTTACACATATCTGAAAATCTAACCGTTGGATCTTCAAAAAATTTATATCATTAGAAAGATCTTTTCAAAACGAATCCACCTGTTTCAATTTCGGGAAAATCCGACAGTCGGATCTCCCGCACTAGTCGTTTGACGTTACGATTTCAAAATACAAACTGCAGCATCGTTATTCGATTTAATTTAATTATATTTATATATATATAAATATAATCGATTCTGGCACTGTTTTTCTTCATATTTGAATTAAACATTCCATACCATCCAACCGTTGGATCTTCACATAGTGGGTGTCGTTGGAAAGATATTTCCCAGGTGAACCCAACGGTTGTGGTTTCGGGAAAATCCGACGGTCAGATCTCCCGCACTAATCATTTGAAATCACGGTTTCAAAACACGAACTACAGCTTCGTTATTCAATATATTTTATTTATATTTATATATATATATATAAATATATTTCCTTCTTCGATTTCAAAACCATATCCACTTTATATATTTGATAAAAATGCAATTTTTATCATCAACAATATTTATTCAACACATCATCTTTTTTTACGAGTTGTTCACATGATAAAAATGATATTCTTTTCATCAAAAACATTTACTCAACACATGAATATTTTTAACACTTCATATTCACAATAAAAAGGTAGATTTTATTGTTCAATCTATATATTCAACACATGAACGTTTTCGACTTCACACATACGATAAAAATATAATTTTTTTTCATTCCAGTCCTTTATTCGACATATGAATATTTTCTATAGTTTATATATGTAATAAAATTGTGATTTTTATTGTAAAACAATTTATTTCAAAACACGATTATTTTATATAGTCAATACATAAGGTAAAAATGTTATTTTTGGTTTAAAATAATTTATTTAAAGTACTAATATTTTATATAGCCTATATATATAATAAAAATGTGATTTTTATCTTTCAAATAATTTATTCAACACATGAACTTCATTCAACACATGAATTTCTACTCAACACACGAATATAGTTTCAACACATGAAAATAATTCTAACACATGAATATTATTGAAAATTTCGGCAGCATAATGGTAGGGTAGTTAAAATCGGCACCGTCCCTAGTACGGCTCCTCGCTCTACCTTAAAACCTCGCGGTTTTTGACAATGGGGATTTTCAATATCTAGTTCGCACGTAGGCGAATTTTCCCATATACTAATCCTATTGGGATTTCAATCACAATCAATCATTTCATTTCAACCATTCATGATATTCACCAAATTTCACATCAACCAATAATCCAAATAATATCAAAACCAATATATATTGTCCATGGTCTGTGGACGAGGGGAGTATATATATATAGATATACATATATAACTATATTTCAATTCCACTTCACTTTATTTCAACACATCCCAGCCAATGAGAAATTTCCTTTTATTTATATATTTTTAAAAGTTCGAAAATACCCCTTGTCTCACACGAACTCTAATCCAAACCCAACGACTATCGTCCTTAGCTAAATACCCCCATTCCGAACACAATGGGATATGTTTCGTAGGCCCATTCGACTGTTTCAGTCAGTTTTCCTTCAAATTAAAATATAAAACATTCAATATTTAATTTGAACGTACATTTCAATTTGCCGGGGCCACATACTGATTCTAAAAATTCCCGAAAAATAAATCTAGCTATGTTTCGATGATACGGTCCCAACAAAACTAGTTTCATCGAATTCTGAGACCGTTTGAAAAATGGTCATTTTCTGGTCGATCCAATTTAACTATAATTGACCAAAAAACATTTTTCTTCGCCACGCTCACATATTAACTTCAAAAATTATGAAATTTGAAACCTAGCAATAATTTCACATCCTGGACCCAAAAAAAGTGGTTTCGTCGAATTCTGAGGTCGTTTGCAAAATGTCTATTTTCACGGGCTATATAAATTCTATAGCGACCTTTCTGAAAATTCATTTGGCCATAACTTTTGACTCCCGATATGAAACTTCGATTTTTCAGATTCGTTAGAAAGATATTCACTAACAGATTTAAATACTTTTGGTTTCACTAAAATCAGATTTATTTTGCACCCGGTACAGTCAGTCAAAGTTTGAATTGAAATTTTGAAACTGCCGCGCCATTTCAGGCCTTGTTTATAATTTAAAATAACTATATTTATTTTCAAACTTCGATTCAAACACACTTTTCATCGTTATTATTTAAAAGATTTATTTTAAATACTTAAAATTCACTATTTTAGCCAATTTAAAAAATTTAAACTGGCTCAGATTTTCCGGGTTGTTGCAGAAGTGGAATAAAAAACGAGACTAGGAAAGACCGGGACATGCAACCTTATGATAAGAACTCTATTGTTTGGCTATTGCAATGGTATTATCTTCTGACGATGGCAACGTAGAAGTGGTTGTGTGCGAGTTGCGGTGGTATATAGTTTGACGTTGTCAAGGATGACTGCTATGTTTTTTGATGTAGAGTAGAGTGTTATGTGATGGATTTAATTATAGTGAAGGCGGGGCTGTTTCTTGGTGCTAATGCATGATAGTGAATTGGATGGTTGGGTTGTTGCTGAGCGGTAGGGGGATTGATGGTGCTTGTGGACTGTATGAACATGCAGGGTGTGTGAAGTGAGCAATATGGTTGTATTTGATGACGTGTAGACTTGAAGATAAAGAAAAGATTGATGAGACATCTGCATGGTATTTGTTGGATGAATTGGGTTCAGCTCTACAGCGTAGTGATGAGTCGAATTTCAAACTAGCTCCATTTTTGCACATACCAGAAGAGAGAGTATATATAGAAAGTGGTACTATTGTTTAGTTGCATTGTTTTGTATGTTGAAGTAGAAGGGAGTTTAATACTAAACTTGATGTGGTTGCTATGGAACAGAATGAAAGAATAATTAGAAAAGAAGACAAGGATTCTTGGGATATGAAAAATAATTAGGAAAGAAGACAAGAATTTGTGGGGTATGACAAGTGCTTGGTATCAATTTGGCAAACAACAAGTTATTGGTGTTTGTGCTGTTGTTGAAGTTTTTAAGCTGTAACCGCCTTGAGTGAGATGAAATGTGTACTAAAGGTTGTATTCACTTTAATTTGATTTGATTTGTAGTGAAGGAGCAGCAATGAGTTGTTCAGTTGACAGTGAGAAAACTAAAGGTTTTGTGGTTATTGAATGGACAGTGAAAAGTGGACTTATGTAAGAAAGTGTAAGCTGTTGATGTCAACATGGAGAAGACGTTACGCAGAACGTTAGTTGCGGATGGAGATAGGGAAGAAGACGATGTCGGTAATGAAGTTGGACAATTTGAAGAGTGCTTAGGTACTGCTTGGTGACATGTCTGTAAGAAGACAAACATGCCTACAAGCGAAGTAGGCAAAACTGTGAGTGAAGTAGTATTGGTTTTATGTCATCCAACAAGGAAGAAGAGTTGCGGTTGTCACTTGTTGGCGGGATGACATATACAAGGGAAGACCCGAATGGAGATGTCAGTGGATCCCTAAGAGGAAACCAAAAGTATTTTTTGATGGTTAAAGTACAAATCAACATAAAACAATTGAGCATGTCCAACTTGATAGAGATGATAGTTTTGATCGAGTTCGTTTGTGCAAGACGATGAAGAAATTGAGAAACACGGTTCATTGCTTTATAAACTAGATGTTAGCACATCTAAAATGAGGGTGTTAGAAATAATGACTCTTTCTTTATTTGTCCTATTCTTTAGTTAGCACGTTTAATTTTGTTTGTCCTAGTTTTATGGCTTCTAATTTGTATTTGCTTTCAGTTCAAGTAATAGTATATATATGTATCACTTTAGTTGATTAATAAAGATAAGATATATTTTCGAGCTTTCATTTTCATTTCTATTAATTATTCTCAACAGATGAAAGAAAGAAGGCAACATATTACGGTGGAGAGGAAGAACTAAGGACGTGAGAAGAGAAGGACGTGTGGGCATTGGCCTTTCCATGCAAACAAATAAATGCTTGGAGATTTGAAAAGGGGACAAAAGGGAAAGTTCGGCAGCGTGATGTTCTTTTTGCTGAAGCAGGTACTCTCGCATGAAGGGAACTAGCTTGCGAAATACACTTAGAAGATAGTGGTTGTTTTGGGGACTTGCAAGCGCAGGCATGTGTGTAAGAAAGAGCACCAAGATAAAGGTTTAAAGAGGTAGTATACGGTTGGCGAGGCATGCAAGTTTCCATTAGTGGTTTCTTTGCTTTGATGTACTGGTGCCATTCTGCATGGCAAATGGAAGATTATGGGAAAGGCATGCTTGCGTGTGAGGAATGATAGACATGCGTGGGAAGCGAAGAAATATGTTAAGGAAGAGGGACTGTGAATAGGCTTCGACCCAAATTGTTTAAGTATAAAAAAATGAAGAAGAATTAAAATGAGGGATGCATAAGGGGAAGGAAGGCACCTGCATGGAGAAACTGTACAAGGATGGTAGACAAACAAAAGGAAGAGCATGCATTGGATAAACAGTAGGATGAAAAAACTGTTCTAAACGGTAACAGATTTATTAGTTGATAATAATAATAGTTAAGAACGATTTATAACAGTTTAAACTTATAATATTAATAATCGTTTTATAACATTATCAGTTCAAAGTGAAATAGACGGCAATGGGTTCGTATTGGCAAAGCACTATGCTAACGAATGATTTGCTGACATCTGAATAACTGCAATTTTATATAATTTCAAACTTGGATTGAAATTATATATCATCATGAACCGTCAATCAAAAACAAAAATGGTGAGTTAACTCTCACACTTTTCTAGAATATTATGATGTGCTAAATTCATATAAATTAAATTTATCGTTAATAAAATAAATTGGATGCCTAGGATGCTTGTTGTTTGGCTGTCGATGTTTATATTAACGTCGTATTGGATTATTGATTGAATACTATCCCATATTTTATTATAAATCATAATTATAATCTGTGATGCAGGGAAGGACAGGTTGGAGGGATCCGACTGGATTCCTCAAATAAATAATATGTTGTTTACTTTTCATGTTATTTATATATGAATTGTTCACCCCAAATAACGTTATATTCTATTTGGATGCTGATTGTTGATTGGATGTGATCGTTGAATTTAGATTTAACGATCGTTGTGTTCTTAATCAATAGGCAATATTGATTAAGTGCTTGGCAGTAAATGACCCAAACTTTTAGACGTCAATTTGCTGTTAGGCGAATTGACGATGTTTTAAATTATAAAATTTATTTTTATAACTAAACTGAAGTTTATATTTATATAAGTTGTTTAAAATAGATGTTTTATAAATATATTTATATTTATAACCGTATTTCCAAAGAATTACTAAACATTATATATTCTTATGTTATTATAAGAAAAGAAGGACATGAATTTACCGTAGGTTAATAATCGGAGATAATTGTTCAAGGAAACAATTAAGTAAGTTAGATTAAGTTAATTATATTTTTGATTAATTTAATAAGCAGAAGTGGAAGAGATCAGTTAGCAGTGGATGGTGTCTTTAAGTTGACTTAGTCAACAGTTTCAATTAGAATGTTATTTAAATTATTATTTAATAAAAATAGTTTTACCAACCAATTGTTTAAAACTTAACGAATGTTATTTAAAGTAAATGGATATCTTGTGTTTGAAGTGATTATCTAATTATTTAAATATAATGGATTGTTCTATTTTAATAAAAGAAACTACTTTATTTAAATGGTTATTATTTTAATAACCAAGGCGTTGACTTTTGAAATTGAAAACTGTTTAAAAAGGTAATCGAGTGAAATAAGCCAACGACGGTAAAGATTTCTTTGGAGGGTTTTTTAACACAAATTCACAAACAAGGTTTGTAAATGAATATTTAAATGATATGCAATGAATTTTAAAGAAATTCGCCTAAGTAAAGAAATTTGCAAGGTTTAAGTATGGTTTATATAACCATATGTTAAATGAAATAGCAAGTAGAATTAATATGGTATTAATGTTATCGGGGTTTTGAGTTATAAACTTCTATCTATTTTGGGATAAGAACATTGTCAATCAAGGTCTGAGAGGTAATTAGAATACCCCAGCTTGAACGATTTCACTATTATCGAGAGATGGTATTAGTTTGTAATGATAAGGGAAGTAAAAAGAGAATTTGCAATTATTTCAGAATAAAGGAAATATAAATGGATCATAAAGGATATTTTCAATATAAATGGACTGATGAGATAGTAATGTTTGCATAATGATATAAAAAGAAGATTCTAGAAATATTGTAATGGCCCGAATTTCCGTACTCTTTGAGTCGACTAATAACACCACACGCCCAACTCAAATTGCACAGAAATACGAATCGTTATTAGAAAGAAGTTAGAGGGTGAGAAATAGAAAGAAAGAAATATTAGAATAGAAGAAAATGAAGATCACAAACTCACAGCGGAACGAATAAAATATATTAGATAACATAAACTTTGAAATACAATTCAGTAACTTTATATACATACCATCATCAGAGCACAACAGCTATTTCTGGAACAGTTATAAACACATGTTTCCAGATACAACATGTACACAGCGGAATATATGATAGTCTATAGCTAACTGGTGAAGCCTCCTGCTTCGAACTCCTCCAAGTGAATCTGTAAAATCCCGACTACTTGTCTGTGGATGAAAGAATGGGAATTAGAGTATTTAAAGGGGAACGGCTTGGGGAGCACAGAATACAACATCGTGAGGGGCACAGAACTAAAATTACTTGGCAGTTACGGTGTTAAACTGGCTTGGGAGACACGAGTTAAAACTTGGTAGGCATGTAGTGAAAAGTTTGGATGGCTAGTAGTTGAAAATTTTGGCAAGCGTGGTATTAAAAGGGTTGGCAAGCATGTTAATCGAAGTGTAAAGACAAGGTGAAATATTAGTTTGATTACCTTGTGTTTTTGTTATGTTGAGTACATAAGGTTTTCGTTCATGTCCGAACTGCTACGGACAGAAATAAGGGTATGGTCGTGTCCAACGAGGTACCACGATCCCAAAAATATATTAATATCGGTAGTTTAACTTATATTATGAAACCCCAAAATATTGATATAGGTGCAAAATACTCCAAATAAAAATTTGCATATTTAATTAATTAAAAATTACAGTAAAATTCTAAAAATTAAATTATAACTAGGCCTCAAAAGAATCTTGTCCAAATTCAAGACCGATATTTAAATATATTTAAATAACCATTATGGCTTATATACGATTTCACAGTGACTTTCTGAGAATTTGATTTGGACGTAATTCACAATATATAAGACGAAATCTCGATTTTTCACTTCCATTAGAAAAATATAATCAAATAGATTCTAACGTTTCTTGTTTCAAAGAAATCCGACTTATTTTGGATCTTGTATATTCAGTTGAAGTTTAAATCGTAAATTACGAACTACTGCGACTATTTCGAGCTCGTTTTAAATTATATCATAAATTATACATTTAAATATCATTTTATTAAATAAATTCCTATATATAATTAAAATAAAATATTTAAAACGAATTTAAATATTTAGAATTCAACGGCTAAAAATCTGGGTTGTTACAAATATGCCAAGCGAGAATTTATATGAATAAGAATTTTAAAGTTAAGATTTATCGTTATGGTTATGTATTAAAAATATGTCGCTCGACATTATTTTGGCACTGATAAGGTTTTGCAACCAGATTATACTGATTATAGTATTGGAAATGTTATTTTCCAGATAATGAAAATAAAAGAGATTTTTGTGAAATATAACCGTATGTTAAAACAAAGGAAATGACAAGGTGAGTTTTGAAGATGGTTATGCCCAAAAAGAAAGATAAGGGTTGAATTTGATTTTAGAAACAAAAGGAAAGAGATTTGCTGAAATAAATTATATAATCGATTTTAAATGAATGGTTTGAAATAAAAATGGACTGAACTGCCAAGATACTGATCGATACCGTTTGAGTTGATAGTTTAAACCCAAACTATCAATGAATATTGTTATTGGACCTTTGGACATGTTGTTTCGAAGAGACCGGGATGGAAACTAGACCCCAAACCACTTCGAACCAACTGTGCGCTCACGAGTAACATTGCAGGTGTATAAAGATGGAGCATTGAAGACCGTTAATCTTCATAAACGGAAGAACTACTCGTTGGATATCTCTAGGTCGCTCCCGAGGATATTTTGACTTATGATTCTGTCGTGATTGGAATCTTCGGATTTGCAAGGACTTATCGCTACTGATCCTTGGGGTGATTCCCATATAGGATGTGGTAGGAGGGTGCCTTCGGTTCATCCTATTCCTGGATGACTTGTATGGACGAATGTCTAATAGAGTATTTCCTAAGGGTCGCGTACGTTGATCGTTACTAATATACCAAGTTTGGTGGCGGAGAAATTCTCTTACTTAACACCCAGAGTATATTTGTGAATGTCAATTATTGATTTGATGGATCTGACAATGTGACATTCAAAGATATGAGATGTTCTCTGAAAAATAAAACGTGACCTCAAGCCTCATCAACCAAGAAATGACAAAAATCGGCAGGCAGCATGGTTAGGTAGGTCATACCCAAGCAGGGTGTATTATCACCTATCTAAAGAAAATCCTTATTTGTTCTTCTTTCGATTATGTATCTCTGCGGATGGATGGTGGGACCTTAAAACCATCGAGTGATAATACATCCGCTACAGTCAAGCTAATTGAGTGGGTGGTCATATGTGGTTGGGTTGCAAGATGTTCTTGTTGAACCCCGGTATATCCCCTCTAGAGTACACTGGTCAGAAGGTGGCCCCATACCTTGTCATAGTTGGAATCCATTCTCCAATAAGTGCCATGCGGTTTTCGATTTTATAATGAATATGTAGAGCGTGAAATGTAAGAGTTCTGCTAGTTGGTTTTTTTATTTGTGATTTGATAGACGCTATTATAATATCACTGGATTTTGATATATCAAAAATGTTTTGGGTTATAGTAAGGTAAAAATCGTTTATGTGTGGGTTGGTCTTACTATTATCCATTTCTTTCAAAATGGATTTCTAAAGTTAAACAAGTTGTTTGCCATGTGAATTTATCACTGAAATTATTCCAGACTGATCCGGGTGAATTTTGCTTTGCTTAAAATGTGCTCGGGTCAGGCCGAGTACATTATCAAGTTAGATTTCACTTGGAGCTTCAGAAGAGGAGTTGGAGTCGAGACGTATAGCCAAATTCACTGGTATTATTCCACTGTGTGTTGTACTGAAATGTATATATACTCTGATGTTGTAATTTA
The DNA here is from genome assembly GCA_030737875.1 of Allium sativum. NCBI lineage: Eukaryota > Viridiplantae > Streptophyta > Magnoliopsida > Asparagales > Amaryllidaceae > Allium > Allium sativum. The sequence goes on along the minus strand of CM060920.1, from coordinate 929,891,699 downwards.
CAGTTTTCTTTTTGAATAAAGTATGTTGATATATTATATTTTTGTCCATTCCGGTGTGAGATTCGGATCTTCTTATTCTTCTATTCTAATATTTCTTTCTTTCTTGTCTCATCCTCTAACTTCTTTCTATTAACAATCCAGAATTTGACACTTGGTTTCTTGACAAGGAATACCAAGTTAAGTATTATTGTCAAAAATTCAAGCGTCGAATTTTCTGGGTCGTTACAATTTAGGAATATACATCTATGCACATAGTTAGGTATAGAAATTTATCTCTTTTATAATTCTAGATATTTTGGTTGATATGTCGATACACCATAGTATTCCAATCTAATTAAAATTTATCTCTTTTCTTATTCTAAATTTAAATTTCACTACTCTTTGATATGGTTTTGAAAAATTGAAAGGACATCTTTTCAATATGAAAATGTCAATTCAAACTCTAACTATCAATTTTATTCATCTACTTATGTTTCATATATTTTGTTTCAAAAATATATATTGAAGTATATAAATCAATAAAATTATATATATATAGTACATAGATACTATAATACGCTTGAAATAGTTAAAAATTTTAAACATTTGATATTGTTATAAAATATAAATTTATATTTTTTTTATATCAAGTTTAACCATACATAATTTAACTTATACATAATTTCGTAACAGTTTTGGGTTACATTATCACAGACACTATTTTAACTTAATATTAATTTTGATTTCTTATTAGATTTACAAAACTTGTATATTTAACTTAAAATTTTGGTATAATATATATATATATATATATATATATGATTTTTATGTCTTAAATGTGTAGTTTAAATAAAAGAAATTATAGTTTTACAGTTTACTTTATATTACCAGATTTCATCATATAATTTGTTATAACTATAGATTTCATTTAAAGGTTTAACATATAAATGGTTCTTTAGCAATTTAATTTGTTTTGATTTGTAAAAAATTAAATTTAAAATTAATTTTATCAAAAGATTGATGTGTATCTCATAATAAATTAAATTTTAAGTCCTTTCTAACATTAGTTTTATATTTATTATGAATATATCATAATAGTTCACTTTAATATGATAAAATTTTATATTCTCTTTAAATATATCTTTAAAATTTACTATATTATTATTTTTAAAGAAGCACCCTACTAAGATTATTTAACTCTGTATTTCTCATAGAATTATTCTGAATATTTTACTACCTATCATGAATATATTTTTAGTTACCATTAAACTCTTATCTTTACTATTTTCAATCTAATTCATTAGTATCATTAACCTAATTATAAAAAAGTTAATGTATATTATTACCTTTGTTTGGTTGATATAATTTATAATAAACTATATATTACTTAAGATTATATTTTGCATATCTTTTGCCGAGACACATATCGTCATCAAATCATTTTTGCATAATTATTGTCATATTATCATTAGTTCATATCATTCCTCATTACTATAAATTACAATGCATGTTAAAAACATTCATATCACAAGTTGCATTTCGTTTACTATATATCATCTCATATTGCTTTGCATATGACATACATTTCATACTGCATTATAACCCACATATTGCACATACTGCATTACTTTGACTTGATTAACTTGTTTGACTTGTTTGGCTTGATTGATTTATTTGACTTGTTTGAATTGTTTGACTTAATTGATTTGTTTGACTTGTTTGACTTGTATAACTTGATTGACTTGTTTAACATGGTTGAATTTCATTTATGGTTGATAGGTTTATTAGAAATATACTTATGCATATGTAGGTATTAAATAATATAACTATACTAATCTTTTTTAGATTTCATTACTTAAATTTTATGTAGTTCTTATATTATTAGATTAAAGCGGAAGCTTTATGGGTTTTTAGGATATATAGAAATTACAAGAAATGTTTGGCTTTATGTTTATTTGAATTGATGTTAGACAATAAAACTTAAATTGGTTGATTGTTTGAATTAAACTGCTTAAAAATTGACTTATCGTTAATCTAGTTTTAATATTACTTGACTTATATTAATTTAAGTTGTATCATAGTTTTAAGGAAATATTATATAGTATAGATTAAAGTCTTATTATAGTTTTAAGGGTATTAGAGTTTAGGCTAGGTTTAGTCTTGTGTTAGTTTAAGAGCGAGTTATAAGAAATTTATAGATTTAGGGAGAGCTATAGATTTAGGGGGAGTTATATATAGAATTAGTCCCTAGGACTATTCATAAATTTAGGAGAAGTATAGATAGATATGCTTTTTGTTGATGACAAAGGGGAGAAATTATAAAATAGGTATAGAATAGGTATAGTTTAAGGGGGAGTTAGAAGGAATTCATGGTGAAAGAGGGAGTAATCGAAGAATCGGAATAATCGGTAATATCAGGTATGAATATTTTATAAATCAAGGTTTTCATCATCAAAAAGGGGGAGATTGTTGGAGAATGGAATGTTGATGATGTTTTGATGACAACAACCTTGTTTTAATCATTACCATTATTGATTATAAAATATATGTATACTAACACTTTAATCCAGAATATATAAATATATATAAGGAGGGTTCTTCTACACCTCTTATATTACACGTGAACTCTCCCCCTTAATCTCCACCACACATTTCCCCACTCATTCTCTCTCTTTTCCCATTTCATTATTATTTCTTAGTGGGAAGAGAGAGAATGAGTGGGGAAATGGGTGTTGGAGAGTTCACGTGCAATATATGAGGTGTAGCGGAACCCTCCCATATATATATATATATATATATATATATATATATATATATATATATATATATATACAGGTAATATAGATATTGAACATTATGCATTTTAAGAGATTCAAGATTTCAAAGGAAAATCAAGACTCATGAGTATCAAGATATAAAGATATCAAGAGTTCAAGATTATCATAGTAATAGAGTCTGGTTAGTATGTAGAACTCCGAATAGCACTCCAACTCTATTTTCAAATTATTCCTTTTTAAATTTATTTTAAAAACTATTTTCATTATGATTTCAAATTTGATTTTAAACTTATGGTTTCAAATATACTTCCTAAGTTTCTTAAGTTTATATATATTATGCAGTTTTATAATTATATTATAAAGTTTTATATCATATATATATATATATATCATTTTCAAGTCATATGTTTAAATAATATTTTGTTATGTTTTTATACTTGAGAAATTATATTTTAAACAACTAGTTTTATTTTAGGAATTTCCAGGATATATGTATTAGTCTAAATACCTTAAAAATGATTTAAAATTCAAATTTATAATACATATGCTGACATACATGTTTTGACATGTCGACATATAACCGTCACATTTATTTCAATTTAAAAGTTGTGTCTTTTCATTTTAAAATGTTTTAGAAATGGTTGTATCTCTTGGAACACTATATAAAGACTTCATTTTCGAATTTTTTCATAATATATCGTCTCCTTCTTCCCTACTTTACATACCACCATTATTCTTCTTAATTTTCTAGGGTTCTACACTTATACTCTGTCAATTTTAATACAAATTATATCATTCTTCTTCTAGTTTCAATTTCTATCAAATACTCTATGTTTGGAAGTGCTACTCAATAGTTCTAGGGCAATTGTAATCAAAGATAGGAAGGGTGTGTTCAACTTAGCCCTAAAATCAAGAAAAAAAATAGGATGTGCTCCTTGTAGCCCGTAAATCAAGGAAAAGGAGCGGTGTTAACTTTGTAGCGTGAAATCAAGGGTGTTGAAACAGTGTTAACCTTGTAGCCATGAAATCAAGAGTGTTGTAATTGGATATTGATATTAATAAAACTTTGCATAATCCAGCGTTGTGCGGGATTGGACGTAGGAGTAATCCAAACCAGTATAAAATCTGGTGTGTTCTTTCCTTTTCTGCATTTTACTTTTCTTTATATTTGCATCTTGATTGTTTCTATTGTGTCATTCATTTTGTGATTCATATAGCAGTTTGTGTAACTGATAATTGGTTAAGATTTCTATAAGTTCTTTAAAACACTATTCACCCCCCTCTAGTGTTATTTTTTCCTTAAGATCCTTGGTCCTCATCCCTAACAGTGTCAACCTTCCTAAGGAGATGGGTGAAGGTGGTGACTAGTTAAGGTTAGGTTTTTGTATACTAGTTGTTGAAACGAACTATTGTGATTTTATAAAATGAATCCAACAGTCCACACATACTTCAACAACTATAAATAAAACCCTTGCCACCTCTCTAAACCTCACATTTTCCTCTAAACTCCACCTCCATTCTTTCTAAGTTCCGGAATTAGGCCAAATTAGCTACTTCTTCTCAAATCTAACCTATTTGCATATTCTCTATTCTAGTTTCTTTATAGATTTATGGAACTAGATTTATATATATGTATGTATAAGATTCGAATTTTGATTCTTGTGTATGTATAATAATTAGGAGAAAGATTTAGAGTACTCAATTTCGAGGCAATAATCCAAAGTTTGGTTATATACTATTTTCTCCTCCTTCTTCTTGTTATTTTGTGAGTTGAGAATTACTTTGAGTTTGCTATTTTTTGTAATTGTTAGTGTGAAACTTAATTTTTTATGCCTAAAAGAGATTTGGGATTCTTACGAAAATAAAATACATGTAAATCCCCCAAATCTCTAATCAGAAATGGTTAATCATAGGTTTATTTGGATTTCGGATTATATATTATTAATAAAGCATATAAATGATTTCAATGTCTATAAAGGATTTTAGATTACTTATAAAAAGTTATAATTGTTTTCTATTTATTTGAAGATCTTTACAAAGAAACTTAGAGATTTTTGAGATGTTTTAGAAATGGAATTGGGTTTTAAGTAAAGAGATTTCTTAAATGGATGAGATTTATTAAAAAGGGTTCATAAGACAAGTTATAAAATAATTTGTGTTTGAGATATTATTATCCCTACTTTAAACAAAGAATTTTAAACCTTGATATCATTTCAAAATAAAATATCATTGTTGAAAGTTCATAAATATTCCTAGGTCAATGAGTTAGGTACATGAATATATTTTCTAAGTGTTGAATATATGATGTTTTATGCATATACTTAGGTCGGTAAGATAAGTATATGTACACATAGATGCATAGACACACATATAAGTATGTAAACTATACTTTATGGATATACCTATGTTGATGAGATAAGTACATTAAATTATCAAAAATATGATGTGTTATGAATATACTTAGGTCAATGAGATAAGTATATGTATGTATTTCAAAGAATTGAAATAATGTTTTGTGAATATAGTTGTACCTTGAGATATGTATATAAAAATGTTTCCAAGTATACAAAGGGATTTAGTTATTAAGAGCTTAATTAATTGAGGCTTAGGGATTACTATGTATAGGAAATCTTGGTTGTAATTTATGTGTGACAGTTAAATAACCGACTATCAAATCTAGATCAAATTGTTACTTGGAAATATCTAGGGGAAACGAGTGAGTTATACATCACATTCATCCACATTAATGATTCATTGTGCATATAAACCTCGTTTCGTTTTTATAGGACAAGTGATAAAGAAATCTATCCACTAGCAGTTAGGAGGTGAACTCCGCTATTATACTTGTCTCTGTATTTTTTTTAAAACCGAGGTCAAGTTTACTAGAAACTATCGATTATCGTTTCGATGAGGCCTGGATCAGATCAATTTATCCAAAGTCTATTTTGATATGATTGAGCGACGAATGTGATATATATTGAAGATGATCAATCAAAGATAGAGGTTTATTGTGCAAGGGCTACTGCTACTTATTCTAAGGATGATTCCAAAACGAATGTACTGGTAATAGTGCCTTCGATTCATTCAAACCTCGAACGACTTATATGGATGAATGTGCTACATTGCATTTCTAGTCTACGTACATTGGTTTTTACAAACATACATCTGCTAGTGGTACAGGAGGTAAACTTGCTTATACCAAGTACCCTTCCTTAAGGCATATTTATTCATAGGATTGTATTTTTATAGGAATTAATTTGTTTGTCGGTAATGACGATGTGGTATTCCAAGTGAAATATATTAAAGAAAGTTAAGACATGATTGTTAGCCTAATCATTCAGGAAAATGTAAAAAAAAAAAAAAAAAAAAAAAAAAACAATGTTATTCCCCAAAGCTATGTGGTGGGTCGCCACTGGGATTCTTCGTCTCAATTCTAGGTACATTCTTTGAGTTGGTTGCACATGGATCATAGGGAAGGGGTGTCAAGGGATGAGATAATCTGGGTTATCATGTTCAAGGGGCAGTCCATCTCTAGTTCGCATGGGGAATGTAGGTCGACCCACGAATGCATTTTCTAAGGGTGCATCATGGAAGGTAGTCTCTCACCTTGCCACAATTGGATCCAATCTCCAATACATTCCATTATGGTTTCAGCTATAAAACAATTATACTGAAACGTAAGATGTACGGATTTCAACAATTTTATAACTGTTTATATCTAAACATTATTATAACATCACTGAATTTATAATAAAAGTGTTTTTGGTTGTCATAAGGTAAATGATTATACATGTTAATGTGCATCCTCTTTATGTGTATTATATACCCATAGCCGAAAAAACAGCAAGCTAAAATGGTTTTATTATTATTAAAAACACGCATACATTTATATCATTAGTTAATTATATATATACATGGTTTATAAAAATTGATTTTACATTAATTAATAAATATATTTTTTATATAACAGTAAAACAATTTATAAAATAATCATGTATAATATGGTTGAAACTAAATATATTTTAGTTTTCCTAATTTAATCATGTTAGTCATATGTGAATCATAGCAATTACTCATTAATCCTAGCTTACTAATTGTAATTTATTTACATGGAAATAATATATACATAAATATAGAGGAGTGGGAGCGACAAACGATTATATGTACATACTAAATCTTTAAAATAGATATTACTTTAAAGATTTAGTCATTTGTAACACTTTGTTCTCCTTGGATTAAGAATCCACCACTCTAGCTTTGCAAAAGAAAGAGATGAAATGCCAATGAAAGTATATGATTTGGAAGAAGGGAGATGAGGGAAGACGTCAAGTACGCATAAATGAAGGCAAAGAATAAAATGTGAGAATATTAATAGAGAGCTTCCCTTGACTTGAGATGGTCGATAATATGTTGGCTAAAAAGGTTAATATACTTAAACCATGTTGTCACTTGTGCATATATTTGAAACCCCTCGAAAATATATATCAGTATCATGTATTAATACTTGCTCATAGCATTGACATACATTGAAATAGTAATAGCACCCAAAATTTTCTAAAAGCCACCCCTATAGCTAAAGAACCCTAAACATCACATACACTACACTAATGATTGATATTTCTTAAATATAATTTAATTTACTTAATTTGCAACACTTTATAGCTAGTGAAATCATTAGATATTTTGATGATTTCACTAGTTCAATTCTGTGACTTGGAGTTGTGAATTCAGTTGACGTTTAGTGTTGAACGATTTAGATAAATGCTCACACTTCGTCTTAGCTAATGGTCGTGGCTGAATCTTTTACTTATGGATATCACTTCTAAAATGAATTTTCAAATCAATGAAAGTTGTACCATTAAGCGACTATATATATATATATATATATATAGTATATATATATATATATATGTATGTATGTATGTATGTATGTATGTGTGTGTGTGTGTGCGCGCGCACAGCAGTGCGCGTGCACGTGCTTCTTTTCATTAAAATTGTACCTCTTTTAAGTTCTATAAAATTTTCTATAGATCGAAACTCCCGTAATATTTATATACAACCGTTAAGTCCATCTACGAAGTCCTTAGTTAAATAAAAGCATTTGCTATTCAGACTTCTACTCTAGCCGAATAGTTTTTGACCTTGGTTTAAGTGAAGTTGACTATTGTACTGACCTCGTATAATTAAGGAGACAAGTTCTTTATTGAATAATGTTTCAACTCAGGCCTAACTATAATATTAAAGGAGCAAGCTTACTTAATTGTTTAGCCTATTTTCATGAATATGGATTTTTCTCTACAAACTTAGGAAATCTTATAACCACACATAGTAAGACACAGATCCTACCTCTTGAATTTCAAATGAGAAAACGTAGAGAACTTCGACACCCCTTGCTAATAAGGTATTCCCTTCCCTAAATTTCATTTGGGCAAGAACTAGGTGCCTTAATAGGAAACCCAGTTAAAAGTGACCAACCATTCTCATACACACATCTTCACTTTCTTTTCATTCACTTACATCTCACCACACCGCGAATGGCCAAAAGTTATTTAATGGTCTTTATGCCATAATTCAACCATAATCAATGTGGAGTAGTAACGTCGAAGTTCCATGGTATTCTCAAACCGAGAGAATCGCATAGCATCATTGTATTGAAAATTCCTATTTGATCTAGTTGTTAATGGTTACTAGACAACTCCTAGTAAAGCCATTCTATACCTCCAATAACTATAAATACACAACTCTTTGGTGCTTCAACGACCAAAATTAATACGCTGAATATTTGGAGAATACTGCGTACTATGGTCTCAATGGGTGTACTGATATTCATTCTTAAAAATATTGACTGTGAATGTTCAACACATAGTTTAATTCTACGTTACATTTAGTTATCCATGATTGCAAATCTTTGCAATATAACCAGATAACATTTCATTTGAAGTTTTTTTAATTTGTACACTTTAAATTAATTAATAATTATTTGTATCACAACATAACACAACACATATAAAAGAAAAAGACACCAAAAATAATTCTTGTTATGAAGAAGATTATTTACAAAGCTAGATATAAACAAATTACATTTGCTCTTAGAGCTGCTGCTTGCTCTCTCAGGTGACTGTTTCAATTTACTAATGAGTGAAAGGTAATGATGATTCACTAAAATGAGTCACTAGCATCCACTGCAAAAAGGGAGGCTGTGTAGATTCACAATTGAATTACAGGTACAATCAACATCTCCAAATTCTTATACAACAGCTGGTTTAAACGTTTTCTGGTTTTAGTTTTCATCTATACAAAGTGTGTACATACATGTACAATAGAAAATTGATCATTTTAGAAAATGAATTTAACATACAAATTAAAAAACAACTTTTTTGGTGTTTTGAGAAATGATAAAAGTACAAAAATAATTCATTCTTTCATTGGTCCTTCATATCCTCTATCATCAATTTCCTCCATTCTATCGTCCCTCCGCTCCTCACATATTTTGTAATTGAAATCCAAAATCCAAAATAAATCAAACCAAGCCTTAGTTTGAATACTCATTTAATTTTAATATTGAGATTAGTAGAAGACCAAGAGAAGGAATAAAAAGTTTTTTTATTGGGTTCAAGCATACATTAACCATTTTTCCTACTCTGGCCTAGAGTTATATCCCAGGTGGTCTCCAAGGTCAGTTCTACTAACATTGGGTCTTATCACGCAAATCGTCAATTTGTTTTAACAACTCAGTCAGTTGCATTAAAACACACAAAAGAAAAGATGTAAAAGGCTTTTATAAATGTGAAAATTAGGCTTAGGTCCTTAAAGCCAAAACTTAATATACAAAATCTTCTTTCCAAAAAAAAAAACTGTAAATTAGGTCCCTAAAATTTAACTACTGAATAATAACACAAGATTATGTAATTATTCAGTGAATATTGCAGACATTGATGCAACTATATCAAAAAATTACATAAATATCTACAGTTTTAATGTGAAAAATTGCAGATATTTCCGCATATTTTTTGTTGAACAATTGCAGATACTTCTGCAAATTTTTCAAAAGATAGTGAAAATTTCTACAACTTCCTTGGTGAGTAATCATTACATTTTCTGCAAATATTCGTTGAATAATCGTGGAAATTTCCGTAATCTTTTGATGTAGTTCTATAAATGTCTACAACTATTTACTAAATAATTGCATAAATTTATGCAATTATTAGTTAATTTAATTCTAAGGAACTGATTTGCATACCTTTTCTAGCAAGAATGTTTTGCCTATTTCAAAACTTAATAGTGACTTTAATCAAACCGTTCCTTTATGAATAATGGTTTTTAATATACATTTGGCATATTTTTAAAAGGATCGATTTTCCTTTCATATAATATTCAATAAAGCTCATCTATTGTTTTTAATTGTCCTTAATTTTTGGTTAGTTCAAAAGAAAATTTTTAATGCTCGAAAGTTTTTATGACTTCAAATTAATTAGGTAAAGCAAATTCAATTTTCCTAAAAAAAATTAAACTTTTATGAAATAATTTCATTTACAAATATTTTTACTAACGAATTTAACTTTCCTGAGCAAATAAGATTTTTGCAAAATTATGAATATCTGAAGAAGAAATATAAAGAAATACATCATACACCATACACCATACACTCTTAGAATTATTTAATTTTTTTGGGATACAAAACAATTTTGATTTGAATTTTTCCTCCTTTTTTTCAAATGAAAATAGATAACTCTCGTGTTGTATTTTGTATCAAAAATTAATAAAGGAAAAAAAGATCTCCACTAGAAAAGCTATAAGCACATGAATTTTAAACAACCTTATTTCTTCATATATATATATATATATATATATATATATATATATATATATATATATATATATATATATATATATATATATATATATATATATATAAAGAAATTGATTTGTTACATTTAATGGAAAAGATAGTTAAGAGGAGAGCTTGAACAGAAAAGAAAAAAAATAGTCGTTGAATCCTCATGGACTTTCTTTTTCTTTTTCAATTAGTGCTTGCCGGATTTCCTCTGTGGTAGCAATAAAATTGTAAATCATATTATTTAGATGTAGGCTCAATAACAGTTTTTTCCTTTTTTTTTCTCATTGGAAATTTTCATCCTTTGACAATCGACATAGATATTCATTTCTAAATGACGAACCATGCTCCAACCCTTTTTCATAAAACCAAGCTGTTAATAAGCCTAAAATACAAACTAGCCAAAGTAAACAGATTAAACTATTCGTCATTGATTCACTTTTTCCTAATGCACGAACGAGAATAGTTTTTGAACAGTTATGCAACATGCCAATTGAAATTAATTCAACCATTTTTGACATCCATATTTCTCAAAGTAAATCATTCAAACCAACAAAATGTACCGTCCATCAAAATTTGCACATGCGCAATTGGAACATTTGTTGCTATAATATCCAATACTCTTGTACCACAATCCGTCCACAAAATACTCGGCTTAAAGAATCAAAAAACCAAAACGAATATATAATCAATAATGAAACATCCTAACTTATGCTCCTTTGCTCTTGCTCTTCTTTAACTTTTTACTATGCTCCTTTTTGCCATTTGAAGAAGACTTTCTTCTCTTCAAACTAGAAAGTTGCTCGTTAACATTTTCACTTATGCCGCTCTGCTGGTCTTCTTTCATCTGATTATTTTGTTTAGCTTCAGCTTTATTCTTTTTCTTCATCTTCTTCTTCAACCTTTGTTTTTCCTTTTCCACTTCCTCGTTTAGTAATGAGACCCAGAGCTCATCCTCTTCTTCATTGTTTTTAGCATTATCATCATCATCATTCTCCTTCTCTTCCGTTTGATCAACATCAGAGGTATCACTTGGTTGTTCATCCGTAGTTCCTGCATAATTTGTGACACAAACCAATCTTTATTGTATTTTCTTCTTCAAATCCGTCAGGACTTCATATTTTGTTAGTATAATTGACCTGTCAAATAGGTCGGATTGGGTCATAATGGGTAGGTTCAAAACTCACCCGACCCATTTTTAACCCAATCCGTCTGATTTATTTGTTAAGTGAGAAAAATATAACCCAACCCACTTCATTATCACCTTTTTAACCCATTTAAATAAATAAAAAACATCACAAAAAGATATGAAAAATGTGCACTGAAACTACAAAGCAGAATTAAAAGTAAAGTTCAGATTCATCAAATCGGACAAAATACAATCAAAGCACAATCAACCAGCCCACAGCAAATCAAACAACAAAATACGTTCAGATACATCAATTTCAAGTTCTTTTTATCAGATATTCACATAAGCAAATTACCATGAAGTTTATACATCACCATTTTCTATAAGCGATACAATCAAAGCCAAGCTTTGTGACACGCCAAGGGCAACAGAAATATTATAAGTGAACTAAAGTTCATCCATAAGAACAAAGATCTAATAAGATCAAACCATGTATGTTAACCTATGGTAGCCTTCACTCGGATTTACCTACTATGCCAGTACTTGGAAAATTGCTCAATTCTTTTACCTGTACTATTAAATCACAAGATTTAAGAAGGTACAAATATTTTTATCAGACCAGGTAGAGGCAGCGGCTAGCATCTCGAAATCAACTGAGACATGCATGGCGGCTAGGGTTTCGCCATCAATTGAGGCAGGTTCGATGGCGGACCAAAATTGAAACAAGGATAAAACAGTCGACTGTCTTAGGCAAGGCGGTGAATTCAAGCAAAAACAATGGTAAATGGAAGAAGCTTTGTGGAAATTTATAGCATCAGCCCCATTTCTTTTGAAAACTAGATATCGATTTTGTGAAAATTAAAATTTGCAGAAGATTAGGAAGAATCACTGTGAAATTTTTGAAGGAATAAATTTTTTTTTTTTAGGGCTTAAGATGGTAGGTGGGCAAACTGGTCGGTAGAGATACATTGGCCAGTCAATAGGGTTCTGACCCAGTATTAATAAAAAAAGGAAGTGGATTGTAACACCCCCTATTTTCTGATAACAAATTAAAGAATACTTAATTATAAATGCGAGAATCATGGGAAAACATGAAAAATTCTTGGCATAGATTGGTTCATGAAATGGTATATTTGGTATACCATTTATTGTGAGCATAATTAAAAGAATAATTATGGCATGATTAAATTAAAATTAATTTACATATATAATTAGACATATATAGAAAATATGTGAATTTAAAAAACACGAATTATGACTCACTGCTGAGTCATTAGGAGCTGAGTTGGCTGTTCTAGATAACTTTATCTTGTCTTAATGGTCTTGATTTATTCTGAGATGATCTGACGACTCTTATTCAATCTAATCTTTATAAAAGCAATCTAATACCTCACCCTAAATCATATTAAAAAATTGAACCTAGAGTCGTCATGGCTGCCATTAGACAACCTAAAGTAGTTGCCACTTGAAGTTAACATAGAGACGAACCAAACTAAATCAAAACAACGATTGTCTACATCAAAAGCGAGCATTTCAACTCCAGAATTCAGAATCCAGAAATCAAGACTTTCGTTCGTTGTAAGCGCAGTTATCTTTTAGACGTAAATAAATCTAAGACGTGATTTGATATAACGTGAAATTAGAATTATACCACGTTAATTCATATCGATTGATTGTGATGATTTTATCATGAATTGGAATGATTGTGGATTATTGGATTTGATATTGGATCTATTTGAAACTATCAATATCATATGCAAGTTGTGTGTTTCATGTAAAGATCTACATGTATATGTTCTTATGCAAGTTGTAAGTTTTATATTAGATCCAAGTCAAGATCTACATGTACATATTCCTATGTTTTATGTTAGATCCATATGTTCATATATAAGTTGCAAGTTTTATGTTAGATCCACATGCCTATGTTCATATGTCCATATGCAAGTTACAAACTTTATGATTGGATCCATATCAAGATCCATTTAGGTTCACATGATTAATGTAAGTTATATAATTTATGATAGATCCAAGTTACGATCTAATTTTATATATATATATATGTGTGTGTGTGTGTGTGTGTGTGTGTCATATGCAAGTTACATGTTAGATCCTAAACTAGATCCTTATTTATATGCAAGCTTGTGAAGTGAATTTATGCAAGTTCACCTTATTAGATCTAGTTTAAACCTATATGTTAATGTTATAATCATACATGTTTTGGAATTGGACGTGTCATGATTATGTCACATGCTAGTCTATAACTGATGTTTATGCCAAATTACATGATATATGTTGATTGAACCTATGTTATGTATGTTCCCTCCTTTATCTCTCGTTTATAGATTGGGGCCGATTAGCGGGCCTAATGTCTTTATGTGATTAATGTGAACGAACAAACGGAGGTAACGTTGGGGGTAATTATTAAACCAAAACATGTAAATATGTAGGTGGCCCAAAACCATGTAATTGGTTAAGGCCATGAATGGTATAATTTATATACCATTAGTCTTGAATTAAAACATGTGACATGAAATACTTGTAGAAATTTGCATATATAAAAATGTAAATATAGAAGAATATGCCTAACCCAAGGTTAGACTGAGTTGTGGTGTAAACCTGCCCGGAACCGACCGGCACATCCAGTAACCACAACAATACTTGTCTAATGTGAGAGGTAAGTGCATCAAGCCCAGAAAAGCCCGAGGTTAGACTGAGTTGTGGTGTAAACCTGCCCAGAACCGACCGGCACATCCAGTAACCACAACAATACATGTCTAATGTGAGTGGTTGGTGCTTTAATTAATTAATTAGTTAAAACTTATGAACAATCAAGCAAGAAATGGTGAGGTTAAGTAATTAAGGAAACACTTAACTAACTTAACAAGACAAGAGTGATGAGGTTAAGTAATTAAGAAAACACTTAACCAACTAAACATTTGAACAAGGCAAAATTGATAGGGGTTAAGTCAAGTCAAGAACACTTAACCAATTTAACATGTTGATTAGAAAAACTCTAGTAACGGGGACCCGTTTCAGCAGTAATCTGCATGAACGTATCAAGGTACCCTGAACTAGGCATGGTGGGACACGATTATTGGGCTGAATATAAGCGGTCAAAAAGGGCGGCGGTTAGGTGCGTCAGTGTAGGTTCCGACGGAGTACGGGCGTGCACGAGCTCCGGAGTGGAAAAAACAGGCACTTGGCACCAGACGTACAATTGTGCATCTAGAATCGTGTCAGGGGTTGCCATTATAGGACTTGATACACCCTATAATGGAACCAGCACAAGTATAATCACGTAGGGCCGCATGACACCGAGAATACATGAATGCGAGTAGGAGCCGATCAATACATGAATGGAACCACTTTATCATGAACATACATTGCTAGTTAAACAAGTTCTTAGTGGGTGCAGAGAAGTAAAAGTGGTGTGATAGCCAAATCTAGTTAAGTCTTACCTTATCTTGTTTTAGACTACCCTATTCTTGTGGTATCATTCTAAGTTCAGTTTATTCATGTCACAGTCTTTTACTTGTTTACATGCTATTAAATAACTGGGCTTACCAGACTTATGTCTGACTCATTTTCCTTTCGCCTCTTTTCTTCCTCCCCCCCCCCCCCCTCCCCCCCACAGGTCCGCAGGAAGGGAACACTTCTGCTTGACCGGATCAAATCAAAGCTTGAAGACCGTAGATGTAAGGCTTGGACTTTCTTTTTTTAAGCTATGGCTATGGTCAAAGACATGTTGGGGATTTATGTCATTTTATTTTCAATATTGCTTCTTTATGTTTTCAAGACAGATGTAATAATTTGGAAGATTGAAACTGTTTGTTGAAATATTGTATTGAACAAGTATTTATGGAATGAAGTTAGTTTCTTATCCACTGCTTTAATTATCTGTCTTGTAATTTATTAGTATTTTGTACCTTAAAACGCCCCACCGAAGTTAAGGCATTCCCTTTGAGAGTGACCTTAACGAAGGTGGGATGTTACATGGATCAGACCCAACCTACTTATAGTTGAGTTAGAAGGGTTGATTGGAACGGTCGGGTTGTGCTTTGACAGGCCTAGGTATACTGCATTACACAAAACTTGTCTCAGGGACAAGGTTCAAGCATATTTCAACCAATCACTTTATCCTTTAGTGTCTATAACAGATTTTTCCAAATATACAGGGTGTTAGTCCAAAACTTTTGTTTGAAGACCACAATTTTTTTTTATGATGTTCCATTACGAGACCTATAGGTCGAAATGGTTATTGGAGGGTAGTTAGGACCGAGTGTTGATTAGGGTTTGCAACCAACCTCATCAATGGAGGGGTGGCTAGGTTAGAGAAGCACGATGCTCGATTCGGAAAATAGGACTTTGGTGGTGCCGACTAAGGTTGCTGAATGGCAACTTTGGTGGTAGCGATGGTCGGGAGGTGCAACATATGTGCAATGGTGATTATAGGTAGGGCTGTAAATTTTGTTCGAATGTTCGACGTCCGTTCGTGTCCGTGACCGAAATACGTCCGTCCGAGTCCGTCCGATTTTCATTTAGGACACGAGTTAGGACAACAAAATTTGTACGAGAAAAAAATCATGTCCGGTCCGAGCTCGTCCGAATTCGTCCGAATTACTTGTAATTCGACATATAGTTGAGAGAAAATCTAGTAAAATGTACAAAATGTGATATAAATGGCCATGTCCGACCGAGTCCGATCGGTCCGAACATGTCCGTTGTCCGACCGATTTTATTTAGGACACGAATTAGGACAACGAAATTTGTCCGAGAAATTTTTTGGTCCAGTCCGTGTTCGGTTCCGAATTTTTTTAGGACAGAAACTGAACACAGCTCCGTCCGGTCCGGTCCGACCGATTTACACCCCTAATTATAGGTAGAGAGTTTGTGGAGCAACTGCAAACTGAAGAAGATAATAGCAAGTAATGATACTGTATAGTAGCATTTTATAGTCTTTTTTTCAATAATGAATACTTTATAACACTAATTTTCAGATATGTATAGTTGCGGCATTACATGAATTGTAGCAACATTTTAAGTAACGTCATGGCATTTACATATGAAGTGTATATTTTAGCTTATAATGTTATTTTAGTTAGTGTTATATGAGTTGAAGTAGCATTTTAAAATTGAACTTGAAGTGTGTTTGTGGTGGCGATTGCTAGGTAATTGGTCGGATAGGGGTCGCCTGATGATGTGACAATGATGGCTATGAGTGGTTTCAAATTGAAGAAGAGGATAACAATTAACACCCAGTAATTTATTTATTTTGAAAGAAAATAACACTATTTTTTCCCCAATGTTAACATTTTAAGAGCAAGTACGTTTATTTATTGTTGTAGTATTCTGTGAACTGTAACAGCATTTTTAGATGAAATAAACATACGATGTTATTATGTGAATTAAATTTTTTAATGATGATATTTATAGTTACAATGTTATTTGCTGGTAGCATTTTCTACTGTAGTGCATTTTACACTATCATTAGATGATTCGTAATCCTACCCAGCAATTTTTGTCATGATGCTATTATACAGTATTATTCCAACTTTCATTACTTGTTTTTTTAATGATCCAAGTTGCACTTTGCTGCTCTTTAGTTTTATTTTTATTTTTTTTATATGTTCATTGTATTGTTTTAAAGGTTGCACAATTTTTATCAAATGTTTAGTTTTTTTTTATTATTTTTTTGAAATATCTTTATCGGTAGTTGGTTTGGAAACGCAAACATTTGGCCTGACCGTGATTTTATCTTTGTATATCACTTATTAATAGTTAAACTTTAAAAATACCCTTACATATTTTTTATCTTTGTATATCACTTAAAAATAGGATCTACAACTAAACCTTTTTTTTTTTACAAATTCATGCAAATCATTTTCTCTTAAGTATATTAAACACAAATAATTTCTCAAAGTATGATTCACGCACGACGCATGTGCCATGATCTCGCGCTACGTTCTCCTATAATGAGCATTTTTAACATGATACGCTACAAACAAATTAATTCTTCAGACATCTTTCTATAACGCTACTGCCACTTTTCCTTTTGGCCATGTTGAATAGTAACATTTCATGCCTACTAAATTATTTATTTTACTAATGGCAGTTATTGGCGAGGAAGATGGTACACGGATGTGAGAAATAATGTCAGTGAGGCAGATGGTGATGCACGATCGTATGTAAAGCCATTAATTTTGCATCATGGTTGAATTTGCAACAATTTAAAGTTCTAGGATTTAGGTGGTGACTAGGGCGACGGCTGATGTGGCGTGAACGACTGCAGGGACAGTAACGAAAGGAGATACGGTAGTGACGGCGACCGGTGAGGAAACGTTAGTCGAAAAGAATATTCTGCCCTGTTGGCAATTTCAGAAGATAGGGGCCTAGAGACTAGAAAAGATCACAAGTTTGTCCCTGAACAAAATACTATGTAACATAATGTGTATGCGCATGTACATGTAATGAAGTATCATTTACTGACACTTAGAGGCCATGGTGTGTTCATAACTTTATTTAGGGGGTCACAGCGAGTTCATACAAACTCAGACATATGACCAATTGTTGCTTTTCAATGAACAATTAAATGCGCTACAAATGATCTGTCACTGAAATCCTCTATTCAGCCAAATAGAGGAGAAGAAGAAGGTACATGCATATGATGTAGCAACAAGGGAAAATAAGTTACCTGCATTGACGTGTGAATCAAACATCACATTCGTAAGATGTTGTTTGAGGAAGACCTGTTATACAAAAAGGTTTGGGGGGGGGGGTGGGGGGGGGGGGGATAAAGTCAATTTTCTCCACAATAATAAAAAGGGAGTACACTGCATTACTTAAAATATATGGGGTTTTGGCCAGCAATTGCTGTTAAAATATTCAATAAGCTGTTGTTGATGAGAAAATAAGAAACAAAAACAGAGTGAACTTTTAAAGATATAGTGGCTAAATCCCAACAAATGCATAAATAAAAAAGATTGCAGCCAGAGTTGATTGTCAACTCATGAATGATAAATAGAGCATCTGGAATCTTGAATAATAAAAAGCATTCTATGAGCAGTACCATATAAATATCATGATTTAGCATTGTATACATCCCTCTTTTGCTATGTCATTTTATATACCCCATGTTTATATAGCAATGCAATCGCCAGGCCAGATGTTAGATGGTAGCTTTGAACTAGAAATTAATTGTATACATGACTAATTGAAGCTAGCTGTTTCTGATAAACTAGTGTGTTTTTAATAAAATTTTATACTTCATACATAATTTATTTACCATTGTATAGAATATATATCTATATCTAACAGCTGAATCTTAATTTTCAATTCTCAAGGCAAGAGCAAAAGCAATACTGTAAATTGTAATGTATGATTTCATATCATTTGGCATATACATCCGTAATTACGACGCGTAGCCGTAGTATATATTCAATGCTATGTGTTCTTAAGACAGCGTCTAGGTGATGATTAATTGATTGCTTGAAAGAATTTTGATAACAGTAAACGTACCGCAGAAAGAAGTCGCCTGCTATTTGTATCCCAGATGCGCAAATATCTGTCAAGGCCTGATATACAAAAGAATTAAAACTATATAGTTAGAACTTAGAATCAATAAAAACCAATTGTTGAGCGATGGGGTTTGGGCTTGTCCTTGAAAGGAAAAAAACAAAAAACAAATCGTCCTTTTGCTTAATATTTTAAGTTAATTTGTCCTTCAGAGTATTTACCCCTTGTTGAAAGGACTAGATTTTCCAACTTGGCCTTCTCTTCCATGTCATTTGACATGCATATTGAAAACACAAAACGCATTTACTAGCCAAGTACTACTTATATTTCTGGTTTTGTTGAACAAAGTCATCCAAACAATTTTTACCTTTTTGGCACAAAAAAAAAAGGAAAAAGAAGATACTAGGATGAGGTAATTTAAATGACATTTTTTCAAACACCCGAAAAAGGTTTCAAATTTTACTTTCATCTTCCCACGAAACAAAGCTTCACAAAACACTCATACCAAACTTTCCAGTGAAAATATGCAATCTAAGCATATATATTTGCAGCCAAAACTACAAATATTTGCATTCTACACTGCCAATGTTTTCTGTTGTAACTGCATATTTTTGTAAAATGAGAATTGTGACAGTCCACGCTGCAAGAACGTGCATTCTACACCTTCAAATATTTGCAATGCACGCTACATTTCCATTTTACCAAAACGTGCAATTAGAACTGCAAATATTTCCAATTTTAGCTTCAAATATATGTAGTTTAAAATGCATATTTTTGTTGGAAACTTTAATATGGGTGTTTTGAATATTAATTTTGAAAATAAAAAACTGATCCTAATTTCCATCGAATTTAATAGATTTCTTCGTAGGTAGAGAATGTTAACAAAATACAAACTCAGGTGTCCAGAGTTGGAGGAAAAAAAATCAGGCTGAAGGAGAAGGGGGGGGGGGGGGGGGGGGTTCGAAGGGCAATGCCAATTATAACTAGAATTCTGTACGGTCTAAACTGAATAAATTGGTAGCATTTTATGTAGTGTAAAAATTGAATATAACGCCTGTTGTAACTGCCATTCTGTCCTTCAACCTACAAACAGAACTTGATGCCACAAAGTTGGTCATCCCCCCCCCCCCCCCCCTCCTTCAACCTACAAAACAGAACTTGATGCCATAAAGTTGGCCATTCCCCCCCCCCCCCCCCAAACACACGCACGCACAAAAAGTAATTCATCTCACCGCATGAAGCGAGCAATGGTAGGTTTGGATGCCTGGCTATTGATCTAATGCTCCCGCTGCATTTACCAATAAAGCATCCAATCATTTTTCCTGTAATGGAACAAAATGTTTTTGTTAACCATCCAGTTTGTTAATAACAAACAGACGGGATAATCATATGGCATGGATTTGTCAGTTCAGCAATAATACATATTAATAAAGGTACAAAATATGTACAGGATAAGATCAAAAATCCTAGAGTACTGATTAATGCAATCTAACATTAATGCTAAGCAAAGAAAGGATGGGGCACTTTGGTATCCATGTAGTTAACTTCAACTTACGTAATCAAGGTCTTTTCAAAAAAAATCATTTTGTCATCATGTTGATCATATATACAAAATCCAGAGGACATTAAAAACAAAAACAAAAAATCATTTGAAAAAGAAATACACAATATATCCAAAAAGAAAAGACATCAATGCTGCAATATTTATACAAAAAGGTCGATCTTGATACGCCACATTTCATACCTGTTCGCACATCAAATGATGCAAGATCACCAATACCAGTCCCTACATAAATTATATTACCATCTAGATCTGGAGCTACTGCCTTGATTGGTGATTCTCTAAAACTAAACGATATTACTGCTTTTCTCTGGGCAGATATATCATATAGGCGGACCTGCAAAATAAACAATAAAAGATGCATAATTAACCAAATTAGCAGAAGGAATAAAAAAAGATGACAAGAAATAACTGGTGTGCTCTAATTGAAGACAAATTTCAACATGATTACTTGTGCAATGAAATTTGAGTGACCATTGACATTAGCAATAATCAAACAGTAAAAATTGGAATAAAACAAAGTTACAGGTAACTTCTTGAGATGACAACTGAAACAGGATCGTGGGTATCAGATGTACGGTGAACATATCATATGCCACATGATAAATAGTGAACACACATGTTAACCCGTTTTTAGCCAAGCGAATTTCAACTAGAGTTAGAAGGCTAAATGTAAACGAAAAAATTCACAAACTCGAAACATGCTTAGAAGAACAATTGGGTCACTCGATACCGAGAGGAACCTCACAGAGTTTTTCCACTTGACTCTTCGTAAACCAAGTGCAACCTCAAACCATAGTCATCAAGTGCTCTTCTCATAGAATACAGAAGCAACTCTATAAAGATTTTGGAGAAGAAAGCAACTAAAGTCAAGTGATATCAAGGTCTATAAAGATTTTAGAGAAGAAAGTAAAAAAAAAGCAGCAAAAGTCAAGTAATATCAAGCGAATCATCATAAAGGACTTGAACTTCAAGGGAAAAAAAATCAAAGGACATTGAATCAGAGATAGAGAAGCCAAGGCAAAAAAGATAGTAGGATTTTCACAAGAAAAAACCATCCCGTATCAAGAGGAACCTCCCGGTACAAAAAGGTTTTATATTGGAGACTGAGCCAGTATGTTCTGTTCTACACATCTAGGCTTGCATCTGGACCTCATGCATTGTGGACTCTTGGATCTTCTGACAAGTTTCTCTACAAATATTAGCCCTATTGCTACTAAACAGGGGTCAGATTCTGCATCTTCTTCACTCATATCTCCTTCTCCATAAACACTCCAAATTCCATTATGAATCCGAGATCCACTAGATTGTGATCGGATCTGATATAATTAGCTCTATTACAAAGAAAAAACAACTAATAACAAAGATTAAAATGAAGGTATATCGGAAAAATTACCGAACCACTATAAAAAGTATTTATGTTCTTGTTTTCTTCATGTTTTTGCTTACTTGATTTGAATTTTTACATTTTATGTGCTTTCTACCAATTCTGAGGTGTGTGCCATTTTGTGCAAACAATACACATTGAGCATAATGGCTAATCGAGCTATATAGATGTATGCCTGATTACATATATTGGTAGATATCATCTTCTATAATAAATAAATAAATAAATAAAACCCTCAAAGGGATTTCATATTCAATGGCATATTAATAAGCAGTTCTATTTATTTACTTATTTTGTGAAAACAATAAAACCTGGCAATCATTTGTGCCAGCTGCAATCTTATGATGATCTTGTCTTGAAAGAAAAGTTGCAGCAGTGAACCAAGTTGGAGAATATATGCCAAGACTGTTGGGGCAAGGCTGTAAAACAAAAAGATCGAAAATGTTACAGCTCTACTTTAACGAATTATCATATTATGTATTAGTAATGAAGGTATACGAGCATGTATGACAGGAGAGCTCACAGCTTTAGATGTCCATGTTTTATTGCAATTATCAAGGTCCCATACATTCAATTCAATTCCCTTCCTATAATAAACAATATGATCCATTTGTGAATTATGCAAATAAATGGAAAGAAAACATTTTCTCTGATAAAATTCAACAATGACATACCCTCCAAATAATACATGTGTCTCTTTTGCATTTACTGAAGAGCATATAACTTTACCAGCCTGGCATACATCCCATCTACTTTGCGGATGCACTGTTGAATTGTCGAGTTCAACAGAACTCAAACATGACTTTCCCTTGTCAGTGCAAGTGAGGACAATATTTGACCTGGAAAATAATATTGCTCCAAAGATGTAAGGAGATGCCTTACAGATTTATCATATATTCACTTATTTCAAACCACATTAATCTCATTCCATAACTCGATTCACTTATTTCAAACCACATTAATCTCATTTCATAACTCGCTTGAAATCCATTTTCAAACTTGAGCGAGACGAGATTTAACAAAACGGGACATTAAATTATGTATATGTATATATTTAACACTCATATCATCTGCGATATTGATATCTCAACTGAAAATTGAGGTAAGAACTCTACATAGGATCTTTCACAAAGTTGCCTTTTTTTATTTGCATAATTATTTTGCTTTTTATGTGGATCCAAAAGGAATTATACTCTACTGACTCCTAGCCAAACAATACTTTTTTTTTTAACAAATTAGTAAAATAAAAGGTGTTTTATTTATCTTTTATTTATAGTATATGAAAATATATATATATATATATATATATATACACACACACACACACACACACACACAAAAATAAATAAATAAATTGAAAACTGATTTTGATGTATGCTGGTGGAATCGGACCCAAGACCCTCTCTGGCCATCCCTCATGCTAGAAGACTTATCACTTGAACGAATGGCCATTGGCCATACACTATATTATTATGCGATTAATACATAATGTTACACTATGTGATATATTTGTATTATAGGCAGATATACACATAATCATTAAATAGTCGAACAGTTATTTACACGATACATAATATTTTCAATCTTTATTAACAATGTAACTATTCATCCAAAAATACCATCTTACCTTTGTCCAACAGAAAATAAAACAAGCCTCTAAGGATGTAATATGCATGAATATTTTTTTATTTTTCATGTTAACGATGACCACAGTCATGGTTATTTCACATTGTCTGTTTAAACATTCAATAATTTACTTCTGTT
Source organism: Allium sativum (assembly GCA_030737875.1). Lineage (NCBI taxonomy): Eukaryota > Viridiplantae > Streptophyta > Magnoliopsida > Asparagales > Amaryllidaceae > Allium > Allium sativum. The sequence continues at coordinate 929,867,756 of CM060920.1, read as the reverse complement.
AACCCTCAAAATTAAAACCCCGACTTCGTATTTGCATTCAACAAACACTGATTTGAACCAGGAAATCCAAAAAAGAATTCTAAAGGAATCATAGTGAACATGTTAATTCGAGCACAAATGAAAAAAACAAATTGTATATGTGCATAGAAAGCACAAATTATGCACTGAAAACTTGAATTACTTGGACGGTGAGTCGACTCTTCTTGGATTAAGAATGTGTAATGCAACAATTGGATCTTCCTCACAGATCTGTTCACTTGAACTAGGTTTGGCTACTTTAGACAAGAGGACTTGTCCATTCAAAGGATTATGAATTGCCACCTGTGAAATGTCAGAAACATGTCATTTCAAAATGCTGGAAGATTGTCATAGTCACGTGTGACGATTTAACATCTGTTAAAAAATCAGAATCAGTCCTTGAAAATCTTACCGAATTATCCTTCCTTGCTAAGGCTAGAAGCTGCAAAAAGAAAACAGAGTAAAAAAACGATAACTTCCAAATGATACACACACAAACACACATACACACGCACACGCACATACGCATACATGATATATGTATGTAAGCGCTTATGGTGCGTGTGAACCAAGTAGTTGCTACCCATGTATCATGATATGTGAGATGTGACATCCAAATACTGTTGAATGGCAATCAATCTAAAATTAAAGCAAAACGAAGTGCCAAAAATTATAATTGAAGCCTACTCAAAACAATAAGGACACATATTAACGTTTTAGATTAAAAATACATAATCAAATACAATGTCTCAGTTTTTTTCAACAAAAATGTAACATTAGACAACATGATATTTCTCCACTCAACCTGTGTGTCAGGACTCATGATCTTATTTGTCGTATAGACGTTAAAATATAAATACATCATTGGAACAGTTGGATAATGAAGTGAACTAATAATGAATTGTGTTGGAACAAACACACAAGGAAAAAATTAGGTAAACTTGTGGCACCCAAATCTGAAGGCATGTGCCTGACACCATACACTGCAGGCATTTCTGCATGTGGTGCAACATGTGCTACAAGTAAGCCTGTTGATGTTTTTTTTAAGCTTTGGAGTTGATCGAAGAGATACCTCAATCTCAAATCAAAATGACATTGCTTGACTTTAGAAGGATCCCAATGGTATGGAAATCAAGGTTTAGCCCAGGTATCTAATACCCAGCTTGAAATCTTATCGTTGTTTTGCTTATAAAACGGCTCCTTCTAAGCTGTATATATGGATATAGCTCTTTATGTTTCACAAATTCGAATAACTTTTTTATTTCACATCATTTTTTTGTTCCATGAATTAAAATGAATTCAATTTTCTTTTCCTTTTTCGTTTAAAAAAATAAAAATTCAGCCTTAAGAAATTTTATGTAACACTATTACCAACCGTAATCATATCGCTTTTTTTCTTATTGAGCTATTTACAATTTGCTATCTCCACTGTAGAACAAGTTTTACCTAAACCTACCCAAAATCTCAAATACAACAAAAATCAAAACTAAATTATCAAAATGAGTTAGAAACACAAACAGGTTTAGTGGGATGATCTAAAAAGGAGGCAACATGAATCGCCCGAGAAGAATCTGCTGACCCCCAAATGTCCACGACCTTCGGAAACTCTGCCTTTCCTTGCTTCCCTCTTGCCTCAATAACTAAAAACACACAAAAAAAGAATTTTTAGCACAGAAAAAAGTTAAAGAACATACAAACAATTATATTTATTAAAAATAAAACAAGTATGGTGTTGTTTATACCTTTCACCAAACCAAGGACGTCGGTAGTCAAAGCTCGGAAAGGCGGGCAGCCAGGACACTCTAATGCACTCGTCCGTGGCATTTCTGGTTTTTCTAATTTCAGGAATTGGGAAGTAGACCAATTAGTGTAAAATTTTAGGGTTAATTTAGCACATACGGACTAATAGGGTTTTTTGCACATAAAAAAGGGCGTTGATCCAACTTTTAAAACATTAAGATTAGTCCCTAGAGTTTGAACCATTAATCAATTAAATCAATCCCATTAGCTTAAAATTGATATTATTACCCGTATTTATTATTTTGTCCAAGTTCTGTTATATGTACGTTTAAGCATTGAAAACTACTTTTTATCATCCTATTTGTTTGTGCTTTGCACTTTTGTTTGTAATGTTTTAAAGTGGTTTAGTTAATTTTCTCCAATACATAAGTATTTTTACCAATAAAAGCATCATAATCATGGTTGTCACACATTGCTTAATTATGTATAGCATATCACATTAGTCCATTATATATGGTAAAAAAAATTGCGCTGTGGTTAGAAGCAAACATAATAAATATTATGCTGAAAAACACCTATATATTTCATTTTATTCAGCCCAAGTGCATGACAAGTAAACAAAAGTGTGATAAAATTAGGTTATCATGAACCAAAACTGAATTTAATATAGTAAGCCAACTGGTGGACAAGTAAGAAGCTAGAAGTATTAAACCGAGTGTGTACTCAAAATAATAGTTCACTGTACGCACTAGAAGTTGGTGAGCCCCACGAGACAAAATGTGACCACATGGAAAACCGTTGGACTTCCAAAAAAACATTCAAAACAATTTGAAAAATATAAATGAATTAATCATTTTATCAATTGTATATGAATTTGCTGAGAATAAATTCAGTCTCGCTGAGATAACAATAGAATTTCAGTTACCAGTTAAGTTCTCATGATACATATTACAATCAGTTACTCAAATCCTAGGTCCTAGCGTCTAGCTTCTAAATCCACAGCGTTTGAATCAGGTTTCTTCTTTTTCAGTACCAAAACTACTTTTTAATTGCTTTTTAACACTTTGATTTGATGCCTCAGCCCGGAACTGGGTTTCGAGAATCCATAATCATTGTTATCATTATATCTTGCTGCAATATTTGTAGTAGGTTTGAGAATCCACAATGGTTGAGATAAGTGGACTTGAGAATCCATGATTGTTGTTATCATTATATCTTGCTGTAATATTTGTAGTTCTATCTTACTGACTAACGATTAAGAAACTTTTAAACATAAATATAAAATTTTCGTTTGAGATAAATTTTCCAATTACATTAATTATTAAAATATGGAATATAAACAAATAGGACAACAACAAATAATTTGAGTAGTTAATATGCATCAAACGTGTGTAATATGATTATTAACCAAATAAAACAATAATAAGATATCATTCATTATACACACACACACACACACACACATACACGCGCGTGCACTAACTATAATTTAGACAAAAATTAAAGAGATAACTTTTTTAATGTTGATGCCTTGATGCCTACATTTGTATGTTTTCGAATACGGATGCACATGCGTTTTGCATTTTTCAAGCTATTATTAGCAGACTTATGTTTTTAAATGCATGTACAATTATCTGTGCTAATTTTTCTTTGTAGCTTGGTAAACATTTTCCTTTTGTTGCATCATAACCATTTTTGGAAGTAGATTTAAGTAACTGATTGCAATATGTTCATATTTCACTTGTAAAGCACTTATATCATGTCCATGACTAGTCATGAAAGAAAGCACTTTGATTTTTCAGTATACTTTCGCATATTTAATACAGAACAGTCCACAAATGTGGTAAACCATAGTCTTCAACAAATTATCAGTAACAAAATAAATAATAACAAATATATTTGCGCTATATCTTATATTTGTACAAATTATATTTGTACAGTTAGGTAAAATTATAATTTAATTTTATCTGCTTTATCATATACAGCTTGGGAAAAAAAAGTACAGTCGACGACAAATAAATAAAAGCAGATTTTGCGATTAATAACAGGCAGATCGAACTCACATGAGGCGGATCGATGGACGGCAATGGAGATTGGAGCTGGCAGATGTTGATTTAAACTCTATATACTGCAAAACTTCGAAGCGATGGACAGACACAGCAGATCGATTGGCGGATCGATTGAGAAATATTAAAAATTTTGAAAGGGGAAAGCGAGGCGGTTATATTGAAAGTGAACCCTAAGTTACAGGAGAACGTAGAATTTGAGAATCGCAATTTTTTTTAGTATGCTAAACGGTCTCTCCCAATTGCAATATATTAGTATGAAATTGACAAAGCCCAATTTGTTAGGTCCGTTGAAATCCAGTACTAAACAAAAACTAGTTTGGGCTTCATTTTGAAGAAATCGTTGTGTTTTGCACTTGTATGTTCAATGTAACTATTTCTGTTCCTAAACTTAGTTTCATTATCGACTTCTGCAAGGTCCACTGCTGCCATAGTGACTATTGTTGGATCTAGCCTAAGTATAGCATGGATTGTTACATTAAACCTAGTTAGATAGCTTTGCAATGTTTCTTTTTCTCTCTTTCACACTAGTGCGTATCCCCTGCATTGCATACGACAATATTATTAAAAATAGTATTTAATATTTTAGTGTTAAAATGAGAACTTTGTTATGTAATATATGATAAAATTTAATTTGAAATACATAAACTATCAATTAAAATTATTATTATTGTTTATGTGTAATTTACGTTCTATAGCTTACACAAACATTATGTATGTGTGCATTTGAAAAAAAATTAATCATTTTTATTAGTATAGATATACACGTTGAAATTGATGTAGGATAGTAATATATTTGATGAATTAGCAAATATTATTTAATAGAATCTGTTTCAATAAGTTAAATGTAAATTTACGAAGTCAGTTTAACTGTATAGTATAGTAGGAAAAATTGAAAATAAATTTGCAAAAAAAGATATAAATTTGTTGTGGAGTTATTGATGTTCAAAAAAGAATTTTATGATATAATATATATGAGAAATTCTTGATATAAATGAATCATAACTAATTTACAAATTAACTTTGTCATTATTGTCGATATACGTAGGTCATGTGTAACGACCACCCATTTTGACCGTGCCGAATCGATAAAACATGTAAATTTGAAACGTCCAAAACAACAGATTATTATTAGCTGCTGGGTTACACAGAATAAATCACAGAATCACACATCTCAGACACAGATACAGAATAATATAATATCTCGCAGTGGAAAATAAACAATACAATAGCAGTTCATGAAGCTACTAAATAAATTTTACATCAGAGTTTACATAAATAATACAACGGATGTCGAATACAATAAATTCCTAATAAATGATAACAGCCTGAAACAGAAATGACAAGATACAGCTGAACTGGAACTACTAATGTTAGATATAGGTGAGCAGAATCAATATAAGCTCCAAACTCCAGAAGTGAATCTCGAAACTGAAAACTTAATCTAACCCGAGCAATAATGCAAAACAAAACAACTTGGATCAGGACTAACATTCTCATGGAAGTAAATCAACTCAAATGAAATGTTCGATGAAATGCAATCAGTAACTTAAAGGATGTTTGGGATCACCATCCTCTAAGATCCATCAAACTAATACTATATAGATAATACGCTATATACAATAGTGTCCATAAGTAAAGTAAAATATCAAAATAGAGTAAGCGGGATTACCATGATTACCCTTACACCGTTTATATATTCCCATAGTATATATAGTACCGTAATTCCTCCATAAAATGGAGGTTGATCAGAGGGCACTCCATATAAAACAGTACAAAACAAAGTCGTAGTGGGCTCGTATAAGGCATGTGACTAGGCACGCAAGGAATGCTAGGGTGGATTCACCGTTTGCAGAGCCGGACTGGTGGTAACACATAGTAGCTACTACCGCCTACCTCGATACACACTCCCATAATCAAAAGGGCCCAAATCGAATCTCACCGTAATAGAATAAAATCGAAGAAGTGTGCCCGATAGGAGGTATGACCTCACTTGGTCCGTGCGTAGCTCCTGTTTTAGCCACATCAAACTGACTCAAGGTAGTCAGGGTCTCGTAATTAATATGAAATACAAAATAGAGTCGTTCGCCAAATCATCCCCTTCATTCTGGAACTCCACTGCGTACACAGTTGTTAAAGTGGTTTTCGATATTGGCAGAGAGTATGACAATAGCCGATCCCGGTCTCTTTAACACCAATCGTTTACATTTTTCACACCGTGGTCATTATTTTATAAATCACATTATAAAATAGTTTATAAGAAATCTCATATTCGAATTTTTGAATTCAAATTTAAATATTTAACTTCGAATATATTACATTTGAAAACAACTCAAATCGATTTAGAACTATATCATAAAGATCCCAATATATAGTGTAAATGATACTATAATATTTAACTTCGACCTTATAAAATTTCCAAAAATATTCGCATAATGATTTCAATTCAAAATCGACTTGTATTTAAATATCTCAGTCTCCGTTTAATTCAATACCAAAACAATTTAACTTCGATAAACATTTGGTTCGGTTTATATTCGAAAAATTTCAAGTTCGAAACAATTCAAAATTTTCCTTTATAAGAAATTGTTTCAAGCCGATTCATTTAAATCTAACGTTTTGGTTCGAATTCGAATATATGATTCAGGTCAAAACGTACATTTCAATTTAAACAAATTATATCGTACTTTATAATTCAAGCCATATGTTCGAAATCATTATTGATAATTTCAAACAAATCTTAAAACAGGGTTTACTGCTTTAAAACACTCGATTTGGTCGATCTACAAAATCCAGCACTTAGGTTCAAATCCCGTTTTAAATAATTCAAATCTAACTTTTTCGATTCAAAACAAATCATATATTTCAATTTTAGCAAAACATACCATATTCCGCAACTCAAGTCGTGTAATTCATAACTTATAAATTCCAAATGTTTTCAAAATCATTATTTAGAATTTCAAAACAATTATAATATATTCTTATAAACTCGACTTATGTAACTTCTTAATTCATACCCAATCTATTATACAATCAATTCCATAAAATTATCGAATTCATTTCTTATCAATTATAGATTCAAATTAAAATCAATTCATGCAATTCAAGATCGTCTCTCATAAAAGTTTAAAATCAATATTCAAATTTGTACTCAGTTGACATATAATCAAATTCATTCCTTAAAATTGGAAATTCAATTTCAAACAAATTCATAATTCAAGTTCATCCCTCGTAAATCTATTTCGATTCGAAATCAAATTTATTTCTTATATACGTTCATTCGTTATTCAATTATCGTTATTTACATCTGTAAACTTCGAATTTAAATAGCGAAATCTAACTTATCCAACTCTTGGTTTATTATTAAAGCTTATAAAATATATATAAATGAAAAATAACTTTTGAAAACAGATATATATATATATATATTTATAAAATTCTAAAATTAATTAGAATATAGATTATAAACATATATGAGTTTAAAATATTAAAATAAATTTAAAGCAATAATTATTATAATAAAATAAAATTAAATATTTATGAATAAATTATATGGTTTAAAATAAATAAATTTATAAATAAAGTCTTAAATAAGTATTTAAATCTATATTTACTCATATAATCATTTTAAAACATATAATTTAAAATCTATAAATTAATTTAAAATCTTTAAAATATAATACAAAAATATAAAATCTTAAGTAATTATTTTAAAAATCAAAATTTCCAAATCCCTTTTAATTCGAAAACATGGCCAACGGTGTCCATATATAGTTTCCTAACCTATGGTCAAGTGATACGGATATTTATCATTTCAACCCGTAATTTACAAAAAAAATACTGGTCTATCATTTCAACCTGCGATCCCAAATTCAGCATAAAAAAAAATCGTCCAGGTCTATCATTTCAACCCATAACGATTTTTCCCTATCCTAATATTTGTTTGGGTATGTATCATTTCAACCCTTGGTGATTTTTCCTAGACTAAAGGTATAAACAATCACAAATAACAATCATATAGCAACAATCACAGCATATACATCGTCAGTGAAACTACGTGTCATATGAATATATCATGTCACATATAAAATGTGCATATATATCAAATCAAATAATTTCTATCAGCAATTCTATACATTTCATAAAACAGTTCATTATTGATCTAACATCCATGAAAAATGTAAGTCAGGTGTGAGATAAACTCACCTTTCGTGGCACAAAATTGGAGACAGAAGACGAATTGACACTGAATGAAGCGACAACTTCCAAGCACGGTTCAGAATAGATTCAACTTGATCATCATTCAATATTTATTTATTTTTCAAGTGGAGGAATGGATCGGTACGGTATTGAGCTTTGGAACGGTATAGCTATTTCGTATTGGGACGGTTTCGAACACAACACCAAACCGGACTCATAGATAAACACCACAAATTTATTTATAAATATTATATAAATATTTCTTATATATACACACACACACACACCCGGTAAAATTATAATATATATATACACACATTTTTAGAAATCACACGCACAAAACAAAAGAATACACACACACCTATACAACAACTAACTCACTCAAATGCTTCACAGCATGAACACCACACATATAACACGCTAAACCCATAGTCCTATCCACAACACTCAAACACACTTGAATACAAGTAGATAAACAAACACACCTAGATATAACACATAATATAAACAATATAACACACATGCAAGCACACCAACACCACAACTCACGCTCAAAATACACATGCACTCACAAAAATCACCAGAACTCAAAACGCTAAGCAAACTCAGACACAGCCCATATACCATGCTTACAACACTCACACAGGTCACTCACACAAGGGTTCAAGGTGAAGCGGCTCAGGGAGGCAATGTTGATGGGAGGGTAACAGCAGGGGATTTGAATGGTCATGGTCCGCTGAAATGGAGCTCGATAGTTGGTGAAATGAGGACAGCGGGCTCGGGACAAAGGAAGATAGTGGGGCGGCTAGCGGGGTCGTCTTCGGAGCTGGGGTGGTAGACTGGCGGGTGGTGCGGGTTCAACTGGGTGCAAGGCTGAGGTGAAGGGTTATTGGGGTCGGCCGATACATGGTCGGAGGGGAGAGGGTATACTGGCGAAGCTTGGTGGGGATGAGGAGGATGGATGCAGGTGTGCGGTTTGGCTCAGCAGCGGGTTGACTGAAGGGAGAAGCGGAAAGCTGAGGCGGTGGAGCTCGGTATGGGTGGAGCTGGCAACATGGTGGATGGACGCTGTTGTTTTGAGGGGAATGATTAAGAAAATGGGATGGGGAAAATATACTGGTATCAGAAAAAGGATTGAGCGATTCTCGAGGTTGACCAATTTTTTATATATATTAAGATATAAACGAAATGAACGGATGGCTCAATAGAATGGAATGTTTTCCTCAACACGAAAGAGCAGATCATTCACGAGGCGGTTGAATCGAACGAGGATTCTGGGAATCCCAAGTGACCACCGACGTTTGATTTAAATTTCAAAATAGAAAACGGATGTGGTAAGAATGAAAATGAAAAGTACAAAATGGAACGGACAGAAAAGTTAATTCTAACAAATAAAGTTAACGGTGTTTTAGATAACTAAATAAAATAAAAATTAGAATAGATTTAAATCTAAATAAAATTCAAGATAAAAGTGGATGGACGGTTTAGCGTATATGTAGTGAACGATTGTTCAAATAAATAAAACTAACAATATCAAACGAAATTTAAACAATGAACAAATAAAACAAGATTAATGAATCGAAAAAGGACATGTCTGAAATATCAAAAGAAAAATGAATTCGAAAAACAACAATTAACTGATGTTTTTAATAAAGAAGCTAGAGGAATATTTAAAATAACATCAAGGATAAAAGATTTATAAATACCGAAAACAAATTATAAAATGATACAAGTTTAAAATATTTAAATTGAAATTACAAGGATAAATTCAAATTCAAACAAATAAACTTGATTAAATTACACATTAAATAAGATTTGAAATTGCAATTACTGATTTGCATTATTAAAATATATTCACATCGAAACAGATTCACTTGTTATAAAATCCAAAGTAAATCTAGTTTTTATATCAAAAATCAAAATGGTTATCTTATAAAATCCTAAAACAATATAAGTTTTTAAATCATAAATCAATATATATATATATATACGCTTTTTTATAAAAATCAAAGAAAATAAAATAAATAAACCAAAATTTAAATTTAAATCGTTAAATAGAATACACTTAAAAAAGTTGGGGTTGTTACAATCTCCCCTACTCAAACCTTTTCGTCCCCGAAAAGGAATGAGGCTGGAAAATAGTAATTAAATAATATATTTAAACCAATGGTTCATATTAATTATCATATATATATATATATATATATACAATTTGAAATATATAAATGAAAAGTAAAAATAATTTCAAACATTTCATAATAGCTCATAGTATTCACTCGATGTATCGATTGGCTATAAATATCTATCCCACTTTCGAAACCCGAAAATAGATACCAATGAAGCCGCGGTCATCACCAAAATCATTTTCAAGCGACTAGAGTGTGACCCTATATCTATCTAATACTTATAGAATTTAATATATACGTTGATCAGACGTATACCCTAAATCACTAGGTACTTGATAGGCCAATGTTAACGTCAATTAAATACTCAAAACATATGTCTATATTTAAACAGAATATATTGCAAATTTTCGAATAATGTATTATAAATAATATATTTCAAATCATTAAAATTTAAGTAGGGAAAGTTTATATCTTTCCCCCACTCATTTATTTATTAAAATTCAACCATAATCAACAATAAATAATAAAAATATTATTATTAGATCAAATACATAACAATAATATTCTATACTATATCTAAATATTTTCAAATCCGAATTATCTATATTTAAACTTATAAAACTGGATAATTTCCTTAAGTTTTAACATATATATACAACACAAATTAAAACCTTTATAAACCCAATTAATTTTATAAATTCCTATATATATACATACATAAATACATTTATAAATTATACCATTATAGATTTCAACCAATATAAAATCATTTTCTTATGAAGTCTATACATTTAAATCTTATATAAAATATGGTTTATAAAATATAAAATCTTAAAATATAAATATCAAATCTTTTCAAAATATTGGCATACCAAAACATAATATTATTTATAAATAAGAAATAATAAATTTCAAACCAATATTCAATAAGAATGAACTCGCTACAAGACGTGTACTCTCCTTCTACTTCTTACCTTGCTATGGACAAGGATAAGTTACAAAATTCGAGTTGAAAGCTGAATGAACGAAAGAACCTAATCAAAGAGGATCTATGAAGGAAGATGGATTCAAATGGAAAGAAAATTTCAGAAACAAATATTTAAATACCAAATAAAATTTTATTTTCGAAAATATTTGTTTTAAAAACATTTAAAACCATTTTAGAAACCATTTATACTTTCAAAATATGCTCTCTCTCAAAAAGGATTTCGCGACTAATTCCACTCATTCTAGGGTATCACTACCCAATCTCTAATGAGCTTTTACCCCATAGGCTAAAGCTTTGATAAACCTGGCTCTGATACCACTTGTAACAACCAACCATTTTGACCGTGCCGAATCGACAAAACATGTCAACTCGAAACGTCCAAAATAACAGATCATTATTAGCTGCTACGGTAAACAGAATAAATCATAGAATCACAGATCTCGGACACAGATACAGAGTAATATAATATCTCACGACGGAAAATAAACAATAAAATAGTAGTTCATGAAGCTACTAAATAAATTTTACATCAGAGTTTACATAAATAATACATTGGAAGTCTAATACAATAAATTCCCAATAAATGATAACAGTTTGAAACAGAAATGACAAGATACAGTTGAACTGGAACAACTATTTGTAGATATAAGTGAGTAAAACTCAATATAAGCTCCAAACTCCAGAAGTGAATCTCGAAACTGGAAACTCAATCTGACCCGAGCAATAATGCAAAACAAACCAACTCGGATCAGGACTAACATTCTCATGGAAGTAAATCAACTCAAATGAAATATTGGTTGAAATGCAATCAGTAACTTAAAGGATGTTTGGAATCACCACCCTCTAAGGATTCGTCAAACTAATACTATATAGATAATACGTTATATACAAAAGTGTCCATTAGTAAAGTAAAATATCAAAATAGCGTAAACGGGATTACCATGATTACCCTTACACCGTTTATATATTCCCATAGTATATACAGTACCGTAATTCCTCCGTAAACTAGAGGTTGATCAGAAGGCGCTCCTTATAAAACAGTACAAAAAAGTCATAGTAGGCTCGTATAAGGCATATGACAAGGCACACAGGGAATGCTAGGGTGGATTCACCGTTTGTAGAGCCGGACTGGTGGTAACGCATAGTAGCTACTACCGCCCACCTCGATACACACTCTCATAATCAAAAGGGCCCAAATCAAATCTCACCGTAATAGAATAAAATCGAAGAAGTGTGCTCGATAGGAGGTATGACCTCACTTGGTCCGTGTGTAGCTCCTGTTTTAGCCACATCAAGCTGACTCAAGGTAGTCAGGGTCTCATAATTAATATGAAATACAAATTAGAGTCATTCGCCAAATCATCCCCTTCATTCTGGAACTCCACCGCGTACACAGTTGTTAAAGTGGTTTTCGGTATTGGCATAGAGTATGACAATAGCCGATCACGGTCTCTTTAACAACCAATTGTTTATTTTTTCACACCGTGGTCATTATTTTATAAATCACATTATAAAATAGTTTATAAAAAATCTCATGTTCGAATTTTTTAATTCAAATTTAAATATTTAACTTCGAATATATTTACATTTGAAAACAACTCAAATCGATTTAGAACTATATCATAAAGATCCTAATATATAGTGTAAATGATACTATAATATTTAACTTCGACCTTATAAAATTTTCAAAAATATTCGCATAATGATTTCAATTCAAAATCGACTTATATTTAAATATCTCAATCTCATTTTAACTTCGATAAACATTTGGTTTGATTTATATTCGCAAAATTTCAAGTTCGAAACAATTCAAATAATTCAAAATTTTCCTTTATAAGAAATCGTTTCAAGCCTATTCATTTAAATCTAACGTTCTGGTTCGAATTCGAACATACGATTCAAGGCAAAACTTACATTTCAATTTAAACAAATTATATCGTACTTTATAATTCAAGTCATATGTTCGAAATCATTATTGATAATTTCAAACAATTCTTAAAACATGGTTTACCCCTTTAAAATATTCGATTTGGTCGATCTATAAAATCCAACACTTAGGTTCAAATCAAGTTTTAAATAATTCAAATCTAACTTTTTCGATTCAAAACAAATCATATGTTTCAATTTCAGCAAAACATACCATATTTCGTAACTATAGCCGTGTAATTCATAACTTATAAATTTCAAATGGTTTCAAAATCTTTATTTAGAGTTTCAAAACAATTATAAAATATTCTTATAAACTCGACTTATATAACTTCTTAATTCATACCCAATCGATTGTATAATCAATTCCATAAAATTATCGATTCATTTCTTATCAATTATAGATTCAAATTAAAATCAATTCACGCAATTCAAGATCGTCTCTTATAAAAGTTCAAAATCAATATTCAAATTTGTATTCAGTTGACATATAATCAAATTCATTCCTTAAATTTGGAAATTCAATTTCAAACAAATTCATAATTCAAGTTCATCCCTCGTAAATCTATTTCGATTCAAAATCAAATTCATTTCTTATATACGTTCATTCGTTATTCAATTATCGTTATTTACATCTTTAAACTTCGAATTTAAATAGCGAAATCTAACTTATCCAACTCTTGGTTTATTATTAAAGCTTATAAAATATATATAAAAGAAAAATAACTTTTGAAAATAGATATATATATAAGTTTATAAAATTCTAAAATTAATTAGAATATAAATTATAAACATATATAATTTTAAAATATTAAAATAGATTTAAAGAAATAATTATTATACTAAAATAAAATTAAATACTTATGAATAAATTATACGGTTTAAAATAAATAAATTTATAAATAAAGTCTTAAATAAGTATTTAAATCTATATTTACTCATACAATCATTTTAAAACATATAATTTAAAATCTACAAATCAATTTAACATCTTTAAAATATAATATAAAAGTATAAAATCTTAAGTAATTATTTTAAAAATCAAATTTTCCAAATTCCTTTTAATTCGAAAACATGACCAACGGTGTCTTTATATAGTTTCCTAACCTATGGTCAAGTGATATGAATATTTATCATTTCAACCCGTAATTTATAAAATTTCTACGGGTCTATCATTTCAACCCGCGATCCCAAATTAAGTAAAAAACAAAAATCGTTCAGGTCTATCATTTCAACCTATAACGATTTTTCCCTATTCTAATATCCGTCCGGGTATGTATCATTTCAACCCTTAGTGATTTTTCCTATACTAGGGGTATCAACAATCATAAATAACAATCACATTGCAACAATCACAACATATATATCATCAGTGAAACTATGTGTCATATGAATATATCATGTCACATATAAAATGTGGATATATTTCAAATCAAACAATTTCTATCAGCAATTTTATACATTTCATAAAACAGTTCATTATTGATCTAACATCCATGAAAAATGTAAGTCAGGTGTGAGATAAACTCACCTTTCGTGGCACAAAATTGGGGACAGAAGACGAATTGACACTGAATGAAGCAACGACTTCCAAGCACGATTCAAAGTAGATTCAAATTGATCATCGTTCAATATTTATTTATTTTTTAAGTGGAGGAGTGGATCAACACGGTACTAGGCTTTGGAACGGTATAGCTATTTGGTACTGGGATGATTTTGAACACAACACCAAACCGGACTCATAAATATACACCAGAAATTTATTTATAAATATTATATAAATATTTCTTATATACATACATATATATATACACACACACACCTGGTAAAATTATAAAATATTTATATACGCACATTTTTAGAAATCACACACACAAAACAAAAGAATATACACACACCTATACAACAACTAACTCACTCAAATGCTTCACAGCATCAACACCACACACGTTACACATTAAACCCATAATTCTATCCACAACACTCAAACACGCTTGAATAAATGTAGATAAACAAACACACCTAGATATTACACATAATATAAACAATATAACACACACGCAAACACACCAACACCACAACTCACGCTCAAAATACATATGCACTCACAAAAATCACCATGACTCAAAACGCCAAGCAACCTCAGATACAAACCATACACCATGCTTACAACAATCACATAGGTCACTCACACAAGGGTTCAAGGCGAAACGGCTTAGGAAGGCAAGGTTGATGGGAGGGTAACAGTAAGGGATTCGAATGGCCACAGTCGGCTGAAATGGAGCTTGACAGTGGTGAAATGAGCACAACAGGCTCGGGAATAAGGAAGACAGTGTGGCGGCTAGCAGGGTCGTTTTCGTAGCTGGGGCGGCAGACTTGCGGGTGGTGCGGGTTCAACTGGGCGCGAGGCTGAGGTGAAGGGCTATAGGAGTCAGCCGATACATGGTCGGAGGGGAGAGGGGCTACTGGCAAAGCTCGGTGGGGATGAGGAGGGTGGATGCGGATGTGCAGTTTGGCTTGCAGCGGGTTGACTAAAGGGAGAAGCGGAAAGCTGAGGCGGTTGAGCTCGGTATGGGTGGAGCTGGCAACATGGTGGTTGGAAGCTGTTGTTTTGAGGGAAAGATTAAGAAAATGGGATGTGGAAAATATACTGGTATCGGAAAAAGGATTGAGCGATTCTCGAGGTTGTCCTGTTTTTTTATATATATTAAGATATAAACGAAATGAACGGATGGCTCAACAGAATGAAACGTTTCCTCAACACAAAAGAGCAGGTCATTCACGAGGCGGTTGAATCGAACGAGGCTTTTGGGAATCCCAAGTGACCAGCGACGTTTGATTTAAATTTCAAAATAGAAAACTAATGTGGTAAGAATGAAAATGAAAAGTAAAAAATGGAACGGACAGAAAAGTTAATTCTAATAAATAAAGTTAACGGTGTTTTAGATAACTAAATAAAATAAAAATTAGAACAAATTTAAATCTAAATAAAATTCAAGATAAAATTGGATGGACAGTTTAGCGTATGTATAGCGAACGATTGTTCAAATAAATAAATAAAACGAACAATATCAAACAAAATTTAAACTATGAACAAATAAAACAAGATAATGAATTGAAAAGGACATGTTTGAAATATGAAAAGAAAAATGAATTCGAAAAATGACAATTAACTGATGTTTTTAATAACGAAGATAGAGGAATATTTGAAATAACATCAAAGATAAAGATTTATAAATACCCAAAAAAAATTATAAAATGATACAAGTTTAAAATATTTAAATTGAAATTACAAGGATAAATTCAAATTCAAACAAGTAAACTCGATTAAATTATACACTAAATAAGTTTTGAAATTGCAATTATTGATTTGCATTATTAAAATATATTCACATCAAAACAAATTCACTTGTTATAAAATCCAAAGTAAATCTAGTTTTTATATCAAAAATCAAAATGGTTATCTTATAAAATCCTAAAACAATATAAGTTTTTAAATCATAAATCAATATATATACTTTTTTATAAAAATCAAAGATAATAAAATAAATAAACCAAAATTTAAATTTAAATCATTAAATAGAATACACTTAAAAAAATTGTGGTTGTTACATCATGTTATGTGATTTATACATTTGCATGGGAATATACCTTCTTTTAATATGAATATACATAGTAAAATTGGCTTATATTGTTAAGAGCTATTAGAAAAATGTACTAAATAATCTCTAAGATTATTTAAATAATTGTAAATTTAAGATTTCATGAGTATTTTAAACATACGGGCTGAAATATAAAATATCACGAAAGAATTGAGGAGGTTTAACAAATAAATGTAGAAATGTTAAAATGCACGTATTTAAAGCGCAAATTGTTTGTTCAATTTATGATAAATTTATTGAGATAAGTGTATAATATATTATCATTTTTATTATTGTTTACATATATTATTTAAACTATGTGACTTATTTAATGTTATATTTGAAAAAAATCCGCTTTTTCCATTTTTATTGATATTAACATAGTGTATATTTTAAAACATCGCACTTAACGCTAATTAGATGAATTAATAGGGATGTCAACAGATACTTTCGGATACGGATAGTGCTATATTTGTATCGGCATGCGAAATCATTTTCGGATGTCAGATATCTGTATCTGCGGTTATGGACGGATTTCGAATAATTATCATATCCGCCAACGATCGACAAATAAAGAAATACAAATGAAAATTTTTAGTTTGACATGAATATTTTTCAATTTTATCAATCACAAATGTGTTAAAAATGAATAGACATGATGTAATTTAATAGATTTGGGTAGCTTATATGTATTTATTGCATATAATATAAACCTTCGACTTAGTAAAATAATAAATAAATATCATTCAATATACTAAAATACATACAATTTTGAGCATAATGTTAAAAAAATCGGACGGATAATTTTCGTATATGGATATCTATGTATCCGCATCCATTTTTTCGGATATTGGATACTTATTTGCTTTTCGGATACGCATGCAGATGGATTTCGAATTTTTTGGGTATCCATTGACAACCCTACGAATTAACTACAATTCACTGATTGAATTCATTTGTTAAACTCAAAATACATAATTAATTTAAGCATATTGATTTAAAAGTACAATGTTAAGTAATATTGTGCAGTGTTTTGTAAATAACTAAATAAATTTTAAACTATAGGCTTTTAGCATTAATATTACAATGCAATACATGGTAAATATATTAAGGTAAATGAGTTCGACTCTGAACTTGTGATGGTTATTTATGCGTATAATTTATGTTATGTGATTACCGTTTTTATATATTTGATATTCGTCATTTTTGTTAATATGATATGGTTAATCTAGGTGTGATTTATTAGGTAACCAATGAATAATAGTTTGCTAAGGTTATGTAACATCCCGTAATTTTATAACACATTAAATGATGAACTAAGGAATACTTAATTAAATATTGGGAATTAAGTAGAACAGGTTGCGCCATTGTGTTTGTATCGGAATTCTGCTTAAGATAGACACCAAGTTTTCGTGAAACAGATATACGTATGAAGAAGATATTAAGGTCTGAATTTTGTATATGCATAAGATATATATATATATATATATATATATATATATATATAACCAAGTAAAAACCGTTCAAAATAATTCAAAATTAGAAGCAGGAAGTCTAGGAGGGAAATGAACCCATTGAGGGTCGACATACCCTAGGGGTGTCGACCCATGGGTCGACACCATAAAGGGGTGTCGACACCCATGTCGACACCCCTAGATTCGGGCGAAGTACATTTCTGCGTATGTGGACTTGTTTTCTGAGCAGATTCGTAAACCCTAGGCTATATATAAGACCTCATTCTCATTGTTTTATTCATTCTATAACAATGGAGAACTAGATGCTGCCTCTGCCTAGATTAAAATAGTCCATTCTTCTTCAATGATCAGAGTTAGACAAATTCAGAGATCTGTAATTATTCTTCTGTTTTTAGATCCAATCACAGTGAGTCTACGTTATTTTTAGATATAAACACTTAAAAGTTATTTTGATATGTCTATGAATTGGATCTAAGCCTATGATTATTTGAATCATATTAGATCTGCCATAACCTGTGTATCTAAGTTAATTTTGACATGTTATGAATTGGATCTAAGCCTGGGACTAATTGAATCATGTCAGGTCTACCATTTTTTGTACATCTATTTCACTGATTAGACCTTATCATGCCTGTTTATGATGTCCCTATTATGTTAGAATCAGTTCTATTATCATATATTCATCAAATCTGTTCCTATATGCCTATCTTGTCATTATGCCCAATTTTGTCACTATATGCTTATTAGTTGCTATGCCTATTCCTGCCATTGTATGTCAATCTTGTTATTATGTTTATTTCTGTTCTCTTCCCTTCTTCTTTTCCCTTTTTATTTTATAGCCAGGCTACCTTCGAGCCTAGGCATACCGCTGAAATATGTGAATGTGTGAAATTGGGAACGAGGGGAAAACGTTGAAATTAGGGCATAACTTGTATTGGAAAATTTGGGCATAACTTGAATTGAAAAAATGAACATGGATTTGGGGCATAAATCAAATTATGATTAAAGACCTTAATTTGGGGCATATAGTACATGACGAATATAACTTGGGAAAGGGGCATGAAAATTTATAAGGGATAATTGTTAAAGAATGAAAATGCCTAGAATTACAGTAATTAGGCACTGTAACCGTGCTTAGACACGAGGTTAGATTACACTTGTAGTAGAAGTATGCCCGGATCCACCCGGCATATCCAGCGACCACGAGTGGTGAATTAATGTGAGGGGTCTAAGTGCATAAACACGTGACGTGCTAAGATATGAGGTTAAGTCCGACTTGTGGAAGAAGTTTGCTCGGACCCGAATGGCATATCCAGCATCCACAAGTTGTGGGCTTAATGTGGGAGGTCTAGCGCATTATAACCATAAATGAATATATGGTAATGAACTTGAATACTTTACCTGGTTGAATCCATATGGATTACATGAACATGTTGACTTAAGTAGGGGTTAAGTAAACTTGCTTGAAATAGTGGGAGGGTTAAGTATATCTTAGGGTGGTGGATTATATATATATATATATATATATATATATATATATATATATATGGGATAAGATCAAGAGCACCCCAAATAGTGTAGCACCCTCTTAGCCCCCCCGATTTTCACTACACATTCCCCTTTCTCACTCCTCTCACTAACTCTCTTTCTTCTCACTAAATTAATTATAAACTTGTGGCTACAAAATGGGTGCAAATGGCGTGCTAGGAATTTGGGGTGCCATGGAGCGTGCCTATATGTATGTGTGTGTGTATATATATTGAAATTGATATATATATATATATATATATATATATATATAGAGAGAGAGAGAGAGAGAGACCCACAAACTTAACCTGTGGGGTTATGCAATCTTTTTACGCTGGTAGGGCATAACCTGTGGAAATCCTAGTAGTGGGGATGCGAGCGTAGGGGAAAGCTTGTATCATTTTGTGTGTGAGACCCGTTTCAGTTAGTAACCCATATATAGGTATCAAACGAGTACTCCGAACTAGGTCGGAGTAAGGGCACGCTTACTTGGCTGATTGTAAGAGATCCAAAAGTGGGGGACGGTGTGGGCGGCACATTCCGACGAGGTCATGTGTGTGCATGGGTCTGAACAAGGGAATTTAAGACGCCATGACACCTGTAGATATAGTTGTGCACATCCTGGAAATAAAGGGTTGCCACTTTAGGAAGTGATACGCCCTACTGTGGGGCCAACATAGGGTATCTACGGAGTAGAGAGTCCATCGATTGGGGTAGTAATTAGGGTACATCTAGACTTTGGTATGTTTAGGAGCCCATTATTATCGTTAGGGGTAACTCCGGTATGTTCAATTGGGCTGCCTGTTATTATATTGGGTAAAACCTCTCACTAGAAGTACACCTAAGTCTACCATATTGTACTAGTTGGGATCATCTTGTTTTGGTTATACTAGTATCGGTGCAGAGAAAAAAAGTGTTGGGGAAGCGCTACTTGTTGTATCCTGTTTATCCTATTGCCTTGTCATACCTGCCTTAAATGTTGTAATCTCTCTTATCCAGTTTATATGCCTGTCATGATGCTTTTACTTATTTATATGCTAAAAGTAACTAGACTCACCAGACTTTATGTCTGACCCATTTTGTTTCATCTTCTTTCTCTTCCGTTTCCCCCCTCCCAGGTTCTCAGGGTGGGAATACTCAAGCTTGATCAGGATTCTTCTTTCCTTCTACTTGGAGCTGCTTAGATGTACTGGTTGATTTCATATTTTCTCTACTATGGCTATGCTTTTGGGGATTATGCTCTTTTCATGTTTACTGTACTTTGATGATTTTAGTACAAGACAGAAACTTTAAGTTAATGTACTAGGTTTTATGTATTTCAGACTCATGATGTAACTATGTTTTGAACCATGATGTTTTCTGCTTAATAAAAGTTTCAAATTCTGCTGCTACTTTATATATGTCTTGTAATGTTTCTGTTTACCTATAATGCTTCAAGAAACTTAATGCATTCTCTTAACGAGTGACATTAACGGACATGGTGTGTCACGGGTTATATAAATGTTTTAATATTATGTAATTAATTGTAAAATATGGTAGTAAATGTAAAATATTAGAAAATAATTGAGGGAGACTTATATGATTATAATTTTTTTTAAATGTAGGTATTTGGTGTTAAAAAAACTTAATTATGTCATTTTTAGTATTTAAAAGAAATATTAGTTAATTAAATTTATTCAAGTTACCTAAATTTTGAGTTTTATAAATAATTTAAATATGTGGACTTAAATATAAAACATTAGGAGCTAATTGTCAGTAAAAAGTTGTGCAAACTTTGAAATGTTCATATCAAAATGTAAAATTATAGAAGTAAAATAATGTGAGAGAAATAGTAAATAAGTACAAATGATAAACTAATTGAAAATAAAATATCCAAAGAGAGAATCAATGAGAAGAGAGAAAACTCCTAGAATTAAAGAGAGAGCTTTAAAAGGTTCTGCTTTACTATTATTTAATAGATTTGACAGTGATATCGTATTTTTTTTTGTTGGCCAAACAATATAAACCTTAAACTAGCTCATGAACTTCTTAACTAATTCGACCCATGTAATAACATTGACTTTCAAGTGATAATTAATTAAGGTTAACATAGAAATTTATTAACTAAATTGAAATTTGGAGATTTTAACAGATAAATTGCTTTTGAAATTTATATAAATAAAGGGATGTTGATCGTGAAAATAAAGTGGTTGAAGTTAAATAGATTGCAAAGTGTAAAACAATATAAATTACTGAAGTTGGAATATCACACTAACATGTAATAGAAGTAATTTTGAAATATAAATTTGATTTAGTTAAACATGAATAGAACTGTATTTTAAACTAATAATAATAAAGAAGAACATATACATATTCTTTTAAATTCATATTAAAATCCATATACCTCAAGGCCAACATTTTGCTTTAAGATTTAGTTGAAACTAAAGATAATTGTATTTTAAACTAATAATAATTAAGAATAATAATATGTATTTTCTATTATTAAGCCTAAACCCATCGCCTTAAGTCCAACTTTTTCCTTCAAACTTTTTTCCCTCTTCATTTTTCACACACACACACCTTACTATTCTATTTCTGTCTTCCACCTTCCTCCTGAAGCTTCCAAACCAACTATCCCCTCCTTCAAAATTTAAAAATAAATTCAATAAATTATCTTAATTCATAATGTACACAATGTACATGGCTTCCTACATCACCGAGCGTTAGCATACAAAGTAGCACTAACATTCGAAATGGAGTATAAATGAAGGAAAAGTAAATGTAAAATAAGGAAAAACAGTAGAATAATCACATATAGAAATTATAATGGTTCGGCCAATGATGCCTATGTCCACTTTGAGAAAATTTTCACTAAATTCAATGAGATTTTACAAGTACACATTTTGGCTTGGTATAAAACAGAGCAGGAATGCAATGTAAGTAGTAAATCAAGAGAAGTGCCTAAAGATCATCCCAAATGCATAGGGCATGTATATAGGTGAGGAGGCCTAAAAATCTAGAAATATAGGGTGGAAGTTATGGAGGAAGTGGAGAACGTGGATTGCCACATTTTCGGATAGTTATATGTTGGACTGGTATGCATGGTATACCAATCTGAATCGGTATAGTTATACACCGACCTGGATTGGTATACAACATACCACTTCGAGTTCTGGATCACCTCACCTCCTCTGCTTGTTCATCCATCCTTGAATCGTCTTCGAGTTGACCTTCTATCAAGCCATGTGACTTGTACTCCTGAGTAGCTAAGATATTCATCTTGGGAACTTTTTGAGAGCTACTAATTCAAATTATTGTCGTCGGTCATTGGGCTATTGACTATTGGACTAGACTTGTGTATTCATATATAAATGGTCTAGTTGTAAAGATGGAATACATTATGCCCATCAATATGTCTTGAGTGATATGATGTGCTTTGATTTCGAAACAGCTTTTGACGTTTCATTGTTCCATCTTGGGAGCAACTGAAGGGTAGAACACTGATTTCTTGCATTGATTTGGTTTCGTTAAGTCGATCAGTTAGAGTTGATATCACTTTGATGGTATCCTTTGAGGCTCTGACCTTGGAGTGCTCAAGCGGCATTTTATATCACCAAATAGTTCGGGGATGTCACTTGCAAACAAAGTCGCTCCTTGGCAAGATTAGATTGCATTGTTTCTCGTTTTCCCAATCATTCTTCTCTTTTCCTCCTAGTCTTTTTTTTATTATTTTATTTTATTTTTGGTTCAGTTCCTAATCCAGAATAAATCTGGGTTGTGCACCGACCCGAAATAGGTGGCGGTTTCACGGGAAAGCACAATAGTTGCTTCCCCTTCTTCCCTTGTAAAACATGCTTTTCTCCTTGTTTTCTTCCCTTTCCTTCGTTTTTATAGATTAGAAGCTTCATTCATATAACACCCCTAAGTCCCACATCGTGGAAGCCTGTGTGAAGTGAGTACTTATATAGTAGAGCCCATCTCTTACTAACGTCGAGGCCTTTTGAGGAACAAAACCCCACACCTATACGGTGGCTAAGTTGGGGACAATATCTTGCATGAACGGAGGTGCGGGTTGTTACAGTTGGTATCAGAGCCAATACCCAGCTGGAATTGTGGCTTCTGTGTGGACCACAGCGCCTGGGTGAGGTATCTGTGAGCCAATGGGGACGTTGGGCTCTGTACGAGGGGAGAATGTAACACCCCTAAGTCCCACATCGTGGAAGCCTGTGTGAAGTGAGTACTTATATAGTAGAGCCCATCTCTTACTAACGCCGAGGCCTTTTGAGGAACAAAACCCCACACCTATACAGTGACTAAGTTGGGGACAATATCTTGCATGAACAGAGGTGCAGGTTAATACAATTCCCCTCTCCAACTCTCCCATGTTGCGCCATTGAATCACAAATTTCACTATCATCTACTTTAGCATATTTGATTCAACTTGATCTACTTTTCGTTCCATGTTGAATTCAAAACCAATGAATAAAAGGTGGGTTCTCATTTGTTATTTGTGTGGATTTTGTTTGCGCCATGGTGTTTAGGAGGTTGAATCGAGATCATAGGCGCTGTGAGTTTGTTATGCTGAAGAAAGTGATTAATACCATAAGGAGGTGGTGATAGGACGAGGTTGATCAAGGCGCCATGGAGGAGAGGGTAGAGAGTTTCGGTGAAAGAGGAAAGTAGAGAGAAGGAGATCGATGGGTTCGATCTAGGTTGGCTCGAAGGACTGAAGGTGGAGGAGATGTCAAGGGAAGAAGGGTGATAATTTTGATTTGATGTCTCTTTCAAATCGATGGGTTAATGCACCGAATCGATTTGGTATGAAGATAAGTGTAGGATAGAAAAGTATTTTGGCTTCTGGATCGATAGGACGAGTCATTGATTCATGGTTATGTTGAGAGTAATGGAGAAGGGGAAAAGGAGAAACGCTTGGGGTTGGCCTCTTTTATAGAGTATCGAGATTACGTTAATCTGAATCGACGTAGGATCGCACCGTTTTAGACTATACAAATCCAGAATGCACCGACCCAGATCAGTGTCAAAGATGCAACGATCTTTAACTTCGAACATTCTTGGAACTTTTCCACTCGGCACACTGATTCACACGTACGATTATATCATGAATCACACTAGTGGGTAATGGATAGAGGATTGCTAGGTTTAGAGCATATTCAAACTTCGACTTAAACAAAGCATGTACATAATCGTCCATATATTTGGAAGTGTCCTCGTTAGAGGGAATAACTTTGGACTGTCAAATCGAAGAACATGACAAACCCAAGGTGGGAATGCCAGGAATATATGGTAGAAGAAGAAGTTGTTGCTCTTGTCATCCAAGCACCCAACATTTAGAAGGAGTTGTGATTTTGAACAATCTGACTAACTCATTGCCTTTATCTTTTAACGAAGGTAAATTAAGTAGGCTTTGCAATAAGCATATAATTCCTTTCGATGATGTGTTAGTCTTGGGTTTGAATGACTGGGCGCATGCTCCGCCCAAAGGCTATATAGCGTGCAGCCGTTATATGAGTATAGTTGGATATGTGTCCCCATTCAACACCTTTACTCATGAAATCTTCCTCATATATGGCTTGCTCATGTTCAGCTTCATCCCTATGCTCATGCCTATTTTCTATGCACATATATCTTGTTTCTAGAGCGCCTTCATCGCATCCCCACCATCGATGATATCCTCTATCTTTTCAATTTCAAACAGATGAATCATGTGCCATTCTTTACATAGCTCGAAGCCGCATCCAGTAGTAAATTTATGATCAGAGGTTGGAACTAGGTTAAGGAATTAGAGATTGATGGTTCTTCATTTAATGCCCTGAGGATTTTGAGAGATTATGCATGGAAGGAAGTGAGTTCATCTATCGTTAAATTTGTCTGAAATAATATATTGATTTTCTCATTTGAACTAGCTAATAATTTTGATTCATGGAATCCTCCAAGGCTAATTGGAAGAAGTTATAATAATGATCTGAATAAAATGCACTAGACAAAAACAAGCCAACGCGATGTCCAATCATTTATATATGATAATCTTCTCTAGGGCTTTGGCTTACTAGATAGAACTCGAAGCGGCGGGTTAGATAACTCAGGCCGTCTGGTGTGGCACATGATAGAGGTGAAGGTCCTGAGGGTACCGAGGAAGCTCCTACTGTGCCCCAATCCCCGAGCCGGGGGTTGAGGAGGAACGTGGATAGCCAGTAGGGGAGGATATAGAGATGGTTTTTGATCAGGAACTCAAAAGGGATAATATAGGGAATGTCCAGATATCTTCTCCCATACTTACTCTGCCATCTAGGGCCAACATAGAACCATCTTATTAGTTTCAAACTCCCTTGACCAAGTCGATTCAAGCTTCCATATTAAATCCAGAGGAAATTCATAAGGGTTTGGTAGGCTTACACCTAATTACCGCAAAGTTTATTTTCAAGGATCTTAGCCCTAACGCCTTATTTACAAGTCCAAGAAAAGTCGACTCCTCAGCAGAGACTGGGAAGCATGTCTTATCATGTAAGGATCCGAAAGATCGACTTATTAAGTGGACATTGGGACACACATAACACTATATACTAAACTCTAGCGCACCCATTGCAAAATTCTATTTGATTTTTTCTAACCACCTCGTGTTTCTTATATGTAGGCACAATGTCAATAGGGAATAACTTTGTTTCTAACTTTTCTTCTGGGTCTATAAATACCGGCCTCTAGATTCTAAGCATAGGTACAACAGTAGTCAGGTGCGTCGATATGTTTTGGATAGCGAATATCTCCCCAACAGGCGATCTACTACGCATAAGATCTAGACAAGTCATCTCGTCATGATGATTGAGGAAGAAAAGTTATTTATGTTCCTCATCCAAGGCATTCATATAAAGATAAGGAACCACTTTGTTCCAAGGAAATGGCAGTGGTTCCTGAGAATGATTTGTCCCAAGCTGAACCTTCAAAGAAGCCTTCAAGTCGTGATGTCAACATCCTCGGTCCAAGTTTGACCACCCAAGAATAGAAAAGAAAACTTCAAACTGATTTTCCCAATTTGTACTTCGATTGAGTTAAGTTTGTTCCCTAGATCCATCCGGTGTCTGTAGATGCTAATAGGGAATCTTTATATAATATGTATAAGTAGGTCCAGGGTGCTCTTAAAAGATATAAAGAACTCTTTAAACTGGTGGATAAATATTCGGTGATCATTAGAGATTTGGAGTTGGATCTAGAAAATTCCAAATGCTCTAATGTTCATTTTTATTAAGAACGAAAATGAAGTGCTAACACTTAAGAATAATTTTTTTTACCAAACTTGACGCTGGTGAACAAGAAAAGACATCGGCTGAGGAAACTACCTAGCAAGCTTATGAGGGCGCAATAAATGAAAGGATTAAGCATGAAGTAAAATGGAGGAGGTTGAAGCTAGGGTTGCCCAGTTGGAGAATGATAAAGACGAACATGAACCCACAATCCTGGGGTTTTATGCTAAAGCTCTCCGCCATCGTGATATATCGTGAGTCCTTGAGTACCCTGTTATGCTTGTTGCATCCTAAGACGTATTTTGAAGAAAGAGAAGTTCATCTCCAAAAGCGAGTCCCTTGATGAAAATGAACTTATAAAGAAATACCTACAGGGTGGTGAACCCGATATTCTAATCGAGGGTCTTTAAAAGCTCAAGGAGGAGGAGGATGTTGAGCATACGACTAAGTTGGCTTGGGATAAAGGAAAGAATGTTCTTGCTGAGGGTACAGGAGGTGCATAGACCATCAAATCAATGGTTCCATCGTTGAGCAAGAACTTGATTGGCACTTTGGCCACTCACTCTGCTTCAGATCCTGGGTATGACTCGGAGCGTCTAGAAATGAACAAACCTGTAACATCCCAGAATTTTAGCAATTAAATAATTCATTTATTTAATTATTGGTTTGATAATTTAAATGGTTTAAATTCATATATATTAAATTTTGAGCTAATATAAAAAAATGGAATAATAAAGTGTAATTCCGAAATAGTCAGAAAGGGTTGAATTGGTGATATTGTGTGAACAAGGTAACGTAAGTAATAAAATTCAATTTGGAATTGAATTATAATAACAAATTTATTAATCAAATGAAAGTTTGAACGTATTACTTATAATATAATTTAAATCGAGCCCGTAACGTCGCGGTAGTTCGTAATTTAACTTTTTGAACTTCAATTGAGTATATAGGATTCATTATAAACCGGATTTCTATGAAACAAGAAACGTTGGAATCTGTTAAACTGTATTTTTCTAATGGTAGTGAAAAATCAACATTTCGTGTTATGGATTGCAAGTTATGTTGAAATCATATTTCCAGGAAGTCGCCGTGGAGTGTTTATAAGCCATAACGAATTATTTTATATAATTAAATATTGGTTTCGATTTTGGACAAGCCCTTTGAGACATAGATATAATTTAATTTTTAGAATTTTACTGTAATTTTTAATTTGGAAAACAAGAAAGTTTTTATTTGGAGTATTTTACACCCTATATCAACATTTTAGGGCTTCACAGAATAAGCCAACTTGCCTATATTATTACATTTTTGGGATCGTGACATATTGCTCATCACAACGGTATTTTTATTTCTGTAGCGGTCTGTTCGTGAACAAAGCCTTATATAACGAATGCTAAAAATCATTTACAATCACTACTACAAAAGTGGGCATATTCGATACTATTTTGTGTGCATTGCATGAAAAGTGTGGCGAAAGCTATGCTTTCTTTGATCTTCTGCAACAATATCCATATGTTGTTATGTTAGACGTGAATGCGTTGTTGCGGTTGGAATTCTTGTGCTGTGACGTGCAACACTAGATCAAAGTGTGGCTTTACATAAATACAATCCAGCTCAGCGATCCGCATTACCAGCATAAATAAAGCCACAACCGTAGATGCATATTTAATCCAATGGTTAAAATCAATCCATGTTTCCTATCTAAACATTACCCTATCATCCAATCAAGGACAGCCACCTCGTTGCATTCTTCCGTTGAAATTTTGGCGCGACATTTCCCCCTCATGAAAAACATCTAAAAATAATCTCATTGTTCATCTTCTCTCTCCTAACTTTCCCATTTTTTCCGTTGACCAAATTGTAAACCTAAATTCACGTCAGCTTCCATTCTCACATAGCCATGTCGATTAACACTCACAAATTACAGATCGAAGGAAGGAGCAACATCGAAAAATATAAGAGATAGACGGTCCATTTGTTATTGCTACTACACTGATTAGGGGGAGTTCTTCCACCTTATATTTGAAGGAGCAACAGACGGTC
Organism: Allium sativum; assembly: GCA_030737875.1. Lineage (NCBI taxonomy): Eukaryota > Viridiplantae > Streptophyta > Magnoliopsida > Asparagales > Amaryllidaceae > Allium > Allium sativum. The sequence goes on along the minus strand of CM060920.1, from coordinate 929,838,771 downwards.
CATTTAAAGGAAGAAAATGCAGGTTAGGGGGAGTACTTCCACCATAATCTATCCACAAGTAATTATGTACCTTAATTTATCCTTAATCTATCCATAAGTAATTATGTACCATAAGTAATTATGTACCAACATCCTTAATCTATCCATAAGTAATTATGTACCATAAGTAATTATGCAGGTTAGGAGCAACAGACGGTCCACCTTAACCTATCCATAAGTAATTATGTACTTGGATAGTTTTATTTGGGTTTGCAAATTACTTTTCAATGTAAGTCAGTTGGTAGCGAGCATACATAAATGATAAACCCAATGTTAAATCTACCCAAAGTCAAACAAAGATACTATTAAAATGCTTGCGGTTACCAATCATCACCAGCATTCACAAACATTCACTACCATTCACAAACATTCAAGCCAACATTCATCACCAACAATCACAAACTTCCACAAACTTTCAAGCCATTCACAAACATCACCAGTCATCACCACATTCACTACCATTCACAAACTCCACCAGTGAGCGTTAAAAGGCAGCATAAAGTATCGTAAAGCAGTCATACATAAAACATAACTGAATATATACATACATAATACATAAATAGTTTTCCACCAAGAGGCATGTTAATTTTCTTCTTCTTCAGAGTTAGTGTCCATGTCAAAGGCATTGTCTATGTCAGAGTGACTGAAAGGGGATTACATGATCATTGATATATTCCAATTAGCACCTCATATAAATGATCATAGTTTTAAGAAGAAATGATTACTTCTAGATAAGATAATCCACTTGTGATAATGTGTTGTTTTATGCTAATGTTGGTATAGCTACTTTCTAGTTGAATGTCGGTCATCTGGTTGTGTCTCATTATAAGGCTATTATAACCTTGTATGTATGTATGTGAGTGTGTGCATGTGTGGTTGTGTCTCATTATAAGGCTATTAAGGAAAGAGCATAGTTGAATGAACACTTTGTGTCAAACTTCTATTATATTTTGGGCTGACTATGATAAGGAGCATGCTATGCTGACTCCATATACTTTGTTGAGAAACTAATGGGTAAATTCATAATGTAGGCTATTATAACCTTGTATGTATGTATGTGAGTGTGTGCATGTGTGGTTGTGTCTCATTATAAGGATGTTAAGGATAGAGCATAGTTGAATGAACACTTTGTGTCAAACTTCTATTATATTTTGGGCTGACTATGATAAGGATCATGCTATGCTGACTCCATATGCTTTGTTGAGAAACTAATGGGTAAATTCATAATGTAGGCTATTATAACCTTGTATGAATGTATGTGAGTGTGTGCATGTGTGGTTGTGTCTCATTATAAGGCTGTTAAGGATAGAGCATAGTTGAATGGACACTTTGTGTCAAACTTCTATTATATTTTGGACTGACTATGATAAGGAGCATGCTATGCTGACTCCATACATTTTGTTGAGAAACTAATAGGTAAATTCATAATGTAGGCTATTATAACCTTGTATGTATGTGAGCGTGTGCATTTGTGGTTGTCTCATTATAAGGCTGTTAAGGATAGAGCATAGTTGAATGAACACTTTGTTTCAAAGTTCTATTATATTTTGGGCTGACTATGATAAGGAGCATGCTATGCTGACTCCATACACTTTGTTGAGAAACTAATGGGTAAATTCATAATGTAGGCTATAATAACCTTGTATGTATGTGAGTGTGTGCATGTGTGGTTGTGTCTCATTATAAGGCTGTTAAGGATAGAGCATAGTTGAATGAACACTTTGTAATTGTGTTGTTTGGCAAATTTACCTCGACTGGCAAAACATATTGTGGATTAACTAAAAGAAACTGTGGATGGAAGTAAAATTTATCTATGATCACAAAAAAATGGTACCACGGTTCCTCCATACTGCCTACAAACAGAAGTTCAGGCCTTTCCCAGGATGAGCATGGGTACGGCGCTGAACCCTAATGAGGTAAACCTTGTTGTCGAATCGAGCAGCAAAAGTATTCTCCGAGCCAATGCCTTTATAAAATTCCATTTTCAGGTATAATGATCTATAGTCAATTCAAGACCAACGATAGTCATCAATTTCACGCACATTTCCTATTGGCATCATTAATTCTTTAATTGCAGGAACATTTTTCTTCAGGAACTCAGGAAAGCCAACAACTCTAGCCCATGATTCTGCCTCAAACGCTGGTTCAGGCTCAAATTCTTCACCAGACCATTGTTGCACATAAAAAGCACCTCACATTTTGTAAAAAGTTTCAACATTAGCACATGATCATGCTTATTGTAAGATGGGCACGTTATTAGAAAAAAGTTATTGGGTATAACCCGTATAGGCCACTCATTATGCTCTAGGGTATGCCTAAACGTGAGATGCACAAATTCATAAGTCCAATGTCCTGTAAGAACAGTGGCAGTGATTTATAGTGAAGAGTCCTCCATTGTTTTTTTTTTGAAACTTTTGACGATGGAGGTTTGTTTAGGTGTTGAAGATGTAGATGACAATATGGTTCTGAAGCTTGAAAGGATATGAAGTGACATACTGTACGTGGCAGTAATATGCGAACTGAAAACTTTTTGCTTAGAAGACGAAGCATACTGAAATTGCTTGTTTATTGGGCTTGGCTGGCATGAGTGACCAATTGCCAATGGTCAGTAAGTCAACCGTAATAATTGTGTTCATAACATTTTGTTAAGAAGGCCAATAGCCATTTGATGCCACCACTTATCAAATAACTTGTTATCATTTCAGGTGCATATTTAATTCTGGAAGGCAGAGGGATACATTTTGCAGATGTGACACACATATATATTAGATGCCACCCTGTTGTATAGGTACAAACATATATATTTCCTATTGCAATCGGATTGCTGCATATATATAATTCATATATATAAATGAGTAATACATCTTGCAGATGTGGACACATGTGTGCATGTTCAAAATGCGCTAATGAATTGGCCAGGAATGGAGAATAATGTCCCTTATGCCGTGCACCTATTCTTGAAGTAGTTCGAGCTTACTGTATACAATAAAGAAAACGGTGTAGCTGATTTTTGAGTTTTGATATTTGGATAATTAAAACATTGCTTTGGATGAGTTTCTTGTACAAAACCTGTATTGCAAAATTTTTAATTAAAGCATTGTATTTGCTATCTTCTAGTGTAGCTTTTGCCTTCTTCTACTGTTGCGTTAGCTTTTATTGATATTGCATTTCATGATAATGGTGTTGCATTACATATTGAAGTGGTGTTGCATTACATATTGCAGTGGTGTTGCATTACATATTGCAGTGGTGCATTAAATTAAATATAATTAATTACCCGTTGCACGTGGACCCCACAGATGACGTGGGTAGCTGGTGTGGCATGTGACACATGGGCAGTTAACATGTAGAGATGACGTGTCGTGTGACATGTGGGCAACTAACATGGAAAGCTGACGTGGCCCCACTGGAAGCCAGGCCCTAACTAATGCTTAAGGCAATGCTGAATAGTGTTGCATTACGGCTATAATGCAACACTTTCTTTCCATGGTAGCAAATGGGCAAAAGTGTTGCCTTAGAGGGCTAAGGCAACGGCCGCAGATGCCACGGGTCTCTGGTGTTGCCTATTTGAAAAAAGGGGCTACTGCAAAGCTTTTTCAATGTAAGGCCACATAAAGTTAGCATCAAATTTTCCCACTTTTGTAGTAGTGAATATATATTGAAGTGGCATATAAGGTAGAGGAATTGTGACCCACAAATTGATTGTTCACATTATCGGACTTCAACCAATTTAGATTTAACTAATCTAACTCATCTCATATCAAGTTAAATGGCTGGAAAGGAACAACTAAACAATTAGGGTGGTATTCAAAATAACTTAAAGGAATATATATATATATATATATATATTGTGTTTCTTAGTCTCTAAGTCTTCATACCCCATTCCTTCACCATACCTTCCATTGCAGTCACGAAATGAATTCACGTCTTGGCAAACCAACATTAATAAAGTCCGAAAGCCTATTATATATACTACTAGACTGTTATTTCTTCATCAGAAAGGAATAAAAGTTTATAAGTAAGGGCACACGAGCTTGTATTTATTTTTATAGAAATCATCTCGAGAAGAAAGGAAAAATCATGGTGTTCAAATAAAAATCAAAACAAATTTAAAACTGCCTCTAAAAATCATGATAAATATATATATATGAATCCGGAGCAAGATGGCCTTCGATCTCAGGTGGGTTTCGTTGAGTTTAAACACCATAGTGTTCACTGTATATCAAGGCAGTGTGGGTTCCTTTGCATACCGGTGTGCATGGCGACGTGAGGAGGGAAAGACGTCAGTAGCATATGGAGGGTGGCAGGTGTTAGGGGCGTAAGCATGCACGGTTGTTGTGGAGAAAAGGAGTTAAATGGTCACCGCTTACTGGATATGGTTACGCGGGTCTAGGATTCGATGTACCGTGCGAGGGCGAACGAGGCTTCGGGTAGGAGGTTGTCAGTACTGTAAGATAGTGGAGATGCGACAAGAAGGAACGAGTTTGTTACTAGTGGAAGAAGGGTTAAGGTAAGCTAAAACGTGTTTAACGATATTTATGGGGATTTTCAACTACTGGAGTTGCGTCAGAAAGGTTAGAGGAAAATACCGTGAGCAAGGACAATGGAGTGAAGGGGGACTTTGGAAGGGGAATACGCATGAAATGATGAAGTTTGGAGTAGAATTTTTAGAACGTGGAAAAAGAAGAAGTTAGTGGGATGGTTAGTGAAGTAAGTCTCTATGTGTACAGAGGGGAGAACTGTAGAAGGAACAAGTGGCGGAACGAGGAGAATTGATGGCAGTATGCTTAAGTTTTGGCTACCCAAGTTTTGCAATAAAAGTGTATTGCACGATCTGGTTCATTTATATTTTTGTGTGCGTGTGCATGGCAAGAAGTACGACTGCACATGCATGGGTTAATGATGGAGAGCTCAACACGTGCGGTAGTACGGAGGAGATGGTCGTGGAAGGGAATGATAAAGTGGAGGATCATGGTTTTGGTTTTAAAATCCGTGAGCGATGGATCAGGTAGACGCGAGCTTGGCGACGAGTTTTCATGGGGTATGGAGTATGGAGTTTAGACTAATGCGTAATTCATGTGTTGATTTTCCTGAAGGAAAATAGGAGGGGAACTTGCGTTCGAGTTTGACAGTAATGGGAGGGGGAGAGAGAGGTTTAGATGACGAGTCAAGTGGTAATTTTTGGTTGAAATTTAAGTGGTGGAGAGGGCTTTTGTGTGGAAACTATGGGTAATGGGGAGATGAGTTTCTCTGGAGTGGGATTATTTGGTAAGTAGGAAGAAGAGGCGTATGCGGGTCATAGGCGAAAGTTGGGCTAGGCTATAACGATGTGGCCAAATGAATCTCACAGCAGACTTTGCTCCAGGCTGTTTTGTTGAACAGTTTCCATTTGCCAACTTAGCTCGAATTGGTTATGAAGAGAACAATGATATGCCAAGACAGTTGATGAAAAATGGGTCATGACCATCAAAGTATTGTAGCAAGAAACAGAGGATGTCAAGGGGAGATGACTTAAGCAGCGAGTTAAATTTTAATCGGTAATTTATAACGTTAATTATAATTAGTTAATATATATATATATATATATATATATCGTATAAGGTTACAACGGTTATAACTTGTTCATATGTCAATAGAATAGAACGAGACCGGTCACTTTGAAATTATAACTACAAGATCTTCGTTGTGGAACTACTGTGGCTGAGAAAAGAGCTACTGGAATTTGGTGATAAAATCAAATGCTGCTTGATCTTAAACGAAATAGAAGCAGAGTCGTCAACCGCAGACCAAGGTGAGTAAACTCACTAACTCTGTTCAGTTCTAAAATTTTATAAATATATTTTAGCACTGATAAATAATGATTGAATGATGTATGATGGTTGTTAGAAAAAATTACAATTAAATTGGTTGAATAATATATATCGTTATATATATCATTGGTTTAATACTGATTCTATTAATTAAAATATTCCATAGCATAAAATTTGTGTTATTTGTGTTGACTAATATATGTGGATAAAGGAAAACAGGTTGGAGGGATCCAACTAGATTCCTCAACAATTCTATTATTGTTTTTCATACATTACGTTATCTGATGTGGTAAATAATATGTCGTTAATTATGGTTTATTTGGGATGGGGATTACACTGACCCTGAAATAACTGGTATTTAAATACTGTAACAACTCGGAGATTTTCGACTTTGAAATTCGACACAAATGCCAATGTCGACTATTAAGACATCGGAAATACCAGATAGTTAATAGAAAGAAGTTAGAGGGCGAGAATAGATAAGGTAGAAATATTAGAATAGAAGAAGAAGAACACACCAACATCAGAGTAACACGAATCTCACAGCGAAACGAATAAAATATATATACAAAATAACATTGAAAACACAAATATTTATTTGTATATTAGAGTACAACACTTACATCACAGCGGAAATAAACAATATAGATCTAGCATTGAAGCCTTCTGCTCCAAGCTCCTCCAGGTATATCTGTAAAATCCCGACTACTTGACTGCCCATACAAATTTGGGCACCTAAGAGTTTAGGGAAAACAAACAAAATAAACTCTGGGTCAGTCATGGGACTGGTGTGAGTAAACTCCAACCATTTGGTTTCACTTTTCAAAATCCTTTTCAAAAGAAAGGATAATCGTAAGACCAATCCACACATAAACACGGATGGTTTTTACCTTACAATAACCCAAAACATTTTCAAAATCAATACTTTTCTGATATTATAATAATTAATCACAAATATTCAACAATCTAGCAGAACGTTTCATCTCATGCTCCACATATATATAGTATACAATCAAAACGCTTATTGGAGATTGGATTTCGACTATGACAAGGTATGGAACCACCTGCCGATAGTGTATCTCTAGAGAGGAATACACCGGGTTCAACAAGAACGTCTTGCAACCCGGCCACACAAGACCGACCACTCATTTCTCTATAGTGTATCGAATATATTGTCACCTATGGTTTCTAGCAACATAACCATTCCCGGGAGATACAGAAGTGAAAAGAAGTAACAAATATGAATATTCTCTAGATGGTGACAATACACCCTAATGGGGGCGACCCACAAAGCCATGCTGCCTGCCCGATTTTTTTATTTCCCGGTTGATGAGGCTTGAGGTCATAACGTATCTTTTGACATATCACACCTCCATTTACTTTGAATGCCACATCATCATACTCACCAAATCAAAAATAGATTTTCCACAAAAATGCGGGTATAAAGCTAAGAGAAAAGAATTTCTCCACCACCAAACATGGATACATTTGAAGCGATCAACTTACGTGATCCACTAGATATACTTTGTCAGACATTCGTCCATACACGTTGTCTTGGAACTGGATAAACAAAAGGCACTACTCTGTAAATCCATCTTAGGCAATTTCTACCTAGGATCACCAGAATAGCCCTTGCACAACCCCGTCTTCAATTATCTTCATCATATTTGATTCGCAACGCTAATGCCATACAAAGTGGTTTTCAAACAATGAATCTGATCCCGGTCTCTCTGTATTAACGGAAAAATGCTCAAAAACTTTTATAGTTGGTGATTTAACAATCAAAGGAAAACATCTGTACAAACAACGGTCGTATTTCCAAATGGAAATCTTTACCGAGCAAATCATCACTTAACTCGAGTCCCTTTTAATTTAATTTTCCATTCAATTATTCATTTCCCTATTCCCGTTTCCATATATTCGTAAATTCTTATTTTCTAAATTTAGAAAATACACATTATTAATCATTGGAATACATTTCCATATTTACTCTCATTTCTTATTTTCTATATTGGAATTTTTTTTCTGATTCTTATTTGGAAAACATTTCCAAAACTCCTTCATTGGATTTAAACAGATGTTTAAATAAAACATCGCGATGCCAACTCAAACCACTAAAACTTATTAACTAAATTCAATTAACAAACCTTTCCTATTTAACCTTAACCATTCCTTAGTTAAAAATGAAGCCAATCAAGTTGGGGTATAACTACCTCTCAGACCTTAACTGAACAACATTTTTAACCTCGAAATAGACAAAGTTCACATTTTAAATCTTCAACAAACTTCCTTATGTAACTCTCGAATTCTATTTACGAATCCACTTCTTTTACAGAAATTATTTGATTATAACAATAGTATTATCATCCCATGCTTCCTATATATATAATAATAATTTAAATATAACTTTTATTTATTTAATTTGGATAAATAGACAAACAACTAATTTATTAATAAATAAACCTTGATTTAAAACCTAAAGTAAATAGTACTTTCCTACATTCGATATAGTCGAATTCCAATGTATAATACTCTCTCGAATAATCTATATTTGATAACTCTCTTTCAAATAACTATATTCGATATCTATTTTCCGAATAAACTCTATTCGATAACCTCTCCTTCGAATAAACTATATTTGATAATATCTCCTTCGAATAACTAGATTCGATAACTCTTCTTCGAGTAAACTCTATTCGATAACCTCTCCTTCGAATAAACTATATTCAATTTACTTTATTCCAATAACCAATATTCGATTAACTCTAATTCAAATAACTAATATTCGATTAACTCTAATTCGATTAACTCTATTCGATTAACTCTATTCGATTAACCCTAATTTGATTAACTCTATTTGATTAACTCTATCCCTATCGCATTCAAATTCCCGTTTTAATTCCTATTTCAAAAACCAATTTCTTTATAAATGTTTTAATTTACAAAATATTTATTTTAATCCATTATTCACATCGAATGTGAAAAATATTCCTTTTATATAATTCCTTTAAGTTTGATTTCGTATTTTAAAATAATATCTCATTTCCAAATTCTATTTATACTTCTATTTATAGAATTATTCATACAAAATCTCCTTTTTATTCTAACACTTAAATCTCATTTATATTCCCCCTTATAAATGCAATATTCAAATTCTATTAAAAATATCGGTGTAAAAACCGATTTCTACTTTCTATGTATATTCAGACTTTTATTTTTATTTATCCAATGATAAATATTTTCCTTAATTTATAAACACCATTTATAAATGATTCTTCTCAAATTTTATCTGTTAAAACAGATTTCTATTTAATTCTACTTTAAATAAATCTTTACCCTTTATCTGTTAAAAACGGATTTCCATTTAATATTTATTTTCCACTTATTTCCTTTTTTTTAAATTCTATTCATTTTATAAACACTTCCTTTTCAATTTTATTTGTTTTACAAATATTTCCTATTTCATTTCTATTTGTTTTACCAATATTTCTATTTCACTTCTATTTGTTTTCCAAATAATTCTTTTTATAAAATCTATTGATTTTGTAAAATCCTTAAGTTCAATATCCACTTTGAAATTCCTTTGTATAATTCTACTTATTTTCTAACTAAATGTTCTTTTTTTATAATTCTATTTATTTACTAAATAAATATTTCTTTTATATAATCCTCTTTATTTATATAAGTATTTCATTTATACAATTCTATTTATTTTATATAAATATTTCATTTATATAATTCTATTTATTTTACAAATAATCCCTTTTCTAATTATATAAATTTCCCAATTATTTCCTTTTATATAAAATCCATTGATTTTATATAAATATTTTATTTCCAAAATACACTTTGAAAATTCCCTTTTTACTTTCCAGTATCACTTATGGTATTAAAATACCAAATCAAAAGGATCAATCATCATCCAAGCACACATAATCAATAACAGATTATATACCACACCATATATCAAAATATATGGAAAACAGTATTATAAATATTGAAGAATCCAGTTGGATCCGGCCAACCTATTTCCCTGCATCCACAAATGTTAAACAATATAATTAACATCAACTTCATTTCAATATTTTCATATTCTAATAAACAGAATCAATATATGATTTGCGATTTATATATAACTATATCGATATTTTTAACTAATCAATTTGCAGTTCAAACAACTAATCAACACACAGCAATCATCCAATATTTATCAGTTCTAAAAAAAATACGTTATGAAAATATAAATTGAGCAGAGTTAGTGAGATTTACTCACATTGGCCAGTTTATCTTTAAATAACGATATTCGATCGTCAGATTGGTTCAGGCGTTTTATTTTGCCATAAATTGAGAGGAGCTCCAAATAACTCTAAACCAGTTTCATTTTGTAGCCCTCGTCCCTACGATCCCAATGAATCTTGTTCCGCTGAAAACCGATATCGTATGATAAAGTTATACATTTTAGAAGTTTGAATATAATAATCCGATCGTTAGCATATAAAATGAGAAATTATAATCCACCCGCTCATCATCTTCCACGCCCAGATGAATTTCACGATCACGCACAGGCCATAGCCGATCCTTTCTAACCCCACATCTCCTCCAATACTTCACAAAAACATAAACCTAGTTCACCATTTCTCTTCTCATCATTTACTCCATCAATCCCTCCCAACATACTATAATTCGAAGCCTCCAACCAAAATCCGTTCTTCCTCCTTAAACCGCAACCACCAGGAAAAACATCGACACTTGTTTATTTCTTGCAAATCCCAAAAAAATGTAAACACAGCCATTCAATCCCCTGATTCCAAATACGAACTCGAAATGGTTCTAAACTTCTTTAATTTCACCAAAGAATTAGCCCTAGTTCTAAATGCACACACTGGAAATTTTAGAGTGATGCAAAAGTCTACCGAGTGTTTTAAAACTACTACCAGAATGAAGAGCTTCGATAACCGATTACAAGTATCAACGTTTCAGGATTTATGGATTTATATTTGATTTTCTAGGAAATTTTGAAGATCCATTTTTCTCATGTGGGATAAAATAACTGGCGGCGAGAGAAAAAAAGGTTTGACCGTGGAATAAGGATGCCTTAGGGTTAAGGGATGTTGGAATATTTATAGGTAGATTTATATATATTTTTTATTTGATTTTTTATATTAATATTTATGCTATTGCTGTTTACATTCGTCCTTTAAAAATATGTATAATCACATGCGACATCCAAAAATCATGAAAATGGGCATGCAGCTACAGTTCGACATTACGGACCCAACGAAACTTTTTTCTTCCAATTCCAAGTTCGTTTGCTTACACAGCGTATTTTTAAAGTCAAATTATCGATTATTTTTCACATTAAAATCTCATATGGCCACATATTGACTCCAAAAATCACGAAAATTGAAATATAATAATAATTTAATATTCCGGATCCAACAAAATTAGTTTCGTCTAAAATAGAGGTTGTTTGCAAAACTGGCTATTTTTAAAGCTCTAAATAAACCCATTTAAATATTAATATATTTAAAAATAATTAAATAAAATAAAAATAATTTAATATTATCGTATATATTCACACAGAATGTTATCCAGCTCCAACATATACCCATTTGGGTTTATAACTTAATATTTCAAATCCGGGTTAAATCTATATTCAATTAATATTGAAAATCCATTTATAATTTAAATAAATCGTTATAAATTATAAAGGAATTCCATAGCGACTATTTAAAACTTTGATTTGGACATAACTCAAAAACTACACAACGAAATCTTCATTTTTCCCTTCCATTAGAAAAATATAGTTCACCAGCTCCGAACGTTTCTTGTTTCACAGAAATCTAATTTAAAACGGGTTCTGTATATTCAATTAAAGTTTGAATCGCCAAAATACAAACTGCCACTCCATTTCAAGCTCGATTATAATTATAATATAAATTATACGTTTAACTGACTTTTATAAATGAATTCGTTAATATAATTCAACTCTAAACTGAATTATATATTTTATACGATCCAATTCACACAATATTGTGAATTCCACTATTTCTGACTATTTCGGAATTTAAATATATTGTTCTATTATTTATATTAATTAAATATTCAATACTATTTAATTCTGATCATTTTAAATTACCAAACCATCCTTTAAATAAGTTATTTATTATCCGTTAAAAATACGGGTCGTTACATTCTTCTCCCCTTAAATAATTTCGTTCTCGAAATTGCTAAGTAGAAAACAAACCCTATTAACTAGGTAAAATTTGTTTATTCACTTCTTAACTTCAGTTTCAATTGAATCAACTTATGTCAATTAAATTATAAATTCATTTCTAGTTAACGAAAATTTTCAAAAATCCTGAAAATTCACCCAAAATTTTTCGAATTTTTTTGCCAGCACCTCCTTTGTACTTGTCAATAGCTCAAACTCCAACTCGCCTCTCTAGGCCTTCTTCAACCCAAAATAAAATGAAACAGCCAAGCGGCTTGCCAAATTCAGCTCATCAAAATCTCAAACACATATATAATATAAATGGGTACCTTTTTGTCAGGCATATCATTATACCATTTCCATCTGTCACCAATTTTGCATATATCAATGCCATTCAAATCAAACTCCGATCACTTTATCCTAAACACAGCTATTTGCTTATACAAGCCAAATTCCATTCCAAACTCATTCTTGATCCCAAACTCTTAACTCACCAACCCAATATCATTTCAAACTCGAGTTCCATTCTCGATTCCAAACTCCCAACTCATCAATTCAACCTACTTAACCTCGTTAAATTCCATCCATATATTTCATTAACTAATTTATTCCTCTAATCAGTTATCTTCATCCCACAGTCACAATTCTTATTTTTTTTACTTCAAAAATCAAACCATTTACTCAACCGAGTCCAATTATATACCAAATTCCAATTCGACTTGAAATTACTCCATTTCAATACAGTTTCCACTTAACTGGCTTTAACTCATTTTTAATTTGTTTTCACAAATCCCCTTTTTAATTTATTTTAATTCAAACAATCTATTTCTACGAGTTTTAAACAGCTTAGCTTCCCAAAAATCAAATATCTTTTTTTTTTGGAATTCAAAACAGCTTGTTTTCTCAAAATAATTCGAAAACAAAATCTTTGGTAGTAATACATCACTTACAACTCGAAAATGAACACTGATGATGTGGACAACATCATTAGAATTATTTCCCAGCAATCGAAGTGAGTTCAATACTATATCACTTTTCAAAACCATTTCTTAATCATTTCTATTTTGAAATTATTTCAAAATATCCTTCTCAATGCTTGTAAAACAATTTAAAATCTCCTAGGATTTTAAAATTCTCATATATTTAGTTCAATCCATTTATAAACACTTATTCAAATTCCCAGAGTTTTAATTTCAATTCTGGTTTAAATTAAATTTAATTCATTTCATAACACTTATCTGAATTTTGATTGGTTATCTACATAACCATTTAATTTATAATCTTACTTGACCATAATAACAACCAATATATCCAATATATTATAATCATTTCAATATAAATCCTTTATATCAAAATATAATTTGGGTAAAATTATTTTTTTACCCTCTTTTCAAAACATACTGTGTCGGTTCATCGTATTCAAGTATTTAGAAACTCCTACCGATACAGTGGATCAAACTGATCGACCAGAATTCATAAACAACTCAACCAATAAATCTCCACAATATAAAACAATTTTTTATATCAAATAACAAATACGCACTCATATATATACACTCAAACTCAATCTAGGATATTACTAACCCCATCTCTATTGAATTTCGCCACAGAGCCAAGGTAATTACTTAACCTTTAGCTCTGATATCACTGTAACGGCCCGGAGATTTTCGACTCCGAAAATCGACATAAATACCAATGTCGACTATTTAGACATCGGAAATACCAGATAGTTAACAGAAAGAAGTTAGAGGGTGAGAATAGATAAGGTAGAACTATTAGAATAGAAGAAGAAGAAGAACACAACAACATCAGAGTAACACGAATCTCATAGCAGAACGAATAAAATATAGTATACAAAATAATATTGAAAACACAAATATGTATTTGTATATTAGAGTACAACACTTACATCACAGCGGAAATAAAAAATATAAATCCAGCATTGAATCCTCCTGCTCCAAGCTCCTCCAAGTATATCTGTAAAATCCCGACTACTTGACTGTCCGTACAAATATGGGCACCCAAGAGTTTAGGGAAAACAAACAAAATAAACTCTGGGTCAGTCATGGGACTGGTGTGAGTAAACTCCAACCATTTGGTTTAACTTTTCAAAATCCTTTTCAAAAGAAAGGATAATTGTAAGACCAATCCACACATAAACACGGATGGTTTTTACCTTACGATAACCCAAAACATTTTGAAAATCAATATTTTTCTGATATTATAATAATGTCTAATCGTAAATATTTAACAATCTAGCAGAACACTTGCATTTCACGCTCCACATATATGTAGTATACAATCAAAACCGCGGGCGCTTATTGGAGATTGGATTCCGACTATGACAAGGTATGGAACCACCTGCCGATATTGTATCTATAGAGAGGAATACACTGGGTTCAACAAGAACGTCTTACAACCTGGCCACACATGACCGACCTCTCATTTCTCTTGAGTGTATCGAATATATTGTCACCTACGGTTGCTAGCAACATAACCATTCCCGGGAGATACCGAAGTGAAAAGAAGTAAAAAATATGAATTTTTTCTAGATGGTGACAATACACCCTAATAGGGGCGACCCACATAGTCATGCTGCCTGCCCGATTTTTGTCATTTCCCGGTGGATGAGGCTTGAGGTCATAACGTATCTTTTGACAGATCACACCACCATTTACTTTGAATGCCACATCGTCATACCCGCCAAATCACAAATTGATTTCCATAAAAGTACCATGGGTTAAAGCTAAGAGAAACGAATTTCTCCGCCACCAAACATGGATACGTTTGAAGCGATCAACTTACATGATCCATTAGATATACTTTGTCAGACATTCATCCATACACGTTGTCCTGGAACTGGACAAACCGAAGGCACTATTCTGTAAATCAATCTTAGGCAATTTCTTCCTAGGATCACCAGAATAGCCCTTGCACAACCTCGTCTTCAATTATCTTCATCATATTTGATTCGCAACGCTAGTGCCCATACAGAGTGGTTTTCAAATAATGAATCTGATCCCGGTCTCTCCATATTGACGACGGAAAAATGGTCGAAAACTTTGATAGTCAGTGATTTAACTATCAAAGGAAAACATGTGTATAAACGACGGTCGTATTTCCAAATGGAAATCTTTACCGAGCAAATCATCACTCAACCCTGATCCCCTTTAATTTAATTTGCCATTCAATTATTCATTTCCGTATTCCCGTTTCATAATCGTAAATTCTTATTTTCTAAGTTTAGAAAATATACGTTATTAATCATTGGAATACATTTCCGTATTTACTCTCATTTCTTATTTTCTATATTGGAAAAAACATTTCTGGTTCTTATATGGAAAACATTTCCAAAACTCCTTCATTGGATTTAAACATATGTTTAAATAAAACATCCCGATGCTAACTCAAACCACCAACACTTATTAACTAAATTCAATTAACTAACCTTCCCTATTTAACCTTAACCATTCCTTAGTTAAAAATGAAGCCAATCAAGTTAGGGTATAACGACCTCTCAGACCTTAACTGAACAACATTTTTAACCTCGAAATAGACAAAGTTCACATTTTAAATCTTCAACAAACTTCCTTACGTAACTGTCGGATTCTATTTACGAATCCACTTCTTTTACAAAAATTATTTGATTATAACAGTACTATTATCATCCCATGCTTCCGATATATATAATAACTTAAATAGAACTTTTATTTATTTAATTTGGATAAATAAACAAATAACTAATTTATTAATAAATAAACCTTGATTTAAAACCGGAAAGTAAATAGTACTTTCCTACATTCGATATAGTCAAATTCCAATGTATAATTCTCTCTCGAATAATCTATATTCGATAACACTCTTTCGAATAACTATATTTGATAACTCTTTTCTGAATAAACTCTATTCGATAACCTCTCCTTCGAATAAACTATATTCGATAATCTCTCCTTCGAATAACTAGATTCGATTACTCTTCTTCGAGTAAACTATATTCGATAACCTCTCCTTCGAATAAACTATATTCAATTTACTTTATTCCAATAACCAATATTCGATTAACTCTAATTCAAATAACTAATATTCGATTAACTCTAATTCGATTAACTCTATTCGATTAACTCTATTCGATTAACTCTATTCGATTAACTCTAATTTTGATTAACTCTATTTGATTAACTCTATCCCTATCTCATTCAAATTCCCGTTTTAATTCCTATTTCAAAACCCAATTTCTTTATAAATGTTTTAATTTACAAAATATTTATTTTAATCCATTGTTCACATCGAATGTGAAAAATATTCCTTTTATATAATTCCTTAAGTTTGATTTCGTATTTTAAAATAATATCTCATTTCCAAATTCTATTTATACTTCTATTTATAGAATTATTCATACGAAATCTCCTTTTTATTCTGACACTTATATCTCATTTACAATCCCCTTTATAAATGCTATATTCAAATTCTATTAAAAATATCGGTGTAAAAACCGATTTCTACTTCTCTATGTAAATGCAGACTTTTATTTTTATTTATCCAATGATAAATATTTTTCTTAATTTATAAATGCCATTTATAAATGATTATTCTCAAATTTTATCTGTTAAAACAAATTTCTATTTAATTCTACTTTAAATAAATCTTTTCCCTTTATCTATTAACAACAGATTTCCATTTAATATTTATTTTCCACTTATTTCCTTTTTTTATATTTTATTCATTTTATAAATATTTCCTTTTCAATTTTATTTGTTTTACAAATATTTCCTATTTCATTTCTATTTGTTTTACAAATATTTCTATTTCACTTCTATTTGTTTTCCAAATAATTCTTTTTATAAAATCCATTGATTTTATAAAATCCTTAAATTCAATATCCACTTTGAAATTCCTTTGTATAATTCTACTTATTTTCTAACTAAATATTCCTTTTTTTATAATTCTATTTATTTACTAAATAAATATTTCTTTTACATAATCCTCTTTATTTTATATAAATATTTCATTTATACAATTCTATTTATTTTATATAAATATTTCATTTATATAATTCTATTTATTTTACAAATAATCCCTTTTCTAATTATATAAATTTCCCAATTATTTCCTTTTATATAAAATCCATTGATTTTATATAAATATTTTATTTTCAAAATACAGTTTGAAAATTCCCTTTTTACTTTCCAGTATCACTTATGGTATTAAAATACCAAATCAAAAGGATCAATCATCATCCAAACACACATATTCAATAACAGATTATATATCATACCATATATCACAATATATGGAGAACAGTATAATAAATATTGAGGAATCCAGTTGGATCCCTCCGACCTATTTCCCTGCATCCACATATGTTAAACAATATAATTAACATCAACTTCATTTCAATATGAAATGTTCTAATAAACAGAATCAATATTTGATTTGCGATTTATATGTATAACTATATCGATATTTTTAACTAATCAATTTGCAGTTCAACCAACTAATAAACACACAGCAATCAACCAATATTTATCTGTTCTAAAAAAATACGTTATGAAAATATAAATTAAGCAGAGTTAGTGAGATTTACTCACATTAGTCGGTTTATCGTTAAATAACGATATTCGATCATCGGATTGGTTCAAGCATTTTATTTTGCCATAAATTGAGACGAGCTCCAAATCATTCCAGACCAGTTCCATTTTGTAGCCCTCGTCCCTACGGTCCCAACGAATCTTATTTCGCTGAAAACCGATGTCGTATGATAAAGTTATACATTTGAGAAGTTTGAATATAATAATCCGATCTTTAGCATTTAAAATGAGAAATTACATTTAGCCTAATCACTACATTAACCTGTTAATCCGCCCGCTCATCATCATCCTTGCCCAGACGAATGTCACGATCACGCACAGGCCATAGCCGATCCTTTCTAACCCCAATCTCCTCCAATACTTCACAAAAACATAAACCGAGTCCACCATTTCTCTTCTCATCATTTACGGCATCAATCCCTCCCAAAATACTATAATTCGAAGCCTCCAACCAAAATCCGTTCTTCCTCCTTAAACCGAAACCACCAGGAAAAATCGTCAACACTTTTTATTTTGTACAAATCCCAAAAAAGTAAACACAGCCATTCAATCCCCTGATTCCAAATACGAACTCGAAATGGTTCTAAACTTCTTTAATTGCACTAAAGAATCAGCCCTATTTTTAAATGCACATGCTGGAAATTTTAGAGTGACGCAAAAGTCCACCGAGTGCTATAAAACTACTACCAGAATGAAGAGCTTCGATAACCAATTACAAGTATCAATGTTTCAGGATTTATGGATTTATATTTGATTTTCTAGGAAATTTTGAAGATCCATTTTTCTCATGTGGGATAAAATAAATGGCTACGAGAGAAAAAAAAGGTCTGACCGTGGAATGAGGATGCCTTAGGGTTAGGGGTGTTGGAATATTTATAGGTAGATTTATATATTTTTTTATTTGATTTTCTATATTAATATTTATGCTATCGCTGTTTACATTCATCCTTTAAAAATATGTATAATCACATACAACATCCAAAAATCATGAAAACGAGCATGCAACTACTATTCGACATTACAGACCCAACGAAACATGTTTCATCCAATTCCGAGTTCGTTTGCTCACACAGCGTATTTTTAAATTTAAATTATCAATTGTTTTTCACATTAAAATCCCGTACGACCACATACTGACTCCAAAAATCACGAAAATTGAAATCTAACAATAATTTAATATTCCGGATCCTTCAAAATTAGTTTCGTCGAAAATGGAGTTCGTTTGCAAAACTAGCTATTTTAAAGCTCTAAATAAACCCATTTAAATATTCATATATTTAAAAATAATTAAATTAAATAAAAATAATTTAATATTATCGTATATATTCACATAGAATGTTATCCAGCTCCAACATATACCCGTTTGGGTTTACAACTCAATATTTCAAATCCGGGTTAAATCTATATTCAATTTATATTGAAAATCCATTTATAATTTAAATAAATCATTATAGATTATAAAGGAATTCCATAACGACTATTTGAAACTTTGAATTGGACATAACTCAAAACTACACGACGAAATCTCGATTTTTCTCTTTCATTAGAAAAATATAGTTCACCAGCTCCGAACGTTTCTTGTTTCACAAAAATCCGATTTAAAACGGGTTCTGTGTATTCAATTAAAGTTTGAATCGCCAAATTACGAACTACCGCGCCATTTTGGGCTCGATTATAATTATAATACAAATTATACATTCAACTGACTTTTATAAATGAATTCGTTAATATAATTCAACTCTAAGCTAAATTATATATTTTATATGATCAAATTCACACAATATTGTGAATTCCACTATTTCCGCCTATTTCGGAATTTAAATATATTGTTCTATTATTTATATTAATTAAATATTCAATATTATTTAATTCTGATCATTTTAAATTACCAAACCATCCTTTAAATAATTAAATAAATTATTTATTATCCGTTAAAAATACAGGTCGTTACAAATGCCGTAAAATTATATGGAAAATGATTCGAGTTTAAAAAAAGAGGCTAAAAAGGGGTTTTGAAATATCTAGGGAGATATGGAAAGTTGGGAAATAAATGAATATTAAGTAAAAGGGGTCCATGATTGTTTGATGGATGTTTTGTTTTCCTTTGATAGTTAAATCACTGGCTATCAAAGATTTTTTGACCATTGTTGTCAATACGGAGAGACCTGTTGGATTTATTATTCGAGAACCACTCCATATAGGCATAGGCGTTGCGAATTATATTATGCTGAAGATAATTGAAGACAGAGTGAGATGCAAGGGTCGTTCTGTTCCAGAATAGAGCTTTCTGTTTGTCCAGTCCCAGGACAACATGTATGGACGAATGTGTGACAGTACTCCTAACAGATCACATAAGGCGATCTTTTCAGAGTATTACGTCTGGTGGCGGAGGAATTCATTTCTCTTAGCTTTTATACCCGTAATATTTTGGAAGATCAACTAGTGATTGACGGGTTTGATGATGTGGCATTCAAAGTTATTTGTGGCCAGATGAAAAGAAAGACGTAGCCTCTAGCCTCACAACCAGTAAATGACAGAAATCGGGCAGGCAGCATGGCTAGTTGGGTCATACCCAAGCATGGTGTATTGCCATCATTCTAGAGAAAATTCATATTTCTTATTCTTTTGATTCTGTATCTTACGGGTTACTATTGGACGGCCGACAACCGTGGGTGGAAATATATTCGCTACACTCAAGCTAAATGAGTGGGCGGTCATGTGTAGCCGGGTTGCAAGATGTTCTTGTTGAACCCTGGTGTATCCTCTCTAGAGTACACTGATCGGGAGGTGGTTCCATATCTTGTCATAGTTGGAATCCAATCTCCAATAAGCGCCCTGCGGTTTTTGATCTTATATTATATATGTAGAGCGTGAGATGCAAGCGTTCTGCTATTTGGATATTTATTTGATTAGACATTATTATAATATCACTGGATTTTGATATCAAATTTTTTTGGGTTATAATAAGGTTAAAACCGTCCATGTTTATGTGTAGGCTGGTCTTACTATTATCCTTTTCTTTCAAAGGATTTTCAAGGTTAAACAATATGGTTGGAGTTTACTCACACCAGTCCCATGACTGACCCATAGTTTATTTTGTTTGTGTTTTCCTAAACTCTTGGGTGCCCAAATTTATACGGGCAGTCGAGTGTTTTAGGATTTTACAGATTCAGAGCCCGAAGCAGGAGGCTTCACCGTTAGTTATTTAGAGATTATTTCCACCGTGATGTATATGAGTTATACTCTGATATGGTATTTTATAAAAATTTAAATTTTGTATTTCAAAGTTATGTTATAAATTATATTTTATTCGTTCCGCTGTGAGATTCATGTTTACTCTGATTGTGTCCAGTTGTGTTCTTCTTCTTCTATTCTAAATTTCTTTCTTTCTTTCCTCACCCTCTAACCTCTTTTTATAATTGACCCGGTATTTTCGATGTTTGAATAATCGACATGGTATTTATTTTGATTTCGGAGTTGAAAATCCCGCTGGCCATTACAAAACCTTTAAGTCATATCCAATAAGGGATGACTCCTCAAAAAGGCAATAGTGGAGATAAAAGCTCTGAAGGATATTCTACTGTTTATCCGACCTTCGAGACCTTCGAGAGAGTCATTATCACATATGAAATAGAAAGTGGGCTTTTTTAGTCTTTTGATGAAAATAAATTCTAACTACTATTGTTGTTCCTAATGTTGGTGCTCTTGCTGCTCATAGAACGACTCATCCCCCAATGAAAATTGCTACGGATATCCCAACTCGTTCATCCTCAACCTCAGGTGACGAAGTCGACTTGAACAAAGAGACATTGATGTTCTTAAAGATGTGGATACTGAGGCCTTAGAGATGGAAAAGGATCTGGATGACATCATCATAACTAGCAAGAGAAAGAAAGAGGATTTGTCATTGAGGGAGATTATGGTTGGGAAGTGTTAACCGGCCTTTTGGTCCGGTTACCAAAAGTACACAATACATGCTCGTCTCAACATATCGCGTAATATTACAGCCCGGAGGCGTCGCCAATATCATCTAGGGTCCAGTACCAGAAGACTCGAGTCTGGACTCTAGCAGGATGTCGCATCCCTCGAACGCAACCTCCGTCAGTATCCGTCCGCATCCGAGCCGAAGGCGAGCCGTCAAACGAGTCCGGGCGTAGTGCCGGTGGGGATCCGGGGCCCCACAGTCCCTCCGGCGATCGACCTAGCTGGTTAGTTCGAAACTGTGGGCAACGCCCGATTCATCCAATTTCCTCCAACAAGTGTGTTGCCCAGAATTACCAGATCAGCTCAAAGTCAAGATTTAGTCAACAACTTCAGCGAGCCTCGCCACTCCTCCAGCATATTCCCGAACCAAGGCCTCAACTTCCCCGGATGCACCGATCAGGATTTCGAGCCTCCAAGCCACTCCGACAGACCTCGCACCTCTCAAACAGAATTTTCGTACCCCCTTGAGGTGCGAAATTCTGCACCCTCGAGGTGCGAAATTTCGTACCTGCGAGATGTGAAATTTCGTACCCTCGAGGTGCGAAATTTTGCACCTGCGAGGTACGAAATTTCGTACCCTTGAGGTTCGAAATTTCGCACCTACGAGGTGCGAAATTCTGCACCCTCGAGGTGCAAAATTCGTACCCTATGGGGTACGAATTTCGCACCCCAGGTGGTATGAATTTCGCAGCCCTGAGGTGCGAAATTCGCACCCTCTGGGGGAGGTGCGAAAAAATGGGGTGCGAGGGCCTGAGGTGTGAATTTTCTGTAGCTGGTCCCCATCTCTACCTACTCCTACCTAACCCCTACCCAACCACTTCCTATAAATACCCCATGGTCTCACACTTCAAAAGGGAGAGATTCTTGAGCTTTGAGACCTCCATAGAGCTTCATTAATGACATCTCCTCTTTAAGGAAGAAGAAGGGGAAAATTGTCCATTTTACTATTTCCTGCAAATATGACTATTGTAACTTCATGTAGCATAGTCAAAAAATGTAATGAGAGGGTCTCAACCTTGTAATCTTTCAAGTGATCAATAAAATACCAACAACTCTTCAAAGTGGACGTAAGCCCTCACTGAGGTCGAACCACTATAAATCTCTTGTGTTATCTACTGCTTATGTTCTATTTTATGTTCTTGTTTATGTGACCATATTTATAATACCTAGTAATTTTGAATCTTTGGTGTTTACAACATTTTTTGCTGTCAACATTTGGTGCTTTCATTGAGAAAAATCATATTTTGCGCCTTTGTCGCACGTTGTCATCTCGACCCCCGATGAGCTTAAGGTTCCTTGCTAAACGTGCTGTCGAGTCCGCTCACGATGGCAAAGCGAACAAAGGATGCAATGATCGGCTCTTCAGCCACAGCCGAGGCCGGGACATCCCAACAACCTCAACCCGCAAACATCCCGGCCACTAACGAAACCTTCCATCCTATTCTGGACCCGGAAGCGCCCACAACAAAAGCTCAAATCCGCGCGCTTAATGAATGATATGAGAACACGGATGTCGAGCTCAACCAAGCATTAAGGAATAACATCGACCATATGCGACAACTTCAAGAAAGTCAGCGCATCGTCGCTCGACTTCAACTAGCTCGGAACAACGTTCGACCTCGACCAACTATCTCAGAAACTTCCTCTTACGAGTCGAGGGGCCGCATCAAAGAAGGAGGTTTAATCTCATTAACAACATCGCGACTCGTACCAATGCCCTCGACAACGACAATGGGAACGACGATGGCGACCGAACTACAGTCACGTATAGCGAGGGGGCACAATACCAAGGTCGCTCTTGCTTGATTATCAATGACGGACCAAGTCCTACTGTAACGACCCGTAGTCTACGCATCATAGGATCGTAGAATATTTATTTCTTTCACATACAAAGTCGTATGGTCATGTAACTTTGGGAGACGACTATTAGGGTCATTTCCCATGTTCATGATTTTTTTCCGATTTTTAAATGACCATTTTACCCCTAGTTGGCACTGTTTTGGCCATAACTTTTGACTAGAAAGGAATTTTGACCTGAAACTACTTCCATTGGCTTCGGATGATGGTTTCTCTTTCCGTAGAGTGGTCACATTAGCCAAACGGACTTACCGTTTGGGAGATATGGCTGAAACAAGTTTCAGACGGTGAAAAACAGCTTAATTGGGCTTAACCGGGTGATTAGCAGCTAGGCCCACAGGGGAATTTCGGGTTTAGAGGTATAGGAGGACTGATTAGGGTTAGGTTATCACTTTCATTTCAGTTTTGAGCCGCCACAAACCTCCTTGAGACCTTAGTAATGGCCTCCATCCTCTAAAATCACCCCAAAACACATTTTTAGCGAAGATTAAGCCTAAACTACATCAAAACAAGGCCAAATAGCAACAAAGCAAGGTTGGAGCTGCTGCTATACATAGGAATTCGACCCAAGCAGAGAGTATTTCAGATTTGGTGTTTCATTTGTGGCCAAGGTGAGTGATTTGCATAGTTTTTGCACTAATTATGGTAATTAAGGGGTAATTAGTGAAGATTAGCGAATTTATACGTAAATAAATTCTGGAAAAATTCTTAAAATTCTAAAATAATGTTTTAAGGCTCTGTTAGAAATTTGGGTTAATTTCGATGTGTTTTGCTAATCGTATGCTTAAACATGATTAAGAGGGATTATAGGAAAATGTGAGGTTTTGGCCACTTTTGATCCATTTTGATTCATTTAAATTGTTGTTTGTTGCTTGTGGTTGCTGTTATATGTTGATATGACTCTTTGGTATGCTTTGTGATTGATTCCAATAGTTAGATTGGTCGAAAACGCCGTCGAGAGGCGTATAAATAGTTGCTGGAAAGTTGCAGAAAACTGCAGGGTATCTAACCGGATCGGATCGGGTAGGGGATCGGATTGGACATGTCCGAACCGGACCGGGGCGTGGTACTTTCTGGAGCATGACGTGAAGAGGCAACAAGGAAGGCCTGGTCGGATCGGAGGGGCGTAGCGTGGGATCGGAAGGGACAAGGAGGACTGAAGTGGAAGAAAGAGGAGCATGGATACCATATTCCGAACCGAACCGAGAGCAATACCCGAACCGAACTGATGCTGACGAGACGGAGACGGAGACATCCAAGCTATGGGGTATCCGAACCGAACCGCTTCAGAATCACCGAACCGAACCACTTCAGAATCACCGAACCGAACCGCTTCAGAATCACCGAACCGAACCGCATGAGGGAGAAGAACCCGAACCCAGAGGATGGTGGCACTCCGAACCGAACCGGGGGACGTATCCGAACCGAACCGAGCATGGGGAACCGGACATGTACTTTTACTACTTCGTGATGACTCTTCTGAAGACCAACTCCAATTCGACCAAACCCGAGATGCAAAGGAAGTCCAAATGAGAAGTTAGAGCTCAAGATTCAGACGGGAATCAACGAGTTCGCTTCATGGTTGGGCTTTGCTGCGGGACGCGTGCCAAGGGGTTATCGACGTCTATAGCTTTGGACCACTATGGTAGGAGGTACGAAGGCGGATTCAGGGCCATTATGGCATCGGTAGAACCAAGGGCTACGACCAATGAAGTGGGTCATTGAAATGTTTGGTCATGACTCCAAGTGTTTGGCTTGGTCACAGCAGGGTTTCTACAAGTCGGGATTCGTCGTTACCTCAATTTGTCTAGTGTTCCAAAGTGGTAGATTTCGTACGCTTTACGCACTGAGTGAGAGGTGTGAGGATGGTTGATATGGATGATTTGTTTGCTATCATTGTGACATGCACACCCCACCCCCGTATTCTTACACTATTTACTATGGCACCTTAGAGCATTGTACGGTATGTGGTACTAACTCTTTGGTTGCAGGTCCAGGTTCAGGTATGGTTTAGTATACCTGTTATTACTTGGTTTAGATGCTTATCGCTCACACCAGGCTTTATGTCTGACCCAGAGTTTTATGTCTCTTCTTATTACTCTGGGTGCTCACACGAGCAGACTAGAGACAGGTTAGCTGGTGATGCACGGGTAGATGATCCGGAGACGAGCAGGAGGCTTCCATGTAACATATATAGTATTCTCCCTGTGTTGTTGAAGATCACTGCTTGGGCATTGTTGGTGTATCTTCTACTTTAGCTTTCTTTTGCTTAGAGACAGTAAATTTGGAAAATTGTAATAAGCTGTATATGGATTTCCGCTGCTCTGATGATTGATGTTGATTTTAGTTATCAGCTTATGCACTGTCTCGCCTGTTTTATGTCAAGTATGTTATTATTATATTTTATCCTCTGCGCTGTGAGACATTCTACAGGTTCCTTGATTAGTTTATTCTCTTCTTTCCTTTCTCCTGACGACCGTTCCGTGCTAGTCGGGCATGTGTACAGCGCACTTTCGGAGGAAATGCAGACTGGTGCGGGGTGGGCCGTCACACCTACCAACCGACCTCTTCCTCGACACTACCCAACGTCCGCTAATCAGGATGATGGCCCCGCTAGTCCCGCGGCCTACGCCCCTCCAGAACAGGATTTGCATTAACCCGCTCCTTACCAAGATCCGATTCTAGATGTCGAGGACATGGAGGAAGACGATCCAGACATCCATCATAGAAGATGCCCTCACAACAGGACTGCGGAACCTCACCAAACCCATCGGACCCGATGGCGGATCTCCATCCAACTTACCTTCCCCACATGGTCCGAAGGATCATGAGAGAGAGGCGAGGAAACATGCATGATTCATGGGAAGCGCACATTAGGCGCAACCCCTTCACAAGAAGGGTAAACGAAGCTAAGTGGCCGCGATGCTTCAGCATGCCACAGATTCCGCTCTATGACGGCACAACCGACCCCTGTACCTTCATTAACCAATATGAATGGCAAATGGACTCGAGCCGGGGCAACGATCTGGTCAAATGCAAGTGCTTTCCAGTATTCTTATCAGGAACCACTTTGTTATGGTTCTCTCACCTCCCACTTGATTCCATTAACAACTTCGGCCAATTAGCAACAGAATTGGTCAAGCAATTCAGGGTGCATATCCCGACTCCAAAGAACGCCCTCACCCTGTCCAACATATACCAAGGGCCCGCTGAGTCACTCAAAAGCTACCTCTCTAGGTCCAATGTCGCCCTTGCCGAGGTTGAAGATCCGGACCCTTGCACCATACTATTTCAACTAGCAAAGGGTGTCCTTCCTACTTTCGAATTCGGAGCATGGATCGATCGGAAGCATCCAAACAACCTCGACGCTTTCTATGAAAAGGCTATGCAATACTTATGTCAAGAAGAAGCGAGACGAAACCGACTCTCCAGGGCCATGTCTTCCCAACAATCCACATGCGAATACCATCAGTGATAACGTCAAAGGAAAAAAGATAGGGAAGCTCTTTGATAAGGACAAGGGGGCAGGCCCCTACAAACAAAGACCGAATAACAGTAGGCAAGGCGACCGCAACAACGGCCAGGTTTCTACAGAACCCAAAAAGCCCAGCTCTTACCAGACATACGAAATCTACACCCCGCTGAATGAAGACTTGGAAACAATCAACTGACAAATGTGGAACATGCTTTAATACAAGAAACCAAACAATAGGAAATCCACTAATCATGAGAAGAAGACCGGTAAGTACTGTCAGTACCACGACATATACAGGCACAATACCAGTAATTGTCCTCAATTCAAAGACGTAATCGAAAAGCTTATCCGCGAGAAGTGCCTTGAGCAGTATGTCCGATAAGCATCATGCCTCTCACCAGCCCCGAGCGGTAGAGGACCCGCTGGAAACGGATCTCCTTCCACTTGTGGACCTCGAAGCTCCTGCGACTCAAGCACCGATTCACACGGTCAATAAGGAGTATAAGAATGCATCTCTTGCGCTAGGCATTGAAAGCTAGCTTCAACCTTATGTGCCAACTTCAAAAAAGTCAATGCATCATCATTCTACTTCAGCTTGCTCAGAACCGCGCTCGCTCGCGGCACACCGCATCAGAAATTTCTTTTGTCGAAGATAGGCGCCCACGTCGAGGAAGAAGGTTCAACCTCATTAAAAACATCGCCGTCCGCTCCAACACTTGTACAACGACATAAAAGACAACAGAAATGAGATGATGATCGAACCATCATCGCTTACGACCAAGGAGCACAGTAACAAACTGGGTCCGAGTAACCAACCTTCTACCCGGAAGAGTCCACTTGTCGCCACTCAGAACCAAAGTCCCACTCTTCCAACAGCCCATCGGGCCAGAGTACTCCCAGACCAGGGTGTACACCAGCTCGCCCAAACTCGACAACCATACCATCCATGACATAAAAGAGAGAGAGAGAGACAGATGTGTGCAATAGAAGACGTCGATGGAAGGGAACTCCCGATGTCCGCCAAAGCTAATGGGTTCCATTAGAAAACCCCCCTTTAGCATATCTCCCTGATGCTTATACATGCCAAAGGTGGCATCCTATGATAGCATGACGACCTCTAATCTCAACAATGTCAGAATCGCCATCCGGAATGGAACGCGTCATCCCAGCTGCCCCCTAGCTGTGACGCTCAAGCCTTTGCTAGGCGGACTCAAACTGATGTGAGTCCAAACTTATCGCCTATGCTTCTAGTGTCCAACTGGGCCTATGTTCACTTTAACTGACTTCCATAGAATCATGCAACCGAATTTGGAATACCTTCCGCCAAGAAGGCGTGCTAGACTCCAAAGCCTTGGACCAGATCACGACCTCTATAATGAGGTCGGAGCCCGACTTCCAATTATCGCCAACACGGTCCTTGGAGTCATGAAGAAACCACGAGGTCACGCCCACGACACCTATAAAACCAGTACAAGGCGCAACCCGTTCACTTCGACTATCCTTACTACCAAATGGCACCAGCACTTCAACATGCCAACACTTACCCCATACTTAAAGAGGCCATGATTCTTGAAGCTTCATTAGCTACCACGAATGGCACATGGATTCATCACACACCGCTAACGCCATCAAGTGCAAGTGCTTCCCCGCCCCTATCCAGGTTGACACTATACGGGTTCTCTCGACTTCCACCTTAAACCATCTCAACTCCCGACCAACTAGCCAAGAGATTGGCCATGCAGTCTAGGACGCACACCGTAACGCCCAGATATATCCTATCAGTCTCGAACACTTATCAACACCCCCGAGAAAATCTATCTTGCAACCTGCAATTACCAACCATGCAAAAGGTTAAGACCTAAAAGTCCGACGAGCACACCAAGGGACTCCACAGGATATTGTCGGTTCTACAGCATCCGCGGACACAACGCTCATCAAAGACTCCCACTGCATGGGATCTCTAAGCTACTCAACGCTCATCAATTTTCCCGCTAAACATGACCTCGACCGACAACTAATCCCTCAAGATCATTCCCCTACCTCGTCAGAACTACAACTTCCATAGCGCAGTTGACCTTAGGTTGTCATCAGAAATGTCAGTTTGCAACTTCTCCCTGCCTCTGACTCCCTCATTAAAAGCAAAACATAAACTAAAAGCGAACTTTCTTCCATAAAAGACACCTCCTTTCCGCTGCGTTATGGCCCCTTTTTATCCTCCATGCTGCGCTCCCGATCAGCAGAGGCACGCTGGGAAGCAGTGCCGGAGGAACATTCGGAAGCGAGCCCGAGAATTCCAGTCCTTTACCATCCTTGTGACCGTCGTCAACGGTATAACAATCCCCGAGGTTATCATTGGAGATATCGGCCATCGACTCATTAACATCATCATCTCGCCCGTATAAAAAAAAGAGAGGAGGCGAGAGAGATGATTCAATAGCATAAAGAAGGCATACGCATTAATGTTTAAAGGTCAAAAAATAGGACCTTGAGCACAATTGCCGACGGAATTGTCTGTGGGTAAAGGGTCACAACCTTTCCAATAGTCGTTAATTCA
This sequence comes from Allium sativum, assembly GCA_030737875.1. Lineage (NCBI taxonomy): Eukaryota > Viridiplantae > Streptophyta > Magnoliopsida > Asparagales > Amaryllidaceae > Allium > Allium sativum. Next base: position 929,809,250 of record CM060920.1, on the reverse strand, counting down.
AACAGAACCATCCATTCACGGATAGATACCTCATTTCGGCCAATATATATAGGCCTACAAAAAATATATGAAAACAAGAAGCAAGGCCCCTTCTCTAAGACACGCCTCCTCTTTGCTGTATCACAACCATCCTCCTGCAACTAAATCTCTGACCACTTGGGGGCACGACTGGAAGCTCAACCAAAGGCCCGCTCAAACACACATCGGCAGCCTCGACTTCAAATGAGCCTTCCCTTCACCTGCAGGCCTCGCTCCTCGTCAGGGAGGCCCATGCCCATACAACGGAAGCTCGGCGATGGAATTTTCAAACTATCAACCATGGACGAAGCCAAACTCCCAAGAGCATGGAACAACGAACATCCTTGCCTCTACTCTGCATAACCTAGTGTACAATTAATTCACAAACCCCAATGATGTTTTGTTTCCTGCAATTCAAGGCATTGTAAAGGCTATCACTACTAAAGTTATCCTTAGGAATGATGTTCAGTTTCCTGTCTCCGTTCCATGTTTGCTCCGTGCATGACGTGTTTGATCAATCCTGACAACTAGCTTGCATACAAACTTTCGATCGCCGCACCGGCTCCTCGAGCGTGGGAGTCAGTGCCGCCTTCCGAGCCTCGATCCGACATCGAGGCCAAACAACATTGGCTACGACCGGCACATCTAGCACGGGAACCGACAACGCTACTCGAGTCGCCGGCCCGCGGCGTGAACGAGTATAAATAACCACGAACTCGAACCTCGGCCCCCTGCCGAGGCCAAGGATAAATCGTTCCATGCCTAAGTCCCAAGCGACTTGGAGCCGCTCAACAGACAGCCGGGAGCAATGTAAACTTCCCCTGGCTACGGGTACCTGTAGAATCTCGGTGTAGATCCGAGACCGACATTAAATCGTTTCTCCCCGAAGCTCTAAAGGCTTAGGTGCAACTCACGGCCACGATCGGACCCTACTGGCTGATGATCGGAGATTTTCTCTGGCGAATAAACGACGCCGTCACTTGCTCCAACCCGATGAACGATGGAAGAGCCATACACCGGATGGACCGCATAACGCGACATCAAACGCCTCCGCTACACTTGGGATTAACCCTGGGAAACCCAAGTACATAGCAGGTGCTCAGCCTGGCTTCGCAAACTACGTGTTTCCTGAGCTGAGGGAAACTTACTAGAAGACTGCGCTCTATCACACCCCTCTGGAATAATTGACCCGGAGCGCGATACACAATTACACCCCTCTGGAATAATCAACCCAAAGCGCGGTCTCCGATAGCATTTCTGTTGGCGTAACAACAAGTACGCTTATGCAAGTACAGGACATCGAAAAACATGAGAAGAACGTTCGAACACTTAACACGAAACACGATCTTTACTAATTCATATTCCACTTCACACACACACACACACGTTATACAGACTACATGTCTAACATCTCTTCTCTCTGATGATAGGGTATACATGAATACCACACCATGTATTTAAGAACCAAAAGCGAGGACCGCACTCGCATATACTATTGGTTTACCTAACCCAAAGTATCTTTAATTCCTTTAAACAATTGCTGATGCTACTCATCCTTTTCTTTTCTTTTCTTTTGTCTATACAGGTTCAACACAGGCACGTCACCACCACTGACGGGCCCTTTCCTTCTAGAACTGCTTTCTCCTCCTCTACTCTACACAAGAGTAACAGATTCATGAGGCACCGATGCGCGCCTTCCGCCATCATCCTCGTCGCTTGTAATCATCATAACCTCCCTGAGAGAAATACATGGCAATAGCTTGGGGACGATGTAAAAAGAAAGGACCAATGCAGCTTAGGTTCTCCCCAAGCCTTCCTCGCGCCCAGCTCTACTCTCTTCTCGGCATCCTAGGCGGCTTTCTGATCAGCTGGCTCCCTGTCCTGGAATCACATAACTGCATCCGCTTCAAGTTCGCCAAGGGTCCTCTTGCCCTCTTCTGGTGGGCATCATCGATGGCTCTCCTTTTTCCTAGCCTACTTAGAGGCCCTCTCCTTCTCCGCCTTAGCATCGGCGTACCTTTTCGCCATCACAGCGGCAGATTTCTCCTGGGCATCCCGACTAGCCTTCGCCCATGCATCTTGTATAGCAACCTCATCTTGTTCCTCTTCCCCTCTGAATTTGCCACCAGCCGGGCTTCCTGACCTTCCATCGTAGCTTTCTTTATTTGCAAACTTACGTCAGCTACGCCTGTCGCATGAGCACTTCGTCCAGCCACAGCTTCTCCTCCTCCAAGGAGGCTCATATAAATATGGGATCTCGAAGCCACAGGTTCTCCTACTACTCTAGATTGTTCCCGCTGTAACTCCAACCGAGACTCGGACACTTGAGGAAGCAGGAGGCAAAGCCTGGCGTCGCCTCTGCTCCGACGGGGGGGGGGGGGGGGGTTCCTAGCAAAAGAAGCAACTATTTGACCTCTGAGGGTTCATCGCTCGCATCCTCTTCAGTTAGCAAGTACTCGAGCTTGGGAGCAGTCCCCCGCCTATGTCCGCACCAACTTACTCATCGCAGGACCTATGGAGGATCTCCACCAGCTTCTGCGCTGGCATTTACGTTGCCACAGCCATCAGGGCGTAGATGCCTGCACCAAAGGACAGAGGGAGCAATATAACCACCGTTTCCCCGAGGAACTGGTGAGCTTAGATAAGTTCCCAATACGCAAAATAAAAAAACCATATTTCAGTGCATGTTCTCGGGTTTCCATGGCCGATTCATTGGGTTCGCAAAGTCTCAGCGCCCTGCCAGCAAACTCATACTTAAACACAACATGAAGCTAACTCACACCCCTTGATGCATACCTACAAGCGCATCGAAACGCGGCAACGACACCTAGTTTGGATAACTATGGCAGTGGTTACCGGTAAACATCGGAACCATTTTCGGATCGGATAATGATCCCAACATAATTGGGTTAGAGACTATTGACTCGACCGTATGCCCGCATCTTACGCGCATATCCGAGCGGTCAGTCCAAATAAGTTCATTTCCAGAATCATTCACTAACCAGTTGTGTTACGTTCAAGTCCAGTTACCGACCAGACATGAAACATTAAGCAATGATCCGAGCTTGCTAGCTCGTCTCTGACGTCGAGCAGAATCAAGCAGGTACCCGAGCCTGGGGGCAACCCTCTACGGATTATCGCATCGGCCTGGCAATCTCAAGACCTGATCAAATCCCCTTAAGTCTCTGCACTGGCGTCATCTTCACATTATCCTACGGAGCCACCATCTTGAGAGCACCTTCACCTCGCAACGAAGGAAATTCGGAGCCAAAGTTCAGTCCCTGGAGGCTTCTCAGCTTCCATCAGTACCCGGACTCCACAAAAAGCTGACACTCCGGAACATGGTGGCAGCCTTTAGCCTCAACAACTAATGCCACGGCCATCACTAACCACCAGTGCAACACTTAAGTCAAGATGCAACAACATCGTGGTTAAGTTATTGATCGGATCCCAAGACTAATAGCTCGACTATGTGTTGATATCTTACATAAGCATTCAAGCTGACAATCCAAGCATGTCCATTCCTTGAGGACCGTGTCGTGAGACCAAAAATCACTAATCACTATCTGCTCATATGGCGCCATGCAAAGGTTCAAGTTTACGAACTCAAGATCGAAGACAGGGCTCGATAAAGTTATGGGAGTGCGAAGTTATGTCTTGTGCTCCCACGCGCCGGCTTAGTTATCATCTCCTCAACCAAGATTCGAAATCCTGAAGAGCGTGAAAGATTTAATAAGCATTCGGGACACAAAGCCCAATCCTGTATTCGCATATGCTTGGAGGCCTTTATTCAAATTCCTAATCTCGTTTCCCAAGATCCTCCGCTCCACGTTCTTGAAAACCAAATCCGAAAGCCCTCTTACTTTCCATGTCTCTCTTCCCTTCTCCTGAAAACCTAGCAACACCTCGACCATCCAAAGTACAAAAGAAGTATTTTGGCATCATCCATGCCTTATGATGATTTTCTATGCGGAGAAGAGAAGAAAGGAAGCAACTACAATCAGGGGATCGACATGCCCGAAAGAACATTCCGGGATCGGAATTCGGGATCGTATGCCAAACTACGATCATATTCACTTAACTTCGAAGCTCCAACTACCAAGTCAATCATGACTCAATGACCACCTGGGTACTCACCAAGTGCTCAATCATTAAAGCGCTCCGCCCGGCATTTGGGTCCGACCTCGTCTCAAAGGAGAATCCATATGAATCCATGCCACGACATATGACAAGTATTGTCCTAATGATGGCATTCACATACACGAGTTGTCTAAACTTTGATCAATGGGACTAGCTTGGATCGTTGAGCGACTTTGGGCTCACCTAGTCCAAGTGATTTAACAGATACTCCAAATAACCAAGCTCCATCCCAACGACATTTCAACAACCACTTAGGGCAATCATGCGCCTAAGCCATGGCAATGACCATGTGTACACGCTTTGGGAATCTCAACCGAGAAGATCAACTCGATTCAAATGCGCGCCCACAAGTCTAAAGGGTTCAAGTATACACACCAAACAGTCGGTTCACGATGCAGAAACTTTTCGAAAAGCTAAAACTGCGTGATCATAAGCTTAGGCCATACAATTCACTTTCATATTACCTATTCTAACTCAGATCGCATCGCGCAAAACCACGCACAAATTTGTGATTACATATGCAATTAAAACATAATAACAAACCGTTTGCACTTCGATGCAATCGGGAGTCGGCAACTAACTTTTATTGTCTTTAATCTACATGAAGTAGGCGCCTTAGACAGGTTCCATTCCAAGCCGCCAAACTCAAGCGAGTCAAAGCTCTCAGCATTGCTGGAATCTTAAGCTCACACCCACATACTTCAACAAGGTGTCCTAACCACTCAAAAGCAGTGCGCTCTCGACATACAACGCAAGAGGAAGGTCATAACCGATCGTTAAGCACCGCGTGGAGATGTTTGCACCCATATCAGACCCATCTCACTTCAAAGCATGTCCTACTAACACAAACATACTTTTAGGAGGCAAATGTTAACCGGCCTTTTGGTCCGGTTACCAAAAGTACACAAGTCACGCTCGTCTCAACATATCACGTGACATTATAGCCTGGAGGCGTCGCCAATATCATCCGAGGTCCATTACCAGAAGACTCGAGTCTGGCCACTAGCAGGAAGTCACATCCCTCAAATGCAACCTCCATTAGTATCCGTCCACATCTGAGCCGAAGACGAGCCGTGCTCCGTGCCGAAGGCGAGCCGTCAAGCGGGTTCGGGCGCAGCGCCGGTGGGGGGTCCGAGGCCCCACAGTTCGTTCGGCGATCGACCTAGTCGGTTAGGTTGAAACTGTGGGCACCGCCTGATTCATTCAATTTCCGCCAATAAGTGTGTTGCCTAGAATTACCAGATCATCTCAAAGTCAAGATTCAGCCAACAACTTTAGCGAGCCTCGCCGCTCCTCCAGCACATTCCCGAACCAAGGCCTCGACATCCCCGGACAGACCGACCAGGATTTCGAGCCCCCAAGCCACTCCGACAGACCTCGCACCTCTTAAACAGAATTTTCGTACCCCCGAGAGGTGCGAAATTCCGGACCCTCGAGGTGCAAAATTCTGCACCCTCGAGGTGCGAAATTTCGTACCTGCAAAGTGCAAAATTTCATACTCTCAAGGTGTAAAATTTCGCACCCGCGAGGTGCGAAATTTCGTACCCTCGAGGTGTGAAATTTCGCATCCACGAGGTGCGAAATTCTACACCATCGAGGTGTGAAATTCGTACCCTATGAGGTATGAATTTCGCACCTCGCACCCCCGAGGCGTGAAATTCGCACCCTCTAGGGGAGGTGTGAAAAACCGGGGTGCGAGGGCCTGAGGTGCGAATTTTCTGTAGCTGGTCCCCATCTCTACCTACTCCTAGCTAATCCCTACCTAACCACTTCCTATAGATACCCCATGGTCTCACACTTCAAAAGGGAGAGATTCTTGATCTTGAGACCTCCATTGTAACAACCCAAATTTTTAATAATTAATTAATGGATTAATTAATTAAAGGAGAAAATTTAAAAGTGCAGAAAGAGTTAATGTAAAGAAATGCATGCGATAAATTAAAGGTAAGAAGATTAGCGTATTAGTACGTGCGCTAAATAGGGAAAATTAACGCAATAATGCATGCAGTGAAAGTATTAATTAAAAATGAATAGATGCGTATACGTACATATGTGCAATTATGTTAAAAAGATACAAATTTAAAAGTGTGTGAGTACAGAATGAATAAATACATGCAATGTATAAAGAGAAAATTTGTACATTCAATTAATTGGGTGAATAACATTTAAAAAGTAATACTATTAATGCATTATAAATAGAGGGACATTTATTGCTTTATGAAAAATAAGCAGAAAAGATTGCATTTGAATTTCAAATGTAATAAGGAGGTAAAAGAGACATGATGGATTAAAGAACGGTAAAGTAAGAAAGAAATTGAATGTTTAAAAAGAGTAAACATTAATGCTCCATATCTTTTGAATGTTTGAAAAAGGTAAGCATTGCATTAGAAAATATAATGTTCCATTTAACGTTTTGAACCTAGACCATTTTAGATAATATGGTGCTGACTCAGCACTTGGTGTACGATACAGATTAAAAACCTAATATCTAAAGGCTAGAATTAATCTAAACTTCTATATAAACAACCCCAACCCTCAACCCTAGACCTCATAACCTTGCTCAAAGTAGCCGTCATGCTGTCCATGGCCAACCTAGCATAGCCTCCAGTCTTCTCTAAAACTAGAACATCTTCTTTAAACTGGATAACCGAATCAAAATTAGAGAATCATTTGTCTACATCAAAAGGATAGCTTTTCAATTTTAGAAATCAGATCCTAGAATACAAGATTTGTTCTTTTGTTTGTAAGTTCAGTTATTGCTTAAATTTAAACACATTTATTAATAGAAATCATGACTTGTTATAAGTTGAATCTAGAATGGTTCTTAAGTGTAAGATAATCAAGCCTGATTCATGTTCATCTTAAATTACCTATGCCTATGAGATTATTATTACTGATTAAATGGAACCTATCATGTTGTAAATTAAATTTGCGGTTCTTTTATGTTTTAACATGCGATTGGTTTAGATATATATGTGTGTATATATATATATATATCCATATATTTAAATTGATTGTGATTGTGATATGAAACACAAATATGCAGTATACAAAATGTTAAGAGTTGATTTAACATAAAAATATACTTTTTATGTTAACATGAAATGTTAAGAGTTGATTTAACATAAAAATATACTTTTTATGTTAACATGAACTGTTAGAGTTGATTAAACATAAAATATACTTTTTATGTTAACATGAAATGTTAAGAGTTGATTTAACATAAAAATATACATTTTATGTTAACATGAAATGTTAAGAGCTGATTGAACATAAAAAAAATATACTTTTTATGTTAACATGAATTGTTAAGACGATTAAACATAAAAATATACTTTTTATGTTAACATGAAATGTTAAGAGTTGATTAAACATAAAAATATACTTTTTATGTTAACATGAATTGTTAGAGTTGATTTAACATAAAAATATACTTTTTGTGTTAACATGAAATGTTAGAATTGATTAAACATAAAAATATTAAATTACATGCTATTGGCATAGTTTGGCTCATAATCATTTAAATGATTAGTAGCATGAAAAAGGTATAATTTGTATACCATTAATTATGAACATAATAGTAAATGTGACCTGACAACACTTGTGAATAATTTACACATAAACTTGACATAAATGAAAAATATGTAAATTAAAGAAAATATGAACATGCCTAACCCGAGGTTATATTGAGTTGTGGTGTAAAACTGCCCGGAACCGCCCGACACATCCAGTAACCGCAACAACACCGATCTAATGTGAGAGGTTAGTGCATCTTGCCTAAGAAAAACCCAAGGTTAGATTGAGTTGTGGTGTAAAACTGCCCAGAATCGCCCGACACATCCAGTTGTCGCAACATCACATATGTAATGTGAGAGGTTAGTGCATTAATAAATCAATTAATGCCAATGAAGAAGATATGCTAAAAATGGTAGGGTTAAGTTAACATAAGAGAGAAACACTTAACCAATATAACATGATAAGTGGTAGGGTTAAGTTAACACAAGAGGGCAACATTTAACCAATGTAACATGACAAGTGGGTGGTTAAGTTAACTCGACTGGATTAATGGCACTTAACCAATATAACATGATGAATGAGTAGAGTTAAGTTAATAAGAAACACTTAACCAATATAACATGATAAGTGGTAGGGTTAAGTTGACACAAGAAAGCAACACTTAACCAATGTAACATGATAAGTGGTAGGGTTAAGTTAACACAAGATGGCAACACTAAACCAATATAATATGATGAATGACTACGGTTAAGTTAATAAAAAACACTTAACCAATATAACATGATAAGTGGTAGGGTTAAGTTGACACAAGAGAGCAACACTTAACCAATGTAACATGATAAGTGGTAGGGTTAAGTTAACACAAGAGGGAAACACTTAACCAATATAACATGATGAATGAGTAGGGTTAAGTTAATAAGAAACACTTAACCAATATAGCATGATGAACGAGTGGGGTTAAGTTAATAAGAAACACTTAACCAATATAACTGAATAGGGTTAAGTTAATAGGAAACGCTTAACCAATACAACATGATGTGTGGGTGGGTTAAATTAACATGAATGGACAACACTTAACCAATATTACATGAACAAAGTGGATAGGGTTAAGGCAAGCTTAACCAATAATACATATTGACTTGATAAGTGGGAGGGTTAAGTAAACCTTGGGTAGGTGGGTAATATTAGTATATATAGGCCCACAAACTTAACCACTAAATAAACATGTTTAAATCAGTGGGAGGGTTAAGTACATCTCATATAGGTGGGTAATATTTATATATATAGGCCCACAAACTTAACCAATAGGAAACCCTAGTAACGGGGGCCCATTTCAGCAGTAACCCACATAGATGTATCATGGTACCCTGAACTAGGCAGGGTGGGGCACGATTACTGGGTTGATTATAAGCAGTCAAAATAATGGCAGGGGGTACATCATTGTAGGTTCCGACGGATTGTGGGCATGCATGTACTCCGGAGTGGGAAAAAGCAGGCACTGGGTACCAGTAGTTATACACTGTGCATCTTGAATCGTGTCGGGTTGCTACCATAAGGATTGATACACCTTATGGCGGGGCCAGCACAGGGTATCTACATGCAAGAGAGGGCCGGTTGACACAGACACAAGGAAAATTAATACAAGTAGGGAGCCGATCGATCGGGTAGTAAGGGTACATCTAACGTATCCACGACAATTAGGCTGATTGAGGTAAGATCCTCATACTAGATGTACACCTGAAGGCAACCACAATTGCGGGGTTGGGATCACCTTATTATATAATACAAGATACTAGTTAGGACACTAGTAGGGACTACAAAACATTCTGTAAAAGACAATGGTTAGGATGCTGGTTGGGTGGTGCAGAGAAAGTAGGAAGTCAGAGAAAGAATCGAAGTGCATCCAGTTTATCTTGCTCTCATGCTAATCTTATGTTATCTCGTTATTATGGTATTGTCCTATGTTCAGTTTATTCATGTCATGATCCTTTTCCTGTTTAAATGCTAGTAATCACAGGACTTACCAGACTTATGTCTGACCTAGTTTGTTTTTGCCTCTTTTCTTCCGTTTCGCCCCTTCCCCCAGGTAGTCAGAGAGGGAATAGCTCAGCTTAGTTTGGACCGTTTCTCTTTCCAAGCTTGAAGATTAGTTGGTGTATTGCTTTGAACTCTCTTTCCCACTGTTATGGCTAGCTCATGCTTTATTGGGGAATATCATTGTCAGTTTATGCTTCTTTATTTTGTTAACCAAGACAGATGCTTTATTGTAATGGGTATTGGTGTTTTGGTGTTGGAAAACAATCTTTGTACAAGCTGTTTTACCAAGCTGTTGTTTTATCAATAAAGCAAGGTTTTATTTATTTTCCGCTGCTTTATTTGTCTGTCTTGTAATTTATCTGCATCTTTTACCTAAAACGCTCCACCGAAGTTAAGGCATTCCCTTTGTGAGTGACCTTAACGGAGGTGGGGTATTTCATCCATAGAGCTTCATTAATGGCATCTCCTCTTTGAGGAAGAAGAATAGAAAAATTGTCCATTTTACTATGGCTTGCAAATATGACTATTGTAACTTCATGTAGCATAGTCAACAAATGTAATGAGAGGGTCTCAACCTTGTAATTTTTCAAGTGATCAATAAAATTCCAACAACTCTTCAAAGTGGACATAGGCCCTCACTAAGGCCGAACCACTATAAATCTCTTGTGTTATCTACTGCTTATGTTCTATTTTATGTTCTTGTCGATGTGACCATATTTATAATTCCTAGTAATTGGGAATCTTTGGTGTTTACGACATTTTTTGCCGTCAATGGGAAGAAAACTAAGATCGACATGAAAAAGGAAGAGATTGACATCTCTCTTGAACCTATCCAGTCCGTAGCTCCGGGCGATCCTAATTATGAAAAGATCGTAAGTTCTTCGGTTGGGATAATCAAAATTCCAGTACAGCCTGAGAAACCAAGGAAAGGCGAGAAGCCTGTAAGAAGTGATATGTCAGGAAAAGAGGATAAGACCAAGAAGGGAAGCCAGGCCAGTAAGGATGATAAACAGAAGGGTGATGACAAATCTAGTAGGGGAAAATGTGGTAAACCTAAGATACCTAAAGAGTCAGATCTTGATCCCTTAGAGAAATACAAAAAGAAGAAGTAGTGACTACTTTTAGCAATATTTTGAACTTTTCTTTTTTATGTCAAGATTTGTGTGAGCGTAGCCCTTGCGTTTTTTATTTATCGTGGTGACTCTTGTACCTATTTTAACTTACATAAATAAAATAGGGTTTTTAGGCTCAAGTATTTGAGTATTTTCATTCATTTTCCGTTCAATGTACTAATGATTTCTACTATACACTAGATTTGGTATATATTTCCCCCAATTAGATTTGAGTCATGACATATCATAGGCATGCTCAAAATTATTTTTAATGATCATTCTTCATGTCTTAGTCATGCTAAGTTCACGAGCGTTGGGGTATTACCTTTTATACTCTCCTGTCCGGGCACGGGCTAGAGTTAATGGATGTTGATTCCTTGTCGTTTCAGGTTAAAGTTAGTGGGTCATGGCACACCTATCACATCCATCCACAATTCCCACTCCAGTTCAAGATTTGAGAATTGGAGGCATTAAGGGATGTGAATAGATCACTCATGCCTCGAGAGTAATCTAATCAGAACTCTGTAGGATAGAGTTAAGGCGAAACACAATCATGTCTGCCTTACTTCGATGCGTACTCCAAGCTTGTAGGAGTGGTAGCATCGCGACCACACTTGTTACATCATGCTTTTTCTAACTCAAGCTCCGAAATTTATTGTTAGTAACAGGCGATAATTTATACTTGCTTAATGATATATATATATATATATATATATTAGCCGATCATGTTTTGACTTATCGATTTATTGTTCCAGACGAAATAAGTTTCTACGAGCTAAGAACTTCGTTAAAGACAAATAAGAAGTAAGTTCAAGATGCCTTACTCTATCACAAACAAATGGTACACATATCCATCTTATAAAGCGATTCTAGTAAGGTAACATTTAAGGTGGTGGTTGTTCTAAGCCCTTGGTAATTCGATGCCATCAACGGTTGCCAACTTGAAGGTTTCATTTCCAAGCTTACATTGTATGGCATATGGTCCTTCCCACTTCGCTCTTAAATGCATAGTGCCAAGATGACATATTTTAGGATAAGGTCGCCTACATCAAGGTTCTAGGTCGAAGCTTGGAGTTGTAGTACCGAGTGAACCATTGTTTGACTGTCGTTGCTTGCAGGTCAGCTTCCTTGCGCTTTTGTCAACCATTTCTAAGGATTCCAAAAGGATCTTTTGTTGGATAAGGTATCATAGTATATCGTTCGTTGAGAAATGACCTTTAACTTGACGGGATGGTTGCTTTCAACCCATAAGCCAATGTGAATGGAGTGTGCCCGGTTGTTGATTTATAGGCAGTCCTATAATCCCTATTGCTAATTTTATTTCATTCACCCATTTGCCTTCAGCTTTTTCCAAATGCTTTTTCAAGATAGGCTTGATGATCTTGTTGAAAGTTTCAACTTATCCGTTAGATTAAGGATGAGTGACAATCGAGTATCATTTATCAATGCGGTGGCGAGTACAAAAATATTGAAACTTCGTGTTATTAAATTAGGTTCTGTTATCAGGTATAACCATCCAAGGTAGGTCGAATCAATGGATGATGTTTTGCATGACAAGTCGATTGCTTTCACAGTAGAAATGGTTGTTAATGGCTTAGTTTCTACCATTTGATGAAGTAATGAATTGCGACTATGGCGTACAAGGATCCACCCTTGGAAATTAGCGAATCGATAATGTCAACACCCCAGATTGTGAATGGCCAAGGACCCGTCATTTGATTTAACTCCATTAGTAGGGCTCTTCGAATCTTGGAAAATTTTGGCATTTGTCACATCTTCGCGAATAGGCAGCCACATCTTTATTAAGTGTAGGCCAAAAATATCTGAAATGGAGTATCCTTTTTTGCTAGAGTCTTCCCTTATATGGTCGGCACATTTTCCTTTATGAACTTTCCGCAACACGCACTTTATGTCTTTCTGGGTGATGCATCGGAGCAAGGGGATGAAATTTTTTTCTTGCATATCGTATTCTCTTATATGCCATAGAGTGCCTGTTGTCTAAGGACAAATCGATTTTCGTTTTTTCTTTCGGGGAGGGTTCTGTGTAACAAGGAGTTTTCTATCAGAGTCATCCATGACTCCTTTTTAAGCTTCGTTTCATATACCTGATCAACTTCCATCTGATCGATACTAGGAGCACCAAGAACTTCTACGGGAACCGAACCCATTACTTTTACGTCTCCGGAACTGGCCAACTTTTCTAAGGAATTTGCCACTTCATTATGTTAATAGGGGAGTGAGAGATAATATAATACTCAAAATCTGCCAATAAATCTTGAACTCAATTAAGATAGGATGTCAGTCCTTTTCCTTCCGTTTGAAATTTCTGTCTCATAGGAAATATGATTATTTGTGAATCACAAAAGATTTGAATTGACTGAACACCTAATTTGGTAGCTAACTTAAGCCCAATGATCAACACCTCATATTCCGATGTATTGGTGATGGGGAAGTCAAGCCTTAAAGCATAGAATATTGAACACTCTTCTGGGGTCATGATTACGACTCCAGCATATGTCATTATGCGCCCCATCATTGAACATATTCAGGTGATTAACCACTTGGCTCTTTGGATTCCTCAAGAGTTGCAAATTCTGCGATAAAATCCACCAGTTCTTATTCATGGATAGCCCTTCAGGGAACATAGGTTATATCAAAATGACGCATCTCAACATTCTGCTGGAGCAGCCTCCCATATGCTTCAGGTCACTGTAAGTCTTGTCCTAATGGATGGTCACTGTACACCTTAATAGGATGAGCCTAAAAATAATGGCAGAGCTTTCGAGAGGTGATAAAAAGATAATATGCTAGCTTTTCAATCCTTAGGTAATTCCGTTTTGCACCCATTAATCTTTTTCTCACATAATACACAGGCCTCTGGACATGTCGATCGTCACATACGGCCGTAGAACTTATAGGTGCAATGAAATGACCTAGTATATGAACAAATCTTCATGACCAACTGGTTCCAATAATACTTGGGGCCTCCCTATATGGTTAAGAAAATTCTGAAATGCTTTCGTATAATCTAGCATCCAAGAGAAGTTATGATTTTCAGTTTTAACCAGGTCGAAGAATGGGGTGCACATATCGGTGGCTCTTGATATGAAATGGCTTAAGGCAACTACTTTTCCATTCAAACTCTACACATCTTGACCTTTGTTGGTACTTCATTACCCCTAAATAGCAATTATTTTCTATGCACTGGCTTTGATTCCATGGGAATCAACTTTGAAGTGAAGGAACTTCCTAGACGCCACTTCAAATATACATTTTAGAGAATTCAGCTTCATTCCATATTTGTGGAGAATGGTAGACATCTTTACCACATCGGTAATGTGATCGTTCGATAGCCATGATTTCACAAGCATATCGTCTATGCATACTTTCATGGATCTTCCTATCTGGTCAATAAACATTATGTTAACCAACCGCTGACATGTGATCCCGACGTTCTTCAATCCGAAGGGCATAACGACATAACAAAACAACCTTAGATCAGCTACGAAATTCATATGCTCTTGATCAAGGATGTACAAGGGAATTTGATTGTAGCTAGAATAAGCATCCATAAAAGAAAGAAGTTCATGACTCGTAGTCGAGTCCACAAGTTAATCTATTCTAGGAAGTAGTAACTCTTCTTTCTGGACAAGCTTTATTCAAATCCAAATAATATATACAAGTTTGTCATTTCCCACTGGACTTCTTTACAAACACTGGATTAGAAATCCAATTTGAGTATATAGAATCTCATATAAATTCCTTGCTTCTTAAACTCTCAGCTTCTTCTTTTAATGAAGTAGATCTCCTTAGACCTAACATGCATCGCTTTTGCTTGCTGGGAATAACCTTCGGATTAATATTTAATATGCGACTCGCTAACTCCAGTGAGGTCCCACACATGTCTAAATGAGTCAAAGCGACCACATCAAAGTTCTCTTTTAGATAATTTTCCAACTCCATCTTGTGTTTAAAGACGAGATCCCATTTTCAAGACCTTCATTGGGCGTTGTCTTCAATTGAGATCTTTATTGTGGTCTCAAGGGAAGCGGCTCTATCATCTTAACTCTTCATCTTTTTCGAGATCCAAATCTTTGAAAAGTTTGCTATACTGCGCAGACCGGGATTTGTTCTTTGGTTACTAAGCTGCTTCGACCTTGGTGCAGAGAGAATTCTTCGCACTTTTCCCTTTCTTTGCGTAGTCTGCGTTCTTTCATTCTTCCATACAACAAGCTCTTGCAACAACCTGGTCACCTCTAACCGTTCCGACTCCACCATTAGTCGGAAACTTCATTAACAAACACTATGGAGCGATGCTCGCGCAGAACTCAACAAGGGCTTGTCGGCCCGTAAAAGGCGCAATATAAGGCGAACTCACATCCAAAACAAGGAAAGGCACAATCTGCACACTCCTGTGATCACCTTCTCCTAACTCCACATGCAAATCTACCATGCTTATCAGCTTATTAGCTGATCCATTGAAACCACGAATACAAGTTGTGCATGATTTCAGTTCCTTTGTTTCTAACATCATCTATCGTAAGATGCTTTAAACAACATATTAATAAATCTCCCGCAATCCATAAGGATTCTCTGTAGCAAAGCTATACCAATCATGACCGATATCAAAAGAGGATCAATCGACCAAGAATCCACTCCTTCTACTTCTTAATTCCAAAAAACGACATTACCAGTCATCATTCTTCTCTGCTTTATCGGGGCCAGTTCTTCCACGGTATCATCACACCTCATACTCTATGTATTTTGCTGCGTTAACATATTGCTTCATCGTTTGATGCCTTTTTCCGTTGGGTGTGGCCCACCAACTATTATGTTTATAATAATCCCTTTGTTCTTTTGTTGAGGAGTAGCTTTGGGTGCTACTTGACCTCGATTACTTTCATCAGCATTCTTCTCGTTTTCTCTTAAGGCAACCTTGTATTCATCGAGTTTCCTTCATGAATCAACTTCAGAATGACAGCCCTCAAGTGCTGGCACTCATTGGTCGTATGACAATGGGTTTCATGAAACAGGCAAAATTTCTTATATTGTTTCTCACTATCGCTCGATTCCCTAATTGGGGGCTTCTTATATTGTGCTGTATTACACACGTCAAGGTTTGTGTTCTCCAAGGAGCCATTATGTGTAGTGAAGCCATTGAAGCGTGAGGGCCTATTGTGCCTCTTCACCCTTCTTTGTCGATTATGGTTTTTATTGTAATTACTTCCTCCTTATTGATTTCCACCTTGATTATTCTGATTATGCACATTTACTTCCAACTTCCTGAAGTTATCACCTGAGTACTGCACTGCTATGTTACCTTCGGCTTCCTCAAAGTAGGCTCCCAACTTCTCTTTTTTACGAGCGCTCCTCACTTTTTCCTTTAAGAGAGTTTGGTTGGCTTTCGCAAAAAAATTGGTCTAGAGTTAAGGGAGGCTTGCCAATCAGCCATTCTCTGAATTTAGAGTCAGGATCCACTCCTTTGATCAAATCCATCAAGATTGTTTTATCATCAGGTTCACTAACCTCTATTATCGCGACATTAAATTTTTCCAGATAATCTTTTAGCGGCTCTTCTGGAACTTACTGTATACCTATCAAAGTTATTATATACTTTGGCTTTACTGCATGGATACAGAGCTGGTTTGGGAATTTCGTTCCCATATCATGAAAAGATGAGACCTACCTTGTTAGCGGACTGGTAAACCACATCGTTACAATCCCGTAAAGGTATATCGAGAGCACTTTACAGTTGACGACATCTAATGTCTATACTGAATCCATATATCATTGGTACGTAGTCAAGTGTTGCATCGGGTCAATCTTTCCTGCATAATTTGGCATCTATGGCATATCAAACCTTCCAGCATACTCTGCTTTTAAATATCATCAGTAAACAGGGCATGGCTTCCTTCGATCCCTTAACCCTTGTTAATATAACCTTGATTGTCTCTCATAATCTATCAAACCACGATGGCTAGAACAGGGTCATGGTAAGAAGTAGTATAGTTTCTCGGGTTCAACATCATATGCTTGTCTTCCCTACTCTCTTTTCTCTTATTAAACTCGTCGGGCAATGTCTGAGGTTGTGCTTCCCCGAACTTTGGCATCCTAACCTTTGTTATGATGTGAGGGAGGTGCGACGACTACTCGAGATGAGCCTGGAAGATTCGGAGGTGCATGGGAATGTGGTTCATATGGATCGGTCCTTCCCACGATCCGAATCGGCCTGGCTGATCCGATTCGAATAGGTGAGAATTGCCTGGTTCGGTTCGGTATGATTATACCACTCTAGATCTATATGTTAATTCAAATGGTCGATCCGAAGGCCTTGCTTTACGACTTCCTTCTTTCCTTTCTCGATTCTCTTGCAGCGACTTCTATGGCTATATTATAAGGAAGAGGATATTTTCGATTTTATGAATTTCGGATTTGGAGAGAATCTCCTCCATACATTCCATTTTGAATTCATGTGATCCACCCACGTTATCAAGTCACGGTTTTCTCATACTTGTCGGTCCAGAGTATCTTGCGTCATTTCCAACATCTTCATCATATTCAATATATCAACCTGAGTAGCCACTCTTATCATAGTGAAGGTGCCTGCAATAGTAGTCGTGGCAGGAGAGGCAATAACTTCATTAGCGGAACCTATTATGCTAGATGCTTGTCTCTTCTTTGTCCTGAGCGTTAGCAAAAGCAGTAGATGTCTTTATTCTTGCAACCATGTTGAATAACAGTTCAACTTCTTCTGTACAATCAATAATGAAAGGAATAGATCTTCCCTCTATGGATTTGGAATCCACTAGTAGATGAGAGAAATTGAAAATTATTGATTTTTTAGTGAAAGCACCAAAATATTAGTGTACAAACCAGCAATAACATTCAAAATTGAGTATAAATGAAGGAAAAGTAAATATAAAATGAGGAAAAATAGTAGAATAATCACACGTAGTAATTATAGTGGTTCGGCCAATGATGCCTACGTCCACTTTGATAAGCTTTTCACTCGATTCAACAAGATTTTACAAGTACATGTTTCGAATTGGTATAAAACCGAGTGGGGATGCTACGTAAGTAGGAAATCTAGAGAAGTACCAAAAGATCCTCTCAATGCATAAGGGACTCATATATATCAGTGAGGAGGCCCAAAAATCTTGGATTATGAGATGGAAGTTATGGAGGAAATGGAAAACGTGATTATGCCACGTTTCTGGATAGTTATACGCCGGACCAGTATGTATGATATACCAATCGGGATAGATGTGTGATATACCGATCCAGATCAATATAATCACCCGTCGATCAAGATTGGTATACAACACACCACTCTAGATTTCAGGTCTCCTCACTTCCTTTGCTTTTTCATTCGCCCTTGAATTGTCTTTGAGTTAATCTTTTTTTGAGTCATAGGACTTGTATTCTTGAGTAGTTGAGATATTCATCCTAGGAACTTTCGATTCGAATCATTGTTGTCAGCTATTAGGCTGTTAACTACCAAATCAGACTTGTGAATTCATCCATAAATGGTCGGGCTCAAAATCCGGGTAACATCGAGTATGTTGGATGTGATGTAAATTTTGTTTGATTGCCAATGAATTTTGTGCATGTGTATGAATATATGATGGAAGAAGATGAGGTGCATATAAGTCTCATGAAAGCAAAATTTGCTTATAAATGCATGTTAATCTCTTAAATTCCATAGTTATATCCTTATATTTATGCTTTGGGTGAATATTTGTATATGTTTATGAACATGAATTTTTGGGTTTGTAAGTAATTAGGGTTATGTATTGTTAAAACTACCGACACAACACAAACTAGGTCGACTAGCTAGGACGCGCAGTTCAATTACCCAATAAAGTTTAATTATTAGACAATAAAGTTATATTATTATCGTATACAAGGTGAGTTTAATAGTGTTCGTTAAATGGAATGAAATCATGAAATATTTCTTAATAAATATGCAATAATATACAAATTAAGAAATTATGAGATTTATGGTATTATGCAAGTTTTAATGTATTTTATTGATTATATGTAATAAACTTGATTAGGATATATAAAAAATATTTTAATACAATAATTCTCTATAGAAGGAAATGGAAAAAATTATTATGTGAAGTTGTAGTATAATAAATTGTTGTTTGATTATCAAAAAATATAAATGAGATTTCTAATGTAATTAGTATATGTTGAATTACTTTTTAATTTGATAAATGATTAAGAATGTCATTGTATATCATATATAATGAATTAATGTTTTTATTTAGTTGGTCAATTAACTAATTTAAGAGTGTATGTGTTATCCAAATAATTTACAAAGAAGGAGTTGACGTGGGGAATTATCGCTTTATTCGTGCACGCCAACCCCCGAGTGTAAGTGTCGTAGAAACACGGTGATCCAAATCAAAAGTAAAGTAATGCAGGGAGAACACAACTTTTTATAGTGGTTCGAAACTAATGCCTGCGTCCACTTCATAGTAGTCATTCATCATATAATATTCGATTACAATGTTGTACAAGTTCGGACAATATTTGAGTATGAAGTGTTACAATAGAACAAAAAAATGATTGTTAATTCTAAATTTTGACTAAAAAGTCCTTCTTCCACTTCGTTGAGTGAAAAGTGTGTTTACTTGGTCAACTATCTCCAGAATATAGCTCCAATGTCCAAGAGTTGAGGGAAAACGTGTATGAAACGCTTTAGAGGTCCATTCATGTCCAATGGTTATAGGGAAGAAGGTGGTTGCCATTAATGATGCTTGAGATCTCCAAGAAGTCCAAAATACCAAACGAGAACCAACCCCTTTGAATGACAAGCAAGGGGCTATTTATAGGTGAGTTTTGGGTGTGTCAGGCCAAATTTCGTATCCCTGGAGGATACAAAAATGTATCCCAAAATCGGAGTCGAAAAACCAAGAACGAGTAGAAATTTTTAATCCCTATGTTTGAAAATTTAGAATCCCCTGAATAATGCTGAAAACACGTGTTGAGCACGTAAATATAGTGATCTACATGATAAAATGTCATGCCAAGGTGATCAGCCAAATCTGAAGTGTTTACCAATTTTGAGAATTTCAAATCCCAAAAACAAGTGAAAAACATGTGCTTGACAAGCTTCTTTTGGTGATCCGCGTGGGTTTTCACCATGCCAAATCTACTTGC
The DNA here is from genome assembly GCA_030737875.1 of Allium sativum. Classification (NCBI taxonomy): domain Eukaryota; kingdom Viridiplantae; phylum Streptophyta; class Magnoliopsida; order Asparagales; family Amaryllidaceae; genus Allium; species Allium sativum. The sequence goes on along the minus strand of CM060920.1, from coordinate 929,789,259 downwards.
CAATTTGCCAAGTCGCCTTCGAATCCCTCCAAGATACCAAATTTCGATTCCCTTAGCACCGATGCGATGGGTGGATATTCTTAAATCCCACGTACTGATCACCCTATTTTCGAGTGCCAAAACTTCAAATCCAATCAGATATCCAATTTTTGAATCCCCTTTGCACATTCGAACCCCTTGCGCGATTAGGAAAAATGCATGTCGGGGCTAATGCGAAGCATGATTTCGAATCCCCTGAGGGATTTGAAATTCTAGAGAAACTTGCAAAATCCAAGTTTTCATGCCAAATTTTCCACGTGATTTTGCCCAAGTGTGAGACGTGGATCTGAGCCAATTTCATGTGTCGATCCATGGTTATTGAACATGCCAAATTTACCAAGTTTACCATATTTACTAGACTGATCGACCAGAGTTTTGACCATGGTTTTTCATGATTTTCCCATGCCGATCAGGCATTTTTGACGTGCCGAATCAGTTTTTTCTAGTTTATCATATTTTGTTTTTGTGCGTCGCACAAGTTATTTTCTTGTGATAGTGCCATGCCGATCAGCTGTTTTCGAGTGCATGACACTATTTTTTGCCAAGTCCATATATTTTTGTGAGACGAGTTTTGCTACGTGATCGGACCAACGCGCTCAAGCATTTTGAGCTGATCGGACAGAGTTGATAACTTATTTCTAATACGCCATCTTTTCTGAGTCCATCGATGATGATTTTACGAATCGACACCGTTTCCAATCCTTTTCCGAACATGTCGTGACTTCAACCAAATCGCTTTGTGTTTTGACGATATTGGTGATGCTTGAGTGCGTCGCTAACCAAAAACTTGACGTGTGACAGCTTCGATAAAAACGTGTCAACACCTTATCCCACAAAACATGTCTTACATGATCGAAGGAATATGTGTTTTGCGAGAAAACCAAGAATCCAGAAACCTAGAAACCGAAGTTGAGAGAAGTCCGAAGTGAACTTCCGTATTCATAAAACCGAAGTGCCACGATCGCATCAAATCGTATTAATCCTGAAATCCAAAGAAAATGAACCATGAATCCGCAATCGCTCCCGATCGTATTATCCATTAACCAAAAGACCAGAAAGCCTGAAATCCAATGAAAGTCGATGATCGCTCCATATTGTTTAGAGATAACAAGAATATCCAGCAAATCCGAGGGACTGTGGGAGGCCAATAACCAGAAAATCCATAGCTAGGGAATCGGGAAAACCCGAAATCCGTAAATCCAGAATAACAATAACCATATATCCAGATATCGATCTGAGTTCGAGGCGGCCATGTCGGGGCACGATGACCAAGAGCAAGCTAGGAAAGTTCAAGGCGACCTTACCAGAGTAAGATGACCAAAAATTGCTAGTCCAAAGTGGCCTTATAGGAATAAGATGACCAAGGAATGCCAAATTGTTCAAGGCGGTCTTACCGGGGTAAGACGACCAAGGAAAGCCAAATAGTCCAAGGCGACCTTACTGGAGTAAGACGACCAAGGAAAGCCAAATAGTCCAAGGCGGCCTTACCGGAGTAAGATAACCAAGGAAAGCCAAATAGTCCAAGGCGGCCTTACCGGAGTAAGACGACAATGGAAAGCGAAAAACACAAGGCAACCTTACTGGAGTAAGATGACAATGGAAAGCTAGAATGTCCAAGGCGACCTTACCGGAGTAAGACGAAAATTGAAAGCCATGGACCAGAGTCCTTAGAGTTTGCAATTCAATTTCAATTTTCATACCTCACAAGCAAGTGTCCTTACTCTACAAAGTAATCTTATTAAATTTATAAAACTTTGGAGTTTTTAATATAAACCAAAAAGAAGGCCTATCGGTTTGTCGCCCATAAAGAGCATGCCTAGGGATGCTTGTTCCCATATATGTGTAACAACCTGGAAAATCTGAGCCAATTTAAAATTTTTAATTTAGCTATTTTAGTGGATTTTAAATATTTAAAATAAATTATTTTAAACAATAACGACGAAAAGTATGTTTGAAAATAAATATAATTATTTTTAATTATAAACAAGGCATGAAATGGCGCGACAATTTCAAAATTTCAATTCAAACTTTGACTGACTGTACCAGGTGCAAAATAAAACAGATTTTAGTGAAACCAAAAATATTTAAATATGTTAGTGAATATTTTTCTAACGAATCTGAAAAATCGAAGTTTCGTAGCGGGAATCAAAAGTTATGGCCAAATGAATTTCCAGAAAGGTCGCTATAGAATTTATATAGCCTGTGAAAATAGACATTTTGCAAACGACCTCAGAATTCGACGAAACCACTTTTGTTGGATCCGGGATGTCAAATTATTGCTAGATTTCAAATTCCATAATTTTTGAAGTTAATATGTGAGCGTGGCAAAGGAAAATGTGTTTGGTCAATTTCTGTTAAATTGGATCGACTAGAAAATGGCCATTTTTCAAATGGTCTCAGAACTCGACGAAACTAGTTTTGTTGGGACCGTATCGTCAAAACATAGCTAGATTTCGGGAATTTTTAGAATCAGTATGTGGCCCCGGCAAATTGAAATGTACGTTCAAATCAAATATTGAATGTTATATATTTTAATTTGAAGGAAAACTAACTGAAACAGTCGAATGGGCCTACTAAACATATCCTATTGCGTTCGGAATAGGGGTATTTAGCTAGGGGCGATAGTCGTTGGGTTTGGATTGGAGTCCGTGTGTGGAAGGGGGATATTTTTGAAATTATAAAACCATGGGCCAATCAGAAAATTTAGAAGAAAAAACCCCGCTTTTTCTCTCTCCCCGATATCGATCAACGGCGGAAAACCGTTCCTCCCCTCTCTCCTCGATTCCTCTCAATCCACTCAAAATTAGACCTCCATCCTGTTGGGGATTTTGTAGAGGTCGTCAAGATCTTCAAATCCATACCTAGTTTGGATTTTTTCATTGAGTAATTTGAGAGATCCGCCACCGTGAAGTCCCAGACTTCAAGCCGCCACCCAGCACTATCACGTCCGTCGGGTTCATCAGGGTGGGGCCCCCCTGGCGTGCCTCTCCGCCCTCTTCAACATCGCACCAGCCGATTGACCTCACGCTTCATGAATTCGAAGAAAAATCCATACCTAGTTTTGAACGTTTTCAGAGAGGTACGGTTTATTTTATTTTAAATAGTTAATGGCACTTTAAAGCGCTACGGTTTATGATTTCACTATAAAAATCATATCCTTTTGCTATGTGGTCGAAATTTAGTGAAACAAGAGACAGCGGACTCGTGCGGACGTCTTCTACATTTTAGAAGAGACTAGATATTTTTCTGAGCCTTCTGCAATTTTTGGAGGAGTGGAACCCAATGTGAGATTTCTAATTTATAAATGATATGGAAAACAATGATGTATAAATTATATAGTCGATGTATGAGTTATATAAGCGTTGTATAAGTTGTATGTTCGATGTATAAGTTATATATGCGTTGTAAAAATTATATATGCGTTGAAATAAATTGAAATGAAATCAAAATATAGTTATATATATATATATACACTCCCCTCGTCTACAGACCATGGACGATATATATTGGTTCTGATATTGTTTGGATTATTGGTTGATGTGAAATTTGGTGAATATCATGAATGGTTGATTTGAAATGATTGATTGTGGTTGAAATCCCAATAGGATTAGTATATGGGAAAATTCGTCTGCGTACGAACTAGATGTTGAAAATCCCCATTGTCAAAAGCTGCGAGGCTTTACGGTAGAGCGAGGAGCCGTACTAGGGACGGTGCCGGTTTTAACAACCCTGCCGTTATGCTGCCGAAATTTTCAATAATATTCATGTGTTAGAATTATTTTCATGTGTTGAAACTATATTCATGTGTTGAATAGAAATTCATGTGTTGAATGAAATTCATGTGTTGAATAAATTCTTTGAAATATTAAAATAACATTTTTACCTTATATATAAACTATATAAAACAATCGTGTTTTGAAATATATTGTTTTACCATAAAAATAACATTATATATATATATATATATATATATATATAAACTATCGAACTATATTCATGTGTTAAATAGAAATTCATGTGTTGAAACCATATTCATGTGTTGAATAGAAATTCATGTGTTGAATAGAAATTCATGTGTTGAATAAATTCTTTGAAATATAAAAATAACATTTTTACCTTATGTATGAACTATATAAAATAATCGTGTTTTGATATAAATTGTTTAACAATAACAATCATATTTTTATTATATATATAAACTATAGAAAACATTCGTGTGTTGAATAAAGGACTAGAACGATAAAAATCATATTTTTATCGTATGTGTAAAGTCGAAAACATTCATATGTTGAATATATAGATTGAACAATAAAATCTACATTTTTATTATGAATATGATGTGTTAAAAATAGTGATGTGTTGAAATAAATATCTGTTGGATAAAAATACCATTTTTATCAAATATATGAAGTGAATATGGTTTTGAAATCGAAAAATGAATTATATATATAAATAAAATAAATCGAATAACGAAGCTGCAGTTCGTGTTTCGAAACAGTGATTTCAAACGATTAGTGCGGGAGATCCGACCATCGGATTTTCTCATAACCGAAACCGTTGGGTTCGCTTTGGAAATATCTTTCCAATGACACCCACTGTGTAAAGATCCAACGGTCGGATTGTATGGAATGTTTAATTCAAATCTGAAGAAAAACAGCGCCAGAATCGATTATATATATATATATATATAATTAAATTAGATCGAATAACGACGCTGCAGTTCGTATTTTGAAATCGTAACTTCAAACGATTGTACTGGGAGATCCGACCGTCGGATTTTCCCAAAACTGAAACCGTTGGATTCATTTTGAAAAGATCTTTCTAATGATATAAAATTTGTGAAGATCCAACGGTTAGATTTTCAGATATGTGTAAATCAAATCTAAAGAAAAACAACGCCACGGCCGTGTTATGGCCTGAAGCGTCGTTTGAGTGAATTGGCTATTTTTAAATAAATATAAATAGCGATAAATCGTGATAAAATATTATAAACAATATGGAATGGAAATAAACTGAATTTGCTTGGTTTATGTGATATTTGATAGTTAAATGTGTTTGGCGTGAAAATTACATTAAAGAACATAATTATGATATCGAATAATTTAACCATTGAAATGAATTGATTTGAAATTCTAAATATACGTGAATTATTTGAAAAGGCCGAGTTGATTCTCATTTCAAATAATTGATCGACGATTGAAAGTCAAAGATATGAAGATGGTGCAAGACCGATGATCTTCACGTCGAATGGAGGGGTGCTACTGATGCTCATGATAGGAGTAGCTACCTTGAAGGGGTTGAAGTAGTAGCCGTCCGGACGTACTTGTTGATTGTACGGATATGCGAGGTATTGAGTGCCTCCGGTTTCGTTTAGACGCAGAATGAACTTGTAAATGGACTATGTGTCTGACATTGGATTTCATTCCGTTCTGATTGATCTCTATTAAATATACATCTGTTTGGCGGCGGATAATTTATTCTCTTGCTTAACGCCCTTCTCTGAGACGTCCGAGCTCAGAGGTTATATATCGATAGAAATCAGTCGCATGGAGTGAATTGCCTATGTGGCATGCCTAAGTGGCAGATGATCAAGGATTCTGTTGAAAAGCAAAGTCTTGTGGTTGAAGATTAAAGCGCGGCCTGTGTGGCATAGCTTTGTGTATAACGTTGATTTGCGAGCCTCATACCCCGATATGGACCAGAAACGGGAGAAGGATCCAGGGAGGACATGCGTTTCTTTCTAGCTAGGGTGGTGTCAGTGACCTACCAACCTTTACATTTATATTATTTTCACTTGTGTGTTTGTTGGATTGCGAGGCGCCTCAGATATGTCGATGACTATGTGGAGCCGATGGTGTCATAGGACTCATTTACGCCCCAAAGGGCGGGGAAACACAGTGTTTAGGCATTTTAATCCACATCGGTGGACCAGTCCTGTGGCTCCTAAGGCTTGACTGAGTACTTGCCTGAGGCTCGGGCTAGAGAGTCTCGAATTCGGTAAGGACCATCTTTTGCCTTGGTTCATGACAGAAATCCAATTTCCAAATATGACATCGTGCGGTTTGATAGTATATATATACGACGACATGGTATATGGTACCCATACCGTCTATGATTGATACTTATGATTTCAAATTGTATTTGAAACATATAAACACTAGTAATAATACCAAATGCTCTTGTTTTATTAGTATCAAGCATATTTTGGCCATTATAAGGTAAAACTCTATCCTCCGGTTTGTGTTGCATTGTGTGATGGGAACTGAGTCTTATAATGGCTTCATTTTTGTAAAAAGCATTGTGATGTTTAAAATATTTACTTATTTAAAGCACTGGCAATCCAATGGAGTAAACCCGTTCCGCGAAAGTGGCGTGGTCCTGTGATTAGCCATATTATAAAATGTGTTAAGTAGATTTCTCATACCAGTCCCATGACTGACTCGTAGTTTGTTTCACTTGCAAACTCGGGTGCCGCTATTTCTACACGGGCAGCCTTGTATTCAGGTTTTAGCAGGCTCTTTTTGGATAGCTGGAGCTGAAGATGGATTCTATTATTTATCTATTTTTATGTTGTTCAGCTCCTATTGTACATATTATGTTTTGTTTTCCGCTGTAGACATTTATGTATAGCTAAACTGTATTTGTACTAAGTATGATCCTGTATACTGTGTAACTCTGATGATTATGTTTATCCAGTGTATTCTATTGTACATTTTCTGGTGTATTTAATTATTTCTGTTCTGCTGTTATCTGTTTATGTGTTATATTCCAAAGATTACCCTTGCCACCGTCGTACGGGGTTCGCGGTCGTCACAACATGGGTATGCAGACTTAGCCGTTTCTAATTTCAAATTCATTCATGAAGGAACTGAGTAGTTTGTTGTCTGCCAAGAGCATGCCTAGTTTCTCACCGGTTCCTATACATGGGTAAGCAAACTTAGCCATCCCAATTCCAAAATTAGAGTTATCTCGAGGCGTCCTTGCCAGGGCAAGATGACTAAGAGTAGCCAGAATTTCTAAGGCGGCCTTACTAAAGTAAGATGAAAATGGAGTGCCAAAAAGGTCCAAAGCGGCCTTACTGGAGTAATGCGACAATGGACAGCCAAAAAATTCCAAAGCGGCCTTACTGGAGTAAGACGACAGAGGAAAGCCAGAAAAGTCCAAAGCAGCCTTACCGAAGTAAGATAACAAAGAAAATCCAGTAAAGTCCAAAGCGGCCTTACCGGAGTAAGACAACAATGGAAAGCCAGAGTTTCCATACCATCTTATTAAAAAATAGGAGGTGACGGTGTGTTGTCGAGCAAAGAGCATGCCTAGGGATTATAACAGCTCCCTTATAGGGTTAGGTCGACTAAACCATCTACAATCCAGAAAGTCAAAAAGAGATAAATCCAGAAGGCCGAAGCCAATAAAGACAAACCCATGGGTCGGAACCCAAATATCCACAATCCAAGAAAGCTAAGAGAGCCATAGGCATAGGCTTGAGAAATCCAAGAGATCCAAAATCTAAAGTACCAAAAATCGGAAAGCCAAAGTGTGGAGCTCATTATTCGAGGCCATAAAATCCAGAACCCAGACCAAATCCATAGCCTAAGCACCGGCGGCTAGAAGGTCAAGATCCAAGAATCCAAAACCAAAAATCCACAAGAAACAAATCCAACATCCAGAAAAAGCAAGCAAATCCAAAATAAGTATCCAAAGTATCCACAAAACCAGAAGGAATGGAGATCCACAAGAAGATACTGATGCCCGGGAGACTTGTATCCAAGGCATCAAATCCAATAAGGGGTTTAATTGATAATAATGTCGTTGGAATGATTGCTCGTCCCAAGTCTATCCTGATTTCTTTGAGGAGCCTGTATTTATCCCGGCACCACGGCCCGATTCTGAACAAACTATGCCAGCTCTCCATGTATGACATATTCCACTATCATATCCATGAGATATCGACACTCGTTGGTATTATCACCGTTGAGGTCATGAAATAAACAATGCCGACCACTATCCCTTTCTCTTTGAGTTGACTCCCTTATAGGGGGCTTCTTGAAAGGAGTAATGGGATGAACTTCCAAATAGTTCTCCTCGGGGGTGTGAGTAAGTTCCGAGTAATTCGAGAACTTAGGTTGTCTCCAAGCCATGTTTTAATCATTCCCCGAAGGATGATCATTCCCCGAAGGAGGTTGCTTAACAGCAGCAAAATCCTTAACTTTTCTAAAATCGGACGGTTTCCTACCCTTAACAGCGTTAGCTTCGAGAACATTTTTTTTAGTTCTCGCTTCTTCTCCCCAAAGGAGTCATTCAGATTCAAAATAGAACTTTCCAAGATCCCTTGGCGGGTCCCGATGCAGTGATGTCTTAAATTAGACTTGTCCAAAATTCAAGATACTGCGGCCATCAAAACCATATATGGATCGGGTCTGTCGACCGAAGCCATCACAACACTAAATCGTTTCAAGAATTTCCGTAGAGTCTCGCCGAACTTCTGCTTAATGTCAGTTAGAGTCATCACACTTTTCGGATGAGCTACGTGAACTCTGAACTGTTCCACAAAATTTTCAACCAAAACATTCCAAGAAGCAATGGAGTCTGTCTTCAGCTGCATGAACCACATTGCAGCTATATCTGTCAAGTAAAGTGGGAAACACTTTTCCGTGATGCTTTCTGAAGCGGAGAGAACTTTCATATGCTGACTGTATCTCATTAAGTGAGTATCCGTATCCTTTCGACCATCATAAGGTTCTAACACCGGTAGCTCGAAATCCGATGGGTTTTGAAAAAAAATTGATATCCAAAGAGAACATATTGTGGGTCACACAATTCAAGTTTTAAGAAGAGGCACTACCTCGAGTCAATTGATGAATAACATCCGCAATTAGAGAGCCATTGCCAAAAGCAAGCAACTGGTTCAAATTATCCAAAGCGACAGTGGTGCCAACAGTGTTTAAGTCCAAATCAGGAATCGGTTGATTAGCGAGAAAAATATCCGATTAACTTCCAACCTAAGGGGCTACATCGGGCATAATCCCGACTCATAGAACCGTGAAAGCACTTCCATCCAAAGTTGCCTGCACTGGCGCTTGAGCAACATTTCCAATGGCGGAGCCCATAACCTGACCAACCAAAGCATCATGGGCTAGAGCGATGTCGGGATTAGGGGTTCCCCGGAGTGTGATGGGACAGAGACCGGTCCGAGGATCGGCGTTGGCCTACTGATAAGTTTGCAGGGTTACCCCCAAGTCCCGAGTCGTTGCTTGAGGAACGCTGATACTAGTTCCAATAATATCTGCCTGGTTGATCGACCTTGAAGTATTTCTTATCCTGTCTTCAATCCGGGCAAGAAAAGTATTGAAAGCATCTTCCTATCGCTCGAATCGTGCATTCAAATCCATATCTAAATTATTAATTATCCCATCGACGTCTTCTCGAGTGACATAGTTCGATGGAACTCTAGTTGAAGAAAGTTCTTGACTTCCTCCTCCCTTAGTACCTTAAGCTTCGGTGGTAGCGTCGAGCTTCTTACGCTTAACCATGATGAAAAGCGAGTAGCAAAGTAGAAGTCGAAAAATGAAACCAAATCCGAGAATCTAATACGAAGAAGAAGCCAAAGATGTGCGCCGCCCTTTCTAGCACGCCAAAGTGTTGACGTGGGGAATTATCGCTTTATTCGCGCACGCCAACCCCCGAATGTAAGTGTCATAGAAACACAGTTATCTAAATCCAAAGTAAAGTACTGTAAGGAGAACATAGCTTTTTATAGTGGTTCGACACTAACGCTTACGTCCACTTCATAATAATCATTCATCATATAATATTTGATTAAAATATTGTACAAGTTCGGATGATATTTGAGTACGAAGTGTTACAGTAGAACAACAAAATGATCGTTAATTCTAAAATGAGAACCAACCCCTTTGAATGTCAACTACCTCCAGAAAATAGCTCCAATGATCGTTAATTCTAAAATGAGAACCAACCCCTTTGAATGTCAACAAAATGATCGTTAATTCTAAAATGATCCTTTCTCTTCGTTGAGTGAAAAGTGTGTTGACTTGGTCAACTATCTCCAATGTCCAAGAGTTGAAGGAAAACGTGTATGCAATGTCTTAGAGGTCCATGCCATGTTCAATGATTATAAGGAAGAAGGTGGCTGCCATTAATGATGCTTGAGAGCTCCAAGAAGTCCAAATACCAAATGAGAACCAACCCCTTTGAATGTCAAGCAAGGGGCTATTTATAAGTGAGTTTTGGGCGTGTCAGGCCAAATTTCATATCCTTAGGGGATACGAAATTTGCATCCCAATATCGAAGTCGAAAAACCAAGCGCAAGTCGAAATTTCATATCCCTATATTCAAAAATTTCGAATCCCCTGGAAACTACTGAAAACACATGTTGATCACGTAGATATAGAAATCTGCATGATAAAATGTCATGCCAAGGTGATCGGCCAAATCTGAAGTGTTTACCACTTTTGAGAATTTTGAATCCCAAATACAAGTGAAAAACCTGTGCTCAACAAGCTTTTTTTAGATTTGCGCGGGTTTTCATCATGCCAGATCTACTTGCCGATTTTCCAAGCTGCCTTCAAATCTCTCCAGCATGCCAAATTTTGATTCACTTGGCACTGATGCAGACGCGTGGGGATTCTCGAATCCCACGCACCGATCACCCCATTTTCGAGTGCCAAAACTTCAAATCCGGTCAGTTACCCAATTTTCAAATCCCCTTTGCCACATTTCGAAACCTGTATGCGATTGGCAAAATGCCTGTCTGGGCTGATGGGAAGAACGATTTCGAATCCCTTGAGGCATTCGAAATTCTAAAGAAACTTACAAAGCCAATTTTTCATGGCAAATTTTCCACGTGATCTGCCCGGGTGCAAAACGCGGATCTGAGCCAATTTCACTTGTCGATCCATTGTTTTTGAACATGAAGAATTTACCAATTTTACCAAGTTCACCAGATTTACAATTTTACCAAACTAATTGACCATGGTTTTTCTTGATTTTCCCGTACTGATCAGGTATTTTTGACATGCCGAATCGGTTTTTGCCAGTTTACCATATTTTGACGCTGAGTTGTGCAAGCTATTTTTTGTGATCATGCCACGCCAATCAGCTATTTTCGTGTGTGCGACACTTATTTTCTCCATATCCACATATTTTTGCATGAGGAGTTTTGCCACGTGATCAGACCGATAAATTCAAGCATTTTGAGCCAATCGGACCGAGTTGATCATGTAATTTTACTGCACCAGCTTTTCTGAGTCCATCTACAATGATTGTACGAATCAGCGCCATTTCCAATCTTTTTCCAAACACGTCGCGACTTCGACCAAATCACTTTGTGTTTTTACGATGTTGTCGATGCTTGAGCGCGACACTAACCAAAAACTTAACATGTGACAGCTTCGACAAAACGGTGTGTCAATAGAAAGTAAACACCAAAGATTATGTTGGAGTTAGGGAGCAATAGAGTAATTGGAAATGCATAAATCATCATCATGACATTGAGTTCCATGTATAATAGTGAGGAAAAGTGATATAAAAAGGTTAATTGTTGCAGTGTTGAAGTTGTTATGTCTCCCTTGAAGGACATGGGCATCTTGCAAATGACATCAAGACAAAGAAGTATACTCTAAGTCATTTATAATGAATGTCAATGTCCATTCATTATTAGTGTCAATGGTGTGCAATTTGTATCCATATACAATACCAATCATGCCAAGAATATTAAAGGCTATCAATGTCGTATGCTGCTCATAAAAAAATGATGACGTAATTGCTGTGTCAGCTCACCTAGATATCGCATCGATATCACCCTCTATTGATGTCTTGTCCCACTAATAAAGTCACATATCATAAGAAGTAATATTAAAAACCATCAATGTCACATCTAAGACTATACACGATGAAAAGACCTTTGTTAATGTTGCCTACAGTCAAAATCTCCTACATGCAATGTCACTTTTTATCAATGTTGAATGAAGTCAGTATCGCATCACCCTTGACATCACTGCAATCTATATCGATCTTCATTGAGGTGGTTTCATGATTATTAATGTTTCCTCTAGCCAATGCCATATCTCTTACTAAAAGTCGCATGTTATCGACACTTTGCTCTATAAGTATAACACCTTATCAATTGTTAAAGGATAATATCCTATATTAATGTCATCTTCAATTGATTCAATTGATATGTCATGCCGCACATGTCAATGCTTTATCAAAATCACATGTTGGAGATTGTCACCTTAGACCACCAATGCAACATTGATGATGAATGTTAATAATGCCTACACTAAAGTTAACAACCATCACTGCATATAGTGTCATCACATATTGATATTACTTTGTGATTGGTATTGATAAACCATAACAAAGGTTATCTAAAATATAGATAAGAAGCCTAAGACTACGTTGAGAGTCATGAATGGTGACAATTAAGCATGCCAAAGGAGGCATTGAGCTGCTGTGTCAAACCCGCTACCTTATAAATACGAACCTGCTTTAGGTTGGATGGGGAGATCGCTTCTTTTCTAAACACTAAAAATTAAACTTTAGTGACTCAATCAAATCGGCAATAATTCTAAATTTCTTGAAACCATATGAACAAGAACATAGACATGCCAACTACTTTGATTATATATTTAACTTCCAATCCAAAAAAAGCCCAAATTTTTACTTAGAAAAAGTCCATCGAAACTTAGACTCATTTCAAAATTGACTGACAGTTGGCAAAAAATACAAACATTACAGGGGTATCTATCTATCATTTTAGAACTCACCGCAGAAGGAATAACATATAATAACAACAATAATACATATCATAAAGAGCATACATAATATCTCTTGCTATATTATATCATTCAAAAGTACATATCTTTCGAATGAGTACAAATAAAAATATCAAAAATAAATAAACACTTGACATAGCTCTGATCTTACCATCTTCAAGCATCATTAACATTAACTCATCTTTATTTTTTACTACAACAACGAAGAAGCGATGACAACAAGCTTTGATGACTAAGAACCTCGAGCCAGTACTTATTCGTATATTTAAGAAAGTAAGAACATGTCTTATGAATATTTTCATGAAATCATTTAATATTATATATAAGAAAATGAGGTAAACTTTGACCATTTAAGACCTTAGTAAAGATTGGCCATATATCATTTGAGACCTTCTATTCCTAAAGTAGATTTCCTAATCGTGTAATCTCAGCATAATAAATATATAACAATGTGAAAAATAGCACTCTTTGACTACTTGATACCTTTAAAAAGAAAATAAGTAGACTTTGATCATTTAAGACCTCGATTGAGGTAGATCCCTCGGATGACCATCTAGCTGACATTGCATGGAAATTCTTCCAGTTACTTAGAACTTCTAATTTGGCGGGTGGGTCATCAAATTAGCCACTTACCCAAAATGGACCTTAAAAGGGAACCGTTCTATTAAACCTTAAATATTTAATATTTTGATAGAGGCAGACCTTTAAACATCAACTTAACTAAGGCCGAAGCAGCTATGTTACCTTATGACATTACCGCAGTGACGTCCTATATTAGTCCAACCAATCGTAGGAACTGGCAACCATATAAGTTGGGTATATTTTGTTAGGGATTGAGATGTTGATGATGATGGTTTTAATGACAACAACCTTATTTCAATTATTATCGTTATGAAATATATACTAATACTGTTATATAATATATATATATATACCTGTATATATATATATATATATATATATATATATATATATGTACAGGAAATCTACGCAGGTATTGATTATTGAGGACTGTACAATTCAAGAGAATCAAGACTTAAAAGTAGAAGAGTTCAAGATACAAGACTCATGAGTATTGAGAATTCAAGAGTTCAAGAAATATAGAGTAGAAGTCTCTAGATATCTTGTTAAAACTCTGTTAGCACTAAATTCTATTTTAAAAATTCTTTCACTATTTTCAAATGATTTCAAAAATTACTTTCTTGTTATTTAATCTATTTTCAGATTGATTTCAAAATTACTTCCTTATTTTAAATTTATACCTCTTTATTCTTAAATATATTTTAACTAACGAAATTTATTGTAGCTCCTATTTTAAAGATTATACTTAATATATTATAACTCCTAATTCAAATAGTTTTTACTTACAAATTTAATACTAATTTTATTAACTTATTAAGTTTTAATATATTTTTAATTTTATTATGGTGGACCTCGTGGCCATTGAAATCGAGGATTGTAATTTGAATATTATATTAAAAAGAAATCTACACAACCCAGCGTTGTGTAGGGCTGGATATAGGGTAACTATGAACCGGTATAAAATACTGGTGTGTACTTTCCTTTTACTGCTTTTTATTTTATTTTCTACATCTGTGATTGTTGATATCTATGATCTGCATACATACTTTTTAATCCAAAAGGATTCCAAGAGATAATAAAATTCATAAAACACTATTCACCCTCTCTAGTGTTTAGTTTGCCTTAAGATCCTTAATTTGCAATCCCAACAATTGGTATCGGAGCATTGGTTTTCAAATCTCAATATTTGAAAAGTTTAAATGGAAATTTTTGAAGATTTTTATAGCACTAGTTCAAAAGTATGCATTTCATCATTGTTTCATAAGTCTGCATTTAATTTTATTAAAAAATCCAATTATCTACCGAATTCGTATGTTGTACAGAAACAGATGTGTTACATGGCTATTGATGATTCAAAACTTGACAGTTAAATGGTGCAAATCAAGAAAAATAAATGGATATTGGACAGTGGCTATTCGAGGCATATGACGGGAAATCCTAAATTATTGAATAATATAGTCTATGAAGATGGTGGAATAGTCAATTTTGATGATAACTTAAAAGGATATGTGATTAGCATTGGCAATGTCTGTAATTCTAAAACTCCTACTATTTATGATGTTTTACTAGTTAAGAATTTAAAACATAACCTACAAAATATAAGTCAACTATGCAATAAAGGTTATAAAATCAAATTTGAAAAAGATAAGTGCTTTATCGAAGAAACTAATTCAAACATAGTTTTCGAAGTAATTAGAAAGAAAAATATTTACATCTTAAGAATGAAAATTTCAAATGATTATTTATGTCCTTTGGCCAATACAAGTGACCCTTGGACTTGGCATAAAAGATTCGGCCATTTAAATTTCAAATGCCTATCTAGGATTTCTAAATTAGACTTAGTTAGAGGATTAACCAAAATGAATTTTAAATTAAATAATTTATGTGACGCTT
Organism: Allium sativum; assembly: GCA_030737875.1. NCBI lineage: Eukaryota > Viridiplantae > Streptophyta > Magnoliopsida > Asparagales > Amaryllidaceae > Allium > Allium sativum. The sequence continues at coordinate 929,773,951 of CM060920.1, read as the reverse complement.
GCCAATTAGGGAAATTAAGAAAAAGTTCATTCTAGTCAAAAGATGAGATTACTACTTCAAATCCATTAGAATTACTTTATATGGATTTATTTGATCCATCTCAAATACAATCAATAAACCATAGTAAATACGTTTATGTAATTATTGATGATTTCTCTATATTTACTCGGACTCTTTTTCTCAAAAATAAAAGTGATGTTTTTGATCTATTTAAAACTTCTACTAAGAGAACTCAAAATTTATTATCTTTAAAAATTGAAACTATATGTAGTGATCATGGTAGAGAATTTGAAAATGAAATTTTTGAGGATTTCTGTAATACAAAGGGAATTACTATAATTTTCTTTTTCAAGAACTCCACAACGAAACAGAGTAGTTGAACGTAAAAATAGGACGATCCAAAAGTGTGTGAGAACTATGCTTTGTGATAGTAATTTACTGAAAAGTTTTTGGGTTGAAGCAGATGCAACAACTTGTTATATTTTAAATAAAATTTTGGTAGACCATTAACTAACAAAACTTCAAACGATCTTCTTTATAATAAGAAACTAAAGGTATCTTATTTTAAATTTTTTGGAGTAAATGTTTTATTTTAAATACTAAAGAAAATACACATAAATTTGATCGTAAATCTGATAAAGGAATCTTCATCGGAGATTCCAATAGAAGTAAAGCATATAGAGTTTTCAAATTGAAAACTAATACTATTAAAGAAACTCTAAATGTATCTTTTGATGAAAATTATATAAGTTTAAATCAAAATCAAAATAAAGATAATTGTGGTAATAATAATAATGATTTAATAAAATTAATCAACCTAATAAAAGAATTAGACTTTTAAGAGATCATCCTATAGAGAATATACAAGGAGATATTGAATTCATAGTTAGAACTAGAAATCAATTAAATAACATGAGTAATATAGCATTTATATTAACTATTTTACCTAAAAATACAAAGGAAGCATCATCTTATGATTCATGGATACTAACTATGCAAAAGGAATTGAATCGACTCACCAGAAATGATGTATGGGAATTCGTTCCTAGACCGGAGGATAAAACTATAATAGGAACTAAATGGGTTTATAAAAATAAAATGAACAAACTTGATGAGATTGTTAGAAGTAAAGCACGATTAGTTGCCCATGTATATTGTCTAGAAGAAGGAATAGATTACGACGAAATATTTGCCCCCTTAGCGAGATTAGAAGCTATTAGAATTCTACTTGCTTTTGCTAACTATAATAATTTCAAACTATTTCAAATGTATGTAATAAGTGCTTTTCTAAATGGGTTTGTCAAGAAGATGTTTATGTTGAACAACCTCCATTATTCGAGGATGAACATTTTCCAAACCACATTTATAATTTAAAGAAAGCCTTATATTGATTAAAACAAGCTCCTAGAGCTTGGTATGATAGATTAAGAACTTATTTATTATAATCAAAATTTGAAATTGATAAAGTAGATTATACTTTATTTATTAAATGGCGTGAAAATGATATTCAATTAGTACAAATATGTATAGACAATATAATTTTTGGGTCAACAAATAATAAAATGAATAAAAAATTCAAAAATCACGACAAAAGAATTTGAAATGAGCCATATGGGAGAACACATTTTCTTTTTAGGATTACAAATTAGACAATTAGATAATGGAATATTTATTAATCAAGAAATACATACTAGAGATTTAATTAGTAAACTCAACATGGCCAGTACCAAAGGAAAACCCACACGTATGGCAACGAACGAAGCCTTAAGTGAAGACAACTCTTCAAAAGATGTAGATTAGAAATTATATAGAGGTATGATATGATCTTTATTATATATAACTGCGAGTAGTCCAGACATAATGCATACCTTTTGTCTCTGCGCTAGATATCAATCGCAACCAAAGGAAATTCACTTAAAACCCATAATACATATTCTACGATATGTTAAACATACATTAGACTTTGGTTTATTTTATCCTAAAAATGATTCATTCGATTTAATTTCATATTGTGATGTTGAATATGTTGGTCATAAATCAGACCAAAAAAGTACAAGTGGAACTTGTCACTTTTTGGGTCATTCCTTGGTTTCCTAGTTTAGTAAAAAGCAAAATACTGTTTCGTTGTTAACAACTAAAGAAGAATATATATTTTCTGCTTTAGCTTGTTCTTAACTAGTATATATGCAACAAACTCTAAGAGACTTCGGATTAAATATAACTAAATCACCGATTTTGCTATGATAATACAAGTGCTATAAATCTCTCTAAAAATTCTACACATCATGCTAGAACAAAACATATTGATGTAAGACATCATTTCCTTAGAGATAATGTAAGTAAAGAAAATATTTCACTAGAATTTACCAAAACAGAAAATCAAATTGCAGATATATTAATAAACCATTAAACGAAGCAACATTTACTAAATTAAGAAGAGAACTAGGAATTGTTCATTTACCAAAGTAAAATGATTAAATATGTTAGTATAATTAAATAATAAAAAGTAATAAAAAATCAAAAAATTCAAAAATCATATATATATGTCAACATACCCCGAAGTCATATGTCGACATATAAGAAAAAAGTTTTAAATTTAAAATTCCCTCCAAAGTTAGTTATTGATATTATTTAGACTCACCACTTCGAAAAGTCTTCTCACTCATTTTCTCTATAATAAAAATTCTAAAACAATAAAACGATGGCTTCCACTTAAGATAATAAATAAATTAAACAACTCCTTTTCGTTTCCCTCGCCTACTCCTGGTCTGATTCAACGATCTAAGCATGCAAGGGTTATCAAGTTAGAGGAATATATGAAAGATACCTTGCAATTACTCACTGAAATTCAACTTCTACAGCTTCGGATGGCTAAAAAACAAGAAAAACAAGGTAAGATTGTTAGGAATATTCAAAAAATGCATAATGGATAATTAAAATAATCAAATTATTATTGAAGTTGATTCCTCCAACATTAAGGTCCACAATCCTATGGTTGAAGATGAAGAAGAAGAGGAAGATAATCAAGGAATGGACGAAGATGATCAAGTTTTCTGCTTCGGCGAAGTTTAGTTTGATAAGGAATGAAATGTAATTGAACAAAATCGAGAATTCTGCATCCATTACCCAAATTGTCCAATTCACAAATTCCCAATTGTCAAAAATAATTAATTATTAGATTTTGTATATTCGTGTATTCGCTATTATGCATAACTATTCGTGTAAATATTTGTAAATGTTCTTGTGTATTTGTGAAAAACAAATAATATATTTGTAATCAATATATAATAATAAAAGTGTGTATTCATTTATAATAGTTTTCTAGTTTTTGTACTTAAGGATAGTATTAGATTTCGGTACTAGGTTTGAATTAGAATAGTTTTAGGTATATTAGTCTTAGTTTTATATATTATAACTTTGTCTTAGTTTTAGGAGGAGTATTACAGTCGAGTTAGGATTATGTAGTTTTTATTGATGACAAAGGGGGAGAATTATAAATCAAGACTTAGATTAAGGTAGATTTAGTAATTTTAATAGTAGTTATGGAGTAAGGGGGAGTATTTGATGAATCAAGGCATCAGGTATGAACATGTATGAATATTTTATAAACCCAGGTTGTCATCATCAAAAAAGGGAGATTGTTATGAATCGAGATATTTATAATGATGGTTTTGATGACAACAACCTTATTTTAATTATTGTTGTTATGAAATACATACTAACACTGCTATCTAAGTCTAAAAGAACACAAAATGTAGGCACAAAATTAAAAACATAAAAGCTGAATCATTGGATTTACCTATGAATTACACCTCACACATAAAGACAAACAGATCTTATGGTCCAGATATTGTGTACATAAATTTGTGTGTAATTTTGTGTCTCAATAGTCGCTCCCTATATATATATATGTATGTATGTGTGTATGTATGTATAGGAAATCTATGCATATATTTATTATTGAAGACTGTACAGTTCAAGAGAATCAAGACTTCGAAATAGATGAGTTCAAGATACAAGACTCATTACTATCAAGAATTCAAGAGTTCAAGAAATATAGAGTAATAACGTCTAGATATCTTGTTAAAACTCTGGTTAGCATTGAATTCTGTTTTCAAAATTCCTTCACTATTTTCAAATGATTTCAAAGACTACTTTCTTGTTTTTAAATATATTTTCAAATTGATTTCAAAATTACTTACTTATTTTAAATTTATACCTCTTTATTCTTAAATCTATTTTAGCTCATGAAATTAATTGTAACTCCTATTTTTAAAATTATACTTAATATATTTTAACCCTAATTCAAATGGTTTTTACTTACAAATTTAATACAAATTATTATAGTTACTTATGTTTTCAATATCCTTATTTATATTAACATTTAGTATATTCATAGATTTATATATATACTTTTATATTATTTTATATTTAGTTTTTAATCATCTTAATATATGTTTTTAAATATATATTTCTACTTGAAATACTCTATTTTAATATAAAGGAATATAGTTTGTTTTAACTTAGAAATCACTATAATTTATTTTAACATTATTTACTTTGATTTAAAATTTTATTTTGATAATATACTACTATATGTCGACATATACAAAGTAGTATATTGACATATGTGCCGTTGTTTTTAATTTTGAATTTTGAAAAGTTATGTCTTTTTAATTCAAATCTTTTTTGAATGGTTATGGCTATTGGAAAACTATATATAGGCTTCAGGTTTTGAATTTTTTAATAACTTCTAATCTCCTTCTTCTTCCTTTCTCCTGTTGACATTAGTCTTCTTAATTTCTCAAAATCTGTACTTATACTTTGTTTTTCAAAGAAATTATGTCAATTGTCTTCTCTTTCAATTCTACATCAAACTCTCTCTAAAATTCAAGTGTTACTCAAGAGTTATAGGTTGTTTGTAATCAAAGACCGCAAGATCAAGTTATATGGAGTCAATACTACCAAAATGATACTGAGAAAAGGTGTGATCGTAGCTTGTAAATTGATTAGGTGTTATTATAGCCTAGAAATCAATTAGATGATCTTGTAGCCTCGAAAATCAAGAGAGTGCCCTGTGCTCGGAAGTAGGTGATGGTGGACCTCGTGGCCATTGAAATCGAGGATTGTAATATGAAGATTATATTGAAAGAAATCTGCACAACCCAGTGTTATGTGGGATTGAATGTAGGGTAACTCCGAACTAATGTAAAATCTCAGTGTGTACTTTCCATTTACTGCCTTTTATTTTATTTTATTTTTCTGCATTTGTGAAATCTATGATTGAATTTGTGATTGTTGATATCTGTGATGTGCATAACGTTCTATTTAATCCAATAAGGTTTCAAGAAATTAATAAAATTCATAAATCACTATTTACCACTCCTCTAGTGTTTAGTTTGCCTTAAGATCCTTAATCCACATTCCCAACATATATACCCTACATAGTTTGGACTAATCCCACTTGTTACTGTTGGGGAATGCGGATTAAGGATATTAAGGCAAACTAAACACTAGAGGGAGGATGAATAGTGTTTTATGGATTATTTAGATTTCTTGAAATCATTTTAAGTTCTATCGACATGTTATGCAACCCAGAGATATGTATAATCGCAAAATCAAACATAAATGTAGATAATAATAAAAAGCAGTAAAAAGAAGAAACACGCTGGGATTTTATACTGGTTTAGGATTACACTACATCTAGTCTAACACAATGCTGGGTTGATGTGGATTTCTTTTCAAATAATATACAAATTGCAATCCTTGATTTTTAGGCTACAAGGGCACACCCCAACTGATTTCCGAAGTACAGTGAGACTTAATTGATTTCCAGCCACAACCTGCACCCAACTGATTTTCGGGACAAAATCACACCCAGTCGATTTATACGGGACACAACCACACCTTTTCATTATCAATTTTGGAGGATAGACTCAACTGAACTTGATCTTGTGATATTTGATTATAAAAATCCTTTAACTCTTGAGTAGCACTGGAATTTTGAGAGAGTTTGATAGAGAATTGAAATAGAAAGAGATTGACATGATTCTCTTTGAAAATCGACAGAGTATAAGTATGTAATTTGAAAAATAAAGAGTATTCATGGAGAGAGAAGAAAGGAAGAAGATAATGAAAAATTAGTTAAAAACCAAATTAAGAAGCCTATTTATAGTCTCCCAATGGTCAAATCATTTCATCACAATTTTGAATTCAAAAGACACAACTTTTCAAATTTTGAATTTGAAACTAATGGCCACTACGTTGACATACGTTCTTAGGTATGTCGACATACCTTAGTAAATGTTCAAAAATAAAAATTTAAATTAAAGCTAAAAATGATTAAATAAATTATGATGATTCTTGAGTTAAAACAAACCATATTTCTTTATATTTAAATAGAGTTTTTCAAGTACGAATATATGTTAAAAACATATATTAAGATGATTTAAAAATGATTAAAAACTATATATAAAATGATATTAAAGTATATCTCTACTAATAATGCCAATTCATTATTGTGATGAAGCCTTTTTGGGTTTCCAGAAAAATCCTTTACCCTCCAATCAACTAAATGCAACAATCACTTCGAATGAAGGGCAAACATTTCATTTGACATCCTATTTTCCATTACCACTACCATATAACTCAGTTCAATTTGTCAACACATTTCGTTTTTTTATTTCCATCGTCTTTCTTCACTATTGTCTCTAGCTTCTTTAGGGTTTCCTCATTTTGACAACTTACTTTCAACCCTAATTTTTCACTAAATTTCGAGTTTATTCATCGTTTACTTCATTCCAACTTTAATTCCTCTTATTTTGATGTCTTACTGCCATCTTTGCCTCGATCTGCCATTTCAACTTCCTTCTTCGCCCTCCACCCGCCCGAACCATGCTCAAAACCATCTTTTTATTTTCACTTCTCACCGGATCTAACACTCCTCTTCGCTTCTGCCATTGGATCAATCATTACTCCTCCTGGAGGACGACATCTCAGGTAAAATCATTTTATACATTCCTACTAATTAATTTTTTTGTTCTTTGCGTTGTTTTTCCAGATCTACCACTCCTACACGCTTCTGGCGCTAGATCAACCCTTACTCTGCCTCGACGAGGACATCTGAGGTATAATCATTTAATGCTTCCATTGTTCCTACTAATTAGTTTAATTTTTGTTCTTCGTATTCTATTTCCAGATTTTCCACTACTCATCACATCTGTTAGTGGATGAATCCTTCTTCCACCTCGGTGACGACTTCATAGTTCAAATCATTCTTTATTTGCTTCGTTTCTACTTATTAGTATGTTTCATTAGTTCTTTCTATTGTACGTTGGTAGTTACTACGACGTATCCTTATTTCTCTTTGATGATGATGACTTCGTACGTAAAATCGCTCTTTATTTGCTTCCGTCCTGCTTTTTTGTATTTTATTGCTTTTTTTTCTGTTGTATGTTGGCAGTTACCACTCGAATTAACAATAGGTTCTTGTTGTATTCTGGCCGTTATTTTCTCCCTCATGCTTCCAATCTACCTCTTCAAGTAATCGTTCCAATCCATGCATCTTTACTGCCTTTTTTATTTCCTTCCCACTTATTTGTATATTGTATTGCTTCTTCATGTTGTATGCTGGAAGTTAGCTATTGAAGTAGATAGGGCTACCTTTTCATAGCATATCCTTAATTTTTTGTAAAAGTTGGACTAGTTTGTTCATCTACTGAAACCAGAGATGTTTGAAATTTATTTGATGCCTTTAAATCATATGCTACCATAAGTTGTACTTTATCTCGATAATATGGCATCCCATTTCTTTAAATATACGTACTGTAAATTAGTTTTTGGTATCTGATATGGCTTTTAAATCATATGCTAGCATAAGTTTTACTGTATCTCGATAATATGGCATCCCATTTCTTAAAATGTACGTACTGCAAATTAATTGTTGGTATTTGATAGTTATTTGATGTATTTTAAATTTATTTGATGGATTTTAAATCATATGCTAGCATAAGTTGTATTGTACCTTGATAATATGGTATTCCATTTCATTAAATATACGCACTGCAAATTAATTGTCGACATTTGAAATTTATTTGATGTCTTCTAAATCATATGGTGCATAAGTTGTACTGTATCTCAATAATTTGGCATCCCATTTCCGAAGATATACGCACTGCAAATTAATTGTTGTTATTTGAAATTTTTTTAACGCCTTTTAAATCATATACTACCATAAGTTGTACTTATGGTACTGCACATTTTCAAACTGTACTTAATCCTTCTTATGTCTCTACTAATGAAGGTATTGCACATTGTATTGCTACATTTCATTAATGTTTGAGTAATGTTTGGCTCATATTAGTTTTCTTACTAGCAGCGATGAATATCGATTCTTGGATGGAAGAAATGCACCAGTGGTGTGATTCTTGCAACCAGGATCAATAGCCAAGTGATGGCACTGACATCAGATGGCTAAAACTACAGCCGAGGGTGGAAGATGATGAACAGACAACTAAAATATACACAATACAAATTAGTTGTTGATATTTGAAATTTATTTGATGTTTTTGAAATTTATTTGATGTCGTTTAAATCATATGTTAGCATAGGTGTTTACTCACCTAAATTACTGTTGCTATGTTATTGTGTTCACTGCCCTTGTGTTCATTGATTTTGTGCTCTGTTTATACTTGTTTTGCCAAGTTTTCTCTGCCATTTCTTGTTCCAGCAAGAGAATCATGTGTGTGTTGAATCAAAATGTATTTATTGATGAATATGGGCTTTAAGTTAGGTGGGTTTTTAGGTAGGAATTACAACAGCCTTAAATAAAGGGGATGTGTGATTGAAATGAAGTGTAGTGCAAGGTCATTCACCATTAATTCTTTCGGGCTAGATGCATAGCTAATTACGCATTGGCGTACACATATGGGTGTACGAACATGTGCAAAATTGGTTCTAAAACTTAGCCTTTGTGTAGGGTAGATGTAGGATGTTAGAGGTTGTCCCTAAGTTGATGATAGGATGTATATAGGCTGCAGCTATAAGTGAATTGATATGGGATGTACACTCTCTTTAAATTCATACAAACTTTGATCCTAAGTAATATAGGCATGCCCTGTTCTTGTGTACAACCTTACATGTGCATAGGTGTGCTGATCAATGTGTTAGGTATATTTTTATTTACTTACTATAAGGATGTTCTTAGCTGCACAAACATGTGCCTATGATTGTACTGTATATAAATGCAAATTTACATAGCAACAGAGCATTATTTATCTCATTAATGGCTTATATCGTGTCACTTTATATGCGTGATCTTGGCATCTAAAATCATATCTTCCTGTGTTTACTTATATGTTTAGTAAGATAGTATTTTACTTCATATATATCTTCATTATTTACTTTAAGTGACTGTATGTTTACACAAGTTAAAAACAAGTTTTCTTGCAAATACAATTTGTTAAAACATCAAACCCTTATTTATTTATATACAGATATAACAAGTTAATACACACACACATTATATTAAAGTAATAATTATTCTAAGTTAACTAGATTAGATCTTATTAATATTATCAAACTAATACAACAAATCTTGCAATAATGAATATATATCCTCCCATATGTAGTAAACAAATTTTACATAAGAAATTTCTTATTTTTACTTTCAAGAAAAATCCAATTTGTTCATGTGGAGTAATCTACTATTTTACTTAATCAATTTCATATTCACATGAGTTTAAAAAAAAAAATGATAAGTCATTAATTACTTGATTTATATACATATGTATATTGGTTAAGGAATTTTAAATCATCAGTATACATATATACATACATATATATATATATATATATATATATATATATATATATGAAAATTTTCTAATATTCTCCGAATATATAAATCTTATTTAATTTAAGTAAATCAATTACCAGTATGAATCTACACATTATAGATTATAAAATTAGTCCAAAAACTGGGTTATTACAATCTACCCCATTAAAAGAATTTCGTCCCCGAAATTAAAGAATAATGAGGAGATTCTAGTTATATCTAAAATCACAGACTTATATCAAAATACATACATAGGTCATCCCCTAACAATCACATCAAACATGGCATCCAAAACACATAGGTTGTCTACAAAACATTTCACAGAAATCAAAACATTTAATACATCAGTAATTATCTATCTATCACAGTCATTTTCATAACCAGAAATATCTGTTATTACAGTTGGAAACGTTTTCATTTATACTTATGCATTATTATTCTTGGACATTCATCAGTAACTGACCGTAAATTGGTAAGAGAATAATCCTCTAAGTATCAACCCGAAGACCGAAATTAACATCAGATCGATACTCAAAAAATATTTTAACTCAACCAATCTCCAGTTAGGTTCTGATTTCTTGACTCCATATCTTAATTCCTTATTACCCCATTTTCCATTAAAAATTATCTCGGATTATACTTAGAAAATAATTCCAAAATTCATTTACTTCATTAGGTCGAATCAAATTTATTCAAATATATCTATTTACTAACAAGTCAAATTCTTTATTGGACTCAATCTCATATCCAGTTTTAACTTCCAATCCAATCTTATAGCTATATTAAGTTGGATCCTCATTTTACATTAACTAATTAATTTCTCTAACTAGTCATCTCTATTCTGGAACCCCAAAATCTGATTTTATTGAAAAAAATCAATTCATTTAAATCGTATGAGTTCTTATCTAATTAAATAATTTAAATATGGACTTTATTACTGGAAAACCAAATTTTATTTACTTTAAAATACCATCTATTTCATTAAATAAATCATTATATTTATACTGCTATTTTCTGAAAAATTGATTTTGATATAACTCAAAATTTACCAGATGAAATCCCGATTTTCTCTTTCATTAGAAACTATAATTCAATAGATCTGTAAGACTTTTGTTTCAAAGAATTCTGCCTCATATTGAATCCTATACATTTAGTTGAAGTTCAAATCTTCAAACTACGAACTACTGCTTTGCGTCAACATCGTTTTTTTATTATATTCAATTTAAAGAGTTTTTGTTAATACAACAATTTTAATCACATACTTTAATATAAATCAAGTCAGGTTTCAAATCCAATTTGAAAATTTCGACTGTCCAAAATCGTCGAATATTCCCATCCAAATTCATTACTAATTTATTGAATCATTCATAACTTCATTTCTTATATCATTTCCACTTAATATCATTCTGAATCCACTCAACTCTATTCAACTCAACCTCAGTCAAACACTAGTCCATTCAGTTCAGCTTTACTATCTCAGTCCACTTGACTTGTTTCATTTAAATTGTTGTTCCTAAATCCAAATTCCTAGCTGTTATTTCAATTCAGTTTGAAATCACATATATTATTCCATTGTAAATTCAAAACCTTGAATTTTTCCAAAACATCTTGTTTCTTTCAAACAATTTTCCATCAATAATATTTCTAAGGTAGCAATTCATTACTTAGAAACTTGAAATTCAATATTGATGATATTGCAATCATTACCAGTATTGTTCCCAGCGACTGAAGTGAGTCCAATGTTATATTACTTTCGAAATCCATGTAAAATGATTTTCATCCAAATCTTACCAAAAATAATATTATATTACTTTTATAATATTCTTGAAAATATTTTTTTCCAACTGTTAGGGATTTCAAGTTCGGGTTTGTTTATTTTATTCTTACACAAATTCCATTTGGTTATATATAACCATCTCAATGTTATAATCCAATACCAGATTATAATAGCAACTGATACAATCATTTATGATAATTGCAGAAAATTATTCTTTTATATCCAACATATGATTTTGAGTAAAACTATTTCATTTACCTAGCTTTTAAAAGAATACTCTATCGAATCACTCTGTTCGAGTGTTTAGAAACACTTATCGATACAGTTTGCACTCCCATATCGATCAGAATTCATAAACCACTCAACAAACCAATCAACACAATATAAAATAGTTTTTATATTAACTAACAAAAATGCGCTCATACATATATGCTCAAACTTAATCTAGGGTATTACTAACCCTATTTCTATCGAGTTACGCCATAGAGCCAAGGATATTACTAAACCTTATGCTCTGATACCAACTGTAAGGGCCAGAAAATTCCCAATCTCGATTATTGTAACACCCCGTGAATTCTATAACGTTAAGCTTCACAAATTAAAGTGTAATTAATTCTAAATAAAATAATTAAGGGAAATGGGTTACACCATTGCGTTCATCTCGGAATTCTTCTTGAGATAGAGTCCGAGTTTGCATGAATCGGACTCCGTATGAAGGAGTTATGGCCTTCGGAAGTTTCAGAATAAAATTTAAATTCAAACAGCTCAGTTTAAAATTCAAAAATTCGAATTTCAGGTTCAAACTGGACTGGGCGTGAAAATTCCCGCCCAGAGACCAGGTCGACCATAGGGTCGACCATGCTGTCGACTTGGCCTCCCCAGGTCGACCATAGTGTCGACCTGGCCACACCAGGTCGACCATAGTGTCGACCTGGGTGTCGACCTGCCAGTCGACCTACCTGGTCGACCTGGCTGGCTAGGTCTGGCTCTGGCTCAAATTTCTATGGCTCTGTGTGTCACTAGGGCTGACGTGTCACCTCTTGATCGGCTCTTTGAACTTTGTATGGCCTAGATTCCTCCTGTCTTCATCTGACGACTCAAAACAATTTCAAAATCTAAAAATACACCCTAAGTCTCAACTGAAAATTCACACAAAAAAATAAGATGGGAGTCATCATGCTGCCAGGGAGGAATTGAACGTAGCCATCAAGAGAGAAAAGCCAAAGAGACGAATCAAATTAAGAAGAAGATAAAAGTTTAATCAAATTAATCAGCGCAACGTTAATCTACCCAAAGGAGCGCATCTCAATTCCAGAATTCAGAATCAAGAATTCAAGATTCTACATTCGTTGTAAGTATAGTGACCTTTCAGAATATGAATAAAAATTGTGATGTGATTCGATGTAAATAGAATTATGTTATTGTGTGAATATGATAAAAATTCTGTGTATTGTAATGATTCTATCATGACTTGTGTATTGATATTTATGGCATAAATTGAGTGATGCATGCCTATTAAGCATTGTATATGAAAACAATGGCACTTGCAAGTTTGTGGCAAAAACTAGAATTCGATCCCTTTATGTTTATGCCTATGACATGGACCATATACATTCACTAAGTCTAAATTAAGGCTTATGTAAACATGTTCTAGATTTGAAACCTTTTATGCCTACATGACCCAAAACCTATGAAATCATTCTTATGTTTATTTGCAAGTATAATTGGATCTATGTTAAGTATCGTTTGGGTTTCATAAACTATGCAAGTTCATGTTGAAATTGGCTATGTGATTAGATGTTATAGTTGGACATTTTGGTGAATATACAACATGCTAGTTTTGTGGTTGACATTATGCCAAGTTAAACATATTTAAACCGAAGTTTGTATAAACCAAAACTATGTCATTTCATATGTCATCTACTTAGTTATACTTTGATTTAATGCAAGTTCACATGACCCATCATTTATGTTAGTATCGCTAAATTGCAAGTTCATGCTCCACACACCCTTATATGTTGTAAAATATTACATGTTCTTGATTTCTCCTTTTCTTACGCTTATAAAGTTGGGCTGAATTGTGTCGAGCCCAATATTTGTTATAACGTTGCGAATGTATAAACGGGGGTAATAACGTTGGGTGTAAAACATGAAAATACATGTTGGCAAGGTTGGTACATACTAACGATAATGGCATTTAAGCGGTATGAATTGTTATACCCACAAATAAAAGATATGACATTTACATATATAATTGAGAAGTATTAAAATATGTAAATTTAGAATACACGATATGCTTAACCCGAGGTTGGATTGAGTTGTGATGTAAACCTGCCCGGACCCGCCCGGCTGTCCAGTAGTCACAACAATACCTATCCAATGTGGATGGTTAAGCATTGAGCCCAATAAGGACCCGAGGTTAGGCTGAGCTACGGTGTAAACCTGCCCGGAACCGACCGGCATATCCAGTAACCGTAGCAATACCTGTCTAAGGTGAGTCGTCAGGTGCTCCTAAGAGGCTAAGGACAGATGGTAGGGTTAAGTCAACTATAACACTTAACCAAATTCAACATGTTAACAAGAATTGATGGGTGGGGTTAGGTAAATACAGACACTTAACCACTTAACATGTTTGACTAGAAAATCCTGGTAACAAAGGACCCGTTTCAGCAGTAACCCAAGTTAGGTATCAACGGTACCCTGAAACTAGGCAGGGTGGGGCACGATTACTTGGCTGATTGTAAGCGGTCAAGACGATGGCGGTGGGTGCACAGTGTAGGTCTAACGGTGTGCGGGCGTGCACACACTACGGAGCAGACAAACAGGGCACTAGGGACACCAGTAGTATAACCTATGCCTTCTAGAATTTGTGTCGGGGCCGCCACCATGGGTCTTGATACACCCCCTGGTGGGACCAGCATAGGTATCTACAATTCTTGGGGGCCGTTTGACACATGTTAACGCGAGTAGGAGCCGATCTTTAGAAAAATGGGGATCACTTCACCCTCAGCGTGGGGTGCCGGTTAGAATAAACTCAAGTAGATGCAGAGATATATCACGGGTGCGATAGTACATTTGACACTTCCTTAGCTTGTGACACTTTCCTATTTTCAGTTTATATCTATCATGCCTTTTCTTATTCACATACTGAAGAGTTACTAGATTTACTCAGGCTTTATGTCTGACCCTATTTTCTTTTCGTCTCCTTTTCTTTCGTCCCCCCCCCCCACAGGTCCACAGGGAGGAAACAACTCAGCTCAATCAGACTCTTTACAAGCTCCAAGACCGTAGATGTATGATTTGGATCTCTTTTGCTCGGATTATGGCTTTGGATATCACTATGGGGATTTTTGTCACTATATTTATGATTTATGCTTCTTTAATAATCAAGACAGTAATGAGGTTGTAATATTGGAAGTATTTTGAGACAATTATGGAAATGTTTTGTTTTAAACACGTATTGATGAAATAAAAGTCTGTTTGGTTTCCGCTGTTTAAATTTGTGTATTTATATCTGTCTTGTGTTTATCTGTGGCTTTTACTTATAAACCTCCACCAAAGTTAAGGCATTCCCTTTGTGAGTGACCTTAACGGAGGTGGGGTGTTTCACTTGGTATCAGAGCATAGGTTTACCAGATAAGATAAAAGTTTTTGAAATCGTTTCCAAAAAGAAAATTTAAAGGAGCATTTTTCAAGGAAAAAAGTTATATTTTTAAATAGGGCATTATCCCCCAAAGCCATGTGCACTATCTCTCTCTATCCTTCGTTTTGAATCTTTCCTTTCTGTTTCAGCATGTCTGGGGACCTTACTCCCCAGCTATAGATTCTCTTACTCCTCCTCCTCCTCTACGTGAACCAGCAAACGGAAGAATCGCCAAACAAGAAGACGGATAATAGTCAAGGGGGAAAGGACCACTACAATAATAACAAGACACGTGAGAAAAGGAAATGTTATTTCTGTGGCATTGTTGGACATGTGGTGAACGACTGCAGAAAGAAGAAGAGGAAGATGAGTGCTACTTGTTTCCATTGTGGTGAGGCTGGACACATGGCTAAGGACTGCCCTAAGAAGCAAGGGCAAGGCCCGCAAGCAGGACCTTCTGGGGGTACCTCTTTAACTTCTTCTCTTAGATGCTTTGTTTTATCCTGCTTATCTTCTCAATCCTATCTTGAGAACTTTAGGTAGTAATATTTCTGTAGAAAGTGTAGTCTATCTTTATGATCATCCAGTTCGCACACTTTTTGACTCTGGCGCCTCACACTCTTTTATTTCATCTGCCTTAGTAGAATCTCTGCATCTAGACACTAATATGGTAGAAGATCCCTTAGTAGTTTCAAATCCAATTGGGGGCTCCGCTTACTTGTCAATGGTTTGTTTGGGTTTGAAAATCTCTATTCTCAGCGTTGAGTTTAGTTGTAATGCCTTTGTTTTGGGCTTCTCGGGATATGGTTTGATCTTAGGCATGGACTAGTTATCCAGTAATAGTGCCATTCTTGATTGTGAGAAAAGAGTAGTTAGACTCTTGACTCGGCTTGGTAACACTCTAGAAATTTCTTGTAATCCCTTGAATGCTGTTATGCTTAGTTATCTAGAGTCGCTTGATGCTTCTGATGAGAATTTGCAATCAGTAAGAGTAGTCCGGGAATATCCGGATGTCTTTGAGGAGGTGAAAGGCTTACCTTCGAGGCGGGAAATAGACTTCCGCATATATCTTGTGGATAACGCAAAGCCTGTAGCTTTACCTGTCAGACACATGGCTCCAAGGGAGAGAAAGGAGCTCAGTAAGCAGATTAAAGAACTTCTCGAAAAAGGGTTCATTAGATGGAGAATTTCGGAATGGGGTGCTCCAGTCGTGTTCGCAACCAAAGCGGATGGTTTGCTTCGCCTTTGCGTCGACTATAGGGAGTTAAACAAATTGACCAAGAAAAATAGGCCCCCTCTTCCCTGAATCGACGATTTGTTTGATCAGCTTGTTGGTGCGACGGTCTTCTCCCAACTTGATCTGGCAACTGTGTTCCATCAGCTAAGAGTAGCTGAAGATAGCATTGATAAAACGGCGTTCAGAACCCCAGACGGTTTCTTCGAGTGGCTTATCATGCCTTTCGGCTTGACAAACGCACCAGCTTATTTCATAAACCTAATGAGCAGGGTGTTCAGATAATTCCTCAATAAATTTGTGGTTGTCTTCGTAGATGATATCTTAATCTTCTCAAAGAATGAAGAAGAGCATGCTCAGCATCTAAAAGAAATCATGGAAACTCTTCGAGCTCATCAACTAAAAGCCAAATTCTCCAAGTGTCACTTCTGGAGAAAAGAAGTAAGATTTCTGGGGCATATAGTGTCCAAAGAGGGGTTGGCCGTGGACCCCGCGAAAGTGGTGGCAGTGCAAGATTGGAAGACACCAAGAAATGCAACCGAAGTTCGAAGCTTTCTTGGGCTAGCCGGTTTTTACTGAAAGTTTATTAGGGATTTCGCGAAAATCTCGGCCCCACTCACTAGGCTAACAAAGAAGAATCTGGTGTTCACTTGGGATTTGGACCGCGAGTTTGCTTTCCAACGATTAAAAAGGGCTCTTACAACAGCCCTAATTCAAACTCTGCCTGACGAAAGCAAAATGTTCACAGTATACATGGATGCATGTGGAACGGGACTAGGCGCTGTTCTAATGCAAGAAGGAAGGGTAGTAGCTTATGGCAGAAGACAATTGAAAGTTCATGAAAAGAACTACCCAACCCACGATCTTGAGTTAGCCGCCATCGTCTTTGCGCTTAAGTCTTGGCGCCATTATCTCCTAGGTGAGAAGTTTGAATTATACACTGACCATAAATCGTTGAAATATCTCTTCTCGCAGAAGGATCTTAACTTGAGGCAGCACAGATGGATGGAGTTTCTTGCCTCGTATGACTTTGAAATTTCCTATACTCCCGGCAAAGGCAACGTAGTTGCAGATGCGTTGAGCCGAAAGAAACTGACCTTAAGCCCACTCTTCGTAGAGAGGCAAAGCTTGGAGTATATAGCCAGTTTTAACTTTAGGCCCTCCTCGGATTTTGTACCGGGTTTGTTAGCATCTCTCGAAGTACGCCCTACTCTCTTGGACTCAATAAGGGCTGCACAACGTGAAGACCCTCAGCTTGTGGATGTGATTGATAAACTTATTAGGGGTGAGATTTCTAGTCACCTCAGTAGATACGCCATCGATAATAAGGGTTGGTTGAGGCGAGATGGAAGATTATGCGTCCCACAAGCAAGGGAGTTGACAAAGAAGGTTCTCGAGGAAGCGCATCATTCCAAGATGACTATACACCCTGGCGGTGATAAGATGTACAAGGATATAAAAAGGACTTTCTTTTGGAGCGGCATGAAGCAAGAGGTGGCAGATTTCGTCTCTAAGTGCATGACCTGCCAACGGGTCAAGGCGGAACAGAAGAAACCCGGAGGACTACTTCACCATTTAGAGGTCCCACAGTGGAAGTGGGATAGCATTTCAATGGACTTCATTGATGGACTACCTAGGTCGAGAAAAGGCAATACTAGCATTTGGGTAATAGTGGATAGGCTTACTAAAAGCGCCCACTTTATACCTATCAAGAGTAGAAGGACTGTCGCATCTCTAGCATTTCTTTATCTCAAGGAAATAGTTCGACTCCATGGGATACCCTCCAGCATTATTAGTGACCGGGACCCTATCTTCACAAGCGAGTTTTGGAGGAGTCTACAAGAAGCTGTAGGCACACAGTTATGTTTGAGCACGGCTTATCACCCCCAAACCGATGGCCAGACGGAAAGGGTGAATAGAGTTTTAGAGGATCTTTTGAGACTTGGTTTCTTAACTTTGGAGGGACGTGGGAGGATCACCTTCCTTTAGTGGAATTTGCCTACAACAACAGCTACCAAGCTACCATAGGCATGGCACCCTTCGAAGCCTTGTACGGAAGACCGTGCAAATCGCCAACTTGTTGGTGGGAGTCTACAGATAAGCTTATACTTGGGCCAGACATGATTAGAGAGACTTCTGAGAAAGTGGATTTGATACGTAGGAGAATGAAGACTGCCCAAGACAGACAGAAATCCTGCGCCGACAAAAGAAGGACCGACCTTGAGTTTGAGGTTGGGGACAGGGTTTTCCTTAAGGTATCTCCTTTAAGGAACGTCATTCGCTTTGGGTCCGCAGGAAAGCTAGCACCAAGATTTGTAGGACCGTTTTCTATCATCGAGAAGGTTGGAAAGATGGCCTATAGATTAGAGCTACCCGAGAGACTGGCCGGAGTTCACAACGTCTTTTATGTTTCTCACCTCCGGAAGTGTTTGCATGAGTCTGCGGAAGTGGTGGAACCTAGCATTCTAGAAGAAGCCGAAGTGGAACGTGAAGCAACTGCAAGGAGAGTTCCAACCCGCATCTTAGGAACTGAAGTGAAAAAGCTACGCAAACGTGAAGTCAAACTCGTTAAAGTTCAGTGGAGCGACACCGAGGAAGACATGACTTGGGAAACTGAGGACAGAATACGCGCTGCCTACCCTCTTCTTTTTGAGGGTACATCTTCGATCTCTCTTTTTCCTTAAGTTATGCTTTATTTATCTTTTTAGGTATATCTCCTCGGTCCTTTTCCTAACTCCATAGGTAGAAAACAAATGGATGCAAACATGTATTTGAAAACATGTTATGGATGATGGCTGCAAATGGTTGCTAGTGGTTGCTCGTGGATGCATATACACACACACCCTAGGTTATAGATCGGCTCAGTCACTTCATATTGCATATGCATATATGTATTCTCATTTGTATATGGTTGAAACTTGATATGCTGTCATATGGTTGTCACATTTGTATGAATAAGTTATGCACTCATGTAGAATTATGAGTAGGAAAATTTTGCATGCATAATGGATTCATGACACTTACATGATTCACATTAAGGAGGTCAACTGAATCAGTAGATCGCCTGATTTCTGCATTAGATAAGGACATAGACACACACTATGCATATGATCAAGAAGCATTAGATGTCTTTTAAGGACAGTGGATGCCTGTGTTTGTTGGTTGAGTAGATGGACTGTTGGATGGTAGGATATACATTCTTCCTAACTTGAAGATTTCGGGGACGAAATCCTTTTAAGGGGGAGAATGTAGCACCCCGTGAATTCTATAATGTTAAGCTTCACAAATTAAAGTGTAATTAATTCTAAATAAAATAATTAAGGGAAATGGGTTACGCCATTGCGTTCGTCTCAGAATTTCGCTTGAGATAGAGTCCGAGTTTGCGTGAATCGGACTCCGTATGAAGGAGATATGGCCTTCGGAAGTTTCAGAATAAAATTTAAATTCAAACAGCTCAGTTTAAAATTCAAAAATTCGAATTTCAGGTTCAAACTGGGCTGGGCGGGAAAATTCCCGCCCAGAGACCAGGTCGACCATAGGGTCGACCATGATGTTGACCTGGCCTCCCCAGGTCGACCATAATGTCGACCTGGCCACACCAGGTCGACCATAGTGTCGACCTGGGTGTCGATCTGCCAGTCGACCTTCCTGGTCGACCTGGCTGGCTAGGTCTGGCTCGAATTTTTGTGGCTCTGTGTGTCACTAGGGCTGACGTGTCACCTCTTGATTGGATCTTTGAACTTTGTATGGCCAAGATTCCTCCTCTCTTCATCTGACGGCTCAAAACAATTTAAAAATCTGTAAATACACCCTAAGTCTTAACTGAAAATTCACACAAAAAAATAAGATGGGAGTCGTCATGCTGCCAGGTAGGAATTGAACGTAGCTGTCAAGAGAGAAAATCCTAAGAGATGAATCAAATTAAGAAGGAGATAAAAGTTTAATCAAATTAATCAGCGCAACGTTAATCTACACAAAGGAGCGCATCTCAATTCCAGAATTCAGAATCTAGAATTCAAGATTCTGCATTCGTTGTAAGTATAGTGACCTTTCAGAATATGAATAAAAATTGTGATGTGATTCGTTGGAAATGAAAATAGAATTATTTTATTGTATGAATATGATAAAAATTCTGTGTATTGTAATGATTTTATTATGACTTGTGTATTGATATTTGTGTCATAAATTGAGTGATGCAAGCCTATTAACAATTGTATATGAAAACAGTGGCCCTTGCAAGTTTGTGGCAAAAACTAGAATTCGATCCCTTTATGTTTATGCCTATGACATGGACCATATACATTCACTAAGTCTAAATTAAGGCTTATGTAAACATGTTCTAGATTTGAAACCTTTTATGCCTACATGACCCAAAACCTATGAAATCTTCTTATGTTTATTTGCAAGTATAATTGGATCTATGCTAAGTATCGTTTGGGTTTCATAAACTATGAAAGTTCATGTTGAAATTGGCTATGTGATTAGATGTTATAGTTGGACATTTTGGTGAATATACAACATGCTAGTTTTGTGGTTGACATTATGCCAAGTTAAACATGTTTAAACCCAAGTTTGTATAAACCAAAACTGTGTTATTTCATATGTCACCTACTTATTTATACTTTGATTTTAATGCAAGTTCACATGACCCATCATTTATGTTAGTATCGCTAAATTGCAAGTTCATGCGCCACACACCCTTATATGTTGTAAAATATTACATGTTCTTGATTTCCCCTTTTCTTACACTTATAAAGTTGGGCAGAATTGTGTCGAGCCCAACATTTGTTATAACGTTGCGAACGTATAAACGGGGGTAATAACGTTGGGTGTAAAACATGAAAATATATGTTGGCATGGTTGGCACATGCCAACGACAATGGCATTTTAGCGGTATGAATTGTTATACCCAAAAATAAAAGATATGACATTTACATATATAATTGAGAAGTATTAAAATATGTAAATTCAGAAAACACGATATGCTTAACCCGAGGTTGGATTGAGTTGTGATGTAACCTGCCCGGACCCGCCCGGCTGTCTAGTAGTCACAACAATACCTATCCAATGTGGGTGGTTAAGCATTGAGCCCAATAAGGACCCGAGGTTAGACTGAGCTACGTTGTAAACCTGCCCGGAACCGACCGGCATTTCCAGTAACCGTAGCAATACTTGTCTAAGGTGAGTGGTCAGGTGCTCCTAAGAGGCTAAGGACAGATGGTAGGGTTAAGTCAACTATAACACTTAACCAAATTCAACATGTTAACAAGAATTGATGGGTGGGGTTAGGTAAATACAGGCACTTGACTACTTAACATGTTTGACTAGAAAATCCTGGTAACGAGGGACCCGTTTCAGCAGTAACCCAAGTTAGGTATCAACTGTACCCTAAAACTAGACAGGGTGGGGCACGATTACTGGGCTGATTGTAAGCAGTCAAGACGACGGCGGTGGGTGCACAGTGTAGGTCTAACGGGGTGTGAGCGTGCACACACTCCGGAGCAGACAAACAGGGCACTGGGGGCACCAGTAGTATAACCTATGCCTTCTAGAATTTGTGTCGGGGCTGCCACCATAGGTCTTGATACACCCCATGGTGGGACCAGCATAGGTATCTACAATTCTTGGGGGCCGTATAACACATGTTAACGCGAGTAGGAGCCGATCTTTAGAAAAATAGGGATCACTTCACCCTCAGCGTGGGGTGCCAGTTAGAATAAACTCAAGTAGATGCAGAGATATAGCATGGGTGTGATAGTACATTCGACACTTCCTTAACTTGTGACACTTTCCTATTTTCAGTTTATATCTATCATGCCCTTTTCTTATTCACATACTGAAGAGTTACTAGATTTACTCAGGCTTTATGTCTGACCCTATTTTCTTTTCGTCTCCTTTTCTTTCATTCCCCCCCAGATCCACAGGGAGGAAACGACTCAGCTCAATCAGACTCTTTACAAGCTCTAAGACCGTAAGTGTATGATTTGGATCTCTTTTGCTCGGATTATGGCTTTGGATATCACTATGGGGATTTTTGTCACTTTATTTATGTTTTATGCTTCTTTAATAATCAAGACAGTAATGAGGTTGTAATGTTGGAAGTATTTTGAGACAATTATGGAAATGTTTTGTTTTGAACACGTATTGATGAAATAAAAGTCTGTTTGGTTTCCGCTGTTTAAATTTCTGTATTTATATCTGTCTTGTGTTTATCTGTGGCTTTTACTTATAAACTTCCACCAAAGTTAAGGCATTCCCTTTGTGAGTGACCTTAATGGAGGTGGGGTGTTTCAATTATCAATACAAATACTTATCTGGTATCACATATGGACTAGTTAAGCACCAAAATTTTAGCGGAATATTAATTGAAAGAAGTTAGAGGGTGAGAACTAGAAAGAAAAGTTAGAATAGAAGAAAACGAAGAAAATCATCAGAATCTCAAAGCAAAACTGAATAAAATATATTATATAATAACTCTTGATATACAGAACTGTATCTGTACTTACACACACCATCAGAGTACGACAAATATACAATGGAGCGGAAATAAACTCTATATATCTAATGTTGAAACCTCTGGTTCCAAGCTCCTCCAAGTGTATCTGTAAAATCCTGAACTATTTGACTGGATGTACAAATTTGGGCACCCAAGAGTTTAGGGGAAACATAGAAAAATAAACCGAGTCGGTCATGGAACTGGTGTAATAACTCGGAAATCCGAGCCAATTTAAAAATTTTATTTTGGTTATTTTAATGAATTTTGAATATTTAAAATAGTTTATTTTAAATAATAACGGCGAAAAATTTATTTTCGATGAAGTTAGAACGAATATTTTTATTTTAATTATATAACGAGCCTGAAAAGGCGCGACAGTTCGAAAATTCGATTTCGAATTTCAAATGAATATACAGAATTCAATATAATTCAGAATTGAACGAAACAAGAAATATTTGAATCTGTTTAATCATATCTTTCTAATGGATGTAAGAAACTAAGATTTCACTTTATAGAGTGTAAGATATGTCCAGTTTAAAATTCAGAAAAGTCGCTGTGGAATTTATATATATTTTAATATATATAAAGGCCCTTAAAAAAATGGAAATTTTGCAAACGACCTTCGTTTTCGACGAAACCACTTTTGTTGGAACCCGAATGTCAAATTATTGCTAGGTTCCAAAATTCATAATTTTCTGAATCAATATGCGAGCGTGGCGAAGTTAAACGTGTTTTGACAGTTTCAGTCAATTTTAATCGACTGGAAAATGGCCATTTTTCAAACGGTCTCATAATTTGACGAATTTAGTTTTGTTAGGACCGTATCGTCAATAGGAAGCTAGAAATAATTTTTCTGGAATTTTTAAAGTCAGTATGTGGCCCCGGTAAATTAAAATGTACGTTTAAATTGAATACATAAAGATTTATATTTTAATTTTGATGAAAACTAATCGTGACTGCCGAATTGGGTTACGAAACATATCCCATTGTGTTCGGAATGGGGGTAATTAGCTAAGGACGACCGTCAGTGGGTTTGATTTGGAAGTCGAATGTAAAAGTTGCTATTTTTGGAAATAGAAATATATATAAATATAAAAAATTCAAACCCTAATTCATTCAATACGAGTTCAACGCCTCAGAGCTGCCGTCGAGCGAATAGAAGACGGAAATGACCCAATACTTTTCTCCTCGAAATCTCCCAAAATACGCTAAATTTCCAAATGATTTATGATCGAAAATTATCGAGATTTCTTCCATCTTCGGATCTATACCCCTTTGATCAATTATTATAGTGTACCTTGTGCGATTTTTCCACGCAAACAGCCGGCGTTTGAAGACGAACTGGGGAGGCTAGGTGCGATTGAACGGACCATGGAGGAAGGTGGTGGTGCGGCTCTCGTAGGGCTTCGTCATGGGCTAGATGGATCTGACCCCGATCAACGGAGGAGGCGCCGGCAGCGACTTCTTACCTCGAGCTGATGGGTTTGGTTCTCTGAGCGTGTATAGAAAGAAGAAAATGAAGAAGGCCTGATGCTTTTGGGAAGGTAATTAACAGTTTAAACACTTTGTTAATGATTTTGTTAATATAAATATACACTTTTGTTAATAGAAAATATACTTTGTTTTTAAAATTTGAATATGCTTTGTTTTTAAAATTTGAATATACATCTGTTTTACACGACATCCGTTTTAACCCAAATAAGTGTAAGCTTGGAAATATAATAAAGAATATTTCCTAAGTATAGAAATAAACGAGATCGAAAAAGAGATAAGAAATTGGAATATTTTCCAATTATAAATAGCATATATTTTCTGAAGTTTAGAAAATAAAGGAAGGCGATATTCGGAAATGTTTTCCAAATAACATAAAAGGCCAATATGGTTATTGAAAATATTTGGTTAACAAATATTGATGAAGAAATAGAGAAGTGATTTAACTAATGGAATATTAGTTAAGGGCTCAGTGACATGTTCAAAAGGAAATTTTGATTTTTGAAAAGAGTAAACTGTAAAAAACTCCCAGGGAAAGACTGTTTGAATTAAAAACAAATTTAATAGACATTTGTGAAAGAAAATTTGAATTAAAGGAAAGCCAGTAAAGTAGTAACTGAGGTTGAATTAGAACGATATCAAGACAAATTAGATTATGAGATGTAAATTTGAAGTGTGATGTGATAATCATGTTAAGAGTTGGGTATCGAGAAGAAACTCGAGTTGAAACAGTATTTGGCTCAGATAAAAGCGAATGGTTGTGTTATGGATAAAAGCAGATTGGTATTTGATTGCGATGAACCTTGTATCCGCCGAATTGATAACAGGTGGAAGGGATATAATGATATGCCGACAAAAGGTACAAGTATATATTTCAATTGGATATAAGATTTATGAGCCGAATTGGCAAGCCACTTGGCTGTTTGATTTTCTTCTGGGTTGGAGATGGCCCAGAGAGGCAAGTTGGAGTTTGACCGATTGACAAGTACAAAGGAGGTGCTGGCGAAATTTTTCGAAAAGTTAAGGCGTTAGAAAATTTTCAGAATCTTTGAAAATTTTCGTTGATAAGAATTAATTAATATTTAATTGAAATTAAATTAGTTCAGTTGAAACTGAAGATAAGAAGTGAACAAATATGTTCTAACCAGTCGATAGGGTCTTCCTCTACTTTTTAGCAATTTCGAGGACGAAATTATTTTAAGTGGGGAAGATTGTAATGACCCGCATTGGCAGAGGTATTATAATTAATTAATTTAATTATATATATGGTGGTTTAGTGATTAAATGGTCGTGGAATTAAATAATGGTGAATATTTAATTAAAATAATAAATTAAATAATATATTTAATTCTGAAATAATCAGGATTAGCCGAAATGACAATATGGTGTGAACTGGATCATCTATGATATGTAATTCAGCTTGGAATTTGAATTTGAATAACGAATATATTCAATCATCGACAGTTGAACGTATAGTTTATAATATAATTATAAACGAGCTCGAAATGGCGCTGCAGCTCGTAAATTAGCGATTCGAACTTCAACTGAATGCACAGGATTCGTTTTAAGCCGGATTTCTGTGAAACAAGAAACGTGTGGAGCTGGTGGAATATATCTTTCTAGTGGAAGAGAAAAATCGGGATTTCATTGTGTAGATTTTGATTCACGTCCAAATCAAATTTCAGAAAAGTCGCTGTGGAATTCCTTTATAGTTTATAAAGGAATTATTTATATTTTAATAAGGAATTTCAATATAAATAGAATATTGGGTTGACCAGATTTGAAATATTAAGTTATAAATCCCAGTAGAGCTGTATGGTATTCCATGGTGAATATAGACGATAATATTTAATTTTAAATATTAAATTTGATTATATTTAAATATATTTATATATTTAAATGGGTCATTTAGAGCTTTAAAAATTAGCCAGTTTTGCAAACGAAGTCGGAATTCGACGAAACTAATTTTGTTGGATTCGCAATGTCAAATAGTTGTTAGATTTCCAGTTCCGTGATTTTTGAAGTCAGTATGTGGTCGTACGGATTTTTAGAGTGAGAAACAGTCAGTATTTTGACAGTTAAAAATATGTTGTGTGAACATACGAAGTCGGAATTCGACGAAATCAGTTTCGTTGGGACCATAATGTCGAACTCTTACTGCATGTCCAGTTTGGTGATTTTTGGGTATCGTGTGTTATCGCAGGAATTTTTAAGGATGGATACAAACAGTGTTGGATTAAAAATAAATATAATATTCGAATAAATAAAATATCTAAAATTCCTATATATACCCCCTAACTATTTCCTTAAAACCTAATTCTTCACTCCTCAGTAAAACTTGCGCCGCCACCAAAATAAGATTCCAACTGTAAAACCCTCTCTTTGAAAAATCCTGGAAAATCCAAAAGAAATCTATAAATACAAAAAATATTTATGTGATAGTTACAAGGTGCTCTTCGATCTAATGTAGCCTTTGAGTGGTTCGGTGTCATTTTAGTTCGCTGATTTTTCTACAGCGAGGTGATTTACTTCTTAGGGTTCTTCGATTTGGGGAATAGAGGCAACTATCGCTGAAACTAGGATCGTATATGAGATGTTGGGGTCGATTAGCAAGGAGTGGTGGAGATTTATGGCTTGCGGTGACAGTTGGGGTCACGCGTCTTATTGGGAATGCCGTCAGAAGCTGTTCAACGTGGATGGAAATCAGGCGTCGAACTGGAAATGAATGGGATGGAGATGAAGAAGATCAAATGAGATGAATTATCCTACTCTCTGTTTGAATTTCGGTGGAGAGTTTGATGTTGTATTTTGGAAATGGAATTGGATTAATGGGTATGGAGAAAGGAATCGGGTTCGTATGTTGGCTTGGGAGAAGAAGGATGATGTTTAACGGGTGGGTGGAGAAGCTTTGGGCCGGCAGTAATGAGTAAGGCCCATTTGAAATATATATTAAGTTATTTTTAATTTAAATTAGTACTTGAATTAGTAATTGTCATAACTCCTACATACGGTGACAGATTAATGAACGGTCAGATCCGTTAGAATCGTATGGACGAGAGCTTCACAATGAAGCTGATTGGAAGTGGATTGGGGCTCGTTTGAATTTATGGCAAAATAAATTGTTTGATTCAAATCAAACAACAGCTTATCGTTCTTTAACGATGAACTGCAAATGTGAGTAAAACTCACCAACTCTGAACAGTTATATTTTTATAACGTATTTTTAGAACTGTTAATCATCTGTTGATTGTTGTGTGTTGATTTGGTTGATTGAACTGCTAGTCAGTTAGTTGAAATTATATATATATATAAACCATTAAATATATATATATATATATATATATATATTGATTCTGTTTATCAAAATAATTCGTACTGAACTGTAATGGATGTTGATTATACTGTGTAACATCTGTGGATGCAGGGAAACCGGTTGGAGGGACCCAACTGGGTTCCTCAATATTTATAATATTGTTTTGTTCATATATTGTGATATATGATGTGATATATAATCTGTTGTCAATTATATGTGTTTGAACGATACTGATCATCGTGATTTGATATGTTGAATACCATAACATACCGAAATGTTGATAAGGGAATATTTTCAAAGTGATATTTGAAAATAAAATATTTATAAATGGAATATTTTTAAATAAAAAATATTTATAAATTGGAATATTTATAAATAGGAGATATTTAGAAAAAGGGAAAACGTTATAAAAGGGAAACTGTTATAAGAAGGAAATCATTTTTAAAGTGGAGAACCGTTACTAAAAGTAAATCTTTAAAATGAATAAATGTTGTTAAAAAGGAAATCTTTATAAAGCGAATAAAGGAGTTAAATCGAATATGGTATTCGAAAGGAGTTAAATCGAATATGGTATTCGAAAGTAGTAAATCGAATTAGTTATTCGAAAGGAGTTAAATCGAATATGGTATTCGAAAGTAGTAAATCAAATTAGTTATTCGAAAGGGGTTAGTCGAGTCGAGTCAGTTGAATAGAGTAATCGAATATTTGTAATTCGAATAAGAGTTAACCAGTTAGAGTTAAACCAGTTGGAGTTAATCGATTAGAGTTAAAGCAAATAGAGTTAATCGAATATTGTTTATTCGAATAGAGTAAAGGAGTTAATCGAATATATAGTTTATTCGAATAGAATAAAGGAGTTAATCGAATATATAGTTTATTCGAATAGAATAAAGGAGTTAATCGAATATATAGTTTATTCAAATAGAATTAAAAGAGTTTTCGAATATAGTTTATTCGATAGGAGTTAAGTGAATAGAGTTAGAGTTAAATCAAAAGAGTTAAGTGAATAGAATAAATTGAAATAGAGTTATCGAATATACCTTATCGAAGGAAAGAATTATCGAATAGAAAAGATTTGAAAGAGAGTTACGTAAGGAAGTTTGTTAAAGAATTAGAAGGGTGAACTTTGTCTATTTCAAAGTTAGAAATGTTGTTCAGTTAAGGTCTGAGAGGTAGTTCTACCCTAACTTGATTGGCTTCGTTTTTAACTAAGGAATAGTTAAGGTTCGGCAGTAAAGGAAATGGTTTGAGTTGGCATAGCGATGTTTGTTTAAACATCTGTCTAAGTTCAATGAAGGAGTTTTGGAAATTTTTTCCAAATAAGAAACCAGAAATGTTTTCTAATAAAGAAAACAAGAAATGGAAATGTTTTCCATTGTTAATAACGTATATTTCCAAATATAGAAAATAAGAAATATTGAATATAGGAAAATAGGAGATAAGTAAATTAATGAAATAAAGAGATAAATGTTGAATGATGTTTGATCGATATAAATTTCCATTTGGAAATAATATCGTTGTTTGCACATCTGTTTTTCTTCGATAGTTAAATCACAGACTATCGAAGTTTTGACCATTTTAACGTTGTTAATATGGAGAGACCGGTTGGATTATTATCCAAAGAACCACTCTGTATTGGCATAAGCGTTGCGAATCATATATTCCAAAGGAAATTGAAGACGGAGTTATGCAAGGGCTATCCTGTTTACAGAATAGTGCCTTCGGTTCATCCTGTTCCTGGATGACTTATATGGACGGATGTCTGACAGAGTATTTCCAGACGATCACGTATATTGATTTCTCCAACCGTACCAAGAGCGGAAGCGGAGAAGGAAACTTCTTTTAGCTAACACATAATGTATGGTTGAGGACGTCAATCGGTGATTTGATGGATTTGATGATGTGGCATTCAAAGTGAATCTGGTGTGATGATAAAGCGTAGCTTCTAGCCTCACATCCGGTAAATGACAGAAATCGGGCAGGCAGCATGGCTAAGTCGGTCGCACCGAAGTAGGGTGTATAATCACCTGATCTAGGGTTTCATTTACTTCTAAAAATCTATTGTTGATGCTGTCCCATTCGGGAAACGGTTGCTGATCCCAACCGTTGGTGATATACATTCAATACACTCAAGCGAAATGAGTGGTCAGTCATATGTGGTCGGGTTGCAAGATGTTCTTGTTGAACCCAGTTTATTCCTCTCTAGAGGCACACTAGCGAAAGGTGGTTCCATACCTTGTCATAGTTGGAAATCCATTACCCAATACGTGCTTGCAGTTTTGATTGTATACTATATATATGTAGAACGTGAGATGAAAGCGTTTCTGCTAGATGATTATTATATTGTGGTTGATAGACATTATTATAATATCAAAAGGGTTTTTGATATAAAGATAATTTGGATTCTCATAAGGGAAAACCCCGTTCCGTTATACGGCGTGGTCTTATGAGATATCGTTTACTTGTTCAAACTGTTTTAAACTGTTTTACTCACACCAGTCCCATGACTGACCCGGGGTTTATTTTTTTGTTTCCCTAAACTCTTGGGTGCCTAAATTTGTACGGGCAGTCAAGTAGTCAGGATTTTTCAGATATACTGGAAGAGCTTGGAGCAGGAGGCTTCAGGATTATATAGCTATAGTTTTTTTCCGCTGTGTTGTAAGTGATGTACTCTGATAATGTTATTGTATACATATACTGATTTTATTTCAAGGATAAATTATCTATTATATGTTGTTCGTTCCGCTGTGAGATTCGTGTTACTCTGATGTTGTGTTCTTCTTCTTCTTCTATTCTAAATTTCTATCTTATCTTTCCTCACCCTCGGTTTTCTTTCATTAATCATTCGGTATTTTTTGATGTTTGGTTAGTCATCATTGAGTTTATGGCGATAACCAAAGTCGACAAAATCTCGGGTCATTACAGTTGGTATCAGAGCAGAAGGTTAATTGATTAACTTGGCTCTGTGGCATGACTCGGTAAAGATAGGGTTAGTAATGCCCTAGATTGAGTTTGGGTGTATATATACGAGTGAACGTATTTGTATTTGATATAAAAATTGTTTTATGTTGTGGTGATTTATTGGTTGAGTTGTTTATGAGTTCTGGTCGATCAGTTTGATCCACTGTATCGGTAGGAGTTACTAAACACTCGAATACGATGGGTCGGCACGATATGTTTTGAAAAAGAGGGTAAATGAAAATAGTCTACCTAACGTATATTTTGATATATATTGGACATATTGGTTGTTATTACAATCGATTAGGATTATAAAGTAAATTGGTTACGTAAATAACCAATCAGAATTCATATAAGTGAAATACGTGAAATCAGATGAGTTAAATCTAAAATTTTAACCAGGAATTGAATTAAAATTCTGGAAATTTGGATAAGTGTTTGTAAATGAATTTGGATTAAAAATAAGGAAAATTTAAGATCCTGGGAGATTTTAAATTGTTTTACAAGCAGTGTGAATTATATTTTGAAATGAATTTCAAAGTGGAAATGTTTTGAAATGGTTTTATTGTATTGAACTCACTTCGATCGCTGGAAAATAGATTCTGATGATGACAGCTGCATCATCAGTATTCATTTTTGAGTTGTAAGTGACGAATTACTACCAGAGATACTGTTTTGAATTTTTTTTGGGAAAGACAAGTTGTGTTGAATTTCGAAATGGGATTTATAATATAGAATTGGAATTTTTAAATAGATTTGAAATATTAATGTAATAACCCGGAAAATGTGAACCAATTTTTTTTTTTTTTAAAATTGGTTATTACCAAAGAATTTGAATAATTGAAATAGCATATTTCAATAAAGTAATGAAATGGGGCTAGAATGGCAGTTTGAAATTTTGAATACAAACTTTGTCTGACTATACCGGGTGGAAAATATAAAGGATTTTAGCGAAACTGAAAATATTTAAATCTGTTTATGAATACCTTTCTAACGAATCTGAAAAATCGAAGTTTCATAACGAGAATCAAAAGTTATGGCCGATTGAATTTTCAGAAAGGTCGCTATATAGCATATATAGCCCTTGAAAATAGATATTTTGCATACGACCTCGGAATTCGACGAAACCACTTTTGTTGGGTCCGGGATGTCAAATTATTGCTAGGTTTCAAATTTCATAATTTTTGAAGCTAGTATGTGAGCGGGGCAAAAGAAAATGTGATTGGTCAATTTCTGTTAAAATGGGTCGACCTAAAAATGGCCGTTTTTCAAACGAGCTCAGAATTCGACGAAACTGCTTTTGTTAGGACCGTATTGACAAAACAAAGCTAGATTTATTTTTCTGGAATTTTTCGATTCAGTTTGTGGCCCTGGCAAATTGAAATGTACGTTCACATTAAATATTGAATGTTTTATATTTTAATTTGAAAAATAACTGACTGTAACAGTCGAATTGGCCAACGAAACATATCCCATTGTGTCCGGAATGGGGGTATTTAGCTGGGGGCGACGGTCATTAGGTTTGATTTCGAGTTCGTTTGTAAAAACACTATTTAAAATTTCCTATAAACCCTCGGCCAATAGGATTTTTTCTTTCAAAAAAAAAACTACGAAGAAACCCTAGCCGCCTTTTGCTCTGGACGATTCACGTTGCTCCGTCCTTCCCATCGATTTCGCCGCCGCCACAGCCAATATCGCCGCCACCTCCAGTTGACAATTCTGATCGCCTCCCTCCCCTCTTCAAATCAGAACAAGCCTCGTCGAAGACCATTGCTTATTCACGTCGAATTTCCAGGAGGAAGTCCGCCCCTTTGGAGTGCCGCCGTGCCCTGCTGGAGCCTCCGAGTCTGCCGCCACCACCATCGATCGAGAGCTGGTTCATAGCCCTTCAACGTCGCAGGGTCTGATCGGAGCAATGAGGTACGGTTTGGATTTAAAATCAAAACCTAGTTTTGAAGGTTTGAAAACCATTCTGCTTCGAAATTCTGAAATGAAAATAACACTTTTAAGTGTTGCAAAACTTTGAAAAATAATATCTTTTTCGTTCGTTAACGAAATTTGATGAAACAGGGGACACCGTGACCGCAAGGAGGCTCTCTACCATCTAGCAGAAGCCGCGGATTTTTCTGATCTTCCTACGATATTTAGCACTGCATAAACCAATGTGAGGAATCTAAACTAAGTTGTGTGAATGAAATCGTGTTGTATAAATTATATAAGCGAGGTGTAAATTATATACGCATTGTATACCTCATGTACATGTGTTGTATAAGTTATATTAGCAATGTATAAATTATACAATCGTTGTATGAAACATATATGCTTTGAATTGTGATGAAATACAAGTGAATTATAGAAATAATATATATATATATATATATACTCCCCTCTTCCACAAACCATGGACGATATTTATTGCTTGTGATTGACGTGATATTATATGGTATGACGAATGGTTGGAAATAATTGTTTGTGGTTGATATTGTGGTTGAAAAATACCCTCTTGTGGTTGAAACAAATTAGAATAGGATTGTGGAATTGAAAATAAAACATGCCGCCTGCGTGCGAACTAGATGCATGATCCCCAATGTCAAAAACCGCGAGGTTTTAAGGTAGAGCGAGGAGCCGTACTAGGGACGGTCCCGGTTTTAACTACCCTACCGTTATGCTATCGAAATTTTCTGAAATATTCATGTGTTAGAATAATTTTCATTCGTTGAAATAAATTACATATGCTTAAGAAAATATTCATGTGTTGAGTTGAAATTCATTCGTTGAATCAAAATTCATGTGTTGAATATTATTTGAATATAAACAAATAGCTTTAGCGATAAAAATCACATTTTTATATATATACAAACTATAGAGAATATTCATGTGTTGAGTTGAAATTCATTCGTTGAATCAAAATTCATGTGTTGAATATTATTTGAATTTAAACAAATAGCTTTAGCGATAAAAATCACATTTTTATATATATACAAACTATAGAGAATATTCATGTGTTGAGTTGAAATTCATTCGTTGAATCAAAATTCATGTGTTGAATATTATTTGAATTTAAACAAATAGCTTTAGCGATAAAAATCACATTTTTATATATATACAAACTATAGAGAATATTCATGTGTTGAGTTGAAATTCATTCGTTGAATCAAAATTCATGTGTTGAATATTATTTGAATTTAAACAAATAGCTTTAGTGATAAAAATCACATTTTTATATATATACAAACTATAGAGAATATTCATGTGTTGAGTTGAAATTCATTCGTTGAATCAAAATTCATGTGTTGAATTTTATTTTAATTTAAACAAATAGCTTTAGCGATAAAAATCACATTTTTATATATATACAAACTATAACCAATATTCATGTGTTGAATTGAAATTCATTCGTTGAATTGAAATTCATGTGTTGAATGTTATCGTATTTTAAAATAAAATGAATAGACAATAAAAACTACATTTTTATTGTGAATATGAAGTGTTAAAATCGATCACGTGTTGAATAAATATTTTTGATGATAAAAATATTTCTTTTATTATATATACGCTTTGATAAAAATACACACGTGTCGAAATAAATAATAGTTTGCTAGAAATATTATTATTAGCTTTGTTCTGCATATATATACATGTGTTGAACAGGGAAAATGGATTAGCTGTAGAGTAAAGAAATTATTTGCGTGCCCTACAAATATGTAAGCCTTGACGAGTTGGCTGCGCAATTTTATTTTTATATCAACTCCTGTGAATGCCATTGGATGCGGAGTGCTGGTTATTCTGTGTGAAATAATAAATGTCGCCATAGGATAGTAACAATTAATTTTGAACTACACTACATGGCATACTTCTGGACGATAGGCATACTTCATCATATTCCACATAAGCAATTGGAGCTTGTGTGACGAGGTGGAAGATTTACCATACGAGCGAGAGGCTTGTATGGCGATGATTATATACTACAGGTTGAACTGATGACTGATATGGACTATATAAAATATAACGATAAATTGCCAGATTAATAAAAACCCCACACGGGTCTGGAGTTGACAATAATCACGTCTCTCTAGTTATTAGATACGACACATGGACTATTTATTTCCACACAGAAATGGGGTGACGAGAATTTATTCTCTGGAGTTATTATCTATACACGCTCCCCCGTAAACACCAGAATATATCACTATAAATATGTGGATGCTTTTTAGGATTTATTGGGTACCTAACACGGCCCAATAAATTTCCAAACCCCTCCCCGTACAAAGGAGGTTATGGCGAATTTTTTCGAAATATTAAGGCGTTAGTGAAATATTTGAAGTGAAAACAAAGTTGAAATTAATGAATAAACTATATTTGAAATTATAGAATAGAAAGGAATCGAAGCCGTGCAGTTCGTGTTTTGGAATCGTAATTTGAAACGATTAGTACGAGAAATCCGACCATCGGATTTTCCCGAAACCGCAACCGCTGGGTTCGCCTTGGAAATATCTTTCCAACGGCACCAACCTTGTAAAAATCCAACGGTTGGATTGTCCGGAATGTTAAATTCAAATCTGAAGAAAAACAACGCCAGAATCGTTTATATTTATATATAAATATAAATATAATTAAATTAAATCGAATAACGACGCTGCAGTTCGAATTTTGAAACCGTAACTTCAAATGACTAGTGTGGAAGATCCGACCATCGGATTTTCACGAAACTGGAACCGTTGGGTTCGCTTTGGGAATATCTTCCCACTGATATAGACTTTGTAGAAATCCAACGGTTATATTTTCCGATATGTGTAAAACAAATTAGGGGAAAAACGGCGCCAGTGCCACGGCATGACCTGAAACGTCGTTTAATTAAATATGGCCATTTTTAAATAAATAAAAATGGCGAAAAATCGTTATAAAATATTATAAGCAACATAGATTGGAAATAAACTAATTTGGCTTGATCTGTTTGATATTTGATGGTTGTATGTGTTTAACATGAAAATAACACTAAAGAACTGAAATATGGATGTCGAATAATATAACCAAGGAAAGAATTGATTTAAATTCTAATTACGTGAATTATTTGAAAAGGCCGAGCTAACCCTCATTTCAAATAATTGTTCGAGTGATTCGAATTGGAAAATGCACAAACGATTCAAGACCGACGATCTTCGTATCGGTTGGATAGGCGCTGCTGAGGTTCCTGACTGGAGTTGCTATCGTGAAGGAACGGAAGTAGTAGCCGTCTGAACGTATGCGTTGGTTGGACGGATATACGAGGAATTTGACGCCTCCGGTTTCATTCAGACCCAGAACGGGATATGCGTTGAATGGATTGTGTGTCTGACATTGGATTTTGTTCTATACTGATTGATCTCTGTTAAATATATATCTGTTTGGCGGCGGAGAATTTATTCTTTTGCTTAACGCCCTTCTTTGAGACGTACGAGCTCAGAGGTTATATATCGATGGAAATCAGTCGTATGGAGTGGATTGCCTATGTGGCATTCCAAGATGATGTGATCAAGGCTTCTGTTGCAAAGCAAAGTCTTGTGGTTGATGATCAAAGCACGGTCTACGTGGCCTGGCTTTATGTATAGCGTGGATTCGCGAGCCTCACACCTCGGTATGAGTTAAAAACGGGATACGGACCGCTGGGAGAGCACGACGTTTCTTTCTAGCTATGGTGGTGTCAGTGACTTACCAACCCTGATATTTATATCTATTTTTCACCTATGTGGTTGTTGGAATGCAAGGCGCCTCGATTATAGGTCTGTAAGGACCGGGAAACGTGGGTTTAGGAATTGCCAATCCTCAAACGTAAGAGAGGACCGACCCAGCCGAATCCAGGGTTACCCAGAGTGTGTAGTCCTGAGGAATTTGCTAGAGTGTCTCGAAGCGGAGAGGAGCTTGCCCCTTGCCTCGACTCATGACGGAAATCCAATTTCCAATACGAAATAACGGACTCGATTGTAGAACTAGTATGGCGACATAGTATATGGTAGCTATGCCGCCTATGATTGATATTTATGATGCTATTCGTTTTTGAAACATATATGCACTAGTAATAATATCAAATGATTTTGCTTTACACGTATTAAGCATATTTGGCCATTAAAGGTAAAACTCTATCCTCCGGCTTGCGTTGCATTGTATGATGGGACTTGAGTCTTATATTGGCTTCATTCTTTTTAAAAGCATTGCGTTGTTTTAAAGAATTTACCTTGTTTTAAATGCACTAGCAATCACTGGAGTAAACCCTTTCCGCGAAAGTGGCGTGGTCCTATGATTTGCTTATTACTGTTGTTTAAACTGTTAAATAGATTCCTCATACCAGTCCCCATGACTGACTCGTTGTTTGTTTCACTTTGCAAATGCGGGTGCCCTCGTTTTCATACGGGCAGCCTAGTTCACAGGTGACAGGTTGTTTTTGGCTCTGCACTTTTGCATAGAGTGCATTTTGGCTCATGGCGAGGCTGACTTCACAGAGATGACTTTGACATTTTCCGCCATTATTGTACTTATATTATGATTCCGCCACAGGCGGTGCAGACTGCTTTACTTTCAGTACTTATTATCGTATGTATATGTACCGCCTTCGGCGATGTAGACTGTTACCCTTATTATGTCTCACTGCATGTATGTATTCCGCCTCTGGCGATGATGACTGATCACTTCCCTTTTATTTACTAAGTTATATCCTACGATGTGCTATTCTGATGTTGTTACATGTTGTGATTCCGTTGTCATATCCATGTAAAATTATTCTATTTATTGTTTTGCTATTATCTGTACTCTGCTATGATGATTGATGTGTTATATTCCAATGATTATCTTAATACCGCCCCTCGGATTTTGGGATCGTCACAGTTAACTTGTTTTAAAAGAAATAAAACGAGAAGTTCCTTTATAAACGAAGTTTATAAATAGTTCTTTTATAAACGAAGTTTATAATTGAAGTGAAGAGAATTATCACTGGATAATTCAGAAATAAAAATACAAGTGTGAAATTGAAAGGGAAATTTATTTTCCAAAGGTAGAAATATCGATTTCAAAAGGAATTGAAATTGAGACTTATGTAAAGAATGAATAAAGAAAGTTTGAAAAGGAATTTGAATAAAGGAAGTTCAAACATAGAATGTAAATAAGAAAATTCAAAGGGGATCTTAATATAGAAATTCAAATGAGATTTGAATAAAGAAGATTTAAATAATGGAAAATTGAATATAGAATTCATATAGAGTAATAATGAAATTTGAATATAGAATTCAAATAGTTTGAAATGAAATTTGAATATAGAATTCAAATAGATTGAAATGGAATTTGAAAATAGAATTTCAAAATTAAATTTGAAATAGGAATTCGAATATAGAATTCAAATAGAGTTGAAATGGGAATTGGAATATATAATTCAATGGAGTTTGAAAATATAGGATTTGAATATCGAAAGTGAAAATGAAATTTGAATAATGAAGATTCAAATAGAAGTGAAAATGAAATTTGAATAAAGAATATTCAAATAGAATTGAAAATGAAATTTGAATAAAGAAGATTCAAATAGAATTGAATTTGAAATTTGAATATAGAAGATTCAAATAGAATTGAAATGAAATTCAAATATAGAATTTGAATAAGGAAATTGAAACGAAATTCAAATATAAAATTTGAATAAGAGGTTTGAAATGAAATTCAAATATAGAATTTGAATAAGAGAATTGAAATGGAATTTGAATATAGGAAATTCAAATAGAATTGAAATGGAATTCAATTAGTTGATAAACAAGTTAAACTTATATTTGAACATGTATATTCAAATAAAAAGGTGAAATAGGTAAACCAGTTAATTAGCCATTAGTAAATGGATCTTGAATTGAAGTTGAACTTTAGATAAGTAAAGGGGACTGGTAAATTTATATTTGAAATCGAATATGAAACCTGAGTTTGAAAAAGTAGAATTTGATTAGTTTATAAGTATGTTAAAATATATTTGAACATGTCATGTTCAAATATAAAAGTGGAATAGACAAAAAAGTTAATTAACAAATTAATTAACGAATTGAGTTAAAACGATCAGGTATAGTTAAAATAGATTGGGCAGGTATAAATATATATGAGGTAGGTATGGATAAGGTATGAAAGTATATAGATAGAATGCTCGACGAAAAGGTATGTATTTAATTCATATATGAGATTTTATGCGCCGTATCGGCTAGCCGCTTGGCTTTTTCTTTTTCTTTGGGATTGGTGAGGGCCATGGGAGGCTATTTGAAATATCCCGATGCTCCTGGTATAAAGGAGGTTATGGCGAATTTTTCCGGGAATTTAAGGAGTTAGAATATTTGTAAGATAATTTGATAGTTAGAAATCAATGTATCGATATATATATAGAAGTCGATAAGGAAACGAACTTAGAAATAGAATAGTGAAATCAAAAAGGAAGGCTAAGAATAAAATCTAGTAAGAATAGAAAGAGGAAGCGTATACGTGTTTAAAAGTGAATAAGTAGTTGTATGGTATTGATTATTTGAGTAAGTAGTCATTTCTGTTTTGACATTATAAATGTTATTCAGTCAAGGTCTGAGAAGTAGTTATCCCCCAACTTGATTGATTTCATTATTAAAAAATAAATAGTAAGATTTCAGGCTCGAAGATCAATGTTGAATAAGAGTTAGTTGAATATAGTATTTGGGTTGTCGTAACGATGTTTTACACAACATCCGTTTTAACCCAAATAAGTGTAAGCTTGGAAATATAATAAAGAATATTTCCTAAGTATAGAAATAAACGAGATCGGAAAAGATATAAAAAATTGGAATATTTTCCAATTATAAATAGCATATATTTTCTAAAGTTTAGAAAATAAAGGAAGGCGATATACAGAAATGTTTTCCAAATAACATAAAAGGCCAATATGGTTATTGAAAATATTTGGTTAACAAATATTGATGAAGAAATAGAGAAGTGATTCAACTAATGGAATATTAGTTATGGGCTCAGTGACATGTTCAAAAGGAAATTTTGATTTTTGAAAAGAGTAAATTGTAAAAAACTCCCAGGGAAAGACTGTTTGAATTAAAAACAAATTTAATAGAAATTTATGAAAGAAAATTTGAATTAAAGTAAAGCCAGTAAAGTGGTAACCGAGGTTGAATTAGAATGATATCAAGACAAATTAGATTATGAGATGTAAATTTGAAGTGTGATGTGATAATCAAGTTAAGAGTTGGGAATCGAGAAGAAACTCGAGTTGAAACGATATTTGGCTCAGATAAAAGCGAATGGTTGTGTTGTGGATAAAAGAAGATTGGAATTTGATTGGGATGACCCTTGTATCCGCCGAATTGATAACAGGTGGAAGGGATATAATGATATGCCGACAAAAGGTACAAGTTTATATTTCAATTGGATATAATATTTAAGAGCCGAATTGGCAAGCCACTTGGCTGTTTGATTTTCTTTTGGGTTGCAGATGGCCTAGAGAGGCAAGTTGGAGTTTGACCGATTGACCAGTACAAAGGAGGTGCTGACGAAATTTTTCGAAAAGTTAAGGCGTTAGTGTAATAACCCGGAAAATGCGAACCAGTTTAAAATTTTTTAATTAGGTTATTAACAAGAAATTTGAATGATTAAAATAGCCTATTTCCATAAAATATAGAATTGTGTATAATATGGCAGTTTGAAATTTTGAATATAAACTTTGTCTGACTGTACCGGGTGGAAAATATAACAGATTTTAACAAAACTGAAAATATTTAAATCTATTTATCAATACCTTTCTAAAGAATCTGAAAAATCGAAATTTCATAACGGAAATCAAAAGTTATGGCCAAATGAATTTTCAGAAAGGTCGCTATATAGTATATATAGCCTTTGAAAATTGGGATTTTGCATACGACCTCGGAATTCGACGAAACCACTTTTGTTGGGTCCGGGATGTCAAATTATTGCTATGTTTCAAATTTCGTAATTTTTGAAGCTAGTATGTGAGCGGGGCAAAAGATAACGTGTTTGGTCAAATTCTGTTAAAAAGGGTCGACCGAAAAATGGCCGTTTTTCAAACGAGCTCAGAATTCGACGAAACTGGTTTTGTTAGGACCGTATCGTCAAAACAAAGCTAGATTTATTTTTCTGGAATTTTTCGATTCAGTTTGTGGCCCTGGCAAATTGAAATGTACGTTTAAATTAAATATCGAATGCTTTATATTTTAAATTGAAAAATAACTGACTGTAACAGTCGAAATGGCCAACGAAACATATCCCATTGTGTCCGGAATGGGGGTATTTAGCTAGGGGCGACAGTCGTTGGGTTTAAAAAGGAGTCCGTTTGCAAAAACACTATTTAAAAATTTTTCAATAAATACCAGCCAATGAGAAATTTTCTTTAAAAAAAAAAAAAAACCTAAAAACCCTAAGCCGCCAGACGAAACGAACGACTCCCATAGCTCCTCGCTTCCCCTCCTTTTTCCGATCGCCACAGGCCGTTTCGCCGCCGACCACTGTTGAGGCTTTTGCTCGCCGTACTCCCCTCTCCACATCCGACCTAGCCTCGCCACCAACAGAACCGCCGTCGACGAGTTCCAGCGCCTCAAAGTCGTCGTCTTCCTGGAGCCGCTGCCGCCTGGATTCGCCGTCGCACCACCTCAGACAACCGCCGCCGGAAAGCTCTTTCCTCCCTCGACGACGTCCAATAGCCTGATCGTCCTATAGAGCTACGAATCAAAAGAAAAATCAAAACCTAGAATTGAACAGGTTAGTAAACTAACGGGTTATTTAAATTTAAACTGTTTTAACACTTTAAAGCGTTGCAAAACTTTGAAAAATAATATCTTTTTCGTTCTTCAACGAAATTCGATGAAACAGGAGACACCGTGACCGCAAGGAGGCTCTCTACATTCTAGAAGAAGCCGCGGATTTTTCTGACCTTCCTACGATTTTTAGCACCGCAAGAACCAATGTGAGGAATCTAAACTATTTGTGTGAATGTAATCGCGTTGTATAAATTATATAAGCGAAGTGTAAATTATATACGCATTGTATACCTCATGTACATGTGTTGTATAAGTTATATTAGCGATGTATAAATTATACAAGCGTTGTTTGAAACATATATGCTTTGAATTGTGATGAAATGCAAGTGAATTATTATACTATATATATATATATATATGTATATACTCCCCTCGTCCACAAACCATGGACGATATTTATTGCTTGTGTTTGACGTGATATTATATGGTATGACGAATGGTTGGAAATAATTGTTTGTGGTTGATATTATGGTTGAAAAATACCTTTGTGGTTGAAAAATACCCTCTTGTGGTTGAAACAAAATAGAATAGGATTGTGGAATTGAAAATAAAACATGCCGCCTGCGTGCGAACTAGATGCATGATCCCCATTGTCAAAAACCGCGAGGTTTTAAGGTAGAGCGAGGAGCCGTACTAGGGACGGTCCCGGTTTTAACTACCCTGCCGTTATGCTGCCGAAATTTTCTGAAATGTTTATGTGTTAGAATAATTTTCCTTCATTGAAATTATTTACATATGCTATATCGAATATTCATGTGTTGAATTGCAATTCATTCGTTGAGTTGAAATTCATGTGTTGAATATTATTCGAATTTAAACAAATGGCTTTGGCAATAAAAATCATATTTTTATATATATACAAACTATATAGTATATTCATGTGTTGAATTCCAATTCATTCGTTGAGTTGAAGTTCATGTGTTGAATATTATTCGAATTTAAACAAATGGCTTTAGCAATAAAAATCACATTTTTATATATATACAAACGATATCGAATATTCATGTGTTGAGTTGCAATTCATTCGTTGAGTTGAAATTCATGTGTTGAATATTATTTGAATTTAAACAAATGGCTTTAGCAATAAAAATCATATTTTTATATATATACAAACTATATAGTATATTCATGTGTTGAATTCCAATTCATTCGTTGAGTTGAAGTTCATGTGTTGAATGTTATCATCTTTTAAAAATAAAATGAATCGACATTGAAAACTATATTTTTATGATAAATATGAAGTGTTAAAAATACACTAGTGTCGAATAAATATTTTGGATGATAAAAATATTCCTTTTATCATGTATACGCTTAGTTAAAGATACAC
Organism: Allium sativum; assembly: GCA_030737875.1. Lineage (NCBI taxonomy): Eukaryota > Viridiplantae > Streptophyta > Magnoliopsida > Asparagales > Amaryllidaceae > Allium > Allium sativum. The sequence goes on along the minus strand of CM060920.1, from coordinate 929,731,081 downwards.
TAGTGTCGAATAAATATTTTGGATGATAAAAATATTCCTTTTATCATGTATACGCTTAGTTAAAAATACACTAGTGCCGAATAAATATTTTTGATGATAAAAATATTCCTTTTATCATGAATACGCTTAGTTAAAAACACGCACGTGTTGAAATAAATAATAGTTTGCTAGAAATATTATTATTAGCTTGTTCTGCATATATATACATGTGTTGGACAGGAAAAATGGATTAGCTGTTGAGTAAAGAAATTATTTGCGTGCCCGACAAATAGGTAAACCTTGATGAGTTGGCTGCGCAATTTTATTTATATATCAACTCCTGTGAATGCAATTGGATGCAGAGTGCTGGTTTTTCTGTGTGAAATAATAAACAACGCCATAGGATAGTAACAATTAATTTTGAACTACACTACATGGCATACTTCTTGACGATAGGCATACTTCATCATATTCCACATAAGCAATTGGAGCTTGTGTGACGATGTGGAAGATTTACCATATAAGCAAGAGGCTTGTATGGCGATGACTATATACTACAGGTTGAACTGATGACTGATATGGACTATATAAATTATAACGATAAATTGCCAGATTAATAAAAACCCCACACGGGTCTAGAGTTGACAATAATCACGTCGCTCTAGTTATTAGATACGGCACATGGACTATTTATTTCCACACGGAAACGGGGTGACGGGAATTTATTCTCTGGAGTGATTATCAGTACATGCTCCCCCGTAAACACCAAAATATATCACTAAAAATATGTGAATGCTTTTTAGGAATTATTGGGTACCTAATACGGCCCAATAAATTTCTAAACCCCTCCCCGTACAAAGGAGGTTATGGCGAAATTTTTCGAAATATTAAGGCGTTAGTGAAATATTTGAAGTGAAAACGAAGTAGGAAATATGGTTGAAATTATAGATTGAACTATATTTATATATAAATATAAATATAAATATAATTAAAAGGAATAGAGGCCGTGCAGTTCGCGTTTCGGAATCGTAATTTGAAACGATTAGTACGAGAAATCCGACCATCGGATTTTCCCGAAACCGCAACCGCTGGGTTCGCCTTGGAAATATCTTTCCAACGGCACCAACCTTGTAAAAATCCAACGGTTGGATTGTCCGGAATGTTTAATTCAAATCCGAAGAAAAAGAACGCCAGAATCGTTTATATTTATATATAAATATAATTAAATTTAATCGAATAACGACGCTGCAGTTCGAATTTTGAAACCGTAACTTCAAACGACTAGTGTGGAAGATCCGACCGTCGGATTCTCACGAAACTGGAACCGTTGGGTTCGCTTTGGGAATATCTTCCCACTGATATAGACTTTGTAGAAATCCAACGGTTAGATTTTCCGATATGTGTAGAACAAATTAGGAGAAAAACAGCGCCAACGCCACGACACGACCTGAAACATCGTTTGATTTAATATGGCCATTTTTAAATAAATAAAAATGGCGAAAAATTGTTATAAAATATTATAAGCAACATAGGTTGCGAATAGTACAATTGGGCTTGAGTTGTTTGATATTTGATGGTTGTATGTGTATGACATGAAAATAACACTAAATAACTGAAAGATGGATGTCGAATAATATAACCATATAAAGAATCGATTTAAATTCTAATGACGTGAATTATTTGAAAAGGCCGAACTAACCCTCATTTCAAATAATTCATCGAGCGATTCGAATTGGAAAATGCAAAGACGATTCAAGACCGACGATCTTCGTATCGGTTGGATGGGCGCTACTGAGGTTCCTAACCGGAGTAGCTACCGGAAGGGGACGGAAGTAGTAGCCGTCTGAGCGTATGTGTTGATTGTACGGATTTGCGAGGAATTTGACGCCTCCGGTTTCGTTCATACCCAGGACGGACTTGTAAATGGACTGTGTGTCTGACATTGGATTTTGTTCTATACTGAGTGATCTCTGTTAAATATATATCTGTTTGGCGGCGGAGAATTTATTCTTTTGCTTAACGCCCTTCTCTGAGACGTACGAGCTTAGAGGTTATATATCGATGGAAATCAATCATATGGAGTGGATTGCCTATGTGGCATGCCAAGATGCTGTGATCAAGGCTTCTGTTGCAAAGCAGAGTCTTGTGGATGATGATCAAAGCAAGGTCTGCGTGGCCTAGCTTTGTGTATTTCGTAGATTCACGAACCTCACACTCCGGTATGAGTTATAAACAGGATAAGGACCCAAGGAGAACATGACGTTTCTTTCTAGCTATGGTGGTGTCAGTGACCTACCAGCCCTGACATATATATCTACTTTTCACCTTTGTGGTTGTTGGAATGCGAGGCGCCTCGATTATAGGTCTGTAAGGACCGGGAAACGTGTGTTCAGGCATAATTAATCCTCTAACGTAAGTGAGGACCGGCCTTGGAGGATCCAGGGGTTACCCAGAGTGTGTAGTCCCGAGGCATTTGCTAGAGTGTCTCGAAGCGGAGAGGAGCTTGCCCCTTGCCTCGACTCATGACGGAAATCCAATTTCCAATACGAGATAACGGATTTGATTGTAGAACTAGTATGGAGACATAGTAGATGGTAGCTATGCCGCCTATGATTGATATTTATGATGCTATTCGTTGTTTGAAACATATATGCACTAGTAATAATATCAAATGATTTTGCTTTATACGTATCAAGCATATTTGGCTATTATAAGGTAAAACTCTATCCTCCGGCTTGCGTTGCATTGTGTGATGGGACCTGAGTCTTATAATGGCTTCATTCTTTCTAAAAGCATTGCGTTGTTTTAAAGGAATTTACTTTGTTTTAAATGCACTAGCAATCACTGGAGTAAACCCGTTCCGCGAAAGTGGCGTGGTCCTATGATTTGCTATTTACTGTTGTTTAACTGTTAAATAGATTCCTCATACCAGTCCCCATGACTGACTCGTTGTTTGTTTCACTTTGCAAACGCGGGTGCCCTTATTTTCACACGGGCAGCCTAGTACACAGGTGACAGGTGGTTTTTGGTTCTGCACTGCTGCATAGCGTGCACTTTTGGCTCATGGCGAGGCTGACTTCATAGAGATGACTTAGATATTTTCCGCCATTACTGTATTTATATTATGATTCCGCCACTGGCGATGCAGACTGATTTACTTTCCGTATTCCTCACTATATGTATATGTATTCCGCCATCGGCGATGTAGACTGATACTCTTATTATGTCTCACTGCATGTATGTATTCCGCCTCTGGCGATGATGACTGATCACTTTCTTTTTATTTACTAAGTATATCCCACGTTATGCTATTATGATATTCCTACATGTTGTGATTCCGCTGTCATATCCATGTAAAATTATTTTATTTATTGTTTCTGCTATTATCTGTACTCTGCTATGATGATTAATGTGTAATTTCCTAATGATTATCCTTAATACCGCCCCTCGGATTTTGGGATCGTCACAGTTGGTATCAGAGCTTTGGTTAACCTTAGTTCCGGGATCTAACACATTAAACACCTCGTCAGAATAGAATCAGTAGTGTTCTAATGCGAGTAGCCCATTAGAGATAGGATTAGCAATGTCCTAGAATGAGCTAAGCAGATTAGCAAAACAATTTGATCAGTACATCATCATTATCTTTCCTTGTATTCCCTTGCTTTATCATTTATGAAAATTATCAAATCTGTGAGCTTGACTCTTTTCTTGCTTATACAGTACTCTTAGATGGCTACACGTGGAGCAGCAGCTAGAGGAGGCCGTGGAGACCGAGGAGATGCAGCAGGAGGACGGGGGAATATCCCCGTAGTAGTGGAAGGTCCTATTATTCCGCCACCAGCACCAGAAGACTTTGAGCTCGACAAAGTAGCAAAGAGGTACAGAAATCTTGGAGGGAAACCTTTTACTGGCACTGGCACAGTGACCGAAGCTATCGCTTGGCTGAACACCTGTGAGAAAATCTTCGAGGGTATGGGTATGGGAACTAACAATAAAGCCCGACTTGGCATTTGGCTCCTTCAGGAAGAGGCAGAGCTGTGGTGGGATGCCATTACTTCTGGGGATGCAGCTGGTACTATCCGGACTTGGGAGCAGTTCAAGACTTTATTCAATGAGAAGTTTGTACCGGAACAAGCTCTAGAGAGGATGCGGGAGCAATTTGCTAATCTCCCGCTGGGAGACCTCTCTATTCAGGACTATCTAAATAAGTTCACCCAGCTATCGCGCTATGCTCCAGAACTGATTTTAACCAACAAAGCCAAGAATAAGAGATTCATATTTGGGCTGAAGCGCAAATACCATGATAGAGCTATGAGCAACATCAAACTCTCCTTTACAGAACTAGTGGAGATGGCTTGCAACTACGAAGACATGGATTAGAGACATGCTAGCCAAGACCGCGCTAAAAGCCAAGCAGGAAACAAGCGCAAGGCTTCAACAGACCAACCCGAATCTAGCATTACCGCGGCCGCTACTCAAAAACCCGCAAAGATCCCGAAAGGAAACTGCTACAATTGCGGGAAGCCCGGTCATTTCTCTAATGTATGCAAGGCCCCAAAGAAGCCAAGGGCCAATGACTCTGCCGAATGCTACAACTGCCACAAGAAGGGGCACTATAGCAGGAATTTTCCTTTGAAGAAGAGCGCACAAGTGGCCCATGTCTATGACGGGAAGACCCCGCCAGCTACCACCGATGGATCAGGTAAACCCGATGTCTTGGGAGGTACCCTTACCATTAAAAATATTCCTGTTTCTGTACTTTTTGATACTGGTGCATCACGTAGCTTCATTTCTGGTAAAATTGCTCACAAGTTAAAATTGAATCAAAGAATTCTAAAGGAACCAATTAAAGTTCAAAATCCGATAGGAGGTTCTGTTAGTCTCAGTTCATACTGTATAGTGCCTATCTCCTATTCCTTCTACAAGTTTCCTATCAACTTAATAATCATGAATCTATTGGAATTTGATGTTATTCTCGGTTTAGAATGGTTAACAAAATATAAGGCCGAAGTTAGATGTGCCGAGAGGATTGTCAAAGTAGAAACGAAGCTTGGACCTATATGTATACCATGTCATGGCTCGGAAATCAATAGAACAGAATTTTGGTCTTCTTTAGAAATTACTCCCCCTTCAATAGAAAGGATACCGGTCGTGAAAAACTATGCGGATGTGTTTGAAGAAGTAGAAAACTTACCGCCGCAAAGAGAAATTGAATTTAGAATTGATCTAATTCCGAATGCCCGACCAGTAGTACATCCAATAAGAAGAATGGCCCCAAAAGAAAAGGAAGAGCTGAGTAGCCAAACCCGAGAATTACTTTGGAAAGGTCTAATCAGACCAAGCTTTTCAGCGTGGGGAGCCGCAGTAGTATTTGTCCCTAAATCAGACGGTACTCTAAGACTTTGCGTTGATTACCGAGATCTCAATAAACAAACACTGAAGAACAAATATCCTTTGCCCCGAATAGACGATATGTTAGACCAATTAAATGGAGCAACAGTATTTTCCAGGATGGACCTAGCTACGGGTTTCCACCAATTGCGTATAGCTGAAGACTGTGTTCCTTTGACAGCCTTCAGGGGTCCCGATTTATTCTACGAATGGTTAGTAATGCCGTTCGGTTTGTGTAACGCTCCGGCATACTTCGTTGATCTTATGAACAGAGTGTTCCGTGGTGTGTTGAATAAATTTGTTCTAGTCTTCATCGATGACATTCTAATCTACTCTAAGTCAGAAGAAGAGCATGCAAACCATTTAGAACAAGTGTTGAAAATTCTAAGAAGAAATGTCTTGAAAGCTAAATTTTCTAAGTGTGTCTTCTGGCAGAATGAAGTTAAATTCCTTGGCCACGTCGTGTCAAAGGAAGGAATTGCTGTAGACCCAAGCAAAATTACAGCGATTCAGAACTGGAAACAACCTACTACGCCCACAGAAGTTCGAAGTTTCCTGGGATTAGCTAGTTACTATCGGAAATTCGTTCAGGATTTTTCAAAGATATCAGGAGTATTGACAAAGCTTACAAAGAAGCATGAGAAATTCAAATGGACTCCCGAATGTGAAGAAGCTTTCCAAGAGCTAAAACTGAAGTTGACAACTGCTCCGGTATTGACAATAATAGAAGGTAACCAAGACTTGACCGTATGGACAGATGCTTCTATTAGAGGGCTAGGCGCAGTGTTAATGCAAAAGGGCCAAGTAATCGCTTATGCCAGCCGTCAACTAAAGCCGCATGAAAGAAACTATGCTACTCATGATCTTGAGTTATTAGCCATCGTGTTTGCTTTAAGAATCTGGAGGCTTTATTTACTGGGCGAGAAATTCGAACTATTTACCGATCATCAATCCTTGAAATACCTGTTCACCCAGAAAGATTTAAACCTGAGGCAACAACGTTGGTTAGAATTCCTTGCAGCATACTATTTTGAAATTATATGCACTCCAGGGAAAGCCAATGTTGTGGCAGATGCGCTCAGCAGAAAGAATGAAATCATCGCCAGTTTTGTCATCACGTCTTCATTAATAGACAGGATCTCGACTCTTTAGAAAGACGATGAATTTATTCAAAGAATCAGTCAAAGAATCAAAGGAGGTGAATCCACAAGTTTTCGACTCGATGACAAAGGGGTTCTAAGATTAAAGGTTAGAATCTGCATCCCAAACCTTTCCGAGCTCAGAAGAGAAATACTTGATGAGTGCCACAAATCTAAATTAAGTATCCATCCCGGTGTGAGCAAAATGTATAACGATATTAAACGCACATTCTGGTGGAAGGCGAGGAAAAGAGATATTTCAATATATGTTAGCAGATGCTCCACTTGTCAGCTAGTTAAGAGTGATCAGCAGAAATTGGCTGGATTATTACAACCATTAGAAATTCCAGGATGGAAGTGGGAACAAATTTCGATGGATTTCATCGATGGCCTGCCGCGAACTAGAAAAGGAAACGACAGTATATGGGTAATCGTAGATCGCTTCACGAAGACTGCCCATTTCATTCCTGTCCGATCCAACAGAACGGCTCAAAGTCTGGCACAGATTTACTTCAAAGAAATTGTTAAACTTCATGGAGTACCGCTCAATATATTCAGCGATAGAGATCCCCTGTTCACTAGCAAATTCTGGGAAGCATTCCAGGAAGAATTGGGAACCAAATTGAATCTAAGCACCGCTTATCACCCTCAGACAGACGGCCAAACTGAGCGGGTGAATAGAATTTTAGAAGATCTACTGCGGGCTTGCGTTATCGATTTTGGAGGCTCATGGGAAGATCACTTACATTTAGCAGAATTCTCTTACAACAATAGCTATCAAACAATTTTGGGAATGTCTCCATTTGAAGCATTATACGGTAGACCGTGCAGATCCCCCGCATGTTGGGTAGAACCTGGCAACAGACTTGTGTTAGGGCCCGATATGATTCGAGAAGCATCGGATAAAGTCGATTTCATTAAGAAGCGATTGAAAACCGCGCAGAGCCGACAGAAAAGTTATGCTGATGCGAGAAGAAGGGATATATCGTTTGCCGTTGGCGATTATGTTTACTTAAGAGTTTCTCCAATGCGAGGAGTAATCAGATTTGGCAAGACTGGGAAGTTAGCACCGAGATTTATTGGCCCCTTTCCTATACTTGAACGAATTGGAACTCTTGCATATAGGGTTTCATTGCCTGATTGGTTGCCTGGTGTACATGATGTGTTCCACGTATCTCAACTCAGAAAACATGTTCATGATCCAGATCTTGTTGTAGAAGAAGCAGCACAACAGGATATTGACATAACTCCAGAATTAGCACTCAAGAGAGATCCATTAAAGATAGTTGGCAAAGAAACTAGAGAGCTAAGGAGGAAAAAGATTCATTTAGTCAAAGTGCAGTGGAGTAGTGATCCTAGAGACTGTACTTGGGAGACTGAGGAAAGCATTAAACAAGCCTATCCCAAATGCAGAGTGGACATCTCTGACTAACTCCGGTGCAAGGTACCTTTACGATACTTTGCATTTACATTTTATTTCCTGCTTAACTGTTATTTCCTTTTCGAGGACGAAAAGTTTTAAGTGGGGGAGATTGTAATAACCCGGAAAATGTGAACCAGTTTAAAATTTTTAAATTAGGTTATTAACAAGAAATTTGAATGATTAAAATAGCCTATTTCCATAAAATATAGAATTGTGTATAATATGGCAGTTTGAAATTTTGAATATAAACTTTGTCTGACTGTACCGGGTGGAAAATATAACAGATTTTAACGAAACTGAAAATATTTAAATCTGTTTATCAATACCTTTCTAACGAATCTGAAAAATCGAAATTTCATAACGGAAATCAAAAGTTATGGCCAAATGAATTTTCAGAAAGGTCGCTATATAGTATATATAGCCCTTGAAAATTGGGATTTTGCATACGACCTCGGAATTCGACGAAACCACTTTTGTTGGGTCCGGGATGTCAAATTATTGCTATGTTTCAAATTTCGTAATTTTTGAAGCTAGTATGTGAGCGGGGCAAAAGATAACGTGTTTGGTCAAATTCTGTTAAAAAGGGTCGACCTAAAAATGGCCGTTTTTCAAACGAGCTCAGAATTCGACGAAACTGGTTTTGTTAGGACCGTATCGTCAAAACAAAGCTAGATTTATTTTTCTGGAATTTTTCGATTCAGTTTGTGGCCCTGGCAAATTGAAATGTACGTTTAAATTAAATATCGAATGCTTTATATTTTAAATTGAAAAATAACTGACTGTAACAGTTGAAATGGCCAACGAAACATATTCCATTGTGTTCGGAATGGGGGTATTTAGCTAGGGGCGACAGTCGTTGGGTTTAAAAAGGAGTCCGTTTGCAAAAACACTATTTAAAAATTTTTCTATAAATACCAGCCAATGAGAAATTTTCTTTTTTTTTAAAAAAAAAAACCTAAAAACCCTAAGCCGCCAGACGAAACGAACGACTCCCGTAGCTCCTCGCTTCCCCTCCTTTTTCCGATCGCCACAGGCCGTTTCGCCGCCGACCACTGTTGAGGCTTTTGCTCGCCGTACTCCCCTCTCCACATCCGACCTAGCCTCGCCACCAACAGAACCGCCGTCGACGAGTTCCAGCGCCTCAAAGTCGTCGTCTTCCTGGAGCCGCCGCCGCCTGGATTCGCCGTCGCACCACCTCAGACAACCGCCGCCGGAAAGCTCTTTCCTCCCTCGACGACGTCCAACAGCCTGATCGTCCTATAGAGCTACGAATCAAAAGAAAAATCAAAACCTAGAATTGAACAGGTTAGTAAACTAACGGGTTATTTAAATTTAAACTTTTTTAACACTTTAAAGCGTTGCAAAACTTTGAAAATAATATCTTTTTCGTTCTTCAACGAAATTCGATGAAACAGGAGACACCGTGACCGCAAGGAGGCTCTCTACATTCTAGAAGAAGCCGCGGATTTTTCTGACCTTCCTACGATTTTTAGCACCGCAAGAACCAATGTGAGGAATCTAAACTATTTGTGTGAATGTAATCGCGTTGTATAAATTATATAAGCGAAGTGTAAATTATATACGCATTGTATACCTCATGTACATGTGTTGTATAAGTTATATTAGCGATGTATAAATTATACAAGCGTTGTTTGAAACATATATGCTTTGAATTGTGATGAAATGCAAGTGAATTATTATACTATATATATATGTATATACTCCCCTCATCCACAAACCATGGACGATATTTATTGCTTGTGTTTGACGTGATATTATATGGTATGACGAATGGTTGGAAATAATTGTTTGTGGTTAATATTATGGTTGAAAAATACCTTTGTGGTTGAAAAATACCTTCTTGTGGTTGAAACAAAATAGAATAGGATTGTGGAATTGAAAATAAAACATGCCGCCTGCGTGCGAACTAGATGCATGATCCCCATTGTCAAAAACCGCGAGGTTTTAAGGTAGAGCGAGGAGCCGTACTAGGGACGGTCCCGGTTTTAACTACCCTGCCGTTATGCTGCCGAAATTTTCTGAAATGTTTATGTGTTAGAATAATTTTCCTTCATTGAAATTATTTACATATGCTATATCGAATATTCATGTGTTGAATTGCAATTCATTCGTTGAGTTGAAATTCATGTGTTGAATATTATTCGAATTTAAACAAATGGCTTTGGCAATAAAAATCATATTTTTATATATATACAAACTATATAGTATATTCATGTGTTGAATTCCAATTCATTCGTTGAGTTGAAGTTCATGTGTTGAATATTATTCGAATTTAAACAAATGGCTTTAGCAATAAAAATCACATTTATATATATATACAAACGATATCGAATATTCATGTGTTGAGTTGCAATTCATTCGTTGAGTTGAAATTCATGTGTTGAATATTATTTGAATTTAAACAAATGGCTTTAGCAATAAAAATCATATTTTTATATGTATACAAACTATATAGTATATTCATGTGTTGAATTCCAATTCATTCGTTGAGTTGAAGTTCATGTGTTGAATGTTATCATCTTTTAAAAATAAAATGAATCGACATTGAAAACTATATTTTTATGATAAATATGAAGTGTTAAAAATACACTAGTGTCGAATCAATATTTTGGATGATAAAAATATTCCTTTTATCATGTATACGCTTAGTTAAAGATACACTAGTGTCGAATAAATATTTTGGATGATAAAAATATTCCTTTTATCATGTATACGCTTAGTTAAAAATTCACTAGTGCCGAATAAATATTTTTGATGATAAAAATATTCCTTTTATCATGAATACGCTTAGTTAAAAATACACACGTGTTGAAATAAATAATAGTTTGCTAGAAATATTATTATTAGCTTGTTCTGCATATATATACATGTGTTGGACAGGAAAAATGGATTAGCTATTGAGTAAAGAAATTATTTGCGTGCCCGACAAATAGGTAAACCTTGATGAGTTGGCTGCGCAATTTTATTTATATATCAACTCCTGTGAATGCCATTGGATGCGGAGTGCTGGTTTTTCTGTGTGAAATAATAAACAACGCCATAGGATAGTAACAATTAATTTTGAACTACACTACATGGCATACTTCTTGACGATAGGCATACTTCATCATATTCCACATAAGCAATTGGAGCTTGTGTGACGAGGTGGAAGATTTACCATATAAGCAAGAGGCTTGTATGGCGATGACTATATACTACAGGTTGAACTGATGACTGATATGGACTATATAAATTATAACGATAAATTGCCAGATTAATAAAAACCCCACACGGGTCTAGAGTTGACAATAATCACGTCGCTCTAGTTATTAGATACGGCACATGGACTATTTATTTCCACACGGAAACGGGGTGACGGGAATTTATTCTCTGGAGTGATTATCAGTACATGCTCCCCCGTAAACACCAAAATATATCACTAAAAATATGTGAATGCTTTTTAGGATTTATTGGGTACCTAATACGGCCCAATAAATTTCCAAACCCCTCCCCGTACAAAGGAGGTTATGGCGAAATTTTTCGAAATATTAAGGCGTTAGTGAAATATTTGAAGTGAAAACGAAGTAGGAAATATGGTTGAAATTATAGATTGAACTATATTTATATATAAATATAAATATAAATATAATTAAAAGGAATAGAGGCCGTGCAGTTCGCGTTTCGGAATCGTAATTTGAAATGATTAGTACGAGAAATCCGACCATCGGATTTTCCCGAAACCGCAACCGCTGAGTTCGCCTTGGAAATATCTTTCCAATGACACCAACCTTGTAAAAATCCAACGGTTGGATTGTCCGGAATGTTTAATTCAAATCTAAAGAAAAACAGTGCCAGAATCGTTTATATTTATATATAAATATAAATATAATTAAATTTAATCGAATAACGACGCTGCAGTTTGAATTTTGAAACCGTAACTTCAAACGACTAGTGTGGAAGATCCGACCGTCGGATTCTCACGAAACTGGAACCGTTGGGTTCGCTTTGGGAATATCTTCCCACTGATATAGACTTTGTAGAAATCCAACGGTTAGATTTTCCGATATGTGTAGAACAAATTAGGAGAAAAACAGCGCCAGCGCCACGACACGACCTGAAACATCGTTTGATTTAATATGGCCATTTTTAAATAAATAAAAATGGCGAAAAATCGTTATAAAATATTATAAGCAACATAGGTTGCGAATAGACCAATTGGGCTTGAATTGTTTGATATTTGATGGTTGTATGTGTATGACATGAAAATAACACTAAATAACTGAAAGATGGATGTCGAATAATATAACCATATAAAGAATCGATTTAAATTCTAATGACGTGAATTATTTGAAAAGGCCGAGCTAACCCTCATTTCAAATAATTCATCGAGCGATTCGAATTGGAAAATGCAAAGACGATTCAAGACCGACGATCTTCGTATCGGTTGGATGGGTGCTACTGAGGTTCCTAACCGGAGTAGCTACCTGAAGGGGACGGAAGTAGTAGCCGTCTGAGCGTATGTGTTGATTGTACGGATTTGCGAGGAATTTGACGCCTTCGGTTTCGTTCATACCCAGGACGGACTTGTAAATGGACTGTGTGTCTGACATTGGATTTTGTTCTATACTGAGTGATCTCTGTTAAATATATATCTGTTTGGCGGCGGAGAATTTATTCTTTTGCTTAATGCCCTTCTCTGAGATGTACGAGCTTAGAGGTTATATATCGATGGAAATCAATCGTATGGAGTGGACTGCCTATGTGGCATGCAAAGATGCTGTGATCAAGGCTTCTCTTGCAAAGCAGAGTCTTGTGGATGATGATCAAAGCAAGGTCTACGTGGCCTAGCTTTGTGTATTTCGTAGATTCACGAACCTCACACTCCGGTATGAGTTAAAAACGGGATAAGGACCCAAGGAGAACATGACGTTTCTTTCTAGCTGTGGTGGTGTCAGTGACCTACCAGCCCTGACATATATATCTACTTTTCACCTTTGTGGTTGTTGGAATGCGAGGCGCCTCGATTATAGGTCTGTAAGAACCGGGAAACGTGTGTTCAGGCATAATTAATCCTCTAACGTAAGTGAGGACCGGCCTTGGAGGATCCAGGGGTTACCCAGAGTGTGTAGTCCCGAGGCATTTGCTAGAGTGTCTCGAAGCGGAGAGGAGCTTGCCCCTTGCCTCGACTCATGACGGAAATCCAATTTCCAATACGAGATAACGGATTTGATTGTAGAACTAGTATGGAGACACAGTAAATGGTAGCTATGCCGCCTATGATTGATATTTATGATGCTATTCGTTGTTTGAAACATATATGCACTAGTAATAATATCAAATGATTTTGCTTTATACGTATCAAGCATATTTGGCTATTATAAGGTAAAACTCTATCCTCCGGCTTGCGTTGCATTGTGTGATGGGACCTGAGTCTTATAATGGCTTCATTCTTTCTAAAAGCATTGCGTTGTTTTAAAGGAATTTACTTTGTTTTAAATGCACTAGCAATCACTGGAGTAAACCCGTTCCGCGAAAGTGGCGTGGTCCTATGATTTGCTATTTACTGTTGTTTAACTGTTAAATAGATTCCTCATACCAGTCCCCATGACTGACTCGTTGTTTGTTTCACTTTGCAAACGCGGGTGCCCTTATTTTCACACGGGCAGCCTAGTACACAGGTGACAGGTGGTTTTTGGTTCTGCACTGCTGCATAGCGTGCACTTTTGGCTCATGGCGAGGCTGACTTCATAGAGATGACTTAGATATTTTCCGCCATTACTGTATTTATATTATGATTCTGCCACTGGCGATGCAGACTGATTTACTTTCCGTATTCCTCACTATATGTATATGTATTCCGCCATCGGCGATGTAGACTGATACTCTTATTATGTCTCACTGCATGTATGTATTCCGCCTCTGGCGATGATGACTGATCACTTTCTTTTTATTTACTAAGTATATCCCACGTTATGCTATTCTGATATTCCTACATGTTGTGATTCCGCTGTCATATCCATGTAAAATTATTTTATTTATTGTTTCTGCTATTATCTGTACTCTGCTATGATGATTAATGTGTTATTTCCTAATGATTATCCTTAATACCCCCCCTCGGATTTTGGGATCGTCACAGTTAGAAAATTTTCAGAATTTTTGAAAATTTTCGTTGATAAGAATTAATTAATATTTAATTGAAATTAAATTGGTTCAGTTGAAACTGAAGTTAAGAAGTGAACAAATATGTTCTAACCAGTCGATAGGGTCGTCCTCTACTTTTTAGCAATTTCTAGGACGAAATTATTTTAAGTGGGAAAGATTGTAATAACCCGCATTGGAAGAGGTATTATAATTAATTTATTTAATTATATATATGGTGGTTTAGTGAATTAAATGGTCATGGAATTAAATAATGGTGAATATTTAATTAAAATAATAAATTAAATAATATATTTAATTCTGAAATAATCATGATTAGCCGAAATGACAATATGGTGTGAAACGGATCATCTGTGATATGTAATTCAGCTTGGAATTTGAATTTGAATAACGAATATATTCAATCGTCGACAGTTGAACGTATAGTTTATAATATAATTATAAACGAGCTCGAAATGGCGCTGCAGTTCGTAAATTAGCGATTCGAACTTCTGTTGAATGTACAGGATTCGTTTTAAGCCGGATTTCTGTGAAACAAGAAACGTGTGGAGCTGGTGGAGTATATCTTTCTAGTGGAAGAGAAAAATCGGGATTTCATTGTGTAGATTTTGATTTACGTCCAAATCAAATTTCAGAAAAGTCGTTGTGGAATTCCTTTATATTTTATAAAGGAATTATTTATATTTTAATAAGGAATTTCAATATAAATAGAATATCGGGTTGACCAGATTTGAAATATCAAGTTATAAATCCCAGTATAGCTGTATGGTATTCCACGGTGAATATAGATGATAATATTTACTTTTAAATATTAAATTTGATTATATTTAAATATATTTATATATTTAAATGGGTCATTCAGAGCTTTAAAAATTAGCCAGTTTTGCAAACGAAGTCGGAATTCGACGAAACTAATTTTGTTGGATTCGCAATGTCAAATAGTTGTTAGATTTCCAGTTCCGTGATTTTTGAAGTCAGTATGTGGTCGTACGGATTTTTAGAGTGAGAAACAGTCAGTATTTTGACAGTTAAAAATACGATGTGTGAACATACGAAGTCGGAATTCGACGAAACCAGTTTCTTTGGGACCGTAATGTCGAACTCTAGCTGCATGTCCAGTTTGGTGATTTTTGGGTATCGTGTGTGATCGTAGGAATTTTTAAGGACGGATACAAATAGTGTTGGATTAAAAATAAATATAATATTCGAATAAATAAAATATCTAAAATTCCTATATATACCCCCTAACTATTTCCTTAAAACCTAATTCTTCACTCCTCAGTAAAACTTGCACCGCCACCGAAATAAGAATCCAACAGTAAAACCTTCTCTTCGAAAAATCCTGGAAAATCCAAAAAAAATCTATAAATACAAAAATATATATTTATGTGATAGTTACAAGGTGCTCTTCGATCTAATGTAGCCTTTGAGTGGTTCGATGTCATTTTAGTTCGTTGATTTTTCTATAGCGAGGTGATTTACTTCTTAGGGTTCTTCGATTTAGGGAATAGAGGCAACTATCGTTGAAACTAGGATCGTATATGAGATGTTGGGGTCGATTAGCAAGGAGTGGTGGAGATTTGTGGCTTGCGGTGGCAGTTGGGGTCACGCGTCTTATTGGGAATGCCGTCAGAAGCTGTTCAACGCGGATGGAAATCAGGTGTCGAACTGGAAATGAATGGGATGGAGATGAAGAAGATCAAACGAGATGAATTATCCTACTCTCTGTTTGAATTTCGGTGGAGAGTTTGACGTGGTATTTTGGAAATGGAATTGGATTAATGGGTATGGAGAAAGGAATCGGGTTCGTATGTTGGCTTGGGAGAAGAAGGATGGTGTTTAACGGGTGGGTGGAGAAGTTTTGGGCCAGCAGTAACGAGTGAGGCCCATTTGAAATATATGTTAAGTTATTTTTAATTTAAATTAGTACTTGAATTAGTAATCGTCATAACTTCTACATACGGTGATAGATTAATGAACGGTCAGATCCATTAGAATCGTATGGACGAGAGCTTCACAATGAAGCTGGTTGGAAGTGGATTGGGGCTCGTATGAATTTATGGCAAAATAAATTGTTTGATTCAAATCGAACAACAGTTTATCGTTCTTTAACGATGAACTGCAAATGTGAGTAAAACTCACTAACTCTGAACAGTTATATTTTTATAACGTATTTTTAGAATTGTTAATCATCTGTTGATTGTTGTGTGTTGATTTGGTTGATTGAATTGCTAGTCCGTTAGTTGAAATTATATATATATATATATATATATATATATAAACCATTAAATATATATATATATATTGATTATGTTTATCAAAATAATTCGTACTGAACTGTAATGGATGTTGATTATACTGTGTAACATCTGTGGATGCAGGAAACAGGTTGGAGGGACCCAACTGGGTTCCCCAATATTTATAATATTGTTTTGTTCATATATTGTGATATATGATGTGATATATAATATGTTGTCAATTATATGTGTTTGAACGATACTGATCATCGTGATTTGATATGTTGAATACCATAACATACCGAAATGTTGATAAGGGAATATTTTCAAAGTGATATTTGAAAATAAAATATTTATAAATGGAATATTTATAAATAAGAAATATTTATAAATTGGAATATTTATAAATAGGAGATATTTAGAAAAAGGGAAAATGTTATAAAAAGGAAACTGTTATAAGAAGGAAATCATTTTTAAAGTGGAGAACCATCACTAAAAGTAAATCTTTAAAATGAATAAATGTTGCTAAAAAGGAAATCTTTGTAAAGCAAATAAAGGAGTTAAATCAAATATGGTATTCGAAAGAGTTAAATCGAATATGGTATTCGAAAGTAGTAAATCAAATTAGTTATTCGAAAGGAATTAAATCGAATATGGTATTCGAAAGTAGTAAATCGAATTAGTTATTCGAAAGGGGTTAGTTGAGTCGAGTCTGTTGAATAGAGTAATCGAATATTTTTTATTCGAATAAGAGTTAACCAGTTAGAGTTAAACCAGTTTGAGTTAATCGATTAGAGTTAAAGCAAATAGAGTTAATCGAATATAGTTTATTCGAATAGAGTAAAGGAGTTAATCGAATATATAGTTTATTCGAATAGAATAAAGGAGTTAATCGAATATATAGTTTATTCGAATAGAATAAAGGAGTTAATCGAATATATAGTTTATTCAAATAGAATTAAAAGAGTTTTCGAATATAGTTTATTCGATAGGAGTTAAGTGAATAGAGTTAGAGTTAAATCAAAAGAGTTAAGTGAATAGAATAAATTGAAATAGAGTTATCGAATATACCTTATCGAAGGAAAGAATTATCGAATAGAAAAGATTTGAAAGAGAGTTACGTAAGGAAGTTTGTTAAAGAATTAGAAGGGTGAACTTTGTCTATTTCAAAGTTAGAAATGTTGTTCAGTTAAGGTCTGAGAGATAGTTCTACCCCAACTTGATTGGCTTCGTTTTTAACTAAGGAATAGTTAAGGTTCGGCAGTAAAGGAAATGGTTTGAGTTGGCATAGCGATGTTTGTTTAAACATCTGTCTAAGTCCAATGAAGGAGTTTTGGAAATGTTTTCCATTGTTAATAACGTATATTTCCAAATATAGAAAATAAGAAATATTGAATATAGGAAAACAGGAGATAAGTAAATTAATAAAATAAGGAGATAAATGTTGAATGATGTTTGATCGATATAAATTTCCATTTGGAAATAATATCGTTGTTTGCACACCTGTTTTTCTTCGATAGTTAAATCACAGACTATCGAAGTTTTGACCATTTTAACGTTGTTAATATGGAGAGACCGGTTGGATTATTATCCAAAGAACCACTCTGTATTGGCATAAGCGTTGCGAATCATATATGCCAAAGGAAATTGAAGACAGAGTTATGCAAGGGCTATCCTGTTTACAGAATAGTGCCTTCGGTTCATCCTGTTCCTGGATGACTTGTATGGACGGATGTCTGACAGAGTATTTCCAGACGATCACATATATTGATTTCTCCAACCGTACCAAGAGTGGAAAGGGAGAAGGAAACTTCTTTCAGCTAACACATAATGTATGGTTGAGGACGTCAATCGGTGATTTGATGGATTTGACGATGTGGCATTCAAAGTGAATCTGGTGTGATGATAAAGCGTAGCTTCTAGCCTCACATCCGGTAAATGATAGAAATCAGGCAGGCATCATGGCTAAGTCGGTCGCACCGAAGTAGGGTGTATAATCACCTGATCTAGGGTTTTATTTACTTCTAAAAATCTATTGTTGATGCTTTCCCATTCGGGAAACGGTTGCTGATCCCAACCGTTGGTGATATACATTCGATACACTCAAGCGAAATGAGTGGTCAGTCATGTGTGCTCGGGTTGCAAGATGTTCTTGTTGAACCCAGTGTATTCCTCTCTAGAGGTACACTAGCGAAAGGTGGTTCCATACCTTGTCATAGTTGGAAATCCATTACCCAATACGTGCTTGCGGTTTTGATTGTATACTATATATATGTTGAACGCGAGATGAAAGCGTTTCTGCTAGATGATTATTATATTGTGGTTGATAGACATTATTATAATATCAAAAGGGTTTTTGATATAAAGATAATTTGGATTCTCATAAGGGAAAACCCCGTTCCGTTATACGGCGTGGTCTTATAAGATATCGTTTACTTGTTCGAACTGTTTTAAACTGTTTTACTCATACCAGTCCCATGACTGACCCGGAGTTTATTTGTTTGTTTCCCTAAACTCTTGGGTGCCTAAATTTGTACGGGCAGTCAAGTAGTCGGGATTTTTCAGATATACTGGAAGAGCTTGGAGCAGGAGGCTTCAGGATTATATAGCTATAGTTTATTTCCGCTGTGTTGTAAGTGATGTACTCTGATAATGTTATTGTATACATATACTAATTTTATTTCAAGGATATATTATCTATTATATGTTGTTCGTTCCGCTGTGAGATTCATGTTACTCTGATGTTGTGTTCTTCTTCTTCTTCTATTCTAAATTTCTATCTTATCTTTCCTCACCATCTGTTTTCTTTCATTAATCATTCGGTATTTTTCGATGTTTGGTTAGTCATCATTGAGTTTATGGCGACAACCAAAGTCGACAAAATCCCGGGTCATTACATAAAATATATATTCATGTGTTGAAATAAACTATATATTCAATTGTTGAAATAAATTATATATTCATGTGTTAAAATAATATATATATTCAGGTGTTGAAATAAAATATATATTCATGTGTTGAAATAAAATATATAATTAACACAATAAAATATATATTCATGTGTTGAAATAAAATATATATTCACGTGTTGAAATAAAATATATATTCATTTACAAATCGACGATTTGTTTATGTGCATCGATTTGACTGATATTGATTGGGACGATAAATTTTACATATCGCCCAACTACACAAATAAAACCTGTGTTTGATTGATTGAAACATCACACGGGTATTGGGACGATATATGACATACACTAATCCCAATAATTAGTAGTATGTCATTCGTTTGATTGACAGACTGTGTAAGCGTTAATTAGTTATATTTAATGCTTATGTAGTTGTGTGGTGCACTCTGGATGATGGTTGATTATTTGTCGTTGCTATTATATACATGTGTTGTATGGAATCCATATAATTAACATTATATGGTAATTGATTGGGCCTCATTCTAATTTGGAAAATAAAGAATATAAATCCATGTGCTGAATAGAATGAAAATTCATGTGTTGAATAGAATATAAATTCATGTGTTGAATAGAATAAAAATTCATGTGTTGAACAGAATAAAAATTCATGTGTTGAATAAAGTATAAATCCATGTGTTGAATAAAATATATATTCATGTGTTGAATAGAATAAACATTCATGTGTTGAATAAAAGCCCTGTTGATTAGATATGCACCATTTTGACACGAACGATATTCATATCGATTTTATTCATTTTTATAATGAATATCGAAAAGGAAGTGATTTCAAAATATAACGTTTTGAAAATATTTATCATGCATTGATTAATGATATGGAATATTCAATTTTGATTAGAAATTGAATATGAAGTTGAAATCGTTTTGAAAACGAATTTAAAACGATTTATAAAATATGTATTGAAAGGAAATCGACGAAATATATGTATAATATATTATATATTATATATTATATATATATAATGGCTTGAATAGAACGCGCTGCGGTAGTTCGCGAATTTCGACCATTGACTTCGAATGGATATCACGGGAGATCCGACTGTCGGATTCTCCTAAAACCATAACCATTGGGTTCGTATCGAAAAGAGCTTTCTAACAAATATTAGATATTGAAATCTAACGGTTGGATTTGGAATTATGTCCAAATCAAATTTGGAAAAGGTCGTTGTAAATGCAGTTCGATGGCCGTTGATGGAAATCTACTGTACGGGCCTTGATAAAATTATTAAAAATAGCAATAATTTATGTAAAATCATAAGAAATGATTTGGAAAGAATTGAGATGAAAAATTCCGTATTTGAAAAGATAAAAATAGATTTGTATTGAAATGAACTAGTTTTGAACTAGAATTGTAATCCCATTTATTTTTAAAATAAATAAAGTGGATTTGAAATGGTTTTGAAAATAACTAGAATTTTCAATATATAAAGTGGAAATGGATTTGAATCGAAATTGTCTTTGGAATTTTCGATGTTGGATTTCGTGATTATGCAGATATTGTTATGGAAATTTGAAAGATATATTTATTTCGTTATTTCCAATACGATATTTGTTGGTCGTAGAATTGGATATTGAATATAAGCCGATATATTTTCTATTCAGAGCCTTGTATTTAATATCAAATGGGATTTGGGTTTGTCGTGAATGGTGTCTTCATTAACACTGTTCTTAAACCCAGCTGAGAAAAAGATTAAATCTTTTTATCTAGATTTAATGAAGTATACCAATTAAATGGTATTTAATTGGAATTGAATTTGAATTGATAATTGGGTTTATCGTGAACTATGTTTTAATGACACTTGTTCTTTAACCCGATAATTAATGGAATGTGATTTTGGGTTTATAGTGAACCGTGTTTTAAATGATATTGGTTCTTTAACCTAGTTAAAGACAGGATAAGATTTCCCAAGTTAAATAATCATTAATATTGATTTTTGGTAAGATTAAAACCAAGTGGATTTTTAATGAATCATTAATTAGATTGAAATGATCGAGAATGGAGTATCACCAGTTTTGCTCCAAGCGATAGTTAAATCTTTAATTAAATTTGAACGTGGAATGGTAATTGAATTTACCGATAACACCGTGCTGTTAGATATGAAGTATTACCAGTTTTACTTCATGGGATGAATAGGTTGGGGTTGGGAAATCAAAACAAATGATTACTTCGGTAAGGTTCGTTAATCCCGACTAGTTTGGATAAATCATAATTTGGTTTGAAATGATATTCAAAGGAGGATTAAAGAATAAATTTAAAGAATTTATCTTTGATAAAATTAATGGGAACCTTTCCCAAAGTATAAGAATATTTGAATAAAAGAATATTAGGAATTGGAATGAGGTGTATGTTATGTTTGTGTAACATTTGTTTATCATATACGCGAGTTATTCAGAAAGACTGGGTTTATCCCATTATGAATAATTGATTCGACAATGTGTCGAGGATGAAGATGGTGGTCGAAGACCGGAGGTCTTCACATCGTTTAGGTGATTACTGATGGTCTTGATTGGGCTGTACACCCAAGAGGAGGGAATCAGTTGGTGATCGTCTAGACGTACTTGGAGATCGATGGATATGCGAGGTACAAGGTGCCAACGGTTTCGTTCAAACCCAGAACGAACTTGTAAATGGACTGTGTGTCTAACATTGGATTTTATTCTGTGTGATTGATTTCTATTAAATATATATCTGTTTGGCGGTGGAGAATTCATTCTCTTGCTTAACGCCCTTCTCTGAGACGTACGAGCTCAGAGGTTATATATTGATGGATATCAATCACATGGAGTGAATTGCCTGTGTGGCAGGCCTAAGTGGCAATTGATCAAGGCTTCTGTTGAAAATCAAAGTCTTGTGGTTGATGATCAAAGCACTGCCTATGTGGCATAGCTTTGTGTAGCGCTGATTCGCGAGCCTCACACCCCGGTTGTGAACCAGAAACGGAAGAGGACTTCAGGGAGGGCATGCGTTTCCTTCTAGCTAGAAGTGACGTCAGTGGTTTTACACGCCCTGACGAGTTTGACTTATGTGGTTGTTGGATTGCGAGGCGCCTCAGATATATCGGTGACAGTGTAGAGCCGATGGAGTCATTGGACTCATTGACACCCCATAGGGCGGGGAAACGTAGTGTTCAGGCATTTTAATCCACATCGATGGACCGACCCTGACGATTCAAAGGCTTGACTGAGTACTTGCCTGAGACACGGGCTAGAGCATCTCGAATTCGGTAGAGGACGATCCATTGCCTCGGTTCACAGGTGGAAATCCAACTTCTAATACGTGACTTTGCGGTTTTAATTGTAGAACCTATAAATAGCGACATAGTGGGATGGGGCACTTATGCCGTCTATGATTGATACTTATGATTTGAAGTTGTTTTATACACTATGCACTTATAATAGTATCAAACGATTTGTTTTAAATGTACCAAGCATGTTTGGCTATTATAAGGGAAAACCCTATCCCCCGTCTTGCGTTTCATTGTGTGATAGGACCTGGGTCTTATAATAGCTTCATTTTTCCAAAAAGCATTGCGCTATTTTGTTATATGTACTGGTATTCTTAGGAGGAAACCCATTCTGTGTTATACGGCATGGTCCCTTGATACATCTGATTCAAAGTAAAGTTTTAAATAACTGTTTTAGTTCTCACACCAGTCACAGGACTGACCTGGAGTTTATTGTTTTAACCTAAACTCTGGTTGCCCCTATGTAACAACCCGAATTTTAATAACATGTTGAAACTAGAAATCAGGGTATAATTAACTTTTAAATTGAGAATCATCGGAAATGGATTGCGCCATTGCATTCGTTTCGGAATTTTGCATGAAAAACAGTCCGAGTTTTCGAAAATCGGAGTCCGGACGAAGAAGTTATGGCCTCGAGAAGTTTTGAACTAAAATCATAAAATATAACCAGTCTGAATTCAAATTTCGAATTTGAAAAACGAGTACCCGGGCTGGGCGGGAAAATTTTCCCCCAGGACCCAGGTCAACTGGGTAGTCGACCTGGGTAGGGGCAGGTCGACTACATGGTCGACCATGTAGTCGACCTGGCCAATGAGGGTCGACCACCCAGTTGACCTCCCTGGTGCTGGGTCGAGCCCAGGTCGGCTGTGTTGATTCGTGGGTGCGTTTTTCGGGCCTGTGATGAATTTTGACGGTTCAGATGAGTTCTAAGGTTTATCTAAGGGCCTAAACTAGATGCTACACCTATAAAAACACCCTAAAACCTAACCCAATTCATAACAAATCATTCTTACACCAAAATGCTGCCGAAGTCCCTCTTGATCATGGCCGCCGTCTCTAATCGATTTCCGAAGCTTTCATACACAATTCAATTCGAAGATTAAGGCGATTCAAAATAATAAATCAACATTCTACAACAAATTCAGTTCTTAATTCGTTAGCCACAATCTGTAAGTTCTAATTATTTTTAGATTTAAACATTTAATTATAATATGGCCATGGAATAAAGTGGAATTGGATTTTAAGTATTTTATCGATTCAGACCTATTTCTGTTGCTTCTTGAATCTTGAGTTTTTGAGACTTGTCTATCTTTATTCTCATGTCTAGTTCATGATCTATTCAGCCTGTTGTAAATCAGTTTTCTTGATTCATGTTGATATTATTATCAAGTGATCTTCATGCCTGTGATGATGTTTTTCTCTCTGATCTTATTTTTATGCAAAATTTTATCTTCCCCTATTTATTTTCTTTTGATGAACCTTGGTCAATTTCGGACCTAGGCCTAAACCGCGATTTGCTTACGATTGAATACGGGGAAATAATTGGGATATTACCTATTTGGATATACGTGTTTGGTGGAATTAATGTCATAACATGAAATTAGAAATTTGGGTATTATCAACATAATTGAAATTGCAAATTTGGCCATTGGCATAATTAATTTGGCATGAAGTAGGCATACATGAATTGGCTTGTAAATTAAATCAAAAGATTTGTCTTGTGATTGGGCATAAGTAAAATTGGGAATTTGAACATAAAAGCGATTGTAAACTTGATAATTGGCATAAATATGTATTATGAACTTGGGTAATTGGCGTGTATTGTAATAAAAAGATTTTAGTCTTGGATAACTACATCATGAATCATGATATGGGTTTATTTGGACATGAAACTTGATACATGTAATCTTGGCTAGAACTTGATATGGGTAAAATGGCATAGACTTGGCATACATGTAAATAGGCAAGAATTGGGCATTTATAAACTGACTAGAATTGGTATATATATATATATATATATATATATATAAATTGGCATGTAATTTTGGAACTTGGGCATATGTTTATTAATATGTAAAGTCGGGAATTTGAAACATGATAAAGGACTGTGTATTGGATAATTGACTTGAACACGAATATGAACATTTCTATATGTTAAACACATAAACTGATATTGGGGTTTTGGGTGGAATACGACCATTAATGAACCTTTGACACGAGGTTAGACTCAGTTTGTGGTGTAAACCTGCCCGGAACCGCCCGACAAATCCAGTAACCACAAAGTGTCAGTCTAATGTGAGAGGTCGAAGGTCGAATTGTAGGCGTAACGATTTATGACATGAGGTTAGACTCAGTTTGTGGTGTAAATCTGCCCGGAACCGCCCGGCAAATCCAGTGGCCACAAAGTGCACGGTCTAATATGAGAGGTCATGTTTCGTTCGTCATAATGAATGAATTAAGGAACACTAACCATAATAAGACATGGGTATGGTTAGAGGGTTAGGTGGGATGACATGGAAATTTGACATGTAAATATGGACCTAACCGTTATGAGTTAAGAACATATAGAACTTATAAGTATGGACTTAACCAACATAACTGTTAATCAGACCAATGGGTGGGTTAGTAATATGACTAGACTAATGACACTTAACCAATGTAACATGACGCGTGGCAGGGTTAAGTCAACTCGAACATGTAGATAATACTTAACCAATTTAGTATGATACGTGGGCGGGTTAAGTCATGAACTGCTTGAAAACACTTAACCAATTTGATAGGCTAAAATAGTGGGGTTAAGTTATGAATCACTAGACAACACTTCACTAACTTGACATGATACTTAGGCGGGTTAAGCCATGAATTACTTGAAATACATAACCAATGCAATCTGACGAATGGGAGGGTTAAGTTTAATGGGTTGGTTTAACTTGAATGGGTTGATAACACCCAACCGATATAACCTGATGTGTGGTAGGGTTAAGTAAACACACGAGGGTAACACTTAACCATTATAATTATGGCTAGTGGATGGGGTTGAGTTAACATACACTTAACCAATCTAACGTGATGTGTGGTAAGGGTTAAGTTAACACAGGGGATGTGACGATCCCAAAACCCCGTGACATGGTGTTAAGGATAATCATTGGAATATAACACATTAATCATCATTAGCAGATCACAGATAATGGCATAAACGGAAAATAGAATAATTTACACACATATGACAGCGGAATCATATAGATATCATCACATCAGAGAAGCTCAGTATAGGATACAACTTAGTGCATAATGATACATAATCAGTCACCATCGCCAGAGGCGGAATCATAATAAAGAGTACACAAAATAAATATCAGTCCACATCGCCAATGGCGGAATCATAATATAGATACAATAATGGAGGAGAAAATCCAAGTCAGCACGGTGTAGTCAAGCCTCGACATGAGCCAAAAGTGCGTCAGAAACCTGTAACTAGGCTGCCCGTGTGAAAATGAGGGCCTCCGAGTTTGCAAGGGGAAACAAACTACGAGTCAGTCATGGGACTGGTATGAGAAATCTACTTAACTTATTAACAACAATAATAAGGCAAATCAAAGGACCACGCCACTTTCGCGGAACGGGTTTACCCCAATGAGTGCTAGTGCATGAAATAAAGTAAATGATTAAATCATCGCAATGCTTTTTATAAAATGTAGCCATTATAAGACTCAGGTCCCACCACACAATGCAACGCAAGCCGGAGGATAGAGTTTTACCTTATAATGGCGAAAAATGCTTCATACGTATAAAACAAAAGTGTTTGATATTATTACTAGTGCATATATATTTCAAAAGTGATTTCAATCATAAATATCAATCATAGGCGGCATAAATGACCCGTACCACTATGTCGCCGTACTAGTAATACAATCACGTCCGCATATTTCGTATTGGAAATTGGATTCCTTCATGAGTCGAGGCAAGGGGCAAGCTCCTCTCCGATTCGAGACACTCTAGCAAATGCCTCGGGACCGCACACAGCAATCCCTTGATCCTCCAAGGCCGGTCCTCCCTTACTTTTGAGGATTAGTTATTCCTGAACACACGTTTCCCGGTCCTTACAGACCTATAATCGAGGCGCCTCGTATTCCAACAACCGCACTGGTGAAAAGTAGATATAAATGTCAGGGCTGGGAAGTCACTGACACCACCATAGCTAGAAAGAAACGTCGTGCACTCCTTGGGTCCTTCTCCCGTTTTTGACTCATACCGGGGTGTGAGGCTCGCGAATTCACGTTATACACAAATCTATGTCACACTGACCATGCTTTGATCATCAACCACAAGACTTTGCTTTGCAACAGAAGCCTTGATCATATGCCACTTAGGCGTGCCACACAGGCAATCCACCCCATGCGACTGATTTCTATCAATACATAACCTCAGAGCTCGTACGTCTCAGAGAAGGGCGTTAAGCAAGAGAATAAATTCTCCGCCGCCAAACAGATATATATTTAACAGAGATCAATCAGCACAGAACAAAATCCAATATCAGACACACAGTCCATCTACAAGTCCGTTCTGGGTCTGAACGAAACCGGAGGCACCAATTCCTCGCATATCCGTACAATCAACAGTATGTTTGGACGACTACTACTTCAGTTCCTTCATGGTAGCTACTCCAATCACGAGCATCAGTAGCGCCCATCCATCCAATGTGAAGATCGTCGGTCTTCAACCGTCTTCGACTTCTCAACGTCGATCGATTATTTGAAATAAGATGAACTCGGCCTTTTCAAATAACCCACGTATATTTAGGTTTTCAAATCAATTATTCACATGGTTGGACTATTCAATATTTACATTTCAGCACTTTAGTTATAATTTTCCTGTCAAATACATTCAACCATCACAGATCAAGCAAACACAACGAAATTGGTTTATTTCCACTCTATATCGTCTATAGTATTTTATAACGATATATCGCCATTTTTATTTAATTTAGAATGGTCATATTTAATTAAATGACGTTTCAGGTCATGTCGATGCACTGGCGCTGTTTTTCACTAATTTTGTTTTACACATATCTGAAAATCTAACCTTGGATCTTCACAAATTTTATATCATTAGGAAGGTCATTTCAAAACGAATCCAACGGTTTCAGTTTTGGGAAAATCCGACGGTCGGATCTTCCAGACTAGCCATTTGAAGTTACGATTTCAGTATACGAACTGCAGCGTCGTTATTCGATTTTATTTAATTATATATATATATATATATATATATATATATATATATAACCGTTTCTGGCGCTGTTTTTCTTCAGATTTGAATTAAGCATTCCAGACAATCCAACCGTCGGATCTTCACAAAGTTGGTGCCGTTGGAAAGATATTTCCAAGGCGAACCCAACGGTTGCGGTATCGGGAAAATCCAATGGTCGGATTTCCCGCACTAGTCGTTTGAAATCATGGTTTCAAAACATGAACTGCACGGCCACGTTTCATTTTAATTTTATTTATATTGATATAAATATAGTTCATCCAAAAATTCCTATATCGTTTTCACTTCAATTATTTCACTAACGCCTTTAAATTTTGGAAAATTTCGCCATAACCTCCTTTGTACGGGAGGGGCTGGGAAAATTCCCAAATAGCCACACGTGCGTCTCATGTCAAAAAGAAAAAGAAAAAGCCAAGCGGCTAGCCAACAGGCTCATAAAATCACCACCCAAACAAAACAGTAAATGTGTACCTATTTGTCGGGCATGAAATTTTATTCCTCTTCTCTAACCCCTTTGCCATAACCTGTTCAATAAATATGCATGTACATATATACAATTTTTATCACTTACCATTTTCCATTCAACTTCATATTCGATTTACTTTGGTTTAAAAACACCATTCATTCTAATGTTGCATGCATAGGCTAAAATCATATCATTAGCTAATTAATGTATATTTCAACTCATGCATATTTTATTTGAACAAGTGGCTATTTTTAACACTTCACATTTCAAAGATGATAATTTTGGCGAACTAAAATATATTTCAACACACGACTATTTTATTTAGTTCCTATGCATGTCAAAAATAATATTTCTTCACAAATATTTATTTCAACGTCCGCATATCTTTAGCATATCACATATATGATAAAAATGATAATTTTATCATTTAAAATATTTATTCGACCAATAGATGTTTTCAACACTTCATAGTTTTAATAAAAATGTAATTTTTATTGTTCGATCTTTTTATTCAACACATGAACTTTTCCACTACACACATTTCTCAACACATGAGCATTTCCACACATGGATATTTTATTTATGTTATTCATATAAGAAAGATGAAATTTTTATTGTTGAAACTATTTATATATATAAGGCGAATATTTTTCTTACTTCATATATATTATAAAAATGTGATTTTTATTGTTTAAACACTTCATTCATTCACAAATGAATTTAATTTTCACAAATCACTTTTCAACACATGAACATTTCCACACATGGATATAGTTTCAACATATGGCTCTAATTTCAACGCATGAAGATAATATTAACTTATGAAAATAATTCTAACACATAAAGATTATTCAAAATTTTGGCAGCATAACGGCAGGGTAGTTAAAACCGGCACCGTCCCTAGTACGGCTCCTCACTCTACCTTAAAACCTCGCGGTTTTTGACAATGGGGATTCATGCATCTAATTCGCACGTAGGCAGCATGTTTTATTTTTATTTCCACAAGTATTTCCAATTCATTTCAATCACCAATGGGTATTTTTCAACCACAACCATACAATATCAACCACAAACAATTATTCAACCATTCGTATTTTTCATCCAATATTTCACATCAATTCACAACAATAAATATCGTCCATGGTTTGTGGATGAGGGGAGTGTATATATATATATATATTGCTATATTTCACTTGCATTTCAACACATATATCAATTATTTTATGCATGTATAATTCATACTTCGCTTATATAGCTTACACTACGCATGTACAAGAGGTATACAACACGTGTGTAATTTATATTTCGCTATATATAATTTATACACGACATTTTCCATTCAAATTCAATTAATTTAGATTTCTCACATTGGTTTGCGGAGTGCTAAAAATCGTAGATGACTCAGAAAAATCCGCGGCTTCTTCTATGAGGTAGAGAGCTTCCTTGCGGTCCCGATGTTTCCTGTTTCATCGAATTTCATCAACACACCAAAAAGATATGATTTTTCAAAATGCAGACATCAAAAAGGACTCACCTTCCTATTTGGTTCGAAACTAGGTTTTAGTGAAATCCGTGGACCTAGACGCCGATCAGGGAGTTGGACGTGGAAGAGCTTCGAGTGGGGGTCCTGTCGGTGGTGGTTTGGTGGAGCTCGGTGGTCGGTGGTGTCGTCGGCGGCGGTGGGAAGTGGTGGACTTTGGGCGCTCGATTCAGGCGGAGGAGGCGTCGAGGGAGGGGGTACTGGGGTCGGATTTGAAGAGGAGGCGGAGATGAAGAAAACGGTGGTGGCGGCGGTGCCTGGAAGTGGAGGAGGCGACGGCAATCGAGGAGGGAAGCGGCGAACGGGTTTCGCCACTGAAATCGAGGGTTACGGTTTTTTTTTTATTTTTTTATTTATGAAAGGAAAATTCTGATTGGCCGATATATATATTATATTTTTAAATAGTGTTTTCTCCAACGAACTCCTTTTCAAGTCCAACGACTGTCGTCCCTAGCTAAATACCCCCATCCCGGACATAATGGATATGTTTCGTTGGCCAATTCGACTGTTACAGTCAGTTATTTTTCAAATTAAAGTATAAAACATTTAATTTTTAACTTTGAACGTACATTTCAATTTGCCAGGGCCACAAACTGATTCGAAAAATTCCAGAAAAATAAATTTAGCTATGTTTTGACGCTACAGTCCCAACAAAACTAGTTTCGTTGAATTCTGAGATCGTTTGAAAAATGGCCATTTTCTGGTCGATCCAATTTAATAGAAATTGACCAAACACATTTTCTTTTGCCACGCTCACATACTAGCTTCAAAAATTATGAAATTTGAAACCTAGCAATAGTTTGACATCCCGGACCCAACAAAAGTGGTTTCGTCAAATTCCGAGGTCATATACAAAATATCAATTTTCGAGGGCTATATATTCAATATAGCGACCTTTCTGAAAATTCATTCTGCCATAACTTTTGATTCCCGTTATAAAACTTCAATTTTTCAGATTCGTTAGAAAGGTATTGATAAACAGATTTAAATATTTTTGGTTTCGCTAAAATCCGTTATATTTTTCACCCTGCACAGTCAGTCAAAGTTTGAATTCAAATTTTCAAACTGACTCACTATTTCTAATTCACTATTTTATTGAAATATTCTATTTCAATTGTTCAAATTCCTTTGAAATCACCAATTTAAAAATTTTAAATTGGCCCGTATTTTCCGTGTTGTTACAGGGGAGAACGTTTAACCAATGTAACAAGACATGCGGTAGGGTTAAGTAACACAAGAAAGAACACTTAACCAAGGTAACATGATGGGGGTGGGGTTAAGTTAACTTGAATGGATAACACTTAACCAACCTGTGGGGTATACGAATAGACCCTAGGAAAACCCTAGTAGTGGGACCCGTTTCAGCAGTAACCCACATTAGGTATCAACGGTACCCTGAGCTAGGCAGGGTGGGGCACGATTACTGGGCTGATTGTAAGAAGTCAAAATGGCGGCAGGTGATGCAGCAGTGCAGGTTTGGACGGATTACGGGTGTGCATGTAACAACCCGTATTTTCAATAGTTTGTTATAACATAAATCGAGGAAGAATTTAATTCTAAAATCTGAATCAAGGGAAACGGGCTATGCCATTGCGTTCGTCTCGGAAAAATACGCGAAATAGAGTCCGAGTTTTCGAAAATCGGAGTCCGTATGACCCGATTAAGGCCCAACGAAGTTTTCAGAAAATTCCAAAGCAAAAACAGATTTCAAATTCAAACTTGAATTTGGAAATTTGGGCCAGTTTGGGCCAGGCGGGAAAAATCCCGCCAGAACACCCAAGTCGACAGCCCTGTCGACTTGGGAGTCGACTTGGTTGGACCCAAGTCGACAGCCCTGTCGACTTGGCTGTCGACTTGGTCCAGCCGGCCTGTTTAGCCTGGTGCACCATTTAGAGATTGTGTTGAGCTTGGCGGCCAGATTCGGTTTTGAGGGATGAGATTGGAACTAGGGTTTAATCCTAGGGTTGAAACTAGTCCTAATCTCTATAAATAAGACCCTAACCTACCCTAAATCATCATTATTCATTCTAGTAACTAAACTATGGCAAAATCAATCCTCTCATGGCCTCCACTCTCTTCATAAAAATTTCCTAAGTCATTTCTATGAGATTTTCCATGCATACAAGTGTTTTCAAACTTGTATGAGCATCATTAGCTTGCATTCAAGTCAAGTTTCTATATTTGCATCATAAAGGAAGAGTTTTGATCATTTTGGCTCAAGGGTTTTGCTTGCATTTTGGGTTTAATTGATTTCATAAGGGCTTTGTCATATTTTTGTGACTTCTTAAGCATTGTAAGCCCTATTCTACTTTCATACTTAAACTCTAAAGTTAAATGTATGATATGCAAGTTTGCCATGATATGCAAGTTTACTAAGTCATGCTATGCAAGTTTGATATGTTATGCTATGCAAGTTTGCCATGTTGTGATATGCAAGTTTATCAAGTTATGATATGCAAGTTTATATGCAAGTTTGAGATGTTATGATATGCAAGTTTTGTTATGCAAGTATGCCATGTTATGATGTGCAAGTATGCCATGTTATGATATGCAAGTTTATCATGTTATGTTATGCAAGTTTGATATGCAAGTTTGTCATATGATATGCAAGTTATGTTATGCAAGTTTGGGATGATCATTTGGTTCATGTTATCATGTTATGCAAGCTTATCTTGGGTTTATGAGCATAAATCTTCAAGCTTTATGCTAAAGGTTGCATTTTGGCAACATGTAAGTTATCATATCCCTTATGATAACTTGCATGTGAGGCCAAATGCGAACTTATGGCCATTTCTACATGTCATTTAGCACCATGTAACACCAATATGCCAAGTTTGGTTTTATGCATGCTTTTGGGGCCTAAAAATGTAATATGCAAGGGTATGAACACATGAACATTTCATATGCCAGCATGTTGAACTTGTGGCTTTAACACCTTTATGTCGTGATTATGCCAAGTTCCCTCTTTCTATCCTTTATGCGCTATGGCGATATGTAAGCGATGGGATTGCGTTTGGGGTTGGGTAAACTTAAAAGACATAAAAACATAAGCTTGGGAATTTACCTATTAAGTTAGGTCTACCCATTGGGAATTTACCTATTAAGTTAGGTCTACCCAATTGCTTGAAAATTTGTAACATGTTTTGGAAACATGATGGACATGACACTTAGAAAAGATAAGTGTGACCAACTCGAGGTTGGGTTGAGTTTGTAGCGTAAACCTACCCGGAACCGACCGGCTTAACTAGTTGCTACAAAGAATAGGACCCAATTGAGAAGTTGGTCATGTTGTACCTTGAACCCGAGGTTAGACCAAGTTGTGGTGTAAAGCTACCCGGAACCGCCCGGCTTAACTAGTAACCACAACGAGGTCTAATGTGAGAGGTTAAGGTGCATTAAATTAATTAATGTTACATGATAAGGTTAAGTAAACTTGATTTATGAAACTTAACCAATTTGACATGAATGGGTAGGTTAAGTGAAACCGGGCTTGATTTCTTAATGACACTTAACCGAAAAATTCGACTAGTGGTTAGGGTTAAGTTAACCTACACTTAACCAATCTGAACTTGGTAATTTAACGGGGTTAAGTTGAACTATACTTAGCCAATCCAACTCAGTAATTTGATAAGGCTGAGAACCGATTGGATACCTGGTCTGGATAAACTAACTTGATTGATAAATTAAACGAACCTGTTTTGCGAATCTGTAGGACCCACACCAAGTTAGGCAAGTTTGTAAATCTGTTATCTGATCCGTTTGTCTGAAAACTGATCGTCTGAACTTTGTATGTCTGAACTCTGTTAATAAGTTAATCTGAATCTGATAGTCTGGGGACACAAGGGGGAATACTTGTGTCATTTGTTGTTTGGGACCATTATTAGTCAGTAACCCTTTCTGGTATCAAAACTTTGACCCAACTGTAGGTGGGGTCCGGGCACGCTTACTGAACTAATTATAAGTGGTTCATTCTGATAATGGCGATGGGTGTTGATGGTGCGTTCCAACCGGGTCATGTGCGTGCATGGATCCCGGTCTGCCTCTGAGGATGTAAGACACCGTGACATCTGTAAATATGCCTGTGCCAATTGGTTGCCACTTTAGGGAGTGATACACCCTATCGTGGGGCCGACATAGGATATTTATGTATTAGGGAGCCGATCGCTTGGGTAGGATTTAGGGTACACTTAGCTCTGTCTGATTCTGTTGGTACCGTCTGTTTGGTTGGGTGGTAACACCCGTCTATTTCTGCGTGGTACCGTCTGTTAGGGTGGTAAAGGCCCACTACTAGTGTACACCTAATTGTAGTATTCCGTTTCTGTACTCTGTTCAGTTAGGGTGGTAAAGGCCCATTATTGTTAGCATTCCGTTTCGGTACTCTGTTCTGTTCGGGTGGTAAAGGCCCATTATTGTTAGCATTCCGTTTCTGTACTTTATCTGTTAGGGTGGTAAAAGCCCATTTTTCCCGAACTCTATCTATGGGCCATTCTGTTCCGTCCTGTTTCGATGTAGACATTAGGGTAACACCTAATCCTGTTATACTAGTATTGGTACTAAGAAGTTGGATCTTGACTTAGGTCAACACCTGATATTGGGCCAAGTTTAGGCCAAGGGATAAATTCTTGTTTATACATGACATGTTAGAATGCTGGTACACCTGTGGTGAAAAACTTCACCTTGATTATGTGATGACTCCTTTGAATTATCTGTTAGATATTCACCATGCTAGTATGTAATTATCCATATGATCATACCTGCTTCTCATGCCAGTTAACTTTATCAGTTTACATTGATTGTAGTAGGGCTTACTCAGTCTTTTTGACTGACCTGTTTTCTTTCGCCTCTTTTCTTCCGTCCCCCCCCCCCCCCCCCCAGGTTCTCAGGGAGGGAATATTGGAGCTTAGCTGGATTTCTGATCGCTTGCTTGTGGGATTTTAGCTCATGTACGGTCTTGACATGAAGCTAGCTATGGTTATCACTTATTTTGGGGATAGTACTTATGTATTTCAGTTTTTCAGTAATGTTGTTTTTATCTAGACTTGTGTATTTGGAAAGTTAACATTATGTTGTACCAGACTTGTTTTGAAATGGTTTGAAAATCTTCCGCTGTTTTATCTATGTTATTTACTCTGTTTACATATATACATATGTTCTTGTTCTGCCTTGATATATCATTATGCATGTTTACCTGATTCAAACGCCCCTCCAAAGTCAGAGTGCTTGCAAGAGCCACCCTGGCGGAGGTGGGGTGTTACAGTGCACGTATTCCGGAGTGGAAAATTTAGCCATTGGGCATCAGTAGATATAAAGCTGTGCATCAAAAATGGTGTCGGGGTTGCCATCCTAGGGATTGATACACCCTAGGGTGGGACCAGCACAGGTATCTACGAATAGGGGGCCGCATGACACAAACAAGAATTAGGTCGAACAGGAGCCGATCGATTAGGGTAGTAAGGATACATCTAACACATTCATGGCAATTGGGCTGGTTGAGGTGAAATCCTCATATTAGATGTAGTCCTGAAGGCTACCACAACTACGGGGTTGGGACAACCTTAGTATATAACACATGTTAAACATTGTAAGTAAGAGCCAATCAAATAGGTACGGTGGGGACATGAAACTGTCAATATGAGACGGGACCCTCATCGTGGGATATGTACCTATAAAACTATCATGTGGGTTTTGGGGGATCACTTATCTTGTAATTATAGCTAAGTAAATTTATTGGAACGCTAGATAGGTGGTGCAGAGAATATAGGAAATCAAGGAAAATAGTGAAATGGTGAAGCTTAGAAATCTTGTGATGTTATACTTGATAGAAACCTTGCGATGTGATACTTGGTAGGAACCTTGTGATGCTACTCTTGATAGGAAGCAGGGGAGGTTATACTTGATTCATCGTGCCTGTAGCTTACCT
Source organism: Allium sativum (assembly GCA_030737875.1). Taxonomy (NCBI): domain Eukaryota; kingdom Viridiplantae; phylum Streptophyta; class Magnoliopsida; order Asparagales; family Amaryllidaceae; genus Allium; species Allium sativum. The sequence goes on along the minus strand of CM060920.1, from coordinate 929,695,330 downwards.
TATCATCATGCTTATGTTTACTTTCAGTTTATTCATGCCATATTATCTTCACCTGTTTTATGCTAAAAGTCATTAGGACTTACTCAGACTTTATGACTGACCCAGTTTGTTTCGCCTCTTTTTCTTCCGCTTCCCCCTAGGTTTGCTGGGTGGAAATACAGCTTAGTTCAGATCTTACCAAGCCCCAAGGCTCTTTCATATACAGCATGGATTTCTCTTGGCTATGGCTTGCTTTGCTTTATTGGGGAATACTACAGTTTATTTTTATGCTTCTTTGTTTTTGAGGAAGACAGATATTTTGACTATGTAATCGGGTATTGGGAGTTGATGGGCTTTTATTGTAAACAATTATATTTAATAAATGATTTGAAGTACTTCTACTTTACTTTCCGCTGTTTTATATACGTCTGTCTTGTAATATTTCTGTTCCAGTACCCATAATGCTCCATTGAAGTTAAGGCATTCCCTTTGTGAGTGACCTTGACGGATGTGGGGTGTTACATTTGGTATCAGAGCAGAAGGTTACCAGACTGGGCAAAAGCTTTTAAAAACCTTCTGAAATTATTTTCAAAATGTTTACAAAGAAGCATTTTTCTAAGAAAAGTTTTGTTTTACGAAAGGCATATTCCCTAAAGCCATATGCACTATCTTTTGATTCCCTCCTTGAGTTTATTCTCTCTTTCTTTCTCACCATAGTTTTGTAGGTGTATGTCGGAGGGTAAAGAAGTGCCCAACTTCCATCTATCGCCGCAGTAGTTCCATCTGCATCTAATCTTATTTCAAGCTTTGTAGAGTTGCCCTGCGATGGAGTTAGCTTTCGAGAAACTTGTCAACAAACTATACAAGGATAGTAAGAACATGGATAAAGAACACAAGCCTAAGGATGAAAAACTTGCTAATATGGCTTAATCCACAAAAGAGGAAAAAGGTGAAAGGAAAGAGGTCAAAGTGAAAGAATAATAAAACCCATGACAAGAAAGAGCATTGTTGGTGTGGTAAAAAGGGACATGTAGTTAAGTATTATAAGACAAGGGCAAAGGACAAGATCGTCGAGAGGGCAATTGTATGCTCTCACTACTAGCATACCTAAGAGAGGTGGTAACGTTTCTATTAAAAGTTTAGCTTTTCTTTTCTATCATACTGTGGGAACTCTATTTTTGAACATCGCATCCTTTTTATTTTGCTTCGATAGTTGAGTCTCTGCACCTTAGTACTAGCATAGTAGAGGATCCCATTTTTCTCTCAAATCCTGTTGGGAATTCGGCTCATTTATTCATGACTTGTTTCGATTTGAGAATGTCTATGCTAAGTGTTGAGTTTAGAAGTAATGCTTATGTTTTTGGGCTATGGGTTGATTCTAGGGATGGGGTGGTTGTCTAGAAATGATACCATTCTCGAGTATGAAAAGAGGGTAGTTAGGCTCTTGACTTGCCTCGGTAATACCCTTAAAGTCTCGTGTAACCTTTAGGGTTCGGTCATGATTAGTTACCTTGAATCTCTTGACACATTTATTGGTAATTCGTAATTCGCTCGAATAGTGTTCGCCACTAAGGCGGATGGTTCATTTCGTTTACACATGAGTTATAGAAAATCACCTTAGTAAGTACACTTGGCAACATGGTTGGCATTTGTTTATTTTCAAGAGATAATTCATTGATGTGGAATACCCTCTAGTAAGCGAACGAGATCCAAGATTCACTAGTGAATTTTGGAGAGCTTGCATGAAACCGTGAGTACGCAGTTATGTTTAAGCCGAGTATACTAGAAGGGGAATAAGTGAAAGTGGAACGAGAGGCGACAGTGAAATGAGCTCCAACTCATATTTTGGAAATAGGAATTAAGAAGCTACGAAAATGTGAAGTTAAAGACGGTCAAAGCACAATGGAGTTAAGCTCAAGGCAATGCAACTTAGAAGATTGAAGACTAGATACGCGCATCATATCTCTTTTTAAGAGTATATCCTTGATCCCTCTTTTCCTGTAGAGCTTACTTGCATGCTATCTTTTAAGTATATCCTCTCGGTCCTATTCTCAATCCTATTTCTATTGCAAACCCCATAGGGAGTATGACTCATCTGTTAGTAATACATGTTGGGGCTAGAGGGTGTCCGTTGGGTTGAGTAAACTTTTTGGGTTCTATAGGATACGGGTTGGTTTTAGGAAGGGATTTCCTGTGACCAAAAAGGAGTCCATCATGCTTAGTTCCCTAGAATCATATATATTGGTTAGGTTGAGTAATTCTTTGAGTATCATTCTAATGTTGATTTTGGTCTTCGGGGCTGGTGCTTAGGGAATTCTTCTCCTAATCAGTATATATGTGACGTAGATTTCCAGTTTTGACATTGCCTAATGGGCACAAAGTTTTTACTTGCTTCTATCATTCGACTATACCTTTAGATAGGAATAATTGGGTGTAAACATGTGTTTGAGACATGTTATGATTGATGGTTGCAAGTGGTTGCTAGTGGTTGCTTGTGGTTGCTCGTGAATGCATATACACACACATTAGGCACTAGATCGGCTCCATCACCTTTCATATTGCATATGCATGAGTGTTTATACTTGTTTATGGATGAAATTGAATGTGTTATCATGTGGATGTTGCATATGGATGGATGTTTGTGCACACATATAGTGTTTATATGGCTAGGACTATTCGCATACATGTTGGACTCATGGCAGTAAAACATATTTTGCATTAAAGGGATCAATCAGGCCTGATCATTTGCATTAGATAAGGAACATATACATACACTTCTTACATATGTTCATACAACATTAGAAATCTATTAAGGACAATGAATGCCTGTGATTGATGATTGAGTAGATGGATGATTGGATGGTAGGACACATTCTTCTTAACCTGAAGATTTCAGGGACGAAATCCTTTAAGGATGGGAGAATGTAACAACCCGAATTTTAATAACATGTTGAAACTAGAAATCAGGGTATAATTAACTTTTAAGTTGAGAACCATGGGAAATGGGTTGCGCCATTGCGTTCATCTCGGAATTCTACATGAAATAGAGTCTGAGTTTTCGAAAATCGGAATCCGGACGAAGGAGTTATGGCCTCGAGAAGTTTTGAACTAAAATCAGGAAATATAACCAGTTCGAATTCAAATTTCAAATTTGAAAAACGAGTACCCGGGCTGGGCGGGAAAATTTCCCCCCAGGACCCAGGTCAACTGGGTAGTCGAACTGGGTAGGGGCAGGTCGACTACATGGTCGACCATGTAGTCGACCTGGCCAATGGGGGTCGACCACCCAGTCGACCTCCCTAGTGCTGGGTCGAGCCCAGGTAGGCTGTGTTGATTCATGGGTGCGTTTTTCGGGCCTGTGACAAATTTTGACGGTTCAGATGAGTTCTAGGGTTTATCTAAGGGCCAAAACTAGATGCTACACCTATAAAAACACCCTAAAACCTAACCTAATTCATAACAAATCATTCTTACACCAAAATGCTGCTAAAGTCCCTCTTGATCACGGCCGCCGTCTCTAATCGATTTCCTAAGCTTTCATACACAATTTAATTCGAAGATTAAGGAAATTCAAAACAAAAAATCGGCATTCTACAACAAATTCAGTTCTTAATTCATTAGCCACAATCTGTAAGTTCTAGTTGTTTTTAGATTTAAACATTTAATTATAATATGGCCATGGAATAAAGTGGAATTGGATTTTAAGTATGTTTATCGATTCAGACCTATTTCTGTTGCTTCTTGAATCTTGAGTTTTTGAGACTTGTCTATCTTTATTCTCATGTCTAGTTCATGATCTATTCAGCCTGTTGTAAATTAGTTTTCTTGATTCATGTTGATATTATTATCAAGTTGTAATCTTCATGCTTGTGATGATGTTTTTCTCTCTGATCTTATTTTTATGCAAAATTCTATCTTCCCCTATTTATTTTCTTTTGATGAACCTTAGTCAATTTCGGACCTAGGCCTAAACCGAGATTTGCTTACGATTGAATACGGGGAAATAATTGGGATATTACCTATTTGGATATACGTGTTTGGTGGAATTGATGGCATAACATGAAATTGGAAAATTGGGTATTATCAACATAATTGAAATTGCAAATTTGGCCATTGGCATAATTAATTTGGCATGAAGTGGGCATATATGAATTGGCTTTGTAAATTAAATTACGAGTTCGGGCCTATGTGAATTAAATCAAAAGATTTGGCTTATGATTGGGCATAAGTAAAATTGGGAATTTGAAAATAAAAGCGATTGTAAACTTGATAATTGGCATAAATATGTATTATGAACTTGGGTAATTGGCGTGCATTGTAATAAAAAGATTTTAGTCTGGGATAACTACATCACGAATCATGATATAGGTTTATTTGGACATGAAACTTGATGCATGTAATCTTGGCTAGAACATGATATGGGTAAAATGGCATAGACTTGGCATACATGTAAATAGGCAAGAATTGGGCATATATAAACTGACTAGAATTGGTATATATATAAATTGGCATGTAATTTTGGAACTTGGTGTAACACCCCGGATTTTTGAATAATCGAATTAACTAAAATAAAGAATAATTAATCTCAGACGTGAGAATTAGGGGAATGGGGTTGCGCCATTGTGTTCATCTCGGAATTCTGGTTGAAATAGAGTCTGAGTTTGCGGGAAACGGGTACCGGATGAAGGAGTTATGGACGAACGAAGTTTGGTGGCAAAAGAAGGAAAAAAATAGATTGCACTGGCGCACTTGGGAAGTGCGCCAGTACAAATTTGCACTGGCGCACCTGCCAAGTGCACCCAGGCCGAGGCAGCAGGCCTGCACAGCTTTCTGGTTCAGACTAACCCATGTTGCTTAGTCCTTTCTGACTCCTTGTTGAGTCATTAGGGCTGAGGTGTCACCCTATCATGATTGAATGGTTTTGATTAACCCTAAGATCATCCGACGGCTTAAATTAATTCAAAACTCTATAAAAAGACCCATGGACTCAAACCCTAAATCAAAATTAAAACTGAAACTATGGCCGTCATGCTGTCATCTTGAACCCTAGAGTAGCCGCCACAAATTAAAGAGGAAGATCAGCAAATCAAATCAGTTCTATTCAACCCTAACAACGAATCTTCTTCAAAGGAGAGCTAATACAACTCCAGAAATCAGAATTCAGAACTCAAGACCGCTTTTGAGTAGTGAGTTCGATAGTTTTAACAAAATAATTAGTAAATGAATTGGATTGAGTTATAATGCGGATAATTTGGATATGATATGAATTATTGACTGCATGTTGTAATTATGTTGTAGAATTGTGTTGTAATTTCTATGATATTATGTTATGATGCTATCATTTACGATGTAAAGTTATGATGCTATCACCCATGTTATAATCCTATGATTAGCTTATGCCTAGTTGAATCATCATGTTTCATATGTTAGTTTGGTTATGTTGATTCATATGATAAATCATATGTATGCAAGTTTAGATTTTGATTTAAATATGAATCGTATACAAGTTGGGTAAAATTATATGTGACCTTACATGGTTATGACATCTAGTTATGTGAAAATTTGATTAAAAGTTAGGCTATGACATGTGTGAGTTATATGCTAAATTCTACATGATACTTTACATATTAAATGTAACTTTACATCATTGTTATGATGCAGAAAACACATATGCAAGTTTGTATAAATATATGAGTTTGGGATGTGAATCATGTTATGCAATTTTAGGTTTATTGCTTATGCAAGTTTACACCTTTAGATGTAGATCTATGACATACATGATTTATGCAAGTTTGTGACCATTATCTCAACAAGTTCACACCTTTAGATTTGGATTTATGACATATGTTGTTTATGCAAGTTGTAACTTTAGCCTATACAAGTTTTAAATGTAGAACATCATTCACACATGCAAGTTCACCCCTATGTTTAGATTTATGTTTTAATTATGTGTATATTGTGATGTTTTCTCTTTATTCCATGAGTTAGAGTATTCGAGTCTAACGCATATTTAACGTTAAACGAACAAACGTACAACGTGGGGTAAAGGGGATAATATTAAAAAAGATTTAATTGGCATAAATGCCTTAAAAGGCATAAAATATAATTATGGTGAAAATTGATATGATTTTACATACCATAATTGGATGGACATAATTGAGTCAATTATGGACATCGTTAAATTTGGAATTGATTGATAATTTGAATAGGGAAAGTAATTCAATTTGGGGAATGATTAATTAGGTGTAATTAATCGTTTAAGACACGAGGTTAGGCTCGTTTGTGGTGTAAGACTGCCCGGACCCGCCCGACGAATCTAGCTGCCACAAATGCCAGTCTAATGTGAGAGGTCTTAGGCACAAATTAAATACGTAACAGTTGTAAAGACACGGGGTTAGACTCGTTTGTGGTGTAAGACTGCCCGGACCCGCCCGGCAAATCCAGCTGCCACAAATGCCAGTCTAATGTGAGAGGTCTTTATGAGGTTACAGTCTTAATGAATTAAGAAACACTTAACCAAATAAGCATGTAGTGGGACATGAGGGGGTTAAATGGGTGCCTTGGGTGGCATGTGGAATCTAGTGGGTGCCTTGGGTGGCATTGGAAATACGATTAGAAACAGTTAACCAAAATTTGAAACATGTAAGTGAACATGAATAAGAAGCGGGTTAAGTGGGATGTACTAGAGGGGACCAAGCTTAGGTGGATAGCTTGTGTCAAGTAATGGGGGCCCGTATCAACCAGTAACCCATACGTATCTTTGTGGGCTCGACCCAAGTCGAGGACGGGACACACATACTGGGCTTGACTGTAAGAGGCCAAACCGGGTTAGCGGTGGCAATGCAAGTCCAACGGGTTCATATGCGTGTGTGGACCCGGGCTGGTAGGTAAGACGTTGTTGCATCGTGTAGGTATAAGCCGTGCATTCTTGGTGGTATCGGGTTGCCACTTTGGGAAGTGATACACCCCACTGTGGGGCCAGCACGGATATCTACGAGTTAGGGAGCCGATCGCTTGGGGGTAGTGGGTACACCTAGTGGAGATAGGGGCAGGCGGCACCTATGAAGGCAGCTAGGGGTACACGAAACTACCAATATCATTATTAAGTCTGTAGGCGGGATCAACCTTAGGGTGACTAGTGGTGGAGCAGTATACTAGTGGTGGTGCAGTATAGCAATTATCCTATAGTGTTGGTGTAGTTTAGTAATTATCTTAGTGGGTTAGGTGCGCTTTAACGATATCGTTGTTCATTTGGTTTCCTTGTTTACTCTGTCATACTCAATGGTTCATGATCATTTCCTTATTTTTCAACTTATGCCTTAGCCTAGTTACTTTGTTAATTATATTGTTAAAATTATCGCACTCGCCAAACTTTATGTCTGACCCCCTTTGTTTCCTCCTCTTTTCTTCCTTTTCCCCCCAAGGTGCTCAGGTTGGAACTAGCACCAGTGGAGCTTGATTTTGGACTGCTTTTAGAAGATTGCTTGGATCGCTGAAGTAAAGTTCAGCTTCTCTTTTATTTATGGCTATTTTGTATTGGGGATTATGTCTTTCAGTTTATGTACTTGGATTTAGTCAAGATGGATATTTTGTACTTGACTCTGGTTTTGATGATGTAATCAAACATATGTGTTTTCCGCTGCAATGAAATAAAGTTTTAAATTTTCAAGTACTGTTTATATCTGTCTTGTTGTTAAGTTTCTATTGTATACTTACTTAAAACGCTCCATAGAAGTTAATGCGTTCCCTTTGTGAGTGACATTAATGGACGTGGGGTGTTACACGTGGTATCAGAGCTGAAGGTTACCAGAACAGATATGAATTTTGAAAAACTATTTTTCAAAACCATTTTTATAAAGAAGTACCTTCAAAAGTATGTTTTAAGGAAAGTATTTTCAAGAGAAAAGCTTATTTTAGAAAGCATAACCCCAAGAGCCATATATCTTTCCCTCGGTTCTTTTATATTGAATCTTTCCTTTTTCGTTTTAGCATGTCTGAAGCGTCTAAGATACCAGAGGGTGTTCATGTACCCGGTTGGTTTCGTCAATATCTCGAGGCTAGGGCCGCTACCGCAGGTCCAGCAAATGCTCCTCCTCCTCCTCCTCGTGTCAATAATTTCGCAAAGATATGTAAGGACTTTAGAGCAATGGGTGGAAAACCTTTTCACGGGACGGAGACATTTGTTGAAGCTCGTAACTGGCTAAAGGAGGTGGAAGAATTGTTTGGAATCTTTGAAGTGGATGATGGAAGAAAAGTCCAGCTAGCTGCCTGGCTAATGAAGGATGAGGCCTCGTTTTGGTGGGAGGTCACTAATGGTGGACGTCCAGTTGATACATGGCCAGATTTTAGGCAGAGGTTTGAGGCGAAGTTTCTCTCGCGGGCTGAAGAGAATCTATACATGGAAAATTTTTTGTCACTGAAGCAGGGAATCTATCGGTAAAAGAGTACGTCAACAAATTTAACCAATTGGAAAGGTTTGGCTTAGACTTGGTGAATACTCCAGAAAAAAGGCTCTAAGATTTGTTAAGGGTTTAAACGAGCCGCTTTATGGGTTAGCTATGACCCACATTCCCATGGGGGCTACCTTCGAGAGACTAGTTGACATGGCACTCATGCATGAAGAGGAGAAGGGCGCCAATGCTAATAAGGCACCCGAGAAGAAAGGGGATCAAAGGAAGCCGCAACTGCAACAACATAACATGAAAGGTGGCAAAGGCAACAATGCTAAAGGGAAGAAGAAACGCTTTAACTGTGCGACACCCGACCATCTAAGCAAAGATTGTAGGAAGAAAAAGAAGACTGGTTGTTTCCACTGTGGCGTGGCAGGACATTTTATTAATGACTGCTCAAAGAAAAGGTAGAGGGCAGGGTCTACCTCAGGAAGACAGTGCAAGCTCTTATGGCACCAGGGCAGGCAAGGGGACAAGTTCAGGCTCTCGTGGTCCCACCGCTGCAAGAACGAGGTAGAGCAATTTCTGTTGAAAGTTTAGTTTTTCTGTTTGATTATCCTGTCCGTACTTTATTCGATTCTGGCGCATCACATTCGTTTATTTCTACATCATTAGTTGAAACACTGCACCATGATACTAGTCTAGTTACTGATCTCTTAGTAGTCTCAAATCCTATTGGTGGTTCGGCTCATCTTTCCATGATTTGTTGGGATTTGAGAGTGTTTATCTTGGTTGTTGAGTTTGAATGCAATGCCTTTGTTCTTGGCTTCATGGGCTACGGCTTGATTCTAGGTATAGATTGGCTAACTAGATATGGGGCCATCCTAGATTGTGAAAGAAGGGTAGTTAGATTGTTGACTCGTTCTAGAAAGACCTTTGATATTTCTTGTGACCCTAGAGGTCCAGTAATGCTTAGCTACCTAGAATCCCTTGACGCATCCGATGATGATTTACATTTTGTTCACATAGTCCGTGAATATGTTGATGTCTTCGATGAGGTGAGGGGTTTACCCCCAAAACGTGAGATAGACTTTCAGATATATCTAGTAGATAATGCAAAGCCAGTTGCATTACCAGTACGCCACATGGCTCCAAGAGAGAGAAGAGAACTCAGTAAGCAAGTGAAAGAATTGCTTGAGAAGGGGTTCATCAGATATAGTATATCGGAGTGGGGTGCTCTAGTAGTGTTTTCCATGAAGGCGGATGGGTCCCTTAGACTTTGTGTGGACTATAGAGAACTTAATAAGCTTACTAAGAAAAATAGACACCCACTGCCGAGGATTGATGACTCTTCGATCAGTTAGTTGGCGCCTCAGTGTTTTCGCAGTTCGACTTAGCCATGGGTTTTCATCAGTTGAGAGTGGCTGAGGATAGCATAGACAAGACTGCCTTAAGGACTCCAGACGGTTTCTTCGAGTGGCTTGTGATGCCCTTCGGTTTGACAAACGCCCCCACATACTTTGTTGATTTGACGAGTAGGGTGTTTAGGGAGTACCTCAATAAATTCGTGGTAGTCTTTGTAGATGACATCTTGGTCTTTTCTAAGAGCGAGGAAGAGCATGCCCTACATCTTAGAGAAGTGTTGGAGACTCTTCGAGCGCATATCCTTAAAGCTAAATTTTCGAAATGTCACTTTTGGAGGAAGGAAGTGCGATTCTTAGGGCACGTGGTTTCCAAAGAAGGGATAGCTGTGGATCCCATGAAGATAGTGGCCATCCAAGATTGGAAGGTTCCTAAAAATGCTACCGAGGTGAGGAGTTTCTTAGGGTTGGCTGGCTACTATAGGAAGTTTATCAAAGACTTCGCAAAAATATCAGCTCCATTAACACGCTTGACGAAGAAGAACCTAGTTTTCACATGGGACGTAGATTGTAGTTTTCACATGGGACGTAGATTGTGATGATGCGTTCCAACGTTTAAAGTGATCTTTGACCCCAGCCCCAGTCTTAGTGTTGCCAGATGGGAGTAAGCCATTTACCGTTTATACCGATGCTTGTGGGACAGGACTAGGCGCAGTCTTAATGCAAGAGGGAAGGGTAATAGCCTATGGTGGAAGGCAGTTGAGAGTGCATGAAAGAAATTACCCTACACATGACCTAGAGTTGGCCTCTATTGTCTTCGCACTTAAGTCTTGGCGTCATTATCTTCTTGGCGAGAAATTCGAATTGTTCACTGACCACAAATCGCTAAAATATTTATTCTCTCAGAAGGACTTGAACTTAAGGCAGCAAAGATGGATGGAATTCTTAGCATCTTATGACTATGAGATAGCATATTCCCATGGCAAGGGTAACATGGTGGCAGATGCCTTAAGTAGAAAAAGATTATCCTTGAGTCCGTTGATTGTTGAGCGGCGAAGTTTAGAGTTCATCTCTACGTTTAACCTTAGACCTTCTATTGACTTCGTACCCGGTTTGCTAGCATCCTTAGAGGTTAGACCTACGCTTTTGGGACGGATTGGCGAGGCACAGCGAGATGACCCACAGTTGGTTGAGTTAGTAGAGAAGCTCAAAAGAGGGGAGTCATCGAGCCATCTCCGTAGGTATACCCTAGATGATAAGGGTTGGTTGCGTAGGGACGGTAGACTTTGTGTACCACGGGACGAGAGATTGAGGAAGACCATTCTTGATGATGCCCATCGTTTGAAGATGACCATCCATCCCGGCGGGGACAAGATGTACATGGACATAAGACGAGTTTACTTTTGGGTCGGCATGAAGAAAGATGTGGCTGAGTATGTCGCTAGATGCTTGGTGTGCCAACAAGTAAAAGCAGAGCAAAAGAAGCCCGGTGGATTGTTTCACCCATTGGAGGTCCCACAATGGAAGTGAGAAAGTGTTTCGATGGACTTTGTTGACGGATTACCGAGATCGAGTGTAATAGACCCGCAAATCCGAGCTATCTGAGTTGACTAAATACACCACACGTCCAACCCAAATAACACAGAAATACGACTCATTATTAGAAAGAAGTTAGAGGGTGAGAATAGATAAGATAGAAAACTTAGAATAGAAGAAAACGAAGACCACAAACTCACAGCGGAACGGATAAAATATATTATATAACATTAGCTTCGAAATACAAATCTGTTTGTACATACTTACATACCATCATCAGAGTACACATAACATTTGATTCAGCGGAAGTAACTCTAAATAACTAACGTTGAAGCTTCCAGCTTCAAGCTCCTCCAAGTGTATCTGTAAAAGCCTGAAACACTTGACTGCCCGTACAAATTTGGGCACCCAAGAGTTTAGGGAAAACAAAACAAAATAAACTCTGGGTCAGTCATGGGACTGGTGTGAGTAAACTCCAACCACTTGTTTAACTTTAAAAATCCTTTCAAAAGAAAAGATAATAGTAAGACCAGCCCACACATAAACACGGACGGTTTTTACCTTACTATAACCCAAAACACTTTGATACGAAAATCCAGTGATATTATAATAATGTCTACATCAAGTAAATAACCAAATAGCAGAACGCTTGCATCTCACGCTCCACATATATATTAAAAAATCAAAAACCGCATGGCGCTTATTGGAGATTGGATTTCCAACTATGACAAGGTATGGGACCACCTTCCGATGATGTATCTCTAGAGACGAATACACCTGGGTTCAACAAGAACGTCTTGCAACCCGGCCCACACATGACCGACCACTCATTTCGCTTGAGTGTATCGAATGTATATCACCAACGGTTGGACTCAAACCACCGTTTCCCGAATGGGCAGAATCGATAGATTTAGAAACAAAAGGAATTCCTCTAGATAGGTGATTATACACCCTAATGGGTGCGACCCACATAGCCATGCTGCCTGCCCGATTTTTGTCCTTTCCCGGTTGTTGATGCCTGAGGCTACGCATACTTACCATTCATTGATAACACAATCACTTTGAATGCCACATTGTCAGATCCGTTAATCACTAGTTGAGTTTGCACAAATATTCTGGATATTATGCTAAGGGATAAATCCATTGCAACCATATATATTCATACAGACCAACCCATTTGATCATTGGAAATACTCTGTCAGACATTCGTCCATTTACATTCGTCCTGGGATTGAACGAAACCGAAGGCACTATTTCTATTACTAGAAAAGCCCTTGCACTTCACTCCGTCTTCAATATATTCAGCATACTTGGTTCGCAACGCTTATGCCGATACGGAGTGGTTCTTCGGATAATAATCCAACCGGTCTCTCCATATTGACAACGATGGTCAAACTTCGATAGTCTGTGATTTAACTATCGAATAAAAACAAGTGTTCATCCAACATACCAAACAAATCACTGGGCTCTTTAATTAATATTCATTAATTAAATCTCTTCTCCATTTCCTTATCAATATTTGTTAACCAAATATTTCAATACTCAATCTTGGCCCTTTACGCTATTTTTGATTTCGTTTCCTTATCGAATTCTATATATATCGATATATAGATTTCTAATTGTCAAATTTCTTAAAAATATTCTAACTCCTTAAATTCCCGGAAAAATTCGCCATAACCTCCCCTGTATCGGGAGCATCGGGAAATTTCAAATAACATCCCGGTATCTTCTAATCTCAAAAAGAAAAAGAAGAAGCCAAGCGGCTTGCCGATACGGCGCATAAATCTCATATATGAATTTAAACATGTACCTTTCTGTCGAGCACCTACATTAATAACTTCATATACTTCATCCCATACCTGTCTAACCCCTGTTCACCTGTTTCCAATTCAATTCAACTCAATCCATTCGTTTGAATTCAATTTTGAATCGTTTGAATTCAGTTTCGCTCAATTATTCTTTAAATCGGCCAATTTGCCTATTTCACTTCTTCGTTTGAACATAGCATGTTCAAATAAAATGTTTAACTCGCTCACGACCAAATTGAATTTCAATTTCAATTCTAGTTCCCTTTTTGATTTCGAATATAAATTCTCAAATCGAATTCACTTATTTAAAGCTCAATATTCATTCGAAATCTCATTAACTAATTTCTATTCGAATTAGTTAACTCTATTCAATAAATCAAAAATCTGATTTCTATTTCAGAAATCAACTCATTACTCCACTGGAGTTCACATATATTTTATAACCCAAATCTGGATTTTTTCTAAATAGGAATTTCGATTTTTATTTGCTTAAAATCCTTTAATTTAACTAAATAAACCGTTATGGTTTTATAATGGTTCTGGCGCTGTTTTTCTGAAAATTTGATTTTGACATAACTCAAAATCTATCCGACGAAATTCAGATTTTTCTCCTTCATTAGAAAACTATTATCAAACTGGTCCTGACGTTTCTTGTTTCAAAGAATTCCGACTTCAATTGTGTTCTGTATATTCGATTGAAGTTCGAATCGCTATTTTACGAACTGCAGCGCTGCGGCGAGTTCGTTTTAATTATATTTATAAATATAAACTTTAAACTTAGTTTTAAAAGGAATTCAACTCCACTTTTTTATATATATATTCATATATATTTCAAATTCCATTTGAATCTTTGCATTTCAAATTCCATAGTTTTAAATCCTGTATTCAAATCCCATTTGAAACCCTTTATTCGAATTCCATTTCAAATTCCCTATTCGAATTCCATTTCAAATTCTTTATTCGACTTCCACCTTAATTCAACTCTTTTTTTTTTGAATTTCCATATTTGAAATCCATACTTGAATTTAGATACTCAAGCTCCATTTTTAATTCCCTTTGAAATCCTTTGAATTAAATTCCACTTTAAATTCTATAATCAAATCCCTTTTGAATGGTTATACTTGAAAATCATATTTGAATCTAAATATTTAAACTCCCTTTTTAAATTTCGATTTGAAATCTTATATTTAAATCCTCTTGGAATTTCTTTATTCGAACCCATTTGAATTCCTTTGAATTCAAATTCCATTTCAAACCCTTTGGATTTACTATTCTACTTTGAAATCCTATTTTCAAAGTTTATTTCAAATTCTATTTCGAAATTCTATATTCAAATCCCTATTTGAATTTCTTTATTCAAATTCTATGTTCAAATTTGAATTTCTATTTCAAATCTCTATTTAAATTTCACATTTGAATTTCTTCCTTGAAATACCATATTTCAATTCTTTTTAATTCTTCTTTGAAATTCTATATTTCAAATTTTATTTTGAAATTCTACATTCAAATTTCTATTTGAATTTCTTTATTTGAATTCCTTTTGAATTCAAATTTTATTTCAATCTCCCGAATTTCAATTCTATTTTCCATTCTAATTTCGTCCATTCAAATTCTATTTGAATTTCTAATATTCAATCTCCTTTTAAATTTTCAAATATTTAAACTCCTTTGAATTCTACTATTCAAATGTTATAATCAAATTTCATTTGATTTATATATTTAAAAATTTCATTTCAAATCCTAATTTGAAATTCCTTTTCAAATCCCAATTTCACACTTGTATTTCTATTTCTGAATTATCGAATGATAATTCTTTTCACTTCATTTATAACTTCGTTATAAAGAACTATTTTTAAATTTCGTTATAAAAGAACTATTTATAAACTTCGCTTATAAAGAACTACTTGTTTTATTTTTCAAAACAAGTTTATATTTTTATTCCCATTCAAAATTCAAATTCTATTAAAAATAGAATTTTCCCTTTTTAAATCTCAAATCTCCTTTTTATTGGCCCAGTGATATTTAAACACACCAAGCAACAAATTATTTATTTTTCTAACACATCATATATAACAATATATATGCAACCAAATAAACAAACAGATAATATATTTTTGAGGAATCCAGTTGGATTCCTCCAACCTGTTTTCCTGCATCCACAGATGTTAGCACATAAATAATACCAATTCTGCTTCGTGGCAGAATATCGCGGTATAGAAGGTCATCCACTAATCATAGCGTGGGGCGTATAGGGTAATCATCCGCTATGAAACTGCGGGCATCCGCTAATGAGACTGCGGGAATCCAACCAACCAATCAACCCAATATATATATATAATACCCTAAATAACTAATATATATAAATAACCAGAAAACAACACAAGCAGCAAACAATTATTTTTAACGGATAAAAATAATTATAAATAGGAGGTGAGTGAGATTTACTCACCAGGATTTCCTTTTGCTGAATATCCTGTGAAATTCAAATCTTACTGCCTCGAATCGCCTCAAATGAATTTTATCGTGTACCTATGATAATTTTATTTAAATTTACAGGTTAAACATCTATTCATTTAAATTTACTATTTAAATGAATAACTAATTTTCCTATATATTTTAATTAACCAAGTTAAACATTAATTTGCATACTCAACTATTAGTCTATGGATTTTATTGCTATACCAATTTATTTCTTTATATAAACTGATTTTATAAATTGATTTTCTTTAAATAAATGACAAACTAATTCTCTATTTAAATAAATTCTATATTTACGACACACTAATTTATTCTTTAACTAAACTAGACTAACTAAATAAATAAATTATTAACTAAAAATTTTATTAAATTACCTAAATCCATTCTCTTCATTTCAGTCACATTGGCCTTCACGCATCAGCATCCAGGAACTGCCTTCATCGTCACCAGAAATACAGAGACCGACTCCTCCTCCATTGCCAACCAAACATCGACTTCCACTTGCTCATTATCAAGTCATCGCACCTACTCACATCGCGACTACCCCCTTTTGTGCTGCATCGTGACTCCCCGAACACCATGTCGAGTTGAATTCGCAACCCCCAAAATCGGTCACCGATGACCAGTCAAAGCCCCTCCTTATCTCGAAGACTAGCATCGTACTGACCCCTTTTCGCGATAGGCTTCCCTGATTTGAGCGCGACTTCGCAACCCCCTAGACTCCACCAAGGTTCGAGCGATTTCGATTTGAGGGATTTATAAGGAAGGCGTAGCCTGGAGGAGCATCAGCTGTGAGGAAGAAGATCGCCCCTTTTTTTTTTTTTTTCTTTGAAAGCTTTCGATTTTGGTTTTCTGGCCGAGGAATGGAAATGGCCAAAGGGAAGTTGCGATATATATATAATAGTGGGAAAGGAGACAATTCGTACTTCGACATTAAAATGGTGTTTCACTTTGCAACGAAGCTGGGGAGCAGAATTTGTGGCTCGAGAAAATTTTAGGTCTGCGTTTTAACAGAAGATAGGTCGGCTTCTTAAAGTTTTGATTTGATTTTACTTTAATTAAAAACTAAATTATATCGCGGTCCTTTAATTTGAAACCACGAACCACTATTCAACCGTGACGACCGACGATACCAGATTATAATGCTCTTCTGAACTCAACGGAACTGATATTGAAATTTAAATTCGAATGTAGATATAAACGGCCATATTAAATTGATAATTCAATATAAAATGTCATTTATATTATCAACTAAATGTTTAAAACGATATTAAATATTTAAAATAAATTATTCAAAAATCTGGGTCGTTACATTCTTCCCCCCTTAAAATAATTTCGTCCTCGAAATTGCTTAGTTAGGAAAAATGATACAAATCCATTTATATCCAATCTATGTTCTATTAAACTAACTCAAATTGATTCTAATCAATTCACTCACTTCGACCCATTTAACTTGTTTAAGTTAAATTGCAATTCCAGAATTCAAATCCCTGGGTTTTCTTTTCAAATTCTTTTGAAATCCCATAAATATATACATATATTTATTTTCATTTCAAATTCAAAATATTTGAATATTCAAACCAATTTGTTTTCTTTCAAAACAAATTTCCATCAAAACTTCTCTAAGGTAGCAATCTATCACTTAGAAACTCGGAAATGGACACTGATGATGTTGCAATCATCATCAGAATAATTTCCCAGCCACTGAAGTGAGTTCAGTGCTTTATTATTTCAAAATCCATCTAAAATGATTTTCTTTTCAAATCTTTTCAAATTAATGCTATATTATTTTAACATACTTTGAAAAATATTTTTCAACTTCCCAGGATTTTGAATTCTTAATTCTGGTTTGAATTTAATTCTAATTCGTCTCATTTGTATATTTAATTTCTTATACAAATTCTACTCTGGTTATAAATAACCATTTGAAATTTATAATCTCATTTGATTATAAAATCAACATCCAACACATCCATATAATAATAATTCTAGAAAATCATTCTTTCTATATCAAAAATAGAAATTTGGGGTAAAATTATTTCATTACCCTCTTTAAAACAATATCATGTTGTATTTTCTGTTCAAGTGTTTAGAAATCCCTATCGACTTCGTGGCGTCCCACGATTCGATCAGAATTCATAAACCACTCACAGACTAGCCAACACAATATAAAACAATTTTTATATCAATTAACAAATACGCTCTCTCGTATACATACGCTCAACTCATTCTAGGGTACTACTGACCCTATCTCTAATGAGCACATCTCCACAAAGCCTAGGTATTCGCTCGACCTAAGCTCTGATACCACTGTAATAGACCAGCAAATCCGAGCTATCTGAGTTGACTAAATACACCACACGTCCAACCCAAATAACACAGAAATACGACTCATTATTAGAAAGAAGTTAGAGGGTGAGAATAGATAAGATAGAAAACTTAGAATAGAAGAAAACGAAGATCACAAACTCACAGCGGAACGGATAAAATATATTATATAACATTAGCTTCGAAATACAAATCTGTTTGTACATACTTACATACCATCATCAGAGTACACATAACATTTGATTCAGCGGAAGTAACTCTAAATAACTAACGTTGAAGCTTCCAGCTTCAAGCTCCTCCAAGTGTATCTGTAAAAGCCTGAAACACTTGACTGCCCGTACAAATTTGGGCACCCAAGAGTTTAGGGAAAACAAAACAAAATAAACTCTGGGTCAGTCATGGGACTGGTGTGAGTAAACTCCAACCACTTGTTTAACTTTAAAAATCCTTTCAAAAGAAAAGATAATAGTAAGACCAGCCCACACATAAACACGGACGGTTTTTACCTTACTATAACCCAAAACACTTTGATACGAAAATCCAGTGATATTATAATAATGTCTACATCAAGTAAATAACCAAATAGCAGAACGCTTGCATCTCACGCTCCACATATATATTAAAAAATCAAAAACCGCATGGCGCTTATTGGAGATTGGATTTCCAACTATGACAAGGTATGGGACCACCTTCCGATGATGTATCTCTAGAGACGAATACACCTGGGTTCAACAAGAACGTCTTGCAACCCGGCCCACACATGACCGACCACTCATTTCGCTTGAGTGTATCGAATGTATATCACCAACGGTTGGACTCAAACCACCGTTTCCCGAATGGGCAGAATCGATAGATTTAGAAACAAAAGGAATTCCTCTAGATAGGTGATTATACACCCTAATGGGTGCGACCCACATAGCCATGCTGCCTGCCCGATTTTTGTCCTTTCCCGGTTGTTGAGGCCTGAGGCTACGCATACTTACCATTCATTGATAACACAATCACTTTGAATGCCACATTGTCAGATCCGTTAATCACTAGTTGAGTTTGCACAAATATTCTGGATATTATGCTAAGGGATAAATCCGTTGCAACCATATATATTCATACAGACCAACCCATTTGATCATTGGAAATACTCTGTCAGACATTCGTCCATTTACATTCGTCCTGGGATTGAACGAAACCGAAGGCACTATTTCTATTACTAGAAAAGCCCTTGCACTTCACTCCGTCTTCAATATATTCAGCATACTTGGTTCGCAACGCTTATGCCGATACGGAGTGGTTCTTCGGATAATAATCCAACCGGTCTCTCCATATTGACAACGATGGTCAAACTTCGATAGTCTGTGATTTAACTATCGAATAAAAACAAGTGTTCATCCAACATACCAAACAAATCACTGGGCTCTTTAATTAATATTCATTAATTAAATCTCTTCTCCATTTCCTTATCAATATTTGTTAACCAAATATTTCAATACTCAATCTTGGCCCTTTACGCTATTTTTGATTTCGTTTCCTTATCGAATTCTATATATATCGATATATAGATTTCTAATTGTCAAATTTCTTAAAAATATTCTAACTCCTTAAATTCCCGGAAAAATTCGCCATAACCTCCCCTGTATCGGGAGCATCGGGAAATTTCAAATAACATCCCGGTATCTTCTAATCTCAAAAAGAAAAAGAAGAAGCCAAGCGGCTTGCCGATACGGCGCATAAATCTCATATATGAATTTAAACATGTACCTTTCTGTCGAGCACCTACATTAATAACTTCATATACTTCATCCCATACCTGTCTAACCCCTGTTCACCTGTTTCCAATTCAATTCAACTCAATCCATTCGTTTGAATTCAATTTTGAATCGTTTGAATTCAGTTTCGCTCAATTATTCTTTAAATCGGCCAATTTGCCTATTTCACTTCTTCGTTTGAACATAGCATGTTCAAATAAAATGTTTAACTCGCTCACGACCAAATTGAATTTCAATTTCAATTCTAGTTCCCTTTTTGATTTCGAATATAAATTCTCAAATCGAATTCACTTATTTAAAGCTCAATATTCATTCGAAATCTCATTAACTAATTTCTATTCGAATTAGTTAACTCTATTCAATAAATCAAAAATCTGATTTCTATTTCAGAAATCAACTCATTACTCCACTGGAGTTCACATATATTTTATAACCCAAATCTGGATTTTTTCTAAATAGGAATTTCGATTTTTATTTGCTTAAAATCCTTTAATTTAACTAAATAAACCGTTATGGTTTTATAATGGTTCTGGCGCTGTTTTTCTGAAAATTTGATTTTGACATAACTCAAAATCTATCCGACGAAATTCAGATTTTTCTCCTTCATTAGAAAACTATTATCAAACTGGTCCTGACGTTTCTTGTTTCAAAGAATTCCGACTTCAATTGTGTTCTGTATATTCGATTGAAGTTCGAATCGCTATTTTACGAACTGCAGCGCTGCGGCGAGTTCGTTTTAATTATATTTATAAATATAAACTTTAAACTTAGTTTTAAAAGGAATTCAACTCCACTTTTTTATATATATATTCATATATATTTCAAATTCCATTTGAATCTTTGCATTTCAAATTCCATAGTTTTAAATCCTGTATTCAAATCCCATTTGAAACCCTTTATTCGAATTCCATTTCAAATTCCCTATTCGAATTCCATTTCAAATTCTTTATTCGACTTCCACCTTAATTCAACTCTTTTTTTTTTGAATTTCCATATTTGAAATCCATACTTGAATTTAGATACTCAAGCTCCATTTTTAATTCCCTTTGAAATCCTTTGAATTAAATTCCACTTTAAATTCTATAATCAAATCCCTTTTGAATGGTTATACTTGAAAATCATATTTGAATCTAAATATTTAAACTCCCTTTTTAAATTTCGATTTGAAATCTTATATTTAAATCCTCTTGGAATTTCTTTATTCGAACCCATTTGAATTCCTTTGAATTCAAATTCCATTTCAAACCCTTTGGATTTACTATTCTACTTTGAAATCCTATTTTCAAAGTTTATTTCAAATTCTATTTCGAAATTCTATATTCAAATCCCTATTTGAATTTCTTTATTCAAATTCTATGTTCAAATTTGAATTTCTATTTCAAATCTCTATTTAAATTTCACATTTGAATTTCTTCCTTGAAATACCATATTTCAATTCTTTTTAATTCTTCTTTGAAATTCTATATTTCAAATTTTATTTTGAAATTCTACATTCAAATTTCTATTTGAATTTCTTTATTTGAATTCCTTTTGAATTCAAATTTTATTTCAATCTCCCGAATTTCAATTCTATTTTCCATTCTAATTTCGTCCATTCAAATTCTATTTGAATTTCTAATATTCAATCTCCTTTTAAATTTTCAAATATTTAAACTCCTTTGAATTCTACTATTCAAATGTTATAATCAAATTTCATTTGATTTATATATTTAAAAATTTCATTTCAAATCCTAATTTGAAATTCCTTTTCAAATCCCAATTTCACACTTGTATTTCTATTTCTGAATTATCGAATGATAATTCTTTTCACTTCATTTATAACTTCGTTATAAAGAACTATTTTTAAATTTCGTTATAAAAGAACTATTTATAAACTTCGCTTATAAAGAACTACTTGTTTTATTTTTCAAAACAAGTTTATATTTTTATTCCCATTCAAAATTCAAATTCTATTAAAAATAGAATTTTCCCTTTTTAAATCTCAAATCTCCTTTTTATTGGCCCAGTGATATTTAAACACACCAAGCAACAAATTATTTATTTTTCTAACACATCATATATAACAATATATATGCAACCAAATAAACAAACAGATAATATATTTTTGAGGAATCCAGTTGGATTCCTCCAACCTGTTTTCCTGCATCCACAGATGTTAGCACATAAATAATACCAATTCTGCTTCGTGGCAGAATATCGCGGTATAGAAGGTCATCCACTAATCATAGCGTGGGGCGTATAGGGTAATCATCCGCTATGAAACTGCGGGCATCCGCTAATGAGACTGCGGGAATCCAACCAACCAATCAACCCAATATATATATATAATACCCTAAATAACTAATATATATAAATAACCAGAAAACAACACAAGCAGCAAACAATTATTTTTAACGGATAAAAATAATTATAAATAGGAGGTGAGTGAGATTTACTCACCAGGATTTCCTTTTGCTGAATATCCTGTGAAATTCAAATCTTACTGCCTCGAATCGCCTCAAATGAATTTTATCGTGTACCTATGATAATTTTATTTAAATTTACAGGTTAAACATCTATTCATTTAAATTTACTATTTAAATGAATAACTAATTTTCCTATATATTTTAATTAACCAAGTTAAACATTAATTTGCATACTCAACTATTAGTCTATGGATTTTATTGCTATACCAATTTATTTCTTTATATAAACTGATTTTATAAATTGATTTTCTTTAAATAAATGACAAACTAATTCTCTATTTAAATAAATTCTATATTTACGACACACTAATTTATTCTTTAACTAAACTAGACTAACTAAATAAATAAATTATTAACTAAAAATTTTATTAAATTACCTAAATCCATTCTCTTCATTTCAGTCACATTGGCCTTCACGCATCAGCATCCAGGAACTGCCTTCATCGTCACCAGAAATACAGAGACCGACTCCTCCTCCATTGCCAACCAAACATCGACTTCCACTTGCTCATTATCAAGTCATCGCACCTACTCACATCGCGACTACCCCCTTTTGTGCTGCATCGTGACTCCCCGAACACCATGTCGAGTTGAATTCGCAACCCCCAAAATCGGTCACCGATGACCAGTCAAAGCCCCTCCTTATCTCGAAGACTAGCATCGTACTGACCCCTTTTCGCGATAGGCTTCCCTGATTTGAGCGCGACTTCGCAACCCCCTAGACTCCACCAAGGTTCGAGCGATTTCGATTTGAGGGATTTATAAGGAAGGCGTAGCCTGGAGGAGCATCAGCTGTGAGGAAGAAGATCGCCCCTTTTTTTTTTTTTTTCTTTGAAAGCTTTCGATTTTGGTTTTCTGGCCGAGGAATGGAAATGGCCAAAGGGAAGTTGCGATATATATATAATAGTGGGAAAGGAGACAATTCGTACTTCGACATTAAAATGGTGTTTCACTTTGCAACGAAGCTGGGGAGCAGAATTTGTGGCTCGAGAAAATTTTAGGTCTGCGTTTTAACAGAAGATAGGTCGGCTTCTTAAAGTTTTGATTTGATTTTACTTTAATTAAAAACTAAATTATATCGCGGTCCTTTAATTTGAAACCACGAACCACTATTCAACCGTGACGACCGACGATACCAGATTATAATGCTCTTCTGAACTCAACGGAACTGATATTGAAATTTAAATTCGAATGTAGATATAAACGGCCATATTAAATTGATAATTCAATATAAAATGTCATTTATATTATCAACTAAATGTTTAAAACGATATTAAATATTTAAAATAAATTATTCAAAAATCTGGGTCGTTACATCGAGGAAGGGTAATACGGGGATTTGGGTCGTGGTAGACAGACTTACTAAGAGCTCCCATTTCATTCCCGTGAAGAGTAAGAGGACTGCTCCATGGTTAGCCTTCGTATACATTCGAGAAATAGTTCGTTTGCACGGTGTTCCTTCTAGCATAGTGAGCGACCACGATCTTATTTTCACTAGCGAATTTTGGAAAAGCTTGCAAGAGGCGGTAGGGACTCAGTTATGTTTGAGCACCGCATATCATCCTTAGACGGACGGCCAGACCGAGAGGGTGAATCGTATTCTAGAGGACTTATTGAGGTTGTGTGTCTTAGATTTCGGAGGTACATGGGAGGAACATCTTCTGTTGGTAGAGTTCGCATATAATAATAGCTTTCAGTCTAGCATTGGCATGGCACCGTTCGAGGCTCTTTATGGACGGCCATGTCGTTCGCCTACATGTTGGTGGGAGTCTACAGATAAGATCTTGCTTGGGCCCGATATGATTAGAGAGACTTCGGAAAAGATCGATTTGATTCGAAGGAGGATGAAGACGGCGCAAGATAGGCAGAAATCTTATGCGGACAAGAGGAGGTCAGATCTTGAGTTTGATGTTGGGGACATGGTCTTTGTCAAGGTGTCTCCATTACGGAACGTCGTTCGCTTTGGGTCCGTTGGGAAGTTAGCACCAAGGTTCGTAGGGCCGTTTCCTATTAAGGAAAGGATTGGGCAGATGGCGTATAGAGTGGAGTTGCCCGAGAGACTTAGTGGTGTACACGACGTATACCATGTATCACATTTGAGGAAGTTCTTGCATGAGACCGCGGAAGTGGTAGAGCCGAGCTTGCTTAGAGAGATGGAGATAGAGCGTGATGCGACGATTCGACGAGCTCCTACGTGCATTCTTGGGTCGGAGATTAAGAAGTTGAGGAATCGAGTGGTCAAACTAGTCAAAGTGCAATGGGGAGATGATGAGAGCAACGCTACTTGGGAGACGGTAGCAAAGATGCGTTCATTATACCCTTTTCTTTTTGAGGGTATGTCTTTTAATTTCTCCTTTATCGCTTACCTTGTACTTATCTTATCTTTAGTATGTCCTCTTGCTAGTATCTTTGACCTTTAGATAGGGTAGTCCTATGGTTGAAACATGTGTCTGAGACATGTTATGTATGATGGATGCATGTGGATGCAAGTGTTTGCTAGTGGTTGCTCGTGGATGCATATACACACACTTTAGGCACTAGATCAGCTCAGTCACTTCATACTGCATATAAATGTGTGTACATATTTAAGCTAATGGATGAATAATGGTTGTACCATCATATGGATGTTGCATTTTGGTGAATGGTTGTGCACACATGTAGAAATGATATGTATCGATAAGGTTCTTCCGCATACATAATGGACGCATGGCACTATCATGGTTTGCATTAAGGAGGTCAACTGAATCAGTAGACCGCCTGATTTTGCATTAGATAAGGAACATATACACACACTTCTTGCATATGTTCATACAGCATTAGAAATTTTATAAGGACAATGGATGCCTGTGTTTGATGGTTGAGTAGATGGTTGTTTGGATGGTAGGATATGCATTCTACTTAACTTGGAGATTTCGGGGGCGAAATCCTTTAAGGAGGGGAGAATGTAACACCCCGGATTTTTGAATAATCGAATTGACTAAAATAAAGAATAATTAATCTTAGACGTGAGAATTAGGGGAATGGGGTTGCGCCATTGTGTTCATCTCGGAATTCTGGTTGAAATAGAGTCCGAGTTTGCGGGAAACGGGTATCGGATGAAGGAGTTATGGACGAACGAAGTTTGGTGGAAAAAGAAGGAAAAAAAATAGATTGCACTAGCGCATTTGGGAAGTGCGCCAGTACAAATTTGCACTGGCACACCTGCCAAATGCGCCCAGGCCGAGGCAGCAGGCCTGCACAGCTTTCTGGTTCAGACCGACCCATGTTGCTTTGTCCTTTCTGACTCCTTGCTGAGTCATTAGGGCTGAGGTGTCACCCTATCATGATTGAATGATTTTGATTAACCTTAAGATCATCCGACGGGTTAAATTAATTCAAAACTCTATAAAAAGACCCATAGACTCAAACCTTAAATCAGAATTAAAATTGAAACTATTGCCGTCATGCTGTCGTCTTGAACCCTAGAGTAGCTGTCACAAATTAAAGAGGAAGAACAACAAATCAAATCAGTTCTATTCAACCCTAACAACGAATCTTCTTCAAAGGAGAGCTAGTACAACTCCAGAAATCAGAATTCAGAACTCAAGACCGCTTTTGGGTAGTGAGTTCGATAGTTTTAACAAAATAATTAGTAAATGAATTGGACTGAGTTATAATGCGGATAATTTGTATATGATATGAATTATTGACTGCATGTTGTAATTATGTTGTAGAATTGTGTTGTAATTTCTATGATATTATGTTATGATGCTATCTCTTATGATGTAAAGTTATGATGCTATCACCCATGTTATAATCCTATGATTAGCTTATGCTTAGTTGAATCATCGTGTTTCATATGTTAGTTTGGTTATGTTGATTCATATGATAAATCATATGTATGCAAGTTTAGATTTTGATTTAAATATGAATCGTATACAAGTTGGGTAAAATTATATGTGACCTTACATGGTTATGACAAGTAGTTATGTAAAAATTTGATTAAAAGTTAGGCTATGACATGTGTGAGTTATATGCTAAATTCTACATGATACTTCACATATTAAATGTAACTTTACACCATTGTTATGATGCATAAAACACATATGCAAGTTTGTATAAATATATGAGTTTGGGATGTGAATCATGTTATGCAAGTTTAGGTTTATTGCCTATGCAAGTTTACACCTTTAGATGTAGATCTATGACATACATGATTTATGTAAGTTTGTGACCATTATCTCAACAAGTTCACACATTTAGATTTGGATTTATGACATATGTTGTTTATGCAAGTTGTAACTTTGGCCTATACAAGTTTTAAATGTAGAACATCATTCACACAAGCAAGTTCACCCCTATGTTTAGATTTATGTTTTAATTATGTGTATATTGTGATGTTTTCTCTTTATTCCATCAGTTAGAGTATACGAGTCTAACGTATATTTTACGTCAAACGAACAAACGTACAACGTGTGGTAAAGGGGTTAATATTAAAAAAGATTTAATTGGCATAAATGCCGTAAAAGGCATAAAATATAATTGTGGTGAAAATTGATATGATTTTACATACCATAATTGGATGGACATAATTGAGTCAATTATAGACATCGTTAAATTTGGAATTGATTGATAATTTGAATAGGGAAAGTAATTCAAATTGGGGAATGATTAATTAGGTGTAATTAATCGTCTAAGACACGAGGTTAGGCTCGTTTGTGGTGTAAGACTGCCCAGACCTGCCCGGCAAATCCAGCTTTCACATATGTCAGTCTAATGTGAGAGGTCTTAGGCACAAATTAAATACGTAACAATTGTAAAGACACGAGGTTAGACTCGTCTGTGATGTAGGACTGCCCGGCCCCGCCCGACAAATCTAGCTGCCACAAATGCCAGTCTAATGTGAGAGGTCTTTATGAGGTTACAGTCTTAATGAATTAAGAAACACTTTACAAGATAAGCATGTAGTGGGACATGAGGGGGTTAAGTGGGTGCCTTGGGTGGCATGTGGAATCTAGTGGGTGCCTTGGATGGCATTGGAAATACGATTAGAAACACTTAACCAAAATTTGAAACATGTAATTGAACATGAATAAGAAGTGGGTTAAGTGGGATGTACTAGAGGGGACCAAGCTTAGGTGGATAGTTTGTATCAAGTAATGGGGGCCCGTTTCAACCAGTAACCCATACGTATCTTTGTGGGCTCGACTCAAGTCGAGGACGGGACACGCATACTGGGCTTGACTGTAAGAGGCCAAACCGGGTTAGCGGTGGCAACGCAAGTCCAACGGGTTCATATGCGTGTCTGGACCCGGGCTGGTAGGTAAGACGTTGTTGCATCGTGTAGGTATAAGTCGTGTATTCTTGGTGGTATCGGGTTGCCACTTTGTGGAGTGATACACCCCACTGTGGGGCCAGCATGGGTATCTACGAGTTAGGGAGCCGATCGCTTGGGTGTAATGGGTACACCTAGTGGAGATAGGGGCAGGCGGCACCTATGAAGGCAGCTAAGGGTACACGAAACTACCAATATCATTATTAAGTCTGTAGGCGTGATCAACCTTAGGGTGACTAGTGGTGGTGCAATATACTAGTGGTGGTGCAGTATAGCAATTATCCTATAGTGTTGGTGTAGTTTAGTAATTATCTTAGTGGGTTAGGTGCGCTTTAACGATATCGTTGTTCATCTGGTTTCCTTGTTTACTCTGTCATACTCAATGGTTCATGGTCATTTCCTTATTTTACAACTTATGCCTTAGCCTAGTTACTTTGTTAATTATATTGTTAAAATTATCGCACTCGCCAGACTCTATGTCTGACCCCCTTTGTTTCCTCCTCTTTTCTTCCTTTTCCCCCCAGGTGCTCGGGTTAGAACTAACACCAGTGGAGCTTGATTTTGGACTGCTTTTAGAAGATTGCTTGGATCGCTGAAGTAAAGTTCAGCTTCTCTTTTATTTATGGCTATTTTGTATTGGGGATTATGTCTTTCAGTTTATGTACTTGGATTTAGTCAAGATGGATATTTTGTACTTGACTCTGGTTTTGATGATGTAATCAAACATATGTGTTTTCCGCTGCAATGAAATAAAGTTTTAAATTTTCAAGTACTGTTTATATCTGTCTTGTTGTTAAGTTTCTGTTGTATACTTACTTAAAACGCTCCATAGAAGTTAATGCATTCCCTTTGTGAGTGACATTAATGGACATGGGGTGTTAGACTTGGGCATATGTTTATTAATATGTAAAGTCGGGAATTTGAAACATGAAAAAGGACCGTGTATTGGATAATTGACTTGAACACGAATATGAACATTTCTATATGTTAAACACATGAACTGATATTGGGGTTTTTGGTGGAATACGACCATTAATGAACCTTTAACACGAGATTAGACTCAGTTTGTGGTGTAAACCTGCCCGGAACCGCTCGGCAAATCCTGTAGCCACAAAGTTTCAGTCTAATGTGAGAGGTCGAAGGTCGAATTGTAGGCGTAACGATTTATGACACGATGTTAGACTCAGTTTGTGGTGTAAATCTGCCCGGAACCGCCCGGCAAACCCAGTGGCCACAAAGTGTACGGTCTAATGTGAGAGGTCATGTTTCGTTCATCATAATGAATGAATTAAGGAATACTAACCATAATAAGACATGGGTATGGTTAGAGGGTTAGGTGGGATGACATGGAAATTTGACATGTAAATATGGACCTAACCGGTATGAGTTAAGAACACGTAGAACTTATAAGTATGGACTTAACCAACATAACTGTTAATCAGACCAATGGGTGGGTTAAGTAATATGACTAGACTAATGACACTTAACCAATATAACATGATGCGTGGCAGGGTTAAGTCAACTCGAACATGTAGATAATACTTAACCAACTTAGCATGATACGTGGGTGGGTCAAGTCATGAACTGCTTGAAAACACTTAACCAATTTGATAGGCTAAAATAGTGGGGTTAAGTTATGAATCACTAGACAACACTTCACCAACATGACATGATACGTGGGCGGGTTAAGCCATGAATTACGTGGAATACTTAACCAATGCAATTTGACGAATGGGAGGGTTAAGTTAAATGGGTTGGTTTAACTTGAATGGGTTGATAACACCCAACCGATATAACCTGATGTGTGGTAGGGTTAAGTAAATACACAAGGGTAACACTTAACCATTATAATTATGGCTAGTGGATGGGGTTGAGTTAACATACGCTTAACCAGTCTAATGTGAGGTGTGGTAAGGGTTAAGTTAACATAGGGGAGAACGTTTAACCAATGTAACAAGACATGCGGTAGGGTTAAGTAACACAAGAAAGAACACTTAACCAAGGTAACATTATGGGAGTGGGGTTAAGTTAACTTGAATGGATAACACTTAACCAACATGTGGGGTATACGAACAGACCCTAGGAAAATCCTAGTAGCGGGACTCGTTTCAGCAGTAACCCACATTAGGTATCAACGGTACCCTGAGCTACGAAGGGTGGGGCACGATTACTGGGCTGATTGTAAGCGGTCAAAACGGCGACGGGTGATGCAGCAGTGCAGGTTTCAATGGATTACGGGCGTGCACGTATTCCGGAGTGGAAAATTTAGCAACTGGGCATTAGTAGATATAAAGCTGTGCATCAAAAATGGTGTCGAGGTCGCCATCCTACGGATTGATACACCCTAGGGTGGGATCAGCACAGGTATCTACGAATAGGGGGCCGCATGACACAAACAAGAATTAGGTCGAATAGGAGCCGATCGATTAGGGTAGTAAGGATACATCTAACACATTCATGGCAATTGGGCTGGTTGTGGTGAAATCATCATATTAGATGTAGTCCTAAAGGCTACCACAACTACGGGGTTGGGATAACCTTAGTATATAACACATGTTAAACATTGTAAGCAAGACCCGATCAAATAGGTATGGTGGTGACATGAAACTGTCAATATGAGGTGGGACCCTCATCGTGGGATATGCACCTATAAAACTATCATGTGGGTTTTGGGGGATCACTTATCTTGTAATTATAGCTAAGTAAATTTATTGGAACGCAAGTTAGGTGGTGCAAAGAATATAGGAAATCAAGGAAAATAGTGAAATGGTGAAGCTTAGAAATCTTGCGATGTTATACTTGATAGAAACCTTGCGATGTGATACTTGATAGGAACCTTGTGATGCTACTCTTGATAGGAAGCAGGGGAGGTTATACTTGATTCATCGTGCCTGTAGCTTATCTTGTCATCATGCTTATGTTTACTTTCAGTTTATTCATGCCATATTATCTTCAACTGTTTTATGCTAAAAGTCACTAGGACTTACTCAGTCTTTATGACTGACCCGGTTTGTTTCGCCTCTTTTTCCTCCGTTTCTCCCCTTGGTTCGTAGGGTGGAAGTACAGCTTAGTTCGGATCTTACCAAGCCCCAAGGCTCTTTCATATACAGCTTGGATTTCTCTTAGCTATGGCTTGCTTTGCTTTATTGGGGAATACTACAGTTTATTTTTATGCTTCTTTGTTTTTGGGGAAGACAGATATTTTGACTATGTAATTGGGTATTGGGAGTTGATGGGCTTTTATTGTAAACAATTATATTTAATAAATGATTTGAGGTACTTCTACTTTACTTTCCGTTGTTTTATATACGTCTGTCTTGTAATATTTCTGTTCCAGTACCCATAATGCTCCATTGAAGTTAAGGCATTCCCTTTGTGAGTGACCTTAACGGATGTGGGGTGTTACACCCTATTTCCACACGGGCAGCTAGTAGTTTTGTTTTTGTAGATTTATATTCACAGGATCCTGATTTACAGCTGGAACGATACCCGGGAAGCTCTATATCCGTGTAGTACTTCTAGTTGTGTATTGTATTATTTTCCGCTGCTATGTAATGTAATTTAAACCTCTGATATTTATTGAATGTGTTTTATTCATTCATACTCTATATATTCTTGTATTCTGATGAATTGTTGTAATAAGCAGTGAAATGTTCTCTGTTTGCGTTCTGATTCGTCCTGTCCTCAAAGTACCCGGGCTTTCCTTACAGGGGAAATTACGGCTCTTCACAGTTGGTATCAGAGCTTTGGTTTACAGAGCTTGGAGAACAAGACACATTAGAACCATACGAAAGAATTCATCAGAGATTGGATTAGTAATATCCAGTGGGAATGACTCGTTGGAGATGGGATCAGTAGTATCCTTGAACGAGTGTGAAGAGTATATTTTTAAAATGAAAACAATTTTTGTTTTGAAAATTTAAATCAATTATTCGTATTTGATTATTTATTTTATTGAATTTGGACAGTCCAGTATATAAAGATTTTGCGTATACGTCTGATCCACGTGTATTCGAAGTTTTAATATACTGGATAGATATAGGATCACACTCTAGTCGCTCGGACATGATTCTAATGATTGACGCGTCATCATCAGAATTTATTTTCGTGTTTCGAGAATGGGATTTCTATATGATTCCAATTGACTGGTGTGAGAATCAAAGCTACATAGGGCTTATTGTTGTGATTTGGCATCAAAAATATGATTTTTCGACTATGTAACAAAGTTATGAATTTGAAAAGCTAATTAACAAATTGATTGCTGATTGTGTTGTTTGATTATTGTTTGATTAATTAAAATGTTGAACCTTTAGCCAAATTGAACCAAATTGTAACACCCCATATTTTTAATATAATTAAAAATAAAATAAAATATATAAAAATATGCTTATGATGGGTAAATAATGGTGATGCATAAGAAGAATTAATTAACACATGGAAGAGAAGAAAAATTAGTTCGATAACGATGAATGTAACGGAAAAGATAGTAAAATAAGGATAACTAATTCAAGAATCAGGAATTAGGTAAAATATACATCACCATTGCGTTCCTCTCGGAAAAATACGCGAAATAGAGTCCGAGTTTTCGAAAATCGGAGTCCGTATGACCAAGATATGGCCAAAACAAGATTTCACCAGACTTTCTGGCAGACTACCTGTGTCGACGGTAGTGTCGACACCCAAGTCGACCTGCCCCCCATGTGTCGACTGTAGTGTCGACTACCCCCCTGTACAGGTCGACCTGGTCGGCCTGGGGTGGTCCAGAACCCATTTTTGAGGCCCAGGACGAGTTTTGATGGTCTGGATGGGTTTTAGGGTTAATCCGATGGCTGAAATGAATTGCTACACTTATAAAATAACACTTGGACCTAGCCTAACTCACACAAATTCATATGACACCTAAATGCTGCTGGAATCTCTCTTGAGCTATGGCCGCCGTCTCCAAATTAAAGCTTAAGCGTTCAAACTCAAATCAAATCAAATATCAATGCTTCTACAACAAATTCAAGGGGATAGATCAATGACACTACAACTTTCTAAGACAAATTCACTTCTTAATTCATTAGCCGTTCTCTGTAAGTTCTAGTTATTTTTAGGTTTAAATATTTAATTATAATGTGGCCATGAAATAAAGTGGATTTGGATTTAAGTATGTGTATCGATTCAGATCTATTTCTGTTTCTTCTTGAATCTTGATCTTTGGACTTTTCTATCTTTACTCTCATGCTAAATTCATGATCTATTCAGCCTGTTGTAAATCAATTTTCTTGATTCATGTTGATATTATTATCCAGTGGTAATCTTAATATGCCTGTGATGATGTTTTTCTCTCCGATCTTGTTTTGATGTAAAATTCTACCTTTCCCCTATTTATTTTCTTTTGATGAACCTAGGTCAATTTCGGACCTAGGCCTAAACTGCTATTTGCGTGCGATTTAATACGGGAGAAATATTGGGATATTGTCTTGTTGGATATATGTGTTTGATAGAATCGAAGGCATAATATGAAAACTGGATATTTGTGTATTATTGCCATTAACATGAAATTGGGTATTATCGTTATAATTAAAGTTCGCTAGCTTGGGTAAATTGGGGTAAACATGGAATACATGTAGTTTGGTATGAAACTTGACCTATGAAAAATATGGCAAGAATATTGATATGTACAACTTGGCTAAAATTTGACCTATGTAAATTGGGCATAGCTTTGTAAACATGTAAACTCTGAATCTTGACATATGTAAAAAGGCATGAAATTTGGTATATATGTAAATTGTCTAGGATTAGGCATATATAAACTGGCATATGAAATTTGGCATGGATCTTGATATATGTGTAATTTGGCTAGAACTTGATATGTGTAAATTAGCATAAACTTGGCATACTTGTAAACACGCAAGAATTAGACATATGTAAACCAACTAGAATTGGGTACATATATTAATGGGCATGTAATTTGGAATGTGGGCGTATGTTAATTAACATGTAATTGTCGTGTTTAGCATAATCATGGTTAGTGACATTTAATTTGGTATGATTTACATACCAAAAATTATAAACATGATTTAAAGGGAAGGTGGGCTATAATAGTAAATGTTGATTAATGTAAATCATGGACATAAAGATAATTGGTAATTTTTAGGAAACTTGCCATAAATTAGTCATTAACATAAGTGATTTATGGCATAAAATGGTATTAATTATATACCTAAATTAATGAGATTGATTGGAAACAAATTGGGCAGTAATTTGAATTTGAATAATTTACATAATTAATGTAAATTAGAAAATACGAATATGCTTAGCACGAGGTTGGATTGAGTTGTGATGTAAACCTGCCCGGACCCGCCCGGCTGTCCAGTAATCACAACAATACCTATCAAATGTGGGAGGCTAAGCATTGGGCCCAATAAAGACCCGAGGTTAGACTGAGTTGTGGCGTAAGACTGCCCGGACCCGACCGACACACCGGCAGCCACAACAATATCTGTCTAATGTGAGAGGTTGGTGCCCTAATAAGACAACTAGAGATGAGCTAGGGTTGGTAAGGTTAAGTTAACTAGAACACTTAACCAATTTCAACATGTTAACTAAATTGGTAGGTAAGGTTAGGTTAATCTGGACAATTAACCAATTTAATATGTTGACTACGGGGGTGGGTAAGGTTAAGCAAATGTTTAACCATTATAACATGATTAAACTGGACTAGAGAGTGAGGTTAAGTTAATGAGAACACTTAACTAATACGATGGGTTAATTAGACAAGTGGTTGCGGTTAAGTAGTAACACTTAACCAACATAACAGGACAAGCGGATGGGTTAAGTTAACTTGAATAAGTTGATAACACTTAACCATTATAATATGACTAGTGGATAGGGTTAAGTTAACATGCACTTAACCAATCTGATGTGATGCGTAGTAGGGTTAAGTAACACATGGGGTTAAGTTAACAAGAAAATTCTTAACCAATGTAACCAGATAGACGGACGGGGTTAAGTTAATAAACCACACTTAACCAATCAAACATAATAAGCGAGAAAGGTTAAGTTAACTAAGGTAAACACTTAACCATGGTAACATAACGAGTAGAAGGGTTAAGTACATATCGGGTTGGTGGGTAATATTAGTAAATATAGGCCCACATACACTTAACCATTAAAATACACATGCTTGAATCAGTAGCGAGGTTAAGTACACATCAGGGTTGGTGGGTAATATCAGAGAGTATAGGCCCACAGACTTAACCATTAGAAAAACCTAGTAACGGGGACCCATTTCAGCAGTAACCCACATTAGGTATCAACAGTGTAACAACCCGTATTTTCAATAACCTGTAATAACATAAATCGAGGCAGAATTTAATTCTAAAATGGGAATCAAGGGAAACGGGCTATGCCATTGCGTTCGTCTCGGAAAAATACGCGAAATAGAGTCCGAGTTTTCGAAAATCGGAGTCCGTATGACCAAGATATGGCCTCGCGAAGTTTCACGAAAATTCCCAAATTAAAGTATACTTAATTAAGTGAAATGGGTTGTGTAGATATATATATATATATATTGATATATATATATATATATATATATATAATTGAAAATTTAATAAATAAATATGCAAAAATGCTCAAAACAGCGAATTGGGAGAGGGGAATAACCGAACCGGCCGATTTTTGAAGTCGACCCGAGCCCGCTGGGTCGACTAGGGGTTAATCCAGGGTGTTTGGCTGTCAACCCGTGGGCCGATTCGCTCAAGTGCAGATTTTGCATTTGAATGGTTCTCATGGTCCATCTTTAATCTAAAGGCCCTAGATGGTTCCTACACTTGACTTCTTCCCCAAGACATGCTTTGATGGCTTGGATTGAATCTAGGGTTAATCCTATGGCCTAAAACACTTGCCTAATCTATAAATAAGACCCTAACCTACCCTAATTCATTCAT
Organism: Allium sativum; assembly: GCA_030737875.1. NCBI lineage: Eukaryota > Viridiplantae > Streptophyta > Magnoliopsida > Asparagales > Amaryllidaceae > Allium > Allium sativum. The sequence continues at coordinate 929,659,971 of CM060920.1, read as the reverse complement.
AATTAAACCTAGTGACTAAACTATGGCAAAATGCTAGCTCTCATGGCCTCCACTAATTTTATGAAGAGGGTTGCATACTAATCACTCTCTAATCAACTTCTAATCCCTTCTTAGCATCTTAATCTTCTTCATTTGGTGTTCAAAGTTGCTAGTTGTGAGTTTCTATCACTTTGATGATCTTTTGGTAAACTAATTAGATGAGATGTGATGAGATTTATGGTTTTGTATGTGGGTTAATGAGCTTTGAATCATATGATATGATGTTAGCATTAATCTTATGTTTATGCATGTTGAGTATGTAAGCTTATGCAAGTTTAATATGATGTATGTTATGTTTGCATGATGCTAAATATGCAAGTTGTGGGCTATGTAATCATATGCATGTTATGCAAGTTCATGGTAATATGCTATGCAAGTTACATGTATGTAAATATGCAAGTTACATGTTTGTTAATATGCAAGTTACATGTATGTAAATATGCAAGTTACATGTTTGTTAATATGCAAGTTACATGTTTGTTAATATGCAAGTTACATGTATGTAAATATGCAAGTTACATGTTTCTTTATATGCAAGTTACATGTTTGTTAATATGCGAGTTACATGTATGTAAATATGCAAGTTACATGTTTATTAATATGCAAGTTCATGATGACACATTATGCAAGTCTATAAGCTAATATGCAAGTTTGTTATGCAAAATGAATATGTAAGTTATGTGACATATTATATGCAAGTTATGTGACATGTTATGCAAGTTCATATGCAAGTTATGTGTTTGTTAATATGCAAGATGGCACCTTTGAAACATGTTCATTCATATGCAAGTTGACACCTTTTATATGTGTTATATCATGAACGAAATTACGTGGGAACGATGGGGTAATTAAATGCATAAGTTAATAAGATTGTGTGAAATTAATATAATTATGCATAACACAAAATAAATAAACATAGTATGGGAATTTGCCTATTTGGTTAGGTGTACCCATACTATGTGTTGGGAATTTACCTATTGAGTTAGGTCTACCCCATGGGAATTTACCTATTAAGTTAGGTCTACCCATGTTAAGAAAACTTGATTAATTAGGGATAATTAATATAAAATTATGAGGGTGATTAATTAGGTGTAATTAATTGACTAAGACACGAGGTTGGACTCAGTTGTAGCGTAAAACTGCCCGGACCCAACCGGCTTAACCAGTTGCTACAAATGTTAGCCCAATGTGAGAGGTCTTAGGCACAAACTAAATACGTAATTAATGTAAAGACACGAGGTTAGACTCTGTTATGACATAAGGCTGCCCGGACCCAACCGGCTTAACCAGCGGTCATAAAAGACAGTCTAATGTGAGAGGTCTTTACAAAGGTTACGTTCTTAATTAATTAATTAAGAAACACTTAACCATATTAGCATGTAGAGGGACATGAGGGGTTAAGTGGGTGCCTCGGGTGGCATGAGAAAATCTAGTGGTTGCCTTGGGTGGCAATAGAAAATACGATTAGAATACTTAACCAAAATGGAACATGTAATTAAAACATGATTAAAGGGTTAAGTGGGATATACTAGAAAAAGGGACAAGCTTAGGTGGGTAGCTTGTGGAGGCCCATTTCAACCAGTAACCCATACGTATCTTTGTGGGCTCGACCCATGTCGAGGACGGGACACGCATACTGGGCTTGACTGTAAGAGGCAAACGGGTTAGCGGTGGCAACGCAAGTCCAACGGGCTTCATATGCGTGAGTGGGCCCGGGCTGGTAGGTAAGCCGTTGTTGCATCGAGTAGATATAAGCCGTGCACCTTTAGTTCCATCAGGTTGCCACATTGGGGAATGATACATCCCACGGTGGGGCCAGCACGGGTATCTACGTTAGGGAGCCGATCGAATGGGAAGTAGTGTGTACACCTAGCGGATTGTAGGGCCCCGTGGCGCCTACTTGGTCACCTAGGGGTACGCAGGTACTAATTAGTAAATTTTATAAGTCCTTGGGTGGGATCAACCTTTAAGTTAGGAACGACTGGTGTGGTGCAGTTTAGTAATTTACCTTAGGGAGGGTAGATGCGTCTTTATCCTTTATCTTCGTTTAGTTGACTGCTTAGGGTAGCCATTCATCCCTATATGTTACCGTATATCAGTTTATGTCTTCTCTGGTTACTTTAACGATTGTATTGTTAAAGTTATAGGACTCGCTCAGACTTATGTCTGACCCTGTTGTTTTTATCTTTTTCCCAACCCTCAGGTCCTACGGTGGATCCTAGCAGTAGTGGAGCTTGATCGGATTGCTGTTCCAGTCTTTAGGAGCTTGGATAGATGTAAAGCTCCAGTTATCCAGTTATCTTTTCTTTTGTTTGGCTATTGTATGAGAGTGGGATTATGTACTTCTTTATTTTGATGGATATTGTACTTGACCTTTATTGTGGTTTTATGATGTAACCAGACATGTTTTACTTCCGCTGTTATGAGATGATGTTTTAAAATTTCAAGTACTATTTATATCTGTCTTGTTGTAATTTTTCTGTTCTATATTCACTAAAATACTCCACCAATGCTATGGCATTCCCTTAGTGAGTGATCATAGCGGGAGTGGGGTGTTACACGTGGTATCAGAGCTAAAGGTTACCAGAACAGATAAATTTTTTGAGAAAAACTACTTTCTAAGAGTATTTTCGAAGAAAGGATTTTTAAAAGCATGTCTTCTAAGAGAAAAAGTTTTTGAAAAAGAAAAGCATAATCCCCAATAGCCATATCTTTATCTTTCGGAATCTCCTTTTTGAATCTTTCCTCTTTCGTTTCAGCATGGCTGAAGATCTTAACATCCCGGAGGGTTTAGTTATACCACTATGGTATAGGAGGTTGCAAGAGGCTAGGGCCGCGGCTGCGGGTCCGGCCAATGCTACTACACCAGAGACAACCGCTCCTCCTCCTCAGCCTAGAGTGGATAATTTTGCTAAGGTTTGCAAGGAGTTCAAGGCTATAGGAGGAAAACCTTTTCTTGGTTCAGAGACTTTCGTAGAGGCTAGAGATTGGCTTAAGGAAGTGGAAGAGTTGCTAGATATCTTTGAAGTGGAAGAGGGAAAGAAAGTCAAGTTGGCGGCTTGGTTAATGAAGGGAGAGGCCTCATTCTGGTGGGAGGTCACTAATGGAGAACGCCCTGTTGACTCTTGGGCAGATTTTAAGCAAAGGTTTGGGGCTAAGTTTCTCTCAAGGGCGGAAGAGAATCTGTTTATGGAGAAGTTCTTGAATTTGAAGCAAGGGAATCTCACGGTGAAAGAATATGTCAACAAATTCAATCAATTAGCAAGGTTTGGCATAGAGTTGGTGAATACACCGGAGAAGAAGGCTTTGAGGTTCGTTAGAGGCTTGAACGAACCATTGCAAGGAATAGCTATGACTCACATTCCTATGGGGGCCACTTTTGAGAAGCTTGTCTACATGGCACTTATGCATGAGGATGATAAGAATTCTAAGGCACCAGAGAAAAAGGGGGATCAGAAGAAACCGCAACAGCAACAACAAGGCAAGGGCGGAAAAGGCAATGGTGACAAAAAGAAGACGAAGAAGAAGTGCTTCAATTGTGGAACACCAGGACACCTTAGTAAGGATTGTCGCAAAAAGAAGAAAACCGGTTGCTTTCATTGTGGTGAAGCAGGGCATCTTGTGAAAAACTGCCCAAAGAAGGGGCAGAAGACGGGGTCTACCTCAGGAGGCCAGGTGCAAGCTCTTATAGCACCACCTCAGTCAGGGGGGCAAGTTCAGGTTCTCTCAGTTCCACCGATTCAGCAGAGAGGTAGAACTATTTCCGTTGAAAGTCTGGTTTTTCTGTTTGATCATCCAGTTCGTACTTTGTTTGACTCTGGCGCATCGCATTCTTTTATCTCATCATCGTTAGTTGAGTCACTGCACTTAGACACCAGTCTAGTTGATGATCCCTTGGTTGTCTCAAACCCAATTGGGGGCTCCATATATCTGTCTATGATATGTTTGGGTTTGAAGATTTCTATACTTAGCGTTGAGTTTAGATGTGATGCTTTTGTATTGGGCTTCACGGGCTATGGGTTGATCTTGGGCATGGACTGGTTATCCAGTAATGGTGCCGTTCTTGATTGCGAAAGGAGAGTTGTCAGGCTCATGACCCGCTTGGGTAACACTCTCGAGATCTCTTGCAATCCCATGGAATCTGTTTTGCTAAGTTATCTTGAATCGCTCGATGCTTCGGTCGAGAGTTTGTGTTCTGTCAGAGTAGTCCGGGAATATCCGGATGTGTTTGAAGAAGTAAAGGGTTTGCCTCCGAAGCGGGAGATAGATTTCCGAATTTATTTGGTGGATAATGCCAAACCAGTGTCTTTGCCAGTACGCCACATGGCTCCTCGTGAGAGAAGAGAACTTCATAAGCAAGTAGGGGAGTTGCTTGAGAAGGGGTTCATAAGGCGAAGTATATCGGAGTGGGGAGCTCCAGTAGTGTTTGCCACGAAGGCGGATGGGTCCCTCAGACTTTGTGTGGATTATAGAGAACTTAATAAGCTCACGAAGAAGAATAGACACCCATTACCGAGGATAGATGATCTCTTTGATCAGTTGGTTGGCGCGTCAGTATTTTCGCAGATGGACTTAGCTACAGGGTTTCATCAGTTAAGAGTGGCGGAGGACAGTATAGAGAAGACTGCTTTCCGGACTCCGGATGGTTTTTATGAGTGGCTAGTGATGCCATTTGGGTTGACAAACGCCCCCGCATACTTTGTTGATCTCATGAGTAGAGTGTTCAGAGAGTATCTGAATAAGTTTGTAGTAGTTTTTGTGGATGACATCTTGGTCTTTTCCAAGAATGAAGAAGAGCATGCCTTACATCTCAAGGAAGTGTTGGAGACTCTTCGAGCGCATAGTCTTAAAGCTAAATTCTCTAAATGCCATTTTTGGAGAAGAGAAGTGCGATTCTTAGGGCATGTGGTCTCTAAGGAAGGGATAGCTGTGGATCCCGCAAAGATAGTATCTATCCAGGATTGGAAAGTTCCTAGAAATGCTACCGAGGTAAGAAGTTTCTTGGGGTTGGCAGGATATTATAGGAAGTTCATCAAAGACTTCGCGAAGATATCAGCCCCATTAACCCGCTTGACGAAAAAGAATCTGGTTTTCTCGTGGGATGTAGATTGTGATGATGCTTTCCGACGGTTAAAGAGAGCTTTGACCACCGCTCCAGTTTTAGTGCTCCCGGATGGGAGTAAGCCGTTTGTTGTTTATACCGATGCTTGTGGAACAGGATTAGGCGCAGTCTTGATGCAGGAGGGAAGGGTAATAGCCTATGGAGGGAGACAATTGAGAGTGCATGAGAAGAATTACCCTACCCATGATCTAGAGTTGGCCGCGATTGTTTTCGCACTTAAGTCTTGGCGCCATTATCTTCTTGGTGAGAGATTCGAGTTGTTCACCGACCATAAATCATTGAAGTACTTATTCTCTCAGAAGGATTTAAACTTAAGACAGCAAAGGTGGATGGAGTTCTTAGCATCCTATGATTTCGAGATAGCGTATACCCCTGGTAAGGGTAACGTGGTGGCAGACGCCTTGAGTAGAAAAAGGCTATCTTTGAGTCCATTGTTCGTGGAACGACGAAGCTTGGAGTTTCTTTCTTTGTTTGACTTCAGACCTTCTATTGATTTTGTACCTGGTTTGTTGGCATCCTTGGAGGTTAGACCTACTCTTTTGAGACGGATTGGCGAGGCTCAGCGAGACGACCCACAGTTGGTTGTGTTGGTAGAGAAGCTTATAAGAGGGGAGTCGTCCAGCCATTTGGGTAGATACACCATAGATGATAAGGGATGGTTGCATAGAGACGGTAGACTTTGTGTACCGCAAGATGAGGGTTTGAAGAAGGCTATTTTGGATGATGCACATCGTTCAAGAATGACTATTCATCCCGGTGGAGACAAAATGTACCAAGACATGAAGAGAGTTTTCTTCTGGGCCGGTATGAAGAAAGATGTGGCCGAGTATGTGGCTAGATGCTTAGTGTGCCAACAAGTTAAAGTGGAGCAAAGGAAACCCGGTGGGTTGCTACACCCATTGGAAGTTCCACAGTGGAAGTGGGATAGTGTCTCGATGGATTTCATCGACGGGTTACCGAGATCGAGGAAGGGCAATACGGGAATTTGGGTTGTGGTAGACAGACTTACCAAGAGTGCCCATTTTATACCCGTAAAGAGTAAGAGGACCGCTCCATGGCTTGCTTCAGTCTATGTTAGAGAGATTGTTAGATTGCATGGCGTACCATCCAGCATTGTGAGTGATCGAGATCCTATTTTCACTAGTGAGTTTTGGAGAAGTTTGCAAGAGGCGGTAGGGACTCAGTTGTGTTTGAGCACCGCATATCATCCTCAGACGGACGGTCAGACTGAGAGGGTGAACCGTATCTTAGAAGATCTTTTGAGGCTTTGTATCTTGGATTTTGGAGGTACATGGGAAGAACATCTTCCTTTGGTGGAGTTCGCATATAATAACAGCTTTCAGTCCAGTATTGGTATGGCTCCTTTCGAAGCTCTTTATGGAAGGCCTTGTCGATCTCCTACATGTTGGTGGGAATCTACGGATAAGATCTTGCTTGGGCCGGATATGGTTAGAGAGACTTCAGAGAAGATTGATTTAATTCGAAAAAGGATGAAAGCAGCGCAAGATAGACAGAAATCTTATGCGGATCGGAGAAGGACGGATCTTGAGTTTGAGGTTGGGGACATGGTTTTTGTCAAAGTATCTCCATTGAGAAATGTTGTTCGCTTTGGGTCCGTAGGGAAGTTAGCACCGAGATTTGTTGGGCCGTTTCCTATTAAGGAAAGGATTGGACGGATGGCATATAGGGTGGAGTTGCCCGACAGACTTAGTGGTGTTCATGATGTATTCCATGTATCACATTTGAGGAAGTGCTTACATGAGACCGCGGAGGTGGTAGAGCCGAGCTTGCTTAGAGATGTAGAGGTAGAGCGTGATGCGACGATTCGACGAGCTCCTACTCGCATCCTTGGGTCAGAAACTAGGAAGTTGAGGAACAGAGAAGTTCAGCTAGTTAAAGTGCAATGGGGAGATGACGAAAGCAATGCTACTTGGGAGACGGAAGCAAAGATGCGTTCTTTGTATCCATTTCTTTTTGAGAGTATGTCTTTTAACTTCTCCTTTATTGCTTGTCTAGTACTTATCTTATCTTTAGTATATCCTCTCGCTAATACCTATGACCTTTAGATAGGGTAAAACCTATGGTTGAAACATGTGTTTGAAACATGTTATGGTTGATGGATGCATATGGATGCAATTGTTTGCTAGTGGTTGCTCGTGGATGCATATACACACACATTAGGCACTAGATCGGCTCAGTCACTTCATGTTGCATATTGCATAAATGGATGTGGTAGTTAGATTGATGGATGTATCATGGTTGTGTTATCATATGGATGATGCATTTTTGTGTATGGTTGTGCACGCATGTAGAAATTTGTATGTGTCAATAGGGTTTCGCATACATATTGGATGCATGGCACTATCATGGTTTGCATTAAGGAGGTTTACTGTATCAGTAACCGCCTGATTTTTGCATTAGGTAAGTACATATACACACACTTTTGCATATATCCATCCAGCATTTAGAATCTTGTAAGGACAATGATTGCTCGTGGATGATGCTTTGAGTAGATGGATGATTGGATGGTAGGATACGTTCTTCCTAACTTGAAGATTTCGGGGACGAAATCCTTTAAGGAGGGGAGAATGTAACAACCCGTATTTTCAATAACCTGTAATAACATAAATCGAGGCAGAATTTAATTCTAAAATGGGAATCAAGGGAAACGGGCTATGCCATTGCGTTCGTCTCGGAAAAATACGCGAAATAGAGTCCGAGTTTTCGAAAATCGGAGTCCGTATGACCAAGATATGGCCTCGCGAAGTTTCACGAAAATTCCCAAATTAAAGTATACTTAATTAAGTGAAATGGGTTGTGTAGATATATATATATATATATTGATATATATATATATATATATATATATATAATTGAAAATTTAATAAATAAATATGCAAAAATGCTCAAAACAGCGAATTGGGAGAGGGGAATAACCGAACCGGCCGATTTTTGAAGTCGACCCGAGCCCGCTGGGTCGACTAGGGGTTAATCCAGGGTGTTTTGCTGTCAACCCGTGGGCCGATTCGCTCAAGTGCAGATTTTGCATTTGAATGGTTCTCATGGTCCATCTTTAATCTAAAGGCCCTAGATGGTTCCTACACTTGACTTCTTCCCCAAGACATGCTTTGATGGCTTGGATTGAATCTAGGGTTAATCCTATGGCCTAAAACACTTGCCTAATCTATAAATAAGACCCTAACCTACCCTAATTCATTCATAATTAAACCTAGTGACTAAACTATGGCAAAATGCTAGCTCTCATGGCCTCCACTAATTTTATGAAGAGGGTTGCATACTAATCACTCTCTAATCAACTTCTAATCCCTTCTTAGCATCTTAATCTTCTTCATTTGGTGTTCAAAGTTGCTAGTTGTGAGTTTCTATCACTTTGATGATCTTTTGGTAAACTAATTAGATGAGATGTGATGAGATTTATGGTTTTGTATGTGGGTTAATGAGCTTTGAATCATATGATATGATGTTAGCATTAATCTTATGTTTATGCATGTTGAGTATGTAAGCTTATGCAAGTTTAATATGATGTATGTTATGTTTGCATGATGCTAAATATGCAAGTTGTGGGCTATGTAATCATATGCATGTTATGCAAGTTCATGGTAATATGCTATGCAAGTTACATGTATGTAAATATGCAAGTTACATGTTTGTTAATATGCAAGTTACATGTATGTAAATATGCAAGTTACATGTTTGTTAATATGCAAGTTACATGTTTGTTAATATGCAAGTTACATGTATGTAAATATGCAAGTTACATGTTTCTTTATATGCAAGTTACATGTTTGTTAATATGCGAGTTACATGTATGTAAATATGCAAGTTACATGTTTATTAATATGCAAGTTCATGATGACACATTATGCAAGTCTATAAGCTAATATGCAAGTTTGTTATGCAAAATGAATATGTAAGTTATGTGACATATTATATGCAAGTTATGTGACATGTTATGCAAGTTCATATGCAAGTTATGTGTTTGTTAATATGCAAGATGGCACCTTTGAAACATGTTCATTCATATGCAAGTTGACACCTTTTATATGTGTTATATCATGAACGAAATTACGTGGGAACGATGGGGTAATTAAATGCATAAGTTAATAAGATTGTGTGAAATTAATATAATTATGCATAACACAAAATAAATAAACATAGTATGGGAATTTGCCTATTTGGTTAGGTGTACCCATACTATGTGTTGGGAATTTACCTATTGAGTTAGGTCTACCCCATGGGAATTTACCTATTAAGTTAGGTCTACCCATGTTAAGAAAACTTGATTAATTAGGGATAATTAATATAAAATTATGAGGGTGATTAATTAGGTGTAATTAATTGACTAAGACACGAGGTTGGACTCAGTTGTAGCGTAAAACTGCCCGGACCCAACCGGCTTAACCAGTTGCTACAAATGTTAGCCCAATGTGAGAGGTCTTAGGCACAAACTAAATACGTAATTAATGTAAAGACACGAGGTTAGACTCTGTTATGACATAAGGCTGCCCGGACCCAACCGGCTTAACCAGCGGTCATAAAAGACAGTCTAATGTGAGAGGTCTTTACAAAGGTTACGTTCTTAATTAATTAATTAAGAAACACTTAACCATATTAGCATGTAGAGGGACATGAGGGGTTAAGTGGGTGCCTCGGGTGGCATGAGAAAATCTAGTGGTTGCCTTGGGTGGCAATAGAAAATACGATTAGAATACTTAACCAAAATGGAACATGTAATTAAAACATGATTAAAGGGTTAAGTGGGATATACTAGAAAAAGGGACAAGCTTAGGTGGGTAGCTTGTGGAGGCCCATTTCAACCAGTAACCCATACGTATCTTTGTGGGCTCGACCCATGTCGAGGACGGGACACGCATACTGGGCTTGACTGTAAGAGGCAAACGGGTTAGCGGTGGCAACGCAAGTCCAACGGGCTTCATATGCGTGAGTGGGCCCGGGCTGGTAGGTAAGCCGTTGTTGCATCGAGTAGATATAAGCCGTGCACCTTTAGTTCCATCAGGTTGCCACATTGGGGAATGATACATCCCACGGTGGGGCCAGCACGGGTATCTACGTTAGGGAGCCGATCGAATGGGAAGTAGTGTGTACACCTAGCGGATTGTAGGGCCCCGTGGCGCCTACTTGGTCACCTAGGGGTACGCAGGTACTAATTAGTAAATTTTATAAGTCCTTGGGTGGGATCAACCTTTAAGTTAGGAACGACTGGTGTGGTGCAGTTTAGTAATTTACCTTAGGGAGGGTAGATGCGTCTTTATCCTTTATCTTCGTTTAGTTGACTGCTTAGGGTAGCCATTCATCCCTATATGTTACCGTATATCAGTTTATGTCTTCTCTGGTTACTTTAACGATTGTATTGTTAAAGTTATAGGACTCGCTCAGACTTATGTCTGACCCTGTTGTTTTTATCTTTTTCCCAACCCTCAGGTCCTACGGTGGATCCTAGCAGTAGTGGAGCTTGATCGGATTGCTGTTCCAGTCTTTAGGAGCTTGGATAGATGTAAAGCTCCAGTTATCCAGTTATCTTTTCTTTTGTTTGGCTATTGTATGAGAGTGGGATTATGTACTTCTTTATTTTGATGGATATTGTACTTGACCTTTATTGTGGTTTTATGATGTAACCAGACATGTTTTACTTCCGCTGTTATGAGATGATGTTTTAAAATTTCAAGTACTATTTATATCTGTCTTGTTGTAATTTTTCTGTTCTATATTCACTAAAATACTCCACCAATGCTATGGCATTCCCTTAGTGAGTGATCATAGCGGGAGTGGGGTGTTACAAACAGAACCCTGAGCTAGGCAGGGTAGGGCACGATTACTGGGCTGATTATAAGAGGTCAAATTAGCGGCGGTTGGTGCAGCAGTGCTGGTTCTAACGGAGTGTGGGCGTGCACACACTTCGGCGTAGAAAATTTAGCCACTGGGCATCAATAGGAATAAAGCTGTGCATCTTGGTTATGTCAGGGTTGCCACCATGGGACTTGATACACCCCATGGTGGGACCAGCACAGGTATCTACAAGTAGGGGGCCGCGTGACACAAACGAGAACTAGGTCAAGTAGGGAGCCGATCGATAAGGTAGTAAGGGTGCATCGAATATATACATGGCCATTGGGGTGATCGAGGTGGAATCCTCATAATCGATGTACACCTGAAGGCTACCATAATTGCGGGGATTGGGATCACGTTGTAATTATTATATAACACGGGCTACTTGTTGGGACACTAGTAGGGGTTACGGATCCTTGTTACTCATGACACTAGTTGGAACACTAGTAGGAACACAGATCTTATGAGGATGCTAGTTAGGTGGTGCAGAGCAAATAGATATCATTTTAATGGTGAAGCTTAGAAACCTTGCGATGTTATTCTTGATAGAAACCATGCGATGTGATACTTGATAGGAATTATGGGATGTTATACTTGATTCATCGTGCCCGAAGTTTATCTTGTTACCTTAGTTTATCTTGTTAGCATAGTTTATCTTGTTATCTTAGTTTATCTTGCCTACCTTGTCATCATGTTTATGTTTACTTTCAGTTTATTCATGCCATGTTATCTTTACCTATTTTTATGCTGAAAGTCACTAGGACTTACTCAGTCTTTATGACTGACCCATTTTGTTTCGCCTCTTTTTCTTCCGTTCCCCCCCCCCCCCCCGGTTCACAGGGTGGGAATACAGCTTAGTTCGGATCTTACCAAGCTCCAAGGCTCTTTCATGTATGGCTTGGATTTCTCTTGGCTATGGCTTGCTTTGCTTTATTGGGGAATACTGCAATTTGTTTTTATGCTTCTTTGTTTTTGAGCAAGACAGATATTTTAACTATTTCAAATTGGGTATTGGAAGTTGATGGGCTTTTCTTGTAAACCTTTATATTTAATAAATGATTTGAAGTACTTCCACTTTATTTTCCGCTGTTTTATATATGTCTGTCTTGTAATATTTCTGTTCCAGTACCCATAATGCTCCATTGAAGTTAAGGCATTCCCTTTGTGAGTGACCTTAACAGATGTGGGGTGTTACATTTGGTATCAGAGCAAAAGGTTACCAGACTGGGCAAAAGTTTTCAAAAACCTTCTGAATTTATTTTCAAAACATTAACAAAGAAGCAAATTTTCAAGAAAATTTTGTTTTGATTAAAGGGCATATTCCCCAAAGCCATATGCACTATCATTTGATTCTCTCTTGAAATCTCTTCTCTCTCTTTTCCCCATAGTTTCGTAGGCATCCGACACAAGTCGGAGGGCAAAGGAGTGCCCAACCTCCATCTGTAGCCGTAGTAGTTCCATCTGCGTCTAATCTTATTTCAAGTTGGGTAGAGTGTCATGCGTTGGAGGTAGCTTCGAGAGACTTGTCAACAAACTATACGAGGACAGTAAGAACAAGAAACTAGTTGTTATAGCTTAATCCACGAAGGAGGAAAAAGGTGAAAGGAAAGAGGCCAAAGTGAAAGAATAGTAGAACCCATGACAAGAGAGAGTATCTTTAGTATGGTAAAAAGGGACATGTAGTTAAGTACCATAGGACAAGGGCAAGGGACAAGATCGTCGAGAGGGCAATTGAATGATCTCACTACTAGCGTACCTAAGAGAGTGGTAACGTTTTTGTTAAAAGTTTAGCTTTTCTTTTCTATCATCCCACTAGAACTTTATTTTTTTACATCGCATCCTTTTAATTCTGCTTCGGAAGTTGAGTCTCTGCACCTTAGTACTAGCATGGTAGAGGATCCCATTTTTTTCTCAAGTCCTGTTGGGGAAATCGGCTCATTTTTTCATGACTTGTTTGGATTTGAGAATGTCTATGCTAAGTGTTGAGTCTAGAAGTAATGTTTATGTTTTGGGCTATGGGTTGATTCTAGCGATGGAGTGGTTATCCAATAAGGGTGACCTTCTCGGTTTTGAAAAAAAATAGGGTAGCTAGACTCTTGACTTGCCTCGGTAATACCCTCGAAGTTGCATGTAACCTTTAAGGTTCTATCATGATTTGTTACCTGGAATCTCTTGACACATTTATTGGTAATTCATAATCCGCTCAAGTAATGTTTGCCACTAAGGCGGATGGGTCATTTCGCTTATGCATGAGTTGTAGAAAATCACCTTAGTAAGTACATTTGGCAACATGGTTGGCATTTATTTCTAAGAGATAGTTCTTCTGCGTGGAATACCTGATAGTAAGTGGACGAGATCCAAGATTCACTAGTGAATTTTGGAGAGCTTGCATGAAACCATGAGTACGCAGTTATGTTTGAGCCGAGTATGCGAGGAGGAGAATAAGTGAAAGTGGAACGAGAGGCAAAAGTAAAAAGGATTCCAACCCATATTTTGGAAACAAGAATTAAGAAGCTACGAAATTGTGAAGTTAAAGATGGTCAAAGCACAACGGAGTTAAGCTCAAGGGAATGTGGCTTAGAAGATTGAAGACTATATTCGTGCATCATATCTCTTTTTAAGGGTATATCCTTGATTCCTGTTTCCTATAGAGCTTACTTGCATGCTATCTTTCGTGTATGTCCTCTCTGTCCTATTCTCAATCCAATTTCTGTTGCAAACCCCATAGGGAGTATGACTCATCTATTAGTAACACATGTTGGGGCTTGAGGGTGTTCGTTGGGTTGACTAAACTTTTTGGGTTTTATAGGATACAGGTTGGTCTTAGGAAGGGATTTCCTTGTGACCTAATAGGAGTCCATCATGCTTAGTTTCCTAGAATCATATATATTGGTTGGGTTGAGTAATTCTTTGGGTGTCAGTCTGATGTTGATTTCGGTCTTCGGGGCTGATGCTTAGAGAGTTCTTCTCCTAATCAATATATATGTGGCATAGATTTCCAGTTTGACATTGCCTAATGGGCACAAAGTTTTTACTTGCTTTTATCATTCGACTATACCTTTAGATAGGAACAATTGGGTGTAAACATGTGTTTGAGACATGTTATGATTGATGGTTGCAAGTGGCTACAAGTGGTTGCTAGTGTTTGCTTGTGGATGCATTTACACACATTAGGCACTAGATCGGCTCAGTTACCTTTCATATTGCATATGCAAGAGTGTTTACACTTGTTTGTGGATGAAATTGAATGTGTTATCATATGAATGTTGCATATGTATAGATGTTTGTGCACACATATAATGTTTATGTGACTAGGACTATTTGCATACATGTTGGACTCATGGCACTAAACATATTTTGCATCTAGAAGATCAATCAGGCCTGATCATTTGCATTAGACAAGGAACATATACACACACTTCTTGCATATGTTCATACAGCATTAGAAATCTCTTAAGGACAATGAATGCCTGTGATTGATGATTGAGTAGATAGATGATGGATGGTAGGACACATTCTTCTTAACTTGAAGTTTTCGGGGACGAAATCCTTTAAGGAGGGGAGAATGTAACACCCCATATTTTTAATATAATTAAAAATAAAATAAAATATATAAAAATATGCTTATGATGGGTAAATAATGGTGATGCATAAGAAGAATTAATTAATACATGGAAGAGAAAAAAAATTAGTTCGATAACGATGTATGTAACGGAAAAGATAGTAAAATAAGGATAACTAATTCAAGAATCAGGAATTAGGTAAAATGGACATCACCATTGCGTTCCTCTCGGAAAAGTACGCGAAATAGAGTCCGAGTTTTCGAAAATAGGAGTCCGTATGACCAAGATATGGCTAAAATAAGATTTCAGCAGACTTTCTGGCAGACTACCCGTGTCGACTTGTAATAACCCGAAAATCTGGGCCAGTTTAAAATTTTTATTTTAGCAATTTTAACTAATTTTGAATATTTAAAATGAATTATTTTAAATAATATCGACGATAAATTTATTTTGAATAGAATTCGAACGTATATATTATATACGTCGTCGTTAGAATATAAATATTTGTATATAATTATAAATAGAATTGAAAATGGCGCGGTAGTTCGATAATTCGATTTCAAACTTCAATTGAACATACCGAGTGCAAAATAATCCGGATTTTAGTGAAACCAAAAACATTGGGATCTATTTGTGAATATCTTTCCAACGAATCCGAAAAATCAAACTTTCATAGCGCGAATCAAAAGATATGTCCAGTTGAAAATTCTGAATAGTCGCTATGGAATTCAGGCCCTTAAAAATGGGAATTTGGCAAACGACCTCGGAATTCGACGAAACCACTTTTGTTGGATCCGTGATGTCGAGTAATTTCTAGGCTTCAAATTTCATAATTTTTCGAATCAATATGTGAGCGTGGAAAAGGAAAACGTGTTTTGACCGTTTCAGTTGATTTTAATCGATTGGAAAATGGCCATTTTTCTAACGGTCTCAGAATTCGACGAAATTAGTTTCGATAGGACCGTATCGTAAATACAAAGCTAGAAATAATTTTTCTGGAATTTTCTGAATTAGTATGTGGCCTTGGTAATTTAAAATGTACATTTAAAATTGAATATATAGATTTATATTTTAAATTTAGCGAAAACTGATCGAAACAGTCGAGTTGCCTTACCAGACATATCCCATTGTGTTCGGTATGTGGGTAATTAGCTAGAGGCGACAATCGTTGGGTTTGATTTGGTGTTCGTATGTAAAATCTCATTTATTGAAATTAAATAATAATTTAATATATATAACCCTAAGAATTATTGGATTGGTCAACCCTCACTCCTTTCAAACCCGCGGTCAACGTCTCCTTTCCACCTCCAGGAGCGATTCGACGATGGGAAAGCTCCATCGTTCTCCACCAATCTCCACTCAATCCGCTCACCAATACCACCAACCCCTAATGCGAAAACGTTGGCCTCCCCGACACCCACCTCTTCAACGGTCAGGATCAGAAATCAGCGCCGGAGGTGGCCAAATCGGGGGCTTAAAGTTCGGGGGTTTGATTGGGTTTTCTGTGCCAACGAGGAGCTCGAGTTCGTCGGACTTTTGGGTGGGGGACGGCAGCTCCAAGCTCGACGATGTGTTGGCCTCCGATTCTGGTCCGACGCTATGTGGAGGTGGCGCAGGCGGTTTCCCCAAATCGATGAAGACGGCGAGGGTTTCCAGATGCAAACTGCAGTGAGTTTTTTTTGTATTATTGTTTTGAAATGAAAATAAATATACATTTCTTGAAAAATAAATATCAATATTTTGAAATGAAAATTGTTTAAAGTTTTGTTTTTAAATAAATGAATAGCATTGTGTTGGAAAATAATACCTTTTTGAAAATAAAAATAACACCTCTTTGAAAATATATATGAAGTTGTTTTTATATAAAATATATACGAAGATGTTTTTATAAAAATATAAATATACCTTTGTTTTGAAAAAGTTGTTTTTAAAATATAAACAACTTTGTTTTTAAAAATAGAAGACTTTGTTTTTAAAAATAGAAGAAGGCTTTGTTTTTAAAAATAGAAGAAGGCTTTGTTTAAAAAAAAAAATAGAAATAGGATATGATTTTAAAAATAAAAAAACAAGGACCTTTAAAATATATAAAAGCAAGGAGCTTTAAAAATATAAAAGGATTTTTAAAATAAAAATAGCCTGGGTTTAAAAATTCGATTTTTATATATTGAATAGCAAAGTAAAAATTCGATTTTTATATATTGAATAGCAAAGTAAAAATTCGATTTTTATATATTGAATAGCGAAGTAAAAATTCGATTTTTATATATTGAATAGCGAAGTAAAAATTCAATTTTTATATATTGAATAGCGAAGTAAAAATTCAATTTTTATATATCGAATAGCGAAGTAAAAATTCGATTTTTATATATTGAATAGCAAAGTAAAAATTCGATTTTTACATATGTAGAGAATACGGGGTGAAAAGTGACAAGAGGCAAGAATGGCGAAGACTTCTACCTAAGAAGAGTCGTGGGATCGGATAGCTATCGGTGAGAATTTCTCACTCTTCAATTTCTTTTCTAGTTATATATATATATATATATATATATATATATATATATATATATATATGCAGACGGTGCTTAGTAGCACCTGACACAATCGTCCACAGACCATGGACTTGTTTGTTTGGTTGTGTAGTTGGTTAGATTATTTGGTTTGAATTGAATTGTTTGGTGAATTGAATGGATTTGATTGATGTGTGAATGGCGTGGGCCTTCACTAGACCGGGGATAAGTCTAGGCCTTGTCCCGTTTCTAGTATCATGTCGTTATGCTGCCGAAATTTTCTAAGAAATAAGTTAGAAAAATAAAAATATCATTTTATTTAAAGAAATGAACTGAATAGAAATTCATATGTTGAAATAAAATGTTTTATCGTTAAAAATATAATTTTTAACGTGGAAGTGAATAAAATAAAATATTCATTTACAAACCGGACGGTTTGTTTATGTACACCTATTTGACTGATATTGATTGGGTCGATAAATTTTACACATCGCCCAACTGCACAACTAAAATCTGTGTTTGATTAATTGAAACCCCACACGGGTGTTGGGATGAAATTTGAAGTTCACTCATCCTGATTGATTAAATATGTCGATTGATTGATTGACAGGCTGTTATAAGCGTTAGATATCTATATTTGATGCTTATGCATTGTAGTGCACTTTGGGTGATGGTTGATTAGTTTTCAATGCTATTATATACATGTGTTGTATGAAAATCCATATAATTAATTTTATATGGTGATTGATTGTGCCTCATTCCAATTTAAAGAATAAAGAATATTATTAAATAAAGGTTCATGTGTTGACTGTACTCATTCGTGAGATTAATCATGTGTTGAACGTAATATTTTAACAATGAATTTTATATCTTTATCTCTATTAAATAAAGGTTCATGTGTTGACTGTACTCATTCGTGAGATTAGTCATGTGTTGAACGTAATATTTTAACAATAAATTTTATAACTTTATCTCTATTAAATAAAGGTTCATGTGTTGACTGTACTCATTCGTGAGATTAGTCATGTGTTGAACGTAATATTTTAACAATAAATTTTATATCTTTATCTCGATTAAATAAAGGTCCATGTGTTGACTGTACTCATCCGTTGAGATTAGTCATGTGTTGAACGAAATAATTTAACAAAAATAGTCACACGTGGACAGTACTCATTCGTTGAGATTAGTCGTGTGTTGACAAAAATAAATATTCATTTGTTGAATAGAATAAAGGAATATATGAAGCCGTGTTGATTAGATTGACGCCATTTTGACGTGAACGATATTTATATCGATTTTATTCATTTTAAAATGAATATTGAAAAGTAATTTTGAAAACGATTTCGAAATGAAATGAATTGAAAACGATTTCGAAATGAAATGAATTGAAAACGATTTCGAAATGAAATGAATTGAAAACGATTTCGAAATGAAATGAATTGAAACGATTTCGAAATGAAATGAATTGAAATGATTTCGAAATGAAATGAATTGAAAACGATTTCGAAATGAATTGAATATAAAACCAATTTGAAATGAATTGAATATAAAACCAATTTGAATTGAATTGAATAGAAAACCAATTTGAATTGAATTGAATAGAAAACCAATTTGAATTCGAATTGAATAGAAAACGAATTGAATTCAAATTGAATAGAAAACGAATTGAATTTAAATTGGATAGAAAACGAAATGAATTCGAATCGAATTAAAATCGATTTGAATTGAAATCAAATAGAAATGAAAGTAAAAAGGATTTATAATAGAAAATTCCATTTTTGATTTGAATTTGAAATAAAGGTTGAAGTTGTTTTTGAAACGAATTCAAAACTATTTATAAAATGCGTTTTAAATAGAAATCGACGAAATTTATATTATATATATTATATATATAATATAATGGCCTGAATAGAACGCGCCGCGCCGCGGCAGTTCGTGAATTTCGACCATTTATTTCAAACGGACATTACGGGAGATCCGACCGTCGGATTCTCCTAAAACCGAAACCGTTGGGTTCGTATCGAAAAGAGCTTTCTAACGAATATTAGAAATTTGAAATCTAACGGTTGGATTTGGAGATACGTCCAAATCAAATTTGAAAAAGGTCGCTATAAGTGCAGTTCGATGGCCGTTGTTGGAAATCGACTGTACTTGCCCTGATAAAATTATTTAAAATATCAATAATTTGTGTAAAACCATAAGAAATGATTTGGGAAAAATTGGGATGAAAAACTCCATATTTGAAAAGATGAAAATGGATTTTTATTGAAATGAACTAGTTTTGAACGAAATTTAAAACCCAATTATTTTTAAATAAATAAATTAGATTTAAAAAGGGGTTTTAAATAATCGGAATTTCTAATATATTTGATTGGATTTGAAATGGGTTTATCGTGAACGGTGTTTTAAATAACACTAGTTCTTTAACCCGATAACAAATAGAATGTGATTTGGGTTTGTTGTGAACTGTGTTTTAAATAACACCTAGTTCTTTAACCCAATAAAAGGAGTTTTAACGAATCTGCAATTAGGTTGAAATGTGAATCTATAATTTAAATTATCAAATTTAGAAATGAGCGGGAATGGAGTATCGCCAGTTTTGCTCCAAAGCGATAGTTAAATCTTTAATTAGATTTGAACGTGAAATGGTAATTAATTTTTCCAATAACATCATAGTATTAAATATGGAGTATTGCCAGTTTTGCTTCATGGGATGAATAGATTGGGATTGGGAAATAAAATAAATAATTACTTCGTTGTGGTTCACTAATCTCGACTAGTTTGGAAAACCATAATTTGGTTTGAAATGACATCCAAAGGAAGATTAAAGGATAAATTTTAAAGAATTTATCTTGGATAAAATTAATGGGAACTTTTCCCTGAGAATATGAATTGGAATGAGGCGTATGTCGTGTTTGTGTAACATTCGTTTTAATATACGCGGGTTGTTCAGAAAGGCCGGGTTTATACCCATTCTGAATAACCGATTCGACGATATGTCGAAGATGAAGACGGTGGTTGAAGACCGGAAGTCTTCACATCGTTTGGATAATTACTGACGATCCTGATTGGGCTGTACACCCAAGAGGATGGAAATAGTTGGTGGTCGTCCAGACGTACTTGGAGATGGATGGATATGCGAGGAAAGTTCCTCCGGTTTCGTTCAGACCTAGAACGGACTTGTAAATGGATGGTGTGTCTGACATTGTACTCCTTTATATTGTATTTGTTGATCTTAGCTAAATATATATCTGTTTGGCGGCGGAGAATTTATTCTCTTGCTTAACGCCCTTCTCTGAGACATATGAGCTCAGAGGTTATATATTGGCAGAAATCAGTAGTACGATATGGATTGATAGTGTGGCATGCTGAGATGCAGTGATCCAGACATTTGTTGAAAAGCAAAGTTTGGTGGTTGATGATCAAAGCGCAGCTGATATAGCATGGCTTTGTGTATAGCGTTGATCCGCGAGCCTCACACCCCGGTATGGTGGTAAACTGATGGTTTGATCAATATGCTTTTTCATGGATGGGCACCTTAGTGGTGTCGTGGATTCGGTCGACCGAGATGAGCCTAGTGCTCAGGGATATATAGAGTAGGCGGTGTTTTCTCTCGCTGGGACGTAAGCCGCGGTGGTACTCTGGTCCCAAATGTGCGGATGCAGACGGTGTTTTCTCTTGTGGGGACGTAAGCCGTGGTGAATTGCATTCCGCGATCGATCTTTCGAATCAGGAGCCACCATGATGGAAATCCAATTTCCAATACGTGTATTGCGGTTTTAATTGTAGAAATAGTATGGCGACATGATATATGGTACCCATGCCGTCTATGATTGATATTTATGATTGAAATTATTTTGACACTATACACTTATTATAGTATCAAATGATTTGATTTTTAAAACGTACCAAGCATGTTTGGCTATTATAAGGGAAAACCCTATCCTTCGGCTGCGTTGCATTGTGTGATGGGACGTGGGTCTTATAATAGCTTCATTTTTAGAAAAGCATTGCGTTGTTTACTTATATGCACTGGTATTCTTGGGAGGAAACCCGTTCCGTGTTATACGGCGTGGTCCCTTGATTTACCTAGCTTTAAAATAAAGATTTACAACTGTTTTAGTTCACACACCAGTCACATGACTGACCTGGAGTTTATTGTTTTAACCTAAACTCTGGGTGCCCCTATTTTGACACGGGCAGCTAGTAGTTTTGGTTTTGCAGATTTATATTCACAAGATCCTGGTTTACAGCTGGAACGATATCCGGAAAGCTTTGTATCCGTATATCTCCTTCTAGTTGTGTATTGTAATATTTTCCGCTGCTATGTATTTAAATGTAATTTAAATCTCTGATATTTCTGTGTAATATTCATTTATACTCTGTATATTCTTGTATTCTGGTGCATTGTTGTAATATACAATAAAATGTTCTTCCGTCTGCATTCTGTTGTGGCTTGTTCTCGAACTATCCGCTCTTTCCTCACCGGGGAAGTTACGGGTTTTCACAGTTGGTATCAGAGTTTGGTTTACAAAGCTCAGAGAACAAGACACATTAGAACCATACGAAAGAATTCATCAGATATTGGATTAGTAATATCCAACGAGAATGACTCGTTAGAGATGGGATCAGTAGCATCCTAGAACGAGTGTGAAGAGTATATTTTTGAAAGTGAAAACAAATTTTTGTTTTGAAAATTTAAATCAATTATTCGTATTTGATTATCTATTTAAATTGAGTTGAACAGTCCAGTATATAAAGATTTTGCGTATACGTCTGATCCACGTGTATTTGAAATTTTAATATACTGGATAGATATAGAATCACATTCTAGTCGCCCGGAGATGTTGTTGATAATGACCATGGCATCATCAATATTTATGTTCGTGTTTCGAAGGTGTGATATCTATATATTTCCATTAGACTGGTGTGAGAACCAAAACCTATATAGATAGATTTATTGATTGTGATTTGGCATCAAAACATGATTTTTTGTATATATGTCAAAATTTATGAATTTGAAACGTTAATTCACTAATTGATTGATGTTTGTGTTGTTTGTTTATTTGTTTGATAATTTTGAACCATTAAGCCTAATTGAACCAAATATTGAATATTATTGAAAATTGGTCGCATTTGCCTGCATATACATACTTACATTGAACAGGTCATAGCATGGAGGCTAGAGCCGAAGAATAAATTTGTTTGCCCGACAAATAGGTACATGTTTACTATAAATTACTGTTTTGTTTGGGTGATGATGATTTTATGAGCCTATTGGCTAGCCGCTTGGCTTTTTCTTTTTCTTTTTGAGATCAGAAGGCCTATATGGCAATTTCGGGATTTTCCCGTGGCTCCTGGTGCAGGGGAGGTTATGGCGAAATTTTTCGAAAATTTAGGGTGTTAGCCAAATTTTTGAATTTTTGAAAATTCTCAGAAACTCAAAAGTTGGAGAATGGAAGCCAGATCGAACATAGAGTTGATTAATCAAACCACTTTCGACTTTGTTCCTTTTCGGGGACGAAAAGTTTTAAGTGGTGGAGATTGTAATAACCCGAAAATCTGGGCCAGTTTAAAATTTTTATTTTAGCAATTTTAACTAATTTTGAATATTTAAAATGAATTATTTTAAATAATATCGACGATAAATTTATTTTGAATAGAATTCGAACGTATATATTATATACGTCGTCGTTAGAATATAAATATTTATATATAATTATAAATAGAATTGAAAATGGCGCGGTAGTTTGATAATTCTATTTCAAACTTCAATTGAACATACCGAGTGCAAAATAATCCGGATTTTAGTGAAACCAAAATCATTGGGATCTATTTGTGAATATCTTTCCAACGAATCCGAAAAATCAAAATTTCATAGCACGAATCAAAAGATATGTCCAGTTGAAAATTCTGAATAGTTGCTATGGAATTCAGGCCCTTAAAAATGGGAATTTTGCAAACGACCTCGGAATTCGACGAAACCACTTTTGTTGGATCCGTGATGTCGAGTAATTGCTAGGTTTCAAATTTCATAATTTTTCGAATCAATATGTGAGCGTGGAAAAGGAAAACGTGTTTTGACCGCTTCAGTTGATTTTAATCGACTGGAAAATGGCCATTTTTCTAACGGTCTCAGAATTCGACGAAATTAGTTTCGATAGGACCGTATCGTAAATACAAAGCTAGAAATAATTTTTCTGGAATTTTCCGAATCAGTATGTGGCTTAGTAATTTAAAATGTACATTTAAAATTGAATATATAGATTTATATTTTAAATTTAGCGAAAACTGATCGAAACAGTCGAGTTGGCTTACCAGACATATCCCATTGTGTTCGGAATGTGGGTAATTAGCTAGAGGCGACAATCGTTGGGTTTGATTTGGTGTTCATATGTAAAATCTCATTTATTGAAATTAAATAATAATTTAATATATATAACCCTAGGAGTTATTGGATTGGTCAACCCTCACTCCATTCAAACCCGCGGTCAACGTCTCCTTTCCACCTCCAGGAGCGATTCGACGATGGGAAAGCTCCATCGTTCTCCACCAATCTCCACTCAATCTGCTCACCAATACCACCAACCCCTAATGCGAAAACGTTGGCCTCCCTGACACCCACCTCTTCAACGGTCAGGATCAGAAATCAGCGCCAGAGGTGGCCAAATCGGGGGCTTAAAGTTCGGGGGTTTGATTGGGTTTTCTGCGCCAACGAGGAGCTCAAGTTCGTCGGACTTTTGGGTGGGGGACGGCAGCTCCAAGCTCGACGATGTGTTGGCCTCCGATTCTGGTCCGACGTTATGTGGAGGTGGCGCAGGCAGTTTCCCCAAATCGATGAAGACGGCAAGGGTTTCCAGATGCAAACTGCAGTGAGTTTTTTTTTGTTTTATTGTTTTGAAATGAAAATAAATATACATTGCTTGAAAAATAAATATCATTGTTTTGAAATGAAAATTGTTTAAAGTTTTGTTTTTAAATAAATGAATAGCATTGTGTTGGAAAATAATACCTTTTTGAAAATAAAAATAACACCTCTTTGAAAATATATATGAAGTTGTTTTTATATAAAATATACAAAGATGTTTTTATAAAAATATAAATATACCTTTGTTTTGAAAAAGTTGTTTTTAAAATATAAACAACTTTGTTTTTAAAAATAGAAGACTTTGTTTTTAAAAATAGAAGAAGGCTTTGTTTTAAAAAAAATAGAAATAGGATATGATTTTAAAAATAAAAAAAGCAAAGACCTTTAAAATATATAAAAGCAAGGAGCTTTAAAAATATAAAAGGATTTTTAAAATAAAAATAGCCTGGGTTTAAAAATTCGATTTTTATATATTGAATAGCAAAGTAAAAATTCGATTTTTATATATTGAATAGCAAAGTAAAAATTCGATTTTTATATATTGAATAGCGAAGTAAAAATTCGATTTTTATATATTGAATAGCGAAGTAAAAATTCGATTTTTATATATTGAATAGCGAAGTAAAAATTCGATTTTTATATATTGAATAACAAAGTAAAAATTCGATTTTTACATATGTAGAGAATACGGGGTGAAAAGTGACAAGAGGCAAGAATGGCGAAGACTTCTACCTAAGAAGAGTCGTGGGATCGGATAGCTATCGGTGAGAATTTCTCACTCTTCAATTTCTTTTCTAGTTATATATATATATACTAGGATGCAGACGGTGCTTAGTAGCACCCGAAACAATCGTCCACAGACCATGGACTTGTTTGTTTGGTTGTGTAGTTGGTTAGATTATTTGGTTTGAATTGAATTGTTTGGTGAATTGAATGGATTTGATTGATGTGTGAATGGCGTGGGCCTTCACTAGACCGGGGATAAGGCTAGGCCTTGTCCCGTTTCTAGTATCATGCCGTTATGCCGCCGAAATTTTCTAAGAAATAAGTTAGAAAAATAAAAATATCATTTTATTTAAAGAAATGAACTGAATAGAAATTCATATGTTGAAATAAAATGTTTTATCGTTAAAAATATAATTTTTAACGTGGAAGTGAATAAAATAAAATATTCATTTACAAACCGGACGGTTTGTTTATGTACACCTATTTGACTGATATTGATTGGGTCGATAAATTTTACACATCGCCCAACTGCACAACTAAAATCTGTGTTTGATTGATTGAAACCCCACACGGGTGTTGGGATGAAATTTGAAGTTCACTCATCCTGATTGATTAAATATGTCGATTGATTGATTGATAGGCTATTATAAGCGTTAGATATCTATATTTGATGCTTATGCAGTGTAGTGCACTTTGGGTGATGGTTGATTATTTTTCAATGCTATTATATACATGTGTTGTATGAAAATCCATATAATTAATTTTATATGGTGATTGATTGGGCCTCATTCCAATTTAGAGAATAAAGAATATTATTAAATAAAGGTTCATGTGTTGACTGTACTCATTCATGAGATTAGTCATGTGTTGAACGTAATATTTTAACAATAAATTTTATAACTCTATCTCTATTAAATGAAGGTTCATGAGTTGACTGTACTCATTTGTGAGATTAGTCATGTGTTGAACATAATATTTTAACAATAAATTTTATATCTTTATCTCTATTAAATAAAGGTTCATGTGTTGACTGTACTCATTCGTGAGATTAGTCATGTGTTGAACGTAATATTTTAACAATAAATTTTATGTCTTTATCTCTATTAAATAAAGGTTCATGTGTTGACTGTACTCATCCGTTGAGATTAGTCATGTGTTGAACGAAATAATTTAACAAAAATAGTCACACGTGGACAGTACTCATTCGTTGAGATTAGTCGTGTGTTGACAAAAATAAATATTCATTTGTTGAATAGAATAAAGGAATATATGAAGCTGTGTTGAATAGATTGACGCCATTTTGACGTGAACGATATTTATATCGATTTTATTCATTTTAAAATGAATATTGAAAAGTAATTTTGAAAATGATTTCGAAATGAAATGAATTGAAAACGATTTCGAAATGAAATGAATTGAAAACGATTTCGAAATGAAATGAATTGAAAACGATTTCGAAATGAAATGAATTGAAAACGATTTCGAAATGAAATGAATTGAAAACGATTTCGAAATGAAATGAATTGAAACGATTTCGAAATGAAATGAATTGTAACGATTTCAAAATGAAGTGAATTGAAAACGATTTCGAAATGAATTGAATATAAAACCAATTTGAATTGAATTGAATAGAAAACCAATTTGAATTGAATTGAATAGAAAACCAATTTGAATTCGAATTGAATAGAAAACGAATTGAATTCAAATTGAATAGAAAACGAATTGAATTTAAATTGGATAGAAAACGAAATGAATTCGAATCGAATTAAAATCGATTTGAATTGAAATCAAATAGAAATGAAAGTAAAAAGGATTTATAATAGAAAATTCCATTTTTGATTTGAATTTGAAATAAAGGTTGAAGTTGTTTTTGAAACGAATTCAAAACTATTTATAAAATGCGTTTTAAATAGAAATCGACGAAATATATATTATATATATTATATATATAATATAATGGCCTGAATAGAACGCGCCGCGGCAGTTCGTGAATTTCGACCATTTATTTCAAACGGACATTACGGGAGATCCGACCGTCGGATTCTCCTAAAACCGGAACCGTTGGGTTCGTATCGAGAGATTTCTAACGAATATTAGAAATTTGAAATCTAACAGTTGGATTTGGAGGTACGTCCAAATCAAATTTGAAAAAGGTCACTATAAGTGCAGTTCGATGGCCGTTGTTGGAAATCGACTGTATGGGCCCTGATAAAATTATTAGAAATATCAATAATTTGTGTAAAATCATAAGAAATGATTTGGGAAAAATTGGGATGAAAAACTCCATATTTGAAAAGATAAAAATGGATTTTTATCGAAATGAACTAGTTTTGAACTAAATTTAAAACCCAATTATTTTTAAATAAATAAATTAGATTTAAAAAGGGGTTTTAAATAATCGGAATTTATAATATATTTGATTGGATTTGAAATGGGTTTATCGTGAACGGTGTTTTAAATAACACTAGTTCTTTAACCCGATAACAAATAGAATGTGATTTGGGTTTGTCGTGAACTGTGTTTTAAATAACACCTAGTTCTTTAACCCAATAAAAGGAGTTTTAACGAATCTGCAATTAGGTTGAAATGTGAATCTATAATTTAAATTATCAAATTTAGAAATGAGCGGGAATGGAGTATTGCCAGTTTTGCTCCAAAGCGATAGTTAAATCTTTAATTAGATTTGAACATGAAATGGTAATTAATTTTTTCGATAACACCATAGTATTAAATATGGAGTATTGCCAGTTTTGCTTCATGGGATGAATAGATTGGGATTGGGAAATAAAATAAATAATTACTTCGTTGTGGTTCGCTAATCTCGACTAGTTTGGAAAACCATAATTTGGTTTGAAATGACATCCAAAGGAAGATTAAAGGATAAATTTTAAAGAATTTATCTTGGATAAAATTAATGGGAACTTTTCCCTGAGAATATGAATTGGAATGAGGCGTATGTCGTGTTTGTGTAACATTCGTTTTAATATACGCGGGTTGTTCGGAAAGGCCGGGTTTATACCCATTCTGAATAACCGATTCGACGATATGTCGAAGATGAAGACGGTGGTTGAAGACCGGAAGTCTTCACATCGTTTGGATAATTACTGACGATCCTGATTGGGCTGTACACCCAAGAGGATGGAAATTGTTGGTGGTCGTCCAGACGTACTTGGAGATGGATGGATATGCGAGGAAAGTGCCTCCGGTTTCGTTCAGACCTAGAACGGACTTGTAAATGGATGGTGTGTCTGACATTGTACTCCTTTATATTGTATTTGTTGATCTCAGCTAAATATATATCTGTTTGGCGGCGGAGAATTTATTCTCTTGCTTAACGCCCTTCTCTGAGACATATGAGCTCAGAGGTTATATATTGGCAGAAATCAGTAGTACGATATGGATTGATAGTGTGACATGCTGAGATGCAGTGATCCAGACTTTTGTTGAAAAGCAAAGTTTGGTGGTTGATGATCAAAGCGCAGCTGATATAGCATGGCTTTGTGTATAGCGTTGATCCGCGAGCCTCACACCCCGGTATGGTGGTAAACTGATGGTTTGATCAATATGCTTTTTCATGGATGGGCACCTTAGTGGTGTCGTGGATTCGGTCGACCGAGATGAGCCTAGTGCTCAGGGATATATAGAGTAGGCAGTGTTTTCTCTCGCTGGGACGTAAGCCGCGGTGGTACTCTGGTCCCAAATGTGAGGATGCAGACGGTGTTTTCTCTTGTGGGGACGTAAGCCGTGGTGAATTGCATTCCGCGATCGATCTTTCGAATCAGGAGCCACCATGATGGAAATCCAATTTCCAATACGTGTATTGCGGTTTTAATTGTAGAAATAGTATGGCGACATGATATTGTGACGGCAAGGAATTTCGCTCGGTCCGAACCAGTCGCTAAATCGACCCAGACCGTTCGAAACACCCTATCGTTTGAGAACACGACAAAATAGAACGCATACAGAAGAACATTTCATTGTATATTACAACAATGCACCAGAATACAAGAATATACAGAGTATAAATGAATATTACACAGAAATATCAGAGATTTAAATTACATTTAAATACATAGCAGCGGAAAATAATACAATACACAACTAGAAGTAGATATACGGATACAAAGCTTTCCGGATATCGTTCCAGCTGTAAACCAGGATCCTGTGAATATAAATCTGCAAAACCAAAACTACTAGCTGCCCGTGTCAAAATAGGGGCACCCAGAGTTTAGGTTAAAACAATAAGCTCCAGGTCAGTCATGTGACTGGTGTGAGAACTAAAACAGTTATTATTCTTCATTTCAAAAGCTAGGTAAATCAAGGGACCACGCCGTATAACACGGAACGGGTTTCCTCCCAAGAATACCAGTGCATAAAGCAAACAACGCAATGCTAAATAAAGAAAAATGAAGCTGTTATAAGACCCAGGTCCCATCACACAATGCAACGCAGCCGAGGATAGGGTTTTCCCTTATAACAGCCAAAGAATGCTTGATACGATTAAAACAAATCGTTTGATACTATTTTAAGTGCATAGTGTATAAAACAACTTCAAATCATAAGTATCAATCATAGGCGGCATGGGTACCATATATCATGTCGCCATACTAGGCTTTACAAATAAAACCGCAAATGTTTCGTATTTGGAAATTGGTTTTCCATCTATGAACCGAGGCAAAAGATAGTCCTCAACCGATTCGAGACGCTCTAGCCCGTGTCTCAGTATCAGAGCTCGAGTGACCCTTGGATCGTCAGGGCCAGTCCACCGATGTGGATTAAACTTAAACCCTGAACATGCGTTTCCCCCCCCCCCTTTGGGGTGTCAATGAGCCAACAAATGACTCCATCGGTTCGAGAACGACCGATATATCCGAGGCGCCTCGCAACAGCAACAACCACATAAGTCAAACTCGTCAGGGCGTGTAAAACCACTGACGCCACTTTTTAGCTAGAAGGAAACGCATGCCCTCCCTGAGGTCCTCTCCCGTTTTTGGTCCATACCGGGTGTGAAACTCGCGAAGCAAACGTTACACAAAGCTACGCCACAAAGGCCGTGCTTTGATCATCACCACAAGACTTTGCTTTTCAACAGAAGCCTCGATCAATTGCCACTTAGGCATGCCACACAGGCAATTCACTCCATGCGTTTGATATCCATCAATATATAACCCCTGAGCTCGTACGTCTCAGAGAAGGGCGTTAAGCAAGAGAATAAATTCTCCGCCGCCAAACAGATATATATTTAATAGAGATCAACCACACAGACTAAAATCCAATGTCGGACACACAGTCCATTTACAAGTCCGTTCTGGGTCTGAACGAAACCGGAGGCACCTAGTACCCCGCATATCCATCGATCTCCAAGTACGTCTGGACGATCACTAACTGTTTCCATCTTCTTGGGTGTACAGCCCAATCAAGATCATCAGTAATTATCCAAACGACGTGAAGACCTCCGGTCTTCGACCACCGTCTTCATCTTCGACACCACGTCGAATCAGTTATTCAGAATGGGATAAACCCGGTCTTTCTGAATAACTCGCGTATATATTATAAAAGTGTTACACAAACACAACATACGCCTCATTCCAATCCAGAATATTCTTTTATTCAAATATTCCTATACTTTGGGAAAAGTTCCCATTAATTTTATCCAAGATAAATTCTTTAAATTTATTCTTTAATCTCCTTTGAATATCAATTCAAACTAGTCGGGATTAGCGAACCACACCGAAGTAATCATTTATTTTATTTCCCAATCCCAACCTATTCATCCCATGAAGTAAAACTGGTAATACTTCATATCTAACACCACAGTGTTATCGGTAAATTCAATTACCATTTCACGTTCAAATCTAATTAAAGATTTAACCATCGCCAGGAGCAAAACTGGTGATACTCCATTCTCGATCTTTTCAATCTAATTAAAGATTCATTAAAACTCCACTTAGTTTTAATCGTTAACTGGGTTAAAGAATCAGTGTCATTTAAAACACGGTTCACGATAAACCCAAAGTCACATTCCATTAATTATCGGGTTAAAGAACGAGTGTTATTTAAAACACTGTCCACGATAAACCCAAAAATCAATATCAATTCAATTCCAATTAAATATCACTTAATTGGTTCACTTCATTAAATCTAAATAAAAGATTTAATCTTTTCTCAACTGGGTTCAAGAACAGTGTTAGTCAAGACACCATTCACGACAAACCCAAATCACATTTGATATTCAATACAAGGCCCTGAATAGAAAATATATCGGCTTATATTCAATATCAAATTCTACGATTAACAAATGTCGTATTGGAAATAACGATATAAATATATATCTTTCGAATTTCCCTAACAACATCCGTATAATCACGAATTCCAACATCGAAATATTCCGAAGAAAATTTCGATTCAAATCCACTCCAATGCAATCATTGGAAATTCTGGTTATTTTTAAAACCCTTTTCAAATTCAATTTATTTATTTAAAAATAAATAGAATTATAATTCTAGTTCAAAACTAGTTCATTTTGATAAAAAAACTATTTTTATCTTTTCAAATATGGAGTTTTTCATCCCAAATCTTCACAAATCATTTCTTATGATTTTACACAAATTATTACTATTTTTAATAATTTTATCAAGGCCCGTACAGTCGATTTCCAACAATTGCCGTCGAACTGCACTTACAGCGACCTTTTTCAAATTTGATTTGGACATAATTCCAAATCCAACCGTTAGATTTCAAATTTCTAATATTCATTAGAAAGCTCTTTTCGATACGAACCCAACGGTTCCGATTTTAGGAGAATCCGACGGTCGGATCTCCCGTAATGTCCGTTTGAAATAAATGGTCGAAATTCACGAACTACCGCGGCGCGGCGCGTTCTATTCAGGCCATTATATTATATATATAATATATATTTCGTCGATTTCTATTTAAGACGAATTATATAAATAGTTTTAAAA
The DNA here is from genome assembly GCA_030737875.1 of Allium sativum. Lineage (NCBI taxonomy): Eukaryota > Viridiplantae > Streptophyta > Magnoliopsida > Asparagales > Amaryllidaceae > Allium > Allium sativum. Next base: position 929,628,316 of record CM060920.1, on the reverse strand, counting down.
TTCGTTTCAAAAGCAATTTCAACTTCCATTTCAATTCAAATCAAAATTGAATTCTTCTTTATAGATTCGTTTTAAAACTCATTTCTATTCAATTCAAATTTCAATTCAATTTGAATTCATTTCAATTCGCTTTCAATTCAATTTGAATTCGTTTTCAATTTAATTAATTTTGAAATCGTTTTCAATTCAATTCATTTCGAAATCGTTTTTAATTCAATTCATTTCGAAATCGTTTTCAATTCAATTCATTTTGAAATCGTTTTCAATTCAATTCATTTCGAAATCGTTTTCAATTCAATTCATTTCGAAATCGTTTTCAATTCAATTCATTTCGAAATCGTTTTCAATTCAATTCATTTCGAAATCGTTTTCAATTATATTCATTTCGAAATCGTTTTCAATTCAATTCATTTCGAAATCGTTTTCAATTCAATTCATTTCGAAATCGTTTTCAATTCAATTCATTTCGAAATCGTTTTCAATTCAATTCATTTCGAAATCGTTTTCAATTCAATTCATTTCGAAATCGTTTTCAATTCAATTCATTTCGAAATCGTTTTCAATTCAATTCATTTCGAAATCGTTTAAAATCGATATAAATATCGTTCACGTCAAAATGGCGTCAATCTAATCATCACGGCTTCACATATTTCTATTTTCAAATATTCTATTTCAAATATTTCTTTTTTCAAAACTGGAATGAGGCCCAATCAACTACCATATAATGTTAATTATATGGATTTTCTACAACACATGTATATATCAACAACGATGAATAATCAACCATCATCCAAAGTGCATTCTACACTGTATAAGCATCAAATATAAATATTCAACGCTTATAACAGCCTGTCAATCAATCGATCGACACACAACTAAACAATCGGGATTAGTGTACGTCAAATATCATCCCAACACCCGTGTAGGGTTTCAAACAATCAAACACAGATTTTATTTGTGCAGTTGGGCGATGTGTAAAATTTATCGTCCCAATCAATGTCCTTCAAATAGGTGTACATAAACAAACCGTCTGGTTTGTAAATGAATATTTATTTTATTCACTTCACGTTAAAAATTATATTTTTAACGATAAAAACATTTTATTCCAACATATGAATTTCTATTCAGTTCATTCTTTAAATAAAATGATATTTATATTTTTCTAACTTATTTTAGAAAATTTCGGCGGCATAACGGCACGATACTAGAAACGGGACGAGGCCTAGCCTTATCCCCGGTCTAGTGAAGGCCCACGCCATTCACACATCATCAAATCAATTCATTTCACCACACAATTCAATTTCAATCAAATAATCCAACTAATCTACGCAACCAAACAAACAAGTCCATGGTCTGTGGACGATTGTGTCGGGTGCTACTAAGCACCGTCTGCATCCTAGTATATATATATAACTAGAAAAAGAAATTGAAAGGTGAGAAATTCTCACAAATAGCTATCCTAGCTCCACGGCACTTCTAATGCAGGAAATCTTCGCCAACTCGCCTTTTTGTCGATTTCGCCCGTATTCTCTACATATGTAAAAATCGAACTTTTACGATGCTATTCAATATATAAAAATCACATTTTTATTTCGAAGTTCAATATATAAAAATTCTACTTTTATTTCGAAGTTCAATATATAAAAATTCTACTTTTATTTCGAAGTTCAATATATAAAAATTCTACTTTTGACTTCGCTATTCAATATATAAAAATTGAATTTTTACTTCGATGTTCAACATATAAAAATCCCATTTCAAAAATAAAGTTTTCAACTTTATAAAAATAAAGTTTTCGCCTTTATAAAAATAAAGTTTTCATCATTATAAAAATCATCACTTTACTTCAACGTATATAAAATAAAAATCAGATTTTTATTTCGCTACATATACAAAGATGATATTTTTATATTCTCTATCCTATAAAGATTATATTTTTAATATTTTAAAAATATAAAAATCAAATTTTTAATATTTCTATATAGTAAAGACAATATTTTTAATTCTTTAAAAATATAAAAACTATATTTTTATTACTTTAAAAATCTAATCTTTCTACGATTAGAAATCCTATCTTTTTATTAAAAAAAACCTATGCTATATTTAATTTTAAAGATCTATATAATCCTATAATTTTAAAAACGATGTAATCCAAAATCGGATTTTATGTAAATAAATAAAAAGGAAGAAAGTCAAATTATAAAACTTACTGTTTTTAATGGGGGTGGGGCTGCTGCCGTGCGTTCAAGGTGGAGGAGACTGAGGAGGCAGCGTCGGGGGCATCGGGCGTTGCAGTGGCGATTTGGGCGAGGGGGGGGGGGGTTTGGGTTTTTCAGCGTCGTTCGACATGAGGAGGGTGGTGGTCGAGTTCAGGTGGAGTGGCGGCTTTGGGGTCCCGGCGGCGTGGTGGGTGGGGGTTCGGCTTGGTCGAATTGGGGGGGGGGGGAAGCTGTCTTTGTGCGAGCCCTGGAGGTGGAGGAGAGGAGAACGGAGGACGAGGAGGAGAGGGGGGCGACAGCCTGGGTGAGGCGTCGACGGGGGTGGCGCCGCCTGGATCGACGGAGCGGATTGTTTTTTTTTTCTTTATTTCCTTTTTTTTTCATCTGAGAAGATATCGGGGGGGGGGGGGGCTGGTTAAGGGAGGAAGGGGGTTTTATTTTATTTTTTTTTATTTATTATTTTATTATTTTTAAAAGTTGACTTTTACATACTTCATCAAAACGAGGCCCACCACCTGTCGTCCATAGCGTTTAACCCCCATTCCGAACACAATGGGATATGTATCGTCAGCTGATTCGGCTGTTACAACCAGTTTCCGTTAAATTTACATTTAAATCACTATATTGAATTTTAAACGTACATTTCAAATTACCGGGGTCACATACTAACTCTATAAATTGCAGAAAAATATTTTCTAGCTTCGTATTGACGATACGGTCCTAACAAAACTAGTTTCGTCGAATTCTGAGACCGTTTGAAAAATGGCCATTTTCCAGTCGATTAAAATCAACTGAAACTGGTCAAACGCGTTTTCCTTCGCCACGCTCACATATTGATTCGAAAAATTATGAAATTTGAAACCTAGCAATAACTTGACATCTCGGACCCAACAAAACTGGTTTCGTCGAAATCCGAGGTCGTTTGCAAAATGTCCATTTTTAAGGGCCTGAATTCCATAGCGACTATTCAGAATTTTCAACTGGACATATCTTATCTTTTATAAAGTGACATCTCAGTCTGTTAAGTTCGTTGGAAAGATATCGTCAATTAGATCCTAATGTTTTTGGTTTCACTAAAATCCGGATTGTTTTGCTCCCGGTACATTCAATTGAAGTTTGAAATCGAATTATCGAACTACCGCGCCATTTTCAATTCTATTTATAATTATATATAAATATTTATATTCTAACGATGACGCGTATAATATATACGTTCGAATTATATTCAAAATAAATTTCTCGTCGTTATTATTTAAAATAATTCATTTTAAATAATCAAAGTTCGCTAAAATTGCCAAAATAAAAATTTTAAACTGGCCCAGATTTTCGGGTTATTACAATCTCCCCCACTTAAAACTTTTCGTCCCCGAAAAGGAACAAAGTCGAAAGTGGTTTGATTAATTAACTCCACGCTCGATCTGGCTTCCATTCTCCAACTCTTTAGTTTCTGAGAATTTTCAAAATTTCAAAAATTTGGCTAACACCCTAAATTTTCGAAAATTTTCGCCATAACCTCCCCTGCACCGGGAGCATCGGGGAATTTCAAATAGCTTCCCCGGTCCTTCAGATCTCAAAAAGAAAAAGAAAAAGCCAAGCGGCTAGCCAATAGGCTCATAAAATCATCATCACCCAAACAAAACAGGAAATTATGTAGTAAACATGTACCTATTTGTCGGGCAAACAAATTTTATTCTCTGGCTCTAGCCTCCTTGCTATGACCTGTTCAATGATATATATGTATATGCAAGCAAACGCAACCAATTTTTCGATATAATTCAATATTTGATTCAATTGGGCTAAATGGCTAAAAATTAGCAAACAAATAAACAAACAACACAAACATCAATCAATTAGTGAATTAGAGTTTCAAATTCATAATTTTGATACATATACAAAAATCATGTTTTTGATACAAAATCACAACAATAGGCCCTATCTAATTTTTGGTTCTCACACCAGTCAATAGGATTATATATAGATGTTGCACGTTCGTCACTCGAATATAAATTCTGATGATGATATATCAATCATCAGAATCACCCCCGGGCGACTAGAGTGTAATTCTATATCTATCCAGTATATTAAAATTTCGAATAGACGCTAGCTAGGCGCATACGCGAAATCTTTATATATTGGACTGTCCTAATCAATATAAATAAATAATCAAATACGTATAATTGATTTAAATTTTCAAAACAAAAATTTGTTTTCATTTTCAAAAATATACTCTTCACACTCTATCTAGGATACTACTGATCCCATCTCTAACGAGTCATTCTCATTGGATATTACTAATCCAATATCTGATGAATTCTTTCGTACGGTTCTAATGTGTCTTGTTCTCTGAGCTTTGTAAACCAAAGCTCTGATACCAACTGTGACGGCAAGGAATTTCGCTCGGTCCGAACCAGTCGCTAAACCGACCCAGACCGTTCGAAACACCCTATCGTTTGAGAACACGACAAAATAGAACGCATACAGAAGAACATTTCATTGTATATTATAACAATGCACCAGAATACAAGAATATACAGAGTATAAATGAATATTACACAGAAATATCAGAGATTTAAATTACATTTAAATACATAGCAGCGGAAAATAATACAATACACAACTAGAAGTAGATATACGGATACAAAGCTTTCCGGATATCGTTCCAGCTGTAAACCAGGATCCTGTGAATATAAATCTGCAAAACCAAAACTACTAGCTGCCCGTGTCAAAATAGGGGCACCCAGAGTTTAGGTTAAAACAATAAACTCCAGGTCAGTCATGTGACTGGTGTGAGAACTAAAACAGTTATTATTCTTCATTTTAAAAGTTAGGTAAATCAAGGGACCACGCCGTATAACACGGAACGGGTTTCCTCCCAAGAACACCAGTGCATAAAGCAAACAACGCAATGCTAAATAAAGAAAAATGAAGCTGTTATAAGACCCAGGTCCCATCACACAATGCAACGCAGCCGAGGATAGGGTTTTCCCTTATAACAGCCAAAGAATGCTTGATACGGTTAAAACAAATCGTTTGATACTATTTTAAGTGCATAGTGTATAAAACAACTTCAAATCATAAGTATCAATCATAGGCGGCATGGGTACCATATATCATGTCGCCATACTAGGCTTTACAAATAAAACCGCAAATGTCTCGTATTTGGAAATTGGTTTTCCATCTATGAACCGAGGCAAAAGATAGTCCTCAACCGATTCGAGACGCTCTAGCCCGTGTCTCAGGATCAGAGCTCGAGTGACCCTTGGATCGTCAGGGCCAGTCCACCGATGTGGATTAAACTTAAACCCTGAACATGCGTTTCCCCCCCCCCCTTTGGGGTGTCAATGAGCCAACAAATGACTCCATCGGTTCGAGAACGACCGATATATCCGAGGCGCCTCGCAACAGCAACAACCACATAAGTCAAACTCGTCAGGGCGTGTAAAACCACTGACGCCACTTTTTAGCTAGAAGGAAACGCATGCCCTCCCTGAGGTCCTCTCCCGTTTTTGGTCCATACCGGGTGTGAAACTCGCGAAGTAAACGTTACACAAAGCTACGCCACAAAGGCCGTGCTTTGATCATCACCACAAGACTTTGCTTTTCAACAGAAGCCTCGATCAATTGCCACTTAGGCATGCCACACAGGCAATTCACTCCATGCGTTTGATATCCATCAATATATAACCCCTGAGCTCGTACGTCTCAGAGAAGGGCGTTAAGCAAGAGAATAAATTCTCCGCCGCCAAACAGATATATATTTAATAGAGATCAACCACACAGACTAAAATCCAATGTCGGACACACAGTCCATTTACAAGTCCGTTCTGGGTCTGAACGAAACCGGAGGCACCTAGTACCCCGCATATCCATCGATCTCCAAGTACGTCTGGACGATCACTAACTGTTTCCATCTTCTTGGGTGTACAGCCCAATCAAGATCATCAGTAATTATCCAAACGACGTGAAGACCTCCGGTCTTCGACCACCGTCTTCATCTTCGACACCACGTCGAATCAGTTATTCAGAATGGGATAAACCCGGTCTTTCTGAATAACTCGCGTATATATTATAAAAGTGTTACACAAACACAACATACGCCTCATTCCAATCCAGAATATTCTTTTATTCAAATATTCCTATACTTTGGGAAAAGTTCCCATTAATTTTATCCAAGATAAATTCTTTAAATTTATTCTTTAATCTCCTTTGAATATCAATTCAAACTAGTCGGGATTAGCGAACCACACCGAAGTAATCATTTATTTTATTTCCCAATCCCAACCTATTCATCCCATGAAGTAAAACTGGTAATACTTCATATCTAACACCACAGTGTTATCGGTAAATTCAATTACCATTTCACGTTCAAATCTAATTAAAGATTTAACCATCGCCTGGAGCAAAACTGGTGATACTCCATTCTCGATCTTTTCAATCTAATTAAAGATTCATTAAAACTCCACTTAGTTTTAATCGTTAACTGGGTTAAAGAATCAGTGTCATTTAAAACACGGTTCACGATAAACCCAAAGTCACATTCCATTAATTATCGGGTTAAAGAACGAGTGTTATTTAAAACACTGTCCACGATAAACCCAAAAATCAATATCAATTCAATTCCAATTAAATATCACTTAATTGGTTCACTTCATTAAATCTAAATAAAAGATTTAATCTTTTCTCAACTGGGTTGAAGAACAGTGTTAGTCAAGACACCATTCACGACAAACCCAAATCACATTTGATATTCAATACAAGGCCCTGAATAGAAAATATATCGGCTTATATTCAATATCAAATTCTACGATTAACAAATGTCGTATTGGAAATAACGATATAAATATATATCTTTCGAATTTCCCTAACAACATCCGTATAATCACGAATTCCAACATCGAAATATTCCGAAGAAAATTTCGATTCAAATCCACTCCAATGCAATCATTGGAAATTCTGGTTATTTTTAAAACCCTTTTCAAATTCAATTTATTTATTTAAAAATAAATAGAATTATAATTCTAGTTCAAAACTAGTTCATTTTGATAAAAATCTATTTTTATCTTTTCAAATATGGAGTTTTTCATCCCAAATCTTCACAAATCATTTCTTATGATTTTACACAAATTATTACTATTTTTAATAATTTTATCAAGGCCCGTACAGTCGATTTCCAACAATGGCCGTCGAACTGCACTTACAGCGACCTTTTTCAAATTTGATTTGGACATAATTCCAAATCCAACCGTTAGATTTCAAATTTCTAATATTCATTAGAAAGCTCTTTTCGATGCGAACCCAACGGTTCCGGTTTTAGGAGAATCCGACGGTCGGATCTCCTTTAATGTCCGTTTGAAATAAATGGTCGAAATTCACGAACTGCCGCGGCGCGTTCTATTCAGGCCATTATATTATATATATAATATATATAATATATATTTCGTCGATTTCTATTTAAGACGAATTATATAAATAGTTTTAAAATTCGTTTCAAAAGCAATTTCAACTTCCATTTAAATTCAAATCAAAATTGAATTCTTCTTTATAGATTCGTTTTAAAACTCATTTCTATTCAATTCAAATTTCAATTCAATTTGAATTCATTTCAATTCGCTTTCAATTCAATTTGAATTCGTTTTCAATTCAATTCATTTCGAAATCGTTTTCAATTCAATTCATTTCGAAATCATTTTCAATTCAATTCATTTCGAAATCGTTTTCAATTCAATTCATTTCGAAATCGTTTTCAATTCAATTCATTTCGAAATCGTTTTCAATTCAATTCATTTCGAAATCGTTTTCAATTCAATTCATTTCGAAATCGTTTTCAATTCAATTCATTTCGAAATCGTTTTCAATTCAATTCATTTCGAAATCGTTTTCAATTCAATTCATTTCGAAATCGTTTAAAATCGATATAAATATCGTTCACGTCAAAATGGCGTCAATCTAATCATCACGGCTTCACATATTTCTATTTTCAAATATTCTATTTCAAATATTTCTTTTTTTGAAACTGGAATGAGGCCCAATCAACTACCATATAATGTTAATTATATGGATTTTCTACAACACATGTATATATCAACAACGATGAATAATCAACCATCATCCAAAGTGCATTCTACACTGTAAAAGCATCAAATATAAATATTCAACGCTTATAACAGCCTGTCAATCAATCGATCGACACACAACTAAACAATCGGGATTAGTGTACGTTAAATATCACCCCAACACCCGTGTAGGGTTTCAAACAATCAAACACAGATTTTATTTGTGCAGTTGGGCGATGTGTAAAATTTATCATCCCAATCAATGTCCTTCAAATAGGTGTACATAAACAAACCGTCTGGTTTGTAAATGAATATTTATTTTATTCACTTCACGTTAAAAATTATATTTTTAACGATAAAAACATTTTATTCCAACATATGAATTTCTATTCAGTTCATTCTTTAAATAAAATGATATTTATATTTTTCTAACTTATTTTAGAAAATTTCGGCGGCATAATGGCACGATACTAGAAACGGGACGAGGCCTAGCCTTATCCCCGGTCTAGTGAAGGCCCACGCCATTCACACATCATCAAATCAATTCATTTCACCACACAATTCAATTTCAATCAAATAATCCAACTAATCTACGCAACCAAACAAACAAGTCCATAGTCTGTGGACGATTGTGTCGGGTGCTACTAAGCACCGTCTGCATCCTAGTATATATATATAACTAGAAAAAGAAATTGAAAGGTGAGAAATTCTCACAAATAGCTATCCTAGCTCCACGACACTTCTAATGCAGGAAATCTTCGCCAACTCGCCTTTTTGTCGCTTTCGCCCGTATTCTCTACATATGTAAAAATCGAACTTTTACGATGCTATTCAATATATAAAAATCACATTTTTATTTCGAAGTTCAATATATAAAAATTCTACTTTTATTTCGAAGTTCAATATATAAAAATTCTACTTTTATTTCGAAGTTCATTATATAAAAATTCTACTTTTGACTTCGCTATTCAATATATAAAAATCGAATTTTTACTTCGATGTTCAACATATAAAAATCCCATTTCAAAAATAAAGTTTTCAACTTTATAAAAATAAAGTTTTCTCCTTTATAAAAATAAAGTTTTCATCATTATAAAAATCATCACTTTACTTCAACGTATATAAAATAAAAATCAGATTTTTATTTCGCTACATATACAAAGATGATATTTTTATATTCTCTATCCTATAAAGATTATATTTTTAATATTTTAAAAATATAAAAATCATATTTTTAATATTTCTATATAGTAAAGACAATATTTTTAATTCTTTAAAAATATAAAAACTATATTTTTATTACTTTAAAAATCTAATCTTTCTACGATTAGAAATCCTATCTTTTTATTAAAAAAAACCTATGCTATATTTAATTTTAAAGATCTATATAATCCTATAATTTTAAAAACGATGTAATCCAAAATCGGATTTTATGTAAATAAATAAAAAGGAAGAAAGTCAAATTATAAAACTTACTGTTTTTAATGGGGGTGGGGCTGCTGCCGTGCGTTCAAGGTGGAGGAGACTGAGGAGGCAGCGTCGGGGGCATCGGGCGTTGCAGTGGCGATTTGGGCGAAGGGGGGGGGGGGGGTTTGGGTTTTTCAGCGTCGTTCGATAGGAGGAGGGTGGTGGTCGAGTTCAGGTGGGGTGGTGGCTTTGGGGTCACGGCGGCGTGGTGGGTGGGGGTTCGGCTTGGTCGAATTGGGGGGGGGGGGGAAGCTGTCTTCGCGCGAGCCCTGGAGGTGGAGGAGAGGAGAACGGAGGACGAGGAGGAGAGGGGGGCGACAGCCTGGGTGAGGCGTCGACGGGGGTGGCGCCGCCTGGATCGACGGAGCGGATTGTTTTGTTTTTTTTTTTCTTTATTTCGTTTTTTTTTTCATCTGAGAAGATATCGGGGGGGGCCTGGTTAAGGGAGGAAGGGGGTTTTCTTTTTTTTATTTATTTATTTTTATTTATTATTTTTAAAAGTTGACTTTTACATACGTCATCAAAACGAGGCCCACCACCTGTCGTCCATAGCGTTTAACCCCCATTCCGAACACAATGGGATATGTATCGTCAGCTGATTCGGCTGTTACCATCAGTTTCCGTTAAATTTACATTTAAATCACTATATTGAATTTTAAACGTACATTTCAAATTACCGGGGTCACATACTAACTCTATAAATTGCAGAAAAATATTTTCTAGCTTCGTATTGACGATACGGTCCTAACAAAACTAGTTTCGTCGAATTCTGAGACCGTTTGAAAAATGGCCATTTTCCAGTCGATTAAAATCAACTGAAACTGGTCAAATGCGTTTTCCTTCGCCACGCTCACATATTGATTCGAAAAATTATGAAATTTGAAACCTAGCAATAACTTGACATCCCGGACCCAACAAAACTGGTTTCGTCGAAATCCGAGGTCGTTTGCAAAATGTCCATTTTTAAGGGCCTGAATTCCATAGCGACTATTCAGAATTTTCAACTGGACATATCTTATCTTTTATAAAGTGACATCTCAGTCTGTTAAGTTCGTTGGAAAGATATCGTCAATTAGATCCTAATGTTTTTGGTTTCACTAAAATCCGGATTGTTTTGCTCCCGGTACATTCAATTGAAGTTTGAAATCGAATTATCGAACTACCGCGCCATTTTCAATTCTATTTATAATTATATATAAATATTTATATTCTAACGATGACGCGTATAATATATACGTTCGAATTATATTCAAAATAAATTTCTCGTCGTTATTATTTAAAATAATTCATTTTAAATAATCAAAATTCGCTAAAATTGCCAAAATAAAATTTTTAAACTGGCCCAGATTTTCGGGTTATTACAGATATATGGTACCCATGCCGTCTATGATTGATATTTATGATTGAAATTATTTTGACACTATACACTTATTATAGTATCAAATGATTTGATTTTTAAAACGTACCAAGCATGTGCATTGCGTTGTTTACTTATATGCACTGGTATTCTTGGGAGGAAGCCCGTTCCGTGTTATACGGCGTGGTCCCTTGATTTACCTAGCTTTAAAATAAAGATTTACAACTGTTTTAGTTCACACACCAGTCACATGACTGACCTGGAGTTTATTGTTTTAACCTAAACTCTGGGTGCCCCTATTTTGACACGGGCAGCTAGTAGTTTTGGTTTTGCAGATTTATATTCACAAGATCCTGGTTTACAGCTGGAACGATATCCGGAAAGCGTTGTATCCGTATATCTCCTTCTAGTTGTGTATTGTAATATTTTCCGCTGCTATGTATTTAAATGTAATTTAAATCTCTGATATTTCTGTGTAATATTCATTTATACTCTGTATATTCTTGTATTCTGGTGCATTGTTGTAATATACACTAAAATGTTCTTCCGTCTGCATTCTGTTGTGGCTTGTTCTCGAACTATCCGCTCTTTCCTCACCGGGGAAGTTACGGGTTTTCACACGACTGTAGTGTCGACACCCAAGTCGACCTGCCCCCCCTGTGTCGACTGTAGTGTCGACTCCCCCCTGTACAGGTCAACCTGGTCGGCCTGGGGTGGTTCAGAACCCATTTTTGAGGCCCGGGATGAGTTTTGATGGTCCGGATGGGTTTTAGGGTTAATCCGATGGCTGAAATGAATTGCTACACCTATAAAATAACACCTAGACCTAGCCTAACTCACACAAATTCATATGACACCTAAATGTTGCTGGAATCTCTCTTGAGCCATGGCTGTCGTCTCCAAATTAAAGCTTAAGCGTCCAAACTCAAATCAAATCAAAGATCAAAGCTTCTACAACAAATTCAAGGGGATAGATCAATGACACTGCAACTTTCTAAGACAAATTCACTTCTTAATTCATTAGCCGTTCTCTGTAAGTTCTAGTTATTTTCAGGTTTAAATATTTAATTATAATGTGGCCATGAAATAAAGTGGATTTGGATTTAAGTATGTGTATCAATTCAGATCTATTTCTGTTTCTTCTTGAATCTTGATCTTTGGACTTTTCTATCTTTACTCTCATGCTAAATTCATGATCTATTCAGCCTATTGTAAATCAATTTTATTGATTCATGTTGATATTATTATTCAGTGGTAATCTTAATATGCCTGTGATGATGTTTTTCTCTCCGATCTTGTTTTGATGCAAAATTCTACCTTTCCCCTATTTATTTTCTTTTGATGAACCTAGGTCAATTTCGGACCTAGGCCTAAACTGCGATTTGGGTGCGATTTAATACGGGAGAAATATTGGGATATTGTCTTGTTGGATATATGTGTTTGATAGAATCGAAGGCATAATATGAAAACTGGATATTTGGGTATTATTGCCATTAACATGAAATTGGGTATTATCGTTATAATTAAAGTTCGCTAGCTTGGGTAAATTGGGGTAAACATGGAATACATGTAGTTTGGTATGAAACTTGACCTATGAAAAATATGGCAAGAATATTGATATGTATAACTTGGCTAAAATTTGACCTATGTAAATTGGGCATAGCTTTGTAAACATGTAAACGCTGAATCTTGACATATGTAAAATGGCATGAAATTTGGTATATATGTAAATTGTCTAGGATTAGGCATATATAAATTGGCATATGAAATTTGGCATGGATCTTGATATATGTGTAATTTGGCTAGAACTTAATATGTGTAAATTGGCATAAACTTGGCATACATGTAAACAGGTAAGAATTAGACATATGTAAACCAACTAGAATTGGGTACATATATTAATGGGCATGTAATTTGGAATGTGGGCGTATGTTAATTAACATGTAATTGTCGTGTTTAGCACAATCATGGTTAGTGACATTTAATTTGGTATGATTTACATACCAAAAATTATAAACATGATTTAAAGGGAAGGTGGGCTATAATAGTAAATGTTGATTAATGTAAATTATGGACATAAAGATAATTGGTAATTTTTAGGAAACTTGCCATAAATTAGTCATTAATCACATAAGTGATTTATGGCATAAAATGGTATTAATTATATACCTAAATTAATGAGATTGATTGGAAAAAAATTGGGCAGTAATTTGAATTTGAATAATTTACATAATTAATGTAAATTAGAAAATACGAATATGCTTAGCACGAGGTTGGATTGAGTTGTGATGTAAACCTGCCCGGACCCGCCCGGCTGTCCAGTAATCACAACAATACCTATCAAATGTGGGAGGCTAAGCATTGGGCCCAATAAAGACCCGAGGTTAGACTGAGTTGTGGCGTAAGACTGCCCGGACCCGACCGGCACACCGGCAGCCACAACAATATCTGTCTAATGTGAGAGGTTGGTGCCCTAATAAGACAACTAGAGATGAGCTAGGGTTGGTAGGGTTAAGTTAAATAGAACACTTAACCAATTTCAACATGTTAACTAAATTGGTAGGTAAGGTTAGGTTAATCTGGACACTTAACCAATTTAATATGTTGACTACGGGGGTGGGTAAGGTTAAGCAAATGTTTAACCATTATAACATGATTAAACTGGACTAGAGAGTGAGGTTAAGTTAATGAGAACACTTAACTAATACGATGGGTTAATTAGACAAGTGGTTGCGGTTAAGTAGTAACACTTAACCAACATAACAGGACAAGCGGATGGGTTAAGTTAACTTGAATAAGTTGATAACACTTAACCATTATAATATGACTAGTGGATTTGGTTAAGTTAACATGCACTTAAACAATCTGATGTGATGCGTAGTAGGGTTAAGTAACACATAGGGTTAAGTTAACAAGAAAATTCTTAATCAATGTAACCAGATAGACGAACGGGGTTAAGTTAATAAACCACACTTAACCAATCAAACATAATAAGCGACTAAGGTTAAGTTAACTAAGGTAAACACTTAACCATGGTAACATAACGAGTAGATGGGTTAAGTACATATCGGGTTGGTGGGTAATATTAGTAAATATAGGCCCACATACACTTAACCATTAAAATACACATGCTTGAATCAGTAGCGGGGTTAAGTACACATCAGGGTTGGTGGGTAATATCAGAGAGTATAGGCCCACGGACTTAACCATTAGAAAAACCTAGTAACGGGGACCCATTTCAGTAGTAACCCACATTAGGTATCAACGGAACCCTGAGCTAGGCAGGGTGGGGCACGAGGGCTGATTATAAGAGGTCAAATTAGCGGCGGTTGGTGCAGTAGTGCAGGTTCTAACAGAGTGCGGGCGTGCACACACTTCGGCGCAGAAAATTTAGCCATTGGGCATCAGTAGGTATAAAGCTGCGCATCTTGGTTATGTCAGGGTTGCCACCATGGGACTTGATACACCCCATGGTGGGACCAGCACAAGTATCTACAAGTAGGGGGTCGCGTGACACAAACGAGAACTAGGTCAAGTAGGGAGCCGATCGATAAGGTAGTAAGGGTGCATCGAATATATACATGGCCATTGGGGTGATCGAGGTGGAATCCTCATAATCGATGTACACCTGAAGGCTACCATAATTGCGGGGATTGGGATCACGTTGTAATTATTATATAACACGGGCTACTAGTTGGGACACTAGTAGGGGGTACGGATCCTTGTTACACAGGACACTAGTTGGAACACTAGTAGGAACACAGATCTTATGAGGATGCTAGTTAGGTGGTGCAGAGCAAATAGATATCATTTTAATGGTGAAGCTTAGAAACCTTGCGATGTTATTCTTGATAGAAACCATGCGATGTGATACCTGATAGGAATCATGGGATGTTATACTTGATTCATCGTGCCCGAAGTTTATCTTGTTACCTTAGTTTATCTTGTTAGCATAGTTTATCTTGTTATCTTAGTTTATCTTGCCTACCTTGTCATCATGCTTATGTTTACTTTCAGTTTATTCATGCCATGTTATCTTTACCTATTTTTATGCTGAAAGTCACTAGGACTTACTCAGTCTTTATGACTTACCCGTTTTGTTTCGCCTCTTTTTCTTCCGTCCCCCCCCCCCCCAAGGTTCACAGGGTGGGAATAAAGCTTAGTTCGGATCTTACCAAGCTCCAAGGCTCTTTCATGTATGGCTTGGATTTCTCTTGGCTATGGCTTGCTTTGCTTTATTGGGGAATACTGCAGTTTTTTTTTATGCTTCTTTGTTTTTGAGCAAGACAGATATTTTAACTATTTCAAATTGGGTATTGGAAGTTGATGGGCTTTTCTTGTAAACCTTTATATTTAATAAATGATTTGAAGTACTTCCACGTATTTTCCGCTGTTTTATATATGTCTGTCTTGTAATATTTCTGTTCCAGTACCCATAATGCTCCATTGAAGTTAAGGCATTCCCTTTGTGAGTGACCTTAACAAATGTGGGGTGTTACACAAATAGTGAGTTGTATTGAAAATTTATTGCATTTGCATGCTTGTACATGTACTTACATTGAACAGGTCATAGCAAAGAGGCTAGAGAAGTGGAATAAAATTGTTTTCCCGACAAATAGGTACATGTTTATTGTATTTCTTGGGTTTTTGATGATTTTATGAGTCGATTGGCTAGCCTCTTGGCTTTTTGGATTGGAGAGGGCCATAGGCGGCTATTTGAAATATCCCGAAGCTCACGGTGCAAGGGAGGTTATGGCGAAATTTTTCGAAAATTTAGGGTGTTAGCCAAATTTTTGAAAAATTTGAAAAGTTCTTAGAAACTGAAAAGCTGAAGAACTTAAGCCGCAAAGAAAATAATGGAAGATGAGTTGATTTGTTAAACAACTTTCAGCTTCGTTCCTTTTCGGGGACGAAAAGTCTAAGTGGGGGAGATTGTAATAACCCGAAAATTCAAGCCAATTTAAAAATTTTATTTTGGTTATTTTAATCAATTTTGAATATTTAAAATAGTTTATTTTAAATAATAACGACGAAAAATTTATTTTCGATGAAGTTAGAACAAATATTTTTATTTTAATTATATAACGTGCCTAAAAAGGCGCGGCAGTTCAAAAATTCGATTTCGAATTTCAAATGAATATACAGAATTCAATATAACTCAGAATTGAACGAAACAAGAAATATTTGAATCTGTTTAATCATATCTTTCTAAAGGATCTAAGAAACCGAGATTTCACTTTATAGAATGTAAGATATGTCCAGTTTAAAATTCAAAAAAGTCGCTGTGGAATTTATATATATTTTAATATATATAAAGGCTGTTAAAAAAGTGGAAATTTTGCAAACGACCTTCGTTTTCGACGAAACCACTTTTGTTGGAACCGGAATGTCAAATTATTGCTAGGTTCCAAAATTCATAATTTTCTGAATCAATATGTGAGTGTGCGAAGTTAAACGTGTTTTGACAGTTTTAGTCAATTTTAATCGACTGGAAAATGACCAGTTTTCAAACGGTCTCAGAATTTGACGAAATTAGTTTTGTTAGGACCATATCGTCAATACAAAGCTAGAAATAATTTTTCTGGAATTTTTAAAGTCAGTATGTGGCCCCGGTAAATTAAAATATACGTTTAAATTGAATACATAAAGATTTATATTTTAATTTTGACGAAAACTAATCGTAACAGCCGAATTGGGTTACGAAACATATCCCATTGTGTTCGGAATGGGGGTAATTAGCTAAGGACGGCAGTCGGTGGGTTTGATTTGGAAGTCGAATGTAAAAGTTGCTATTTTTGGAAATAGAAATATATATAAATATAAAAAATTCAAACCCTAATTCATTCAATACGAGGTCAACGCCTCAGAGCCGCCATCGAGCGAATATAAGGAGGAAATGACCCAATCCTTTTCTCCCCGAAATCTCCCAAAATACAATGAATTTCCAAATGATTTATGAACGAGTATCGAGGTTTCTTCCATCTTCAGATCTATACCCCTTTGATCAATTATTATGGAGTATCTTGTGCGATTTTTCCATGCAAACAGCCGTCGTTTAAAGACGAACTGGGGAGGCTTGGCGCGATCGAACGGACCGTGGTGGAGGGTGGTGGTGCGGCTCTCGTAGGGCTTCGTCGCGGGCTAGATGGATCTAACTCCGATCAATGGAGGAGGCGCCGGCGGTGACTTCTTACCTCGAACTGATGGGTTTGGTTCTCTGAGCGTGTATAGAAAGAAGAAAATGAAGAAGGCCTGATGCTTTTGGGAATGTCATTAACAGTTTAAACACTTTGTTAATGATTTTGTTAATATAAATATACACTTTTGTTAATAGAAAATATACTTTGTTCTTAAAATTTGAATATGCTTTGTTTTTAAAATTTGAATATACATCTGTTTTAAAATTTGAATATACTTTGTTTAAAAATAATAATAATATAAATATCGTTGATTAAAAATATGATTTTTAATATATAAACATCATATTAAAAATGTGATTTTTAATATGAACAGCGTAAAGGATACTACATTAGAGTTTCGGGAAAATCCGAACGGTTCAGAAATACAGAATTAAAACTGGAGGAGTGGATCCCAAAGGTGAGAACTTCTGACTTTTAATTTATTTTCTAGTTGAAATATATACTAGGATGCAGACGGTGCTTAGTAGCACCTGACACCCGTCGTCCACAGACCCTGGACGACTTGTTTGTTTGATTGCGTTTGGATTGATCTGTTCGTGTGAAAGTTGATTGTGAGGGGGAATGGAAGGTAATATTCACGTGTTGAATAGAATAAAATTCATGTGTTGAAATAAAATATATATTCATGTGTTGAAATAAAATATATATATTCATGTGTTGAAATAAAATATATATTCATGTGTTGAAATAAAATATATATATATTCATGTGTTGAAATAAAATATATATTCATGTGTTGAAATAAAATATATATTCAACACAATAAAATATATATTCATGTGTTGAAATAAAATATATATTCATGTGTTGAAATAAAATATATATTCATGTGTTGAAATAAAATATATATTCATATGTTGAAATAAAATATATATTCATTTACAAATCAAACGATTTGTTTATGTGCACCGATTTGAATGATATTGATTGGGATGATAAATTTTACATATCGCCCAACTACACAAATAAAACATGTGTTTGATTGATTGAAACCCCACACGGGTATTGGGACGATATATGACATACACTAATCCCAATAATTAGTTGTATGTCGATCATTTGATTGACAGACTGTGTAAGCGTTAACTAGTTATATTTAAAGCTTATGTAGTTGTATGGTGCACTCTGGATGATGGTTGATTATTTATCGTTGCTATTATATACATGTGTTGTATGGAATCCGTATAATTAACATTATATGGTAATTGATTGGGCCTCATTCTAATTTGGAAAATAAAGAATATAAATCCATGTGTTGAATAGAATGAAAATTCATGTGTTGAATAGAATATAAATTCATGTGTTGAATAGAATAAAAATTCATGTGTTGAATAGAATATAAATTCATGTGTTGAATAAAGTATAAATCCATGTGTTGAATAAAATATATATTCATGTGTTGAATAAAATAAACATTCATGCATTGAATAAAAGCTGTGTTGATTAGATATGCGCCATTTTGAAGCGAACGTTATTCATATCGATTTTATTCATTTTTATAATGAATATCAAAAAGGAAGTGATTTCAAAATATAACGTTTTGAAAATAATTATCATGTATAGATTAATGATATGGAATATTCAGTTTTGATTAGAAATTGAATATGAAGTTGAAATCATTTTGAAAACGAATTTAAAACGATTTATAAAATACGTTTTGAAAGGAAATCGACGAAATATATATATATATATATATATATTATATATATAATGGCCTGAATAGAACGCGCTGCGCTGCGGCAGTTCGCGAATTTCGACCATTGACTTCGAATGGATATTACGGGAGATCCGACCGTCGGATTCTCCTAAAACTGGAACCGTTGGGTTCGTATCGAAAAGAGATTTCTAACAAATATTAGATATTTGAAATCTAACGGTTGGATTTGGAATTATGTCCAAATAAAATTTGGAAATGGTCGTTGTAAGTGCAGTTTGATGGTCGTTGATGGAAATCAACTGTACGGACCTTGAAAAAATTATTAAAAATAGCAATAATTTGTGTAAAATCATAAGAAATGATTTGGAAAGAATTGAGACGAAAAATTCCGTATTTGAAAAGATAAAAATAGTTTTTTATCGAAATGAACTAGTTTTGAACTAGAATTGTAATCCCATTTATTTTTAAAATAAATAAAGTGGATTTTAAATGCTTTTGAAAATAACCAGAATTTCCAATATATAAAGTGGAAATGGATTTGAATTGAAATTGTCTTTGGAATATTTCGATGTTGGATTTCGTGATTATGCAGATATTATTATGAAAATTTGAAAGATATATTTATTTCGTTATTCCAATACGATATTTGTTGGTCGTAGAATTTGATATTGAATATAAGCCGATATATTTTCTATTCAGAGCATTGTATTTAATATCAAATGAGATTTGGGTTTGTCGTGAATGGTGTCTTCACTAACACTGTTCTTAAACCCAATTGAGAAAAAGGTTAAATCTTTTTATTTAGATTTATTGAAGTATACCAATTAAATGGTATTTAATTGGAATTGAATTTGAATTGATAATTGGGTTTATCGTGAACTGTGTTTTAATGACACTTGTTCTTTAACCCGATAATTAATGGAATGTGATTTTGGGTTTATAGTCAACCATGTTTTAAATGATATTGGTTCTTTAACCCAGTTAAAGACAGGATAAGATTTCCCAAGATAAATAATCATTAATATTGATTTTTGGGAAGATTAAAACCAAGTGGAGTTTTAATGAATCTTTAATTAGATTGAAATAATCGAGAATGGAGTATCACCAGTTTTGCTCTAGGCGATAGTTAAATCTTTAATTAGATTTGAATTGGAATGGTAATTGAATTTACCGATAACACCGTGGTGTTAGATATGAAGTATTACCAGTTATACTTCATGGGATGAATAGGTTGGGGTTGGGAAATCAAAACAAATGATTACTTCAATAAGGTTCGTTAACCGACTATTTTGGATAAACCGTAATTTGGTTTGAACTGATATTCAAAGGAAGATTAAAGAATAAATTTAAAGAATTTATCTTTGATAAAATTAATGGGAACCTTTCCCAAAGTATAAGAATATTTGAATAAAAGAATATTATGAATTGGAATGAGGTGTATGCTGTGTTTGTGTAACATTTGTTTATCATATACGCGAGTTATTCAGAAAGACCAGGTTTATCCCATTCTAAATAACTGATTCGACGATGTGTCGAGGATGAAGATGGTGGTCGAAGAACGGAGGTCTTCACATCGTTTGGGTGGTTACTGATGGTCTTGATTGGGCTGTACACCCAAGAGGAGGGAATCAGTTGGTGATCGTCCAGATGTACTTGGAGATCGATGGATATGCGAGGTACAAGGTGCCTCCTGTTTCGTTCAGACCCAGAACAAACTTGTAAATGGACTATGTGTCTGACATTGTATTTTATTCTGTGTGATTGATTTCTATTAAATATATATCTGTTTGGCGGCGGAGAATTCATTCTCTTGCTTAACGCCCTTCTATGAGACGTACGAGCTCAGAGGTTATATATTGACGGATATCAATCGCAAGGAGTGAATTACCTATGTGGCATGCCTAAGTGGAAATTGATCAAGGCTTCTTTTGAAAAGAAAAGTCTTGTGGTTGTTGATCAAAGCACCGCCTGTGTGGCATAGCTTTGTGTAGAGCTGATTCGTGAGCCTCACACCCCGGTTGTGAACCAAAAACGGAAGAGGACTTCAGGGAGGGAATGCGTTTCCTTCTAGGTAGAAGTAGCATCAGTGGTTTTACACGCCCTGACGAGTATGACTTATGTGGTTGTTGGATTGCGAGGGGCCTCAGATATATCGGTGACTGTGTGGAGCCGATGGAGTCATTGGACTCATTGACACCCCATAGGGTGGGGAAACGCAGTGTTCAGGCATTTTAATCCACATTGGTGGACCGGCCCTGACGATCGAAAGGCTTGACTAAGTACTTGCCTGAGACACGGGCTTGAGCGACTCGAATTCGGTAGAGGACGATCCCTTGCCTCGGTACACAGGTGGTGTAACGACACGTATTTTTGGCAGTCAAATATTTTATTTAATTTATTATTTTAAATATTATATTTGGAATATAAAGGATTTTAATATTTAAATTCATTATTAAAATGAAGTTTGAACGTTATATATTTATGTAATTATATATCAAGCTCGAAATCGCGCGGTAGTTCGTAATTTGAAGTTTTGAACTTCAACCGGATATACAGGATTCGATATAAGTCGGATTTCTGTGAAACGAGAAAGTTGTAACCGTATTGATGATAAATTTCTAGTGAAAGAGAAAAATCCAGATTTCATGTTATAATTTGTTAATTATGGCCAAATCAAATTTTGAAATAATCGCTATGGAAATCGTTATTAAAATATCGACCTTTAAAATGGCCATTTTGCAAACAGCCTTCATTTTCGACGAAATCAGTTTCATTGGGACCGTAACGTTAAATTATTGCATGATGTTAAATGGCGTGGAAAACCGATGTCGTATGTGGCCACGGCAGCCAAAAAGGCCCGTTCAATTTCCATATAGCGTAATTAATTCAATAAAGGGGTTTTTGGGTATAACTTGAACAGACGATCGAAATAGGCCGCGAAACCAATTCCGTTGAGTTCGCATCGTCGATTATAGTCATGATAGGTATATAATTTGTTATTTTTGGAGACCAAGTAATTTGGTGTCCAAAATGACATTGTGGTGCACGTAAAATGGCCTACCGGGAAAACAGTCTCAGAATGCGACGAAACTAGTGCCGTTGGGTTCGTATTGAAGAATTATTTTAGGATTTCAAGTTGATTTGATTTATCTAGTGATCATGGAAAAATTAAACGTGTGTTTATTTCTGGTTTTATAAAGGAAATTTTTTCAAACGAAGTCGGAATTTGACGAAACTTGCCCCATTGGGTCTGAAATACTTTTTTACACTAAGATTAGCTTTTTTATCAGTAAACAGGGATCATGTAAAATCTGATGGTGTTTTTCGTAGTAGTCCAAGGGGTTGGTTCACTTTTGGGCATGCTTCGTTTGCTTTGCTTTTCTTTTTTGGACATATTTGGCATGGCGCTAGAACCTTGTTTAGGGATGTTTTTGCTGGTATTGATCCAGATTTGGATGCTCAAGTGGAATTTGGAGCATTCCAAAAACTTGGAGATCCAACTACAAAGAGACAAGTAGTTTGATATAAGACTGAATTCCTCTATCTAAACTGACAGATCGATAATATTACTTAGCAAACTGAGTTGGCGTATTAATACAGCACACTTTGTTGAAAATCCGTGAAAGATCGAAGAGTAGATCCCAGCCTCGGGTATTACCCTCAAGGTCTGGATCCAAGCCATTATTATTCTGTGTACCGGTCTGTTTAGAAAAGATTGATTTCACCTAACTGGAATTTCGTTCATCCCACACTCCAGTCTATATATATATGATTCATCGATTCGGGTCAAACCCTAAAGCCGTGGTCAACATAACATTTCCGCCGCCACTTATATTTTAATGGCCAGAGTCTTCCATTGCTTTTCATCTCCGATCTCCCAATCCCCTCCTCGTTATCAGAACTTCCCAACCAGAAACGTCTTCAGCTAGCTAAGAACTCCAAATCGAATGGTGATGATTAGTTTTAGTACCATGTACTGACCGAAATCCGCTTCCAAACAGCGGGAGTTGAACTCATTTTGGGAGCAAGAGGGGACATCGAGATGAAGGAGTTCCGGGCGTTGGACCATCACATGGAGGCGTGAATTTGTGGGGCCTCGGATCAGTGGTCAGTCAGACGGTAGGGTTGCGATGGCTGGCCAAAGGAGTGAGCAACGTAGGGGATTGATATCTGGGATGGAACGACGTGTAGAAGGGAAGAACATAAGGGAATTGCAATAATTTAATCATCATAGGTATAGCTAAGACTTGAAGCAGCAGCGTGTAACGAAGATAAGAGGAGGATAGACTGCTTGGAAAGATAACAGTAAGGGTCGACCAACTCTTTTGTAACGTAATTAAACAAAAACCGATATTAGTTTAACCCAGTAATATGTAAGGATAAACGCTTATATAAAATCATAGTAACTTAGTTAATGTGATGTAGGCAATACAAGAACATAGGAAGACCGTGGAAAAGTAATGGAAAAGGGAACAGGCGCCCATCTTTATCTAACGTAATTAATTTTGAGTAACTTAATCATGAAATTTGTTAATAGTAAAACCCATATTAACTTAGGAACCTTTTCATTGTTGTAGGAGTTGCTTGAATAGTACAGAACAATGGAAGCTGCACCGCAACCTTATAACAAAGGAAAATTTAATCGGCCATAACCTTCTGATCAAATGTGAATTAATAAAGTAATGAAATTATGATTAAGAAGTTGTTTAATTAATTAAATCATTCAGGAATAAATTATGAATAACTTTTTAATTGTTGATCAGAATGAAACGAGACAAGAAACGTTGGACTCATCTCAATGAGCACTACATTATGGAGCAGAACTGGGCATAATTGGAATAAACTGGATTTTTCAGTTAAATTGAACGTCTGTTTAATTTAATTGAATTGAGCCGTCTAATGAGCGATCAAATCAAGGAAATTTAAACTCACTTAGTTTTCCCATTTATATTATATATAAATTGGGTTTTTATTTTGTGTACTCTGCTTGCCAATGGTTGACTGTTTGCTAATTATATATTTATTTGCTGATTTAGCTGATGAAATTAAACCGTATTTAATTTCAGTGAAATACCAAATCGTTATTTTAACGATTGGTTCCAATAAAGGTAACTCACCTTGGCAGGTCACGTTTATAAAATAAACGTGTTTAATTGGTTGAATTGTTTGAATTGCTTGTGAATTGGTTGATGTTAAATGGTCGTTATTTATTTTAGTTAAATGAAATTGAAAGATCTATTTAGTGATAACCAATTATATACAGGGAAGAACAGGTTGGAGGGAACCAATCGAATTCCTCAAAATATATTATTTATTTTCATATTATCATGTGAACTGTCATGTTTGGGTAATGCATTTGAGTATTGATCATTGATTGAAAAGTCAACCTATGTTGTGTTTTAACCAATGGACTATGTTGGCTAAGTAATCGGCAGTAAATGGCCTAAAAGTAAGCTGTTTTGTTTATATTGATTTACCGTCAGGTGAATTGATATAACTGAAATTATAAAATTTATTTATAACTAAAGATAGATTTGAAATATATATACTTTGAATAAAAGTTTATCGAAAGGGGAATTTAGATGAAGAGGGTTTAGACTAAACCAGAATAGATTTAAACAAGGTTTATAAAAGCGATGAGGCGTTATATCATTAATTTTAAATTAACGTTAATTAATAATGTGATCGTGTAAAGGTAGGGAATTGAAATATGAATTTCAAAGCGGGAAATGGTCGAAACGATTAGAGAAGGAATTGGTGAAATTGAGTTTGGTAAAGGGAGTGGGTCATCGGATTTTGTAAGCAAATATGAATTATGAAATGAAATGGTTTTAAAAAAGGTAAAGGTTAAAAGGGGTGTTTATAAAGAATTGCTTAATTATTAAATTAAGAAATAGTGGTTATATCCGAGCAAGAGAATTTCCAAGAGTAAGAAGGTTTTATGAAGCCGTATTTTGAATAGTTCAGTCAAATGGTATTTGTAATTATATTAGAATGAATATTGGGTTTTGAATTGCAACTCGTATCCATCTTGAGATATGAACGTGGTTGATCAAGGTCTGAGAGGTAATTAAAATACCCCAACTTGAACGACTTCAGAATTATCTAAGGATGATATAAGTTGTAATGGTAAAAGAGATTAGTAAATTTATTATTTCATTAGAGAAATAATAACGTAACATGTTGGTGAAACTTGGGATATATATATAATGGGAATTCCAAGGTAAACAGGAAAGAAAAGGGGTTGTCGCAAATAGAACTATATTTTCAAGTTAGAAAGGAATTATAAAGTTAAGTTTTATTCTCTAAGAATGAACATTGGATTTTGTTTTCAAGTAATGGATAGAAGATATCTCGTAACCATGTTTAATGAGAAATAAGTTAAATGGATTTTCCAATATAGACAGTAACTTGGCTAATGTTCTGAAAGTGGAATGGAAATTGGATATGATATGGAATTTTTCTAAATAATAAAAAAATGAACCCATTAAAAAAAAAAATAATCTCATGTTAAATAAGAAGTGAGAAAACTATATTTTAATATCGAAATACTTAAGAGTTTAAATTTACATTTTTGTTTTAATTAAAAGGCCAAGCGGTGTTGAATACCGAACCAGTGAACTCATTGGATTGTCATGATATAAACACTGTTTATTTTGATAGTTAAATCACCGACTATTAAATCTGACCCATACGATTGTTGGTAAGGAAAGATCGGGATCGAACGTAGGTTCGAAAACCATTCCGACCAACAAATGCATGAAGATGTCGGAAGACGGTTGAGAGGGAGCATTGTAGACCGTGGATCTTCATAAGCGGAAGCATTACTTATAATCTCTGGCTTAGCGGCCTGAGATACACTGTAATTCTGTCGTGGTTGGAATCTACGGGTTGCAAGGACTTCTCGCTACTGATCCATGGGGTGATTCCTATATTGGATGCAGTAGGAAAGTACCTTCATTTCATCCTGTTCCTGGATGACTCGTATGGACGAGTGTTTGACAAAGTATTTCCAAAGGGATCACGTGTATTGACTTTCTACAAACGTATTTCTGTTGGTGGCAGAGAAGACTGGACACCTTCTTTAGCTTAACGCTCAGAGTATTTTTGTGGAAAACAATATTCAGTGATACCTGGAGAATCTGAAGTTATGGCATTCAAAGTGAACGGATATGCGCTATTCAGAAGGATAAGCTTAACCTCTAGCCTCATTAACCGGGAAATGACAAAAATCGGGCAGGTAGCATGGCTATGTGGGTCGCTCCCATTAGGGTGTATAATCACCTATCTAGAGAAAATCCTTTTGCTTCTTTAATCTATTTCGATGCTGTCCCTTTTCGGGAAACAGTGGTTTGAGCCCAACCATTGGTGATATACATTCGATACACTCAAGCGAAATGAGTGGTCGGTCATGTGAGGGTCGGGTTGCAAGATGTTCTTGTTGAACCCAGTGTATTCGCATTTAGAGATACACTATCGACCGGTGGTCCCATACCTTGTCATAGTGGAAATCCAATCTCTAATAAGCGTCCGCGGTTTTTGATTGTATATTATTTATGTGGAGCGTGAGATGCAAGTGTTCCACTAGATTGTTATTTACTTGTATTTAGACATTATTATAATATCATAAAAGTTATTGATTTCAAAAATGTTTTGGGTTATCATAAGTTAAAAATCGTCCGTATTTATGTGTGGATTTGGTCTTACGATTACCTTTTCCTTTCGAAAATATTTTGACTTTAAAATCAAGTTGTGTGATACCCTTAATACTGTGCGAGTTTTTCTCACTCTGGTTCACCAGACTGACCCGGTGTTTTGTAAATGCTCGGGTTAACCCGGGGTGTACAGGTTCAGGTTATCGAAGGCTGTGAAGCGACGAGCTGAAAAAGTTCAGACGTAGGAGATTACATAACTACTATTCCGCTGTGTGTGCTGTATACGAGGACAGATTATTATAACTGTCCAGATGTGTGATGTACTCTGATGATTGTAAGTATTTTTAAAATCTCTCAATAAAGTTTTACTTTTGTATTATATTTTGTTCCGCTGCGATGTGAGACTCTGATTCTGTGTTGTGTTGGTTCTTCTTCTTCTTCTATTCTAATATTTCTTTCTCTCTTTTCTCACCCTTTAAATTCTTTCTAATAACGTTCCAGTGTTTTCGGTGTTTGGAAGGTCGGCATGAGTTACGGTAAAGGTATTTATGTCGATTGCCGGGTCGAAAATCCTTGGGTTGTTACAGTGGTATCAGAGCTATCGGTTTAGTAATAACCTTGGCTCTGTGATATAACTCGATAGAGATTGGGTTAGTAATACCCTAGATTGAGATTGAGTGTATGTATATGAGAGTGTATTTGTAAATTTTATATACAAATGTTTTATATTGTTTTGGTTGATCGGTTCAAGTGTTGAGAAGCATAAAACTGTCAATGGATGCAATATTGTTCTGAAAAGAGGGTAAATGAAATAATTTTACCCAAAACTTATTTTGTATAGAAAAGAAAAAAAATCTCAATTTATTGAGATACTAATGTGTTTGATCGATTTGGAAAGAATTCAAATCGGATTGAAAATTTGAATTGAAACTTAACTTTGTTAAGTGGAATTAAAGTAAAGAGTGATATTGAAATTAAATTAAATAAATTGGAAATTTGATGAATAATTGATAATCAAATAGAAATCAGTCGGATATTAATCGATTGATGTTCAAATATGAGAAATCAAAGTAAAATATTGATATTGAATATAAATTCAATTAATTTGGTTGATTTGGTTGTGTATTGGTTGTCTTGATTGTGAAATATTTGTTATTGGATGGTAGATTGTTTGAATGAAATGAATCAACGATTTAATGAAGTTAAATAAATTATAAACTAAAGTAAATAAATTCCAGTATAAATAAACTGGAATGAAACTACATATGAATTGGAATTTACAATTTAAACATGTGTTTAGGAATGAGTTGATGTTGTGTGTTTGATTTTGCAATTGGTGTAGTTATACCGGTTGAATAATGGCATATCATCTCAAAATTTCATATATCTGTTACTTATATATGAATTGAGTTAAGAACAGGTGTCAGATGGCTAGACAGATTGATATTGATTGAGTAAATCACACATACGCTGAGCAAATATGCCAAATAGCGCTCGAAAAAGGTACGCCTACGCGAAAATATGAAATTTTGGGGTTTTGATTTTTGTTTTCCGACCGTTGGTCGATGGATATATATTATCCGTTCCTGTGATATCGCAGATGTCACTCCGTGCAGGGGAGACTCTGCCGAATTTTTCCGGGAATTTAAGGTGTTAGAAACTTTTTGATATTTTTGAAAATATTTATTTACGATAACAAATTGGTTTTCAATTTAAAATAAATTAGATTTGGAAATTAATGGGTTTGTAACCCTCTTTCTTACCTTAGCAATTTCGAGGACGAAATTATTTTAAGGGGGGGAAGAATGTAACGACCCGTATTTTTGGCAGTCAAATATTTTTTTAATTTATTATTTTAAATATTATATTTGGAATATAGAGGATTTTAATATTTAAATTCGTTATTAAAACTAAGTTTGAACGTTATATATTTTTATAATTATAAATCGAGCTCGAAATCGCGTGGAAGTTCGTAATTTGAAGTTTTGAAATTCAGCCGGATATACAGGATTCGAAATAAGTTGGATTTCTGTGAAACGAGAAACGTTGTAACCGTATTGATGATAAATTTCTAGTGAAAGAGAAAAATCCAGATTTCGTGTTATAATTTGTTAATTATGGCCAAATCAAATTTTGAAATAATCGCTGTGGAAATCGTTATTAAAATATCGACCTATAAAACGGCCATTTTGCAAACAGCCTTCGTTTTCGACGAAATCAGTTTCATTGGGACCGTAACGTTAAATACTTGCACGATGATAAATGGCGGGGAAAACCGATGTCGTAAGTGGCCACGGCAGCCAAAAATGCCCATTCAATTTCTATAGAGCGTAATTAATTTAATAAAGGGGTTTTTGGGTATAACTTGAACAGACGATCGAAATAGGCCACAAAACCAATTCCGTTGAGTTCGTATCGTCGATTATAGTCAGAATAGATATATAGTTTGTTATTTTTGGAGACCGGGTAATTTGGTGTCCAAAATGGCATTGCGGTGCACGTAAAAATAGCCTACCGGGAAAACAGTCTCAGAATGCGACGAAACTGGTGCCGTTGGGTTCGTATTGAAGAATTATTTTAGGATTTCAATATTTCAAGTTGATTTGATTTATCTAGTGATCGTGGAAAATGTAAACACGTGTTTATTTCTGGTTTTATAAAGGAAATTTTTTCAAACGAAGTCGGAATTCGACGAAACTTGTCCCATTGGGTCCGGAACACTTTTTTACACTAAGATTAACTTTTTTATCAGTACAGGGATTATATGTGGTACTTTTTACTCGTTAATTTACCACGAAGTTTCGATATAATTAAATATTAATATATCAATCCCACACTCCACTCTATATATATATGAATCATCGATTCGGGTCAAACCCTAAAGTCGTTGTCAACATAACATTTTCGCCGCCACTTATATTTTAATGGCCAGAATCTTCCATTGCTTTTCATCTCCGATCTCCCAATCCCCTCCTCGTTATCAGAACTTCCCAACCAGAAACGTCTTCAGCAGGCTGAGAACTCCAAATCAAACGGTGATGATTAGTTTTTGTACCATGTACTGACCGGAATCCGCTTCCAAACAACGGGCGTTCGAACTCATTTTGGGGGAAAAGGGGGACGTCGAGATGAAGGAGTTCCGGGAGTTGGACCATACATGGAGGCACGAGTTTGTGGGGCCTCGGATCAATAGTCGGGCGGACGGTAGGGTTGCGATGGCTGGCCAAAGGAGTGAGTAGCGTAGGGGATTGATGTCTGGGATGGGACGACGTGTAGAAGGGAAGAGCATGAGGGATTGTTTCGGTCAATTTTGTAAAACAGAGTAAACAGTTAAATGGTGGTAATTAGATTACTTAATTTTATATTAAATGATAAACGAATTGCAATAATTTAATCATCATAGGTATGGCTGAGACTTGAAGTAGCAGCGTGTAACAAAGATAAGAGGAGGATGGACTTATTGGAAAGATAACAGTAAGGGTCGGCCAACTCTTTTGTAATGTAATTAAACAAAAACCGATATTTGTTTAACCCAGTAATATGTAAGGATAAATGTTTATATAAAATCATAGTAACTTAGTTAATGTGATGCAGGCAATACAAGAACATAGGAAGACCGTGGAAAAGGAATGGAAAAGGGAACAGGCGCCCATCTTTATTTAACGTAATTAATGGTATTTGAGTAACTTAATTATGAAATTTGTTAATAGTAAAACCCATATTAACTTAGGACCGTTTTCATTGTTGCAGGAGTTGCTTGAATAGTACAGAACAATTGAAGCAGCATAACAAAGGAAAATTTAATCGGCCATAACCTTCTGATCAAATGTGAATTAATAAAGTAATTAAATTATTAAATTATGATTAAGAAGTTGGTTAATTAATTAAATCATTCACATATAAATTATGAATAACTTTTTAATTGTTGATCAGAATGAAACGAGACAAGAAACGTTGGACTCGTCTCAATGAGCACTACATTATGGAGTAGAAGTGGGCATAATTGGAATAAACTGGATTTTTCAGTTAAATTGAACGTCTGTTTAATTTAACTGAATTGAGCCGTTTAATGAGCGATCAAATCAAGGTGAGTTAAACTCACTCAGTTTTCCCATTTATATTATATAAATTGGGTTTTTATTTTGTGTACTCTGCTTGCCAATGGTTGACTGTTTGCTAATCATATATTTATTTGCCGATTTAACTGATGAAATTAAAACGTGTTTAATTTTAGTGAAATACCAAATCGTTATTTTAACGATTGGTTCCAATAAAGGTAACTCACCTTGGTTGGTCACGTTTATAAAATAAACGTGTTTAATTGGTTGAATTGTTTGAATTGCTTGTGAATTGGTTGATGTTAAATGGTCGTTATTCATTTCAGTGAAATGAAATTGAAAGATCAGTTTGGTGATAACCAATTGTAAACAGGGAAGAACAGGTTTGAGGGATCCAACCGAATTCCTCAAAATATATTATTTATTTTCATATTATCATGTGAACTGTCATGTTTGGGTAATGCATTTGAGTATTGATCATTGATTGAAAAGTCAACCTATGTTGTGTTTTAACCAATGGACTATGTTGGCTAAGTAATCGGCAGTAAATGGCCTAAAAGTAAGCTGTTTTGTTTATATTGATTTACCGTCAGGTGAATTGATATAACTGAAATTATAAAATTTATTTATAACTAAAGATAGATTTGAAATATATATACTTTGAATAAAAGTTTATCGAAAGGGGAATTTAGATGAAGAGGGTTTAGACTAAACCAGAATAGATTTAAACAAGGTTTATAAAAGCGATGAGGCGTTATATCGTTAATTTTAAATTAACGTTAATTAATAATGTGATCATGTAAAGGTAGGGAATTGAAATATGAATTTCAAAGCGGGAAATGGTCGAAACGATTAGAGAAGGAATTGGTGAAATTGAGTTTGGTAAAGGGAGTGGGTCATCGGATTTTGTAAGCAAATATGAATTATGAAATGAAATGGTTTTAAAAAAGGTAAAGGTTAAAAGGGGTGTTTATAAAGAATTACTTAATTATTAAATTAAGAAATAGTGGTTATATCCGAGCAAGAGAATTTCCAAGAGTAAGAAGGTTTTATGAAACCGTATTTTGAATAGTTCAGTTAAATGGAATATGTAATTATATTAGAATGAATATTGGGTTTTGCATTACAACTCGTATCCATCTTGAGATATGATCGTGGTTGATCAAGGTCTGAGAGGTAATTAAAATACCCCAACTTGAATGACTTCAGAATTATCTGAGGATGATATAAGTTATAATGGTAAAAGAGATTAGTAAAGTTTATTATTTCATTAAAGAAATAATAACGTAACATGTTGGTGAAACTTGGGATATATATAATGGGAATTCCAAGGTAAACAGGAAAGAAAAGGGGTTGTCGCAAACATAACTATATTTTCAATTTAGAAAGGAATTATAAAGTTAAGTTTTATTCTCTAAGAATAAACATTGGATTTTGTTTTCAAGTAATGGATAGAAGATATCTCGTAACCCTGTTTTATGAGAAATAAGTTAAATGGATTTTCCAATATAGATAGTAACTTGGCTAATGTTCTGAAAGTGGAATGGAAATTGGATATGATGTGGAATTTTTCTAAATAATAAAAAATGAACTCGTTAAAAAAAAGAATAATCTCATGTTAAATAAGAAGTGAGAAAACTATATTTTATTAAAATACTTAACAGTTTAAATTTACAATTTTGTTTTAATTAAAAGGCCAAGCGGTGCTGAATACCGAACCAGTGAACTCATTGGATTGTCATGATTTAAACACTGTTTTTTTTATAGTTAAATCACCGACTATCAAATTTGACCCATATGATTGTTCGTAAGGAAAGACCGGAATCGAACTTAGGTTCGAAAACCATTCCGACCAACTAATGCGTGAAGATGTCAGAAGACGGTCGAGATGGAATATTAAAGACCGTGGATCTTCATAAGCGGAAGGATTACTTATAATCTCTGGCTTAGCGGCCCGAGATACACTGTGATTCTGTCATGGTTGGAATCTACGGGTTGCAAGGACTTCTCACTACTGATCCATGCATATATTGGATGCAGTAGGAAAGTACCTTCTGTTCATCCTGTTCCTGGATGACTCGTATGGACGAGTGTCTGACAAAGTATTTCCAAAGGGATCACGTGTATTGACTTTCTACAAACATATTTCTGTTGGTGGCAGAGAAGACTGGACACCTTCTTTAGCTTAACGCTCAGAGTATTTTTGTGGAAAACAATATTTAGTTATACCTGGCGGATCGGACGGTGTGGCATTCAAAGTGAACGGATATGCGCTATTCAAAGGATAAGCTTAACCTCTAGCCTCATCAACCGGGAAATGACAAAAATCGGGCAGGCAGCATGGCTATGTGGGTCGCTCCCATTAGGGTGTATAATCACCAATCTAGAGAAAATCCTTTTGCTTCTTTAATCTATTTCGATGCTGTCCCTTTTCGGGAAATGGTGGTTTGATCCCAACCGTTGGTGATATACATTCGATACACTCAAGCGAAATGAGTGGTCGATCATGTGAGGGCCCGGTTGCAAGACGGTCTTGTTGAACCCAGTGTATTTGCCTCTAGAGATACACTATCGACAGGTGGTCCCATACCTTGTCATAGTGGAAATCCAATCTCCAATAAGCGTCCGTGGTTTTTGATTGTATATTATATATGTGGAGCGTGAGATGCAAGTGTTCCACTAGATTGTTATTTACTTGTATTTAGACATTATTATAATATCAGAAAAGTTATTGATTTCAAAAATGTTTTGGGTTATCGTAAGTTAAAAACCGTCCGTATTTATGTGTGGAATTGGTCTTACGATTATCTTTTTCTTTCGAAAAGATTTTGACTTTAAAATCAAGTTGTCTGATACCCTTAATACTGCGCGAGTTTTTCTCACTCTGGTTCACCAGACTGACCCGGTGTTTTGTAAATGCTCGAGTTAGCCCGGGGTGTACAGGTTATCGAAGGCTGTGAAGAGATGAGATGAAAAAGTTCAAACGTAGGAGATTACATAACTACTATTCCGCTGTGTGTGCTGTATATGAGGACATATTATTATAACTGTCCAGATGTGTGATGTACTCTGATGATTGTAAGTATTTTTAAAAGCTCTCAATAAAGTTTTACTTATGTATTATATTTTGTTCCGCTGCGATGTGAGACTCCGATTCTGTGTTGTGTTGGTTCTTCTTCTTCTTCTATTCTAATATTTCTTTCTCTCTTTTCTCACCCTCTAAATTCTTTCTAATAACGTTCCGGTGTTTTCGGTGTTTGGAAGGTCAGCATGAGTTACGATAAAGGTATTTATGTCGATTTCCGGGCCGAAAATCCTTGGGTCGTTACAGGTGGAAATCCAACTTCCAATACGTGACTTTGCGGTTTTGATTGTAGAACCTATATATGGAGACATAGTGGGATGGGGCATTTATGCCGGTTATGATTGATACTTACAATTTGAAGTTGTTTTATACACTATGCACTTATAATAGTATCAAATGATTTTTTTTAAATGTACCAAGCATGTTTGGCTATTATAAGGGAAAACCCTATCCCCCGGCTTGCGTTGCATTATGTGATAGGACCTGGGTCTTATAATAGCTTCATTTTTCCAAAAAGCATTGCGCTGTTTTGTTATATGCACTGGTATTCTTTGGAGGAAACCCGTTCCGTGTTATACGGCGTCGTCCCTTGATATATCTGATTTAAAGTAAAGTTTTAAATAACTATTTTAGTTCTCACACCAGTCATATGATTGACCTGGAGTTTATTGTTTTAACCTAAACTCTGGGTGCCCTTATTTCCACACGGGCAGCTAGTAGTTTTGGTTTTGCAGATTTATATTCACAGGATCCTGATTTACAGCTGGAACGATACCCGGAAAGTTCTGTATCCATGTATTACTTCTAGTTGTGTATTGTATTATTTTCCGCTGCTATGTAATGTAATTTTAACCTCTGATATTTATTGAATGTATTTTATTCATTCATACTCTGTATATTCTTGTATTCTGATGAATTGTTGTAATAAGCAATGAAATGTTCTTCTGTTTGCGTTCTGATTCGTCTTGTCCTCAAAGTATCCGGGCTTTCCTTACCAGGGAAGTTACGGGTCTTCACAACTGGTGTGAGTAAACGATTTTAAAACAACTTGATTTAACGTTTAGAAATCCTTTTGGAAGAAAAGTAATCATAAGACCGATCCACACATAAATACGGATGGTTTTTACTTTACGATAATACAAAACATTTTTGATATTTAAACTATTCTGATATTATGATAGTGTCTAAATCAAATAAATGACTATCTAGCAGAGTGCTTGCATCTCATGCTCCTCATATATATACAATCAAAACCGCGTTGGTCTTATTAGAGTATGGATTCCTACTATGATAAGTTATGGAACCTCCTCCAATGGTGTATCTCTAGGGAGGGATACACTGGGTTCAACAAGAATATCTTGCAACCCGACCAAACATGACCGACCGCTCATTTCGATCGAGTGTATCGAATGTATATAACCAACAGTTGGGATCAGCAACCATTCCCCAAAAGGGACAACATCAGTAGAATAAAGAAGCAAATGAAATTTTCTTTAGATAGGTGATGATACACCCTAATGGGAGCGACCCACATAGCCATGTTGCCATCTCGATTTTTGTCATTTCCCAGTTGACGAGGCTTAAGGTTATAATTTCCTTTTTTTGGAATATAATATCATCATTTACTTGGAATGCCACATTGTCGGATCCGCCAAATCACTAATTGACGTCCAAAAAAATATTTTGGATGATGAGCTAAGAGAATGTGTCTTCTCCGCCACCAACAGAAGTAGTTTGTAAAAATCAATGTACGTGACTCTTAAGAAATACACTTTCAGACATTCGTTTATACAAGTCATCCGGGAACAGGATGAGCCGAAAGTACTCTCGTACTGTGTCCAATATAGGAATCCCCTATGGGTCAACAACGAATAGTCCTTGCAAATCATAAGATTCCAATCATGATATATTTCCAAGTCATAATAACTCTAGCGGCCAAACCAGAGATATTTAACAAGTAGTCCTTCCGCTCATGAAGATCCACGGTCTTCAATTTAACCATTTATATAAGCATCCATGCAAGTTATTTTATGAATGTAAAGTTGGTTCGAAGTGTTTTGGATCCACTTCCCATCCCGGTCTCATCAGACTAACACGAAAGGAATATTTATTTGATAGTCGGTTATTTAACTATCAAATTTAAACAAGATCGATAAGTAAAATAATTTATATAAATTATTTTATTTTTAATTTTAATGACATGTCCATTATATTTAATTAACTTATACAAATCTAAATTCTGATTTCAGAACAGTAATCAGCACAAGACGATACAATAAAACGTGTAAATGTTTTATTTTAACTAATTTAGATTTGATTTATGACTTCATGCCATAATCGATAATTTGATCATCAATATTTCATCACAATGTCAACAATCAACAAAGCTTTAACGTTTTATTTCAAACTAATAACAGTTTGAAATATTTGATCCTGAATAACGACTTATTTCACATAATATTTATCTAAAGATGTAACGACCCAGATTTTTGGTCAATTAATTTAAAATATTTAATATAATTTTAATTATTGAGTTGATAATATAAATGAATTTTTATATTTAATTATCGATTTAATAATCGATTTCGATTTAATAATCGATTTCGATTTAATATCGAATGTATTAAATTATTGTAATATGAGAAATAATTCAATTTGAGATTTAAAACTGAATTGAAAACAGTTCAGATAAAATGCAAATTTCTGTTTGAATTAGAATAATAATAATTTATTATCAAAAGAATGATTAATTTTGAATTTAAATTTAAATTTTTATTATATTGATTTCTATATTCGAATTAAATTTTATAGTTTATTATGTTGAGTTCAGAATAGTAAAATTATGTCAAAACATCAGTCGGTAGGTTAAAATGGCGGTTCGTGATTTAAATTAATGGACCACGATATATTTTTATTGGATAGGTTCGAAATCAAATCGATATCAATCTAAAAAGAACAAAAATCTCTTTATTTCAAATCAAATTAAATCTAAAATCAAATCGCACT
Source organism: Allium sativum (assembly GCA_030737875.1). NCBI lineage: Eukaryota > Viridiplantae > Streptophyta > Magnoliopsida > Asparagales > Amaryllidaceae > Allium > Allium sativum. The sequence goes on along the minus strand of CM060920.1, from coordinate 929,591,559 downwards.
AAATATGCCTGTACTTAACCCGACATCCATTTATAACTTGCGTACCATATGTTCCCCTTTATTCTATATATTACAACATAAACCCCACTCAATTCCTCTTCTATTTTCTGTGCTCTTCGTTCCTTCTCCTTTCTGAACGATGGAAAATATATCGAAATTTTAACAAAAAGCCCATCATTTCCTATGTTAAAATGAATTCACGGAGACCAAAGTATTTATTCTTTTCCCCTTTTAAAGACCTCACCTTTCTTCCTTTATCTCGCTAAAACCACTCCCAGTTCCTCAGATCGAAACTTGCAAAGAGCAGGAGTTTGACACGAAGTCAACGCGATTGCAAATCAACATCGCAAGAAAACCGAAGCTCGATTCGACGCCACAGACGCTCGCGATTTGGTGTTTGGCAACGGGAATCAAAATTGAAGACATCCACTTTCTTTTGCTCGACATTGCTTGCGTTAGGAGGGGAGTTCGACAGGTTAGTGAACCAGATTTCTCCAGGGTAGGGTATCCATGTCAAAGCGAAGGACTAACAAAAGGGAGGTGGTGATTGGTCTGACTTCATGGTGGTGTTTGGCGGATGTTGGATGTGGAAGTATCGATGTATGTATAGGGGGTGCGCGAGTATACCTACAATGGAAGAATAAGGGATGATCTGGAGTTCGAACTAGTTGACTGGAGTGGTATTGTTAAGTCGTGATGGGTGTTCACTCAATATATTTGTGGGTGCGCAATTTTCTGATGGAGTTGAGGTGTTGTGTTGAGGGTGTGAGTGAATAAAGGGACTCGAGTTGATGTAGTCTGGGTTAGATGGAAGTTGTTTTGAAGGTGGGTAAGACAACTGTGATGGGGATCAAACCATATGAGAAGGAGTTCATGAAGACATTTTTAGCAATACATCTTGATGGATTTGAGTTTGAGTGTTCAAAGTCTTAACAGGACGGAAGGATTAGCACAGAGATATTTGGTAAGCAATATTAACTAAATTTCATCGGTTAAATTAGTTTAATTTAAATCATTAAAAATCTGAATGCAATTTATTTAATTTATACAAGATATTTTCAGTAGAATCAGTTGTGTAATTCATAGCTGCGGATACCAAACAGGAATTTAAAATGGGAATCAGAATAGATTGAGAAAAATCAGGGTGAGTAAATCTCATTCAATTTATTATTTAGAATTATTTTTAGTCGTTAAAAATAATTGATGGTTGTTTGGTCGCATTAAAGTATTATTTGGCTGTTAAAAATATATTAGTTATGTAGGATTTGTATTTGTGGCTATTATATATATATATATATATATATATATATATATATATATTGGTGATTGGTTGGATTCCCGCAGTACCATTAGTGGATGCCCGATTGAGTGTATAGAACTCAGTTTAAGTCGGAATTCTTTGAAATAAGAATCGTCAGGACCGATTTGATAATAGGTTTCTAATGGAAGAGAAAGATATGAATTTCGTCGTATAGATTTTGAGTTATGTCAAAATCAAATTTTCATAAAAACAGCGCCATAACTATTATAAAACCATAATGGTTTATTTAAATTTATAAAAGGATTTTGAGCAAATATAATCTGAACCTTCATTAGAAAAATCCAGATTTGAGTTATAAAATATATTTGAACTCAGGTGGAGTAATGAAAACTGATTTTTGAAAACAAAAATCAGATTTTGTTAATTATTGAATAGAATTAACTAATTTGAAGAATAATTAGTTATTGGAGTTTTGAATTGAAATTGAGCTTTGGATAAGTAAATTGGTTTTGTAAATTTATATTCGAAATCGAATACGCAACTTGAATCGAAAATTGAATTCAATTTGTTTATAAGCATGTTGATATTATATTTGAACATGTTATGTTCAAACAAAAAAGTGAAGTAGGCAAAATAGCTAATTAGAAAATAAATTAGCGAAGTGGGTTAAGACGAATGGATTGAGTGACACCAAATGGGAATTTTTGGATGTGTTAGCGGGTATGGAAATGAAGTATATGAAGTTCAAAATTTGTGTGTCCGACAAAAAGGTACATGTTTAAATTCCATATGAGATTTTATGCGCCGAATCGGCAAGCCACTTGGCTTTTTGATTTTCTTTTTGAATTGAAAGGGACTAGAGAAGCGAGTTGAGGTTTGAACTATCGACCGGTACAAAGGAGGTTATGGTGAAATTTTCCGGAAATTTAAGGAGTTAGAATATTTTTAAGAAAATTGGATAACTAGAAATCAATGTATTGATATATATAGAATTCGATAAGGAAACGAAATTAAAAATAGAATATTGTAAACAAAAAGAAAATCTATAAATTAGATTTGTTAAAAATAGAAAGCGATCCATATACATGTTTTTAAAATGAATAATTGGTTTTTATGGTGTTGTTTGTTCGAGGTAAGTGTTCTTGTTTGTTTTGAAGTTAAGGATGATTTCAGTCAAGGTCTAAGAGTTAGTTATACCCCAACTTGATTGATTTCATTTTGAACTAATGAATAGCAAGATCCAGTCTCGAAGAGAAATATTTGAATAAGAGTTAGTTGAATGCAGCATTTTGGGTTGTTTGTAACGATGTTTTACAAAACAATCGATTTAACCCAAGTGAGTGGAATTTTGGAAATATAATAATAAATATTTCCTAAGTATAGAAATAAATGAATGGTCATGAGAGATATAAATAATTGGAATGTTCCCAATTATAAATAGAAGATATTTTCTAAGTATAGAAAATAAAAGGAGACGATATATGGAAACATTTTCCAAATAGCGTAAGAGGCCAAGAAGATGATTATCGAAAATATTGTTTTAACGAATATTGATAAGGAAATGGAGAAGTATTTTAATTAATGAAATATTAATAAAAAGGGGCCCAGTGATTGTTTGATGTTTCGAATGAATGTTTGTTTTTCTTCGGTAGTTAAATAACCGACTATCGAAGTATTTTCCAATATCGTTGTCAATATGGAGAGACCGGTTGGATTATTATCCGAGAACCACTCCGTGTTGGCAGTAGCGTCGAGGATCAGTTTATATGAAGATAAATCGAAGATGGAGTAAAGTGCAAGGGCATTTTCTATTAATAGAAATTATGCCTTCAGTTTCGTTCAATCCCAGAACGAACGTATATAGACGAATATCTGACAGAGTATTTCCGATGATCATATATGTTGGTCCATGTAAATATATATGGTGGCGGAGAATTTATTCTCTTAGCATAATATCCAGAATATATTTGTGCAAATCAATTAGTGATTAATGGATCTGACAATGTGGCATTCAAAGCGATTGTGCTATCAAGGAATGATAAGTAATCATAGCCATAGGCCTCAACAACCGGGAAATGACAAAAATCGGGCAGGCAGCATAGCTATGTGGGTGGCTCCCATTAGGGTGTATTGTCACCTATCCAGAGAAATTCATTTAATTCCTTATTCTATTCGATGTTGTCCCATTCGAAAAATGGTTGCTGATCCCAACCGTAGGTGATATACATTCGATACCCTCAAGAGAAATGAGTGGTCAGTCATGTGTGGGCCGGGTTGCAAGATGTTCTTGTTGAACCCAGTGTATTCCTCTCTAGAGATACACTATCGAAAGGTGGTTCCATACCTTGTCATAGTCGGAACCCAATCTCCAATAAGCGCCCTACGGTTTTTGATTTTATATTATATATGGAGCGTGAGATGCAAGTGTTCCGCTAGATTGTTATTTATTTGATTTAGGCACTACTATAATATCACTGGATTTTCGTATCAAAGTGTCTTGGGTTATAGTAAGGTAAAAACCGTCCATGTTATTGTGTGGGCTGGTCTTACTATTATCCTTTCTTTCAAAAGGATTTTGAAAGTTAAGCAAATGGTTGGAGTTTACTCACACCAGTCTCATGACTGACCCAGAGCTTATTTTGTTTTGTTTTCCCTAAATTCTTGGGTGCCCATATCTGTACGGGCAGTCAAGTAGTCGGGATTTTACAGATTCACTTGGAGGAGCTTAAAGCAGGAGGCTTCACCTGTTAGCTATAGACTATCATATTTCCGCTGTGTACTATGTGGTATCTGGAAACAGGTGTTTATAACTGTTCCAGGAATAACTGTTGTGCTATGATGATGGTATGTATATAAAGTTACTGATTTGTATTTCAAAAGTTATGTTATATAATATATTTTATTCGTTCTGCTGTGAGATTTGTCTTCTTTGTTCTCTTTTATTTTAACATTTCTTTCTTTCTATTTCTCATCCTCTAACTTCTTTCTACTAATGATTCGTATTTCTGTGTAATTTGGGTTGGACGTGTGGTGTTATTAATCAACTCAGATAGTACGGATTTGCAGGCCATTACAAAAGATCTTTGGAAATAAATTAATTGTTTTTATTTAAACAATTATTTTGTTATTAATATACGCATATGTATATAGTTGGGCTTCAGACTAAAGTTTACATGATGACGTATAATTCTGCTATTACGAAATAACTCAATGCTTACCTATCCTTTCTTCTCTCCTTTATTTATTTATTTGTTTATTTATATATTTACATAATTTGATTTTCTCTGCCCTATTATGGTCCAATTGCATGCACATATGTTAATTTATTTTTTCATTCCTTGATTATTTAGGAGAACTTCCACCACTTCTTTAATTTGTATATATATGATTAAATTTGGAAAGGAACTTATATTTAAAAAAACTATTATTTAAAACTTTTTATTAATTTCTGTCCCGAAAGCCCAATAGCACCCCATAGCCCAATGCCTTACTACCTTCTTCTTAGATGAAACTGTAACGGCCTGAAAATCCATACCAATTTGAGCTGACTAATATCCTACACATTCAACTCAAAGTGCACGAAAATTCTAAACATTAATAGAAGAATTAAGAGTATGGGAAAGATAAGATAGAACTAATAGAATAGAAAAAGAAGATTACAACTGAACAGTATCAGAGTAAACGCGAATCTCACAGCGGAACAATAAAATGTATTATATAACATAACTTTGAAATACAAATATGAATTGGTATATACAAACCATTATCAGAGTACAATACATCATATCATAGCGGAAATAATCTCTAACTAATTAATGGTGAAGCCTTCTATTTCCAGCTCCTCCAAATGAATCTGTAAAAGCCTGAAACACTTGACTGTCCGTACAAATTTGGGCACCCAAGAGTTTAGGAAACACAAAAATAAACTCTGGGGTGCCCAAATTTGTACGGGCAGTCAAGTGTTTCAAGCTTTTACATATTCACTTGGAGGAGCAGGAAACAGAAGGCTTCACCAATAATTAGTTAGAGATTATTTCCGCTGTGATATGATGTATTGTACTCTGATAATGGTATGTATATAAAAATTCAGATTTGTATTTCAAAGTTATGTTATATAGTACATTTTATTGTTCCGCTGTGAGATTCGCGTTTTCTCTGATACTGTTTAGTTGTAATATTCTTTTTCTATTCTATTAGTTCTATCTTATCTTTCTCATCCTCTTAATTCTTCTATTAATGTTATGAATTTTCGTGCACTTTGAGTTGAATGTGTAGGATATTAGTCAGCTCAAATTGGTACGGATTTTCGGGCCATTACAGATGGTATCAGAGTATAAGGTTTAGTGATTACCTTGGCTCTATGGCGTAACTCAATAGAGATGAAGTTAGTAATACTCTAGATTGAGTTAGAGTGTATATATATGAGTGCGTATTTGCAAATTAATATAAAACTGTTTTATATTGTGTTGACTAGTCAGTCGAGTGGTTTATGAATTCTAGTCGAAACAGTAATGCAAACTGTATCGATAGGTGTTTCTAAACTCTTGAACAGAGTAATTCGACACAGTATATTTTTAAAAGAGGGTAAATAAAATAATTTTACCCAAAATATATTTTGATATAAAGAAAGCATATATATTGGAATTATCCAATATATATTGAAAGTGTTGATCATTATTATGATCAAATAAGATTTATAACTAAGTTGGTTATATAAATAACCAATCAAAATATTATATAAGCATAATATGCAAAATCAGATAAACTAAATCTGAATTTAAAACCAGAATTGAAATAAAACTCTAGAAAGTTAAGAAGATGTTGTAAATGAACTCTGGATTAAAAATATGGGAATTTTAAGATCCTGGATGAATTTAGAAATGTTTTCTAAATGTTGTGAAGTATATTTTGTAGTGATTTCAAAATGAAAATGTTTGAAATAAGCTTTGAAAGTGATATAGTATTGAATTCACTTTGATCGCTGGGAAATAAATTCCGATGATGAAGTCGGCTATTATCGGTGTTCATTTTCAGTGCTAAGTGACGGATTTCTACCAAAAAATCTATTTTGAAGTAAGTTGTTTGAAAATTCAAATGTTTTGAATTTGCTATGTTATGAATATAAATATTATTTCAAACTGATTTGAAATAAAACCCCAGGAATTTGAATTCTAAAATAAAAATTTAACTTATGGAGTTAAAATGATAAAAGTGAATAAATTTGAATTTAACTTAAAAAGATAAGTTAAATAAAAGTGAAATTAAATTGAAACTAGTTAGGTGGAAATCATATTAGAATAGAATTTAACCTGGTAAAGAAATGCAATTGGCGAAATAAGACTTGGAACGATCTCGAATGAAAATTGTAAAAGAGAAATATTGGAGATTTGAGATATTAAAATGAGTTGATTCTTGGAGAATAAGGATCGAATTTTGAATTTGGAGATGAAGATAACTGATTTGATAAATAAATTAGTAAATGGAATTGGAGTTGAAATAGAAGTTTGGCTTAGTAAAAGCGAAGGATTGGTTGGAGAATGGATTGATAGGAGATCAACCAAGGATGCTTGGATATATGTTTAAGTGATAACAGATGGCAGAGATAGAGTTGGATGCCCAACACAAAGATTGGAGAAGGCCCAGAGAGGCAAGTTGTAGTAATACCGAATAAGCTGTGCAGAGGAGATACTGGCGAAATTCGCCGAAAATTTAACTGTTAGGAAATTTTTAGAATTTCTGAAAGTATTCATTAATAAGGAATTAATATTTTAATTGGAATTAATCAGCTTGGTTGAAACTAAAATTATGAAGTAAACCAAAAAGATTTTTTAACCTGTTTATAACAAGAGATTGTAGCATTTTCCCCAACTTAGCAATTTCAAGGACGAAATTATTTTAAGGGGAAGGAATGTAACGACCCGCATTTTATCGGTTCGTATTTGAATATTTAAAACATTTTAAATATTGAATTCGTAATATAAGTGAATTTATATATTAATTAAAACGAAGTTGAACGTATATATATATATATATATATATATATATATATATATATATATATATATATATATATATATATATATATATATATATATCAATTATAATCGAGCTCATAACGACGTTGCAGTTCGTAATTTAACGTTCTGAACTTCAACTGAGTGTACGTGACTCGTTATTAGTCGGATATCTTCGAAACAAGAAGCGTTGGAATCTGTTGAACTGTATCTTTCTAACAGAAGTGAAAAATGGAGATTTCGTCAAATAGATTGCAAGATATGTCCAAATCAAATATTCAAAAAGTCGCTGTAAAATCATTTATCGACTGTAACAGTTTTTTTGATATAACTAGATATCGGATTCGAATTTGAACAAGGTTCTTTTGAGACATAGGGATAATTTAATTCTTAGAATTTTATTGTAATTTTTAATTAATTAAATACGCAGCTTTTTATTTGAAGTATTTTGCACCCTGTATCAGTATTTCGGGGTTTCACAATATAAGTTAAGCTACCGATATTATTATATTTTTGGGGCTCTGGCACATCACTAGACACGATGATATTTTTATTTTTGTTTGCAGCGGTTTGTACATGAAGATAGTTTACGAAATAGGGTGTGCGATTTTTCTGACTTAAAACTAAACGACTTAATTTACTATACGTCTATACTATATTCCTAATACAACAACAAAACAAATTGGTTCCCACCCGCAATACATTGGCCATATTTAACAAGTATAAAACATCTATATGGCATAGTGAAGCTCCATACACTATTCCTCGGCCTGCATCCTACCAGAAGCTTCAAAACCAAAGGGTTAAAGTCCGCAAACCTATTTTGTTATAAACCTTACCCTATAACTAATAGCAGCTACCTACTCTGATGTAATTTCATGTCAAACCCACGTTACAATTCACATGGTAATTTATGGCCAACCTTACCCTATTCTGTGACCAATCAGCCTACCCTACAAGTCATAGCTTCCCGATTACTTCATCGCTAAGGTTCTAAAAAGCTATAAATGTACAAATCAGAAGTCTCATTCTCCAGTTTTGAGCTTCAGTAAAAAATATAAATCAAAGTTCCAGGGCAACTCAAAATCAAGGTATGGCACCTCTGAAAAATCATAACAAAATCCAATATCACACTATAAAAATCCGAAACTCATATTGTTATCATCGTGATGGCCTAAGCTTCAAGCTCGTGTATTCCTTGTCGAATTCGATACATTTTCTCGAAGGTTAAAATATCAATAATAGAACTATGGTTGCATACTGCGGAAAGACCGAAGTTGGCCTCGGAGTGGAGAGTTGGTTCAGGAAGTCAAAAACATGAGTACGTCGAGGGTATTAGGTCAGAGGCGATGGGGACTTCGGATCACTAGCGTGGGGTCAGGAAGGCATTGTTGGTGGAACAGTTAAAAGTCAGCTCCGGTCATCTTTTATGGAGTTGGTGAGGAGATGAATGGGGTTAATCTCATAAACTGGGTGGAAGAGGGTACGGTAGGGTTCGAGTTTCTACAAAGTGGTGATGTGGGTGATGTTCTGGTCACTGAGGTGGGGTGCATTCCAGGTTCGCAGTTAAAGACTTGGGAATATTGGACTGGGGATTACGACTCAGGCATGTGCGAAAACTGTATTGGAATGGGAGGAAGTTGTAATGGAAATTAGGAGTCTTTGGGTGTGGTTTTTACTGTGAGTGGAGAAGATCAGTCGAGAGGGTGCTTAAGGCAAAGAGAAGGAACTGCAGTGAGGTCCGAGGTCAGAAAGGCTCATTTTCTTCTTCAATTCATAATGATGAGCGTTAGTGAGGGAACTTGAATTTGGGTCAATACAGCACTGTTGTTTGGATGATGGAGACTCTGGAGTTTAGGTGATGGTGCGGTACTGTTCACCGCTGTAAAGAGGGAACTGAAATATTTTACTGGAGATTTGTTTTGAAGGATAAAATAAAATACTGGAAAGGGGCGGTGGCGTGAATGTTAAAGACATGGTGGCTTTGTTTGGTTTTATATTTGTGAAGTAACGGTGACCAATGAAGTTTGCAAGAAAGTTGGTTAGTGGTATAAAAAGAAATGGTGGTTTAAGGGGGTAAAAACGTGAAGTGGATTAGCTGAAGGGAGTGGAAGTCAGGGGTACGTTCGAATGTGGAGCAGTAGACTGATGAAGTAATGGAAATGGCAGCATGTTAAAGTGTGGAGTTTGCGGGATTTTATTATGGGAAGATGATGTTGTAGTGGGAAGTTTTTATACTGAGAATAGTTGGCGAAGTTTGATGGACCACCACTTATACAACATGAGTTAAACGGTGGTGTTGGTACGCTACTGGACTTGTGTGAATAAGGGTGGAAATTACACTTACACAGCAAGTGCATGGAGTAAGTTCTGTCGCACTATTATAGCCATGAGAAGCCGACGACATGTTTTCAAGGGGGTTTATGGTCAAAATGCAGTACAAGAGGGTTTATAATGGAGGATGAAAGACAGAGATACTGTATGAAGTATGGAAGTAACATAAGACACGTGAGCATGAAAATGTTAGGCGACAGCGAACGGAGAAGTGTTGCGAAGAATGGGCTGCTATCAACAAAAATGAAGCAATGCTGAGTGGGTTTAGAGCTCGTTTGAATTTCGGCAGATTAAAATGTCTGATGTTGATCAGTCGACGCAAATCGTATTTAACGATTAACGCGCCAAGGTGAGTAAAATCACTAACTCTGATCTATTTTAAAATATTATAATTATATTTTAATGTTGTTTGAATGTTGTGTGATGGTTGATTAGATAAATTACAGTTTAATTGGTTGAATATCGTCATATATATACATATCATTTGTTGGGTACTGATCCCATCGATTATATATTCCCTAGTAGGAACCAGTGTAAATTGTTTGACTAACATCTGTGAATGCGGAAAACCGGTTGGAGGAATCTGACCGGATTCCTCGATATTTATATGTACTGTTCGTTCTGTATGCACTGTTCGAACCTGAATTACATTTAAACCCCGTGTTAATAATTGATGTTGAATGAAAATTCAGCATTTGCTTTGATAAATAAAAAACGATATCGATAAAGGAAGTGGTAACAATCAACCGTAAACCCATCATTTTGTTAAGAAGTTGATTGGCCGTGAGGCAAATCAACGAAGTTAATTATAAAAATTATATTTTTATAATTAAAGAGAAGTTTTAAATTATAATAGAAGTTCTATTATAAACCAGTAATTTAGAGTTCGTTTTTATAAAGTAAAATAAAACGATTGATGACATTTAAATAAGTTATAGAGTGGAAATTATTCTACGATTAAATATTTGGATAATTATTTTAAGACAAACAATTTATAAATATTTTTAGATTAAATATATTAATCTAATGGTAAGGAGTAATTAAAATCAGTTAACGCATTTACTGATGGAATGAAGTTGATTTAAATCAACTATTTTATTGAAAATGATTATTAGATTAAATGGGTCCTTGTAAATAAGTTATAAATAGAACTGTGGAATGAAGTTAAAGTGAAGAGTTAATGTTTTAAATAAATAATCATAAACAACGAAGACTTCAAAGTATGAATATGGTGTTATAAAACCATATGCCAAAATAAAACAAGGAAATACGATCTGATGTATATTGTAAGTAATAAGGGATTAGAATATAACTTATATCTGTTCTAAGGTAAGAACGTTGTCGATCAAGGTCTGAGAGGTAAATAAGATACCCCAACTTGAACGGCTTCACTATTATCAAGGAACGATATCAGTTTGTAATGGAAAGAGATGTCAAGATTAGTATAAAGGGAATATGGCAGCGTATTGCAAGTCTTGGAACTATAGCGATAAAATAACACTGTTGACTAGGCTTAAGCGTGACTGTTATGTCGAAATTAGTTATAAAGGGGAATATTACAGCATATGCCAAGTTTGAACTATAACGATAAAATAACGCTGTTGACAAGGTAAGTGTGACTGTGATATTGAGATTAGTTATAAAGAGAATATTATAGCGTATTGCAAGTTTTACTATAGCGATAAATTTGCGTTGTTGACCAAACTTTAGCGTGATTTTTATATATAGCGGCACTTCTAGGAAATGAAACAATTTGTTTTGAAATCCACTTATTCTAAAAGTAATAGGTAACGGTGTTTGTCCAAAGAAAATATAAGAATAAGTTTAGAGAAATTGGAGAATCGTGTTAGAAAACGATGGCAGCATTTCGATGTTCCAAATATAATTAGAATTAAACCATTAGGATTTGGAACTATAATTCGACGAAGTCAAATGTATTAAAGTAAATTATTTTAGAAATTATAATCTGATAGGATCGTTAACACTTAGCTTAAACCAATAAATTATAATAGGATATGTAATCAGTATTTAGTTACAAACTCGATATTGATAAGAAGTTGACTTAGAAAACAGAGTTTATAAAATGGATTGGGAATATAAGGTATGAAAGAGATTTCGGTAAACGAGATAATGGTATTGATTATCTAAATAAAGAGTTATTTGATATAGGTGTTCAGATTTCTATAATAGTATGATATTCACCTTTTAAGGTGAATAATGTTTAAAAAAAATGAACGTTGGACATATTAAAATGTTTATAATGAAATTGGAATATTTTTCCAATGAAGATATTGTATATTATCCAAGTGTAGAAAATAAAGAGCATGAAAAGAAAGAAAATGTTTCGAACGTTAATAACGTATATTTTCTGGAACATGAGGGAATAAGAGTTTATAATAACTGGAAACGTTTTCCAAGAAGTGTGAAAGGGTTAAACGGGATTTGAGGAATATCTAATAAGATATGGGAATTTGAATAATAAAAATGGCTATGATGGTGTGATGTTGTACATTTGAATAAATGTTGTTTTTACTTCGATAGTTAAATAACCAACTATCGAAGTGTTTGACCATCGTTGTCGATACAGAGAGACCGGTTGGATTTATTATCCGAAAGCCACTCTGTATAGGCATAAGCGCTGCGAATTAGATATGCTGAAGATAATTGAAGACGGAGTTAAATACAAGGGTCGTCCAGTTCTAGAATGGTGTTTTTGTTTGTCCAGTCTCGGGACAACGTATATGGACGAGTGTCTGACAGAGTATTTCCAACGGTCACGCCGTTGATTTTTACGAATATACCAAGTTGGTGGGGAGAAGGTAACTTCTCTTTATTCTACACCCAGTGTGCATTTGTATAATCAATATGTGATTACAGATTTGACGATGTGGCATTCAAAGTGAATGGTGATCAGATGTTCTGAAGATAGACATAGCCTCTAGACTCACAACCAGGAAGTAACAAAAGTTGGGCTGGGCAGCATGGCTAGTTGGGTCATCTCCAAGCAGGGTGTATTGTCACCGATTTAGAGAAAATTCATATTTGTTCTTCTTTTCGATTCTGTATCTTCGGATGATGGTAGGATGGCCTACAACCATCGTGGCAAAATATTCGATACACTCAAGCTAAATGAGTGGTCGGTCATGTGTGGCCGGGTTGCAAGGAGTTCTTGTTGAGCCCAGGTGTATCCTCTCTAGAATACACTGATCGAATGGTGCTCCCATACCTTGTCTGTTTGAATCCATTCTCCAATAAGTGCCTTGCGATTTATGATTTTATACTATATATATATGTGGAGCGTGAGATGCAAGCGTTCTGCTACTTGGATATTTATTTGTTTAGACATTATCATAATATCACTGGATTTGACATCAAAGTATCTTGGATCATAGTAAGGTAAAAACCGTCCATGTTTATGTGTGGGTTGGTCTTACTATTATCTTCTTGTTTTGGAAGGGATTTTCAAAGTTAAATAGTATGATTGGAATTTACTCACACCAGTCCCATGACTAACCCAGAGTTTATTTTGTTTGTGTTTTTCCTAAACTCTTGGGTGCCCAAATTTGTATGGGCAGTCAAGTGTTTCAGGCTTTTACAGATTCACTTAGAGGAGCTGGAAATAGAAGGCTTCACCATTAATTAGTTAGAGATTATTTCCGCTGTGATATGATGTATTGTACTCTGATAATGGTATGTATATACAAATTCAGATTTGTATTTCAAAGTTATGTTATATAATACATTTTATTGTTCCGTTGTGAGATTCGCGTTTACTCTGATACTGTTCAGTTGTAATCTTCTTTTTCTATTCTATTAGTTCTATCTTCTCTTTCTCATCCTCTTAATTCTTCTATTAATGTTCTGAATTTTCGTGCACTTTGAGTTGAATGTGTATGATATTAGTCAACTCAAATTGGTACGGATTTTCGAGCCGTTACAGAAACATATGATAACTTCAACAAATACAGTGACTGACTGCTTCAGTCATTAATTTTTCTGCCTAACTTCTTGCTCTGTCTTGCATTAGCCATACCACTTGAAAACCCAGAAAAATCACTGCTCTGGAAAAAAAACGTGGATCAACCTGAGGTGATCCCTCATTTTCTCTCTTCCTTTCTGTTACTTTTCTTTCATCTCTTTCTCTTCTCCTGCTATTACTTTTATTCTTCCCCATGCACTATGTGCACAACCCCCCCCCCCCCCTCACCCCCTACCCGACGATCTCGCCTCTAACTCCATCACCACAAATGCCATCTCCTCTTGAATCATTCCCGACTCCAAAATCCATTCTCTTCAGTCAAGTCAAAATCTGAATCTTCAACATACAACACCTCAAAACTGACTTCATCAAAACCGCCTTGCCTTGCACCCACCCAAGCCAAGACACCACCGAACTCCAGCGATTCGAAGTAAACCCTTTCCCCTTCCAACTCCCCTAGATGTGATGTTTCAACTGTCCCTGCAGGAGGTACAGTGCGTCGATGTTTCAACCCCAAAATTTGAACCCAAATTTCCTATTTTGATCAAAATCTCACAAACTACCAAATGGAAAATTATAGTTATATTTCTCCCATAATCCTTGACTTCCCACGCCCCTACAATGCCAATGTCGTGGCCATCTATCATTGTCATCGTCGGATTTTGGTCAAATTGCAAATTCTGATTATCTTAGAAGTTCACACAACCTAGGTTACTAAAAATCATGATTTTGACATTAAATTTCGTGGATTTTAATTAGTAATTCACTCATATGCCTGAATCTTAATTTAATGATGTTTGAAAATTTGATAATAGTTACTTCCTTGCTATAATTCATCGATTTCGAATGATATACGTTATTGTTTGAATTGAAACAAATTTTAGAGTATTCACTAGATATAAACAAGCAACTTTCATGTTGGACTTAACTTCAATAACAAACTAGAATTCATGTTCTCGATTTTTGAATTAAGAGGATGGGTATTTTTTTATACATAGTTAAAACATATAGGTGTTTTATTTCAAGAGATTTCTTCCAAGTGATAATCAAGATATTCAGTACACATGAGATGAAATTTCAGGTGTATACACATGCGCGCGCGTGCGTGTGCGTGCACACACACATACAAACACACACACACACACACACACACACACACACATATATATATATATATATATATGTGTGTGTGTGTGTGTGTTTGAGACATGATATAGAAACATTCATGAATTAGGATAAAAAGGAGGTAAGGGGTGTTTGCTCACAGTATTTATTTCACTGCTTTTGTTTTCAAACCCTCTGGTCCTAATCTACTAATTGCAGCAATTAACCCTTAAACAACTTCAATGTTTGAATTCAATATGATAGTTACCTATCAACATACATATGGTTTGAATCCACTAAAGATTTATATAAAATAGTAAGGATTTTAGAGTGTTTACTCACCTAAATTACTACTACTATGTTATTGTGTTCACTTCCCTTGTGTTCACTAGTTTTGTGCTCTGTTTATATTTATTTTTCCTAGTGTTCTCTGCCACTTCTAGTTCCAGAAGAGACTCATGTGTGTGTGTGTTGAATCAGAATGTATTTATAGATGAATATGGGCATTAAGTCGGGTGGGTATTTAGATAGGCAGAGTACAGGTTGCAGCAGCCTTAAGTGAAGGGGATGTGTGATTGAAACGAAGTGTAGTGCAAGGTCATTCACCACTAATTCTTTCAGGCTAGATGCATGGCAAGCTATGAATTGGTGTACATATATGGTTGTACAATCATGTGCAAAAATGGTTCTAGAACTAGGATTTTATGTTGGGTGAATGTAGGATGTTAGAGGTTGTCTCTAAGTTGATGATAGGATGTACATAGGTTGCTGTTATAAGTGAAGTGATATGGGATGTACAATCTCTTTAATACAGTTATGCTATGTTCTTTTGTACAACCTTACATATGCATAGATGTAACTTCATACATAATTTATTTTCTATTATATATAATATATCTATATCTAATAGTCGAATCTCAAATTCCAATTGTCAAGGCAAGTGCAAAAGCGATGCTGTAAATTGTAAACCAAGATTTCATATCATTTGGCATAGGCATCCATAATTATGACGTGTAATAAATACTCAACGCTATGTGTCCTTAAGACAACGTCAAGGTGAAGATTAATTAAATGCTTGGAAGAATTTTAATAAAAATAAATGTACCGTAGAAAGAAGTCGCTTGCTATTTGTATTCGACATGCGCAAATATCTGTCAAGGCCTGATACACAAAAGAATGAAAACTATATAGTTAGAACTTAAAACCATCAAAATTGATTACAGAACCAATCCATGTAATCGTTAATTAGTTTAAAAGACAATAATAAGGTACCCAACTAACAGAAATCATGTATCACCATATAAGGAAAGGCGGTGGTCACAAATTCACTAAAGCTTTCAAGAAGTCAAAACCAAACCATTATTTTGAAAAAAAATACAAATTCTAAGGTGAAAATGATTTTTTTGTTCTACGTTTTCTGCTTTCAACTTAAAAATGCATGATAAAGACAGAGAGTAAGGAAAACAATAGATTCAAATAATGAGTTTGACATACACATTTGAAAATGTTTTTGTTGTTTTCTTCCTTTTAGGAACTATCGATAGTTGTTTTCCTTCCTGCTAATTCCCCCTCGTTGGAATATGAAATAATGTCAAGACTGTAGTAACTCGTAACTTCCCCGGTAAGGAAAGCACGGATTGCTTTGAGGACAACACACATCGGAACTCAAATAGAAGAACATTTCATTGCTTATTACAACAATTTCATCAGAATACAAGATTATACAGAGTATGAATGAATAAAATACATTCGATAAATATCATAGATTACAATAAATTACATAGCAGTGAAAAAACAATACAAAACACAACTGAAAGTGATACACGAATACAGAGCTTTCCGAGCATCGTTCCAGCTTTAAATCAGGATCCTGTGAAGATAAATCTGCAAAACCAAAACTACTAGTTGCCCGTGTGGAAATAAGGGCACCTAGAGTTTAGGTTAAAACAATAAACTCTAGGTCAGTCATGTGACTGGTGTGAGAACTAAAACAGTTAGTTAAAA
Organism: Allium sativum; assembly: GCA_030737875.1. NCBI lineage: Eukaryota > Viridiplantae > Streptophyta > Magnoliopsida > Asparagales > Amaryllidaceae > Allium > Allium sativum. Next base: position 929,574,863 of record CM060920.1, on the reverse strand, counting down.
CTTTACTTTAAAAGAGAGTAATTCCAGGGACCACGCCGTATAACACGGAACGGGTTTCCTCCCAAGAATACCAGTGCATAGGATAAACAACGCAATGCTTTTTCGAAAAATGAAGCTAATATAAGACCCAGGTCCCATCACACAATGCAGCGCAAGCCGAAGGATAGGGTTTTCCCTTACAATAGCCAAACATGCTTGGAACGTTTAAAACAAATCATTTGATACTATTATAAGTGTATAGTGTCAAAACAATTTCAATCATAAATATCAATCCTAGGCGGCATGAATATCCCATATCACTATGTCTCCATACTAGGTTCTACAATTAAAACCGAAGTATCTCTTATTGGAAATTGGATTTCCGTCATGAGTCGAGGCAAGGGGCAAGCTCCTCTCCGCTTCGAGACACTCTAGCAAATGCCTCAGGACTACGCACTCTGGGTAACCCTTGGAATCGGCTGGGCCAGTCCTCCCTTACGTTTGAGGATTAGTTATTCCTGAACATACGTTTCCCGGTCCTTACAGACCTATAATCGAGGCGCCTCGCATTCCAACAACCACAAAGGTGAAAAGTATATAAATGTCAGTCGCTTTAAGCACTGACACCACCCATAGCTAGAAAGAAACGTTATGTTCTCCCAACGGTCCGTAACCCGTTTTTGACTCATACCGAGGTGTGAGGCTCGCAAATTAACGCCGTACGCAAAGCTATGCCATGTAGGCCGTGCTTTGATCATCAACCACAAGACTTTGCTTTTCAACAAAAGCCTTGATCATTTGCCACTTAGGCATGCCACACTGGCAATTCATGCCATGCGATTGATGTCCATCGATATACAACCTCTGAGCTCGTACGTCTCAGAGAAGGGCGTTAAGCAAGAGAATAAATTCTCTGCCGCCAAACAGATGTATAATTAACATAGATCAATCAACACATAATAAAATCCAATGTCAGACACGCAGTCCATTTACAAGTTCGTTCTTGGTCTAAACGAAACCGGAGGCACTTTCCTCGCATATCCATCGATCTCCAAGTACGTCTAGACGATCACCAACTGATTCCCTCACCATGGGTGTATAGCCCAATCAAGATCATCAGTAATCACCCAAACGATGTGAAGACTTCCGGTCTTCAACCACCGTCTTCATCTTCGACTTATCGTCGAATCGGTTATTCAGAATAGTTATAAACCCGGCCTTTCCGAATAACCCGTGTATATAATAAACAAGTGCTACACAAACACAACATACGCCTCATTCCAATTCATCAGTCACTAACCGTAAATTAGCAAGAGAACAATTCCCTAAATATTAACCCCGAAGGCTGAAACCAACATCAGATCAATACCCAGGAAACAATCCTTCTTAGCTAACCTACGGTTACTTTCTAAACTTCACATTCTTAGGGAGAGGTTCCCATTAATTTTATCAAAGATAAATTCTTTTAAATTTATTCTTTAATCTTCCTTTGGATATCATTTCTAACCATATAATGGTTTTCCAAACTAGTCGGGATTAGCGAACCACACCGAAGTAATTATTTATTTTATTTCCCAATCCCAACCTATTTATCTCATGGATCAAAATTGGTAATACTCCATATCTAACACCAGGGTGTTATCGGTAAAATTAATCACCATTTCACATTCAAATCTAATTAAAGATTTAACTATCGCTTTAGAGCAAAAATAGTGATACTCCATTCTCGCTCACTTTCCAAATCTGATAATTTAAATTATCGATTCCCATTTCAATCTAATTACAGATTAACTGAAACTCCTTTACTAGGTTAAATAACTAATGTCATTTAAAAACACAGTTCACGATAAACCCAAATCACATTCTATTTATTATCGGGTTAAAGAACAAGTGTTATTTAAAACACTGTTCACGATAAACCCACAATTCAATTCTAATTCAATTCCAATTAAATATATTAGAAATTCGGGTTAAAACCCATTCCAAATCCAATTTATTTATTTAAAAATAATTGGGTTTTAGTTTTAGTTCAAAATTAGTTCATTTCGATAAAAATCTATTTTTATCTTTACAAATGTGGGATTTTTCATCCCAGTTCTTCACAAATCATTTCTTATGATTTTTCACAAATTATTTATATTTTTGATAATTTTATCAAGGCCCGTACCGTCGATTTCCAACAACGGCCATCGAACTGCACTTACAGCGACCTTTTCTGAAATTGATTTGGACGTATCTCCAAATCCAACCGTCGGATTTCAAATATCTTGTATTCGTTAGAAAGCTCTTTTCGATACGAACCCAACGGTTCTGGTTTTAGGAGAACCCGACGGTCGGATCTCCCGTAATGTCTATTCGAAGCCAATGGTTGAAATTCAGGAACTGCCGCGGCGCGTTCTATTCAGGCCATTATATATATAATGTATATATATTATATATATTTCGTTGATTTCCTTTCAAAATGAATTTTATAAATCGTTTCAAATTTGTTTCAAAAACAATTTCAACTTTCATTTCAATTTCAAATCAAAATTGAATTTTCCATTATAAATTCTTTTTACATTCATTTCTATTTGATTTCAATTCAAATCGATTCCAATTCAATTTCAGTTCGTTTTCAATTCAATTTGAATTCATTCCAAATCGATTTCACTTCGATTTCCAGTTGCATTTCTATTTAATTCAATTTCAATTCGATTTGAATTCATTTCAATTCGAATTCATTTTATATTCAATTCAATTCGAATTCATTTTATATTCAATTCAATTCGAATTCATTTTATATTCAATTCAATTCGAATTCATTTTCTTTTCAATTCAATTTGAATTATATTTCTTTTTAATTCAATTTCTAAATATTCAATTTTTAAATCTCTTTTCAATATTCATTATAAAAACGAATATAATCGATATAAATATCGTTCGTGTCAAAATAGCACATCTCTAATCAACACGGCTTTATATTTTTCAATAACTTCGTTATTCTATTCAACAAATGAATATTTATTCTATTCAACACATGAATCTATATTTCTTTCAACGCATGACTAATCTCAACACATGAGTACTGCAATGACCCGCATTTTTAGCTATTGAATAATTAATTTATTTAATTATTTAAATATTGTTTTGGCGATATCGATAACCTGAATTAAATATAAATGAATATTTAATTAATAATTATAATATAATAATATATTATAATGTCGAAATAGTCAAAAATAGCTGAATTCACAATACAGTGTGAATTGAATTATATATAAGGTATAATTCAGTTTGGAATTGAATTTGAATAACGAATATATTATATAAACGACCGTTTGGACGTAGAATTTTAGTATAATTATAAACGAGCTCGAAATGGCGCTGTAGTTCGCTATTTGGCGATTTGAACTTCAACTGAATGTACAGGATTCGTTTTAAGCCGGATTTCTGTGAAACAAGAAACGCGTAGAGCTGGTGGAGTATATCTTTCTAGTGGAAGAGAAAAATCAGGATTTCGTCGTGTAGATTTTGAGATATGTCCAAATCAAATTTTAAAATAGTCGCTATAGAATCGTTTATCGACCGTATCGGATTATTCGATATAACTAGAGATCGGGTTTGAATTTAGACAAGGTCCTTTTGGGAAATAGTGATAATTTGATTTTTAGAATTTTACTGTAATTTTTAATTAATTTAATAAGCAACTTTTTATTTGGGGTATTTTGCACCCTGTAATCAACATTTTGAGGTTTCACAATATGAGTCCATCTACCGGTATTATTACATTTTTGGGACCAGAGCACGTCACTCATTTCAATGGTATTTTTATTTATGTCCATAACAGTCCCTACATGAACAGAATATTTCATAGTGGGGTACGCTATGTTTTTAACTTAAAACAAACTAAACTGAATGGTTAGCTGGTCAAACGGACTCAGAATTCAACGAAACAAGTTCCATACGAAACCTTAGGAAGAGGTCTAGTGAAACGTCGAGGTCTCATATTTTGTAACGACCACGCAAATCCGAGCTATCTGAGTTGACTAAATGCACCATACGTCCAACCCAAATAACACAGAAATACGAACCATTAATAGAAAGAAGTTAGAAGATGAGGAATAGAAAGAAAGAAATATTAGAATAGAAGAAAAAACGAAGATCACAAACTCACAGCGGAACGAATAAAATATATTATATAACATAACTTTTGAAATACAAATCAGTAACTTTATATACATACCATCATCAGAGCACAACAGTTATTTTCTGGAACAGTTATAAACACCTGTTTCCAGATACAAACAAGGTCCACAGCGGAATATATGATAGCCTATAGCTAACCGGTGAAGCCTCCTGCTTCCAGCTCCTCCAAATGAATCTGTGAAATCCCGACTACTTGACTGCCCATACAAATTTGGGCACCCAAGAGTTTAGGGAAAACAAAACAAAATAAACTCCGGGTCAGTCATGGGACTGGTGTGAGTAAACTCCAACCACTTGTTTATCTTTCAAAAACCCTTTTTCGAAAGAAAAGGTAATAATAAGACCAGCCCACACATAAACATGGACGGTTTTTACCTTACTATAACCCAAAACATTTTGATATGAAAATCTAGTGATATTATAATAATGTCTACATCAAGTAAATAACCAAATAGCAGAACGCTTGCATCTCACGCTCCACATACATAGTATAAAATCAAAAAAACCGCATGGCGCTTATTGGAGATTGGATTTCCAACATGACAAGGTATGGAACCACCTTCCGCTAGTGTATCTCTAGAGAGGAATACACTGGGTTCAACAAGAACATCTTGTAACCCGGCCCACACATGACCGACCACTCATTTCGCTTGAGTGTATCGAATGTATATCACCAACGGTTGGGATCAGCAACCGTCTCCCGACTGGGACAGCATCGAATAGAATAAGAAATTAAATGAACATCTAGATAGGTGATTATACACCCTAATGGGTGCGACCCACATAGCCATGCTGCCTGCCCGATTTTTGTCCTTTCCTGGTTGTTGAGGCCTGAGGCTACGAATACTTACCATTCATTGATAGCACACTCACTTTGAATGCCACATTGTCAGATCCGTTAATCACTAGTTGAGTTTGCACAAATATTCTGGATGTTATGCTAAGGGATAAATCCATTGCAACCATATATATTCACACAGACCAACCCAATTGATCATTGGAAATACTCTGTCAGACATTCGTCCATTTATGTTCGTTCTGGGATTGAACAAAACCGAAGGCACTATTTCTATTAATAGAAAGAGTCCTTGCACTTTACTCCGTCTTCAATATATTCAGCATACTTGGTTCGCAACGCTTATGCCGATACGGAGTGGTTCTTCGGATAATAATCCAACCGGTCTCTCCATATTGACAACGATGGTCAAAACTTCGATAGTCTGTGATTTAACTATCGAATAAAAACAAGTGTTCATCCAAACATATCAAACAAATCACTGGGCTCTTTAATTAATATTTCATTAATTAAATCTCTTCTCCATTTCCTTATCAATATTTGTTAACCAAATATTTTCAATAATCATCTTGGCCTCTTATGCCATTTTGAAAACATTTCCCAATATCAACTACTTTTATTTTCTATATATTAGAAAATATCTCTATTTGCAATTGGAAACAATTCTAATCACTTATCTCTATCCCGTCTATTTTAATTATACTCAGGAAATATTTACTTGTTATATTTCCAAAATTCCATCACTTGGGTTTAAAACGAATGTTGTGTAAAACATCGTTATAACAACTCAAAATATTTTCTTCAACTAACTCTTTTTCAAACACTTCTCTTCGAGACCGGATCTTGCTATTTATCCATTAAAAAGGAAATCAATCAAGTTGGGGTAAAATTACCTCTCAGACCTTAACTGAAAACATCCTCAACTTTAAAACGGCAAAAAACCCCTTACCTCGAATAAACACACTATACAATCCAATTGTTCATTCTAAAACACGTGTATGGTTTTCTTTCTATTTCTAATTTATAGATTTCCCTTTTCTATTTCGAATATAAATTTTCAAATCGAATTTACTTATACAAACCCCAATATCCATTTGAAATCTCATTAACTAATTTCTATTCAATTTAGTTAATTCTATTCAATAAATCAAAATCTGGTTTCTGTTTCAAAAATCATATTCATTTACACAACTTGAATTCGCATATATTTTACAACTCAACTCGGAGATTTTCTAAATAGGAAATTCGGATTTTTTTCCGCTTAAAATCCTTTTATAACATTAAATAAACCATTATGGTTTTAAAACGATTCTGGCGCTGCTTTTCTGAAAATTTGATTTTGATATAACTCAAAATATGTACGACGAAATCCAGATTTTTCTCCTTCATTAGAAAACTATTATCAAATCGGTCCTGACGTTTCTTGTTTCGAAGAATTCCGACTTCAATTGCGTTCTGTATACTCAATTGAAGTTCGGATTGCCAATTTACGAACTGCAGCGCTGCGGCGAGTTCGTTTTAATTATATTTATAAATATAAACGTTAAACTTCGTTTAAAATGAATTCAACTCCACTCAAACCTCATTTTCACTTTTATTTGAACTCTATATTCAAATTCAAATTTCACTTCTATTGAATCCTATATTCAAATTCCATATTTCAAATTCCGTTTGAATTATATAGCTAAATCCCATAGTTTAAAATTCCATTTGAATGCTATATTCAAATTCTATAATTTAAATTCCATTTGAATTCCTTTTTGAATTCTACATTCAAATCCCCTATTCAATTCTCTTCGAATTCAAATTCTATATTTATTCTATTTGAATTTCAAATATCCAAACTCCGATTCAATTCTATTTTGAAATTTCAAATATTCAACCCCTTTTTAATTCTATCATTCAAATTCTATTTAAATCCACTTATTTGAATTCTATTTCAAATCTAGTTTCAAAACTTCATTTGAATTTCTATATTCAAATCTATTTTCAAAACTTCATTTGAATTTCTATATCCAAATCTCATAGATTAAATCCTATTTGAATTCAATTTGAATCTCTTATATTCAAATTTCATTTTCCATTTCCATTTGAATTCTAATATTCAAATTCATCTCCAACCCCATTTGAATTCTAATATTTAAACTTATTTTTTACACCATTTGAATTACTTCACTCAAATCCATTTGAATTCCCTTGAATTCAAATTCCATTTCAAAACCATTTGGATTTCCTATTTTGAAACCCTATTTGAAATTCTATTTCCAATTCTACTTTGAAAATCCTATTTCCAAAGTTTATTTCAAATTCTATTTTGAAATTCTACATTCAAATCTCTATTTGAATTTCTTTATTAAATTTTATATCAACCCTCTATTTGAACTTTCTTTATTTGAATTCCTTTGAATTCAAATTCTATTTTTATCCCTTTGAATTCAAATTCTATTTTTCAATCTAATTTCGTCTATTCAAATTCTATTTGAACTTCTATTTGAATTTCTAATATTCAATCTCCTTTTAAAATTCAAATATTTAAACTCCTTTTAAAATTCAAATGTTAAACTCAAATTTCATTTGAGTTATATATTTAAAAATTTCATTTCAAATCCTATTTTGAAATTTCATTTCAAATCCCAATCTTCACACTTGTATTTCTATTTCTGAATTATCAAATGATAATTCTTTTCACTTCATTTATAACTTCGTTATAAAAGAACTATTTATAAACTTCGTTTAAAAAGAAACTACTTGTTTTATTTTCATTTAAAATTCAAATTCTATTTAAAAATAGAATTTTTCCTTTTTAAATTTCAAATATCCTTCCATGATATTTTTAAATAAATTAACACTTAGCCCAGTGATATTTAAACACACAAAGCAACGAATTATTTATTTTTCTAACCCATCATATATAAAAATATATATGCCAACAAACAGATAATATATTTTTGAGGAATCCAGTTGGATTCCTCCAACCTGTTTCCCTGCATCCACAGATGTTAGCACATAAATAATACCCATTCTGCTTCGTGGCAGAATATCGTGGTATAGAAGGTCATCCACTAATCATAGCGTGGGGCGTATAGGGTAATCATCCGCTATGAAACTGCGGGCATCCGCTAATGAGACTGCGGGAATCCAACCAATCAATCAACCCAATATATATATATATAAAAATAGCCTAAATAACTAATATATATAAAGCAAGCAGAAAAATCCAAACGAGCAACAACAATTATTTTTACGAAGTAAAATAATTATAAATAAAAGGTGAGTGAGATTTACTCACCGTGATTTTCCTTTTTCTGAATATCCAGTTAATCTCCATATTGCTGCGACTATGAATCGTCTTCAACCAAATCTAGTCGCCCCTATGATAATTTAAGTTTGTTATCGATTAACCATTTGTTACATTTATATAACTTGCTAAAATAGAATAACTATCCTATGATTATTTAATTAAATGATTAAACGGTTTATAATTTAAACTAAATTTTAACAATTAAATAAATTAATTTTATGAAATTTAAAACTAAATAAAACATATACCTTAAAGCTACTCCAACCACTCGACCCATCCACGAACAACTCGGCAAACCATCGACCAATCCCTGCTTGCCAACAACCCCAAAGCTGAATCACGTCACTTTGGCATTTGATCGAACATCATAATGGCAATCTTCATTTACTGCTTTGTCATAGCTTTACCATCCAAGTGGAACTCAGTCCATTTGCCAATTTCCGTTCTCCTCCCAAACTCCTCAGCGTACACTGTCAAACCCCAGCTTCCACTATCGTGCCTTACTACTGTCGCCAAGATGATGACCACCAACAACTCCTTTAACTATCGCACTACTTCCAGAGACCCCAGATTTCCCCTCGTTCATACATTATCGCATTCCTCCAAACCGCAACCAAACATGACCATCGGCCTCTAAAATCATTTTGACCCAATCGCACCTCTATGCCTTCAGTCCCCAGACCAAAACCCTAAATCGATTTCACCCAAATCCCTCCATACATCAAACTGTACCCCATAGCAATGACCTGAAACCCCACAGCAATCTCTGAACTACCCATCGACGGTCCATACTTCCTCTCTGTAAGTCGCGAGTGCACCCTATGCTATCGAGATTCACCGCGCTTTTTTTATTCTTGATTCTTTTTTTTTTCAATTGGGGAAAAATGAATAAAGGAAATGGCTCGGGAAGTGTTTTTATTGAGGAATGGAAAAATCATCGACAATTCAGGCTTGTTTATATAGATGTGAACGAGAGACAATCGTACTGAAACCATTAAATTGAGTGTTTCCCGGATATCAAACATGGGAGACAATTTTTTCTGCTCGATGAAGAAGTAGGCGTGCTATAAAATAGGTCTGCGTTATTTAAAGAACAGGAGGTCGGCTTTGAACTTAGGTTGGCTGAAAGTGGTACGATTTGTTTATTTGCTTTGATTTTGTTTATATTTTTATTTGAAAATATCTCGCGGTAACGAACTCCTATCTGAGCGTAACGACCGACGTCTCTAGGATTTAACCACTAATTTGAACTCAACGAAACAAGTTTCAAAACCCAATTCGATCACTTTGAAAAATATATCATTTAAAATCAGCGATTTAAATTAAATTCAATTTAAAATATAAATTGATTTCAAATAATTAAATTTATCGTTATAAAACCCAAATAGAATTTATATTGACTAACTGAATCATTTCAATTCAGTTTTTAACTGTGAATTAAATTGTTTTCATTCTCGTATTCGATTATTCAACATATTTGATATTAAATCGTATACTGATTATTCAATCGATACAATATGAAAATTCGTTTATCAATCCAAATCAATATTTAAAACTATTTAAATATTCAATATTAAATAGCTAAAAATCCGGGTCGTTACATATTTTTAGGATTTTTTCTGTAATTTTAAGGAATTATTGCTCGGTGTTTTTCATCGATATTTTCTAAAGGATTTTCGCAAACGGTGTCGGAATTCGACGAAACCTGTCCCATTGGATCCGGAATGTGTTTTTATGCTAGGATTAGCTTTGTTTGTCAAAAAATGAAAATCATACGAATATAAAATGGATCGAAATGAAATGAAAAGGGAATATTCCGAGGAATATTCCCTGTCCATAAAACATACTATAAATAAACCATACGCTAAGCCTTAGAACCTAATTCCATCGCAACAGAAATGCGCCGCCACCAACAAAATTCCTCAAACCAAATCGTGAGCAAGAATAATCAAAAAGAAATACAAAGCAAAATCTAAAAATCCTCAAACAAAATCCTATGAACTCGCAGCTCCAGCCTTTTCGCATTGATATATATTAGCAAGGGTTCGGTGCCTTCTTTTTGTTCGCTGGTTTTGTATTAGCGAGTTAGGGTTTGGCCCTTCAAGAAATAAAAGGGTCAATGGTAGATTGTGAGTTCAGTTCTGCGTTCGGGAGGTGATTGCGAGTTCGTATAGGGAGTTTTGAGGTGTGCGATGGCTTTTGAAGTCGAAGTCTATACTGTATGCGTGAAGACTGGAAATCGCGACAGTCTAGGCTAGGCGCGAGCTGAAAAAGGGAGATACTGGGAAGAAGGGGTTGAGAAGATGAAGAGAACGGTGGTGGTTGCGCCTTCCATTGGTGGTCGAGGTGTACGGTGAAGGCGGTCAAAGTATGGTCAAAGGGGGATTGGGTTAATACAGAGAGGAGCGGATGTATGTTGGGGAAGAAGACCAAAATCTGCGGCCGGGTTTTTATTGAAGGAAGATGGACCAGAAAATATTGGGTACAAGCCCATTTAGTTAAATTAATTAATTTTGTTTAATTTAATTTGTATACGAACAGGTATTCACGATATCTTAGTCATACGGTATCAGATTGACGAACCGTAAGTTGCGTTGGGATCGTATGGACGGGAGCAACACAATGAGACTGACCGGGAGTGAATCTGAGCTCGTTGCAATTTATGGAGAAATAAATTGTCCGACTGAATCAAATAACGCAAGCCGTTATTTAACGGCTAACGCGCAAATGTGAGTAAAACTCACCAACTCTGAACAGTTATATTTTTATAATGTATTTTTAGAACTGTTAATCATCTGTTGATTTCTGTGTGTTGGTTGATTGATTGAACTGCTAGTCAGTTAGTGGAATATATATATATATATAACTATATATATATAAACCGTTAAATATTCAGATATTTATTCTGTTATCAGAATAATTCATATCAAACTGAAAGTGATGATAATCATGTTGTGTAACATCTGTGGATGCAGGGAGACAGGTTGGAGGAATCCGACTGGGTTCCTCAACAGTTATTTTATTGTTTTTCATATATTGTTATATGATGTGATATAAAATATGTGGGCGATTATATGTGCTTGGATGATATTGAACATCGTGATTTGATATGATTGAATATATAACATGCCGGAATGTTGATAAGGGAATTTTCAAAGTGATATTGAAAATAGAATATTTATAAAATGGGATATTTATAAATAAGAGATATTTATAAAGTGGAATATTTATAAATAAGGAATATTTATAAATTGGGATATTTATAAATAGGAGATATTCAAAAAGGAAATAAATTCAAAACATTTCTTTTTGAATGGAAAGGCCTGTGTGGCGAGTTTGGGGATTTTCCCCGATGCTCCCGATACAAAGGAGGTTATGGCGAATTTTCCCGGGAATTTAAGGAGTTAGAATATTTCAAGAATAAATTTGAAAAGGAAATATTTGTAAACCATTTACAAATAGATTTGGAAAGGGAACAATATAAAAAAAAGAAATCATTTTTAAAGTGTAGAACCGTTATTTAAAAGTAAATCTTTTCAAATAAATAAAACGTTGTTAAAAAGGAAATCTTTATAAAGTGAATAAAGTAAATCGAATATAGACATTCGAAAGGAGTTAATCGAATATAGACATTCGAAAAGAGTTAATCGAATATGGCATTCGAAGTTAGTTAATCGAATATAGTCATTCGAAAGGAGTTAATCGAATATGGTATTCGAAAGTTAGTTAATCGAATATGTTATTCGAAAGGGTTTAGTCAAGTCGAGTTAGTCAAATAGAGTTAATCAGTTAGAGTTAACCAGTTGGAGTTAATCGATTAGAGTTAAAACGAACTAGAGTTAATCAAATATAGTTATTTGAGACAGAGTTAGGCAAACATAGTATTCAGGGTAAGTTGCCATCTTGTACGACTGCTAGCATAATTCGCAGGGCTATAAATAGCCTACGGCGGTCGGATGTTTCCTGAGGGAATCAGGCGTAACCATTGTGATCGCTGCGATCTAGAGTCAAGCGAATGGAGTTAATCGAATATTAGTTATTCGATAGGAGTTAAGATAATCGAGTTAAGATAATCGAGTTAAGATAATCGAGTTAAGATAATCGAGTTAAGTTATCGAATTAAGATAATCGAGTTAAGCTATCGAGTTAAGATAATCGAGTTAAGTTATCGAGTTAAGATAACCGAGTTAAGATAATCGAGTTAAGTTATCAAGTTAAGATAATCGAGTTAAGTTATCGAGTTAAGATAATGGAGTTAAGATAATCGAGTTAAGTTATCGAGTAAAGATAATGGAGTTAAGATAATCGAGTTAAGTTATCGAGTTGAGTTAATTAAGTTAAGTTAGTCAAGATGAGTTAATCCAAAGGAGTTAATCGAATATTAGTTATTCGAATAGAGTTAAATGGAGTTAAATAGAGTAAATCGAATATTAGTTATTCGAATGGAGTAAATAGAGTTATCGAATATTAGTTATTCGAACGGAGTTAAATAGAGTTAGTCGAATATAGTTTATTCGAATAGAGTTAAAAGGAAGGAGTTATCGATTATAGTTATCGATTATAGTTATCGATTATAGTTTAATCGAAAGGAGTTATCGATTATAGTTTAATCGAAAGGAGCTATCGATTAGTTAATCGAAGGAGATTATCGAATATAGCGTATTCGAAAGAAAGAGATCGAATATAGTTTATTCGAAAGAAAGAGATTTCGAATATAAGTTATTCGAAGAGAGATAATCGAATATAGGTTATTCGAAGAAGAGTTAATCAAATAGAGATTTACTCGAAAGAGAATTATACGTCGAATTCAATTATATCGAATTCGGGAAAGTTATATTTACTTTCCGGTTTTTAAATCAAGAGTATCCACTAATAAATTAGGGTTAGGTAATTATTCAAATTAAAGAATAAAGGTTATAATTGAAGTTAGATATTGCGAAGGTAGGGATTATAACGTTATCATTATAATCAATGTTTTCAAATAAGAAGTGGATTCGTTAATTGAATTCGAGAGTTACATAAAGAAGTTGTTAAAGGTTTAAAAGATAAACTGTTACTATTTCGAAGTTATAACGTTGTTCAGTTAAGGTCTGAGAAGTAATTATACCCCAACTTGATTGACTTCCTTCTTAACTAAGGAATGGTAAGGTTAATAGTGAATGATGGTTAAGTAAATTTAATAAATGGTTTGGGTTGGCAAAGCGATGTTTATTTAAACATCAGTTTAAATCCAATGAAGGAACTTTGGAAATGTTTTCCAAATAAGAAATCAGAAATGTTTTCTAATATAGGAAACAGGAAATGGAAATGTTTTCCATTGTTAATAAAGTATATTTTCTAAAATTAGAAAATAAGGAAGGTTGAATATATGGAAACAGGAGATAAGTAATTAATGAACTTAAGTGATAAATGTTGGATGATGATTGATTGATATTATTTCCATCTGGAAATAATATCGTTGTTTGCACACGAGTTTTTCTTTGATAGTTAACTCACCGACTATCGAAGTTTTTGACCATTTTAACGTTGTTAATATGGAGAGACCGGTTGGATTATTATCCGAAGAACCACTCTGTATTGGCATAGGCGTTGCAAATCATATATGCCAAAGATAATTGAAGACGGAGAAAAATGCAAGGGCTATTGTATAAGTCTTAGATAACAGTGCCTAAGATGGATATACTGAATAGTACCTTCGGTTCATCCTGTTCCTGGATGACTTGTATGGATGAATGTCTGACAGTGTATTTCCAGAAAGGTCACGTACATTGATTTCTTCAACCGTACCAAGAGTGGAAGCAGAGAAGGGCACTTCTTTAGCTAACACGTAATGTACTGTTGTAGACGTCAATTAGTGATTTTCGATGGATCTGATAATGTGGCATTCGAAGTGAATCTGATGTGATGATAAAGCGTAGCTTCTAGCCTCATCAACCGGTAAATGACAGAAATCGGGCAGGCAGCATGGCTAAGTCGGTCGCACCGAAGTAGGGTGTATAATCACCTATCTAGAGAATATTCATTTGCTTCTTTTAATCTATCAATGCTGTCCCATATATATACGGGGAACGGTTGCTGATCCCAACCGTTGATGATGTACATTCGATACACTCAAGCGAAATGAGTGGTCGGTCATGTGTGGCTGAGTTGCAAGATGTTCTTGTTGAACTCCAGTGTATCGTTCCTAAAGTACACTGATCGGAAGGTGGTTCCGTACCTTGTCATAGTTGGAAATCCATTACCCAATACGTGCTTGCGATTTTGATTGTATACTATATATGTAGAACGTGAGATGAAAGCGTTTCTGCTAGTTGATATCTATTTGTACATAGACATTATTATAATATCAAAAGGTTTTTGATATAAAGATATTTCGGATTCTCATAAGGGAAAAACCCGTTCCGTTCTGCGGCGTGGTCTTATGAGATATCGTTGACTTGTTCATATACCTGTTTAAACTGTTTTACTCATACCAGTCTCATGACTGACCCGGAGTTTATTTTGTTTTGTTTCCCTAAACTCTTGGGTGCCTAAATTTGTACGGGCAGTCAAGTAGTCGGGATTTTACAGATACACTTGGAGAGCTTGGAGCAGGAGGCTTCAGGATTCTATAGCTATTATTATTTCCGCTGTTGTTGTAAGTGTTGTACTCTGATAAGTGCTATTGTATATATAACTGTTTGTATTTCAAAAGTTATGTTATATTTTATTCGTTCCGCTGTGAGATTCGTGTTTACTCTGATGATGATGTTCTTCTTCTTCTTCTTCTATTCTAATAGTTCTACCTTATCTTTCCTCACCCTCTATCTTCTTTCTATTAGTTTCTTGAATTTCCAGTGCAATTTGTGGTTGGACTTGTGTTATTTAGTCAGCTCAAATTGGACCTGATTTTCGGGTCACTACAATTGGTATCAGAGCATAGGTTTAGTTATTACCTTGGCTCTGTGGCGTAATTCAATAGAGATGGGATTAGTAATATCCTAGACTGAATTTGAGTGTATATATACGAGTGCGTATTTGTTAGTTAATATAAAGTTTTATATTGTGGAGACTCATTGGTTGAGTGGCTTATGGATTCTGGACGATCAGTTTGATCCACTGTATCGGGAAGAGTTTTATAAACACTTGAATACGATGAACCGACATGGTATGTTTTGAAAAGAGGGTAAATGGAATAATTTTACCCGAATATATTTGGTATAGTATATTGGTTGTGTTGGTTGTTATTATAATCGAGTAAGATTATAAAAAGGTGAAATAGTTATAAATAACTAATCAGAATTCATATAAGGAAAATATATGAAGTAAGATGAAGTAAATCTGAATTTAAATCAGATTGGAATTAAAATAAGGAAATTTTAAGTTCCTGGGAGATTTTGAAAACGTTTTTCAAACTGAAAGTGATATAGTATTGAACTCACTTCGATAGCTGGAAAATAGATTCTGATGATGAATCGCGACATCATCAGTGTTCATTTTCGAGTTCTAAGTGACGGATTACTACCAAAGGTTTTGTTTTGAAATCTTTTGAGAAAACAAGTGGTTTAGAAATTCAAAGGTTTTGAATTGGCATTATGATTTCAAATTGATTTGAAATTTTACCCAGGAATTTAAGTTCTGGAATTAAAATTTAACTAATAAAGTTAAATAGATTGAGATGGTATAAGTGGTAAAAATAAATTGAAATTTAACTTGAACTGAGTTAGATAGAATTGAATTGGATTAGAGAATAATCTGTTATGGAACCAAATTGATAAGTCAATAATTTGGAATTCGATATTGGGGGTTCGAATGAAATTCGATTTGGATTTGAGGATATGAGGTGATTGGAATTTGATTGAGATAACACTGTTATATGCTGAGTTGACAGCATATGGAAGTGATAGAGTCGATATGCCCGACAAAAAGGTACCAGTTTATATTATATATGGATTTGAGATTCTGATGAGCCGAATTGGCAAGCCGCTTGGCTGTTTGATTTTCTTTTGGGTTGAAGATGGCCCAGAGAGGCGAGTTGGAGTTTTACCGATAGGGTCGTACAAAGGAGGGTATGGCGAAATTTTTCGAAAAGTTAATGTGTTAGATAATTTTCAGGATTTTTGAAAATTTAGTTAGTCGGAATAAATTAATATTTTAGTCAATATTAATTGGTTCAGCTGAAACTGAAGTTAAGGGGTAAACCGATAAATATTTACCCAGTAGATAGGGTCGTCCCCTACCTTAGCAATTTCGAGGACGAAATTATTTTAAGGGGGAAAGAATGTAATGACCCGCATTTTTAGCTGTTGAATAATTAATTTATTTAATTATTTAAATATTGTTTTGGCGATATCGATAACCTGAATTAAATATAAATGAATATTTAATTAATAATTATAATATAATAATATATTATAATGTCGAAATAGTCAAAAATAGCTGAATTCACAATACAGTGTGAATTGAATTATATATAAGGTATAATTCAGTTTGGAATTGAATTTGAATAACGAATATATTATATAAACGACCGTTTGGACGTAGAATTTTAATATAATTATAAACGAGCTCGAAATGGCGCTGTAGTTCGCTATTTGGCGATTTGAACTTCAACTGAATGTACAGGATTCGTTTTAAGCCGGATTTCTGTGAAACAAGAAACGCGTAGAGCTGGTGGAGTATAACTTTCTAGTGGAAGAGAAAAATCAGGATTTCGTCGTGTAGATTTTGAGATATGTCCAAATCAAATTTTAAAATAGTCGCTATAGAATCGTTTATCGACCGTATCGGATTATTCGATATAACTAGAGATCGGGTTTGAATTTAGACAAGGTCCTTTTGGGAAATAGTGATAATTTGATTTTTAGAATTTTACTGTAATTTTTAATTAATTTAATAAGAAACTTTTTATTTGGGGTATTTTGCACCCTGTAATCAACATTTTGAGGTTTCACAATATGAGTCCATCTACCGGTATTATTACATTTTTGGGACCAGAGCACGTCACTCATTTCAATGGTATTTTTATTTATGTCCATAACAGTCCCTACATGAACAGAATATTTCATAGTGGGGTACGCTATGTTTTTAACTTAAAACAAACTAAACTGAATGGTTAGCTGGTCAAACGGACTCAGAATTCAACGAAACAAGTTCCATACGAAACCTTAGGAAGAGGTCTAGTGAAACGTCGAGGTCTCATATTTTTAGGATTTTTTCTGTAATTTTAAGGAATTATTGCTCGGTGTTTTTCATCGATATTTTCTAAAGGATTTTCGCAAACGGTGTCGGAGTTCGACGAAACCTGTCCCATTGGATCCGGAATGTGTTTTTATGCTAGGATTATCTTTGTTTGTCAAAAAATGAAAATCATACGAATATAAAATGGATCGAAATGAAATGAAAAGGGAATATTCCGAGGAATATTCCCTGTCCATAAAACATACTATAAATAAACCATACGCTAAGCCTTAGAACATAATTCCATCGCAACAGAAATGCGCCGCCACCAACAAAATTCCTCAAACCAAATCGTGAGCAAGAATAATCAAAAAGAAATACAAAGCAAAATCTAAAAATCCTCAAACAAAATCCTATGAACTCGCAGCTCCAGCCTTTTCGCATTGATATATATTAGCAAGGGTTCGGTGCCTTCTTTTTGTTCGCTGGTTTTGTATCAGCGAGTTAGGGTTTGGCCCTTCAAGAAATAAAAGGGTCAATGGTAGATTGTGAGTTTAGTTCTGCGCTCGGGAGGTGATTGCGAGTTCGTACAGGGAGTTTTGAGGTGTGCGATGGCTTTTGAAGTCGAAGTCTGTACTGTATGCGTGAAGACTGGAAATCGCGACAGTCTAGGCTAGGCGTGAGTTGAAAAAGGGCGATACTGGGAAGAAGGGGTTGAGAAGATGAAGAGAACGGTGGTGGTTGCGCCCTCCATTGGTGGTCGAGGTGTACGGTGAAGGCGGTCAAAGTATGGTCAAAGGGGGATTGGGTTAATACAGAGAGGAGCGGATGTATGGTGTGGAAGAAGACCAAAATCTGCGGTCGGGTTTTTATTGAAGGAAGATGGGCCAGAAAATATTGGGTACAAGCCCATTTAGTTAAATTAATTAATTTTGTTTAATTTAATTTGTATACGAACTGGTATTCACGATATCTTAGTCATACGGTATCAGATTGACGAACCGTAAGTTGCGTTGGGATCGTATGGACGGGAGCAACACAATGAGACTGACCGGGAATGAATCCGAGCTCATTACAATTTATGGCGAAATAAATTGTCCGACTGAATCAAATAACGCAAGCCGTTATCTAACGGCTAACGCACAAATGTGAGTAAAACTCACCAACTCTGAACAGTTATATTTTTATAATGTATTTTTAGAACTGTTAATCATCTGTTGATTTCTGTGTGTTGGTTGATTGATTGAACTGCTAGTCAGTTAGTGGAATATATATATATATATATATATATATAACTATATATATAAACCGTTAAATATTCAGATATTTATTTTGTTATCAGAATAATTCATATCAAACTGAAAGTGATGATAATCATGTTGTGTAACATCTGTGGATGCAGGGAGACAGGTTGGAGGAATCCGACTGGGTTCCTCAACAGTTATTTTATTATTTTTCATATATTGTTATATGATGTGATATAAAATCTGTGGGCGATTATATGTGCTTGGACGATATTGAACATCGTGATTTGATATGATTGAATATATAACATGCCGGAATGTTGATAAGGGAATTTTCAAAGTGATATTGAAAATAGAATATTTATAAAATGGGATATTTATAAATAAGAGATATTTATAAAGTGGAATATTTATAAATAAGGAATATTTATAAATTGGGATATTTATAAATAGGAGATATTCAAAAAGGAAATAAATTCAAAACATTTCTTTTTGAATGGAAAGGCATGTGTGGCGAGTTTGGGGATTTTTCCCGATGCTCCCGATACAAAGGAGGTTATGGCGAATTTTCCCGGGAATTTAAGGAGTTAGAATATTTCAAGAATAAATTTGAAAAGGAAATATTTGTAAACCATTTACAAATAGATTTGGAAAGGGAACGTTATAAAAAAAAGAAATCATTTTTAAAGTGTAGAACCGTTATTTAAAAGTAAATCTTTTCAAATAAATAAAACGTTGTTAAAAAGGAAATCTTTATAAAGTGAATAAAGTAAATCGAATATAGACATTCGAAAGGAGTTAATCGAATATAGACATTCGAAAAGAGTTAATCGAATATGGCATTCGAAGTTAGTTAATCGAATATAGACATTCGAAAGGAGTTAATCGAATATGGTATTCGAAAGTTAGTTAATCGAATATGTTATTCGAAAGGGTTTAGTCAAGTCGAGTTAGTCAAATAGAGTTAATCAGTTAGAGTTAACCAGTTGGAGTTAATTAGTTGGAGTTAATCGATTAGAGTTAAAACGAACTAGAGTTAATCAAATATAGTTATTTGAGACAGAGTTAGTCAAACATAGTATTCAGGGTAAGTTGCCTTCTTGTACGACTGCTAGCGTAATTCGCAGGGCTGTAAATAGCCTACGGCGGTCGGATGTTTCTTGAGGGAATCAGGCGTAACCATTGTGATCGCTGCGATCCAGAGTCAAGCGAATGGAGTTAATCGAATATTAGTTATTCGATAGGAGTTAAGATAATCGAGTTAAGATAATCGAGTTAAGATAATCGAGTTAAGTTATCGAATTAAGATAATCGAGTTAAGTTATCGAGTTAAGATAATCGAGTTAAGTTATCGAGTTAAGATAACCGAGTTAAGATAATCGAGTTAAGTTATCGAGTTAAGATAATCGAGTTAAGTTATCGAGTTAAGATAATGGAGTTAAGATAATCGAGTTAAGTTATCGAGTAAAGATAATGGAGTTAAGATAATCGAGTTAAGTTATCGAGTTGAGTTAATTAAGTTAAGTTAGTCAAGATGAGTTAATCCAAAGGAGTTAATCGAATATTAGTTATTCGAATAGAGTTAAACGGAGTTAAATAGAGTAAATCGAATATTAGTTATTCGAATGGAGTAAATAGAGTTATCGAATATTAGTTATTCGAACGGAGTTAAATAGAGTTAGTCGAATATAGTTTATTCGAATAGAGTTAAAAGGAAGGAGTTATCGATTATAGTTATCGATTATAGTTTAATCGAAAGGAGTTATCGATTATAGTTTAATCGAAAGGAGCTATCGATTAGTTAATCGAAGGAGATTATCGAATATAGCGTATTCGAAAGAAAGAGATCGAATATAGTTTATTCGAAAGAAAGAGATTTCGAATATAAGTTATTCGAAGAGAGATAATCGAATATAGGTTATTCGAAGAAGAGTTAATCAAATAGAGATTTACTAGAAAGAGAATTATACGTCGAATTCAATTATATCGAATTCGGGAAAGTTATATTTACTTTCCGGTTTTTAAATCAAGAGTATCCACTAATAAATTAGGGTTAGGTAATTATTCAAATTAAAGAATAAAGGTTATAATTGAAGTTAGATATTGCGAAGGTAGGGATTATAACGTTATCATTATAATCAATGTTTTCAAATAAGAAGTGGATTCGTTAATTGAATTCGAGAGTTACATAAAGAAGTTGTTAAAGGTTTAAAAGATAAACTGTTACTATTTCGAAGTTATAACGTTGTTCAGTTAAGGTCTGAGAAGTAATTATACCCCAACTTGATTGACTTCCTTCTTAACTAAGGAATGGTAAGGTTAATAGTGAATGATGGTTAAGTAAATTTAATAAATGGTTTGGGTTGGCAAAGCGATGTTTATTTAAACATCAGTTTAAATCCAACGAAGGAACTTTGGAAATGTTTTCCAAATAAGAAATCAGAAATGTTTTCTAATATAGGAAACAGGAAATGGAAATGTTTTCCATTGTTAATAAAGTATATTTTCTAAAATTAGAAAATAAGGAAGGTTGAATATATGGAAACAGGAGATAAGTAATTAATGAACTTAAGTGATAAATGTTGGATGATGATTGATTGATATTATTTCCATCTGGAAATAATATCGTTGTTTGCACACGAGTTTTTCTTTGATAGTTAACTCACCGACTATCGAAGTTTTTGACCATTTTAACGTTGTTAATATGGAGAGACCGGTTGGATTATTATCCGAAGAACCACTCTGTATTGGCATAGGCGTTGCGAATCATATATGCCAAAGATAATTGAAGACGGAGAAAAATGCAAGGGCTATTGTATAAGTCTTAGATAACAGTGCCTAAGATGGATATACTGAATAGTACCTTCGGTTCATCCTGTTCCTGGATGACTTGTATGGATGAATGTCTGACAGTGTATTTCCAGAAAGGTCACGTACATTGATTTCTTCAACCGTACCAAGAGTGGAAGCAGAGAAGGGCACTTCTTTAGCTAACACGTAATGTACTGTTGTAGACGTCAATTAGTGATTTTCGATGGATCTGATAATGTGGCATTCGAAGTGAATCTGATGTGATGATAAAGCGTAGCTTCTAGCCTCATCAACCGGTAAATGACAGAAATCGGGCAGGCAGCATGGCTAAGTCGGTCGCACCGAAGTAGGGTGTATAATCACCTATCTAGAGAATATTCATTTGCTTCTTTTAATCTATCAATGCTGTCCCATATATATACGGGGAACGGTTGCTGATCCCAACCGTTGGTGATGTACATTCGATACACTCAAGCGAAATGAGTGGTCGGTCATGTGTGGCTGAGTTGCAAGATGTTCTTGTTGAACTCCAGTGTATCGTTCCTAGAGTACACTGATCGGAAGGTGGTTCCGTACCTTGTCATAGTTGGAAATCCATTACCCAATACATGCTTGCGATTTTGATTGTATACTATATATGTAGAACGTGAGATGAAAGCGTTTCTGCTAGTTGATATCTATTTGTACATAGACATTATTATAATATCAAAAGGTTTTTGATATAAAGATATTTCGGATTCTCATAAGGGAAAAACCCGTTCCGTTCTGCGGCGTGGTCTTATGAGATATCGTTGACTTGTTCATATACCTGTTTAAACTGTTTTACTCATACCAGTCTCATGACTGACCCGGAGTTTATTTTGTTTTGTTTCCCTAAACTCTTGGGTGCCTAAATTTGTACGGGCAGTCAAGTAGTCGGGATTTTACAGATACACTTGGAGAGCTTGGAGCAGGAGGCTTCAGGATTCTATAGCTATTATTATTTCCGCTGTTGTTGTAAGTGTTGTACTCTGATAAGTGCTATTGTATATATAACTGTTTGTATTTCAAAAGTTATGTTATATTTTATTCGTTCCGCTGTGAGATTCGTGTTTACTCTGATGATGATGTTCTTCTTCTTCTTCTTCTATTCTAATAGTTCTACCTTATCTTTCCTCACCCTCTATCTTCTTTCTATTAGTTTCTTGAATTTCCAGTGCAATTTGTGGTTGGACTTGTGTTATTTAGTCAGCTCAAATTGGACAGGATTTTCGGGTCACTACAAGTACTGTCAACACGTGACTATTTTTATTTAATATATTATATAAAATTTTGATTTCTATCGTTTAATCTTATATCAAACTCTAACCGTAATTTAGCAAGAGAATGGTTCCCTAAATATACATCCCGAAGGCCGAAACGAACATCAGATCAATATCCAGGAGACCACTCATCTTATCTATTTTCCAGTTAGTTTCTAATTTTATACATGATAAAGATGTAAATTTTATTGTTAAAATATTTCGTTCAACACATGAATCCAACACATGACTAATCTCAACACATGAGTACTGTCAACACATGAATCTTTATTTTATAATATTCTTTATTTTCCCAATGGGAATGAGGCCCAATCAATTACCATATAATGTTAATTATATGGATTCCATACAATACATGTATATAATAGCAACGATAAATAATCAACCATCATCCAAAGTGCACCACACAACTGCATAAGCATTAAATATAAATAATTAATGCTTACACAGTCTGTTGACCAATCGATCGACACACAACTAAATAATAGGGATTAGTGTATGCCAAATATCATCCCAACACCCGTATGGGGTTTCAATCCACAAACACCGAATATTATTTGTGCAGTTGGGCGACATGTAAAATTTATCGTCCCAATCAATATCCTTCAAATAGGTGTACATAAACAAACCGTCCGGCTTATAAATGAATATTTATTTAATCACATTCACGTTAAAAATTATATTTTTAACGATAATTTATTTATTTCAACACATGAGTATTTACTTTCAATCATTCCACATCACAATCAATTTTCACAACACATCAATCAAACAAACAAGCCGTCCATGGTCTGTGGACGACGGATGTCAGGTGTTGCTAAGCACCGTCTGCATCCTAGTATACATTTTTATAACTAGAAAAATAAAATTTAAAGTGAGAAGTTCTCACCGAAGGTTCCACTCCACCGTACTTTGCTTTTGAACTGCTGAACCGTCTGGATCTGTTTGAAATTCCAATGCAGTCCTTTCCACGATGTTCATATAAAAATTATATTTTTATTGCTTCATTTCAATAGATAAAAATCATATTTTTATTTCTACTTCATATATAAAGATCGAATTTTTATTTCGCTTCTTTGCATATATCAAAATCGAATTTTTATCGCTACTTCATATTGATAAAAATCATATTTTTACCTCGCTACTCTATAAATAAAAATCACATTTTTATTCTACCCTATAATGTATAAAAATCTGGTCTTTCATATGTTAAAAATCTCGTCTTTCTAGTGTTAAAAATCTCAACTTTCTAGTGTCAAAAATCTCAACTTTCTAGTGTCAAAAATCTCAACTTTCTATTGTCAAAAATCTCAACTTTCTATTAAAAAAACATCGTATTTTTCCCTAATCAAAAGAAATCAAACCTTTACTTAATTAAAAATATTATCTTTACATAAATAGAAATATAAACTTTTTCTATTTGAAAATCTAGTTTTTATTAGCTATAAAAATCAAATTTTTATTTACAATAAGGCCTAATTACTTTAAATAAAGATAACTCACATCTATTCGGAGGAGGAGGGTGTTGTTCGTCGCGGTGGAGGGCTGTTGCGAGGTGGCAGGGCTACGGGGATCGGCTCGGCAGTGGTCAGCAAAGGGGGCACAACTATTTTCAGTCGAGGTGGGGTTTTGGGGCTTTTGAACGTCAGACGGAGAGGGAAGGGAGAATCGAGGGCGGAGGATGGGTGCAGCTTTGTCGGAGGATGGGGACAGGGGAGCGGCACTGGCCGTTGGTGTGGATTTGTGGGGGGGGGGGGGGGGGAGGCGTCGGTTTGGAGTTTAGAGGGAGGGGGAAAGCGAGGGGAGGAGATGGACGGTGGCAGTGGAACATCGAGGGAGGGGGCTGCTCGGTGGTCGGCGGTGGAACATCGGGGGGGGGGGGGGGGGAGAGGGGGGTTGTTCGATTTTTCTTTTCTTTTTTTCTGAATGAATGAAAAGGAGTGGGGAAGGAAGATAAATAAATATATATTTATTTAATTATTAAATTATCTAAAAAGCAACTTTTAATTTTGAACTCGAAATCGAACCCACAGACTGTCAATCATAGCTAATTACCCCCATTCTGAACACAATGGGATATGTATCGTAAGCTGATTTGATCGTTTCGATCAGTTTTCGTCAAAATCAACATATAACTCTATATATTGAATTTGAACGCACATTTAAATTTACCGAGACCACATACGAACTCTAAAAATTCCCAAAAAATATTTTCTAGCTTCGTATTGACGATACGGTCCTAACAAAACTAATTTCATTGAATTCTAAGACCATTTGAAAAATGGCCATTTTCCAGTCGATTAAAATCAACTAAAACTGCCAAAACACGTTTTACTTCGCCGCGCTCACATATTGATTCAGAAAATTACGAATTTTGAAACCTAGCAATAATTTGACATCACGGATCCAAAAAAAAGTGGTTTCGTCGAAAACTGAGGTCATTTGCAAAATTTCCATTTTTAAGGGCTAGAATTCCATAGCGATTATTCTGAATTTTCAACTGGACATATCTTTTGATTCCCGCTATGAAATTTCAAATTTTCTGATTCGTTGGAAAGATATTTTCAATTAGATCCTAATATTTTTGGTTTCGCCAAAATCCGGTCTATTTTTAATCCTGTACATTCTTTTGAACTTTGAAATCGAATTATCGAACTGCCGCGCCATTTTCAATTCCTTTTATAATTTAAAATAAATATTTATATTCTAATGACGATCTATAAAAATATACACGTTCTAATTCTATTCAAAATAAATTTCTCGTTTTTATTAATTAAAATCATTCATTAAAATTGCCAAAAAAAATATTTAAACTGGCTCACATTTCCGGGTTATTACAAAGACAAAGTTATATGTTTTTTGTACTTAAGACAGCCCACTAAAATTTTATTCTAAAGGACAAAATATTAAACTTAATTATCATGCATCTTCTTCTTCTCCTTCAGTCTCGTCAGCAACTCTGTTCTTCCTTCTCCGACCATGAAATTACATGCCATCGGTTTCCCTGAACTTGGCATCTTTCGATTAACCTTCCAACTGTTGCTAATCCCTAATCTCCAAAATTTTGATAAACTTAGAAATAAGGCAAATGTGAGTTGCAATGGTTACCAATCTCAATTTTAACTAATAGGAAATTATCAAAGACTGCCCAATGCTCGACATATTAAAACCCATCTATGCAAAGATGAACCAATTCGATAGATTCAAACTGAAACAACCATTGATCATGTCTTAAATTTTTATTCCAAATACTACTATCACCAACAACTAATAGGAGAAAATGAATAGGAGTTATATTACTCGATCCATACGATGGTCGTCGAACATCTACTAAAGTATGTTAGTATCAAACTTTTATTTTAATATATTTTCTGTATTATTTTTCTTATTAATCTCAACGCCAGATTTCATGTATCAATATTACAATGTGTATGGTATCCGAATTTGACTACTAATTATTAGGTATCAACTTTACAATGTGTATGGTATCAGTTTTAAGTTATTGACAGCAGTCTTTGGGTTATAGTTCTTGAATTAAGAATTAATTATATATTATTTCAGCATTATTATTTAAATTATTATTTGCAGGTCTTCACCTTTAGCTATCAGTATAGCTTCTCTTGAAAATGTGGATAATGGAAATGGTGTGCGGTTAATATGTATGAAGAAGCACATTGTTAATTTTATGAAATTGATGGTGTTGAAGGATGAGATTTTTGATTATTGGACTTGTTTTCTTATAAAATGAAAAGGAAAATTTGCGTATTCTCAAAATAAACAAAATGGATGTGGTGTATGAAAGTAATATAATCACAATAAGCATCATTGTTATGGTTCTAATAATATAGGAACCAGTTGAGATTTATACTTGATTGTATGTACGTTTAGGAAATGCATGTGTTTGCATTGCTTTAATATCAGTTTTGTCATACATGACAGTTCGCATGTGCAAAACTTTATTATCATTTACATGGTTCCCCTCCTTCTCTACTCGTATTTTTCTCATTTTTACTTCCTTTTTCCTAAGTTTTATTATATTAGCTTGTTTATAGACTCAAATATTCTTATCATTAATTTGAATACCATTATTATTATTATTACCATTTTTTATATTAATTTCAATTGCAGGTTTTGGGTATCAGTTTAACAAATCATAAGTATCATTTTTTTGTTAATTTCAGTAGTAAATTTTAGGTACAAGTTTTACAGATTGCAGTTATCATTTTTTGCAAAAAATATTTTTTGTTTTTGATTTTTTATTCTATAAAAAATGCATTTATAAAGAATTAAATATGATGATACATGAGTTGAATTATTGTTTTCTTATTGTCAAATATTTACTAAAGTTGGCTAGTATCAAATATTTATTATTGAAGTCTATAGTTATTATTTTTTACTAATTTTGGTAGCATATTTTATGTACTATTAGTTTTTATATTTTGTAAGTATCATTTAAAAAAAATTACGTTTTTGCTTTTGATTGTTGAGTCTAGTGAGGATCGCTTTAGATACCTTATTTTTATTTTAGTATCATTTTTTATAACATTATAGTGTTGAACTGTTTTCATGTTTTGCCTATTTTATTTTTTATAATTTTACTAAAAAATATAATAATCATTAACTCTTTTTTTATCTATCTTCATTATCTTATTCACTATTGAACCTATCATCGGTGATACTATCAGATCCATCATCTTCTTCCAAAAAAACAAAAGTTTGCATTAGTTTAGAAAATGATAGTCGAAAAAGGCATATGAAAGTGTTAATGAAGTTGAAAGGACGAGATAAGTGGAAGATGAAGATGAAGATGAATGTGTAACAAAGATCGAGAGATGGAGAAGTATGACAATGGTTAAGGAGCGTAGATCAACCTAAGAAAGAGGATAAAACCTTAAAAATGAAACTACGTGAAGTGTGTTTGAGCTATGGAGTTTGGGCTTGTCCTTAAGAGGAAAAAAGCAAGATTGTCCTTTAGCCTAATATTTTAAGTTAGTTTGTCCTTTAGAATATTTGTCCCTTATTAGAAGGACTAGATTTTCCAGCTTGTCCTTCACTCCCATATCATCTGGCATGCATATTGATAACACATAAAGTATTTATTAGCCAAATACTACTTACATTTCTAGTTTCGTTGAATGGAGTCATCCAAATAATTCTAATCTTCTTTGCCAAAATAAATAAATAAAATGAAAACGAATGCACTAGGATTAAGCGCCCAAAAAGGTTTCAAATTTCACTTCCGTTTTCCCTGGAAACAAAGCTTCACAAAACATTCATATCATTCTTTCCAGTGAAAATATACAATCTAAACACATATATTTGCAGCCAAAACTACAAATATTTGCATTCTACACTGCCAATGTTTTATGTTCTAACTATATACTTTTGTAAAATGAGAATTGTGACAGTCCACGCTGCAAGAACATGCATTATACATGTTCCCCTTCCTTCTCTACTCGTAATTTTTTAGGCGATTATGTGTGTTTGCATTGCTTTAGTATTAGTTTTGTCATACATGACAGTTGTCATGTGCAAAACTTTATTATCATTTACATGTTCCCTTCTTTCTCTACTCGTATTTTTTCTAATTATAACTTCTTTTTCCCTTAGTTCTATTCTTATTAGTTTGCTTATAGACTCAAATATTCATGTCATTAATTTAAGTATCATTTTTATGATCATATTTTATTAATTTCAAAAGCATGTTTTAGGTATCAGTTTAACAGAGCATACATATTGTTTTTTTAGTTAAAATACAATAGTAAAATTTGAGTACCATTTTTACAGATCGTAGGTATTATTTTTGAAAAAAAAAATGTTTTTTGTTTTTGGTTTTATAGTCGTCTATAGTCATTTTTTTAATTAATTTCAACAGCAAATTTTAGGTATTAGTTTTTATATTTTGTAGGCATCATTTTAAAAAAAATGTACTTTTTTGTTTTTGACTGTTGAGTTCAATGAGGATCACTTTTAGATACCTTAATTTTCTTTTAGTATCATTTTTCGTAATATTATAGCGTCGATTTTTTTTCATGTTTTTCTTATTTTATTTTTTAATTTTTTTACTAAGAAATTAATAATCACTACACTCATTTTTGCACTATCATCATTATCTTGTTCATTATTAAATCCATCGTCAATGAAATTATCGGATTCATCTTCTTCCAAACAAACAAAAATTTGTGTTAGCGTAGAAAATGATAGTTGGAAAAGGGAAATTTAAGAACTAGAATAAAGTGTTGATAAAGTTAATAAGATGAGACGAGTGTGTAACAAAGATCAAGAGATGAAAAAGTATGACAAAGGTTGAGGAACGTTGATCGATATGAGGAAGTTGAAAAAACCAGAAAAATAAAACCACATGAAGTGTGTTTGAGCGATGGGGTTCGGACTTGTCCTTAAGAGGAAAGAAAACAAGATTGCCCTTTTGCATAATATTTTAAGTTAAATTTTCCTTTATAATATTTATCCATTGTTGGAAGGACTAGATTTCCAACTCATCCTTCTCTTCCATGTCATTTGAAATGCATATTGAAAACACAAAACACAAAATGCATTTGTTGTCCAAATACTACTTATATTTCTGGTTTTGTTGAATAGAGCCGTTGAAACAATTTTTACCCTTTTTGCAAAAAAAGAAAAAGAATTTACCTTTTTTTCAAAAAAGAAAAGAAAAGAAAAAGAAGATACCAGGATGAGGCAATTTGAGTGACATTTGTCCAAACACCCAAAAAAGGTTTCAAATTTTACTTCGGTCTTCCCTCGAAACAAAGCTTCACAAAATACTCATACCAAACTTCCCAGTGAAAATATGCAATCTAAGAATATATATTTGCAGCCAAAACTACAAATACTTACATTCTACACTGCCAATGTTTTCTGTTCTAACTACATATTTTTGTAAAATGAGAATTGTGACAGTCCATGCTGCAAGAACATGCATTCGGCACTTCAAATATTTGCAATCCACGCTATATTTTCGTTCTACCAAAACATGAAATTAGAACTGCAAATATTTCCAATTTTAGCTTCAAATATATGTGGTTTAAAATGCATATTTTTGTTGGAAACTTTAATAGGCGTGTTTTAGATATAAATTTTAAAAATAAAAAACTGATCCTAATTTCCACCCAATTTAATAGATTTCTTCATTTTCTCCATAAGTAGAGAATGTTAACAAAATACATACTGGGATGTCATGGGTTTTCAAATGATGCAATCATAAGCTTGTTGTGTGCAATATGTTTTATTTTATACATCAAAGTGTTCAAAATTAGGCAGAAGCACAGACTTTGAAGAAAAGATTAGACTAATTCAAAACACTTTTTTTGGAGGGGAGTAGGGGTTTGAAGGATAATGCCAATTATAACTATAATTTTGTATGGTGTAAATTGAATAAATTTCTAGTTATAACCATATTTTAAATTTTAAAAATTGAATATTATGCTAGCTGTAATTAGCATTCCATACTACAACATATAAATAGAATTTGATGCCACAAGGTTGGTCCTTCTTCCTAGCCCCCCAACCCCCCAAGAAATAAATAAAGTAATTCATCTTACTGCATGAAGCGAGTAATGATAGGTTTGGATGCCTGGCTATTGATCCAATGCTCCTGTAACATTTACGGATAAAGCATCCAAGCATTTTCCTGTAATGGGAAAAAATGTCTCTGTAAACCATCCAGTATGTTAATAACAAACAGACTAGATAATTATGTGGCATGGATTTGCCGGTTCAGCAACTAATCATATTAATAAATGTGCAAAGTATGTGCAGTATAAGATCAAAAATCCTAAAGTACCGCTTAATGAAATCTGAAATTAACGCTAAAAAAAGAAACGGTGGGGCACTTTGGTATCCATGTAGTTAACTTCAACTCACATTATCAGGGTCTTTTCAAAAAACCATTTTTTCATTGTGTTGATCATATGTACAAAATCTGGAGCACATTAGAAACAAAAAGAAAAAGTTATTTGAGGAAGAAACACACAATATATACGAAAAGAAAGGACATCAATGCTGCAAAAAGGTCAATCTTGATATGCCACATTTCATGTTAGGATTCCAATATACTTTAAGTACAACCAATCATGAAACCCTAGATCCAAATATGTAACACATATTGATTTAATTGAGAACAAAGAAGATAATAGGTAAATAGATTAGCAGAAGCATATGTAGTTAATTATTGCAGAACCTAAATCCATAGTTATTTGCTAAGATGATGAATTCGGGTTGGTCTTCCAAATTAATACAAACCCTAAATCTGAAATTAGCTCTCCATAGAAGAGGGTTAAAGAGTTGCTAAGGCTTATGTAATTTGGAGGTCATAATCCTTTATTTATAAAGTTGGCATTTTATAATTTGGCTCTTCATATGCAACATTAGCCTAGCGGATAAGAAATTGTGTCGAGGTAACAACAATGTGAGATCGAAACCTGGAATGACATGTTAAAAGGGTTTACTATATGCATACACTACGATTAGTCACTATGTGATATCCGCGGACTAGGCTAGGTGTACTGGAGAGGTTTTACGGCTTCGGTCGGTTTCCCCCCTGAACAAATGCAAAAAAATAATTTGGCTCTTCAACAAATTAAAATGCCTTTGGTATCTACGCATTAGGCCCATAATAATACAAGCTTTAAGCCTTTTAACCCTAATTTGTAATTAGATCACTTCGTAAGGCTTTACACCAAAATAGCGCAACACGATTATTTTACTTATGTGACCCAATTGTCGAAATACTCCAACAATCTCCCCTAGGCCACATATGAAATAACCATAAAATGTGTTTAACTTTATGAGCTCCAAATTTTTTTATTGATAACATATGGTGTATCTGAAACAATCTCGTCCATTAACTGTGTTGACAAAGGATAAAAACGGCATTTGTTGCATTTATCGTAACTAAACCCATCAATGGTCACATATATCAATAAAGTTAAACAACATAGATCAATCATGGATGTGTAACATGGAAATTACATGAAATGTGATATATACATGTCTATTTCCAACTGGTCCTTCTTTAGTCAGATCAAAATGTTTGATATTTAAACAATCTGAGTGGAAAGAATATTAATTTATTTCTGATTAGAAAAAAGAATTTAATATATATGTAATGTCCCATAGTTTGGGTAGTCAGATATTTAATTTATTATTTTAAATATTGATTTAGAACTATAAATGGATTTATAATTTGTTTATATAACGAAATTTGAACGTATAATTTATATATAATTATCTTGAAACGTCGCGGTAGTTCATAATTTACGATTTAAAATTCAATTGAACATACATAATCCATTTTAAGTCGGAATTCTTTGAAACAAGAATCATCCGAATCTATTTGATAATATTTTTCTAATGAAAGAGAAAAATGGAGATTTTATATTATAGATTTTCAGTTATGTCCCATCCAAATTTTTAAATAGTACTTATGGAATAGTTTATAAACGATAACGTTTATTTAATAAATTAAATAGGATTTTTATATGGTTTAACTCGAAATTTGGTAGTGTTGAGTTATAATTCCATATTGGTTTATATTTGAGACTATGTGTATAATTCAATTTGGATAGATATATGATAATAATTTATTATTATTTAATTGGTTTGTTATGGAATTTAATTATATTATATTAATATTATATAAGCCTTAGAAATATCTTTCTTTTCAAACGACCTCCGTTTTCGACAAAACGAATTTTAGTGGAATACATTTGGCTAGTTATTGTTAGATTTCTAGTTTGGAGCCAATCAGAGTTGCTTTATTCGTGTGTGCAATTGAAAGGTGAACCAATAAATAATTTGGAATTAAAATAACGTTGTTATGCAAACGAAGTTTGTTTTCAATGAAATTAATTTCATTGAGACCAGATCGTTGAGACGTAGCGGTGTGACCATTCTCATTGCATTTTGAGTTCGTGTGTGGCGATACGTATATTTATTGATTAGCGGTAAATAGCGGTATAATTTATTTACCGTATAAAATAAAAATTTAACAAAATTTATTCTTTTAAGTTCTAAGAAATCGTGCCTGCCCAAAGAAATAACTGCAGTCTTGCACACAACAATGCTTAATGCTTAGGTTTTAACCTACCCTATGTGTACTTCCATATAATTAAGCCCAGAGTAAACGTATGTCAACCTGTACTTATAGAAATGATGTTTCTCTCATCTTATACAAACTTTGTGTGTGTGTGTGTGTTGCCCCACCCCTTCATTAGTTTCAGCAAAAACGTATTCTCCCTCAATAATACCTGAAACCTGTAAACCTCCTTCATTATATGAAACTAAAAACCCCACTCTCATAATTTATTCAAAACTTCAACCGTGAACGTCAGTTGTTGAAGGAGGAGGAAGGGTCAAGCAGGTGGTGACGTTGACGGTTCCAGTGGGGTCTCGGAGCACTTACTGGTGGCGGCAGATCATCGTTAGGGGGTAGGGGGGTGCGGCGGCAGTCGATTAAGACATGTATGCGGTTTTTAATAGTGGGTGTGCCTTCGTGTATGGAGCAGCAGGTGGAAGGGGGAGCGGGTCAGTAAGGCGGTGGATTTGGGGGCGAATGACACAACTGGAGGTCGAACTATTTCTGGTGAAGTTTGGCGACAGCACGACATTTATGGTGGAGTTTTATGATGGTGGTCCGGCTGTCAGGGTGAGGCGAAGCAGATGGTTTGAAGATGGCAGCATGGATTCAGAAGCAAAGAAAACAGTTTGGTGGAGCTGAGTTCAAAACAATACTGGAACGTAGTGTAAAGAGGAGGGTGTTGTGAGCGAGGAGAATGAACTGGAACGAGGAGGTGGGAAGAATTAAAGAAAGGATGGGTCAACATTACGATGTGGCAGTGGGTATTCCAAAACAAAGTGGGGAATTCTTTTACGTGAAGCAGCTGGGTTGAGGATCAGTCTACTGTTTACATGAATAAAAGTTGGCATAAAAGATGTGTGCTATGGTGGACTGGGAAGTTAATACCGGCCTATTATTTGGAAGATTAGAACAAAGCTAGTAGCCTGTAATGGTTTTAAACAATAGTAATTCTATTAATTAGTTTTAAATAATTATATTATTAGGGATTTAATAATTTAACTTAACCGTGAACTAATCTTATGTATAACTCGTGCGTATATTGACAGAGTTGGATGAAACAAAAGACGCTGAGATCGTGGTGATAAACACTACATTATGGAACTGTTTTGGAGAGAAATGGATACAACATGAAATTTCAGTTAAATTATACACTATTCAATTTAACCGTAACCGAACCGCCACTACGATAAGATGTAAACCAAAGTGAGTATAACCCACTCAGTTTTAACCCACTTATATTTTATATAAGTCGGGATTTATTTTGTGTGCTATGGTTGATAATTACTTGTTGAATGTTTATATATATATATGTGTGTGTGTGTGTGTGTGTGTTGGATGAATTGGTGGATTTAACGTTGGTTTAATTTATATGAATTCTAATCGTTATTTTAATGATTATTACCAAACGAGGTAACATACCTTGTTGGTTACGTTTATAATAATACAAACATATAAAATTGAAATATGGATGTTTGAATTGTTGTTTTTGATTGATCGTTGAAAAATATATTTGTTTGTTTAATTGAATGATATTATTTTGAGGTAACATATTTGGAAGCAGGAAAAAACAGGTTGGAGGTTGGTCCTCAAATTTATTATTTATTTTCATATTGCAATTATATGAACTATTTAACCAATATGATTGGATGATTGATTTGAATTTCGATCGTTGAATCTAAATTCAATGTTTATCTTGTTGTTAACCAATGGACAGTATTGATTGGGTAACTGACAACATATGACATATAAATCAATTGTTTTATAAATATTGATTTACCGTCAGGTGGATGGACAGGAATTAAGTTATAAATTTTATTTTATAACTGAAGATAAATTTTTGAACCTATTATTTTGAATGAAAGATATTTTAAATGAAATAAATATTCATTATTGATTATATAAAGATTATAAGAAATTATTAAATTGTTTTATAAAGAAAATTCTTATGTTATTAAGAATTATAAGCAGATGAATAGAATTTAGTGCAGCGGTTAAGAGTTGGTTTAATTGTTTCTAAGAAACAATTAAATATAATTATTTAAATTAATTATATTATTAATTAATTTAAAAGAAAGGATTTAGTTGGATTTAGTTAATGAGATAACCATATTTTGAGTTGAATAAGTCGACCACTTTAACTGGGATTGATTATTAAATTAAGTTAGTTTATAGTTAAATAAATCTAATGAAACTGTTTAACAAATATTTGTTGATTTTAAAAAGATTTTAAATAGAGAAATTTATTATTTATTTTAGTAATAAAGAAGTTAACTACTTTTACGGTGTTTGATGATTAAGTAAATTATTATTTTAATTATTAATAATTTGAGTGATTACTTCTTAAATGAAATCCATTTAAGTAAGTAACCAATTTTGGATTGAAAAATAGTCGAGTTTTGAAAAGAGGTTATGAACGAGTTTTATATTGAACCCAAGTTTTATAACGAAGTTATATCAGAGATTTTGAGCAAATACGATAGGTTAAAAATGGTGTCTACTTAATATTTAAATTAAGTAAAAAGATGTAACACCCCACTCTTTTCTGCACCCAAATTTTGATAAAAATCAAAACTTGAACACAACCAAGTATAGAGCTTATATCTGGTAGCAATAAATGAACTTGAGCATAATCAGAGTACGATAAATACAACTCACGGTGAAAACAATATAGGATAAATTAGTATTAAATCAAGTAACTACCTTTTTAAAAGTAAGTCACTTTGCCAATGCTGAGCACGAGAGAGAACGAGAACCGAAGCCAAACTTAAACATCTCTGAGAACCCGACCTTCTCTATGAAACCTGGAGGTTGTAATGAGGAGGGGGGGTCAGGACAAAAAGTTCTATTGACTAAGAAATGTACAACACAGACTATAACACAGATATATTCCGTTTGGTTCAACCCAAGTTGTATGCCTAACTGTGTTAGTGATTCTTGCCCAACCAAGTAAATATTTACGCATGACTTTACTATTTAGCCCAAAGTTGTATTTCCAAATTATATTACTGACATAGGACATTTACACACATTTTTGTGAAGCCTTTATACCAGAGTTTAACTGGTTAATTATATTGAGAGAGGGCCCTTAATTTCAAGGTTTTTATCCATATCCTCATTCTCTATTCTTTATTATTTAACGCCTTACTATCAATGACAGATAGGGTGGATTCTCCCTGATCACTTAAGACCTTAGGAAGACATTCTGGTCACATATTGACCTTCGATAATATATTAAATGTTAACAAAAAACTAGAGGGCACTAGTTACGGGCCTTACTAGTTAATTCTTCCATCATTCATGCATAAACCCTTACTGTAACAACCCCGAAATTCAGAGCCAATTTAAAAAAAAATTATTTTAGCAATTTTAATGGATTTTGGATATTTAAAATGATTTATTTTAAATAATAACGACTAAAATTTTATTTTTATCGAAGTTAGGATGTATAAGTTTATTTTAATTATAAAATGAGCCTGAAATAGCACGGTAGTTTGAAAATTCAATTTCTAATTTCAATTGAATGTATAGGATTCAAAATAAATCGGATTTCACTGAAATAAGAAATATTTTAATCTGTTTAGCTATATCTTTCTAACGAATGTAAGAAAATGAGATTTCACTTTAATAATTAAAAGTTATGTCTAGTTTAAAATTTAAAATAGTCGCTATGGTATTCATATATATTTTAATATAATATATAGCCCTTAAAAATAGCCATTTTGCAAACGACCTCCGTTTTCGCCGAAACCACTTTTGTTGGGTCCGGAATGTCAAATTGTTACTTGATTCCAATTTTCATTATTTTTGGAATTAATACGTGAGCGCAGTGAATTAAAACGTGTTTGGTAATTTTAGTTTGAATTTCATCGACTCGAAAATGATCATTTTTCAAACAGACTCGAAATTCGACGAAATTAGTTTAGTTAGGACCATATCATCAAAACATAACTAGTTTAATTTTTTGGAATTTTTGGAGTCAGTATGTGGCCCCGGTAAATTAAATTGTACGTTTAAATACAATATGTATTGATTTATATTTTAGTTTTGAAGAAAAACTGACTGAAACAGTCGAATTAGCTTACGAAACATATCCCATTGTGTTCGGAACAGGAGTATTTGG
Organism: Allium sativum; assembly: GCA_030737875.1. NCBI lineage: Eukaryota > Viridiplantae > Streptophyta > Magnoliopsida > Asparagales > Amaryllidaceae > Allium > Allium sativum. The sequence continues at coordinate 929,537,865 of CM060920.1, read as the reverse complement.
TTAGGGGCAACAGTCGTTGGGTTTGATTTGGAGTTCGAATGTGAAATTCACCTTTTACAATTTAATGGAATTAAATAATAATAAAAAATTTATATAAATGCCCCCAAAAATCGCCCTAACCCTAATTCTCAATCAGCCGCCTCCAACGCGATGAAGGGTTGAAAAGCTCCAGCGGAAATCTTCCAAAATCTTCGGATTTAGATCAAAACAAAACATAGCTTCAAAACAAAAATCGAAGGGGGTTTCAAGAGCTTCTAATTCGTTCATGTATGATTGAAATTCATTGAGAAAATCGTGAGGATTTCAGTCTCAAAGGGCTTGCGTTTCAGTGCAATTTCCGGCCGCCTGGGACTGGCGAGTTCGTCGTGGCTCACGCAGGAGGGGAACGGTGTTGAGGCGCTTCACGTGGTGGTGTTCGATCTGGTTCTAGCGGCTTGGATGAGGTGCGAGCTCGAGCCCTAAGAGGCGAACCTGAAAACGATCGTGACCTGGAGTGTCACGATGTAGAAGAAGAAAGGCAAAAGGATTTTTGATTTTTAATTAACTAATTATTTATGAAATTAATATAATCAATGTTTAAAAATACATATACATATCTTTTCTATATGAGGTCCAAATCGTGCAAAACTGGATCCGTTGTGATCGTGAGGGCGAGAGCTTCACAACAAGACTAACCGGGCCCAATTTGGAGCTAGTTAGAATTTAGGGAAAATTTGAATTCAATCTGTCCTTTAAAGAATGACGGAGTGGAAATCAACGGTGAGAACACCTTCTCACTAAAATTTATTTACAGTTAAATATATCCTAGGTTGCAGACGAGGCTTAGTAGCCCCCGACACTGTTTATTGTACAAACCATGGTTGTTTGTTTGGATTGTGTAGTGGAAATTTGGTTGTGTTGAAAACTGATTGTATTGTGTATGGTGATTATAATATTGAGAATGGAGTAAATATTATATATATATATATATATATATATATGCGTTGTATAAATTATTTATATATGTGATAATAAATTATTTATATATGCTGTATAAAATTTTCCTGAAATAAAATAAATGAATATTTACAAATCGGGTGATTTTTTTATGTAAACCTATTTGTCTGATATTGATTGGGACGACAAATTTTACACATTGCCCAACTGTACAAATAATATTCAGTAATTGTTGTTTGAAAACCCCCACGGATATTGGGATGATATTTGACATACACTAATCCCAATATTTAGTTGTATGTCAATTGATGGGTTGACAGACTGTATAAGTGTTATTTATTTATTTTTAATGCTTATACAGTGGTAGAATGCACTCTGGATGATGTGTGGATGTTTAATGATTATTTATCAATACTGTTAATACATGCGATGTATGAAAATCCATATGATATGGTAATTGATTGAGTCTGATTCCAATTCAGAATTAACGAATAGTTTTAATTTAATATTCTATATATTTTAAAATAATATATAGTATAATTTAAATTAATATTTTGTATAGTTTGAAAATAATATTCGGTATAGATCATAATGTAAATTGGATGTCCAATTTTAGATGGACACGAAAATATTGAAATATGTGAGGCCGTATTGATTAGTTATGCACCATTTTGATGCGAACGATATTTATATCGGTTTTATTCATTTTTATAATGATTATCGAAAAGGATAGGATTTCAAAATCTGATATTTTGAAAATATTATCATTTAAATATTATAATGATAAGGAATATTCAATTTTGATTTAAAATTGAAATGAAAGTGGGAATCGTTTTAAAATGAATTTATAAATGATTTATAAAATACGTTTTAAATTGAAATTGACAAAATATATATAATATTATATATATATATATATACATATATTTAATGGCCTGAATAGAACGCGTCGCGCCGCGACCGTTCGCGAATTTCGACCATTGACTTCAAATGGACATTATGGGAGATCCGACCGTCGGATTATCCTAAAACTAGAACCGTTGGGTTCGTATCGAAAAGAGCTTTCCAACGAATTTAAGAGATTTGGAATCTAATGGTTGGATTTGGAATTATGTTCAAATCAAATTTGGAAAAGGTCGTTGTAAGTGCAGTTCGATGAACGTTTATGGAAATCGACTAAAAGTGCCTTAATAAAATTATTAAAAATATTAATAATTTGTGTAAAATCTTAATAAATGATTTGGAAAGAATTTAGATGAAAAATTCCGTGTTAATAATTTTTTTTTTAATCAAAATGAACTAGTTATTAACTAGATTTGAAGTCCAATAATTTTCAAATAAATAATTGGATTTATAAAGGGTTTTAATAAAACCAGAAATTTCCAATATATAAATTGGAATGGATTTGGATAGAAATCATCTTCGGGAGATTTCGATATTGGATTCGGTTACTATACGAATATTGTGGAGGAATTTGGAAGATAGATATATATTGTTATTCCCAATATGATATTTGTTGATTTCAGAATTTGATATTGAATATAAGCCTATATAATTTCTATTTAGAGCCTTGTATTTAATATCAAATTGGATTTTGGGTTTGTCGTGAATGGTGTCTTTATTAACACTGTTCTTAAACCCCGACGAGAAAAGAATAAATCTTTAAAATAAGATTTAGTGAAGTTTACCAATTAATAAATACATAATTGGAATTGAATTGAAATTGGATTTTGGGTTTATCGTGAACTGTGTATTGAATAACACTTGTTCTTTAACCCAATTAACAGTGAAATGTGATTTGGAATTTATTAATCTTTTTATTAAGATTTAATGGAAATTTTCCAAAGTAAAGTTTTCCAATTTAATAAAATAAATTGGAATGGAATGGAATTAGATTTGATAATAATCGAAGTGAGCTTATGTGGAGGAAGACTATTAATATATATGGAATTTAAAAGGCTTTGTCGTTATTCCATTTATATTATTAGTCGGATACGGAAATTGATATCGATTATACATTGATCTATTTCCCGTGAAGATTCCATGGTTAATGGAATGTGATTTTGGGTTTACTGTGAACTGTGTTTTAAATGACATTAGTTATTTAACCCAGTTAAAGATAGGATTACTGTAATAACCCGGAAATCCGAGCCAATTTAAAATTTTTATTTTGGCAATTTTAGTGAATTTTGATTATTTAAAATGAATTATTTTAAATAATATAGACGAGAAATTTATTTTGAATAGAATTAGAACGTATATATATATAGATGGTCGTTAGAATATAAATATTTATTTATATATATATAAGGAATTAAAAATGGCGCGGTAGTTCGATAATTTGATTTCAAAATTCAAATGAATGTACATGATTCAAAATAAATCGGATTTTAGTGAAATCAAAAATATTTGAATCTATTTGAGAATATCTTTCCAACGAATCCGAAGAATCGAAATTTCATAGCGGGGATAAAAAGTTATGCCCAGTTGAAAATTCAGAATAGTCGCTATGGAATTCTGGCCCTTAAAAATGGCCATTTTGCAAACGACCTCGGTTTTCGATGAAACGACTTTTGTTGGATCCGCGATGTCAAATTATTGCTAGGTTTCAAATTTCATAATTTTTCGAATCAATATGTGAGCATGGAGAAGGGAAACACATTTGGCTGTGGGATCGATAATAACCCTAGAGGGGGGGTGAATAGGGTTTTTAACAATAAATTTAAACTAAACACAGTAATAAAGAAATGCAGTAAAAATAAAATCACACGCGGATATACCCAGCTTCGGCAAACTGTGCCTACTGCTGCCTTTCTAAGATTTTTACTAGGAGATACAAACAGATCCCGCTTACAATCCTATGTAAACTCGCAACTCCTGCTCCTGTTTATCCCTAAGCTCAAAATCCTAGACTAGTCTGTATACCCTAGACTAGATTTTTCAGATTACACTTCAATACTCTGTGCTCTCTAGTTTCACAATAAACTAGAAAAAAAAATTAAAAAAAAAACTTAAAGGAAATAAAGAAGGAGTTAAAAATGGGGGGTCATCCCCTTTTCTTTGCACAAGCCAAAAGTGGTCGGGCCACTTTATTTTGCGGTGCTCCCTTGTATTTTCTTTAGCCCGATCCTCCCTTATTCTCTGAAACAAAAAAAATGGCGGCTGCGATTAGGGTTTCAGTGATTTTTCCCTAAATCAATATCGGTGATGTGTGTAATGGTTCTTTGGAAGCTTGTTTTGCTTCTCCAGGGTATCTCCTTCGTCCTTGCGATCAATCTGAGTAAGTTTTATCAACTTTTGCAATTTAGGGTTTCGGATTTCTTTTTGTGTGAGAATCTTATCAAGTCGATGATGAATTCGTGTGTTTATATAGGGATTCCGAAACCCTTGTACTCTGATTTCCATTGAAGACTTGCCCGATTTGATTTGGGAATATTCGAATTTGATTGTTTGTGGTTTCCCCTTTTAGAATTTTCTTGAATGGATTTCTGCCTTGATTAAATTCTTTGAACTTGCTGTGACTTAAATTGTGCCCCTCTGGATTGAGAAAACATGCCGTAGATTCCTGATGTTGAAATTGAATTGATTCATTCCCCTTTTGTTTTTGTAATTCTCGGTTTTTATTTGAATTTGTTGCGTGATTGAGCATTTCTGGAAAGAATTAAAACCGTGAATCCCCTTATGTTTATTGCGTGATTGCTCCATTGATTTCTTGCCTTGATTAAACACTGATTTCTGGACAGATATTTTTGCTTCTCTGGAATTTATTGAAATAATTCTGGAAATAGGAACTTGCCCAAACAAAAATCTTTGCCAAACACACGACTGCACTGTTTTCAAATGTTGCCTTGAATTTCTTGATTGAATCAAAACAAAAAAAATGATTTGCAAAAAAAATATTCTTGAAATCACTTAATTGCTGAGTTGATAAAGTTTGTCTAGATAAAACACTTGAATTGTTGCTATAAACATATTGAGCAGTTTCTTTGCTTTTCGAATTAACTGCTAACTTGTATATGCAGTCACACACGCATATACTGAGCTTTCTGTAAGAATTATGTTGAGTCATGTTGAATACATTGCCTTTTGCACCTCTGTCTTGACCTGAAAAACAACTTAGCTGCACATATTTCTACTGCTTGAACATGTTTCATGTTTGTGTTTGTTGCATCTGTAATGTTGTTGTCACTAGTCTCGACCAAGCTGACTTTGCTGTTGCATTAACACCATGCCAGCATATCAACCACTTTGTGTAACCTTGCTTCATTGCTTGTATCACCATGCCATTTTGAGATATGTTCACTGTTTATTGCTGAACATTGTTGTTTGATCATGTACAAGTATATATATGCGACTTGATCACCATCTGTTACACTATCTTGCCATCATGCATTGTTAGCTGAGTTGATCATCGCTTTGCTGTTTCATTTCTTGTTTGAATTGAGTCTGGCTTGGGCTCAACTGAGCTGCACCATCACTATGTTGTACACTTGCCATTTGATCTGGCTTGGCACTTGCTCTTATTTTCAAAAACTGATCTGCTTTGTTGTTCCACCATGTATAGCTGCATGATGTTATATCATTTTTGACCCATACATGCTGTTTTGTATTAGCATGCTTCATTTGATTCACCATTTTGCTGTTGAGCTGTGCTCGGCCATTTTGACTTTGGTGATTTTTTGACTCCATGTTGACTTTGAAAGTTATTTGCTGGTTGACCTCTTTTGAACCTGTCTTGATTTAGACAATTCACCTTGTTTTGCTTAATACTTTGCTCATCACTTGTTTGATTCTGAAAAAAAAATAAAAAAATAGCAGTCAAACTGTACTGAGTTGTGGCTGGTCAGAATCAGTTGGTTCTGATCAGCAAACCAGTATGGTTTTGATGTGGCTGTTCAAGTCTGAAATATGATGAGAAAAACACACAGAAAGCTAAGACAAAATGAATCAATCACACAGAGAATCATTTTTGTCAAAAGTATTTGTTTTAGTTCCAGTGTACTGTGTATTTTTCTTTCTTTTGTGACAGGTTACAGGATGATGCTTTGGACAGCTAAGGTGTTCTCAACAAGAATAATCCAGCTAGGAATGAGAAAAATGAAGTGCTTGTAAAAAAAATTGTATGTACTGAAATTACTTGTAAAGTGATTTGTAAAGTCTTGTGTGTAAATGAATTGTAAAATAAATAATATTATTGGAAATAAAATTTATTTGATTTTTCTATATTCTGTGTAAATTCTGTGTTATTTTATTTTCCAATAATACTAGATATTCCACAATCAAACACTCCAGTAACAAAAATCTATTTGTTATCATCAAACAAAAAATATTAGTATCAACAAACTCCCCCTTTTGATGATGACAAACAGACTTAAGATTTTTGTGAATAACGAGATGTGTTTGAACAAGGGCTCCCCCTGCGTTTGAGCTCCCCCTATCAGTTGTAAACAGACATGAGTAAAGAATTTGAAAATGACAAAAACAATTAAACACTTAGCATCAATGGCAAAATAAAATCTATAGACGTCTGTAAACAACACAATCTTAACTTCTTCTCCCCCTTTGTAATCATCAAAAGAATAACAATTCTGGACATTTTAAAGAGTATGGACTGTAAATAGTAATCAAGTCATTTGACATTATCAGATTCAAACACTCCGAATAATCAAACAAAAAGATTAGAATAATCTGTAAAAGAAGAACACATTTCACAAGACAGAAGATGGAATGATGAAATATTTAATATATATCAGGGATATTTCAATAGCAAACTAACCACGCATGACCATAGCTTGGATTTTTAAATGGAATTAGCTGCAACATGAAAAAAAAAATTCAATACTATACTGACCACGCATAACCAGATCTTGGATTTTTAAATGGAATCAGTGATAGCATGAAAAAAATAAGTATTCTCATAACCATGCATGACCAGAGCTTGGATTTTTAAATGAGATTAGAGAAATACCTTTTTTTTTTTTTACTTAAATCCCTTTGATATATATAAAATAATAATGATTGATAGAAGGGTGATAGAGACAGAAGATGAAAGTGAACAAAAAGTTCCTCAATTACTCATATTATAAAGCATATTTGATCGTATCAGAGTTACAAATTTTCAAACATCTCATATTCTGAAAAACTTATACAGTCACAAACTTATCATAAATGTCCAAAAACAAACTGGTCTTTTCTTGATGATTTGAAGCATGGATTATTTGTCAGAAAGATAATTGCCAACAGAACATCTTAAGAGAAAATTTATCCAAAAATGCTAAAAGATTAATTTATTTCTATAATTCCCAAATCCAAACGTAATCTGCAAAATCTGTCTTCAGGAAGGGGTTTTGTAAAAATATCAGCAAGTTGAGATTCGGTTGGAATAAATTCTATACAAATATCTTCACAAGCAATATGATCTCTAAGAAAGTGGTGTCTTACATCAATGTGTTTCGTGCGTGAGTGATGTACTGGATTATTTGATAAGTCAATTGCACTCTTACTGTCACATTTTAAAGGAACCCGTTTATAACAAAGTCCAAAATCAGATAAAGTCTGCATCATCCATAAAATCTGTGCACAACAACTTCCTAAAGCAATATATTCAGCCTCAGTGGTGGATAAGGCAACACAGTTTTGTTTTCTACTTGACCACGACACAAGTGAATGACCTAGCATGAAACACGTTCCACTAGTACTTTTTCTATCAGTGAGTGAACCAGCATAATCAGCATCAGTAAACCCAACTAAATTAAAGTTATCACAAGAAGGATACCATAAGCCCAAATTTGGTGTGTGTAACAAATATCTTAGAATCCGTTTTGTGGCTTTTAGATGAGATTCTTTAGGATTTGATTGAAATCGAGCACACAAACAAACAGAAAACATAATATCGGGTCTAGAAGCAGAAAGATAAAGAAGTGAACCGATAATACCGCGATATTTCTTTTGATCCACAGCAACACCTTTTTCATCTTTGTCAAGTTTGGTTGTTGGACTCATCGGTGTTTTCATTGGCTTTGCATCTTGAACTCCAAATTTCTTTAACAACTCCATCACGTACTTCGTTTGGGAGATAAAGATTCCTTTGCTACTTTGTTTGATTTGGAAACCAAGGAAGAATTTCAGCTCTCCAACCAAACTCATCTCAAATTTGCCCTGCATAACTTTTTCAAATTTTTCACACAAGACATCATTAGTAGCACCGTATATGATATCATCAACATAAATTTGGACAATTAAAAAATCATCACCATCATGAGATAAAAACAAGGTTGTGTCAGCACTTCCCTTTTTAAAACCATTTTCCAAGAGATATGTACACAGACAGTCATACCAAGCTCGAGGAGCTTGCTTAAGGCCATACAATGCTTTTTCCAGTTTGTATACATGATTTGGATAATCGTGACTCTCAAAACCAGGGGGTTGTTCAACATACACTTCTTCTTTCAATTCTCCATTCAGAAAAGCACTCTTCACATCCATTTGCTTTAATTTGAACCCCTTAAAGCACGCAAAACTTAACAAAATTCTGATTGCTTCAAGCCTGGCAACTGGGGCAAAAGTTTCATCAAAGTCAACACCTTCGATTTGATTGTATCCCTTAGCGACCAACCTAGCTTTGTTTCTTGTTACGTTTCCAGATTCGTCAAGCTTATTTTTGAATACCCATTTTGTTCCTACAACTGGGTAGTCTTCTGGTCTGGGTACCAAGTTCCAGACTTTGTTTCTCTCAAACTGGTTAAGTTCCTCCTGCATAGCTAACAACCAAAATTCATCATTAAGAGCAACATCATAAGAACTTGGTTCTATTTCAGATACAAAGGCATTATGAATACAAAGGGTACAAACTTCCCTATTGAGAGAGGATCGTGTACGAACACCAGCAGTTGGACTTCCAATTACCAAATCTGGAGGATGACTTGGCTTGAATTTTAGTCTTTCGATATCTGTTGCTGCTTCAGTGGCTTTTTCATTGTTTGTCTCAACATCATTGTTTTCTTGTTCACTTTCTTGTGCACCAGCATCATCTTTATCATCTTCAGGTATCGTATCCATATCTGATTCATTGAACTTGACGTTGACGGTTTCCACGATTGTTCTTGACTGTTTATTGAAGATTCTGTAAGCCTTACTTCTTGATGAATAACCCATGAAGATTCCATCAACCGTTTTTGACTCAAATTTCCCAAGCTGTTCACCTGTGTTCAAAATGTAACAAGGACATCCAAACACTCTAAAATATGAGATGTTAGGCTTTTTGTTAGTCCATAGTTCATATGACGTTTTATTAAGTATTGGTCTAATCATAACTCTGTTCATTACATAGCACGAAGTATTAACTGCCTCAGCCCAGAAAGTTTGAGGCAATTGATATTCACATAACATAGATCTAGCCATTTCTTGTAATGTACGATTTTTCCTTTCAACCACCCCATTCTATTGAGGTGTTCGAGGAGCGGAAAATTCATGTTTGAAACCATTTTCTTCACAAAGATTTTCAAAGTCTAAGTTTTCAAATTCACCTCCATGATCACTTCTTAAAGTTTTAATTGAAACCCCTTTTTCATTTTGGACAAGTTTTGAAAACTTTAAAAAATAATCAAAAGCTTCAGCCTTTTTGGCTAGAAAGTAAACCCATGTAAACCTAGAGTAATCATCAACCAATACATAACAATAACGTTTACCATTTAAACTAGCAGTATCAGTAGGTCCAAACAAGTCCATATGAATCAATTCAAGCACTCGTGAAGTGCTAACAACATTTTTTGGACGGAAAGATGAACGACTAAGTTTTCCCATGGTACAAGCTTTACATACTTTGTTATTTTTGAAATTCTGATGTGGTAAACCCCTGACAAGTTCATTTGTTTTTAGTCTTTCAAGAAGACCCATACTTGCATGTGCCAATCTTCTATGCCATAAGATTGCCTCCTCTTCTGTTGCTACCAAACACCTAGATACTGTTACATCATCGAATGAGAGAGTATAGACATTTCCTTTTCTTTTCCCTGTAAACACAACCTTTCCAGAGGAGATCTCAATGATTTTGCAACTATTACTATCAAACACAACATTCATTCCTTTATCACAAAGCTGACTGATGGAGATAAGATTGTGAAAGAGATTATCAACATATAAAACATCAGTTAAGGCAAAGATACTGTTACCTACTTTTCCCTTACCAATAATTTTACATTTGCTGTTGTCACCTAACGTCACATTCCCACCTTTATGTTTTTCCAGGCTAAGGAACAGTCTCTTATCACCCGTCATATGTCTGGAGCAACCTGAATCCAAGTACCATTTTTGTTGCTCCTTAGCCCGCCAACATACCTACACAAACAAAGAAGGAGATGACCTAGAGAAACTTCTAGGCCTAATCATATCAGTAGTAGAAGAATGATAGTCATAAGATTCTTTTGGAATCCAAATTTGATTTTTCTTTGTGTTCCAATCTTTGTGATAATTGTGTGCCAAGTGTCTAGGGACCCATACCTTTTTGAACTTCTGAATTTTACTGCTAAACTTGCAATTTTCATGACTGTGACCAATCACCCCACATTTTACACATTTGGGAAAAATACCTTTACCTTTAGCATTGTCACTTCCAGTTATTTCTTGTATCTTCCCAAAACCTAGTCCTTTTCTATTATTCCCAACCAATTGGTTTCCAAGTAACATTTTAAAAGATGTTTGACCGATTGAGAATTTGTTCAATGTGACTTCTAGATCTTGGACTCTTGTTTTTAAGATTGTGTTCTCATTCACAAGTGAAGTGCATCGTTTAATGTAGTTCTTTCTTTTAGTGTCATCTTCAACTTTTAGAGTCAAGTTTTCTTTTTCAAGATTCTCAATGGTGCTCTTGAGTGTTAAAATTTCTAGATTCACATCTTTACACATTTCACAATCTAGGTTATTGGTTTTTGAAGCATTTTTAATCTCAGATTCCAACTTCTTATTATTGTGAACAAGGTTGAAGTTTTCCGCTTTTAGTTTCTCTGCGTCTGATTCTAACGTGTCAATAATTTCAGAAAGATGTTTACACATTAAAACCAGATCGTCATAACTGTATACCTCAGTGGTTTCCTCGTCAGTATCTTCTAGGTCTGATTTTGCCATGAAGCACAAATTGCTTTCCTCCTCACTGCTGTCTGAATCTTCTTCTCCTTCCTCGTCATCCCAAGTTATGGCAAAAGCTTTCTTTTTCTTCTTGTTTCTTTGGAGAAGTGGACAATTTGGTTTTATGTGTCCAGGCTTTTGACAGTTGTAGCAGAGTGGTTCGTCTTCTGAATTGTTGCTCTTTGGTTTATTTCTTCGAGGTTTGAATTTTCTCCACTTCGTGAGTTGTCTGACTGCCATGGCAAGTTGTTCAATGGGATCTTCACTATCGCTAGTGACAGTGTTGGACAAAGCTATTGACTTCTTTTTCAGATCTGAGTTGTTGCGATCTTCTCTTGCTTTCAGCTCCATTTCATATGTCATCAGATTTCCGATAAGCTCTTCCATGCTCAGCTTGCTCAGATCTTTGGATTCTTGAATGGCTGTGACTTTTGCTTCAAAGTTCATGGGCAGAACACGCAGAATCTTCCTCACAAGCTCCACTTCTGTATAGACCTTTCCAAGGGCTCTGGCATTGTAAACTAGTACGGAGAAGCGACCATACATGTCCTTGATGCTCTCGTCCTTCTGCATGTTGAAGTTTTCATATTCATTACTGAACATGGCAAGACGGGATTCTTTAACCTGAGAAGTTCCTTCGTGTGTGACTTCCAGAGTATGCCAAATTTCCTGGGCTGTATTACAATGAGAAATTCTGTTATATTCTGTTTTATCAAGAGCACAAATCAGAGCATTCATAGCTTTAGAATCTATAGAGTATAATTTCTTATCATTTGCATCCCACCTATTTTTTGGTTTAGGTGTTACAATACCGTTAACAGTTTCAGTCGGAGGTGTATATCCAGTTTCAATGATATCCCAGACATCATAATCAACAGACACTAGATAAATTTTCATCCTAGCTTTCCAATACGCGTAATCACTACCATTGAACATGGGTGGTCTAGCAATAGATTGACCTTCAGAAAAAGCATTGTTCATTGAAGTCATGATTCTAGGGTTCAAACACCGGCTCTGATACCAATTGTGGGATCGATAATAACCCTAGAGGGGGGGTGAATAGGGTTTTTAACAATAAATTTAAACTAAACACAGTAATAAAGAAATGCAGTAAAAATAAAATCACACGCGGATATACCCAGCTTCGGCAAACTGTGCCTACTGCTGCCTTTCTAAGATTTTTACTAGGAGATACAAACAGATCCCGCTTACAATCCTATGTAAACTCGCAACTCCTGCTCCTGTTTATCCCTAAGCTCAAAATCCTAGACTAGTCTGTATACCCTAGACTAGATTTTTCAGATTACACTTCAATACTCTGTGCTCTCTAGTTTTACAATAAACTAGAAAAAAAATTAAAAAAAAAACTTAAAGGAAATAAAGAAGGAGTTAAAAATGGGGGGTCATCCCCTTTTCTTTGCACAAGCCAAAAGTGGTCGGGCCACTTTATTTTGCGGTGCTCCCTTGTATTTTCTTTAGCCCGATCCTCCCTTATTCTCTGAAACAAAAAAAATGGCGGCTGCGATTAGGGTTTCAGTGATTTTTCCCTAAATCAATATCGGTGATGTGTGTAATGGTTCTTTGGAAGCTTGTTTTGCTTCTCCAGGGTATCTCCTTCGTCCTTGCGATCAATCTGAGTAAGTTTTATCAACTTTTGCAATTTAGGGTTTCGGATTTCTTTTTGTGTGAGAATCTTATCAAGTCGATGATGAATTCGTGTGTTTATATAGGGATTCCGAAACCCTTGTACTCTGATTTCCATTGAAGACTTGCCCGATTTGATTTGGGAATATTCGAATTTGATTGTTTGTGGTTTCCCCTTTTAGAATTTTCTTGAATGGATTTCTGCCTTGATTAAATTCTTTGAACTTGCTGTGACTTAAATTGTGCCCCTCTGGATTGAGAAAACATGCCGTAGATTCCTGATGTTGAAATTGAATTGATTCATTCCCCTTTTGTTTTTGTAATTCTCGGTTTTTATTTGAATTTGTTGCGTGATTGAGCATTTCTGGAAAGAATTAAAACCGTGAATCCCCTTATGTTTATTGCGTGATTGCTCCATTGATTTCTTGCCTTGATTAAACACTGATTTCTGGACAGATATTTTTGCTTCTCTGGAATTTATTGAAATAATTCTGGAAATAGGAACTTGCCCAAACAAAAATCTTTGCCAAACACACGACTGCACTGTTTTCAAATGTTGCCTTGAATTTCTTGATTGAATCAAAACAAAAAAAATGATTTGCAAAAAAAATATTCTTGAAATCACTTAATTGCTGAGTTGATAAAGTTTGTCTAGATAAAACACTTGAATTGTTGCTATAAACATATTGAGCAGTTTCTTTGCTTTTCGAATTAACTGCTAACTTGTATATGCAGTCACACACGCATATACTGAGCTTTCTGTAAGAATTATGTTGAGTCATGTTGAATACATTGCCTTTTGCACCTCTGTCTTGACCTGAAAAACAACTTAGCTGCACATATTTCTACTGCTTGAACATGTTTCATGTTTGTGTTTGTTGCATTTGTAATGTTGTTGTCACTAGTCTCGACCAAGCTGACTTTGCTGTTGCATTAACACCATGCCAGCATATCGACCACTTTGTGTAACCTTGCTTCATTGCTTGTATCACCATGCCATTTTGAGATATGTTCACTGTTTATTGCTGAACATTGTTGTTTGATCATGTACAAGTATATATATGCGACTTGATCACCATCTGTTACACTATCTTGCCATCATGCATTGTTAGCTGAGTTGATCATCGCTTTGTTGTTTCATTTCTTGTTTGAATTGAGTCTGGCTTGGGCTCAACTGAGCTGCACCATCACTATGTTGTACACTTGCCATTTGATCTGGCTTGGCACTTGCTCTTATTTTCAAAAACCGATCTGCTTTGTTGTTCCACCATGTATAGCTGCATGATGTTATATCATTTTTGACCCATACATGCTGTTTTGTATTAGCATGCTTCATTTGATTCACCATTTTGCTGTTGAGCTGTGCTCGGCCATTTTGACTTTGGTGATTTTTTGACTCCATGTTGACTTTGAAAGTTATTTGCTGGTTGACCTCTTTTGAACCTGTCTTGATTTAGACAATTCACCTTGTTTTGCTTAATACTTTGCTCAAAACTTGTTTGATTCTGAAAAAAAATAAAAAAATAGCAGTCAAACTGTACTGAGTTGAGGCTGGTCAGAATCAGTTGGTTCTGATCAGCAAACCAGTATGGTTTTGATGTGGCTGTTCAAGTCTGAAATATGATGAGAAAAACACACAGAAAGCTGAGACAAAATGAATCAATCACACAGAGAATCATTTTTGTCAAAAGTATTTGTTTTAGTTCCAGTGTACTGTGTATTTTTCTTTCTTTTGTGACAGGTTACAGGATGATGCTTTGGACAGCTAAGGTGTTCTCAACAAGAATAATCCAGCTAGGAATGAGAAAAATGAAGTGCTTGTAAAAAAAATTGTATGTACTGAAATTACTTGTAAAGTGATTTGTAAAGTCTTGTGTGTAAATGAATTGTAAAATAAATAATATTATTGGAAATAAAATTTATTTGATTTTTCTATATTCTGTGTAAATTCTGTGTTATTTTATTTTCTAATAATACTAGATATTCCACAATCAAACACTCCAGTAACAAAAATCTATTTGTTATCATCAAACAAAAAATATTAGTATCAACATTGGCTAGTTTTAGTTGATTTTAATCGACTGGAAAATGGCCATTTTTCGAACGGTCTCGGAATTTGACGAAATTAGTTTTGTTAGGACCGTATAGTCAATAGGAAGTTAGAAAATATTTTTCGGGAATTTTTAGAGTCCGCATGTGGCCTCAGTAAATTGAAATGTGCGTTCAAATTCAATATATAGAGTTCTATTTTGATCTAGCGGAAACTGATCGAAACAGCCGAATTGGCTTACGAAACATATTCCATTGTATTCAGAATGGGCGTAATTAGCTATGGACGACAGTCGGTGGGTTTGATTTTGAGTTCGAAAATAAAAGTTGCTTTTTGGAATTTTAAAATAATAGAAATTTTCATAAACCCCCCCCCCCCCCCCTCTATTTTCTTTCCATCTCCTTAACCCACTCCCCCCTGGTTCATTTCGACTTCAGAAAAAAGGGGTAAAAAGAAAAAAAACCGACTCCTCAGGTCAAGGGCGCCCATCGCCATCGCCGCCACAGGCGCACCCCCCTCTTCGCCTGGCTCGCCTCTACCCCAGTCGCCCTCCTCCGTTCGCGCCAACACAGCCCCCAAAACCCTAACCCGTTCGAGCCTCCCCCCAATCGAGCCCCACAGCGCCTGAACCGCCCACCGCCGCACCTCCTCCACCCCCTACTGACCCCGACGCGCTGACGAACCCCCCCTCCAGCTGTAGTGACCCGGATTTTGAGCGACTTTGGTTATCGACGTAAGCTCGACGTCGATAACCAAAACATTGAAAAATCCCGGTAATTAATGAAAGAAATTAGAAGGTGAGAATAGATAAGATAGAAACTTAGAATAGAAGAAGAAGAAGAAGAACACAACATCAGAGTAACACGAACCTCACAGCGGAACGAATAACATATAATAGATAACATAACTTTGAAATATAACAGTTATGTATACAATAGCACTTATCAGAGTACAGCACTTACAACACAGCGGAAATAACTATAGCTATATGATCCAGAAGCCTCCAGCTCCAGCTCTTCAAGTATACCTGTAAATCCTGACTACTTGACTGCCCGTACAAATTTAAGCACCCAAGAGTTTAGGGAAAACAAAATAAACTCCGGGTCAGTCATGTGACTGGTGTGAATAAACTCAAATCATTTAAACAGGTATATGATATCTCATAAGACCACGCCGTGAATACGGAACGGGTTTTTCCCTTATGAGAATCCAAATAACTTTTCAAAGCAATATCATTCTGATATTATAATAATGTCTAAGTACAAATAAATATCAATCTAGCAGAAACGCTTGCATCTCACGTTACTACATATATAGTATACAATCAAAATTGCAAGCACGTATTGGATGATTGGATTTCCAACTATGACAAGGTATGGAACCACCTTCCGATCAGTGTACTCTAGGAACGATACACTGGAGTTCAACAAGGACATCTTGCAACTCAGCCACACATGACCGACCACTCATTTCGCTTGAGTGTATCGAATGTACATCACCAACGGTTGGGATCAGCAACCGTTCCCGTATATATATGGGACAGCATTGAAAGATTTAAGAAACAAATGAATATTCTCTAGATAGGTGATTATACACCCTACTTCAGTGCGACCGACTTAGCCATGCTGCCTGCCCGATTTCTGTCATTTACCGGTTGATGAGGCTAGAAGCTACGCTTTATCATTACATCAGATTCACTTCGAATGCTACATTGTCAAATCCATCGAAATCACTAATTGACGTTTACAACAGTACATTACGTGTTAGCTAAAAGAAGTTTCCTTCTCCGCTTCCACTCTTGGTACGGTTGAAGAAATCAAGGTATGTGACCTTCCTGGAAATACTCTGTCAGACATTCATTCATACAAGTCATCCTCATTCACTTAGAAAGTCACATCGTCATACCCGCCAAATCAC
This sequence comes from Allium sativum, assembly GCA_030737875.1. NCBI lineage: Eukaryota > Viridiplantae > Streptophyta > Magnoliopsida > Asparagales > Amaryllidaceae > Allium > Allium sativum. The sequence continues at coordinate 929,521,196 of CM060920.1, read as the reverse complement.
AAATTGATTTATCCAAAAATAACACGGGTATATAGCTTAGAGAAACGAATTCCTCCGCCACCAAACGTGAATACGTTTGAACAGATCAACTTACGCGATCCATTGGATATACTCTGTCAGACCTTCGTCCATACAAGTTGTCATGGGACTAGACAAACCGAAGGCACTATTCTGTAGACAGGATAGTCCTTGCATTTTACTCCGTCTTCAATTATCTTTGGCATATATGATTCGCGACGCTTATGCCAATACAGAGTGGTTCTATGGATAATAATCCAACCGGTCTCTCCATATTAACAACGTTAAAATGGTCAAAACTTCGATAGTCTGTGATTTAACTATCAAAGAAAAACAAGTGTGCAAACAACGATATTATTTCCAAATGGAAATTATATCGAACAAACATCATTTAACATAAATCTCTTTAGTTCATTTATTTACTTATCTCCTGTTTCCCTATATTCTAAATTCTTATTTTCTTTTATCAGAAAACATTTCTGATTCTCGTTTGGAAAACATTTCCAAAACTCCTTTACGATCAAACCTTACCATTTCTTAGTTAAGAAGGAAGTCACTCAAGTTGGGGTATAATTACCTCTCAGACCTTAACTGAACAACGTTATAACTTCAAAATGGTCAAGGTTTATCTTTTAATCTTTAACAACTTCTTTACGCCTTTCTCGGATTCAATTTTACTAGTCCACTTCTATATTTAAAACATTGGTTATAACGATAACGTTATAATCCCTCCTTTCGAATTATCTAACTTTAATTATTACTTCTATTCTTATTAGTGAATAATTAACCTAACACTTATTTATTTATAAATAAATAAATCTCTATTTAAACACTGGAAAGTATAAGTACTTTCCCGAATTCGATATAATCGAATTTGCCGATTAACTCTCTTCGAGAAATCTCTATTTGATTAACTCTTCTTCGAATAACCTATATTCGATTAACTTCTTCCTTTTCAAATATCTCATATTTGAAAATCTTACTTTCGAATAAACTATATTCGAAAATCTCTTTTCGAATAACTCTTGTTCGATAAATCTCACTTCGATCAACTAATATTCGATAACTCTTCCTTTTCAAATATCTCATCTTTGAAAAACCTCACTTCGATTAAACTATAATCGATAACTCCTCTCGATGAAACTAACATCGATAACTCCTTTCGATGAAACTAACATCGATAACTCCTTTCGATGAAACTAACATCGATTACTCCTTTCGATGAAACTAACATCGATTACTCCTTCCGATGAAACTAACATCGATTTATTTAACTCGACGAACTTAACTCGACTAACTTAACTTGACTCGACTAACTCGACTTACTTGGTTCGACCAATTCGATTTGATCAACTAGGCTCGACTAACTTGACTAACTTAACTCGACTTACTTGGTTCGACCAATTCAATTCGATTTACTAGGCTCGACTTACTTGACTAACTCTGTCTCAAATAACTATATTTGATTAACTCTAGTTCGTTTTAACTCTAATCGATTAACTCTAACTAATTAACTCCAACTGGTTAACTCTATTTGATTAACTCTAACTGTGTAACAACCCGAAAATCTGGGCCAGTTTAAAATTTTTATTTTTGCAATTTTAGCAAAGTTGGAACATTTAAAATGAATTATTTTAAATAATATCGACGAGAAATTTATTTTAAAGAGAATTCAAACGTATATATTTATACGCGTCGTCGTTAGAATATAAATAATTATATATGATTATAAATAGAATTGAAAGTGGCGCGGTAGTTTGATAATTCGATTTCAAACTTCAATTGAATGTACCGGGTGCAAAACAATCCGGATTTTAGTGAAACCAAAAACATTAGGATCTAATGGATAATATCTTTCCAACGAATCCGAAAAATCAAAATTTCATAGCGGGAATCAAAAGATATGTCCAGTTGAAAATTCTGAATAGTCGCTGTGGAATTCAGGCCCTTAAAAATGGAAATTTTGCAAACGACCTCGGATTTCGACGAAACCACTTTTGTTGGATCCGTGATGTAAAGTTATAGCTAGATTCCATATTTCATAATTTTTCGAATCAATATGTGAGCGTGGCAAAGGGAAACGCGTTTGACCAGTTTTAGTTGATTTTAATCGACTGGAAAATGGTCATTTTTCCAACGGTCTCGGAATTCGATGAAACTAGTTTTGTTAGGACCGTATCGTCAATACGAAGCTAGAAAATATTTTTCTGGAATTTTTAGAGTTAGTATGTGACCCCGGTAATTTGAAATGTACGTTTAAAATTCAATATGGTGATTTAAATGTAAATTTAACGGAAACTGATTGTAACGATCAAATCAGCTTGCGATACATATCCCATTGTGTTCGGAATGGGGGTAATTAGCTAAGGACAGCAGTCATTAGGTTTGAATTGGAGCTCGTATAGATTGAGGGGTATTTTCGAATTTAAAATAATATAAAAATATATATAAACCCTTGGCCAAAAATACTTCAGTCAAACCCTATCTCTAATTAGTTCCGTGGTCAACATCATTTCCGCGCCTCCAAAGGACGAAATCGATGATCCTCTCGTTCGATCCTTTCCCCCCTTTCAAAAATAAAATCCACTCAACAAAATTCGAGATTTCCAAAGCCAAATCGAAGAACTAGGATGGCACCAAGCATAGAACGGCTGTGATCTGAAAAGGTGGAGGATTCTCCTCGATTTGGGCGCTCAAAGTCGAGCCGTTTGAGGCTGTATTGCTGGCGCCTGGGACCATCGATCATGACGCCGTTGATGGCGTGGGTGGAGGGTCTTCCGCCGCTTCTCGCGCCGCCGGTTGACGGGCCTCCGGTCGAGCAGACTGGTGGCGAGGCGGAACCCTAGCAACGTGAAGATTGCGTTTTATACTCCAGGCAATTTGAAGAAGAAGCAGTGTAATTTTTTGAACTATATAATTAGTTTAATTAATGTGCTAGTTAAGTAATTTTATATAAATATTATTTTAGTTTGTTTCAAACATTTAGTTTATTAAAGTAAAAATGTGTGATTTTTATATATTGAACATCGAAGTAAAAATGTGTGATTTTTATATATTGAACATCGAAGTAAAAATGTGATTTTTATATATTGAACATTGAAGTAAAAATGTGTGATTTTTATATATTGAACATCGAAGTAAAAATGTGATTTTTATATATTGAACATCGAAGTAAAAATGTGATTTTTATATATTGAACATCGAAGTAAAAATGTGATTTTTATATATTGAACATCGAAGTAAAAATGTGTGATTTTTATATATTGAACATCGAAGTAAAAATGTGATTTTTATATATTGAACATCGAAGTAAAAATGTGATTTTTATATATTGAACATCGAAGTAAAAATGTGATTTTTATATATTGAACATCGAAGTAAAAATGTGATTTTTATATATTGAACATCGTAGTAAAAATTCGATTTTTACATATGTAGTGGCTACGGGCAACGAAGAGGACGAAAAGGCGAGAATGACGAAGATCTCTAAAATAGGAGTGTCGTGAAGTTGGGATAGCTTTCGGTGAGAACTTCTCACCTTTTAATTTTACTTTTCTAGTTATAAATATATACTAGGATGCAGACGGTGTTTAGTAGCACCCGACACCCGTCATCCACAGACCATGGATGGCTTGTATGCTTGTTTGTTTGATTGATGTGATGTGAAAATTGTTTGTGATGTTGATGTGAAATCGATAGTAAAATAATATATATATTGAAAGTTAAAATATTATATATATTGAAAGTGAAAATATTACGTATATATGAAAATTGAGAATATCATATATATGAAAATTGAAAATATCGTATATATGAAAAGTGAAAACGATATATATATATATGAAATGTGAAAACGATGTATATATATATATATATATGAAACGTGAAAAAGATTTGATTGTTAAAAATATAATTTTTAACATATACATATACACTGTATAAAATTGTCATGTATATGAAATATTCAATTTTGATATAAAATAGAAAATGAATTCGAATTGAACTGAATAGAAATTGAAGTTTGAATTGAATTGAAATGAATTTAAAACGAATGTATAAGGAAAAATTCAACTTTGATTTGAATTAGAATATGAAGTTAAAATCGTTTTGAAAACAAATTTAAAACGATTTATAAAATACGTTTAAAAAGGAAATCAACGAAATATATATATATTATATATATATATATTATATAATGGCCTGAATAGAACGCACCGCGCTGCGGTAGTTCGCGAATTTCGACCATTGACTTCTAACGGACATTACGGGAGATCCGACCGTCGGATTCTCCTGAAACCGGAACCGTTGGGTTCGTATCGAAAAGAGCTTTCTAAGGAATATTAGAAATTTGAAATCTAACGGTTGGATTTGGAATTATGTCCAAATCAAATTTGGAAAAGGTCGCTGTAAGTGCAGTTCGATGACCGTTGATGTAAATCGACTGTATGGGCCTTGATAAAATTATTAAAAATGTCGATAATTTGTGTAAAATCATAAGAAATGATTTGTGAAGAATTGGGATAAAAAACTCCATATTTGAAAAGATAAAAATAGATTTTTATCGAAATGAACTAGTTTTGAACTAGAATTATAATTCTATTTATTTTTAAATAAATAAATTGAATTTGAAATGGTTTTGAAAATAACCGGAATTTCCAATGATTGCATTGGAGTGGATTTGAATCGAAATTGTCTTCGGAATATTTCGATGTTGGAATTCGTGATTATACATATGTTGTTATGGAAATTTGAAAGATATATATTTATACCGTTATTTCCAATACGACATTTGTTAATCGTAGAATTTGATATTGAATATAAGCCGATATATTTTCTATTCAGAGCCTTATATTGAATATCAAATGTGATTTAGGTTTGTCGTGAATGGTGTCTTCACTAACACTGTTCTTGAACCCAGTTGAGAAAAGATTAAATCTTTTTATTTAGATTTAATGAAGTGTACCAATTAAATAATATTTAATTGGAATTGAATTGATATTGATTTTTGGGTTTATCGTGGACAGTGTTTTTAAATAACACTCGTTCTTTAACCCGATAATTAACAGAATGTGATTTTGGATTTATCGTGAACCGTGTTTTAAATGACACTGATTCTTTAACCCAGTTAGCGATTAAAACTAAGTGGAGTTTTAATGAATCTTTAATTAGATTGAAAAGATCGAGAATGGAGTATCACCGGTTTTGCTCCAGGCGATAGTTAAATCTTTAATTAGATTTGAACGTGAAATGGTAATTAAATTTACCGATAACACCGTGGTGTTTGATATGAAGTAAGACCAGTTTTACTTCATGGGATGAATAGGTTGGGATTGGGAAATTAAAACCAATGATTACTACGGTTAGGTTCGCTAATTCCGACTAGTTGAATCGAAATTCGAAGGAAGATTAGAGAATAAATTCAGGAATTTATCTTGGATAAAATTAATGGGAACCTTTCCCTATGAATGTGAAATCAGAAACTAACTGTCGGTTGGCTAAGCAGAATGGTTTTCTGGATATTGATCTGATGTTGGTTTCGGCCTTCGGGGTTAATATTTGGGGAATTATTCTCTTGATTAATTTACGGTTAGTGACTGATGAATTGGAATGAGGCGTATGTTGTGTTTGTGTAACACTTATTTAAAATATACGCGAGTTATTCGGAAAGACCGGGTTTATCCCATTCTGAATAACTGATACGACGATAAGTCGAAGATGAAGACGATGGTCGAAGACCGGAAGTCTTCACGCCGTTTGGATAATTACTGATGATCTTGATTGGGCTGTACACCCAAGAAGATGGAAACAGTTGGTGATCGTCCAGACGTACTTGGAGATCGATGGATATGCGGGGTACTAGGTGCCTCCGGTTTCGTTCAGACCCAGAACGGACTTGTAAATGGACTGTGTGTCTGACATTGGATTTTAGTCCGTGTGATTGATCTATATTAAATATATATCTGTTTGGCGACGGAGAATTTATTCTCTTGCTTAACGCCCTTCTCTGAGACGTACGAGCTCAGGGGTTATATATCGATGGATATCAAACGCATGGAGTGAATTGCCTGTGTAGCATGCCTAAGTGGCAATTGATCGAGGCTTCTGTTGAAAAGCAAAGTCTTGTGGTGATGATCAAAGCCTAGCCTGTGTGGCACAGCTTTGTGTAACGTGAATTCGTGAGCCTCACACCCCGGTTGTGAACCAGAAACGGGAGAGGACATCAGGGAGGGCATGCGTTTCTTTCTAGCTAGGGTGGTGTTAGTGACCTACCAGCCCTGACATTTATATACTTTTCACCTGTGTGGTTGTTGCTGTTGCGAGGCGCCTCGGTTTGATCGGACGATCCGGGTCCGATGGAGTCATTCGTTGGCTCATTTGCGCCCCAAAGGGCGGGGAAACGTAGTGTTCAGGCATTTTAATCCACATCGGTGGACCGGCCCTGACGATCCAAGGGTCACTCGATCTCTGATCCTGAGACATGGTAGGCTAGATTGTATCGAATCGGTTGAGGACTATCTTTTGCCTCGGTTCATAGACGGAAACCCAATTTCCAAATACGTGACTTTGCGATTTTATTTGTAAACCTATTTATGGCGACATAGTGGCATGGGACGCTCATGTCGCCTATGATTGATACTTATGATTTGAAGTTGTTTTATACACTATGCACTTATAATAGTATCAAATGATTTGTTTTTAAACGTATCAAGCATTCTTGGCTATTATAAGGTAAAAACCCTATCCCCCGGCTTGCGTTGCATTGTGTGATAGGACCTGGGTCTTATAATAGCTTCATTTTTCTTTATTTAGCATTGCACTATTGTTTTATGCACTGGTATTCTTGGGAGGAAACCCGTTCCGTGTTATACGGCATGGTCCCTTGATTTACCGAACTTTAAAAAAAAATAAAAAGATTAATAACTGTTTTAGTTCTCACCCCAGTCGCATGACTGACCTGGAGTTTATTGTTTTAACCTAAACTCTGGGTGCCCTTATTTTGACACGAGCAGCTAGTAGTTTTGGTTTTGCAGATTTATATTCACAGGATCCTGGTTTACAGCTGGAACGATATCCGGAAAGCTTTGTACCCGTATATCTCTTCTAGTTGTGTATTGTATTATTTTCCGTTGCTATGTATTTAAATGTAATTTAAATCTCTGATATTTCTGTGTAATATTCATTTTTACTCTGTATATTCTTGTAATCTGATGCATTGTTGTAATATATAATGAAATGTTCTTTCGTATGCGTTCTATTTTGTCGTGTTCTCAAAACAATTCGTTCTTTCTCTTCTCTTCGGAGACCGGGGAAGTTCGGGTCGTTTCAAACTGGTTAACTCTAACTGATTAACTCTATTTGATTAACTCTAACTGGTTAACTCTAACTGGTTAACTCTAACTGATTAACTCTAACTGGTTAACTCTAACTGATTAACTCTAACTGGTTAACTCTAACTGATTAACTCTATCTGGTTAACTCTAACTGATTAACTCTATTTGATTAACTCTAACTGGTTAACTCTAACTGGTTAATTCTAACTGATTAACTCTATTTGACTAACTCGACTTGACTAACCCCTTTCGAATGTCTATATTCGATTAACTAACTTCGAATACCATATTCGATTAACTAACTTCGAATACCATATTCGGTTAACTCCTTTCGAATGCCCATATTCGATTAACTAACTTCGAATACCATATTCGATTAACTAACTTCGAATACCATATTCGATTTACTTTATTCACTTTATAAAGATTTCCTTTTTAACAACGTTTTATTCCTTTGAAAAGATTTACTTTTAAATAACGGTTCTACACTTTAAAAATGATTTCCTTTTTATAATGTTTCCTTTTCAATTCTATTTGTAAATGGTTTACAAATATTTCCTTTTCAAATTTATTCTTGAAATATTCTAACTCCTTAAATCCTCTGAAAAATTCGCCATAACCTCCTTTGTATCGGGAGCATCGGGAAAATCCCCAAACTCGCCACACAGGCCTTTCCATTCAAAAAGAAAATAGTTTGAAATTATTTCCTTTTTGAATATCTCCTATTTGTTAATATTCCCATTTATAAATATCGCTTATTTATAAATATTCCAGTTTATAAATATTCTGTTTTCAATATCACTTTGAAAATTTCCTTATCAATATCCCGTATGTTATAGTATTCAATCATATCAAATCACGATGTTCAGTAACGTCCATACACATAAAATCGCCAACAGATTATATATATCACATCATATATTCAATACATGAAACAAAACAGTATATAAATATTGAGGAACCCAGTTGGGTCCCTCCAACCTGTTTCCCTGCATCCACAGATGTTACACAATATGATTATCATCACTTTCAGTTCAATATAAATTATTCTGATAACAGAATCAATATATAAATATTTAACGGTTTATATATATATGTATGTATGTATGTATGTATATATATATAATTTCCACTAACTGACTAGCAGTTCAACCAATCAACCAACACACAACAATCAACAGATGAATAACAGTTCTAAGAATACATTATAAAAATATAACTGTTCAGAGTTGGTGAGTTTTACTCACATTTGCAGTTCATCGTTAAAGAACGGTAAACTGTTATTTGATTTGAATCAAACAATTTATTTCGTCATAAATTTATACGAGCTCGAATCCACTTCCAGTCAGCATCATTGTGAAGCTCCCATCCATACGATCCTGTCGGATCTTGTTTCGTCTGATTCCGATATAGTATGAGCAAGTTATTGCATTTATAAGTTATGACATGAATTGATTTCTATTTAAATAAAAAAAAACAAATGGGCTTAACTTCCCGGCCCATCTTCATTCAATAATACCCAGACCCATTCCTTCTCTTCTTCCTCCAGTTAAAGCTCTGATGCCTGCTCCTAAAAATCAAAACCATGACCGTAACTTCCTCCAATCTGTTCTCCAACTAGGAACCACCGAACCCAAAAACGAATGCACCAACATACACCTCGTCTAAGCCTCCTCCACCTCATCCTAACTTCCGTCCACTCGCACCTTCCCGGTCATCGCGACGCTCAGCTAAATGCTGTGGGTTCCAGCGACAATCATCGACATATCTTTGTTCGGATTCTCAACAGAAAATCACAATCGAACCCACTCTTCACCACAAACAACAACGAACACTCCAACTCTCGAATCAATGCTTGAATCTCCTTAAAATCCCAACCCTAGTTCACCAATACTGCCGCTGCTCCCTATACACCGAACCAAAATAGGTTCGAACCCATTGAAATGGACATGAATGCGAAGAGAAACTCTTTCTGATTTCAAATCCATATGTTATAGGATTTATTGAATTTTAGTTGAATTGTTTGAGATTTTTCAATGTCGATGGTTTACTGTTGGAAGAAAAAGAGAAGCAGCGGAAAAAAACTGAGGAATTAGGTTTTAAGGAAAGTAAGGGAGGGTATTTATAGTGTGTAAACGGCATATACTCGGTATATTCCTTCTTTGTTAATTCGTTATTTCCTTCTAAAAATTCGTGCGCTCACATATGATACCTAAAAATCACCAAACTGGACATACACCTTCAGCTCGACATTACGGTCCCAACGAAACTGGTTTCTTCGAATTCCGACTCCGTATGCTCACACAACGTATTTTTAACTGTTGAAATACTGACTATTTTACACTCTAAAAATCCCCACGGTCACAAACTGACCCTAAAAATCACGAAACTTGGAATCTATCAACTATTTGACATTGCGGATCCAACAAAACTGGTTTCGTCGAATTCCGACTTCGTATGCAAAAGTGGCTATTTTTAACGCTCTAAATATCCTATTTAAATATATAAATATATTTAAATATAATTGAATTAATTATTTAAAATTAATTATTATCGTATATCTTCACATATGATATCGTACAGCCCTAGAATATCATATCAGAATTTACAGCTTGATATTTCAGATTCCAGATTATCTCGATATTCAGTTTATACTGAAAATCCATTTATAACGTATATAAAGCGTCGCAAATTATAAAGGAATTCCACAGTTTATACCTTAATAAAATTTCGTCCTTGAAATTGCTAAGCTAGGGGACGACCCTATCTACTGGGTAAAAATTTATCTGTTTACCTCTTATCTCCGGTTTCAACCGAACCAATTAATATCGACTAAAATATTAATTTATTCTGACTAACTAAATTTTCAAAAAATTTAGAAAATTTTCTAACGCCTTAACTTTTCAAAAAAAATTCGCCAGCACCTCCTTTGTACTGGTCAATATCTCAAACTCCAGCTCGCCTCTCTGGGCCTTCTCCAACCCAAAAGAAAATCAAACAGCCAAGCGGCTTGCCAAATTGGCTCATAAATTCCAAACTCATATATAATATAAACTGGTACCTTTTTGTCGGGCACATCAACTCTATCACTTCCATATGCTATCAACTCAGCATATACCAGTGTTATCTCAATCAAATTCCAATCAGTTCATATCCTCAAATCCAAATCGAATTTCATTCGAACCCCAATATCAAATTTCAAATTCTTAACTCATCAACCCAATTCCATAACAGATTATTCTCTAATCTAATTCAATTCTATTTAACTCAGTTCAAGTAAATATTTCAATTTATTTCTACTATCTTATTCTATTTAACTTCATTGGTTAAATTTTAATTCCAGAACTTAAATTCCTGGCTCTATTTCAAATCAATTTGAAATCGTAATACCAATTCAAAACATTTGAATTTCTAAACCACTTGTTTTTCTCAAAACAATTCGAATCAAAATCTTTGGTAGTAATCTGTCACTTACAACTCGAAAATGAACACTGATGATGTCTAGATTCATCATCAGAATCTATTTTCCAGCTACAAGGTGAGTTCAATACTATATCACTTTCAGTTTGAAAAAACATTTTCAAAATCTCCCAGGAACTTAAAATTTCCTTATTTTAATTCCAAATCTGATTTAAATTCATATTTTTCTTCATTTTATTTCATATACTTTACTTATATGAATTCTGATTAGTCATTTATAATCATTTTACCTTTTTATAATCTTACTCGATTATAATAACAACCAACACAACCAATATACTATATCAAATATATTCGGGTAAAATTATTCCATTTACCCTCTTTCAAAACATACCATGACGGTTCATCGTATTCGAGTGTTTAGTAACCCCTATCGATACAGTGGATCAAACCGATCGACCAGAATTCACAAACAACTCAACCAATAAAACTCCACAATATAAAATCATTTTATATTAACTAACAAATACGTTCACTCGTATATATACACTCAAACTCAGTCTAGGATATTACTAATCCCATCTCTACTGAATCACGCCACAGAGCCAAGGTAATAACTAAACCTCCCTCTGATAACAACTGTAATGACCCGGATTTTGAGCGACTTTGGTTATCGACGTAAGCTCGACGTCGATAACCAAAACATCGAAAAATCCCGGTAATTAATGAAAGAAATTAGAAGGTGAGAATAGATAAGATAGAAACTTAAAATAGAAGAAGAAGAAGAACACAACATCAGAGTAACACGAACCTCACAGCGGAACGAATAATATATAATAGATAACATAACTTTGAAATATAACAGTTATGTATACAATAGCACTTATCAGAGTACAGCACTTACAACACAGCGGAAATAACTATAGCTATATGATCCAGAAGCCTCCTGCTCCAGCTCTTCAAGTATACCTGTAAATCCTGACTACTTGACTGCCCGTACAAATTTAGGCACCCAAGAGTTTAGGGAAAACAAAATAAACTCCGGGTCAGTCATGTGACTGGTGTGAATAAACTCAAATCATTTAAACAGGTATATGATATCTCATAAGACCACTCTGTGAATACGGAACGGGTTTTTCCCTTATGAGAATCCAAATAACTTTTCAAAGCAATATCATTCTGATATTATAATAATGTCTAAGTACAAATAAATATCAATCTAGCAGAAACGCTTGCATCTCACGTTACTACGTATATAGTATACAATCAAAATCGCAAGCACGTATTGGATGATTGGATTTCCAACTATGACACGGTATGGAACCACCTTCCAATCAGTGTACTCTAGGAACGATACACTGGAGTTCAACAAGGACATCTTGCAACTCAGCCACACATGACCGACCACTCATTTCGCTTGAGTGTATCGAATGTACATCACCAACGGTTGGGATCAGCAACCGTTCCCGTATATATATGGGACAACATTGATAGATTTGAGAAACAAATGAATATTCTCTAGATAGGTGATTATACACCCTACTTCGGTGTGGCCGACTTAGCCATGCTGCCTGCCCGATTTATGTCATTTACCGGTTGATGAGGTTAGAAGCTACGCTTTATCATTACATCAGATTCACTTCGAATGCTACATTGTCAAATCCATCGAAATCACTAATTGACGTTTACAACAGTACATTACGTGTTAGCTAAAAGAAGTTTCCTTCTCCGCTTCCACTCTTGGTACGGTTGAAGAAATCAAGGTACGTGACCTTCCTGGAAATACTCTGTCAGACATTCATTCATACAAGTCATCCTCATTCACTTAGAAAGTCACATCGTCATACCCGCCAAATCACAAATTGATTTATCCAAAAATAACACGGGTATACAGCTTAGAGAAATGAATTCCTCTGCCACCAAACGTGATTACGTTTGAACAGAACAACTTACGCGATCCATTGGATATACTCTGTCAGACCTTCAACCATACAAGTTGTCCTGGGACTGGACAAACCGAAGGCACTATTCTGTAGACAGGATAGTCCTTGCATTTTACTCCGTCTTCAATTATCTTTGGCATATATGATTCGTGACGCTTATGCCAATACAGAGTGGTTCTATGGATAATAATCCAACCGGTCTCTCCATATTAACAATGTTAAAATGGTCAAAACTTCGATAGTCTGTGATTTAACTATCAAAGAAAAACAAGTGTGCAAACAACGATATTATTTCCAAATGGAAATTATATCGAACAAACATCATTTAACATAAATCTCTTTAGTTCATTTATTTACTTATCTCCTGTTTCCCTATATTCTAAATTCTTATTTTCTTTTATCAGAAAACATTTCTGATTCTCGTTTGGAAAACATTTCCAAAACTCCTTTACGATCAAACCTTACCATTTCTTAGTTAAGAAGGAAGTCACTCAAGTTGGGGTATAATTACCTCTCAGACCTTAACTGAACAACGTTATAACTTCAAAATGGTCAAGGTTTATCTTTTAATCTTTAACAACTTCTTTACGCCTTTCTCGGATTCAATTTTACTAGTCCACTTCTATATTTAAAACATTGGTTATAACGATAACATTATAATCCCTCCTTTCGAATTATCTAACTTTAATTATTACTTCTATTCTTATTAGTGAATAATTAACCTAACACTTATTTATTTATAAATAAATAAATCTCTATTTAAACACTGGAAAGTATAAGTACTTTCCCGAATTCGATATAATCGAATTTGCCGATTAACTCTCTTCGAGAAATCTCTATTTGATTAACTCTTCTTCGAATAACCTATATTCGATTAACTTCTTCCTTTTCAAATATCTCATATTTGAAAATCTTACTTTCGAATAAACTATATTCGAAAATCTCTTTTCGAATAACTCTTGTTCGATAAATCTCACTTCGATCAACTAATATTCGATAACTCTTCCTTTTCAAATATCTCATCTTTGAAAAACCTCACTTCGATTAAACTATAATCGATAACTCCCTTCGATGAAACTAACATCGATAACTCCTTTCGATGAAACTAACATCGATAACTCCTTTCGATGAAACTAACATCGATAACTCCTTTCGATGAAACTAACATCGATTACTCCTTTCGATGAAACTAACATCGATTACTCCTTCCGATGAAACTAACATCGATTTATTTAACTCGACGAACTTAACTCGACTAACTTAACTTGACTCGACTAACTCGACTTACTTGGTTCGACCAATTCGATTTGATCAACTAGGCTCGACTAACTTGACTAACTTCACTCGACTTACTTGGTTCGACCAATTCGATTCGATTTACTAGGCTCGACTAACTTGACTAACTCTGTCTCAAATAACTATATTTGATTAACTCTAGTTCGTTTTAACTCTAATCGATTAACTCTAACTAATTAACTCCAACTGGTTAACTCTATTTTATTAACTCTAACTGGTTAACTCTAACTGATTAACTCTAACTGATTAACTCTAACTGGTTAACTCTAACTGATTAACTCTAACTGGTTAACTCTAACTGATTAACTCTAACTGGTTAACTCTAACTGATTAACTCTATCTGGTTAACTCTAACTGATTAACTCTATTTGATTAACTCTATTTGATTAACTCTAACTGGTTAACTCTAACTGGTTTACTCTAACTGATTAACTCTATTTGACTAACTCGACTTGACTAACCCCTTTCGAATGTCTATATTCGATTAACTAACTTCGAATACCATATTCGATTAACTAACTTCGAATACCATATTCGATTAACTCCTTTCGAATGTCTATATTCGATTAACTAACTTCGAATACCATATTCGATTAACTAACTTTGAATACCATATTCGATTAACTTACTTTGAATACCATATTCGATTTACTTTATTCACTTTATAAAGATTTCCTTTTTAACGACGTTTTATTCATTTGAAAAGATTTACTTTTAAATAACGGTTCTACACTTTAAAAATGATTTCCTTTTTATAATGTTTCCTTTTCAATTCTATTTGTAAATGGTTTACAAATATTTCCTTTTCAAATTTATTCTTGAAATATTCTAACTCCTTAAATCCTCTGAAAAATTCGCCATAACCTCCTTTGTATCGGGAGCATCGGAAAAATCCCCAAACTCGCCACACAGGCCTTTCCATTAAAAAAGAAAATAGTTTGAAATTATTTCCTTTTTGAATATCTCCTATTTATTAATATTCCCATTTATAAATATTGCTTATTTATAAATATTCCAGTTTATAAATATTCTGTTTTCAATATCACTTTGAAAATCTCCTTATCAACATCCCGTATGTTATAGTATTCAATCATATCAAATCACGATGTTCAATATCGTCCATACACATAAAATCGCCAACAGATTATATATATCACATCATATATTCAATACATGAAACAAAATAGTATATAAATATTGAGGAACCCAGTTGGGTCCCTCCAACCTGTTTCCCTGCATCCACAGATGTTACACAATATGATTATCATCACTTTCAGTTCAATATAAATTATTCTGATAGCAGAATCAATATATAAATATTTAACAGTTTATATATATATGTATATATATATAATTCCCACTAACTGACTAGCAGTTCAACCAATCAACCAACACACAACAATCAACAGATGAATAACAGTTCTAAGAATACATTATAAAAATATAACTGTTCAGAGTTGGTGAGTTTGACTCACATTTGCAGTTCATCGTTAAAGAATGATAAACTGTTATTTGATTTGAATCAAACAATTTATTTCGTCATAAATTCATACTAGCTCGAATCCACTTCCAGTCAGCTTTATTGTGAAGCTCCCGTCCATACGATCCTGTCGGATCTTGTTTCGTCTGATTCCGATATAGTATGAGCAAGTTATTGCATTTATAAGTTATGACATGAATTGATTTCTATTTAAAAAAAAATAAAAAAAAATGGGCTTAACTTCCCGGCCCATCTTCATTCAATAATACCCAGACCCATTCCTTCTCTTCTTCCTCCAGTTAAAGCTCCGATGCCTGCTCCTAAAAATCGAAACCATGACCGTAACTTCCTCCAATCTGTTCTCCAACTAGGAACCACTGAACCCAAAAACGAATGCACCAACATACACCTCATCTAAGCCTCCTCCACCTCATCCCAACTTCCGTCCACTCGCGCCTTCCCGGTCATCGCGACGCTCAGCTAAAAGCTGTGGGTTCCAGCGACAATCATCGACATATCTTTGTTCGGATTCTCAACAGAAAATCACAATCGAACCCACTCTTCACCACAAACAACAACGAACACTCCAACTCTCGAATCAATGCTTGAATCTCCTTAAAATCCCAACCCTAGTTCACCAATACTGCCGCTGCTCCCTATACACCAAACCAAAATAGGTTCGAACCCATTGAAATGGACATGAATGCGAAGAGAAACTCTTTCTGATTTCAAATCCATATGCTATAGGATTTATTGAATTTTAGTTGAATTGTTTGAGATTTTTCAATGTTGATGCTTCACTGTTGGAAGAAAAAGAGAAGCGGCGGAAAAAAAACTGAGGAATTAGGTTTTAAGGAAAGTAAGGGAGGGTATTTATAGTGTGTAAACGGCATATACTCGGTATATTCCTTCGTTGTTAATTCGTTATTTCCTTCTAAAAATTCGTGCGCTCACATATGATACCTAAAAATCACCAAACTGGACATACACCTTCAGCTCGACATTACGGTCCCAACGAAACTGGCTTCGTCGAATTCCGACTCCGTATGCTCACACAGCGTATTTTTAACTGTTGAAATACTGACTATTTTACACTCTAAAAGTCCCCATGGTCACACACTGACCCTAAAAATCACGAAACTTGGAATCTATCAACTATTTGACATTGCGGATCCAACAAAACTAGTTTCGTCGAATTCCGACTTCGTATGCAAAACTGGCTATTTTTAACGCTCTAAATAGCCTATTTAAATATATAAATATATTTAAATATAATTGAATTAATTATTTAAAATTAATTATTATCGTATATCTTCACATATGATATCGTACAACCCCAGAATATCATATCAGAATTTACAGCTTGATATTTCAGATTCCAGATTATCTCGATATTCAGTTTATACTGAAAATCCATTTATAACATATATAAAGCGTCGCAAATTATAAAGGAATTCCACAGCGACTTTTTCTGAAATTTGATTTGGACGTACATCAAAATCTACACGACGAAATCTCGATTTTTCTCTTCCACTAGAATGATATACTCCACCAGCTCCACACGTTTCTTGTTTCACAGAAATCCGATTTAAAATGAATCCTGTACATTCAGTTGAAGTTCAAATCGCCAAATAGCGAACTGTCGTGCCATTTCAAGCTCTGTTTTAATTATATTATAATTCTACGTTCAAACTGTCGTTGATTCAATATAATCGTTATTATATTTCGAATCGGAACTCCACCAAATCTCGTATGCTATTCAATTCACATGATATTGTGAATTTCACTATTTCCGACTATTTCGACATTATAATATATTATTATATTATAATTATTAATTAAATATTCAATATTATTTAATTCACGTTCTCGATATCGATAAATCGTTATTTAATAATTAAATAAATAAATTATTCAACAGCTAAAAATGCGGGTCACTACACCAGCCATCTCCTTCCCCCTCCGATGATGCTACTCCTCCCCTCCGATTGATGAATGCGGTGAGTTTTTATTTAAGTTAATTATTTAAAAATATGATTTTTATTAATATATATATAACGTTATATATATATATATATATATATATATATAAATAGCATAGTTTTATATGCAAAGATATGGTTTTTAATTTATAAAGTTTTAGTTTTGATTTATAAAAAGCATATATTTTTCAATGTGTAAAGGCGAGATGTTTAACAATGTAAAGGTGAGATTTTTAACGTATAAAAGAAATGATTTTTAACATATATAAGGTTCGATTTTTAACTTCAAAAAGGTTAAATTTTTCTATGTGAAAAGATTAGATCTTTCTATATGAAAAGATAGGATTTTGTATTTGGTTGAAAAGCGAATAAAAATATGATTTTTATATTATATAGATAATAAAAATTCGATCTTTATATCATAGGAAGAATAAAAATGTGATTTTTATTCATGTAGAGTAATAAAAATATAATTTTTATTATATTACTAGCGGTGTAAAAATAGAATTTTTATTTATGTAGTAGCGGTATAAAAATATAATTTTTATCAATATAGTAGTGGTGTATAGTAGTGGTATAAAAATAGAATTTTTTTGACTATATAATAGCAATGTAAAAATGTGATTTTTATATACATAACAACAATATAAAAATGTGATTTTTATATATGTAGTGGCTACGGACAACGAAATTGACAAAAGGAGAGAACGACGAAGATTCCTACATATGAAGAGTCGTGGCGTTTGGTTTAGCTAGTCGGTGAGAACTTCTCACTTTTAATTTAATTTTCTTGTTAAAATATATAATAGGATGCGGACAGTGTTTAGTAGCACCCGACACCCGTCGTCCACAGACCAGGACGGCTTGTTTGTTTGTTTGTTTGATTTTGATGTGTAGTTGATTATGTGATGTGGAATGAAATAAAAATATTTTTATAGTTAAAAATAAAAATTTTAACGTGTATATGAAGTGAATAAATTAATATAAACAAATCGAACGATTTTTTTATATACACACATTTGACTGATATTGATTGGGACGATAAATTTTACACATCGCCCAACTACACAAATAAAATCTATGTTTGATTGTTTGAAACCCCACACGGGTATTGGGATGATATATGACATACACTAATCCCAATAATTAGTTGTATGTCGATCGATTAATTGACATACTATTATAAGCGTTAAATATTTATAATTGATGCCTATACAGTGTAGAATGCACTTTGGATGATGGTTGATTATTTGTCATTGTTGATATATACATGCGTTGTATGGAATTCAATAGAAATAAAATCTATGGTAATTGATTGGGCCTCATTCCAGTTTTGAAATAGAATATTTGAAGAGAAATATTTGAATACAATATTTGAGAAGAAATATTTGAAAGGAAATATTTGAATAGAATATTTGAAATAGAAATATATAAAGCCGTGTTGATTAGATATGCGCCATTTTGACGCGAATGATATTTATATCGATTATATTTGTTTTTATAATAAATATTGAAAAGTGATTTCAAAATCGAATATTTTGAAATGAAATTCGAATTAAATTGAATTGAAACGAATTAGAATTCGAATTGAGTTGAAAATAAAATGAATTCGAATCGAATTGAAATTGAATGGAAAACAATTTGAAATTAATTCGAATTGAATTGAAATTGAATAGAAATCGATTTGAAATAAATTCAAAATCGAATGGAAATTGAACTGAAATTGAAAACAAACTGGAATTGAATTGAAATCGATTTGAATTGAAATCAAATTGAAATGAATTTAAAACGAATTTATAAGAAAGAATTTAATTTTGATTAGAAATTGAATGTGAAGTTGAAATCGTTTTGAAAACGAATTTAAAACGATTTATAAAATATGTTTTGAAAGGAAATCGATGAAATATATATAATATATATATTATATATATAGAATGGCCTGAATAGAACGCGCCGCGACAGTACGCGAATTTCGACCATTGACTTAGAATGGATATTGCGGGAGATCCGACCGTCGGATTCTCCTAAAACCGGAACAATTGGGTTCGTATCGAAAAGAGCACGAATGTGAGAAATTAGAAATCTAACGGCTGGAATTGGCATTATGTCCAAATCAAATTTGGAAAAGGTCGCTGTAAGTGCAGTTCGATGGCCGTTGATGGAAATCGACCGTACGGGCCTTGATAAAATTATTAAAAATATCAATAATTTGTGTAAAATCATAAGGAATGATTAGAATTGGATGAAATTTTCCATATTTGAAAAGATAAAAATATATTTTTATCGAAATGAACTAGTTTTGAACTAGAATTATAATTCTATTTATTTTTAAAATAAATAAAGTGGATTTGAAATGGTTTTGAAAATAACCAGAATTTCCAATATATAAAGTGGAAATGGATTTGAATCGAAATTGTCTTTGGAATATTTCGATGTTGGATTTCGTGATTATACAGATATTGTTATGGAAATTTGAAAGATATATTTATATCGTTATTTCCAAGACGATATTTGTTGGTCGTAGAATTTGATATTGAATATAAGCCGATATATTTTCTATTCAGAGCCTTGTATTTAATATCAAATGTGATTTGGGTTTGTCGTGAATGGTGTCTTCATTAACACTGTTCTTAAACCCATTTGAGAAAAATATTAAATCTTTTTATTTAGATTTAACGAAGTGTACCAATTAAATGGTATTTAATTGGAATTGAATTTAAATTGATTTTTGGGTTTATCGTGAACAGTGTTTTAAATAACACTTGTTCTTTAACCCGATAATTAATGGAATGTGATTTTGGGTTGTCATGAACGGTATCTTCAATAATACTGTTCTTAGACCCAACTGAGTTAAGAAAATCAGAAACTAACTGAAGATTAGTTAAGTTGATTGGTTTCTTGGGTATTGATCTGATGTTGGTTTCGGCCTTCGGGGTTAATACTTAGGGAATTGCTCACTTGCTATTTTACGATTAAAGGCTGATAGAATGGAATGTGATTTTGGGTTTATCGCGAATCGTGTTTTAAATAACATTGATTCTTTAACCCAGTTAAAGATTAAAACTAAGTGGAGTTTTAAGGAATCTTTAATTAGATTGAAATGATCTAGAATGGAGTATCACCAGTTTTGCTTCAGGCGATAGTTAAATCTTTAATTAGATTTCAACGTGAAATGGTAATTGAATTTACCGATAACAATATTTTTATAGTGATTATGTGATGTGGAATGAAATAAAAATATTTTTATAGTTAAAAATAGAATTTTTAATGTGTATATGAAATGAAATAAATTAATATAAACAAATCAAACGATTTGTATATATACACACATTTGACTGATATTGATTGGGACGATAAATTTTACACATCGTCCAACTACACAAATAAAAATTGTGTTTGATTGTTTGAAACCCCACACGGGTATTGGGATGATATATGACATACACTAATCCCAATAATTAGTTGTAAGTCGATCGATTGATTGACAGACTGTTATAAGCGTAAAATATTTATATTTGATGCCTATACAGTGTATAATGCACTTTGGATGATGGTTGATTATTTGTCATTGTTGATATATACATGCGTTGTATGGAAATCCATAGAAATAAAATCTATGGTAATTGATTGGGCCACATTCCAGTTTTGAAATAGAATATTTGAAGAGAAATATTTGAATAGAATATTTGGGAAGAAATATTTGAAACGAAATATTTGAATAAAATATTTGAAATAGAAATATATAAAGCCATGTTGATTAGATATGCGCTATTTTGACGCGAACGATATTTATATCAATTATATTCGTTTTTATAATGAATATTGAAAAGTGATTTCAAAATCGAATATTTTGAAATGAAATTCGAATTAAATTGAATTGAAACGAATTAGAATTCGAATTGAATTGAAAATAAAATGAATTCGAATCGAATTGAAATTGAATGGAAATCAATTTGAAATTAATTTGAATTGAATTGAAATTGAATAGAAATTGATTTGAAATAAATTGAAAATCGAATGGAAATTGAACTGAAATTGAAAACAAACTGGAATTGAATCGAAATCAAATTGAAGTGAATTTAAAACGAATTTATAAAGAAAAATTTAATTTTGATTAGAAATTGAATGTGAAGTTGAAATCGTTTCGAAAACGAATTTAAAACGATTTATAAAATACGTTTTGAAAGGAAATCGACGAAATATATATAACATATTATATGTATATATAATGGCCTGAATTGAACGCGTCGCGCCGCGGTAGTTCGCGAATTTCGACCATTGACTTAGAATGGATATTGCGGGAGATCCGACCGTCAGATTCTCCTAAAACTAGAACTATTGGGTTCGTATCGAAAAGAGCTTTCTAACGAATGTGAGAAATTAGAAATCTAACGGTTGGATTTGGAATTATGTCCAAATCAAATTTGGAAAAGGTCGATGTAAGTGCAGTTCGATGGCCGTTGATGGAAATCGACCGTATGGGCCTTGATAAAATTATTAAAAATATCAATAATTTGTGTAAAATCATAAGGAATGATTTGTGAAGAATTGGGATGAAAATTTCCATATTTGAAAAGATAAAAATAGATTTTTATCGAAATGAACTAGTTTTGAACTAGAATTATAATTCTATTTATTTCTAAAATAAATAAAGTGGATTTGAAATGGTTTTGAAAATAACTAGAATTTCCAATATATAAAGTGGAAATGGATTTGAATCGAAATTGTCTTTGGAATATTTCGATGTTGGATTTCGTGATTATACATATATTATTATGGAAATTTGAAAGATATATTTATATCGTTATTTCCAAAACGATATTTGTTGGTCGTAGAACTTGATATTGAATATAAGCCGATATATTTTCTATTCAGAGCTTTGTATTTAATATCAAATGTGATTTGGATTTGTCGTGAATGGTGTCTTCATTAACACTGCTCTTAAACCCAATTGAGAAAAAGATTAAATCTTTTTATTTAGATTTAACGAAGTGTACCAATTAAATGGTATTTAATTGAAATTGAATTTGAATTGATTTTTGGGTTTATCGTGAACGGTGTTTTAAATAACACTTGTTCTTTAACCCGATAATTAATGGAATGTGATTCTGGGTTGTCATGAACGGTATCTTCAATAATACTGTTCTTAGACCCAACTGAGTTAAGAAAATCAGAAACTAACTGAAGATTAGTTAAGTTGAATGATTTCTTGGGTATTGATCTGATGTTGGTTTCGGCCTTCGGGGTTAATACTTAGGGAATTGCTCACTTTCTGTTTTACGGTTAAAGGCTGATAGAATGGAATGTGATTTTGGGTTTATCGCGAATCGTGTTTTAAATGACATTGATTCTTTAACCCAGTTAAAGATTAAAACTAAGTGGAGTTTTAATGAGTCTTTAATTAGATTGAAATGATCGAGAATGGAGTTTCACCAGTTTTGCTTCAGGCGATAGTTAAATCTTTAATTAGATTTGAACGTGAAATGGTAATTGAATTTACCGATAACACCGTGGTGTTAGATATGAAGTATGACCAATTTTACTTCATGGGATGAATAGGTTGGGATTGGGAAATAAAATAAATGATTACTTCGGTGCGGTTCGGTAATCCCGACTAGTTTGAAGTGATATTCAAAGGAGGATTAAAGAATAAATTTAAAAGAATTTATCATTGATAAAATTAATGGGAACCTTTCCCTAAGAATGTGAAATTTAGAAACTAACTGTAGGTTAGCTAAGCAGAATGGTTTCCTGGGTGTTGATATGATGTTGGTTTCAGCCTTCGGGGTTAATATTTGGGGAATTATTCTCTTGTTAATTTACAGTTAGTGACTGATGAATTGGAATGAGGCGTATGTTGTGTTTGTGTAACACTTGTTTATTATATACGCTAGTTATTCGGAAAGACCGGGTTTATCCCATTCTGAATAACTGATACGACGATAAGTCGAAGATGAAGACGGTGGTTGAAGACCGGAGGTCTTCACGTCGTTTGGGTGATTACTGATGATCTTGATTGGGCCGTACACCTAAGAGGAGGGAATCAGTTAGTGATCGTCTAGACGTACTTGGAGATCGATGGATATGCGGGGTACTAGGTGCCTCCGGTTTCGTTCTGACCCAGAACGAACTTGTAAATGGACTGTGTCTGACATTGGATTTTATTCTGTGTGATTGATTTCTATTAAATATATATCTGTTTGGCGGCGCAGAATTTAGTCTCTTGCTTAACGCTCTTCTCTGAGACGTACGAGCTCAGGGGTTATATATTGATGGATATCAAAAGCATGGAATGAATTTCCTGTGTGGCATGCCTAAGTGGCAAATGATCAAGGCTTCTGTTGAAAAGCAGAGTCTTGTGGTTGATGATCAAAACACGGCCTGTGTGGCATATCTTTGTGTAACTTTGATTCGCGAGCCTCACACCCCGGTTGTGAACTATAAACGGGAGAGGACATCAGGGAGGGCATGCGTTTCTTTCTAGTTAGAAGGGGCGTCAATGGTTTTGCATGCCCTGAAGAGTTTGACTTATGTGGTTGTTGCTGTTGCGAGGCGCCTCGGATATATCGGTGACTATGTGGAACTGATGGAGTCATTTGTTGGCTCATTTACGCCCTAAAAGGCGGGGAAACGCAGTGTCCAGGGTTTAAGTTTAATCTGCATCGGTGGACCGGCCCTAACGATCCAAGGGTCGATGCGCTCTGACCCTGAGGCTCGGGCTAGAGAGTCTCGAAGCCGGTGAGGACTATCTTTTGCCTCGGTTCATAGATGGAAATCCAATTTCCAATATGTGACATGTGCGGTTTTGATTGTAGAGCCTAGTATTGGCGACATGATAAATGGTACCCATGCCGTCTATGATTAATACTTATGATTGAAATTGTTTTGAATACACTTATAGTAATAAAAGATGAAATTTAGCATATCAAGCATTCTTTGGCTATTATATGGTAAAACCCTATCCTACGGCTTGCGTTGCATTATGTGATGGGACCTGGGTCTTATAATAGCTTCATTTTTCTTTATTTAGCTTTGCGCTGTTGTTTTATGCACTGGTATTCTTGGGAGGAAACCCGTTCCGTGTTATACGGCGTGGTCCCTTGATTTACCTAACTTTAAAATAAAGATTAATAACTGTTTTAGTTCTCACACCAGTCACATGACTGACCTGGATTTAATTGTTTTAACCTAAACTCTGGGTGCCCTTATTTTGACACGGGCAGCTAGTAGTTTTGGTTTTGCAGATTTATATTCACAGGATCCTGATTTACAGCTGGAACGATACTTGGAAAGCTTTGTATCCGTGTATTACTTCTATTTTTGTTTTGTATTATTTTCCGCTGCTATGGAATTTAAATCTCTGATATTTTCTGTGTAATATTTATTCATACTCTGTATATTCCTGTATTCTGATGGAATTGTTGTAATATACAATGAAATGTTCTTCTGTCTGCGCTCCGATTTGTCGTGTTCTCAAAACAATCAGGGGTTTCGATTCGGATCGAGCGAAATTCGTGATCGTTTCATTTGGTATCAGAGCTTTGGTTTACAATGCTCAGAGAACAAGGCATATTAGAACCAAACGTAAGAATTCATCTGGAATTGGATTAGTAATATCCAATGGGAATGACTCGTTAGAGATGGGATCAGTAGTATCCTAGAACGAGTGTGAAGAGTATATTTTTAAAGTGAAAACAATTTTTGTTTTGAAAATTTAAATCAACTATTCATATTTGATTATTTATTTATGTTGAATTTGGACAATCCAGTATATAAAGATTTTGCATATACGTCTGATCCGCGTGTATTCGAAGTTTTAATATACTGGATAGATATAGAATCACACTCTAGTCGCCCGGAGATGATTCTGTTGATGACTACGTAGCATCAGCAGTTTATGTTCGAGTTTCGAGGGTGTGATATTTATATATTTCCTATTGACTGGTGTGAGAACCAAAATTAGATAGGGCCTATTGTTGTGATTTGGCATCAAAAATGTGATTTTTGACTATATATCAAAGTTATGGATTTGAAACGTTAATCAACTAATTGGTTGCTGGTTGTGTTGTTTGATTATTGTCTAACTAATTAAATGTTGGACCATTTAGCCAAATTGTACCAAATATTGAGTTGTATTGAAAATTTGTCGCATTTGCATGCATATACATGTACTTACATTGAACATGTCATAGCAAGGAGGCTAGAGCAGAAGAATAAAATTGTTTGCCCGACAAATAGGTACATGTTTATTGTATTTATTGGGGTTTGGATGATTTTGTGAGCCGATTGGCTAGCCGCTTGGCTTTTTCTTTTTCTTTTGGATTAAAGAAGGCCATGGGAGGCTATATTAAATATCCCGAAGTCCCCGGTGCAGGGGAGGTTATGGCGGAATTTTTTAAAAATTTAGGATGTTAGCCAAATTTTTGAAAAATTTGAAAAGTTCTTAGAAACTGAAAAGTTGAAGAACTTAAGCCGTAAAGAAAATAATGAAAGTTGAGTTGATTAGTTAAACAACTTTCAGCTTTGTTCCTTTTCGGGGACGAAAAGTTTTAAGTGGGGGAGATTGTAATAACCCGGAAATCCGAGCCAATTTAAAATTTATATTTTGGCAATTTTAGTGAATTTTGATTATTTAAAATGAATTATTTTAAATAATATAGACGAGAAATTTATTTTGAATAGAATTAGAACGTATATATATATATATAATGGTCGTTAGAATATAAATATTTATTTATATATATAAAAGGAATTGAAAATGGCGCGGTAGTTCGATAATTCAATTTCAAAATTCAAATGAATGTACAAGATTCAAAATAAACCGGATTTTAGTGAAACCAAAAATATTTGAATCTATTTGAGAATATCTTTCCAAGGAATCCGAAGAATCGAAATTTCATAGTGGGAATAAAAAGTTATGCCTAGTTGAAAATTCAGAATAGTCGCTATGGAATTCTGGCCCTTAAAAATGGCCATTTTGCAAACGACCTCGGTTTTCGATGAAACCCCTTTTGTTGGATCCGGGATGTCAAATTATTGCTAGGTTTCAAATTTAATAATTTTTCGAATCAATATGTGAGCGTGGCGAAGGGAAAAACGTTTGACTAGTTTCAGTTGATTTTAATCGACTGGAAAATGGTCATTTTTCAAACGGTCTCGGAATTTGACGAAATTGGTTTTGTTAGGACCGTATAGTCAATATGAAGTTAGAAAATATTTTCAAGAATTTTTAGAGTCCGCATGTGGCCCTAGTAAATTGAAATGTGCGTTCAAATTCAATATATAGAGTTATATTTTGATTTAACGGAAACTGATCGAAATAGCCAAATTGGCTTACGATACATATTCCATTGTGTTCAGAATGGGGGTAATTAGCTATGGACGACAATCGGTGGGTTTGATTTTGAGTTCGAAAATAAAAGTTGCTTTTTGGAATTATAAAATAATAGAAATTTTCATAAACCCCCCCCCCCCTTATTTTCTTTCCATCTCCTTAACCCCCCTATTCATTTCGACTTCAGAAAAAAGGGGTTAAAAGAAAAAAAACGACTCCTCAGGTCGAGGGCGGCCATCGCCATCGCCGCCACATGCGCACCCACCCCATCTTCGCCTGGCTCGCCTCTACCCCAGTCGCCCTCCTTCGTTCGCGCCACCGCAACCTCCAAAACCCTAACCCATTCGAGCCTCCCCCCAATCGAGTCCCACAGCGCCTGAACCGCCCAGCGCCGCACCGCCTCCACCCCCTGCTGACCCCGACGCGCTGACGAACCCCCCTCCAGCCATCTCCTTCCCCCTCCGACGTCGTTACTCCTCCCCTCCTATTGATGAATGCGGTGAGTTTTTATTTAAGTTAATAATTTAAAATTATGATTTTTATTAATATATATATAACGTTATTTATTTATATATATATAGCATAGTTTTATATGTAAAGATATGGTTTTTAATTTATAAAGTTTTAATTTTGATTTGTAAAAAGCGTATATTTTTCAATGTGTAAAGGCGAGATGTTTAACATTGTAAAGGTGAGATTTTTAACATATGAAAGAAATGATTTTTAACATATAGAAGGTTCGATTTTTAACTTCAAAAAGGTTAAATTTTTCTATGTGAAAAGATTAGATCATTCTATATGAAAAATAGGATTTTGTATTTGGTTGGAAAGCGAATAAAAATATGATTTTTATATTATATAGATAATAAAAATTCGATCTTTATATCATAGGAAGAATAAAAATGTGATTTTTATTCATGTAGAGTAATAAAAATATAATTTTTATTATATTACTAGCGGTGTAAAAATAGAATTTTTATCTGTGTAGTAGCGGTATAAAAATAGAATTTTTATCTATATAGTAGCGGTGTATTGTAGTGGTATAAAAATAGAATTTTTTTATCAATATAATAGCAGTGTAAAAATGTGATTTTTTATATACATAGCAACAATATAAAAATGTGATTTTTATATATGTAGTGGCTACGGACAATGAAATTGACAAAAGGCGAGAACGACGAAGATTCCTACATATGAAGAGTCGTGGCGTTTGGTTTAGCTAGTCGGTGAGAACTTCTCACTTTTAATTTAATTTTCTAGCTAAAATATATACTAGGATGCGGACGGTGTTTAGTAGCACCCAACACCCGTCGTCCAGACCATGGACGGCTTGTTTGTTTGTTTGTTTGATTTTGATGTGTAGTTGATTATGTGATGTGGAATGAAATAAAAATATTTTTATAGTTAAAAATAGAATTTTTAATGTGTATATGAAATGAAATAAATTAATATAAACAAATCAAACGATTTGTATATATACACACATTTGACTGATATTGATTGGGACGATAAATTTTACACATCGTCCAACTACACAAATAAATCTGTGTTTGATTGTTT
The DNA here is from genome assembly GCA_030737875.1 of Allium sativum. Taxonomy (NCBI): domain Eukaryota; kingdom Viridiplantae; phylum Streptophyta; class Magnoliopsida; order Asparagales; family Amaryllidaceae; genus Allium; species Allium sativum. The sequence goes on along the minus strand of CM060920.1, from coordinate 929,492,832 downwards.
GAAACCCCACACGGGTATTGGGATGATATATGACATACACTTATCCCAATAATTAGTTGTAAGTCGATCGATTGATTGACAGACTGTTATAAGCGTTAAATATTTATATTTGATGCCTATACAGTGTATAATGCACTTTGGATGATGGTTGATTATTTGTCATTGTTGATATATACATGCGTTGTATGGAAATCCATAGAAATAAAATCTATGGTAATTGATTGGGCCACATTCCAGTTTTGAAATAGAATATTTGAAGAGAAATATTTGAATAGAATATTTGAGAAGAAATATTTGAAACGAAATATTTGAATAAAATATATGAAATAGAAATATATAAAGCCATGTTGATTAGATATGCGCTATTTTGATGCGAACAATATTTATATCAATTATATTCGTTTTTATAATGAATATTGAAAAATGATTTCAAAATCGAATATTTTGAAATGAAATTCGAATTAAATTGAATCGAAACGAATTAGAATTCGAATTGAATTGAAAATAAAATGAATTCGAATCGAATTGAAATTGAATGGAAATCAATTTGAAATTAATTCGAATTGAATTGAAATTGAATAGAAATCGATTTGAAATAAATTGAAAATCGAATGGAAATTGAATTGAAATTGAAAACAAACTGGAATTGAATTGAAATCAAATTGAAATGAATTTAAAACGAATTTATAAAGAAAAATTTAATTTTGATTAGAAATTGAATGTGAAGTTGAAATCGTTTCGAAAACGAATTTAAAACGATTTATAAAATACGTTTTGAAAGGAAATCGACGAAATATATATAACATATTATATATATATATATAATGGCCTGAATAGAACGCGTCGCGCTGCGGCAGTTCGCGAATTTCGACCATTGACTTAGAATGGATATTGCGGGAGATCCGACCGTCAGATTCTCCTAAAACCAGAACTATTGGGTTCGTATCGAAAAGAGCTTTCTAACGAATGTGAGAAATTAGAAATCTAACGGTTGGATTTGGAATTATGTCCAAATCAAATTTGGAAAAGGTCGCTGTAAGTGCAGTTCGATGGCCGTTGATGGAAATCGACCGTATGGGCCTTGATAAAATTATTAAAAATATCAATAATTTGTGTAAAATCATAAGGAATGATTTGTGAAGAATTGGGATGAAAATTTCCATATTTGAAAAGATAAAAATAGATTTTTATCGAAATGAACTAGTTTTGAACTAGAATTATAATTCTATTTATTTCTAAAATAAATAAAGTAGATTTGAAATGGTTTTGAAAATAACCAGAATTTCCAATATATAAAGTGGAAATGGATTTGAATCGAAATTGTCTTTGGAATATTTCGATGTTGGATTTCGTGATTATACAGATATTGTTATGGAAATTTGAAAGATATATTTATATCGTTATTTCCAAGACGATATTTGTTTGTCGTAGAACTTGATATTGAATATAAGCCGATATATTTTCTATTCGGAGCTTTGTATTTAATATCAAATGTGATTTGGGTTTGTCGTGAATGGTGTCTTCATTAACACTGTTCTTAAACCCAGTTGAGAAAAAGATTAAATCTTTTTATTTAGATTTAACGAAGTGTACCAATTAAATGGTATTTAATTGAAATTGAATTTGAATTGATTTTTGGGTTTATCGTGAACGGTGTTTTAAATAACACTTGTTCTTTAACCCGATAATTAATGGAATGTGATTTTGGGTTGTCATGAACGATATCTTCAATAATACTGTTCTTAGACCCAACTGAGTTAAGAAAATCAGAAACTAACTGAAGATTAGTTAAGTTGAATGATTTCTTGGGTATTGATCTGATGTTGGTTTCGGCCTTCGGGGTTAATACTTAGGGAATTGCTCACTTTCTGTTTTACGGTTAAAGGCTGATAGAATGGAATGTGATTTTGGGTTTATCGCGAATCGTGTTTTAAATGACATTGATTCTTTAACCCAGTTAAAGATTAAAACTAAGTGGAGTTTTAATGAGTCTTTAATTAGATTGAAATGATCGAGAATGGAGTTTCACCAGTTTTGCTTCAGGCGATAGTTAAATCTTTAATTAGATTTGAACGTGAAATGGTAATTGAATTTACAGATAACACCGTGGTGTTTGATATGAAGTATGACCAATTTTACTTCATGGGATGAATAGGTTGGGATTGGGAAATAAAATAAATGATTACTTCGGTGCGGTTCGGTAATCCCGACTAGTTTGAAGTGATATTCAAAGGAGGATTAAAGAATAAATTTAAAAGAATTTATCATTGATAAAATTAATGGGAACCTTTCCCTAAGAATGTGAAATTTAGAAACTAACTGTAGGTTAGCTAAGCAGAATGGTTTCCTGGGTGTTGATCTGATGTTGGTTTCAGCCTTCGGGGTTAATATTTGGGGAATTATTCTCTTGTTAATTTACGGTTAGTGACTGATGAATTGGAATGAGGCGTATGTTGTGTTTGTGTAACACTTGTTTATTATATACACTAGTTATTCGGAAAGACCGGGTTTATCCCATTCTGAATAACTGATACGACGATAAGTCGAAGACGAAGACGGTGGTTGAAGACCGGAGGTCTTCACGTCGTTTGGGTGATTACTGATGATCTTTATTGGGCCGTACACCTAAGAGGAGGGAATCAGTTAGTGATCGTCTAGACATACTTGGAGATCGATGGATATGCGGGGTGCTAGGTGCCTCCGGTTTCGTTCTGACCCAGAACGAACTTGTAAATGGACTGTGTGTCTGACATTGGATTTTATTCTGTGTGGTTGATTTCTATTAAATATATATCTGTTTGGCGGCGCAGAATTTAATCTCTTGCTTAACGCCCTTCTCTGAGACGTACGAGCTCAGGGGTTATATATTGATGGATATCAAAAGCATGGAATGAATTTCCTGTGTGGCATGCCTAAGTGGCAAATGATCAAGGCTTCTGTTGAAAAGCAGAGTCTTGTGGTTGATGATCAAAGCACGGCCTATGTGGCATAAATTTGGAAAAATGATCGAGAATGGAGTATCACCGGTTTTGCTCCAAGCGATAGTTAAATCTTTAATTAGATTTGAACGGGAAATGGTAATTAATTTTTACTGATAACACAGTGGTGTTAGATATGAAGTATCACTAGTTTTGCTCCATGGGATGAATAGGTTGGGATTGGGATACTAAAAGAAATGATTACTTCGGGATGGCTCATTAATCCCGATTAGATGGATAAACCTTAATTTGGTTTAGAATTGAAAAGATAATGACATATTTTGAAATGATATCCAAAGGAAGATTAAAGAATAAATTTAAAAGAATTTATCTTATATAAAGTTAATGGGAACCTTCCCTTAATGATGTGAATATTTGAATAAAAGAATATTCTGAATTGAAATGAGGCGTATGTTGTGTTTTAATAGAACTTTTTTATAAAATACGCGGGTTATTCGGATTTCTAGGTTTATGGCCATTCTGAATAACCGATTCGACGATAAGTCGATAATGAAGACGGTGATTGAAGACCGAAGTTCTTCACATCGTTTGGATGATTACTGATGTCTTGATTGGGCTGTACACCCAAGACAAGGTAATAAGTGGTGATCGTCCAGACGTACTTGGTGAATGATCGTCCAGACGTACTTGGTAATAAGTGGTGTGGCGTGCTGAGATGCAAATGATCAAGGCTTTAGTTGAAAAGCAGATCCTTGTGGTGAATGATCAAAGCACGGCTTTAAATAGCATAGCTTTGTGTAGCGTTAATTCGCGAGCCTCGCACCCCGGTATAAACCAGAAACAGGAGAGGACTACAGGGAGAACATGCATTTCTTTCTAGCTAGGATTGGTGTCATGGTATGAAGCCCAGACATTTTTACTTGTGTGGATGATGAAAAGCGAGGTATTCAAATATATCATTCACTAAGGGGCCGATGGATGGATATGGTCGACATACTAACCAGACTTACCCCCTACAGGGCGGGGAAACATATTGTTCGGTATTTACCTGTGAGAACCTGTTACTTCCCCGTGAAGGAAAGAGCAGATACTTTGAGAACAACACACAATATAATGCAGACGGGAGAACAATTCATTGTTATTACAACAATTCCATAAGATACAAGAATATACAGAGTATAAATGAATAAATTACATTCGATAAATGTCAGAGATTACAATAAATTACATAGCAGTGGAAAAACAATATATAAAACACAACTGAAAGTAATACACGGATACAGAGCTTTCCGAGCATCGTTCCACCTGTAAATCAGGATCTTGTGAATATAAATCTGCAAAACCAAAACTACTAGCTGCCCGTGTCGAAAATAGGGGCACCCAGAGTTTAGGTTAAAACAATAAACTCCATGTCAGTCATGTGACTGGTGTGAGAACTAAAACAGTTATTTAAAACTTTACTTTAAAAGAGAGTAATTCAAGGGACCACGACGTATAACACGGAACGGGTTTCCTCCCAAGAATACCAGTGCATAGAATAAACAGCGCAATGCTTTTTCGAAAAATGAAGCTATTATAAGACCCAGGTCCCATCACACAATGCAACGCAAGCCGGAGGATAGGGTTTTCCCTTATAATAGCCAAACATGCTTGGTAAGTGTAAAACAAATCATTTGATACTATAATAAGTGTATAGTGTCAAAACAATTTTAATCATAAATATAAATCATAGACGGCATGGGTACCATATATCATGTCGCCTTACTAGTTCTACAATTAAAACTGCAATATCACGTATTGGAAATTGGATTTCCGTTATGAGTCGAGGCAAGGGGCAAGCTCCTCTCCGCTTCGAGACACTCTAGCAAATGCCTCAGGACTACACACTCTGGGTAACCCCTGGGATCCTCCAAGACCGGTCCTCTCTTACGTTTGAGGATTAATTATTCCTGAACACACGTTTCCCGGCCCTATAGGACCTATAATCGAGGCGCCTCGCATCCAAACCACAAAGGTGAAAAGTATATAAATGCCAGGGCTAGTAGGTCATTGACACCACCCATAGCTAGAAAGAAACGTCGTGCACTCCTTGGGTCCTCATCCCATTTTTGACTCATACCGAGGTGTGAGGCTCGCGAATCCACGCTATACACAAAGCTGCCACGTAGGTCGTGCTTTGATCATCAACCACAAGACTTTGCTTTTCAACAGAAGCCTTGATCCATGCAACTCAGCGTGCCACACAGGCAATTCATGCCATGCGATTGATATCTATCGATATATGACCTCTAAGCTCGTACGTCTCAGAGAAGGGCGTTAAGCAAGAGAATAAATTCTCCGCCGCCAAACAGATATATATTTAACAGAAATCAATCAACATAGAATAAAATCCAATGTCAGACACAATCCATTTACAAGTTCATTCTGGGTTTGAACGAAACCGGAGGCACTTTCCTCGCATATCCATCGATCTCCAAGTACGTCTGGACGACAACCAACTGATTCCCTCATCTTGGGTGTACAGCCCAACCAAGATCATCAGTAATCACCCAAACGATGTGAAGACTTCCGGTCTTCAACCACCGTCTTCATCTTCGACTTATTGTCGAATTGGTTATTCAGAATGGGTATAAACCCGGCCTTTCCGAACAACCCGCGTATATTAAAAACAAATGTTACACAAACACAACATACGCCCCATTCCAATTCATTAGTCACTAACCGTAAATTAGCAAGAGAGCTATTCCCCAAATATTGACCCCGAAGGCCAAAACCAACATCAGATCAATACCCAGGAAACCATTCTTCTTAACTAACCCATAGCTAGTTTCTAAATTTCAATTCTTAGGGAAAGGTTCCCATTAATTTTATCAAAAATAAATCCTTTAAAATTTATTCTTTAATCTTCCATTGGATGTCATTTCAAACCAAATTATGGTTTTCCAAACTAGTCGAGATTAGCGAACCACACCGAAGTAATTATTTATTTTATTTCTCAATCCCAACCTATTCATCCCATGAAGCAAAACTGGTAATACTCCATATCTAACACCACGGTGTTATCGGTAAAATTAATTACCATTTCACGTTTAAATCTAATTAAGGATTTAACTATCGCTTTGGAGCAAAACTGGTGATACTCCATTCTCGCTCATTTTCCAAATTTGATAATTTAAATTATCAATTCACATTCCAATCTAATTGCAGATTCCTTAAAACTCCTTTTTCTGGGTTAAAGAACTAATGTCATTTAAAACACAGTTCACGATAAACCCAAATCACATTCTATTTATTATCGGGTTAAAGAACAAGTGTTATTTAAAATACTCTTCATGATAAACCCACTAATCAATTCTATTTAAAACCCATTTCAAATCCAATTTATTTATTTAAAATAAATGGGTTTTTATTTTAGTTCTAAACTAGTTCATTTCGATAAAAAATTATTTTTATCTTTTCTAATATGGAGTTTTTCATCCCAATTTTCCCCAAATAATTTCTTATGATTTTACACAAATTATTACTATTTTTAATAATTTTATCAAGGCCCGTACAGTCGATTTCCATCAACGGACATCGAACTGCACTTACAACGACCTTTTCCAAATTTGATTTAGACGTATATCCAAATCCAACCGTTAGATTTCAAATTTCTAATATTCGTTAGAAAGCTCTTTCCGATACGAACCCAACGGTTCTGGTTTTAGGAGAATCCGACGGTCGGATCTCCCGTAATGTCCGTTCGAAGTCAATGGTCGAAATTCACGAACTACCGCGGCGCGGCGCGTTCTATTCAGGCCATTATATTATATATATAATATATATATTATATATTTCGTCGATTTCTATTCAAAACGAATTTTGTAAATAGTTTCAAATTCGTTTCAAAAACAGTTCAACTTCCATTTCCAATTCAAATCAAAATTGAATTTTTCCTTATAGATTCGTTTTAAAATTCATTGAATTCAATTCAAATTTCAATTCAATTTGAATTCATTTCAAATTGATTTTACTTCTATTTCAATTCGTTTTCAATTCAATTTGAATTTAATTCGTTTTCTATTCAAATCAAATTCAATTCGTTTTCTATTCAAATCAAATTCAATTCGTTTTCCATTCAAATCAAATTCAATTCGTTTTCTATTCAAATCAAATTCAATTCTCTTTCTATTCAAATCAAATTCAATTCGTTTTCTATTCAAATCAAATTCAATTCGTTTTCTATTGAAATAATATTCAATTCGTTTTCCATTCAAATCAAATTCAATTCGTTTTCTATTAAAATCAAATTCAATTCATTTTCTATTCAAATCAAATTCAATTAGTTTTCTATTCAAATCAAATTCAATTCGTTTTCTATTCAAATCAAATTCAATTCGAATTCGTTTAATATATATTCGATTTTTATCTCTTTTCAATATTCATTATAAAATGAATATAATCGATTTAAATATCGTTCGCGTCAAAATAGCGCATCTCTAATCAACACGACTTTATATATTTCAATAATTCCGTTATTCTATTCAACAAATGAATATTTATTCTATTCACTATGTGAATCTATATTTTTGTTAACACATGACTAATCTCAACGAATGAGTACTGTCCATGTGTGACTATTTTTGTTATTTAATATATTTTATAAAAATTATGGTATCTATCGTTTGATTTCAAATCAGACTCCAACCGTAAATTAGTAAGAGAACGATCCCCTGAATATTAACCCCGAAGGCCGAAACCAACATCAGATCAATATCCAGGAGACCACTCATCTCATCTATTTTCCAGTTAATTTCTAATTTTATATATGATAAAGATGTAAATTTTATTGTTAAAATATTGTTCAATACATGACTAATCTCAACGGATGAGTACAGTGAACACATGAACCTTTATTTTATAATGATAAAGATGTAAATTTTATTGTTAAAATATTTCGTTTAACACATGACTAATCTTAACGTATGAGTACAGTCAACACATGAACCTTTATTTTACAATGATAAAAATGTAAATTTTATTGTTAAAATACTTCGTTCAACACATGACTAATCTCAACGGATGAGTACTGTCAACACATGAACCTTTATTTTATAATATTCTTTATCTTCTAAATTGGAATGAGGCCCAATCAATCACCATATAGCGTTAACTATATGGATTCCATACAACACATGTATATAATAGCAACGATAAACAATCAAACATCATCCAAAGTGCACTACACTGTATAAGCATCAAATATAGATATCTAACGCTTATAAAAGTCTGTCAATCAATCGATCGACATACAACTAATTATTGGGATTAGTGTATGTCGTATTGCGTCCTAATACCCATGTGGGGTTTCAAACAATCAAACACAGATTTTATTTGTGCAGTTGGGCGATGTGTAAAATTTGTCATCCCAATCAATATCAGTCAAATCAGTGTATATAAACAAATCGGCCGATTTGTTTATAAATATTTATTTACTCACATTCACGTTAAAAATTATATTTTTAACGATAATTAATTTATTTCAACACATTAATTTATATTATCGATTTCACATCAACAACACGAACAAATTTCACAACACATCAATCAAATAAACAAGCCATCCATGGTCTGTGGATGACGGGTGTCAGGTGCTACTAAACACCGTCTGCATCCTAGGATATATTACAATATAACTAGAAAAGAAAATTGAAGAGTGAGAAATTCTCACCGATAGCTATCCTAACTCCACGACACTTCAAATGTAGGGAATCATCACTGTTCTCGCCTTTTGTCACTTTTGTTGCCCGTAGTCACTACATATATATAAATCACATTTTTATTTCGCTATTCAATGTATAATAATCGAATTTTTACACTGTTGTCTTTAAAATAAAATTCACATTTTTATTTGTTCACTTTCAATTTAAAATTCATATTTTTATAATCACTCCATATGGATAAGAATTCTATTTTTACATCGCTACTATATGGATAAAAATTCTATTTTTACATCGCTACTATATAGATAAAAATTCTATTTTTACATCGCTACTATATAGATAAAAATTCTATTTTTATCACGTTATTCTCTATATAAAGATTTTGCCTTTTCTAATATAAAGATTATATTTTTTTTATATGCCACTAGTATAAAAATTATATTTTTAATACTCTACTATAATAAAAATTACATTTCTATTCTATACAGCATATAAAAATTATATTTTTAACTTCTTAAAAATCACTTCTTTTTGTTTTCAAAAATCACTACTTTTTCATGACAAAGATTATATTTTTATTTTGCGACCATATATATATATATATAAATCTCATCTTCCATACGGTAAAACCTCGCCTTTAACACTTAAAAAAAATTCGATCTTTAACACTTTAAAAATTCGATCTTTAACACTTTAAAAATTCGATCTTTAACACTTTAAAAATTCGATCTTTAACTCTTTAAAAATTCGATCTTTAACTCTTTAAAAATCCGATCTTTAACACTTTAAAAATTCGATCTTTAACACTTTAAAAATTCGATCTTTAACACTTTAAAAATTCGATCTTTAACACTTTAAAAATTCGATATTTAACTCTTTAAATATTCGATCTTTAACTCTTTAAAAATCCGATCTTTAACACTTTAAAAATTCGATCTTTAACACTTTAAAAATTCGATCTTTAACACTTTAAAAAATCGATCTTTAACTCTTTAAAAATCCGATCTTTAACTCTTTAAAAATCATATTCTTATATGAAGAAAAATCATATCTTTTTGAAGTTATATACATATAGAAGATCCTATCTTTATAAGGCTACTCATACAATCAAAATCCAATTTTTTCGCTACATAAACGTCCTATTTTTATAAACTAAAAACCATAACTTTTTTCACTTAAAAATCATGACTTTACTTTCATAAAAATCTACTCTTTTTATTTATAAAAATCTATATAAAAACTGATTTTATATTTGCTAATTATATGTGTAAAAACTGGTTTATAAAATATGTTTTTAGCATAAACAAACTCAGACCTAAAAATGAAATACAATAGAACTTACTGCAGTCGAGAGAGAGGATTTGGCCTGCGCTCGGGTGAGAGGAGGAGGCGGGGGGAGGGGGTCGCGTTGGAGCCTGTCGGTGGCGAGGGGGCTGTCGCCATGCGGCGGGGGAGCTGTAGGAGGAGGGCGGCATGGCTTTTGGGCGAACTAGGGGCGACGTGTCTCATTTGGCTAGGGCACAGGGGGGGTGTCGAGGTGGGGTGGTGCTCCGGAGATCGGCGCAGCGGAGGTAGGTCGGGGCGACGAGGCTGCGACATCGGGCTTCTGCCATTTTTTTTTTTTTGATTTAATGAAGAACGGGGTGGGGGCAGAATGAAAGAATATGGGGTAGGAGATAGAGGGAAGGTTTTTATTTAATTATATATTTATTTTTATTATTTCAAAAAGGTAACTTTTTATTTCGACCTCGAAACGAGGCCCACCGACTGTCGTCCATAGCTAATTACCCCCATTCCGAACACAATGGGATATGTATCATAGGCTGATTCGACTATTACGATCAGTTTCCGTCAAAATCAATATATAACTCTATATATTGAATTTGAACGCGCATTTCAATTTACTGGGATCACATACGAACTCTATAATTTACAGAAAAATATTTTCTAGCTTCGTATTGATGATACGGTCCTAACAAAACTAATTTCATCGAATTCTGAGACCGTTGGAAAAATGGCCATTTTCCAGTCGATTAAAATCAACTGAAACTGGTCAAACGCGTTTTCCTTTGCCACGCTCACATATTGATTCCGAAAATTATGAAATTTAAAACCTAACAATAATTTGACATCACGGTTCCAACAAAAGTGGTTTCGTCGAAATCCGAGGTCGTTTGCAAAATCCCCATTCTTAAGGGCCTGAATTCCATAGCGACTATTTAGAATTTTCAACTGGACATATCTTTTGATTCCCGCTATGAAATCTTGAATTTTCGGATTCGTTGGAAAGATATCCTCAAATAGATCCTATATTTTTGGTTTCACTAATATCCGGACTGTTTTGCACCCGGTACATTCAATTGAAGTTTGAAATCGAATTATCGAACTACCGCGCCATTTTCAATTCCTTTATAATTATTTATATTCTAACGACGACGTATATAATATATACGTTCGAATTATATTCAAAATAAATTTCTCGTCGATATTATTTAAAATAATTCATTTTAAATATTCAAAATTCGCTAAAATTGCCAAAATAAAATTTTTAAATTGGCTCAGATTTTCCGGGTTATTACAATCTCCCCCACTTAAAACTTTTCGTCCCTGAAAAGGAACGAAGCCGAAAGTGGTTTGATTAATCAACTCTACGTTCGATCTGGCTTCCATTCTCCAACTTTTCAGTTTCTGAAAATTTTCAAATTCTTCAAAAATTTGGCTAACACCCTAAATTTTCGAAAAATTTCGCCATAACCTCCCTTGCACCGGGAGCCACGGGAAAATCCCGAAATTGCCATATAGGCTTTCTGATCTCAAAAAGAAAAAGAAAAAGCCAAGCGGCTAGCCAATCGGCTCATAAAATCATCATCACCCAAACAAAACAGTAAATTATAGTAAACATGTACCTATTTGTCGGGCAAACAAATTTTATTCTCTGCTCTAGCCTCCTTGCTATGATCTGTTCAATGAAAGTACTTGTATATGCAAGCAAATGCGACCAATTTTTAATATAATCCAATATTTGATTCACTTAGGTATAATGGTTCAAAATTATTAAACAAATAAACAAACAAAACAAACATCAATCAATTAGTGGATTAACGTTTCAAATTCATAATTTGATATACATATACAGAAAATCATGTTCTTGATGCCAAATCACACAATAAATCTATCTATATAAGTTTTGGCTCTCACACCAGTCTAATGGAAATATATAGATATCACACCTTCGTCACTCGAAAATAAATGCTGATGATGTTTCGAACCACCATCAGAACATCTCCGGGCTACTAGAGTGCAGTTCTATATCTATCCGGTATATTAAAACTTCGAATATACGTTCATGACGCGTATATGCAATATCTTTATATATCGGACCGTCCAAATTCAAAATAAATAAATGTTCAAATACGTATAAAACGATTTAAATTTTCAAAACAAAATTTTGTTTTCATTTGAAAAATATACTCTTCACACTCGTTCTAGGATACTACTGATCCTATCTCTAATGAGTCATTCTAATTGGATATTACTAATCCAATATCTGATGAATTCTTTCGTATGGTTCTAATGTGTCTTGTCCTCGAGCTCTGAAAACCAAAGCTCTATTACCAAATGTGAGAACCCGTTACTTCCCCATGAAGGAAAGAGCGGATACTTTGAGAACAACACACAATAGAACGCAGACGGGAGAACATTTCATTGTCATTACAACAATTCCATCAGATACAAGAATATACAGAGTATAAATGAATAAATTACATTCGATAAATATCAGAGATTACAATAAATTACATAGCAGTGGAAAAACAATATATAAAACACAACTGAAAGTAATACACGGATACAGAGCTTTCCAAGCATCGTTCCAGTTGTAACTCAGGATCTTGTGAATATAAATCTGCAAAACCAAAACTACTAGCTGCCCATGTCGAAAATAGGGGCACCCAGAGTTTAGGTTAAAACAATAAACTCCAGGTCAGTCATGTGACTGGTGTGAGAACTAAAACAGTTATTTAAAACTTTACTTTAAAAGAGAGTAATTCAAGGGACCACGCCGTATAACATGGAACGGGTTTCCTCCCAAGAATACCAATGCATAGAATAAACAGCGCAATGCTTTTTCGAAAAATGAAGCTATTATAAGACCCAGGTCCCATCACACAATGCAACGCAAGCCGGAGGATACGGTTTTCCCTTATAATAGCCAAACATGCTTGGTACGTTTAAAACAAATCATTTGATACTATAATAAATGTATAGTGTCAAAACAATTTCAATCATAAATATAAATCATAGACGGCATGGGTACCATATATCATGTCGCCTTACTAGTTCTACAATTAAAACCGCAATATCACGTATTGGAAATTGGATTTCCGTCATGAGTCGAGGCAAGGGGCAAGCTCCTCTCCGCTTCGAGACACTCTAGCAAATGCCTCAGGACTACACACTCTGGGTAACCCCTGGGATCCTCCAAGACCGGTCCTCTCTTACGTTTGAGGATTAATTATTCCTGAACACACGTTTCCCGGCCCTATAGGACCTATAATCGAGGCGCCTCGCATCCAAACCACAAAGGTGAAAAGTATATAAATGTCAGGGCTGGTAGGTCATTGACACCACCCATAGCTAGAAAGAAACGTCGTGCACTCCTTGGGTCCTCATCCCGTTTTTGACTCATACCGAGGTGTGAGGCTCGCGAATCTACGCTATACACAAAGCTGCCACGTAGGCCGTGCTTTGATCATCAAACACAAGACTTTGCTTTTCAACAGAAGCCTTGATCCATGCAACTCAGCGTGCCACACAGGCAATTCATGCCATGCGATTGATATCTATCGATATATAACCTCTAAGCTCGTACGTCTCAGAGAAGGGCGTTAAGCAAGAGAATAAATTCTCCGCTGCCAAACAGATATATATTTAATAGAAATCAATCAACACAGAATAAAATCCAATGTCAGACACACAATCCATTTACAAGTTCGTTTTGGGTCTGAACGAAACCGGAGGCACTTTCCTCGCATATCCATCGATCTCCAAGTACGTCTGGACGACAACCAACTGATTCCCTCATCTTGGGTGTACAGCCCAATCAAGATCATCAGTAATCACCCAAACGATGTGAAGACTTCCGGTCTTCAACCACCGTCTTCATCTTCGACTTATCGTCGAATCGGTTATTCAGAATGGGTATAAACCCGGCCTTTCCGAACAACCCGCGTATATTAAAAACAAATGTTACACAAACACAACATACGCCTCATTCCAATTCATTAGTCACTAACCGTAAATTAGCAAGAGAGCAATTCCCCAAATATTGACCCCGAAGGCCGAAACCAACATCAGATCAATACCCAGGAAACCATTCTTCTTAACTAACCCACAGCTAGTTTCTTAATTTCAATTCTTAGGGAAAGGTTCCCATTAATTTTATCAAAGATAAATCCTTTAAAATTTATTCTTTAATCTTCCATTAGATGTCATTTCAAACCAAATTATGGTTTTCCAAACTAGTCGAGATTAGCGAACCACACCGAAGTAATTATTTATTTTATTTCCCAATCCCAACCTATTCATCCCATGAAGCAAAACTGGTAATACTCCATATCTAACACCACGGTGTTATCGGTAAAATTAATTACCATTTCACGTTTAAATCTAATTAAGGATTTAACTATCGCTTTGGAGCAAAACTGGTGATACTCCATTCTCGCTCATTTTCCAAATTTGATAATTTAAATTATCAATTCACATTTCAATCTAATTGCAGATACCTTAAAACTCCTTTTTCTGGGTTAAAGAACTAATGTCATTTAAAACACAGTTCACGATAAACCCAAATCACATTCTATTTATTATCGGGTTAAAGAACAAGTGTTATTTAAAACACCCTTCACGATAAACCCACTAATCAATTCTATTTAAAACCCATTTCAAATCCAATTTATTTATTTAAAATAAATGGGTTTTTATTTTAGTTCTAAACTAGTTCATTTCGATAAAAAATTATTTTTATCTTTTCAAATATGGAGTTTTTCATCCCAATTTTCCCCAAATAATTTCTTATGATTTTACACAAATTATTACTATTTTTAATAATTTTATCAAGGCCCGTACAGTCGATTTCCATCAACGACCATCGAACTGCACTTACAACGACCTTTTCCAAATTTGATTTAGACGTATATCCAAATCCAACTGTTAGATTTCAAATTTCTAATATTCGTTAGAAAGCTCTTTTCGATACGAACCCAATGGTTCCGATTTTAGGAGAATCCGACGGACGGATCTCCCGTAATGTCCGTTCGAAGTCAATGGTCGAAATTCACGAACTACCGCGGCGCGGCGCGTTCTATTCAGGCCATTATATTATATATATAATATATATAATATATATAATATATATTTCGTCGATTTCTATTCAAAACGAATTTTATAAATAGTTTCAAATTCGTTTCAAAAACATTTCAACTTCCATTTCCAATTCAAATCAAAATTGAATTTTTCTTTATAGATTCATTTTAAAATTCATTTGAATTCAATTCAAATTTCAATTCAATTTGAATTCATTTCAAATTGATTTTACTTCTATTTCAATTTGTTTTCAATTCAATTTGAATTTAATTCATTTTCAATTCAAATCAAATTCAATTCGTTTTCCATTCAAATCAAATTCAATTCGTTTTCCATTCAAATCAAATTCAATTCGTTTTCTATTCAAATCAAATTCAATTCATTTTCTATTCAAATCAAATTCAATTCGTTTTCTATTCAAATCAAATTCAATTCGTTTTCTATTCAAATCAAATTCAATTCGATTTCCATTCAAATCAAATTCAATTCGTTTTCTATTCAAATCAAATAAAATTCGTTTTCTATTCAAATCAAATTCAATTCGTTTTCTATTCAAATCAAATTCAATTCGTTTTCTATTCAAATCAAATTCAATTCGAATTCGTTTTATATATATTCGATTTTTATCTCTTTTCAATATTCATTATAAAAAGAATATAATCGATATAAATATCGTTCGCGTCAAAATAGCGCATCTCTAATCAACACGGCTTTATATATTTCAATAATTTCGTTATTCTATTCAACAAATGAATATTTATTCTATTCACTATGTGAATCTATATTTTTGTCAACACATGACTAATCTCAACGAATGAGCACTGTCCACGTGTGACTATTTTTGTTATTTAATATGTTTTATAAAAATTATGGTATCTATCGTTCGATTTCAAATCAGACTCCAACCGTAAATTAGTAAGAGAACGATCCCCTGAATATTAACCCCGAAGGCCGAAACCAACATCAGATCAATATCCAGGAGACCACTCATCTCATCTATTTTTCAGTTAATTTCTAATTTTATATATGATAAAGATGTAAATTTTATTGTTAAAATATTTCGTTCAACACATGACTAATCTCAACGGATGAGTACAGTCAACACATGATCCTTTATTTTATAATGATAAAGATGTAAAATTTATTGTTAAAATATTTCGTTCAACACATGACTAATCTCAACGGATGAGTACAGTCAACACATGAATCATTATTTTATAATGATAAAGATGTAAATTTTATTGTTAAAATACTTCGTTCAACACATGACTAATCTCAACGGATGAGTACTGTCAACACATGAACCTTTATTTTATAATATTCTTTATCTTCTAAATTGGAATGAGGCCCAATCAATCACCATATAGCGTTAACTATATGGATTCCATACAACACATGTATATAATAGCAACGATAAACAATCAACCATCATCCAAAGTGCACTACACTGTATAAGCATCAAATATAGATATCTAACGCTTATAACAGTCTGTCAATCAATCGATCGACATACAACTAATTATTGGGATTAGTGTATGCCGTATTTCATCCCAATACCCGTGTGGGGTTTCAAACAATCAAACACATATTTTATTTGTGCAGTTGGGCGATGTGTAAAATTTGTCATCCCAATCAATATCAGTCAAATTAGTGTATATAAACAAATCGGCCGATTTGTTTATAAATATTTATTTACTCACATTCACGTTAAAAATTATATTTTTAACGATAATTAATTTATTTCAACACATTAATTTATATTATTGATTTCACATCAACAACACAAACAAATTTCACAACACATCAATCAAACAAACAAGCCATCCATGGTCTGTGGATGACGGGTGTCAGGTGCTACTAAACACCATCTGCATCCTAGGATATATTACAATATAACTAGAAAAGAAAATTGAAGAGTGAGAAATTCTCACCAATAGCTATCCTAACTCCACGACACTTCAAATGTAGGGAATCATCACTGTTCTCGCTTTTTGTCACTTTCGTTGCCCGTAGTCACTACATATATATAAATCACATTTTTATTTCGCTATTCAATGTATAACAATCGAATTTTTATACTGTTGTCTTTAAAATAAAAATCACATTTTTATTTGTTCACTTTCAATTTAAAAATCATATTTTTATAATCACTCCATATGGATAAGAATTCTATTTTTACATCGCTACTATATGGATAAAAATTCTATTTTTACATCGCTACTATATAGATAAAAATTCTATTTTTACATCGCTACTATATAGATAAAAATTCTATTTATATCACGCTATTCTCTATATAAAGATTATATTTTTAATACTCTACTATAATAAAAATTACATTTCTATTCTATACAGCATATAAAAATTATATTTTTAACTTCTTAAAAATCACTTCTTTTTGTTTTCAAAAATCACTACTTTTTCATGACAAAGATTATATTTTTATTTCGCGACCATATATATATAAATCTCATCTTCCATACGGTAAAACCTCGCCTTTAACACTTAAAAAAAAAATCGATCTTTAACACTTTAAAATTTCGATCTTTAACACTTTAAAATTTTGATCTTTAACACTTTAAAAATTTGATCTTTAACTCTTTAAAAATTCGATCTTTAACTCTTTAAAAATCCGATCTTTAACACTTTAAAAATTCGATCTTTAACACTTTAAAAATTCGATCTTTAACACTTTAAAAATTCGATCTTTAACTCTTTAAAAATCCGATCTTTAACTCTTTAAAAATCCGATCTTTAACAATTTAAAAATTCGATCTTTAACACTTTAAAAATTCGATCTTTCAAACTTTAAAAATTCGATCTTTAACACTTTAAAAATTCGATCTTTAACTCTTTAAAAATTCGATCTTTAACTCTTTAAAAATCCGATCTTTAACTCTTTAAAAATCATATTCTTATATGAAGAAAAATCATATCTTTTTGAAGTTATATACATATAGAAGATCCTATCTTTATAAGGCTACTCATAATATCAAAATCCAATTTTTTCGCTACATAAACGTCCTATTTTTATAAACTAAAAACCATAACCTTTTCCACTTAAAAATAACGACTTTAATTTCATAAAAATCTACTCTTTTTATTAATAAAAATCTATAAAAAAACTGATTTTATATTTGCTAATTATATGTGTAAAAACTGGTTTATAAAATATGTTTTTAGCATAAACAAACTCAGATCTAAAAATGAAATACAATAGAACTTACTGCAGTCGAGAGAGAGGATTTGGCCAGCGCTCGGGTGAGAGGGGGGGGGTCTCGCGTCGGAGCTTATCGGTGGCGAGGGGGCTGTCGCCATGCGGCGGGGGAGCTGTAGGAGGAGGGCGGCATGGCTTTTGGGCAAACTAGGGGTCGACGTGTCTCATTTGGCTAGGGCACGGGGGGGTGTCGAGGTGGGGTGGTGCTACGGAGATCGGCGCAGCGGAGGTAGGTCGGGGTGACGAGGCTGCGACATCGGGCTTCTGCCATTTTTTTTTCGATTTAATGAAGAACGGGGGGGAGGGGGCGGCAGAATGAAAGAATAGGGGGTAGGAGAGAGAGGGAAGGTTTTATTTAATTATATATTTATTTTTATTATTTCAAAAAGGTAACTTTTTATTTCGACCTCGAAACGAGGCCCATCGCCTGTCGTCCATAGCTAATTACCCCCATTCCGAACACAATGGGATATGTATCATAGGCTGATTCGACTATTACGATCAGTTTCCGTCAAAATCAACATATAACTCTATATATTGAATTTGAACGCGCATTTCAATTTACTGGGATCACATACGAACTCTATAAATTGCAGAAAAATATTTTCTAGCTTCGTATTGACGATACGGTCCTAACAAAACTAATTTCGTCGAATTCTGAGATCGTTGGAAAAATGGCCATTTTCCAATCGATTAAAATCAACTAAAACTGGTCAAACGCGTTTTCCTTTGCCACGCTCACATATTGATTCCGAAAATTATAAAATTTAAAACCTAACAATAATTTGACATCACGGATCCAACAAAAGTGGTTTCGTCGAAATCCGAGGTCGTTTACAAAATTCCCATTCTTAAGGGCATGAATTCCATAGCGACTATTCAGAATTTTCAACTGGACATATCTTTTGATTCCTGCTATGAAATCTTGATTTTTCGGATTCGTTGGAAAGATATCCTCAAATAGATCCTATATTTTTGGTTTCACTAAAATCCGGATTGTTTTGCACCCGGTACATTCAATTGAAGTTTGAAATCGAATTATCGAACTACCGCGCCATTTTCAATTTATTTATAATTATTTATATTCTAGCGACGACGTATATAATATATACGTTCGAATTATATTCAAAGTAAATTTCTCGTCGATATTATTTAAAATAATTCATTTTAAATATTCAAAATTCGCTAAAATTGCCAAAATAAAATTTTTTAACTGACTCAGATTTTCTGGGTTATTACATTACCAATCCACTAACGTAAGTGTGGTCCGGCCTTGAAGATCCAAGGTGCAGTTGCGACTGATCCTAAGACATGGGCTAGATTGTCTCGAATTCGGTAAGGACGATCCCTTGCCTCGGTTCATGATGGAAATCCAACTTCCAATACGTGACTTTTCGGTTTTAATTGTAGAACCAGTATGGCGACGTAATATATGGCTACCTACGCCGCCTATGATTGATACATTTATATTTGAAGTTGATTTCTTCACTTATAGTAATAATAAAATATGAAATTTCACGTACCAAGCATTTTTGGCTATTATAAGGTAAAACTCTATCCTCCGGCTTGCGTTGCATTGTGTGATGGGACCTGAGTCTTATAATAACTTCTTTTTTTTGTTTAGCATTATACTATATGTTTTTTGTACTGGTATTCTTGGGGTTAAACCCGTTCCATGTTAAACGACATGGTCCCTTGATTTATCTAACTTTAAAATCAATCAAATAACTGTTTTAGTTCTCACACCAGTCACATGACTGACCTGGAGTTTATTGTTTTAGCCTAAACTCCGGGTGCCCCTATTTTCCATGCGGGCAGCTAGTACTTTTGGTTTTGCAGATTTCTTTTTATAGGATCCTGGATATACAACTGGAGCTATATTCGGAAAGATTTGTATCTGTGTATCTGTTTCAGTTGTGTTATGTATTATTTTTCCACTGCTATGTAATGTATTTAATCTCTGGTATTTTTCTGATGTATAATAGTTTTTGATACTCTGTTATATTCTTGTACTATGATGTAAATTGTTGAAATATCAATGAAATATTTTATTGTTTGTGATCTGATTTGTCGTATTCTCAAAACAATCTGGGTTGTCCATTATGAGGAAGTTTGGGTAGCTTCACTTACCCCGCACAAGGTGAGAGCAGGTATTTTATTGTTCGCTATACCTTCTAGCTGACCTTATTAGATAACCTACTTAGTCAATTACTACTTTCCATAGAATAGGCGGCCATATCTGACCCTTTTAATTTCCAGATTTGGGTAGGCCAACGCACACCTGCCTTTTAAGACCCCTATACTGAAAAACCTATGCTTAGGTGGACTCTTTAATCCTAGTCTCTTAGCCTATTAGGACCCAAGAAGCAGACTATACTCAAAGGTTATTCGTTCGTCCCCCATTTGCCTTTAACACCTTTCCCTTTTTGGGATAAAGTAGGAGACGTTATTAAGTCATTCCCGTTTAATTCCTTTATATGGAAATACTTTACGCACACCATTTATTTGTATCACGGGTTTATATGGTTAATGATGTCTTACATTATTAACCTACTAAATCCAACTATATTTTTTATTATAAGTTTTATTGCAATAAATAAGGAAGATTATATTCCATTTTATCTAGAATATTTATTTAATTTCTTCCTTAATTTGGACTTAGTATTTAAACGACAATCAATATCCATTAATCCCCTTTTTGACACCCATTTGTTTTTATTTCCTATTTGTTGCCCTTTATGAGTCTAACAATCGTATTTTCCTAAGGCAACTATTTATCTGTCCCAAGTTATCTATTTGTTGTACCTCATCGGACAATTTCTATTCTTATTTATTTATTGACTGTTATATATATGTATATACATATAGATATATATATATATTTACATACCAGGCCTCTCACATTAAGTTGACTACCTGTGGATGTTGGATATGCCGGTCGGTTCCGGGCGGACTTTTACCACAAGTGAACTTAACCTCGTGCCTTAGTACGATTATATTTATGCATTAGACCCCTCACATTAAACTGACTACCTGTGGCTGATGGATTTGCCAGTCGGTTCCGGGCAGGCTTACACCACAAATTGAATTTAACCTCGTTTCTAAATGCGATTATAATTTAAGTTTCCTAATTGGGGTCCAAAACAATTATCCTAATTTATTTTAGGAATTGTAACCATTTTCCTATCACGTTTATTTTCCCCAATCAATATTGGATACAATTAATTTGCGAATCTTATTTATAGCAATTAATTACATTGATTGCTACAAATGGTCACCGCAATTTTTTTAACTCAATATGGATTATATTTACATATAATTCCACCATTGAACCTTATCCGAACATTCAACATTTGTCATAATTGTTAATTATTTATTTATGGCCTCATTTATAATAATCAATAACATTGCTACGACGGTCACCATAAATATATTCATTAAGCATGGAATATAATTTACATGTATGATTCCATGAATGAGTACCATTAAACATTTTAAAACTTTAAAAACATTTAATACCATGCATATTTTACCGTTTTACGCTGATTTGGACGGATAATAGCTATATATTTATTTCTATGTTTACGTGCGGTCAACGTAGTTATTATTATTTCTATTTTTATTCTTAAATTTTAAATCAATGATTTGGTCTAATAAATTAACCAACATTCCCTTTTTATATTCAATCTTGCCAAAAAGGTTTCAAGTCTCACAAGGACCGTTAGCCAAATCATTTCAAATCATGCCTATTTTGTGGAATTGACATATTTCCAAATCATAAGAAATATATGTAATACATTTTAATTTTGGAATATTTGATGAAAACTACATACAAAAACATGTATTTATTTTTATATGTACCTTTGCACCACTTTTCCCTTTTTAATTCTTTTTGTCATACTTCTTGTGATTCTAAAATAATGTCTCACTGTTTAAAAATGAGGAAAACAACATAATTTACAATGCTTAAGCCAAAAACCTAACAATATTGAATGTATCTTTTATTCTCACAATCACATAATACACAAATTCATCTTTTTACCCAAATTTACATATTTCATATTTCAGCACTGATCCATAGATTTGGAACATAACTACAATAAATTTATGTATAATGGGACTGATTTCTGGATCCATAGTACTATGTGGCATATACAACATATTTCATAATTCATGACATAACTTGTAGGTATATGTGAGAGTTTATATAAAAATCCTACAATTCAAGTTTACACATAATCATAACTTTATCATTTACCAATTTCAAACATATTCATAATCAGATCTGATGGTATTCATAATTTACAATTACTTAAATAACAGATCTGATAGGCACAAAACATAGATTGGGTTCAAACGAAATAGATAAGTCATTATAGTTGTATTAGTATATTTCCCACTCAACTTATAGCATCTAATTTCTGAAATTTGAACCTTTTTAGGCTTACAATACCCAAATTCTTATAAATCTACAATTTATCTAGAAATAGGAAAATTCTAGATTTGTAGAAATGTAAGAAAAAGGGAAGAAAGCGAAGAATCTATCGTTGAGCATCAAATTTCATTCTTTCCCATTAGATCTACTTGCCCTCTCAATTTCATATGAATTGGATTTGATTTGATATGCATGAATATATTTTTATTTTAGAATTTAGAATTGGGGAGAGAGAGAAAAATGGCAGAGCTCCGCTGACTATGCAGATTTATATGGAAAAATAATGAGGCTCTACCCATTTATTTATAGGGAAGGAAATTGCCTTGGACTGTCAGATCAGTTCTTATTAACATCCGTCCATCCGTCATAAAATTTTATATGACAAAACCCTAGCCGCCACTGCTTGGCTCGATCAAGCGGTCGCAGCCAGCGGCCGCCCGCCGGTCGACCTGGCAATTGTAGCACACCGCATTTTTAATATAATTAGAAATGTTTATATGCATGGAAATATAAATAATGGTGATGTGCAATTTAAATTAGTGGAAGAGATGGAAAAATTAATATGTTAACGATATATGTAACAGAAGAGGTAATAAAATAAAGATACTTTCGTCTCGGAATTCTGCTTGGATAGAGTCCAAGTTTCCGTAAAACGGATAAAATATGAAGAAGTTATGAGCTTTAGAAGTCTGTATACATATAGGGCTCATATATATATATATATATATATGTACAAAATATCTCCAGTATTCAAAAATATTAAAAAAACAGTCAAAGGTGGGTGAGCAAGAAAAATCCCACTCGAAGGGTGTCGGCCCCCCTAAGGGGTGTCGACATAGGTGTCGACCCCCCTATAGGGGTGTCGACATAGGTATTGACCCCCCTATAGAGGGAAGACAAAGGTGTCGGCCCTCCTGTATAGGGGTAGACCCCCTCCCAGATTCGAGTGAAATACATTGTTTTGTATGTAGGCACGTTTTCTGACCAGGTTCGTTGGCTTAGAAGCTATATAATGGACCCTAACCCTATTGTTTTCTTAACCTAAACTAATGGCGATGCCATGACACTGCTCCAACCTAAAATAATTTAGATTCTTCTTCTTCCCCAAGCAATTCCTAGATCTAATCTCTTCCTCTCCAAATCTGTTCTTAGAATAAAAAGATAGAACTAGGATTCCTCTACTCCAAAATAAGAGAAAAGAATTCAGACGCTTGGATTTATGCTGCGCAAAAAGGGAGAAAACCATGGATCAGATCTAGAATTGGGAAAGCATACAGGTGAGTGGATTTAAAATACATTTTTTGTATGATAATGGATCTATCGTTCACCATTCCTCATTTACACACGTAATAAACCTATTGAAAGATCTAATCTGGTAAAGTTCACCTATGCATAATATTGTTGTCATATGCTTAATTATGATCAGTCATTTTATGCCTACGTTTGGTTTCCTCCTTTTATTCTTCCCTTTTTATTTTTATATAGCTAGGCTATCTTCGAGCCTATGCCCATTGTGGATTTATGCAATTGAACGATATTGAGAATAAAAGGGAAAAGGTTGATTTGGGTATTGTATGTGATTGGGAGGTTTGGGGGCATAACTTATAGTGGGGTTTTGGGAATAACTTTGATTGGAATCATAAATATAATTAGGGGTGTATGAATCAAATTTTAATTATGAATGTAATTTGGGGCATTATTGCAATAAAGTATGAACAATTGGAAAAGTTTGGGAAAATATGTAATAAGATGAAAGTTGGCATAAATTGTGGAAATTGATTTGGGCATAATTGGGCGTAACTTGTATACGTAGGATTATAGGTATATATTGGATTAGAATTATAAGAATATATTTGAATTGGAATTTATGGGTAACTGGAAATCATAACAATCCAAGACTTGAAATTGGGCATGAATTAAGAAAAAGATATTGAACGCCTAAAACACGAGGTTATATTTAGTTTGCGGTAGAAGTGTGCCCGAAACCGCCCGGCATATCCAGCAACCACAAATGGTAATCTAATGTGAGTGGTCTTAGGTGGAAATTGGACTCGTAATGGTGTCAAGACACGAGATTAGATTCAAATGCGGTAGAAGTCTGCCCAAAACCGCCCGGCATATCCAGCAACCGCAAACGGTAATCTAATTTGAGAGGTCTTGCGCGTTTACGGACATCATAAATAATAATGAACACTTAACCAAGATGACACATGTAAGGTTGATATGGATATAATAAAGGGGTTAAGAGGGTAACATGGGTAGCATGGATAATTTGATAAATTAGAATATTTAACCCAATTAAATTTGTAGTGGTGTTACGAACCAGTTGAATTGAGTAGGGGTTAAGTTAATCTTAATTAATGCCAAAATGGGGATTGATAATAATAACCTATTATGAATGAACTTAAGAAAAGGAAACAATAATAGGTAGGCTTGTCCTAGGGACAAGTGGGAATTATAACTTATGGAATAAGGTAAGTTATAATGAACGATGGAGAAAACGGAATAACTTATGGAATAAGGTAAGTTACAAGGAACGACAAGGGAAGATGAAATAACTTATGTGACAAGGAAAGTTGTACTTAACAAAGGCAAGGATAAATCTACAAATTAAGGTAACATAAGTTATCTGAATGACATAACAGAAGATTGGTTGAGTTAAATAATTCTCTAAGTGTCAATCTGATGTAGATTTCGGTCTTCGAGGTTGATACTTAGGGAGTTATTCTCTTAACCAATGTATATGTGAATTAATATGTACTTAATTATATAATTAAGTAAAACATGTTCTTATAACCATAAGAGGGATAATAATTAGATTATGAGAATAACATGTCGTAGGCTTATTAATGAACTTAAATGGACTAAGTTACAAATGGAATTAATAAGCAAGGATAACTTGGTAAACTTGAAAAGGAAGTAAATGTGAATAACCAAATTAAATGAGAAAACTAACGAGGTGGCGCAAGCACGTAATTAATGATTAGACGTAGGGTCTAATGACAGATAAAACTAAGGTGCTTGAAGCAGTCCGTACATTATAGGATGAATAGCCCAACGAGGTAGATCATCACGGTGTCATAAGGCACGAGGGGAGCGCATGTTCATTATTCTGGTGGCTCCAACGGACTGGAAGGTGAGGCAGGCGGCTTCCTGAGACGTTAAAAGTGCTCCTTGTAGTCCTCTATGGTGGTTTAGCTTCGGGATAGGATTACAGAGGTTGGGTCTGCGCAGAACTACCGGGTAGGTGGGCCTTCACTACAAAAGTAGGGGTAGTCAGAATGTTGTACGCGGTGGCATTAAGGATGGTTCGACGGTTGCCTCAGGCGGAGGTGGAGGGTCAAGACCAAATGATAGCAAGATTGTCGGATGCCTGTCACCAGCAGCCTAAGAAATGCGAAAAGACAAGAGCTAACCCCTAGAGACCGTTAACCTTTGCTATCAAGGGACGGGTGCAGGGAGACCCCACATGGATGTTTAGATTGTTTGCTTGTTAGGGGTGGTCTCTTAACTCGTGTGGTCTTTACTAGTTGAGGGAGGGGCTGAGGTGGGGCCACATCCACCATAGAAAAACCAGACCCAAGGGATATCTGTACATTGGACACTCTTAGAGGCGAGCCCGTATAGATATAGAAAAGCCCCCGACCGAGTTTCGTGTTTCTGGTGTATCCCTTCCACAGAACTCGGGTGCACAAGTAGAGGTTATGTGCACTAGAAACATTGAGTACGATTGATGATACGTACGTGGGAAAGTCTAGGTAAAACCATGTCTGCTCTGGATGGTGTATCATAGACTAGAGGGCATTATTCGATGATGGAACAAAATTCGATCAAAGAGTTCGAGAATAGCAATCAGTACGCTTACGTAGCACAACAATAGTGGTTCTATGCGGATGTAGCATTATACATTACTATGGCATAGGATGAGGGACTGCGCATATTACTATGGCGATACAGAGGAGACCATGCGGTGGGGGTACCATGGGGTGTACCTCAGTTTGGGTGTAGCTACATATACATTATATTAGGTTAATCTACTAGGGGGTAGATGAGTGAGATGTGTGTGTGAAAGCCTTGAGTGTTAATAACACAAATAACCTAATAAATGAGAAAATGTAATTGAATGGTATATGTGTGATTATTCAAGAGGTGTAGTTTAAACTCATTCTCACAAAACTTATGTTCTGACCCCCTCCTCATAACATTCGCAGGTTAGGTTCATGATAAAGACTGTATAGCTTTGGATGTTGGTCTAGCAGCATTATTATTAAGTTAAAGCTATGTTTTAATTATATTTTATTTTGTTCCTTCCGTTGTGAGATGTTTTCTGAACTCTGACATGTTTTATGTCTCTGTCTTTTCTATAGGATACTAGAGAAAAAGAACATAGGCTTCGATGGATTGGGTTTTTGAAGAAAAAAATTGGTCCGTCAGAACGCGGGTTGTTACATTTGGTATCAGAGCTTCGGTTTAGGGTCCCTATAGAGATAATGAGTGAACGTATTTTTATTTTCTAAAATATAAATATATTATATATAAAAACCAAGATCCATAAGGAAGCTCACTAGATAGAAAGAGTAAAATGTCGAAGGAAATGGGATATCTATTTTGTACACTAAAGGAATGAACATAGAAATTTTGAGCCCCTTGGGTGGTTTGGTTGGAAAGTGTACAATATATTTGGTATTAGAGAAAGATGTATCCCATATGATAGAAATTGAAATGTTAGTAATTCAAATTAATGGATTTAGAAGTGAAACCTTATAAGTTAGAAAAAGGTTAAAAAGTGGAAAACGGATTAAGGATATATATAGTTGAGAGAATTGAATTTGTGGTAGTGTCTAGGAAAGCCTAGGTAAGTTGGAAGCCCACTATGAGTCTAACCCATTTGTTAAACTTTTAAGAACTTGAAATTGTAAAGGTTTTGGCGAAAGAGTTTATGGTGTTCTCAAGTTTTAATCTTAAAAGTATTTTTGATGTTTGAAAAGAGTGTATATTGGGTTTTAATGCAAAGTAGGGTATATTTTGTAAAACAATTATTTCTTTTTCTTTCTTTGAAAAGGTGCATATTATAGAGCGTGTATAGCTTGCTAGTTTTCATACTATAGTATATGAAAAGGTTGAAAAGAAAAGATAGCATTTTGTAAAGAAAGTTTTGAAATCTCTATTCTTTGGATAATAAATTTTGTTTATTGTTTTAAAAAGAAAATTTTGTTGGGTGGACAAAATAAGTTGTAGAGAGCATGAATAGAGTAGATTTTTACACCTTGTAGAAAGCAGCCAAAATTAACATTGTAGGTAGAAACAATGTAACCCAATAGTTGTCCTTATCTACTCCAGTTTTGTGATTTGAAAAAAAATGTTTTGCATTTTTGTTGTGACATGTTTTTATGGTTTGGCAAAAATAAGTTTTGGAAAAGAAAATAAATTTTTACCACTTTTAATTTTTGGATGAAAAAAATAATAAAAAGAGAGGCCAAACCATGTTTTGAAAAAAAATGGACAGATAAGGATCAGTACCTAGGAAAGGCGGCAAAGTTTAGAGGTTAGGAAGTAAATAGCAAGGACTATCTTGGAATAATAAAAACGAATTCCCGTAGAATGCATAAGCATTGTGAACCTTAGGATTGTTGCTTGAAAAAAAAAAGTGTAGGCTAGTAATACACAGCAAGGACTAGTAGTGACTACTAGATAGTGGAAGGGCAAGTAAGCATTGATAGTTTGTGGTTGGACTTTTCTTTAGTGAAATAGTCTTATGATTCTTGGGCCTTGATAGTAGTTGAGTAGGATGTCGAAAGATGGAAAGGCTTAATGAGAAAATTAAGCTAAGAAAGAGAATAGCCTAACTAAGAAGAAAACAACAAATTCACTAAAGCAACAAACGAGACGGGAAAAGAAAATGAAAATCTTAAGAAAAGATGAATAAAAATGAATTTTTTCCAAGATAAGTTTAAAAAGAAGAGAAAATTTTCTTACGTAGTTGTCCTTGGATAGGAAAATAGGAAATCTTTATGGAATAGTTACATAAAAATCCAAATACAATTAGAAAAGGTACATAAAAGAAAAACGGAAGAAGTGAATTTTTCCGTTTTATACCTTTTTGTAACATAAGAAATTGAATTCAGAAAATTATATTTTTCTAAGTTTTGAATTTAATGATGGTTGGTAGGATTTTAGATGCAACAATTGGATGAACTATGCTCTTATTCTGTAAAAGTGTGGGAAAATTTGCATGAAAAATGTTTTGATTTTTCAAAAATATTGCATTCATATAGAACTACAAGTATATTTAGGATATGAGCATCATGTTTTGAAAGAGTTTTTAAAAGTTTGCATACATATAGGTGATACCAATTAGGCATACATGTATTACTATGGTGTATTTCACTTTGCATCTGCGCACAATGTTTGCAAAAATTGGATGCACACGTGATGGTTTGATGCGAGGGATTATATATTTTACCCCTATCAAATTTCGGGGACGAAATTCTTTAAGGGTGGGAGAATGCAACACCCCACATTTTTAATAAAATTAGAAATGTTTATATGCATGGAAATATAAATAATGGTGATGTGCAATTTAAATTAGTGGAAGAGACGGAAAAATTAACACGTTAATAATATATGTAACGGAAGAGGTAATAAAATAAAGATACTTAATTTAATTATTATAAATTAAGTAAAACGGACATCACCATTGCGTTCTCCTTGGAATTCTGCTTGGGATAGAGTCCAAGTTTGCGTAAAACGGATAACATATGAAGAAGTTATGAGCTTTTGAAGTTTGTATATATATAAGGCTCATATACACACACACACACACACACACACACACATACAAAATGTCTCCAGAACTCAAAAACAGTCAAAAGCGGGTGAGCGGGAAAAATCCCACTCGAAGGGTGTCGACCCCCCTAAGGGGTGTCGACATAGGTTGTAATGGACTGAATTTTCGTACTCTTTGAGTCGACTAATTACACCACACATCCAACCCAAATTGCACAGAAATACGAATCATTATTCGAAAGAGGTTAGAGGATGAGAAATAGAAAGAAAGAAATATTAGAATAGAAGAAAACGAAGATCACAAACTCACAGCGGAACGAATAAAATATATTTACATAACATAAAGTTTGAAATAAAAACCAGTAACTTTATATACATACCATCATCAGAGCACAACGGTTATCTCTAGAACAGTTATAAACACCTGTTTCCAGAAACATAAACAGTACACGGTGGAAATATGATAGTCTATAGCTAACCGGTGAAGCCTCCTGCTTCGAGCTCCTCCAAGTGAATCTGAAAAATCCCGACTACTTGACTACCGTACAAATTTGGGCACCCAAGAGTTTAGGGAAAACAAAACAAAATAAACTCTGGGTCAGTCATGGGACTGGTGTGAGTAAACTCCAACTATTGGTTTAACTTTCAAAATCCTTTCGAAGAAATGATAATCGTAAGACTGATCCACACACAAACACGGATGGTTTTTACCTTACGATAAACCAAAACATCTTGATACCAAAATTTGGTGATATTATAATAGTGTCTAAATCAAATAAATAGAATCTAGGGGAACGCTTATATCTCACGCTCCATATATAATATAAAACCAAAAACCGCAGGGCGCTTATTGGAGATTGGATTTCCAACATGACAAGGTATGTGTGAAAACCCACAACTTCCCCGTAAAGGAAAGCGCGGATAGTTCGAGAACAAACCACAACAGAACGCAAACGAAAGAACATCTCATTGTATATTACAACAATGCACCAGAATATAAGAATATACAGAGTATAAATGAATATTACACAGAAATATCAGAGATTTAAATTACATTTAAATACATCGCAGCGGAAAATAATACAATACACAACTAGAAGAGATATACGGATACAAAGCTTTCCGGATATCATTCCAGCTGTAAACCAGGATCCTGTGAATATAAATCTGCAAAACCAAAACTACTAGCTGCCCGTGTCGAAAATAGGGGCACCCCGAGTTTAGGTTAAAACAATAAACTCCAGGTCAGTCATGTGACTGGTGTGAGAACTAAAACAGTTATTAATCTTTATTTTTAAAGTTAGGTAAATCAAGGGACCACGCCGTATAACACGGAACGGGTTTCCTCCCAAGAACACCAGTGCATAAAACAACAGCACAATGCTAAAAAAGAAAAATGAAGCTATTATAAGACCCAGGTCCCATCACACAATGCAACGCAAGCCGGAGGATAGGGTTTTTACCTTATAACAACCAAGAATGCTTGATACGTTTAAAACAAATCATTTGATACTATTATAAGTGCATATTGTATAAAATATCTTCAAATCATAAGTATCAATCATAGACGGCATAAGTGCCCCATCCCACTATGTCGCCATACTAGGCTCTACAAATAAAACCGAAATACACGTATTGGAAATTGGATTTCCATCATGGTGGCTCCTGATTCGAAAGATCGATCGCGTAATGCAATTCACCACGGCTTACGTCCCAACAAGAGAAAACACTGTCTGCACATCCGCACATTTGGGACCAGAGTACCACCGCGGCTTACGTCCCAGCGAGAGAAAACACCGCTTACCCTATATATCCCTGAGCACTAAGCTCATCTCGGTCGACCGAATCCACGACACCACTAAGGTGCCCATCCACTAAAAAGCATACTGATCAAACCACCGGTTTACCACCATACCGGGGTGTGAGGCTCGCGGATCAACGCTATACACAAAGCCATGCTATCAGCTGCTCTTTGATCATCAACCGCCAAACTTTGCTTTTCAACAAAAGTCTGGATCACTGCATCTCAGCATGCCACACTATCAGTCCATATCGTACCACTGATTTCTGCCAATATATAACCTCTGAGCTCATATGTCTCAGAGAAGGGCGTTAAGCAAGAGAATAAATTCCCCGCCGCCAAACAGATATATATTTAGCAGAGATCAACGAATACAATATAAAGGAATACAATGTCAGACACACCATCCATTTACAAGTCCATTCTAGGTCTGAACGAAACCGGAGGCACTTTCCTCGCATATCCATCCATCTCCAAGTACGTCTGGACGACCACCAACTATTTCCATCCTCTTGGGTGTACAGCCCAATCAGGATCATCAGCAATTATCCAAACGATGTGAAGACTTCCGGCCTTCAACCACCGTCTTCATCTTCGACATATCGTCGAATCGGTTGTTCAGAATGGGTATAAACCCGGCCTTTCCGAACAATCAGCGTATATTAAAAACAGTGCTAGAAAACACAATATACGCCTCATTCCAATTCTGAATATACTGTTATTTAAATATTCACATCTTTTGGGAAAGGTTCCCATTAATTTTATCCAACATAAATTCGTTAAAATCTATCCTTTAATCTTCCTTTGGATGTCGTTTCAAACCAAATTATGGTTTTCCAAACTAGTCGAGATTAGCGAACCACACCGAAGTAATTATTTATTTTATTTCCCAATCCCAACCTATTCATCCCATGAAGCAAAACTGGTGATACTCCATATCTAACACCACAGTGTTGTCGGTAAAATTAATTACCATTTCACGTTCAAATCTAATTAAAGATTTAACTATCGCTTTGGAGCAAAACTGGCGATACTCCATTCTCGCTCATTTCTAAATTTAATAATTTAGATTATAGATTCACATTTCAATCTAATTACAGATTCATTAAAACTCCTTTTACTGGGTTAAAGAACTAGGTGTTATTTAAAACACAGTTCACGACAAACCCAAATCACATTCTATTTATTATCGGGTTAAAGAATTAGTGTTATTTAAAACACCGTTCACAATAAACCCATTTCAAATCCAATCAAATATATTAGAAATTCCGATTTATTTAAAACCCTTTTTAAATATAATTTATTTATTTAAAAATTATTGGGTTTTAAATTTAGTCCAAAACTAGTTCATTTCGATAAAAATCCATTTTTATCTTTTCAAATATGGAGTTTTTCACCCCAATTTTTCTCAAATCATTTCTTATGATTTTAGACAAATTATTACTATTTTTAATAATTTTATCAAGGCCCGTACAATCGATTTCCAACAACGGCCATTAAAAGGCACTTACAACGACCTTTTTCAAATTTGATTTGGACGTAACTCCAAATCCAACCGTTAGATTTCAAATTTCAAATATTCGTTAGAAAGCTCTTTTCGATACGAACCCAACGGTTCCGGTTTTAGGAGAATCCGACGGTCGGATCTCCCGTAATGTCCGTTTGAAATAAATGGTCGAAATTCACGAATTGCCGCGGCGCGGTGCGTTCTATTCAGGCCATTATATTATATATATAATATATATTTCGTCGATTCCGATTTAAAACGAATTTTATAAATAGTTTTAAATTCGTTTCAAGAATGATTTCAAGTTCTATTTCAATCCAAAGAAAAATTGAATTCTTCTTTATAAATTCGTTTTAAAATTCATTTCTATTCAATTCAAATTTCAATTCAATTTGAATTCATTTCAATTCGCTTTCAATTCAATTTGAATTCGTTTCAATTCAATTCAATTTCAAAGTCGTTTTCTATTCGATTCAATTCAAATTGGTTTTCTATTCGATTCAATTCAAATTGGTTTTCTATTCGATTCAATTCAAATTGGTTTTCTATTCGATTCAATTCAAATTGGTTTTCTATTTGATTCAAATTCATTATATATTCAATTCAAATCCAATTTGTTATTATATTCAATTCATTTCGAAATCGTTTTATATTAAATTCATTTCGAAATCGTTTTATATTCATTTCATTTCGAAATCGTTTTATATTCATTTCATTTCAAAATCGTTTTATATCCAATTCATTTCGAAATCGTTTTATATCCAATTCATTTCGAAATCGTTTTATATTCAATTCATTTCGAAATCGTTTTATATTCAATTCATTTCGAAATCACTTTACAATATTCATTTCATTTCGAAATCGTTTTATATTCAATTCATTTCGAAATCATTTTACAATATTCATTTTTAAATGAATAAAATCGATATAAATATCGTTCACGTCAAAATGGCGTCAATCTAATCAACACGGCTTCATATATTTCTGTTTTCAAATATTTCTACTTCAAATATTTCGTTTTCAAATATTTCGTTCAACACATAACTAATCTCAACGGATGAGTACTGTCAACACATGAACCTTTATTTTATAATATTCTTTATTTTCTAAATTGGAATGAGGCCCAATCAATCACCATATAAAGTTAATTATATGGATTTCATACAACAAATGTATATAATAGCAACGATAAATAATCAACCATCAACCAAAGTGCAATACACTGTATAAGCATCGAATATAGATATCTAACGCTTATAACAGCCTGTCAATCAATCGATCGACATATTTAATCAATCAGGATGAGTGACTTCAAATTTCATCCCAACACCCGTGGGGGGTTTCAAACAATCAAACACAGATTTTATTTGTGCAGTTGGGCGATGTGTAAAATTTATCGTCCCAATCAATGTCATTCAAATAGGTGTACATAAACATACCGTCCGGTTTGTAAATGAATATTTTATCTTGTTCACTTCACGTTAAAAATTTTATTTTTAACGATAAAATATTTTATTTCAACACATGAATTTTTATTCAGTTCATTTACACAATGAAAATGATATTTTTATTTTTCTAACATATTTTAGAAAATTTCGGCGGCATAACGGCACGATGCTAGAAACGGGACGAGGCCTAGCCTTATCCCCGATCTAGTGAAGGCCCACGCCGTTCACACATCAATCAAATCCATTCATTTCACCAAACAATTCAATTTCAATCAAATAATCTAACTAATTTTTGCAATCAAACAAATAAGTCCATGGTCTGTGGACGATTGTGTCGGGTGCTACTAAACACCGTCTGCATCCTAGTATATATATAACTAGAAAATGAAATTGAAAGGTGAGAAATTCTCACCGATAGCTATCCAATACCACGACTCTTCATTTAGAGAAATCTTCGTCATTTTCGCCTTTTAGTCATCTTCGTTGCCCGTAGCCACTACATATATAAAAATCACACATTTTTATATCTTGATGTCTTTAAAATAAAAAATCACATTTTTATTTGTTCACTTTCAATTTAAAAATCATATTTTTATAATCGCCTCATACATTTAAAAATCGAATTTTTACTATGCTATTCAATATAAAAATCGAATTTTTACTATGCTATTCAATATAAAAATCGAATTTTTACTATGCTATACAATGTATAAAAATCGTGCCCTTTCAACTATAAAGATTTCGCCTTTTCAAAAATATAGATTTCGCCTTTTTAAAAATATCCTTATAAAAATCACATTTTTATTTTTCTACACATATAAAGATGATATTTCCAATATTCCTATCATGTAAAAATTATATTTTTAATTCTCTACCTAAACAAAAATCATATTTTTTATATCATCTAGATAGTAAAGACTATATTTTTAATACTTTAAAAATATAAAAATCATATTTTTAATTCTTCTATATAGTAAAGACTATATTTTTAATACTTTAACAATATAAAAATCATATTTTTGTCGATGCTACTATATAGAAAAGATTATATTTTTATCGACAAGGCGACTTCATAAAAATCTCATTTCTTTTTCAGACAATAAAAATTCCATCTTTTCCTTTCAATATAAAGATTATACTTTTAACCTTATTCAAATCGTTTCTTTTTCATTTCAAAAATCATGTCTTCTTTGTTTATAAAATCGAATCTTTACAGTGTTACAAATCATACTTTTCTTCCCTAACTTCGTGATAAAAATTATATTTTTATAAAGCTACCATATACATAAAGGTTATATTTTTACCTTGCTACTTAGATAATAAAAATCGAACTTTTTACTTTACTTTCATATGATAAAAAAAACAAATTTTTATATACTAAAATCGTATTCTTTTCATACCTAAAAATCGGATATGTATAACCTTAAAAATTAGAGTTTTATAAACCTAAAAATAAGATTTTTAATATAATAAAATAAAATAATAAACTCACCATTTCATCGCTGGAAATGATCGGGGTTTTGAGGCGCGTCGGAGGGCTCAGGCGCAGCTATCAAGAGGTGGCGGTGGCTCAGCAGGGGCCTGCGGCGGTTGTGTGGAGTGGCGGGACTCGAATTGGGCGTGGGATCTACAGTGTTCAGGTCTTCGAGCGAGGGACGGTGGCCACGCCTGTGGCGCGATGGCGCAGCGCGAGGGGGAGGCGGCGCGATGGTCGATGCGGGGGGGGGGGGGGGGGGCTGCGCTCCTCCCCGTTTCGTCTTTCTTTTTCCTTTTTTTTATATTTATTTTGATTCTGAATCGAATGAAGAAGGGGGGACAGGAGGATTTAAGGGGAGGGAGAGAAGATATTAATTTTTTTTTAATTTAAGTTGCAAAAAGTTGACTTTTACATACGACCTCTAAACGAGGCCCACCGCCTATCGCCCATAGGGTTTTACCCCCATTCCGAACACAATGGGATATGTATCGCAAGCTGATTTGATCGTTTCAATCAGTTTCCGTTGAATTTACATTTAAATCACTATATTGAATTTTAAACGAACATTTCAATTTACCGGGGTCACATACTAACTAGAAAAATTCTCGAAAAATATTTTCTAGCTTCGTATTAACGATACGGTCCTAGTAAAACTAGTTTCGTTGAATTCTGAGACCGTTTGAAAAATGGCCAATTTCCAGTCGATTAAAATCAACTGAAACTGGTCAAACGCGTTTTCCTTTGTCACGCTCACATATTGATTCGAAAAATTATGAAATTTGAAACGTAGCAATAATTTGACGTCACAGACCCAACAAAAGTGGTTTCGTCGAAATCTGAGGTGGTTTGCAAAATTTCCATTTTTAAGGGCCTGAATTCCATAGCGACTATTCAGAATTTTCAACTGGGCATATCTTTTGATCCCCGCTATGAAATCTTGATTTTTTGGATTCGTTGGAAAGATATCATCAATTAGATCCTAATGTTTTTGGTTTCACTAAAATCCGGATTGTTTTGCACCCGGTACATTCAATTGAAGTTTGAAATCGAATTATCGAACTACCGCGCCATTTTCAATTCTATTTATAATTATATATAAATATTTATATTCTAACGACGGCGTATATAATATATACGTTCGAATTATATTCAAAATAAGTTTCTCGTCGTTTTTATTTAAAATAATTTATTTTAAATATTCAAAATTCGCTAAAATTGCCAAAATAAAAATTTTAAATTGGCACAGATTTTCCGGGTTATTACAATCTCCCCCACTTAAAACTATTCGTCCCCGAAAAGGAACAAAGTCGAAAGTGGTTTGATTAATAAGCTCTACATTCGATCTGGCTTCCATTCTCCAACTTTTCAGTTTCTGAGAATTTTCAAAAATTTGGCTAGCACCCTAAATTTTCGAAAAATTTCGCCATAACCTCCCCTGCACCGGGAGCCACGGGAAAATCCCGAAATTGCCATACAGGCCTTCTGATCTCAAAAAGAAAAAGAAAAAGCCAAGCGGCTAGCCAATAGGCTCATAAAATCACCATCACCCAAACAAAACAGTAAATTATGTAGTAAACATGTCCCTATTTGTCGGGCAAACAAATTTTATTCTTCGGCTCTAGCCTCTTTGCTATGACCTGTTCAAAAGATATACAATTATGCAAGCAAATGCGACCAATTTTCAATATAGTTCAATATTTGATACAATTAGGCATAATGGTTCAAAATTATCAAACAAATAAACAAACAACACAAACATCAATCAATTAGTGGATTAGAGTTTCAAATTCATAATTTTGATACATATACAGAAAATCATGTTTTGATGCCAATTCACAACAATGTGTTCTAACTATATAAGTTTTGGTTCTCACACCAGCCTAATGGAAATATATAGAAATCAAACATTCGAAACACGAACACAAATTCTGATGATGATATATCAATCATCAGAATCATCTCCGGGTGTCTAGAATATGATTCTATATCTATCCAGAATATTAAAACTTCGAATATACGTTCATGATGCGTATATGCAAAATCTTTATATATTGGATTGTCCATATTAAAAATAAATAAATAATCAAATTCGTATTATATGGTTTAAATTTTCAAAACAAAATTGTTTTCATTTGAAAAATATACTCTTCACACCCGTTCTAGGATACTACTTATCCCATCTCTAACGAGTCATTCTAATTGGATATTACTAATCCAATATCAGATGAATTCTTTCGTATGGTTCTAATGTGTCTTGTTCTCAAGCTCTGTAAACCAAAGCTCTGATACCATCTGTGAAAACCCGCAACTTCCCCGTAAAGGAAAGCGCGGATAGTACGAGAACAAACCACAATATAACGCAAACGAAAGAACATCTCATTGTATATTACAACAATGCACCAGAATATAAGAATATACAGAGTATAAATGAATATTACACAGAAATATCAGAGATTTAAATTACATTTAAATACATCGCAGCGGAAAATAATACAATACACAACTAGAAGAGATATACGGATACAAAGCTTTCCGGATATCATTCCAGCTGTAAACCAGGATCCTGTGAATATAAATCTGCAAAACCAAAACTACTAGCTGCCCGTGTCGAAAATAGGGGCACCCCGAGTTTAGGTTAAAACAATAAACTCCAGGTCAGTCATGTGACTGGTGTGAGAACTAAAACAGTTATTAATCTTTATTTTTAAAGTTAGGTAAATCAAGGGACCACGCCGTATAACACGGAACGGGTTTCCTCCCAAGAACACCAGTGCATAAAACAACAGCGCAATGCTAAATAAAGAAAAATGAAGCTATTATAAGACCCAGGTCCCATCATACAATGCAACGCAAGCCAGAGGATAGGGTTTTTAACTTATAATAGCCAAGAATGCTTGATACGTTTAAAACAAATCAGTTGATACTATTATAAGTGCATATTGTATAAAATATCTTCAAATCATAAGTATCAATC
The DNA here is from genome assembly GCA_030737875.1 of Allium sativum. Classification (NCBI taxonomy): domain Eukaryota; kingdom Viridiplantae; phylum Streptophyta; class Magnoliopsida; order Asparagales; family Amaryllidaceae; genus Allium; species Allium sativum. The sequence continues at coordinate 929,454,183 of CM060920.1, read as the reverse complement.
ATAGACGGCATAAGTGCTCCATTCCACTATGTCGCCATACTAGGCTCTACAAATAAAACCGAAATACACGTATTGGAAATTGGATTTCCATCATGGTGGCTCCTGATTCGAAAGATCGATCGCGTAATGCAATTCACCACGGCTTACGTCCCAACAAGAGAAAACACCGTCTGCACATCCGCACATTTGGGACCAGAGTACCACCGCGGCTTACGTCCCAGCGAGAGAAAACACCGCTTACTCAATATATCCCTGAGCATTAAGCTCATCTCGGTCGACCGAATCCACGACACCACTAAGGTGCCCATCCACTAAAAAGCATACTGATCAAACCACCAGTTTACCACCATACCGGGGTGTGAGGCTCGCGGATCAACGCTATACACAAAGCCATGCTATCAGCTGCGCTTTGATCATCAACCACCAAACTTTGCTTTTCAACAAAAGTCTGGATTACTGCATCTCAGCATGCCACACTATCAGTCCATATCGTACCACTGATTTCTGCCAATATATAACCTCTGAGCTCATATGTCTCAGAGAAGGGCGTTAAGCAAGAGAATAAATTCCCCGCCGCCAAATAGATATATATTTAGCAGAGATCAACGAATACAATATAAAGGAATACAATGTCAGACACACCATCCATTTACAAGTCCGTTCTAGGTCTGAACGAAACCGGAGGCACTTTCCTCGCATATCCATCCATCTCCAAGTACGTCTGGACGACCACCAACTATTTCCATCCTCTTGGGTGTACAGCCCAATCAGGATCGTCAGTAATTATCCAAACGATGTGAAGACTTCCGGCCTTCAACCACCGTCTTCATCTTCAACATATCGTCGAATCGGTTATTCAGAATGGGTATAAACCCGGCCTTTCCGAACAATCCGCGTATATTAAAAACAGTGCTAGAAAACACAATATACTCCTCATTCCAATTCTGAATATTCTGTTATTTAAATATTCACATCTTTTGGGAAAGGTTCCCATTAATTTTATCCAAGATAAATTCTTTAAAATCTATCCTTTAATCTTCCTTTGGATGTCGTTTCAAACCAAATTATGGTTTTCCAAACTAGTCGAGATTAGCGAACCACACCGAAGTAATTATTTATTTTATTTCCCAATCCCAACCTATTCATCCCATGAAGCAAAACTGGTGATACTCCATATCTAACACCACAGTGTTGTCGGTAAAATTAATTACCATTTCACGTTCAAATCTAATTAAAGATTTAACTATCGCTTTGGAGCAAAACTGGCGATACTCCATTCTCGCTCATTTCTAAATTTAATAATTTAGATTATAGATTCACATTTCAATCTAATTACAGATTCATTAAAACTCCTTTTACTGGGTTAAAGAACTAGGTGTTATTTAAAACACAGTTCACGACAAACCCAAATCACATTCTATTTATTATCGGGTTAAAAATTAGTGTTATTTAAAACACCGTTCACGATAAACCCATTTCAAATCCAATCAAATATATTAGAAATTCCGATTTATTTAAAACCCCTTTTTAAATATAATTTATTTATTTAAAAATTATTGGATTTTAAATTTAGTTCAAAAGTAGTTCATTTCGATAAAAATCCATTTTTATCTTTTCAAATATGGAGTTTTTCACCCCAATTTTTCTCAAATCATTTCTTATGATTTTAGACAAATTATTACTATTTTTAATAATTTTATCAAGACCCGTACAATCGATTTCCAACAATGGCCATCGAACGGCACTTACAGCGACCTTTTTCAAATTTGATTTGGACGTAACTCCAAATCCAACCGTTAGATTTCAAATTTCAAATATTCGTTAGAAAGCTCTTTTCGATACGAACCCAACGGTTCCGGTTTTAGGAGAATCCGACGGTCGGATCTCCCGTAATGTCCGTTTGAAATAAATAGTCGAAATTCACGAACTGCCGCGGCGCGGCGCGTTCTATTCAGGCCATTATATTATATATATAATATATATTTCGACGATTCCTATTTAAAACGAATTTTATAAATAGTTTTAAATTCGTTTCAAGAACGATTTCAACTTCTATTTCAATCCAAAGAAAAATTGAATTCTTCTTTATAAATTCGTTTTAAAATTCATTTCTATTCAATTCAAATTTCAATTCAATTTGAATTCATTTCAATTCGCTTTTAATTCAATTTGAATTCGTTTCAATTCAATTCAATTTCAAAGTCGTTTTCTATTCGATTCAATTCAAATTGGTTTTCTATTCGATTCAATTCAAATTGGTTTTCTATTCGATTCAATTCAAATTGGTTTTTATTCGATTCAATTCAAATTGGTTTTCTATTTGATTCAAATTCATTATATATTCAATTCGAATCCAATTCGTTATATATTCAATTCATTTCGAAATCGTTTTATATTCAATTCATTTCGAAATCGTTTTATATTCATTTCATTTCGAAATCGTTTTATATTCATTTCATTTCGAAATCGTTTTATATTCAATTCATTTCGGAATCGTTTTATATTCAATTCATTTCGAAATCGTTTTATATTCAATTCATTTCGAAATCGTTTTATATTCAATTCATTTCGAAATCACTTTACAATATTCATTTCATTTCGAAATCGTTTTATATTCAATTCATTTCGAAATCACTTTACAATATTCATTTTTAAATGAATAAAATCGTTAAAAATATCGTTCACGTCAAAATGGCGTCAATCTAATCAACACGGCTTCATATATTTCTATTTTCAAATATTTCTACTTCAAATATTTCGTTTTCAAATATTTCGTTCAACACATGACTAATCTCAACGGATGAGTACTATCAACACATGAACCTTTATTTTATAATATTCTTTATTTTCTAAATTGGAATGAGGCTCAATCAATCACCATATAAAGTTAATTATATGGATTTCATACAACAAATGTATATAATAGCAACGATAAATAATCAACCATCAACCAAAGTGCAATACACTGTATAAGCATCGAATATAGATATCTAACGCTTATAACAGCCTGTCAATCAATCGATCGACATATTTAATCAATCAGGATGAGTGACTTCAAATTTCATCCCAACACCCGTGTGGGGTTTCAAACAATCAAACACAGATTTTATTTGTGTAGTTGGGCGATGTGTAAAATTTATCGTCCCAATCAATGTCATTCAAATAGGTGTACATAAACAAACCGTCCGCTTTGTAAATGAATATTTTATCTTGTTCACTTCACGTTAAAAATTTTATTTTTAACGAAAAAATATTTTATTTCAACACATGAATTTTTATTCAATTCATTTACACAATGAAAGTGATATTTTTATTTTTCTAACATATTTTAGAAAATTTCGGCGGCATAACGGCACGATGCTAGAAATGGGACGAGGCCTAGCCTTATCCCCGGTCTAGTGAAGGCCCACGCCATTCACACATCAATCAAATCCATTCATTTCACCAAACAATTCAATTTTAATCAAATAATCTAACTAATTTTTGCAATCAAACAAACAAGTCCATGGTCTGTGGACGATTGTGTCGGGTGCTACTAAACACCGTCTGCATCCTAGTATATATATATAACTAGAAAATGAAATTGAAAGGTGAGAAATTCTCACCGATAGCTATCCAATACAACGACTCTTCATTTAGAGAAATCTTCGTCATTTTCGCCTTTTAGTCATCTTCGTTGCCCGTAGCCACTACATATATAAAAATCACACATTTTTATATCTTGATGTCTTTAAAATAAAAAATCACATTTTTATTTGTTCACTTTCAATTTAAAAATCATATTTTTATAATCGCCTCATACATTTAAAAATCGAATTTTTACTATGCTATTCAATATAAAAATTGAATTTTTACTATGCTATTCAATATAAAAATCGAATTTTTACTATGCTATTCAATGTATAAAAATCGCGCCCTTTCAACTATAAAGATTTCGCCTTTTCAAAAATATAGATTTCGCCTTTTTAAAAATATCCTTATAAAAATCACATTTTTATTTTTCTACACATATAAAGATGATATTTCCAATATTCCTATCATGCAAAAATTATATTTTTAATTCTCTACCTAAACAAAAATCATATTTTTATATCATCTAGATAGTAAAGACTATATTTTTAATACTTTAAAAATATAAAAATCATATTTTTAATTCTTCTATATAGTAAAGACTATATTTTTAATACTTTAAAAATATAAAAATCATATTTTTGTCGATGCTACTATATAGAAAAGATTATATTTTTATCGACAAGGCGACTTCATAAAAATCTCATTTTCTTTTTCAGACAATAAAAATTCCATCTTTTCCTTTCAATATAAAGATTATACTTTTAACCTTATTCAAATCGTTTCTTTTTCATTTCAAAAATCATGTCTTCTTTGTTTATAAAATCGAATCTTTACAATGTTAAAAATCATACTTTTCTTCCCTAACTTCGTGATAAAAATTATATTTTATAAAGCTACCATATACATAAAGGTTATATTTTTACCTTGCTACTTAGATAATAAAAATCGAACTTTTTACTTTACTTTCATATGATAAAAAAAACAAATTTTTATATACTAAAATCGTATTCTTTTCATACCTAAAAATCGGATATGTATAACCTTAAAAATTAGAGTTTTATAAACCTAAAAATAAGATTTTTAATATAATAAAATAAAATAATAAACTCACCATTTCATCGCTGGAACTGATCGGGGTTTTGAGGCGCGTCGGAGGGCTCAGGCGCAGCTATCAAGAGGTGGCGGTGGCTCAGCAGGGGCCTGCGGCGGTTGTGTGGACTGGCGGGACTCGAATTGGGCGTGGGATCTACGGTGTTCGGGTCTTCGAGCGAGGGAGGGTGGCCACGCTTGTGGCGCGATGGCGCAGCGCGAGGGGGAGGCGGCGGATCCGCGCCAGAGGCGGCGCGATGGTCGATGCGGGGGGGGGGGGGGGGGGGGGGGGGCTGCGCTCCTCCCCGTTTCGTCTTTCTTTTTCCTTTTTTATTTATTTATTTTGATTTTGAATCGAATGAAGAAGGGGGGGGCAGGAGGATTTAAGGGGAGGGAGAGAAGATATTAATTTTTTTTTAATTTAATTTGCAAAAAGTTGACTTTTACATACGACCTCTAAACGAGGCCCACCGCCTGTCACCCATAGCGTTTTACCCCCATTCCGAACACAATGGGATATGTATCGCAAGCTGATTTGATCGTTTCGATCTATTTCCGTTGAATTTACATTTAAATCACTATATTGAATTTTAAACGAACATTTCAATTTACCGGGGTCACATACTAACTAGAAAAATTCTCGAAAAATATTTTCTAGCTTCGTATTGACGATACGGTCCTAACAAAACTAGTTTCGTTGAATTCTGAGACCGTTTGAAAAATGGCCAATTTCCAGTCGATTAAAATCAACTGAAACTGGTCAAACGCGTTTTCATTTGCCACGCTCACATATTGATTCGAAAAATTATGAAATTTGAAACCTAGCAATAATTTGACGTCACGGACCCAACAAAAGTGGTTTCTTCGAAATTTGAGGTCATTTGCAAAATTTCCATTTTTAAGGGCCTGAATTCCATTGCGACTATTCAGAATTTTCAACTGGACATATCTTTTGATCCCCGCTATGAAATCTTGATTTTTCGGATTCGTTGGAAAGATATCATCAATTAGATCCTAATGTTTTTGGTTTCACTAAAATCCGGATTGTTTTGCACCCGGTACATTCAATTGAAGTTTGAAATCGAATTATCGAACTACCGCGCCATTTTCAATTCTATTTATAATTATATATAAATATTTATATTCTAATGACGGCGTATATAATATATACATTCGAATTATATTCAAAATAAGTTTCTCTTCGTTTTTATTTAAAATAATTTATTTTAAATATTCAAAATTCGCTAAAATTGCCAAAATAAAAATTTTAAACTGGCACAGATTTTCCGGGTTATTACAGTATGGGACCACCTTCCGATAGTGTATCTCTAGAGACGAATACACTGGGTTCAACAAGAACGTCTTGCAACCCAGCCCACACATGACCGACCACTCATTTCTCTTGAGTGTATCGAATGTATATCACCAACGGTTGGGATCAGCAACTGTTTACCGAAAGGGACAGCATCGATAGTTTAAAAAGCAATCGGAATTTCTCTAGATAGGTGATTATACATCCTAATGGGAGCGACCCACATAGCCAGCTGCCTGCCCGATTTTTGTCAATCCCCGGTTGTGAGGTTTGAGGTTTGAATTAACAGAACAGCCCTTGCATTTTTCTCTGTTTCCATAATCTCTTCAACATAAGTTGATTCGTATGCCAATATAGAGTGGTTTTCAGATATTAAATTTGATCCCAGTCTCTGCATATTGACAATGGAGGCATAAAATAAATCAAAACATTGATAGTCGGTGATTTAACTATCAAAGAAACATCCATACAATCAACGGTCCTATTTCCAATTGGAAATTCTACTGATTAAGCATCAAACAACAATGGGCCCCTTTAAATCAATTCCTGATTATATTATTATTTCAAATTCCTGTTTCCCTATCTTTCGTATCCTTTTGAAGCTCGATTTCCCTCTCGATTCCTTGAAAAACTTTTCCAATAAGTAATTTCTTTATTCGAGAAAATATCTCTTTTCCCCCATTTAGAAAACATTTCTATGTATATATTAGCGAATCCTTATTTTCTATATTTAGAAAATATGTCGCATTAATATTGGAAAATATTTCCAAATCCTCTTTCTTAATTCCTTATTGACCAATTCATTTCATCTTCTATACGTAGAAAATTTCTCTCATTTTATTGGGAAAAATATTTCAAATTATTTTAAATTAACGCGATGTTATAAACATCGTTATTATAACTTAAAACATTAACCAATTATTAACTAACCAGAATGTTAACCAATCTTCATTATCGAACCTTAACCATTTCTCCATCAATCGGGAAGTCAATCAAGTGTGGGTATAATTACCTCCCAGACCTTAATTGAACAACATTCTTAACTTCGAAATAGTCAAAACTCACAGCTTCATCGCATACGCGACTTTTGGATTCAATCTAAGAACACGCTTCTTTTACAGAAAAATATTGATTATAACGGTAGCATTATAAGCGCTGTTTCCAAATATTTGATTTATAAAACATTTCTTTCAATGACAGCATTACAATCGCTGTTCAGATTTTATTATAATAGCAACATTAAAATCGCTGTTAAAACGTTTGTGATAACAGTTGCATTATAATCGCTGTTTAGACTTACAAAAACATATATTATAACAACAGCGCTATAATCGCTGTTTAGATTTACAAAACAAATATCATAACAACAGCGCTATAATCGCTATTTTAAATAAAGTACCGCGTGCGACGCACACGCCTCCGTTGTTCATTTATAAACTCTGTTTATTTTAAACAATTCAAGTTCTCCTTTAAATGTATTTACAAAGCTATACGTTCTTTAACTTCTGAAATTAACTCTATTTGATTTCTATAAATCCCTTTTAGATATATTATTGCAAACTATTGAATATTGACCTTTTAATGTATTTAAATTAATTCATAGGTTCATGTTAAATAAAATTTAAATATTCTTCCGAGACATAAATCATTTGTAAAATTCGACATAGCCGAGTTCCTATTTAAAACTTCATCAGATTTATCTCAATTAATTTTTATTTTCCAATATTTGGAATATAACGCATTGTTTCTTTTGAAACCAATTTTCCCACTCAAATCTCTTTTACCCCTAATGCATTCAAATCCCACTTCAAATATCGGGTATCAACACCAATTACCGCTTTGCTTATATAAATTCAACATGAATTTATATTTTACTTTATTCTATGATATATATTTTATTTAATTTATAAACATCGTTATAAACAACTTCTTGTTTTGATTCACTTAAAAAAGTTTCTACTTCCATTCCATTTGAAATCTAATTTCTATTTTGGAAATAAATTTCCTTTTTAAAACTCAAATCTCTTTTCTACATTCTAAAATATTTTACGGTATTTAAATACCAAAATTCATCGAGCCAGTGTAATTTAACCACAACAAAATCAATCACGATCATATATCATAAACAAACAAATAAAACATTAAATAAAATGTTGAGGAATCCAGTTGGATCCCTCCAACCTGTTTCCCTGCATCCACAGATGTTAATATCATCAATAATATTTTTCACATCAATATGAAATATCAGAACTAATAATCGATCAATGATGCAATCATATCAACCAATTTTATCAACTATTCAACCAAGCAACCGTCACATGGTATAAAATTATTATAAATAAATTTAAAACTCGATTATTTAAAAATATAAAGGAGTCAGAGTTAGTATGTTTACTCACCTTGTTCGCAGTGGATGATTATGCTTAATTTTCGTTTCAAATCAGACAAGCATGTGATTTTTCGAAGAAATTCCACGGGCTTAGTTCTCAACGGAAATAGTTCCACTCTGTAGACGTCGTCGCTACGGTTCCAGCGTGGCTCGTTTTGCTCGATTCTGAAATATGTATGTACCCAAATTCAAGCACCATGTTACGGTAAAAACAACTCCTCTCCCCTTTCCAAACAACCACTTCACTTTCCAGTAAACAGCAACCGTTTGCATGGACTATGACCAACGAAAACTCCTTTACATTTTCTTTTATAACCGAAACTTCATGCAGTATAGAACTGCTCGCCCATCATGTTACTTCTACCCCCAACACTGCTTTGATAATTCAACAGTCACCGTCTCACCTTGGAACCACTTCACTTCTCACACTGTGACGTACACCCTCAACCATTTCAACGCTCCAGCAAAAGAAAACACCCAACCCCTTAGTTCATCCACTTCTCCACATTTGCCTCACCACGTCATACACCTTCAAACTCAGACCTAGTTTGAACAACAGAACCCACGTCTGTTTTGATTTCCAGTTCCACGTGTTCACCTCTTCACTCACAAACATTTATAATATTTAAAACTTATACGCTACCACCATTTTATCCTTTAAATCAACGGTTTGCTCCCAGCAACCCTTCTTCAATTAAATCCTTCGAAAAACTCCTCCGTCCTCAATATTAAAATTCTGCTCATACTTCCTGTTAAAATACCAACCCTTAAAATATCATACTCCTTGCGCAGCCAATACCGCTCCAAAATTCCCCATCTGCTCCCTCTGCGTTTCACCATAAATTCACCCATGGTTTTCACCAAATCCTCTCTATCGCTTATATACGCTTCCTCTCTTTGATTGCCATCATCATTTTTCCATTTTTCATTTTTGTCGGATGGAGTTCTGTTTTGTTTGAGGGAAGTTTTTGGGTATTGGTTTCGCCTGGAAGAAGTAAATGGAGATAGCGCCTATATATAGAAAGGGAAAGGAAACGTCCCTTTCATTATGCAGAACGTTGTCGGCACGTTTTAAAATTTCATTTTCACTGGTGAATCCTTGGTCGGCAAGCTTACTGAGACATCATTTTTAATTGATCTCCTTGATCAGTACTGTTGTACAATACGGCTGTATATTATGCACATAGGATAGGATTGTAGAATTATAGGATGCTGAGATTACTTGAATTAATAGCTGGCGGAGATTTAGTTATTTTCTTGCATGTTACTTTCAGTACAATTGGCCTTTGTTTTGTCACTATATGTTTCGAACGAGAAGATGGTGTATAATATTTTCAAATGGGATAGGTACGAAATAAACAAACATAGTCAATATACACCATGCCATTGTCAGACGTAGTACGCGAGATTTTTCTTCCTTTCATTAATTCAATATGTCATGTACCATCAAGATTTGCCAGCCACAATATTTGACCCAAACTGAGATTCAAATTAGATTTCTTTTTTTCAAAGTTTTCCAAGTGATTTCAAAAGATTTGTCTGACAGATTCTGTCAATAAGATTTAAGCTAGATCGCATACAGATTGTCATCAGATTTTCCTTTGCCAATATGTATGATTTTTACTTTATTTTATTTTACGTACCATGCTATATAAAATTTCATTCACGGTCGAGCTATCATAGATAGAAGTAAGAATACGGTCGTGTCTAGCGAGGTACCACGATCCCAAAAATATAATAATATCGGTAGTTTAACTTATATTATGAAATCCCAAAATATTGATATAGGGTGCAAAATACTCCAAAAAAATTGCATATTTAATTAATTAAAAATTACTGAAAAATTCTAAAAATTAAACTATAACTACACCTCGAAAGAATCTTGTCAAAATTCAAAACTGATACGTAAATATAATTAAATAACCATTATGGCTTATATACGATTCTACAACGACTATTTGAAAATTTGATTTGGACGTAACTCACAATCTATAAAACAAAATCTCGATTTTTCACTTCCATTAGAAAGATACAGTTCAATAGATTCAAACGTTTCTTGTTTTAAAGAAATCCAACTTATTTTGGATCCTGTATATTCAGTTAAAGTTTAAATCATAAATTACGAACTACCGCGACTATTTCGAGCTCGTTTTAAATTATATTATAAATTATACGTTTAAATATCGTTTTTATTAAATAATTCCCTATATATATTTCCAGATATAATTCAAATAAAATATTTAAAATAAATCTGGGTCGTTACATTCCTTCCCCTTAAAATAATTTCGTCCTCGAAATTGCTAAGGTAGGAAAAGATGCTACATACCCTATTAAATAGGTCCAAAAATCCTTTTTGTTACTTCTTAACTTCAGTTTAACTGGACCAATTTATTTCAATTAAAATATTAATTTATTCTTACTAATGAAAATTTTCAAAAATTATGAAATTTTCTAACACTTTAAATTCTGAAAAATTTCGGTAGCATTTCCCATGCACGGCTCAATCGGTACAACCACAACTCGCCTTTCTAGGCCTTCTCCAATCCAAAAGTGTAATGACCCGCATTTTCTGCGGTATATAATTAATTTATTTAATTATATAATTGGTGATTTAGAGAAGTTAATGATCGTTTAATTAAATAATATTGAATATTTAATTAATAATTATAATATAATAATATATTATAATGTCGAAATTGTCGGAAATAGTGAAATTCACAATATCATGTGAATTGAATAGCATACGAGATTTGGTGGAGTTTCGATTCGAAATATAATAACAGATATATTCAATCGACAACAGTTTGAACGTATAATTATATTATAATTAAAATCGAGTTTGACATGGCGCTGTAGTTTGCGATTTGGCGATTTGAACTTCAACTGAATGCACAGGATTCGTTTTAAGCCGGATTTCTGTGAAACAAGAAACGTGTGGAGATGGTGGAGTATATCTTTCTAGTGGAAGAGAAAAATCGGGATTTCGTCGTGTACATTTTGAGATATATCCAAATCAAATTTTAAAATAGTCGCTATAGAATCGTTTATCGACCGTATCGGTTTATTCGATATAACTAGAGATCGGCTTTGAATTTAAACGAGGTCCTTTTGGGAAATAGTGATAAAATAATTTTTAGAATTTTACTATAATTTTTAAATAATTTAATAAGCGACTTTTTATTTAGAGTATTTGGTACCCTGTATGGATATTTTGGGGTTCCACAAAATGAGTCAAACTACCGGTATTTTTATATTTGAAGAATCGTAGAGCACTGCCCGATGAAATGGTATTTTTATATCTGTCATTTGCAATTCGTATATAAACAAAATAGTGTACAGAGGAGTGTCGATATTTTTCTATTTTTAAGAGGTTAAGGGGAGGCCACGTACATCTTTCCTTAAACCACAGAAAATACTTGGTGTCCATTTAGACACACGTTCGGATTTAAAATCTATAAAAGGGACTTAACTCCCTCATTAAAACCTAATTTCATTTGCCCGAAGTCAATAAAGGCAAGCCGCCGGGTTCTCTCATTCAAAACAACCAACGTGAGTTTCAATAATTCTTAGGAATCGAAATAAAAATCCAAAAGTTCATATAATTATGATCGCTGAATATTGCTCTTCTTTTCTACATAGATTTTGGGTATTTCAACGCAAGCCCTCATCGCTGGAAAACTTGAACAGCATACCAGATGTTTAGCGTTTCGCAAATCGTATTGGTTGATTCAAATTTTGAATATTGTTTTGGGGTTTATGGAGGGAGAAGCTTTTAGAAGTTGGGTTGAGAAGCGCTATAGCACCTGGAGTTCGAGGTCGAGTGTTAAAAATGAGGATAGGGAGGTGCGGAGGTCGAAGCGAGATCGATCTGTAGTGTTTGATGGAAGGTTTGCGGAGGAACGTTGAGGAATGGGGGGTTGAAAAGTCAGAAATGGGTTTTGAAACTTGCGGTGCTCTGTGTATTCGTTGGGGAAGAAGGAAGGGGCACGCCAAAACGTGGAAAGGCTGGTATATACATACGGTATACGTGGATGGGGAGGGAAGTATATGGAGTTGGAGCGAGAAGTTAAACAGTGAGAAGGGGATTGGTGTTTTCAGATTTGAGGTTCATCGAGTATTGATGAAGGGAGGGTCCAAGAATTTTCGGCCGTGGGTTTTTATCTTGAAGGAGCAGGTTCGTGAGCTACTGGAAGGGAAGAAAGACTTTGGTGGGTCGGGGTTTTGTTAATGGGCTGATAGCATTTGTGAGGCCCGTTTCTTTTATTTATTTATTAGTAAGTTAAAGTTAATTCCAAAATACTGTAAATAACTTCGTATATTCATAACTTGGCCATACGATATCAGATTGACGAACCGTAAGTTGCGTTGGGACCGTATCGACGAGAGCTTCAAAATGAAGATGACTGGAAGTGGATTGGGACTCGTTTGGATTTACGGCGAATTAAATTGTTTGATTCAAATCAAATAACAGTTTATCGTTCTTCAACGATGAACTGCAAATGTGAGTAAAACTCACCAACTCTGAACAGTTATATTTTTATAATGTATTTTTAGAACCGTTAAATATTGACTGATTGATTGTGTGTTGACTGTTTGATTGAACTGCTAATCAGTTAGTTGAATTTCTATCTTTGATTCTGTTTAACAGAATATATCATATGGAACTGAATGTGATGTTGATTTTATTGTGTAACATCTGTGGATGCAGGGAAACAGGTTGGAGGAATCCGACTGGATTCCTCAACAGTTATTTTATCGTATTCATATATTGTGATATATGACGTGATTTATAATCTGTTGTTGATTATATGGGTATGGATGATATTGGACACCGTAACTTGATATGTTAAACACCAGGACATACCCGAATATTTGAAAGAGAATATTTATAAAATCAAGAGGATTTTATAAAAGAGCATATTTATAAATAGAATATTTATAAATAGAAATATTTATAAATTGAATATTTATAAAGTGAATTATTTATTTAGAATAAATAGATAAGATACTACAACATGGATTATTTATTTGTTAAATAAATAAATATTAAATAGGGATTATTTACTTAGAAATAAATAGGAGATATTCAAAAAGGAAATAACTGCAAATCATTTTCTTTTTGAATGGAAAGGCCTGTGTGGCGGGTTTGGGGATTCTCCCGATGCTCCCGTTATAAAGGAGGTTATGGCGAATTTTTCAGAAAATTTAAGGAGTTAGAATATTTCAAGAATAAATGTGAAAAGGAAATATTTGTAAACCATTTACAAGTAGAATTGGAAAGGGAACATTATAAAAAGGAAATCATTTTTAAAGTGTAGAACCATTATTTAAAAGTAAATCTTTTCAAATGAATAAAACGTTGTTAAAAAGGAAATCTTTATAAAGTGAATAAAGTAAATCGAATATGGTATTCGAAAGGAGAAATCGAATATGGTATTCGAAAGGAGAAATCAAATATGGTATTCGAAGTTAGTTAATCGAATATGGTATTCGAAGTTAGTTAATCGAATATGGTATTCAAAGTTAGTTAATCGAATATAGACATTCGAAAGGAGTTAATCGAATATGGTATTCGAAGTTAGTTAATCGAATATGGTATTCGAAGTTAGTTAATCGAATATGGTATTCGAAAGGAGAAATCGAATATGGTATTCGAAGTTAGTTAATCGAATATGGTATTCGAAAGTTAGTTAATCGAATATGTTATTCGAAAGGGGTTAGTCAAGTCGACTTAGTCAAATAGAGTTAACCAGTTAGAGTTAATCAGTTAGAGTTTACCAGTTGGAGTTAATTAGTTAGAGTTAATCGATTAGAGTTAAAACGAACTAGAGTTAATCAAATATAGTTATTTGAGACAGAGTTAGTCAAACATAGTATTCAGGGTAAGTTGCCATCTTGTACGACTGCTAGCGTAATTCGCAGGGCTGTAAATAGCCTACGGCGGTCGGATGTTTCCTGAGGGAGTCAGGCGTAACCATTGTGATCGCTGCGATCTAGAGTCAAGCGAATGGAGTTTAATCGAATATTAGTTATTCGATAGGAGTTAATCGAGTTGATCGAGTTGAGAAATAAGTTAAGATAAATAAGTTGAGTTGATCGGGTGGTTCGACCAAGTTAGTCGAGCCTAGTTAATCGAATCGAATTGGTCGAACCAAGTAAGTCGAGTTAAGTTAGTCAAGTTAGTCGAGCGTAGTTAATCGAATCGAATTGGTCGAACCAAGTAAGTCGAGTTAAGTTAGTCAAGTTAGTCGAGCCTAGTTAATCGAATCGAATTGGTCGAACCAAGTAAGTCGAGTTAGTCGAGTCAAGTTAAGTTAGTCGAGTCAAGTTCGTCGAGTTAAATAAATCGATGTAAGTTTCATCAAAAGGAGTTATCGATGTTAGTTTCATCGAAAGAAGTTATCGATGTTAGTTTCATCGAAAGAAGTTATCGATGTTAGTTTCATCGAAAGAAGTTATCGATGTTAGTTTCATCGAAGGGAGTTATCGATTATAGTTTAATCGAAGTAAGATTTTCAAATATGAGATATTTGAAAAGGAAGAGTTATCGAATACTAGTTATTCGAAGAGAGATAATCGAATATCGTTTATTCGAGAAGGAGTTAATCGAATATCGGGTATTCGAAGAAGAGTTAATCAAATAGAGATTTCTCGAAGGGAGTAAATCTGCAAATTCGATTATATCGAATTCGGGAAAGTACTTATACTTTCTAGTGTTTTAAATAGAGATTTATATATTTATAAATAAATAAGTGTTAGGTTAATTATTCACTAATAAGAATAGAAGTTATAATTAAAGTTAGATAATTCGAAAGGAGGGATTATAACGTTATCGTTATAACCAATGTTTTAAATATAGAAGTGGATTAGTAAAATTGGATCCGAGAAAGGCGTAAAGAAGTTGTTAAAGATTAAAAGATAAACTTTGACCATTTCAAAGTTATAACGTTGTTCAGTTAAGGTCTGAGAGGTAATTATACCCCAACTTGAGTGACTTCCTTCTTAACTAAGAAATGGTAAGGTTTGATCGTAAAGGAGTTTTGGAAATGTTTTCCAAACGAGAATCAGAAATGTTTTCTGATAAAAGAAAAATAAGAATTTAGAATATAGGGAAACAGGAGATAAGTAAATAAATGAACTAAAGAGATTAATGTTAAATGATGTTTGTTCGATATAATTTCCATCTGGAAATAATATCGTTGTTTGCACACTTGTTTTTCTTTGATAGTTAACTCACAGACTATCGAAGTTTTGACCATTTTAACGTTGTTAATATGGTGAGACCGGTTGGATTATTATCCATAGAACCACTCTGTATTGGCATAAGCGTTGCGAATCATATATGCCAAAGATAATTGAAGACAGAGTAAAATGCAAGGGCTGTTGTATAAGTCTTAGATAACAGTGACTAAGATGGATATACGGAATAGTGCCTTCGGTTTGTCCAGTCCCAGGACAACTTGTATGGACGAAGGTCTGACAGAGTATATCCAATGGATCGCGTAAGTTGATCTGTTCGAACGTATTCACGTTTGGTGGCGGAGGAATTCGTTTCTCTTAGCTGTATACCCGTGTTATTTTTGGATAAGTCAATTTGTGATTTTGGCGGGTATGACGATGTGACATTCTAAGTGAATGAGGATGACTTGTATGAATGAATGTCTGACAGAGTATTTCCAGAAAGGTCACGTACCTTGATTTCTTCAACCGTACCAAGAGTGGAAGCGGAGAAGGAAACTTCTTTAGCTAACACGTAATGTACTGTTGTAGACGTCAATTAGTGATTTCGATGGATTTGACAATGTAGCATTCGAAGTGAATCTGATGTGATGATAAAGCGTAGCTTCTAGCCTCATCAACCGGTAAATGACAGAAATCGGGCAGGTAGCATGGCTAAGTCGGTCGCACCGAAGTAGGGTGTATAATCACCTATCTAGTGAATATTCATTTGTTTCTTAAATCTATCAATGTTGTCCCATATATATACGGGAACTGTTGCTGATCCCAACCGTTGGTGATGTACATTCAATACACTCAAGCGAAATGAGTGGTCGGTCATGTGTGGCTGAGTTACAAGATGTTCTTGTTGAACTCCAGTGTATCGTTCCTAGAGTACACTGATCGGAAGGTGTTTCCATACCTTGTCATAGTTGGAAATCCATTATCCAATACGTGCTTGCGATTTTGATTGTATACTATATATGTAGAATGTGAGATGAAAGCGTTTCTACTAGTTGATGTCTATTTGTATATAGACATTATTATAATATCAAAAGGTTTTTGATATAAAGATATTTTGGATTCTCATAAGGGAAAACCCCGTTTCGTTCTGCGGCGTGGTCTTATGAGATATCGTTCACTTGTTCATATACCTGTTTAAACTGTTTTACTCACACCAGTCCCATGACTGACCCGGAGTTTACTTTGTTGTTTTCCCTAAACTCTTGGGTGCCTAAATTTGTACAGGTAGTCAAGTAGTCCGGAATTTACAGATATACTGGAAGAGCGTGGAGCAGGAGGCTTCAAGATCATATAGCTATAGTTATTTCCGCTGTGTTGTAAGTGTTGTACTCTGATAAGTGCTATTGTATACATAACTGTTATATTTCAAAGTTATGTTATCTATTATATGTTATTCGTTCCGCTGTGAGGTTCGTGTTACTCTGATGTTGTGTTCTTCTTCTTCTTCTATTCTAAGTTTCTATCTTATCTATTCTCACCTTCTAATTTCTTTCATTAATTACTGGGATTTTTCGATGTTTTGGTTATCGACGTCGAGTTTACGTCGATAACCAAAGTCGCCGAAAATCCGGGTCGTTACAAAAAGAAAATCAAAAAGCCAAGCGGCTAGCCTCGTAGGCTCATAAAACCATCAAATCCAAGTAATATTGTAAACATGTACCTTTTTGTCGGGCATAATTCTATCTCTTGCATTTGCTTCCATTTGATGCCTGCTCAACATACCCATTCCAATTGATTTCCAAAACAAGTAAACTCTTTGTTTCCCAATTTACTAATCAACTTTCTGATCAGTTCTCTTTCATTCTATCAATTCAAACCGAGTTCTGTTTTCAAAAATCAACCCCCTTATCCTGCTTGAGTTCAATTCCATCACAGTTTTATTCCAGACAACAGCATCCAATATATATTCAACTTGTTTATACATAGGTCGAATTCATATTAATATTTCGAATCCCGACATTTCTCTTTATTTAATTTCATTCTGGATTAACTCTAATTCAGTCCAGTTTTATTTAACTTATCTTAAGTTAAATGTCAATTCATTTGATACATTTTGACCAATTTCAATCTATTCAATTTTTACAAGTTAAACAATTTCAGAATTCAAATTCCCGGGTTTTATTTCAAATTAGTTTGAAATCATATACATCTATATACATATTTTTGTAATCAACTCAATTCAAAACATTTGAATTTTTAAAACATCTTGTCCTTTTCAAACCAATTTTTCATTCCTAAATTACTATGGTAGCAATCCGTCACTCAGAAACTTGAAAATGAATACCGATAATGTCGCGACCCATTATCGGTACTATTTTCTCGCCCCTGAAGTGGTTTCAGTGCTTAATCACTTTTAAAATCCATTTAAACCATTCTTATTCAAAATATTCAAAGTAATGTTATATTACTTTATAATATTCAGAAAAAATTTCCTAAATATCCAGGATTTAAATTCCAATTCTGGTTTTGAATTTAATTTCAGTTCATCTTATTTATGTACATTTTCTGAAATGACCCAAACTTCCCTATAAAGGAAAGGCTGGATTGCTTTGAGAACAACACACATTAGAACACAAATTGAAAAACATTTTATTGCTGATTAGAACAATTACATCAGAGTACAAGAATGTAACAGAGTATGAATACTTATTACATAATAGAAATACAATAATATCAGAGTTATAAATTACATTTAAATAGCAGTGGAAAAATAATACAAATATACAACTGGAAGGAATACACGGATATAGAGCTTTCCGAATACCGCTTCAGCTGTAAGCCAGGATCCTGTAAATATATCTGCAAAAAGCTACTCGACTGCCCATGTGGAAAATATGGGCACCCGAGTTTGCCAGTGAAATAAACTACAGGTCAGTCATGGGACTGGTATGAGAAATCTTAACTTAACTTATCTAATAATAAGGCTATTCACGGGACTACGCCGCTAACGCGGAATGGGTTTACTCCATTGGATTGTCAGTGCATAAAATAAAGTAAAACGTTAAACAACGTAATGCTTTTTAGAAAAATGAAACCATTATAAGACCCAAGTCCCATCACACAATGCAACGCAAACCGGAGGATAGGGTTTTACCTTATAATGGTCAAAAGATGCTTGATTCGGTAAAACGGATTTAGTATTAGTGTGTATATGTTTTAATAAAAACATTTCAAATGTAAATGTATCAATCCTAGACGGCATGGGTACCATATATCATGTCGCCATACTAGTTCTACAATCAAAACCGCAAGGTCGTATTGGAAATTGGATTTTCATCATAGGTCGAGGCTAGGTGTGAGCTCCTCTCCGATTTGAGACACTCTAGCAAATGCCTCAGGATCCCCCGCAGTGAACCCATGGAGTGGTAGGGCCAGTCCCCACCTATCGGCAGTGGATTGGTTATGCCTGAACACAAGTTTCCCGGTTCCTTTGAACCTATAGTATGACCACTAACGACCTATAAAAATCCGAGGCGCCTCAAAATCCATCATCCACATAAGTAAATGGCCAGCCAGTTTAAGCACTGACACTACCACTAGCTAGAAAGAAACGTGTGCACTCCCTACGGTCCATATCCCGTTTTTTACTAATACCGGGTGTGAGGCTCGCGAAGTCACGCTATGCACAAAGCTATGCCGTAATAGACTATGCTTTGATCATCCCACAAGGCCCTTCTTTTTAACAAAAGCCTTGATCGTTTGCATCTTGGTGTGCCACATTGACAATTCACGCCATGCGATCAATCACTATTAATATATCCCAGGGTGTTAAGTAGAGAATAAATTCTCCACCACCAATCAGACATACATTAATAAAAATCAATTTAATTCACATGGAACGAAATCCAACGTCAGACATGCATCCGTTTATCTGGGTAAGAGCGAAAACCCAATCCGAACAATCAACAATAGTCCGGACGGCCACCACTGAAGCCCCTTCAAGGTAGCTACTCCCATCAAGGGTCTCAGTAGCAACACATCCATTCGATGTGAAAAATATCGGTCTTCAACCACCGTCTTCATCTTCGACTCTTCATCGTCGTCGTAATTATTCGGAATGGGTTAAACCCAGTCTTTTCGAATAACTCGCGTATTTTTATAATTAAGAATCAAGTGCTAAAAAAACACATCCAACGCCTCGTTCCAATTCAGAATATTCTTTTAATAAAATATTCAAATTATTCTATCAAAGATAAATTCTTTACATTTACTCTTAAATCTTCCTTTTAAAGATTTATTCAAAACACCATTTGGTTTTAAATATCAACAATCATTATTAAATGATTCTTTAGATTTAAGAAATAAATCTTATTCTTAACTGGGTTAAAGAACTAATGTCATTTAAAATATAGTTCACGGTAAACCCAAAATCGTCTTCCATAAAATATGGAATCTTCACAGAAACCAAATCAATATATAATCTTATAATTTTCTGTATCCAACCAATAATATAAATGGAATAACGGCAAGGTCTCTTAAATTCCATATGTAGTATCGGTCTTCTTTTACAGAAGCTTATCTCGGTTATAATTAATTCGAATTCTATTCAATTCCAATTTAATATATTAAATTGGAAAACTTTACTTTTGGAAAATTTCCATTTAAATCTTAATAAAAGATTTATAAATTCCAAATCATATTTTAACTGTTTGTTGAGTTAAAGAACAAATGTCGTTTAAAAACACAGTTCACAATAAACCCAACACACATTTCTTATTTCAATTACAAAATATAATTGAAAACTTTAATAATCTAAATTAAAAGGTTATTCTTTTCATACGAGGTTTAAGAACAGTGTTATTTAAGACACTATCCACGACAAACCCAAATCCAATTTATTCAATTTAATTTCCAATTAAATATTACAAATTTGAAAACTTCACTAAATTTGAATTTAATGATTTATACTAGTTAATATCTAGTTCATTTCAATAAAAAAAATACTTTCCCAAAATATATTCTTTTCTAAAATATATTCTTTTCTAAAATATATTCTTTTCTAAAATATATTCTTTTACTAAGATATATTCTTTTACTAAGATATTCCCTTTTACTAAGATATTTTCTAAAATATTCTTTTTCTAGAATATTTTTTATTGGAATGTGTCTCAATCAGCAAACATACACTACATGAAATCAACAAGCATGATAAACAATTATCAAACATCCAATTAATCAGCCAAAGTGGATTCTACACTAAATATTGGGACAAGTGTAGATCAAATATCATCCCAACACCCGTGTGGGGTTTCATCTAATCAAACAAATAATAAATTATTTGTGCACTTGGGTGATGTGTGAAAATTATCGACCCAATCACATAAGCAAGTCGGATGACTTGTAAATGGAAGTGTAATATTCAGTTTTGAATACAATAACATTAGATTAAATAAATCAACACTTCATCAACACATACATATATTCCAAGCCATCATTAACAACATATTTTAAGACATGATCTTTTTATTGTGACTAATCGTCAAATAAAAATATTAACTTTCCTATCTTTGTGTAAACCTTTTTCAATGAGTACTTTTACTTTCTAACAAAAATAATGTTTAAATCTAGTTCATTTCATTGTAAACAAAATACCAGTTTTGTCTAATTTATTTCAATGTAAATAAAATGCCAGTTTTGTCTAATTCATTTCAATGTGGATAAAATGCCAGTTTTGTCTAATTAATTTCAATGTGGATAAAATGTCAGTTTTGTCTAATTCATTTCAATGTAAATAAAATGCCAGTTTTGTCTAATTCATTTCAATGTAGATAAAATGCCAGTTTTGTCAAATTCATTTCAATGTAGATAAAATGCCAGTTTTGTCTAATCTTTCTTATGTAAACAAAATAATGAATTTTGTCCAATCTTTCTAATGTAAACAAAATATTGATTTTTGTCCAATCTTGTTAATGTGACAAAAATGTCCATTACTAATTCATTTTTAACTCCTCTTCTTTAATGTATGAAAATATACATTTTTAGCTCATCTTCTTTAATGTATGGAAATATACAATTTCTATTTCAGCACAAAAGTAACAGATTTTAATCCAATAAACATTTCATAATAAAATGTTATTTTATGTCTAGTGTAACATTTCATAACAAAAATGTTATTTTATTCTTTATAATCTAATTAACAAAATGTTAATTTTGACCTTTATAATCTAATTAACAAAAATATTAAATTTGTCTTTCTTATTTTAATTTACGTTTTCTAACAGAAATGTACTTTATATTCTAATATTCATTTTCTCAAAAAAAATGTACTTTTTTTATCTACTATTTTATATGTAAACAATATTACCTAGAAATGATGTATTGCAATTCTAATCTTTTATATGTAAATAACATTACATAAAAAGATAACTTGAAATTCTAATTTTTAAATGTAAACAATATTACACAAAACTGTAATATTGAAAACCAAATCTTTTAAATGAAAATATAACAACATTAAAAATGTAACCTTTTTTTTATTTGAAAACAAATTACATAAAAATGCAACTTTAAAATCAGTTCTTCTTTATTGTCTCTAATTTGAAAATAAAAAGGCATCTTTAAAAATCTATTCTTTTTATGTAGACAATACTGCATAAAAATGTGTATTCTATTTTGTTGAAAATCTAGTCCAACAAAATGACATAACCATATTTTTCAAATCTTATTCCAAAATTTGACACAACAAAATTGAATAAAATGTTTGATTCATGTAAATGTTAAAATGCTGGTTTTAAAATTAACCAAATTCTGTGTTTCATATATGTTGAAAAATATTAATTCAATATATTTACAAATTTTGATTATTTAGAAATTTGATTCTTTTATATAAACAAAAATTATATATTTTTGTTTAAATCAAATTCTAATTAACCGAAGTGTTAATTTAACAATACAATGAACAAAATAGTAAATTTGTTCAATCTAATTCTAATTAACAGAATTGTTTCAATCCCTTCAGTACAATAAACAAAATGACAATTTTGTTTTAGTCTAATTCATATTTACAGAAATGTTAATTTTAATCATTCTATCGCCACATCACAAAACCAAACAAACAGGTGTATAATCTACATTTAACACAGGATGATAACAGCTTGAATCAACTGTAGATTAACAACTATAATTTCAGAAATTATTTCTAATTATAAAAGAAAGAAAGAAATAGATTTCCCACCGATAGTTTTATTCAGATTCGAAATTTGGTCAAAATTGGATATGCTCAGAATCAGTCCTAGTCAGTCCCGTAATGTAGAGTTTTCTGTCACGAGCGCAATGCATTTCGTTTCGTTGAATTTCGCTGTCGTATGAACAAGATATGATCGGTTAAAGGTTTGAACATTTAAATAGGTGATTAATCTAATAATTATTGACCTTAATTATTGTTTTGGCCAATCAGGTCGCGCCCCTCTCTTCTTCTTCTTTTCACGTTTACTCCAAAACTGAACCCATCTTCTTCGATGACAAATCCACCTACCGTGCTTCACCAAGGTCATCAGCACCCGATCCGATCACCTCACATCGAAGGCTCCAACGTCGTCCACCTTCGCCAGTGACCCAGTCCGATGCGCGGGCCCCTTCTCCTCTGAAATCGGCTCCAAAGTCAGTGCGTCCCAGCGTGGTAATCGAGGCATCCACAACATTAAAAATGATCTCAACCGTTCAAACTCTAGACGATGATGCCCTCTTTGATTTTGTAATGGAAAGTTATTGTAAATGATTCATGGATTGGAAGATTTCGTGGATTCATGCTCTGAAAATATCGGCCATTCATAGAAGCATACGGCGGCTGGAACAAAATAGGATTTAGGGTTTGTACTTGTATCGTATTTTATACCATATTTTTATATTAATTAAATTATTAAATTCAAAGAAAAAGCCCGATACCCATATTAACTCCAAATCCAGCCCAACGAGAATTGACCCTAGGCAAATACCCATATTCCGGACGCAATGGGCTTGGTCTCGTCAGCCCTTTTGATCATCTCCAACTTATTTTATTTAAATTAATATATAAATCATTTAATTATTAAATTCAAACGTATAATTTAAATTACCGGGACCACATACGGACTCTAAAAATAACAGAAAAATTATTTCTAGCTTTGTTTTGACGATACGGTTCTAACAAGACTAATTTCATCGAATTCTGAGACCGTTTGAAAAATGGCCATTTTCAAGTCGATTAAATTTGACCGAAACTGACAAAACACGTTTTCTTCTGCCACGCTTACATATTAATTCGAAAAATTATGAAAATTGAAACCTAGCAATAATTTGATATTCCGGTTCCAACAAAAGTGGTTTCATCGAAAACCAAGGTCGTTTGCAAAATGGCTATTTTAAGGCCAATATATTATATTAAAATATATATAAATTCTACAACGACTTTTCTAAATTTTAAACTGGACATAACTTTTAAATTATAAAGTGAAATTTCAGTTTTTCAGATTCATTAGAAAGATATGATTAAGCAAATTTAAATATTTCTTGTTTCGTTCAATTCTGACTTATCTTTGAATCCGGTACAATCAGTCAAAGCTCAAATTCAAATTTTCAAACTATAGCGCTGTTTTAAACTCCTTTAAGAATTAAATTAAATTTATTCATTTTAAAATAATTTTTTTTAGTCGTTATTATTTAAAATAAATTATTTTAGATATTAAAATTCATTAAAATTTCTAAAATAAAAATTTTAAATTGGCCCCAAAATTCCGGGTTGTTACAATCGCCCCCACTTAAAATCTTTTCGTCCTCGAAAAGGAACGTAGCCAAAAGTTATTTAAATAACCAACTCAACTTTAAATTTTAATTGATTTTTTTTATTTAGTTCAATATTAAATTAGATTTAGCAAAATTTATCATTCTTCTATATATTGGTTTAATTAGCTATCATCTTAATATTTTAATTAGTGAAACTAATTATCAAACATCACAACCAGCAATCAATTAGGTGATTAAATTTTCAAACATATATAACTTTTATATATAATCCAAAAATCGTATTTCTAGTGCAAATCACAGCAATGTGTACTAACTAAGTTTTGGTTCTCATACCAGTCAATGGAAATATATAGGTATCCTACTTTCGAGGCTCGAACATAAATACTGATGATGGTGCACCGATCACCAGAATTATCTTCGGCGACTAGAGTGTGATTCTGTATCTATCCAGTATATTAAAACTCCGAATATCCGTTAATTACTCATATATTCGAAATCTTTATATACTCGATTGTCCACATTAAAATAATAATATACTCAAATACGTATTTTAAGATAAAATTTTCAAAACTAAATTTGTTTTCATTTTTATTTTAAGGAAAATAATACTCTTCACACTCGTTATAGGATACTACTGATCCTATCTCTAACGAGTTATTCTTATTGGATATTACTAATCCAATCTCTGATGAATTCTTTCGTTCGGTTTTAATGGGTCTTTTTCTCGAGCTCTGTAAACCAATGCTCTGATACCAAATGAAACGACCCAAACTTCCCAGTAAAGAAAAGGCTGGATTGCTTTGAGAACAACACACATCAGAACACAAACTGAAGAACATTTTATATCTGATTACAACAATTACATCAGACTACAAGAATGTAACAGAGTATGAATACTTATTACATAATAGAAATACAATAATATCAGAGTTTTAAATTACATTTAAATAGTAGCGGAAAAATAATACAAATATACAACTGGAAGGAATACACGGATACAGAGCTTTCCGAATACCGCTTCAGCTGTAATCCAGGATCTTGTAAATATATCTGCAAAAAGTGTAGTAACCCGCATTTTTAGATGTTGAATTATTTATTTATTTATTTATTTATTAAATATCGATTTATCGATATCGAGAACTGAATTAAATAATATTGAATATTTAATTAATAATTATAATATAATAAAATATATTATAATGTCGAAATAGTCGGAAATAGTGAAATTCACAATATCATGTGAATTGAATAGCATACGAGATTTGGTGGAGTTCCGATTCGAAATATAATAACGATTATATTGAATCGACGACAGTTTGAACGTAGAATTATAATATAATTAAAACAGAGCTTGAAATGGCGCGGCAGTTCGCTATTTGGCGATTCGAACTTCAACTGAGTATACAGGATTCGTTTTAAACCGGATTTCTGTGAAACAAGAAACGTATGGAGCTGGTGGAGTATATCTTTCTAGTGGAAGAGAAAAATCGGGATTTCGTCGTGTAGATTTTGATTTACGTCCAAATCAAATTTCAGAAAGGTCGCTGTGGAATTCTTTATAATTTGCAACGCTTTATATACGTTACAAATGGATTTTCAGTATAAAACTGAATATCGAGATAATCTGGAATCTGAAATATCAAGCTGTAAAGTCTGATATAATATTCTGAAGCTGTATAATATCATATGTGAAGATATACGAGAATATTAATTTATTAATAATTAATTTAATTTTTTATTTAAATATATTTATATTTAAAAGGGCTATTTAGAGCTTTAAAAATAGCCACTTTTGCAAACGGAGTTGGAATTCGACAAAACTAATTTTGTTGGATCCGCAATGTCAAATAGTTGTTAGATTTCCATTTTCGTGATTTTTAGAGTCAGTGTGTGGTCGTACGGATTTTTAGAGTAAGAAACAGTCAGTATTTTGACAGTTAAAAATACGCTGTGTGAGCATACGGAGTCGGAATTCGACGAAACCAATTTCGTTGGGACCATAATGTCGAACTCTAGCTACATGTCCGGTTTCGTGATTTTTGGGCATCGTGTGTGATCACACGGATTTTTAGAAGGCAATACGAATAGAATAAAATAATATATCCTAACCAAAATATCTTCCCACAAATATCTACACCCTAACACTATAAAATATCCTAACCTGATAACCTAATTCATTCCTCCATAAGTCAAACTAAATTTCCGCCGTATGGTTCTTTCAGGAAAAGAAAATGGCGAACGAATTAATCAAAGGAAAATCGAATAAAAATCCTAAAATCTCCATTCTCATTTCATTGAGTTGCTGAAAGATTTCTCTTCATCTCTATATGAGTAATGTGTGGTTCAGCGTCACATATGTTCGTGGGTTTTGCAGTAGTGATAGCTAGGGTTAAATAATTTGGGCGTTTGAAGCTTTAGTTCGCGAAATCGATGTTGGATTTTGGTTCAGCGAGGAAAACTGCAACTCTTGTGGGATTTTGGGTGGATTCGATCACCGAAAACTGACGTGCCTGTAGCCATCGAGGCTGTGGTCGCGACGGAAGAGGTGAGGCCGAGTTAAGTGAGAATGGGGTGGTGTGGTAGAGTTTTCGACGCTGAGAGTATTGGAGGTGGAAGCGCTCAGAACGGATGGCCGGAGAGGTGATGGTGGCGGGTCAAACAATTGGTCAACGTGGGTTTTATGAGGAGCAGCTCGCGTCTGATGAATTGGGGGAGACAAAGGATACGGGTTTGGGTTTTTAAAGGTTAGTGGGTCATAAATAAATAGGGCAAGGCCCATTAAGAAATAAAGTCCAAACTTTTATTTATTTTAAATGTATATGAATTTCGATATTGAATAACTTTATCGTACGTGATCGGATTTCAGTGAAACAAGATCCGACATGACCGTATGGACGAGAGCTTCACAATGAAGCTGACTGGAAGTGGATTCGAGCTCGTTTGAATTTATGGCGAGATAAATTGTTCGATTCAAATCAAAACAAACAGTTTATCGTTCTTTAACGATGAACTGCAAATGTGAGTAAAACTCACCAACTCTGAACAGTTTATAATTTCATGTTGTATTTTTAGAACTGTTAGATATTGTCTGTTTGATGTGTGTTGATTGTTTGATTGAACTGCTAGACAGTTAGTGGAAATTATATATATATATATGTATACATATATATATATAACATTTAGATATTTATATGTTGATTCTGTTGATCAGAATAATTCACATCGAAGTGAAATCGATGTTAATATTATTGTTTAACATCTGTGATGCAGGGAAACAGGTTGGAGGAATCCAACTGGATTCCTCAACAGTTATTTTATTGTTTTTCATATATTGTTATATGATGTGATATAAAATCTATGGGCGATTATATGTGCTTAGACGATATTGAACATCGTAATTTGGTATGTTAAATACCATAACATATCGGAATGTTGATAGGGGATTTTCAAAGTGATATTGAAAGTAGCATATTTATAAAGTGGAATATATATAAATAAGAAATGTTTATAAATTGGAATATTTATAAATAGGAGATATTTAAAAAGGAAATAAATTCAAAACATTTTCTTTTTGAATGGAAAGGCCTGTGTGGCGAGTTTGGGGATTTTCCCGATGCTCCCGATACAAAGGAGGTTATGGCGAATTTTCCCGGGAATTTAAGGAGTTAGAATATTTCAAGAATAAATTTGAAAAGGAAATATTTGTAAACCATTTACAAATAGAATTGAAAAGGAAACGTTATAAAAGGGAAATCATTTTTTTAAGTGTAGAACCGTTATGTAAAAGTAAATCTTTTCAAATGAATAAAACGTTGTTAAAAAGGAAATCTTTATAAAGTAAATCGAATATGGTATTCGAAGTTAGTAATCGAATATGGTATTCGAAGTTAGTTAATCGAATATGGTATTCGAAGTTAGTTAATCGAATATGGTATTCGAAGTTAGTTAATCGAATATAGACATTCGAAAGGGGTTAGTCAAGTCGAGTTAGTCAAATAGAGTAAATTAGTTAGAGTTAACCAGTTGGAGTTAATCAGTTAGAGTTGACCAGTTAGAGTTAATCAAATGGAGTTAATCAGTTAGAGTTAACCAGTTAGAGTAAATCAAATAGAGTTAACCAGTTGGAGTTAATTAGTTATAGTTAATCGATTAGAGTTAAAACGAACTAGAGTTAATCAAATATAGTTATTTGAGACAGAGTTAGTCAAGTTAGTCGAGCCTAGTTGATCGAATCAAATTGGTCGAACCAATTAAGTCGAGTTAGTCGGGTCAAGTTAAGTGAGTCGAGTTAAGTTCGTCGAGTTAAATAAATCGATGTTAGTTTCATCGAAAGGAGTTATCGATGTTAGTTTCATCGAAGGGAGTTATCGATTATAGTTTAATCGAAGTGAGATTTTCAAATATGAGATATTTGAAAAGGAAGAGTTATCGAATATTAGTTATTCGAAGAGAGGTTATCGAATATTGTTTATTCGAAAGAAGTTAACCGAATATAGGTTATTCGAAGAAAAGTTAATCAAATAGAGATTTCTCGAAGAGAGTTAATCGGCAAATTCGATTATATCGAATTCGGAAAGTACTTATACTTTCCAGTGTTTAAATAGAGATTTATTTATTTATAAATAAATAAGTGTTAGGTTAATTATTCACTAGTAAGAATAGGAGTTATAATTAAAGTTAGATAATTCGAAAGTAGGGATTTTAACGTTATCGTTATAACCAATGTTTTAAATATAGAAGTGGATTAGTAAAATTGGATCCGAGAAAGGCGTAAAGAAGTTGTTAAAGATTAAAAGATAAACTTTGACCATTTCGAAGTTATAACGTTGTTCGGTTAAGGTCTGAGAGGTAATTATACCCCAACTTGAGTGACTTCCTTCTTAACTAAGAAATGGTAAGGTTTGATCGTAAAGGAGTGTTGGAAATGTTTTCCAACAAGAATCAGAAATGTTTTCTGATAAAAGAAAATAAGAATTTAGAACACAGGGAAACCGGAGATAAGTAAATAAATGAACTAAAGAGATTAATGTTAAATGATGTTTGTTCGATATAATTTCCATCTGGAAATAATATCGTTGTTTGCACACTTGTTTTTCTTTGATAGTTAACTCACAGACTATCGAAGTTTTTGACCATTTTAACGTTGTTAATATGGAGAGACCGGTTGGATTATTATCCATAGAACCACTCTGTATTGGCATAAGCGTCGCGAATCATATATGCCAAAGATAATTGAAGACGGAGTAAAATGCAAGGGCTTTCCTAATTACAGAATAGTGCCTTCGGTTTGTCCAGTCCCAGGACAATTTGTATGGACGAAGGTCTGACAGAGTATATCCAATGGATCGCGTAAGTTGATCTATTCAAACGTATTCACGTTTGGTGGCGGAGGAATTCGTTTCTCTTAGCTGTATACCCGTGTTATTTTTGGATAAGTCAATTTGTGATTTGGCGGGTATGACGATGTGACATTCTAAGTGAATGAAGATGGATGTCTGACAGAGTATTTCCAAACGATTACGTACATTGATTTCTTCAACCGTACCAAGAGTGGAAGCGGAGAAGGAAACTTCTTTTAGCTGACACGTAATGTATTGTTGTAGACGTCAATTAGTGTTTTTCGATGGATCTGACAATGTGGCATTCGAAGTGAATCTATTGTGATGACAAAGCGTAGCTTCTAGCCTCACATCCGGTAAATGACAGAAATCGGGCAGGCAGCATGGCTAAGTCGGTCGCACCGAAGTAGGGTGTATAATCACCTATCTAGTGAATATTCATTTGTTTCTTAAATCTATCAATGCTGTCCCATATATATATACGGGAACGGTTGCTGATCCCAACCGTTGGTGATGTACATTCGATACACTCAAGCGAAATGAGTGGTCGGTCATGTGTTGCTGAGTTGCAAGATGTTCTTGTTGAACTCCAGTGTATCGTTCCTAGAGTACACTGATCGGAAGGTGGTTCCATACCTTGTCATAGTTGGAAATTCAATCATCCAATACGTGCTTGCGATTTTGATTGTATACTATAGATGTAGTAACGTGAGATGCAAGCGTTTCTGCTAGATTGATATTTATTTGTAATTAGACATTATTATAATATCAGAATGATATTGCTTTGAAAAGTTATTTGGATTCTCATAAGGGAAAAACCCGTTCCGTATTCACGGCGTGGTCTTATGAGATATCATATACCTGTTTAAATGATTTGAGTTTATTCACACCAGTCCCATGACTGACCCGGAGTTTATTTTGTTGTTTTCCCTAAACTCTTGGGTGCCTAAATTTGTACGGGCAGTCAAGTAGTCGGGATTTTACAGATACACTTGGAGAGCTTGGAGCAGGAGGCTTCAGGATCATATAGCTATAGTTATTTCCGCTGTGTTGTAAGTGCTGTACTCTGATAAGTGCTATTGTATACATAACTGTTATATTTCAAAGTTATGTTATCTATTATATGTTATTCGTTCCGCTGTGAGGTTCGTGTTACTCTGATGTTGTGTTCTTCTTCTTCTTCTATTCTAAGTTTCTATCTTATCTATTCTCACCTTCTAATTTCTTTCATTAATTACCGGATTTTTTCGATGTTTTGGTTATCGACGTCGTGCTTACGTCGATAACCAAAGTCGCTCAAAATCCGGGTTGCTACAAAAAGATACTCGACTGCCCGTGTAGAAATTATGGGCTCACGAGTTTGCCAGTGAAACAAACTACAGGTCAGTCATGGGACTGGTACGAGAAATCTTAACTTAACTTATCTAATAATAAGGCTAATCACAGGACCACGCCGCTAACGCGGAACGGGTTTACTCCATTGGATTGCCAGTGCATAAAATAAAGTAAAACGTTAAACAACGCAATGCTTTTTAGAAAAATGAAACCATTATAAGACCCAAGTCCCATCACACAATGCAACGCAAACCGGAGGATAGGGTTTTACCTTATAATGGTCAAAAGATGCTTGATACGGTAAAACGGATTTAGTATTAGTGTGTATATGTTTTAATAAAAACATTTCAAATATAAATGTATCAATCCTAGACGACATGCGTACCATATATCATGTCGCCATACTAGTTCTACAATCAAAACCGCAAGGTCGTATTGGAAATTGGATTTCCATCATGAGTCGAGGCTAGGGGCAAGCTCCTCTCCGATTCGAGACACTCTAGCAAATGCCTCGGGATTCCCCGTTGTGAACCCTTGGAGCGGTAGGGCCGGTCCCCGCCTATCGGCAGTGGATTGGTTATGCCTGAACACACGTTTCCCGGTTCCTTTGAACCTATAGTATGACCACTAACGGCCTATAAAAATCCGAGGCGCCTCAAAATCCATCATCCACATAAGTAAATTGCCAGCCAGTTTAAGCATTGACACTACCACTAGCTAGAAAGAAACGTGTGCACTCCCTACGGTCCATATCCCGGTTTTGACTCATATCGGGGTGTGAGGTTCGCGAAGTCATGCTATACGCAAAGTTATGCCGTAATAGGCTATGCTTTGATCATCCCACAAGGTCCTGCTTTTCAACAAAAGCCTTGATCATTTGCATCTTGGCGTGCCACATTGACAATTCACGCCATGCGATCAATCACTATTAATATATCCCAGGTTGTTAAGTAGAGAATAAATTCTCCACCACCAATAAGACATACATTAAAAAAAATTAATTTAATTCACATGGAACGAAATCCAACTTTAGACACGCATCTATTTACTAGCTTATGCTCTGGGTCTGAGCGAAAACCAAATCCGATTAATTAACAATAGTCCGGACGGCCACCGCTGAAGCCCGTTCAAGGTAGCTACTCCCATCAAGGGTCTCAGTAGCAACACATCCATTCGATGTGAAGATCGTCAGTCAACCACCGTCTTCATCTTTGACTCTTCATCGTCGTCGTAATTATTCGGAATGTGTTAAACCCGGTCTTTTCGAATAACTCGCGTATTTTTAAAATTAAAAATCAAGTGTTATAAAAACACATCCAATGCCTCATTCCAATTCAGAATATTCTTTTAATAAAATATTCAAATTATTCTATCAAAAATAAATTCTTTACATTTACTCTTAAATCTTTCTTTTAAAGATTTATTGAAAACACCATTTGGTTTTAAATATCAAAAATCATTATTAAATGATTCTTTAGATTTAAGAAATAATTCTTATTCTTAACTGGGTTAAAGAACTAATGTCATTTAAAACATAGTTCACGGTAAATCCAAAATCGTCTTCCATAAAATATGGAATCTTCACAGAAACCAAATAAATATATAATGGTTATAAATTTCTGTATCCAACCAATAATATAAATGGAATAACGGCAAGGCCTCTTAAATTCCATATGTAGTATCGGTCTTCTTTTACAGAAGCTTATCTCGGTTATAATTAATTCGAATTCTATTCAATTCCAATTTAATATATTAAATTGGAAAACTTTACTTTTGGAAAATTTCCATTTAAATCTTAATAAAAGATTTATAAATTCCAAATCATATTTTCACTGTCAGTTGAGTTAAAGAACAAATGTCGCTTAAAAACACAGTTCACAATAAACCCAACTCACATTTCTTATTTCAATTACAAAATATAATTGAAAACTTTAATAATCTAAATTAAAAGGTTATTCTTTTCATACGGGGTTTAAGAACAGTGTTATTTAAGACACTATCCACGACAAACCCAAATCCAATTTATTCAATTTAATTTCCAATTAAATATTACAAATTGGAAAACTTCATTAAATTTGAATTTATTGATTTATACTAGTTAATATCTGGTTCATTTCAATAAAAAAAATATTTTCCCAAAATATATTCTTTTCTAAAATACATTCTTTTCTAAAATATGTTCTTTTACTAAGATATATTCTTTTACTAAGATATTTCCTTTTACTAAGATATTTTCTAAAATATTCTTTTTCTAGAATATTCTTTATTGGAATGTGACTCAATCAGCAAACATACACTGCATGAAATCAACAAGCATGATTAACAATTATCAAACATCCAATTAATCAGCCAAAGTGGATTCTACACTAAATATTGGGACTAGTGTAGATCAAATATCATCCCAACACCCGTGTGGGGTTTCATCTAATCAAACAAATAATAAATTATTTGTGCACTTGGGTGATGTGTGAAAATTATCGACCCAATCACATAAGCAAGTCGGATGACTTGTAAATGGAAGTGTAATATTCAGTTTTGAATACAATAACATTAGATTAAATAAATCAACACTTCATCAACACATACATATATTCCAAGCCATCATTAACATCATATTTTAAGACATGATCTTTTTATTGTGACTAATCGTCAAATAAAAATATTAACTTTCCTATCTTTGTGTAATCCTTTTTCAATGAGTACTTTTATTTTCTAACCAAAATTATGTTTAAATCTAGTTCATTTCAATGTAAACAAAATACCAGTTTTGTCTAATTCATTTCAATGTAAATAAAATGCCAGTTTTGTCTAATTCATTTCAATGTGGATAAAATGCCTGTTTTGTCTCATTCATTTCAATGTGGATAAAATGCCAGTTTTGTCTAATTCATTTCAATGTAAATAAAATGCCAGTTTTGTCTAATTCATTTCAATGTAGATAAAATACTAGTTTTGTCTAATTCATTTCAATGATAGATAAAATGCCAGTTTTGTCTAATCTTTCTTATGTAAACAAAATAATGAATTTTGTCTAATCTTTCTAATGTAAACAAAATAATGAATTTTGTCCAATCTTGTTAATGTGACAAAAATGTCCATTGCTAATTCATTTTTAATTCCTCTTCTTTAATGGATGAAAATATACATTTTTAACTCATCTTCTTTAATGTATGGAAATATACAATTACTATTTCAACACAAAAGTAACAGATTTTAATCCAATAAACATTTCATAACAAAATGTTATTTTATGTCTAGTGTAACATTTCATAACAAAAATGTTATTTTTTTTTCTTTATAATCTAATTAACAAAATGTTAATTTTGACCTTTATAATCTAATTAACAAAGATATTAAATTTATCTCTCTTATTTTAATTTACGTTTTCTAACAGAAATGTACATTATATTCTAATATTCATTTTCTCAAAAAAATGTACTTTTTTAATCTATTATTTTATATGTAAACAATATTACCTAGAAATGATGTATTGCAATTCTAATCTTTTATATGTAAATAACATTACATAAAAAGATAACTTGAAATTCTAATCTTTTAAATGTAAACAATATTACACAAAAATGTAATATTGAAAACCAAATCTTTTAAATGAAAATATAACTACATTAAAAATGTAATCTTTTTTTTTATTTGAAAACAAATTACATAAAAATGCAACTTTGAAATCAGTTCTTCTTTATTGTCTAATTTGAAAATAAAAAGGCATCTTTAAAAATCTATTCTTTTTATGTAGACAATACTGCATAAAAATGTGTATTCTATTTTGTTGATAATCTAGTCCAACAAAATGACATAACTATATTTGTTCAAATCTTATTCCAAAATTTGACTCAACAAAATTGAATAAAATGTTTGATTCATGTAAATGTTTAAATGCTGGTTTAACAAATTAACCAAATTATGCGTTTCATATATGTTGAAAAATACTAATTCAATATATGTACAAATTTTGATGTTTTAGAAATTTGATTCTTTTATATAAACAAAAATTATATATTTTTGTTTAAATCAAATTATAATTAACCGAAGTGTTAATTTAACAATACAATGAAC
This sequence comes from Allium sativum, assembly GCA_030737875.1. NCBI lineage: Eukaryota > Viridiplantae > Streptophyta > Magnoliopsida > Asparagales > Amaryllidaceae > Allium > Allium sativum. Next base: position 929,419,109 of record CM060920.1, on the reverse strand, counting down.
AAAATAGTAAATTTGTTCAACCTAATTATAATTAACAGAATTTTTTCAATCCCATCAGTACAATAAACAAAATGATAATTTTGTTTTAGTCTAATTCAAATTTACATAAATGTTAATTTCAATCATTCTATCGCCACATCACAAAACCAAACAAACAAGTGTATAATCTACATTTAACACAGGATGATAACAGCTTGAATCAACTGTAGATTAACAACAATAATTTCAGAAATTATTTCTAATTATAAATGATAGAAATAAATAGATTTCTCACCGATAGTTTTATTCAGATTCGGAATTTGGTCAAAATTGGATATGCTCAGAATCAGTCCTAGTCAGTCCCATAATGTAGAGTTTTCTTTCACGAGTGCAACGCATTTCGTTTCATTGAATTTCGCTGTCGTATGAACAAGATATGTCGGTTAAAGGTTTGAACATTTAAATAAGTGATTAATCTAATAATTATTGACCTTACTTATTGTTTTGGCCAATCAGGTTGCGTCCCTCTCTTCTTCTTCTTTTCACGTTTACTCCAAAACTGAACCCATCTTCTTCGATGACAAATCCACCTGTCGTGCTTCACCAAGGTCATCAGCACCTGATCCGATCACCTTACATCAAAGGCTCCAACGTCGGCCACCTCCGCCAGAGACCCAGTCCGATGCGCGGGCCCCTCCTCCTCTGAAATCGGATCCAAAGTCAATGCGTTCCAGCGTGGAAATCGAGGAATCCACAGCGTTAAAAATGATCTCAACCGTTCAAACTCTAGACGATGATGCCCTCTTTGATTTTGTAATGGAAAGTTATTGTAAATGATTCATGGATTGGAAGATTTCATGGATTCATGTTCTGAAAATATCGTCCATTCATAGAAGCATACGGCGGCTGGAACAAAATAGGATTTAGGGTTTGTATTCTTACCGTATTTTATACCATATTTTTATATTAATTAAACTATTAAATTTAAAGAAAATGCCCGATACCCATATTAACTCCAAATCCAGCCCAACGAGAATTGACCCTAGGCAAATACCCACGTTCCGGACGCAATGGGATAGGTCTCGTCAGCCCGTTTGATCTTCTCCAGCTTATTTTATTTAAATTAATATATAAACCATTTAATTATTAAATTCAAACATATAATTTAAATTACCAGGACCACATACAGACTCTAAAAATTACAAAAAAAATTATTTCTAGCTTTGTGTAACACCCCGTGAATTCTATAACTGTGAAACTCACAAATTAAAGTATAATTAATTTCAAATCAAAGAACTAAGGGAAACGGGATACGCCATTGCGTTCGTCTCGGAAAAATACGCGAAATAGAGTCCGAGTTTTCGAAAAACGGATATCGTATGAAGAAGTTATGGACGAACAAAGTTGGGCGAAAAACCGAAAAAGGGCCAGAATGCACTGGCGCACTTGGGAAGTGCGCCAGAACAAAAATGAACTGGCGCACCTGTGAAGTGCGCCAGTGCATTTTTGACCTGGCGCACCTGCCAAGTGCGCCCAGGTCAAAAATAACCTGCTGGCCAGGTCTGGTCTAGCCCTGGCTGGCCCGGTCGGTGTGTGGTCGAATTTCTGTGGTCTGCTATGTCATTAGGGCTAGGTGGCGGGTTTTTATTGGTCTCTCTATCTAATGAATGGCTACGATCTAACCTAGCAACATCAAGGGTCCTAATCAATTCCTAACCTCTATATAAACAACCCTAGACTAAACCCTAATCTATTCATTCAAAATAAGATTATAGCCGCCATGTTGCTGAGGAACGACAAAGATTAGCCGCCGACTAGAGAGAGAGTTAGGAAGAAAGTTCTAAAGCCTAAAGCAATTCAAAGCAACCTAAAGCTAATCAATTCAACAAAGGAATCGTGTCTCTTAATTAGAGAATTCGCCGCAACCATTGTAAGTAGAGTATTACTTTGGTATAATAAACAACTGTGTTGATGTGTATGCTTGAATTGTGGCAATGGAAGTAATTCATATTTATGCGTTCTTATCAATTTATATACGTTTGGATATTTATGGATTATGTTATAAAGAACTACATGCGGTAGTTCTATACAAGTTTACGTTTGGAATATTGCGCAAATTATGTTATCTATGTTGAAGCTGCATGTATGTAGTTGATTGAAATTTATGCGAATTTGGGCTTTGTTATTATGCTATCATGATGTATATTTTTATGCATAAACCATTTTGCAAGTAATTGAACAAGTTTGGTTGTTATAGTTCATATGAAACTATGTTGAAATTTTGACACCATAATCCATGTATTAAACCATAACTCATTAATATGGCTAGACTATGAATAATATTAGGCATAATTGAAATCCATGTTAGTTCTATGTTGTTAAATGACATATGTGAGACATGGCTAGGTTGGACTCAAAAATCCCCTTTTTTGCAAGTTTAAAGCAAACACCATGTTTAGGAATATTTATGCATCATTATGTGATTAGGCTTAAATCATGATTAAGTTGAATTATGCTATGTTCATGCTAGAAGTATTTATGCCATGCTTATGTTTGACCTGCAAGAAGTATTTTATGCCATGCTTATGTTTGACAATATGCCATGTTTATACTAGAAGTATTTAGGCCGTGCTTATGTTTGACATTATGCCTAAATAAGAATATAGGTTCATGTTGTAGTTAAACCTATGCAAGTTTACATGCCTTGATTTATGTCACCTATGTTTTATGACCAAAATACATGTCACCACTATGCAAGTACACCAATTTCTATTATGTATTTTCCAACGTCATATGCAAGTTCATGCGCTCACTTTCCCCTCTTTGTGTATACGCCATAAGCCTCCCCTTTTCGCATGGCTAAATTGGGCTTTAAAAGGCTAAGCCCAATATATATAAACGGACGTGTAAAACGGGGGAAAATAACGTTGGGTTAAAAATTAATTAATGAATGAAAATATGAAATAGAAGGGCCCAAAGTCAAGTATGGGTTGGGCCCATGGTTGGTGTAACCTTTACACCATTAACATAATAATGGGCCGCAAATATTTACATATAAATAAAGAAGAATGACAAGATATGTAAATGTAGAACATACGATGTGTTTAACCCGAGGTTGGATTGAGTTGTGATGTAAACCTGCCCGGAACCGCCCGGCTGTCCAGTAGTCACAACAATACCTATCCAATGTGGGAGGTTAAACATGGAGCCCAGCAAGGACCCGAGGTTAGACTGAGTTGTGGCGTAAGACTGCCCGGAACCAACCGGCAACAGGCAGCCACAACAATACCTGTCTAATGTGAGAGGTCAGGGCCTTAATAAGACAATTAAGGCTGAGTCAGGATTGTTAGGATTAAGTGGACTAAAAACTTAATCAAAATGGAACATGCTAAACTAAACGGACTGGTGGGGTTAGGTAGGAAACACTTAACCAACTTAGCATGTTGGCTAGAGATAGAAAGCCTAGTAACGGGGGACCCTTTTCAGCAGTAACCCTAAAAGGTGTATCAGGATACCCTGAAACTAGGCAGGGTGGGGCACGATTACTGGGCTGATTGTAAGAGGTCAAAGCGACGGCGGTGGTGTAGCAGTGTAGGTTCTAACGGAGTGCGGGCGTGCACACACTCCGGCGCAGAAAAATAAGGCACTGGACACCAGTAGCATACCTGTGCACTCTAAGGTTGTGTCGGGTTGCCACTATGGGACTTGATACACCCCATGGTGGGACCAGCATAGGTAACTACAGACATCGGGGGCCGTAAGACACATGTAACTTTGCGAGTAGGAGCCGATCATCATTGAATGGATCACATCACCCTGATTATGGGGTGCAAATTGGAAACTAGTTTATATGGGTTCAGAGATTAACATGGGGTACGATGGTATATTCGACCCTAGGTAACTTAACCAAGTTCATAGTGTTTGCCCACTTCCTGTTTTACTTATCATACCCAGTTCTTTATTCATAGACAAAGTAGTACTAGACTTACTCAGGCTTTATGTCTGACTCTATTTTTCTTTCGTCTTCTTTCTTCCGTTTCCCCCCCCCCCCCAGGTCCTCAGGGAGGGAACACAGCAGCTTGACCAGCCTCAACATCCAGCTTGAAGAAGAGAAATGTGTTGCTTGGACTTTCCTGTTTTGAACTATGGCTTTGGACAATCCACTAAGGGGCTTTTGCAGTTTATCTATGTTTTATTTATGCTTCTTTAAATAATGTACTCAAGACAGATTATGAAAGTGTTATGTTATGTTTTTGGAAAGGATGTTGTTGTAACACGTATTTGACTTAATGAAATAAAGTTTGTTGTTCTTCCGCTGTTTTACAAATATGTGTTTTTATATCTGTCTTGTATATCTGTGACTTGTACTTATAAACCTCCACCAAAATTAGGGCATTCCCTTTGAGAGTGACCCTAACGGAGGTGGGGTGTTTCACTTGGTATCAGAGCATAGGTTTACCAAATAAGATAAAAAGTTTTGAAAAATTATTTTCAAAAAGGAAATTTAAAGAAGCATTTTTAAAAAGAAAAATATTATTTTGTTTTAAAAGGCAAAGTCCCCAAAGCCATAGGTATTATCTCTTATCTTTCGTTTTGAATCTATCCTTTCGGTTTCAGCATGTCTGGAGACCTTACTCCCCAGCTGCTGACGCTTTCACTCCTCCTCCTCCACGTGAACCAGCAAACGGAAGAGTCCCAGAGTAGGAAGACGAAAAATAGTCAAACAAGAAAGGATCGTAACAGTAATAATAAGAAACGAGAAAAAAAAAGGAAATGTAATTTTTGTGGTACGGAAGGGCACATAGCCAAGGAATGTAGAAAGAGGAAAAGAAAGCAAAGAGAATGTTTTCATTGTGGGGAGACTGGACACATCAGCAAAGACTGCCCTGAGAAGATAGACTTTGAGAAGGGCGGGAAAGACAACAAGTCCCGAGAGAGAAGAGGAAGTGTAAATTCTGTGGCAAAGTGGGGCACTTAGTAAAGGACTGCCGGAAAAAGAAGGCCAAGGAGAATGGTGGGTGCTTTTCGTGCGGTCAGGGCTAAGGACTGCCCAAGGAAACGAGGACAGGGGCAGGGCGTTGGATCCACCCCAGGGGCACAGGTTCATGTGCTAGAAGCGCCACCATTGCAATAGCGAGGTACAAACACTTCTGTAGAAAGTGTAGTTTATCTTTATGATCACCCCGTTCGCACTTTATTTGATTCCGGCGCATCACACTCCTTTATCTCGTCTGCTTTAGTAGAATCTCTGCACCTAAAAACTAGTATGGTAGAGGACCCCTTAATTGTTTCAAACCCAATTGGGGGCCCAGCTTATTTGTCTATGATCTGTGTGGGATTGAAAATTCTAATTTCAATGTAGTGCCTTTGCTTTGGGCTTTTCGGGGTATGGTTTGATTTTGGGTATGGATTGGCTATCCCGTAATGGGGCCATCCTTGATTGTGAGAAAAGGGTTGTTAGGCTCCTAACCCAGCTCGGTAATACTTTGGAAATTTCTTGTAACCCCTCGTATGCGGTTATGCTTAGTTATCTTGAATCGCTAGATGCCTCTGTTGAAAATTTGCAATCAGTTAGAGTGGTCCGGGAATATCCGGATGTCTTTGAAGAGGTGAAGGGCTTGCCTCCGAAGCGGGAAATAGACTTCCGCATATATCTTGTAGATAATGCAAAGCCCGTAGCGTTGCCCGTTAGACATATGGCTCCACGAGAAAGGAAGGAGCTCAGTAAACAGATTAAAGAGCTTCTAGAAAAGGGGTTCATTAGGAGGAGCATTTCAGAATGGGGCGCTCCGGTGGTGTTCGCTACAAAGGCGGATGGTTCACTCCGTCTATGTGTTGACTATAGGGAGCTCAACAAGCTAACGAAAAAGAATAGGCATCCTCTCCCTAGAATTGACGATTTATTTGACCAGCTTGTAGGAGCGTCTGTTTTCTCCCAACTCGATTTAGCAACCGGTTTTCATCAGCTAAGGGTGGCTGAAGATAGCATCGATAAAACGGCGTTCAGAACCCCAGATGGCTTCTTTGAATGGCTTGTCATGCCTTTCGGCTTGACAAATGCACCTGCTTACTTCGTGGACCTGATGAGTAGGGTATTTAGAGATTTCCTCAACAAATTCGTAGTGGTCTTCGTAGATGATATCCTTATCTTCTCAATGAGTGAAGAGGAACATGCTCAGCACCTAAGGGCAATCATGGAAACTTTGCGAGTCCATCAACTAAAAGCCAAATTCTCCAAATGCCACTTTTGGAGAGAAGAAGTGAGGTTCCTTGGGCACATAGTATCCAAACAAGGGTTAGCAGTGGACCCTGCTAAGGTAGTGGCGGTACAGGATTGGAAGACACCAAGGAATGCAACTGAGGTCCGAAGCTTTCTAGGACTAGCAGGTTTCTATCGAAAGTTTATAAGGGGATTTTGCGAAAATCTCAGCTCCGCTCACGAAGTTGACAATTGTTTATTTTCAAATTCATCTATGTGGAATACCTTCTAGTAAGTGAACAAGATCCAAGATTCACTAATGAATTTTGGAAAGCTTGCATGGAACCATGAGTACGCAGTTAAGGCTTGAGCCAAGTATACTAGAAGGAGAATAAGTGAAAGAGGAACGAGAGGCAAGGGTTCCAACTCATATTTTGGAAACAAGAATTAAGAAGCTACGAAATTGTGAAGTTAAAGACAGACAAAGCATAATGGAGTTAAGCTCAAGAAATGCGACTTAGAAGATTGAAGACTAGATTCGTGCATAATATCTCTTCTTAAGAGTTTATCCTCTCGGTCCCATTCTCAATCCAATTTCTGTTGCAAACCACATAGGGAGTATGACTCATCTGTTAGTAACACATGTTGGGGCTCGAGGGTGTTCATCGGTTTGACTAAAGTTTTCGAGTTTTATAGGATGCAGATTGGTCTTAGGAAGGGACTCCCTTATGACCTAAAAGGAGTCCATCATGCTTAGTTGCCTAGAATCATATATGGTGGTTGGGTTGAGTAATTCTTTGGGTGTCAGTCTGATGTTGATTTCGGTCTTCGGGGCTGATGCTTAGAGAGTTCTTCTCCTAATCAATATATATGTGGCATAGGTTTTCAGTTTTGACATTGCCTAATAGGCACAAAGTTTTTACTTGCTTCATTCGACTATACCTTTAGATAGGAACAATTGGGAAAATGTCCTATAGGTTAGAGCTACCCGAGAAGTTGGCTGGAGTCCACAACGTCTTTCACGTTTCACATCTCCGAAAATGTCTTCATGAGTCCGCTGAAGTGGTAGAGCCAAATATACTCGAAGAGGCCGAAGTGGAACGCGAAGCAACCATAAGGAAAGTTCCAACCCGCATATTAGGAACGGAAGTGAAGAAGCTACGCAACCGTGAAGTCAAGCTCATCAAAGTTCAGTGGAGCGACGCCGAGGAGGACGCGACTTGGGAAACTGAAGCTAGAATCCGTACAGCCTACCCTTTTCTGTTTGAGGGTACATCCTTGATCTTTCCTTTTCCTTAAGTTGCGCTTTTATCTATCTTTTAGCTATATTTCCTCGACCTTATCCTTTAGGTAGAATCTTTTTGGATGGAAACATGTAGTTGAAACATGTTATGGATGATGGTTGCAAGTGGTTGCAAGTGATTGCTAGTGGTTGCTCGTGGTTGCATATACACACACAATCTAGGTTTTAGATCGGCTCAGTCACTTCATATTGCATATGCATATATGTTTGTATTCGTATGTGGTTGAACTTTAATGTGTTGTCATGTGGATGCTGCATTTGTATTGAATGATTGTGCACTCATGTAGAATCATGAATAGAAAAATTTGCATACATAATGGATTCATGGCACTTACATAATTCGCATTAAGGAGGTCAACTGAATCAGTAGACCGCCTGATTTTGCATTATATAAGTTCATGTACACACACACCTCGCATATGATCATGAAGCATTAGAAGTCTTTTAAGGACAATGGATGCTCGTGTTTGATGGATGAGTAGATGGATGATTGGATGTTAGGATATACATTCCTCCTAGCTTGAAGATTTCGGGGACGAAATCCTTTTAAGTGGGGGAGAATGTAACACCCCGTGAATTCTATAACTGTGAAACTCACAAATTAAAGTATAATTAATTTCAAATCAAAGAACTAAGGGAAACGGGATACGCCATTGCGTTCGTCTCGGAAAAATACGCGAAATAGAGTCCGAGTTTTCGAAAAACGGATATCGTATGAAGAAGTTATGGACGAACAAAGTTTGGCGAAAAACCGAAAAAGGGCCAGAATGCACTGGCGCACTTGGGAAGTGCGCCAGAACAAAAATGAACTGGCGCACCTGTGAAGTGCGCCAGTGCATTTTTGACCTGGCGCACCTGCCAAGTGCGCCCAGGTCAAAAATAACCTGCTGGCCAGGTCTGGTCTAGCCCTGGCTGGCCCGGTCGGTGTGTGGTCGAATTTCTGTGGTCTGCTATGTCATTAGGGCTAGGTGGCGGGTTTTTATTGGTCTCTCTATCTAATGAATGGCTACGATCTAACCTAGCAACATCAAGGGTCCTAATCAATTCCTAACCTCTATATAAACAACCCTAGACTAAACCCTAATCTATTCATTCAAAATAAGATTATAGCCGCCATGTTGCTGAGGAACGACAAAGATTAGCCGCCGACTAGAGAGAGAGTTAGGAAGAAAGTTCTAAAGCCTAAAGCAATTCAAAGCAACCTAAAGCTAATCAATTCAACAAAGGAATCGTGTCTCTTAATTAGAGAATTCGCCGCAACCATTGTAAGTAGAGTATTACTTTGGTATAATAAACAACTGTGTTGATGTGTATGCTTGAATTGTGGCAATGGAAGTAATTCATATTTATGCGTTCTTATCAATTTATATACGTTTGGATATTTATGGATTATGTTATAAAGAACTACATGCGGTAGTTCTATACAAGTTTACGTTTGGAATATTGCGCAAATTATGTTATCTATGTTGAAGCTACATGTATGTAGTTGATTGAAATTTATGCGAATTTGGGCTTTGTTATTATGCTATCATGATGTATATTTTTATGCATAAACCATTTTGCAAGTAATTGAACAAGTTTGGTTGTTATAGTTCATATGAAACTATGTTGAAATTTTGACACCATAATCCATGTATTAAACCATAACTCATTAATATGGCTAGAATATGAATAATATTAGGCATAATTGAAATCCATGTTAGTTCTATGTTGTTAAATGACATATGTGAGACATGGCTAGGTTGGACTCAAAAATCCCCTTTTTTGCAAGTTTAAAGCAAACACCATGTTTAGGAATATTTATGCATCATTATGTGATTAGGCTTAAATCATGATTAAGTTGAATTATGCTATGTTCATGCTAGAAGTATTTATGCCATGCTTATGTTTGACCTGCAAGAAGTATTTTATGCCATGCTTATGTTTGACAATATGCCATGTTTATACTAGAAGTATTTAGGCCGTGCTTATGTTTGACATTATGCCTAAATAAGAATATAGGTTCATGTTGTAGTTAAACCTATGCAAGTTTACATGCCTTGATTTATGTCACCTATGTTTTATGACCAAAATACATGTCACCACTATGCAAGTACACCAATTTCTATTATGTATTTTCCAACGTCATATGCAAGTTCATGCGCTCACTTTCCCCTCTTTGTGTATACGCCATAAGCCTCCCCTTTTCGCATGGCTAAATTGGGCTTTAAAAGGCTAAGCCCAATATATATAAACGGACGTGTAAAACGGGGGAAAATAACGTTGGGTTAAAAATTAATGAATGAATGAAAATATGAAATAGAAGGGCCCAAAGTCAAGTATGGGTTGGGCCCATGGTTGGTGTAACCTTTACACCATTAACATAATAATGGGCCGCAAATATTTATATATAAATAAAGAAGAATGACAAGATATGTAAATGTAGAACATACGATGTGTTTAACCCGAGGTTGGATTGAGTTGTGATGTAAACCTGCCCGGAACCGCCCGGCTGTCCAGTAGTCACAACAATACCTATCCAATGTGGGAGGTTAAACATGGAGCCCAGCAAGGACCCGAGGTTAGACTGAGTTGTGGCGTAAGACTGCCCGGAACCAACCGGCAACAGGCAGCCACAACAATACCTGTCTAATGTGAGAGGTCAGGGCCTTAATAAGACAATTAAGGCTGAGTCAGGATTGTTAGGATTAAGTGGACTAAAAACTTAATCAAAATGGAACATGCTAAACTAAACGGACTGGTGGGGTTAGGTAGGAAACACTTAACCAACTTAGCATGTTGGCTAGAGATAGAAAGCCTAGTAACGGGGGACCCTTTTCAGCAGTAACCCTAAAAGGTGTATCAGGATACCCTGAAACTAGGCAGGGTGGGGCACGATTACTGGGCTGATTGTAAGAGGTCAAAGCGACGGCGGTGGTGTAGCAGTGTAGGTTCTAACGGAGTGCGGGCGTGCACACACTCCGGCGCAGAAAAATAAGGCACTGGACACCAATAGCATACCTGTGCACTCTAAGGTTGTGTCGGGTTGCCACTATGGGACTTGATACACCCCATGGTGGGACCAGCATAGGTAACTACAGACATCGGGGGCCGTAAGACACATGTAACTTTGCGAGTAGGAGCCGATCATCATTGAATGGATCACATCACCCTGATTATGGGGTGCAAATTGGAAACTAGTTTATATGGGTTCAGAGATTAACATGGGGTACGATGGTATATTCGACCCTAGGTAACTTAACCAAGTTCATAGTGTTTGCCCACTTCCTGTTTTACTTATCATACCCAGTTCTTTATTCATAGACAAAGTAGTACTAGACTTACTCAGGCTTTATGTCTGACTCTATTTTTCTTTCGTCTTCTTTCTTCCGTTCCCCCCCCAGGTCCTCAGGGAGGGAACACAGCAGCTTGACCAGCCTCAACATCCAGCTTGAAGAAGAGAAATGTGTTGCTTGGACTTTCCTGTTTTGAACTATGGCTTTGGACAATCCACTAAGGGGCTTTTGCAGTTTATCTATGTTTTATTTATGCTTCTTTAAATAATGTACTCAAGACAGATTATGAAAGTGTTATGTTATGTTTTTGGAAAGGATGTTGTTGTAACACGTATTTGACTTAATGAAATAAAGTTTGTTGTTCTTCCGCTGTTTTACAAATATGTGTTTTTATATCTGTCTTGTATATCTGTGACTTGTACTTATAAACCTCCACCAAAATTAGGGCATTCCCTTTGAGAGTGACCCTAACGGAGGTGGGGTGTTTCACTTTGTTTTGATGATACGGTTCTAACAAGACTAATTTCATCGAATTCTGAGACCGTTTGAAAAATGGCCATTTTCAAGTCGATTAAATTTGACCGAAACTGACAAAACACGTTTTCTTCTGCCACGCTTACATATTAATTCGAAAAATTTTGAAAATTGAAACCTAGCAATAATTTGACATTCCGGTTCCAACAAAAGTGGTTTCGTCAAAAACCAAGGTCGTTTGCAAAATGACAATTTTAAGGCCAATATATTATATTAAAATATATATAAATTCTACAACGACTTTTCTAAATTTTAAACTGGACATAACTTTCAAATTATAATGTGAAATTTCAGTTTTTCAGATTTGTTAGAAATATATGATTAAGCAGATTTAAATATTTCTTGTTTCATTCAATTCTGACTTATCTTTGAATCCGGTACAGTCAGTCAAAGTTCAAATTCAAATTTTCAAACTGCAGCGCTGTTTTAAACTCCTTTTAGAATTAAATTAAATTTATTCGTTTTAAAAAATATTTTTTTAGTCGTTATTATTTAAAATAAATTTTTTTAGATATTAAAATTTCTAAAATAAAAAATTTGAATTGGCCCCAAAATTCCGGGTTGTTACAATCGCCCCCACTTAAAATCTTTTCGTCCTCGAAAAGGAACGTAGCTAAAATTTATTTAAATAACCAAGTCAACTTTAAATTTTAATTGATTTTTTTATTCAGTTCAATATTAAATTCGATTTAGCTAAATTTATCATTCTTCTATATATTGGTTTAATTAGCTGTCATCTTAATATTTTAATTAGTGAAACTAATTATCAAACATCACAACCAGCAATCAATTAGGTGATTAACTTTTCAAACATATATAACTTTTATATATAATCCAAAAATCATATTTCTAGTGCAAATCACATCAATGTGTACTAAGTTTTGGTTCTCATACCAGTCAATGGAAATATATAGGTATCCCACTTTTGAGGCTCGAACATAAATACTGATGATGGTGCACCGATCACCAGAATTATCTCCGGCGACTAGAGTGTGATTCTATATCTATCCAGTATATTAAAACTCCGAATATCCGTTAATTACTCGTGTATTCGAAATCTTTATATACTCGATTGTCCACATTAAAATAATAATATACTCAAATACGTATTTTAAGATAAAATTTTCAAAACTAAATTTGTTTTCATTTTTATTTTAAGGAAAATAATACTCTTCACACTCGTTCTAGGATACTACCGATCCTATCTCTAACGAGTTATTCTTATTGGATATTACTAATCCAATCTCTAATGAATTCTTTCGTTCGGTTTTAATGGGTCTTGTTCTCGAGCTCTGTAAACCAATGCTATGATACCAAATAAAATGACCCAAACTTCCCAGTAAAGGAAAGGCTGGATTGCTTTGAGAACAACACACATCAGAACACAAACTGAAGAACATTTTATTGTTGATTACAACAATTACATCAGAGTACAAGAATGTAACAGAGTATGAATACTTATTACATAATAGAAATACAATAACATCAGAGTTTTAAATTACATTTAAATTGCAGCGGAAAAATAATACAAATATGCAACTGGAAGGAATACACGGATACAGAGCTTTCCGAATACCGCTTCAGCTGTAAGCCAGGATCCTGTAAATATATCTGCAAAAAGCTACTCGACTGCCCGTGTGGAAAATATGGGCACCCGAGTTTGCCAGTGAAACTACAGGTCAATCATGGGACTAGTATGAGAAATCTTAACTTATCTAATAATAAGGCTAATCACAGGACCACGCTGCTAGCACGGAATGGGTTTACTCCATTGGATTGCCAGTGCATAAAATAAAGTAAAACGTTAAACAACGCAATGCTTTTTAGAGAAATGAAACCATTATAAGACCCAAGTCCCATCACACAATGCAACGCAAAACGGAGGATAGGGTTTTAACTTATAATGGTCAAAAGATGCTTGATACGGTAAAACGGATTTAGTATTAGTGTGTATATGTTTTAATAAAAACATTTCAAATATAAATGTATCAATCCTAGACGGCATGGGTACTATATATCATGTCGCCATACTAGTTCTATAATCAAAACCGCAAGGTCGTATAAATTGGATACCCTTGGAGCGGTAGGGTCGGTCCCTGCCTATCGGCAGTGGATTGGTTATGCCTGAACACACGTTTCCCGGTTCCTTTGAACCTATAGTATGACCACTAACGGCCTATAAAAATCCGAGGCGCCTCAAAATCCATCATCCACATAAGTAAATTGCCAGCCGGTTTAAGCATTGACACTACCACTAGCTAGAAAGAAACGTGTGCACTCCCTACGGTCCATATCCCGGTTTTGACTCATATCGGGATGTGAGGTTCACGAAGTCATGCTATACGCAAAGTTATGCCGTAATAGGCTATGCTTTGATCATCCCACAAGGTCTTGCTTTTCAACAAAAGCCTTGATCATTTGCATCTTGGCATGCCACATTGACAATTCACGCCATGCGATCAATCACTATTAATATATCCCAGGTTGTTAAGTAGAGAATAAATTCTCCACCACCAATCAGACATACATTAATAAAAATCAATTTAATTCACATGGAATGAAATCCAACGTCAGACACACATCCATTTACTAGCTTATGCTCTGGGTCTGAGCGAAAACCAAATCCGAACAATCAACAATAGTCCGGACGGCCACCACTGAAGCCCCTTCAAGGTAGCTACTCCCATCAAGGGTCTCAGTAGCAACACATCCATTCGATGTGAAGATCGTCGGTCTTCAACCACCATCTTTATCTTCGACTCTTCATCGTCGTCGTAATTATTCGGAATGGGTTAAACCCATATTTTTCGAATAACTAACATATTTTTATAAATAAAAATCAAGTGCTATAAAAACACATCCAACGCCTCATTCCAATTCAGAATATTCTTTTAATAAAATATTCAAATTATTCTATCAAAGATAAATTCTTTACATTTACTCTTAAATCTTTCTTTTAAAGATTTATTCAAAACACCATTTGGTTTTAAATATCAAAAATCATTATTAAATGATTCTTTAGATTTAAGAAATAAATCTTATCCTTAATTGGGTTAAAGAACTAATGTCATTTAAAACATAGTTCACGGTAAACCCAAAATCGTCTTCCATAAAATATGGAATCTTCACAGAAACCAAATCAATATATAATCGTTATAAATTTCTGTATCCAACCAATAATATAAATGGAATAACGATAAGGCCTCTTAAATTCCATATGTAGTATCGGTCTTCTTTTACAGAAGCTTATCTCGGTTATAATTAATTCGAATTCTATACAATTCCAATTTAATATATTAAATTGGAAAACTTTACTTTTGGAAAATTTCCATTTAAATCTTAATAAAAGATTTATAAATTCCAAATCATATTTTCACTGTCAGTTGATTTAAAGAACAAATGTCGCTTAAAAACACAATTCACAATAAACCCAACTAACATTTCTTATTTCAATTAAAAAATATAATTGAAAACTTTAATAATCTAAATTAAAAGGTTATTCTTTTCATACGGGGTTTAAGAACAGTGTTATTTAAGATACTATCCACGCAAACCCAAATCCAATTTATTCAATTTAATTTCCAATTAAATATTACAAATTGGAAAACTTCATTAAATCTGAATTTAATGATTTATACTAGTTAATATCTAGTTCATTTCAATAAAAAAAATATTTTCCCAAAATATATTCTTTTCTAAAATATATTCTTTTCTAAAATATATTCTTTTACTAAGATATATTCTTTTACTAAGATATTTCCTTTTACTAAGAAATTTTCTAAAATATTCTTTTTCTAGAATATTCTTTATTGGAATGTGACTCAATCAGCAAACATACACTGCATGAAATCAACAAGCATGATAAACAATTATCAAACATCCAATTAATTAGCCAAAGTGGATTCTACACTAAATATTGGGACTAGTGTAGATCAAATATCATCCCAACACCCGTGTGGGGTTTCATCTAATCAAACAAATAATAAACTATTTGTGCACTTGGGTGATCTGTGAAAATTATCGACCCAATCACATAAGCAGGTCGGATGACTTGTAAATGGAAGTGCAATATTCAGTTTTGAATACAATAACATTAGATTAAATAAATCAACACTTCATCAACACATACATATATTCCAAGCCATCGTTAGCATCATATTTTAACACATGATCTTTTTATTGTGACTAATCGTCAAATAAAAATATTAACTTTCCTATCTTTGTGTAATCCTTTTTCAATGAGTACTTCTACTTTCGAACGAAAATTATGTTTAAATCTAGTTCATTTCAATGTAAACAAAATACCAGTTTTGTGTAATTCATTTCAATGTAAATAAAATACCAGTTTTGTCTAATTCATTTCAATGTGGATAAAATGCCAGTTTTGTCTAATTCATTTCAATGTGGATAAAATGCCAGTTTTGTCTAATTCATTTCAATGTAAATAAAATGCCGGTTTTGTCTAATTCATTTCAATGTAGATAAAATGCCAGTTTTGTCTAATTCATTTCAATGTAGATAAAATGCCAGTTTTGTCTATTCCTTCTTATGTAAACAAAATAATGAATTTTGTCCAATCTTTCTAATGTAAACAAAATAATGAATTTTGTCCAATCTTGTTAATGTGACAAAAATGTCCATTACTAATTCATTTTTAACTCCTCTTCTTTAATGTATGAAAATATACATTTTTAACTCATCTGCTTTAATGTATGAAAATATACATTTTCTATTTCAACACAAAAGTAACAGATTTTAATCCAATAAACATTTCATAACAAAATGTTATTTTATGTCTAGTGTAACATTTCATAACAAAAATGTTATTTTGTTCTTTATAATCTAATCAACAAAATGTTAATTTTGACCTTTATAATCTAATTAACAAAGATATTAAACTTGTCTTTCTTATTTTAATTTACGTTTTCTAACAGAAATGTACTTTATATTCTAATATTCATTTTCTCACAAAAATGTACTTTTTTTATCTACTATTTTATATGTAAACAATATTACCTAGAAATGATGTATTGCAATTCTAATCTTTTATATGTAAATAACATTACATAAAAAGATAACTTGAAATTCTAATCTTTTAAATGTAAACAATATTACACAAAAATGTAATATTGAAAATCAAATCTTTTAAATGAAAATATAACTACATTAAAAATGTAATCTTTTTTTTTATTTGAAAACAAATTACATAAAAATGCAACTTTGAAATCAGTTCTTCTTTATTGTCTCTAATTTGAAAATAAATCTATTCTTTTTATATAGACAATACTGCATAAAAATGTGTATTCTATTTTGTTGAAAATCTAGTCCAACAAAATGACATAACTATATTTGTTCAAATCTTATTCCAAAATTTGACTCAACAAAATTGAATAAAATGTTTGATTCATGTAAATGTTAAAATGCTGGTTTAACAAATTAACCAAATTTTGTGTTTCATATATGTTGAAAAATACTAATTCAATATATTTACAAATTTTGATGTTTTAGAAATTTGATTCTTTTATATAAACAAAAATTATATATTTTTGTTTAAATCAAATTCTAATTAACCGAAGTGTTAATTTAACAATACAATGAACAAAATAGTAAATTTGTTCAATCTAATTATAATTAACAGAATTGTTTCAATCCCATCAGTACAATAAAAAAAATGATAATTTTGTTTTAGTCTAATTCAAATTTACAGAAATGTTAATTTCAATCATTCTATTGCCACATCACAAAATCAAACAAATAGGTGTATAATCTACATTTAACACAGGATGATAACAGCTTGAATCAACTGTAGATTAACAACAATAATTTCAGAAATTATTTCTAATTATAAAAGAAATAAATAAATAGATTTCTCACTGATAGTTTTATTCAGATTCGGAATTTGGTCAAAATTGGATATGCTCAGAATCAGTCCTAGTCAGTCCCATATTGTAGAGTTTTCTATCACGAGCACAACGCATTTCGTTTCGTTGAATTTCGCTGTCGTATGATCAAGATATGATCGGTTAAAGGTTTGAACATTTAAATAGGTGATTAATCTAATAATTATTTACCTTACTTATTGTTTTGGCCAATCAGGTCGCGCCCCTCTCTTCTTCTTCTTTTCACGTTTACTCCAAAACTGAACCCATCTTCTTCGATGACAAATCCACCTGCCGTGCTTCACCAAGGTCATCAGCACCCGATCCGATCACCTCACATCGAAGGCTCCAATGTCGGCCACCTTCGCCGGAGACCCAGTCCGATGCGCGTGCCCCTCCTCTGAAATCGGCTCCAAAGTCAGCGCGTTCCAGCGTGGAAATCGAAGAATCCACAGCGTTAAAAATGATCTCAACCGTTCAAACTCTAGACGATAATGCCCTCTTTGATTTTGTAATGGAAAGTTATTGTAAATGATTCATGGATTGGAAGATTTCGTGGATTCATGTTCTGAAAATATCGGCCATTCATAGAAGCATACGGCGGCTGGAACAAAATAGGATTTAGGGTTTGTACTTGTACCGTATTTTATACCGTATTTTTATATTAATTAAATTATTAAATTCAAAGAAAAAGCCCGATACCCATATTAACTCCAAATCCGGCCCAACGATAATTGACTCTAGGCAAATACCCACGTTCCGGACGCAATGGGCTAGGTCTCGTAAGCCCGTTTGATCATCTCCATCTTTTTTTATTTAAATTAATACATAAATCATTTAATTATTAAATTCAAACGTATAATTTAAATTACCGGGACCACATACAAACTCTAAAAATTACAGAAAAATTATTTCTAGCTTTGTTTTGACGATACGGTTCTAACAAGACTAATTTCATCGAATTCTGAGACCGTTTGAAAAATGGCCATTTTCAAGTCGATTAAATTTGACCGAAACTGACAAAACACGTTTTCTTCTGCCACGTTTACATATTAATTCAAAAAATTATGAAAATTGAAACCTAGCAATAATTTGACATTCCGGTTGCAACAAAAGTGGTTTCGTCGAAAACCGAGGTCGTTTGCAAAATGGCTATTTTAAGGCCAATATATTATATTAATATATAAATATATATATTCTACAACGACTTTTCTATATTTTAAACTGGACATAACTTTCAAATTATAAAGTGAAATTTCAGTTTTTCAGATTTGTTAGAAAGATATGATTAAGTGGATTTAAATATTTCTTGTTTCGTTCAATTCTGACTTATCTTTGAATCTGGTACAGTTAGTCAAAGTTCAAATTCAAATTTTCAAACTGCAGCGCTGTTTTAAACTCCTTTTAGAATTAAATTAAATTTATTCGTTTTAAAATAAAAAAATTTAGTTGTTATTATTTAAAATAAATTATTTTAGATATTAAAAATCATTAAAATTTCTAAAATAAAAATTTTAAATTAGCCCCAAAATTCCGGGTTGTTACATTTTCCATATACAAGTCATATTTGGTTATATATAACCATTTCAATATTCTATAATTTCACTTGATTGTAATAACAATCAACACATTCGTATATAATAATTCAGAAATTATTCCTTTTATATCAAAATAATTTTTGAGCAAAAATATATCATTTACCCATTTTTAAAACAATACTGTATCGAACTGCTTTGTTCAAGAGTTTAGAAACACCTATCGATACAGTTGTACATCCTGTATCGACCAGAATCCATAAATCACTCAACAAATCAGTTAATACAATAATAAACAATTTTATCAAATCTACAAATAAGCCCTCTCGTATATATATGTTCACACTCAATCTAGGGTATTACTAACCCCATCTCTAATGAATTACGCCACAGAGCCAAGGTTACTACTCATCCTTCAGCTCTGATACCAACTGTAATGGACTGAATTTCCGTACCCTTTGAGTAGACTAATTACACCACACGTCCAACCCAAATTGCACAGAAATACGAATCATTATTAGAAAGAAGTTAGAGGATGAGAAATAGAAAGAAAGAAATATTAGAATAGAAGAAAACGAAGACTACAAACTCACAGCGGAACGAATAAAATATATTTAGATAACATAAACTTTGAAATAAAAATCAGTAACTTTAAATACATACCATCCTCAGAGCACAACGGTTATCTCTAGAACAGTTATAAACACCTGTTTCCAGATAGATAAACAGTACACAGCGGAAATATGATAGTCTATAGCTAACAGGTGAAGCCTCCTGCTTCGAGCTCCTCCAAGTGAATCTGAAAAATCCCGACTACTTGACTGCTGCACAAATTTGGGCACCCAAGAGTTTAGGGAGAACAAAACAAAATAAACTCTGGGTCATTCATGGGACTGGTGTGAGTAAACTCCAACTATTGGTTCCTTTCAAAGAAATGATAATCGTAAGACCGATCCACATATAAACACGGATGGTTTTTTACCTTACGATAATCCAAAGCATCTTGATACCAAAATCTGGTGATATTATAATAGTGTCTAAATCAAATAAATAGAATCTAGCGGAACGCTTACATCTCACGCTCCATATATAATATAAAATCAAAAACCGTAGGGCGCTTATTGGAGATTGGATTTCCAACATGACAAGGTATGGGACCTCCTCCCGATAGTGTATCTCTAGAGACGAATACACTGGGTTCAACAAGAACGTCTTGCAACCCGGCCCACACATGACCGACCACTCATTTCGTTTGAGTGTATCGAATGTATATCACCAACGATTCGGATCAACAACCGTTTCCCGAAAGGGACAACATCGATAGATTAAAGAAGCAATTGGAATTTCTCTAGATAGGTGATTATACATCCTAATGGGAGCGACCCACATGCCATGCTGCCTGCCCGATTTTTGTCAGTCCCCGGTTGTGAGGCTTGAGGTTTGAATTAACAGCACAGCCCTTGCATTTTTCTCCGTCTTCATAATCTCTTCAACATAAGTTGATTCGTAACGCTTATGCCAATACGGAGTGGTTTTCAGATATTAAATATGATCCCGTTCTCTCCATATTGACAACAGAGGTATAAAATAAATCAAAACTTTAATAGTCGGTGATTTAACTATCAAAGAAACATCCATACAATCAACGGTCCTATTTCCAGTTGGAAATTCTACTGATCAAGCATCAAACAACACTGGGCCCCTTTAAATCAATTCCTGGTTATATTATTATTTCAAATTCCTATTTCCCTATCTTTCGCATCCTTTTAAGCTCGATTTCCCTCTTGATTCTTTGAAAAATATTTCCAATAAGTAATTTCTTTATTTGAGAAAATATCTCTTTTCCCCATTTAGAATATATTTTTATGTATATATTAGCAAATCCTTATTTTCTATATTCAGAAAATATGCCTCATTAATATTGGAAAATATTTCCAAATCCTCTTTCTTAATTCCTTATTGACCAATTCATTTCATCTTCTATACGTAGAAAATTTCTCTCATTTTATTGGGAAAAACATTTCAAATTCTTTTAAATTAACGCGATGTTATAAACATCGTTATTATAACTTAAAATATTAACCAATTATTAACTAACCAGAATGTTAACCAATCTTCACTATTGAACCTTAACCATTTCTCCATCAATCATGAAGTCAATCAAGTTGGGGTATAATTACCTCTCAGACCTTAATTGAACAACATTCTTAACTTCAAAATAGTTAAAACTCACAGCTTCACCGCTTACGCGACTTTTGGATTCAATCTAAGAACGCACTTCTTTTACAGAAAAATATTGATTATAACGGTAGCGTTATAATCGTTGTTTCCAAACATTTGATTTATAAAACATTTCTATCAATGACAACGTTACAATCGTTGTTTAGATTTTATTATAATAACAACATTAAAATTGCTGTTAAAACATTTGTGATAACAGTAGCATTATAATCGCTGTTTAGACTTACAAAAACATATATTATAACAACAGCGCTATAATCGCTATTTAGATTTACAAAACAAATATCATAACAACAACGTTATAATCGCTGTTTTAAATAAAGTACCATGTGCGACGCACACGCCTCCATTGTTCACTTATAAACTCTTTTTTTTAAAACAATTCAAGTTCTCCTTTAAATGTATTTAAAAGCTATACGTTCTTTAACTTCTGAAATTAACTCAATTTGATTTCTATAAATCCCTTTTTAGATATATTATTGCAAACTATTGAATATTGACCTTTTAATGTATTTAAATTAATTCATAGGTTCATGTTAAATAAAATTTAAATATTCTTCCAAGACATAAATCATTTGTTCCGAATTCCTATTTAAAATTTCATTAGATTTATCTCAATTAATTTTTATTTTCCAATCTTTGGAATATAACCCATCGTTTCTTTCGAAACCAATTTTCCCACTCAAATCTCTTTTACCCCTAATGCATTCAAATCCCACTTCAAATATCGGGTATCAACACCAATTACCACTTTGCTTATATAAATTCAACTTGAATTTATATTTTACTTTATTCTATGATATATATTTTATTTAATTTATACACATCGTTATAAACAACTTCTTGTTTTGATTCACTTAAACAAGTTTCTATTTCCATTCCATTTGAAATCTAATTTCTATTTTGGAAATAATTTCCTTTTTAAAACTCAAATCTCTTTTCTACATCCTGAAATATTTTACAGTATTTAAATACCAAAATTTATCGAGCCAGTGTAATTCAACCACAAAAAAATCAATCACGATCATATATCATAAATAAATAAATAAAATAGTAAATAAAATGTTGAGGAATCCAGTTGGATCCCTCCAACATTTTCCCTGCATCCACAGATGTTGATATCATCAATAATATTATTTCACATCAATATGAAATATCAGAACTAATAATCGATCAACGATGCAATCATATCAACTAATTTTATCAACTATTCAATCAAGCAACCATCACACAGTATAAAATTATTATAAATGAATTTAAAACTCGATTATTTAAAAATATAAAGGAGTCAGAGTTAGTGAGTTTACTCACCTTGTTCGCAGTGGATGATTCTGCTTGATTTTCGTTTCAAATCAAACAAGCGTATGATTTTTCTAAGAAATTCCAAGGCCTTAGTTCTCAATGGAAATAGTTCCACTCTGTAGACGTCGTCGCTACGGTTCCAGCGTGGCTTGTTTTGCTTGATTCTGAAATATGTATGTACCCAAATTCAAGCACCATGTTACGGTAAAAACAACTCCTCTCCCCTTTCCGAACACCACTTCACTTTCCAGTAAACTGCAACCGTTTGCATGGACCATGATCAACGAAAACTCCTTTACATTTTCTTTTATAACCGAAACTTCATGCTGTATAGAACTGCTCGCCCATCATGTTACTTCTACCACCAATGCTGCTTTGATAATCCAACGGTCACCGTCTCACCTTGGAACCACTTCACTTCTCACACCGTGACGTACACCCTCGACCATTTCAACGCTCCAGCAAAAGAAAACACCCAACCCCTTATTTCATCCACTTCTCCACATTTGCCTCACCACGTCATACACCTTCAAACTTAGACCTAATTTGAATAATAGTACCCCACGACTGTTTTGATTTCCAGTTCCACGTGTTCACCTCTTCACTCACAAACATTTATAATATTTAAAACTTATACGCTACTACCATTTCATCCTTTAAATCAACGGTTTGCTCCCAGCAACCCTTCTTCAATGAAAGCCTTCGAAAAACTCCTCCGTCCTCAATATTAAAATTCTGCTCATACTTCCTGTTAAAATACCAAACCTTAAAACATCATACTCCTTGCGCAGCCAATACCGCTCCAAAATTCCCCATCTGCTCCCTTGCGTTTCACCATAAATTCACCCATGGTTTTCACCAATCCTCTCAATCGCTTATATACGCTTCCGCTCTCCGATTACCATCATCATTTTTTATTTTTCTCGAATGGAGTTTTGTTTTGTTTGAGGGAAGTTTTCGAGTATTGGTTTTGCCTAGGAAGAAGTAAATGGAGATAACGCCTATATATAGAAAGGGAAAGGAAATGTCCCTTTCATTATGCAGAATGTTGTCGGCACGTTTTAAAATGTCATTTTTACTGGTGAATACTTGGTCGGCAAGCTTACTGAGACATCGTTTTCAATTAATCTCCTTGATCAACACTGTTGTACCATACGGCTGTATATTATGCACATAGGATAGGGTTACAGAATTATAGGATGCTGAGATTACTTGAATTAATAGCTGGCGGAGATTTAATTATTTTCATGCATGTTACTTTCAGTACAATTGGCCTTTGTTTTGTCATTATATGTTTCAAACGAGAAGATGGTGAATAATATTTTCAAATGGGATAGGTAAGAAACAAACAAACACAGTCAATATACACCATGCCATTGTCAGACGTAATACGCGAGATTTTTCTTCCTTTCATTAATTCAATATGTCATGTACCATCAAGATTTGCCAGACACAATATTTGACCCAAACTGAGATTCACATTATATTTCTTTTTTTCAAAGTTTTCCAAGTGATTTCGAAAGATTTGTCTGACAGATTTTGTCAATAAGATTTAAGCTAGATCGCATACAGATTGTCTTCAGATTTTCCTTTGCCAATATGTATGATTTTTACTTTATTTTATTTTACGTACCATGCTATATAAAATTTCATTCACAGTCAAGCTGTCATAGACAGGAGTAAGAATACGATCATGTCCAGCGAGGTACCACGATCCCAAAAATATAATAATATCGGTAGTTTAACTTATATTATGAAATCCCAAAATATTGATATAGGGTGCAAAATTCTCCAAAAAAAATTGCATATTTAATTAATTAAAACTTACTGAAAAATTCTAAAAATTAAATTATAACTACGCCTCAAAAGAATCTTTTCAAAATTCAAAACCGATATGTAAATATATTTAAATAACTGTTATGGCTTATATACGATTCTGCAGCGACTATTTGAAAATTTGATTTGGACGTAACTTACAATCTATAAAACGAAATCTCGATTTTTCACTTCCACTAGAAAGATACAGTTCAATAGATTCAAACATTTCTTGATTCAAAGAAATCCGACTTATTTTGGATCCTGTATATTCAGTTAAATTTTAAATCGTAAATTACGAACTACCGCGACTATTTCGAGCTCGTTTTAAATTATATTACAAATTATATGTTTAAATATCGTTTTTATTAAATAATTCCCTATATATATTTCTATATATAATTCAAATAAAATATTTAAAATAAATTTGAATATTCAGAATTCAATGACTGAAAATCTGGGTCGTTACATAGGTGTCAACCCCCCGCCTCCAAATTCGAGCGAAATACATTGTTTTTTATGTAGGCATGTTTTCTGACCAGGTTCGTTGGCTTAGAAGCTATATAATGGACCCTAACCCTATTGTTTTCTTAACCTAAACTAATGGCAACGCCATGACACTGCTCCAACCAAAAATAATTTAGATTCTTCTTCTTCCCCAAGCAATTCCTAGATCTAATCTCTTCTCTTCATCTCCAAATCTGTTCTTAAAATAAAAAGATAGATCTAGGATTCCTCTACTCCAAAATAAGAGAAAAGAATTCAGATGCCTGGATCTATGCTGCGCAAAAAGGGAGAAAATCATGGATCAGATCTAGAATTGGGAAAGCATATAAGTGAGTGGATTTAAAATACATTTTTTGTATGATAATGGATCTATCGTTCGCCATTCCCCATTTACACACGTAATAAACCTATTGAAAGATCTAGTCTGATAAAGTTCACCTATGCCTAATATTGTTGTCATATGCTTAATTATGATCAGTCATTTTATGCCTACGTTGGGTTTCCTCCTTTTATTCTTCCCTTTTTATTTTTATATAGCTAGGCTATCTTCGAGTCTATGCCTATTGTGGATTCATGCGATTGAACGATATTGAGAATAAAAGGAAAAAGGTCTATTTGGGTATTATATGTGATTGGGAGGTTTGGGGGCATAACTTATAATGGGGTTTTGGGAATAACTTTGATTGGAATCATAAATATAACTATGGGTATATGAATCAAATTGTAATTATGAATGTAACTTGGGGCATTATTGCAATAAAATATGAACAATTGGAAAATTTTAGGAAAATATGTAATAAGATGAAAGTTGGCATAAATTGTGGGAATTGATTTGGGCATAATTGGGCGTAACTTATATACGTAGAATTATAGGTATAAATTGGATTATAATTATAAGCATAAATTTGAATTGGAATTTATGGGTAACTGGAAATCATAACAATCCAAGACTTGAAATTGGGCATGCATTAAGAAAAAGATATTGAACGCCTAAGACATGAGGTTAGATTTGGTTTACGGTAGAAGTCTGCTCGGAACCACCCGGCATATCCAGCAACCGCAAATGGTAATCTAATGTGAGAGGTCTTAAGTGGAAATTGGACCCGTAATGGTGTCAAGACACGAGGTTAGATTCGGATGCGGTAAAAGTCTGCCCGGAACCGCCCGGAATATCCAGCAACCGCAAACGGGATTCTAATATGAGAGGTCTTGCGCGTTTAAGGACATCATAAATAATAATGAACACTTAACCTAGATGACACATGTAAGGTTGTTATGGATATAATAAAAGGGTTAAGTGGGTAACATGGGTAGCATGGATAATTTGATAAATTAGAATACTTAACCCAATTAAATCTGTAGTGGTGTTACGAACCAGTTGAATTGAGTAAGGGTTAAGTTAATTTTAATTAATGCTAAAATGGTGAATGTTGATAATAACCTATTATGAATGAACTTAAGAAAAGAAACGATAATAGATAGGCTTGTCCTAGGGACAAGTGGGAATTATAACTTATTGAATAAGGTAAGTAATAATGAATGATGGAGAAAACAGAATAACTTATGGAATAAGTTAAGTTATGAGGAACGATAAGGGAAGATGAAATAACTTATGTAACAAGGAAAGTTGTACTTAATTGAAGATTAAGTAATTGTAAAGGCAAGGATAAATCTACAAATGAAGATAACATAAGTTATGTGAATGACATAACAGAAGATTGGTTGAGTTAAGTAATTCTCTGAGTGTCAATCTGATGTTGATTTCGGTCTTCGGGGTTGATACTTAGGGAGTTATTCTCTTAACCAATGTATATGTGAATTAAGATGTACTTAATTAAATTAAGTAAAACATGTTATTATAACCATAAGAGAGATCATTATTAGATTATGAGAATAACATGTCGTAGGCTTATTAATGAACTTAAACAGATTAAGTTATAAATGGAATTAATAAGCAAGGTTAACTTGGTATACTTGAAAAGGAAGTAAATGTGAATAACCAAGTTAAATGAGAAAACTGACGAGGTCGCGCAAGCACGTAATTAATGATTAGACGTAGGGTATAATGATAGATAAAACTAAGGCGCTTGGTGCAGTCCATACGTTATAGGATGAATAGCCCAACGAGATAGATCATCACGGTGTCATAAGGCACGAGGGGAGCGCACGTTCATTATTCTGGCGGCTTCAACGGACTGGAAGGGGAGGCAGGTGGCTTCCTGAGACGTTAAAGGTGCTCCTGGTAGTCCTCTGTGGTGGTTTAGCTTCGGACTAGGATTACAAAGATTGGGTCTGCGCGGAACTACTAGGTGGGTGGGCCTTGAATGCACAAGTAAGGGGCAGTCAGAATGCTTTACGCGGTGGCATTATGGATGGTTAGGCGGTTGCCTTAGGCGGAGGGACAAGACTAAACGATAGCAAGATCGTCGGACGCCTGTCACCAACAGACTAAGGAATGCAAAAAGACAAGAGCTAACCCCTAGAGATCGTTAACCTTTGCTATCAAGGGACGGGTGCGGGGAGACCCCACATGGATGTTTAGATTGTTTGCTTGTTAGGGGTGGTCGCTTAGCTCGTGTGGTCTTTACTAGTTAAGGGAGGGCCTGAGGTAGGGCCATAGCCACCTTACAGACCCGAGGGATATATGTACAATAGACACTCTTAAAGGCGGCCCCGTACAGATATAGGAAAGCTCCAGACCGAGTTCCATGTTTCTGGTGTAGCCCTGCCACGGAACTCGGGAGCACAAATAGAGGTTATGTGGTACGATTGATGATACATACGTGGGAAAGTCTAGGTACAACCATGTCTGCTCTGGGTGGTGTATCGTAGACTAGAGGGCATTATTCGATGATGGAACCAAATTCAATCGAATAGTTCGAGGATAACAGTCAGTACGCTTACATAGCACAACAATAGTGGTTCTATGCGGATGTAGCGTTGTACGTTACTACGGCATACAATGAGGGACTGCGCATATTACTGTGGCGATACGGAGGAGACCGTGCGAGTAGGGTACCACGGGGTGTGCCTCAGTTTGGGAGTAGCTACATATACATTATATTAGGTTAATCTACTAGGGGGTAGATGGGTGCGACGTGTGTGTGAAAGCCTTGAGTGCTAATAACACAGATAACCTAATAAATGAGAAAATGTAATTGAACGGTATATGTGTGATTATTCAAGAGGTGTAGTTTAAATTCATTCACAGAACTTATGTTCTAACCCCCTCCTTATAACATTCGCAGGTTAGGTTCATGACAGAGACTATATAGCTTTGGATAATGGTTTAGCAGTATTGTTATTAAGGTAAAGTTATGTTTAATTATATTATATTTTGTTCCTTCCGCTGTGAGATGTTTTCCGAACTCTGACATGTTTATGTCTCTGTATTTTCTGCAGGATACCAGAGAAAAACAACACGGGTTTCGATGGATTGGGTTTTAAAAAACAAATCGATCCGTCCGAACGTGGGTTGTTACAGCAGTGAGGTGGCTAGGAAATTATATATTGCTATATATGATTTATTCTGTTTTATTTATTTTCCGCCCGTTTTCTTATTTTGTCCGTAACTTTTTCATATGGACTCCGTTCATGAAACTCCTAACATGAAAGTTGATTAGAATTCCGAGACGAACGCAACGGTTGATGTTTCATAGTCAAATTCCATCATTTGCTGAAATTCCTATTTTTGAGCTTCTAATTAAATAACTAATTATTGTCAAAATTTCGGATTGTTGCATTCTTCCCCCTTAAAAGGAATTTCATTTGAAATTCAAACACCCAGTTATCCTATCCTACACAACCAATTTATGTACATCCACTTTGCAACCATGTGTATATGTGCATGATATACATAATGTATTTCAACGATAAAATATGCATGCAAGATGATTCTAAATTGGGCCCTCTATATGTATGCATTGAGATTATTTTTTAAAACACTTTCAAAAATATGATGCAAAATATCCTAAATATACTGGCAGTTCTATATGAATGCAAATTTTTATAATTATTTTTCATCCATAACCCTCACGCCGTTATGAATAAAAGTGTGAAGTAACCAATTTGCATCCAAACCCTACCATCCAAAATGTATGCAATCTAATCGTTTCTTATTTAACTTCTCCTAAACCAGAAAAAGGAAATCAAAGAGAAATTTTTTAACATTTCCTCCGCTTACAAATATTCCATTTCCAGACTTATAGTGGAATTTTCTCCTCAGTTACCCAAAATACTCCAAAAATTTCCATCTGTCGACTATAAAGGATCCCTAAAACTTAAAACAAGTTAATTAATTACCCTCGTGCATCATTGACAAGGTATGGAAACAGCGTTTCCCAGGCCAAAACAACTTTTTCCTTGTTGTCATTAACGTTTTTATCAAATCGTCGGTCCTACTACACCACTAAAACACGCACGCAAAGCATCATATCATCTTCCTTACGTGGGTTTCATGTTACAAAAAATCAAGATTTTTCACAAAAACAAATTCCTTTCAAAACCATTTCGCTTTCCTATAAAATAAGAAATTGATATATATATATATATATATGTATGTATGTATGTATGTATGTATGTATGTATGTATTTTCAAACAATATTTTCGCAAAAGCTTTTAAAAATGTATTTTGCGGAAATTTAAATGATTCAAGTCACATGTTGGCGAAGAAGGAAGTCAGTCACGCCAAAAATGCGAAAACTGAAATCACACACAAAAAGATCAAAATAAATTTTAGCTTTAACAAGGAACAGTGATTTATTTATTTATATACCCGTGATGAAAACAACACAAGACCGGTCATTTGCTAAAATTTATCCAACACAGAATTCTATTCTTTCCAGCTCTAGGACAACTGTTAGTTTGGATACGAAAATGAGATTTCATTCAACCAGACATGCGTGAATGACATAAATATCTTCAAACATGGAAATCTCATTACACTAAGTCGTGTGATTTAAACAACATTAACAGTTTCAAGTACGAATCACCACAACCAAGAACCCGATGCTGGAAAGGGATAACAACAAAACAACACCAAGACTCCCAAAACAATGACTATAAACATCGAGATGTCTTGCCCCGCGGCTGGAATCCAAACCATTTTTATGATCTTTGATTAACCATACCATAGTAGCAAAAATGCTCAATCTCGTGTTATAAACACTGTTAGTGTTGTTGGAGGTTTCCACATCACCATCTCTGCTAAGAGAGAATTTATGATGAGAAACGAAACCTACGACAAAACTGCTTCTCATGGAGACCCACCTAATATTATCTAAGGACAAAGTGGATGGGTGAATTTACATAAAGTGACTCCATGAGACACAAACAAAGACAACAAGCTAAGTCGAATATGATGCGGCACTAAATGATGGTTAAGAAACGAATCAAACAAAGGACGGGTTCATGCATCATAAGACAAATCTAGTCATAACTTCCCATTTATAGACTGATGTGCTAAATGGGTCACACGCCTACATGGGCCGTTTGAACATAGACTCTCAAACACAAAAATCGACATCAAGAAAAAGAGATTTGCTGCAAAATCCCCAAAGCCGGTCAAGGAAGATACCATACAAGTCCACTTACAACACGGATTCCTCTAAAATTTGATCGAGATTCTCCTCAGAAAAATCGTCAAATGGTAGCTTAATCTTCATCTCCAAAATGACGATCGCCCTCAAAAGAACCTATTCGAACAAGGTATAGCAAAGGCAGATGCTGCACAAACACAAATCCTATTCTAAGATCTCGAAACAATAGGTCGGTGCAAGCCTAACTACCACAACAAATTTTCTTAGCCCTAAAGCGGTGAGACCTTTTTGCTTATTCTGATCCAACCAAATGATCTCTACCCAAGGATGAGACCTAAATGGTGTGAGTAAGATTGAATAGTGCAACTGGGTGTTATAGGCAAAGGAATGGTCAGAGAGAAGAAATTAGATCTTGAAGTATTTATGAGGTAAGATCTAATGCGCAAACAAGCGCGTAAAATAAGGGGACGAGGCGGAAACATAGAAAGGAAAGAAGGATAGAGATATGGTTCGGCTAGATGAGGAAGGAAGGACGAAAGAAGGAAGTTAAGGGGGTAATTTGGATGCAACTTTTCAGGTTGAGTCCTTGGTCTAAGCTGTACCAAAACTCATTAACTAATTGACCGTCCTAGTATAGCACTAAACGGTCAACTACAAAATGGGTTATGGACAGAGGATGGACCTTGATCTTATTAGGCCGGGTTAAAATATTAATCGTCGCACATCATCTTTTAAGATTTAACGCGATCCAAAAATAATTATCCTTATCACTGCGGTATAAAAAGACCAAAGTCCAAACCCCGAACCAACTCCAAGGATTTATAGTCTCAACAACGATGTTGCGACTACACAATGAACGAACGAATTCCAAAATAATTTAGCTAGAAACCCGTAATATAAATAAAAATGGATTTTCCCCGTTCCTAGTTGGCAAAAAACAGATGATTCATGAAATCAAATACCCCAAAATCTGGACAAAGGATTTTCCTTAGCCTTTTTCGAAGAAAAATTTAAAACTTTTCAAAATGAAATTTTATTGTAAACTAACGGTTTCGTATTTATTAATCCATTTTATTATTACTATATATATTCGAGCTTTATATTTCAAACCGAAAAAACCTTTTCATGTCCAAATATGTTAGAGCTCTGGAATCTTAAGGGTTAATTTTAGTAATTTCAACAAATTATCCAATATATATAGGAAAATGGATGCTAAAAATCACAAGGAATAGATATTTATTGTTTTCATGTTTAGTGGCTTATTCTTTGTCTTTCCTAATTTCATCTTTCCTAACAATCAGACTATATTTATTAAAATTACACAACAGCTTTAAAATTTTAAAACACGAATAGATTAAAATTTAAAACCATATCTTCACAAATGACTTTCTGAAACCATATTTCAAAACCGTTGAAATATATTTCATTTTTCTAAATAGTTTTAAAAATAAAATATCCTCGAATACAAGGCTAAGAACTCAATTGAATATTTCAACAAAGGTAGGTTCAGAATTTTAACGAAGTAACAAATGGATATACCTCGTAATTATAATTCCGAAATGGATATGACATATTAACATTGGCTTTTTCCCCATTTTTGATTGAGTAATGGTCTTAGTTGGAAATACTAACGAAACTATACCAGGAATTTATGACGATCTCGGTTGTAGATAGCTTTTATATTAATCTATATATTATTCCAGTTTCAATTCTCAAATCAACGGAATCCACCATATGTCGCCTTATGCTCTTCACGACGAGATTGCCAATGTACTGTGGGGGAAGACAGAATTGGCTAGAAACCCGATCCCAACATATTTCAACTCTTAGTCACTCAAAGCCCATGTATATAAATAGGCCACATGACTAATTCTATAGTTGAAATAAATTAAAGCCGAGTAAGAAAGATGAAGAAAAACAGAAAATCAAATCAAATTAGTTCTCTCAATATTCCTAATTTAACTAATTCCTATGATTATTTAACCTAAGCTCTGATACCAAATATAACACCCCACACTTTTCTACACCCAATTTTTTGACAAAAATCAAAACTTGAACATAACCAAGTATAGAGCGTACATTTAGTACCTGCAATAAATGAGCATGAGCATAATCAGAGTACGATAAATACAACTCACAGCGGAAACAAGATAGGATAAATTAGTATTAACTCAAGTAACTATCTTTTTCAAAGTAAGTCGCTTTGCCAATACTGAGCATGAGAGAGAACGAGAACCGAAGCCAAACTTAAACATCTCTGAGGACCCGACCTTCTCTATGAAACTTGGAGGTTGTAATGAGGAGTGGGGTCAGAAAAACAAGTTCCGGTGACTAAGAAATGTACAAAATAGTCTATAACACAGATATATTCCATTTGGTTCAACCCAAGTTGTATGCCTAACCGGGTTAGTGATTTTAGCCCAACCCAGTAAATATTTACGCACGACTTTACTATTCAGCCCAAAATAGTATTCCACAATTATATTACTGAGATAGGACATTTCAAACATTTTTGTGAAGCCTTTATACAAGAGTTTAACTGGTTAATTATTTCAAGAGAGGGCCCCTAATTTTGGGGTTTCTATCCATATCCTCATTCTTTATTATTTAACGCCTCACTATCAATGATAGATAGGGGTGGATTCTCCCTGATCACTTAAAAACCTAGGCGGACCTTTTGCTTACATATTAACCCTTGATAATATATTAAATGTTAACATAAAACTAGAGGGCACTAGCTACGGGTCCTGCTAGTTAATGCTTTCGTCAACACGCATAAAACATTACCACGCATAAGGTGAGAGTAGGTATTTTATCGTTCGTTATACCTTCTAGTTGACCTTATTACATAACCTCCTTAGCCACTTACTACTTCCCATAGGATAGGAGGCCATATCTGACCTAAATTTCTGAATTTGGGTAGCCCAACACACACCTGCCATTTAAGACCCATATACTGAAAAACCAATGCCCAGGTGGAGTCTTTAACCCTAGTCTCTTAGCCATTTAGGATCCAGAAAGCAGACTATACGCGAAGGTTATTCAATCATCCCCCATTCGCCTTTAACACCTTTCCCTTTTTAGGATAAAGTAGGCTACTTTATTAAGTCATTCCCTTTTAATTCCTTTATACGGAAATACTATACGTACACCATTTATACGTGCACACCATTTATAAGTAATATATTCCATTTTCTCTAGGATATTTATTTAATTCCTTCCCTAATTTGGACTCAGTATTTAAATGGCAATCAATATCCATTAATTCCCCTTTTTACACCCATTTCTTTTTATTTCCTATTTATTGTCCTGTATGACTCTAACAGTCATATTTTCGTAAGGAAACTATTTATCAGTCCCAAGTTATCTGTTTGTTATACCCCATCTGACAATTCCTATTCTTATTTATTCATTTATTTATTGACTGTTATATATATATGTATGTATGTATGTATGTATGTATGTATGTATGTATGTATATATACATACATACATACCGGGCCTCTCACATTAAGTTCACTACCCGTGAATGCTGGATATGCCGGTCAGTTCCGGGCAGACATCTACCACAAGTGAACTTAACCTCGTGCCTTAGTACGATTATATTTATGCATTAGACCCCTCATGTTAAACTGAGTACATGTGGTTGCTGGATTTGCCGGTTGGTTCCGGGCAGGCTTACACCACAAGTTGAGTTTAACCTCCTGTATCACGGGTTTATATGGTTAATGATGTCTTACATTATTAACCTACTTTGGATAGGGAATGTTTTATGAAAATCTTTTATAAAACAGAAAGGATTTCGAGGGCTAAACCCGATGTTTCTATAATTAGTTAGAAAAGTATTATGTGTTTGACATTGTAATTCATCACATAACCGATTAGTTTCTATTGAGGAAAATAACTGTTTGGTGGCGGAGAATTTATTCTCTTGCTTAACACCCTTCTTTGAGACGTACAAGCTCAAAGGTTATATTATTAATTGTGATTAATCATATCTGTGAATTGCTGATGTGAAGTACTATAGTTTGAAAGTACTTGTGATTATTATGTTGTGAAATGATTTTCCCCACTTCGGGATATAAAATGATTTAGTATGTGGCTAAAGATTCGGGTAACCCTGACGACTAAAAGTATGGGGGGAGAGGACCCAGGACCTTAAGAATTGGTCAGTGGTTAGTGCATGCCTATTTCTATAGGGTGCAACATATATATATACACACACACACACATATATACATATACATATATATATATATCGAGTGACTAAGGAACCGACCCTTAGCCTTGTTGATGGGAGAAACCTCCCGAGATTTGGTGTTATACTGTTTGTATGCATTGTGATGTTTTGGAATTCATATTTTCAAAGATTTTGGTTTGAGATTCCGAAGTGAAATTTACTTTGCTATGAAAGCTAGATATGTATTTCAAATGATTTGAAATAAGAAATCGGGAATAAAGTCTAAAGGAATAATTTATGTAAAGATAATTGGATTTGGAAAATCTAAATTTATGGATTATGCCTAAATGGGTAGATTGAGGAATTGCATGTTGCATGATGCATTGTAGGTCAACAAGTCAATCAAGTGGAGGATACCCATTCCATGATATACGGCTGGTCCCGTGATTTACGCTATTTTAAAGTAAAAGTTTAATAACAATTTTAAGTTCGCACACCAGTCACATGACTGACCTGGAGTTTATTGTTTTCGCCTAAACTGTGGGTGCCCATATTTTCCACACGAGCAACTAGTAGTTTTGGTTTTGCAGATGTTTATTTAATATGATCCTGGTTTACAGCCGGAGCTATATTCGGAAAGTTTTGTATCCTTGTATTTCTTTCAGTTGTGTTAGTAAATGTATTTTCGCTGTGCGTTGTATTTATACATTTTATTTCTACTGCTATGTAATTTATTCTCATATAATTGTATTACTGCTGTGTAATATTTATTAATACTCTGATATTCTTGTACTCTGATGTAATTTGTTGTAATAGCAATGAAATGTTCTTATGTTCCGTGTTCTGATGCGTTGTGTTCTCAGACAATTCGAGCTTTTCTGTCTCTTCAAAGATTGGGGGATTTCGGTCCGTTACAAGTTATATATGTGCACCTCCCATGCCCTCGGGGAAGACTTACACTGACGATGCACCTCCTACACACTTGGGGAAGACTTACACCTCCTCCTCCTCTCCTCTCTGTTCTCTTCTTTCTTGCAAACCCTAAACTTCTACCACCCAAAACCGCCACTATGGGCCCCATTACCGGCACAACCACCTGGTCGCCACTCCCTCAGCCACCTGTGCCGCCAATCAGGCCCTCCCGTCCGGCCGTGGGCCCCACCATGGCCAAAATCTCTCTTTTCACAAAATTCCCGTTTTTGCACTAAAGAACTTGTCCTTCTTTCCTCAATAACTTTCAATCTGTGCATTTCTGGTCAAAACTCCACAATACCAAAGTTGTAGATCACGTTTTTTTCTACAATTTTGACATATCACAATTGAATTTTGGAGTTTGGAGATTCTCGGAAAACGCGTTTGAAGATTGCAGATTTGGAGCAAAGATTTGCGATTTCTGGCGAATTGGTACATTTTTGGAAGAAAGTCCACTAGGCGGAAGTTGTCCGGAATGACGCATTTGTGTTAGTGACTAGGTTTGGTGAAATTTGGAAGTCGTATGCAAATTCTAGAGCTGGAGAGGCAAATTCGAGTGCAAAAAGCGACAAACGGTGAAAGCGCAACGAAGAATTTTCTACATTAGAAGAGTCGCGACGAATTGGTTTATCATGGGTGAGAACTCGCTCACTAAATTATTTTGTTAGGTTATTATGTCATAAGCATTTTAAGTTGCAAGTTAGAAATTGCATCATGTAGTTATTTTGGAGTTCAACACATGAACTATTCACAAAACATTTGCATTAGAAGCGTTGTATGAAAATGTGACATTCGCATGATATACAACGTGGATGGACACTTGTGGCGCCTTAAATGGCATTTGGAAGTTGAGTATTTATTTAGATTACGGTGTGTGCATCCATTGTATGACAGTGATGATTCATTAAATAATTTTTTTTGGTTAAAACCCCACACGGGTCTTGGGATGATATTTGACTCACACATCTCCCTTGTTGAATTTGCAG
The DNA here is from genome assembly GCA_030737875.1 of Allium sativum. Lineage (NCBI taxonomy): Eukaryota > Viridiplantae > Streptophyta > Magnoliopsida > Asparagales > Amaryllidaceae > Allium > Allium sativum. Next base: position 929,382,864 of record CM060920.1, on the reverse strand, counting down.
TTAATCGATTAATTTACGGATTTATGTAAGCGTCTATTATTTGATTGAAGCTCATGTGAAAATAAAATGCACACTGTATGTCATTTTTTATGTTGATAGTTGTTTGCAACTATCGTTGGATGAAAATGATAAATGTAATTCATATTAATTTATTTATATGGATATTTGTTGAAACTTTATTCCAATCTAGAATAAACATGTATATTTTTATAATATAATATTCAATGAGAATTAGAAGTTGATTTTGATGTACGATTTTGGATGGATACGAAAATATAAAAAAATGTGAAGCCAAGTTAAATATATAAACACTATTTTGACTCGAACGGATTTTTATATCGATTTTATTAATTTTTATAATGAATATTGAGAGGATTGAATTTCAAAATATTACACTTTGATAATGTTATCATTTTGAGATCATAACAAAATGCAATGTTCAAGTTTAATTTAAATTGGTAATGGAAGTGAAATCGTTTTGAAATGAATGTATGAAAATGTTTTATAAAATATGTTTTAAATAGAAATCAAAGATACTATATATATATATATATATTCAAATGGTTTGAATAGAACGTATCGCATACCGACCGTTCGCGAATTTCAACCATTCACTTGAAATGGACGTAACGAGAGATCCGACAGTCGGATTCTTCTAAAACCGGAATCGTTGGGTTCATATCGAAAAGATCTTTCTAATGAATATATGAGATTTAAATTTAAATGGTTAGATTTAAAAATATGTCCAAATCAGTTTTGGAAAAGGTCACTATGGATGCAGTTCGGTGGCCGATATTGGAAACTAACTGTAAGGGCCTTGATAAAATATTTAAAGATATGAATAAATTATATTAAATCATAATAATTGATTCGAAAGGGTTAGAACCAAATATACTTGGTTGTGTATTTTCTTTATTAATGATTGATTGTTTGGATTGTGCTCGACCAGTTTATGAGCAAGTATACTTTTACATTTAGCATTGAGTTTGGTAGAAATATTTGTATGCTAACACCTCATGATTTATTTTTTTGATTTAACTATGAGGTGTTTAGCGATATTGTATGGTTCATTTCAATTTTAATGAATGATTTTTGAAATGATATTTTCTTAAGTGAAAAGAAAAGTATGTTCCCGATTTTGGACAGGGAAAGTTTTATAAAACAGAAAGGATTTTGAGGATTGAACCCGATATTTCTGAAATGATTTAGAAAAGTATTATGTGTTTGACATTGTAGTTCAGTACATAACTGATTAGTTGCTATTGATGATATATTTGTTTGGTGGTGGAGAATTTATTCTTTTGCTTAACACCCTTCTTTGAGACATACGAGCTCAAAAGTTATATGATTAATTGTGACTGATCATATGTGTGAATTGTTGATGTGAAGTACTATAGTTTGACAGTACTTGAGAATATTATGTTATGAAATGATTTTTCCACTTTGGGACATGAAATGATTTACTATGTAGCTAAAGATTCAGGTAACCCTGATGACTAAAAGTATGGGGGAGAGAGGACCCAGGACCTTAAGAATTGGTCAGTGGTCAGTGCATGTCTATTTCTATTGGGTGCAACACACACATACACACACACACACACACATATATATATATATATATATATATATATATTATATATCGAGTGACTAAGGAACCGACCCTTGGCCTTGTTAATGGGAGAAACCTCCCGAGGTTTGGTTGCATACTATTTGTATGCATTGTGATGTTTTGGAATTCATATTTCCAAAGATTTTGGTTTGAGATCCCGAAGTGAAATCTACTTTGCTACGAAAGCTAGATATGTATTTCAAATGATTTGAAATAAGAAATCGGGAATAAAGTCCAAAGTAATAATTTATGTTAAGATAATTGGATTTGGAAAATCAAAATTTAGGGATTAAGCCTAAATGGGCAGATTGAGGAATTAAATTTTATCTGATGCATTGTAGATCCATAAATCTATTATTTATGGTAGTGATATGTGAACTGTCAATCTAGTGGAGTAAACCCGTTCCGTGTTATACGGCGTGGTCTCGTGATATGCCTTATTTTATATAAGTTAATTATAACTATAGAGTTTCTCATACCAGTCCCATGACTGACTCATAGTTTGTTTTTCCCTTGCAAACTCGGGTGCCTATATTTTCCACATGGGCAGTCGAGTAGTTTATTTGCAGATATTTATCTTGAGCGGGATTTTTAATCGAAGCTTAAAGCTGTGTCCAAAGCATTGATAGTTTTTCGCTATGTTAGTTTATTTGTTTCCGCTGCATTGTATTACATTTATTGTAAATTTATCTTTCGTTGTATTATTTTCGATATACTCTAATATTTTGTACTCTGATGTTACATTATTATGATGTTTATAAAAGTCTTCTGTTGTTTGTTCTAATGTGTTGTGCGCCCAAAGTTAACGCATCTGCCTTTTTGGTTCGATTTAAGTCGATTTAACGATCGATTTGGATAAACCGAAAGGGAGGGTCACTACATATGGTATCAGAGCTTTGGTTAACTCAAAATATTTATGGTATAACTCGTTAGAACAGAATGAAAGACTCATCAGAGGTAGGATTAGTAATGTCGTATTAAAGAATAACTCATTAGAGATAGGATCAGTAGCATCCTAGAATGAGAAACACATTAGAGATGGGGTTAGTAATGTACCTAGAATGAGTTGAGTGTTATATGTTTATAAGTAACGTATTTGTGATCATATATATAATCCAATCTTAGAAAATATATTTCTAGGTATATAAAAGTTATATATTTAGAAAATTTATTAATCAATTGATTGCTGGTTATGATGTGTGATTATTAATTTAACTAATAAAATATTGGAATGATGAAGCCAATATAAAAATGAAAGGTAAATTAAATCAATTTTAGTGTAGAACTGAATTAAATATACGAAACCACTTCTTATTTAGTTTAAGTGAATTAAGCTAAACTGAATTGAAAATTAGTTCGAATTGGATTTATATGCATGGATATACATATATATGTTGAGCAGATTAATGGCTTCGCGTTGAGTAGAGAATTAAATTGCGTGCCTGACAAACATGTGCACCTTAATGAGTTGGTTGCGCAATTTTATTTATTATAAACTACTGTGAGTGATTTGGATGCGCTGTGATGTGTTGTGTGCCCAAAGTTAGCATATACGCCTTTTTGGTTCGATTTAAGTTGGTTCAACGATTGATTTGGATCGCCCGGAAAGGAGGGTCACTACAACTGGTGAGAAAGTTACATTATAATCAAAACCAAATTCTTGTGTGAATCCTTTTGCAACAAGTCTTACTTTATATCTATTAATGGATCCATTTGGATTCTTTTTCAGTCTGTATACCCACTTGCATCTAATTATATTCTTGTTGTTTGGTGGACTCATTAGTTCCCGTGTACAATTGTTCATCAGTGCTTGATATTCTTCATCCATTGCCTTTCCCTATTCTTTGTGTTTAGCTAATTATTGATAACTATTTAGCTCTTCTTCAGTAATAACTACATTACAAGTCTTTGGTTTGAATATGCCTCTTTTTGATCTGGTTATCATTGGATGTCCAGTTTGATGTGTGATGGTTGAGTTGGTGAGTCATTTTGTCTACTGCTAGAGTTTTGATTGCTACCATTGTTGATTTTTTTCTCTTATTTCTTCTTATTGTCTGCAACTTGTTTCTGTAGGTGACTGAATGACATGGCTAGTTTGCTCTGGCAGATCATCATTAGTTTCATTATCACTGTGGTGCCTTCGGAATTACTAACAGCCTTGTCACTATTCTCTTGATGCCATGTGTCAGCAATGTTGTTCAGATCAGGTATACAAACCTTTGGATTATATATATTTTGGTTGTGGTTTGTATATCTGATCTGCTATAAAGGGAAATATTTTCTTCAAAAATAACATGTCTGCTTGTAAATATTCTACTGAACTTGTCTATACATCTGAACCCTTTTTTATTATTGCAATAACCGATGAAAGTGCAGGGTTTAGATCAATAGTCGTGCAGTTAAATCCCTGCTAAAGACCTGCAATATCCCCGCTATAGCCCGTAGCACTCTTCCACCGCTACGCTGTTTTAATTTACGCCCAATGAACAGTAAATCTGCTTCAAGCCCCGCTAGTTTCAGCTGCATCCGCTATATCAATGATTTTTAGCACCCGCTTTAGCAATATCAATATACAGAGGTTGATTTAACTAGTTCCCTTTTAAAACAAATCAAAATAGTTGTTGTAAAGATCTATTTTTTAATGCCTAAGTGTCCAATATAACGTAGAAATCTATTATAGACATCAAATCTAGTGCACATAACCACAATATTCTTTGATTCTATAATATAAGGTTGACAAATATTAGATTCTTCTACAAAGATCATGTTAGAATGATAGAAAAATAATTTTAAATATTTATTTTCACATTTAATGAACATTTTTTCCTATCCGCTTTATCGCTGCTACAACTTTTTACACCTCCGCCGTTATAGAGTCGCTAAGTGCTTTAACTGCACAGATCTATAGTCAAGTTTATGATTATTATAAGGTATTAAGTAAGGGAAACACAGCCAACCAAATGTTTTTATACTATTGTAATCAGGTTTGACATTAAATAGCTTTTCTAGAGGTGTTATATCTTTCAGTGCTTTAGTGGGCATTCTATTTATTAGATGGACAGCAGTATTGAAAGCATCAGGCCAAAATTTAAGTGCCAAAGATGCTTGAGCTAACAAATATAAACCTGATTCAACTATGTGTCTACGTTTCCTCTCAACTATACCATGTTGTTCAGGACTATACTCTATGTATAGTACCCTTGCTTTTAAAATGATCTGTCAGGGGTTTATATTCTAATCCTCCATCAGATTGCATGACTTTAATTTGACAGTTTATTTGGTTTTCAAACATATTAATAAAACTGATTACAACACTTTTAGAATTAGATTTAGCTTTTAAGAAGTATATCCGAGTATATCTAGTGTAAGCATCAACAAATGATATGTAGTATTTATATTCATAATCAGAAAATATAGGAGATGGACCCCAAATATCAGTGGTAATTAATTGAACTGGTATGGAATACAGAGTTAATGAATCAGAGAATGGTAATTTGTGGATTTTTCCCATCTGGCAATAAGTACATACATAAGTTTTTTTATAGTATTAGTTGTTTTATTATAATATAACAAAATTGGAGAATCTAGCCATTCTCCAACGGCTCACAAAAATAGTTTCTACAGAATGCAGAAACTGTGCACCCAAATAAATAAAAGACACTGAAACAAAAAACATCTATAATGGAAAACAGCCAAAAACAAATAGCTGGCTCAGCCGTAGATAAGGCCGAAGAGGCCTTAGCAGACGATCGGTGAATCCAAAGGCGGTGCTGAAAACCCCATACTCCATAGAAGACGAATAAGGAGCAAAATCAGCTGAGGAGCCATCCAAGTAAAACCATAGGCAACGGGTGAGATGTCCAAAATGACAGCACTTATCCTATGTATCCTTCAGGTCCTCCTGCCCCATCATATCCAGCGAGGCATTTGAAGATAAAGCAAACATCTAATCTCCTGATCCACAATATACTCCAGCATCACCTGCTCCATCGGACCCACCTGGGATGAAATATAGAAAGCTCCAACCTGCTCCTGTCCGATCAACCTGATAACCTGCTCTCCAAAATCCACACAACTAGCAAACGACATAAGATCGATTGGGGGGAGTGTGGGAATGGGGTAACCAGTAGTAATAATAAACAAAGCCAAAATAAAACAGAGAAATAAAAGCTCAACCGATATCTGCCCTTGGAATGGCCGTTTCCATTGAAATATCAAAGGCCGTAGCCCACCTCCTAGCGTGGGATCTGATGACTCCTCGGAAAGGCCTACCATGAAACAAAAGGAACACATCGTTCCTTACTTTACGTATAATGGTAGGAGGGTCCATTGCCACTTTGTAAAATACTGCCTTATTCCGCGAGCACCAGATGTGCCAGTAGACAAGATAAGGAATCAACCGAAGTAGGATAGACCGTAAAGAGTTTCCAGAGATGCCAGACCATCAAAAACTCAGAATCCTACAAGCGATGTTGTATTACCTCGGTAAACCATCAAATTCCCGAAGTAATTCTAGACAGACCTGGCATAAGACCCGGAGGGCAACAAATGTAAGTAGAATTCGGAGTTTCCAAAACTGCAGCACCTGCACCAAGATACAAGAGGGATGCCGATTCTCTGAAGGTTCTCATATATCGGTAAACCATTATGCATGGTTTTCCACATAAATAGAGAAACCTTTGGTGGAATACGGAAATTCCAAACAAAGGAGAAAAGATGGAGACGAGGACCTGGATTTCTTACTGAGTTCCATGCCGCCTTAAGCGAGAAGGGATTGCCATCCCAAATGGTGCCACCCCATGAGCATCTGACAAGGCCTTTACGGATTACATCCGTTTCCATGTCTCACTAGCGTATAACGGGACACCGGAGAAATTTGTACCTTCCAATCTGTGGTACTTGGCATGGAGGAACGTCGCCTAAAGTTGTTCTCTCCAAACCTTGCCCATAGCTTGCAAGCCAAGGCCAAGCAGATGTCCTTAGGGTTACGGAGGCGTAGACCTCCCTTACTTTTGGGATGATAAATGGAGTTCTAAGAAATCCAGTGTTGGCGGGAAGCATTGTCCTTGTTTCCCCAAAAGAAGGACGAAGCCAAGGAACGGTAAAATCGGAAGAACGAAGCAGTGGGAGTCATAGCAGCGAAGATATGAGATCCCACAGAGTCTAGAACAGAGTTAATGAGAACCAATCTGCCAACTTGAGAGATGAGAGAAGCATTCCATCAAATGATATTTCCCCTGACTTTATCGGTTAGGGTATTGAAAATGGCATTGAGCTTCCTACCTCGATATAACACAATGCCGAGGTAAGGAAGGGGAAGGGAGGCCGCCTTAAAACCAGAAGAAGATTCAATCCAGGAAGATATGACCGTGGAAAGGTCTTTTGTGGGCATGAAGCAGCTTTTAGACGAGTTAACGAGTTGCCCCGAGAATCTCTCGTACTGCCCAATAAGACCCATCAGGCTCCGGATAGACTGCCAACTACCATTAGTAAAAATGATGATGTCATCTGCGAAGGACAAAGAGGAGATAAGAGGACAACCACTAGGAATGTCGAACCTTTGAATCTGGCCAGCAATCATAAGAGAGTGCAGCCCTCTAACGAAAGCCTCGGCCGAATGACAAATAGAGTAGGGAGAGTGGGTCTCCCTGACGAAGGCCCTACCAAATCTGAAAAAATTGGTGGCCGAACCGTTGATGAGAATAGAAAACCAGCAGTTAGAGATAAGCCTCCAAACAACATCGATAAGGGCTTCTGGAAGCCCAAAATTCCTCAGAACCTTGATGATGAAGCACCACAACATGCAGTCGTAAGCCTTAGCCATATCTAGCTTAACAACCACATTAGAGCCTCGTACCTTCTTATCGATCTGAAAAATCAGTTCCTGGGCTAAAAGGATGTTATCAGTGATTAAACGTCCTTTTACAAAACTAGCCTACGAAGAAGATATAAGCCGCTTGAGAAACAGTGCTAACTTGGTGGTTAGTCACTTGGAAATGACCTTGTTAGAGAACTTACACAAGCCGATTGGTCGGAAATCCGAACAAGAGACAGGATAGTCGCCTTTTGGAATGAGGACCAATTTGGTGGAGGTCCAACCCATAGGGAGCTCTCCACCGGAGAAGAAGGACTGAATGGCAAGGTAGAGGTCCTCTTGAATAATCGGCCACACACTCCTGTAAAAACCTCGTTGAAACCATCCAGCCCACTTGCATTGTCCTTGCTTAGAGTGAATACGCACGCATGTATTTCTTCTAATGAAGGGGATGCAGTAAGATCAGAGCTATCCGAGGGAAGAACCAGATAAGGGATGAATTTTGAGTAGGGACGGATCAGAGATAGACACAAAGGGAGAGCTCAGGAAAGACTGAAAATGGGACAGAACAATGTCTTTGACTTCAATCGGTGTGGAAGTCAAAGAAAGATCAATACGCTGGATTGGGAGAATCGTAAGAAGTCTATTCTTCTTACGAATTGAGGAGTGAAAAATCTTGGAGTTTGTATCTCCTTCAACAATCCATTTGATCCTTGCCTTTTGGCGAAGATTGTCATGTTCAATACGCGGCTTTGAAGAAAAGGCTATCTGGGCCACAGCCCAAGCTTCCTTGTTAGTAGCAGAAGGATCCTCATCAAAAGACAATTCTGCTAGCATAAGAGTTTTTCGGCCAAACGAACTGTGTTGAAGATATTCTTGAAAACCAGAATATTCCACGCCTTGAGGCAAGCCTTAAGTCGCTTCAACTTACGAGAGAAAACTATACACGGGGATCAACTAACAGGGGAATTCCAGTATTCTTCCACTACACCATGGAAAGAATGGTGAAATCTCCACATACTCTGAAACCTAAAGGAGGACGGGTTGGATAAAGAAAAGGGAGAGCAACTAAGAAGCAAAGGTGCATGGTCAGAGAAGGTACGATGGAGATGGGAAACAAAGAAGGAAAAAGATAGGCTGAACCTCCCTTCAGAAGCGAAGACTCTGTCAAGCATAGAGAGAATACGATTAAGCCCTTCTTAGTTGTTATACCAAGTAAAGGCCGACCCGACGAAAGATAACTCAGAAGGACCCGAGCTAAGGATAAAAGCGTTGAAATCTGCTATCGAATAGCGGTTGACGGCAACGCCCCCTTTTTCTGCTTGGCTGGCAACAACATTAAAGTCGCCTCCCAACACAGAAACAGAGAAGCCCAAAGCGTATAGAGATAGAATATCAGACCAAATAGTCAATCTTTCTTTCCTATCGCACTTAGCGTAGACCGCCGAGGAAAGAAAGGAAGAGCAGAGAGAAGAACACGAACAAGCAACTGAAATAGCTTATCCGAGTCGAAGATAGGGTAAACAACAACGTCTTTGGACCACAGGGTCCAAATCTTATCGAAGACGTTAGCTAAGCCACCACCGAAGCCAAGAGATAAGATAGTGCCGGTGACCGCCTCCGATCCCACTAACAGGTCCAGAAGCGCCACTAGGCAGATAGAGTGCTTCTTAACAATCTACTTGAGTTTAGCTAACGAAGCATCATTACATATGCCACAAACATTCCAGATGAGAAAGTTCACCATCAAGATAAAAGCCAAGAAAAGAAGACACAAAGAAAGAAGAAGGCCAGAGACAAAAACACGATGCATATCAGATAAGATACAGGGTGTGGCGAGCAGATCTAACGATCTGCTCGGACGCCACTATAGAATGTATGCGAATGGTGCGTGGAGTGAGAGGAATCAGCCGTAAGTCAAAAGTACCATAAATTTTATTTTATTATCATTAAGAATTTTTGTTACAATGCTAGCACTATGATGTCCTAACTTATAATGCCATAAGTCAAAAGTACTTCTAGTTTGAACTTCAGTAGTTACATCAGTCAGATTACAATATGGGTGATCATTGATAATAGTATGTGGTTGCTGAAATTGAATTCATAGAGTTCCTTCACAGCATTACCCTATAGAAGAATTTTCCTAGTTATTATGTCTCTAACTACATAGTATTTAGGGAAAATTCAAAGTATACATTATTATCTTTAGCAAATTGAGACATACTAGTTAGGTTTTTTCTTAATAGTGGGTACTCTTAGTAAATTATGCAAAAATAACTGCATATTACCAGTGATACTACTAGTGCAAGTATGAAAGATTTTAACACACTTACCATTGCCCATGCTTATAGTTTGATTACCTTTGTTCCTTTTGTTCCCAAGATTCATGTTGTTCAGATTGTTAGTGATATGATAGCTAGCTCCTGAGTTTGAGTACCATGATTCATTTTGAATATGATCAGCTCTGGCTTGTTCATTGTGATTAGTTGCATCTCCCTGTCCTTGTGCTAAATTGGCGATGAAATTGGTGTTTCTTTGATTGTTGTTCCTGGCTTAGTCTGTTGAGTAGTTTGAATTGTATCTGAAATAACACTTGATAGCAGTATGGATAATCTATTCACACATTTGACACTTTGGTCGATTGTTGTTGTTACTCCAGCATCCTCTTCCTTTACCACCTCTGCCTCTGGTGGTGGGGTTGCCCCTTTGAAAGATTTGATCATTTCTGTAATTATTACTTTTATGATTTCTGTTATTGTCATTACTTTTATTAACAACATAGTTAATAGAGAAGTCACTTTCTTAAGCTTTCTTGCCTTCAAGCCTAGATTCATGTGCTAATAAAATAAAGTGAACATCATCAAGAGATGAGAATTTCTTTTGTGAGGAAATTATAGCTTCTACAACCTCATATTCTTTACTTAAGCCATTAAGAATAGTCAATATTTTTTCAGAATCTTGCACTTTATGGCTAGTAGCTTCTAACATGTCACAAACAGATTTAATTTTGCTCAAGTACTCTCTCATGGTAATGTTGTCCTTCTTTATTTTTTGCAATGGTCTTTTATAAAAGATGACTTTAGCAGCTGATTAGTTGTTGAAGGATTTTTCTATTGTTTTCCATATCTCGTTAGCACTTTTGCAGCCAATCACTTGTGGTAATAAGCTTTGATTGATAGAGAAAAGTAGCCATGAACTGATTAAACGATCATGCCTGTGGTATTTCTTGTATTATTCATTACTGACTATTTTATTCTCTTGATCGGTAATGAACTTTGGTGGAACTGATAAAGTCCCTACAATGAAGCCTTCAAGGCCATAACCTTGGATTGCAGGCTCGATCTGAAGTTTCCAGAGAAAGTAATTGTTTTCGTCCAATTGCACTGTAATTAGTTGTGATTGAGGACTAATTACAGTTTTGGGGATATTATCAACAACAATGAGGCTTTAAACCGTTCCAGTAGCATTGTCAGAAGCTGATGAAGTAGTATCATTGGCCATGATGACCAAACGATGAATATGGATCGATGGCTGTTAAGCCTTAATGATCTTCTGATACCATGATAGAAAAAATAGAATTGAGATGAAATAGTAGTTTATTACTAAATAATTGTAATACAAGATGATACTAATTGTATAGAGGAGTCCTCTATTTATAATACAAGAAATAAATGTAAATTGCTTGAATAATGGGCATGTGACCGTTGCTTGGATAATGGGCATATGACCATTGCTTTGTTATATGCGAAAGTGTACAGCTGGATATGGATATAATACCATATACATAAATGTACAGGTGGATATGGATATAATACCATATACGAAAACTTTCCCATTATTCTTTCTTTTATTACTTTTCTTCTAGATCCGTAGCAACTTCTTAACCCTTATTCATACATTTATTTACAATGCACATCAAATGGGTACTTTAAATCTCTTAAGCTTCAATCTCTTTTCTAATTACCAAAGAGCTAAATTAGCCCAAAAAGATGACATCGTATTCTTAAAATAATATTAATCTTTAAATGATTATACTAGAGATAGCACCAAAAGATAACAATAACTTGAATGTTTTTTAACTTTTAAAGCAATATTTTTCCATATAGTACTCATTTGTATTTCTTATACTTTGACGTTATGGAATTAAGCATCATGAAAAGGGTTTGCTTCCCCTTATTGTTTCCACAAAATCCTCATTATTCTTAGTAGATAACTCATCAAAAAATAATAATTATCATTACATATAGCACATCCTTGAAACTTCTAAATTTACTTAATGATCCTTTAACTCTTGTCTTTTGAATTATACCTCCTTTCAATATTCTTCATAACATTATAAGAACATCTAACCGTAGCAAGGCTGGTTGTAACCCTTTTAATTGCAAGAGATAGATTCACGAAGTCAAGAACAAACAATATCCTATCTTACAAATCCTTATAGCTAGTCCAAAACTAGACGAGACTTTTTTCTTAAATTGGCAGACTCTAGTCAAATTAGCTGAAAAATGAACAAAATAAAATGAAGATTGACCACATATTCTCATAATCAAATATCAACCATAGTAAATTCAACTAAATGTCGAGTCTTTTGTCAAGATGCCTAGTACACATTAATATCAAGTCTTTGGACAATAATATCAATTGTAAATGGCACTCTTGTTGTAACAATCAAACAATGACAATACAGTCAAGTCAAATAACAATCTTCCTTTGGGCCGAATAATTATTCACTTGTAAAACCTTATAATTGTCACGTATTTATCATCACACATGTGTAATTTATTCGACCAAACATTAGCCTTTCTTTGGGCCGACTAATACTTGCATGAATAATTACATACAAATATCAAACATTTTCATAAACCACCAAAATAAGAGAGGTCATTTTGCTGACATGTTATTTCAGTTAGTTCAGTATGGATGTTGGATACTTACAGTTATAAAGAGACACCAATATTATATTTGAATTTACTTCTTACTATTTGTACAGCGTGCCTTAAGGGTCATAAAACACTCAAAAAATGCTTTACGTTTATGTAACAGTTAAAAATTCCGAAACAAAAGTCTTATTGTGACATAAAATGTTTCAATCATAGCTATTTTATACTTTTCTTTATGTATGTAGTTATATTCACTAAAAGAAAGATGGCTAATTTTTGACATCAACTAGTGATACGATAGTGACGCGACGATGGTGCAACGTCATAGAAATTACAATCATCACTAAACACCACTAAGACATAGCTAAGGCATCATTAATTTACCATGTCAGACGTCATTTCTATTCTCAACGTTTGCACAATGACGTGCAAAAATGTAGGGAAGTATGTACGCCTTTGCGACCCTATGCATCTTTGTACACTCGTTAAATTGCAACCATTTAATTTAATCAAATCAAACGGTAGTGTGGGTCTCCACCTCACGCATGTTCTCCATGATCGCTTGCCCAATACAAATTCAAATCTCAGACAACTTCTATTTTGTCATTTTCATTCCAAGCCGAACATTTCCATATCTCAAACCCTAGTATTAGCAATGTCACTGAACCAAAAAAAACGAAGAGAAAAAAAGAAGTCTTTTTGAATGCGTCTCTCCCTTTTCAGTTCAGCGTTTTGGTTGACTTTAATTTGATTTGGGGGGGGAAATCCAGATAACTCGATCCACTTACCTATATCATCCGGATCATCATAATCATGCACTACCAAATGGATTCGTGACGATTAGACTGGTAAGGGAAAAAGAAGAAGAGTTACAGATACGAAACTGAGTGGTATGTGTAATCTCTTTAATTAAGCTACGGAATGATACGAAACAAAGAGGTAATTTGATTATTTTGTTAAATGCAGTGGATTTAGACAAAACCCTTCAAAAGTCATGTTAGGAATCAGAATTTCGTGCTTAGTATGAAAATTATGCTTTTTGGGAATTTTGTGTTTTTTCTCATTTGTGCATGTTGATATTATTTAGTAAATAGTGTGCTTTTTCTGTAAATTTTAATGTTAATCCTGGCTATGATATTTATGAATTACTGGTGGATGCTTTGGTAAATTCTAGGACAATTGTTAAGCTGAACCTCAATACAAGTTCGCTTAGAGCAACTCCAGTGGTAGAAGATTACGGATGAATATTAAGGGGGGAGGGGCCAATGGTGTTGGTTACGCAAAATATTACGCGTAATGTTCAAAATCCAATTCAGGATCCTAAACTAGATCCCGACGCCCATTTTATGGGCGCTAGAGTCCACCTTCCCACACATATGCATCATGTTTCTGCCTCTATTCTGCACATTTATCCCCTACAACGGCTATAAACGGTCATTTTTTATATCTTACAATGGTTATAAACGGTATATTTTGAATTATAACGGCTATAAACGGTCATATTTCAAATTACATCGGCTACAAATGGTTATATTTCGAATTACAACGGCTATAAATGGTCATATTTCTGATTGTTCTATATATAGTCGTATGAATATCACATTCTAAGACACACAATTTTCTTAAACTCCACCAAAATCTATATCCAGCAAACAATGTATTTTCCTCTTCAATCCTATAACAAGGCAATGAACATGAATGATTGGGATTTTGATTCTCGACCAGTCGAAGATTACATTCCTCATTCTACTCCATCACTATCGTTCCATTCTTCCGGACCATGGAATGGAGACAAAGATAAAGATCTATGTTATATGTATTGTCACTTTTTGAACGACTCGGTCAAGGGAAATGACCAAAGTGGTGAGGTATTTTGGGGAAAAGTATTTGCTGCGTACAACAAAAAACACGTAGAAAAGACGAGATCAATGTCTACACTTTCAGGTCGATTTGGGAAGATTAATCAACAAACTCAATTCTTCGAGTCTCAAGTTCACGAAATAAGAATTGCAAATACTAGTGGAATGGGCGGCAAGCCAAAGTGGTAACAATCTGAAACACTCTAACTTGTTTGGTGATTCTTCATTTATCTAGCATAAAACTATACCGGTATTTATTCTTCGTTCATTTGCAGAAGAGAATGGAAAATGATCAATTCTTGAAATTATTTCCTAGAGAAAATGGTGCAAAAAAACTGCATTACTACCAGTTTGCTAATTATTATGAATTGCTTGTTAGTAATCCCAAATGGATTTCTAGCAATGCAAAGAGCTTAAGAGATATTCAATCCAAGTCCAAAGGAAAGAAAAAAGCAAGCTGAAATTCATATACTTCAAGTCTAGGAGAATATTTTCATATCGATTTTAATGAGGGTGAAGATGCTAGATCCTTGATTGATGAAGATGCTAGACCGATGGGCCAGCATGCTGCAAAGAAGAAAAATGTTGTTCAAACCTAACTTGATTCTCGTTTGGCACAGATGCACGAGAAGTATGCAAGAGAAAATAAAGAACGTCTAAGAAATAGTACAGAAAAACTCGCGGTATTAAAATAGTTGACCGAGATTGAACGAGGTAGGTTTGAGTTGGAGCGAGAACAACAAGAGACTTTAGTAATGGAAAAGGATGCCATGGGAATGGATCCATTATCAAGGAAGTAATGGATGGATTACAAATAACGTATTGTTGATAGTCGTGTTGGATCTAGACGTATGTAGTTTAGTTATGGTGTGTTGTACTACTTTGACTGTATTTGAGTTATAAAGGGTTGTACTACTTTTATTGTATTCAATTAAGTATTTTTCTCTAGTTTGAATTAACTAATGGTATTTTATTTTCTTTAAGTTCGTTTATATTTATCAATAAATTCTTACCATATCAAAACAATTCAACGTACTACATAACATAAAGTGTACATACTACAATGCAAACATACGTAATAAAACGTAACTTCTGAAATATAATCTACTGGTTGATGTACGAGTTTCAAATGTGATCCAATAGATCCTTTTGAAGCCGATTATGAAGTGTTGAATTACGATATATTTCATGTTGATTCACATGAAACATATCGTATTGTCCATCAGTTTGTTCATTGGAAGCTCGGAATATCTGTGGGGGTTGTCTGGATCCTTCATATTCGTAATCTGGGTGAACCATGTCGCGCTCATCTTCAATTATCATGTTATGCAAAATGATACAGCAGAACATATTTTTTGTCATTTTCGACCGCTTCCATAACCTACATGGATTACTAACCATTGCGAATCTAGATTGAAGAATCCAAAATGCTCTTTCGATATCTTTCTGTTGACCCTCCTGTATAGAAGCAAATTTTTTCTGTTTTGGGGTTAGTGGATTTGCAAATGTCTTTACAATCGTGCTCCATTTAGGATAAATTCCATCTCGAAGATAGTATCCGTGCTCGTAATTTGTGGTGGTGAAGTTTGCTATCTATGTGTTTATGTAGTTGGTACAAGTAAGGAACAGTGTTCAATGTTTGGTCAAATCAATCACTGTAGCCATGTAGGTTTGCTGAAATAATTACTCTCTTATGGCTGTATACGTAGTCCTTTAGTGTTGGGTCGAATTGTTCCATGTACACATGTGCGTTTTTTGTCAACATAAATTTGATTATAAAGGAAAGAAAACAAAAAGTTTAGTGCATGGTCTAATCCTGTCATATACCCATGTGAATGTTGTTCATTGACTGGTCAAGTCATGCACTGTTCCTATATGGAATCATTTGTTCCTATATGAAACTAATGACCCATGTGAATGCTTCTCATTTCAACAGTGTTTATATACTACGTACCAGTGTCAAGTCATGCCAACCACTGTAGTAAGCCTCTAAAATCCAAAGTATGATTTTGATTGTTTGTTTGTTTTTTCTATTTTAAGTATGTATTTACCTATCAAAATGCATTCCGTAAAGCAATAGAAGTTGCTTTCTTTCATACGAAATAGGAAACACAGAAGAAATAGGTACTACGGCTTAGGACACAATGGATGATAACCATATTACAACTTAAGCAACCATATTACGCACACATATTAAAATGATCATAGACATTTCTGACCAGCAAGACATAAAATACTTAAAACTCTAATTTAAACCATGGAGAAGACAGATGTTTGATTGACTAAGACCATTTACTTGGCTGTGTAGCTTTCGTATTTCTTCTTTCAATTCCAAAGCATACGTAATAGCTCTGGTAGGAAAACGTTCATCCATCCACTTCCGAATTCGCATCCGTTTGTAGGTACTGGACAATAGTAATAACGACATCCAACGTCATTTCCATGTTGAACGACTAATTGTGGTGCTTCAAAACCACAAAAACGTACAACATTCACTGACTGAACCTCTTCTTCTTCACCTGGAGTTTGGGAAGGAGGGATCATAACATGTCTTGTTCAGGTTTGACGTTGTTGATGACGGGTCTGACGTTGTTGTTGATGACCTAATTGCATCTGCTTCATCCTTGCGTCTAATTCCATTTGTCGCATTTCCTCTTGATGTCGCTTTTCCATTTCGATGCACCATTCGGTTGGTTCTCTTGGTGAAGATGAATTCGGAGGTGAAGGTCCAACAATAATATCAGTGTACTCGTATGAGGTTGGATATGAAATCGGCATTTTTGTAGATGAAGTAAAAAATTTGTATCGATTCGTTTAACCAATACTTGTATTCTCAATAAAGAACGTGACCTTTTCATTGAAGACCGCGCAAATTTTATTAAAAAGCGTGCCAACTGTATCATTCACGGACCACTTTCATCGATGAACGAGAAAAAACAAGATTACTTGACAAGAAAAAACAAGAACGAGGCCTATGTGAATGCTGCTCATTGACGAGTCATGCCATGCACTGTTCCCACTTGGAATCATTTGTACTACTCCACGTTCTACACTTGCCTCATAATAATTGAACATTTACGATGACATTAATACTACGATTTGCAAATCTTGGGCTATAAAATGGCCGGCTTTGGGTCATTAGTTTCACACAAAGAAATTTCATCCCATTCCTCCTTACCCTCCATTATTTGTATCCACCGTTAATTGGTCTCCACTGAGTTACTTCTACTCATGGAATCGTGTATTGACTTCGATGAAAGGCATGACAAAATGCTACAAGGAGATAGGGGAGTAACCGATGAAATTTACTGGAAGTTGGTTCAATGAACTTACAATGATAACCCTAAGTGTCCATCGTGGAGTTCTACTGAAGAAATTCATAAAAAATATAACAACTTTCAGGATGCTTGTTCCCAATACCGTGAGATTATCGAGGAGGTAGAATATGAAGATATTTTCAAAGCTACTCGTTCCACTTTTGATTCACGTTACCTATTAGAACACGGATCGGAATTCATTGGACATGAAGCGTACATACTTCATTATAGCTGGCTAACGTGCTTCGGTTCTGACTTGTTGATATTAAAACATTAACCATGTTTCGATGTGGTCAAGTCGTATATTTACATTTGGTGTTTTGTACTTCCCCTAAATAGTGTTTATGTACTACTTTTCAGTGTCAAGTCATGTCAACGTCTGTAGCCCAACTTTTATTAAAGAATATGCCCAATGTCGTATTGTATCGTAGTTGTATGTTGGGTCGAATGATGAATGTATCCTTTATCCTAAATTTTGTTATATTGAACTTAATTTGTAAGCAAGTTAAAGGTTATGTGTACATTTATGAACGCAGAGGAGTTAAAAACTAGGGTCGTCCCGTTTTAAGTAAACAACATTTATCCAAGATATTGAGCTAAGTAATAACCAAGATTTAACTTGGTATGAACTAGCACTACAACAGTATGGTAATTATCAACAAGAAAAGTAAGATCAAGCTACATTCATGCATACAACATTCAAAGTTTTACAACTACAAAAGTAATACTACAGTCCACTACTGATAGATTAATCCAAGATAAAGAAGTACAACTATCATCATCAATACAAGATATAGACATACTACAAAAGTCCGCTAATAATACATCAATACAACTATAAAGAAATGCCGCCATCATCGTCACTCCCATCATCATCGGCGTCATCATCATCTCCATCGTCACCGTCATCACTGTCATCATCATCATCAATACGTCGTCCTCATCGGCATCATGAATCGATAAATCATCAAGACCAATGTCCTCACCAACATCTCTAGTCGTAGACTCACTGGGACCAACAACGAGGGGTCCAAAAGGCTCATATACAGCAAGTCTGGCTGATAACTGGTCGATCTGAGCGTCCAACATCTGTGTATGGCTAAGGTACATGTTATACATCGTGTGAGTGTGCACAAGAGTCGTGCCACGATAAACACCAAGGGTAACTCTAGCATGATCCAACCAATGTGCGTACTACAAAGAAGGGTGATATGCATTACGTAAAGTACTATAAATAAAAACTGTAAGTAAATAGAAATATGCAATAAACAAACCTGGTACGGAGGGTATAATTCGATTGAGGGCACTCCAGGATAGTCGGGCTGATCTGGAAACACTAAGGGCTACTCAATAATGGTACCCGTGATGTCGTACGCTGTGAAAGTACAATCAGGAACTATTTGCATAGGAGGCTGTGAAAATTGTGATGGAATAGGGTCAAATGAAACCTGCGGTAACTGAACTCTACCAGTTGCAATATGAGGTCCTAAATGATCGAAGTTGAGGAATGTCTGCGTCTCGTCGCAAGTCTCATTTTTTGTTTTGGGTCATACGGGGGGCAGTCCGGAGCACAAAGGTCCTGGTAAATAGTTTTAGCTTGCGATCAAGCTATTACGATTCTGAGAGCTGATCCAAGTCCTTCCCTGGTCCTCGACGGGAGTCATGAGGCGGCTACCTTTCTCAGTTTTTGACTGCTCCCACCTCGAAATAGCTATCAGTCTCCGTGGAGCAACTCTAGCCTAATAAGAATCGTAATCCCCATCAATGAAAAATGGGCTAGTATCAACCGAACCAGCATCCCGTAGGGCAAGTACGTACTGCTCCCCAATCACCGTACGTCTACCAAACATGTTCTTACAAGATAACGAATCTCTCAGTGTACGTAAATCACCGGTAGTTTGATACACACATCTATCACCCAAAAACCATATGGGAATATATGCCGATGTATGTAAAGTCACCCTACGAGTAGAGTGTATATGCAATCATCATCGGGTGGCCGTTGGTCATAAGACCTGCATCTGTCAGATGAGTTAAATGTGAGGTCCAGGGAGTGCATATGATATTTCCCCGACTACACATGTCAAGTTGTGCCCTAGCCTCCATCAAATCATGACATACACCCAATGAAGCATGATGTACGTATTGAATACTCTCCCATCGTCTCATCCTAGGAAAGTACGGTTCACCTGCCTGACTAGACATCTCAAAGATGCGTGGATGCATGTTAGCCGTGAACTCGTCATACCAAATGGGCAAAATATACCATAAACCCTTCATCTCACTGATGTCCCGCAGTGCATAGGAATCTAAAGCAGTGTAAAGGGTACCTAATACAGTTGTGCGGCTGTGCCCCAGTCTATCGCATGAAGCCGATCCAACATAATAAGCGAAGCTAGATAACCCGACCGAACCGTACTTTTGTGGTTTGAAAAAAGGTCGAACCAAACAAGTACAATAAAAATACTCTAGTCACACCATCCATAATATCTGCTCTACTCGCATATGCAGTGATGTATTCCTGTAAGTAAGTCAACTTAACCGCTCCACTAATAGCTTTGGTAGCATCGGAAAGGGGTAAGAACACTGAAAACACATTGGCCAACTTATACAAATCATCAAACGGAACCTGCCTACGATCTTGTCCACCGATCTCAATACTAGTCTGCATATAGAAATCAACCGGAGTGTTACCAACCTCAAAGTCAAAAAAATGTAAAGTATGTGTGGTCGGCCACTACCACTCATCTAATACTTGTAAAAGGGATCTGTCGAATGGCTGAATCAGCCTAATTGATAAAAATGACCAAAAGGACTTTGCTGTAGCCTATCTTTAATAGGAGTGGGAAGTATGTCATAACATTGAGTAATGCACTTCGCCCAACTACCACGACAATGCACGTACTGGTCCTATATATAATTAAATAATTAATGCTTTTCAATTCACTAACAGCTATTTGGCACGTTCGATTATATAGATCTCATAATACTAGAAATCAATAAAGTTTAAATTATACCTGTATCGCAGTCAATGTCATAACGGCTCTATGTCGGTAGCCCTCTGGAAGATCGTGAAGGACACGAAGCTCATCGGGTGATACTCCAGGAGCTGGAGGAGTGTACAATGGACCCGCTTGCTCATTTATAGGTTTACGAACAATTCTCCGTGTAATTTTAGTGGGATGTGGTGGCATTTTGATTCAATTGTCTACTAATTTTTTTAAAAAAAGAGAAGCTTCAACAGAAATTATGAACAAAAATGGCGGAAAGGGGTTATATAGTGTTAGAATTCAATATAGAGAGGAGGAAAGAGATTAAACGTAGAATAATTTAATGACTACATGGTTCTTACTTTCTTTTTAATTTTCCTTACATTCATACAAAATGACCACGTATATATAGTGGTTTACATGACTCTTTCCATACTAATAGACACCTTTTGATGAACTGACATGACTCTTGATAAACACAAACTTTAACACATTGCATAGACATTTTAAATGACTCTTGACTCATAACACTTTACGAACTAACACATAGAATTTATGAACTAATAAATTTCAAATTATGTTTCCAACACTTCGCCTTAATTTGAAATTTCTCTTCGATTTGTTGAGATAATAAACAAAGCACTTTCTCTTTGATTTGTGATGCACTTTCTCATCACCTTCAATAAACGAAGCACTTTCTTTTCGATTTGTGATGCACTTTCTCCCACCTTCAATAAACGAAGCACTTTCTTTTCGATTTGCGATGCACTTTCTCATCACCTTCAATTTTTTTTTTTTTTTAATATTGGAGCACTTTCTCTCTATGGTGCACTTTCTCACCAACAACTCTAAAATAAATTTTCTTCCACAGCCACTTATGTCATGTTCTCTTGCTCTTCATTTTTGAACCTACAATTTCTTGCTATATGCCCAAAAAAATTTCTCTTTAGATATCTCTCTATTCCTTTCATCAACCTTAGCTCTGATACCATGTTAGAATTCAATATAGAGAGGAGGAAAGAGATTAAACGCAGAATAATTTAATGACTTCACGGTTCTTACTTCTTTCTTTTTAATTTTCCTTACATTCATACAAAATGACCACCTATATATAGTGGTTTACATGATTCTTTCCATACTAATAGACACATTTTGATGAACTGACATGACTCTTGATAAACACAAACTTTAACACATTGCATAGACATTTTAAATGACTCTTGACTCATAACACTTTACGAACTAACACTTAGAATTCATGAACTAATAAATTTCAAATTATGTTTTCAACATATAGGAGAGGGTGGCGCCCATTAAATGGACGTCAGACCACTGGTGAAAGCGCCCTGAATATTACGCCCTTAATCCACGGGAGATGCTTGATTTTGTTAAGTATGCAAGTGTTATGTTATTTACATCGATTATTGATTCGGAAGGCTAGCTTTTCCTAAGATTCCAGTTACAAATGGAGTTCGCTGTGGTGATGACAGCATGGCTCTCTATGTCATTGGAGCTGCAAATAAGCGATGGTCTTATTATTATATTATATCTCAGTTTTAATAAATATATTTTCATTAAAGACAAAATTTTGAAGATATGTGTGGTATAACTTTTTATATAAAATACTTGGAATGAAAATAGACAGATTTTACCTTTTCTTGTATTTATCGGATGATGAATGTGCTGATTCAGAAAACCAAATGGCGGTTGACATAGAAGATAATAATAATGGTGAGTGTGTTAGTCCTAACAATGATATTAATCAGGAAAAATAAGGAATAAAATTCCAGTAACCGGTTTCTTCTGTTCCTGTACTCAACTAATAAAGACTCCCTAAATTTAAATTTTTCTGTAATTAAACCCTCGGATTTTATCGCAAAAATTGAAAATTAGGAATTTTTATTGGTTGGATACAGAGGGGACTGAGGATTTAAATACAGGTGATTAGCTCTCAAAAAATAACATACAAAGAGAGAAAATGTCATTTGACAATAATGATATTTTGCACATAGTAGTAAACAAAGTCTCAAACAAATCTCACATACATTATGGGAAGGTTCGAATGATTCTCATACAAGTAACAGTTTAGTTTCTCAGTCCAACATACAAGATAAAGTCACTCATAACATTACAAAAAATCTAATAAATGGCCTTAAAACGTAGAAGGCAGCAGTGGCACAAATGAGATACTATCAGTTGAAAATGGTACTAACATTGTAGACTGTGGGGATCGATTGGAATGCAAGGCAGAGAATGCTGGATTGGAGAATGACCGCACACCAGCTGATAACAACTATATATATGGAAGGTGAGGTGAACTCTGTGGGCAAATCTGTTGATGACACAGTGATAGCAAATAACGGGGGTCTACATATAAATCAAAATAAAAAAAAGTTAAAGATAAAAATGAGTATTCATATAACCATAAGGAGTCGGATGATCAAGATAAATTTGAATTTAAAGCTGCTCTAAATGAAGGTGTCATTGACGATCCTGAATGGGAATGAACTCATATCTTAAGTGCCATTCATCTGCTTATGTCAATGTCATTTGTTTATTTAGATCATATCAAAAACCAGAAAATCCATTTGAGTATATTTATTTAAATTGGCTATAGTAGTAATCTACATGTGAGAAGGATGAGAGGCATGCTAGTTAGGGTGCATTGCACATCTGAAATGATGCAGACACGCATATAAGCAGGTTGCAACTAATGTTGATGTGCAAGAGGCCATGCAAAAGTTTGAACGTGTATGCTAATTAAGTGGACATGTGCCTAAGGAATGCTGAGTGAGATGCTGTAAAGTTTGATGAAAGTTGTAGCATGATATAAAATTGAGCGGTATGTGTAATCACTTCAATTAAACAGTTTTGATTATTAACAGTTTTTGTGTAAATGTTAACGACTGAGAAAATTTTAGGGTATGTCTTTGTCAATTTCACTTCCCCAATGGCGTCATGGCGATTGCATTGTGAAAAGCATAAAAAAGATTGATAACCTTGCATAAGCCTCTTAGCTTTAATTAAAAATTTAACAATTTTAATTAATTTTTACACTAAAATAACACAACATATTTATTTTACATATATACCCCAAATATTGTAATTTCCCAACAACTATTTCAACCCTTAATGTCACATAATGTTCTTGTGATGAATTTTTATTTTACAATGACAAGATTGTCTTCCCATTAACACCCGGTGCATCAATAGATACGTTAAAATGAGAATAGCAGTACATTTACATCCACATTCTAAAGCAGCTTGTGTTCCCAATTTTACCATCCATTTGCAAAACCAACACTTCATGTTCTTTTCAACTAAAGTGAATTACAAACTCTACCTATGAATTAATCGAACACCAATACCATATAGTCATCTTATATCTTATAAGCATTTAATATTATTTAAGATATCAAGCCATATCAATCAAAAGCTGGCTATTTAAAAAGCGATATTACATTTTTCAATTTTTTTTATTTTCCAATAGTACATGCGACGAACACACATTTTCTCAAATGAAAACACGAAACTAAAAATGACAAGTCAAACGAGTCCTTGTCGCATTATTTTTTTTTTTTTTTTATTGGGGTTATTTTGTGTTGGGGGATGGAGTGAAGGGTTCTGTTTGATTTCGCCAAGTAAAAGTTTAAGAAGACTTCAGGCGAACAACATTTATTCACACTGTTTTCTTCCTTTGACTTTAATCGAATCCCATGCATTTTAATGAAAATTCTCAATGCTTGGAATCCATTTCCAGTAATCCTAGTAAGGGTGCCGTGTATTTTTACCTACTTGGTTGTATTGCAAATGATACTAGGCAAACAAACAGAGCCTAGATTCCACTCCCAATTTTGTATGATGCTACTTACTGTAAATTGCAGGTTTTGATTCAGTGCCAAAAATGTATATTTTAATGTTTTGAGTCCCATTGTCCTGATTTGGCACTGAGGTAAAAGGAGATAAAAGATTAGATCTGGAAGTGAGATAGATTGAAGTGGTTTGCAAAGTCTTGCAGATAAGTGAATGTGGGCATATACTGACTAAATTGGCCTTAGGTATTGTCATATCTGATAGGGTTATTTTTGTAATTCTAAAAGCTTCATTTTAGGTATTCCTATTACACATAGATATATGTATATGTACATATACGTAAGCAATAAGTTTCATCTTTTTTTATCAAATATAATATGTATAATGCAGCAAAAGGATTGGTTGCCTACTTATTCTTCTAATGTTCTAATTCCCAGTCTCCTCCTCATCTAATTTACATTTCTTTTATCTTTGTTAGACCTTGTTTTCCTAAGTCTGAAGTTTTGAATGTGAACATTTGATAAAATAATCCAATGTGGAGTGAAAGTTCAAGTTGTTTAAGCAGTTTTTTAAACATCTTTTGTTGCAGAATTAAAGCAACTGCTATGAAAGGACAAAGAGAATGATTTGAAAGAAAAGGATCAGAGAATACACAAGAGGAAACTACACAAGATTTAAAAAATGCCCAGATAATCCTGTTGATAATTTTGATACGTAAATCACAGTTGTAGGCAACAAATTTTCTATGTAGATCCATTTTTCGGTGGAGAGATTTGTTGCTACTTTTGTGGAATTTTTGAAAGTGAAGGCAAAGGTTATTTGGCCCTTATCCAAATAGATATTTGATATATATGAAGATAATTTGGATGACAAGTTTACTTGAATGACAAGTTTACTTGGGTGGCAAGTTTATGAAGATTCTTTCTTCTCAAATTGTATAGTCATTAGATATTCCCTACTTATTTCTCAATAAGGTTATTGATTCAAATTGCGTTTGTTTGTAACGATAGTTGAGATCGGTTGTAAACAATATGTTGGCGAATCAATAAAGAGAGTGGTTGGATGGAATATCGTGTGCTCATATTTCCGATATTTTTGTGGTGTTGTTTATTTTTTCAATCACATTCATCTTCAAGTGATTGCGTGATAAAGATCCTATTTTTCTCGGCGTTTTGTCAATCTTCCGCTGCGCACAACACCCCAACAGTTTGGTATCAGAGCTTAGATCATCGCATAGCTTGGAGTGTTTGTTGAATTGAAGTTTGGAGATGTCGGAGATGAAGACGCTTTCGAAGATGGCTATTTTGAATGGGAAGAATTGGGGTATATGGAAGCCGAAGATGAAGGACATTCTATATCTTAATGATTTGCATGATCCCATTGATGGAGATGGAGTGAAGCCCTCAAATATGGATGAGGGAAAATGGAAGAAAATGGACAAAAAGGCGATTGCGTTAATTCGTCAATATTTGGATGATTCTGTATTCCACCATGTGGCTAATTGTGAATCCGCGAAGGCGTTGTGGGACAAATTTGTATCTTTGTATGAGTCTAGGAGTGCTACAAGTAAGGCTTTTCTGGTTCGAAAGTTGGTGTAACTTCGATTGGATGAGGAAAAGTTTGTCGCAGAGCATTTGAACGAATTTCAAGATGTGATCAATCAATTGAAAAACATAAAAGTCAATTTTGATGATGAATTGCAGGCTCTTTTGTTGATGAGTTCTCTTTCGGAAAACTGGGAGACTTTGGTTGTTTCATTGAGCAATTCCAATGTTAATGGAACTTTCTCATTGGAAACGGTTCGAAGCAGTCTTTTGAATGAGGAGCTAAGGAGAAAATGGTCGGAGTAGAAATCGGTTCAAACCGAGGCGATGGTAGCAAGGGACTTGGGGAAAGATACAAGAAGGAAGAAGAAAGGTGCTAATGATAAAGGTGCTATCATTTGTCATTATTGTGGTAAGAAAGGCCACGAGAGCAATGATTGTTATGCTTATCAGAGGGATAAGAAGAAGGCGCAAGGTGATAATAATAATGATTTGGCACAAGCAGGTTTTGTTGAAGGTACCGAAAGTGATTCTTCATGTGATGTCCTATTTAGTGTTGTGGAGCCTTGGAAGATGAATTCAGGAGCCAGTTTTCACATATGCCGTGATGTGAAAAGTTTTTCTTCATATGAGAAGAGTGTTGACATGATAAAGACGACCAATGAAGTAGAGCTACCAATTTGTGGAGTTGGAGCTGTTAGGTTTCGAATGCATGATGGAGTGGTAAGAGAAGTGGCCGGTGTGAGGCACATACCCACTTGTTTGCATAACCTCATATCTCTCGGTCAATTAGATCGCCGCGGTTGCACTTATGAGACTCGAGGTGGAGTTTTGAGAGTGAAGAAGGGTGGTCGTGTGATGATGCGAGGAGTTTTGGAGGAGAGAAACCTATATAGTTTGGTTGATTCGGTGGTCAACAATGGAAGGCGGGTGACGGTTGAAGAACCTAGTCCACAACAAGGTGGAGAGGTTAATATGGTCACTGCTGATGGTCCTAAGGTGGAGGATTATGGTATCGACAAGGGTCTAAATGTTGATGATACTCGAGAGATCCTGGAGATGAAGAGATCATGTCAAGCGGAAGATGGATGTCGAGTTGTGAAATCCACAAAGACGAGATGTAGGTTTTTGTGGTATTATAAACGCTTTTGAAGATCGTTGTTAGCGTGGTGCATGGATGATAGAGTTGCACCATTAGTGGGAAATGGTGGAGGTTTATAATGATGTTAATTGAGAAAAAAAGGTTGAAAGTGGGAGCTAAGTTGGCTAGTGTTGAGTGAAGGAGATGTTGTGATTTGATATCAAGGTGGAGTGTTGAGAATTGTTATACGCAAATCACAATTGTAGGTAACAAATTTTCTATGTAGATCCATTTTTTGATGGAGAGATTTGTTGCTACTTTTGTGGGATTTTTGAAAGTGAAGGCAAAGATTATTTGGCTCTTATCCAAATAGATATTTGATATATATGAAGATAATTTGCATGACAAGTTTACTTGGGTGGCAAGTTTACTTGGATATCAAGTTTACTTGGATATCAAGTTTACTTGGGTATGAAGCAATTCACTCTGTAAAAGGCCTAGTTGATATCTTCATTATATGGTGGAAATTTTTTCCATTGTTCTTCATTATCTCTCCTCAAATTGTATAGCAATTAGATATTCACTACTTATTTCTCAATAAGGTTATTGATTCAAGTTGCATTTGTTTGTAACGATAGTTGAGATCGGTTGTAAACAATATTTTGGTGAATCAATAAAGAGGCTGGTTGGGTGGAATATCGTGTTCTCATATTTCCGATATTTTTGTGGTATTGTTTATTTTTTCAATCACATTCATATTCAAGTGATTGGGTGATAAAGATCTTATGTTTCTTGGCATTTTGTCAATCTTCCACTGTGCACAAAACCTCAACAAATCCAATGTTTAAACGTCCACAAAATCATGCATATTGACATACATTATAATAACTTTATTTATTTTTGAAGCAGAAATAGCCAACAACAAAATTTCGAGTGAGAAATAAGATCCATTAGAGGACGGTGGAGCAGGATTTTCAATAGAGCCACCGTCGATGGATCAAAGTTATCCTCATGTTAGAAGCACTATGCATCTAGGTGTATGTGGAAATTCAAGAGTAAACAGAAAAGAGAATTTGAAAACAAAATAGTGTTTGGAACCTCAATAAGCAGCTCGATGACAACAAAGCAGCTGAGGACTCATATATGTTTCAATATCACAGTGTTGCTGACTTATATGAATCATATATGTATTAAGTATTACTTGGGCATGTTGGGTCAGAAGAATAGTTGTCATGGGACCTTGTAATCTCGTTTTACTGATTATGATGTTGTGTCCACTCAAACTTAATTTGTATTTGTTTCTCATAGTTTATATTAGTTATATAAATTAATTAGGTGTTCTTATTTGGTTGTTAGTGATGATGCATAATAATTAGCAAGGCGTATTTGATATATTTGTGATGGTGTATATTAATTAATTATGCATTTACAGTTATTCTGTTAGATTTTTCGATAAAGGGATGAATCCAGAAAATTGCTATTAAACATTATAATAGTGTGGCGATATAAGATGTGAAGTTTCTATTAAATATTGATATATTCGGTTCATCGTTGTGGCATCGTTACATTTTCAGCGATGCGTGGCAACAAAAATTTTCTCAAAGGTAAGGAGTTACGACGGCATCACTAAATTTTAACGATGCCATCGTGATAACATATTTATATTAAGAAGTTGGTGTTGTTAAGGCATCGCTAAAATTGAATGATGCCATAACGATGCCAATTTTAGGATTTGTTTGCGCCACCGTGCAATTTAGCGACTCCCCTTTTTCTGTCGCTCATATGACATCGCTGTGGCGTCGTTAATAACATTAGCGGCGTTAAATGGACGATAGAAAATCGCAGATTTGTAGTAGTGATTCATGACATTCCTTTAATAAATATTAAAATATATGATACGATGTGTAAATCATATAACAAATGTCACATTTGCACGTTAGAAGTAAGCGTCACATAAAAATTATGTATTAATGACATAATATGTGTCACACTGAATGATATATGTGAACATAGTAGTTATGATGGATATTCGGACCGTAATGTAGCTACCCATAATGCTAATTTGCCATTTTATCATTAGTTTATGATTTTAATATTTACCCAAGGCCACTAATCATTCATTTTGGCAAAAATATGAAGAAAAAAAATCTGACTTTTATTACATGGGGCAGATATTTGACAGAATCAAAAGAAATTAACAAATCACATATTTTAATAATGTAATATATCTGATCATTCTTTCCAATGTTTCCTCCCACTTTTTTTAAACCCATATATATATCAAAAAAAGTTGCAACTGCATGGTACATAATTGATTAATATACGACAATTCACATGGTGTTAATTACCATGCATCAAAGTTTAAATTCAAAATATTTGCGGTAAGGATCATTGACATTAAAAAAAGGGTCTGCCAGATGGTCTAGAATTGGAATGCCCTTGGGCTCATTTGGAATACCGTAATTATGATATTAAAATTGGCATACCGAAATTATGTAATCTAAAGGACGTCAGGTTGTAATTAATAAACTAAGGAAAAAAAAACTGATACTTAATCCTATAACTGAAAACCGAATAAATGGAGATCAATCATCTCTCTTTTATTTTTATCTTTGATTGCAAATGCGGATCTGGACGCTTTCAGTTCACAAACTATTGACTAATCTATCTTATAATTTCTTTCCTATGTTAATAGCCTGCAGCTGCTTGGATGGGTTGTTTGTTCCCAAATAAATAAAAATTGGATTCTATGAATTACTTTTACAGATCCCAATAAATTAATTTATGGCAACAGATAATAAATATGAATTGCAAACTTCAATCCTAGTTCCATTAATTCAAAATATAAAACGGTTGGGATCAACAAACATTTTCCCGAATGGGACAACGTTGAATAGAATAAAGAAGGAAATAAATTTTCTTTAGATAGGTGATAATACACCCTAATTGGAAGCTACCCACTTAGCCATGCTGCCTGCCTGATTTTTGTCATTTTCGGTTGTTGAGACCTGAGGCTACGATTACTTACCTTTCATTGATAATACAATCACTTTGAATGCCACATTGTCAGATTCTCTAATCACTAATTGATTTGCACAAAGTTATTCTGGATATTATGCTAAGAGAATAAATTCTCCGCCATTAGATGTATATTTGTACAGATCAACATATGCGATCATTAGAAATACTCTGTCAAACATTCGTCCATACATGCTTGTTCTGGGACTGAATGAAACCGAAGGAACAATTTCCATTAATCCATCTTAGGCAATTTCTACCTAGGATTAACATAAAAAGACCTTGCACTTTACTCCATCTTCGATTAGTCTTCGTATAATCTAATTCGCAAAGCTACTGCCAATACGGAGTGGTTCTTGGATAATAATCCAACCGATCTCTCCATATTGACAACGATATTGGTCAATACTTCGTAGTCAGTTATTTAATTATCAAAGAAAAACAAACATTCATCCAAAGCATCAAGCAATCACTGGGCCCTTTAATTAATATTTCATTTATTAAATCACTTATGCATTTCCTTATCAATATTTGTTAACCCAATATTTCAACAATCATCTTGGCCTCTTACACTATTGGGAAAACATATTCATGTATCGCCTTTTTTTATTTTCTATACTTAGAAAATATCTCTGTTCATAATTGGAATACATTCCAATTACTTCTCCCATTCACGGCCATTCATTTCTATACTCAGGAAATATTTATTATTATATTTCCAAAATTTAACTTACTTGGGTTGAAACGAATGTTGTGTAAAACGTCATGACAACTACCAAAAATACTGCATTCAACTAAATCTCTTTAAACGTTGATCTTCGAGATTGAATCTCCCTATTTATTGATTAATCATGGAATCAATCAAGTGGGGGTATAATTACCTCTCAGACCTTGACTGAAAACATCCTTAACTTCAAAACAGACAAGACCACTTACCTCGAATAATCAACACCATAAAACCAATTATTCATTTTTAAAATGTGTATACGTCTCTTTCTATTTTTACCACATTTAATTTATAGATTTCCTTTTTGTTTATAATATTCTATTTTAAGTTCGTTTCCTTATTGAATTCTATATATATTGGTATATTGATTTCTAGTTATCAAAATTCCTTAAAAATATTCTAACTCCTTAAATTTCTGGAAAAATTCGCCAGCACCTCCTTTGTACCAGTCAATAGCTCAAACCTCAACTCGCCTCTAGCCCTTTCCATTCAAAAAGAAAAATCAAAAAGCCAAGCGGCTTGCCGATTCGGTGCATAAAATCTCATATGAAAATTAAACATGTACTTTTTTGTCGGGCACTCGAATTGCAATCTTCATTCTCTTCATTCCATACCTATTTAACTTATATATGTTCATTCCCAATTTATTCCAACTCAATCCAATCATTTTAACTCGATTCGCTAATTTATTCTTTAATTAGCTCTTTTACCGATTTCAGTTTTTATTTGAACATATCACGTTCAAATATATTTTTAATTGACTTATAAACCAATCGAATTCCATTTTTATTCAATTTTCATATTCGATTTCGAATATAAATTCACGAATCCAATTCACCTTTCAAAGTCCAATTTCGATTCAAAATTTCCATTAACTAATTATTCTTCAAGTTAATTCTATTCAGAAATTCAAAATCTAATTTTTTTTCAGAAATCAATCCACTTTCTCCACTTGAGTTTATATTTATTTTATAACTCAAACCAGGATTTTTCTAATGGAAATTGGAATTTTATATACTTAAAATCCTTATTTTAATTTAAATAAACCGTTATGGTTTAATAACGATTATAGCGCTATTTTTCTGGAAATTTGGTTTTGACATAACTCAAAATCTATGAAGTGATATCCAGATTTTTCTCTTCCATTAGAAAGCTATTATTTAATTGGTCCAGTCGATTCTTGTCTCAAATAATTCCGACTTAAATTGAGTTTTATATACTCAATAGATGTTCGAAACGTCAAATTACGAACTACCGCGCTGTAGCGAGTTCGTTTTAAATTATATTTAAATAGAAACATTTAAACTTAATTTATAAATGAATTTCAACTCCATTCTAATATATTTTAATATATATTAAACCACTTTTACCAAGTCTACTTAATATTTTTGATTATCCCTAATCGTCGATTATTTCGTAACTCGGTTATAAATTTATTTATAATTCAATCTTCTATACTGAATTCAATTTTCTTTTAAGTAAATTATTTTATAAAATTCAATATAATCAAATTCTAATTATAAATCCTTAGATTTATCTCAATTCCATTTATATTTTGAATTCCAGCATAAAATCCGTCATTCCCTTTTCGAAACGATTTCCAATTCACTTTTAAATTCATACTTGAATTTAAAATTTAAAATTATCCCATGATAATTGTCTTACTTAATCTATAAACATTGCTTATAAATTTAACTTTCTTGTTTTATAATTTAAAACAAGTTTCCATTTCAAATCCAGTTGAAACCCAATTCATATTCTGGAATATTTTATTGATTATAACTTATATATAAACAGTGAATCTATTTTCGTATTTATTTTTAAACTTCTATTTAATAAAATCCTAATGTCTTTTTTAAAAATATTTTATTCAAATAAATTTGATCTAAACGAATTCAAATCAAAAATCCATATAGATTTATTTTAATTAAATTTACATTCTGAACATTAGAATATATTTCATTGTTTCTCTTTGAAACTAATTTCAATTTTCCTTTATAAATTCACATCTGAATTTACATTTCCTAAATTATCTAAATGATATTTTTTTCCCATTTCATTTATAAACACCGTTTATAAATTCACTACAATTCCCCGCATTATTTAATTTATAAACATCGTTTATAAGTTCAATACTTCAATTCCCCGCATTATTCAATTTATAAACTTATTAATTTATAAACAGAGTTTATAAATTCGATACTTCAATTCCCTGCATTATTTAATTTATAAACATCGTTTATAAATTCAATACTTGTTTTTATTATTCAAAACAAGTTAATATTTCTTAGCCCATTCGAAATTCAAATTCTATTTTTAGAAAAATAGATTTTCCTGTTTAAATCTCAAAATCCTTTTTAACGATATTTTTATAAATCAACATTTAGCCCCAGTGATATTTAAACATCCAAACACCCCAATCACAGGTTTCTAACGCTTCATATATGATAATATATATATATAAAAACAAATAATGATAAATTTTGAGGAATCCAATTGGACCCTCCAACCTATTTTCCTGCATCCACAGACGTTAGCCAACATAAATAATACCATCCTGTTTCAAGGCAGGATATCGTGGTATAGGTCATCCACTATAATATATTGTGGGGGAGTAGGGTCATCCGCTAATAATACCGCGGGCATCCGCTAATGATATTGCAGGAAATATCCAACCATCAATATATATGTATATATATATAATAGCCACAAACACCAAGCCTAAATAACTAACATATATAATAATCGCAATTGATAACAATATATAAATCCATCCAAGCAGCCAACAATTTATTTTTAACGATAAAATAAATTTCTGCGTGAGATTTACTCACCTTATTTTCATTTTCCAAATATCCATTTTAAATTTTGTATTGTCTCGACTCTGCATCATATCGACCGAATCTATTCAATATCTATGATTATTAAATTTTATTAATCGATTATGGTATTATTAATTTAACTAAACTAAAATAATTAATTAAATTATTCTTCGTATATAAATTTTGTAAAAAGTGTATACCTTCTCCCTTGTAAACTCGATCACCCACGAAGTATATCTTCGAAAATCACTAATCTATTCCTCTTTGGCATTTCATCACTACAATCTCAACCCATCGGCGTTCAAAGCTGCTCAGACCAACAACTCTCGGTGACAAGTCCCATTTCCAGTCATGCCAAAGCTTCCCAATTTGACGCATGTTCCCAATTTCTATTTTTGATTTCAACAGCTCACAAATATTCCACTACAATCATTCAGCAGCACCCAACCTCCACCTGCATACGTCTGTACCTCTCCTTTGCACCGCCATCACCTCAGAATGAAGCTCGAAGTCAAATCCAAGGTCGCGACCTTCGAACCCACTGTACACGCGCGACAGCAACAACATCTATACCTAATTCAAATCCCCTAAAAACTCCACCAAGCCCAGATTCCAACGCCAATCCCTTCATCTAACTCGCGGATGCCAACCATTTAGCTCGCATATCCTCTCAGACCAACCTCTATCCCTTAACTTGTAAGCGCATGATTTTTACCACCATCCATCGCAGGTTCCAATTCCCTCGCGCGAACCAGCCTCGCGGTGTTTTTCATGATTCGATTTGGATTTGAAAAGAAGAAGAAAACCCTTTTTATTTATAAGCACGATTTGATTTGGAATCAGAGAAAACAGGGTTCTAGCTTTCGTTTGTTAAAGAAAGAAATAGAAGGGAAGGATGCGCAATTTTATTGATGTCGTAACTTAGGAAGTAAGGAATTGGGTCTGCATAACGTACAATATAGGTTATAGGCTAAGGTACAATAATTTTAATGTGATTTGAGTTTAAATTTAATATGATTTGATTTAAAGAGATCTTTATTCTTTTAAATAGATTTCGATTTGATTTCAAGCTTATCTACTAATCAAATATCTCGGGTTCACCATTTGAACTCACGAACTACTATTTTAGCGTAATAATTGACGTTTCAACGTTATAACACTATTGTGAACTCAACAAATAGATTATAAAATTTAATTCGAACGTACATATAAAATAACCATATTAAATTGACATAATACAATTTAAATTCAAAACAAATAAATTCTTCGATAATAAATTATTATTATCGTCATCTATATTCAAATAGAATATATATTGATCGTCTGAATTGTTTTGATTCCGTTTTATCCTCAAATTGAATTATTTCAGATTCCCGTATTACGATAATTTAGAAACCCACGACTTCCCCGTAAAGGAAAGCGCGGATAATTCGAGAACAAGCCACAAAAGGACGCAGACGGAAGAACATTTCATTGTTTATTACAACAATTCCATCAGAATACAAGAATACACAGAGTATAAATGAATAAATATTACACAGAAAATATCAGAGATTACAATACATTACATAGCAGCGGAAAATAATACAATACACAACTAGAAGAGATATACAGATACAAAGCTTTCCGGATATCGTTCCAGCTGTAAACCAGGATCCTGTGAATATAAATCTGCAAAACCAAAACTACTAGCTGCCCGTGTCAAAATAAGGGCACCCAGAGTTTAGGTTAAAACAATAAACTCCAGGTCAGTCATGGGACTAGTGTGAGAACTAAAACAGTTATTAATCTTTATTTTTAAAGTTAGGTAAATCAAGGGACCACGCCGTATAACACGGAGCGGGTTTCCTCCCAAGAATACCGGTGCATAAAACAATAGCGCAATGCTAAATAAAGAAAAATGAAGCTATTATAAGACCCAGGTCCTATCACACAATGCAACGCAGGCCGGGGGATAGGGTTTTCCCTTAAAATAGCCAAAGCATGCTTGATACGTTTTAAAAACAAGTCCTTTGATACTATAATAAGTGTATAGTGTTTAAAACAATTTCAAATCATAAGTATCAATCATAGACGGCATGGGTACCATATATTATGTCGCCATACTAGTTCTACAATTAAAACCGCAAAATCACGTATTTGGAAATTGGATTTCCATCTGTGAACTGAGGTTAGGGATCATCCTCACCGTCTTCGAGACTCTCTAGCCCGAGCCTCAGGGTCAGAGCGCATCGACCCTTAGATCGTCAGGGTCGGTCCACCGATGTGGATTAAAATGCCTGAACACTGCGTTTCCCCGCCCTATGGCGCGTAAATGAGCCAAGAATGACTCCATCGGACCCGGATCGTCCGATCAAACCGAGGCTCCTCGCAACAGCAACAACTACATAATTCAAACTCGTCAGGGCGTGTAAAACCACTGACGCCACTTCTAACTAGAAAGAAACGCATGTCCTCCCTGATGTCCTCTCCCGTTTCTGGTCCACTACCGGTGTGTGAGGCTCGCGAATTCACGCTACACAAAGCTACGCCACAAAGGCCGTGCTTTGATCATCAACCACAAGACTTTGCTTTTCAACAGAAGCCTTGATCATTTGCATCTTAGCATGCCACACAGGCGAACCACTCCATGCAACCGATATCAATCACATAGAATGAAATCCAATGTCAGACACACAGTCCATTTACAAGTCCGTTCTGGGTCTGAACGAAACCGGGGGCACCTAGTACCCCGCATATCCATCGATCTCCAAGTACGTCTGGACGACCACTAACTGATTCCCTCCTCTTGGGTGTACGGCCCAATCAAGATCATCAGTAATCACCCAAACGACGTGAAGACCTTCGGTCTTCAACCACCGTCTTCATCTTCGACTTATCGTCGTATCAGTTATTCAGAATGGGATAAACCCGGTCTTTCCGAATAACCCGCGTATATAATAAATATGTGTTACACAAACACAACATATGCCTCATTCCAATTCATCATTCACTAACCGTAAATTAATCAAGAGAATAATTCCCCTAATATTAACCCCGAAGGCCGAAACCAACATCAGATCAATATCCAGAAAACCATTTTGCTTAGCTAACCGACAGTTAGTTTCTAAATTTCACATTCTTAAGGAAAGGTTCCCATTAATTTTATCAAAGATAAATTCCTTTAAATTTATTCTTTAATCTTCCTTTGAATATCGATTCAACTAGTCGGGATTAACGAACCTTACCGAAGTAATCATTTGTTTTAATTTCCCAACCCCAACCTATTCATCCCATGAAGTAAAACTGGTAATACTTCATATCTAACACCACGGTGTTATCGGTAAATTTAATTACCATTTCACGTTCAAATCTAATTAAAGATTTAACTAACGCCTGGAGCAAAACTGGTGATACTCCATTCTCGATCATTTCAATCTAATTAAAGATTCATTAAAACTCCACTTAGTTTTAATCTGTGACTGGGTTAAAGAATCAGTGTCATTTAAAACACGGTTCATGATAAACCCAAAATCACATCACATTTCAATCAGTCCCTAACCGTAGATTAGCAAGTGAGCAGTTCCCTAAGTATTAACCCCGAAGGCCGAAACCAACATCAGATCAATACCCCAGAAACCATTCAACTTAACAAACCTCCAGTTAGTTTCTGATTTCCTTAACTTCTTTGGGTCTAAGAACAATATTATTGAAGATACCGTTCACGACAACCCAAAATCACGTTCCATTAATTATCGGGTTAAAGAACAAGTGTTATTTAAAACACGGTTCACGATAAACCCAAAAATCACATTTCAATTCAATTCCAATTAAATATTATTTAATTGGTACACTTCATTAAATCCAAATAAAAAAAGATTTAATCTTTCTCTCAACTGGGCTTAAGAACAGTGTTAATGAAGACACCATTCACGACAAACCCAAATCACATTTGATATTAAATACAAGGCTTTGAATAGAAATTATATCGGCTTATATTCAATATCAAACTCTACGACTAACAAATATCGTATTGGAAACAACGATATAAATATATCTTTCAAATTCCCATAACAATATCTGTATCATCACGAAATCCAACATCGAAATAATCCAAAGACAATTTCGATTCAAATCCATTCCAATTCAATTACTGGAAATTCTGGTTACTTTTAAAACCCTTTTCAAATTCAATTTATTTATTTGAAAATAAATAGAATTATAATTCAAGTTCAAAACTAGTTCATTTCAATAAAAATCTATTTTTATCTTTTCAAATATGGAGTTTTTCATCCCAATTCTTTCTAAACCATTTCTTATGATTTTACATTAATTATTAATATTTTTAATAATTTTATCAAGGCCCGTACAGTCGATTTCCATCAACGGCCATCGAACTGCACTTACGGCGACCTTTTCCAAATTTGATTTGGACATAATTCCAAATCCAACCGTTAGATTTCTAATTTCTAATATTCGTTAGAAATCTCTTTTCGATACGAACCAAACGGTTCCGGTTTTAAGAGAATTCGACGGTCGGATCTTCCGCAATATCCATTCGAAGTCAATGGTCGAAATTCGCGAACTGCTGCGACGCGGCGCGTTCTATTCAGGCCATTATATAATATATATAATATATACTTCGTCGATTTCCTTTTAAAACGTATTTTATAAATCGTTTTAAATTCGTTTTCAAAACGATTTCAACTTCCTTTTCGATTTCAAATCAAAATTGAATTTTCCTATATAAGTTTGTTCTAAATTCATTTCAAATTGATTTCAATTCAAATTGATTTCAATTCAAATTGATTTCTAATTCAATTTCAGTTCGTTTTCAATTCAATTCAATTTCAATTCGAATTCATTTATTTTCAATTTCAATTCGAATTCATTTATATTCAATTTCAATTCGAATTCATTTCTTTTCAAAATATCAGATTTTGAAATCACTTTCGATATTCATTATAAAATGAATAAAATCGATATAAATATCATTCACGTCAAAATGGCGTCAATCTAATCAACACGGCTTCATATATTTCTATTTCAAATATTTCTATTTCAAATATTTCTATTTCAAATATTTCTTTTTCAAATATGGAATGAGGCCCAATCAATTACCATATAACGTTAATTATATGGATTGTCTACAACACATGTATACAATAACAACGATGAATAATCAACCATCATCCAAAGTGCATTCTCCACTGTATAAGCATCGAATATAAATATTTAACCCTTATAATAGTCGGTCAATCAATCGATCGACATACAACTAAACAATCGGGATTAGCGTACGTCAAATCTCATCCCAATACCCGTGTGGGGTTCAAACAATCAAACACAGATTTTATTTGTGCAGTTGGGCGATGTGTAAAATTTATCGTCCCAATCAATATCAGTCAAATTTGTGTATATAAACAAATTGTCCGATTTGTTTATTTTTATTTCATTTCATATACACGTTAAAAGTTCTATTTTCCACTATAAAATATTTTATTTCAACTATATAAATGTTTTATTTCATTTCACATCACACAATCAACTACGCATCAAAATCAAACAAACAAGCATACAAGTCGTCCATGGTCTGTGGACGACGGGTGTCGGGTGCTACTAAACACCGTCTGCATCCTAGTATATATTATTAACTAGAAAACAAAATTAAAAGGTGAGAAGTTCTCACAGAGGATTCCACTCCGCCGTGCTTTACTGTTGAACTGCTGAACCGTCTGGATTTGTTTGCAATTCCAGTACAGTCCTTTTCACGCTATTCAAATAAAAATTATATTTATCACTTCATTCTAACAAATAAAAATCCTATTTTTTATTTCTTCTTTATATATATATTTTCGACGCTTCATTCTATATAAAAATTATATTTTTATTCCGCTACTCATATAAAAATCGCACCTTTATATCCTCTGCCTTATAAAAATCAAATTTTTATACCTTTACTTCGTATGTAAAAATCGAATTTTTATCTTCATGAAAACAATATAAAGATCATATTTTTATTTCGTTAAAAAAACATACCTTTGAAGTGTTAAAAATCTTAACTTCATACGAGTAAAGATCTCAACTTTATATTGATAAAAATCACGCCTTTTTACTTTCTAAAAATTCAAATTTTATTTAATAAAAATCTATTCCTTACTATATAAAAAGAAAACTAATTTTCCCTTTTATTTTTAAAGCTAATCATATTTCTAATTCAAATCTACTTCATAAAATCAGATTTTTAATTCGATTCTACTTCATAAAAATTCAATCTTTTACTTTATAAAAATTCAATCTTTTACTTTATACAATTGTTTTATATAAAAAGAAAACTGATTTAATTTTTTTTTCTTCGCCATTCTATACATATAGATTATACTTTTAAACAAAGTTATATTTAAAATAAAAATAAAATCTAATGTTGTTTACAGAAAAGTATAAAGAAAAAGAAACACAAACTCGCATTTTAAAAATTGAATTTATTACCTCCCTGTACTTCATTCGCTATCGAACTAGAGCCACCAGTGTTCGAATCCATTCACTGACTAAGGAACCTCCCTGTCGCACGCTTCATTACATTGCCGGAGTTCCGCCTGACTGCCTCCCTGCGACGACTGGCACGTGGTCCAACTCAGTGGTCTTCAGGCGATTTGGTGAAAGGAGGGGTCGTCGGATTATCATTGGAGGTAGGACTGGCGCGCACAGGTGGCAGCGCTGGCCAGTGGTGGGCCATCGCGGGGTGGAGGCGGCGGTGGAGCTCGCGCCTGAGCTGGGGGGGGGGCATCGTTCGATTTCGGGATGGGCATTTGGGGGCGCGGTTTCTGAAGCGGAGAAGGGAGGGTGAGGGAGACGATGAAGGAGGAGGAGAACGGGGCTCGAGGAGGGGGTGCGACGTCGGTCAGGGGGGAGGTGGAGGAGCGGTCATCGGTGGTTTTTTTTTCAGATCTGTAAATCGACGGGGGAGATAAGGAGGAAGGGAGGGGTTTTAATGTAAAGAGGGTTTGACTTTTCTTTTTATATTATATTTAATTTTCAAAAAGCAACTTTATATTTCGAACTCGAAACGAGACCCACTGACTGTCATCCCTAGCGTTTTACCCCCATTCCGAACACAATGAGATATGTATCGCAGGCCAATTCGATCGTTTCGATCAGTTTCCGTCAAAATCAACATATAACTCTATATATTGAATTTGAACGCACATTTCAATTTACCGAGGCCACATACTAACTCGAAAAATTCCAGAAAAAATGTTTATAGCTTCGTATTGTCGATGCGGTCCTAAGAAAAATAGTTTCGTCGAATTCTGAGACCGTTTGAAAAATGACCATTTTCCAGTCGATTAAAATCAACTGAAACTGGTCAAACGCGTTTTCCTTTGTCACGCTCACATATTGATTCGGAAAATTATGAAATTAGAAACCTAGCAATAACTTGACATCACGGATCCAACAAAAATGGTTTCGTCGAAATCCGAGGTCGTTTGCAAAATTCCCATTTTTAAGGGCCTGAATTCCACAGCGACTATTCAGAATTTTCAACTGGACATATCTTTTGATTCCCGCTATGAAATTTCGATTTCCCGGATTCGTTGGAAAGATATTCTCGATTAGATTCAAATATTTTTGGTTTCACTAAAATCCGGTTTATTTTGAATCCTGTACATTCATTTGAATTTTGAAATCGAATTATCGAACTACCGCGCCATTTTCAATTCCTTTTATATATATAAATAATTATTTATATTCTAACGACGAACTATATAATATATACGTTCGAATTCTATTCAAAATAAATTTCTCGTCATTATTATTTAAAATAATTCATTTTAAATATTGAAAATTCACTAAAATTGCCAAAATAAAAAATTTAAATTGGCTCAGATTTCCGGGTTATTACAGATAATTATATATATTCGAAATAAATCGTATTTTGATTATTAAATCGATAACTCAATATAAAAATTCATTTATATTACTGACTCAATATTTAAAACAATATCAAAATTTTAAAATAAATCAACCAAAAATCTGGGTCGTTACATTAGTCTTCCAAATTGACACAAACCCTAAATCTGAAATTAGCTCTCCATAGAAGAGGAATAGAAATTTTTTAAGACTTATGTAATCTAGGGACCATAATCCTTTATTTATAAAGTTGTCATTTTATAAGAAGATAGTTATTGACATTCCAAATATTGTTAAGGGGGAGTCAATTTAAAAAGAAAAAAGAATTTGTTAAGGGGAGCATCAATGCAGAAAGCACTCCCTTAACAAATAAAGTTTATTTTACCAAATTAGTCTTCTTTACAATAATTCTTTTTTAGTTGTTAATTAAAAAAATTATGCGGTATATTAGTCGAACTACATCAGATTTTTATACCAAATTATCAATAATCTTATTTGTCGATAATTATCATTCAAATGAAAACATATCATTCATAGAAAATTTATATGGATATATCGAACAATTTTTTTATATGGTATCTCATCGCCGAATATGTCGATACACTCCATTCCCCCCAATTGGGCAACCCGACAACGATACAAATTTAAAAAACGATGAACAATGTCGAACAAAAGTATATAATATCATTATGTAGTAATTTACCTATTTCAGCGATGGAAAATCAATAATAACAAAGCGACCATCTTCCATCGAACAAAATTTGACACTAATGGCGTGCGACTCTCGAGACTGACTAACATAAACCCTAACCTTCATCGTTTTCAGGGCATTATACAATCAATTTCAGATACCTTGTCAACAGCTTCTCCATCATCTTAGGATCTTAGAAGGAGCGTTTCACGTTGTTCGTTTGCACCATTATTTA
Source organism: Allium sativum (assembly GCA_030737875.1). Classification (NCBI taxonomy): domain Eukaryota; kingdom Viridiplantae; phylum Streptophyta; class Magnoliopsida; order Asparagales; family Amaryllidaceae; genus Allium; species Allium sativum. The sequence goes on along the minus strand of CM060920.1, from coordinate 929,340,573 downwards.
TCCCCAAACGATTGCTTTTTTATGTTTATAAATAATTTAGGGATTTGATTTTTTTTTATTTGAAATTGATTGAGATTTAGAATGGTAACTGATGTTGTTACTAAGGTAAAAAAGGACATGATCCCATCCCCCTAACATTCTTTTTTTGATTGGAATGTTTTTAAAATTTGACCACCGCTTAACAATATTTGGAGCGTCAATAACAATGCTTTTTTATAATTTGACCCTTCAATAAATTAAAATGCCTTTAGTATCTACGCATTAGGCTCATAATAATATAAACTTTAAGCCTTTTAATTCTAATTTATAACTAGATCAATTTGTAAGGCTTTACATCAAAATAACGCAACATGTTTATTTTACTTATGTGACACAATTGTCGAAATATTCCAACATTTCATATTGTGTATCAAATGATGCAAGGTCCCAATACAAATCCCTACTTAAATTATAGGATTAATTGTCAAGAATAATCCAAAGTTTAACATGTCTTCCCATAATAATCCCAAGTTTGGAATATTTCTGAATAATCTGAAGTTTAGGGGGTGTCTTCCCATATTAATCCCATTTACTTGGTTCTTCCCATATTAATCCGAACTTTGGGGGTGTCTTCCCATACTGATCCCAAAATAATATGTCAAAATGTCATCAGGATCATTATGGGATCCCCAAACTTCGGATTATTCAGAAATAATCCAAACTTGGGATTATTATAAGAAGACACATTAAACTTCGGATTATTCTTGACAATTAATCCTAAATTATATTACCATCTAGACCTGGAGCTATTGTATTTATTGGTGATTCTCTAAGAAGAAATATCACATAGACGAACCTGCAAAATAAACAACAAAAGATGCATAATTGACCAAATTATCAGAAGGAATAAAAAATGATGACAAAAATTATTGTTGTGCTCTAATTAAAGGCAAATTTCAACATAATTGCTTGTGCAATGAAACTTGAATGGCCATTGACATTAGAAATAATCAAATAGTTAATATTGAAGAAAAAAATGTTACAGGTAACTTCTTGAGATGAAAGGTGAAACATGATCGTTGGGGTCAGATGCATGATGAACATATATATTCCACATGATAATTAGTGAAGACACAGGTTAACCCATTTTTAGCCTAGCGGATTTCAACTAGATCTAGAAGGCTAAATGAAAACGAAACACGCTTAGAAGAACAGAAGACTTATACCCTAAAATGTTTAGGAAATAATTTAGCTAAGTGGGTAACTCGATACCGAGAAGAACCTCTCATAATTAATCAACTTAGCTCTCCCTTTGACTCCTCGTACACCAAGTGCAATCCCAAACCATGGTGCAAGTGTCTTCTCATAGAATACAGCTCTATAACGATTTTAGAGAAGAAAGCAAAGAAAGCAGCAAAAGTCCAGTAATATCAAGCGAATCATCAGAATGGACTTGAAAATCAAGTAATTTTTTTAAAGGATATTGAATCAGAGATAGAGAAGACAAGGCAAAAAATATAGTAGTATTTTCAGAAGAAACCAAAAGGAACCTCCCTGTACTGAGAGGTTTTTATTGGAGACTGGGCTAGCGTGTTCTGTTCTACACATCTTGGCTTGCATCTGGACCTTATGCTCGTGGACTCTTGGATCTTCCGACAAGTTTCTCTATAGGAAATTAATTTACAAGAACAATTAACACTAAAAATTTAATCATAAAGATAGCTGCTTTATTTTTTAATCAGAAGGACAGCTCCGCTTTTTTTTTATTCAAAAGCATAATATAAATAAAACTTCCATCGCGTCTTCTTCTCTTATTCATCCAACATCGGCCATCTCTCTAAACACAACAACAATCACCGAAGCCGCTGTCACCAATAATCCCCAATTTCCATTCTACATCAATCTCCAAACCCTAATTAACACAAATCAACAAATTGTGAAACTAAAATCTGAGTTCAACGCGCCGCCATGCAGCCACCGCCTTAAACGCACCGCCACGTCTCTTTTTCAGATTAGATTAATTCACGCCGTCGCCCTGATTAAATTTAAAAAATATACAAAATTGATAACTAATTGCTGCTTTGTTTGAGTTCTGGCTTGCTTTCTTCGTATATTATTTTCACTTATATTTATATTAAAACTGATACCCATATATTTGCAAAAATGATACTTACTCTTTGTTTGATATTACTTGCTGCACATTAATTTCAATCATTTATTTGATTGATATGTATGAAAAAATTATATTAAAATAATGCAAAACTGATAACTATTAGCAACTTTATATACATTCTCTTTAGTACCACTTTTGTTTTTTGTTAAAAATATTCACTATTTTTTTTTTCTAATTAAAAAGACACATGCTAATAATAAACAATGTAATATATTTTCATAAGTATAACCTTTAATAAACAATGTATCAAATTCATATTTTCTGAGATATCAGTTTCAATTTTATGACGGTACCATGTTTTATACACAAATTTTGATGGTGAGTTTAGCAGTAGTTTTTAGGTATCAGTTTGCTATTTTTTTAGGTATCAGTTTTATAGTATTAACTATGTTATGGTTTTAATTCATATGATTTTGGTGCTGTGTTAATTTTGTAGTTGCACTGTTGCACTAACTTTGTAACTCAGTCGAACTTATTTCATTTTAATCAATCAAACTGTGTTGTAAACATTTTTGCATTAGTTTTTCTTTAAAACATCACAGCAGTTTTTAGGTAGCAGTTTTATATTTTTCTATGTATCAGTTTTACAGTTTTAAACGTGTTAACACGGCAGCAGTTTTTAGGTAGCAGTTTTATATTTTTCTAGGTATCAGTTTTACAGTTTTAAATGTGTTAACACGGCAGCAATGTTTAGGTAGCAGTTTTATATTTTTCTAGGTATCAGTTTTACAGTTTTAAACGTGTTTTGTTTTTTATTCATATGATTTTGTTGTTGTGTTAATTTTGTAATAGTACTCTTGCATCAACTTTGTAATCAATCGAACTTATGTCATTTTAATCAAGCAAACTGTGATGTAAACATTGTTTGCATTAGTTTTTCTTTAAAATATCATAGCAGTGTTTACGTATTAGTTTTATATTTTTTTAGGTATCAGTTTTGTGACTTTGTGTATTAGAACTGTGTCAAGGGGTTGTAGTTTTGAGATGTTTGCTTTGGTAAATGATTTTTTTCATGCACAACATTAATTCTAACTGATATCCACTGATAAAAATAATAATACAAATCAACTCAATTGAATTATCACAAAAATGATATTTATTTTTTAATAATACACACTGATATTAATTCATCACTGGTATTACACCAAATATTATATTGAAGTTACACCGAATATATTGAAGTTACACAAAATATCATATGTTTTACAACTGAATTTCACCAAAAAAAGATACCCAAGTACTGTGAAGAAATAAAATAGAAAAAACTGATAAGCTTGACGCTTATTATGACCATATTCTTTGCAAACACAGCGTCTTTTTTGCTTGCTTTGGAAATATGAAAATTCTCCTTTTTTTAGAATGGTCTCTCAGCTCCACGTTTATCCTGCATCACTACTTGAATCAACAAAAAGAAGACAGTTTTGACCACTGGAAGAGGAAAATCATTCAAAAGATTCAATTAGCAAAGCAAATAAATGAAAACTGATACGTAAAAAACTAATAAACAGATACCTATAAGCTGTTGTAATTAAAAAAAAAAAAGAACAATTTGCATAAGGTTTTCATTGATCAAGGAAAAACCGTTTGTACTGAAAAACAGAGGTAATGTAACAGTACAACCTCACAATAAAAACAACATTAAAAAAATGAACTGATGTACACTGATACCCATGAAATGATAACAAAAGTAAAACTAATAATAATACCCTTCGACTCACAAAACTGTAAGTAAGTAAGTAATGAACAGAAAAATTATACTTACAGGAACGTAAAACTGATACCCAGTAGCTGAAACAAAAAAACTAGATATGAATACACATTAACTGATGTGCAACTTTAACATTTCAACACAAAATACTGGATCTGAATAGTTGCTGAGGAGGAGTCGGGGGCGCGCTGTAGGATTACAAGGCAGTGGTGACTTACGAGGAGTCGGGGGCGCGCTGTAGGATTTCACGGTAGTGGGGACGGCGAGTGGTGGCAACTAAGGTTTTGATCAATGGCGAGTGGTGGCAAATAGGAATTCCCGACAACGAGTTATGCCAAGACAGCGAATGATCAATGACGTGGTGGAAGTTGATCGTCGGAGGCAACTAGGGTTTTGATTTCCGCCATTATTTGTTACGGAATAGGATTTTATTTTGTGCGATGAAATTTTCAGGGAATAGGTGTTTAATAGTGTAATGTCCTTCTGATTAAAATATTAATAAGTTTGTCCTTCAAAATAAAATTTTAATGGGTTGTCCTTTTGGTTAAAAAAGCCTTAAGAATTGTCCTTCTGGTCATTTTCCTGTTTCTCTACAAGTATCATCCCTATTGCTACTAAATAAGGGTCAGATTCTACATCTTCTACTAAATAGGGAGCTAATTATAAACACTTCAAATTCCGTTGTAAATTCGAGATCCCCTAGATTGTGGTAGGATCTGATATAATTAGCTCTATTACAAAAACAGCTAATAACAAGGATTAAAGTGAAGGTACATCGGAAAAATTATCAAAACACCATAAAAATTATTTGTGTGTTCTTGTTTTCTTTATGTTTTTGGTTGCTTAATTTGATTCTACATTTTATGTGCTTTCCATATCATGTCGTGTATTAGTAATGAAGGTATACGAGCATGTATGACAGGAGAGCTCACAGCTTTAGATGTCCATGTTTTATTGCAATTATCAAGGTCCCATACATTCAATTCAATTCCCTTCCTATAAGAGCACTCCAAACAGCTTTATGTTTTTGGAGCGTGAATAAGCATTTTTCAGCGTTGATTCCCCCGCCCATTCTAGTAGTCGGTGGGGGGACGCTGCTAATTATATATTTTTTTAAATTAAACAATAAACAGTTTTCTGAAAACCGTTGAGCGACTAAATGGTTTTTAGAAAACCGTTTAGTCCGAAGAAAAAAATCGCAAACTTCTGTTTACAGGGTCATTATTCTCTGTAAACAAAAGCCGTCGGTAAAACCCCAAAATATCAAAACCCTAATCCAAAAATTCTTTGAAAAACAAAGGATTTTTGCTACAATTTCAAACAAATCAATATCTACTCTTTCTCATCACTTTAGCACCATCAATTCCTTCATTCTACACCTTAAACCCATCAAATTTGGCAATTTTATTGGTTTCACAAATTAGTGGAATTCGTTGATGATGGAAGAGGAAATCACTGAAGGCACTAGCGCCGCGAGTGGGTTACGTAGGAGAAAGTTTCGCGAAAAAATCGAAAAGCGATTGAAAGCGAAGAAGGTGCCTATGGAGTAAGGAAGGAGACAACAATTGACCCAGCATTTCCATTCATGCCTATCACGAGTCTACAAGAAGGAATTGCACATATTTACAGCAGCGGAAAAGAGATTATGGTATTTTTTTTGTTTTAAAGTGTTTTATCTAAAATTATTCGATATGAAAAGATTATTTAACTGATTTAATTTTTAACTAGAATCGCGACAACATGAGATGTCATGGAGCATTTACGACAATGTTGAAATAGTGGAGGAAAGTTAATGTGTATCCTCAAGCTCGAGATCCGATAGTGAATATATTTGGAAAATTTATGGATATTGAATTGTAAATTCTGAAAACAGATTCATACATGCTTTTGTTGAGCGTTGGTGGCCGACTACGCATACCTTTTGATTTCCTAGTACGGAGATTGGGTTTACACCGTTAGATTTTACCTTGCTAACATCCATTCCCATGGGAATGAATAATCTAACGATATGAGAATTGGGGGCAATTTGAAAATGCAAAGCAAATATTGCCACTTCTTAAGGAGAAAGATATTCGGGTAGGAAATGTTGCTTTATTGTGTAACTCTGACGATTATGTTTATCCAGTGTATTCTATTGTACTTTATCTGGTGTATTTATTTATTTCTGTTTTGCTGTTATTTGTCCATGTTTTATATTCCAAAGATTACCCTTGCCACCGTGGAATGGGGTTTGGGGTTGTCACATTTATCGCATCTTGTGAAGTACTTTCATGACGATTATCTTGAGGCCAATGATAACAAAAGTCATATTGCCCACATTTTTGTTTTTTATGTGATGGGTACTCTATTTTTTACGACAACAAATGACACTATTAGCCTAGGATATTTGGAGGCCATATTTGATTTAGGCTTAGCGGAACAGTTCGATTGGGGTTCGGCTATTATGAGTTACTTTTACCAGAGTTTGGATGTTGCTGTAACTAAGGGAGGGCATATAACTGGTTTCATTGAGCTACTGCAAGTATGGTGAGCTATAGTAAGAACATAGTTTTTTATGTCTTAGTGGATTTTTCTAGTGTTTAAAATTGCATCTTTCTGTTTTGCAGCACTGGTTTTTTGAGTACATGACGATGTGCGGATATATTGTTAAAGAAGAGGTGAAGCAAGCTTCATATCCTAGATTGAGAGCCTGGGGGGAAAAACAGGCTCATCACGCATGATACTTCGGCTCATTTGTTCTCTAGCATACGGTATCATAATGATCATCACCACACAGCGTATATAAATTGGAATCCGTGGCAAAATTCAGTCGCATTCGCTTATGCAGAGGTTGTCCATGCACGCAACTTATCGATGAAATGGTTGCCTTTGATTATTCCACCCGGTCATTTTTATGAGATGTATTTAGGAGAGAGGTGTATGCGGCAGCTTACAGGCTGGGCGACTATTCCCATTGATCCTCACGTGCACATGACCTGCAAGATGACATAATCTATATATGCGGAGTAGCAGCAAGCCGTATACCAAGATGATTGTCAATAGTATATATATAAAGAGCTAGACATGGACTAAAACATGTATTGGCAGTCACTGGGCAGAGATATTGGTCCATTACTAGATGCTTCAATCCGTATCGGTAATATGGATTTTTTCGGACCTTTTGCTTTGAAGATAGGAATTGAAGCCCCAATCGTCACGTCTTCAGAGGTTAATTATGCATCTCAGTTTTACCAACAACCACAGCAAAGTGATTGGGCAGAGGATCCTGGATGGAACTTGCAATGGACGGTTTGTTAATGTAACGTTTTTTTTTTTTGACAATGTTTGTACTTCTAGGAAATATAATATTTGCATTAAATAACTGAGGAGCTTACAACAACGACAAGTACAACATTAAGAAATGCCAAACTACAATTATATGAAATACAACAACTGAACGCACGAACATCAAATTCAAAGTACAATATTAAAAAACAATAAGATAGTATCCACATGCACCCACTATGGAATTTGGACAAATCCAGCTTTAGTTGCCTCAGCAACAATCTCGTTCAAGCGTTTTATTTCGGGTTGCGCTTCCAGTGCATACTGACGTCCACGTTCACACATCGAAGGGTCAATCCACTGCATAAAGTAACAACAATCAGTTTCATTAGGAAAACCTTGTGGTTCTCATAGGCTTCACAACCGAAAAATCGACGACCAGCATTTTTTCGTACTTGGCAACAACCAGGACCAATTCTTCTCCACAACGGTAGAAAAATTACGATCCACCCTGAAGTGTAGTACCAATAGGACCTAGTGGCTCCAGAACGTGCCCTTCCAATACAATTTATGTGAAAACCCGTAACTTCCCCGGTTGGGAAAAGTGCGGATAGTTCGAGAACAAGCCACAACAGAACACAAACAGAAGAACATTTCATTGTATTTACAACAATGCACCAAAATACAAGAATATACAGAGTATAAATGAATATTACACAGAAATATCAGAGATTTAAATTACATTTAAATACATCGCAGCGGAAAATAATACAATACGCAACTAGAAGGAGATATACGGATACAAAGCTTTCCGGATATCGTTCCAGCTGTAAACCAGGATCCTGTGAATATAAATCTGCAAAACCAAAACTACTAGCTGCCCGTGTCAAAATAAGGGCACCCAGAGTTTAGGTTAAAGCAATAAACTCCAGGTCAGTCATGTGACTGGTGTGAGAACTAAAACAGTTATTAATCTTTATTTTTAAAGTTTGGTAAATCAAGGGACCACGCCGCATAACACGGAACGGGTTTCCTCCCAAGAACACCAGTGCATAAAACAACAGCGCAATGCTAAATAAAGAAAAATGAAGCTATTATAAGACCCAGGTCCCATCACACAATGCAACGCAAGCCGGAGGATAGGGTTTTTACCTTATAATAGCCAAGAATGCTTGATACGTTTAAAACAAATCATTTGATACTATTATAAGTGCATATTGTATAAAATATCTTCAAATCATAAGTATCAATCATAGACGGCATAAGTGCCCCATCCCACTATGTCGCCATACTAGGCTCTACAAATAAAACCGAAATACACGTATTGGAAATTGGATTTCCATCATGGTGGCTCCTGATTCGAAAGATCGATCGCGTAATGCAATTCACCACGGCTTACGTCCCAACAAGAGAACACCGTCTGCATCCGCACATTTGGGACCAGAGTACCACCGCGGCTTACGTCCCAGCGAGAGAAAACACCGCTTACTCTATATATCCCTGAGCACTAAGCTCATCTCGGTCGACCGAATCCATGACACCACTAAGGTGCCCATCCACGAAAAAGCATACTGATCAAACCATCAGTTTACCACCATATCGGGGTGTGAGGCTCGCGGATCAACGCTATACACAAAGCCATGCTATATCAGCTGCGCTTTGATCATCAACCACCAAACTTTGCTTTTCAATAAAAGTCTGGATCACTACATCTCAGCATGCCACACTATCAATCCATATCGTACCACTGATTTCTGCCAATATATAACCTCTGAGCTCATATGTCTCAGAGAAGGGCGTTAAGCAAGAGAATAAATTCTCCGCCGCCAAACAGATATATATTTAGCAGAGATCAACAAATACAATATAAAGGAATACAATGTCAGACACACCATCCATTTACAAGTCCGTTCTGGGTCTGAACGAAACCGGAGGCACTTTCCTCGCATATCCATCCATCTCCAAGTACGTCTGGACGACTACCAACTATTTCCATCCTCTTGGGTGTACAGCCCAATCAGGATCGTCAGTAATTATCCAAACGATGTGAAGACTTCCGGTCTTCGACCACCGTCTTCATCTTTGACATATCGTCGAATCGGTTATTCAGAATAGGTATAAACCCGGCCTTTCCGAACAACCCGCGTATATTAAAACGAATGTTACACAAACACATCATACGCCTCATTCCAATTCATTAGTTACTAACCGTAAATCAGTAAGAGAGCAATTCCCCAAATATTAACCCCGAAGGCCGAAACCAACATCAGATCAATATCCAGGAAACCATTCTTCTTAACTAACCTTCAGTTAGTTTCTAAATTTCAATTCTTAGGGAAAGGTTCCCATTAATTTTATCCAAGATAAATTCTTTAAAATTTATCCCTTAATCTTCCTTTGGATGACATTTCAAACCAAATTATGGTTTTCCAAACTAGTCGAGATTAGCGAACAACACCGAAGTAATTATTTATTTTATTTCCCAATCCCAACCTATTCATCCCATGAAGCAAAACTGGTAATACTCCATATCTAACACCACGGTGTTATCGGTAAAATTAATTACCATTTCACGTTCAAATCTAATTAAAGATTTAACTATCGCTTTGGAGCAAAACTGGCAATACTCCATTCTCGCTCATTTTCCAAATTTGATAATTTAAATTATCAATTCAGATTTCAATCAATTTGCAGATTCATTAAAACTCCATTTACTGGGTTAAAGAACTAAGTGTTATTTAAAACACAATTCACGACAAACCCAAATCACATTCTATTTGTTATCGGGTTAAAGAACGAGTGTTATTTAAAACACCGTTCACGATAAACCCATTTCAAATCCAATCAAATATATTAGAAATTCCGATTATTTAAAACCCCTTTTTGAATCTAATTTATTTCTTTAAAAATAATTGGGTTTTAAATTTAGTTCAAAACTAGTTCATTTCGATAAAAATCTATTTTTATCTTTTCAAATATGGAGTTTTTCACCCCCATTTTTCTCAAATCACTTCTTATGATTTTACACAAATTATTACTATTTTTAATAATTTTATCAAGGCCCGTACAATCGATTTCCAACAATGGCCATCGAACTGCACTTACAGCGACCTTTTTTAAATTTGATTTGGACGTATCTCCAAATCCAACCGTTAGATTTCAAATTTCTAACATTCGTTAGAAAGCACTTTTCGATACGAACCCAACGGTTCCGGTTTTAGGAGAATCCGACGGTCGGATCTCCCGTAATGTCCGTTTGAAATAAATGGTCGAAATTCACGAAATGCCGCGGCGCGGCGCATTCTATTCAGGCCATTTATAATATATATATAATATATATAATATATATTTCGTCGATTGCTATTTAAAACGAATTTTATAAATAGTTTTGAATTCGTTTCAAAAACATTTTCAACTTCCATTTCAATTCAAATCAAAATTGAATTCTTCTTTATAAATTCGTTTTAAAATTCATTTCTATTCAATTTAAATTTCAATTCAATTCGAATTCATTTCAATTCGCTTTCAATTCAATTTGAATTCGTTTTCAATTCAATTCAAAGTCGTTTTCTATTCGATTCAATTCAAATTGGTTTTCTATTCGAATCAAATTCATTATATATTCCATTGAAATCAAATTCGTTATATATTCAAATCAAATTTGTTATCTATTCAATTCATTTCGGAATCGTTTTCAATTCAATTCATTTCGAAATCGTTTTCTATTCAATTCATTTCGAAATCGTTTTCAATTCAATTCATTTCGAAATCGTTTTCTATTCAATTCATTTCGAAATCGTTTTCTATTCAATTCATTTCGAAATCGTTTCTATTCAATTCATTTCGAAATCGTTTTCAATTCAATTTATTTCGAAATGAATAAAATCGATATAAATATCGTTCACGTCAAAATGGCGTCAATCTAATCAACACGGCTTAATGTATTTCTATTTTCAAATATTCTATTTCAAATATTTCCTATTATCAAAATATTTGTTATTATTAAAATATTTCGTTCAACACATGACTAATCTCAACGGATGAGTACAGTCAACACATGAACCTTTATTTTATATTGATAAAGATGTAAATATTATTATTAAAATATTTCGTTCAACACATGACTAATCTCAAAGGATGAGTACAGTCAACACACGAACCTTTATTTTATATTGATAAAGATGTAAGTTTTATTATTAAAATATTTCGTTCAACACATGACTAATCTCAACGGATGAGTACAGTCAACACATGAACCTTTATTTTATATTGATAAAGATGTAAGTTTTATTATTAAAATATTTCGTTCAACACATGATTAATCTCAACGGATGAGTACAGTCAACACATGAACCTTTATTTTATAATATTCTTTATTTTCTAAATTGGAATGAGGCCCAATCAATTACCATATAATTTTAATTATACGGATTTTCATACATCACACTTATATAATAGCATTGAAAAATAATCAACCATCAACCAAAGTGCACTACACTGTATAAGCATCAAATATAGATATCTAATGCTTACAATAGCCTGTCAATCAATCGATCGACATATTTAATCAATCAGGATGAGTGAACTTCATATTTCATCCCAACACCCGTGTGGGGTTTCAAACAATCAAACACATATTTTATTTGTGCAGTCGGGCGATGTGTAAAATTTATCGACCCAATCAATGTCAGTCAAATCAGTGTACATAAACAAACCGTCCGGTTTGTAAATGAATATTTTATTTTATTCACTTCACATTGAAAATTATATTTTTAACGATCAAATGATTTTATTCAACCTGTGAATGTTCTATTCAGTTATTTATTCAATAAAATGATATTTTTATTTTTCTAACATATTTTAGAAAATTTCGGCGGCATAACGGCACGATACTAGAAACGGGACGAGGCCTAGCCTTATCCCCGGTCTAGTGAAGGCCCACGCCATTCACACATCAATCAATCCATTCCATTCACCAAACAATTCAATTCAAACCAAATAATCTAACCAACTACACATCCAAACAATTTAACAAACAAGCCATCCATGGTCTGTGGATGACGGGTGTCGGGTGCTACTAAATACCGTCTGCATCCTAGTATATATATATATATATATATAACTAGAAAAAGGAAATTTGAGTAAGGAGTTCTCACCCTTTCGCTAAACTGAATGACGCAATTCTTCATGGGTAGGAAATCTTCACCGTGCTTTTCTTTTGTCTATTTCGTTGCCCGTATCCACTACCTATATAAAAATCACATTTTTACTTTGCTATTCAATATATAAAAATCGAATTTTTACTATGCTATTCAATATAGAAAAATCGAATTTTTACCTCGTTATTCAATATATAAAAATCGAATTTTTACCTCGTTATTCAATATAGAAAAATCGAATTTTTACTATGTTATTCAATATAGAAAAATCGAATTTTTACCTCGTTATTCAATATAGAAAAATCGAATTTTTACTATGCTATTCAATATAGAAAAATCGAATTTTTACCTCGTTATTCAATATAGAAAAATCGAATTTTTACCTCGTTATTCAATATATAAAAATCGAATTTTTACCTCGTTATTCAATATATAAAAATCGAATTTTTACTATGCTATTCAATATAGAAAAATCGAATTTTTACCTCGTTATTCAATATATAAAAATCGAATTTTTACCTCGTTATTCAATATATAAAAATCGAATTTTTACTATGCTATTCATTATAGAAAAATCGAATTTTTACCTCGTTATTCAATATATAAAAATCGAATTTTTACTATGCTATTCAATATAGAAAAATCATAGCTTTGTTTAACTAAAAATCCTAGCTTTGTTTAACTAAAAATCCCTGTTTTAAATCGAATAAATAAATTAGAGAAACTCACTTTTCTATCTATATAACAATCATATCTTTTTATAACCAGAAATTATAATTTCATTTAACAAGAAAATCCATTCTTTAACTCAAAGATATTAACCTTTTCCTTTGTAAAAATCGAATCTTTCATCCAAAGAAAAATCTAAGCTATCATATACGAAGAAATCAGATTTATATCTACGAAGAAGTCAGAATACGTACCGCAGAAATTAGGGTTTCAGTTCGCAGTCTTTGATGGTCGGAGACGAGGGCAGGCGCACGATGGCGGCTCGCTGGGGTCTTCTGGGCTAGGGCGCGGTGGGTTCCTGGACAGGGGGTCTTGCGTGAGGTCTGTGGCGCTCGCGGGTGGCGCTGAAGCAATGGGGCGGAGCTGTGAAGTGGCGTCACGATTTGGGGTTGCGATTTTGGATCGAACAGGGAGAAGAGGTGAACGGGGGAGAAGGAGAGGGGGGGACGATCGGAGGGGCGTGGTGGAGGTATGGTCGACGGCGAAGGCGGGCGTCGGCAAGGGGATCCGCTCAGACGAAGTTGGGGGTTTTTCGTTTGACTGAGATTGCGAATGGTCAAGGGTTTTGACCAGAGAATATATATATAATATAATTTAAATAATATTTAATTCGTATACTCCTCGTTTAACACCACGAACTCAAAACGAATCCTAACGACTGTCGCCCATAGCTAATTACCCCCGTTCCGAACACAATGGGATATGTATCGTAAGCTGATTCTAACGTTTCGATCAGTTTCCATCAAAATTAAAATATAACTCTATATATTGAATTTTGAACACGCATTTCAATTTACTGGGGCCACATACTAACTCGGAAAATTCCTGAAAAATATTTTCTAGCTTCGTATTGACGATACGGTCCTAACAAAATCAATTTCATCGAATTCTGAGACCGATTGAAAAATGGTCATTTTCCAGTCGATTAAAATCAACTGAAACTGGTCAAACGCGTTTTCCTTTGCCACACTCACATATTGATTCGAAAAATTATGAAATTTGGAATCTAGCAATAACTTTACATCACGGATCCAACAAAATTGGTTTCGTCGAAATCCGAGGTCGTTTGCAAAATGGCTATTTTTAAGGGCCTGAATTCCATAGCGACTATTCAGAATTTTCAACTGGACATATCTTTTGATTCCCGCTATGAAATTTCAATTTTTCGGATTCTATAGAAAGATAGTCACCATTAGATCCCATTATTTTTGGTTTCACTAAAATCCGGATTGTTTTGCACCCGGTACATTCAATTGAAGTTTGAAATCGAATTATCGAACTACCGCGCCATTTTCAATTCTATTTATAGTTATATATAATTATTTATATTCTAACGATGACGTATATAATATATACGTTCTAATTCCATTCAAAATAAATTTCTCGTCGATTTTATTTAAAATAATTCTTTTTAAATAATCAAAATTCGCTAAAATTGCCAAAATAAAAATTTTAAACTGGCCTAGATTTTCGGGTTGTTACAATCTCCCCCACTTAAAACTTTTCGTCCCCGAAAAGGAACAAAGTCGAAAGTTGTTTAACAATTCAACTCAACTTCCATTGTTTTGATTACGGCTTAAGTTCTTCAACTTTTCAGTTTCTAAGAACTTTTCAAAAATTTCAACAATTTGGCTAACACCCTAAATTTTCAAAAAATTTCGCCATAACCTCCCCTGCAATGGGAGCATCGAGAAATCTCAAATAGCTTCCCCGGTCCTTCAGATCTCAAAAAGAAAAAGAAAAAGCCAAGCGGCTAGCCAATAGGCTCATAAAATCATCATCACCCAAACAAAACAGTAATTTATGTAGCAAACATGTACCTATTTGTCGGGCAAACAAATTTTATTCTCTGCTCTAGCCTCCTTGCTATGACCTGTTCAATGTAAGTACATGTATATGCAAGAAATTTCAATCAAATTCCAAAACATTCTAATATGCGGTGCTAAATTTGCCTTAGTTCAACATTCTTCTTACACTAGCTATATTATACAATATCGATACATTTTTAAAGCAAAAGCATATTTAAGTTCATACAAGTATCATACACATCCATACATATATCCAAAATGCTAGTTCATTACATTAAAACCCAACTTTCTAGGAAGTCGTGCCTCCTCCTCGCATAATTTCCAAAGTAGATATCTCCTTTCCTTTGGATTTCTTATCACCCTTCTTTAACGGGCAATTTCGGGCTAGATGCCCTATATCTTTGCATCGGAAGCACTTCTTTTCTTTTCCTAATTTTCTGGATTTTTTCTTAACGTTTGGACACTTATCCACAAAATGTCCCGTTTCTTTGCACTTAAAACAAACTATGTCCATTCTTATCTCTTTCTCCTTGATTTTCTTTCTCTCAGGGCACCGAACCGCATAATGCCCTTCTTCTCTGCATATACGACAATAAACACCCACGTATGTTCCTAAGTTCAACTTCCTTTCTTTTTCTGCTTTCTGCTGGGCTCTCCTTGTTTGTTTCGGAGTCATACTGAAGTCAGCATTAGATAAGCCATAGAGAACCATCTCCTACATTATATTTGAGGATTTTATCAAGAGAGTTTGCATTACTTTTCGTTAACAAATATCTTGATTTATGCTTTATATATCATTCCAGTATTTCTATTAGTTGAATTAATAATCATCACAGCTAGCAATCAATGTGTTGGTTAACTTTCAAAGGTATAATTTTATATATATATACACTAAAAATCATGTTTTTGATGCCAAATCACAACAATAAACCTATCTAGTTTGGTTCTCACACCAGTCGATTGGAAATATATAAATATCTCACTTTCGAAACTCGAACATAAACACTGATGATGAGATCTCAATCATTAGTATCATCTCCGGGCGACTAGAGTGTGATTCTATATCTATTCAATATATTAAAACTTCGAATACACGTTTGCAAGGCGTATATGCAAAGTCTTTATATATTGGATTGTCCAAATTCAATATAAAACAAACATTCAAATACGTGTGAAACGATTTAAATTTTCAAAACAAAATTGTTTTTAATTGGAAAATATACTCTTCACACTCATTCTAGGATACTACTGATCCCACCTCTAACGAGTCATTCTCGTTGGATATTACTAATCCAATTCTGATGAATTCTTTCGTATGGTTCTAATGTGTCTTGTCCTCTGAGCTTTGTAAACCAAAGCTCCGATACCAACTGTGAAAACCCGTAACTTCCCCGGTTGGGAAAAGTGCGGATTGTTCGAGAACAAGCCACAACAGAACACAAACAGAAGAACATTTCATTGTATATTACAACAATGCACCAGAATACAAGAATATACAGAGTATAAATGAATATTACACAGAAATATCAGAGATTTAAATTACATTTAAATACATCGCAGCGGAAAATAATACAATACGCAACTAGAAGGAGATATACGGATACAAAGCTTTCTGGATATCGTTCCAGCTGTAAACCAGGATCCTGTGAATATAAATCTGCAAAACCAAAACTACTAGCTGCCCGTGTCAAAATAAGGGCACCCAGAGTTTAGGTTAAAACAATAAACTCCAGGTCAGTCATGTGACTGGTGTGAGAACTAAAACAGTTATTAATCTTTATTTTTAAAGTTTGGTAAATCAAGGGACCACGCCGCATAACACGGAACGGGTTTCCTCCCAAGAACACCAGTGCATAAAACAACAACGCAATGCTAAATAAAGAAAAATGAAGCTATTATAAGACCCAGGTCCCATCACACAATGCAACGCAAGCCGGAGGATAGGGTTTTTACCTTATAATAGCCAAGAACGCTTGATACGTTTAAAACAAATCATTTGATACTATTATAAGTGCATATTGTATAAAATATCTTCAAATCATAAGTATCAATCATAGACGGCATAAGTGCCCCATCCCACTATGTCGCCATACTAGGCTCTACAAATAAAACCGAAATACTCGTATTGGAAATTGGATTTCCATCATGGTGGCTCCTGATTCGAAAGATCGATCGTGTAATGCAATTCACCACGGCTTACGTCCCAACAAGAGAACACCGTCTGCATCCGCACATTTGGGACCAGAGTACCACCGCGGCTTACGTCCCAGCGAGAGAAAACACCGCTTACTCTATATATCCCTGAGCACTAAGCTCATCTCGGTCGACCGAATCCACGACACCACTAAGGTGCCCATCCACGAAAAAGCATACTGATCAAACCATCAGTTTACCACCATACCGGGGTGTGAGGCTCGCGGATCAACGCTATACACAAAGCCATGCTATATCAGCTGCGCTTTGATCATCAACCACCAAACTTTGCTTTTCAACAAAAGTCTTGATCACTGCATCTCAGCATGCCACACTATCAATCCATATCGTACCACTGATTTCTGCCAATATATAACCTCTGAGCTCATATGTCTCAGAGAAGGGCGTTAAGCAAGAGAATAAATTCTCCGCCGCCAAACAGATATATATTTAGCAGAGATCAACAAATATAATATAAAGGAATACAATGTCAGACACACCATCCATTTACAAGTCCGTTCTGGGTCTGAACGAAACCGGAGGCACTTTCCTCGCATATCCATCCATCTCCAAGTACGTCTGGACGACCACCAACTATTTCCATCCTCTTGGGTGTACAGCCCAATCAGGATCGTCAGTAATTATCCAAACGATGTGAAGACTTCCGGTCTTCGACCACCGTCTTCATCTTTGACATATCGTCGAATCGGTTATTCAGAATGGGTATAAACCCGGCCTTTCCGAACAACCCGCGTATATTAAAACGAATGTTACACAAACACAACATACGCCTCATTCCAATTCATTAGTTACTAACCGTAAATCAGTAAGAGAGCAATTCCCCAAATATTAACCCCGAATGCCGAAACCAACATCAGATCAATATCCAGGAAACCATTCTTCTTAACTAACCTTCAGTTAGTTTCTAAATTTCATTTCTTAGGGAAAGGTTCCCATTAATTTTATCCAAGATAAATTCTTTAAAATTTATCCCTTAATCTTCCTTTGGATGACATTTCAAACCAAATTATGGTTTTCCAAACTAGTCGAGATTAGCGAACAACACCGAAGTAATTATTTATTTTATTTCCCAATCCCAACCTATTCATCCCATGAAGCAAAACTGGTAATACTCCATATTTAACACCATAGTGTTATCGGTAAAATTAATTATCATTTCACGTTCAAATCTAATTAAAGATTTAACTATCGCTTTGGAGCAAAACTGGCGATACTCCATTCTCGCTCATTTTCCAAATTTGATAATTTAAATTATCAATTCAGATTTCAATCAATTTGCAGATTCATTAAAACTCCTTTTACTGGGTTAAAGAACTAGGTGTTATTTAAAACACAGTTCACGACAAACCCAAATCACATTCTATTTGTTATCGGGTTAAAGAACGAGTGTTATTTGAAACACCGTTCACGATAAACCCATTTCAAATCCAATCAAATATATTAGAAATTCCGATTATTTAAAACCCCTTTTTGAATCTAATTTATTTCTTTAAAAATAATTGGGTTTTAAATTTAGTTCAAAACTAGTTCATTTCGATAAAAATCTATTTTTATCTTTTCAAATATGGAGTTTTTCACCCCCATTTTTCTCAAATCACTTCTTATGGTTTTACACAAATTATTACTATTTTTAATAATTTTATCAAGGCCCGTACAATCGATTTCCAACAATGGCCATCGAACTGCACTTACAACGACCTTTTTTAAATTTGATTTGGACGTATCTCCAAATCCAACCGTTAGATTTCAAATTTCTAATATTCGTTAGAAAGCTCTTTTCGATATGAACCCAACAGTTCCGGTTTTAGGAGAATCCGACGGTCGGATCTCCCGTAATGTCCGTTTGAAATAAATGGTCGAAATTCACGAATTGTCGCGGCGCGGCGCGTTCTATTCAGGCCATTTATAATATATATATAATATATATAATATATATTTCATCGATTGCTATTTAAAACGAATTTTATAAATAGTTTTGAATTCGTTTCAAAAACATTTTCAACTTCCATTTCAATTCAAATCAAAATTGAATTCTTCTTTATAAATTCGTTTTAAAATTCATTTCTATTCAATTTAAATTTCAATTCAATTCGAATTCGTTTCAATTCGCTTTCAATTCAATTTGAATTCGTTTTCAGTTCAATTCAAAGTCGTTTTCTATTCGATTCAATTCAAATTGGTTTTCTATTCGAATCAAATTCGTTATATATTCCATTGAAATCAAATTCGTTATATATTCAAATCAAATTTGTTATCTATTCAATTCATTTCGAAATCGTTTTCAATTCAATTCATTTCGAAATCGTTTTCTATTCAATTCATTACGAAATCGTTTTCAATTCAATTCATTTCGAAATCGTTTTCTATTCAATTCATTTCGAAATCGTTTTCTATTCAATTCATTTCGAAATCGTTTTCTATTCAATTCATTTCGAAATCGTTTTCAATTCAATTTATTTCGAAATGAATAAAATCGATATAAATATCGTTCACGTCAGAATAGCGTCAATCTAATCAACACGGCTTAATGTATTTCTATTTTCAAATATTCTATTTCAAATATTTCCTATTATCAAAATATTTGTTATTATTAAAATATTTCGTTCAACACATGACTAATCTCAACGGATGAGTACAGTCAACACATGAACCTTTATTTTATATTGATAAAGATGTAAATTTTATTATTAAAATATTTCGTTCAACACATGACTAATCTCAACGGATGAGTACAGTCAACACATGAACCTTTATTTTATATTGATAAAGATGTAAGTTTTATTATTAAAATATTTCGTTCAACACATGACTAATCTCAACGGATGAGTACAATCAACACATGAACCTTTATTTTATATTGATAAAGATGTAAGTTTTATTATTAAAATATTTCGTTCAACACATGACTAATCTCAACGGATGAGTACAATCAACACATGAACCTTTATTTTATAATATTCTTTATTTTCTAAATTGGAATGAGGCCCAATCAATTACCATATAATTTTAATTATATGGATTTTCATACATCACACTTATATAATAGCATTGAAAAATAATCAACCATCAACCAAAGTGCACTACACTGTATAAGCATCAAATATAGATATCTAATGCTTATAATAGCCTGTCAATCAATCGATCGACATATTTAATCAATCAGGATGAGTGAACTTCATATTTCATCCCAACACCCGTGTGGGGTTTCAAACAATCAAACACATATTTTATTTGTGAAGTCAGGCGATGTGTAAAATTTATCGACCCAATCAATGTCAGTCAAATCAGTGTACATAAACAAACCGTCCGGTTTGTAAATGAATATTTTATTTTATTCACTTCACGCTGAAAATTATATTTTTAACGATCAAATGATTTTATTCAACCTGTGAATGTTCTATTCATTTATTTATTCAATAAAATGATATTTTTATTTTTCTAACATATTTTAGAAAATTTCGGCGGCATAACGGCACGATACTAGAAACGGGACGAGGCCTAGCCTTATCCCCGGTCTAGTGAAGGCCCACGTCATTCACACATCAATCAATCCATTCCATTCACCAAACAATTCAATTCAAACCAAATAATCTAACCAACTACACATCCAAACAATTTAACAAACAAGCCATCCATGGTCTGTGGATGACGGGTGTCGGGTGCTACTAAACACCGTCTGCATCCTAGTATATATATATATATATATATATATATATATATATATATATAACTAGAAAAAGGAAATTTGAGTGAGGAGTTCTCACCCTTTCGCTAAACTGAATGACGCAATTCTTCATGGGTAGGAAATCTTCACCGTGCTTTTCTTTTGCCTATTTCGTTGCCCGTATCCACTACCTATATAAAAATCACATTTTTACTTTGCTATTCAATATATAAAAATCGAATTTTTACTATGCTATTCAATATAGAAAAATCGAATTTTTACCTCGTTATTCAATATATAAAAATCGAATTTTTACCTTGTTATTCAATATAGAAAAATCGAATTTTTACTATGTTATTCAATATAGAAAAATCGAATTTTTACCTCGTTATTCAATATAGAAAAATCGAATTTTTACTATGCTATTCAATATAGAAAAATCGAATTTTTACCTCGTTATTCAATATAGAAAAATCGAATTTTTACCTCGTTATTCAATATATAAAAATCGAATTTTTACCTCGTTATTCAATATATAAAAATCGAATTTTTACTATGCTATTCAATATAGAAAAATCGAATTTTTACCTCGTTATTCAATATATAAAAATCGAATTTTTACCTCGTTATTCAATATATAAAAATCGAATTTTTACTATGCTATTCAATATAGAAAAATCGAATTTTTACCTCGTTATTCAATATATAAAAATCGAATTTTTACTATGCTATTCAATATAGAAAAATCATAGCTTTGTTTAACTAAAAATCCTAGCTTTGTTTAACTAAAAATCCCTGTTTTAAATCGAATAAATAAATTAGGGAAACTCACTTTTCTATCTATATAACAATCATATCTTTTTATAACCAGAAATTATAATTTCATTTAACAAGAAAATCCATTCTTCAACTCAAAGATATTAACCTTTTCCTTTGTAAAAATCGAATCTTTCATCCAAAGAAAAATCTAAGCTATCATATACGAAGAAATCAGATTTATATCTACGAAGAAGTCAGAATATGTACCGCAGAAATTAGGGTTTCAGTTCGCAGTCTTTGATGGTCGGAGACGAGGGCAGGCGCACGATGGTGGCTCGCTGGGGTCTTCTGGGCTAGGGCGCGGTGGGTTCCTGGACAGGGGGTCTTGCGTGAGGTCTGTCGCGCTCGTGGGTGGCGCTGGAGCAATGGGGCGGAGCTATGAAGTGGCGTCACGATTTGGGGTTGCGATTTTGGATCGAACAGGGAGGAGAGGTGAACGGGGGAGAAGGAGAGGGGGGGACGATCGGAGGGGCGTGTTGGAGGTATGGTCGACGGCGAAGGCGGGCGTCGGCAAGGGGATCCGCTCAGACGAAGTCGGGGGTTTTTCGTTTGACTGAGATTGCGAATGGTCAAGGGTTTTGACCAGAGAATATATATATATAATATAATTTAAATAATATTTAATTCGTATACTCCTCGTTTAACACCACGAACTCAAAACGAATCCTAACGACTGTCGCCCATAGCTAATTACCCCCGTTCCGAACACAATGGGATATGTATCGTAAGCTGATTCTAACGTTTCGATCAGTTTCCATCAAAATTAAAATATAACTCTATATATTGAATTTTGAACACGCATTTCAATTTACTGGGGCCACATACTAACTCGGAAAATTCCTGAAAAATATTTTCTAGCTTCGTATTGACGATACGGTCCTAACAAAACCAATTTCATCGAATTCTGAGACCGATTGAAAAATGGTCATTTTCCAGTCGATTAAAATCAACTAAAACTGGTCAAACGCGTTTTCCTTTGCCACGCTCACATATTGATTCGAAAAATTATGAAATTTGGAATCTAGCAATAACTTTACATCACGGATCCAACAAAAGTGGTTTCGTCGAAATCCGAGGTCGTTTGCAAAATGGCTATTTTTAAGGGCCTGAATTCCATAGCGACTATTCAGAATTTTCAACTGGACATATCTTTTGATTCCCGCTATGAAATTTCAATTTTTCGGATTCGTTGGAAAGATAGTCACCATTAGATCCCATTATTTTTGGTTTCACTAAAATCCGGATTGTTTTGCACCCGGTACATTCAATTGAAGTTTGAAATCGAATTATCGAACTACCGCGCCATTTTCAATTCTATTTATAATTATATATAATTATTTATATTCTAACGACGACGTATATAATATATACGTTCTAATTCCATTCAAAATAAATTTCTCGTCGATTTTATTTAAAATAATTCTTTTTAAATAATCAAAATTCGCTAAAATTGCCAAAATAAAAATTTTAAACTGGCCCAGATTTTCGGGTTGTTACAATTTATTTCCCAGATCGTTGATTTGCTACCACTGGGCATAAATGGGCGTTCAAAGATTTATCCCTTCTCAGTTGTAGACGGTTCCTTGATAGCTCGTCAGCATCATAACAGTTGTCCATAGCTCAAATTGCTAATGGTGAGTGAATGGATTATGAGCTTACAAAGCATAAAATTTGGGAGTATAAATAAATGTACACTGATTATACTGAGTAGTCTGATCACTGCTCCAGTGTTGTATTGTTACAGTGTTCCTATCACTTTAGTGCTCTAGTGCAACAGTGTTAAAGTGTTCCTAAGTAGTCATATCGCTTCAGGGGTGGATCCTATCACCATAATGCTCCAGTGCTACATTTGTTAAGATGTTAAGAATCACTATAGGAGACATTTTATGAAGTGAGCCCACTGACTTGTCATATCGCTTCAGCCCCATAACTATCATACTGGGTCATCATATCACTTTAGCCACGAAAAATTATACATTAGTTTAATGGGTCGTCACCTATACACTGCTTTAACCCTACACTGACTAGTCTTATCAGGAAAGATTAATAACTCTGTAATTTAAGGGGTCGTCACATGTACACTACTATAACCCTGCATTGACTAGTCTAAGGTTGATCCATCAAATTTATTGTATGTTTACTCCACATATTGCCCTATAAATACCAAGGTTACTACTTTTTAATTATCTGGAACCAAAATTTTCATCAAGATAAAAAATGCCTTCATGGTCATGGCCCTCATCAATGGATTCTAACTATGATCAAAACTTTGTTGAGCGTTCGCCATCAAGTCCAAGAACAGATATTGATTGGAATATCGAATAACAAGAGCAGCACTACGAGGACTTGCGTCGTGACTACCCGAAGCTGGCCCGCCTGACGATTCATCCACCAATTGCTCATGTTCCAAATATAGGTCATCAAGTAGTCCAAACTGTAAATGAAGAACACTTACGATCGGCTACTGTCCCTCATTCTCCGACTGTTGAATTGGTAGATCAATTCTCGGTAGTTCGGCCTCCATATGAAAAGGAGGTACGATGAGTTTCAGTTATCTAGTCTCCTAACGAGGAGGAGTTTAACTCATATCCAGTTTGTTGAATTGTGGTTACGCGGTGGAGGTAGTAGTACGGGTAGACGGAGAGAATATTGGTCGTAGGATCCAGTTATGCTCGCTATGGCCTAACGGATGCAATTATTTTGAGTGGTAGACGACCGTTTATGTCCAAGGGGTCTTTCTTATGGAAACAAGTTAGAACAAGAGATTAGGCGACTTCGAACCTCTTTAGAATCCCTTGAGATTGAACGTAACAATTAATGTGCTTGCATACTGAATTTCCTAGTTAACATATCTTATATCCAATATTTTAGTGGCTAGTATTTAGTTATTTCTGTTGTATCCTACGTTTAGCTAATGATGTTATAATGAACATTTATTGTATTGTAAGTGTTTTTTGGAATTAGTGTCATTGATAACATTTCTAATAACTAACATATGTTATATCAACTGCCAACTATCAAACTAGAAAGATATAAAGTGCTTACGGAAAACAAAAGATTTAAAACAGTAAATTATGTGTATATAATTTAAATACACGGCAAAAATAATAAAGGAGTCCGGGTAATTTTGCGGTGTAAAAGCAAATTTAAAACTTAAAAATAAAAAACAAAGTTTCAACTATAATTTTAAAACTATAAAAAATAAGTAACCTAATGTTAAAATAAAAAACAAATTTACAAACTTAAAAAGAATTAACAAATTTAAAAAACATATTTACAAACTTCAAAAAGTTACTCCCCATTTCCTCCCCACATCCATCGCGCAACTACTGGAGAGCGTTGATCCCCATTTTGTAAATTTTCCCCACTGCTGGGAGTGCTCATTATGATCGATATGTGAATTATGCAAAAAAATGAAGAAAAAAAAAACATTTTCTCTGATAACATTCAACAATGACATACCCCCCAAATAATACGTATGTCTCTTTTGCATTTACTGAAGAGCATGTAAATTTACCAGCCTGGCATATATACATCCCATCTACTTTGCGCAAGCACAGTTGAATTGTTGAGTTCAACATATCTCAAACATGACTTTCCCTTGTCAGTGCAAGTGAGGACAATATTTGACCTGGAAAATAATGTCACTCCAAAGATGTAAGGAGATGCCTTAGAGAAGTACAAAAACTCTTGCTTATCACTAAAATTACCCAAACTTTGCCCAAATATCATGAGGATAACCAATGCACAAACTCAAAAACATCAAAAAAAGTATAATTAAGATCTGGCCTTGATAATGATCTTCTAATAATTATTTAGGCTAGTTTAAGTATGAAAAACAATAGCTTTCTATAGCAAATAGCTTAACGAAGGTTTTTTTTAAGAAGCAAAAAAAGTATTTAGATCTATCCTAACATCTCATAATAAGCTATAATCCTAAAAAGTTGTAGCCTTAAATATGTACTTAAATAATTACGTACTAGGTCCACGGGCTGTTCAAACATAAAATAGCCACATCTTCTAAGTAGTAATTCTGTTTTCCTATTATGACCAATAAAAAAGAGAGGAGAAACCACCATATGAATCCAATGGATCAATTTAACATAGAAATTCATCTCATATCGATGGTTACTCGCTTTGTAGTTATCAATATAACATCTTATGCACTACATATAATATAAGACCAAATACTTATTTCACCTAATTGTAAATCAAGCCATTGCTACAAACAAGCACTCAAATTAACAGTAATATTGAGCAAGTCAACTGTATTTAATAATCTTTCTTGCTTCATTTTGTCAATATGCAACTAATATGAACTACATAATATCGATTAAACACTAGTAATTAAATAAAATCAAGAATCATAATAATAAGCAGTAAAAAATATATGATAAACCTTATAGTACCTGTAGCACCCTTCGCTGTTTTGGAATCCCAAATTGTGATTCCCAAATTTTTACGAAGCATGATAACAACTATTTGGGGAGATGCAAGATCGACTCTGCTGCTATTTGCTAGTACTTGTAACACCCTTCGCGAGTTTGAATTCCCAATTCACGATTCCTAATTTTTACGAAGGATGATAGCAACGATTTGGGGTGATGCACGATGGGCTCCGATGCTATTTGCAAAGATGCGAGATGAGTTGAGTACACGGGATTTAGACAGCTATCTGAAGGCGGCGGCGACGTGTTGTCTTCGGGAGGCGGAGACGAAGAGTTTTATACGAGAGGCGGATCTGAAAGAAGCTGCTTTAGGAAGGAAAATGTCTTCAATCGTATTAAAATTTCACGTTTTACAATCGTATTAGTTGTTTTTCCAAGGTTTTCAATGCAAGCGGATGACCAATTACAACCGTTAGATAGTTCGATCTCAATGACTCAAATTAACACTAGTGTGAGGATGTGGATTGCCTCCGTATATCTTAAAAAATATATATATAAACATCACTTGCAAATCTGTCAGAATTCTGCTGCAAAATAACTTCTATAAATATTCGTCAGTGTTCTGCCTGGATTTGCAGTGGAAAATAGTGGCATAGATTTTCCGTTGGTGATTTGTCGCAATTTGCAACGGCTTGGTGGGGGATGATAGAAGACGACAGTGATAAATAAAAGAAAAAAAAGTTGAAAAAACAAAAAAAATATCCCTTGCAATCTTTTGGAAATCTGTGGCAAATTAGCGATGGAAATTTCCACTTCTAAATTTTTGAACCTAAATCAGTGTTTTCTTGTAGTGTCTATTTAAAAATTCATTAAAATAAGTTAAAATTCAAATTTTAAATTAGTCAGAAATACGGGTCATTACAATTCCATTTGTGATAAATTTGGGGTGTTAAGTCACATTTGGACCTGAAACAAATTATTAATTTATTAGATCAGAACAGAGTAAAAACACCTTACAAAAATAACACTTTATTAAAATAGCATAAGTTAAAGTTTATTAAATATTATATAGATCATTGCCATTTAAAATGTTTTTATTGCAACAAAAATTAAATTGGATTAACACCGTCTCCAGCCTTTATGTGATTATATCGTTATGTTAGTGCCACGTAAATCATTCATAGTTCTGCTTAAATTTATATAATCAATGGTATTTTAAATGTGGTGATATGTATAACATCATAAACATTTTACTACGAATTGCAAAATTCAAAATCCACATTCCAATTTACATGTTAGTCGGCAGCCATTACTGCGTATCTTTTGTATTTCAACGGAATTTGCTCTATTTTTTTTTTTCGATTTTGTCACTTTTATTCGTACAATGTCAAACAATTATTGAGTTAATCAAACCCACCCTTATAAAGGTTTACCTACTATAAACTCGGTAAGACAAATTGTGTAAGCCAAAAAAGTAAGGATTAGGTCTATAACAAGTTTTCTTAAATATCTTCAATTTACTTTACTTAATCCTCTCTACTAATTTCTCTTTAAATCCCTTTAACTTTAATTTTTTCTTACACATAATTACTTGATGTTTAACTAAAATATAAACCATTCTTGTTTTTCCTAACTTATATAATATAGTAGTCGTTTCTTTACCATTATGTGGTTGTACTAATGAACCAAATTTTTTTGGCTCACAACTCTCTTTTTAATAAAATTATGCCTATCTCTCGATATTTTGAAACACAAAATTATAATTTTAGAATTATTTATCCTACTTAGCGCTCTTTCACATAGAAAATCATGTGGAACTAAATTATAACATTAAAAACATGACAAGCGTCATTGTCCAAGTGGTAAGACACTTCAACGTGGTGGAACATGTGATGGGTTCATATCCTACCCTCGGTGATTCAACATGCTTGCCATGTGGTATGTTACACACTACTTGGATTTGTATATAAAGTGCTAAATTTTCCAAAAATATATATATATATTAAAATGTGATATATTTTAATAGATTTATCAAATTTCAATTTAATTTCTACGATTATATCAAGAATTTTATTAACTTTCAATTACGATTTATACGTCATATGTTTTGACAATTTCTTATTTACAGAAGCATACCAAACAAATGTTTGTCTCCCAAGCAATGGGGAATCAGATCAGCTCAAAATAAAAAAAAAAGTTCGATGGTTATTTGACCCAAGACAAATGCTTGGCCGAGAAGCCCTCCTAGGCAAAATTTATCAAACAAATATTTTACTGGAGAAACTACATATTCCACTTCCATATTTCCTCAAAGCCTTTATCACTTTAACCATGACCAACTTCAAAAATTAGCAAGCTATACATGCAAATCACCGTACCTTCCTCGACTTCAACAATGACCAGAAATTTCACTAAATAGAACTGCTTCAAACCACCGTTAATCACCAGTTTCCGCCTTCCAAGCTTGACCCTGGGCATAGGCGGGCTAGGCGGTCGCCTAGGGCCTCCGACCAGGGAGGAGGAGGAAGAAGGTGGTGGGTCCTCGAATTTAAGAACTTTCTAATTAATATAGGTATTTACTTCCTACATGTGAAGTAGTTGTTGCTGAGTGGGAGGTAGTCTTGCTCTTGAGTTATGCGAGCTGAGTTCAAATTTTGGCAGTTGCATCGTTGTTGTATAGCTCTTATGTGTTCTTCCACGAATACTTATTTTTATCTTGTCGTTTTCCACCCAAATCAAGGGCCATATGGCTTTTTTTTTATCTAGAGCCACATTATGTTCAGGGCCGACCTTGTCGCCTTCATAATAACTTAGAACGTACACATATATTTACTCCAACTTTATCCCATCCCTCACCGATCAGTAACTCAACCTACAACTAACTATTACTAGCATTCATCATACTCAAATAATAACCCATCAGCCCGCTTCTCTACTCGGCCAGGAGCATCCACCATACTCAAATATATATATATCCAAGAGGCAAATATTTGCCTTTGTAATAAATAAAAACACCAGGTTCCATCTCCATCATCTTCCCGTCAGCACGTACAAATATTTTCTTAACTCGAACCCTCTCTCTCCAATCCGTAATCCCAACAACTAGCTGTCATCAGCATCCACCTTACTCAAACAACTCTACAGCCTCGCCTTCTCATTTAATCATCGGTACCCACTACACTCAAACACATATTCAGAAGCAAAAACCACTCATGTAAAAAATTACGATCAAAACACACAACTTATAAATTTTAATAGAAAGACAATAGTTTAATGTGAAAATGAAATTGAAATCCGATAAATCTATAGAAAGATATCACGTTTTAATATTGCAAATATTTTAGTAACACGATGTCCAACCATGAAAATCCAACGATGGCTAGAACAAATAATTCTAAAGACGCAATTTGTATTTATAAGTATAAAAGGTGGAACTAATAAAGTTTGAAAATAAGGACATGTCCTAATTTTCAAATTAAAATTTGGCATTAGCACATGGATTTTAAGATGCTTTAAAACATGGTTGAGTACGGTACAGTAGGGCTACTTTGATGCTTGAAGGCAAAATGAGATTGACGGTTGATGAAGGTAAAATGCGTAGGGGAGAACTGAAGACGCGCACATGTATCATGCAAAAGCAAAAAGGACCCCTTTTCAATTGCAGGATAATTCAGTAATTTCTCATCTCTCGGAAACCCTAATGGGTATCCATCCTCATATATAGCATGATTCGGCCTCCGTTTCGTTCATGATCTCCGCATCGACTGTCTCTGTTTCCAAACCGGAGTTCTTTCATTCGTAGCTAATCGGTAATTTTCCTTTCCATTGTCACTTGTCGTGGTCCTGTTATTCATGTTACCATTTTCATCGAAGGCTGTGATGCGTAATACTACCTATTTTATGATAATTCACGATCTGATTAAAGATACCAATGGATCCTTCTGAGCCTTCTTGGTTTTTTTTTTCTTTCATTGGTTTTCCTTTTGAAATCGTTGAGATGAAGATAAATCTTTTGCGGAATTGCTTATGTCGACCAGAAATACAGACTACAATTATCTGATCAACAGTTAAATAATGAATTTTATTTTAGTTTCTTGTGTTCAATAAGCCGATGCTCTGGATTTGACAAATTTAGAAGGAAGGAAGCATGGTAATGAACACGAAAATAGAAGTAAACGGTCACTATGTCTGCCTGCCTTGATGCCTTCGGGTATTGATTTGGTGGGCCTGGATTAGACCTACAGTTTTACTTAACCCTAGAGAATTTCTTCTTTTTTTGTTGGTTGGAGCTGCATAGGCTTCATTAATCCCAAATAGAATTTTGTTTAAATTGTTAATTGATTCATAGACGGCTTACAAATATAACACCTTATATTTTTAGAGGTGTCTCATTAGCAACTACTCATATGAACTAATATGATTTTGTTTGTCAAATATTTGAACTATAACATGGTCATGTGATGACGGCATCAGTTGAGTAGTTGTTATGATTTATGGTTGGATTAAAATATGGTCAATGATGAAATTAGAAAACAAAGAACACCATCTTTCGGGACTGATTGGTTGCTAAACCATGTTGTTATGTTTCAAATTCTGAGGCTATTTTGTTACTGAATATAAACCATGCCGATTGTTATTTCTTTACTTTCCACGCAATCCATTTGGTAATTCATCTTTCAGAACTAACAACGGAATTAATTTGGTGAATGCGGGAAGTGGTTTACTGTTGTCTATATTTTGTTTTGTTTGGTGCTTTTAGCCTAACATCTATTTTCAATTTTCTGAAAGCTTCATCCATGATCTCTAATGGTTTATTTTTTTTTTCCGCTCTCCCGTTATTTAATCAGATTACTTCAAACAATGTTCTTTCTTATCCTAATGGATCAATTTATGTAACCTGGATCTTACGGTTCATTGATGTCATTGAACTGTGATTTTGCATATTTTTGACATTTTAATATATTTTATAGTTTGATGTTTTACATGTTGGCAGGTTAAATAACATTTGTTTTCCATTGACAGCAAAATTTCCACCTTGAACTTTTTGTGCAGTTTCTTACGTTCAGGAAAAAGGTGGCAGAGTGCTATTTGATTCTCTCCTTTCTTTTCATCTCTCTTTGTTTTAGGGTCACTCGGTACATCTCTGTGCAATTGGAATATTTTGTGTAAATTGGAGTTGATATTCATTATGTAGACTTGCTGAGAAGGTCATTTGGTTTTGAAGTTGTTAAATGAACTTACAGTAAATGCTATTCTCTTTCAATTTTTTCAAAAGTTCCGTGTATAGTTTGTTCTACATGTATTTTGAATACTATTTTTTTGGTTATTTCAAGTTTGTGCTTTAAAGAAGCAAAAAAAAAACTTAGTAAGAGAAATTGATGTTTGTGGCAGATGTTGTAAACTATTGGATTTTGTTGGAAATTAAAATTTTTAATAGTTGTATTTTTTTTCCTGGTTGAGTATGTATTTGTTCTAGATGGTTTCGTGTTCTTGTATGTTTTTTTTTTCCAGTTTAGTCTTCCATTTGTATTTTATTGTTTTCAATAAAATGATTGTACTATTCATTGCCGTTTATCTCTTTAAATTTCACGTTGTGATCGTTGGATATGATTGATAATATGTTGAGTTGGTGTAGTGTTATGTTTAGTTAACTTTGTAGGAAACATTATAAACTATTGGATTGGATTTTTGTTAATAAAGTTTTCATTTATAGATTGCATTCTTTTACAGGTTGAATACGTATTTATTTAAATGGTTTTTATCTTTTGTGTTTGTTCTTTTGTTTGTTTTTTCTTCACGTTTTGCTTTTTAGTCTATTGCTTGTGTTTTATTGTTTCCAATAAAATAGTTGTGTAATCCAGTTTCGCTCTTCAAAATTGAATGTTATGGTCGTTGGATGTGATTGAATGTTCCGGTAATGTGAGTGGCATTTGTAGTTTGCAAGATCGATCTTGGATATTCCATTAGCGGAAGCCTTGGTAAATTTATGACTACAATATTAGTTCTAGACATTGAAAAGTTTGACATCATCCCAAAAGTTTCATATAAAATAAAAATTACACCATGTAACTGCTCACAATTTAGGCTGAAGTTATTATGCACCAATTACGTAAAGACGAGGTGGGATTCAAGCATTCTAGAAAGGGACACAAAACATAAACTAACAAAGCATAAACTAACAACAGATATGCACCTGTGCACTATTGGTGATCTGGAAAGTACTAAGTTTCTGTACTTTTTATACTATATTTATAGTTAAACGTATTTTAATTTTTTTATGTTTATGAGCAGTAGATATCCCACGAGTAACTGAAAGCAACTATCAGAAATGTTTTGTTTACTTTTGCGTCATGATTTTGAAAAATCGTTAGGTTGGGTTTTTGGTGTTCCTTCACGGTGTTTGCACTATTATCATAGTATTACATGTCCTACTGAAATGGTAAGACAGACATGTTACATGCATGACTCTTATTGTGCAATACTTGCTTACTTTGTCCCTCTTAGGCATCACTTGTACTTATAGTTCGGAAAGGGGCTCAAAAATATCATAGTGAGTTACATGGTAATGAATCAAGTAAACGCATGCAGCTTATACATGAGAAATAAGTGTAGAGCAACAAGCTCACTATGGACTTTAAAATTGACGTCAGTTGGATAGGAATTACTAGTTTCAAAAATGCATTTTGCATATATACTGATTATTGAGCATGATCAGTTTAGTGGCGATGAATTGTGAAATTACATGTAGCACATACGTTGAACATGATCAGTTTATGGATTTAGATTAAATGGTGTTTATTGATTTTGTTTTATATCTATTTTAGACTGAGTTTTATATATCAATTGCGTTCCTCGATCATGTTTTATATTTACGGTGCATCACATAACCAAGTAATAAACATGAGTATTTACAGTTCATAGCCACTTAAGTCATTGCATTGCTTAAAAGAGAATTACACTATCTTTGCATAACCATAAGGGATTCGGTTATCTTTAATTATGTTTATATGAGTTTATGCTGCATTCAAGTTTATTATTAAGTATATATAAAGTCTACTACATACAAACAAATTTTATTATTATACATCAGAATCAGTTGGCAGTGTTTCTGTTTTACTATTGTAATTTTATTGTTCATATTATTAAAGAAAGAGTGTGCATTTCATTTGCTGCATCATTTTGTTTCTTTTTTCAACTGTATCTTACTGCCATCTGCATGTCATTGTATTTATATTTAATTTAAGAAAAATGTTGTATTACAACTTACAATTCTATTTACTGGTTTTATTTCTGCTTTCTGTTTTGCTCTGGATCTATTACTTTCTCTGTTTTGCATATCTCGTTCTATGCGTTTTCATTTGATTTGAGAGTTGTGTTTTTTGTACCAAAGAGAAACAGAGATCAATTGACAGGCTTGTCCTTGGTCCTTACCAAAGTGATTCAGGACCTGTCCTTGGTCCTTACCCCTTACTGCATGCATCTATCTTTGATCATGACACACTAAGTAATACAATAAATTGAATATATGGTAACAGAAGGTTTCGTAAGTGCACCTTATTTTTGAGAAGTCGATCACGGAATGACTTGTTCAGATTAGTAATTAATTTTAAGATCATGAACCAAAATCACTGTATGTCAATGTGGGTTATTGATTTTAATTCTTTATTAGAATTTGAAGTTTTTATATGGTGGTTCTGCATATAGAAACAACCTACTTTTGTGCGTGTTAGTTTTGTATGTTGTTCCTTGACATGCTTTATTTAGTTAAATGAAACTATTAGATCAAACATTGTCCTTTTGTACATGTTAAACTTAGTTAATGTACTAAAACAGAAAAAGTACAATGTTTGATTACTGTTTATTTAGTTAATTTTGTTTAATAGTAAAACTGCTAGGAAAATGTTATTTTGGTTTAGTTTTCTTTTGAAACATTCTATATTTTTGATTCAGTTTTTTGGATTTCAGTGTAAATGATTTGCCTTTGTTCTATAGAAAATATAATAATTTTTCTTGTTTTTTTTAAGAAATTTCAAAATTTTCAAATAATACACAGAATTGCTAAGTTGTACATCCAATGACTATCACAGTTATGTCATGCCTTGAAATCATCTCATGGCTCATGCTTTGAGCGAAACCTCCGTCAATCCCCTAGATCTATGTAACTGCTGTTGTATCATTATAAAAAAAGAGTATATCCCATTTGTAATGCCTTCCTGGTGTATATAACCCGATTTGGACACATATGATTCAATTAGGTAGTAAAACATTCATGCAACAAAATACAAGAATATGCATGCATCGACTATATTTGTAAAAATGGTAGTGTTTGTATTTATAAAAATGGTAATGTCTGTATTTACTGGATTACCAAGTCAATTTCAAAGAACTCACAGGTGCTTAAATAGTAGTACATTATACACGCATCAACTATTATTATATGTTCTAGAGCATGGCTAATGAACTAGTCTGGGTTATAAAAATGGTAATATCTATATTTATACCATCATATTCTACCCTTCTCGTCTAAACCATTATTGTCAATTACATCTCATTCTCAACCGACATTTTTTAAAATGTAATAATGCCATTTATTGATAGTTTAAGCTGAACTATCCCATAATATTTAATTTATGTCTAAAGGGACGTTGTTTGACATCCTATTTTCTGTTGAGGGAGCTTAATACCCACATTCCGCACTATAAATGACATTAATTTATCTAGACCTGTCAAAATATGACCCACCCTTTTACTCAATCCATTTTATCTTAATTACAACCCAATCGGGTCAACCTTTTTATAATTTTTTGTTAAATAAATCATAAAAGGGTTGATCTTTTTTTATAAG
Organism: Allium sativum; assembly: GCA_030737875.1. Classification (NCBI taxonomy): domain Eukaryota; kingdom Viridiplantae; phylum Streptophyta; class Magnoliopsida; order Asparagales; family Amaryllidaceae; genus Allium; species Allium sativum. The sequence goes on along the minus strand of CM060920.1, from coordinate 929,305,823 downwards.
GATTACAAATGGGTAAAAAAATGAAAAGTAAAAAAATGAAAAAATTTCAAAAAATCAAGAAAATTACGAAATGAAAAGTAAAAAAATAATTATTCGAAAATTACGATTTTTACAGCTAAAAATGAAAAAATTACAAAAATACCCTTTATATTGGAAAAATGAAAAAAAATGAAAAAATTCAGAAAATTATGAAATGAAAAGTAAAAAAAGAATTATTCGAAAATTACGATTTCTAAAGCTAAAAATGTAAAAATTACGAAAATACCCTTCATATTGGAAAAATAATGAAAAATTTTCAAAAAATCCAGAAAATTTTGAAATGAAGAGTAATAAAAGAATTATTCGAAAATAATTATTTCTAAAGTTAAAAAGGCCAAAATTATGAAAATACCCTTCATTTTGGAAAAAGCGAAAAAAAAAAATTCCAAATAATCCAAAAAATTACGAAATGAAAGGTAAAAAAAGAATTATTCAAAAATTACGATTTCTAAAGCGAAAAATGTAAAAATTAAGAAAATACCCTTCATATTGGAAAAATGAAAAAAAATGAAAAAATTTCAAAAAATCCAGAAAATTATGAAATGAAAAGTAATAAAAGAAATGTTTGAAAATAATAATTATTAAAGTAAAATAAGGTCAAAATTAGGAAAATGCCCTTAGCGTTGAAAAAGTGAAAAAAATAAATAAAATTTAAAAAATCCAAAAAATTACGAAATGAAAAGTAAAACAAGAATTATTCGAAAATTACGATTTTTAAAACTAAATATGTCAAAATTACGAAAATGCCCTTCATGTTGAAAAAAGTGAAAACAATAATAAATTTAAAAAAATCTAGAAAATTATGAAAAAATAATAATTTTTTATACTTTTCATTTCGTAATTTTCTGAATTTTTTTTCACTTTTTTCTATTTTTTCCAAAATAAAGGGTATTTTTGTAATTTTAGCATTTTTAGCTTTATAAATCCTTATTTTTAGATAATTCTTTTTTTACTTTTCATTTTGTAATTTTCTGAAATTTTTTCATTTTTTTTCACTTTTTTAAATATGAAAGGCATTTTCGTAATTTTACCATTTTTAGCTTTAAAAATCGTTCTTTTAAAATAATTCTTTTTTTACTTTTCATTCCGTAATTTTCTGGATTTTCTGAAATTTTTTCATTTTTTTCACTTTTTCAAATATGAAGGGCATTTTCGTAATTTTGGTCCTTTTAGCTTTAAAAATCATTATTTTCAAATAATTCTTTTATTACTTTTCATTTCATATTTTTCTGGATTTTTTGAAATTTTTTCATTTTTCCAATATGAAGGGTATTTTCGTAATTTTGGTCCTTTTAGCTTTAAAAATCATTATTTTTGAATAATTCTTTTATTGCTTTTCAGTTCATAATTTTTTGGATTTTATGAGTTTTTTTCATATTTTTCAAAATAAAGGGTATTTCGTAATTTTGGCATATTTAGCTCTAAAAATCGTTATTTTAAAGTAATATTTTTTAATATGTGGGTTAAATGGGTAACCCACATAATATGTGGGTTGGGTCAGGTAAAATGTTATGGTAAAAGGGTCAAAATAAAAGGGTTGCAAAAGGATAGAGTCAAAATTTACTTGACCCTTATACGACCCTAAATGACCCATTTGACACCCCTAAATTTATCAATGAACTCCTGTCATGTTAGCTTCTTGGAGTAGTAATTCTCTATTTTACTTTTTTTTGCTTTATTGAATTTTCTTTAAGGCGACTTTTTGTTACAACTTTGAATTTGAAAATTCTCATCACTTTCATATGTTTTAACTGCAAGCATTTCGTTGATGTGTAATAATTCGTGCTGCTACTAGTTGTGCTAGTTCTTTATGATATTTGATGGCATTCCTTTAACATTGCATATGCTAGTTTGTTTCATAGTTCATTTTTCTTTTGCCTATGTTTCATTTCATGATTCAAACTTTAAAATTCTTGCTATTATTGTTTACATTGCAGGAAACATGTCTAATGATTATGGAGTATGAAGTATGACTTCTTGTTGATGTTGCTGACTTCTTATTGATGCCTTGCTAGTTGCTATTGATGTATGGACTATGGCTGTTGTATGAAAATATGAACTATGTTAATGTATTGGTATAAGCTTATTGAATATCATATTCTATCAATATGTATGAACTGTAGTACTGTGTTGTGTAATCTGTGATGGCTGTTAAATGGCTATTGAGACTGAGAAGTGAGTGTAGAAGAGTATTTAGTCTTGATTGTTGTCGGGTTGACCCTTTAAATAATCGGGTCGGATCGGGTTGACCCTTTAAATAATCGGGTCGGGTAGGGTTAACCCATTTATTTAATGGGTTAAATGAGTTGGGTTTGTTTATGGGTTGAATTAGTTGGGTCAAATTCTACCCGATCAATTTATATCCAATCCGATCCATTTGACGGGTCTACTTAAAATAACAATGAGGAACCCTCTTTTAAAGTTGTAGTTTTTCAGGGCTCGTGTCGATTCTAGAAACGTGAAAATAAATTAAAGGTTTGGCTACATCATATTTGATGAGCCATCTCTACGAGTTTAAAAGGTTTGCTATTTACCTAATGGCAAGTTTGACTACAATGTAACAAACTTATTGCTTGCATCCTTGAAATCCACTTTTGATCCATAGTTCGTTCTTTTAAAATTAAAATATAAAAATGTGTGGTGGTGATGAGATTAGCTTAGGCTATAAGAAAGTATGGTTGCATCAGTTTTATCACGTGTTTATTCAAGTAGTTTAAATTCTAAACTGATCAAAATTGTTTGTTCTTCAGTCATCATGCACTGTTGTAATGATTATGCTTCAATATTTGTTTTTTCCTAAACCAAGAAGCTCAGAACTAACTTTCGCTTTTCAAATTTTTTGTAATTTTGAAACATTTTAAAATCGAAAAATGCACAGTTGCCTTTTGTTAACTCGCTTTTTAACGAAAATTGTTACACTTTAAACTTAAACATTTGTGTGATGCTCCACAATGAGATCCATACTAACAAAGAGTATTATTAGGTAACAATGTCTGTTAGTGCAAGGAACATGACTGTTTAAGAGCGACCATCCATATGTCTTGTATTAAACGTGTATCGAATGCCTCGATTTAGTGCCATATTTTTTTAACCTCAACTGTACCGACATACTCAATTCAAGTTTAGCACAAGCTAATGGATCTATCTAGAGCAAAATGTAATAACATCACATAATGTTGATTACAAAACAACAAATAGATCCATATACAGATACATTCGAAGTACAATACATAACACTACCTGAGTAAGATGTACATCAGAATTACGTAAATAGGCTATAATACAATTACACAAAATATGCATAAGCCTCCAAAAAAACAATAAAATAGTCCATGACGGAAGTAAACCAAGTAGATATCAACAGTAGGTGACTAACTTGTAACAACCGGTCAGCTCCGAGGACATAAAATACACGGACCAGTCTAGTTTAAGTAAGATGCTTAGAGAATGATAGGTGAAGGATAATAACACACAAAGGTAAAGGTTCTCACTAAAGAAGTAACAACATAGGCTAATATGGTGCGGTATACATGAGATGAGTTCATTTAACACATAAAAGTCTCATGTATACGGAGATAACCACGCAAGAACATTAGATGAAAATCCCAAAGTCTTAATATATAGAACTCGATTAGGAATTCACCACCACATATGTATAATTATCACATAGAAATGTATTCACCGTATAAATCGCTATATAGCTCATAGGCTATGCATAAAAAATCCACATAAAAATAGTGAAAACATTTAAAAGTCACAAATTCTGAAAATAGTAAAATCTAGAAAGCAACACACATATAATTATCACTGGGAAATGAAATCATCATGCATAAATGGATCCATAAATTGGCGAGTCTAAGTTCGCCTGCATGTGCACTATCACTAGTACAAAATATGCATGTTGCATCGTCTCATTTGCATCAGTTGTCCTTACTACCGATGCAAATAATGTTACTTGTATAACAACCCGCCTTCCTGCTCGGCTCGAATCGATGGTTAAATCGACTTAACCGATCAACAAGATGTATCGCCTTTGGGCATACAACACATAAGAATTGAACAAAACAACTTTTTCATTAATACCATTACAATATTACATCAGAGTAAAAGAATATATAAGAGTACAACAAATATCAGAGTATCTGAAAACACATACACAGCAAAAAAAACACCTATGCTCAGCGGAAGGCTAAGAAATGATCCAGAGTATAGCTCCAGCCATAATCCAGAATTCTGCTCTAAAAGTATATGCAAACCAAAGCTATTAGGCTGCCCGTGGAAATTATGGGCACTTAGAGTTTAGGTGGAAGAATAATAAACTCCGAGTCAATCTGAAGACTGGTGTGAGAATTAAAACAGTTATATACCTTTATTTTAAAGTTGGATAAATCGTAAGACCACGCCGTATATCATGGAACGAGTTTCTCCTTACGAATATCTGTCATAAAAACTCAAAACTAATATAGTTTCATCTTCATATTTAGATTTATCAAATCCAATCAACTTCATTTATTTATAAAATCCATTCTTTTAAAAATAATCACTTTGAACTTAAAATCCAGGTTTCATTTCAAATCATTGAAATAATACATATCATTCATATCAAATCGTACTTCACTTCGGAATTTAAAAATAAATCACTTTTGAAAATCTCAGGTATCTACTATACAAGAATATCAACATATATGCCACCAGATTAGGAGGTTTCTCCCGATTGCAAGGCAACTGGGTCCTAGCCTTCATCTCATCAATAATATAAGTATGTACCTCTATCTCAAGAGCGAACCATACCTTCACACATGTGCCCACTTTTTAATTACGGGTTCCCCGACTCATTGGTAACACTATAAATCATTTTATATCCCAAAATGGCAAATCATTTCGCATTCATAGTAACAAATATCATCAAATCATAGTGTTGTTGCTTTATAAATCATTTAAAAATCGGGATTTAAGCCGTTTCTCTTCATTTATAAAACTTCTTTTCTAAACCAGTTATTTTCTTTGAACTATTTTCTGTTTCTTTGAAATCAAACATTTCATTTCATATTCTTTTATGAAAACAAAGTTTCAAAACAATTCATTTAAATGTACATTCATAAATTAAATGAATCAAATATTATGGCTAAACACCTTTCAATCAAATCATAAAATAAATCATAAGGCGATTGCTTACAAATATTTTCTATCCCACCCAATGTTAAATATAAAAGCATGAGGATTGACGGGACGAACTGCTAGCTTTCGATAATGGGATAAATTAGTACAAGAGGTTGTGGATACACTTCTTGACAATGGGATACACGGACAACCAATGAGGGATGGTCATAATAAATTTACAAATCATTTTCAGAAAATTTTGTTTCATTCGGCTCCTTTATGGAAAATTGATGTCTTCCGAGAGATTCTCAATTATGGAAAAATCGATAGAGAAAAAAGCCGGCTATCGGACTCGAACCGATGACCATCGCATTACAAATGCGATGCTGTAACCTCTGAGCTAAGCGGGCTCACATAACAGAATCCAACCAATCTTGCTTGCACGATGGAAAGAGCCACTGGCTTATCTCTCCATCAAATCACCATGCCCGAAGTCGTTACCTTAACCGCAAGGAGGGGATCTAATTGTATTAGTTTCTATAATTGATTTCTTCTATGGATAAACTTGGAAGTTTTTTAGACAACTTAATTAAGAAATCTTTATTGGTTCTACCTCCTCTTTTTTATGAGGAGAATGAATCTTACTCGGCACCGTCGGATCACTAAGGCCGACTTTCGTCACTTGCTTATAAAGTGATCGAGCGTAAATCACACAATGGCATCATTACGTTAAGGTCATTAACACTTAATTACTATTTCAAATCACTTTAACTAAATTATTAACTATCGTTAATAATTTGTTTGCTATTATTAGCAAATCAAATCATTCCAATTAATGTCAACATACATCACATCAAGTTGTCAACCAATGTCACAACGAAATTTATTGATGTTACTATTCATCCATAACATAACAACCACGTTATCAACTAAATTAACTGATCATTTATTTACAGTTTAACTTCATAATTAACAATGTATTCATTTTAATTACTAAACTGTTAAGTAATTAACTTACTAATTTCCATTAACATCATTAACAGTCATTAATCCAAAGTTACTTAACATAGCAATTACTATTCATAACGTAATTAATTGCACTAACGCAACAATTAATCCAAACGTGAACAAGGTTTGCTCACTATTTATACTTAAAAGATCATCTTTGCTTCACTAACTTAATGAAATTGCTTATAAACTTTTTGGAACTTCCAAACTAAACTACATATAAGCAATATGCTTACATATGTCAACTATTAACACCTCAACAATCATAATAATATAAGAGATTATATCAAAACATAACTACAAACCAAAGCACAAATTTGAAGTTAAAAGCTTGTGTAAAGTGTGAGTTTTTCTCATCAAGGGATCCACTCCTTCGTTCTCTAACTTTAAAGGTCCTAGCTTTCTTACTTTAAAGTGATTCCGATTACTTCCAATTTTCAAGCGTGACTTCACGAATTATTTTTCACTCGAGATTTCATCAAAATATTTCTATGCTTACTAACTCTAAACAAAAATAAAAAAGGAGGCATCTTTATGATTGAAATAGTTTAAAGTTTGAATTTTTATGGTGTACAAGCTTAGATCTTTAAAGGAAAGAGGTGTCTGATGGTATAAAGGTGGATTTTTTGGTGTGAAGTGGGCTCAACCAAAACGGAGGAATTCATGGACTTGAGGAAGAGAGAGAAAGAGAGGAAAGGAGAAAGAAGAAAAGGAAGAGAGAATGGAAAGGGAAGAATGCGAATGAGAGTGTAATGACCTGCATCTTTGCCGTTAGATTATTCCTTTAAAAATGGTTTTAAATGTTGTTTTGGAATTTAATAAACTCGAATTTAATAATTTGAATATTTTATTAACATAAATAATAATAAAATAATATTTTAATTCTGAAATATTTGAAAAATACTGGATTTGTAATATTGTATGTACTAACAATATATAAGAATATAATTTAGTTTGGTTTTGAATTATATTAACGAATTCGTTTATTAAACGACATTTGAATGTTTAATTTATAATTTAATTATAAACGAGCTGCAGTGGCGCGGTAGTTCATAATGTTACGTTTTGAACTTTAAACGGATGTATAAGATCCAATATAAGTCGGATTTTATTGAAACAAGAAATATCCGGATCTATTGGATAATATTTCTATAATGGAGGAGAAAAATCGAATTTTCATACACTAGATTTTGTTTTATGTCTAAAGCAAATTTTCAAAAGGTCGCTATGGAATTCGTTTATGAACCATAACGTTTATTTATATTAATAAAAGGGTTTTTACTAAATTTAATACCGATTTGACTTGAAACTCAGCCCGAAATAATTTATATTGAAACTATATGAAATTCTACTCGTATATGTCCGATAATAACAATTTATTATTATTATATTGAGGTATTTTTAAATCGGGTTATTTTAATTTATATTGGATCCTTAAAAAGGGACATTTTTCAAATGACCTTTGTTTTCAACGAAACGAATTTTATTAAATCCGTAATAGTAAATTATTGCTAGATTTCATATTTCGTGTCAATTGGAGTTATTATGTGACCGTGCGCAATATAAATGCATATAAATTAATCGGTTGAAATTAAAATAGCGATTTTACAAACGATCTCAGAATTCAACGAAACTAGTTTCATCGTGTCCGAAACATTAAGTTATTATAAGAATTACAATTTCGTCACAATCAGAATACGTTTGGGATCGTACGGGTTTTAAAGTCGAATGGTACACATCAAATAACATCGTTAATCGCCTTCGAAATAAAAATCTTTAGTCTAATCAATCAAATTATCCCGACCTTTACCATAATCTGCTGCATTAATCCAAACCATCTGACTAAAAAAAAATCTATGTACAAATCTCAATTTTTTTGGAAACCTTACCCAAACTCTCGTTTCTAGTTTTCTTCAAAGATTGCGGCTAAGACTAATTGTTAGATCCTCCAAAGGAAAAATCCTTGTCAAAACTTAAGCATTTACAAATCACATAGTATCATATCCTTTATCCAATCACATCGTTTCCTATGGTCAAAATTATTGGCTGCTAAATTTCGGCACATGAATTGAATCCGATGTTATCTACTATGACATATGAGAGTACCATCTGTGGCTAAAATTAAAGTAATATATATATATATATACTAGTATTACCGTACAACGGTGGAAAAACCTACCGTTAAAGTATTAAATATAAAATACAAAATTATTTATTAAAACATATTTCAAATTAGATTTTATTTAAAAAATGCAAATTAAACTAAATTTTATATGTGAACCAACTGGAGATAGAATAGATATTGATTTCGAAGCAGTCACAAACGCAAACATAAATTTTATTATATATCAAGTAGGATCATATTAGATGAACCGCACAATGGTGCAAATATCGACCGTGAAGGTATTTAATATAAAATATAAAATCATTTATTAAAATTTATTTCAAGTTATATTTTAATGAAAAAATCATAGCGTGGTTTAATAAAAAAGGGATGTAGTCGCCGAAAAAGTATAAATCCAAATACACTATGAACTCTAAACGTAAACCTATTGTACATAAAATTCAGTCAGATCTTCCTTCATTGCAATCAGCAGCAAGTTGCTGATCGTAATGAAGGATGGTACGCAACTTACCGCTCACCGAATTGAAAACCTTTTTGGGTAAAAGTAAGTGAATAATTTGGTGTGCACAGTAACACTTGAATAAATTTTGCCAATGAAAATGTAAAACATGGACGCATGCATTAGCAAATAGATCTTTACATAGGTGGCAAAATTGCGTTTAGTCTGAGTGTTCTAAAAATAACAACCACAAAGAGAAAATACTATGAAATGCTAAGTGTTGCAGCACCACTAGACTGTTCAACTACTTGGTTAAAAAAATAGAACTTAGAACAGAGATTTTGAGAACAAAAAGTAGTATGCAGCATCACTCAACAAAAGAACCTGCATAAAGAAATGTTTTTATATAGTTACATATAACGCAAAGACAAACTATCAGTCAAATGATACTATAGCCTCATTCACAATCATTCCATGTTGGTGACAATATGTTTCATAAATTATATTGAAGGGACTAAGTATGTGATTTTAGTAATTGAAGCAAGATATAAAATTAAAGGCTAGGCCGAAGCATATCATATATTTACAGTGTCACTCAACAAAATTTCATAGTAGAGTCTATGTAATAGTCGGCAGTAACTAATCATTAACATAAGTGTTCATGTCCACTGCAGTTGAAGTTAAAATAAAAACGTCTGCACTAACATTCAAAACCATCTGGTAGATGATGTTCATAAACATGGCAATTGCAGCAGTCTTGAACAGCTGAAAACCTGGCTATGATATTGTACTTGGAATTGGATGTTAATACATTCAGTTAATACAACGAATTCTTTGTAAAAGAGCAAAAGATGCTAAAATGCAGCACTCTTTTCTTTATACTAATGCATTTTGTGGATTTTACGTACGAAAAACAAAAGGGGTTGCGAAAAGTGAAGAAATAAAAGTAGAATGACTAAAACACAGAGAACAGTACAAATAAGAATGAAAACCAAAGTAACTTACAATATAGTTTGCATCTGTGCAGTACAAGTTGCCTTTGACCCAAAATCCTGCAATGACAATGGATGGTAAATGTGCTGTATGCTTTGTTACTAAGACAAATTGCAGCTTCATCAAAACTTGACATCTAACTTATACAAGTAATAAGTGAAAAGTTGTATATCTAATCATAATATTCGGCTTTTGGTTGATTTACAGATATTACTTACAATATCAGTTTACAGGATAATCATTCTACAATCTACTACGCATTGTTGTAAATATCAAAACCACTGATACTGTTGTCACTGTAACAAGACTTACTGTCACTGCATTTACAAAAGAAATTCTTCGCTCTTGTTGTTCCAATGGATCCTCCTAACAAAAAATTTGAACATAACATGCATTTTCACCCCTTTTTTATTTGCACTGGAAGGAAGCTACAACAATTAATTACAGATTATCATATACAAAGATATTCCAGATTTATTCATCAAAAAATAATGCGAAGACAATGGCATTGAACCGTAAGTTCATAAGTCCATATATGATCCGAACATATAGATATATTATTTATATGGTGATACTTGTCTTTTTTTCCTTCAATGGAACTACTGAAGCAATCTGCCATTTACTGGATTGCGGTATTACCCTGACTCTTAAACCAATTTACATGGTCACGTCACTTTAAAGTAAGACCATATTTATGCCTACCATTAGCATATCATTTACGAATACAAAACCAGAAAACCATGGAGAATAAAATCAGAACTCAGCAAAAAGTTTGTCCCTAATCCTATTACCCCATAAAAAAATACTATTAGAATAAAATGTTATTAGCTGAATTTCAAGAAACAACCGATATAGCCATCAGGTTATTTGAAATCTTAGACTTATTGTTCAATGTTCATTCTAGTAGTAGACTTACCGTATTCTCTAATACTGACAATGCATTTTTTGGATGGTTTTGATTTGGTTCTGATAAATTTTGGTACGAAGATATAACGAGGCATACCGAATAAAACGAACATCATGGGTGCGTTAATTTACTATCAATGTGTGGAATCCAATACACAATCATTGCTGACTGAAGGAAATATAAGTCGCCAATATTACTAACTCTTAACATTTATGGTAAGCCCTTTGAAAGTGTGTTTCCGGAGTAATATAAGATTATGATTCCAGTTCTATTCAGAAAAATAAAATAAAACTAAGGTCAGGTCCAAAACGGAGGGAAGAAACTACGTTTGCTATATGATCCAAGCTCGCATACAGCGATGCCTACGTTTTTTTGTTAATGAAATTTGACATGCTCAACTTTCCATTGTCTGATCTTACCAAACATTTAGACTACAAAAACACATCACACCCTATAGCATGACAGGCACATCAACAACACCCCCACCCCACCCCACCCCCAAAAAAAGACACACAAAAAGGTTGTTACACGGTCAATCCTGCATGGCAATAATTTTATTTTCCAAGGAAAAAGAAAAATCGGTAGTAGTTACAGAATATCACAACTCCAGTAATCATTTAATTGCTCTAACGGAAGCAACAGAAAATTGTTTAAAGATTAAGTACATAAAGCCTGAATTTCGCAAAACCGATAAGTTTTAAAATCATTACGTAGCATGATAAATTCGAATCCGAAATTAGTATTATACCAATTACCAATAGTTCTACTATAATTAAAGCCTGTTATCTCACCAGACTTGGTAATTCACATATTCACATTCGCAAAATTAATTAAAATTTGATTGAAGAGATTAATGACTTTTGAATATAATTAAGTGAATTTGCGGTTACCCAATGAGAGACCTGAAGCATTTTCAGCAGATTCGAAAAGAAGCTAAATATGAATCTAGTACCTAGTCGCAGGAGTTCTCTACTTCCGATACCTTATGCTGCAACCTCTAAAAATAGACGCACTCGCTGTTACCTGACCTTACCGGTGGATTATTTATCGGTGATGTTGATATTGACCATGTGGATAAGCTCCAAGTCCACAAGCTGCAGTCAGGTCAGGTGACAAGCTGATAAGCTTTGTGTCGATAAGGTTCAAACCATCATGGAAGCAACTATTGAAGTTTGGCTTGGAAGGTTTGTAATGGTGTTGATTTAATCACAAATCACTTCGTAACTAACCCTGACCTATTTTTGTCGGCATAAAATACTTTTGTGAACTTCCATGAAACATGTATAGAAACACAAGTCTAAAAAAAAAAGTAATGCTATTCGCTTATTATGTAAGCAGCAACAGCTTACGAAAGAAAATTTTGAAAGTGGATTTTAAGAAAAAGGCAAACTAAAATTTATGTTGAGTAATAAAATTTATACAGTACCGAACTAACGACTTCTAAACCACTAAGAGCGATACTGCTACGATATAAAATATTTACGACGCAAGGAACGATAAACAATGTATATGGGAATGTAAATCGTAATGGATAAGAGTCATACTTGGTCCAAGTTAATTCCATAATCTTGAAGAGCTTTCTTTTCTAAACAGTCTCTTGCAGTGTGCATCGTTTCATCTATTATATAACCAGCAAGAGGAGTTGGTTAGTCGTAATCGCATTTGCAGTGCCAACGAACAAGACGTATAACAAAATGCAAGTAGAGCATCAGGTAGTTCTCAAAGAGTTGGACATGTAATGAAAACTCATCACGTTCTTCAAATACTGGATATGTTTATCCTTTTGACTGTAGTTGACAATATCAACATGACCAAGGGGCAATATTTACTATTGGCGCAACCTGATGAAAATAAACTTTAGAAACAAAGTCAAATTACTGTAAATATTGGCATTCAATAAGAAAACATATTGACAGTAGATGCATATATTTGGGTGGTTATTAGTGTGCTACTCATTCAAATGCAAATAATCTCAGTAATAATGACTTACAACAACAGACATAAACTACTACCTCCAAAAAAAAAATCCGTATCTACATGGATTTATCCTGGTCTTCATCTCCAAGTGCATTAAAGAGAACAAATAACCAGACAAGAGTTGATTCACAACTTAATACCGAAGATGCCCAGCAAAAAAGCTGTAGGGAACAGTCTTATGCATTGATATTCTTTACTAATTAAACCAAAAAAAAAAAAAGCAGGTGCAGAGAATAAGTTAGTCAATGTAATAATGTAATTATGTATTCTATATTTATTTATGTATGAGAGATCAAGAAACTCAGATATGTAGCAATTCTAGTATTTGTTTTCTGTTTCCTTGATGATTTGTCCCAATTACACTTGCTTTCATATTTTTCCATACTATGCTTTAACATATTATGCTTTAATCATCCAGTTTGATGATTACAATTCTCACGAAACTGTCTAATTTTGAATTATTGAAATACTTCTAAATTCTATAATTTGGGACATTAAACAAAAAAAGTGTCCAAAATCCAAATTTTAAGACAACCAATTTTTCGTCCTAGCTCTAGAATCATAAACACCTTTATCTTCAAAATCAAAAAGCAAAAACCTCATATTTTACAATTACAAAATGAATAAATATACCTTTCTTTTATCGTTCTGCACAAAGCAGGCAACTAGCAACAAAAAGAGCAGCAAATTCACAGAATCGAAGTCTGGACGTCGGACTCTGGATTCGTGGAGAAAGGAGACGCGCATCCAATTTTATAACCACATAAAGTGCTCGATCTACTTATTATGTGGCAGGATTTAGGGTTCGTTTTAGTCAATTTGCGATGGAGCAAAGGCAAATTTTGGATTAGGGTCTGTTTCAAAACCTGATAAACGAAAGAAATAATAGGCATCGTTTTTGAAGGGGAAATGGTTTTGAAGCGGAAATTTGGGATTTAAGAAGAAATGCGGAGAGGAAATAGGGAGGGATTTGAGAAGACACGGAGAAGAAACTGCGACATCGGGAGAGATATCGTCGAAGAAGCCGCAATTTTTTTTGGCTTCAGAGAATTCCTTTTTGGGCACCAGCAGTAAGCAAACCTCCCTAACGGTCGGTTTGATAAAAACATTACATTCTGGCTTCCTTTTCTTCACCAAACACTATTCACCTTCTCTATTTCTATTTCGAGTCCAGGAAATTAAACAAAGCCGCTTCCTTTGTTTCCAGTGTCTTCTTTCACTTTGAGAAAAAAAATCGAAATATAACCAGATAAAATTCAAATGACATTTTTTTTGAATTCGTGACTTAAGAAGCTTTAGCTCCATACGTGCAAGTTCGAACTCGATCCACATTTGGCTCGTCCGTCATCAAGTCAGTTGGTTCTTTTTGTGATGATCAGGGAAGTCACATGGGTTTCTTTCCTAGTTGACGTGGAGCTGGGATTGTAGGGAACCGAGTAGAAGAGAGCTTCTCAACAGTATGGGAAACTTATAAACTCTGTGGGGTTCGACTTTTGAAGCAGCGTGACAAGACAAGCTCTGGTCGAAGTAAGAAAGGGTTTGATCATTGTGTCTCGAATCGAAGGGTGGGGCAGTGCTCAACAAGCGAATAGGGGTGTAAATGGGTCGAACCGGACTGGACGGAGGTGTGTCCAAGCTCTGTCCTATAAGAGTTCAGACGGACACCTACCGGACATCATATAGCCTCGGACTGAGCCGGACAATGGACTGTCCTGTCCGATATAGCCTTGGATAAAAGAAAAGCATCAAATATTTTAGATCTGACCGAACACTAGTGTGTCCAAGCTCTGTCCTATAAGATAATGGACGGACACTGGACACCTTATAGCTTTGGACCGAGCCGGACAACAGACTATCATGTCCGATATACAGCTCTACAAACGAAGAGGAGGATATGGACCGATTGTGGATGGTTTCCATGCCAGAAAAGTTCGAGTGATCTTCCTGCAGCAGCGAATAGGAGTTGACGTTGATACTATAGTGAGGCGTGCGAGCTTGGCAAAGGGGTGACAGAGTCATAGAGCTCGGGAAGGACGGATTGTCGGCGGTGCCGAAAGTCGATTTCGTGGAGTATACGGGGAGATACTGGTTTGGTAAATTCACGAAATGACCATGAATACGGTTCAGTATTTCTGCAAAAAGGGAAGAAGAATTAATATATCCTAATCATAATTTGTTTAATTAATTAAGAATTTAGCGAAACTGGATCCGTTGGAATCACAACAGCGAAGGCTACACAGTCGAGCTGGTCTGGTTGGGTTCGGAAGCAACTGAAATTTCGTATAATTTTAAATGCCTATTTAAAATTATACGAAATAACACGACAATAGTCAATCGAAACAAACTGTGACTCTCATGCTTTCTGGAATTCTATGATGTGTTAAATTCATATAATTATAAATTATAGTTGATAATATAAAACTGGATGATTGAATACTACAAATGACTATTGGTTGTTTATTGTTTCTTTGGCTGACGTTATTTATATTTCATCGTTTAAAAGCAATTTATTAATAAATAATCATTCCATAGGTTATTATCAGCTATTGTTATAATCTGTGATGTAGAGAAGAACAGGTTGGAGGGACCTAACCGGATTCCTCAAATAATTGTATGTTATTTGTTTTGCATATTATTTATATATGATTTGTTTACCCTAAGCGACATTATAACCAATTTGAATATTTATGATTGATTGGACTTTAATCATTGAAATTTAATTTAACGATTGTTATGTTCTAATCTGTAGACAATATTGATTAACTAATTGGCAGCGAATGGTCTAAAATCCATTATTTTTAGATGTCGTTTTGGTGTTAAGTTAATTGACAAAGTTTTTAAGTTATGAAATTTATTTTTATAAACAAATCGAGTTTTCAAGTTTATTTTATATAATTTATTTAAAAATAGAAGTTTTATAGATTTTTTTATAATCGCATTTTACAAAAGAAATTATTAAATACTTATTTTATAGTAAAAAGACAGAAATTAACCAGAATGTTAGTAATCTAAGATAATTGTTTTCTAGGAAAAAGAATGGAGCGAGTTTATACTAAATTAATTATATGTTAATTAATTAAATAAGAAGGATTAGCGGAAACCAGTCAGCGGTTAACTATGTTTTTGAGTTGACTTGGTAAACTATTTCAAATTGGAGGTGTTGTCTAATAGAAATAGTTTTCCGAACAATCGTTAAATTTAACGGATGTTCCTAGATGTTAATAAGTATTTAATTAACTATATTTTAAAAGTACTATCAAATTGTTTGTTATTAATAAAATTAACTATTATTTATATAACTATTTAACAAAAGATTAACTATTCTATTTTTATTTAATTAAGAAGTTAATTACCTCTATTGTAGTTAATGTTGAAGTGAATTATTATTTAATTAATAATAATTGAAATGGTCATCTTCTTAAATGGAATTCATTAAAAAGTAATTGAGTTGTGATAAGATCTTAGTTAAACTTAGAAAAGGGTTTTGTACAAGAATTGGATAAGGAATCCAATATGATACACAAGTTTATAAAAGAAATCTTGAGATGAGGCGATGTTTTAGGATAAGAACTTACTTAACAAAACTAAATTAAGTATAAATGACATAACCAAAAAGATATTTCCAAATTAAAGAAAATAGAACAGATAGGTGTAAAGAAATTGACATATATATTCTTAGAACAAATCCAAATATATAAACCCTATTTATAAAAAGATTTAAAGCAAGATGTTTTGTAACGACCCGTATTTTCTGCCTATTTATTTGGAATATTTTAATTATTTTAATTAGTTAAAATATTGGTTTGAATTTAAATAATCGAATTTAACGATTTTATTTGGATTATACTATTTAAATAATAAAAGAATATATATTTTAATTCCAAAATATTGGGAAAATATAGAATTTGAAATATATTGTAACCGAGCAGTTTAAAGTGATCAAATATAGGTTATATTGAAAATATAGAGACGATTTCAATTCGAAAACGACGGTCGAGCGATATGGTTTAGAATTTAATTAAATAACGAGCTACAGCGGCGCGACAGTTCGCGATTTGGTGTTTTGAACTTCAATTGGTCGTACCAGGTTCAAAATAAGTCGGATTTCCTCGAAACAAGAAAGTCGGGACCGGTTTGACGATATCTTTCCAATGACAGAGAAAAATCTAGTTTTCATCGTGTAGATTTTATTTTATGTTCAAATCAAATTTTGAAAAAGTCGCTGTGGAATTTCCTTTATAATTTTATCGTTATTAATATTGAATAAAGGGTTTTTAAATTTTTATAATATCGATTTGGCTTCAAATTCAACCCGGGATATTTTATCTTGATAATATACGATATTCTGGTCATGTATGGCCAATTTCAATATTTCAATAATATTATATTGAGGTATTTTAAAATTGGTTTATTTTATTTGAATTGGCCAGTTATAAAAGGGACTTTCTTCAAACGACCTCGGTTTTCGACGAAATAAATTTTGTTGTCACCATAACGGTAAATTATCACTTGATTTTCAAACCGTACGTCAATCGGGGTTTTCTGTGAGCGTAGCAAAATAAAATGCAAAATAAATCGATTAAATTGGACGTGAACGAACGCTATTTGAGCAAACGGACACGGAATTCGACGAAACAAGTTTCGTTAGGACCGTATCGTCAAAATATACTACACCGTCCAGTTGCATCTCGAATGGGGTTTGTATGTGAGCGCAGCAACAAATAAACAACGTTCGAAAATGCGATAGGTACGAAATAAAATATCGCTAGTCAACATCGGTCGTCAAATCAAATTAAATTATATTATTTTCACCTATATATACCCTTTCCCACCATAATTTTCAGCGAAACCAGAAATTCACCTGTACATTTTGCAAATAAGTTCTTAATCACAAAATAAATTTTTTCTTCCAATCCGTGAGGGTTTTGCTAGGGGAACCTGAAGGGAAGTTGTAGATCGGGATGTTAGCTACCTGCACACAAATTTCTAGGGTGATCGGAGCATGGTGGTGGCCGGAATCGGGCTAAAACTAGCGATTTCCAGTTTCGTTCTTCCTCGTTTTGTGTACGACTGGGTTGATTTGAGAGGCCGAGACCTTAGGGCTTTTGTAGAGGGGAGAAGAGCTTCGTTTTGGCTGTGGTCTCAGGTCGTACGGTGGTCGGAAGTGAGAGAATCGAGGAGATGAACCGAAGCCAACATTTTTGGGTTATTTTCGAAAGTAGCCAAGGATTTTCACCATTTTTCGGCGTCGTCAGTCGTGGGAGGTGTCGCGGGCCAGGGGATCAGAGCTGGAAGGCGAAGCGGTCAGGATGGCGGTGGTGCAGCGTCGTCCGGTGAACTGTGGCGGAGGAAATCGATGGTTGAACGGGTTCCGATTGTGTGGGGTTTTCTGATGACAGAGGGGGTTTGGCAAACCGGAGCTTCAGGCAGAGAGGCGCCTTGTCGAGACGGAACAGATGATCAGGTCAGGTAGGGCCCAAGTTCGACGGAGGCTGCGCCGTTGGTAATCGAAGGTGACGGGGTGGTTGCATGAAAGGGGAAGTCGGGTTTTTCCACCTGAGAAGGAGTTAACGCATGGTACTGTTTAAAGGCGCTGACGTGGCACAAGTAGTTATAAGGTAATTAAAAGATTTAATTTTTAATTAATAGTTTAGTTTAAAAATCGTATAATATATTCAAACTTGAAACGTTCATAACTTTTCCGTACTTTAACGGATTTCAGCGAAACTGGATCCGTTGGGATCGCAGGGACGAGATATATCCGATGGCACTGACTAGGAGTCAATCTGACGTAGTTGAAAATTCCGCTAATTTTGAAAGGTTGTCTCAAATTAAATGCAATAAACGTGTCAACCGTCAACCAGAACAAAATCTGTTGAGTTAATTCTCACACCTTCTGGAATTCTGTGATGTGGTACATTCATAGTAAAATATAATTTACAGTAAATAGTTTAAATTGGTTGATTGGATGCGATGGATGCAAATTGTTTGTTTACTGTTGATTGATTGCAGTTGTTTATATCTCGTCAATTATTTTATGCATATATTATTTCAAACTGACATCTGTGATGCAAAGAAGGACAGGTTGGAGGGATCCGACCGGATTCCTCAAATAAACTGTATTTTTGTTTGTTGTGTATACATATGAATTTGTTCACCCTGACTGACACCAAAACCGGTTTGAATATTGATGGTTGAATATATATTCATCATCGTTGTGATTAAGGTTAATCGACAGTGCTGATTGGGTAATTGACAGTAAATGGTCTAAAATGTGTGGTTTTAACGTCATTCGACCGTCAGGTGAATTGACATAATTTAAAAGTTATGAATTTATTTATAACTGAAATTAAGTTTTCAATTATTTTGTAAGGATTAAAAATTGGAAGTTTGCAAATAAATATATTAAATCAAGTTTATAGAGGAAATTACTTAAATGGGTTAGACCAGTTTTTTTTTAAAAGTAGAAACCCAAGGGATTTACCTATGAGTTGGTAAAACAGAATAATTGTTTTAAACAATTAAATAGTGATTTAAATTAATTAAGTTAATTAATTAATTTAAAAGGGAAATGAAAGGGGAAATCAGTTAAAAGTTAACTGAGATGTACGGCTAATGAATTCAACTGTTTTTACTTGGAAATGATAATTGAATTAAATTGATTTGAATTTCTGGATTAAATGATTAGTTAATGTTCGATTAGTTAGAATTAAAATAATTATCAAATTGGTTAGAGTTAATATAGTTAATTATTATTTAATAAGTTTTTGAAAGTGATAATGATCCCATTTGAGTTAATAGCAAAGTTAATTATTTTTATAGTTAGTATTAAAGTTATAATTGTCTAAATTAAAAATAATTCGAGGAATGACTTTTAGTTAAGAATAAAATTAAGAAAGGATAAAGTAGCATTATGGTTTGATCAAAGAGATGATAAGAGGTTTGATAATGGGATTTATAATTCGGGCATTCAGACAAAATTGGTAAATGTAATTCGTAAGTAACCATAGAGATTTAAGCAAGATTTGTTTTCTAAATGGTTAAATTAAGAAAGGTGAATTCAGTTGAAAGGAATGTTTAAGGGAGATGGTAGTCTATTGAAGTGATGTTTTAAGTTAAAAGTTATTGGTTAGTGAATATTTATTTAAATAAAGGAGGTAAGTAAAAAGACGATCAAACGAGGATTTCAAAGGTAAGAGATGGTTTTACGAAACCAGTTGGAAATTGAGATAGTAAGTAAGATTTTGGTGAAGTGTTTAAGTGATAAACTAATATCATTCTGAGGTGAGAACAGGGTCGATCAAAGTCTGAGAGGTAATTAAATACCCCAACTTGAATGGCTTTACGATTATCGAGGAATGGTATTAGTTGGAGATGAGTTAAAGGTGTTGTGATTTGTGTGATATCCCATACGAGAGGTATGGAATTTAAGTGTGGGATTTTTGAATATGAAAGATACTGGAATGTAGTTAAATGGAAAAAAAGAATATTTGGTTTGAATTATAAGCCAACTTTTGTTTTAACCCTATTAGGATTGGAAACGGTTAATACCAATAAGTATATTATATATATGTATATACATATAGATGTATCTATCGAGATACTCGAATATAAAGGAAATGGAAAAGGGTTTTAAAGAAAATATATTGATGTTCCAAAAGAAGTGGAAAGCTGGGTATGTGTATACGCTCAGAAGTAATTAAAATAGTTTTGTTTAAAATTAAATAAGAAGAGATGTGGCGTTTTCAATATACTATAAGAATTAGAAATGATTAACCATTTGGGTAAATATGTTTAAATAGGCCAAGAAGTGCCAAGTGCTGAATCAACAAACTCATTTGTATTCACATTATTGTTATTTGATGGTTAAATCACCGACTGTCAAACTGGACCAATACGATTGTTGGTATGGAAAGACCGGGATCGAATTTATATTCCAAAACCATCCCGACCAACAAGTATGTGAAGAAATTGGAAGATGATCGAGATGGAGCATTGAAGACTGTAGATCTTCATAAGCGGAAGAACCGCTAATGATCCTGGGTGAGCTCCTAAAGATAAACTGTGGTTCTGTCGTGGTTGGAATCTACAGGTTGCAAGGAATTTTCGCTACTGATCCATGGGGTGATTCCTATATGATATGCAGTAGGAAAGTACCTTCGGTTCATCCTGTTCCTGGATGACTTGTATGGACGAGTGTCTGACAGAGTATTTCCAAAGGACCACGTACGTTGATTTTTTCAAACGTATTATAGTTGGTTAGCTCCCAACTAGAGTATTTTTGTGGACGTCAATTAGTGATATCCAGAGGACCTGATGATGTGACATTTAAAGTGAATTGTGGCCAGATGTTCTGAAAGAAATTCTAGCCTTAAGCCTCATCAACTGGGAAATGACAAAAATCGGCCAGGCAGCATGGCTATGTGGGTCGCTCCCATTAGGGCGTATGATCACCTATCTAGAGAAAATCCATTTGCTTCTTTAATCTATATTTCGATGCTGTCCCTTATCGGGAGGCGGTTGCTGATCCCAACCGTCGGTGATATACATTCGATACACCCAAGAGAAATGAGTGGTCGGTCATGTGAGGGCCGGGTTGCAAGACGTTCTTGTTGAACCCAGTGTATTCGCCTCTAGAGATACACCGTCGGAAGGTGGTCCCATACCGTGCCAAGTTGGAATCCAATATCCAATAAGCGCCCGCGGTTTTGATTGTATACTATATATGGGGAGCGTGAGATGCAAGCGTTCCTCTAGATTGTTATTTACTTATACTTAGACACTATGATAATATCAGATCAAAGTATGATTTCAAAAATGTTTTAGGTTATAGTTAGGTAAAAACCAACCGTGTTTATGTGTAGGCTGGTCTTACTATTATCCTTTGATTTCAGAAAAGGATTTTTCCAAAGTTAAACAAGTTGTGTGTTCTGTGAATTTATCACTGATAGAATCCCAGACTGACCCAGTGTATTTTGCTTTGCTTCAAATGTGCTCGGATCAGATCGAGGGTATTTCCAGGTTAGGTTCGCTTGGAGTTTCAGGAGCTGGAAGCAGGAGGCTTCACCACTAGTTATATATATATAATTATTTTTCCGCTGTGACTGATATGTGTGAACTCTGATGATTGGTATGTATTTACTGATCTTTTGTATAAAGAGATTTGATATTATATTTTATCGTTCCGCTGTGAGATTCTGATGTGGTGTTCTTCTTCTTTCTTCTATTCTAACAATTATTTCTTTCTTATCTCACCCTCTAAATTCTTTCTAATAACATCCAGTGTTTTCGGTGCTTGGAGGGTCGACATGCGTTATGGTAAGGGTATTTATGTCGATTTTCGGGGCCGAAAATTCCTGGGTCGTTACATGTTTACTTAATAATTGAAATTATGTAAAGCGAATCAAAATTGGAAAAGGATTCTTAAAGCATAAAGGTAAGTGTTTAAATAAAGTTTGGAAGCGATTAATAAATGGATTTTTAAATTAAGATCTATTTTGGGTTATTTTAAGATGCTAAAATGGATTAGAATAACATGATTTGAAATTTAATTCAAATCATATAGACAAAATTTGTAAAGAGTTTTTCAAACTAGGACGACAATTTTAACGATAGACAATTACTCAAGAATTGAATTAAACAATGTAAATGAAATAAGAATTTCAAATGGAAAAGAAAGGATATTTATGAATAAATGAATTAAGTAAAGAGATTTTAATTGTAAGAAATGGTTTATAAAACCATATTTGAGATGAAGTAGTTAATAAGTTTTTATGATAATTTAACGTCAGTTTTTTGAGTTATAAGCTTTTATTTATCTTAAGATAAGAATGACATCGATCAAGGTCTTAGAGGTAAGTAGAATACCCCAACTTGAACCACTTCACTATTACCAAGGGATGATATTATCTTGTAATGGTAAAAGAAATAAAAAGGGGATTCGTCAAGATAAGTGAATGGGATCGATTTAAGTCGAGGAAATGATTTTAAGATTCAATAAAGAACTTTTAGAAAATGGTTTAATGAAACGATTTTAATCTAAGGGACCTAAGTTGCCAATGTACTTGACAATAAGATTGTGATCGATAGATAAAAACTCGACTATCAAAGAAATATTGTTTTGAACTTTTGACGGGTTGTTTCGAATAGACCTAGATGGGAACTACACCCAAAAAATACTTCGAACCAACTGTGCGTTCGCGACTAACTCGCAGGCCTATAAAGATGGAGCATTGAAGATTGTTGATCTTCATGAGTGGAAGAATTACTCGTTAAATTTCTCTGGTTTGGCGCAAGAGTTATTATGACTTGTGATTCTATCGTGATTAAAATCTTTGGATTGCAAGCACTTCTTGCTACTGTTCCTTGGGGTGATTCCTATAAAGGATGCGGTTGGAGGGTGCCTTCGGTTCATCCTATTCCTGGAAGACTTGTATGGACGAACGTCTGATAGAGTATTTCCTAAGAATCACAAATGGTTGATTTTTACAAATACACCATGTTTGTTGGCAAGGAATTTATTCTCTTAGCTTAACACTCAGAGTATATTTTTGGATGTCAACTAGTGGTTTGGTAGATGTGACGACGTGGCATTCAAAGAATAAATTAGATGTTCTCTGAGAGATGATCATGACGTCAAGTCTCATCAACCGGGAATGAAAATGACAGAAATCGGGCAGGAAGCGTGACTAAGTGGGTCATTTCCAATTAGGATGTATTGTCACCATCTAGAGAAATTTCTATTTGTTCTTCTTTCATTTATGTATCTCCCAGGAAGTATGGTGGGCCCATAAAACCATAGAGTGATAATATATTCGGTACACTCAGAATAAATGAGTGGCTAGTCCTATGTGGTAGGATTACAAGATGTTCTTGTTGAACCCTAGTATATTGCTCTCTAGAGGGACACTTTCGGAAGTGGGTCCCATACCTTGTCATAGTTGGAATCCAATCTCCAATAAGTACCATATGGTTTTTGATTATATACTAAGTATGTAGAGCGTGAGATGCCAGTGTTCTGCTAGATGATTATTTATTTGTGGTTTGATAGACACTATTATAATATCACCGGATTTTGATATATCAAAAATATTTTTAGGTTATCGTAAGGTAAAAACCGTCCCTGTTTATGTTTGGACTGGTCTTACGATTATCTTTTCTTTAAAAATGATTTTCTAAAGTTAAACAAGTTGTTTGAAGTACGAATTTATCACTGAAAGTATTCCAGACTGATCCGAGTGAATTTTGCTTTGCTTTAAATGTGCTCGGGTCAGACCGATATATTATCTGGTTAGGTATTGCTTGGAGCTTCATAAGGGAACTGGAGTCAAGACATATATCCTTATTATCTGGTAATAGATTACATTCCGCTATGTGCGTTATATTGAAATGAATGTATACTCTGATGTTATAATATATACACTTTCATTTTGTATAAAGAGGTCTGATATATTATATTTTATTCGTTTCTCTGTGAGATTTTGATCTTCTTCTTCTATTATAATATTTCTTTCTTTCTTTTCTTACCCTCTAATTTCTTTCTATTAACAATCTGGATTTTCGATACTTGGTATTTTTGGCAAATAATATGGGATTTTGTATTATTGTCAAAATTCCAGTGTTGAATTTTCCAGGTCGTTACCGAGAGACCTCCTATTTATACACATATGCTAGAGTGATTTGTGCAAATATGCTCACTTCGGTGTCAATATGAGAGAAGGTAGCGTAGGGATAAAGTATTGACCTTAAGATAATTTTCCACCTAAGGTTAATTAAATAATTCATGTATTAACTTTTGTGCCAAGTTCTTATTTGTGCCTAATAAATATCATCATTATAGGCTATGACAACTTGGAGTCGAGCATAAGCAAGTATTAGTGAGATGTCAAGGAGAAAGGAGATTTAAGAATGAGTGAATAGTAATGATCTGATTTGTTTTAAGCTCATGTTTAATTAAAGGGTAAATTTGGCTCACATCCCTAATAAGTTTCAAAATTCACGTCACATCCGGTCCAACTTTTCATGTAAATTAGGTCCCTATTTTTCGAAAATTCATCAAAAAATAAAAAAACATGAAAATTCATCAAAAAATAAAAAAAAACATGAAAATTCATAATTAAATAAAACAACAAATCGTCATCAAATTTGTCCTTTATAACCACGAAAAAAACAACTCAAAAACCAAAAATACAAAAACCAGCAAAACAACAATAATATGCATCAAAAAATGCACCTATTGTACATAGTTACATACATTCATGCATATATTTCAGCGATGCATCAAACTGCAGTATAAATGCATACATGTATGCAGTTAAACTGCAATATACACATCCTTTTATGCATATATACAATTCTGGCATGTTTTTTCAAGCATTCACGGTTTTTAGACATTGTTGTACACATTTATGCACTTATACAGAATAAATGCATACATTCATGCACGTATTCAGAAGCCTTCATCCCTTTTAATTTTGTTTCATACATGTATGCATATATACGAATTAGTTGCATACATGCAACTATTCGTAACACATGCATCTCAGTTCAACTTTATATGAGTACATGTATGCAACTATTTATAACTGTTGCATAAATTTATGCATATATTCACCCATATTTCCGATAGAAAACACTGGATGAATTAATGCATACATGTATGCAATATTTTTTATTTTTACGAACGCTTCTGGAAATATTTACGATTTTATGATTTTTTTAGTGATCAGCGCATTTTTTTTCCAATATACACGTAACTTCCCAAAATAGGGACCCACTTTGCATAGATCATTACAGGGGGATGTCATTTGTATTTTGAAAGTTTTTAGGGTTGTGTGGCTTATTTCCACTTAATTAAGTGACATTTATACGTTTTCAACTCATATGATTAAACCGTAAGTCCATTCGGCACGAAATTTGAAATTATGCTATATTTCACGGATACATATCCAATTAAGCTAGTTTTGTCGAATTCGGAGACCGTTTGTAAAATGGCTTTTTTAAGTGATTATAATTTCAACTGATTTTTCGACATGCGTTTATATTGCGCACGCTCATATACTAACTCCGATTGGTATAAAATTTGAAACCTTACCATATTTTAATGTTTTGGATCCGATGGAACTTGTTTCGTCGAAATCCGACATCGTTTGTAAAATGCCTTTTTTTAGGCTATTAAAATAATATTAAAATATCGGATTTTAATATATTTACTTTTAAATCAATTTTAAAAGTTCACTAACCTTATTTTAATCTCAGTACAATATGAAATAAAATTAGAATTCATTTTCAGTTGTTTTAGGTCCATATTTAATATTTAACCATTTTAAATCCACTAAAAATAAATTTTCATATTTTAAATTGACCAAATATACGGGTCATTACAACTTGCATCATTTTTTGAGAAATCGATGCAAATTGACTGAAGAAAATAACATTATTTGCATCAGTTGTTTCTACAACCGATGCTAATATCATTATTTGCATCAGTTTATAGAAACTGATGCAAAAAATGTTATTTGCTTTGGCTCTTAGGAATCGATGCAAATGCACCAAAGAAAATAATATTATCTGTATCGTTGTTTAAGAAACGATGCAAGTGCACTGAAGTAAATAATATTGTTTGCATCAATTTTTTATGATCCGAAGCAATTGTATTATTTTAATCGGAACAAATGTACACACTGATAATTAAACAATAGCTTACATATGTTTTGTTTAATTTATTAAAATTAATGACTACTAATAAATAATTTTAGTTAATAGTTATTATAGAAAGTCAAAATTACTTTTATATTTCTAATCTTACGTTTAATTATTGATAAATAGTAAATTATAGTTAATACTTCTTAATTACATTTAATAATTAATTAAAATTAATAATTAATATTACATAATTAATAATAGATTTTTCTAATAATTAATTTTCAATATTTAGTTACTGAATAATAGTTAACTTTTAAATAATTATTAGCTAATAGTTAACATTAAGTAATAATTATATAATAATCAAGATTATTGTTCAATAATTAGTAACTAATAATAAAATTTAGTACTTATGAAGTGATATTTAGTACTTGCTAATTAGTTTTAAATAATTATTAATTACTAATGACTGTTGAAAAATAATAATTAATAAATAACAAAAAATAATAAGTAACAATCAATAATTTGACGCCCTAGATTCGCCCATCCTACGAAGAGACTGGAGAACGCGGATTGTAATGAGAACATGACGCATCAGAGCACAAACATGAGAACATTTCATTGCTATTACAACGATTTACATCAGAGTACAGTAATATCATAGTATGAATAAATAATATACGCAGGAGAAATACCAATGTTAGATATTTAGATTACATTTAAATACATAAAACATAATATGCAGCGGAAAACATCAACTACCAAAACTTAAAGAAATAGAAATACACGGATATAAAACTTTCCGAATATAGCTCCAGCTGTAAACCAGGATCCTACTAAATAGAAATCTGCAAAACCAAAATTACTAGCTGCCCATGTGGAAAATATGGGCACCCAAAGTTTAGGTTGGGATAATAAACTCCTGGTCCATCATGGGACTGGTGTGAGAACTCAAAACAGTTATTAAAGTTTACTTTAAAATCAGGTAAATCACGGGACCACGCTGCATGTCACGGAACAGGTTTACTCTTATAAACACTCTAAAATAAAACAATTTATAAACAACGCAATGCTTTTTGAAAAATGAAGCAATTATAAGTCTTGGGTCCCATCACACAATGCAAATACGCTTAATATGCTTGATACGCTTTAAAACAAATCATTTTGGTATTACTATAGGTGCATAGTGTGTAAAACACCATCGAATGTAAATGTATCAATCATAGACGACATAGTACCCCATCCTACTATGTCACCATATAGGTTTACAATTAAAACCGCATGATGTCGTATTGGAAATTGGATTTTCATCATGAGTCAAGGTGAGGGATGTCTCCCTACCGATTCGGATCACCTCAAGCAAGATGACCCAGGATCACACGTATGGACAACCCTTGGATCTTGCAGGGCCGGTCCTCTCTTACTTTTGAGGATTGGTTATTCCTAAACATTACGTTTCCCGGTCTTATAGGACCTATCACTGAGCCTTTTAGTTGGCTCGATGTCCGAGGCGCCTCGCAATCCACCAACCACATAAGTAAAAATGTCTGAGCTCCATACCATGCCACAACTTCTAGCTAGAAAGAAATGCATGCACTCCCTGTTGTCCCTAATCCCGTTCTAGACTCATACTGGGGTGTGAGGCCCGTGAATTAACGCTACAACACAAAGTTATGCTACTTAAAGCTGTGCTTTGATCATCACCCACAAGGCACTGCTTTTCAACAAAATCCTTTATCATTTGCAACTTAACTCGCCACATTGTCAATTCATGCCATACAACTGATTTCTATCAATATATAACCTCTAAGCTCATACGTCTCAGAGAAGGGTATTAAGCAAGAGAATAAATTCTCCGTCACCAAAAAGATAATTATTTAATAGAAATCAATCAATACATAACGAAATACAATGTCAGTCATAATCCATTTATGAGTTCGTTCTGGGTCTGAACGAGGCACCTTGTTCCTCATTCTGTATGACCAATACATGAGAGAGGTCCTCGCATATCCAGTCGATCTCCAAGTACGTCTGGACGATCACCACTTATTACCTCGTTTTGGGTGTACAACCCAATCAAGAAATCAGTAATCATCCAAACAACGTGAAGACCTCCGGTCTTCAACTACCATTGTAACACCCCGAATTTTAGTTAATGCTAAAATTCACTAATTACAGAATAAATAATCTCAGATGAGAGAATTGGGGGAAATGGGCTGCGTCATTGCGTTCGTCTCAGAAAAATACGCGAAATAGAGTCCGAGTTTTCGAGAATCGGAGTCCGTATGGCCCAGTTATGGCCCAATGAAGTTGGCAGAAAATTTAAGATAAAAACAGAATTAAATATTTAAAATCAGATTTCGAAATTGGAGCCAGCGGGGGCCAGGCGGGAAAAATTCCCGCCCTAGCCATGTCGACAGGCTGTCGACAGGGGTGTCGACTGCCCTGTCGACTTGCCTGTCGACACGGGGTGTCGAGCCAGTTGGCCTGGGTGCACCAGGTCTGGGTTTTCTGGCTGGTTTGGGCTGAGTTCTAGAGGCTTCCAAGATCTGACGGACCTAATCTAACCTAGGGTTAATCCTATGGTCTAAAACACACCCTAATCCTATAAATATACCCTAATGCAAGCCTAATCCCTACTAAAAATAGAAATGATGCCATCATGCCGCCAAAATCAAACTTGAGAGGAGCCTCCACTAGTTTATGAAGGAAGTTGCAAGCTAATTAACCTCTAATCATCTTCTTCTTCATATTTGGCAACTAGTTCTACTTCATAAGTTTGCTAATCTTGGTTTTGGTGAGTTCCTATAGCTTTAATAATCAATTGTTAAATTGATTATGGTAGGATATGATAAGACATGGCTATGTTTGTGGATAAATGTGTTTATGCAAGTTTAGTATATTGTATGATATGTGTTTTGCAAGTCTTATGCTATATGCAAGTTTAATGCCATGTTTTATAATGCAAACCACTATGTTGAACATTTATGCATATGTAACATGTTATGCAAACTATATGAGAGAGTATATGCAAGTTATACATGGGGTTTTATGCATGCTAAGTGTTTGGTTTTATGCATGATAAGTATTTGGTTTTGTGCATGCTAAGTATGTGGTTTTGTGCATGATAAGTAATTGGTTTTATGCATGCTAAGTGTTTGGTTTTATGCAAAGTTGTGATATAAGTTCATATGCAAAGTTATGTGTATGCTTATATGCAAGTTCAACATGTTATGCAAGTTATGTGTATGCTTATATGCAAGTTCAACATGTTATGCAAGTTATGTATATGCTTATATGCAAGCTCAACATGTTATGCAAGTTTATGTGTATGATGTTATGTAAGTTATGTGCATGTTGTTATGCAAGTTCATATGCAAGTTATGTGTATGATGTTATGCAAGTTATGTGCATGATGTTATGCAAGTTATGTGTATGTTGATATGCAAGTTATGTTTATAATATTATGCAAGTTATGTGTATGATGTTATGCAAGTTAACATGTAACATGTTGTGCAAGTTCACACCTTTAAGACACATGCAAGTCCACCTTTGTATAACCTATGAACACTTATGCAAGTCGCCTTTATACATGACATATGTATGTTCATGCAAGTTGGGTTATTTAGTAATGCTAGTTGGGTTAATGTCATGATGTAAGTGGACACCTTTTAACCCATGTTAATGCTAATGTATGCTAAGTGAAACCCATGTTAAATGTGAAAGAATCTTCTCTTGGAAATATGTCGTGTTAGCATAAGTACGTGGGGAAACGATGGGGTTAATAGACATGTTAATGAATGGTGTGAAATGGTTATGATTAAGCATACCATAAAATGAATAAGCATAAGTGGGAATTTACCTATTGAGTTAGGTCTACCCCATGGGAATTTACCTATTGAGTTAGGTCTACCCATGTTATGGAATTGGGAATTTACCTATTGAGTTAGGTCTACCCATATTCTTGTAAATGTGAATATTAATTAGGGATAATTAATAAATATGGGGGTGATTACTTAGGTGTAATTAATCGACTAAGACACGAGGTTGGACTCATTTGTAGTGTAAAACTGCCCGGACCCAACCGGCTTAACCAGTTGCTACAAATGTTAGCCCAATGTGAGGGGTCTTAGGCACAAACTAAATACGTGGTTAACGTAAAGACACGAGGTTAGACTCGGTTATGACGTAAGGCTGCCCGGACCCAACCGGCTTAACCAGCGGTCATAAAAGATAGTCTAATGTGAGAGGTCTTTATGAGGATCACGGTCTTAATTAATTAAGAAACACTTAACCAAATTAGCATGTAGTGGGACATGAGGGTTAAGTGGGTGCCTTGGGTGGCATGTAGTAACTAGTGGGGGTGCCTCGGGTGGCATGAGGAAACTAGTGGGTTGCCTTGGGTGGCAATAGAAAATACAATTAGAATACTTAACCAAAGTGGAACATGTAATTAAAACATGGGTGAAGGGTTAGGTAAGTGCTTTGGGTGGCATGTGGAAATCTAGTGGGTGCCCTAAGTGGCAATTGAAATATGATTGATGACTTAACCAAATCTTAACATGTAAGTGGGCATGACTATATAAGGGGTTAAGTGGGATGCACTAGATAAAAGTTGCAAGCTTAAGTAGTAGCTTGTGGGGGCCCATTTCAACCAATATCCCAAACGTATCTTTGTGGGCTCGACTCTAGTCGAGTGACGGGACACGCATATTGGGCTTGACTATAAGTGGCCAAACCGAGTTAGCGGTGGCAACGCAGGATCAACGGGTTTCATATGCGTGTGTGGACCCGGGCTGGTTGGTAAGTCGTTGTTGCATCGTGTAGATATAAAGCCGTGCACCGTTGATATAATCAGGTAGCCACTTTGGGGAATGATACACCCCATTGTGGGACCAGCACGGGTATCTACGTAGGGGAGTCGATCGCTTGGGGAGTAGTGGGTACACCTAGTAAAGATAGGGGCAGACGGCACCTGTGTAGGGGTACAAGAAACTACTGGGTAAAAATTACTAAGTACGCTTAGTGGGATCAACCTTTAAGTAGGAATTACTCTTGGTGGGTAGAACTGGTGTGGT
Source organism: Allium sativum (assembly GCA_030737875.1). Classification (NCBI taxonomy): domain Eukaryota; kingdom Viridiplantae; phylum Streptophyta; class Magnoliopsida; order Asparagales; family Amaryllidaceae; genus Allium; species Allium sativum. The sequence goes on along the minus strand of CM060920.1, from coordinate 929,274,513 downwards.
GCAGTGTAGGAATTACCCTTGGGTGAATAAGTCTGGGGTGGTGTAATCTAATAATTATCCTTGGGTGGATAAAAGCGTCTTTTCGGTTATCTTAGTACATCCTGTGTTTAGTTGGCTACTTAGTGTAGTTATTATCCCCAGAGGTACCGTACCTTGTTTATATCATACCCTAATTACTTTAATGATTGTATTGTTAGGGTTATAGGACTCACTCAGACTTATGTCTGACCCCGTTGTTGTTTATCTTTTTCCCAACCCTCAGGTTTTCAGAGTGGGCCTAGCACTAGTGGGCTTGGATCAGACCGCTATATCTATCTTTTGGAGCTTGGATCGTAGAAGTAAAGCTCGGTTTATCTTTTCTATTATGGCTATTATCTATGTAGTGGGATTATGTACTTCTATTTTATCAGGATGGATATTATGTACTTGACTCCTGTTATGGTTTTCGGATGTAACCAAACATGTTTTACTTTCCGCTGCAATGAAATGATGTTTTAAATTTTCATGTATTACTTATATCTGTCTTGTTGTAATTTTTCTGTTCTATACTCACTAAAAATACTCCACCAAAACTAAGGCATTCCCTTAGTGAGTGACCTTAGCGGGTGTGGGGTGTTACACGTGGTATCAGAGCTTAAGGTTACCAGAACAGATAAAATTTTTAGAAAAACTATTTTCTAAGAATATTTTTGGAAAGGAGTATTTTCAAAAACATGTCTTTTAAGAGAAAAGTTTTTGAAAGAAAAGCATAATCCCCGATAGCCATATCTTTATCTTTCGAATTCTCCGTTTTGAATCTCTTCCTCTCTCGATTTTGAGCTTCCCCCTCCGTGTATAGATGATCTTTCGAAGATAGATAAGAATGGAAAACCACTTCAAGGGACTTAGACGATAGTCAGATTAGAAGTTGGTTCAAGAAGGAGGAGGACTTGTAGGTACTTATTGGATGGACGATGGGAGGAAGGCTCAAATAGTTGTTTGGTTAATGAAGGACGAAACCTCATTGATGGGAGGTTACGAGTGGAGAATGGGAAGAAGAAGGCTAGTAGTTATCCTTTTGGGAGGAATAGGACACCTTATTAGGATTGTCCAAAGAAGCAAGGGCAAGGTATGGAATCTTCTGGAGGGTAGTTGTATTCCCTCACGACTAGGGTACCAAATGGGGATAGACCGTCTAGGTTGGAATTTGGATTTCTATATTATCCGGTTCAAACTTTATTTGATTATGATGCATCGAGTTCGTTTATCTCATCATTGTTAGTTGAGTCACTGCACTTAGACACCAGTTTGGTAGATGATCCCTTAGTTGTTTCAAACCCAATTGGGCTCCATGATGTGTTTGGGTTTGAAAGTTTCTATACTTAGCGTTGAGTTTAGGTGTGATGCTTGTTGGGCTTCACGGGCTATGGGTTAGTTTTGGGCATGGACTGGTTATCCAGTAGTGGTGCCGTTCTTGATTTTGAAGGGAGAGTTGTTAGGCTTATGACCCGCTTGGGTAACACTCTCGAGATCTCTTGTAATCCCATAGAATCTGTTATGCTAAGTTATCTAGAATCGCTTGACCCGTCGGTCTAGAGTTTGCGATCTGTTAGAGCGGTCCGGGAATACTCGGATGTGTGTGAGGAGGTGAAGGGCTTACCTCCGAAGCGGGAGATTGACTTCCGAATATATCTGGTGGATAATGCTAAACCAATATCTTGGCCAGTGTGCCACATGGCTCCTCGTGAGAGGAGGGAACTCCATAAGTAAGTAGGCGATTTGCTTGAGAAGGGGTTCATAAGGCGAAGTATATCGGAGTGGGGTGCTCCAGTAGTTTTTGTCACGAAGGCGGATGGGTCCCTCAGACTTTGTGTAGGCTAAAGAGAACTAAATAAACTCACAAAGAAGAATAGACACCCATTGCCGAGGATTGATGATCTCTTTGATCAGTTGGCTGGCGCCTCAGTATTTTTGTAGTAGGACTTAGCCACGGGATTTCATCAGTTGAGAGTGGCTGCCTTTAGGACTCCGGATGATTTTTTTTATGAGTGGCTGGTGATGCCATTTGGTTTGACGAACGCCCCCGCATACTTTGTTGATTTGATGAGAAGGGTGTTCAGGGAGTACCTAAATAAGTTCGTGATGGTCTTTGTGGATGACATCTTGGTCTTTTCTAGGAGCAAAATAAGTTTTCGTATGTGCTCAATGGGGTGAGCAAAGCCAGTTATGGGAAAAACGGTAGTTTTGGAGCGAGACTGGCGAGGACATCCAGGGTTGGACAAGGGGCTTAATTATTTAGCCGTTTTTACTAGTATCATCTCACGTAGGTCGTCTGAATTCGAAGGAGGTATCCCTTGGGTGTTTGTCTGATATTGGTTTAGGCCTTTGGGGCTTGCATTTGGGGGATGACGAGTTCGACTAGGGTGGTCTGCGTGAGAGATGAACAGTTGTGATGATTTTGGATGATATCCTGGTGGAGAAGAGCATGCCCTACATCTTAGGGAAGTATTGGAGACTCTTCGAGCGCATAGTCTTAGGACAGTAAAAGTGGATGGGATTCTTAGCATCCTATGAGTTTGAGATAGCGTATACCCATGGCAAGGGAAACATGGTAGCGGACGCCTTAAGTAGAAAAAGGTTGTCCTTGAGTTCATTGTTCGTTGAACGACAGAGCTTAGAGTTTATTTCTATGTTTGACTTTAGACCTTCCGTTGACTCTGTACCTGGTTTGCTAGCCTCCTTGGAGGTTAGGCCTACTCTTTTGGGGCGTATTGGCGGAGCACAGCGGGACGACCCACAATTGGTTGAGTTAGTAAAGAAGCTCATGAGGGGGGGAGTCGTCCAGCCATTTGAGTAGGTACACCCTAGATGGTAAGGGATGGTTGCGTAGAGACGGTAGACTTTGTGTACCGCAAGACGAGGGTTTGAGGAAGGCTATACTTGATAATGCACGTCGGTCGAAGATGACCATTCATCCCGGTGGGGACAAGATGTACCAAGACGTGAAGCGAGTTTTCTTTTGGGCCGGTATGAAGAAAGACGCGGCCGAGTATGTCGCTAGATGCTTGGTGTGCCAACAAGTAAAAGCGGAGCAAAAGAAACCCAGTGGGTTGCTTCACCCATTGGAGGTTCTGCTATGGAAGTGGGATAGTGTCTCGATGGATTTCGTCAATGGATTACCAAGATCGAGGAAAGGTAATACGGGAATTTGGGTTGTGGTAGACAAACTTACTAAGAGTGCCCATCTTATACCGTGAAGAGTAAGAGAACTGCTCCATGGCTAGCTTCAGTTTACATTCGGGAGATTGTTAGATTGCATGGTGTACCTTCCAGTATAGGGAGCGATCGAGATCCTATCTTCACTAGAGAGTTTTGGAAGAGTTTGCAAGAGGCGGTAGGGACTCAATTGTGTTTGAGTACCACATATCATCCTCAGACGGACGGCCAGATCGAGAGGGTGAATCGTATTTTGAGGCTATGTATCTTGGACTTTGGAGGTACAGGGAAAGAGTATCTTCCATTGGTGGAGTTCGCGTATAATAACAGCTTTCAGTCTAGTATTGGCATGGCACCTTTCGAAGCTCTTTATGGAAGGCCTTGTCGATCACCTACACGTTGGTGGGAATCTACGGATGAGATCTTGCTTGGGTCGATAAGGTTAGAAAGACTTCGGGAAAAGATTGATTTGATTCGAAGAAGGATGAAAGCGGTGCAAGATAAACAGAAATCTTATGCGGACAAGAGGAGAACAGAGCTTGAGTTTGATAATAGGACATGCTTTTTATCAAGGTATCTCCGTTACGGAATGTGGTTTACTTTGGATCTGTTGGGAAGTGAGTACCAAGGTTTGTTGGGCCGTTTCCTATTAAGGAAAGGATTGGACAGATGACATATAGAGTGGAGTTGCCGACAGGCTTAGTGGTGTACATGATATATTCCATGTGTCACATTGAGGAAGTTCCTACATGAGACCGCTGAGGTGGTAGAGCCGAGCTTGCTTAAAGTAGTAGAGATAGAGCGTGATGAGACGATTCGACGAGCTCCTACTCGCATCCTTGGGTCAGAGACTAGGAAGTTGAGCAGTCGAGAGGTTCAACTAGTCAAAGTGCAATGGGGAGAAGATGAGAGCAACGCAACTTGGGAGACGGAAGCGAAGATGCGTTCATTGTACCCATTTCTTTTTGAGAGTATGTCTTTACTTTCTCCTCTATCGTTGTCTAGTACTTATCTTATCTTAGTATATCCTCTCGTTAGTACTAATTGACCTTTAGATAGGGTAAACCTATGGTTGAAACATGTGTTTGAGACATGTTATAGTTGATGGATGCAAGTGGATGCAAGTGGATGCAAGTGTTTGCTAGTGGTTGCTCGTGGATGCATATACACACACTCTAGGCACTAGATCGGCTCAGTCACTTCATATTGCATATTGCATAAAATTGTGTGTAGGAAGCTATATTTATGGATGTATAATGATTGTGTTATCATATGGATGATGCATTTTGGTGAATGATTGTGCACTCATGTAGATATTGTATGTGTCGATAGGGTTCTCTCGCATACATAATGGATGCATGGCACTATCATGGTTTGCATATGTTCATACATTAGATAGGGAACATATACACACACTTTTTGCATATGCTCATACATCATTAGAAATTGTTTTAAGGACAATGGATGCCCGTGGTTGATGGTTTGAGTAGATGGTTGTTTGGATGGTAGGATATGCATTCTCCTTAGCTTAGAGATTTCGGGGACGAAATCCTTTAAGGAGGGGAGAATGTAACACCCCGAATTTTAGTTAATGCTAAAATTCACTAATTACAGAATAAATAATCTCAGATGAGATAATTGGGGGAAATGGGCTGCGTCATTGCGTTCGTCTCGGAAAAATACGCGAAATAGAGTCCGAGTTTTCGAGAATCGGAGTCCGTATGGCCCAGTTATGGCCCAATGAAGTTGGCAGAAAATTTAAGATAAAAACAGAATTAAATATTTAAAATCAGATTTCGATATTGGAGCCAGCAGGGGCCAGGCGGGAAAAATTCCCGCCCTAGCCATGTCGACAGGGCTGTCGACAGGGGTGTCGACTGCCCTGTCGACTTGCCTGTCGACACGGGGTGTCGAGCCAGTTGGCCTGGGTGCACCAGGTCTGGGTTTTCTGGCTGGTTTGGGCTGAGTTCTAGAGGCTTCCAAGATCTGACGGACCTAATCTAACCTAGGGTTAATCCTATGGTCTAAAACACACCCTAATCCTATAAATATACCCTAATGCAAGCCTAATCCCTACTAAAAATAGAAATGATGCCATTATGCCGCCAAAATCAAACTTGAGAGGAGCCTCCACTAGTTTATGAAGGAAGTTGCAAGCTAATTAACCTCTAATCATCTTCTTCTTCATATTTGGCAACTAGTTCTACTTCATAAGTTTGCTAATCTTGGTTTTGGTGAGTTCCTATAGCTTTAATAATCAATTGTTAAATTGATTATGGTAGGATATGATAAGACATGGCTATGTTTGTGGATAAATGTGTTTATGCAAGTTTAGTATATTGTATGATATGTGTTTTGCAAGTCTTATGCTATATGCAAGTTTAATGCCATGTTTTATGATGCAAACCACTATGTTGAACATTTATGCATATGTAACATGTTATGCAAACTATATGAGAGAGTATATGCAAGTTATACATGGGGTTTTATGCATGCTAAGTGTTTGGTTTTATGCATGATAAGTATTTGGTTTTGTGCATGCTAAGTATGTGGTTTTGTGCATGATAAGTAATTGGTTTTATGCATGCTAAGTGTTTGGTTTTATGCAAAGTTGTGATATAAGTTCATATGCAAAGTTATGTGTATGCTTATATGCAAGTTCAACATGTTATGCAAGTTATGTGTATGCTTATATGCAAGTTCAACATGTTATGCAAGTTATGTATATGCTTATATGCAAGCTCAACATGTTATGCAAGTTTATGTGTATGATGTTATGTAAGTTATGTGCATGTTGTTATGCAAGTTCATATGCAAGTTATGTGTATGATGTTATGCAAGTTATGTGCATGATGTTATGCAAGTTATGTGTATGTTGATATGCAATTTATGTTTATAATATTATGCAAGTTATGTGTATGATGTTATGCAAGTTAACATGTAACATGTTGTGCAAGTTCACACCTTTAAGACACATGCAAGTCCACCTTTGTATAACCTATGAACACTTATGCAAGTCGCCTTTATACATGACATATGTATGTTCATGCAAGTTGGGTTATTTAGTAATGCTAGTTGGGTTAATGTCATGATGTAAGTGGACACCTTTTAACCCATGTTAATGCTAATGTATGCTAAGTGAAACCCATGTTAAATGTGAAAGAATCTTCTCTTGGAAATATGTCGTGTTAGCATAAGTACGTGGGGAAACGATGGGGTTAATAGACATGTTAATGAATGGTGTGAAATGGTTATGATTAAGCATACCATAAAATGAATAAGCATAAGTGGGAATTTACCTATTGAGTTAGGTCTACCCCATGGGAATTTACCTATTGAGTTAGGTCTACCCATGTTATGGAATTGGGAATTTACCTATTGAGTTAGGTCTACCCATATTCTTGTAAATGTGAATATTAATTAGGGATAATTAATAAATATGGGGGTGATTACTTAGGTGTAATTAATCGACTAAGACACGAGGTTGGACTCATTTGTAGTGTAAAACTGCCCGGACCCAACCGGCTTAACTAGTTGCTACAAATGTTAGCCCAATGTGAGGGGTCTTAGACACAAACTAAATACGTGGTTAACGTAAAGACACGAGGTTAGACTCGGTTATGACGTAAGGCTGCCCGGACCCAACCGGCTTAACCAGCGGTCATAAAAGATAGTCTAATGTGAGAGGTCTTTATGAGGATCACGGTCTTAATTAATTAAGAAACACTTAACCAAATTAGCATGTAGTGGGACATGAGGGTTAAGTGGGTGCCTTGGGTGGCATGTAGTAACTAGTGGGGGTGCCTCGGGTGGCATGAGGAAACTAGTGGGTTGCCTTGGGTGGCAATAGAAAATACGATTAGAATACTTAACCAAAGTGGAACATGTAATTAAAACATGGGTGAAGGGTTAAGTAAGTGCTTTGGGTGGCATGTGGAAATCTAGTGGGTGCCCTAAGTGGCAATTGAAATATGATTGATGACTTAACCAAATCTTAACATGTAAGTGGGCATGACTATATAAGGGGTTAAGTGGGATGCACTAGATAAAAGTTGCAAGCTTAAGTAGTAGCTTGTGGGGGCCCATTTCAACCAATATCCCAAACGTATCTTTGTGGGCTCGACTCTAGTCGAGTGACGGGACACGCATATTGGGCTTGACTATAAGTGGCCAAACCGGGTTAGCGGTGGCAACGCAGGATCAACGGGTTTCATATGCGTGTGTGGACCCGGGCTGGTTGGTAAGTCGTTGTTGCATCGTGTAGATATAAAGCCGTGCACCGTTGATATAATCAGGTAGCCACTTTGGGGAATGATACACCCCATTGTGGGACCAACACAGGTATCTACGTAGGGGAGCCGATCGCTTGGGGAGTAGTGGGTACACCTAGTAAAGATAGGGGCAGACGACACCTGTGTAGGGGTACAAGAAACTACTGGGTAAAAATTACTAAGTACGCTTAGTGGGATCAACCTTTAAGTAGGAATTACTCTTGGTGGGTAGAACTGGTGTGGTGCAGTGTAGGAATTACCCTTGGGTGAATAAGTCTGGGGTGGTGTAATCTAATAATTATCCTTGGGTGGATAAAAGCGTCTTTTCAGTTATCTTAGTACATCCTGTGTTTAGTTGGCTACTTAGTGTAGTCATTATCCCCAGAGGTACCGTACCTTGTTTATATCATACCCTAATTACTTTAATGATTGTATTGTTAGGGTTATAGGACTCACTCAGACTTATGTCTGACCCCGTTGTTGTTTATCTTTTTCCCAACCCTCAGGTTTTCAGAGTGGGCCTAGCACTAGTGGGCTTGGATCAGACCGCTATATCTATCTTTTGGAGCTTGGATCGTAGAAGTAAAGCTCGGTTTATCTTTTCTATTATGGCTATTATCTATGTAGTGGGATTATGTACTTCTATTTTATCAGGATGGATATTATGTACTTGACTCCTGTTATGGTTTTGGGATGTAACCAAACATGTTTTACTTTCCGCTGCAATGAAATGATGTTTTAAATTTTCAAGTATTACTTATATCTGTCTTGTTGTAATTTTTCTGTTCTATACTCACTAAAAATACTCCACCAAAACTAAGGCATTCCCTTAGTGAGTGACCTTAGCGGGTGTGGGGTGTTACAACCATCTTCATCGTCGATTTTTAATCGTCGTAACAGTTATCTAGAATGGGTTAAACCCAGTCTTTCCGAATAACTCAAGTAACTTATAATCATGTGAGGTATAAACACATCACACGCCTCATTCCAATACATAATATTCTTTTATTCAAATATTCATTACATTGGGAACCATTCCCATAAATCTTATTAAATATTTAATTCATTTAAACCTCTTGTTTAAATCTTTCTTTGAAAACCATTGCAAAAGATTTTGTGTTATCTTTTAACAAACTTAAACCAAATTAAGGTTTATCAAACTACTTGGGATTTGCGAGCTTTACCGAAGTAATCATTCATTTTATTATCCCAATCCCAACCTGTTCATCCCATGGAGCAAAACAGGTAGTACTCCCTTTGTGTTATCGATAAACTCAATTACCACTTAACGTTCAAATCTAATTATAGATTTAACTATCACATGGAGTAAAACTGATGGTACTCCCTTCTCACACGTTTCTTGAATTCGGTAAATTTAGTGACCTTATTCACATTTCAGTCTAATCAAATATTCGTTAAAACTCCACTTAGTTTTAATCTCAAAAATTTTAGTTAAAAGATTTATAAATTCCAATTTCAAAACATAAGATGCACAAGATAAATTGTGCATTTCTGCACAGGTCAGACATCTAAAATAAAATGCACAGACATATGATCTTACAGGGAAAAATTTCCTGAGAGTTTTGACAGACGTCTGACCCATTTGGACAGACGTCTATTTACAGTGAAAAATATTTCGAGAGTTTGTATAGACGTCTGACCATATATGATCAGACGTCTGAGCTGAAACCATTATTTTTCTTCCTTCTTTAGCTTGAACAGACGTCTGACACCCCCATGGGAAGACGTCTGTTTACAGGGAAAGGATATTCCTGATAGTTTACTTTGGAAAATTCTATTAGTCTATATTAAAAGATTATAGATTCCGAAATCATAACATCACCGTTAATTGGGTTTAAGAACTAATGTCATTTAAAATATCATTCATAATGAACCCAAAATCCACTTTTGTTTAATTTCCAATTATATTAATTGATTGGAAAATCTCATTAAATCTTAATGAAAAGATTTATTCTATTCTCAACTGGATTTAAGAACAACATTATTAAAGATACCATTCATGACAAACCCAAAATCCACTTTGGTATTAAATACAAGGCTCTGAACAGAAATCATATCAATTTATATTCAATATCAAATTTCGAAACTAACATATATCGTATAGGGAATAATGATATCTATATCTTCCAAATTCCTTAATGATAACCGTATAATCACGGAATCCAATATCGAAATATTCCGAAGATTATTTCCATTCAAATCAATTCCAAATCATATGATGGAAACTTTTGGTTCTATCAAAGTCATTGTTCTAAATTATATGTATATATATATATATATATATTCATCTTTGAAAACTTGTTTCAGTCCTTTATCCCTAAAATTGCACATTTCACTGTTCATTCAATTTTAATATTTTCGTGTCCATCCAAAATCGGACATCAAAACCAAGCTTCAACATTTAACTGAATACTACATTAATATACTCGTTGGTATTATGAATCCGAATGTAACTCAATCAATTACCATATAATTTTATTTATATGGATTCCATATATCGCATGTATTAAAAAATAATGATAAACAAATATTAAACAGTCAATTCACATCCAGAGTGCAATTTGCAGCTGCATAAGCATTAAATAATTAAATAACGCTTATAACAGGTTGTCAATCAATCGGTTGACATAAAACTAAACACAAGGGAGATGAGTGAAGTTATTATCATCCCCAAACCCATGTGGGGTTTTCAATCAAAAAACAACATATCCTTATTTGCATAATTGGGCGACGTGTAAAAGTATCGTTCCAATACCTGTGTGGGGTTTACATCACAATCCATATGAACTCATCTAATATTTGGGAGACAGCTGGGTAAATTGTCATCCCAATCATTTATAACATATACATTTTATTTATAAACATTTATGGTCACAGTCAAATAATGATAACATTAAAACTGTAAACAACCATCAAACAACAAACAAATATTGCAATCACAGGCAATCAACAAATATCTCCTTTTAAAAATAAATAACTATACACAAGAATTGAGTGAGATAGTTCTCACCATTAGTTTCCACTCCGTCAGTCTTTAATTGATGGTTCTAGCATTGTTTGGGTTTTTAATTCACCTTAAATTCTAACTTGCTCCATTTCCTTCTTGGTCAGTCTCATGTTGTAATGCTCGTCGATACGATTCCAACGGATCTGGCTTCGCTGAATTACGACAACATATGAAAAAGTTATGACCATTTTAAGAAAATCAATTATTTTGCCCCCAGATAGACGTCTATTGCGTCGGTTCAGACATCTGAACTAATGCAAATAATTATTTTTAACCAGAGAGCTTTGACAGACATCTGAACTAAAGCAAATAATTTTCCATGAGCTTGGACAGACGTTTGTTGCGTTGGTCAGACGTCAGAACTGATATAAATGCTATATTTTTCCTATATAATGATTTGCAAACGGTTCTCGGACGATCTCGGATCAAGGGTGATGGCTTATAAAGTTTCATAAGCCAAAATGAAGTCTCTTTAGCTTACCAAAACCGCTCAAGAACACATGCACACACACACATATACATAAGGTTGCAATGATTTCTATTTTAAACTTTAGAACGACTAAATTTTCTAACCAAAGTAATAAAATGTAATATAAGCGAATTGTGAAGCCTTAGAACTTGCCGGTGCGACAACGGAGCTTCACAATATCGCCAAATTAACTCATAGCATATAAATTCGATTGTGGGCACGATTTAAATGAGTAATTTCCGCTTAATGAAACTAAAACTAATGAACCGGAAAGTGTATACTTATCTAACCAATTCATATGCATATACACGAATCAATATGAACCTAAACTACACTTTACAAGCTAATAACTTGAAGCATAAACATAAAGAACTCACCTAGGGCTTGAGATAATGAAGAAAAAGCTTCTAGAAATCTTAGCAAGCAATAACTTCTCTAAAGCTCATCAAAATCACCTCATGTAAGAACATAAAGCGATTATAAAAACTAGGGTTATCAAAAATCCAAAATTTGCATAATAGAGAGGTAGAGAATGTGTATAGAGAGCTTACATGAGTCTTTAAATTGATTTAGCACTTGACTTCTACAAAATTGGAGCTCCTAGAATCAATTAGGGTGTAATGTCCCGACTTTTTCCAACTATTGCTAATAAGGAAATTAAAATAAATGATGATTGTTTAAAGAATAAAATAATTAAATATATATATATATATATATATATTATGAATGTACATATGTGATTATGTTTGAAAACATAAGAATGTAACATTCAAGAGAACCATAACATAAATATATATTGATAATGATTGCTAATTTGTCTTTAACATATACATGTTAGTATAATAGCATATATATAGTATAAATTCAAAGTAAGCATTTGCAATGAAAAGCCTTAACTATATACATGAAAGTGGTGACTAAGTATATATATGTAAAAGGGAATTTTGTTACTTTAAAAATATTTGGGACTATGAAACAAATAGGAACAAACAAGTAAACAAATATAGGAAAACAATTCGGCCATAACAACAAATACATGATACATATAAACTTTGCATATAACATGTTTGGCAAATTGCCGCAGTAAAATATCAAGAGTAAATATATGAAAAGACAATACCCATTTATGTGATGTTACCAAAAATAGTAAGACTAAGGTAGGAGAACATCACCTAGAAACACCTAAATACAAGTTGTATGAATATACAAATATTCTTTAGCAAAATGTCTCAATTCTTAAGGATGAAGAAACCATTTTTATAATGCAAAAAGTGATAGGCATTTAATGAAATCATGGGTGAAAGGGACATGTTTCTAGAAATATAACATAGGACAAACAGATTGGAGGATATGTAAATATACAAATAGATTGCTTCATGTATTGTCTCCTTGAAACATGGAGTAGGGGATTAACAAGAGGAGTAAGGCTATTAGGAAAATAACTGTAGAACCATGTGAAGGAAATTGTTTTAAAACTCTTGAGCTTGGATATAAATACCATCACAAACTCTCTACATTTCCTTCACAAACAACTCTAAATTTACACAAAATACTGCAGTGAAATCTCCAGAATTTGGAAACCTTTGATGTGAGTAAACTTGTTTAAAATCCTATTTAATGTTTTACTGTAAAACAGTTTTGTGTGTGCTTAGTTTAACTGCAAGTTCATGTATGTAAACACCATCATTTTGCTGGAACAACAACTCATGTAGATGATAAAAACCCTTGCTTACATTTGTCACATTCATATATACTAGTACCAAATGTTTGTATAAGTATGAATGGTTTAAACCTTTACCTTATAATTGTTACTGTGTTTCTGTTAAACACAGAATATCATCTTAGAAGAGAACCATACCATTTGGTTCACACTAGGTCAACATACAAGTAGATCTAATATACATATATATATACAAGTAGATCTAATATATATATATATATATATATATATATATATATATATATATATATATATATGCAAACTAGAAAACATGGCATCAAACCCTTATGCAAGAAAACAGTTTAACAGAGAGGAACTCTGTAAGTCCTCTGTATACACTAAAATTCAAATCAAGTGGAAACATGTTTTAATTATATAAATGGAATCAAGGAACAAAATAATGATTTTTATTGGCGATCTTATGATTTTTAACTATGTCGAACTCGAGAATTTTGGGGATGGACGGAAAATGGTTTGGAGGAATTTCCGACGATCGGCGTCGTCGAACTCCAGGGCGCGAGGCATGGAGGAGCGTGGGGTTTCATAGATCATCGGAAAAATGTAAAATAATTTTTCCATTGCATAAATTTTGAGAATGAATCAAATATAGGGTTTTAAACAGTTTTGGGTACATGGGTTTTGGGATGCGTTGTGTGGGACCCTTGGTTGATCGAGTGTGACAGGTGTTGGGTTGGAGGAGCTCGCGGGGTCAGGGAGTTGAATGGAGGAGGTGCAGGTACTTCCGATGGACCGAGGAAGAAGAACGGAGTGAGTTTCTCCAATGAACCCATTTGAGGAAGAAAATGGAAATAGTGAAATCACTGTATACCCACTGATGATCGGATCAGGGGACATCGACGAAGTCTGGAGGCGTAAGGCGATGCGTTGGAGTGGTCACTGGTAATCGACGACGTCTGGTTGGCGTGTGCATGTGCATAACTGTGCACTGGATCTTGAGGAAGAAAGGTGGTACTAGTAACGGAAAATTAATACTTTAAGGGGGGTAGGGTAGTGCCAAACCTGGTACTTGGCATTTGCCAAACCAGTACTTTGGCACCTGCCAAATCGGTATTTTGGCATTTTCCAAACCGGCACTTTGGCACTTGCCAAATCGGTATTTTGGCACTTGCCAAACCGGTACTTTGGCACTTGACAAACTGGTACTTTGGCACTTGCCAGATCCAGTACTTTGGCACTTGCCAAACCTGGTATGTGGTACTTTGAAATAATCGGTACTTCGATAAATACGAGATTTTAAATTTAAATAGTTTTAAATTTAAAATTTAGAAAATAAATAAAAATTAAGAAATAAATAATTAAATAAATAAAAAGTGAATTTTTATTTAATTGGTCAGAGGCAAGTGGAAAGGAAGTATCAGAAGACCGAAACGGAAAGTTCGACTGTAGAAATTCGACAGGTTCTAAAAATAGTAAAAATAAGTGAATAATCAATTTAAATTATAAATTTAAATTATTTATGATTAATTAAACGTAAGAAGATAATTTACAAAGAAATTGGAAGTATGGAACATCGTCTAAATAGCGATGATAAATGAAGCGAAACACCGTGTGCGACGCACACGCTTATTTCGCTCATTTGTAAATGATGATCAAAAACTGAAATAGATACCGTGTGCGACGCACACACTTTAACCGTTCAATTTTAAGAGATAATTAAACTATCCTGAAATGAACCAAGTAAACATATACTATTGTGTGATGATAAATAATGTGTAAACTGAATTATAACCAGATTAAGCTGATAATTATTTATCGACTATAAAAGACATTTCATACATCGTTTCGAAGAGTCCGGAATAAATATTCCACTTCGACTCGAAGTATACGAAGCGTATCAGGACACTGAAGACGACGATATGCAAGGGATATTTTAAAGGGTGCGTTTTTTACAGGTCCCTATTAAGTTTCAAAATATAAAAAAAACCCGGTGATAAAAAAAATAAAGAATACGTCCCTGTTTTTGAATTTCCGCTCAACAAATTCCTGATGTACCCTTACGCAGCTATCGCTCCTATCATCTCGCTGAAAAAATCTCGCTCAAAAAAAAAAAAAAAAGATTACTCAGTCTACCGCTCCTATCATCTCGCTCAAATCATGTCGCTCAAAAAAAAAAAAAAAAGAGTACTCAGTCGATCGCTCCTATCAACTGCTCAAATCCCTAAACCTACAATTCTACAAAACCGTAGATCACTCCAGAACCTATTTGTAGACATGTACTCAGTCCGATCGCTCTTCTATCTCGCTCAAAACCCAAATTCCACGACTTTGCAAAACTCTGGATCAATAAAAATAAAAAACGTCCTGTTTTGCTTTGCTGTCGACATATTCAAGTACAAGGAACAGCGAAAAAAGTTATTAAGCTAATTGTTTTTTTCGTTCTGTATGATTGTAAGCAAGTACGCTTATGAATTAAATGTTTGAATGCATTTATTCGTAATAGAAGCACGTTGGAATTTCAGAATTAAACAATTCAGCAAAATAACAATAAAATATGCATATTTATATGCATATATTCTGGATATGTGCATACATATATACATATATTCTATATGATTTTTTTCTGATTGCTTGATAAAAAGATACATACAGATATGCACATTTGTGTAAATTTAGTTTATAAGATATCACACAGTTGTAGTTTTAAGAAAAAAAAAATGATTCCTAGTTTATTTGAGTAATATTTGCATAATTTTTTGCAAGTTTGAAGAAAATGTGCATATATTTATGCAAGTATCATTAAAAATTCGACCGTATACATATTTAATGTATGCATTTTTGTAGAATTTATAAATTTTTTGTAGAATGGTTGAAAAATTTTCTTCAGTAAATATATGCAGATATTCATATTAATTGCATATTTGTATACTAAATTTTCATTAACTTAACAATATTAAATATAGAGGGTTAGAAAATTTGCATAAACTTGTGTAAACATTTAGAATACTTGCATAATATAATGCAAAATTTTGTTAAGTGAGTATATTATGCGATTAATGAATTCAGTTGCATATACATGTGCAGATATGCTACAAAAATGCATATGTACGTACAATTATTAAACTTATATGCATGTATTATAACCACTTGTGTATTTATATATGTCGTTGCTTCGGTGAGTTTTTCTTCAATCCTTATATAAATAAGTTTTGTAAGTTCAAATTTTTATTGCCATTACACGGTGAGTTTTCAGGGTTTTTATGCTAATAAATCCTGTAAGTCTTTTGTCTCCGACTTTTTTTTTTTTTACGAAAAATCAAACAATTAGATACAAATATTACATAAAATTGCACACATTTATGCAACTAAGTGAAATAATTGCATAATAAGATATCACACAGTTGTAGTTTTAAGAAAAAAAATGATTCCTAGTTTATTTGAGTAATATTTGCATAATTTTGTGCAAGTTTGAAGAAAATGTGCATATATTTATGCAAGTATCATTAAAAATTCGACCGTATACATATTTAATGTATGCATTTTTGTAGAATTTATAAATTTTTTGTAGAATGGTTGAAAAATTTTCTTCAGTAAATGTATGCAGATATTCATATTAATTGCATATTTGTATACTAAATTTTCATTAACTTAACAATATTAAATATAGAGGGTTAGAAAATTTGCATAAACTTGTGTAAACATTTAGAATACTTGCATAATATGATGCAAAATTTTGTTAAATTAGTATATTATGCGATTAATGAATTCAGTTGCATATACATGTGCAGATATGCTACAAAAATGCATTTGTACGTACAATTATTAAACTTATATGCATGTATTATAACCACTTGTGTATTTATATATGTCGTTGCTTCGGTGAGTTTTTCTTCAATTCTTATATAAATAAGTTTTGTAAGTTCAAATTTTTATTGCCATTACACGGTGAATTTTCAGGGTTTTTATGCTAATAAATCCTGTAAGTCTTTTGTCTCCGATTTTTTTTTTTTTTAACGAAAAACCAAACAATTAGATACAAATATTACATAAAATTGCACACATTTATGCAACTAAGTGAAATAATTGCATACATATATAGAACTGTACTGAATAACTTGTACATACACTACAACAAAAAATAAGTACAGAACATTTACATGTAATACAACAAAAAATAAGTACATAACGCTTCAATCTTTTGGAAAAAGATGGACAACAAAGCTTCAACGACACCACAGCACCAACATCCGCCGGAACACTGTTATACGAAAAAGAAAGTCAACATTAATAAGCTTAATGTGCAGTAATCAAATTACAAAAACAACTTCAGATTAATATAAATACCTGCGTATAATTCAGCAAAATAAAAAATAATTTCTGCATATTTATATGCAAATAATCTAGATAAATGCATAGAAATATGAATATATTTTTAAAATATCCGTTTTTGCTATTGTTTGATAAAAAATTGAATACAGATATGCATATATTAATAATAGATGCATATTTGTCGGCAACTTTTTAACAGAATTGCTGGAAAACCTTATAGGGACCTGTAAAAAACGCACCCATAATTTCTGCATATTTATATGCAAGTATTCTAGATAAATGCATAGAAACATGAATATATTTTTGAAATATCTGGTTTTTAATTGTTTGATAAAAAATTGAATACGAATATGCATATATTAAGAATACATGCATATTTATCGGCAACTTTTTTACAGAATTGCTGGAAAATCCAGTAGTTCTAACAATAGTTTCATAAATTAAGGGTGCAACACCTACACAAGCTCCACTAATCCTCCATTCACATATCTTCATCAGTTATAACAATATCTGCATTTTTTTATGCAAATATTAACAATTTATGCATAATCGTATGAAGAAATTCTGTGTGAAGTGAATACATGAAAAACCTATACACCAGTTATAACAATATCTGCATTTTTTTATGCAAATATTAACAATTTATGCATAATCGTATACTCCTATTCATAATATAAAAACAATTGCATTCCCAAATTTAACAAATAAATTTGTACGCTCTGTAACAAATTTAAAACTTTATACAGTGATTAAATTATCAATCGTCAAGACTATATAATTAAAGAAGATCAAATTAACCAATTAACAAAGATCGAGCAAAAAAATGATACCCGTAGAAAATAAAAATTAATAAAAATTATAAATTACCTTGAAGAATAAACATTCATTACAGAAATCAACGATGGATCGAATTAAATCACTAAAATAATTCTGAGCGAATTAGATTTTAGATCGACGGAATGAAAAAAGATGAGAAAGATGATGCGCCGCCATTTTTCAGAATTATATGATTGTGGAAAGAACTAAACCCTAATACGTGTTCCGTGTTGTTTTAATTATGACGGTAATTAACGAAAAAGGGCATTAGTGGAAAAAAAATAACCGCTATTTGAAAATAAGGATGAAATTTATATGTTTGAAACGAGGAGGATGTGGGTCTAATTAAGTTTAGTTTTAAGGATGTGAGCCTAATTTTCACTATTTTAAATAGTATCTTCTGTTTGTTCAGTCCCAGAACAAACCCGAATGGACGAGTATCTGACAACGTATATCAGTTAGATTCTACACATCGAATTTACGTAAGTATATAACGTTGGTGGTGGAGGAATTCGTTTCTCTTAGCTTTATTGCCTGCAATATATTTGGGTAATTGAATGAGTGTTTCCGATGGATACGACGATGTGGCATTCAGAGTAATTAATAAAATGATCTGTTAGAAGGAGAAACGTGACCTCAAAACTTTACAACCAGTAAGTAACACAAGTTGGGCTAGGCAACATGGCTAGTTGGGTCATACCCAAGCAGGGTATATTATCACCATCTAGAGAATATTCATATTTGTTACTTCTTTTCAATTCTGTATCTCCCGGGAACGGTTATGTTGGTACCAACGGTAGAGGTGGTAATATATTCGTTACACTCAAGCTAAATGAGTGGACGGTCATGTGTGGCTGGGTTGCAAGACGTTCTTGTTGAACCCCAGTGTATCCTCTCTAGAGTACACAGATCGACAGGTGCTCCCATACCTTGTCTGTTGGAATCCAATCTCCAATAAACGCTCTGCGGTTTTAGATTTTTTACTATATACGTGAACGCAAGATGCAAGCGTTTCACTAGATGATTATTTGTTTGTTAAAATCTATCGTAATATTAAATGTTTTGATATAAAGATACTTGGGTCATCATCCGTATATTAGTTATGGATTGGTCTAAAGATTTCTAAAGATAAATGAATCTGTCCAATGTGAAAAACCTTATTCCCTGTTTTCAAATCTTTTTAACTGTGTTTACTAACACCAGTCCCCTAACTGACCCAGAGTTTATTTTCTGTGTTTTCCTAAACTCTTGGGTACTCATAATATTTATTATGAGTAGACAAGTAGTCTAGGTGGGCAAGTGGAACCTTATGAAGTTCAAGTTCAGACCAGTCTAGTAGCATATCTATATCTATGTATCCAGTTTAGATATCTTTATTATCCTAGTGATGATGTAAAATTATGCTGTTATACTATGGTAATGTATTATGATGATGTACTATGATGTATCAGGCCCTGTTATGTAATATATTATGTATTTGTGAAATTCCGCTATGAGATTCTGATGATTTGTTATTCTTCTATTCTATTAGTTCTATCTTTTCTATCTCATCTTCTAAATTCTTTCAATAATGACACGACTTTCATGGCATTGAAAATCACGCCGTTACAGTTGGTATCAAAGCTATTGGTTGAGTAATAACCTTGGCTCTGTGGCGTAACTCCGTAGAGATAGGGTTTGTAACACCACAAAATTTTCTGTTAACTGTAAATTAACAAATTAAAGTATAATTATTTCTAAATGATGGAATTAAGGGAAACGGGTTAAGCCATTGCGTTCGTCTCAGAATTCCGCTTGAGATAGAGTCCGAGTTTGCAAAAAACGGATACCGTATGAAGAAGATATGGACAAACGAAGTTAGGCAGAAAAACCAGAAATGGGCCAGAATGCACTGGCACACTTGGGAAGTGCGCCAGAACAAAATTGCATTGGCGCACCTTGGAAGTGCGCCAGTACAAATTTGCACTGGCGCACCTGCCAAGTGCGCCCAGACCGAGCAGAAACCCGCTTGGTCAGACCCTGGCTGGCCTGGTCGGGTTCTGGTCGATTTCTGAGGCTTGGCTGTGTCACCAGGGCTGACTTGTCGCTTTCTGATTGGCTTCTCTTGAGATGGATGGTATGGATTAACTTTAGCTTCATCGATGGCTCAAATCAATCTGAAATTCTATAAATATAATTCAACACTCGACCTAAATTCACACAAATAATATAGAACTAAAGCCGTCATGCTGCTGGAAGGAAACTAGAAGTAGCCGTCAGTTAGAGAAAGCTAGAGACGAGCCAAATTAAAGTTAAAACAAGAATCAATCAACGTTTGTCTACCCAAAGGAAATCAATTCAAATTCAGAACTCATAAATCAGAAAACAAGACCGTCGTTTGTTGTAAGTATAGTGATTTTTCCGATGTGAATGAAAGTTAGGATTTGATTTGATGTAAAATGGAAATGGAATTGTGTTATTGCATAACAACGATGTTAATTCATATCTATGTATTGAAATGATTGTGGTATTGTGATGTTTGTGGTATAGTTGAATTGATATTGATCCTATTATACATTTAGAATCACATGCAAGTTGTATAGTTCATGTTGTAACCGACACCTATACGTTTATGTGATTATATAGGTTGTACGTGATTAAGATTTCATGTATATATATGCTAAAACCTCTATGCCTAAAAGATTATGTTCATATACACGTTCCTATGTTTATACAAAAGTTGCAAGTTCCTAATTGGATCCATGCCAAGATCCATTTTAGTACATGTTTCATGTTGTAGTTGGACATATGATTTGGATCTAGTTCACATGTGATAAAATTATACATACTGAACATGTCATATTCTTGTCATATGCTAGTGATGTTTGATGTTATGCCTAGATCTAAACATGTTTAGGCTTATGTTGTCTAAATCATATGCTAATTCATGTTACACCTGTTTATTTAGATTCCCCTTTTTAATGCAAGTTCACATGATAAGTTGAAACCCATAATCTAGTCTATGTTGCAAATCCACATATATGTATGTTGACTATTTTGCAAGCTCACACCTATGATGTTCATATTGACTATGCCAATAATGCCAAGTTTACACCTATGTCATGTTTATGTTTATGAATTCCCTTATGCCAATTTGTGTGCGCTAAATTAGGCTAAGTTTTTAGCCTAATATTATATGTTAAAAAGTATGCGGACGAAAATTAGGCTAAGATTGTTAGCCTAATATATAGACGGGGTAACATTGGGAATATTGGTAAAACTTGTCATAAATTTGTAAAAATATATGAAATTGGCATGTTTGTCACATGCCAAAATTGGTGGCATTTAAATGGTATAAATCCTTATACCAAAAATGTTAAACTTGGAAAGTGGGCCACAACATTTAATTGTTGACAAATTTACATATAACAGGTAATAAAGACAAATATGTAAATTTAGAAAATACGAGTATGCTTAACACGACGTTGGATTGAGTTGTGATGTAAACCCGCCCGGTCCCGCCCGGCTGTCCATTAGTCAGAACAATACCTATCCAATGTGAGAGGTTAAGCATTGAGCCCAATAAGGACCCGAGGTTAGACTGAGTTATAGTGTAAATCTGCCCGGAACCGACCGACACATCCAGTAACCGTAATAATATCTGTCTAATGTGAGTGGTCGGTGCTTTAAAAAGCTAAGGAGGATGGTAGGGTTAAGTTAACTAAAACACTTAACCAATTCAACATGTTAATTAAACTGATGGGTAGGGTTAGGTAAATACAGACACTTAACCACTTAACATGTTTGACTGGAAAACCCTAGTAAGGGGGCCCATTTCAGCAGTAACCCAATTAGGTATCATGGTACCCTGAAACTCGGCAGGGTGGGGCACGATTACTGGGCTGATTATAAGCGGTCAAAAGTGACGGCAGTGGGTGCAACAGTGTGGGTTCTAACGGAGTGCGGGCGTGCACACACTTCGAAGCAGACAAACAGGGCACTGGGGCACCAGTAGTATAAACTATGCATTCTAGAATTGTGTGGGGCCGCCACCATGGGACTTAATACACCCCATGGTGGGACCAGCATAGGTATCTACACTCTTTGGGGGCCGTAAGACACAGATGATTATGCGAGTAGGAGCCGATCTTTAGAAAGCGGACCACTTCACCTGATCATCAGGTGCCAGTTGAGGCAATGCAAGTAGGTGCAGAGATATAGTATAGGGTGCGATTGTATATTCGATTCAACTACTTTACCTTAGTTTATGATACTTTCCTGTTTCCAGTTTATACTTATCATGTCCTTTTTCTTATTCTCATACTGAAGAGTCACTAGACTTACCAGGCTTTATGTCTGACCCTATTTTCTTTCGTCTTCTTTTCTTCTGTTCCCCCCAGGTTCACAGGGAGGAAACAACCTAGCGTAGTCAGATTCTTTGCGAGCTTCAAGATAGTAGATGTACGGTTTGGACTCTCTTTCCTTGGCTATGGCTGTTGGACACACTATATGGGGATTTATGCAGTTTTAATTATGTTTTTATGCTTTTTTGTTTAATAGCCAAGACAGAAATGATGATGTAATGTTTTGGAATTTGTTATGTGACAGTTTTGGAAATGTCTTTGTATGAACACGTATTTATGAAATAAAAAGTCTGTTTGTTTTCCGCTGGTTATATATATATGTGTTTATATATTTGTATTGTGTTTATCTGTGACTTTTACTTAAAAACCTCCACCAAAGTTAAGGCATTCCCTTTGTGAGTGACCTTAATGGAGGGTGGGGTGTTTCACTTGGTATCAGAGCACGGTTTTACCAGACTAGATAAAAGTTTTCGAAACTATTTTCAAAAAGAAGTTTAAAGAAGCATTGTTTTCAAGAAAAAGAGTTATTTTTAAAAGGCATAATTCCCCAAAAGCCATAATTCCCCAAAAGCCATATGCACTATCTCTCTATCCTTTGTCTTGAATACTTTCCTTTTTGTTCCAGCATGTCTGGAGATCTTAACCTTCCAGAAGGAGTATCGATCCCTGGCTGGTTCTGAAGGTTCCTAGAGGCTAGGGCCAATGGTGCGGGCCTAGCAGACATTCCTCCTCCAACAGTGGCAGCGGTTCCTTCTCCTCCTCCTCCTCCTCCTCCTCATGGAAATACATTCGCTAAGACGTGTAGAGACTTCAAGGCTATGGGTGGAAAGGAATTTTATGGAACTGAATCATTTGTGGCAGCAAGGAACTGGGTGAAGGAGACCGAGGACTTGTTCGTCACCTTCTAAGTTGACGACAGGTAAAAGATACAGCTAGCAGCGTGGTTGCTTAAAGTTGAAGCTTTCTATTGGTGGGAAGTTACCCATGCTGAGAGGCCAGTGGAAACCTGGGAAGATTTCAGGATGAGGTTTGAGATGAAATTCCTCTCCCAAGCTGAAAGAAGCCTGCAGATGGAGAAGTTCCTAACTTTTAAGCAAGGAAGTATGACGATCAAGGAGTATGTCAATCAGTTTAATCAGCTGGCCAGATTTGGGCTGGATTTGGTAAACACCCAACACAAGAAGGCCCTTCGCTTCGTCAAAGGTCTGAATGAGCCTCTATACAGTCTTGCAATGACCCATATACCCATGGGGGGGACTTATGAAAGCTTAGTGGACATGGCGCCGCTACACGAGGAAGATAAAGGCAAGAAAGAGGCAAAGGTGGAAGTGCCTCAAGAAAAGAAAGAGGGTTTACAGGCTAAGAAGACAGACTTCAAGAAAGGCGGGAAAAAAAAACAAAACCCGTGAAAAGAGATGGTGCAATTTCTATAGCATTGTGGGACACATAGCAAAAGACTACAGGAAGAAGAAGGCAAAGATGAATGGTGGTTGTTTCCATTGTGGAGAGACTGGACACTTGGCTAAGGACTGCCCAAAGAAGCGGGGGCAGGGACAGAGGACTGGATCCACCTGAGGGGGACAGGTTCACGCGCTGGTAGCACCTCCACAGGAACGAGGTAGAAATATTTCTGTAGAAAGCTTAGTTTATCTTTATGATCATCCAGTTCGCACTCTCTTTGATTCTGGTGCATTACACTCCTTTATTTCATCTGCCTTAGTAGAATCTCTGCACCTAGACACTAGTATGGTAGAAGATACCTTGGTTGTTTCGAATCCAATTGGGGGCTCGACTTATTTGTCGATGGTTTGCTTGGATTTGAAAATCTCTATTCTAAGTGTTGAATTTAGATGAAGTGCCTTTGTTATGGGCTTCTCAGGATATGGACTGATCTTAGGCATGGACTGGTTATCCAGTAACGGCGCCATTCTTGATTGTGAGAAAAGAATGGTTAGGCTCTTGACTCGGCTCAGTAACACTCTAGAAATTTCTTGTAATCCTTTGAATGCTGTTATGCTTAGTTATCTAGAGTCGCTTGATGCTTCTGTTGAGAATTTGCAGTCGGTTAGAGTGGTTCGGGAATTTCCGGATGTCTTTGAAGAGGTGAAAGACTTACCTCCGAAGCGGGAAATAGACTTCTGCATATATCTTGTTGATAATGCAAAGCCCGTAGCTCTGCCTGTTAGACACATGGCTCCGAAGGAGAGAAAGGAGCTCAGTAAGCAAGTTAAGGAGCTTCTCAAGAAGGGGTTTATAAGGAGAAGTATCTCGGAATGGGGTTCTCCAGTGGTGTTCGCCACCAAAGCAGATGGTTCACTACGTCTTTGTGTGGACTATATGGAGCTAAACAAGCTGGCTAAAAAGAATAGACACCTGCTTCCCAGAATAGATGATTTATTTGATCAGCTTGTAGGTGCGTCGGTCTTCTCCCAACTTGATCTGGTTACTGGGTTCCATCTGCTAAGGGTAGCTGAAGATAGCATTGACAAAACAGCGTTTAGAACCCCATACGGTTTCTACGAGTGGCTTGTCATGCCTTTCAAATCGCACCAGCTTATTTCGTAGACCTAATGAGCAGGGTGTTCAGAGAATTCCTCAATAAGCTCGTGGTGGTCTTCGTAGATGATATTTTGATCTTCTCAAAGAATGAGGAAGAACATGCACAACATCTGAAGGAGATCATGGAAACTCTTCGAGTTCATCAGCTAAAAGCCAAATTCTCCAAGTGCCACTTTTGGAGAGAAGAAGTAAGATTTCTTGGACATATAGTGTCCAAAGAAGGGTTAGCTGTGGACCCCGCGAAAGTGGTGGCAGTGCAAGATTGGAAGACACCGAGAAATGCAACCGAAGTCCGAAGCTTTCTTGGGCTAGCCGGTTTTTACCGAAAGTTTATTTGGGATTTCGCGAAAATATCAGCCTACTCACAAGGCTAACAAGAAGAATCTGGTGTTCACTTGGGATTTGGATTGCGAATTTTCTTTCCAACGATTAAAAAGGTCTCTTACAACAGCCTCAGTTCTGACTTTACCGGATGGAGGCAAGATGTTCACAGTATATACGGATGCGTGTGGTATAGGGCTAGGCGCTGTTCTGATGCAAGAAGAGAGGGTAGTAGCTTATGGTGGAAGACAATTGAGAGTTCATGAAAAGAACTACCCAATCCATGATCTTGAGTTGGCCGCCATTGTCTTTGCGCTTAAGTCTTGGCGCCATTATCTCCTAGGTGAGATGTTCGAATTATATACTGACCATAAATTGTTGAAGTATCTTTTCTCGCAGAAAGATCTTAACTTGAGGCAGCAAAGGTGGATGGAGTTCCTTGCCTCGTATGATTTTGAGATTTCCTATACTCCTGGCAAAGGCAACGTAGTAGCAGACGCGTTGAGCAGAAAGAAGCTGACCCTAAGCCCTCTCTTTGTGGAAAGGCAAAGCTTGGAGTATATAGCCAGTTTTGACTTTAGTCCCTCCTCTGATTTTATACCTGGTTTATTGGCATCCCTAGAAGTACGACCCACTCTTTTAGACTCAATAGGGGCCGCACAACGTGAAGACCCTCAGCTTGTGGATGTGATTGATAAACTAATTAGGGGTGAAACTTCCAGTCACCTCAATAGATACTCCATCGATAATAAGGGTTGGCTGAGACGGGATGGAAGACTATGCGTCCCACAAGTAAGGGATTTAGTAAAGAAGGTTCTCGAGAAAGCACATCATTCCTAGATGATAATACACCCATGTGGGGATAAGATGTACAAGGACGTAAAGAGAGTTTTCTATTGGAGCGGCATGAAGAAGGACGTGGCAGATTTCGTTTCTAAGTGCGTGACATGCCAACAGGTCAAGGCGAAACAAAAGAAGCCTGGAGGACTGCTTCATCCTCTAGAAGTCCCGCAATGGAAGTGGGATAGCATTTCAATGGACTTCATTGATGGGTTGCCTAGGTCAAGAAGAGGCAATACTAGCATTTGGGTAATAGTGGATAGGCTTACTAAAAGCGCCCACTTTTACATATCAAGTGTAGAAGGACTGCTTCGTCTTTAGCTTCTCTTTATCTCAAGGAAATAGTTCGACTCCATGGAATACCCTCCAACATAGTGAGTGACAGAGACCCCATCTTTACGAGCGAATTTTGGCGGAGTCTGCAAGAAGCTGTAGGCACACAGTTATGCTTGAGCACGACCTATCACCCCCAAACTGATGGTCAGACGAAAAGGGTGAACAAAGTACTGGAAGATCTTCTAAGACTGTGTGTTCTTGACTTCGGGGGGACTTGGGAGGATCATCTTCCTTTAGTGGAATTCGCTTACAACAACAGTTACTAAGCCACCATCAGTATGGCGCCCTTCGAAGCTTTGTATGGAAGACCTTGCCGATCACCAACTTGTTGGTAGGAGTCTACAGACAAGATTCTACTTGGGCCAGACATGATTAGAGAGACTTCAAAAAAAGTGGACCTGATACGAAGGAGAATGAAGACTGCCCAAGACAGACAGAAATCCTACGCAGACAAAAGAAGGACTGACCTTGAGTTTGAGGTTGGGGACAGGGTTTTCCTTAAGGTATCCCCTTTAAGGAACATCGTTCGCTTTGGATCCGCAGGAAAGCTAGCACCAAGATTTGTAGGACCGTTCCCTATCATCGAGAAGATTGGAAAAATGGCTTATAGAGTAGAGCTGCCTGAAAGATTGGCTGGAATTCACAACGTCTTTCATGTTTCTCAGCTCCGAAAATGTCTACATGAATCTACGGAAGTGGTGGAGCCAAGCATTCTAGAAGAAGCCGAAGTGGAATGCGAAGCAACCGTGAGGAGAGTTCCAACTCGGATCGTAGGAACTGAAGTGAAAAAGCTAAACAACCGCGTAGTCATGCTCGTTAAAGTTCAGTGGAGCGACGCCGAAGAAGACGCAACTTGGGAAACTACGGACAGAATACGCACGACCTACCCTTTTCTTTTTGAGGGTACATCTTTAATTTCTCTTTTTCCTTAAGTTGTGCTTGTATCTATCTTTTTAGGTATAATCTCCTCGATATTATCCTTTATCCTTAGGTAGAAACCCCTTTGGATGTAAACATGTAATTGAAACATGTTATGGTTGATGGCTGCAAGTGGTTGCAATTGGTTACTAGTGGTTGCTCGTGGATGCATATACACACACAACCTAGGTTTTAGATCGGCTCAGTCAATTCATACTGCATATGCATATATGTATTCATATTTGCATGTGGTTGAAACTTGATATGTTGTCATATGGATGTCGCATTTGTATGAATGGTTGCGCACTCATGTAGAATTATGAGTAGGAAAAATTTGCATACATAATGGATTCATGGAACTTACATGATTCGCATCGAGGAGGTCAACTGAATCAGTAGACCGCCTAATTTTTGCATTAGATAAGGACATATGCACACACACTATGTATATGATCATGAAGCATTAGAAGTCTTTTAAGGACAATGGACGCCTGTGTTTGTTGATTGAGTAGATGGACGATTGGATGTTAGGACTTACGTTCTCCTAGACTTGAAGATTTCGGGGACGAAATCCTTTAAGGAGGGGAGAATGTAACACCCCGAAATTTTCTGTTAACTATAAATTAACAAATTAAAGTATAATTAATTCTAGATGATGGAATTAAGGGAAACGGGTTACGCCATTGCGTTCGTCTCGGAATTCTGCTTGAGATAGATCCGAGTTTACGAAAAACGAACACCATATGAAGATGATATGGACGAACGAAGTTAGGCAGAAAAACCAGAAACGGGCCAGAACGACTGGCGCACTTGGGAAGTGCGCTAGAACAAAATTACACTAGCACACTTGGGAATTGCGCAAGTACAAATTTGCACTGGTGCACCTGCCAAGTGCGCCCAGGCCGAGCAGAAACCTGCTTGGTCAGGCCCTGGCTGGCCTGGTCGGGTTCTGGTCGATTTCTGAGGCTTGGCTATGTCACTAGGGTTGACTTATCGCTTTCTGATTGGCTTCTCTTGAGATGGATGGTCTGGATTAACTCTAGCTTCATCAACGGCTCAAATCTATCTGAAATTCTATAAATATAACTCAACACTCAACCTAAATTCACACAAATAATATAGAACTAAAGCCGTCATGCTGCTGGAAGGAAACTAGGAGTAGCCGTCAGTTAGAGAAAGCTTAGAGACGAGCCAAATTAAAGTTAAAACAAGAATCAATCAACGTTTGTCTACCTAAAGAAAAACAATTCAAATTCAGAACTTAGAAATCAGAAAACAAGATCGTCGTTTGTTGTAAGTATAGTGATTGTTCGATGTGAATGAAAGTTAGGATTTGATTCGATGTAAAATGGAAATGGAATTGTGTTATTGCATAACAACGATGTTAATTCATATCTATGTATTGAAATGATTGTGGTATTGTGATGTTTGTGGTATAGTTGAGTTGATATTGATCCTATTGGACATTTAGAATCACATGCAAGTTGTATAGTTCATGTTGTAACCGACACCTATATGTTTATGTGATTATATAGGTTGTACATGATTAAGATTTCATGTATATATATGCTAAAACCTCTATTCCTAAAAGATTATGTTCATATACATGTTCCTATGTTTATACAAAGGTTACAAGTTCCTAATTGGATCCATGCCAAGATCCAGTTTAGTACATGTTTCATGTTGTAGTTGGACATATGATTTGGATCTAGTTCACATGTGATAAAATTATACATACTAAACATGTCATATTCTTGTCATATGCTAGTGATGTTTGATGTTATGCCCAGATCTAAACATGTTTAGGCTTATGTTGTCTAAATCATATGCTAATTCATGTGACACCTGTTTAGTTAGATTCTCCTTTTTAATGCAAGTTCACATGATAAGTTGAAACCCATGATCTAGCCTATGTTGCAAATCCACATATATGTATGTTGACTATTTTGCAAGTTCACACCTATGATGTTCATATTGACTATGCCAAAAATGCCAAGTTTATACCTATGTCATGTTTATGTTTATGAATTCCCTTATGCAAATTTTGTGTGCGCTAAATTAGGCTAAGTTTTTAGCCTAATATTATATGTTAAAATCTATGCGGACAAAAATTAGGCTAAGATTGTTAGCCTAATATTTAGGCGGGATAACGTTGGGAACATTGGTAAAACTTGTCATAAATTGGTAAAAATATATGAAATTGGCATGTTTGTCACATGCCAAAATTGGTGGCATTTAAATGGTATAAATCCTTATACCAAAAATGTTAAACTTGGAAAGTGGGCCACAACATTTAATTGTTGACAAATTTACATATAACAGGTAATAAAGACAAATATGTAAATTTAGAAAATACGAGTATGCTTAACACGAGGTTGGATTGATTTGTGATGTAAACCTGCCCGGATCCGCCCGGTTGTCTAGTAGTCACAACAATACCTATCCAATGTGAGAGGTTAAGCATTGAGCTCAATAAGGACCCGAGGTTAGACTGAGTTACGGTGTAAATCTGCCCGACCGGCACATCCAGTAACCGTAACAATATCTGTCTAATGTGAGTGGTCGGTGCTTTAAAAAGCTAAGGAGAGGCAAGTCAGGATGGTAGGGTTAAGTTAACTAAAACACTTAACCAATTCCACATGTTAATTAAACTGATGGGTGGGGTTAGGTAAATACAGACACTTAACCACTTAACATGTTTGACTAGAAAACCCTAGTAACGGGGACCCATTTCAGCAGTAACCAAATTAGGTATCATGGTTCCCTGAAACTAGGCAGGGTGGGGCACAATTACTGGGCTGATTATAAGCGGTCAAAACGACGGCGGTGCGTGCAACAGTGTGGGTTCTAACGGAGTGCGGGCGTGCACACACTTCAGAGTAGACAAACAGGGCACTGGGGCACCAGTAGTATAACCTATGCGTTCTAGAATTGTGTGGGGCCGCCACCATGGGACTTGATACAACCCATGGTGGGACCAGCATAGGTATCTACACTCTTTGGGGGCCGTAAGACACATATGATTTTGTGAGTAGGAGCCGAGCTTTAGAAAGCGGACCACTTCGCCCTGATCATGGGGTGCCAGTTGAGGCAATGCAAGTAGGTGCAGAGATATAGTGTGGGGTGCGATAGTATATTCGATTCAACTACTTTACCTTAGTTTATGATACTTTCTTATTTCCAGTTTATACTTATCATGTCCTTTTTGTTATTCTCATACTGAAGAGTCACTAGACTTACCAGGCTTTATGTCTGACCCTATTTTCTTTCGTCTTCTTTTCTTCCGTTTCCCCCCAGGTCCACAGAGAGGAAACAACCCAGCTTAGTCAGATTCTTTGCAAGCTTCAAGATAGTAGATGTACGGTTTGGACTCTCTTTCCTTGGCAATGGCTGTTGGACACACTCTATGAGGATTTATGTAGTTTTAATTATGTTTTTATGCTTCTTTATTTAATATCCAAGACAGAAATGATGATGTAATGTTTTGGAAGTTGTTATGTGACAGTTATGGAAATGTCTTTGTATGAACACGTATTTATGAAATAAAAAGTCTGTTTGTTTTCCACTGCTTATATATATGTGTTTATATATCTGTCTTGTGTTTATCTGTGACTTTTACTTAAAAACCTCCACCAAAGTTAAGGAATTCCCTTTATGAGTGACCTTAATGGAGGGTGTTGTGTTTCAGGGTTAGTAACACCCTAGATTGAGTTTGGTTAGTGTTGAGAGAGCGTATTTTTATAAAAACTATTATAGTATAGGACGACCATAGTTATCGATTTAAGTTATCCCTAAGACTATCTTCCGATTGAGTTATTGATTTTCAAACCGTATACTCAGAAAGTTGAAAATGAGTTCTCAAGGAAGACGAGGCCGAGGAGCGAGCGGGACAACCACGACCAATGGGCACACTGTTAATCAAAATCAAATGTATACAACTGAAGTGGTCCCAGCTCCAACTCAGCAAAACTTTGCAATGATTTGCAAGAATTACACTACTCTGGGAGAAAAAGTTTTTAAAGGTACTGAATCACTTATTGAAGTCCAAGCATGGAAAAGATCATGTGAGAATATTTTTAAGGGACTGAAGTTGGATGACGAACATAAACGTCTCTTAGCTTCACAGAATTTGGAGGGAGCTGCAGCAATCTGGTGGGAAGCTCAGACTGCAAACACTCCTGAGGAAATTTTTACTTAGGCCATGTTCAAAGAAGCTTTTGAAGCTCAGTATTTGCCATCAACAGGGAAAACGAGGATGTACCAAGATTTCATTGACTTGAAGCAATAAAACATGACTGTCATTGAATACGAAAACAAGTTCAATGCACTGTCAAGCTTTGGACCGGAGTTGGTAAATACTGCAATGAAGAAGAACGTGATGTTTGTAGCTGGACTGAAGGATAGTCTGCAAGGCCGTATTATGGGACATCTAAAAATCCATTTGTTGAATTAGTAGATCTAGCACTTAGGTATGAAGCCTTAGATGCTAAGAAACCAACAACAGAAAAGGCACAGACTGGAGAAATCAGTGGAGAGAATCCACAAAAGAGGAAATTCAATACAAACTAGGAGAACAAGGAAAAATAAGATATAAGGGAAGAGAAGTATGAAAATCGTTTCAAGAATGTTCTGTGTCACAACTACAAAGAAAAGGGATATATCACTAGATTTTGTAAGGAGCCAAAGGATAAGGAAACCGAACAAACCGAGCAGCAAAAGAAACCTCAGCAACAGCAACATCAGCAGAATCAAAATGAGATGGTGATAAAGAACCTTTGTTTCAATTTCCATCAGCCTGGACACATGATCAAGGATTGCCCGCTGATGAAGAAGGCACCACAGACTAATGTTTATGCTATCATGAATGAGCCGCCAACTTCTAAGGACATGAAGGGAAAAGGAATCGTGAAAGGCACCTACACAGTGTTAGAGGAGTAGGATGGAGAGATTGATGGACTATATATATAAATATTATATGGTAGCTTATAACTTGAATTAGTCAAGTGTAACCCTAATTATGGTAGTATGTTATGTATGACTAGTGCGAGTATAAAACTAGTGTATGATTATAATGTACTAAGTGGTTATGATATGAAGTATTATCTTTTGGGAAAATCTTTCTATCTTCCTTACTTTAATTTCGAGGATGAAATTCTTTTAAGGGGGGCTGACTGTAATGTCCCAATTTTTTCCGACTATTGACATTTGATTTTAATAAGGAAATTAAAATAAATGATGATTGTTTAAAAGAATTAAACAATTAAAAACATATATATATATATTATGAATGTACATATGTGATTATGTTTGAAAACATAAGAATGCAACATTCAAGAGAACCATAACATAAATATATATTGATAATGATTGCTAATTAGTCTTTAACATATACATGTGAGTATAATAGCATATATATATATATATATATATATATATATATATATGTAAAAGGAGATTTTGTTACTTCAAAAATATTAGGGACTATGAAACAAATAGGAACAAACAAGTAAACAAATACAAGAAAACAATTCGGCCATAACAACAAATACATGATACATATAAACTTTGCATATAACATGTTTGACAAATTGCCACAGTAAAATATCAATAGTAAATATATGAAAAGACAATACCCATTTATGTGATGTTACCAAAAATAGTAAGACTAAGGTAGGAGAACATCACCTAGAAACACCTAAATACAAGTTGTATGAATATACAAATATTCTTTAGCAAAATATTTCAATTCTTAAGGATGAAGAAACCATATTTATAATGCAAGAAGTGATAGGCATTTAATGAAATCATGGGTGAAAGGGACATGTTTCTAGAAATATAACATAGGACAAAAGGATTGGAGGATATCTAGATATACAAATAGATTGCTTCATGTATTGTCTCCTTGAAACATGGAGTAGGGGCTAAACAAGAGGAGTAAGGCTATTAGGAAAATAACTGTAGAACCATGTGAAGGAAATTGTTTTAAAACACTTGAGCTTGGCTATAAATACCATCACAAACTCTCTACATTTCCTTCACAAACAACTCTAAATTTACATAAAATACTAAAGTGAAATCTCTGGAATTTAGAAATCTTTGATGTGAGTAAACTTGTTTAAAATCCTGTTTAATGTTTGACTGTAAAACAGTTTTGTGTGTGCTTAGTTTAACTGCAAGTTCATGTATGCAAACACCATCATTTTGCTGGAACAAAAACTCATGTGGATGACAAAAACCCTTGCTTACATTTGTCACATTCAATTGTACTAGTACCAAATGTTCGTACAAGTATGAATGGTTTAAGCCTTTACCTTATCACTATTACTGTGTTTCTATTAAACACAGAATATCATCTTAGAAGAGAACCTTACCACTTGGTTCACACTAGGTTAATATACAAGTGGATCTAATATATATATATGCTATACAAACTAGAAAACATGGTATCAACCCTTATGCAAGAAAACAGTTTAATAGAGAGGAACTCTGTAAGTCCTCTGTATACACGAAAATTCAAATCAAATGGAAACACGTTTTAATTATATGAATGGAATCAAGGCATAGAATAATGATTTTTAGTGGCGATCTCATGATTTTTAACTATGTGGAACTCGAGAATTTTGGGGGTGGACGGAAAATGAGTTTGGAAGAATTTTCGACGATCGGCACCGTCGAACTCCAGGGCGCGAGGCAATGAGAAGCGTGAAGGTTCGTAGATCATTGGAAAAATGTAAAATAATTTTTCCATTGATAAATTTCGAGAACGAATCAAACATTGGGTTTTAAACAGTTTTGGGTACATGGGTTTTGGGATGCGTCGTGTGGGACCCTTGGTTGATCGAATGCGACGGGAGTTGGGGTGGAGGAGCTCGCGGGGTCAGGGAATTGAATGGAGGAGGAGCAGGCACTTCTGGTGGACTGAGGAAGAAGAACGGAGAGATTTTCTCCAATGAACCAATTCGAGGAAGAAAATGGAAACAGTGAAATCACTGTATTCCCACTGATGATCGGATCAAGGGACATCGACGAAGTCTGGAGGCGATGTGTTGGAGTGGTCACTGGTGGTCGACAACGTCTAGTTGGCGTGTGCACGTGCACAACTGTGCACGTGCACAACTGTGCACTAGATCTTGAGGAAGAAAGGTGGTACTGGTAAAGGAAAATTAATATTTTAAGTGGGGAAGGGTAGTGCCAAACCTAGTATGTAATGACCCACATTTTTAGCAGTCGAATAATTTATTTATTTAATTATTAATTATCAATTTAACGATATTGATAACTGAAATTAAATAATATCTATATTTAATTAATATAAATAATAGAAAAAATATTTTCGGAATAATCGGAAATAATAAAATTCATGATATGGTGTGAATTGGACGATATAAAATATATAATTCAGTTTATATTGAATTATATTGACGAATATATATTATTTAAATGAAGTCTAAATGTATAATATATACTATAATTAAAATCGAGCTCGAAATGGCGCGGTAGTTCGCGATTTGGCAATTTGAACTTCAACTGGAAATACAGGATCCGTTTTAAGTCGGATTTTTGTGAAACAAGAAACGTGTGGAGCTGGGGGAGTATATTTTTCTAATGGAAGAGAAAAATCTGGATTTAGTCGTTCAGATTTTGATTTACATCCAAATCAAATTTTAGAAAAGTTGCTATGGAATTCCTTTATAATTTATAAAGGAATTATTTATATTTTAAAAAGGAATTTCATTATAAATCGAATATCGATTTAATCGGGATTTGAAATATCGAGTTAAAAATTCATATACGAATATTCTGAAGCTGTATGATATTCTGTTGTGAATATATACGATAATATTTATTTATAAATATTTAATTTAATTGTTTTTAAATATATTTAATATTTAAATGGGTTATTTAGAGCTTTAAAAGTAGCCAGTTTTTCAAACGACCTCAGAATTCGACGAAACTAATTTTGTTGGATCCGCAATATTAAAATATTGCTAGATTTCAATTTCCGTGATTTTTGAAGTCAGTATGTGGCCGTACGGAATTTTGATGTGAAAAACAGTCAATATTTTGATGGTTAAAAATACGCTGTGTGAGCATACGAAGTCGGAATTCGACGAAACTTGTTTCGTTAGGACCGTAATGACGAACTTTAGCTGCAAGTCACGTTTCGTGATTTTTGGGTATCGTGTGTAATTACACGAATTTTTAAAAGGGCGAAAACGAATATAAAATAAAAAGCAAAATATTTCAAACCCTTTCTGAAGCCTAGAAAAGGCCACGCATGCTTCTTTTTCAGCCACACAAAATTTTGATCCCCATTATATAAACTGCCACTTTTTTCTTCTGAAAACAAAACCAACGTGAGTTTCATCTTGAAGAAAAAAAACCATATTAATTCAAAGAAATGATTATAAATTCCAGAAATCATATTGTTGAGATCCTCGTTCGTTTGTCTTCATTTCTATATATGAATTCTTGGGTGCGATCGAAATTCTGGGTGTTCAAATATATTACAGTAAATCTGGGTTTCCGGTTATTGCAATTTCAGTGCTTTGAATTGGATTTTGAGTTCGTATTCGGATTTGTGGAGAAGTTTAGCACCTTGTGGCAAGTTGTTGTGGAATTCCATGCAAAAGGATGTTGCTTGAAATCAATGGAGCAGTGCTAGGTCGCGTTCTGAAAGGAGGACTCAAGCTTGAGAAAAAGGGTACGGTTGTGTTGAGGATTGGAAGAGAGGAACTTAGGTTTACTTCGTTTGATTTGTAATGAGGTAGGGAGGGAGAACAAGGTGTCTAAAGATGGGTCATGGCGGTTGATGTCTGGCAGGAGCAACAGGTTCTTTTCTTGAATTGGAAGAGAAGATGTGGTGCGGGCTTGGGTATTTAGGTTAGGGGATGGGCCAGCTAAAAAGGTGAAGGCCCAGTACAATATTAGTTTAACTTTTATTTAAGTAATGAATACATCTAACTAATGAATTACGTAACTTCTGCATACATGATCAGAATTTCGAATAGTCAGATCCATTGGGATCGTAAGGACGAGGGCTACACACTGGAACTGACTGGAAGTAGATTCGAGCTCGTTACAATTTATCGTGAAATAAATTGTTGTCTGAATCAAGCGATGGTTATCGTTCTTAACGATGATCGTCCAATGTGAGTAAAACTCACCAACTCTGAACAGTTATATTTTTATAACGTATTCTTAGAACTGATAATTATCTGTTGGTTGATGTATGTTAACTGTTTGGTTGAATTGCTTTTGTATTGGTTGAAATTGTAGATAACGATGTAGATATAAATCGTTAATCAAATATTGATTCTGTTTAGTAGAAAATTTCATATTGAAATGAAATCGATGTGAATTATATTGTTTAATATCTGTGATGCAGGGAAACAGGTCGGAGGAATCCAACTGGATTCCTCAACATTTATTTTATCCTTTTTCATATATTTTGATATATGATGTGATACATAATCTGTTGTTGATTATATTGGTTTAAATGATATCTATGACTGTTGTTTGGTATTTTAAATACCGTAAGAAATACTGGAATGTAGAAAAAGGAATTTTTAATGTGTATACTGAAAATAAAATATATTTATATAAAATCAAATGATTTTATATAAAAGGATTTCAAATCGAATTGAAATGGAAATATTTGTAAAAACATTTACAAATAGATTTGAAAAGGAAATATTTGTAAACCAAATATGAAGGAAAATATTTGTGAAAACAAATAGAATAGGAAAGGAAATATTGTAAAACATTTACAATAGTATTGAAAAGGAACATTTATTTGTTAAATAAATGGAGTAAGATAAAAAGGAATATTTATTTGTTAAATAAATAGAAATGAAAAGAATATATTTGTAAACCATTTACAAATAGATTTGGAAAGGGAATATTTGTAAAACATGTACAAATAGAATTGAAAAGAAAATATGTATTTGTTAAATAAATAGGATTGGAAAAGAATATTTATTAGATAAATAGAGTTACAAAAGGGAATATTTATTTAGAAAATAAATAGAGTTATAAAAGGGATTTATTGGGAAATGAAAAGAATGTCATATAAGGAGATATTTGGCAAATGAATATAATTTTACATCAGGAAAGTTTAGACCCGTGCTTCGCACACAGATATAACATGATATGGATTTAAAGCAAAGATTTTAAATAGAATATGTTATAACCAATAGATTGAGAAGATTAATTTATAAATAATATTTTATAAATTAAATAAAATATTTATCATTGGATAAATAGAATATATAAGTCAGGACTTATATAGAGAAGTAAGAATCAATTTCAACATCGATGTGAAACTGAATAGGGGCGTAGAGTTAATCAAAGGAGTTAATCAAAATGTGTTAATCAAAATGAGTTTGAGGAGTTAATCGATTATAGTTAGAGTTAACCAGTTAGAGTTAATCAGTTAGAGTTAAATCGAACTACAGTTATTCGAATAGAGTTAATCGAACAAGAGTTAGTCGAATATTTGTTATATCAGTTAGAGTTAATTGAATTAGAGTTAGTCGTATTAGAGTTATTCGAATATAGTTTATTCGAAGAAATAGTTATCAAATAAGGTTATTCGAAGAAGAGAATTAATCGAATATAGTTTATTCGAATCGAGAAAGGAGCTATCGAATACTAGTTATTCGAAAGGAGTTATCAAATATTAGTTATTCGAAAGGAGTTATCGAATATTAGTTATTCAAAAGGAGTTATCGAATATTAGTTATTCGAAAGGAGTTATCGAATATTAGTTATTCATTATTCGAAAGGAGTTATCGAATATTAGTTATTCGAAAGGAGTTATCGAATATTAGTTATTTGAAAGGAGTTATCGAATATTAGTTATTCGAAAGGAGTTATCGAATATTAGTTATTCGAAAGGAGTTAATCAATTATTAGTTATTCGAAAGGAGTTAATCGAATATTAGTTATTCGAAAGGAGTTAATCGATTATAGTTTAATCAAAAGGAGTTAATTGGTAAGAGTAATTTAGTTAGAGTTAATTGAATAGAGTTAATCCAGTAGGGTAAATCAAATGGAGTTAATCCAATAGAGTTAATGAAATAGAGTTAATAGAATTGAGTTAATCAAATAGAGCTAACTGATAAGAGTTAATCGATTAGAGTTAATTGAATAGTGTTAATTGAATAGAGTTATTCGAATATAGGTTATTCAAAGAAGAGAGATTATCGTATACAAATTATTCGAAGGAAAGAGTTAACGAATAGAGATTTATTCGAAAGAGAGTTACGTAAGGAAGTTGTTAAAGGTTTAAAAAGATAAACTTTGACTATTTTGAAGTTAAAACATTGTTCAGTTAAGGTCTGAGAGGTAATTATACCCCAACTTGATTGGCTTCCTTCTTAACTAAGGAATGGTAAGGTTTGATAGTAAAGGATGGTTAAGTAAATTTAGTTAATGAGTGTAATGGTTTGAATTGGCATCACGATGTTTTATTTAAACATCTGTTTAAATCAAATGAAGGAGCTTTGGAAATGTTTTCCAAATAAGAACCAGAAATGTTTTCAATATAGAAAACAGGAAATGGGAATGTTTTCCATTGTTAATAACGTATATTTTCTAAAATTAGAAAAATAGAATTTAGAATATATGGAAACAGGAGTTAAGTAAATTAATGAACTAAAGAGATAAATGTTAAATGATGATTGATCGATATAATTTCCATCTGGAAATGATATCGTTGTTTGCACACGTGTTTTTCTTTGATAGTTAAATCATAGACTATCAAAGTTTTGACCATTTTAATGTTGTTAATATGGAGAAACCAGTTGGATTATTATCCGAAGAACCACTCGGCATTGGAATAAGCATTGCGAGTCGTATATGCCAATGATAATTGAAGATGGAGTAAAGTGCAAGGGCTATTGTATAAATCTTAGGTAAAGATTGCCTAAGATGATTGTACGGAATAGTGCCTTCGGTTTGTCCAGTCCCAGGACAACCTGTATGGAAGAATGTCGGACAGAGTATATTTAATAGATCGCCTAAGTTGATCTCTTCAAACGTACGTACATTTGGTGGCAGAGGAATTCGTCTCTCTTAGCTGTATACCCGTTGTATTTTTGGGGAAATCAATTTGTGATTTGGCGGGTATGACGATGTGGCATTTAAAGTGAATAAACGTGTGCTCTGTCAGAGATAAGCGTGGCCTCTAGCCTCACAACCGGGAAACGACAAAAATCGGGCAGGCAGCATGGCTATGTAGGTCGCACCTATTAGGGTGTATAATCACCTAATCTAGAGTTTCATTTAATTCTAAAAATCTATTGTCGATGCTGTCCCATTCGGGAAACGGTTGTTGATCCCAGCCGTTGGTGATATACATTCGATACACCCAAGCGAAATGAGTGGTCGGTCATGTGTGGCCGGGTTGCAAGATGTTTTTGTTGAACCCAGTGTATTCCTCTCTAGAGGTACACTAGCGAAAGGTGGTTCCATACCTTGTCATAGTTGGAAATCCATTACATAATATGTGCTTGCTATTTTGATTGTATACTATATATGTAGAACGTGAGATGAAAGCATTTCTGCTAGATGATTACTATGTTGTGGTTGATGGACATTATTATAATATCAAAAGGTTTTTGATATAAAGATATTTTGGATTCTCATAAGCGAAAAACCCGTTTCGTTATACGGCTTGGTCCTATGAGATATCGTTTAATGGCTCAAACTGTTTTACTCATACCAGTCCATGTTGCTTAACTGGTACGTCTGATAGGAGAGTTTATGGTGATAACCAAAGTCGACAAAAACCGAGTCGTTACAGTTGGTATCAGAGCTTAAGGTTAAGTATTACCTTGGCTCTATGGCGTGACTCAGTAGGGATAGGGTTAGTAGCACCCTAGATTGAGTTTGAGTGTATATACACGAGTGAACGTACTTGTTATTTGATATAAAAATTGTTTTATATTGTGGTGATTTATTGGTTGAGTTGTTTATGGATTCTGGTCGACCAGTTTGATCCACCGTATCGGTTGGAGTTTCTGAACACTCCAATACGGGTTCAGAATCGCATGGTGTTATTTTAAAGTAAATCACACCTGTTAAAGTAAATAAATTAATTAAATCAAAGTATAAATAAATAAAATTATCTAAACATAGGGGATGACCTAAAATATAAGGCGCAGGCTACACTGTATCGTTCATCGTCTTCTCTTTTCAGCTACAGGTACAAATTCGCTTCCTTCTCCACGAAGTATCTCAACCGAGTACACTGAAAAATGCACCTCCCTCACCTATGGCTAAACCTACCTATAACCTGAAGAGCTGATGTTGTTTCTATCCTCTCGTCATCCCCCTATAAAAAGCCACTTGCGTCCGTTCTTTTCTCCACAACTCAAGTCATTTTCCTTTTCTATCCGTAAATCGTGGAAATCCTTCTAAAAAAAGGAATCGAAAACCAGATACTAAAATAGGAAATCTTGATTTTCTATTCATGCGATTCAAACCATAACAGATTCGAAAGCTTGACGACACTGCAAATTAAGGAAAGAAAGTCGCGATTGGATCCATGAGATGATTTGAAGCCCAACGCGACATTGAAGGTTCCCAAAATTGGAAATTGCGAAATGGAAACGCACGAGACTGAAGCTTGTCTGCAAGTGGAACCTTCGCGATTCAACAAGATGTAGGGATTGCGATGTCTGATTTGTTTAACTAGAGGGAGCGAGAAATGGTGATTGGTAGTTGAACTGGGTATTGCGGTGGACTGTAAAATGGGGAAAGGTAGGTCTTTGTTTTAATGAATGTGAACAAGGTGAAAGGGGCTGTCAAAGGAAGGAGACCTGTTTGGATTTCAGTAAGGTTGAGGAGGGCATTACAGTAGGAGTTGATAGGTTATGGGGTAGTTGCGTTGGTGATTCGGGGTGTAGCCGCTGGAATTTTCAAGGTACCGTAGTTGATATGGGAAGGTTTCAGATAGAGTACATTGTCTAAGCGTTGAGCTAACTGATTGAGGAGAAGTTCATATGCTGATGAAATAAATTGGGGGTGTTTGTTATTGACAGTTGGTATAAGGGGTACGAATTTGTGTGAATTTTTGGAGAATGGATCTGGATAGTTTAAATTTACTGATGGGGTGTTAAGAATTTGTGAAATGGAGTTGAACGTAAATATTGGTGAAGTTCTGTTTGAAGTTGAATGTAAGGATTGGGTCAATGATGGTGGGATAATAAACAGGAATGCAACTAAAATGGGTTGGTGCGATATTTGGGGAAGACACTGTTTGGTTGCGAAGTGAAGAATAGGAGTTGGTCAATAAATTTTGGGGACAATGGAAGCAGTGTGACTAGAAATGGAGAGGCCATGTTTGTTTATTTGCAATGAATGGCTCGATTTGGAGGAGGCATTGCAGTATGGAGCAGATGTAGTTAAGACGATGTAGTGACATTCTTAAGGAATGTTTAAGCATGTGCTTCATGGTTGTTTAAGAAAATAAGGTAAAGGTTTTTACCAAATTTAATTTTACATCAAAAATTTATTTAATAGTTCATTTAAAATAATTAAAAATTTTATCGATAAATACACATAGGATAATTTATTTCAATTTAGTTTAGACAAATAACTATTTAACCGATTAATAAAATCTAAAAAAATTATCATAGGTGAGAAATAGCTTGTATTCATGACAATTCAAGATGATACGGTGCTGAGACAATATGGAAATTTAAACGGATATTTGTTAGAGAAAAACGAAGTGAGTTAAACTCATTCAGTTAATTATTGGGAACTATTTTTAATAGTTCAAATTTATTTTATTGCTTGTTGGCTACTAAATTGATTGATATGAAGTGATAATATTATATAATAGTAATATTGGTGATTGGTGATTGGAGAATTCCCACAGTACCATTAGCGGATGGCCGTAGTACCATTAGCGGATGATTTCCCTATGCACCCGACAATAGATATAGTGGATGACCTTCTATACCGTGATATCCTGCCTCAAAGCAGGATGGGTATTATTATTGTTGACTAACATCTATGGATGCAGGAAAACAGGTTGGAGGGATCCAACTTGATTCCTCAACATTTATATATTTGTTTCCATATATATATATTTGCTGTAATATGGTATGATTGATCACTTGTGATAGTGTATGACATGTGTGGGTGTGATAACATTTGACCTTGATTTTTGATGTTCTTGAGGGTCAAAAATAATATATGGATTTCAAAACAGAATTTAAATAAATAAAAGTATTTGAAGAAAAAATTATTCTTCAAATAGAAATGTTATCGGGAACCAAATTATGAATGGGAATTGTTAAAAAGAAGTAAAAAGGATTTTTGAAATTATACACTGATATGATCCATAACCGGTGTTATTTTTATGGAATGTTGGAATATGTAAATAAGGCTAGACCTTGATTGTAGATATTTTGAATGTCTTCAATAATATATGGATTTCAATATAGAGATTGAAATATAATAAGAATTTTAAAGGGAGATATTTATTTCCAAATAAAATGGTTAATTAAATCCAAACTAAATATTAAATATTTATTTAAACAAATATCTTGAAGAGGGGATTTTATAATCGACATTTAAGAAGTGATAATATTTGATTGAGAGATTTAAGAAAATGTAAATTGTGTGGAATTTGTGAAAGAAAAATAAATCATTGTATTAAAAATAGATTGGAATTTTTCCAATTTGAAAAGGAAGATATAAGGAAGGGTTTAGAACAATTAGAAGCTATAAAAGAAAGTAGAATTTAAACTTGAAGTTGGAAGAGGTGTTTTAATTCATAAGTTCTAATTGAATCCAAGTCAAACTAATTTGGATGATATAGTCAATATTATATTAAAGAATTTATATATAAGATTTACAGATAATAATTATGAATCGTAAGAACTGGCAAATGATATTCATATACGGATATTTTTATGGAATGAATTTATTGAAATAAACCGGGATAAGTTATAATAAAACTATAAAAGTGTTATAAAGGATGTTTATGGAATATTCGATGATAGTTTTGTAAATCATATTTTAAGAAAAACATTTGGAATGATGATAAAGTTGAGATAAATATCTCGCTTAAAGTGATAATGAATAAATTGGAATTTTTATTCATTAGAAGTTAAGAAATGGAAAACAAAAATAAAAATCAATATTTAAATTGATTGGAAGTTTCTAGTTACAAGGAAATTATATAACTCTATGATTAGAAGTTATAAAGATATTGAAACTCAAAGTTTCAAGTAGAAAATCGAATTTTTGACTAAATAAGTCAAGTAGGGACTTGCGTTGAGAAATATTATTCACAGGTGAGGTGAATAGGTGTTAAAGCGAGTGAGATGAAAATGGAAATTCATCAGAGGAAAGTTAGGAAGGGTTTTTAATTTATAAATTCTAATAGAATTTAAGTCGAACTGATTTAAATAATGTAATATGGATTTTATTAAAGAATTTATATAAGATTTTAGATAATAAATAGTAAGGAATTTACAAATGATATTTATGTACGTATATTTTAGATAGAATACAGTTTATTGAAATAAAGTTGAGATTGAATAAAGATTATTGGTATAAACCCTATTTTTACGAAGGTTAAACCGAAATTGAGTGATACCGTTATAGGAAAATATTGTTCCATTTTAGAAATAAATATTTAGCAAAACATTTTGCAAATCATATCCTTAAATAGAATATCGGATACTGGAAATAACAAATGGGTTGAAAATCATACTTGTAAATAAAATACTTGAAATGGCTATAAGCTGAAATAAATATCTTGTTTGAAGAGATAAGTAATAATTGAAATTTTTATTTGCTAGAAAATTAATAAATGGAGTTAAGGTGTAATGACCCAGAAAATCTGAACCAATTTTTTTTTAAATTGGCTAAAATAATGGATTTTAAATATTTAAAATAAATATTTTAAATAATAGCAATGAAAACGGAGTTTGAATCGACAATTGAAATCAAATATAATTAATTATAATTATAAACAAGGCCTGAAATGGCGCTGCAGTTTCAAAAATTGAATTCAAACTTTGTCGGACTGTACCGGGTGCAAAACAAAACGGATTTGAGTGAAACCAAAAATATTTAAATCTGTTAGTGAATACCTTTCTAACGAATCTGAAAAATCGAATTTTCATAGCGGAAAGCAAAAGTTATGGCCAAATGAATTTTCAGAAAGGTCGCTATGGAAATTATATAGCCCGTGAAATTGGCCATTTTGCAAACGACCTCGGAATTCGACGAAACCACTTTTGTTGGATCCGGGATGAGAAGTTATTTCTAGGTTTCAAATTTCATAATTTTTGAAGCTAATATGTGAGCGTGGCAAAGGTA
This sequence comes from Allium sativum, assembly GCA_030737875.1. Lineage (NCBI taxonomy): Eukaryota > Viridiplantae > Streptophyta > Magnoliopsida > Asparagales > Amaryllidaceae > Allium > Allium sativum. The sequence continues at coordinate 929,230,064 of CM060920.1, read as the reverse complement.
AATGTGTTTTGGTCAATTACCGTTAAATTGGATCGACCAGAAATGAGCCTTTTTGCAAACGGTCTCAGAATTCGACAAAACTAGTTTTGTTGGGACCGTATTGTCAAAAAATAGCTAGATTTATTTTTCTGGAATTTTTTGAATCAGTTTGTGGCCCTGGCAAATTGAAATGTACGTTCAAATTAAATATTGAATGTTTTATATTTTAATTTGAAGGAAAACTGACTGAAACATTCGAACGGCCTTTGAAACATATCCCATTATGTTCGGAATGGGGTTAAAACGCTAGGGATGACAATCGTTGGGTTTGGATTGGTGGTCGCGTCAGAAAACCCCTTATAAAATTTACCGACCAATCAGAATTTAAATAAAAAAAAAGAGAAAACCCGTCTTTCTCTCTCTCTCCCCTCGCGATTAACGGCGACAGTAGCTCCCCGCTTCCCTCCTCCTTATCTCCTTCCACGTGCTACGATAGCCAACGCCGTAGTTGGGAATTTTGAAGGCCTCTCCGAGAGCTTCAAATCCATACCCCCCACCAGTATCGTCGCGTGAATCGAGGGAATCACCCCCACAAAGTTGCGCCGCCTCAGGCCCGATTCCTCCTCCGATCCTCCATCGCAGTGGGTCCCACTGCCATCGATAGGAGCGTGGCTCCAAGCTCTACAGAGTGGTGAAAGTCGATTGCTCTCTCGTGCTACGAATCCGAAGATAAATCCAACCCTAATTTCGAACAGACACCGAAAGGGTACGGCTTTGTTAATTTTAAACAGTTTTAACACTCTATAGTGTTGCAAACCTTTGAAAAATCATATCTTTTTCGTTTGTTAACGAAATTCGATGAAACAGGAAACACCGGGACCGTGAGGACGTCTTCTACATTTTAGAAGAGACCGCGTATTTTTCTGAGCCTTCTGCTATTTTTGGTGGAGTGGGACCCAATGTGAGATTTCTAATTTATAAACGATATGGAAAACGACGATGTATAAATTATATAGTCGATGTATGAGTTATATAAGCGTTGTACACCTCTTGTATAAGCGTTGTATAAGTTGTACGTTCGATGTATAAGTTGTATATGCGTTGTAAAAATTATATATGTGTTGAAATAGAAGTGAATTGCTATATATATATATACATACATACATACATATATATATATATATATATATATATATATATATATATATATACACGCCCCTCATCCACAAACCATGGACGATATTTATTGGGTGTGATTGGTGTGAAAATTGATTGATAGCGAATGGTTGATTGGGATTGTTTGTGGTTGATATTGATTGATTGTGGTTGAAAAATACCCATTTGTGGTTGAGAAATATTCGGTTGAAACCACATAGGATTAGTTTGTGGAAATGAAATAAATATATACATGCCGCCTGCGTGCGAACTAGATGCATGATCCCCATTGTCAAAAACCGCGAGGTTTTAAGGTAGAGCGAGGAGCCGTACTAGGGACGGTCCCGGTTTTAACTACCCTGCCGTTATGCTACCGAAATTTTGAATAATATTCATGTGTTTGAATTATTATCATTTGCTGAAACTATATTTATTCATTGAATAGAAAACCTTCATGTGTTGAATCGATATTCATTCGTTGATTAGAAATTCATGTGTTGAATGGTCTTCGTGTTTTAAATATAAAAATCACATTTTTATCTATGTATATGAACTATAGAAAACCTTCATGTGTTGAATCGATATTCATTCGTTGATTAGAAATTCAAGTGTTGAATGGTCTTCGTGTTTTAAATATAAAAATAACATTTTTATCTATGTATATGAACTATAGAAACCTTCATGTGTTGAATCGATATTCATTCGTTGAATAGAAATTCATGTGTTGAATGGTATTCATATTTTGAAATAAACTGGTTATAATAAAAATCACCTTTTTATCATCTATATGAACTATGTAAAATAATCTCGTTTTAAAATAAATTGTTTTATAATAAAAATCCTATTTTTATTACCCATATAAACTATATAAAATAATAGTGTTTTGAAAAGAATTGTTTTACAATAAAAATCACCTTTTTATTATATACATTAATTGTTGAAATGTGAAGTATTAAAAATAGCCACTCGTTCAAATAAATATGCATGAGTTGAAATATTCATTAATTAGCTAATGATATGATTTTTGCCTATGCATGCAACATTAGAATGAATGGTGTTTTTAAGCCAAATTGAATCAAATATGAAGTTGAATGGAAAATGATAAGTGATAAGAACTGTATATATGTACATGCATATTTATTGAACAGGTTATAGCAAAGGGGCTAGAGAAGAGGAATAAAATTTTGTGCCCGACAAATAGGTACACATTTACCGTTTTGTTTGGGTGATGATTTTATGAGCCTGTTGGCTAGCCGCTTGGCTTTTTCTTTTTCTTTTTGACATTAGACGCCCGTGTGGCTATTTGGGAATTTTCCCAGTCCCTCCCGTACAAAGGAGGTTATGGCGAAATTTTCCAAAATTTAAAGGCGTTAGTGAAATATTTGAAGTGAAAACGATATTGAAATTGTTGAATGAACTATATTTATATAAATATATAAATAAAATTAAAACGAAACGTGGCCGTGCAGTTCGTGTTTTGAAACCGTGATTTCAAACAACTAGTGCGGGAAATCCGACCATTGGATTTTCTCGAAACCACAACCGTTGGGTTTGCCTTGGAAATATCTTTCCAACAGCACCAACTTTGTTAAAATCCAACGGTTAGATTTTCAGATATGTGTAAATCAAATCTGAAGAAAAACAGCGCCAGAATCGATTATATTTTTATATATATATATATAAATATAATTATATTTAATCGAATAACGACGCTGCAGTTCGTATTTTGAAATCGAAACTTCAAACGATTGTACGGGGAGATCCGACCGTCGGATTTTCCCGAAACTAGAACCGTTGGATTCATTTTGAAAAGACCTTTCTAATGATGTAAATTGTGTGAAGATCCAACGGTTAGATTTTCAGATATGTGTAAATCAAATCTGAAGAAAAATAGAGCCACGACCGCGTTATGGCCCGAAGCGTCGTTTTGAATAAATTGGCTATTTTAAAGTAAATAAAAATAGCGATAAATCGTTATAAAATATCATAAACGATATGGAATGGAAATAAACAAAATTTGCTCGATTTATGTGGTATTTGATGGTTGAATGTGTTTGGTGTGAAAATTACATTAAAGAACAAAATTGGTGTTGTCGAATGATTTAACCATTGAAATAAATTGATTTGAAATTCTAAATATACGTGAATTATTTGAAAAGGCCGAGTTAATTCTCATTTCAAATAATTGACCGACGATTGAAAGTCGAAGATGAAGACGGTGGTCGAAGACCGGAGATCTTCACCTCGTTTGGAAGGTAACCGAGGTCCTGATTGGGAGGCATCCCGAAATATGGATAATGAGTGGTGATCGTCCAGACGTATGTGGTGATCGATGAGTTTGCGAGGTATTTAGTGCCTCCGGTTTCGTTCAGACCCAGAACGGACTTGTAAAAGGACTGTGTGTCTGACACTGGATTTTATTCTGTGTTGATTGATCTCTATTAAATATACATCTGTTTGGCGGCGGAGAATTTATTCTTTTGCTTAACGTCCTTCTCTGAGATGCACGAGCTCAGAGGTTGTGTATCGATGGACATCAGTCGCATGGCATGAACTGCTAGTGTGGCATGCCTAAGTGGCAAATGATCAGGGCTTCTGTTGAAAAGCAAAGTCTTTTGGTGATGATCAAAGCACCACCTGTGTGGCGTAGCTTTGTGTATAATGTGAATTCGCGAGCCTCACACCCCGGTATGAACCAAAAACGGGGGAAGGATCTCAGGGAGGGCATACGTTTCTTTCTAGCTAGGGTGGTGTCAATGACCTACCAGCCCTGATATTTATATACTTTTCACCTGTGTGGTTGTTGCTGTTGCGAGGCGCCTCGGTTTGATTGGACGATCCGGGTCTGACGGAGTCATTCGTTGGCTCGTTTACGCCCCAAAGGGCGGGGAAACGTATTGTTTAGGCATTTTAATCCACATCGGTGGACCGGCCCTGTCGCTCCAAAGGTTGACTGAGTACTTGCCTGAGACATGGGCTAGATTGTCTCGAATTCGGCAAGGACTATCTTTTGCCTTGGTTCATGACGGAAATCCAATTCCCAAATACGTGACTGTGCGGTTTTGATTGTATATATATGGCGACATGATATATGGTACCCATGCCATCTATGATTGATAGTTATGATTGAAATTGTTTTTGTAACATATAAACACTAGTAATAATATCAAATGCTTTTGTTTTATTCGTATCAATCATATTTTGGCCATTATAATGTAAAACTCTATCCTCCGGTTTGCGTTGCATTGTGTGATGGGAACTGAGTCTTATAATGGCTTCATTTTTATAAAAAGCATTGCGATGTTTTAAAGGAAAGATTTATTCTTAAAGCACTGACAATCCAATGGAGTAAACCCGTTCCACGAAAGTGGCGTGGTCCTGTGATTAGCCATATTATAAATGTGTTGAGTAGATTTCTCATACCAGTCCCATGACTGACTCGTAGTTTGTTTCACTTTCAAACTCGGGTGCCCCTTTTTCTACACGGGCAGCCTTGTATTCAGGTTTAGCTGGTTCTTTCTGGATAGCTGGAGCTGAAGATGGATTCTATTATTTATCTCTTTTTATGCTGTTCAGCTCCTATTGTACATCTTTTGTTTATTTCCGCTGTAGACATTTATGTATAGCTGAACTGTATTTGTACTAAGTATGATCCTGTATACTGTGTAACTCTGATGATTACGTTTATCCAGTATATTCTATTGTTAATTATCTGGTGTATTTAATTAATTCTGTTCTGCTAATATCTGTTTCTGTGTTATATTCCAAAGATTACCCTTGTCTTCGTCTGTACGGGATTTGGGGTCGTCACATCGTGGTATCAGAGCTTTGGTTAAGCTTAGTTCTGGAATATAACATATTAACGAACTCGTCAGAAATAGAACCAGTAGTGTTCTAGGATGGGTAACTCATTACAGATAGGATCAGTAATATCCTAGTATGAGTAGCAGAATGAAATAACACCTAAATAGACACATTTACATTCAAGTATTTGTCTCTATATTTTGAAATATCTTTTCTATTGACCTGACACTTTGTCTGCTAATTGCAGACGTACTAGAAAATGAGTGCCAGAAACAGAAGAAGTAATACTGACCCGGATATAGAAGCTCTATTTATGAAATATAGAAATCTGGGGGGAAAACCTTTCTCGGGCGAAGAATCTATTATGAGAACACAAGCTTGGATTCGTTCGGCTGAGAAAATCTTTGAAGCATTAAAGCTGAGGGATGACCAGAAAAGATTACTGGCATCCTCGGCGCTCAAAGATGAAGCTTTGTTCTGGTGGGATTTAGTTATCAAGGATAATCCAGAAGGTGATATCACCTGGGACAGATTCAAAGTGATTTTCCTGGAAAGATTTACTCCTCCCGAAGCGACTGAGCGATTATGCGATGAATTTTCTTATCTGATACAAGGGGATACGACCATCCCAGAATATCATATGAAATTCAACGAACTTTCTCACTTTGCTCCCCATCTAATTCAGAATACGAGGAGAAAAAATCTGCGATTTATCAACGGGCTTCAAAGGAAATACCAAAATAAAGTAATGGGGCATGTGAAGCTTCCTTTCTCAGAAATGATTTATATGGCTTATCAGTATGAAGATCTCGATAGGAAAGGTATGTTGCGCGGCGAAGAGGAAGTCAGTTCTAGCGATAAGGTTGAATCACAAAACTGATCGTCATGAGGCCAGTACGATGTCTGAGGTCAGTAAGGAGCCTAGCACCAATCAGAAAAGGGCCAGATCAGGAAAACAACCGGTAACGACCACCATATGCAACAACTGCCATAAGCAAGGGCATTTGCAAGGAAATTGCAGATCTTTAAAGAAGCAAGGAAAGAGCGGATCCAAACCTATGAAGAGGCAAAAGAACACACATGGCGAAAGGAAATGCCATAAGTGTCGTCAAGCAGGTCATATTGCACGGGAGTGTCAACTCTCAAAGAAATCTGAGGCAGTACATATAAATGAAGTAGCAGAAACTTCTGAGCCCTCAGATAAGCACAGGAGGTCTGATGTTTTAGAAGGCACGCTCAATGTCAAGAACATTCCAGTTAAAGTACTGTTTGACACAGGCGCGTCACGAAGCTTTATTGCCAAGAGTGCAGTCAAGAAGTTGGATTTGAGATTGAAGAAGCTCAAAGAACCAATGACAGTTTGAAATCCAGTTGGGGGTTCCATCGATCTCAGTTGGGTTTGTGGGGGTGCCTGTCTCTTTTTCCTGCAATAAATTCCCTACTATCTCTATCGTCATGAATTTTAATGAATTCGATCTTATTCTGGGATTGGATTGGTTAACCAGATATGAGGCATAGGTTAGATGTGCCGAGAGAGTTGTTAAGGCAAAGGCACAATTGGGCAATTATATAACCATACCATGTGAAGGCCCGACATCAAATAGAAAGGACTTCTGGGCAGCTTTGGATGTTTCTCCAGCCCAAATAGAAAATATCCCTGAAATCTCAGAGAATATTCCCGGCCTAGTGAAAGATATTCCTGTCGTCAAGAACTATGCGGATGTGTTCGAGGAAGTTGTTCGCTTACCTCCGCAGCGAGAAATAGATTTCAAGATCGCTTGGATTCCCAATGCAAGGCCGGTAGTTCACGCTATTCGAAGAATGTCCTTGAAAGAGAAAGAAGAACTTGACAATCAAACACGACAGCTAGTATGGAAGGGTCTGATCAGGCCTAGTTTCTCTGATTGGGGAGCAGCAGTGGTGTTTGTCCCAAAATCTGACGGTACCCTACGGTTATGTGTGGATTATCGTGATTTGAACAAGCAGACAATAAAGAACAAATATCCATTGCCGCGGATTGATGATTTGTTGGATCGATTAAATGGTGCACAAGTATTCTCAAGGATGGACCTAGCTACAGGCTTCCATCAACTTCGAATCGCCGAAGAGTGTGTTCCAATGACAGCATTCAGAGGTCCTGACTTATTTAACGAGTGGTTAGTAATGCCGTTCGACTTATGTAATGCTCCAGCTTACTTTGTCGATCTGATGAACAGAGTATTCAGAGGAGTTTTGAATAAATTCGTTATGGTTTTCATTGACGATATTCTAATCTTCTCTAAATCGAAGGCCGAACATGAAAAGCATCTGGAACAGGTTCTAGAAATCCTCAGAAGGAATGTATTGAAAGGAAAGTTTTCCAAATGTATATTCTGGCAAGATGAAGTGAAATTTCTGGGCCACGTCGTATCGAAAGAAGGAATCGCTGTGGATCCAAGTAAAATCACAGCTATTCAGAATTGGAAACAGTCCAGTACCCCCACTGAAGTCCACAGTTTTCTCGGATTGGCTAGTTATTACCAGAAATTCGTTAAAGACTTTTCGAAGATATCTGGTCACTTAACGAAGCTTACAATGAATCATTCTAAATTCAAGTGGACTCCAGAATGTGAAGAGGCTTTTGAAGAGCTAAAGTTAAGATTAACAACTGCTCCAGTGTTAACCATCACCGATGACAATCAGGATTTAAAGGTCTGGACTGACGCTTGTAGAGAAGGTCTTGGCGCAGTGTTAATGCAAAGGGGCCAAGTGATTGCTTATGCTAGCCGTCAACTGAAGCCGCACGAGAAAAACTATGTAACTCATGATCTTGAGCTATTGTCTATCATATTCTCTTTTTATAATCTGGAGACACTATCTTCTGGGTGAGAGATTTGAACTGTTTATAGATCACCAGTCGTTAAAATATCTGTTCACCCAGAAAGACTTGAATCTGAGGCAGCAACGTTGGCTAGAGTTCCTTGCAGCATACGATTTTGAGATTATATACACTCCAGGGAAAGCCAATGTCGTGGCAGATGCGTTGAGCCGAAAAAATGAAATGATCGCCAGTTTTATTATCACGACTTCATTGATAGATAAAATATCTGCTCTTCAGAAGGATGATCACTTCATTCAGAATATCAGAGAGGTAATTCAGAAGGGCGATCCCTCGAGTTTTCAAGTTGATGATGAGGGGTTTCTAAGGCTGAAAGGTCGAATCTGTGTTCCTAACATTCCTGAGCTCCGAAAGGAAGTACTGGATGAATGCCACAAATCAAAACTTAGTATCCATCCGATGGTAAGCAAAATGTATAATGACATCAAACGCACTTTCTGGTGGAAGTCGATGAAGAGGGACATTTCTTTATATGTTAGCCGATGCCCTACTTGCCAGCTAGTCAAAAGCGACCAACAGAAACTGGCTGGATTGTTACAACCGCTGGACGTTCCAGGTTGGAAGTGGGAACATATTTCCATGGACTTCATTGATGGTCTGCCCAGAACCAGAAAAGGAAATGACAGTATTTGGGTGATCGTAGATCGCTTCACGAAGAACGCCCATTTCATACCTGTCAGATCAAACAGAACTGCTCAGAGTCTGGCGCAGATTTACTTCAAGGAAATAGTTAGACTACATGGAGTGCCGCTCAGTATAGTCAGTGATAGAGATACAATATTTACTAGTAAATTCTGGGAGGCATTTCAAGTCGAGCTGGGAACGAAGCTGAACTTGAGCACCGCTTATCATCCTCAGACAAACGGTCAGTCTGAGAGGGTGAATCGTATTTTAGAAGATCTATTACGGGCTTGTGTTTTAGATTTTGGTGGATCATGGGAAGACCATCTACATTTTGCTGAATTCTCATATAACAACAGCTACCAGGCGAGCCTGACAATGTCTCCATTCGAAGCGTTGTATGGTAGACCGTGCCTATCTCCTGCTTGTTGGGTCGAACCCGGTAATAGACTTGTGTTGGGGCCGGATATGATTCGAGAAGCTGCCGATAAAGTCGATTTTATTAAGAAGCGATTACTCGTCGCTCAAAGCCGACAAAAGATCTATGCCGATAGAAGAAGGAGAGATATATCCTTTGCTGTTGGTGACTATGTATATTTAAAAGTATCGTCGATGAGAGGAGTTATCCGGTTCGGTAAAACTAGAAAGTTGGCGCCCAAATTCATTGGTCCGTTTCCTATTCTGGGACGGATCGGAACTCTCGCTTATAGGGTCAAATTGCCTGATTGGTTGCCTGGAGTTCATGATGTATTTCACATATCTCAACTTCGAAAGCACGTTCATGATCCATACTTGATCGTGGAAGAAGCAGCTCAACAGGATATTGAAATTACCCCTGAATTAGCTGTGAGAAGAGAGCCGCTAAAGATCATCGGCAAAGAAACCAAAGAGCTGAGGAACAAGAAGGTTCACTTAGTCAAAGTGCAATGGAGTGGAGATCCGCGAGATTGTACTTGGGAAGCTGAGGAGAGCATTCAGAAAACTTGTCCTAGATGCCGAGTAGATATCTCTGATTGACTCCGGTGCAAGGTATATTTACCATACTTTGCATTACCATTTAATTCTCTATTCTGTTGTTATTTTCTTTCCATGGATGTGCACTTTTAACTCTATAGTCGGAATGACTTTAAAGGAGAATAAGAATTAATTTGTATGATTTTGAAAAGTTAAAAACAATTTGATTGTTGGTTGTGTTGGGTGACTGTAGATTTGATTAATTGAATTATTGAAACAATAGTTAATTAAATCAACGATAGAATTATGGCGAAATTTTTCGAAAATTCCGGGTGTTAGCCAAATTTTTGAAGAAGTTGAAAATTCTCAGAAACTGAAAAGTTGGAGAATTGAAGCCAGATCGAACGTAGAGTTGATTAATCAAACCACTTTCGACTTTGTTCCTTTTCGGGGACGAAAAGTTTTAAGTGGGGGAGATTGTAACGACCCAGAAAATCTGAACCAATTTTTTTTTTTAAATTGGCTAAAATAATGGATTTTAAATATTTAAAATAAATATTTTAAATAATTGCAATGAAAACGGAGTTTGAATCGACAAATGAAAACGAGTATAATTAATTATAATTATAAACAAGGCCGGAAATGGCGCTGCAGTTTCAAAAATTGAATTCAAACTTTGTCGGACTGTACCGGGTGCAAAACAAAACGGATTTGAGTGAAACCAAAAATATTTAAATCTGTTAGTGAATACCTTTCTAACGAATTTGAAAAATCGAATTTTCATAGCAGAAAGCAAAAGTTACGGCCAAATGAATTTTCATAAAGGTCGCTATGGAAATTATATAGCCCGTGAAATTGGCCATTTTGCAAACGACCTCGGAATTCGACGAAACCGCTTTTGTTGTATCTGGGATGGGAAGTTATTGCTAGGTTTCAAATTTCATAATTTTTGAAGCTAATATGTGAACGTGGCAAAGGAAAATGTGTTTTGGTCAATTACCGTTAAATTGGATCGACCAGAAATGGGCCTTTTTGCAAACTGTCTCAGAATTCGACGAAACTAGTTTTGTTGGGACTGTATCGTCAAAACATAGCTAGATTTATTTTTCTGGAATTTTTCGAATCAGTTTGTGGCCCTGGCAAATTGAAATGTACGTTCAAATTAAATATTGAATGTTTTATATTTTAATTTGAAGGAAAACTGACTGAAACATTCGAATGGGCCTTCGAAACATATCCCATTGTGTTCGGAATGGGGGTAAGACGCTAGGGACGACAGTCGTTGGGTTTGGATTGGTGGTCACGTCAGAAAACCCCTTATAAAATTTACCGACCAATCAGAATTTAAATTAAAAAAAAGAAGAGAAAACCCATCTTTCTCTCTCTCCCCTCACGATTAACGGCGACAGTAGCTCCCCGCTTCCCTCCTCCTTATCTCCTTCCACGCGCCACGATAGCCAACGCCGCAGTTGGGAATTTTGAAGGCCTCTCCGAGAGCTTCAAATCCATACCCACCCCTACCAATATCGTCGCGTGAATCGAGGGAATCACCCTCACGAAGTTGCGCCGCCTCAGGACCGATTCCTCCTCCGATCCTCCATCGCAGTGGGTCCCACTGGCGTCGACAGGAGCGCGGCTCCAAGCTCGTGAAAGTCGATTGCTCTCTCGTGCTACGAATCCGAAGATAAATCCAACCCTAATTTCGAACAGACACTGAAAGGGTACGACTTTGTTAATTTTAAACAGTTTTAACACTCTATTGTGTTGCAAATCTTTGAAAAATCATATCTTTTTTATTCGTTAACGAAATTCGATGAAACAGGAAACACCGGGACCGTGAGGACGTCTTCTACATTTTAGAAGAGACCGCGTATTTTTCTGAGCCTTCTGCTATTTTTGGTGGAGTGGAACCCAATGTGAGATTTCTAATTTATAAACGATATGGAAAACGACGATGTATAAATTATATAGTCGATGTATGAGTTATATAAGCGTTTTACACCTCTTGTATAAGCATTGTATAAGTTGTACGTTCGATGTATAAGTTGTATATGCATTGTAAAAATTATATATGTATTGAAATAGAAGTGAATTGCTATATATATATATATATATATATATATATATATATATATATATGCCCCTCGTCCACAAACCATGGACGATATTTATTGGTTGTGATTGGTGTGAAAATTGATTGATAGCGAATGGTTGATTGGGATTGTTTGTGGTTGATATTGATTGATTGTGGTTGAAAAATACCCATTTGTGGTTGAGAAATATTTGGTTGAAACCACATAGGATTAGTTTGTGGAAATGAAATAAATATATACATGCCGCCTGCGTGTGAACTAGATGCATGTTCCCCATTGTCAAAAACCGCGAGGTTTTAAGGTAGAGCGAGGAGCCGTACTAGGGACGGACCCGGTTTTAACTACCCTGCCGTTATGCTGCCGAAATTTTGAATAATATTCATGTGTTTGAATTATTTTCATTTGATGAAACTATATTTATTCATTGAATAGAAAACCTTCACGTGTTGAATCGATATTCATTTGTTGATTAGAAATTCATGTGTTGAATGGTCTTCGTGTTTTAAATATAAAAATCACATTTTTATCTATGTATATGAACTATAGAAAACCTTCATGTGTTGAATCGATATTCATTCGTTTGATTAGAAATTCATGTATTGAATGGTCTTCGTGTTTTAAATATAAAAATCACATTTTTATCTATGTATATGAACTATAGAAAACCTTCATGTGTTGAATCGATATTCATTCGCTGAATAGAAATTCATGTGTTGAATGGTATTCATATTTTGAAATAAATTGCTTATAATAAAAATCACCTTTTTATCATCTATATGAACTATGTAAAATAATCTCGTTTTAAAATAAATTGTTTTATAATAAAAATCCTATTTTTATTACCCATATAAACTATATAAAATAATAGTGTTTTGAAAAGAATTGTTTTACAATAAAAATCACCTTTTTATTATATACATGAATTGTTGAAATGTGAAGTATTAAAAATAGTTACTCGTTCAAATAAATATGCATGAGTTGAAATATTCATTAATTAGCTAATGATACGATTTTTGCCTATGCATGCAACATTAGAATGAATGGTGTTTTTAAGCCAAATTGAATCAAATATGAAGTTGAATGGAAAATGATAAGTGATAAGAACTATATATATGTACATGCATATTTATTGAACAGGTTATAACAAAGGGGCTAGAGAAGAGGAATAAAATTTTGTGCCCGAGAAATAGGTACACATTTACCGTTTTGTTTGGGTGATGATTTTATGAGCCTGTTGGCTAGCTGTTTGGCTTTTTCTTTTTCTTTTTGACATTAGACGCCCGTGTGGCTATTTGGGAATTTTCCCAGCCCCTCCCATACAAAGGAGGTTATGGCGAAATTTTCCAAAATTTAAAGGCGTTAGTGAAATATTTGAAGTGAAAACGATATTGAAATTGTTGAATGAACTATATTTATATAAATATATAAATATAAATAAAATCAAAATGAAACGCGGCTGTGCAGTTCGTGTTTTGAAACCGTGATTTCAAACAACTAGTGCGGGAAATCCGACCATTGGATTTTCCCGAACCGCAACCGTTGGGTTCGCCTTGGAAATATCTTTCCAACGGCACCAACTTTGTAAAAATCCAACGGTTAGATTTTCAGATATGTGTAAATCAAATCTGAAGAAAAACAGCGCCAGAATCGATTATATTTTTATATATATATATAAATATAATTATATTTAATCGAATAACGACGCTGCAGTTCGTATTTTGAAATCGAAACTTCAAACGATTGTACCGGGAGATCCGACCGTCGGATTTTCCCGAAACTGGAACCGTTGGATTCGTTTTGAAAAGACCTTTCTAATGATGTAAATTGTGTGAAGATCCAACGGTTAGGTTTTCAGACATGTGTAAATCAAACTTGAAGAAAAACAGCGCCACGGCCGCGTTATGGCCCGAAGCGCCGTTTTGAATAAATTGGCTAATTTAAAATAAATAAAAATAGCGATAAATCGTTATAAAATATCAAAAACGATATGGAATGGAAATAAACTAAATTTTCTCGATTTATGAGGTATTTGATGGTTGAATGTGTTTGGTGTGAAAATTACATTAAAGAACAAAATTGGTGTTGTCGATTGATTTAACCATTGAAATAAATTGATTTGAAATTCTAAATATACGTGAGTTATTTGAAAAGGCCGAGTTAATTCTCATTTCAAATAACTGACCGACGATTGAAAGTCGAAGATGAAGACGGTGGTCGAAGACCGGAGATCTTCACCTCGTTTAGATGGTAACCGAGGTCCTGATTGGGAGGTATCCCGAAATATGGATAATGAGTGGTGATCGTCCAGACGTATGTGGTGATCGATGGGTTTGCGAGGTATTTAGTGCCTCCGGTTTCGTTCAGACCCAGAACGGACTTGTAAAAGGACTGTGTGTCTGACATTGGATTTTATTCTGTGTTGATTGATCTCTATTAAATATACACCTGTTTGGCGGCGGAGAATTTATTCTTTTGCTTAACGCCCTTCTCTGAGACGCACGAGCTCAGAGGTTGTGTGTCGATGGACATCAGTCGCATGTCATGAACTGCTAGTGTGGCATGCCTAAGTGGCAAATGATCAGGGCTTCTGTTGAAAAGCAAAGTCTTGTGGTGATGATCAAAGCACCGCCTGTGTGGCATAGCATTGTGTATAATGTGAATTCGCGAGCCTCACACCCCGGTATGAACCAGAAACGGGAGAAGGACCTCAGGGAGGGCATGCGTTTCTTTCTAGGTAGGGTGGTGTCAGTGACCTACCAGCCCTGACATTTATATATTTTTCACCTGTGTGGTTGTTGCTTTTGCGAGGCGCCTCGGTTTGATCGGACGATCCGGTCCGATGGAGTCATTCGTTGGCTCGTTTACGCCCCAAAGGGCGGGGAAACGTATTTTTCAGGCATTTTAATCCACATCGGTGGACCGGCCCTGTCGCTCCAAAGGCTTGACTGAGTACTTGCCTGAGACATGGTGTAACACCCCACATCTGTTAAGGTCACTCACAAAGGGAATGCCTTAACTTCAATGGAGTATTATGGGTACTGGAACAGAAATATTACAAGACAGACATATATAAAACAGCGGAAAATAAAGTGGAAGTACTTCAAATCATTTATTAAATATGAATGTTTACAAGAAAAGCCCATCAACTCCCAATACCCAATTTCATAGTTAAGATATCTGTCTTGCTCAAAAACAAAGAAGCATAAAAACAAACTGCAGTATTCCCCAATAAAGCAAAACAAGCCATAGCCAAGAGAAATCCAAGCCATATATGAAAGAGCCTTGGAGCTTGGTAAGATCCGAACTAAGCTGTATTCCCACCCTGTGAACCTGAGGGGGGGGGAACGGAAGAAAAAGAGGCGAAACAAAACAGGTCAGTCATAAAGACTGAGTAAGTCCTAGTGAATTTCAGCATAAAAATAGATAAAGATAACATGGCATGAATAAACTGAAAGTTAACATTAGCATGATGACAAGGTAGGCAAGATAAACTAAGACAACAAGATAAACTATGGTAACAAGGTAAACTAAGGTAACAAGATAAACTTCGGGCACGATGAAACAAGTATAACGTCCTATAATTCTTATCAAGTATCCCACCGCATGGTTTCTATCAAGAATAACATCGCAAGGTTTCTAAGCTTTACCATTAAAACGAATCTATTTGCTCTGCACCACCTAACTAGCATCCTCATAAGTGTCTTACATGGAATGATCCGTATTCCTACTAGTGTCCCAACTAGTGTCCTGTGTAACAAGGATCCGTACCCCCTACTAGTGTCCCAACTAGTAGCCCGTGTTATATAATAATTACAACGTTATCCCAACCCCCGCAATTATGGTAGCCTTCAGGTGTACATCGATTATGAGGATTCCACCTCGATCACCCCAATGGCCATGAATATATTCGATGCACCCTTACTACCTTATCGATCGACTCCCTACTTGACCTAGTTCTCTTTTGTGTTACGCGGCCCCCTACTTGTAGATACCTGTGCTGGTCCCACCATGGGGTGTATCAAGTCCCATGGTGGCAACCCTGACACAATCAAGATGCACATCTTTATACCTACTGATGCCCAGTGGCTAAATTTTCTGTGCCTGAAGTGTGTGCACGCCCGCACTCCGTTAGAACCTGCACTACTGCACTAACCGCCGCTAATTTGACCTCTTATAATCAGCACAGTAATCGTGCCCCACCCTGCCTAGCTCAGGATTCCGTTGATACCTAATGTGGGTTACTGCTGAAATGGGTCCCCGTTACTAGGTTTTTCTAATGGTTAAGTCTGTGGGCCTATATTCTCTGATATTACCCACCAGCCCTGATGTGTACTTAACCCCGCTACTTATTCAAGTATGTGTATTTAATGGTTAAGTGTATGTGGGCCTATATTTACTAATATTACCCACCAACCCGATATGTACTTAACCCTTCTACTCGTTATGTTACCATGGTTAAGTGTTTACCTTAGTTGACTTTACCTTTCTCGCTTATTATGTTATATTGGTTAAGTGTGGTTTATTAACTTAACCCCGTTCGTCTATCTGGTTACATTGGTTAAGAATTTTCTTGTTAACTTAACCCCATGTGTTACTTAACCCTACCACGCCTCACATCAGATTGGTTAAGTGCATGTTAACTTAACCCCATCCACTAGTCATATTATAATGGTTAAGTGTTATCAACTTATTCAAGTTAACTTAACCCACCAGCTTGTCCTGTTATGTTGGTTAAGTGTAACTACTTAACCGCAACCACTTGTCTAATTAACCCATCGTATTAGTTAAGCGTTCTCATTAACTTAACCTCACTCTCTAGTCTAGTTTAATCATGTTATAATGGTTAAACATTTGCTTAACCTTACCCACTCCCGTAGTCAACATATTAAATTGGTTAAGTGTCCAGATTAACCTAATCATATTACTTAACCCACCCATTTATATCATATTGGTTAAGTGTTCTTATTTACTTAACCCTACCCACTGGTCTAATTACCATGTTACGTTGGTTAAGTATTACTATTCGTATTTCCACATGTCACCCACATGTCACCCACTTAACCCCCATGTCCCACCACATGTTTATCTGGTTAAGTATTTCTTAATTCATTAAGGCCGTAACCTTATAAAGACCTCTCACATTAGACTGACATTTATGGCAGCTGGATTTGCCGGGCGGGTTCGGGCAGTCTTACACCATAAAAGAGTCTAACCTCGTGTCTTTACAACCGTTACGCTTTTAATTTTGGCCTAGGACCTCTCACATTGGGCTGACATTTGTGACTACTGGATTCGCCGGGCGGTTCCGGGCAGGTTTACGTCACAAATGAGTCCAACCTCGTGTCCTAAGCATTGATTATTACTTATAATCTTTTGCCCCAATTTGAATTTATTTCCCCTATTCAAATTATCAATTAATTCCTAATATAATGATGTCCATAATTGACTCAATTATGTCCATCTATTAATGGTATGCAAAATCATACCAATTTTACCACAATTTATCTTAGGCCATTAAAGGCAACTTGTCTCAATTTATATTTATCCCTCCTTTAAGGCTATTACATGCCAACTACCCATAACCTATTTAGGCGTGTTCATATTACCCATTTTCAAGACATAAATTATCATATGTGTTTCAACCACAAATTTCACCTATTTAACATATGCCCAAGTTCTAGATTACATGTCCGTTTTACATATGCCTAATTCATACCAAATTTACATATGTTCAATTCATGCTTGTTTACATGTATGCCAAATTTATATATGCCTAATCTTAGACAATTTTACATATATACCAAGTTTCATGCCTTTTTATACATATATCAAGATTCATAGTTTACATGTTTACAAAGCTATGCCCAATTCACATAGATCAATTTTTAGCCAAATATATGTATCAATATTCTTGCCATATTTTACATAGGTCAATTTTCATACCAACTACATGTATTCCATGTTTTCATATTATGCCTTCGATTCTACCGAACACATATATCAAACAAGGCAATATCCCAATATTTCCCCCGTATTCAATCACACGCAAATTGCAGTTTAGGCCTAGGTCCGAAATTGACCAAGGTTCATCAAAAGAAAACAAATAGGGGAAAGGTAGAATTTTGCATAATAAATAGATCAGAGAGAAAAACAACATCATGATAGGCATAAAGATTAGAACTTGATGATAACATCATTACGAATCAAGAAAACTGCTGAATAAATCACAAACTTGTCATGAGAATAAAGGTAGACAAGTCTCAAAACTAAAGATTCAAAAAGCAATAGGAATAGATCTGAATCGATA
Source organism: Allium sativum (assembly GCA_030737875.1). NCBI lineage: Eukaryota > Viridiplantae > Streptophyta > Magnoliopsida > Asparagales > Amaryllidaceae > Allium > Allium sativum. Next base: position 929,212,273 of record CM060920.1, on the reverse strand, counting down.
AACATACTTAGATTCAATTCCACTTCATTTCATGCCCATATTAAAATTAAATATTTAGGTCTGAAAATAACTAGCACTTACAGAGAACGGCTAATGAATTAAGAAGTGAATTTGTCTTAGAAAGTTGCAGTGTCATTGATCTATCCCCTTGAATTTGTTGTAGAAGCATTGATCTTTGATTTGATTTGAGTTTGGACGCTTAAGCTTTAATTTGGAGACGGCGGCCATGGCTCAAGAGAGATTTTAGCAGCATAACGGTGTAAGAATGATTTGTGTGAGTTAGGCTAGGTCTAGGTGTTATTTTATAGGTGTAGGAAACTCATTTAGGCCATTAGATCAACCCTAGAGTCAATCCGGACCATCAAAACTCATCCCGGGCCTCAAAAAGGGGTTCTGGGCCACCCCAGGCCGACCAGGTTGACCTATACTGAGGAGGGGGGTCGACACTATAGTCGACCTGGTGGGGGGGGGGGCACAGGTCGACTATAGTGTCGACACTATGGTCGACCTGGGTCAGTCTGCCAAAAAGTTTGCTGAAATCTTGTTTTGGCCATATCTTGATCATACGGACTCCGATTTTCGAAAACTCGGACTCTATTTCGCGTATTTTTCCAAGAGGAACGCAATGGTGATGTACATTTTACCTAATTCCTGATTCTTGAATTAGTTGTCCTTATTTTACTATCTTTTCCGTTACATACATCGTTATCGAACTAATTTTTCTTCTCTTCCATGTATTAATTAATTCTTCTTATGCATCACCATTATTTACCCACCATAAGCATATTTTTATATATTTTATTTTATTTTTAATTATATTAAAAATACGGGGTGTTACATTCTCCCCTCCTTAAAGGATTTCGTCCCCGAAATCTTCAAGTTAAGAAGAATGTGTCCTACCATCCATCATCCATCTACTCAATCATCAATCACAGGCATTCATTGTCCTTAAGAGATTTCTAATGCTGTATGAACATATGCAAGAAGTGTGTGTATATGTTCCTTGTCTAATGCAAATGATCAGGCCTGATTGATCTTCTAGATGCAAAATATGTTTAGTGCCATGAGTCCAACATGTATGCAAATAGTCCTAGTCACATAAAGACTATATGTGTGCACAACATCCATCCATATGCAACATCCACATGATAACACATTCAATTTCATCCACAAACAAGTGTAAACACTCATGCATATGCAATATGAAAGGTGACTGAGCCGATCTAGTGCCTAATGTGTGTAAATGCATCCACGAGCAACCACCAGCAACCACTTGCAACCATCAATCATAACATGTCTCAAACACATGTTTACACCCAATTGTTCCTATCTAAAGGTATAGTCGAATGATAGAAGCAAGTAAAAACTTTGTACCCATTAGGCAATGTCAAAACTGGAAATCTATGCCACATATATATCGATTAGGAGAGGAACTCTCTAAGCATCAGCCCCGAAGACCGAAATCAATATCAGACTGACACCCAAAGAATTACTCAACCCAACCACTATATATGATTCTAGGAAACTAAGCATGATGGACTCCTTTTAGGTCACAAGGGAATCCCTTCCTAAGACCAACCCGTATCCTATAAAACCCAAAAAGTTTAGTCCACCCGACGGACATCCTCAAGCCCCAACATATATTACTAACAGACGAGTCATACTCCCTATGAGGTTCGCAATAGAAATAGGATTGAGAATAGGACCGAGAGGATATACACAAAAGATAGCGTGTGAGTAAGCTCTATAGGAAAAGAGAGATCATGGATATACTCTTAAAAAGAGATATGATGCGCGAATCTAGTCTTCAATCTTCTAAGTCGCATTTCTTTGAGCTTAACTCCATTGTGCTTTGACCGCCTTTAACTTCACAATTTCGTAGCTTCTTAATTCTTGTTTCCAAAATATGGGTTGGAATCCATTTCACTTTTGCCTCTCGTTCCACTTTCACTTATTCTCCTCCTAGTATACTCGGCTCAAACATAACTGCGTACTCATGGTTTCATGCAAGCTCTCCAAAATTCACTAGTGAATCTTGGATCTCGTCCACTTACTATCAGGTATTCCACATAGAAGAACTATCTCTTGGAAATAAATGCCAACCATGTTGCGAAATGTACTTACTAAGGTGATTCTCTACAACTCATGCATAAGCGAAATGACCCATCCGCCTTAGTGGCGAACACTACTCGATCGGATTACAAATTACTAATAAATGTGTCAAGAGATTCTAGGAAACAAATCATGATAGAACCCTAAAGGTTACCTGCGACTTCGAGGGTATTACCGAGGCAAGTCAAGAGTCTAACTACCCTCTTTTCAAAACCGAGAAGGTCACCCTTACTGGATAACCACTCCATCGCTAGAATCAACCCATAGCCCAAAACATAAACATTACTTCTAGACTCAACACTTAGCATAGACATTCTCAAATCCAAACAAGTCAAGAATAAATGAGCTGATTTCCCCAACAGGATTTGAGAAAAGAAGAAAAAAAGGGATCCTCTATCATGCTAGTACTAAGGTGCAGAGACTCAACTTTCGAAGCAGAATTAAAAGGATGCGATGTACAAAAACAAAGTTCTAGTGGGATGATAGTAAAAGTAAAGCTAAACCTTTAACAGAAATGTTACCACCCTCTTAGGTACGCTAGTGGTGAGAGCATTCAATTGCCCTCTCGACGATCTTGTCCCTTGCCCTTATCCTATAATACTTAACTACATGTCCCTTCTCACTAAAGATACTCTCTCTTGTCATGGGTTTTACTATTCTTTCACTTTGGCCTCTTTCCTCTCACCTTTTTCCTCCTTCGTGGATTAAGCTATAACAACTAGTTTCTTGTTCTTACTGTCCTTGTATAGTTTGTTAACAAGTCTCTCGAAGCTACCCCCAACACACGACACTCTACCCAACTTGAAATAAGATTAGACGCAGATGGGACTACCATGGCTACAGACGGAGGTTGGGCACTCCTTTGCCCTCCGTCATGTGTCGGATGCCTACGAAACTATGGTGAAAAGAGTGAGAAGAGATTTCAAGAGAGAATCAAAAGATAGTGCATATGGCTTTGGGTAATATGCCTTTTAATTAAAACAAAATTTTCTTGAAAATTTGCTTCTTTGTAAATGTTTTGAAAATTATTTCAGAAGGTTTTTGAAAACTTTTGCCCAGTCTGGTAACCTTCTGCTCTGATACCAATTGTAACACCCCACATCTGTTAAGGTCACTCACAAAGGGAATGCCTTAACTTCAATGGAGTATTATGGGTACTGGAACAGAAATATTACAAGACAGACATATATAAAACAGCGGAAAATAAAGTGGAAGTACTTCAAATCATTTATTAAATATAAATGTTTACAAGAAAAGCCCATCAACTCCCAGTACCCAATTTCATAGTTAAGATATCTGTCTTGCTCAAAAACAAAGAAGCATAAAAACAAACTGCAGTATTCCCCAATAAAGCAAAACAAGCCATAGCCAAGAGAAATCCAAACCATACATGAAAGAGCCTTGGAGCTTGGTAAGATCCGAACTAAGCTGTATTCCCACCCTGTGAACCTGAGGGGGGGGGGACGGAAGAATAAGAGGCGAAACAAAACAGGTCAGTCATAAAGACTGAGTAAGTCCTAGTGACTTTCAGCATAAAAATAGATAAAGATAACATGGCATGAATAAACTGAAAGTAAACATAAGCATGATGACAAGGTAGGCAAGATAAACTAAGACAACAAGATAAACTATGGTAACAAGGTAAACTAAGGTAACAAGATAAACTTTGGGCACGATGAAACAAGTATAACGTCCTATAATTCTTATCAAGTATCCCACCGCATGGTTTCTATCAAGAATAACATCGCAAGGTTTCTAAGCTTTACCATTAAAACGATATCCATTTGCTCTGCACCACCTAACTAGCATCCTCATAAGTGTCTTACATGGAATGATCCGTATTCCTACTAGTGTCCCAACTAGTGTCCTATGTAACAAGGATCCGTACCCCCTACTAGTTTCCCAACTAGTAGCCCGTGTTATATAATAATTACAACGTTATCCCAACCCCCGCAATTATGGTAGCCTTCAGGTGTACATCGATTATGAGGATTCCACCTCGATCACCCCAATGGCCATGAATTTATTCGATGCACCCTTACTACCTTATCGATCGGCTCCCTACTTGACCTCGTTCTCGTTTGTGTTACGCGGCCCCCTACTTGTAGATACCTGTGCTGGTCCCACCATGGGGTGTATCAAGTCCCATGGTGGCAACCCTGACACAATCAAGATGCACATCTTTATACCTACTGATGCCGAGTGGCTAAATTTTCTGTGCCGAAGTGTGTGCATGCCCGCACTCCATTAGAACCTGCACTGCTGCACCAACCGCCACTAATTTGACCTCTTATAATCAGCCCAGTAATCATGCCCCACCCTGCCTAGCTCAGGGTTCCGTTGATACCTAATGTGGGTTACTGCTGAAATGGGTCCCCGTTACTAGGTTTTTCTAATGGTTAAGTCTGTGGGCCTATATTCTCTGATATTACCCACCATCCATGATGTGTACTTAACCCCGCTACTGATTCAAGCATGTGTATTTAATGGTTAAGTGTATGTGGGCCTATATTTACTAATACTACCCACCAACCCGATATGTACTTAACCCTTCTACTCGTTATGTTACCATGGTTAAGTGTTTACCTTAGTTGACTTTACCTTTCTCGCTTATTATGTTTGATTGGTTAAGTGTGGTTTATTAACTTAACCCCGTTCGTCTATCTGGTTACATTGGTTAAGAATTTTCTTGTTAACTTAACCCCATGTGTTACTTAACCCTACCACGCCTCACATCAGATTGGTTAAGTGCATGTTAACTTAACCCCATCCACTAGTCATATTATAATGGTTAAGTGTTATCAACTTATTCAAGTTAACTTAACCCACCCGCTTGTCCTGTTATGTTGGTTAAGTGTTACTACTTAACCGCAACCTCTTGTCTAATTAACCCATCGTATTAGTTAAGCATTCTCATTAACTTAACCTCACTCTCTAGTCCAGTTTAATCATGTTATAATGGTTAAACATTTGCTTAACCTTACCTACTCCCGTAGTCAACATATTAAATTGGTTAAGTGTCCAGATTAACCTAATCATATTACTTAACCCACCCATTTATATCATATTGGTTAAGTGTTCTTATTTACTTAACCCTACCCACTGGTCTAATTACCATGTTACGTTGGTTAAGTATTACTATTCGTATTTCCACATGTCACCCAAATGTCACCCACTTAACCCCCATGTCCCACCACATGTTTATCTAGTTAAGTATTTCTTAATTCATTAAGGCCGTAACCTTATAAAGACCTCTCACATTAGACTGACATTTATGGCAGCTGGATTTGCCGGGCGGGTCCGGGCAGTCTTACACCATAAAAGAGTCTAACCTCGTGTCTTTACAACTGCTACGCTTTTAATTTGGGCCTAGGACCTCTCACATTGGGCTGACATTTGTGACTACTGGATTCTCCGGGCGGTTCCGGGCAGGTTTACGTCACATATGAGTCCAACCTCGTGTCCTAAGGATTGATTATTACTTCTAATCTTTTACCCCAATTTGAATTTATTTCCCCTATTCAAATTATCAATTAATTCCTAATTTAACGATGTCTATAATTGACTCAATTATGTCCATCTATTAATGGTATGCAAAATCATACCAATTTTACCACAATTTATCTTAGGCCATTAAAGGCAACTTATCTCAATATTTTTTTATCACTCCTTTAAGGCTATTACATGCCAACTACCCAAAACCTATTTATGCGTGTTCATATTAGCTCCTTTTCAAGACATAAATTATCATATGTGTTTCAACCACAAATTTCACCTATTTAACATATGCCCAAGTTCTAGATTACATGTCCGTTTTACATATGCCTAATTCATACCAAATTTACATATGTTCAATTCATGCTTGTTTACATGTATGCCAAATTTATATATGCCTAATCTTAGACAATTTTACATATACACCAAGTTTCATGCCTTTTTATACATATATCAAGATTCATAGTTTACATGTTTACAAAGCTATGCCCAATTCACATAGATCAATTTTTAGCCAAATATATGTATCAATATTCTTGCCATATTTTACATAGGTCAAGTTTCATACCAACTACATGTATTCCATGTTTTCATATTATGCCTTCGATTCTACCGAACACATATATCAAACAAGGCAATATCCCAATATTTCCCCCGTATTCAATCGCACGCAAATCGCAGTTTAGGCCTAGGTCCGAAATTGACCAAGGTTCATCAAAAGTAAACAAATAGGGGAAAGGTAGAATTTTGCATAATAAATAGATCAGAGAGAAAAACAACATCATGATAGGCATAAAGATTAGAACTTGATGATAACATCATTACGAATCAAGAAAACTGTTGAATAAATCACAAACTTGTCATGAGAATAAAGGTAGACAAGTCTCAAAACTAAAGATTCAAAAAGCAATAGGAATAGATCTGAATCGATAAACATACTTAGATTCAATTCCACTTCATTTCATGCCCATATTAAAATTAAATATTTAGATCTGAAAATAACTAGCACTTACAGAGAACGGCTAATGAATTAAGAAGTGAATTTGTCTTAGAAAGTTGCAGTGTCATTGATCTATCCCCTTGAATTTGTTGTAGAAGCATTGATCTTTGATTTGATTTGAGTTTGGACGCTTAAGCTTTAATTTGGAGACGGCGACCATGGCTCAAGAGATATTTTAGCAGCATAACGGTGTAAGAATGATTTGTGTGAGTTAGGCTATGTCTAGGTGTTATTTTATAGGTGTAGGAAACTCATTTAGGCCATTAGATCAACCCTAGAGTCAATCCGGACCATCAAAACTCATCCCGGGCCTCAAAAATGGGTTCTGGGCCACCCCAGGCCGACCAGGTCGACCTGTACAGAGGTAGGGTCAACACTATAGTCGACCTGGGGGTGGGGGGTTGGGGGCAGGTCGACTATAGTGTCGACTGTAACACCCCACCTCCGCCAGGGTGGCTCTTTCAAGCGACACTGACTTTGGTGGGGCGTTTTTAAAACAAGGTAAACATGCATAATGATATAGCAAGGCAGGACATGACATATATATAAACAGGGTAAGTAGATTAAACAGCGGAAGATTTTTTAAACCATTTCAAAACACAAGTCTGGTACCTCAAAATGTCAATTTCCCAAATAAACAAGTCTAGTACATGAAATAACATCATCTGAAACTGAAAGAGAAAACATAAAAGTAGCTATCCCCAAGGTGGAAAAACCATAGCGAGCTCAAGTCCAAAGAATACATGAGCTATCCAAGAAAGCAGCTAAGATCCAAGCTAGGCTCCTGTATTCCCTCCCTGAGAACCTGGGGGGGGGGGAAACGGAAAAAAAGAGGCGAAAGAAAACGGGTCAGTCAAAAAGACTGAGTAAGCCCTGCTACGATCAGTCTATAAACTAATAAGGTTAACATCATGATGGAAACTGAGATGATCATAGATAACATCATACTGGCATGATAAATTAACTATAAGATAGATAGAGGTGTCATCGCATAAAACAAGGTTAAGTTTTGCACCACGGTGTACTGGCAAACCAACATAACAGGTATTGATCCCTTGGCCCAAGCTTTGGCCCAATAACATGAGGTGACCTTAATACAAGGTCCAGCCCAACGGTCTAATCAATCGGCTCCCTATAAACCTAACACATCAAGTGTTGGTGTCCATACGGCCCACATATGGTTGTAGTTAGACTGTGCTGGGTCCACCTTTGGGTGTATCAAGCCCTCGGGTGTCAACCCCAGACACTTAAGCAATAATGCACAGCCCTAACCTACTGGTACCCGTGCCTCGAGTTTGTCCAACACCGGACTACGTGCACGTCCGTAGCCCGCCTGGACCCGCACCGCTGTACCACTCGGCCATCGCCTTTTGGTCGCTTACATCCGTCCAGTAATCGTGCCCCGCCCTAGCCTAGCTTCTAGGGTTGTGAATGATACCAAACTGGGATTACTGTTAGAACAGACCACGTTGCTAGGGTTTCCCAAGAGGGTTAAGTGTGATTTAACCCTTCACTAATCATGGATTAAACTAGTTAAGTGTAACCAACGGTTCACCACTTAACCCCATTTCAATCCCTCGAATCCCCAAATTGGTTAAGTATTAGTGGACCCTGACTTAACCCTAATCATGAGGCATTAATTAATTTAATGCACCTTAACCTCTCACATTAGACCTTGTTGTGGTTACTAGTTAGGCCGGGCGGGTCCGGGTAGCTTTACACCACAACTTGGTCTAACCTCGGGTCTTGGCACCACATGACCAACTTCTCACATTGGGTCCTATTGTTTGTAGCCACTAGTTAAGCCGGTCGGTTCCGGGTAGAATTACGCTACAAACTCAACCCAACCTCGCGTTGGCCACACTTATGTTTTCTAAGTGTCATGTCCACTTTATTTCAAAACATCATCACAAGTCAACAAGTACTTGGGTAGACCTAACTTAATAGGTAAATTCCTAAGGGGTAGACCTAACTTAATAGGTAAATTCCCAATCTTATATTTTCATGTATTTTAAGTTTACCCAAACCCCCCAACGTCATTCTATCGCTTACATATTCGTAATAACGCATAAAGGATAGGAAGAGGGAACTTGGCATAATCATACATGATGAACTTGCATATCACAACAAACATGCATAACATGTTAGACTTGCATAACTTAGCATAGTGAACTTGCATATTAACATAAACATGCATAACATGTTAGACTTGCATAACTTAGCATAGTGAACTTGCATATTAACATAAACATGCATAACATGTTAGACTTGCATAACTTAGCATAGTGAACTTGCATATTAACATAAACATGCATAACATGTTAGACTTGCATAGCATGGTATAGGGAACTTGCATAAACATGCATAACTTGTTGAATATGCACAACATGTCATTTTGAACTTGCATAAGCATGCATAACTAAATAAACTTGCAAATCATGGCTTGGTGAACTTGCATAAACATGCATAACTTGTTAAACTTGCAAATCATGGCATAGTGAACTTGCATAAACATGCATAACTTGTTAAACTTGCAAATCATGACTTAGTGAACTTGCATAAACATGCATAACTTGTTAAACTTGCAAATCAAAACATGCATACTTCATCAAACATGTGTAACATAGCATAGTGAACTCACATAAGCATGCATAACTCATTAAACATGCATATCATAGCATAGTGAACTCGCATAAGCATGCACAACTCATTAAACATACAAAAATCCCAACTTTCATCACATATTAACTTTAGAGTTTCTAAAATGAAGGTAAGAGGGCTTACAACTATTATGAAGACACAAATCTCCTAATAAATATTGAGAAGCCCTTTTTATGCAAGCATAAAACCCCAAAACAAAGCTCCAATAAGAAAACACCCAAAAACACTAGCTTAGTAGATAAAACTTGCAACTTGATGATGTATGCAAGCTAATGATCCTTCATACAACTTAGAAAAGCTTGTATGAACATTAAAATCTTCTTAGAATTGATTTTTGAAGAGGGTGGAGGCTAGGGTTCTTAGGTGGAGGCCATTTGAGATTTCAATTTGACATAGTTTGGTTGCTAGAGTGAATAATGATGGTTTAGGGTAGGATTAGGAGCTTATTTATAGAAGATTAGAGTGTTTTTAGCCCTAGGATTAACCCTAGGTTAATTTTGGCCCGTCAGATCTCGGAATTCTCTAGAACCAAGCCACAAGACCCTGCCCAAATCAAAATGGTGCGCCAGGCAATACTGCCTGGGCACCCCCTGTCGACAGGGCTGTCGACAGGGCTGTCGACACCCTGGGGACCCTGTCGACAGGCCTGTCGACATGCGGGTCCTGGGCGGGAATTTGCCCGCCTGCGCCAGTTTGCCATAACCCCTGTTTTTAATTTTAAAATTTAAATCTGTTTTTACTTAGGAATTTTCTACAAACTTCAATGGGCCTTAACTGGGTCATACGGACTCCGATTTTTGAAAACTCGGACTCTATTTCGCGTATTTTTCCGAGACGAACGCAATAGCATAGCCCGTTTCCCTTGATTCCCATTTTATAATTTAATTCTGCCTCGATTTATGTTATAACAGGTTTATTAAAAATACGGGTTGTTACATTCTCCCCTCCTTAAAGGATTTCGTCCCCGAAATCTTCAAGTTAGGGAGAACGTATCCTACCATACAATCATCCATCTACTCAAAGCATCATCCACGAGCAATCATTGTCCTTACAAGATTCTAAATGCTGTATGAACATATGCAAAAGTGTGTGTATATGTACTTATCTAGTGCAAAGATCAGGCGGTTACTGATACAGTAAACCTCCTTAATGCACATGTATGTCTTATCTAATGCAAAGATCAGGCGGTTACTGATACAGTAAACCTCCTTAATGCATATGTATGTTAGTGAAATGAATCCATATGTATGCAAATTCCTAACATAATTCATAGTATCTATATGAGTGCACATAACATTCATCCATATGCAACATCCATGTGGTAGCACAACAAGTTTCAACCATGAATAAGTGTAAGCACCCATGCATATGCAATATGAGGAGTGTGCGAGCCGATCTAGTGCCTAATTGTGTATAATGCATCCACGAGCAACCACTTGCAAACACTTGCAACCACTTGCAACCATCAAGCATAACATGTTTCAAATACATGTTTCATCCAAAGGGTTTCTACCTAAGGTCCTCATGACAAGATAAACACGATAAACTAGATAAACATGGACAGAGAGATATGCATCCTTTCAAACTCTGACATATAATACTAACCGATGAGCCATAACCCCCTTATGGGGTTTACAACAGAAATAAGATCGAGAATGGGACCGAGAGGATATATATACAAAAGATAATTTTGCAAGCAAGCTCCCCAGAAAAACAAGGATCAAGGATGCACTCCTACAAGGATATGATGCATGTATCTAGTCTTCACTCTTCTTAGTCACGTTTCCTTGAGCTTAACTCCACTGTGCTTTGACCGTCTTTTACTTCATGATTTCTTGGCTTCCTAACTCCTATTTACCAAATTCGAGTTGGAACTCATTTCATTATCGCCTCTCGTCTTTCTTTTCCACTTATTCTTCTTTCTGTATACTTGGCTTAAACATACTATAACCTCATGATTTCATGCAAGCTCTCCAAAATTCACTAGTGAACCCTGGATCTCGTCTACTTACTATAAAGTATTCCATGCAGCAGAACTTTTCTTGGAAATACCAATCCACGTTGCCAATTGCCCTTATAAACGTGATTTTCTATAACTCATGCTTAATCGAAATGAACCATCCACCTACGAGTGATAGACCATACCTAGATTCAGTTGCCTACCCATGGCTTCCTGTAGGCTATTTCAAAACTGGTCAACTTCTTGAGGGTAAACCGTTGCTAACCATGATGCAATCCTCTCGCTCTTCACCGGACTGAGATGAGCACTCTTCGTGAGTCTACCTATTATGACCCACCTACTCGTATTCCCTTTCTTTGATCTAGGTAATCTATCCACATAATCTATCGAGATGTTTTCACACTTTCCCTTGCGGAACCTCCAATGGAGGTAATGGCCCGCCGGGCTTCTATGACTTGGCCTTAACCTGGTGGCACAACATGCACCCTGAGACCAACTCGGCCACCTCCTCGAGTGATGCGCATCTTCAAGAACCTTCTTTACCGAGTCTTCCACTCGAGGAACACATACTCTCTCATCGCGCCTTAGTCTTCCTTTGTCATCCATGATATATCTAGCGAGGTGACTTAACCCCTCGCCTTGAATCAACTGGTCCACGTTCTTGACTAACGGCGGGTCTTCTCCCTGTGAAACCCCCTTCTTGATCCAGAAGAGTAAGTCTAAGCTCAGGGAAGGCTAACTAACTAGCCAAACGGAGAAAAGCTTTCAATTGCCCTCCTTAGGGTTTTCCGGTCTTAGACCGCAACCACTTTAACGGGATCCACCGCTAAGCCTTACTTAGGAACTATGTGCCCAAGAAATCCAACTTCTTTCCTCCAAAATGACATTTGGAGAACTTGACCTTCCACTGGTGGCCCTAAGCGTATCCATCTCCTCCTTGAGATGTATAGCATGTTCTTCCTCGTTCTTTTGAGGAGATCAAAATATCGTGTACGACGACCGCGACAAACTTGTTCAAGGACTTCCTAAACACCCTACCCATCAAGTTCACATAATATGCGGGTGCCTTAGTCAAACCAAATAGCATGACTAGCCATTCCAAAAATCCACCGAGAATCCTAAACTCAGTCTTGTCAATTCCATCCTCAGCCCTCCTAAGCTGATGGAATCTGGTTGCTGGATCAAAAGAAAACAGATGCTCCTACAAGCTGATCAAACAAATCGTCAACCCTTGATAACGGTTGTCTCCTTACGATAATCAACACATAGACGAAGCAAACTGTCCACATTAATAACGAATACTACTGGAGCATCTTACTCGAAAAGGCTTCGTCTCAGGAAGTTCTTCTCAAGCAACTCCTTGACTTGCTTTCTTAACTCTCACCTCGTGAGGTCATGTGCCTAACCGGCCACGAAACTGGCTTGGTATTACCAACCAGATAATGCGGAAATCTATCCCACGTCTAGGGGTAACCCCTTTACTTTCCTCCAAGATATCAGGATATTCTCGGACCACCCTCACAGATTGCAAACTATCGATAGACGAGTTGAGGGATTCAAGATAACATAACATGACGGGACCCATAGGGTTGCTAGAAATTCCTAGGGTATTACCGAGGCGAGTCATGAGCCTCACACCCCTATATACAAAAACCAAGAATGGATCCAAAACAGGACAACCATTCCATGCCCAGAACCAACCCATATCCCCTGAAACCGAGAATAAAACATCCCACGAGAATTCTATACTCAAGATAGAAATTTTCAAATCCACTCAGACCATAGACAAACGGGCAGAACCCCCAATTGGATTCGAAACACATACGGGATCATCAACTAGACTAGTACTTAGGTGCAAACTTTCAACTAGATCAGATGAAATAAAACTATGCGATGTGCCAGAATCAAACAAAGTATGAACAGGGAAAATCAGAAAATGTAAACAAGACTTTCAACAGAAACACTACCTCTATCATAAGCTGGAAGAACGGTGCTGAGGGGATGAACTCGCCCTCCAGATAGTCCTGCACACTGAGTCTGACCTTGCCCTTGTTTCCTCGGGCAATCCTTGCTGAGATGTCCAAACTCACCACACTGAAAGCATTCGCCCCGCTTTCTCTTTTCCTTCTTTCTACATTCCCTGGCTATATGTCCAATTTTACCACAGAAGTTACATTTCCTATTCTCTCTTGGCTTGTCCTTGCGGTTGTTGTTATTTTTGCCTTGAGACTCATCCGCCCTGACCTCCTTCTTGTCATTCTTATCTTCTTCTTGAAGTAGGGCCAAATTCACCAAATTCTCGAAAGTCACCCCCAAGGGTATGTGAGACATGGCCAAGCCGTGTAGTGGCTCGTTTAATCCTAGAGCAAAGTGTAGGGCCTTCTTCTGAGCTGTATTAACCAAGTCTATATCGACACGAGCCAGTTGATTAAACTTATCTATGTATTCCCTAATAGTCATGTCCCCTTGCTTCAGTGATAAGAACCTCAGTCCAAACCTTCCCCTAAAATCATCCCAAGTCTTAATTGGCCTAGTAGTGGTGGTGACCACCCACCAACGTGCAGCTTCTTCCTTTAGCAACCATACTGCTAACAAAACCTTCCTGCGGTCACCTATATCAAAGGTGGCTAAAAGATCTTCGGTCTCTTTCAACCAATTCCTTGCCTCTACAATAGTCTCTGTTCCACTAAAATTCTTGCCACCCATCATCTTAAAGTTCTTACAAGTTTCCGCAAAATCCGCTTGTGGAGGCTGAGGGTGAAGAGGAACATCAGCTACGGGAGGAGGAGGAGGAACAGCGGCCTCGACTGGAAAGACAACATTAGAGATACCCGGGACTGGTGCCGTGATTTCCAAGTACTGACGAAACCAATCGGGTATTGCTACTCCTTCGGGTAAGACGAGATTATCAGACATGCTGGAAACGAAAAGAAAAGAGTTCAAACGAGGGGTCAAAGGATAGTGCTAATGGCTTTTGGGGAATAGCCTTTTAAAAACAACTAGACTTTTCTTTGGAAAATACTTTATACTTGGTTTTGAAAATAGTTTTTCAAAAGTTTTAAAAACCTTTTTATCCCTTCTCGTAAACCATATGCTCTGATACCAAATGTAACACCCCACCTCCGCCAGGGTGGCTCTTTCAAGCGACTCTAACTTTGGTGGGGCGTTTTTAAAACAAGGTAAACATGCATAATGATATAGCAAGGCAGGACATGACATATATATATAAACAGGGTAAGTAGATAAAACAGCAGAAGATTTTTTAAACCATTTCAAAACACAAGTCTGGTACCTCAAAATGTCAATTTCCCAAATAAACAAGTCTAGTACATGAAATAACATCATCTGAAACTGAAAGAGAAAACATAAAAGTAGTTATCCCCAAGGTGGAAAAACCATAGCGAGCTCAAGTCCAAAGCATACATGAGCTATCCAAGAAAGCAGCTAAGATCCAAGCTAGGCTCATGTATTCCCTCCCTGAGAACCTGGGGGGGGGGGGGGAACGGAAGAAAAGAGGCGAAAGAAAACGGGTCAGTCAAAAAGACTAAGTAAGCCCTGCTACGATCAGTCTATAAACTAATAAGGTTAACATCATGATGGAAACTGAGATGATTATAGATAACATCATACTGGCATGATAAATTAACTATAAGATAGATAGAGGTGTCATCGCATAAAACAAGGTTAAGTTTTGCACCACGGTGTACTAGCAAACCAACACAACAGGTATTGATCCCTTGGCCCAAGCTTTGGCCCAATAACATGAGGTGACCTTAATACAAGGTCCAGCCCAACGGTCTAATCAATCGGCTCCCTATAAACCTAACACGTCAAGTGTTGGTGTCCATACGGCCCACATATGGTTGTAGTTAGACTGTGCTGGGTCCACCTTTGGGTGTATCAAGCCCTCGGGTGTCAACCCCAGACACTTAAGCAATAATGCACAGCCCTAACCTATTGGTACCCGTGCCTCGAGTTTGTCCAACACCGGACTACGTGCACGTCCGTAGCCCGCCTGGACCCGCACCGCTGTACCACTCGGCCATCACCTTTTGGTCGCTTACATCCGTCCAGTAATCGTGCCCCGCCCTAGCCTAGCTTCTAGGGTTGTGAATGATACCAAACTGGGATTACTGTTAGAACAGACCACGTTGCTAGGGTTTCCCAAGAGGGTTAAGTGTGATTTAACCCTTCACTAATCATGGATTAAACTAGTTAAGTGTAACCAACGGTTCACCACTTAACCCCATTTCAATCCCTCGAATCCCCAAATTGGTTAAGTATTAGTGGACCCTGACTTAACCCTAATCATGAGGCATTAATTAATTTAATGCACCTTAACCTCTCACATTAGACCTTGTTGTGGTTACTAGTTAGGCCGGGCGGGTCCGGGTAGCTTTACACCACAACTTGGTCTAACCTCGGGTCTTGGCACCACATGACCAACTTCTCACATTGGGTCCTATTGTTTGTAGCCACTAGTTAAGCCGGTCGGTTCCGGGTAGAATTACGCTACAAACTCAACCCAACCTCGCGTTGGCCACACTTATGTTTTCTAAGTGTCATGTCCACTTTATTTCAAAACATCATCACAAGTCAACAAGTACTTGGGTAGACCTAACTTAATAGGTAAATTCCTAAGGGGTAGACCTAACTTAATAGGTAAATTCCCAATCTTATATTTTCATGTATTTTAAGTTTACCCAAACCCCCCAACGTCATTCTATCGCTTACATATTCGTAATAACGCATAAAGGATAGGAAGAGGGAACTTGGCATAATCATACATGATGAACTTGCATATCACAACAAACATGCATAACATGTTAGACTTGCATAACTTAGCATAGTGAACTTGCATATTAACATAAACATGCATAACATGTTAGACTTGCATAACTTAGCATAGTGAACTTGCATATTAACATAAACATGCATAACATGTTAGACTTGCATAACTTAGCATAGTGAACTTGCATATTAACATAAACATGCATAACATGTTAGACTTGCATAGCATGGTATAGGGAACTTGCATAAACATGCATAACTTGTTGAATATGCACAACATGTCATTTTGAACTTGCATAAGCATGCATAACTAAATAAACTTGCAAATCATGGCTTGGTGAACTTGCATAAACATGCATAACTTGTTAAACTTGCAAATCATGGCATAGTGAACTTGCATAAACATGCATAACTTGTTAAACTTGCAAATCATGACTTAGTGAACTTGCATAAACATGCATAACTTGTTAAACTTGCAAATCAAAACATGCATACTTCATCAAACATGTGTAACATAGCATAGTGAACTCACATAAGCATGCATAACTCATTAAACATGCATATCATAGCATAGTGAACTCGCATAAGCATGCACAACTCATTAAACATACAAAAATCCCAACTTTCATCACATATTAACTTTAGAGTTTCTAAAATGAAGGTAAGAGGGCTTACAACTATTATGAAGACACAAATCTCCTAATAAATATTGAGAAGCCCTTTTTATGCAAGCATAAAACCCCAAAACAAAGCTCCAATAAGAAAACACCCAAAAACACTAGCTTAGTAGATAAAATTTGCAACTTGATGATGTATGCAAGCTAATGATCCTTCATACAACTTAGAAAAGCTTGTATGAACATCAAAATTTTCTTAGAATTGATTTTTGAAGAGGGTGGAGGCTAGGGTTCTTAGGTGGAGGCCATTTGAGATTTCAATTTGACATAGTTTGGTTGCTAGAGTGAATAATGAGGGTTTAGGGTAGGATTAGGAGCTTATTTATAGAAGATTAGAGTGTTTTTAGCCCTAGGATTAACCCTAGGTTAATTTTGGCCCGTCAGATCTCGGAATTCTCTAGAACCAAGCCACAAGACCCAGCCCAAATCAAAATGGTGCGCCAGGCAATACTGCCTGGGCACCCCCTGTCGACAGGGCTGTCGACAGGGCTGTCGACACCCTGGGGACCCTGTCGACAGGCCTGTCGACATGCGGGTCCTGGGCGGGAATTTGCCCGCCTGCGCCAGTTTGCCATAACCCCTGTTTTTAATTTTAAAATTTAAATCTGTTTTTACTTAGGAATTTTCTGCAAACTTCAATGGGCCTTAACTGGGTCATACGGACTCCGATTTTCGAAAACTCGGACTCTATTTCGCGTATTTTTCCGAGACGAACGCAATGGCATAGTCCGTTTCCCTTGATTCCCATTTTATAATTTAATTCTGCCTCGATTTATGTTATAACAGGTTTATTAAAAATACGGGTTGTTACATCGACACTATGGTCGACTTGGGTCAGTCTGCCAGAAAGTCTGCTGAAATCTTGTTTTGGCCATATCTTGGTCATACGGACTCCGATTTTCGAAAACTCGGACTCTATTTCGCGTATTTTTCCGAGAGGAACGCAATGATTATGTCCATTTTACCTAATTCCTGATTCTTGAATTAATTATCCTTATTTTTCTATCTTTTCCGTTATATACATCGTTATCGAACTAATTTTTCTTCTCTTCCATGTATTAATTAATTCTTCTTATGCATCACCATTATTTACCCATCATAAGCATATTTTTATAAATTTTATTTTATTTTTAATTATATTAAAAATACGGGGTGTTACACATGGGCTAGATTGTCTCGAATTCGGTAAGGACTATCTTTTGCCTTGGTTCATGACGGAAATCCAATTCCCAAATACGTGACTTTGCGGTTTTGATTGTATATATATATATATATATATGGCGACATGATATATGGTACCCATGCCGTCTATGATTGATAGTTATGATTGAAATTGTTTTTGAAACATATAAACACTAGTAATAATATCAAATGCTTTTGTTTTATTCGTATCAATCATATTTTGGCCATTATAAGGTAAAACTCTATCCTCCGGTTTGCGTTGCATTGTGTGATGGGAACTGAGTCTTATAATGGCTTCATTTTTATAAAAGGCATTGCGATGTTTTAAAGGAAAGATTTGTTTTTAAAGCACTGGTAATCCAATGGAGTAAACCCATTCCACGAAAGTGGCGTGGTCCTGTGATTTGCCATATTATAAATGTGTTGAGTAGATTTCTCATACCAGTCCCATGACTGACTCGTAGTTTGTTTCACTTTCAAACTCGGGTGCCCCTTTTTCTACACGGGCAGCCTTGTATTCAGGTTTAGCTAGTTCTTTCTGGATAGCTGGAGCTGAAGAGGTATTCTATTATTTATCTCTTTTTATGCTGTTCAGCTCCTATTGTACATCTTTAGTTTATTTCCGCTGTAGACATTTATGTATAGCTGAACTGTATTTGTACTAAGTATGATCCTGTATACTGTGTAACTCTGATGATTACGTTTATCCAGTATATTCTATTGTTCATTATCTGGTGTATTTAATTAATTCTGTTCTGCTATTATCTGTTTCTGTGTTATATTCCAAAGATTACCCTTGTCTCCGTCTGTACGGGATTTGGGGTCGTCACATAAGGTAAGTAGAAACTGACTAGGCATTAGTGAGTTGAATCATTTCCTGAGTGTCGATCAGATGTTGGTTTCGGCCTTCGGGGTTAATGCTTAGGGAAGTATTCTCTTACTAATTTACGGTTAGGGACAAATGATCAAGACGATAAATACGTTGTGAAAGTATTTTAAATTGAAGGGATTTTGAATATTCTTATATTAATATAAGAAAAGAAATGAGGATTCCAAATAATGAAAAGGAAGAGAAGTTTTGAATTAACGAATGGTTAATCAAAAGGGGCCGAAATGATGATGAATATCTAATCAGTGAATTCAATTTTCTTTTATGGATGAATTGTTGTTTTATTTGATAGATAAATAACCGACTATAAAAGCTAGCCTATACGATTGTTAGTACATAAAGATCGGGATCGAGTTTATTTCAAAACCATTTCGAACTAACTAATACGTAAATGTAGAATGTACAGATTGAAGAGGGAGGAGTGAAGACCGTGGATCTTCATAAGCGAAAGGACTACATCGAATTCTCTGGAGTCGCACCCGGAGATATTCTAATAGTGATCCTGTTGTGGTTGAAATCAACGGATTGCAAGGACTACTTGCTACCGATCTATAGGGTGATTCCTAGGATGTGGTAGGAGAGTGCCCTCGGTTTGTCCAGTCCTAGGACAACTTGTATGGATGAATGTTTGACGTAGTATTTCCTAATGGATCATGTACGTTGATTTTTACAAACGTATTTCTGTTGATAGCGGAGAATGGCCGTTCTCTTAGCTTGAAAACTAAAATATTTTTGTGAACGTCAGTTAGTAATATCTGACGGATCTGACGATGTGGCATTCAAAGTGAATGGTGGTCAGATGATTTAGAAGCACCATTATAACCTCAAGCCTCACAACCGGGAAATGACAAAAATCGGACAGGCAGCATGGTTATGTGGGTCGCCCCCATTAGGGTGTATTGTCACCATCTAGAGAATATTCATATTTGTTACTTTTTTTTGTTTCTGTATCTCCCGGGAACGGTTATGTTGCTAGCAACTGTAAGAACCCGTAACTTCCCCGTGAAGGAAAGAGCGGATACTTTGAGAACAATACACAAAAGAACGCAGACGGGAGAACATTTCATTGTTATTACAACAATTCCATCAGATACAAGAATATACAGAGTATAAACGAATAAATTACATTCGATAAATATCAGAGATTACAATAAAAATTACATAGCAGCGGAAAAATATACAAAACACAACTGAAAGTGATACACGGATACAGAGCTTTTCGAGCATCGTTCCAGCTGTAAATCAGGACCCTGTGGATATAAATCTGCAAAACCAAAACTACTAGTTGCCCGTGTCGAAAATAAGGGCACCCAGAGTTTAGGTTAAAACAATAAACTCCAGGTCAATCATGTGACTGGTGTGAGAACTAAAACAGTTATTTAAAACTTTACTTTAAAGATAGTAATTCAAGGGACCACGCCGTATAACACGGAACGGGTTTCCTCCCAAGAATACTAGTGCATATAACAAAACAACGCAATGCTCTTTGGAAAAATGATGCTATTATAAGACCCAGGTCCCATCACACAATGCAACGCAAGCCGGAGGATAGGGTTTTCCCTTATAATAGCCAAATAATGCTTGATACGTTTAAAACAAATCATTTGATACTATCATAGGTGTATAGTGTCAAAACATTTCAAATCATAAATATCAATCATTGGCGGCATGGGTACCATCTATCATGTCGCCATACTAGTTCTACAATTAAAACCGAAATATCACGTATTGGAAATTGGATTCCCGTCATGAGCCGAGGCAAGGGGCAAGCTCCTCTCCGCGTTCGAGACACTCTAGCAAATGTCCCAGGACCCCACTTTGATCCTTGGAATCGGCTGGGCCGGTCCTCTCTTACTTTTGAGGATTGGCAATTCCTGAACACACGTTTCCCGGTCCTTACAGACCTATATCCGAGGCGCCTCACATTCCAACAACCACACAGGTGAAAAATATATAAATGTCAGGGCTGGTAGGTCACTGACACCACCCTAGCTAGAAAGAAACGTCGTGCTCTCCCAGTGGTCCGTCTCCCCGTTTTAACTCATGCCGAGGTGTGAGGCTCGCGAATTCACGTTGTACACAAAGCTACGCCACACAGGCCGTGCTTTGATCATCAACCACAAGACTTTGCTTTTCAACAGTAGCCCTGATCAATTGTCACTTATGCGTGCCACACTGGCAATTCACTCCATGCGACTGATGTCTATCGATATACAACCTCTGAGCTCGTACGTCTCAGAGAAGGGCGTTAAGCAAGAGAATAAATTCTCCGCCGCCAAACAGATGTATATTTAATAGAGATCAATCAATACAGAATAAAATCCAATGTCAGACACACAATCCATTTACAAGTTCGTTCTGGGTCTGAACGAAACCGGAGGCACTTTCCTCGCATATCCATCCATCTCCAAGTACGTCTGGACGATAACCAACTGTTTCCCTCATCTTGGGTGTGCAGCCCAATCGAGATCATCAGTAATCACCCAAACGATGTGAAGACTTCCGGTCTTCAACCACCGTCTTCATCTTCGACATCTCGTTGAATCGGTTATTCAGAATGCATATAAACCCGGCCTTTCTGAATAACCCATGTATATGATAAACAAATGTTACACAAACACAACAAACGCCTCATTCCAATTCAGAATATTCTTTTATTCACAAAATCACATTCTTAGGGAATAGGTTCCCATTAATTTTATCAAAGATAAATTCTTCTAAATTTATTCTTTAATCTTCCTTTGGATATCATTTCAAACTAGTCGGGATTAGCGAACCACACCGAAATAATTATTTATTTTATTTCCCAATCCCAACCTATTCATCCCATGGATCAAAACTCGTAATACTCCATATCTAACACCACGGTGTTATCGGTAAAATTAATTACCGTTTCACATTCAAATCTAATTAAAGATTTAACTATCGCTTTGGAGCAAAACTGGTGATACTCCACTCTCGATCACTTTTCAGATTTGATAATTTAAATTATCAATTCATATTTTAATCTAATTAAAGATTCATTAAAACTCCAATTAGTTTTAATCCTTTCAAAAATCAACATCTTGCCTTTAACTGGGTTAAAGAACCAATGTCATCTAAAACACGATTCACGATAAACCCAAATCACATTTGATATTAAATACAAGGCTCTGAATAGAAAATATGCTGGCTTATATTCAATATCAAATTCTGAAACCATCAAATATCGTATTGGAAATAACAATATAAAATATATCTTTCAAATTCCCATAACAATATCTGTATAGTCACGAAATCCAACATCGAAATACTCCGAAGATAATTTCGATTCAACTCCAGTCCAATCCACGTATTGGGAATATTGATTATTTTTAAAATCACTTTCAAATTCAATTTATTTATTTCAAAAATAAATTCATTTTAATTCTAGTTCAAAACTAGTTCATTTCGACAAAAATCTATTTTTATCTTTTCAAATATGGAATTTCTCAGCCCAATTTTTCCCAAATCATTTCTTATGATTTTACACAAATTATAGATATTTTTAATAATTTTATCAAGGCCCGTACAGTCAATTTCCATCAATGGCCATCGAACTGCACTTACAGCGACCTTTTCTAAATTCGATTTGGACATAATTCCAAATCCAACCGTTAGATTTCAAATTTCTAATATTCATTGGAAAGATCTTTTCGATACGAACCCAACGGTTCCGGTTTTAGGAGAATCCGACGGTCGGATCTCCCGCAACGTCAGTTCGAAGTCAATGGTCAAAATTCACGAACTGCCGCAGCGCGTTCTATTCAGGCCATTATATATATAATATATATATATATTATATATATTTCGTCGATTTCCTTTTTAAAACGTATTTTATAAATCGTTTGAAATTCGTTTTCAAAACCATTTCAACACTATATTCAATTTCAAATCGATTTGATTTCAATTCAATTCGAATTCATTTCAATTTTATTTAATTCGAATTCAAATTCGTTTCAATTCAAATTCTAATTCGTTTCAATTCAATTCAATTTGAATTTACCTTCTTTTTAATTCTATTCGAATTCATTTCAAATTGATTTCAATTCAATTTCAGTTCGTTTTAAATTTCATTCAAAACGATTTCAATTCGTTTTTAATTCAATTTCAATTTAATTCAATTTGAATTCATTTCTATTTAATTCGAATTCAGATTCACTTTCTATTCAATTTGAATTCAAATTCACTTTCTATTCAATTCGAATCGAACTCATTTTCTATTCGATTCGAATTCATTTCAAATTGATTCAATAAAATTTCAATTTGAATTTTAATCTAATTTAATTTGAATTTCATTTCAAAATATTAAATTTTGAAATCACTTTTCAATATTCATTATAAAACGAATAAAATCGATATAAATATCGTTCGCGTCAAAATAACGCATCTCTAATCAACACGGCTTTATATTTTTCAAAAACTTCTTTATTCTATTCAACAAATGAATATTTATTCTATTCAACACATGAATCTATATTTCTTTCAACACTTGACTAATCTCAACAAATGAGTACTGTCAACACATCACTATTTTTGTTATGTAAAATATTTTATAAAATTATGGTATCTATCGTTTGATTTTTTTTTTTAAATCAGACTCCATCGTGAAGTAGTTCTAATTTTAAATATGATAAAGATGTAAATTTTATTATTAAAATATTTTACTCAACACACGAATATTTTCAACACATGAACATCGTCAACACATGACTATTTTTATATTCAACACATGAATTTTCTTTTATAATATTCATTATTTTCCCGATTGGAATGAGGCCCAATCAATCACCATATAATGTTAATTATATGGATTCCATACAACACATGTATATAATAGCAACGATAAACAATCAACCATCATCCAAGGTGCACCACACAACTGCACAAGCATAAAATATAAATAATTAACGCTTACACAGCCTGTCGACTAATCGATCGACATATAATTAAATAATCAGGATTAGTGTATGCTAAATTTCATCCCAACACCCGTGTGGGGTTTCAAATCAACAAACACAGATTTTTATTTGTGCAGTTGGGCGATTTGTAAAATTTATCATCCCAATCAATATTAGTCAAATCAGTGCATATAAACAAATCAGCCGATTTGTTTATAAATATTCATTTATTCACTTTCACGTTAAAAATTATATTTTTAACGATAATTAATTTATTTCAACACATGAATATATTTCATTATCTATTTCACATCAACTTCACAAACAATTTTCACAACACATCAATCAAACAAACAAGCCATCCATGGTCTGTGGATGACGGGTGCTGCTAAGCACCGTCTGCATCCTAGTATATATATATAACTAGAAAAAGAATTTAGAGTTAGAAGTTCTCACCAATAGCTATTCCAACTCCATGACTCTTCATTTATAAAAATCTTCGTCATTCTTGCCTTTTGTCACTTTCGCTGCCCGAAGCCACTACATATGTAAAAATCGAATTTTTTACTTTGCTATTCAATATATAAAAATCGAATTTTTACATCGCTATTCAATATATAAAAATCGAATTTTTACTTCGCTATTCAATATATAAAAATCGAATTTTTACTCCGCTATTCAATATATAAAAATAGAATTTTTACTCCGTTATTCAATATATAAAAATCGAATTTTTACTCCGCTATTCAATATATAAAAATCGAATTTTTACTCCGCTATTATATAGGTAAAAATTCTATTTTTACATATATAAAGATTTCGCCTTTTCAAATATAAAGATTTCGACTTTTCAAAAATAAAGATTTCATTTTTCATCTTCTACAACATAAAAGATTATATTTTTAATCTTCTACAATATAAAAGATTATATTTTTATCGACGCTACTATATAGAAAAGATTATATTTTTATCGACAAGGCGACTTCATAAAAATCTCATTTTTCTTTTTCTAATCAGTAAAAATTCAATCTTTTCCTTTCAATATAAAAATGTAAACTTTTCTTATATAAAATTATGAACTTTTCTATTATCTTCTTCATTAAAAGTTGTATTTTTATAACTTCAATTTCATACTAAAAATCGTATTTTTATATATCGCTCTTTTCATTAATAAATATTTTGCCTTTCTAAATATAAAGATTTCTTCTTTCTTATTTCATCACTATAAAAATCCCTTTTTTTCAACGTATATATAATAAAAATCAAACCTTTTCATATTTAAAAATACGATCTTTTCACTTTTAAAAATATCGTCTTTACACCTTTTAAAAATTTAACCTCTCTTGGGTTTAAAAATCTAATTTAAATTTTTTTCTATGTTATAAAATTGACATTACTTAAAGGAAAATTAAAATGAAAATAAAACTTACTTTCAACAAAGGGGGCTATATGCGTTCGCCAGCGGATGGAGGGGGCTTCAAGAGGCGTCGGGTGGCTGCAGAGGGGTGGCGCTGGCCTTTCGGTGGTCTTGGGTGGCTTATGGCGGCGAATGGAGGCTTCGACGAATTGGAGGAGTGGCTGTCCAATCAGAGAAGAAGGTGAGCGAAGGGAGGAAGGAGAAGGAGAGGGGGTTGGCGGTTGTGGAGCGCAGGTCGGAGGTGGGTTCAGGCGGGGTCGGTTAGAGGGCAGCGGGGCTTAGGGTTTGGGCGCGATGGCGTTCGTGGAGGAGAGAAGAGAGGAGGATCGAGTGAGGGAGAGTCAAACGGCGGGGGGGGGGGGGGGGGGGGGGGGTGGGCTGCGCCACTGCGACGACGACGAGGGGAGGAGCGGCGGCTCCTCCCTCTTCCTTCTCCATTTTTTTCTTCTTCTTTGAAATGAAATCGTGGGGGGGGGGGGGGGGGCTGAGTTAATAAAGGTAGGGAGAGGAAAGGAGTTTAATTATTTTAATATTTCAAATTTCTAAAATGTTGACTTTTTATTTCGACCTCAAAACGAGGCCCACCCCCTATCGTCTATAGCGTTTTACCCCCATTCCGAACACAATGGGATATGTATCGTAAGCTGATTCGACCGTTTCGATCAGTTTTCGTCAAAATCAACATATAACTCTATATACTGAATTTGAACGCACACTTGAATTTACTGGGGTCACATACTAACTCTATAAATCCCAGAAAAATATTTTCTAGCTTCGTATTGACGATACGGTCCTAACAAAACTAATTTCGTCGAATTCTAAGGCCGTTGGAAAAATGGCCATTTTCCAGTCGATTAAAATCAACTGAAACTGGTCAAACACGTTTTCCTTTGCCACACTCACACATTGATTCGAAAAATTATGAAATTTGAAACCTAGCAATAATTTGACATCATGGATCCAACAAAAGTGGTTTCGTCGAAATCCGAGGTCGTTTGCAAAATTTTCATTTTAAGGGCCTGAATTCCATAGCGACTATTCAGAATTTTCAACTGGACATATCTTTTGATTCCCGCTATGAAATTTTGATTTTTCGGATTCATTGGAAAGATATTCTCAGATATATCCTAATGTTTTTGGTTTCGCTAAAATCCGGTTTGTTTTGCACCCGGTACATTCAATTGAAGTTTGAAATCGAATTATCGAACCACTGCGCCGTTTTCAATTCCTTTTATAATTATATATAATTATTTATACTCTAACGAAGACGTATGTAATATTATACATTCTATTCATTTCAAAATATATTTCTCGTCGATATTATTTAAAATAATCTATTTTAAATATTCAAAATTCATTAAAATTGCCAAAATAAAATTTTTAAACTGGCCCAGATTTTCGGGTTGTTACAGCAACCGTAGGTGACAATACATTCGATACACTCAAGAGAAATGAGTGGTCGGTCATGTGTGGGCCGGGTTGCAAGACATTCTTGTTGAATCCAGTGTATTCCCCTCTAGAGATATACTATCGGCAGGAGGTTCCATACCTTGTCATAGTTGGAAATCTAATCTCCAATAAGTGCCCGCGGTTTTGATTGTATACTATATATGTAGAGCGTGAGATGCAAGCGTTCTACTAGATTGATACTTATTTGTATTTAGACACTATTATAATAATAGAAAAGATATTGATTTCCAAAATGTTTTGGGTTATCGTAAGATAAAAACCGTCCATGTTTATGTGTGGGTTGGTCTTACAATTATCCTTTCTTTCGAAATGATTTTTAACTTTAAAATCAAGATGGATGATACCAATAATTCAGTGGGTTTTTCTCACGCTGGTTCACAAGACTGACCTTGGCGTTTGTAATGCTCGGGTCAAGCCCAATTGGGTCGAACCAAGTTGTACAGGTGCAGGATAAGATAATATGGATTTCAGGAGACAAGCTGGAGGAAGTTAGACATATTATATAGTTCTATATTATTCTGTTGTGTGTTGAAAATGAGGACAGATTGTTATAACTGTCCAGAGGAATTGAATGGCTGCTGCACTTTGATGAATTGTAAGTATTATTTCAAGTTTTTCAATAAAGATTTATTTCTGTGTTATATTTTATTCCACTGCGATGTGAAACTCTGTGTATGGTGTTTGGTTCTTCTTCTTCTTTTTCTTTTATTCGAAATTTTCTTTATTTCTTATCTCACCCTCTAACTTCTTTCTTTAACATTCTGGATTTTCGGTACTCGAGTTTGGACACGGGATATATTTGTGTTGAAAATTCGAGCATTGAATTTTTGGTTCGTTACAGTGATATCAGATCAATGGTTTAGGAATTACCATGGCTCTGTGGCGTAACTTGATAGAGATGGGATTAGTAACACCGTAGATTGAGTAACACCCTAGATTGAGTTGTGTGTATATACATGAGAGCGTATTTCTATATTTCATATACAAATGTTTTTATTGTGCTGGTTGATCGGTTCAAGTGTTGAAAAGCATTGAACTGGAAATTGATACAATATTGTTTTGGTAAAGAGGGTAAACGAAATAATTTTGCCCAAATTATATTTTATATAGAAAGAAAATAATTTTCTTAAATTATTATTGATATTTGATTGCTCTATTGTTTCAATTTAACTTAAATGGAATTCGAATGATATTATGGAATTGAACTGGTTAAATATAACTAGAAGATGTAGTGAATGATTATGAAATAAAAATCAGAATAGGAATTTAAGGAAATTCCAGTATAATGAATTGTATGGATTAAAACTTGACTGAAAAGTAAGTTAAGCAGATTTGGATTGAAAATTAAAACCATATAGGACTAAAATGAATAACAAACCAATATGGAATGAAATTCTTGAATTTGAGTTGGAATATCAATAAAGTGAATGTTGATAATCTAAATAGAACTCAACACATATAGTTTGAATGTGTCGATGATATAAAAAGTGAATTAAAATAAGTCCAATTTGATTAGAAATAATTAATTATAACTTAAAATAATATTAAATTGAGTTGGGCTATAGAATTCAATCTTGAAATAGAAGTGATTGTGTATATGGAATAGTGAATATAAACTCGGATTGTATAAACTTGAGTTGAGTTGAAATTGAATGAAGTATGAACCAAATTGAGTTTAATTGAATTTGGAACTCAAATTTTATATGGATGCATAAATTAAAAATAAAACATGGAACTCAAGTGTAAATATATGCGAACTGTAAATTGTAAATTTAAAACCTAGAATTTGAGTTATAAATGAAGCTCAACTTGTTTGTAGGTATGAACATATGTTTAAACATGTTTGTTTAAATTATCGTAAGTGGAGCAGGAGAACCCATAAATGGTTGAATGGATAAAATTGGAAATATAACCTGGAACATGGATTATAAATAAAATTTGACATGTTCATGAGAACATATGTATTTGAACATGGTTGTTTAAAATTATCATAAGTTAAGTAAGAAAACCAATTAATGGATAAGTTGGCAAATTGGAAGTAAAAAGTTGAATTGATTCTGTTCGAATAGGAATGGAGGTATATATAATTATAAAGGTTATGGGATTGAAGCAAGTGTGAGGAATAAGTATGGAATGCCCGACAAAAAGGTACATCTTTAATTCAGCATGAGCTTTTATGTGCCGAATTGGCAAGCCACTTGGCTTTTTAATTTTCTTTTTGATTGGGAAAGGCCCAGAGAGGCATTTTTAGTTATGCCGATAAGCCCGTACAAAGGAGGTCCTGGCAAAAATTTTCAAAATTTTAGGGAGTTGGAATTTTTTTCAATAGTTTTGGAAATTTTTTGTTAACAAAAAGTTATCGAAGTTGAGGATGAATGAGGGAAAATGGGAACTAGTAAGTTGGTCGAATAGAAAGGATATTGAAGTAAGCGTTGAGTTGCATAAGTGGATTGAAGAAGTTAATGCGATATATCTACTTCTCTACTTAGTAATTTCGAGGACGAAATTCTTTTAAGGGGGAAGAAATGTAACGACCCGCATTTTTATCGATTTAAGAATTGAATATTTACTTTTGTTTAAATGTTGGATTCGTAATATAAATGAGTTTTTATATACATTAAAAATGAAGTTTGAAACGTATAAATATATATTAACTAAAACAAGCTCGTAAATAGCACGACAGTTCGTAATATTCAGCTTTGAACTTCAGTTGAGTGTACAGGATCCGTTATAGGTTGGAATTCACTGAAATAAGAAATATTCGAATCTGTTAAACTGTAATTTTGTAATGAAAAAGTAAAACCAGAATTTCGTATTTTATTTTGAGAGTTATGGCCAATTCAAATTTTGAAATAGTCATTGTGAAATCCTTTGTAAACAATAATGATTTATTTAATATAATAAATCGATTTTTAAGTCAATTGAATACTGGTTTAACTGCGTGTTTAAAATTTATATTAGTTTATTCTGGGAATTTTATGAACTCGGTTTGTGTATATTTATATGATAATTTATTTTAATTGATTTATATTAAATCAAATTAAACGATAAATCGTCAATTTAATTTAATATCTCCTTTAGATGGTCAATTTAGACCGTGGAAGCTGTTCCAGTGTGTTCAGAATAGTGGTAGTACCCTTGAAATGCCATTCGCTGCATTTAAATAGGGGTTCAGAATCATGTGGTGTTATTTTAAAGTAAATCACACCGGTTAAAATTAATTAATTAATCAATTAAATCAAAGTATAAATAAATAAATAAAAGTATCTAAACATAGGGGATGACCTAAAATATAAGGCGCAGGCTACTCTATATCGTTCATTGTCTTCTCTTTCCAACTACAGGTACGAATTTGCTTCCTTCTCCCCGAAGTATCTCTACTGAGTACGCTGAAAAATCCGCCTCCCTTATCTATGCCTGAACCTACCTATAACCTAAAGAGGTGATGTTGTTTCTATCCTCTCGTCATCCCCTTATAAAAAGCCACTCACGTTCGTTCTTTTCTCCATAATTCAAATCATTTTCCTTTCTCCTTTTCTATCTGTAAATCGCGAAAATCCTTCCAAAAAAAAAAGGAATCGAAAACCAAATACTAAAACAGGAAATCACGATTTTCTATTCAAAGCGATTCAAACCATAGCAGATTCTAAAGCTTGAAGACACTATGAATTAAGGAAAGAAAGTCGCGATTGGATCCACGAGATGATCTGAAGCCCAACGCGACATTGAAGGTTCCCAAAATTGGAAATTACGATATGGAAACACACGAGACTGAAGCTTGTCTTCAAGTGGAACCTTCGCGATTCAACAAGATATGGGGGTTGCGATGTCTGATTTGTTGAACTGGAGGGAGCGACAAATGGTGATTAGGAGTTGAACTAGGTATTGTGGTGGACTGTAAAATGGGAAAAGGTAGGTCTTTTTTAATGAATGTGAACACAATGAAAGGGACTTTCAAAGGAAGGAGACCTATTTGGATTCCAGTCAGGCTGGGGATGGCATTACTGTAGGAGTTGATAGGTTACGGGGTAGTTGCATTGGTGATTCGGGGTGTAGCCGCTGGAATTTTCAAGGGACCTTAGTTGATATGGGAAGGTTTCAGATAGAGTACAATGTCTAAGCATTAAGCTAATTGACTGAGGAGAAGTTCATATGATGATGCAATAGATTGGGGGTGTTTGTTGTTGACAGTTTGTGTAAGGGGTACGAACTTGTGTGGATTTTTGGAGAATGGATCTGGATAGTTTAAATTTACTGATGGGGTGTTAAGAATTTGTGAAATGGGGTTGAACATAAATATTGGGGAAGTTCTGTTTGAAGTTGAACGTAAGGACTGGGTCACTGATGGTGGGATGATAAACATGAATACAACTGGAATGGGTTGGCGCGATATTTAGGAAAAACACTGTTTGGTTGCGTAGTGAAGAATAGGAGTTGGTCAATAAATTTTGGGGACAATGGAAGCAGTGTGACCAAAAATGGAGAGGCCATGTTTATTTATCTGCAATGAATGGCTCGATTTGGAGGAGGCATTGCGGTATGGAGTAGATGTAGTTAAGACGATGCAGTGACATTCTTGAGGACTGTTTAAGATGCGCTTCATGGTTGGTTAAGACAATAAGGTAAACGTTTTTACCAAATTTAATTTTAGATAGAAAATTTATTTAATAGTTCATTTAAAATAATTAAATAATTTATCAATAAATACACGTAGGATAATTTATTTCAATTGTTAGTTCAGACAAATAATTATTTAACCGATTAAAAAAACTAAAAAAATTATCAAAGTTGAGAAATAACTTATATTCATGACAATTAAAGATGATACGTTATGGAAAATTAAACAGACATTCGTCTGAGAAAACCGAAGCGAGTTAAACTCACTTAGTTAATTATTGGGAAATATTTTTAATAGTTCAAATTTATTTTATTGCTTGCTTGCTACTAAATTGATTGATATAAAGTGATAATATTAGTATTATATAGTAATAATATTAGTGATTGGTGATTGGAAAATTCCCGCAGTCCCATTAGCGGATGTCCGCAGTACCATTATCAGATGATTTCCCTATGCGCCCCACAATAGATATAGTGGATGACCTTCTATACCGCGATATCCTGCCTCAAAGCAGGATGGTTATTATTATTGTTGACTAAATTTGTGGATGCAGGAAAACAGGTTGGTGGGATCTGTAACGACCCAGATTTTTGAACAGTTTATTCTAAATATTTAGTATCGTTTAAATATTGAATTAACAATATAAAAGAATTTTTATAGTGAATTATCGAAATACGAGAACTGAAATAATTCAATTTGAATTTATAATGGATTCTGAGTGATTCAAATGGCTAATATAAATTATATATTGAATTATAACGATAGTTATCGAAAATTTAAAATTTGTTTGAAACCATTTATATTTTAAATCGAATTTAATTTAATCGTTAATTCAAATTGTCATCTTCTCACAATTTAATTTCAGAACTCCTTCCGATGAATTTAGAATAGTGGATAACATTAGCGACGTTACTCGTTATGATTTAATAGTGGTTCGAGATTTGAATTTAAGGGACCGTGAAATATTTTATTATTTAATTAAACAAAATCAAATCAAATAAATTAACATCCTCATCAGCCGACCTACTTCTTTAGCGCCACCCTAAATTTTTAATTCATCCCATCGCAGACCCATAATGTTTTTCTTGAGCAGAAAACTTTGTTCCCAAGCTTCAATATCAGGAAGACAAGAATTTAATGGCCGGTACCAATTGTTTCCTCATTCTACCCTATAAAACCAAGTCGCCCTTTCAATTTACTTCCATCTCTGAAACCAAATAAATAAACCGCTCCTCTCCTAAAAAACTCAGAAATCGAAATCGCGAAGCTTGGCACCAGATTGAAGGCCATCGAATTTTTGGGAGCTCGATCGAACACCTGAAGCGCTCGGGTATAAGGGTGTGACGCTGTTCAGTACATAGCGTGAGGTTCTAATGCCCGATGTCGAGCTAGGGCACGCGCGAAGAAGACGATGGGGTATTGTCGTTGATTGAAGATTAGCAGAAAGGGTGGAATCCCGACGATGCTAGGGATTTGGGATCGTGTTCTTGGTCAGAGGGGGGGTCGCGACATCAGTGTTTGGTTCGACGTGGATGAAGTGGCGATGTTGGATCTCGATGTGGCAACGTGCGAGTTCGACAGGTGGTGACTGGAAGGGATTAACAGGGGGTAGCAGATTTTGGATACTTCCGTTGGAATTTTGACGATGCCAGTAGCATCAACAAGGGGCTGCGACGGATCTCAAACGGTGTTCGAGCTGAATGGTCATTCAATGGACTGTTTTCAGGTGATGCTAGGGTTTTTGTTTGGCAGCAGTTGCGATCAACAAGAGTGTTCGGGAAAGAGGAGTTCGTCAGTGTCCCATAGTCTTTTGAGTGTGGTTCGACAGTAAGGTGTTCGAGGAAATGCCATAATGAGTAATTGCAATGGAGGGGGCTGATTTCAGTTTTGGAGCATTTGGAGAAATTGATTCGATTAGAGAAGCATGGAAGCTTCTCTACCATTAACAACAAGGTATAGTTTTAATTAAAATTTAAAATACTTATTCATTTATTTTAGTAGTCCATAAATAGTTAATCGATTAAATTAAAACTAAAAATATTATAATGCAAAGTATTTAATTTATACAAGGTCAAGAAAGTTTCTAGCGCGAGTTGGACACTTCAGGAATTGTATATGGATTTTTCCCGAGACAAAGGGAATATAAATCAAGCGTCTTCAATTTAATTCCGGCAATTAAATCACGGTGAGTAAATCTTACTCACCTTTTATTAATAATTATTTTTATCCGTTAAAAATAATTGTTTGCTGCTTGTGTTGTTTTCTGGTTATTTATATATATTAGTTATTTAGGCTATATGTATATATATTGGGTTGATTGATTGGTTGGATTCCCGCAGTCTCATTAGCGGATGCCCGCGGTACCATAGCGGATGATTACCCTATACGCCCCACGCTATGATTAGTGGATGACCTTCTATACCGCGATATTCTGCCACGAAGCAGAATGGGTATTATTTATGTGCTAACATCTGTGGATGCAGGAAAACAGGTTGGAGGAATCCAACAGGATTCCTCAAAAAAATATATTATCTATTTGTTTGTTTGTTCTGTTTGATTTCATATATATTCATATATGATGTGTTAAAATCAAATGATTGAAAATTGGGTGATTTGATTTAATATCACTGGGCCAAGTGATAAATTATTAAAATATCATGAGAGAGATATTTGAGGTTTAAAGGAAAATTCTATTTTTCCCAAATAGAATTTGAAATTCAAGTAGAATTTGAAATTATAGAATTTCAAATGGAATATTGAAATAAAGATTTAAAAATAGAATTTTGAAACGAAATTTCAAGATAGAACTTGAAATAGAAATTTTAAGTGGAAATTTAAATAAAATTTAAATATTTGAAAGGAGTTGGAATATTTGAAATTCAGAAGAAAATTTAAATAAGATTTGAAATGGGATTTTAAATATGTAAATAAAATTTGAGTATAACATTTGAATTTTAAAAGGGGTTTAAATATTTGAATTTTAAAAGGGGATTGAATATTGGAAATTCAAATAAGAAGTTCAAATAGAATTTGAATAGAAGAAATTAGAATGAAAAATAGAATTTGAATTCAAGGAATTAAAATAAAATTTGAATTCAAAGGAATTCGAATAAAGAAATTCAAATAGAGATTTGAATGTAGAATTTCAAAAATAGAATTTGAAATATAAAAATTCAAGGAAGAATTGAATAGAAGTTGAAATATAGTATTTCAAAGAAGAATTGAAATATGAAATTTGAATAGAAATTTGAAATAGAAATTCGAGGGTTGAATTTGAACTTGGAATTGAATATAGAAATTCAAGTAGAAATTTGAATATTGAATTTCAATATAGGATTTGAAATAAACTTTGAAAATAGGATTTTCAAAGTAAGAAGTGGAATAGGATTTCAAAATAAGAAATCCAAATAAATTTTGAAATGGAATTTGAATTTAAAGGAGTTCAAATGGATTTGAAATAAGGAAAATTCAAATGGGATTTAAATAATGGGTTTTAATAAAGAGGATTTAAATATAAGAATTTAAAAAGAATTCAAATGGTGTTAAATATAAATTCAAACAAAACTCAAATGGAGTTTAAATAGAAGGAATTTGAATAAGAAGAATTTGAAACATGGTATTTGAATTCAAAGGAAGTAAATGTGGTATTTGAAGTTCAAAGTAAAAATGAGTTTAAATATTTGAAGTTCAAATAGATTAAAAATGGAATTTGGATTCAAATAGTTGAAATAGAATTTGAATATAGAATTTGAATTATAATCAAATTGGAATTTGAATATAGATTTCAAATATAAATGAAATAGAAGATCAGAGATATTTGTTGAGTTGGGAAAAATGGTTTGATATATATTTAAAACATATCAGAATAGAGTTGAATTTATATAAACGAAGTTTTAAAAGTTTATATATTTTTATAAATATAATTAAAACGAACTCGCCGCAGCGCTGCAGTTCGTAAATTAGCGATTCGAACTTCAATTGAATATACAGAACTCAATTGAAGTCGGAATTCTTCGAAACAAGAAACGTCAGGACCGGTTTGATAATAGCTTTCTAATGAAAGAGAAAAATCTGAATTTCGTCGTATAGATTTTGAGTTATGTCAAAATCAAATTTTCAGAAAAACAGCGCCAGAACCATTATAAAACCATAACGGTTTATTTAATTAAATTAAAGGATTTTAAGCAAATAAAAATCGAAATTCCTATTTAGAAAAATCCAGATTTGGGTTATAAAATATATGTGAACTCCAGTGGAGTAATGAGTTGATTTTTGAAATAGAAATCAGATTTTTGATTTATTGAATAGAGTTAACTAATTTGAATAGAAATTAGTTAATGAGATTTCGAATGAATATTGAGCTTTAAATAAGTGAATTCGATTTGAGAGTTTATATTCGAAATAGAAAAGAGAACTAGAATTGAAATTGAAATTCAATTTGGTTATGAACGAGTTAAATATTTTATTTGAACATGTATGTTCAAACCAAGAAGTAAATAGGCAAAAAAGGCTAATTAAAGAATAATTGAGCGAAACTGAATTCAAACGATTCAAAATTTAATTCAAACGAATGGATTGAGTTGAATTGGATTGGAAACAGGTGAACAGGTGTTAGACAGGTATGGGATGAGGTATATGGAGTTTATAAACGTAATGCTCGACAAAAAGGTACATGTTTAATTCATATATGGGTTTTATGCGCCGTATCGGCAAGCCGCTTGGCTTTTCCTTTTTCTTTTTGAGATTAGAAGATACCGGGAAGCTATTTGAAATTTCCCGATGCTCCCGATACAGGGGAGGTTATGGCGAATTTTTCCGGAGATTTAAGGAGTTAGAATATTTTTAAGATATTTTGATAATTTGAAATCATTGTATCGACGTATTGAATTCGATAGTAAAGTGAATATAAAAATCGAATGTTGTAAACAAAAAGGAATAGAGATAAGTGATTGGAATTGTTTCCAATTGCAAATAGAGATGTTTTCTAATATATAGAAATAAAAGAAGTTGATATCTGGAAACGTTTTCCAAATGGCATAAGAGGCCGAGATGATTATTGAAAATATTTAGTTAACAAATATTGATAAGGAAATGGAAAAGAAATTTAATTAATGAAATATTAATTAAAGGGCCCAGTGATTTGTTGATATGTTGATTTAACACTTGTTTTTATTCGATAGTTAAATCACAGTCTATCGAAGTTTTTGACCATCGTTGTCAATATGGAGAGACCGGTTGGATTATTATCCGAAGAACCACTCCGTATCGGCATAAGCGTTGCGAACCAAATATGCTGAATATATTGAAGACGGAGTGAAGTGCAAGGGCTTTCCTATTTATAGAAATAGTGCCTTCGGTTTCGTTCAATCCCAGAACGAACGTAAATGGACGAATGTCTGACAGAGTATTTCCAATGATCAAATAGGTTGGTCTGTATGAATATATATGGTTGCAACGGATTTATCCCTTAGCATAATATCCAGAATATTTGTGCAAACTCAACTAGTGATTAACGGATCTGACAATGTGGCATTCAAAGTGATTGTGTTATCAATGAATGGTAAGTATTCGTAGCCTCAGGCCTCAACAACCGGGAAAGGACAAAAATCGGGCAGGCAGCATGGCTATGTGGGTCGCACCCATTAGGGTGTATAATCACCTATCTAGAGAAATTCCTTTTGTTTCTAAATCTATCGATTCTGCCCATTCGGGAAACGGTGGTTTGAGTCCAACCGTTGGTGATATACATTCGATACACTCAAGCGAAATGAGTGGTCGGTCATGTGTGGGCCGGGTTGCAAGATGTTCTTGTTGAACCCAGGTGTATTCGCCTCTAGAGATGCACTGTCGGAAGGTGGTCCCATACCTTGTCATGTTGGAAATCCAATCTCCAATAAGCGCCATGCGGTTTTTGATTTTATACTATATATGTGGAGCGTGAGATGCAAGCGTTCTGCTATTTGGTTATTTACTTGATGTAGACATTAGTATAATATCATTGGATTTGATATCAAAGTGTTTTGGGTTATAGTAAGGTAAAAACCGTCCATGTTTATGTGTGGGCTGGTCTTACTATTATCTTTTCTTTTGAAAGGATTTTTAAAAAGTTAAACAAGTGATTGGAGTTTACTCACACCAGTCCCATGACTGACCCAGAGTTTATTTTGTTTTGTTTTCCCTAAACTCTTGGGTGCCCAAATTTGTACGGGCAGTCAAGTGTTTCAGGCTTTTACAGATACACTTGGAGGAGCTTGAAGCTGGAGGCTTCAACGTTAGTTATTTAGAGTTACTTCCGCTGAATCAAATATTATGTGTACTCTGATGATGGTATGTATATATGTACCAAACAGATTTGTATTTCAAAGCTTATGTTATATAATATGTTTTTATTCGTTCCGCTGTGAGTTGTGATCTTCGTTTTTCTTCTATTCTAATATTTCTTTCTTTCTATTTCTCATCCTCTAACTTCTTTCTAATAATGAGTCGTATTTCTGTGTTATTTGGGTTGGACGTGTGGTGTATTTAGTCAACTCAGATAGCTCGGATTTGCGGGTCGTTACAGTTGGTATCAGAGCTTAGGTTGAGTGAATACCTAGGCTTGTGTGGCATGCGCTCATTAGAGATAGGGTCAGTAGTACCCTAGAATGAGTCGAGTATATATATACGAGAGAGCGTATTTGTAATTTGATATAAAAAATTGTTTTATATTGTGTTGGCTAGTCTGTGAGTGATTTATGAATTCTGGTCGAATCGTGGGACGCCACGACGTCGATAGGAGTTTGTAAACACTTGGACAGAAGAA
Source organism: Allium sativum (assembly GCA_030737875.1). Classification (NCBI taxonomy): domain Eukaryota; kingdom Viridiplantae; phylum Streptophyta; class Magnoliopsida; order Asparagales; family Amaryllidaceae; genus Allium; species Allium sativum. The sequence goes on along the minus strand of CM060920.1, from coordinate 929,174,280 downwards.
TCGACATAATATTGTTTTAAAGTGGGTAGATGAAATTATTTTACCCAAAATTTCTATTTTGATATAGAAAGAATAATTTTCTAGAATTATTATTATATGGATGTGTTGATTGATATCATTATAATCAGACGAGATTATAAATTTAGAATGGTTATTTATAACCAAAATAGAATTTGTATAGAAATTAAATATACAAATGAGATGAATTAGAATTAAATTCAAACCAGAATTTAGAATTCAAAATCCTGGGGAGTTGAAAAATATTTTCTAAAGTATAGCTTTGTTTTGCAAGGGTTTTGAATCAAAACCATATTTGAGTGGATTTTGAAAGTGATTAAGCACTGAACTCACTTCAGTGGCTGGGAAATAATTCTGATAATGATTGCAACATCATCAGTGTTCATTTTCGAGTTCTAAGTGACGGATTGCTACCTTAGAAAAGTTTTTGATGGAAATTTGTTTTGAAAGAGCATAAGTAGATTGAAAATTCAAATATTTTGAATTTGTGATGAAAGTAAATATATGTATATATTTATGGGATTTCAAAAAGAATTTGAAATGAAAAGCCCAGGGATTGGAATTCTGGAATTAAAATTTAACTTAAACAAGTTAAATGGGTCGAAGTGAATGAATTAATTAAAATCAATTTGAATTGGTTTAATAGAATATAGATTGGATATAAATGGATTGATCGTAGATCATTCGAATCAAATATGTGAAGACCAAAAGTTTTGGTTAGAGTTAATTTGTTGAAATATGAGGAGTTGAGTGTCAACATAAGTGAATTATTGAAAAGCAGTGAGTTCATAGTATTTTTCCTATCTTAGCAATTTCGAGGACGAAATTATTTTAAGGGGGAAAGAATGTAACGACCCAGATTTTTGAACAGTTTATTCTAAATATTTAGTATCGTTTAAATATTGAATTAACAATATAAAAGAATTTTTATAGTGAATTATCGAAATACGAGAACTGAAATAATTCAATTTGAATTTATAATGGATTCTGAGTGATTCAAATGGCTAATATAAATTATATATTGAATTATAACGATAGTTATCGAAAATTTAAAATTTGTTTGAAACCATTTATATTTTAAATCGAATTTAATTTAATCGTTAATTCAAATTGTCATCTTCTCACAATTTAATTTCAGAACTCCTTCCGATGAATTTAGAATAGTGGATAACATTAGCGACGTTACTCGTTACGATTTAATAGTGGTTCGAGATTTGAATTTAAGGGACCGTGAAATATTTTATTATTTAATTAAACAAAATCAAATCAAATAAATTAACATCCTCATCAGCCGACCTACTTCTTTAGCGCCACCCTAAATTTTTAATTCATCCCATCGCAGACCCATAATGTTTTTCTTGAGCAGAAAACTTTGTTCCCAAGCTTCAATATCAGGAAGACAAGAATTTAATGGCCGGTACCAATTGTTTCCTCATTCTACCCTATAAAACCAAGTCGCCCTTTCAATTTACTTCCATCTCTGAAACCAAATAAATAAACCGCTCCTCTCCTAAAAAACTCAGAAATCGAAATCGCGAAGCTTGGCACCAGATTGAAGGCCATCGAATTTTTGGGAGCTCGATCGAACACCTGAAGCGCTCGGGTATAAGGGTGTGACGCTGTTCAGTACATAGCGTGAGGTTCTAATGCCCGATGTCGAGCTAGGGCACGCGCGAAGAAGACGATGGGGTATTGTCGTTGATTGAAGATTAGCAGAAAGGGTGGAATCCCGACGATGCTAGGGATTTGGGATCGTGTTCTTGGTCAGAGGGGGGGTCGCGACATCAGTGTTTGGTTCGACGTGGATGAAGTGGCGATGTTGGATCTCGATGTGGCAACGTGCGAGTTCGACAGGTGGTGACTGGAAGGGATTAACAGGGGGTAGCAGATTTTGGATACTTCCGTTGGAATTTTGACGATGCCAGTAGCATCAACAAGGGGCTGCGACGGATCTCAAACGGTGTTCGAGCTGAATGGTCATTCAATGGACTGTTTTCAGGTGATGCTAGGGTTTTTGTTTGGCAGCAGTTGCGATCAACAAGAGTGTTCGGGAAAGAGGAGTTCGTCAGTGTCCCATAGTCTTTTGAGTGTGGTTCGACAGTAAGGTGTTCGAGGAAATGCCATAATGAGTAATTGCAATGGAGGGGGCTGATTTCAGTTTTGGAGCATTTGGAGAAATTGATTCGATTAGAGAAGCATGGAAGCTTCTCTACCATTAACAACAAGGTATAGTTTTAATTAAAATTTAAAATACTTATTCATTTATTTTAGTAGTCCATAAATAGTTAATCGATTAAATTAAAACTAAAAATATTATAATGCAAAGTATTTAATTTATACAAGGTCAAGAAAGTTTCTAGCGCGAGTTGGACACTTCAGGAATTGTATATGGATTTTTCCCGAGACAAAGGGAATATAAATCAAGCGTCTTCAATTTAATTCCGGCAATTAAATCACGGTGAGTAAATCTTACTCACCTTTTATTAATAATTATTTTTATCCGTTAAAAATAATTGTTTGCTGCTTGTGTTGTTTTCTGGTTATTTATATATATTAGTTATTTAGGCTATATGTATATATATTGGGTTGATTGATTGGTTGGATTCCCGCAGTCTCATTAGCGGATGCCCGCGGTACCATAGCGGATGATTACCCTATACGCCCCACGCTATGATTAGTGGATGACCTTCTATACCGCGATATTCTGCCACGAAGCAGAATGGGTATTATTTATGTGCTAACATCTGTGGATGCAGGAAAACAGGTTGGAGGAATCCAACAGGATTCCTCAAAAAAATATATTATCTATTTGTTTGTTTGTTCTGTTTGATTTCATATATATTCATATATGATGTGTTAAAATCAAATGATTGAAAATTGGGTGATTTGATTTAATATCACTGGGCCAAGTGATAAATTATTAAAATATCATGAGAGAGATATTTGAGGTTTAAAGGAAAATTCTATTTTTCCCAAATAGAATTTGAAATTCAAGTAGAATTTGAAATTATAGAATTTCAAATGGAATATTGAAATAAAGATTTAAAAATAGAATTTTGAAACGAAATTTCAAGATAGAACTTGAAATAGAAATTTTAAGTGGAAATTTAAATAAAATTTAAATATTTGAAAGGAGTTGGAATATTTGAAATTCAGAAGAAAATTTAAATAAGATTTGAAATGGGATTTTAAATATGTAAATAAAATTTGAGTATAACATTTGAATTTTAAAAGGGGTTTAAATATTTGAATTTTAAAAGGGGATTGAATATTGGAAATTCAAATAAGAAGTTCAAATAGAATTTGAATAGAAGAAATTAGAATGAAAAATAGAATTTGAATTCAAGGAATTAAAATAAAATTTGAATTCAAAGGAATTCGAATAAAGAAATTCAAATAGAGATTTGAATGTAGAATTTCAAAAATAGAATTTGAAATATAAAAATTCAAGGAAGAATTGAATAGAAGTTGAAATATAGTATTTCAAAGAAGAATTGAAATATGAAATTTGAATAGAAATTTGAAATAGAAATTCGAGGGTTGAATTTGAACTTGGAATTGAATATAGAAATTCAAGTAGAAATTTGAATATTGAATTTCAATATAGGATTTGAAATAAACTTTGAAAATAGGATTTTCAAAGTAAGAAGTGGAATAGGATTTCAAAATAAGAAATCCAAATAAATTTTGAAATGGAATTTGAATTTAAAGGAGTTCAAATGGATTTGAAATAAGGAAAATTCAAATGGGATTTAAATAATGGGTTTTAATAAAGAGGATTTAAATATAAGAATTTAAAAAGAATTCAAATGGTGTTAAATATAAATTCAAACAAAACTCAAATGGAGTTTAAATAGAAGGAATTTGAATAAGAAGAATTTGAAACATGGTATTTGAATTCAAAGGAAGTAAATGTGGTATTTGAAGTTCAAAGTAAAAATGAGTTTAAATATTTGAAGTTCAAATAGATTAAAAATGGAATTTGGATTCAAATAGTTGAAATAGAATTTGAATATAGAATTTGAATTATAATCAAATTGGAATTTGAATATAGATTTCAAATATAAATGAAATAGAAGATCAGAGATATTTGTTGAGTTGGGAAAAATGGTTTTGATATATATTTAAAACATATCAGAATAGAGTTGAATTTATATAAACGAAGTTTTAAAAGTTTATATATTTTTATAAATATAATTAAAACGAACTCGCCGCAGCGCTGCAGTTCGTAAATTAGCGATTCGAACTTCAATTGAATATACAGAACTCAATTGAAGTCGGAATTCTTCGAAACAAGAAACGTCAGGACCGGTTTGATAATAGCTTTCTAATGAAAGAGAAAAATCTGAATTTCGTCGTATAGATTTTGAGTTATGTCAAAATCAAATTTTCAGAAAAACAGCGCCAGAACCATTATAAAACCATAACGGTTTATTTAATTAAATTAAAGGATTTTAAGCAAATAAAAATCGAAATTCCTATTTAGAAAAATCCAGATTTGGGTTATAAAATATATGTGAACTCCAGTGGAGTAATGAGTTGATTTTTGAAATAGAAATCAGATTTTTGATTTATTGAATAGAGTTAACTAATTTGAATAGAAATTAGTTAATGAGATTTCGAATGAATATTGAGCTTTAAATAAGTGAATTCGATTTGAGAGTTTATATTCGAAATAGAAAAGAGAACTAGAATTGAAATTGAAATTCAATTTGGTTATGAACGAGTTAAATATTTTATTTGAACATGTATGTTCAAACCAAGAAGTAAATAGGCAAAAAAGGCTAATTAAAGAATAATTGAGCGAAACTGAATTCAAACGATTCAAAATTTAATTCAAACGAATGGATTGAGTTGAATTGGATTGGAAACAGGTGAACAGGTGTTAGACAGGTATGGGATGAGGTATATGGAGTTTATAAACGTAATGCTCGACAAAAAGGTACATGTTTAATTCATATATGGGTTTTATGCGCCGTATCGGCAAGCCGCTTGGCTTTTCCTTTTTCTTTTTGAGATTAGAAGATACCGGGAAGCTATTTGAAATTTCCCGATGCTCCCGATACAGGGGAGGTTATGGCGAATTTTTCCGGAGATTTAAGGAGTTAGAATATTTTTAAGATATTTTGATAATTTGAAATCATTGTATCGACGTATTGAATTCGATAGTAAAGTGAATATAAAAATCGAATGTTGTAAACAAAAAGGAATAGAGATAAGTGATTGGAATTGTTTCCAATTGCAAATAGAGATGTTTTCTAATATATAGAAATAAAAGAAGTTGATATCTGGAAACGTTTTCCAAATGGCATAAGAGGCCGAGATGATTATTGAAAATATTTAGTTAACAAATATTGATAAGGAAATGGAAAAGAAATTTAATTAATGAAATATTAATTAAAGGGCCCAGTGATTTGTTGATATGTTGATTTAACACTTGTTTTTATTCGATAGTTAAATCACAGACTATCGAAGTTTTTGACCATCGTTGTCAATATGGAGAGACCGGTTGGATTATTATCCGAAGAACCACTCCGTATCGGCATAAGCGTTGCGAACCAAATATGCTGAATATATTGAAGACGGAGTGAAGTGCAAGGGCTTTCCTATTTATAGAAATAGTGCCTTCGGTTTCGTTCAATCCCAGAACGAACGTAAATGGACGAATGTCTGACAGAGTATTTCCAATGATCAAATAGGTTGGTCTGTATGAATATATATGGTTGCAACGGATTTATCCCTTAGCATAATATCCAGAATATTTGTGCAAACTCAACTAGTGATTAACGGATCTGACAATGTGGCATTCAAAGTGATTGTGTTATCAATGAATGGTAAGTATTCGTAGCCTCAGGCCTCAACAACCGGGAAAGGACAAAAATCGGGCAGGCAGCATGGCTATGTGGGTCGCACCCATTAGGGTGTATAATCACCTATCTAGAGAAATTCCTTTTGTTTCTAAATCTATCGATTCTGCCCATTCGGGAAACGGTGGTTTGAGTCCAACCGTTGGTGATATACATTCGATACACTCAAGCGAAATGAGTGGTCGGTCATGTGTGGGCCGGGTTGCAAGATGTTCTTGTTGAACCCAGGTGTATTCGCCTCTAGAGATGCACTGTCGGAAGGTGGTCCCATACCTTGTCATGTTGGAAATCCAATCTCCAATAAGCGCCATGCAGTTTTTGATTTTATACTATATATGTGGAGCGTGAGATGCAAGCGTTCTGCTATTTGGTTATTTACTTGATGTAGACATTAGTATAATATCATTGGATTTGATATCAAAGTGTTTTGGGTTATAGTAAGGTAAAAACCGTCCATGTTTATGTGTGGGCTGGTCTTACTATTATCTTTTCTTTTGAAAGGATTTTTAAAAAGTTAAACAAGTGATTGGAGTTTACTCACACCAGTCCCATGACTGACCCAGAGTTTATTTTGTTTTGTTTTCCCTAAACTCTTGGGTGCCCAAATTTGTACGGGCAGTCAAGTGTTTCAGGCTTTTACAGATACACTTGGAGGAGCTTGAAGCTGGAGGCTTCAACGTTAGTTATTTAGAGTTACTTCCGCTGAATCAAATATTATGTGTACTCTGATGATGGTATGTATATATGTACCAAACAGATTTGTATTTCAAAGCTTATGTTATATAATATGTTTTTATTCGTTCCGCTGTGAGTTGTGATCTTCGTTTTTCTTCTATTCTAATATTTCTTTCTTTCTATTTCTCATCCTCTAACTTCTTTCTAATAATGAGTCGTATTTCTGTGTTATTTGGGTTGGACGTGTGGTGTATTTAGTCAACTCAGATAGCTCGGATTTGCGGGTCGTTACAGGATCCAACTGCATTCCTCAACATTTATTTATTTGTTTATATATATATATATATGCTGTTATATGGTATGATTTATCACCTGTGATAGTGTATGACATGTGTGGGTGTGTGATAACATTTGACCTTGAATTTTGATGTTCTTGAGTGTCAAAAATAATATACGGATTTTAAAACAGAATTTAAATAAATAAAAGTATTTGAAGAAAAAATTATTCTTCAAATAGAAATGTTATTGGGAACCAAATTATGAATGGGAATTGTTAAAAAGAAGAAAAAAGGGTTTTTGAAATTATACACTGATATGATTCATAACTAGTGTTATTTTTATGGAATGTGTAAATAAGGCCAGACCTTGATTATAGGTATTTTGAATATCTTCAATAATATATGGATTTTAATATAGAGATTGAAATTTAATAATAATTTTAAAGGGAGAAATTTATTTCCAAAAAAATTGGTTAATTAGAATCCAGATTAAACATATTTTTAAACAGATATCTTAAAGACGGGATTTTATAAGCGACATTTAAGAACTGAAAATATTTGATTGAGAGATTTAAGAAAATGTGAATTGTGTGGAATTTGTGAAAGAAAAATAAACCATTGTTTTTAAAATAGATTGGAATTTTTCCAATTTGAAAAGGAACATATAAGGAAGAGCTTATAACAATTAGAAGCTATAAAAGAAAGTAGAATTTAAATTTGAAGTTGGAAGAGCTGTTTTAATTCATAAGTTCTAATTGAATCCAAGTCGAACTAATTTGAATGATACAGTCCATATTATATTAAAGAATTTATATATAAGATTTATAAATAATAATTACAAACCATAAGAATTGGCAAATGATATTCATATACAAATATTTTTATGGAATGAATTTATTGAAATAAAGCGTTATAAGTTATAATAAAACTGTAAAAGTGTTATAAAGGATATTTATGGAATATTCGATGATAGTTTTGTAAATCATATTTTAAGAAAAATATTTGGAATGATGATAAAGTTGAGATAAATATCTCGCTTAAAGTGATAATGAATAAATTGGAATTTTTATTCATTAGAAGTTAAGAAATGGGAAACGAAAATAAAAATCGATATTTAAATTGATCTGAATTTCGCAGTTACAAGGAAATTATATAATTCTACGATTAGAAGTTATAAAGAGATTGAATCTCAAAGTTTCAAGTAGAAAATCGAATTTGACTAAATAAGTCAAGTAGGGATTTGTGTTGAGAAATATTATTCAGATGTGAGGTGAATAGGTGTTAAAGCGAGTGAGATGAAAATGGAAATTCGTTAGAGGAAAGTTAGGAAGGGTTTTTAATTTATAAATTCTAATAGAATTTAAGTCGAACTGATTTAAATAATGTAATATGGATTTTATTAAAGAATTTAAATAAGATTTTAGATAATAAATAGTAAGGAATTTACAAATGATATTTATGTACGTATATTTTAGATAGAATACAGTTTATTTAAATAAAGTTGAGATTGAATAAAGATTATTGGTATAAACCTTGTTTTTACGAAGTTTAAACCGAAATTGAGCGATATCATTATAGGAAAAATACTATTCCATTTTAGAAATAAATATTTAGCAAAACATTTTGCAAATCATATCCTTAAATGGAATATCGGATACTGGAAATAGCAAATAGGTTGAAAATCATATTTGTAAATAAAATATTTGAAATGTTTATAAGCTGAGATAAATATCTTGTTTGAAGAGATAAGTAATAACCAAAATTTTTATTCGCTAGAAAATTAATAAATGGAGTTAAGGTAAGTAGAAACTGACTGATTATTAGTGAGTTGAATCATTTCCTGAGTGTCGATCTGATGTTGGTTTCGGCCTTCGGGGTTAATGCTTAGGGAAGTATTCTCTTACTAATTTACGGTCAGGAACAAATGATCAAGATGATAAATACGTTGTAAAAGTATTTTATATTAAAGGGATTTTGAATTATTCTTATATTAATATAAGAAAATAAACGAGGATTCCAAATATTAAAAAGGAAGAGAAGTTTTGAATTAACGAACGATTAATCAAAAGGGACCAAAATGACGATGAATATCAAATCAGTGAATTCAATTTTCTTTTGTGGATGAATGGTTGTTTTATTTGATAGTTAAATGATCGACTATCAAAGCTAGCCTATACAATTGTTAGTACGGAAAGACTGGGATCGAGTTTATTCGAAAACCATTCCAAACTAAGAAATATGTAAATGTAGAATATACGGATTGAAGATGGAGCAGTGAAGACTATGGATCTTCATAAGCGAAAGGACTACGTCGAATTCTATGGAGTCGCGCCCGGAGATATTGTAATAGTGTTCCTGTCGTGGTTGAAATCAACGGATTGCAAGGACTACTCGCTACCGATCTATAGGGTGATTCCTAGGATGTGGTAGGAGAGTGCCTTTGGTTTGTCCAGTCCCAGGACAACTTGTATGGACGAATGTCTGACATAGTATTTCCCAAGGGATCACGTACTTTGATTTTTACAAACGTATTTCTGTTGATGGCGGAGAATGGCCGTTCTCTTAGCTTAAACACTAGAATATTTTTGTGAACGTCAATTAGTGATATCTGACGGATCTGACGATGTGGCATTCAAAGTAAATGGTGGCCATGTGATCTAGAAGCACCATTATAACCTCAAGTCTCACAACCGGGAAATGACAAAAATCGGGAAGGCAGCATGGCTATGTGGGTCGCCCCCATTAGGGTGTATTGTCACCATCTAGAGAATATTCATATTTGTTACTTCTTTTCGCTTCTGTATCTCCCGGGAATGGTTATGTTGGTAGGAACCGTAGGTGACAATATATTCGATACACTCAAGAGAAATGATTGGTCGTTCATGTATGGGCCGGGTTGCAAGACGTTCTTGTTGAACCTAGTGTATTCCCCTCTAGAGATACACTATCGGCAGGTGGTTCCATACCTTTTCATAGTTGAAAATCCAATCTCCAATAAGTGCCCGCTGATTGTATACTATATATGTAGAGAGTGAGATGCAAGCATTCTACTAGATTGATATTTATTTGTATTTAGACACTATTATAATATTAGAAAAGATATTGATTTCCAAAATGTTTTGGGTTATCGTAAGATAAAAACTGCCCATGTTTATGTGTGGGTTGGTCCTACGATTATCCTTTCTTTTGAAATGATTTTTAACTTTAAAATCAAGATGGAAGATACCAATAATTTAGTGGGTTTTTCTCATGCTGGTTCACTAGACTGACCTTGGCATTTGTAATGCTCTGATCAGGCCCAATTGGGTCGAACCAAGTTGTACAGGTGCAGGATAAGATAATACAAATTTCAGGAGACAAGCTAGAGGAAGTCAGACGTATTATATAGTTAGATATTATTCCGCTGTGTGCTGAAAATGAGGACAGATTGTTATAACTGTCTAGAGGAATTGAATGGCCGCTGTACTCTGATGAATTGTAAGTATTATTTCAAGTTTTTCAATAAAGATTTATTTCTGTATTATATTTTATTCTGCTGTGATGTGAGACTCTGTGTATGGCGTTTGGTTCTTCTTCTTCTTTTTCTTTTATTCAAAATTTTCTTTCTTTCTTATCTCACCCTCTAACTTCTTTCTTTAACATTCTGGATTTTCGGTACTCGAGTTTGGATATGGGATATATTTGTGTCGAAAATTCGAGCATCGAATTTTCTGGTTCGTTAACGTCCCGCCATTTTTTGCGCTTAAAATTGGTAATTAAACCAATTTAAAACTTTCAAACGACGGATTGTTATTAGCTTACAGAGATTAAAATATAGAATCAACACAGGAAAACACAGAATAATTAAATAACACAATATTAAACAATAGAATAAACGTTTATTTATTAATCAAACCTTTGAATACAAGATTTTTCTCTATACAACGGTATTTAAAGATACAACTGAATACAAAAATAGAATATTACTATATAAAAGCTTCATAGTGCGCCATCTCTGGAATCCCCAACGTTGCCAACCTTCGAGTCCTGGGTTGTAATCATTAAATCTGGACTGCTCGGGTAGAGTACAAAATTATAAAAAAAGTAGATTTGTTGATTAGTCAAGCCATCCTACATATTATACATGTATTATAAGCCATTCCCATAAATGTAAACATAATAGACCGAAGAAAAGCTAAAGATCCATGAAAGTCAGTGTTATCCCTAATCCCGTTTTAGAGTCATACCGGGGTGTGAGGCTCGCGAATTAATGCTACAACTCAAAGATATGTTACTTAAAGCTGTGCTTTGATCACCATCCACAAGGCCCTACTTTTCAACAAAAGCCTTGATCATTTGCATCTTAACATGCCACATTGTCAATTCATGTCATACAACTGATTTCTATTAATATATAACCTCTAAGCTCATACATCTCAGAGAAGGGTGTTAAGCAAGAGAATAAATACTCCATCACCAAACATATACATATTTAATAGAAATCGATCAATACAAAACGAAATACAATGTTAGACATAATACCTTTACAAGTTCTTCTGGGTCTGAACGAAACCGGAGGCACCTTATTTGTAACGACCCATATTTTCGACCGTTTAAAATCGACAATAAACCACACATGTCGACCCAAACAAATCATAAATACAGGTAGTTATTAAGAAAAGAAGAAAAGAAAGAAGGAAAAGAAAACAAATCACAAAACCTCACAGCGGAAGGACCACATATAATATTTAAATAGCGGTTTAAAACAATTGAAATATATATATATATATACAATAGGCTATAACATCAATGGTTATCAGAGTTACACATATACAGATTTCAAAACGAAGCAGCGGAAATATTTATATAATAGATGTATACCAAATCTTCGTCTTCGCTCTCTAAGGTAAAAGAATCTTCGCTAACTGCAAGCATCTGCTGACCCGAGCATATTACATAAAAGGAAACACAACAAACACTCGGATCAGCACTAAATCATTCTCATATTAGTCAAATTTAAATAAGAAATAACATTAGTGTCATGGGTGCAGTAACTCAAGAGATGTTACGGGATTCTTCCATCTCTCAAGGATTCGTTAAACTAATACATAGATAGTATAATACGCTATTATGATAGTGTCTACTCGGTAAAGTATAAATACTGAAAATAGCGTAAGCGGGATTACATTTTTACCCTTACACCGTTTATAATACCGTAGTCTATACAGTACCGTAAACCCACCGTAAACGATGGCATCAGAGGGCACTCCATAGGTACGATATAAATCAAAATCATATGGGGCTCGATAAGGATAATATGACAAGGCAATCGAGGCAATGCCCAGGGTAAGATTTTACCAATTGCACTCCCGGACCGGTGGTAACGCATAGCAGCCACTACCGCCCACCTCGGAACACACTCTTAAAGTCATAAATAGGCCCAAATCATCATAATCATCATCATAGTCATAGAGATAGCATCGAAGAAGTGTGTCCGATCAAAGGTGCTACCTCAATTAGTCACGGTATAGCTCCTGTTTTAGTCATTTTAATTCTGACCCGAAGGTCAGGGCTATATTCGTTATCGTTCATCTTCTTCAATCCAACCATTGCCTCCAAGTCATCATACTAAATCTGGATACGTCCTAATGTTCACAGTTGTCAAAGTGGTATCGACACTGACAGAGAGTATGCCTTATGTCGACTCCGGTCTCTTTAACAACCAACACTTACATCTTTCACATCGGTCGGTTCTTTTATATTTGATAAAGGTTCGCTTTCATATCAAAATATCATCTTCCGTTTTGAACCCAATTTATATTCAAACGAATAAAATTTTCATACTGACATATCATAATCATACCGAAACCGATTATATTCTAAAACTAGAATATATTTCATATCATTATATTATAATCATATAATATTTCAAAAACGACTTATATTCAAATAGAATATAATTTATCTCAAAGATTTCAAATTGTCACGGATTCTTATCTCAACTCCATTTGAACCAGCGGTTCAAACTCAAGCATTTCCATTCGGAAGAAATTTATAATTCCAAAAATACTTGTAAGCTAAATGTTTACATATAATAATAATAATAAAATAAATTTTATATAAATAAATATATAGATATATATAGGATATAATAATTAAAATAAATCAGTAATTTAAATATTATGTATATATACTTAAAAATATAGGTTTACTAGAAAATTTTGAAAAATGAATTATAAGGAAAAAATTATTTAAAATACAATAGTTATAAGTAAAGGCAAATAATAAATTTAAAGAAAGAATAATTATTTGGAATCAAATGCATAAATATATTTATAAAAAAATTTCTCTAATCAATATCTTTCCTTCCTTCCAAATTTCAAATACTTGAATCTGTCCTCCGATCTCATTGGGGTTCATTTAATCCCATATCTCGTTTCAACCCCGTTCAAACAACCATTTGATTTCAAGATTTCAAATATATATTCAAACTGAGTTAAACAACTCAGATACCCTAAATTTCCAATTTTCCAAAATTAGATTCCATAAGAATTTATTTCCTTCAAATCCAAACTCTTAATTTGAAAAGATTTTAAATCATATTCAAATCCCAATTTAAATATTTCCACTTTGTTTGGAAAAATTCTTTTAACCCTTTTTAATCAACATCCCAGTTCATAATCTTTAAAGAATTGAATTATCGAGTATTGGCACATTCTTTTAAATGAAATTCTATCAAATAAAATTTCAAATATTTATAATCATTTAACCAATCGATGTCTGTATATAATTATCTATCCAATGGCCAAGTGATTTTAAATTTAATTTCTCGATATTTCAGCGATGGATCTATCATTTCAATCCAAATCAGGGTCATAGAGATTTATCATTTCACTCCATGTTCTTAATTTATTTTATCGATAAATCCCGGGTTCATTCGATGCCCGTAACATCAAAGGTAAATGGGATTTATCGCTAAAATCAACATGCAATAAAATATACTGGAATAAAGAGCATTAGCAACGTCAATACAAATTCAGTAATAAATTTCACCCAACATCCATCGCAACCATTTCATTCAACTGATCAGCATTAACTGTTTCAGGGTTTGGCAAGGGTTCGAATTTCAATTAGAAATTTAAATTAAATTAAATAACTGATTATTAACATAAATTTGAATGTTAACGCACTTGCATGTCAATTTTAAACAACACATCAACAATCCAACACAACCATCCAACCAAACTTATTTCATAATTTAATTCAATAAATATGAGAATAATTTAGTATTTCGTGAGTGAGAAAATCACTCACCTTTGCGTCCATAGTTGATCGAACGTCTAACTAAGGCCCAAAAATTTACAGTCTTCAAATGCAGCCAGGTTAGTGCCAAAATGTCCTCAATTCCTCCACGATCCCAACGCAACAAACCGCGCCCAAATCCGAGTTAAAACGAGAGAGTTATCAATGTTTTATTGTTTGACATTAATATATATATAAATATAACTTAATAAATTTAATTCCTCACCAATCATAACCTGCCACGTCAGCATCTCCTTAACTTCCCGCTCCTCACCCATGAACAGTAGCCGACGCGTTAAAACCCATCCACCACCAAACTTTGACCGCCCACTGCAACCTCCTCCGACCGAGCTAGAATAGGCGGCCACCACCAACGGCGAGCTCAGCTCGAGCCGCTCCTCCTAGTACCGGAGCCACCACCTCCGGTGGTCCCCTCCGCCGCCACCAGGACTATGAACCCGCCGGGTTTCAAACCCTAAAACGTAAATTCCGACCACCCCACTAACTTTCACACGATGCCGCCACCTCCGTTGTACTCGTATGAGCTTCCTCTTCAAAACCCATATTTCGCTTTCTCCGATTAACTCCAGAATCGAAAACCCCCAAATCCACTTCTAGGGTTTCGCAAATCTGACTGTTTGACTGCAAATTCCGACAACTCCTTCCACTGCATGTCGAATCTAACCATACCCGTAGCTTCCTAACGTCACGAGCTTCGATCTGACATATAATTCGATAGGGTTTTGAGAGATTTTATTTTGAGGTGAATTTTGTTTTGAAACTAAGGTTTAGAATTATTTTCTGCCATTAACGATGAAATTTTGATGGAGAAAAGCATAGGAAATAGAGAATGGGCTGATAAGAAGGAGGTGGAAATTTATTTATATGTAAAAGGAGGCCCAAATATGATAAACACCCAATTATCTTATTTCATTGGTTCCTTTCACACTTTATCTCGTATGATCAAACGCTAAGTCGGATCGTAACGCAAATTGGAATCCTACCATAATTCATCGTTCTGAATTCGATGGCGCCAGTTTCTTCGAATTCCGAGACAATCGCCAAAACAGTTAAATTTCATAGTAAATAAAATATTCAATTATTCGGTTAACTGGTTTAGTTCAAATTTTAAACATTTATAAATTCAAATTTAAACCAAATTATAACTTAAGTAAATTCCATAAATTTATTTCATAAAATTTTAAGTTCCACATATGATTATTTACTAATTCAAGTTTTGAATTTCAAATTTAACTTAAACAACTTAAATTTCCACCACTTCCAAATTAAATTTGAATTTCACTTTTAAATTAAACCACTCAAATTCATTTTACTAATAAAATCTTAAATTTCAAATTACAACATTTTTAAATGAACTTAATTTGAAAAATCTATTTATACTAAATTCAAATAATCATCAACATTATTTGATTCTTCCCATATTATTCCATTTTATTTATTTAAAATTGAAAAATATATATATAGAAAATATGGGATGTTACATTATTCCTCATCCCATATGTCCAATACAGGAGAGAGAACCTCGCATATCCGGTCAATCTCCAAGTACGCCTGGACGATCACCACTTATTACCTCGTTTTGGGTGTACAACCCAATCAAGACATCCGTAATCATCCAAATGATGTGAAGACCTATGGTTTTCAACCACCGTCTTCATCGTCGACTTTAATCGTCTTAACAGTTATTCAGAATGGGTTAAACCTGGTCTTTCCGAATAACTCGCATAACTTATAATCATGTGAAGTATAAACACATCATACACCTCATTCCAATCCATAATGTTCTTTTCTTCAAATATTCATTACATTGGGAATCATTCCCATAAATCTTATCAAAGATTTAATTAATTTAAACATCTTGTTTAAATCTTTCTTTGAAAACCATTGCAAAAGATTTTGTGTTATCTTTTAACAAACTTAAACCAAATTAAGGTTTATCAAACTAGTTGAGATTTGCAAGCCTCACCAAAGTAATCATTCATTTTATTATCCCAACCCTAACCTATTTATCTCATGGAGCAAAACTGGTAGTACACCATATCTAACACCCATTTTGTTATTGGTAAACTCGGTTACCACTTAATGTTCAAATATAATTAAAGATTTGACTATCACATAGAGTAAAACTGGTGGCACTCCCTTCACGCTCATTTCTTGAATTGGGTAAATTTAATGACCTTATTCACATTTCAGCATAATCAAGTATTCGTTAAAACTCGACTTATTTTTAATCTCAAAAATCTTAGTTAAAAGATTTATAAATTCCAATTTCATAACATAAGATGCACAAGATAAATTGTGCATTTCCGCACAGGTCAGATGTTTGACATAAAATGCACAGATATCTGATCTTATAGGGTAAGATTTCCTGAGAGTTTTGACAGACGTCTGACTCCCTTTGGATAGACATCTGTTTACAGGGAAAAATATTCCCGAGAGTTTGTACAGATGTTTGACCATATATGATCAGACGCTTGAGCTGAAAGCATTATTTTTCTTCCTTCTTTAGCTTGAACAGACGTCTGACACCCCCATGGACAAACGTCTGTTTACAGGAAAAGGATATCCCGAGAATTTACTTTGAAAAATTCTATTAATCTAAATTAAAAGATTATTAATTCCAAAATCATAACATCACTGTTAATTGAATTTAAGAACTAATTTCATTTAAAACTCCATTCACAATGAACCTAAAATCCACTTTCATTTAATTTCCAATTATATTCATTGATTGGAAAATCTCATTAAACCTTAATGAATGTTGTAATACATATAAGTGAATATGCGTTTGTCATATTATATTAAGTCCCACATTTTGGGAGTAAGGCTAACATCAGCTCCAAAGACAATATATAAGGGAGCCAATGTAATAGAATTATGTACACTGAATCAAGAGAAATAAAAAGCTTCCTCCTTTATCTCTTATTTTCTCTCTAATGTCTTCTCTTTTATGATATGTTCTATTTTATTTTATAACACGTTATCAGCACGAGATTCCATTATAGTTTTTTTTGTTGAAATCTTCTAGATCTACATTTATGAATTTGCCATGTAATACTTTTTTATTTGAGAATATCAATTCATGGATCCCTATATTTGTTCTACAATTTTTTCTGTTGGAGAATATCAGATCTATGGATCTATACTTTTTTTTAAATCTAGATTATGTTCCAGTGGATCTAGCTTTTAGATCTAATTATTTTTAACTTAGTGGTTTTTAGATATCCACCTATTCATATTTGATCTGGTATTATTGTATACCAAATATATTTTTTAGGAAGATCCACTCATTTTCTTTTTATAATATTATATATGGATCTTTTACCCCATACTCCATACATAAATAATCTTCATTTGCTACTTTATCTCTTCAATAACAGAGAAGCCATTGATAATAGGTATGCATATATGTAAACTGCTTCTTATTTAATCTAATGCTTGTTGTACAGCTTCAACTTTGTAATCATAGACTACCTATTCTCATTTTTTTAATGCTTCATCTCGCAAGATGAGATGCTTTAAATATTTAGAATTACATTTCCATGTATAGCTTACTTTATATGCTTTTTCATCTCTCAATACAAGCAAGTTGCTTGTTAACCAACATATGTATTACTGTGGCCATTATTTTTGTTATGTAACATGGTGTATGGCTACTTAACGGTTGGTCTTGTTTTCATTATTGTAAAAAGTTCATTGTAAATTTATAGAGAAAGACTTGCAGATTTGGATTTTTTTTATGATTTCGTGCCGTAATATATTCAATTTAATTATAGAACATGTATACTGATATGTGAATTTTGTTTAATTAAGCATCTGCAATTTTTTTGTGTAGTTCACAAAAATGTTGAACACTGAGATCCATTTACAACCTCAATGTTAGAGGATACCATTAAAATTGGTAATACTATGTCCCAGTAGGGCAAAGCAAAGGCTTTGATATTTTAAAGATGCTACATCCGCGATGATCTAAAATCAGAATATTTATCTGAAAAAGATTCTGTCCACTTATGGAACTCCCTGAAGGAGCGTTATGACCACCAGAAGACGTTCGTACTTCCAAACAAAAAGCAAGAGTGGTTGAACCTGAAATTCACATGCAAATGACCTGAAGTTCATATGACCTAAAGTTCATATACAAATCCTTTCAAATGAGGGACCTGAAGTTCACGAGGAACCTGAAGTTCATATTCAATTGAGAAACATGAAATAAAACATAAAAGCATGTAACTGCATTTAATATTTGCTTATAGCAAATGACCAATAATAGGAAAGGATTTGAAAAATCAATGAAAGGAAAAGTTTTAACAAGAGGAAAAAGCATTATATTCCAACTTTATGCTACAAATAATTTCTTGAAGAAACTTATTATTGGAAGAGATCATTACATTTATAATCAATACTATTTTCTTGAAGAAAAATATTAAAATGACTCTCATATGTGAAAAAAAGGAGGGGCACTTTCTAGAAAAGTTGCTTCATATGAATTATGATAAAACTTAAAGTTTTATTATAGTCATATTATATTTCTAGAAGAAACAATTTATTGTTTCTTAGGAAAACCTTTATAAAGAAAATATGCATCCTGAAGATCATATTGAGTTAAGATCTAAATATTGATCTTAATTTTTGCACACCGGAAGTGAATGCAAAAGTAATTTTTGTTATAAAATGGAAAACTTAGAACCTGCAGTTTCTATGATGGTAACAAGTAGCCTGAAGCTCACTATGTGATTTTTATTTTGTTTCATTTTCCTTTTAGCATGTACTAGTTTGAAACTTTTGTTTATTTTCCCTTCTTTTTAGCTTGTGCTTATGGAATTGCAGAAATAATATGTAATGTTGGACATGATAAGTAGTTTATTCCCATGGACATTTATCTGTATTTATAAGTTATTTCAGTTATCAACTAGCTGTATTTCTTTTAATTCTTAAGGTATGGATCAACAGTGTTTAAGTGATGATATATGTCTGGTTGATTATGGAACTACTCATACGATATTGAAAATCCCGAAGTTTTTCTCTGAATTATCTGAAAATGTTTCATATAAAGTTTCAATTATAGTTGGTTTAGTCAATATAATTGAAGGGTCCAGAAGAGCCCATATAGTGCTACCAAATGGTACAGATATATTCATTCAAAATGCACTATATTCAAGCAATTCTAAAAGAAATCTGCTTGGCTTCAAAGATATAAGAATGAATGGATATCATAAATGAAAAAAACAAAGAATATCTTTGTGTTATTTCTAAAATTGAAATCCAGAAGCTTATTTTAGAAAAATTTGGAACAATTTCAACTAGATTATACTTGACCGAAATTGGTATAGTTGAATCTCATTTTATAAACATGAGCTAGAAGCTCACAGATACAAAGAAATTGATTGTTTGGCATGATCGTTTAGGTCATCCTGGATCAACTATGATCGTTTACATTAAAAAAAAGTATGTTCCCTGAAGGAATATCATACACTCCAGAAGTAGTGATTTCTTTTCTTGAATCTTATTTTTATTTAATGCATCTAATTTTGTTACTGCATTTCAAGTTTGATATGTATTTTTGTATATTGATATGATATTTCAATAGTTTGTATGGAGGAGATAAGTTCATCCCAGAAGCGGTGATAACAAAATATCTTTAGAGGATATTTGTATATTTGGAAATGATAAGATATCTCTAGAAGAGATCTGTTTATATGAAACTAATAAAATATCTCCAGAAGAGATTTCTACAATTAAAAGTAATAAATATTTGTGGAAAAGTTCATAAATTTCTCCTAAAGGAGAAAATATGTATTAAAACTCCACTAATGGTGTTTATGGAATATAACAGAAGCAATATTAAAACTCCATCAACTTAACAACTTGAAGTTGTTCATATATTTATTTGGACCAGAAGTTCGATATGTTTTCAAACCAGAAGTTTTGAACATTATCATACGATCCTGAAGAATTTGTAATGACATTAATCAATACATTGAAATCAATAGTTTGATCTTTATAATAATTTATTCTAAAATCACTAACTCAAATGAGAAAGACTATGCGAATTTATAATACGTGGACGCACGTATTTATATATTCATATCTGTAAATATTTAACTAACAACCTGAAGTTTGTTATAAGCATATTTGATAGATTATGCATAAATATTATTTAGTGATTTAAATTGCAGTCAACATGAATGTTGAATGACCTGAAGTCATATGTGTATTCGAATAAACTATATAATAAGAAAATTCCTCCAATATTGCTAGATCAATGAAAGAGAATAAGTAATCAAAAAAATGATGAATGCATCTTATCGACTAATTAAAGGGTTATCCTCCAACAACGGATATACATATAAAATACTTGCCAGCAGCAATGTGATAATGGATCAAAATGAGAATCCCATGATGATTATTATTTAGTGTGACAATGTTTGTCAACATTGGGGGGGAGGATAAAGGGATACAATTTCATTTTGAGTATCAGTGTTAAATAATTGACACACGGATAAATTATAAATAATATCCTTTGTAGACTTGCATCAATATATATATTTGAATCCCTGAAGGATCAAAATGCATAAACCACAATTAAAGATTGGTTTAGAAGTCAGTTCGAGATACTTTTGAAGTAAGTAACAAAGATGCCAGATGAAGGAGGTGAGTGTTCTTGAAGAAACACCTAAGGAGTCTCTTGAAGAGATTAATGACATGAATGTCAAATAACCCCAGAAGTGGTTTAGGTACCTAAAATAGATAAATAAAGAGATCTCAGTAAATTATATCTAGAACTGACAATATATAATCATCGATGATAAATTTATAAAAAGTAAAGCGCTTATGTTAAATCATGAGTGGCCATCATGAATCCTTCTCTAATTGAGAAATGTAGACCTGTAGTCCGCAAAGTAGTGAATAAACCTCGAAGGTATGAATATTTGTTAAATCACACGAAATGATGAAAGAATATTAGTTCCTGAAGAACATAAACTACTTTGTTGGTTATATAGAATATAAAGAATAAGAAAGTTGACTACAACATTCTTTTAAGTATTGTTATAATGAAAATCATGATATAATTCATGATGAGTAGATTATTTCCTGCTTTTAAGTATTGTTGTAATGAAACATTTGCTATACTTTTGAATATAGTTGCGATATGTAAAATTCAATGAAATGTAAAGGTTCCTGAAGAACATAAATAACTTTAGTGATTATAAATAATGCAAAGAAAATAAAATATAGGTTACAACATGCTTCTAAGTTTTGTTGTAATGAAAATCTTGATATAATTCAAGATGAGTAGATTACTTCCTGCTTATAAGTATTGCTGTAATGAAACTATTATTGTTCGCAATGTGCAAACCTGATTGAAGCACAAAATTGTAAACACTCGTAGAGTATAGCAAGCAAGCGCAAACAAAATGTGTTTTAAATAAGAAAACATGCCTGAAGCATGAAAATGCATACAAAAGTCTTTAAAGAGAATTTCATTAAGAATTTTCTTGTGATGTTGTACTCTTTTTCCTTCACTTTGGTTTTTTCCCATAGGGTTTTCCATTGTGAAGGTTTTAATGAGGAAAATGTTAATAAATGATGAACGTCGGAAGTATGAAGAGTAAAGATTATTATCTCTTGAGTTTATTTTCTATGCAAGATTTGTTTAAGTAATATTGTCAATGAGATACATATTTATGGATCCAGAAGTATCTATAACGAAATTGAGATATCAAAAAATATGCACTTTTTTTAACTAAGATTTTTCCCATTGGGTTTTTCTTAGTAAAGTTCTAATGAGGTATTATATTGATCCAGAAGAATCATCCTCAAAGTAATATTTGAAAGTTATAACGAGGCATTATCTTGATCTAGAAGAATCAAGCACCATATCAAGGAATAACATCTCAAATATGCTATTTAAGTTAATCTGTATTTTTGTCCTTAATTAAGGTTTTTCCCATTGGGTTTTCCTTTGTAAGGTTTTTACTAAAGAATTATATTGATCCAGAAGTATCATTATACATTTAATGTAGTAAATTATTGAAAATATGTTTTTGTACTCTTTTTCCTTCACTAAGATTTTTCCCATAGGGTTTTTTCTTAGTAATGTTTTAATGAGGCATTACATCGATCCTGAAGTATTGAATTCTTAAAAGAAATACCTTTTTAATATGACAATATCTATGAGGGGGAGCAATAATTTTTCAAGGGGGATAATTTCAAGCTACTATAAGAGCATTCAAGAATTTGAAGACACATATTCAATGAGGAGTGTTAAAGTTACCTTTCTGATCCACATAAAGCAAAATCACAAACTGGATATATGTTTACAAGCAACAATGCAGCTATTTCATGAAGATCTACAAAACAAACATTAGAAGCAACATCATCCAATCATTCTGAAATTCTAGCACTACATGAAGCGAGTCGAGAATGTGTTTGGTTAAGGTCATTAATTGAACATATTTGAAGCACATGTCAACTTCCCTTAACTACAAAAAGATCAACTATTATTTATGAAGACAATGCAGCATGCGTAGCTCAGATTCAAGCAGGATATATCAAGGGTGATAGGACAAAACATATTTCTCCTAATTTCTTTTTCACACATGAGCTTGAAAAGGACAATAAGATAGAAGTGAAGCAAATCCAATCCCAAGAAAATCCAGCAGATCTATTTACAAAGGCACTTCCAAAATGAACATTGCAGAAGATGATATATAAAATTGGTATGTGCCGCTTGCATCACCAAACTATTTTAATAATGCATTACGAATCAGGGGAAGCATATATTATGCTGTAATGCACTCTTTTCTTTCACTAATATTTTTCCCACTGGGTTTTTATTAGTAAGGTTCTTAATAAGCCATTATTTTGATCCAGAAGTATCAACCCTCATTGGATCATTGCCAATATGTTACCTGAAGATGAAATAAAAATTGTACCCTTTTCCTTGTTTATGATTTTTCCCACAGGGTTTTTCATAAAAAGGTTTTTAATGAGGCAATTAATCTTGTCATCTTTACATACGCATATTCTAGGGGGAGTGTTGTAATACATATAAGTGAATATGCGTTTGTCATATTATATTAAGTCCCACATTTTGGGAGTAAGGATAACATCAGCTCCAAAGCCAACATATAAGGGAGCCAATGTAATAGAATTAAGTACACTGAATCAAGAGAAATAAAAAGCTTCCTCCTTTATCTCTTATGTTCTCTCTAATGCCTTCTCTTTTATGATATGTTCTATTTTATTTTATAACAATGAAAAGAATTATTCTATTCTCAACTGGATTTAAGAATCGTATGATTAAAGATACCATTCATGACAAACCCAAAATCCACTTTGATATTAAATACAAGGCCCTGAATAGAAATCATATCGATTTATATTCTATATCAAATTCTGAAACTAACAGATATCGTATCGAGAATAACGATATTTATATCTTTCAAATTCCTCAATGATATCCGCATAATCACGGAATCCAATATCGAAATATTCTGAAGATTATTTCCATTCAAATCCATTTTAATTCATACGTTGGAAACTTCTGGTTGTATCAAAACCATTGTTCTAATATATATATTCATCTTTGAAAAATCGTTTTAGTCCATTATCTATAAAATTGCACATTTCACTATTTAGTCAATTTTAATATTTTCACGTCCTTCCAAAATCGGACATCAAAACCAAACTTCAACATCTAACTGACTACTACATTAATATATTCGTTCATATTCTGAATTGGAATGTGACTCAATCAATTACCATATAATTTTATTTATATGGATTCCATACATCGCATGTATTCAAAAATAGTGATAAACAACTATTAAACAATTAATTCACGTCCAGAGTGTAATTTGCAACTGCATAAGCATTGAACAATTAAATAATGCTTATAACAGTCTATCAATCAATCAGTTGACATAGAACTAAACACAAGGGGGACGTGTTAAGTTACTATCATCCCCAGACCCATGTGTGGTTTTCAATCAACAAACAACATGTCCTTGTTTGCAAAATTGGGCGACATGTAAAATTACCATTCCAATACCCATGTGGGGTTTACATCACAATCCATTTGAACTCATCTAATATTTGGGAGACAGGTAGGTAAATTGTCATCCCAATCATTTATGATATATACATTTTATTTATAAACGTTTATAGTCACAGTTTAATAATGATAACATTAAAACTGTAAACATCCCTCAAACAACAAACAAATATTGCAATCATAGGCAATCAACAAATATCTAGTTATAAAAAAAACTATACACATGGTTTGAGTGAGATAGTTCTCGCCATTGGTTTTCACTTCGTCAGTCTTTAATTGATGGTCCTACTATCGTTTGGGTTTCTAATTCACCTTAAATTCTAACTTGCTCCATTTCCATCTTGGCCAGTCTCACGCTGTAGTGCTCGTCGATACAGTTCCAATAGATCGGCTTTCGCTGAATTCTGACAACATATGAAAAAGTTATGATCATTTTAAGAAAATCAATTATTTTGCCACCAGACAGAAGTCTATTGCATCTATTCAGACGTTTGAGCTGATGCAAATAATTTTTTCTAACCAAAGAACTTTGACTGACGTCTGTTGCGTCGGTTAGACGTCTGAAGTGAAGCAAATAATTTTCCATGAGCTTAGACAGACGTCTGTTGCATCGGTCAGACGTCTGAACTGATGCAAATGCTATATTTTGCCTATGTAATGATGTGCAAACGGTTCTCGGACGATCTCGAATCAAAGGTGATGGATTATAACTTTTCATAAGCTAAATTGAAGCTTTTTTAGCTTGCCAAAACCGCTCAAGAACACATGCACACACATATACATAAGATTGCAATGATTTCTATTATAAACTCACAAACGACTAAATTTTCTTACCAAAGCAATCAATTGCAATATGAGCGAATTGCGTAGCCTTATAACTTGACGGTGCAACAACGGAGCTTCACGATATCGCCAAATTATCTCATAGCATATGCATTCGATTGTGGGCGCGATCTAAACGAGAAATTTCAACTTAATGAAACTAAAACTAATTAACCGGAGAGTGTATACTTATCTGACCAATTCATATGCATATACACGAATCAATATGAACCTAAACTACACTTTAAAAGCTAATAAATTGTTGCATAGATATAAATAACTCACCTAGGGCTTGAGATAATGAAATAAAAGCTTATAGAACTCTTAGCAAGCAATAAATTCTCTAAACCTCATCAAAATCACCGCATGCAAGAACATAAAGCAATTATCAAAATTAGGATTATCAAAAATCCAAAATTTGCATAATAGAGAGGTAGAGAATGAGTATAGAGAGCTTACATTAGTCTTTAAATTGCTTTAGCACTTGATTCCTACAAGATTAGAGCTCCTAGAATCAATTAGGGTTTAGGGAATTTTAGTTTCGCATTCCTTATCCCATTTTCTACTTTGTATGAAGTGTTAGAATGGAATGAAGAGGAAAGAGGCTAATTTGGTGGATATAAGGAGTGGGATAGGTTTAGCAAACCAAGACCCAACCTAGGTGCCAAATCCCCAAAGCTCGAAATGTCAAAGTTTATACTTTTCGAACACGTAAATGATATTATGAACTCAATGGAAGTGGTCTCGAGTCCAAATTCGTCCATATGTAAAAGTGATATTTTGGTCATACATCCAATGAAAGAGACCAAATTTCTCCAGCTCCAAAGGTATTGATGTTTATAGTTTTCGAACTCGCAAATAGCGTTTTAAACCCAATGGAAGTGGTTTCGTTGAAAATGGGGGTCGTTTGCAAAATGACGATTTTTAGGGCTATATATGTAACGAACCAGAATTTTGGCCTTTAACTTTTATTTTAAGTTGATTTAATTTAGTATTCAGAATTTTATGATCTTTGATTTGGATTTAAAATCTAGTTTATTTAAAACTTAGTTTTGAATTTATTTATTTTATAAGTGTAAATTTAAATCTTATATTTATTTCTAAATTTGATTTGTTAAAATTTCATGGTATTAACATTTTTAAATTGATTTAAATATATCGTTTGAGAATTTTAACTTTGATTTATTTAACTTAGGTACTTGATTTAAATAAAATTTGTTTATGTTGATTTGGTTTTAAATAAAAATCTAGTCATGTATTTGAAATGTATACATTCGTATTGTATTCATATACATTGTATAATATAAATAGTATTTACCTTGAAAGTACTTGTTAGTGGATTTTGCTACGTGTTCATACTTAAGGAAATGGGTTGTGCCACTTGTTTTATTTGATCTGGATTTTCCAACGCGTGTCCCTTTTCTTTTTCTCCATTCTTTACCCCTCACTCCATTTATTTTATTGCGTTCCTTTTTATTGTTCTTCCAGCAGATGACTTTCCCTAAATCTCTACTTTCTCCCAAAATTCAATTCGCAAATCATGGCCTCAGCAAAAATTTATTCCCAAATGTTTTTCCAAAAATCAAATCCGACTTCTTCCAATCCATGGTCACTACAGTTCCTTTATTCGCCCTCTCTGTCCTCCGCCGATGTCGATCCCTTCCACCATTCGAGGCCCTCACCGTCGTTGTTCCGCCGTCACCTGGAAGCCACCGCAAATCACCAACAAAGTCGCCACCTGCAGTGCTTGAAAGCCGCGCACTAGTCACCCAACCGCTACCTAAGGCAGCCATCACCAATGGCCTTACGGATCCATCGCCATACCTGCTCCGCCTTATGCTGCCTTGCAAACAATTGAGTCGAACCCAAAATAGTTGGATCCATTAATCGCTTCCTGGTCCAACAACAAGCTAAGCCACAGTCCATCGAACATCGTATCACCGTCCCTCACATCAAAGCCGCCTCCTTTGCCCACAGTGTCACACCGCTTCCTCCTTGTCAATGCAGGTGAGTTTCGGCTCACTCTCAAATCTGTTCAAAATAGATTAAGCTCGATAATTCAACTATAATACAATATAGGTTCCGTTATGTTTGTCTGCTTGAATGGTTGCGTGATTTTGATTGGGTTTTGATTGTGGTTCCATTTGTTTGTACTGCACGCTGGTTGCAAGTTCGTTGATTATGATTTGAACAATAAAACTGAAATGTAGCACCCTTGTCTTGATGAAAATTTATAGAAAGGGGTTTGGAAGTGTAATAAAAACATTTTATGTCTGTTGTGAAGATACATCCAGTGTGGAATTTAGTATAGTTGTAACAACCCGTAAAATGCGAGCCAGTTTGAAATTTTTATTTTGGCGATTTTAGCGAATTTTGATTATTTAAAATGAATTATTTTAAATAATATCAACGAGAAATTTATTTTGAATATAATTCGAACGTATATATTATACGCGTCGTCGTTAGAATATAAATATTTATATATAATTATAAATAGAATTGAAAATGGCGCGGTAGTTCGATAATTCGATTTCAAACTTCAATTGAATGTACCGGGTGCAAAACAATTCGGATTTTAGTGAAACCAAAAATAATGGGATCTAATTGATAATATCTTTCCAACGAATCCGAATAATCAAATTTTCATAGCGGGGATCAAAAGATATGTCCAGTTGAAAATTCTGAATAGTCGCTATGGAATTTAGGGCCCTTAAAAATGGACATTTTGCAAACGACCTCGGATTTCGATGAAACCACTTTTGTTGGATCCGTGGTGTCAAATTATTGCTAGATTCCAAATTTCATGATTTTTCGAATCAATATGTGAGCGTGGCAAAGGAAAACGCGTTTGACCAGTTTCAGTTGATTTTAATCGACTGGAAATTGGCCATTTTACAAACGGTCTCAGAATTCGACGAAACTAGTTTCGTTAGGACCGTATCGTCAATACGAAGCTAGAAAATATTTTTCGGGAATTTTTAGAATTAGTATGTGACCCGAGTAATTTGAAATGTACGTTTAAAATTCAATATATTGATTTAAATGTAAATTTAACGGAAACTGATTCAAACGATCGAATCAACCTACGATACATATCCCATTGTGTTCGGAATGGGGGTAAAACGCTATAGACGACAGGCGGTGGACCTCGTTTAAAGGTCGTATGAAAAAGTAACTTTTTAGATGGAAAATTAAATAAAATAATAATATAAAAATAATGGGCCAAGCCCTTTAACCATCCACCGGGTCAACGCCCTTACCTTTCTCCCTCCTCCTTCCGTTCAGTGGAAATCGAAGACCAAATAAAAAAAAACTCCGCTTTCAATCTCGTCGCCCTCCCCCTGGCGATCTTCACCTCGCCGCAGCCCCAGTCGCCGGCCTCCGCTACCTCGCGCCTCTCTACTCTTCCCCGTTCATCTCCTCTTCTCCTTCCCGCATCGACCCTCCTCCCTTCAGCTACGAAATCCGACGCAACGGAACACCTCCTGCCACCTACCGAACACCTCCAGCCACCCATGCCGCCGTCGATGACCCCCAGGCACCCAACGCCGCTCCCAGCACCCGCCTTTTGACCAAATTCGCCCGTAAAACCCAAAACCCCTCCCCCAACTCGATTGCAGCCGCCGTCGACTACAGGAGGCCACCCACCACCTCACTGCGAGCCCCGCCGGCCACCTGCCCTCCCACTGAAGACCCACAGCGCCCTTCTTCCTCTGGCAAGCATAGTAAGTCTTTGATTTTTAATTCGAGTTCTTCGTTATGTTGAAAACATATTTGTTAAATCAGTTTATTTAAATATATATAGCAATTATAAAATCAGTAATATATATATATTAGTAATAAAAATATGGTTTTTATATTTTATTAGTAATAAAAAAATATGATTTTTAAGTGAATAACATTATAAAGGTCGGATTTTTATTTATATAATGGAAGACGATATTTTTACAGAAGTAGGATAATAAAAATATAATCTTTCCATATCGAATAGCGTTGTAAAAATATAATCTTTTTATATTGAATAGCGTAGTAAAAATACGATTTTTCTATATTGAAAAGTGGAGTAAAAATATGATTTCTACTATGAAGTTGAAGTGATGAAAATTCTATTTTTACAAATAATGAAGTAGCGAATTAAAAATATGATTTTTATATAATAGAGAATATAAAAATGTGATTTTTATATATACAGTGTATACGGACAACGAAACTGACAAAAGAAGAGAAGGTGAAGATTTCCTACATATGAAGAGTCGTGGCGACTGGTTTAGCTAATCGGTGAGAACTTCTCACCTTTCAATTTAATTTTTCTAGTTATATATATACTAGGATGCAGACGGTGCTTAGTAGCACCCGACACCCGTCATCCACAGACCATGGATGACTTGTTTGTTAAATTGTTTGGTTGTGTAGTAGATTAGATGATTTGATTTGAAGTTGAATTGGTTGGTGAAATTGAATTGGATTGATTGATGTGTGAATGGCGTGGGCCTTCACTAGACCGGGATAAGGCTAGGCCTTGTCCCGTTTCTAGTATCGTGCCGTTATGCCGCCGAAATTTTCTAAAATAAGTTAGAAAAATAAAATATCATTTTATCGAAAAATTGAATTGAATAGAAATTCATATGTTGAAATAAAATGTTTAATCGTTAAAAATATAATTTTTAACGTGAATGTGAATAAAGAAATATTCATTTACAAACCAGACGGTTTGTTTATGTACACCTATTTGAAGGACATTGATTGGGACGTTAAATTTTACACATCGCCCAACTGCACAACTAAATCTGTGTTTGATTGTTTGAAACCCCACACGGGTGTTAGGATGAAATTTGAAGTTCACTCATCCTGATTGATTAAATATGTCGATCGATTGATTGACAGGCTGTTATAAGCGTTAGATATCTATATTTGATGCTTATACAGTGTAGTGCACTTTGGTTGATGGTTGATTATTTTTCAATGCTATTATACATGTGTTGTATGAAAATCCATATAATTAACTTTATATGGTAATTGATTGCGCCTCATTCCAATTTGAAAAATAAAGAAGAATATAAAATAATAATAAAGGTTCATGTGTTGACAGTACTTATCCATGGAGATTAGTCATGTGTTGAACGAAATATTTTGATAATAACAACTATTTTGAAAAAGAAATATTTGAAATAGAATATTTGAAAATAGAAATATATGAAGCCGTGTTGATTAGATTGACGCCATTTTGACGTGAACGATATTTATATCGATTTGAATTGAAAACGATTTCGAAATGAAATGAATTGAAAACGATTTCGAAATGAAATGAATTGAAAACGATTTCGAAATGAATTGAATTGAAAACGATTTCGAAATGAATTGAATTGAAAACGAATTCAAATTGAATTGAAAGTGAATTGAAATGAATTCAAATTGAATTGAAATTTGAATTGAATAGAAATGAATTTTAAAACGAATTTATAAAAAAAGAATTCAATTTTGATTTGAATTGAAAAGAAAGTTGAAATTGCTTTTGAAACGAATTTTAAACTATTTATATAATTCGTTTTAAATAGAAATCGACGAAATATATATTATATATATAATATAATGACCTGAATAGAACGCGCCGCGCCGCGGTTGTTCGCGAATTTCGACCATTTATTTCAAACGGACATTACGGGAGATCCGACCGTCGGATTCTCCTAAAACCGGAACCGTTGGGTTCGTATCGAAAAGAGATTTCTAACGAATGTTAGAAATTTGAAATCTAACGGCTGGATTTGGAGATACGTCCAAATCAAATTCGAAAAAGGTCGCTGTAAGTGCAGTTCGATGGCCGTTGATGGAAATCGACTGTACGGGCCTTGATAAAATTATCAAAAATAGTAATAATTTGTGTAAAATCATAAGAAATGATTTAGAAAGATTTGGGATGAAAAAACTCCATATTTGAAAAGATAAAAATAGATTTTTATCGAAATGAACTAGTTTTGAACTAGAAATATAATCCTATTTATTTTTAAATAAATAAATTGAATTTGAAAAGGGTTTTAAAAATAACCAAAATTTCCAATGATTGCATTGGAATGGATTTGAATCGAAATTGTCATTGGAATATTTCGATGTTGGGATTCGTGATTATACGGATGTTGTTATGGAAGTTCGAAAGATATCTATTTATATCGTTATTTCCAATACGACATTTGTTAGTCGTAGAATTTGATATTGAATATAAGCCGATATATTTTCTATTCAGAGCCTTGTATTGAATATCGAATGTGATTTGGGTTTGTCGTGAATGGTGTCTTCATTAACACTGTTCTTGAACCCAGTTGAGAAAAGATTAAATCTTTTTATTTAGATTTAATGAAGTGTACCAATTAAATAATATTTAATTGGAAATTGAATTGGTATTGATTTTTGGGTTTATCGTGAACAGTGTTTTAAATAACACTTGTTCTTTAACCCGATAATTAATGGAATGTGATTTTGGGTTTATCGTGAACCGTGTTTTAAATGACACTGATTCTTTAACCCAGTCGAAGATTAAAACTAAGTGGAGTTTTAATGAATCTTTAATTAGATTGAAATGATCGAAAATGGAGTACCACCAGTTTTGCTCCAGGCGATAGTTAAATCTTTTATTAGATTTGAACGTGAAATGGTAATTGAATTTACCGATAACACCGTGGTGTTAGATATGAAGTATTACCAGTTTTACTTCATGGGATGAATAGGTTGGGATTGGGAAATTAACACAAATGATTACTTCGGTAAGGTTCGTTAATCCCGACTAGTTGAATCGAAATTCAAAAGAAGATTAGAGAATAAATTCAAGGAATTTATCTTGGATAAAATTAATGGGAACCTTTCCCTATGAATGTGAAATCAGAAACTAACTGTCGGTTAGCTAAGCAGAACGGTTTTCTGGATATTGATCTGATGTTGGTTTCGGCCTTCGGGGTTAATATTTGGGGAATTATTCTCTTGATTAATTTGCGGTTAGTGACTGATGAATTGGAATGAGGCGTATGTTGTGTTTGTGTAACACTTATTTAAAATATACGCGAGTTATTCGGAAAGACCGGGTTTATCCCATTCTGAATAACTGATACGACGATAAGTCGAAGATGAAGACGATGGTCGAAGATCAGAAGTCTTCACGTCGTTTGGGTAATTACTGATGATCTTGATTGGGCTGTACACCCAAGAAGATGGAAACAGTTAGTGATCGTCCAGACGTACTTGGAGATCGATGGATATGCGGGGTACTAGGTGCCTCCGGTTTCGTTCAGACCCAGAACGAACTTGTAAATGGACTGTGTGTCTGACATTGGATTTTAGTCTGTGTGTTTGATTTCTATTAAATATATATCTGTTTGGCGGCGGAGAATTTATTCTCTTGCTTAACGCCCTTCTCTGAGACGTACGAGCTCAGGGGTTATATATTGATGGATATCAAACGCATGGAGTGAATTGCCTGTGTGGCATGCCTAAGTGGCAATTGATCGAGGCTTCTGTTGAAAAGCAAAGTCTTGTGGTTGATGATCGAAGCACGACCTTTGTGGCGTAGCTTTGTGTAACGTTTGATTCGCGAGTTTCACACCCGGTATGAACCAAAAACGGGAGAGGACGTCAGGGAGGGCTTGCGTTTCTTTCTAACTAGAAGTGGCGTCAGTGGTTTTACACGCCCTGACGAGTTTGACTTATGTGGTTGTTGCTGTTGCGAGGCTCCTCGGTTTGATCGGACGATCCGGGTCCGATGGAGTCATTTAGTTGGCTCACCTACGCCCCATAGGGCGGGGAAACGCATGTTCAGGCATTTTAATCCACATCGGTGGACCGGCCCTGAGGATCCAAAGGCTTGACAGAGTACTTGCCTGAGGCTCGGGCTAGACAGTCTCGAATCGGTTGAGGACCATCTTTTGCCTCGGTTCATAGATAGAAATCCAATTTCCAAATACGTGACACTTGCGGTTTTATTTGTAGAGCCTAGTATGGCGACATAGTGGGATGGGGCGCTTATGCCGCCTATGATTGATACTTATGATTTGAAGTTGTTTTATACACTATTCACTTATAATAGTATCAAAACGATTTGTTTTAACCGTATCAAGCATTCTTTGGCTGTTATAAGGGAAAACCCTATCCTCGGCTGCGTTGCATTGTATGATGGGACCTGGGTCTTATAGCAGCTTCATTTTTCTTTATTTAGCATTGCGCTGTTTGTTTTATGCACTGGTATTCTTGGGAGGAAACCCGTTCCGTGTTATACGGCGTGGTCCCTGGATTTACCTAACTTTAAAAATAAAGATTAACTGTTTTAGTTCTCACACCAGTCCCATGACTGACCTGGAGTTTATTGTTTTAACCTAAACTCTGGGTGCCCTATTTTGTCACGGGTTGCTAGTAGTTTTGGTTTTGCATATTTATATTCACAGGATCCTGGTTTACAGCTGGAACGATATCCGGAAAGCTTTGTATCCGTATATCTCATTCTAGTTGTGTATTGTATTATTTTCCGCTGCAATGTAATTTAAATCTCTGATATTTCTGTGTAATATTTATTCATTTATACTCTGTATATTCTTGTAATCTGATGCATTGTTGTAATATACAATGAAATGTTCTTCTGTATGTGTTCTGTTGTGGTTTGTTCTCGAACTATCCGCCGCTTTCCTTAACGGGAAAGTTACGGGTTTTCACAGTTGGTATCAGAGCTTTGGTTTACAAAGCTAGAGAACAAGACACATTAGAACCATATGAAAGAATTCATCAGATATTGGATTAGTAATATCCAATTAGAATGACTCGTTAGAGATAGGATCAGTAGTATCCTAGAACGAGTGTGAAGAGTATATTTTTAAAGTAAAAACAAATTTAGTTTTGAAAATTTAAATCAACTATTCGTATTTGATTATTTGTTTATATTGATTTTGGACAATTCAGTATATAAAGAATTTGCATATACGCCTTGCAAACGTATATTCAAAGTTTTAATATATTGAATAGATATAGAATCACACTCTAGTCGCCCGGAGATGATGTTGATAATGACCATGGCATCATCAATAATTATGTTCGCATTTCGAAGGTGTGATTTCTATATATTTCCATTAGACTGGTGTGAGAACCAAAACTTATATAGCTAGAACACTTTGTTGTGAATTGGCATCAAAAACAAGATTTTCAGTATATATATCAAAATTATGAATTTGAAATGATAATTCACTAATTGATTGATGTTTGGGTTGGTTGTTTATTTGTTTGCTAATTTTTAGCCTTTTAGCCTAATTGAATCAAATATTGAATTGTATTGAAAATTGGTTGCTTTTGCTTGCATATACATATACTTATATTGAACAGGTCATAGCAAGGAGGCTAGAGCAGAGAATAAAATTTGTTTGCCCGACAAATAGGTACATGTTTACTACATAATTTACTGTTTTGTTTGGGTGATGATGATTTTATGAGCCTATTGGCTAGCCGCTTGGCTTTTTCTTTTTCTTTTTGAGATTAGAAGGACCGGGGAAGCTATTTGAAATTTCCCGATGCTCCCGGTGCAGGGGAGGTTATGGCGAAATTTTTCGAAAATTTAGGGTGTTAGCCATATTTTTGAAATTTTGAAAATTCTCAGAAACTAAAGAGTTAGAGAATGAAAGCCAGATCGAACGTAGTGTTGATTAATCAAACCACTTTCGACTTTGTTCCTTTTCGGGGACGAAAAGTTTTAAGTGGGGGAGATTGTAACAACCCGTAAAATGCGAGCCAGTTTGAAATTTTTATTTTGGCGATTTTAGCGAATTTTGATTATTTAAAATGAATTATTTTAAATAATATCGACGAGAAATTTATTTTGAATATAATTCGAACGTATATATTATACGCGTCGTCGTTAGAATATAAATATTTATATATAATTATAAATAGAATTGAAAATGGCGCGGTAGTTCGATAATTCGATTTCAAACTTCAATTGAATGTACCGGGTGCAAAACAATTCGGATTTTAGTGAAACCAAAAATAATGGGATCTAATTGATAATATCTTTCCAACGAATCCGAATAATCAAATTTTCATAGCGGGGATCAAAAGATATGTCCAGTTGAAAATTCTGAATAGTCGCTATGGAATTTAGGGCCCTTAAAAATGGACATTTTGCAAACGACCTCGGATTTCGACGAAACCACTTTTGTTGGATCCGTGGTGTCAAATTATTGCGAGATTCCAAATTTCATGATTTTTCGAATCAATATGTGAGCGTGGCAAAGGAAAACGCGTTTGACCAGTTTCAGTTGATTTTAATCGACTGGAAATTGGCCATTTTACAAACGGTCTCAGAATTTGACGAAACTAGTTTCGTTAGGACCGTATCGTCAATACGAAGCTAGAAAATATTTTTCGGGAATTTTTAGAATTAGTATGTGACCCGAGTAATTTGAAATGTACGTTTAAAATTCAATATATTGATTTAAATGTAAATTTAACGGAAACTGATTCAAACGATCGAATCAACCTACGATACATATCCCATTGTGTTCGGAATGGGGGTAAAACGCTATAGACGACAGGCGGTAGACCTCGTTTAAAGGTCGTATGAAAAAGTAACTTTTTAGATGAAAAATTAAATAAAATAATAATATAAAAATAATGGGCCAAGCCCTTTAACCATCCACCGGGTCAACGCCCTTACCTTTCTCCCTCCTCCTTCCGTTCAGTGGAAATCGAAGACCAAATAAAAAAAAACTCCGCTTTCAATCTCGTCGCCCTCCCCCTGGCGATCTTCACCTCGCCGCAGCCCTAGTCGCCGGCCTCCGCTACCTCGCGCCTCTCTACTCTTCCCCGTTCATCTCCTCTTCTCCTTCCCGCATCGACCCTCCTCCCTTCAGCTACGAGATCCGACGCAACCGAACACCTCCAGCCACCTACCGAACACCTCCAGCCACCCATGCCGCCGTCGATGACCCCCAGGCACCCAACGCCGCTCCCAGCACCCCCCTTTTGACCAAATTCGCCCGTAAAACCCAAAACCCCTCCCCCCAACTCGATTGCAGCCGCCGTCGACTACAGGAGGCCACCCACCACCTCACTGCGAGCCCCGCCGGCCACCTGCCCTCCCACTGAAGACCCACAGCGCCCCTCTTCCTCTGGCAAGCATAGTAAGTCTTTGATTTTTAATTCGAGTTCTTCGTTATGTTGAAAACATATTTGTTAAATCAGTTTATTTAAATATATATAGCAATTATAAAATCAGTAATATATATATTAGTAATAAAAATATGGTTTTTATATTTTATTAGTAATAAAAAAATATGATTTTTAAGTGAATAACATTATAAAGGTCGGATTTTTATTTATATAATGGAAGACGATATTTTTACAGAAGTAGGATAATAAAAATATAATCTTTCCATATCGAATAGCGTTGTAAAAATATAATCTTTTTATATTGAATAGCGTAGTAAAAATACGATTTTTCTATATTGAAAAGTGGAGTAAAAATATGATTTCTACTATGAAGTTGAAGTGATGAAAATTCTATTTTTACAAATAATGAAGTAGCGAATTAAAAATATGATTTTTATATAATAGAGAATATAAAACTGTGATTTTTATATATACAGTGTATACGGACAACGAAACTGACAAAAGAAGAGAAGGTGAAGATTTCCTACATATGAAGAGTCGTGGCGACTGGTTTAGCTAATCGGTGAGAACTTCTCACCTTTCAATTTAATTTTTCTAGTTATATATATACTAGGATGCAGACGGTTGTAACAACCCGAAAATCTGGGCCAGTTTAAAAATTTTATTTTGGCAATTTTAGCGAATTTTGAATATTTAAAATAGATTATTTTAAATAATATCGACGAGAAATCTGTTTTGAATATAATTCGAACGTATATATTTATACGCGTCGTCGTTAGAATATAAATAATTATATATAATTATAAAAGGAATTGAAAATGGCGCGGTAGTTCGAAAATTCGATTTCTAATTTCAAATGAATATACAGAATTCAATATAAGTCAGAATTGAACGAAACAAGAAATATTTGAATCTGTATAACTATATCTTTGTAATGAAGTTAACAAACTGGGATTTCATCTTAGAAATGATAAGATATGTCCAGTTAAAAATTAGAAATAGTCGCTGTGGAATTTATATATATTTTTATATATATAAGGCCCTTAAAAATAGCAATTTTGCAAACGACCTTGGATTACGACGAAACCAGTTTTGTTGGGTCCGTGATGTCGAGTTATTGCTAGATTCCAAATTTCATAATTTTTCGAATCAATATGTGAGCGTGGCAAAGGAAAATGCGTTTGACCATTTTCAGTTGATTTTAATCGACTGGAAATTGGCCATTTTTCAAACGGTCTCGGAATTCGACGAAACTAGTTTTGTTAGGACCGCATCGTCAATACGAAGCTAGAAAATATTTTTCTGGAATTTTTCTAGTTAGTATGTGACCCCGGTAATTAGAAATGTACGTTTAAAATTCAATATAATGATTTAAATGTAAATTCAACAGAAACTGATCAAAGCGATCAGATCAGCTTACGTTACATATCCCATTGTGTTCGGAATGGGGGTAATTAGCTAGGGGCGACAGTCGGTGGGCTTGATTTCGAGTTAAAACGAAAAGTCAACTTTAAATTGAATTAAATAACTAAATTAAAATAAAAAAAAATATAAAATATACCCCTTCCCCTTAAAAACCCGCTGGCCCCCCCCTTTTGTTTTTTTCTCAAATCGATTTCAAATAAAAAAAAAAAAAAAAGAGAAAGGCGACGGGGTGGGGGGCGAATCGCGCCGCCGCGGCCAGCGAGGCCGCCGCGCCTCAGGCGCCGCCTCCCAGGAGGACCACCGCCCTCCTCCGCTTCAAACCCGACCCTCTGCCCTCTCCTCTCCCTCCTCCCAACTCACGAAGCTCAAAACCCCACCGCGAAGACCACCACGCTCCCCTCGAAGACCGCCACCGATGAACACCGCAACCACCATCTTCGCCTCCGCCCAGTCAACCCCGCATCCCCTCCGAGCCGTCGACGAGTCCCCCCTGTAAGTCGTTTTTCAATTTATTTGTTTTCTTTTTTTTTTATATTAATAGAAGTTTAAAAAAACTGGATTTTTAAAAGTTTAAAAACTGGATTTTTAGAAGTTAAAAAAAACTGGATTTATAGAAGTTTAAAAACTGGTTTTAAAAGTTAAAAAAAACTGGATTTTTAGAAGTTTAAAAAAAACTGGATTTTAAAAGTTTAAAAAAAACTGAATTTTAAGAGTTTAAAAACTGATTTGAAAAGGATAAAGGAAAAAAAAAAAAAACTGCATTTTTAAAAAGGCAAAACTGCATTTTAAAAACAAAAACTGTTTTGAAAAACTGTTTTGAAAAGAAAATAAAAACTGATTTGAAAAGGAAAAGAAAACTGATTTTATTTTAAACTTTGAGATAGAGAAAAAAAGGGGTTTGATCTCTTAATAGAAAAAGATTTGAACTTGAAAATAAAGATCATATTTTTAAAAACAGAAAAGATGGAATTTTTGTTAAGTAGAAATAGTAAGGTATGATTCTTATATTTTTAAAGCAATAAAAATATAATTGTTACATCATAAGAATAGTAAAAATATAATCTTTGCATAGTAGGAACTATAAAAATCAAATCTTTGTTTTTGAAAAAGGTGAAATCTTTAAATTTAAAAAAAGGTGAAATCTTTAAATTTAAAAAGGCGAAATCTTTAAATTTAAAAAGGCGAAATCTTCATATAGAAAATAGCGTGATAAAAATATAATTTTTATCTATATAACATAGTAGAAAAAAACTTCGATTTTTATATATTGAATAGCAAAGTAAAAATTCGATTTTTACATATTGAATAGCGAAGTAAAAATGTGATTTTTACGTATGTAGTGAAAGCAGCAACGAAGGTGACAAAAAGGCGAAACGACGAAGACTTCTGCAAAAGAAGAGTCGAGATGGTTGGATAGCTAAAGGTGAGAATTTCTCACCTTTCTATTTTATTTCTAGTTATATATATATACTAGGATGCAGACGGTGCTTAGTAGCACCCGACACAATCGTCCACAGACCATGGACTTGTTTGTTTGACTGTTTGGTGATTGATTGCGATATTGGTTTGAATGTGGTTTGTGGTGTGAAAAATCGAATCGATAAATTGGTTAGGATTAGACGTGCGCCGTTATAAGGCGAAGGAGTAAGGCTAGGTTAGACCCTTACTCCAAAGTTTGTGGTTTGCATAACGAATTGATTTGATTGATGTGTGAATGGCGTGGGCCTTCACTAGACCGGGGATAAGGCTAGGCCTTGTCCCGTTTCTAGTATCGTGCCGTTATGCCGCCGAAATTTTCTAAAATATGTTAGAAAAATAAAAATATCATTTTATTTGTGTAAATGAAGAATAGAAATTCATATGTCAAAATAAAATGTGTTATCGTTAAAAATATAATTTTTAACGTGAATGTGAATAAATAAATATTCATTTAC
The DNA here is from genome assembly GCA_030737875.1 of Allium sativum. Lineage (NCBI taxonomy): Eukaryota > Viridiplantae > Streptophyta > Magnoliopsida > Asparagales > Amaryllidaceae > Allium > Allium sativum. The sequence continues at coordinate 929,134,772 of CM060920.1, read as the reverse complement.
AAACCAGACGGTTTGTTTATGTACACCTATTTGAATGACGTTGATTGGGTCGATAAATTTTACACATCGCCTAACTGCACAAATAAAATATGTGTTTGATTGTTTGAAACCCCACACGGGTGTTAGGATGAAATTTGAAGTTCACTCATCCTGATTGATTAAATATGTCGATCGATTGATTGACAGGCTGTTATAAGCGTTGAATATCTATATTTGATGCTTATACAGTGTAGTGCACTTTGGTTGATGGTTGATTATTTTCAATGCTATTATATACATGTGTTGTATGAAAATCCATATAATTAATTTTATATGGTAATTGATTGGGCCTCATTCCAGTTTTGAAAAAGAAATATTTGAAAAAGAAATATTTGAAATAGAATATTTGAAAATAAAGGAATATATGAAGCCGTGTTGATTAGATTGACGCCATTTTGACGTGAACGATATTTATATCGATTTTAAAAACGAATTCGAAATGAATTGAAAACGATTTCGAAATGAAATGAATTGAAAACGATTTCGAAATGAATTGAATTGAAAACGATTTCGAAATGAATTGAATTGAAAACGATTTCGAAATGAATTGAATTGAAAACGATTTCGAAATGAATTGAATTGAAAACGATTTCGAAATGAATTGAATTGAAAATGAATTCGAATTGAATTGAAAACGATTTCGAAATGAATTGAATTGAAAACGATTTCGAAATGAATTGAATTGAAAATGAATTCGAATTGAATTGAAAACGATTTCGAAATGAATTGAATTGAAAACGATTTCGAAATGAATTGAATTGAAAATGAATTCGAATTGAATTGAAAACGATTTCGAAATGAATTGAATTGAAAACGATTTCGAAATGAATTGAATTGAAAATGAATTCGAATTGAATTGAAAACGATTTCGAAATGAATTGAATTGAAAATGAATTCGAATTGAATTGAAAACGATTTCGAAATGAATTGAATTGAAAACGATTTCGAAATGAATTGAATTGAAAATGAATTCGAATTGAATTGAAAACGATTTCGAAATGAATTGAATTGAAAACGATTTCGAAATGAATTGAATTGAAAATGAATTCGAATTGAATTGAAAACGATTTCGAAATGAATTGAATTGAAAACGATTTCGAAATGAATTGAATTGAAAACGATTTCGAAATGAATTGAATTGAAAACGAATTCGAATTGAATTGAAAACGATTTCGAAATGAATTGAATTGAAAACGAATTCGAATTGAATTGAAAACGATTTCGAAATGAATTGAATTGAAAACGAATTCGAATTGAATTAAAAGCGAATTGAAATGAATTCAAATTGAATTGAAATTCGAATTGAATAGAAATGAATTTTGAAACGAATTTATAAAGAAGAATTCAATTTTGATTTGAATTGAAAAGGAAGTTGAGATTGCTTTTGAAACGAATTTTAAAACTATTTATATAATTCGTTTTAAATAGAAATCGACGAAGTATATATTATATATATATTATATATATAATATAATGGCCTGAATAGAACGCGCCGCGCCGCGGCAGTTCGCGAATTTCGACCATTTATTTCAAACGGACATTACGGGAGATCCGACCGTCGGATTCTCCTAAAACCGGAACCGTTGGGTTCGTATCGAAAAGAGCTTTCTAATGAATGTTAGAAATTTGAAATCTAACGGTTGGATTTGGAATTATGTCCAAATCAAATTCGAAAAAGGTCGCTATAAGTGCAGTTCGATGGCCATTGATGGAAATCGACTGTACGGGCCTTGATAAAATTATTAAAAATAGTAATAATTTGTGTAAAATCATAAGAAATGATTTAGAAAGAATTGGGATGAAAAATTCCATATTAGAAAAGATAAAAATAGATTTTTATCGAAATGAACTAGTTTTGAACTAGAATTATAATTCTATTTATTTTTAAATAAATAAATTGAATTCGAAAAGGGTTTTAAAAGTAACCAAAATTCCAATGATTACACTGGAGTGGATTTGAATCGAAATTGTCTTCGGAATATTTCGATGTTGGAATTCATGATTATACAGGTGTTGTTATGGAAATTTGAAAGATATATATGTATATCGTTATTTCCAATACGACATTTGTTAGTCGTAGAATTCGATATTGAATATAAGCCGATATATTTTCTATTCAGAGCCTTGTATTGAATATCGAATGTGATTTGGGTTTGTCGTGAATGGTGTCTTCACTAACACTGTTCTTGAACCCAGCTGAGAAAAGATTAAATCTTTTTATTTAGATTTAATGAAGTGTACCAATTAAATAACATTTAATTGGAATTGAATTGATATTGATTTTTGGGTTTATCGTGAACAGTGTTTTAAATAACACTCGTTCTTTAACCCGATAATTAATGAATGTGATTTGGGTTCGTCGTGAATGGTGTCTTCACTAACACTGTTCTTGAACCCAGCTGAGAAAAGATTAAATCTTTTGATTTAGATTTAATGAAGTGTACCAATTAAATAACATTTAATTGGAATTGAATTGATATTGATTTTTGGGTTTATCGTGAACAGTGTTTTAAATAACACTCGTTCTTTAACCCGATAATTAATGAATGTGATTTGGGTTCGTCGTGAATGGTGTCTTCACTAACACTGTTCTTGAACCCAGTTGAGAAATGATTAAATCTTTTTATTTAGATTTAATGAAGTGTACCAATTAAATAACATTTAATTGGAATTGAATCGATATTGATTTTTGGGTTTATCGTGGACAGTGTTTTTAAATAACACTCGTTCTTTAACCCGACGATTAATGAATGTGATTTTGGGTTTATCGTGAACCGTGTTTTTAAATGACACTGATTCTTTAACCCAGTCAAAAGATTAAAACTAAGTGGAGTTTTAATGAATCTTTAATTAGATTGAAAAGATCGAGAATGGAGTATCACCAGTTTTGCTCCAGGCGATAGTTAAATCTTTAATTAGATTTGAACGTGAAATTTAGAAACTAACTGTCGGTTAGCCAAGCAGAATGGTTTTCTGGATATTGATCTGATGTTGGTTTCGGCCTTCGGGGTTAATATTTGGGGAATTATTCTCTTGATTAATTTACGGTTAGTGACTAATGAATTGGAATGAGGCGTATGTTGTGTTTGTGTAACACTTATTTAAAATATACGCGAGTTATTCGGAAAGACCGGGTTTATCCCATTCTGAATAACTGATACGACGATAAGTCGAAGATGAAGACGATGGTCGAAGACCGGAGGTCTTCACGTCGTTTGGGTGATAACTGATGATCTTGATTGGGCTGTACACCCAAGAAGATGGAAACAGTTAGTGATCGTCCAGACGTACTTGGAGATCGATGGATATGCGAGGTACTAGGTGCCTCCGGTTTCGTTCAGACCCAGAACGGACTTGTAAATGGACTGTGTGTCTGACATCGGATTTCATTCTGTGTGACTGATATCGGTTGCATAGGATGGTTTGCCTGTGTGGCATGCTAAGATGCAAATGATCAAGGCTTCTGTTGAAAAGCAAAGTCTTGTGGTGATGATCAAAGCACGGCCTTTGTGGCGTAGCTTTGTGTAACGTTTACCTCGCGTGTTTCACACCAGGTATGAACCAAAAACGGGAGACGGACCTCAGGGAGGACTTGCGTTTCTTTCTAGTTAGAAGTGGCGTCAGTGGTTTTACACGCCCTGACGAGTTTGACTTATGTGGTTGTTGCTGTTGCGAGGCGCCTCGGTTATATCGGTTTCGGCCGATGCATTCTGGTCGGCTGACGGACCAGACTTACACCCCATAGGGTGGGGAAACGTAGTGTTCAGGCATTTTAATCCACATCGGTGGACCGGCCCTGTCGCTCCAAGGTCACTCGAGCTCTGACCTGTGGCTCGGGCTAGAGAGTCACGAATCGGTTGAGGACTATCTTTTGCCTCGGTTCATAGACGGAAATCCAATTTCCAAATACGTGACATTTGCGGTTTTATTTGTAAACCTATATATGGTGACATAGTGGGATGGGGCGCTCATGCCGCCTATGATTGATACTTATGATTTGAAGTGTTTTATACACTATGCACTTATAATAGTATCAAATGATTTGTTTTAAACGTATCAAGCATTCTTTGGCTGTTATAAGGGAAAACCCTATCCCCCGGCTTGCGTTGCATTGTGTGATAGGACCTGGGTCTTATAACAGCTTCATCTTTCTTTATTTAGCATTGCGCTGTTGGTTTTATGCACTGGTATTCTTGGGAGGAAACCCGTTCCGTGTTATACGGCGTGGTCCCTTGATTTACCTAACTTTAAAAACAAAGATTAACAACTGTTTTAGTTCTCACACCAGTCACATGACTGACCTGGAGTTTATTGTTTTAACCTAAACTCTGGGTGCCCTTATTTCGACACGGGCAGCTAGTAGTTTTGGTTTTGCAGATTTATATTCACAGGATTTTGGTTTACAGCTGGAACGATATCCGGAAAGCTTTGTATCCGTATATCTTCTTCTAGTTGTGTATTGTATTATTTTCCGCTGCTATGTATTTAAATGTAATTTAAATCTCTGATATTTCTGTGTAATATTCATTCATACTCTGTATATTCTTGTAATCTGATGCATTGTTGTTATATACAATGAAATGTTCTTCTGTATGCGTTCTATTGTGGTTTGTTCTCGAACTATCCGACGCTTTCCTTTACGGGGAAGTTGCGGGTCTTTACATTTGGTATCAGAGCTTTGGTTTACAAAGCAGAGAACAAGACACATTAGAACCGTACGAAAGAATTCATCAGAAATTGGATTAGTAATATCCAACGAGAATGACTCATTAGAGATGCGATCAGTAGTATCCTAGAACGAGTGTGAAGAGTATATTTTTGAAAATGAAAACAAATTTTTGTTTTGAAAATTTAATCAATTATTCGTATTTGATTATCTATTTAAATTGATGTGGACAATCCAGTATATATAGATTTTGCGTATACGTCTGATCCGCGTGTATTCGAAGTTTTAATATATTGGATAGATATAGAGTCGCACTCTAGTCGCCCGGACATGGTCCTGATGATGAAGTATACCATCACCAGCATTTATTTTCGAGTAACGAAAGTATGATATCTATATATTTCCATTAGGCTGGTGTGAGAACCAAATCTTATATAGCTAGAACACTTTGTTGTGAATTGGCATCAAAAACAAGATTTTCAGTATATATATCAAAATTATGAATTTGAAACGTTAAATTCACTAATTGATTGATGTTTGTGTTGTTTGTTCATTTGTTTGCTAATTTTAAACCATTTAGCCTAATTGAATCAAATATTGGATTATATTGAAAATTGGTCGCATTTGCTTGCATATACATATACTTATATTGAGCAGGTCATAGCAAGGAGGCTAGAGCCAGAGAATAAAATTTGTTTGCCCGACAAATAGGTACATGTTTACTACATAATTTACTGTTTTGTTTGGGTGATGATGATTTTGTGAGCCTATTGGCTAGCCGCTTGGCTTTTTCTTTTTCTTTTTGAGATCTGAAGGACCGGGGAAGCTATTTGAAATTCCCCGATGCTCCCGGTGCAGGGGAGGTTATGGCGAAATTTTTCGAAAATTTAGGGTGTTAGCCAAATTTTTGAAATTTTGAAAATTCTCAGAAACTAAAGAGTTGGAGAATGGAAGCCTGATCGATCGTAGAGCTGAATAATCAAACCACTTTCGACTTTGTTCCTTTTCGGGGACGAAAAGTTTTAAGTGGGGGAGATTGTAACAACCCGAAAATCTGGGCCAGTTTAAAAATTTTATTTTGGCAATTTTAGCGAATTTTGAATATTTAAAATAGATTATTTTAAATAATATCGACGAGAAATCTGTTTTGAATATAATTCGAACGTATATATTTATACGCGTCGTCGTTAGAATATAAATAATTATATATAATTATAAAAGGAATTGAAAATGGCGCGGTAGTTCGAAAATTCGATTTCTAATTTCAAATGAATATACAGAATTCAATATAAGTCAGAATTGAACGAAACAAGAAATATTTGAATCTGTATAACTATATCTTTGTAATGAAGTTAACAAACTGGGATTTCATCTTAGAAATGATAAGATATGTCCAGTTAAAAATTAGAAATAGTCGCTGTGGAATTTATATATATTTTTATATATATAAGGCCCTTAAAAATAGCAATTTTGCAAACGACCTTGGATTACGACGAAACCAGTTTTGTTGGGTCCGTGATGTCGAGTTATTGCTAGATTCCAAATTTCATAATTTTTCGAATCAATATGTGAGCGTGGCAAAGGAAAATGCGTTTGACCATTTTCAGTTGATTTTAATCGACTGGAAATTGGCCATTTTTCAAACGGTCTCGGAATTCGACGAAACTAGTTTTGTTAGGACCGCATCGTCAATACGAAGCTAGAAAATATTTTTCTGGAATTTTTCTAGTTAGTATGTGACCCCGGTAATTAGAAATGTACGTTTAAAATTCAATATAATGATTTAAATGTAAATTCAACAGAAACTGATCAAAGCGATCAGATCAGCTTACGTTACATATCCCATTGTGTTCGGAATGGGGGTAATTAGCTAGGGGCGACAGTCGGTGGGCTTGATTTCGAGTTAAAACGAAAAGTCAACTTTAAATTGAATTAAATAACTAAATTAAAATAAAAAAAAATATAAAATATACCCCTTCCCCTTAAAAACCCGCTGGCCCCCCCCTTTTGTTTTTTTCTCAAATCGATTTCAAATAAAAAAAAAAAAAAAGAGAAAGGCGACGGGGTGGGGGGCGAATCGCGCCGCCGCGGCCAGCGAGGCCGCCGCGCCTCAGGCGCCGCCTCCCAGGAGGACCACCGCCCTCCTCCGCTTCAAACCCGACCCTCTGCCCTCTCCTCTCCCTCCTCCCAACTCACGAAGCTCAAAACCCCACCGCGAAGACCACCACGCTCCCCTCGAAGACCGCCACCGATGAACACCGCAACCACCATCTTCGCCTCCGCCCAGTCAACCCCGCATCCCCTCCGAGCCGTCGACGAGTCCCCCCTGTAAGTCGTTTTTCAATTTATTTGTTTTCTTTTTTTTTTATATTAATAGAAGTTTAAAAAAACTGGATTTTTAAAAGTTTAAAAACTGGATTTTTAGAAGTTTAAAAAAACTGGATTTTTAAAAGTTTAAAAACTGGATTTTTAGAAGTTTAAAAACTGGATTTTTAGAAGTTTAAAAACTGGATTTTTAAAAGTTTAAAAACTGGATTTTTAAAAGTTTAAAAACTGGATTTTTAGAAGTTAAAAAAAACTGGATTTATAGAAGTTTAAAAACTGGTTTTAAAAGTTAAAAAAAACTGGATTTTTAGAAGTTTAAAAAAAACTGGATTTTAAAAGTTTAAAAAAAACTGAATTTTAAGAGTTTAAAAACTGATTTGAAAAGGATAAAGGAAAAAAAAAAAAAACTGCATTTTTAAAAAGGCAAAACTGCATTTTAAAAACAAAAACTGTTTTGAAAAACTGTTTTGAAAAACTGTTTTGAAAAGAAAATAAAAACTGATTTGAAAAGGAAAAGAAAACTGATTTTATTTTAAACTTTGAGATAGAGAAAAAAAGGGGTTTGATCTCTTAATAGAAAAAGATTTGAACTTGAAAATAAAGATCATATTTTTAAAAACAGAAAAGATGGAATTTTTGTTAAGTAGAAATAGTAAGGTATGATTCTTATATTTTTAAAGCAATAAAAATATAATTGTTACATCATAAGAATAGTAAAAATATAATCTTTGCATAGTAGGAACTATAAAAATCAAATCTTTGTTTTTGAAAAAGGTGAAATCTTTAAATTTAAAAAAAGGTGAAATCTTTAAATTTAAAAAGGCGAAATCTTTAAATTTAAAAAGGCGAAATCTTCATATAGAAAATAGCGTGATAAAAATATAATTTTTATCTATATAACATAGTAGAAAAAAACTTCGATTTTTATATATTGAATAGCAAAGTAAAAATTCGATTTTTACATATTGAATAGCGAAGTAAAAATGTGATTTTTACGTATGTAGTGAAAGCAGCAACGAAGGTGACAAAAAGGCGAAACGACGAAGACTTCTGCAAAAGAAGAGTCGAGATGGTTGGATAGCTAAAGGTGAGAATTTCTCACCTTTCTATTTTATTTCTAGTTATATATATATACTAGGATGCAGACGGTGCTTAGTAGCACCCGACACAATCGTCCACAGACCATGGACTTGTTTGTTTGACTGTTTGGTGATTGATTGCGATATTGGTTTGAATGTGGTTTGTGGTGTGAAAAATCGAATCGATAAATTGGTTAGGATTAGACGTGCGCCGTTATAAGGCGAAGGAGTAAGGCTAGGTTAGACCCTTACTCCAAAGTTTGTGGTTTGCATAACGAATTGATTTGATTGATGTGTGAATGGCGTGGGCCTTCACTAGACCGGGGATAAGGCTAGGCCTTGTCCCGTTTCTAGTATCGTGCCGTTATGCCGCCGAAATTTTCTAAAATATGTTAGAAAAATAAAAATATCATTTTATTTGTGTAAATGAAGAATAGAAATTCATATGTCAAAATAAAATGTGTTATCGTTAAAAATATAATTTTTAACGTGAATGTGAATAAATAAATATTCATTTACAAACCAGACGGTTTGTTTATGTACACCTATTTGAATGACGTTGATTGGGTCGATAAATTTTACACATCGCCTAACTGCACAAATAAAATATGTGTTTGATTGTTTGAAACCCCACACGGGTGTTAGGATGAAATTTGAAGTTCACTCATCCTGATTGATTAAATATGTCGATCGATTGATTGACAGGCTGTTATAAGCGTTGAATATCTATATTTGATGCTTATACAGTGTAGTGCACTTTGGTTGATGGTTGATTATTTTCAATGCTATTATATACATGTGTTGTATGAAAATCCATATAATTAATTTTATATGGTAATTGATTGGGCCTCATTCCAGTTTTGAAAAAGAAATATTTGAAAAAGAAATATTTGAAATAGAATATTTGAAAATAAAGGAATATATGAAGCCGTGTTGATTAGATTGACGCCATTTTGACGTGAACGATATTTATATCGATTTTAAAAACGAATTCGAAATGAATTGAAAACGATTTCGAAATGAAATGAATTGAAAACGATTTCGAAATGAATTGAATTGAAAACGATTTCGAAATGAATTGAATTGAAAACGATTTCGAAATGAATTGAATTGAAAACGATTTCGAAATGAATTGAATTGAAAACGATTTCGAAATGAATTGAATTGAAAATGAATTCGAATTGAATTGAAAACGATTTCGAAATGAATTGAATTGAAAACGATTTCGAAATGAATTGAATTGAAAATGAATTCGAATTGAATTGAAAACGATTTCGAAATGAATTGAATTGAAAACGATTTCGAAATGAATTGAATTGAAAATGAATTCGAATTGAATTGAAAACGATTTCGAAATGAATTGAATTGAAAACGATTTCGAAATGAATTGAATTGAAAATGAATTCGAATTGAATTGAAAACGATTTCGAAATGAATTGAATTGAAAATGAATTCGAATTGAATTGAAAACGATTTCGAAATGAATTGAATTGAAAACGATTTCGAAATGAATTGAATTGAAAATGAATTCGAATTGAATTGAAAACGATTTCGAAATGAATTGAATTGAAAACGATTTCGAAATGAATTGAATTGAAAATGAATTCGAATTGAATTGAAAACGATTTCGAAATGAATTGAATTGAAAACGATTTCGAAATGAATTGAATTGAAAACGATTTCGAAATGAATTGAATTGAAAACGAATTCGAATTGAATTGAAAACGATTTCGAAATGAATTGAATTGAAAACGAATTCGAATTGAATTGAAAACGATTTCGAAATGAATTGAATTGAAAACGAATTCGAATTGAATTAAAAGCGAATTGAAATGAATTCAAATTGAATTGAAATTCGAATTGAATAGAAATGAATTTTGAAACGAATTTATAAAGAAGAATTCAATTTTGATTTGAATTGAAAAGGAAGTTGAGATTGCTTTTGAAACGAATTTTAAAACTATTTATATAATTCGTTTTAAATAGAAATCGACGAAGTATATATTATATATATATTATATATATAATATAATGGCCTGAATAGAACGCGCCGCGCCGCGGCAGTTCGCGAATTTCGACCATTTATTTCAAACGGACATTACGGGAGATCCGACCGTCGGATTCTCCTAAAACCGGAACCGTTGGGTTCGTATCGAAAAGAGCTTTCTAATGAATGTTAGAAATTTGAAATCTAACGGTTGGATTTGGAATTATGTCCAAATCAAATTCGAAAAAGGTCGCTATAAGTGCAGTTCGATGGCCATTGATGGAAATCGACTGTACGGGCCTTGATAAAATTATTAAAAATAGTAATAATTTGTGTAAAATCATAAGAAATGATTTAGAAAGAATTGGGATGAAAAATTCCATATTAGAAAAGATAAAAATAGATTTTTATCGAAATGAACTAGTTTTGAACTAGAATTATAATTCTATTTATTTTTAAATAAATAAATTGAATTCGAAAAGGGTTTTAAAAGTAACCAAAATTCCAATGATTACACTGGAGTGGATTTGAATCGAAATTGTCTTCGGAATATTTCGATGTTGGAATTCATGATTATACAGGTGTTGTTATGGAAATTTGAAAGATATATATGTATATCGTTATTTCCAATACGACATTTGTTAGTCGTAGAATTCGATATTGAATATAAGCCGATATATTTTCTATTCAGAGCCTTGTATTGAATATCGAATGTGATTTGGGTTTGTCGTGAATGGTGTCTTCACTAACACTGTTCTTGAACCCAGCTGAGAAAAGATTAAATCTTTTTATTTAGATTTAATGAAGTGTACCAATTAAATAACATTTAATTGGAATTGAATTGATATTGATTTTTGGGTTTATCGTGAACAGTGTTTTAAATAACACTCGTTCTTTAACCCGATAATTAATGAATGTGATTTGGGTTCGTCGTGAATGGTGTCTTCACTAACACTGTTCTTGAACCCAGCTGAGAAAAGATTAAATCTTTTGATTTAGATTTAATGAAGTGTACCAATTAAATAACATTTAATTGGAATTGAATTGATATTGATTTTTGGGTTTATCGTGAACAGTGTTTTAAATAACACTCGTTCTTTAACCCGATAATTAATGAATGTGATTTGGGTTCGTCGTGAATGGTGTCTTCACTAACACTGTTCTTGAACCCAGTTGAGAAATGATTAAATCTTTTTATTTAGATTTAATGAAGTGTACCAATTAAATAACATTTAATTGGAATTGAATCGATATTGATTTTTGGGTTTATCGTGGACAGTGTTTTTAAATAACACTCGTTCTTTAACCCGACGATTAATGAATGTGATTTTGGGTTTATCGTGAACCGTGTTTTTAAATGACACTGATTCTTTAACCCAGTCAAAAGATTAAAACTAAGTGGAGTTTTAATGAATCTTTAATTAGATTGAAAAGATCGAGAATGGAGTATCACCAGTTTTGCTCCAGGCGATAGTTAAATCTTTAATTAGATTTGAACGTGAAATTTAGAAACTAACTGTCGGTTAGCCAAGCAGAATGGTTTTCTGGATATTGATCTGATGTTGGTTTCGGCCTTCGGGGTTAATATTTGGGGAATTATTCTCTTGATTAATTTACGGTTAGTGACTAATGAATTGGAATGAGGCGTATGTTGTGTTTGTGTAACACTTATTTAAAATATACGCGAGTTATTCGGAAAGACCGGGTTTATCCCATTCTGAATAACTGATACGACGATAAGTCGAAGATGAAGACGATGGTCGAAGACCGGAGGTCTTCACGTCGTTTGGGTGATAACTGATGATCTTGATTGGGCTGTACACCCAAGAAGATGGAAACAGTTAGTGATCGTCCAGACGTACTTGGAGATCGATGGATATGCGAGGTACTAGGTGCCTCCGGTTTCGTTCAGACCCAGAACGGACTTGTAAATGGACTGTGTGTCTGACATCGGATTTCATTCTGTGTGACTGATATCGGTTGCATAGGATGGTTTGCCTGTGTGGCATGCTAAGATGCAAATGATCAAGGCTTCTGTTGAAAAGCAAAGTCTTGTGGTGATGATCAAAGCACGGCCTTTGTGGCGTAGCTTTGTGTAACGTTTACCTCGCGTGTTTCACACCAGGTATGAACCAAAAACGGGAGACGGACCTCAGGGAGGACTTGCGTTTCTTTCTAGTTAGAAGTGGCGTCAGTGGTTTTACACGCCCTGACGAGTTTGACTTATGTGGTTGTTGCTGTTGCGAGGCGCCTCGGTTATATCGGTTTCGGCCGATGCATTCTGGTCGGCTGACGGACCAGACTTACACCCCATAGGGTGGGGAAACGTAGTGTTCAGGCATTTTAATCCACATCGGTGGACCGGCCCTGTCGCTCCAAGGTCACTCGAGCTCTGACCTGTGGCTCGGGCTAGAGAGTCACGAATCGGTTGAGGACTATCTTTTGCCTCGGTTCATAGACGGAAATCCAATTTCCAAATACGTGACATTTGCGGTTTTATTTGTAAACCTATATATGGTGACATAGTGGGATGGGGCGCTCATGCCGCCTATGATTGATACTTATGATTTGAAGTGTTTTATACACTATGCACTTATAATAGTATCAAATGATTTGTTTTAAACGTATCAAGCATTCTTTGGCTGTTATAAGGGAAAACCCTATCCCCCGGCTTGCGTTGCATTGTGTGATAGGACCTGGGTCTTATAACAGCTTCATCTTTCTTTATTTAGCATTGCGCTGTTGGTTTTATGCACTGGTATTCTTGGGAGGAAACCCGTTCCGTGTTATACGGCGTGGTCCCTTGATTTACCTAACTTTAAAAACAAAGATTAACAACTGTTTTAGTTCTCACACCAGTCACATGACTGACCTGGAGTTTATTGTTTTAACCTAAACTCTGGGTGCCCTTATTTCGACACGGGCAGCTAGTAGTTTTGGTTTTGCAGATTTATATTCACAGGATTTTGGTTTACAGCTGGAACGATATCCGGAAAGCTTTGTATCCGTATATCTTCTTCTAGTTGTGTATTGTATTATTTTCCGCTGCTATGTATTTAAATGTAATTTAAATCTCTGATATTTCTGTGTAATATTCATTCATACTCTGTATATTCTTGTAATCTGATGCATTGTTGTTATATACAATGAAATGTTCTTCTGTATGCGTTCTATTGTGGTTTGTTCTCGAACTATCCGACGCTTTCCTTTACGGGGAAGTTGCGGGTCTTTACAACGGTGCTTAGTAGCACCCGACACCCGTCATCCACAGACCATGGATGACTTGTTTGTTAAATTGTTTGGTTGTGTAGTAGATTAGATGATTTGATTTGAAGTTGAATTGGTTGGTGAAATTGAATTGGATTGATTGATGTGTGAATGGCGTGGGCCTTCACTAGACCGGGGATAAGGCTAGGCCTTGTCCCGTTTCTAGTATCGTGCCGTTATGCCGCCGAAATTTTCTAAAATAAGTTAGAAAAATAAAATATCATTTTATCGAAAAATTGAATTGAATAGAAATTCATATGTTGAAATAAAATGTTTTATCGTTAAAAATATAATTTTTAACGTGAATGTGAATAAAGAAATATTCATTTACAAACCAGACGGTTTGTTTATGTACACCTATTTGAAGGACATTGATTGGGACGATAAATTTTACACATCGCCCAATTGCACAACTAAATCTGTGTTTGATTGTTTGAAACCCCACACGGGTGTTAGGATGAAATTTGAAGTTCACTCATCCTGATTGATTAAATATGTCGATCGATTGATTGACAGGCTGTTATAAGCGTTAGATATCTATATTTGATGCTTATACAGTGTAGTGCACTTTGGTTGATGGTTGATTATTTTTCAATGCTATTATACATGTGTTGTATGAAAATCCATATAATTAACTTTATATGGTAATTGATTGGGCCTCATTCCAATTTGAAAAATAAAGAAGAATATAAAATAATAATAAAGGTTCATGTGTTGACAGTACTTATCCATGGAGATTAGTCATGTGTTGAACGAAATATTTTGATAATAACAACTATTTTGAAAAAGAAATATTTGAAATAGAATATTTGAAAATAGAAATATATGAAGCCGTGTTGATTAGATTGACGCCATTTTGACGTGAACGATATTTATATCGATTTGAATTGAAAACGATTTCGAAATGAAATGAATTGAAAACGATTTCGAAATGAAATGAATTGAAAACGATTTCGAAATGAATTGAATTGAAAACGATTTCGAAATGAATTGAATTGAAAACGAATTCAAATTGAATTGAAAGTGAATTGAAATGAATTCAAATTGAATTGAAATTTGAATTGAATAGAAATGAATTTTAAAACGAATTTATAAAAAAAGAATTCAATTTTGATTTGAATTGAAAAGAAAGTTGAAATTGCTTTTGAAACGAATTTTAAACTATTTATATAATTCGTTTTAAATAGAAATCGACGAAATATATATTATATATATAATATAATGGCCTGAATAGAACGCGCCGCGCCGCGGCAGTTCGCGAATTTCGACCATTTATTTCAAACGGACATTACGGGAGATTCGACCGTCGGATTCTCCTAAAACCGGAACCGTTGGGTTCGTATCGAAAAGAGCTTTCTAACGAATGTTAGAAATTTGAAATCTAACGGCTGGATTTGGAGATACGTCCAAATCAAATTCGAAAAAGGTCGCTGTAAGTGCAGTTCGATGGCCGTTGATGGAAATCGACTGTACGGGCCTTGATAAAATTATCAAAAATAGTAATAATTTGTGTAAAATCATAAGAAATGATTTAGAAAGATTTGGGATGAAAAAACTCCATATTTGAAAAGATAAAAATAGATTTTTATCGAAATGAACTAGTTTTGAACTAGAAATATAATCCTATTTATTTTTAAATAAATAAATTGAATTTGAAAAGGGTTTTAAAAATAACCAAAATTTCCAATGATTGCATTGGAATGGATTTGAATCGAAATTGTCATTGGAATATTTCGATGTTGGGATTCGTGATTATACGGATGTTGTTATGGAAGTTCGAAAGATATCTATTTATATCGTTATTTCCAATACGACATTTGTTAGTCGTAGAATTTGATATTGAATATAAGCCGATATATTTTCTATTCAGAGCCTTGTATTGAATATCGAATGTGATTTGGGTTTGTCGTGAATGGTGTCTTCATTAACACTGTTCTTGAACCCAGTTGAGAAAAGATTAAATCTTTTTATTTAGATTTAATGAAGTGTACCAATTAAATAATATTTAATTGGAAATTGAATTGGTATTGATTTTTGGGTTTATCGTGAACAGTGTTTTAAATAACACTTGTTCTTTAACCCGATAATTAATGGAATGTGATTTTGGGTTTATCGTGAACCGTGTTTTAAATGACACTGATTCTTTAACCCAGTCGAAGATTAAAACTAAGTGGAGTTTTAATGAATCTTTAATTAGATTGAAATGATCGAAAATGGAGTACCACCAGTTTTGCTCCAGGCGATAGTTAAATCTTTTATTAGATTTGAACGTGAAATGGTAATTGAATTTACCGATAACACCGTGGTGTTAGATATGAAGTATTACCAGTTTTACTTCATGGGATGAATAGGTTGGGATTGGGAAATTAACACAAATGATTACTTCGGTAAGGTTCGTTAATCCCGACTAGTTGAATCGAAATTCAAAAGAAGATTAGAGAATAAATTCAAGGAATTTATCTTGGATAAAATTAATGGGAACCTTTCCCTATGAATGTGAAATCAGAAACTAACTGTCGGTTAGCTAAGCAGAACGGTTTTCTGGATATTGATCTGATGTTGGTTTCGGCCTTCGGGGTTAATATTTGGGGAATTATTCTCTTGATTAATTTGCGGTTAGTGACTGATGAATTGGAATGAGGCGTATGTTGTGTTTGTGTAACACTTATTTAAAATATACGCGAGTTATTCGGAAAGACCGGGTTTATCCCATTCTGAATAACTGATACGACGATAAGTCGAAGATGAAGACGATGGTCGAAGATCAGAAGTCTTCACGTCGTTTGGGTAATTACTGATGATCTTGATTGGGCTGTACACCCAAGAAGATGGAAACAGTTAGTGATCGTCCAGACGTACTTGGAGATCGATGGATATGCGGGGTACTAGGTGCCTCCGGTTTCGTTCAGACCCAGAACGAACTTGTAAATGGACTGTGTGTCTGACATTGGATTTTAGTCTGTGTGTTTGATTTCTATTAAATATATATCTGTTTGGCGGCGGAGAATTTATTCTCTTGCTTAACGCCCTTCTCTGAGACGTACGAGCTCAGGGGTTATATATTGATGGATATCAAACGCATGGAGTGAATTGCCTGTGTGGCATGCCTAAGTGGCAATTGATCGAGGCTTCTGTTGAAAAGCAAAGTCTTGTGGTTGATGATCGAAGCACGACCTTTGTGGCGTAGCTTTGTGTAACGTTTGATTCGCGAGTTTCACACCCGGTATGAACCAAAAACGGGAGAGGACGTCAGGGAGGGCTTGCGTTTCTTTCTAACTAGAAGTGGCGTCAGTGGTTTTACACGCCCTGACGAGTTTGACTTATGTGGTTGTTGCTGTTGCGAGGCTCCTCGGTTTGATCGGACGATCCGGGTCCGATGGAGTCATTTAGTTGGCTCACCTACGCCCCATAGGGCGGGGAAACGCATGTTCAGGCATTTTAATCCACATCGGTGGACCGGCCCTGAGGATCCAAAGGCTTGACAGAGTACTTGCCTGAGGCTCGGGCTAGACAGTCTCGAATCGGTTGAGGACCATCTTTTGCCTCGGTTCATAGATAGAAATCCAATTTCCAAATACGTGACACTTGCGGTTTTATTTGTAGAGCCTAGTATGGCGACATAGTGGGATGGGGCGCTTATGCCGCCTATGATTGATACTTATGATTTGAAGTTGTTTTATACACTATTCACTTATAATAGTATCAAAACGATTTGTTTTAACCGTATCAAGCATTCTTTGGCTGTTATAAGGGAAAACCCTATCCTCGGCTGCGTTGCATTGTATGATGGGACCTGGGTCTTATAGCAGCTTCATTTTTCTTTATTTAGCATTGCGCTGTTTGTTTTATGCACTGGTATTCTTGGGAGGAAACCCGTTCCGTGTTATACGGCGTGGTCCCTGGATTTACCTAACTTTAAAAATAAAGATTAACTGTTTTAGTTCTCACACCAGTCCCATGACTGACCTGGAGTTTATTGTTTTAACCTAAACTCTGGGTGCCCTATTTTGTCACGGGTTGCTAGTAGTTTTGGTTTTGCAGATTTATATTCACAGGATCCTGGTTTACAGCTGGAACGATATCCGGAAAGCTTTGTATCCGTATATCTCATTCTAGTTGTGTATTGTATTATTTTCCGCTGCAATGTAATTTAAATCTCTGATATTTCTGTGTAATATTTATTCATTTATACTCTGTATATTCTTGTAATCTGATGCATTGTTGTAATATACAATGAAATGTTCTTCTGTATGTGTTCTGTTGTGGTTTGTTCTCGAACTATCCGCCGCTTTCCTTAACGGGAAAGTTACGGGTTTTCACAGTTGGTATCAGAGCTTTGGTTTACAAAGCTAGAGAACAAGACACATTAGAACCATATGAAAGAATTCATCAGATATTGGATTAGTAATATCCAATTAGAATGACTCGTTAGAGATAGGATCAGTAGTATCCTAGAACGAGTGTGAAGAGTATATTTTTAAAGTAAAAACAAATTTAGTTTTGAAAATTTAAATCAACTATTCGTATTTGATTATTTGTTTATATTGATTTTGGACAATTCAGTATATAAAGAATTTGCATATACGCCTTGCAAACGTATATTCAAAGTTTTAATATATTGAATAGATATAGAATCACACTCTAGTCGCCCGGAGATGATGTTGATAATGACCATGGCATCATCAATAATTATGTTCGCATTTCGAAGGTGTGATTTCTATATATTTCCATTAGACTGTGTGAGAACCAAAACTTATATAGCTAGAACACTTTGTTGTGAATTGGCATCAAAAACAAGATTTTCAGTATATATATCAAAATTATGAATTTGAAATGATAATTCACTAATTGATTGATGTTTGGGTTGGTTGTTTATTTGTTGCTAATTTTTAGCCTTTTAGCCTAATTGAATCAAATATTGAATTGTATTGAAAATTGGTTGCTTTTGCTTGCATATACATATACTTATATTGAACAGGTCATAGCAAGGAGGCTAGAGCAGAGAATAAAATTTGTTTGCCCGACAAATAGGTACATGTTTACTACATAATTTACTGTTTTGTTTGGGTGATGATGATTTTATGAGCCTATTGGCTAGCCGCTTGGCTTTTTTCTTTTTCTTTTTGAGATTAGAAGGACCGGGGAAGCTATTTGAAATTTCCCGATGCTCCCGGTGCAGGGGAGGTTATGGCGAAATTTTTCGAAAATTTAGGGTGTTAGCCATATTTTTGAAATTTTGAAAATTCTCAGAAACTAAAGAGTTAGAGAATGAAAGCCAGATCGAACGTAGTGTTGATTAATC